>BSBM01001405.1:955000-3615545 GCA_027924585.1 Larix kaempferi | reverse complement strand
CCAGTGCTGTAGAAGATGATGCTCCAGTGCTGAAGATGAGGATGCTCTAGTACTGAAGATGATGATACTTCAGCTCTATACTGAAGATGATGATGTTGTTGAAGAACTTCCAATGATTTATAGATGTATCAACCAATGTTCTAGATGATGTTGTTGATGACGCTCTTCCTCCCATTGGTCGGGTTGGCATATCATGAAATCAATGATGAATTCAGTGGGTGCATCTATTGAACTCATTAAGTAGGAAGTATCGGAAGGTGCATCGTAAAATAAAATTACTACCCTGATATGTACATTGGTTTGTGTTAAATTAATGTAACTTCAAAGAATATTCTACTTGTACTTTATTTAACTCCGTCGGGGATGTTACCTTTGTTCGGAGATGTCATTATTATATTTGGTCAAGTAAAAGTCATGAGGTAAAACCTCCATTGTAAGTCGAGTCGTTAGTACCCTAAAGAATGTAATATAATATTATTTGAGTCTTTCTAGGAGAGGTCGGCTCAGTTAGTTAAAGTGACTCCGACTTAGCTGGGATAAAATTCAAGTAAAAGGTAAAGTATAAATAGAGAGTGAGTTCCTCTTATTTGTACCATCACTCACTTGTGCAATTCGCATTAGAGGAGAAAGAGAGATATGTGCGAAGGAGGAGGAGGATTGGCTTGGGTCTAGAGTTTGGGTTTGTCTCTCTTATTTGTGAGACCTATTTTGGGCATTGTACTTTGATCATCTATATTGAGGAAGTTCTTACTGGGTTTTCTTCCCCTTGAGGGTTTCCCATGATATATTGTTTTGTGCCTTGTGATTGTGTATCTTTCAGAGATCCTTATTATGTTGCTATTTTGAATAATATATTGAATGCTAATAAAGTTGAAATCTAGTCTATAGTAGCATATAATCTTAAGAGTTTGTTCCTACTTTTCTTTTTATTGTTGCTACGAATGAAAGGAACTAATGTAGACCTTTGACCTCTCATAGCTACAACCAATGTAGACCTTTGACCTCTCATAGCTACAACCAGAAAGAGAAACTCATTTATACCTCTTACTGATCAAAACTACACTAGGACTATGGTAACAACTGATAAGAATGAATTCGTGAAGGAGGTTGCTGACTAGGCCCAAGAATAGAACCTAGCGAAGACCAACAATATTTTTAGGTTTAAAATAGTGAGGGTGCATAGGTATATGTCCAATCTCGAAGGATTTGTGATCCTGTGTCGTTCCAGTCAAGGAGGATGATCCCGACTCCATTTCATGCTCAAAATAGATCATACTAAAAGACAATAGTGTGATCTAGGCTCAGAACGCTAGCTATATCTCCAAACATGCATGCAAGTCGAATGTGGCTTGCATCCATCAAGTGAGGGCAGAAGGACAAGACGACTGGTTCCCTCCCACGCACCATGAAAGACCTAGGATTTCCAATATCTATGGGGTTTACATTGGATAATCTTGCTAAGAATCCATTTATGTTTGGATACTATTTGGAGAAGAGGATGATTCCTCGATATAGAGTGATATAGGCATTGAAGTCTATGCAAGCGTTGAAAACATAGATGATTTATACTCGTATTTTTTGCTTAACAGAAAAATGACTCATGGAGATATATGTTAATAAGAATGCCAACTCCTCAATTCTGCGAGATAATTACCAGAGTGGGAGAGTTGATAATTAACAAGGAAAGCTTTTATATGACTTTTCCTGTACACTGTTGTTCTATTTAAAGTACTTTTTATTGTACACTATTGTTATTTTTAAATTCACTTTATTTGGCTTTAGTACCCAAGTTTTGGATTGAAGGGATGTACATGAATGCTCCAAGAAGAGTTAATATAATTATAAAGTCTTACACCTGCTGGCTAACGATTTTAAACCAGCAGAAATAAAAATAAGATGGATTCAATAATATTGCTTCATTATTTTCAATTCAATGTGAAATTCACCCACCTTCCTATGCTCCATTGCCTTGAAATGTGTAATTAGACGTGGACATGAGAAAGAAACATAACCTACTTTATTTCTCTTTTAGTTTGAGTTTCCTTGACTGTATACAAGTCTGATCAGCAAAGACCTCTCGTCTTTGTAAAAATAGACGTAGTTATCCACTCATATCAATGCAGGATAATGTCAATTCTTTGTTTTTAATATTTTAAGGATTTTATTCATAGTCTTAAATAAGTATTCCAAATGTAATCTATAATTTCTAACTTCATTTGTAATATATAATGTCTAGATTCATTTAGATTCATTTGTTTGATGTGATGGTTTATGACCTTGTCTATCTATATATGCATTCTATCTAGAAAGCACAGTTCCATTCTAGTACTTGTTATCTTTGTACACATTTTAAAAATCTATATTTTATATTATATGAACGTATAGTCGAATTTGAAGTCTTCATTTCCAGGTCTCGAACCCAATCCAAGTAGTTCAGATGATATAAAATTTCCAAAATTGTTGGTGTATCTTTGAGTTAATCTTAGTGCTTTGCGTACATGTAAGGATCCTTTGTGCCCAAGTTTCCTTTGGATGTATACATGTGTGTAGGCACGGATGTTGCTACAATTAGATAGTGTATATTTTCGATCTTTAAATGAATTTCATGCATGTGTGTAGGCATGGATGTTTCTACATTACTGTTTAATTATATAGTGTAGTTTTTTTATCTTTAAATGAATTTCAAAATCCAGTTGAGCAATTTAACCATGTTTTGATTTATGTTGTCAAACATGGATTGGTTGGGATGTGGATTTCCTTTATTACAGGATTATTGATGTAACATGAAGTCTGATGTTATTTGCCATTTTCTATTCGCTCTATAATATAGAGACATTTATTCACAACATTTTTAAAGATATTTTCATATTGTCGTATGCAAATTGCATGATACACAAAAACTCCTTCCAAAGTGTAAAGTCATTCTACGATGATAGTGGACTAAAGTATGTCTTATATTTCTCGTCATTATAACTTTGAACAAACATACCAAATGCCCTTATAGCACATTAAACCAAAAATAGGAGCAAAAATCCCCGAATTGCTACTTGTTGTGCTAGACCTATTTGTTATATTGGCTGAAAATTGAATTGCAAAGAGTATAAAATGATTCGATTGGGGTTCGAAGGACAAAACCAAAAACATAAAATTGAGCAAGATAGTAAACTTGAAATTCATTACATTGGCCTGCATAGTTTTAACTAAGAAAAATGTTCATCCTCTCAGTGATTACGTGCTCCCTCCAGAGGGATTCCAAGGTTGCCTTGTTGTTTTTCTTTGCTTCTTAAGCTACGTCATTGATGGCCTCCATCAACCTCAACTTGTACAGTTTCTCCTCAATAGTAGTCTCATCCAATTGCCCAACATTACAAGCTAACACTACCTCAGGGTATGTTTTCTTCCTTCTAGTTTATGATTGTTCATGATTCTTGTGATGGATCAACCTATCATAGGTTTGTGACTTCTTTATTTTGAAATCTATCACACTTGATGCTTGGTGCGTAGAAGTCTAGTTGTGGCTACCTCCATTATTATTTTCAACATCACAAGATTTGAGAAGAGTTCTACATATTTTCATGATTCTCGATGCTCGGGGACTCAACTTTGCTTGTGATTGGAGTACAATGACTTCAAGAATTTGTGAATAAGAATACAAATCCTTGATTAAAATCCTCTATGGATCACAACCACTGAGTGTGATTGGTAGTTTAAGAGTTTTATTGGAAGAGTTCACCATCAAACAAGTTGGGGTTGCTCTAATTAGAGCGTGCAATTGACCAAGTTTCTAAAGTATGACAAAATAAAAGATCAAAATCATTGACTTCTAGAGACCACACTTATATATTATATAGATATCCTTTGTGATAGTGTGTTAAGGTTTATAAGAGTTTGTAATATGTTTTATGTTACAATTGGAATTATAGTGTGTTAATGTTTTGAAGAGTTTGTGGATATTTTTAGTGTGAACTTTGATTCTATTTAAGGGTGCTATCTCAATGGAGAGAGAGATTGTGGCTTATTATTTAAGCCACAATCTCTCTCTCTCTCTCTCTCTCTCTCTCAAACCCTAACCCTCAATCTCTCTCTCTCTCTCAATCCATTCAATACTTCACACACTAGTACAAAATGAGAAATTAGTGACTAAAAAATGACTAATAGTATCTAATTTCCAGTATCTTATAGCTCGACTAACTTAGTCGTATTTAACTTAGTCATTGATTGTTTCTTTATTTAGTCTTATATTTGGCCATTGATTTAGTCATTAATTTCCACAATTAATAACCAAATATACGACTAAATAAACTACTAAATGGTAAATCAAAGCAACCTATTAATAATTAAGCTAAATAAGACTAAAAGTTAGTCGCGCTATAAGATACTGTAAATTAACTACTAATAGTCGTGTATATGCGAATTTTAGTTGTTCTTAGTCACAAATTTATGATAGGGCACGGAGGAATTGAACCACCAACCTCCTACCTATAAGGCATGTGCTCTTCCATTGAGCTAGCACCCTTTAAAAATTGAGGTATAAATATGGGTTTAACAAAAAATTGTCATCGACTAATTCAAAGTATTACAAGAGCATTCTAATTGGAAAAATGATCTAAAAATTGGGAAAGGAACCAAACTCACCTTCCTGCAATTTCTTGGTATGTGCTTGTAATGATGAAATCAACATTATTCATTGCAAGAATATCAACGGTGAATTGGAAAGAGAAATGATACTTTTCATCAAAATTTTTCCAATTTAGGTCTAGATTGGCATATTTGGTATTTTCCACTGCATGTGCTATGTTGCACTGATACAACGGTTTGTAAAATAGTTAATTTTTATTCATGAATTGTTCTATTAAAATATCAAGCAGGAAAGTAGCATCTACTATTATTGTTCAGTGCATTATGGTTAGGAACTAAACACCTGAATGATCCCGAGTTTGTTTGCAACCAATGAAGCTACTAGATTCCCATCACTGTAATTCACAGTAATTAGGTTCAGTTTCCCTTGCAAAGCTTCAATTATTTCATTTGATGCATCATGGATATATATATATATATATATATATATATATATATATAAATTCCACAAATGAGAAAACTAGGTATTCAACATAACATGAGGAAATGATAACTGCATATTGTGAAACTTAAATAAAATGTAATACATAGAATTTTAAGCTTAAAAATATTTATATGTTGAAGTGAAATCTTTCAATAGTTTGAGAAGTTTTGTATTTCATTGTTTTCCATCTAGGGAGTTGTGTGCATAATGGACATATAGAAATGGAAAATATAGGAAAGAAACTCTGATAAGCATGGAAATTGCCTCTGCAAACTTTTCAAGATAAGGCCAAACATCAAATCTAGAAACCCAACATCGCAGAACCCCTTTCTCTATTTTGAAGGGTATGCACAATAGTTCTGAATATTGTGTGTTCAGAACATCTTCAATTCTTTGGTTGCATTTAGTTCCTTGGGCCTCAGGGATAAGACAAGTCACCTGAAATACATGAAAATGGTCAAATTAGGGTACACAATTATGCACTCACAAATAGATCTAATTGATTTGGAGTTTACAACAAAAAATTTACCTTTCCATTCTATTTCCAAATGAACAATTGATTTTCTAAATTCTAAAAGTAAAAACTAATACGTTATGATAGTACACAATGGCATCTTACCAAAAGGATCCGACGTGCAATTTCGATTCCTTGTTGTTCAAATATACTAAGAAAATCTTCTTCCAGTGCTTTAACTTGATCTAATATGTACACAACCTGTGTTTGGAAGAATAATAAGACGAAGTTCTTAAGGGAGGATAAAGACTGTGCTTCGTCTCATGGTGCATTCCTTTATATCTCTACATTTTGTAGTGCTTTAATATCATGGAAGCAGTTATTGGAAACCAAATAAAGAGGATCACTTAATCATTTTCAATAAAGTTGTTTTTCAAAAGACAATGGTTTTCATGTGAACTAACAAACCAACAAAACTACGACTGTCATGAAAGTTATATGAAGAAAATGTTTTATAAAATAAAATAGAAGCTAAAAATTACATGTCCACCAATGTTTGGACTCTGGTAATCCTAAAACATCTGCTTGGATGAAATAGCCATGAGGTGAGATTATTACCACATTGAATACATTGGGAATTTTTTCTAAAAACTTCTCTAAAGCAATTGCATCCGGTTCCTGCAAAACCTCCAAGAGTAAATGTATCATGTCAAGTGCATTATGCATATTATTTCCCCATCCTTTCTCTAGTCCAATGCCTTGTAAACTGACCAATTATAACGATGGAACGTTTTATCCAAATAAGAATGTTGAGTTTACATGGCATACAATTGATAATATTTCCCTAATCTTGGCTAGTTACTTCCAATAAGAACTGTGCAAGAAACAAAGAATCTAATGATACAAATGCAAGCTTAAGATTATATTTGGTCTTTATCAAAACCAATATTCCACAAATTATAGATTCCCTTGTTGGAAGCTCAAGGATTCCATTACTTATGTTCAAATTCTTCATATGGCACATCCTTTCGAAGATCAAACAAGATTTCCTCTACCTTGCCCAAGGCCGTTTGAAGCTGGGAAATGGTATTATCATATCACTCACCATAAATTTATGCCAATCAAGTGAAATGGATTAAAGGAAACAATGCATACACTAAACATGCCAATGATAGAACACTAAACCACGGTCAATGAGAAAAACACTATTTGTGCAGCTTCCCAAGATCTGAAGTGATTTGAACAAAGTGAGAATTTTTTCAAACTCTTAAATCAGCTGAGTAAGAAGACGATTGATATTGTCCTGTTCCTTCCCAGCATTAGTGAGATTGGCCTCAAAATCAAATTTTGAGCTAATACTTCAATTAATCTGAATTTCTCATCTTAGAAGTAAATAAAGGTTCTTTAGTGGTCTCATGACAAGACCCACCAATTGGTTGGATTTCATTTAGTTTGCATCCTTCATTTTCAGAGATATTATCTTATTGATAATACAAAATGGGTTTATTTTGATTGTGACAACTCTTTTTTGAGGAAGGGAGATCATTTCCCAACTGGATTCTTGGAGAATATGAAATCTCTCTTCTCAATTCAACTCACTCACTTTGAATTGTTCTCTTTTCGCTATAGCATGAGGAGGACAATTTTTCACCAGATTCCTCCTCGAAATCCATGTCCTCATCACTCTCAGTATGAAATTGGTGAACTAGGCCAAGAAGATGAAATTGTTACATCCTTAGTAGCCGACGAGTCAGTACCAGATGACAATAGAGGTATCAATGGATGAAACCAGTTAGAGGAGCACCATAATGCTATTTTATACACGAAGTGCGATGTTTTATTTTATCACGGGGATTAAATTTAATATACACTTATTAAGTGTCCATATTCTCTCTCCATGGTTTGGAGATTCACATTGGTTGTTTGTAGCTTAATTGATTTGTGTGTGTTTACTCCTAAACAAGTAATGAGTCACAGTTTTGAGTGTCTTCGATGGGGATAAACTTGAATTAGCCATTGAGGTAGGTGATGAAATGTGATCGGGAAAATATTTCTCTACCTCCCCATTACAATTACCAAGTTCACTAAGTGATACCTCTAGGACACCCTCCCCTTTAAATTTGAAATGTTCCTTAGGGATCATATGAAGGGTAGCAGTTGATGGTGCCTTTTGCTGTACCTCTTGTTTTTTTATTTCTCTGCTCATATTTAGTTATCTTTCTCATATTTGCCTTTGTTACATGGCCTATTGAATTTACACATTCACTATTCTTTCTTTCCCAAAAAGAGTTATTTTGTTCCATACCAGGGGTGGGAACAAAAAGTGAAATAATCTTTTCACCAAGAATAATTGTTTCTAGGGTAGGCATGTTCAATGGAAAATTCTTAACTATAGCATCAGACTTTTTTGTAGCTAACAGTTCAGTCATGATAGTGAATTGTGAACCAAATATTTCTCCACTGACAAGCACTGAAACAAATAAAGGATTTGAAACATAAATTCTCTCAGTAGCAGATGATGTTGAACAAGAAGGTTTCATTTGCAAAACCTCCACTAAAATGAGGCTAGTTTCTTCAGCCTGAGTGAAAGGTTTTGATAGATCCAATTTTCCATCAGACTTTCATAGTTGAAATTTTTTAACCTAAAGATGTATGCACGGGATCAAACCTCACAGAAGTAGCATTTAATGATGATACAACTACCACTAAAACTGCCATATTTGGATGCTGATGTAAATTAATTGAGTGGCCATATGATCCTGTTGGTATTGTTGAGTTGGAATTCAGTTTGTGAGGAATGGTGAAATCCACAGGTAGCACTAATCGTGGAGGTTTATGTGATAATCTACAGGGAGATCTCATAGCTACAACAAATCTCACTAATCTCACTCAAGAATAGTAGAGAGAAGAAGAATAAACTGAATCAATAATCACTCATGAACACAGAAAATGGAGAATAGCAGTATAATCATACATCAGCTATGAGTTGGCACTGTGAAAACTGAATACAATAAAATAACTGTCAAGTGAATTCAAATAAGCTAAAGGCCATTCAAATTCTCCTCAGTGTGTAGCTTGGATAACATTGGAGACATCATCCAATTAGTAGTAGCAGTCATAAATGGTCAATAGTCAGTCAAATGAGTCTAACCGAGTCTAACAGAACCATGTGAGCACAAATCAGGGGATGGAAACTCCAAAGAGGGCGCATGAGGCTGTCAGAAGGTCAAGTGGCACTCCATAAATACATAACTGGGAGCTACATGTAGTTAGGATGAACAATAAATGGAAGAATTAGTCAATCAATGCTTTAACTGATTGTTAAACTACTGGTAGGTGAGATAAGGCGCATATGTCATCCAGGTGAGGAAAAAAAAGGCGCATTAGGTAGGTAGAAGGTCTACTGAGGGCTGAAGACAGGCTCTAGGGAGTTGAAAATAGGCTCCAAGTGCTAGGGAGACCACCAAAATGATGACTGGATGCATGCAGATGCATACATGATGACTGGATGCATGCAGAATGCATGCGGGCATGCAAATATAAAAAATGATGGTGATAATATTCCAACACCCCCTCTCAAGCTATACTATGAGGAAATAACAGAAGAAACTAAATAGTAGGGCCTTGGTGACTGATACCAAAGGTCACCCCGTACAACAATCTAAGTAAAATAAATGAGGAAAGAGGGAAAACCCAGTGGGAAGAAATCCCTCCCTCAAAATAGACTGAACGATGATAATTTAGCATGTCATCACTCACCCTAGAAGGAGGCAAGTGTCCTTCTTTTCCAAAGAAGGATCAATCGACCTGAAATGGATCAGTAATGTGAGAAGGATGAAACCTTCCATTCTGATAATATGATCTGGTTCTCCGTTGACCAGTTGGATCACTAACAAGATCTCCGACATATCTGAGAGTAGTGGCATCCCATCTCAGAAGAGGAGGATCATCAGGTTCTTGTGGAATTGGATCTCCCATTCGCTCATCTTCTGAATTAGTTGCTAGATATTCAGGTTCTTGTGGATCTGGATCTAGCATTCGCTCTTCATAATCATCACTCTCATACTATGAATCTGAACTTTAATGTGATGAAGTTTCGCTCTCTTGGAGATCATCAAGCAATGGAGGTGTGGTAGGCAAGCTATATTACTCAACAGGATGAGCACCATGAAGAGGCCATTCCTCAAACTGTACACTCCTATCAAGAAATGTAGTCATAGTAGAGGGATCAAGCAGCTTGTAGGCCTTTGCATCCAATGCATAGCCCACCATAATGCATTCTCTGCTTTGTGGATCTAGGGCTCTCCTTTTCTCAGTTGGAATCATTTCCCATGCTTTGGATCCAAACACTCGAAGATGAGACACATTAGGTTTGTATCCCATCCATGCTTCGAAAGGAGTCATCTCTTTGAGTCCTTTGTGAGGAAATCTGTTCTGAAGATAGGAGGCACAGTTAATGGCTTCTTCCCAAAGACTAGGGTGCAACCCTTTCGACTTTAGCATGCAGGTGGCCATTTATTTCAATGTTATGTTCTTCCTTTCAGCAACACCATTCTGCTGTGGCGTATAGGGAATAATATGTTGCATCGCAATGCCTTCTTCAGTACAAAAGGTTTGAAAATCACCCTTGAGTTACTCTCCTCCATTATCAGTGTGAATGGATTTGATCCTTCTATCTAAAAACTTCTCTGCAGAAGACTTGAAAAACTTAAAGAATCCAAATACTTCTGACTTCAATCTAAGAAAGTATACCCATGTAAATCTTGAATAATCATCAGTAAAAGTGAGTATATACCTTGCTTTGTTTAGAGATAGATCTGGAAATGGCCTTGCAACATCACTATGAATGATATCTAGAGGTTGAGAGGCTCTCCTTGCCTTCCCCTTCTCAAATTTATTTTCAGGATGCTTTACCATCAAACAACCATGACAGTTGCCCTTGGAAAACTTGATATTGGGAATCCCTTCAACCATATCCTTTGTATGCATGTCTTGCAAGTATTGATAGTCGATATGCCCAAATATTTCATGCCACAATCTACTCTCTTCATTGGCATGAGTGTGAAGAGAAAATTTCTTTGAGAGAGGTAAGAAGTGTGAGAACTCATACAGTTTCGACTTATGATTTGTAACTCCTTTTGATGGTAGATCCTGATACCATGTCTTGAATTTCGACCTCATTAGAAGAGAAGATCGCCCTTTTGGGATCTCCGGTGTGGGTCATATGATACACTGAAAGTAGATTAGCAATGAGAGTGGGGACATAGAGTACATCGGAGAAGTACCCATGATCAAGTTTGATTCTTCCTATCCCTTCAGAAGAGACCTCAGAATCATTCCCCAACATGATGGATGGTCCAACAGTAGCTTCGAAACCAGTGAAGAGATCCTTGGAGGAAGACATGTGTCGTGATGCTCCAGAATCTATGATGAAGGAGGAATGTGATGATTCTCCTACCATGAGAGCATGGAATCTCTCTTTGTCCTTAGATCCAGATGGCCCACTCTCTTTCTTTATAGCACATGCAGGTTTTGGAATACTATTTTTTTTCAATAAGTGAAGCCATGATATCTATGGTCTTATTCATACATGAGATCTCAGGGTGATATCCTTGGTTACAGTATCTGCACTTGGATTTGACCTTTTGAGATGTCTTGTCCTTCTTAGGATTCGAAGCTCCATCTGACTGGTTTGGAGCCTCCTTCTGCTTTTGGTCATTCGACTTCCTATCAGAATTTTTTTGTTTTCCTTTGCCATTCTCTCTTCTCATCTCAGTGGATGCAAGAACTGAATCCAACTTGGCTTTTATCACTCCCATGTGTACTAGCTTCTCCTTCTCAAGTGTGAGAGAATGGATGAAGTCTTCAAGCGAAGGGAATTCCATTTTGGAATGGAAAACTTTGCTGACTGGAAGGTCGAAAAAAACACTAAATAATCAGGGCCAAGCTTCGACAGGATGGAAAGAATGAGTTTTTTTTCTTCCTTCTCAATCCCATACCTCTTCAATTGTGAAATCAAGTTCTTGAATTTGTTGAGAAACTCAGTGATAGTTTAGAAACTGCTTGGGCTAAAGGCGATGAGCTCATTTTCTAACTTATAACCCTTCAATTCATCCTTCCGGCCAAGAAGAGATTTGAGCTTGTCCCAAACCTCTTTTGGAGTCTTCAGATCAATAACATGAAAGTGTAGGTCTTCAGAAATGCTAAGTGGCAGCAATCATACTGCTTCATCAAGCTTGTCTAAGTACTTGGATTTCTCTACTACACCAATGGGCTCAACTGCAGAGCCATTCACCACTTTGGAAAGGCTCTTCGAATTCAAGAAGATGTCCATTTTGGCCTTCCATTCGAAGTAGTTGAATGAATTCAATTTTAGATCCATGATACTGCAAAATTCGAAGTTGAAGAGAGGATAGTCCTACAAAACAAAATGAGAATTATGAAATGGAGATTTGCTGCAATTCGAATTGACCACTGCCTTAGGACACTAAGCACATGTGATTGAGTCCTTCACACTTGGCTAGACCTCACTGGATCTCTACAGTGAATTCAAGGAAATAGCACCAGGATTTGTTGTGGAAACTCAGAGGCTTTTGGTGCTCAATGAAAGACAGTTGCTCAAGGAATTGCTACAACTGCTGCAATGGCTGCGGCTGCAATTTGAATAACTGCTGTCAGCTTTGATACCATGTGATAATATGCAGGGATATCTCACAACTACAACAAATCTCACTAATCTCACTCAATAATAGCAGAGACAATAAAAAGAATAGACTGAATCAATAATCACTCATGAACACAGAAAATGGAGAATAACAATATAATCATACATCAACTGTGAGCTGGCACTGTGAAAACTAAATACAATACAATAACTCTCAAGTGAATTCAAATAAGCCAAAGGTCATTCGAATTCTCCTCAGTGTGTAGCTTGGATAAAATTGGAGACATCATCCAATCAATAGTAGCAGTCATAAATGGTCAATAGTTAGTCAAATGAGTCTAACTGAGTCTAACAGAACCATGTGAGCACAAATCAGGGGATGGAGGCTCCAAGGAGGGCGCATGAGGCTGTCAGAAGGTCAAGTCGCACTCCAGAAATAGACAATTGGGAACTATAGGCAGTTAGGATGAGCAATAAATGGAAGAACTCATCAATCAATTCTCTAACTGGCTGTTAAACTCCTGGTAGGTGAGATAAGGCACATATGTCATCCAGGTGAGGAAAACACGACACATCAGGTAGGTAGGAGGGCTACTGAGGGATGACGATAGGCTCTAGGGAGATGAAAATAGGCTCCAAGTGCTGGGGAGACCAGCAAAATGACGACTGGATGCATGCAGGCATGCAAATATAAAAAATGATGGTGATAATATTCCAACAGTTTATAAGTTGAAGATCTTCCTGAAAAAGTATTAGTGTCAGAAGTTAGTTTAACAATTCTAGTATATGTGTGTGAATCCAACTTTGTGCCCTTTGGAAATATTTAAAAATGCCAAGTAGGAACTCTTAGTTGGAAGTATTGAAAAATTCCAAGCAGGAGCACTTGGTTGGAATTGTTGAAAATATCCAAGCATGAACACTTGATTGGGTAAATCTAGGAGAGTTTTTGACATGAGAAATTGTATCAAGAGATGTTAATCAACATCCCATTGGCCACCAACAATCATTCAAGAAGCATGCCAACTATCATCAGAATTTTGTCACAAAATAAGCATGTACTTTTAAATAAAAGGATAAGATGTGATTTTTTCAAACAACTGGAATTCATCAACAATTGTATAATAACTAATAGGTCGTTCTGAAAGCTACCTGATTAGTTGTCAATTGGGGTCTAGCCTAGGCAGTTGAGAGGAGTGTTATCCTCCCCAATTGAGATCAATTCTTGAAAGTGACATGTTGGAATATTAATGTATATTATTTTATCCACCTTGAGCCTTAAACAATTTGGTGGCTTACCCTAGGTACCATCTTTGAAATGAGTGTAAGGGCCCGGTGGGTTTCCTTGGGATATGTATTTCATGGAAGAAAAAAATATGGCTAGTTAGGTAGTAGTTTGTGTATAAAAATTAAATAAAAACAGGCTATTGGTTAGATTATAGACTGACAACCACATATTCTATCAGTTAGTCAAATTTTTGGTAACAAGATTATTGATCCAAATTTCTATGCAGTTTTTTGTGTGATTGCATTCTTCCTAGTTTCTATTATGCTTCTTTACTGCTACAGGATACACTATACTGGTAATCATACATCCTGCACTGCCTACCCATTTCCATATAGAACCCATGTAGAAGATTTCAAACCCGCTACCAGTTTTAACATATGTGTTATGTACGAGGATATCCTTGGGTTCATTCACCTTTCTTTAGTAACATATCATTATCAGTCGATTTAGACATGGTCACCCACATATGGTGAATATGAATTCATTATCTCCAGATTAGATAATTGTTGAAAGTGATAATTGCATGACTGCATGAAGCCTCGATGTGGCAAGGCCCATTAACTTGCATCTTTATTGCTTGGTTTCCTCACTAGTGCATTTGGGTTACAACTATTAGTAGTTACAGTTATTGCAAAGCACTCTTGTACAACATACATCCTAGCTTTTTCCTCAATCATTGTACAATGGTCCTTTCAACAGTTTGGTATCCAAACTCAACATTGGCTTCAAGGGTGTCTTCCTCACTGAGTGGTACAAGTTGCCAAAACAAACTTAAATACTTTTCCCATTCTTTTAGAACTGCAGAGTCCTTGGTGCTTCTAGTCTTGTTATGTGCGATGAAATTGAACATTGGAATGAAGGCCACATCAGATTTCCAAACATAAGTAATAATATGGTGCAATTCTAACAACATAGATTGATGTCTATGCTTACAAAATGATCTTGGAAGAATACAAATATCTATCGAATAAATACCACACATAAGCATATTTTTAATATCATATTGGAAACAAATGTTGAAGAGTAACACCACTTTCACTGCAAATAGAATCTACAAAAATAGTAGTCGATTACCACGAGTATATATCAATTGTTTTAGTTGTATTTGACCAATAGGAGAAACTACTCTTTGTATATTCACTATATATTTGTTACCTACATTTCAAACATTTTATCAGAATAGTATGCAAAATCCTCAAATATATTTTATTTCATTCACAAACGTAGTTGAAGTTGGTAGGTTGGCCTTCTGCAAAATATTGTGTTTATGCATTTTTTTTCACATTTTAATAACAATAGAATCATATTTTTTCATTTTCATCTCCAATTTTTTAAAATAATGAAACTTGGACATCTTAAGACTCATTCCATAGATAATCCCATAGTCTCCTCATCTCACACAAGAATAAAAAAGCAACCTAAGAAATCAACAGGAAATGCATGCATGACACATCTTAAGAAATCACAAACTGTTTTTGTAAAGTTAACCACATGGTTAGGAAACACTCATTAGGAACTCTTGGAGACAAGTTGGATGCTAGTTCAATGCCCGAGTCAAGAGGGTTGAACTGAGGAAAGAATGCATGATCATTCATTACACATAACACATTACTTCATATTGAACCTAGTAGAATGCCCTTCTAAGACAATGTTGACCATTCTCATACCCAAGAAGATGCCTAATCATGGGAAAAGGACCCACTCCTAGAGTTTGACCTAGAAAACCTAACTTTGGAGATAATTTTTCACATTTATTATCTTGTCGTAAGTGCAAGGAAATAGAGATAGAACCAGATCTAGATATGGACCTGCCAGATCTTTCGAAACATCAAAATATGGATATGGAGAAATGAGATTATAAAAAATATCAATAATATATTTTTATATTTTCTTAAAAAAGAAACATGAGCCAGAAACATAGAAAATATAGAAAACTCATTTGTGTTCTAGTATATTGGAGAAGGGTTATTGTATAGGAAAACATTAGGGTTTAGGATCCCACACTTTGATTTTATTAATTTAAATTTTATGTATTTTTTAAATGTGTTTTCTGGAGGATCCAGTAGCTTAATGATTCTAGTGAAGCCAAAAACATATATGGAGCAAATCCTCTCGTGCATCTAAACTAGAAACATCTCTGACCAGATCCACACCGACATAAATGTAGATCTTAATCCTTCCTTTAGTGGATCCAATAACTATTCATGTGCTTCCTATCAAAAAATGGATAGAATAGAGATGGATACTTAATTTTATTCCCTAACTTATATGCTTAATCATGAGAAGAGAGATGGAATTGGCTTTACACTAGCCATTTTTTTCTTTGAATGATCTTATGCAATATTGCTAGAGCTTGATAATGAACAAATGATATAATATGATTTCAATGAGGGACATTCAATGGTCCAATCCACTGAATTATAACAATATCCAAACATACATGTGATAACGGAGAATACAGATTGGAAATTTGATGACGCCCCTCAAGAATTGCATACACATTTTTTGGACCCCTTTTTGTAGATGCATTGAAAAATACATTAGACCCCCTTTTTTATATGCATTGAAAAATACTTTGGACCCCTTTTAATATATGAATTCATATAAATTTATACTTTATATAGGTCTAAGTGCATTCCTCTAGTGCATAATGGTTTCTCATGGGTTTCATCACCAACAGGTTCATATGAGCATCCAAAGGAGGTAGATGTGTCAGACTCTTGCGGTTTATGTTTTGTAGAGAGAGATAATTGTTTCTCACCTTAACTAGTTAGGAAATTAGAATTGTTATTGCCATTTACTAGAGCTAGTGAATGCATAAGAGACCCACCTACAAGCTCAAGTTTTGGGAGTTGGATTGAAGTCCCAAGTTTACTTGATGTACTGAGGGATGTTGGAGGTTCCCAAACTGCATATTCTCTCCCATAAGAGAACAAATGTGTAGGTATATCACTTATATATTCCAATGCAACAACACTTTGTCAGTGTGAAACTATTTCAGGTCACTCAAAGATTCTTGGAAGGGTTGTTGGCACTCTCCTATGAATTCTCTCAGAAATCTTCCTGAAACAATTGCTGTGACTGAATTATCTATGTGCACTATTATGAGCCTATATGCAGGGAGGAAATCACATGAGTTGCTTCCTTCTGATGGAAAATTTTATCTTAAAGTTTCCATATATACTGATTCAAAAGATTGTAATAATGAATATTCATACAATTTTAGTCAAGTTTTGTTAATTAGTGACACAATATATTTGTATGCAAGGGATTCAGTTTCTACATCAGCTACAAACCCAAAAATCACAGAAAAAGTATCTACTACATTGATGTTTGAATTAAGTTATATAAAGAGTACAATGGGACATACATCTACGTTTAACAATATGGGTATGCCATCAGACATGTTATATTCAGAGAATATCGCTTCTTTCTCTCATCAATAAAGGGAAGACATGACATGTTCAGAGGATATTGAGGACATAATCAGAATTGAATCTTCAACAAGTTCTCATTCTAAGTACATTGACTGCATCTCCAAGGATGGGAAAACATATTTTGATCAAATGCATGTGTGGAAATAGAAACTACTATAGTGATGAACAAATCCTTTTTAGGACATACTAGTAAGCTAGTTATTATCAACCCACTTGAAACAATAGCTCTATGCAATTCCTCAATGAAGGAATATTTAGACAATGTACTTTTTATTTAAATTATATGCCTAAAGATAATAAAAATCCAACTATAATCATTTCTCTTTCATCATTTGCAATGGTTGATTTTTTATTGATTTTGGTTTTCCTTTTTTGCATAGGATTGAATAAATGTGGTATTTCTTTAGAATAATTGATAGGATTCCGATTAATGAGAACCTATATATTGTAGTTGGGAAAGATGACTGAGTAATTTCAGAAGTGCATTTTAGATTTAGTGGAGACCTCAAAAATAAAAGAGGGTCATCGACTTGAGTCATCAATTGAGGAGCATCTTGAAAGACATCTTGAAAGATACGTTGATGAAATGCACAAGGTATTTAAGGAGGATACCATTAGAAGAGGATCCAACATCATGAAGCATGTAGTGATGCTAGTCTCTAAAACTAACTTATTTACAACACTATGCCAAAATATTGGCAAAGAAATATCATCTCTGGGGCCTACAATTGCTAATGCAATTTCAACAATTTCTAGTGGAATTACAATGTCTATAGCAAGAAACATGTCATAGGTTAATCTTGTTTCCATTATAACTATCCTTTAACAACTAATGTATCTTCTTTTGCATTCTTTCATATTTCAACCCTTCAAAGCTAGCATATTTTCAAAATGCACTAAATTTTTAGACAGTGAGAACTGAACAAATAAAAGAAACACATCAAGTCATGTCTCCTGTTGATATACAATAATTAAGACAACTATAGCAAGGTCCAAAAACTATAGCAAGGTCCAACAATGCTTTTTTCCCTTGTTGCTACTCTGTCCTACCTACATGTTTTCTAATGTATAATTACATTTTCAATCAAATGATTGCATATATTTCTCGATCCTGCTAGTGGAGGAAAGTGATTCTTACAGTTTTTTTGTTTGTTACATTTTTTATTATTGCAGAAACAAGAAACTATTAATGATCTACTAGATAAATCTATTGCTTCTCCAACATGAAAGCATATCTTAAGAGAACCACAGGCTACAGTTTTCTCCCAAACATTACAAGTTTAGTAAGTGATGTCTCTTTATCACCGTATGTTTTTGCTTTTAAAATCACATTTACAAACATTACAATGCATATCAAGTTTCAAAAATTGTATTTATTAAAGGTTCTATCCATAATGCTTTATGAGGATTATTGTTTATCTATTTACTTCACTTACCATAATGTTTGTTTCCATTAGTAATGCATCTTATTTTTAAAGGAAAACCTTGCAGGGAAACCCAAGGGATGCTTCCCTACATTCATGGATGGAATCCCTAGTAAACATGTTGTTGTCTAATCTAGGGGCATTTGAATTAGGAACATGTTGACACATAATTAGGAAAATGCAACCCAACAACATTGGTAGCAACTGGTTGAGCTAACCCCTTGGTATATTAGTGATGTATCCTTTTAATTCCACCTAGACAATATCTACAATTGTATTTGTCTTTTATGGTTTGAACATTTTATCTCGTGTAATCTAAATGGGAACGTGAGGCCAATGTTTCTATAGGAAAACTAATACACCTTTTCCTTTCATTAATTTGAATGTACAAACGTTATTATCCTGGATAGGGACTAAAATCATAGAATTAGCAGGGATGGAGCTTCAATTATTGAGACTGAGGTCACAAGCGAAATAGACAAAGGAATTATCATGGCTCACAAGTACCAAGAAAAACATGCATTAATATTGGAAATATAAGCAATAAAAGAGTAGCATGGATGGTAATTGTTTCAATATGCAGGTCATTTATTTGGCATGGGGAGTCATTGATATTTCATATTTGGAATGAATAATGTAAAATATCGTATTTTTGGCAAGAGTGGTATTCCTCGAAGATAAGGAGGATAATCTTGATCTACATGAATACAAATCTAGGCTAGGAAAAAGCATAGAGACTTTATTATAAAAAACAAGACACCTTAAGTGCACGAGGAATCTGATAAATGGGGCCACATTAAATTGAGCAAGCACACACACCATGCAGACTCCAAAGATTATTTATTTTCTCTAAAGAAGAACATTAATAGGGAGCATTAGTTTTTGGTCAATTGTTTTAGTTGTTGGGCAGTTTGGCAAGGTAGTTTAATGATTGTTGGGTAGTTTTGCAAGGGGCACAGTCAATATATCTTGGTTGCACATTGAAATTTCAACAATTACCCTGTATAAATATGTGGGAAGAACTGAGTATGCAGGTGTTAACACCTAAAAAGTGCTCACTAGCTCATTCCCTTATTCACATGACCCATTTGCCCACTTTTCCACCATTTGAGCCTCTGAAACCAACAAAAGGTCACCAAAAGACCTTAGTACACCCCTTTTTCCCACTCAAAAAGATTATTTTTCCTAAAAAAGCATAAAAAACCCTAAAAAATGGTCCAAATTCCCAAAATATTTAAAAGGGAATAAAAATATTAATTTTATTCAAAAAAGGAAAAAAAGAGGGAAAAGTACCTAAACCATGTTGGTCAATACCATTGGTTTCCACAAAACCACAAATGGTATTCCCCACCACCAAAACCTATAAAAAGGTGGTAGGGGCTCCTCATTTCACATCCATCCATTATCTCATCCTCATGCTGCCGAAATCTCCCTTGAGTATTTTGGCCATTGTAAGCAACCTTGGAGAAGGAGACCTCTTGGAGCTTGGAGCTACTTATCTTGGGAGTTGCTCTACATCAACCTTCACCATTGGAGGTATTACTATTGCAAGCATTAGCTTGCCCCATTTTTAAATACAAATTTATTCTTTCATATTTTCTTGTTCTTGTTTTTAAAATATTTCCATTATTTGCTTATATTCTTGCATAGATCCATGATTAGTTTTGTTTAGATTAGTTAGTTGTTTATTTCTATTGAAACTGCTGCTACTAGTTAGCAGGTGCCCATAGCACTAAGCTTGGTTGCAAAACCAAGCCAACAGCAGGTTTGCATGGTTTTGGGTGGGCCAACCTCATAATTTTGTAAAATATTGCAGAATGGAACTTTTGTGCAAGTGGTCTATAGAAAAAGTTATTATATGCAAGCTAGAGTTTTGATTTTTGTAGAGGGAATTTCGGTTGTTAGTTTAATCAACATTTTTTACGCAAAGCTAATATTTTTGTAGGCAATTTCCTGATACTGGCAGGGATAGAGTAGTCATTGGAGGCTGATTGTTGTTATTGGTATGATGGTGTCATTTATCACATGGTGACCATGAGACAATTAATTGCGAGATGGTGGTTGCATGAGCATACTGACTACATAATCTCTGGAATTTTTTGTAGGATGGTTGGTTGAAATATTATATATTGTCCTCCAAGATGTTGCAAGTTGGTTTTTGAGTCATGCAAGAGTCTAATCCCTTGGAATATATTAACTAGTTCCAATTTTTCTACCTAACATATATGTGATATTAGTGTAATGTCCCCATTTTGACCCTATGGCATTAAAATTGTAAATAATGTAACATTGTTATAAAATCGTGGTGATGAGCTCAAGGCCAAGGCCCCGCCATCGATTTATTGATGCATATGGTTTACGTGCTAGCCATGCACAATGAGATTGAGAATATCATGTAAATATGCATTTTAATAAAATACCCACAACTAGATATGCAATGCAACAAGAGATGGGGGCATGATTTTACAAGGAATTGGGAGGGAAACATTCAAACCTTGGAGCCAACCAAGTTAAGCCAAGTGTCAATGAGAGAACCCATGAACCCTCAACTACCCATGTTGACTTTTGTACCCAATCATTCATTTCTCCCAAGAGTTGGTTGAGGTAGTTAATGCCTTGGGGAATGGGAAGTATGGCTGTCCAAAATTTGAGTATGGGTAAGCCACCCTTCATGGAAAAACGTGTTTTTCTCCTTGGGCAAGAAAAGAGCCATGAATTGCTCCCCAAGCCATTACCCATCAATCAGCTTTTCTCTCCCACGAGTTTGGAGCTACCTGGGTGTTTTTCTCCATGTATTTCCTGTGTTTTCCTTCATCTTTCAAGCTGGGAAGGGCGTTTTTGTTCTGGTTACCAATGGGGAAGAGAATAGACCGATTTGGGGTTACACTGAGGCCGTTCTGGCCATTTGAAATGCTCATAACTTGTGGAGGAAATTGGGTTTCTCCCTGGGGACGAATTTCCCTTCCCACAGTTCGTTTTGGGTGAGCCACGATTTGGGGAAAACCCATGGCCATCCTGTTTGTAAATCCCATTGTTGGAAATGTGTATCCATGCCCAGTTTTTGAGTTTGCTGTGTGTAAGAGAAGGTTGGGGTTGAGATGGGTATCCATTGTTTTGGCTTAAGCTTGAGTGCAAGCATCCATAAATGAAGAGGGTTCAGATTTAGCATGATAAACCCAGCTGTGGACTGGATTGGCTTAGATGAAATGATTATTTGGCTGTATATGAGCTTGAATGTCCCCTTTTCCTTGTAGAAATCATGCCCAGCTCAGGGGTGGTCTCTAAGTGCTGAAATAATACAGGCTGGGCAGAGACCTACGGTTGGGTGGAACATTGCAGCGACATAGCTAGTTGTTTGGGACAATTGCACAACGAAGATAAGTGTTTTCCTGTATATGTATTTACTTCTGCAATGTTTAAATTGATGACTGTTTTGATATGCTGTATGCATATGATATGTGTGTGGATGAGTTTTAATTCCACTATGCATATCGGCTTAATTTGCATCTGCACACTTTTGAATTTATGTGTATGAATATAATGAATGGGATAAGTTTTATGAAAAGCCCCAGAGATTGGTATCATGTTCCCTTCCTTGAATTGGGTCCACGGGAGGGGACGTTACAATTAGCCTCCTTCCTTATGTGTATTTCAATACTTTGTAACTGGTTTTGAATGCTCATTTCTCTTACTTTCAAATGCCTATCTACAAAAGTTGTCTCTTTTTTAAAAACACAAATAATTTTGACCAGTTATTGAAAAGATTATATCTTGGGAGTTATGATCAAATTGTTGCTTATCTTACTCTACTTGAGAACTGTAACTCTATTGTATTGTTAGTATAATATTTTTTTACCCCCAAAAAACAATTTGTTGCCTCGATGAGAACTGGTTTTGTAGTGAATAATAGTTGTTTGTGTAGAGACTGTAGGCCATAGATAAGGCAGGGGATTCCTACAGAAAGACAAAATGAGTGCATTGTTGTCATTGCCTTTCTATATTGAGTAATGTTATTCGAAACCTGACCAGGAGACATACTTCTTATTCCTTTTTTTATTCTTCTCGGGTTCCGATTCCCATCCTGAAACTACATCAATTTTATATAAGTGATGTATGTGTGGGGGTAGCGGTTCACATCTCTTATTCCATGAAACCCTCCAACCCTATTTCTCATTCCATTCTAGTTCACTGTTTATAGTAACATAGGTTTAAAAAATGTAAACGAATGAGTTTTGAGATAAAATCAAGAATGCCCCCAAAATGTCAGAAAAGGATAAGCAGTGGCCCAATACTAGCTACCCTGAAAAGACAAAAAAATGGACTAGAAACCTTGAAGCAAGCGAAAATGGCCATGATACCTCATTTTCAATGGTTTGGATTGACCAAAATCAGAAAATGTATCTAAATACCCCCCTAGAAAAGAGTCCACCCACAAGTGCCTCCTGAAAGCATCGAATTTAACGGATTTTTCGAAGGAATTTCCATAATGAAACCTTAATCGCTTCAGGACTGTAGTAAAACTCGTGGGATCCTTGTAAATAAGAGATAAATACACACCAACATTCATGCCAAAATGAGCGATCGAGGTGGCGAAAAATCTAGTTGACTGAAGACCTTCGTCTGTGAAAATGGGAATGAATTGGGCTTTAAATTTAATAGAAAAAACGGGAAGAGATTGATGAACCTACCTCTAATAATCAGCTACCCAAGGGCTATTGCAGATGATCCATAAACGATGCTCAAGAGATCCAGTGCATGCTTATAAAAGCTTCATGGAATTCGTTATCCATTTATGATATTTTTTCTAGCATTCGAGAGTAATATTACAAGAATTTTTTGAGTTCACCTTTAGGCAGGGGTTTAATGTCGACATGCCAACTGTATTATGAATGAATATAATCCACTATTTATTTTTTTCAAATGTTTTTATAAAAGGGAGAGAGTTTAATGTTGAGAACCTCATACAAAGTAACTTTTAACTCTAAGCTACCCTTCTTTTAATACGTCCTTGACCATTGGTGTCTTTTAGATTGAATTATTCTCCATGTCATCGCTAGGATTTTAGGTTTATTTTAATTTCAGATATATTAAGATTATTTTAATTTGTAATATATTAAAATTTAATAGGAATTAAAAACATTTAGGTAGAATTTTTAAGGTGTAAAATTTTGAAAAAAGGTTTGTTCATTCAAAACAAATTTAGGATGTATAAACTTAAATGAGAGAGACAGGATATATACCTAAATAGGAATTTAAATTCAGACCTACGTTTTAATTTTTATCTAGATGTTTCATATAAAGAGATGAGTTCTTCTCTTTCCTTCTCCAAATTTTTGAATCTTTCAAAATTTATGTTCTCACCCCTATGTTGCTCTCATTTATGTATATATCCCAGTACATATGCATTCAAAATTATGCAAAACATCAAAATCTACAAATACCTAGGTCGGAATTTCATTCTATATACCTACCCCTCGAATCGTTTTACCTTATTCTTCCCTGCAATTCTTCTAATCTCTCGCTCCCATTTCAATGTGTTTTATTTCCTTAGCATCCAAAGTTGAAATCGTCTTTCCAAACCAAATGAAATTCATAAACTAAATGAACAAGAAGGTCCAAGGTGAGAAGACCCTTCTACTGAGAATTGTGAAGAGAATTCAAAAGGATCTGGAAGGATTAAATGGTCTATCATGAGGGAGAATTGGATGAATCCAAGGCCAATGAAGTGGTTATGTATCCCTCCTGAGAAGCACTGGACCAATTTAGGTGTCAATGATTTTCCAACCAAAGTCTCCAAGATCCAAAAAATAGGGTGGTGTATTATAAGTTTCATGCAATGGAACCATTTTTCATAAGCACAATATTCAAAACCACACCATAAGTCTCATTAAATCCCCATACAAGGGAGTGAAAATCCACCCTCATGCCTTATGTCTCTCCACACTCTTGAATTACTCCATCATTATGAAGACCCTTAAACTACCTGTGTGCAAGTTATCATGTTGATTGACGAAGGGAATTTCAGGGAGCACTGTGGTTTGTAAGCATGTGGTCTCTAAAGAGGATAACTTTTACATGTTATTTCTTAGTCTCTATTATTTTTTGATGTATATGTAACTTCGGAATGTATTTAATCTATGTATTTCATATATATTTATTGTACCCTTATAAGAGATGTGTTATTCCTCTATAAGGAAGTGTCGTCATGTGTATTGACAAGTGTCGCAAGTGTGTGTACTTGCCGATGGGTTATTAGACCACCATGTGTGGGGTTGGCCCTGAAATATATATTATATTATGGATGTACCTAGCTAGACAAGTCGGCCCCATAGTGTAACTGGGCAAACATGTTAAGTATAAATAGAGATCGGGAGATCTCTATTTGATTACTCGGAAACTCACACTTCTCTCACTCAGAAAGTGGCGCACTAGTGAGGAGGAGGATCATCTGCTACTAGGAGACTATATTAGTGTATTTTGGTTGTACTTTGGTTGAGCCATTGCTCTCTCTATATCTGAGGAAGTTGTGGGGTTTTTCACCTTAGGGTTTTCCCCACGGAAACTCTGTGTCTCTTGTCTCTCATGCTTTTGATTCTTGTGATGCTTGTCATGCTTATTATGATTGTTATGCATTGATATACTGCACATGTTATTCTCTCAGTAAAGATCCTAGAGTATTGTGAATTAATGCTCAAAATTTAACATGGTATCAGAGCTAACCTGAGAAGAAGACATTGTGTAGTGACAGAAACTAGGGTTTCTTGTTTATTGGGTTTCTCTCCACATATTTTGGAAAAGCAGTATAGTAGATTGACTCTACTCATCAAGGAGAATCTATTTGTTCAATCAGAATTCAATTCTGAGCATTTTCAGATTTGGCCCTAAAAATTAGGGTTTCCTCAAAAATAGGAATTTCTGGAATCTGAAGACATAGCTGGAAGCTCCTTGAAAAAATCAAAGTTTAGAGCTTTGGATCGAGGTTTTTGGCTGGGTAGATCTCCGGGAAACTCAAACCCTAATTCAAGGCTCTCCTTAGTGAATCCAGGAAGATGGAAAGGCAGTTTTGAAGGGTGTAGCTTTGCAGATCTCAAATTCCGAATACACCAGGTTGATTAGCTCATCAAGGCGCATCTTTCTATCCTTTCAGAAAGTTGAAATTCACATTTTGAATTTTTAGGGTTTTTTCGACAAACCCTAATCCGGGACCAGATCTAGTTTTTAGCAATTCAAGTGGTAAGACCTAAAACTTTTCTATTTCCATTTGAAGTACTCTTTAAAATGTCTCACCACACCAGGCTTGAGGACAAGCTTGAAGGAGCTGATAACTTCCGAGCCTGGAAGTATAGGATTGGGTTAATCCTGGAAGAGAATGAGTTGGACTCATACATAAAAGAAGTCATCCCTATCCCAGAGGATGAAGAGGCTAAAATATTGCATAAGAAGAACTTGGTCAAGGCAAAGAGAATCATTGCTGATTTTATCAAAGACCATCTCATACCACATGTGTCATCTCTGAAGACACCCACGGAGATGTTTGACTCTTTGACCAACCTAGATTCTGGAAAATCTTTGAAGATGAAAGAAGTCCTTTATGTACCTGGGCTCAAGAAGAATCTTCTCTCCATCTCTGCATTGGATGCAAAATGCATGAGGGTTGCATTTGTAGATGGCCAAGTCCTAATGTGGCCAAAGGGTAAAACAATCAATGATGCATTAGTGATTGGAGAGCAAGAGGGAGGATTGTATAAATTGAAGGGTCAACCTGAACATGCCATGGTACATGACTCCATGGAGCCAAGTGAACTTTGGCATAGAAGACTTGCTCATATGCATTATAGGGAACTTCCAATTGCAAGCAAGGCTGTAGAAGGTCTTCCTGAAATCAAGACCAAACATGAAGGTGTTTGCAAAGGATGTGCAAAAGGTAAGAACATTAAGAAGGTTTTCCTAAGCAGTGAAAGCAAGAAAAAAGGTATCCTGGAAATCATCCACTCAGATGTATGTGGTCCTATGTCATCCAGTTCTCTGAGTGGGTATGTTTACTATGTCTCGTTTATTGATGACTTCTCCAGGAAGACTTGGGTATACTTTTTGAAGAAAAAAGATGAGGTGTTTGATAAGTTCAAGGAATTCAAAACCTTGATGGAGAATCAAACCGACAAGAAGATCAAAACATTCAGATCCGACAATGGTGGAGAATTCACCTCAGGTGACTTCAAGAAGCTTTGCAGTGATTCAGGGATTAAGAGGGAGTTGATTGCTCCCTACAATCCACAACAAAATGGAGTTGCAGAAAGAAAGAACAGAACAATCATGGAAGCAGCAAGGGCAATGCTGCATGACCAGGATCTGCCTATGCATCTATGGGTAGAAGCAGCTAGAACAACTGTATATGTGCAGAACAGAACACCCCACAAGATATTAGACAACAAGACACCAGAAGAGGTCTTCTCTGGTAAGAAACCTGAAGTCAGCCATCTCAGAATATTTGGTTGTCCAGTATACACTCATGTCCCACAGGAAAAGAGGAACAAGATAGATCCTTCAGGAAAGAAGGGTATCTTTGTGGGTTACAGTGAAAGCTCAAAGGCTTACAGAATATACTTTCCAGGGTTCACGAAGATTGATGTCAGCAGGGATGTGACATTTGATGAAAACTCAGCATTCATCAAATCAAGAAATACACCTGTTGAAGTTTATGAAGAACCTAAGGAAACTAGATTTCAAGACACTACCATGACTGAAGCAATTCCAGATGTTGATCGTGAAAATGAAGATCCACAACAACCTGTAGATCCACCCTGTGAGGATAACTCTCACAAGAGGAAACCTGCATGGGCTAGAGAGCTCATTCAAGATGCAGAAAGATTTGGCATTCAAAAGGAAGAACACAGAGCAAAGAAAAGAACCAGATCACATACCAGCTATGTTTCTTTACTCTGTGACATTATGAACAAAGAACCTTCCAGTTATGAAGAAGCAGCGAAAAAGAAAGAATGGAAGGATGCCATGGTTGAGGAATACCAATCAATAATGAAGAATGATGTTTCGGATGTTGTCCCAAGACCTAAAGAGAAGTCTGTTGTGAGTTCTAAATGGATCTACAAAATCAAGCATGGTGCAGATGGCAGTGTAGAGAAATACAAGGCAAGATTCATAGCTCGTGGCTTCTCTCAGAAAGAGGGAATAGATTATGAAGAAACTTTTGCACCTGTAGCCAGGTATACTTCCATCAGAATAGTACTTGCCCTGGTTGCAGCAATGAAATGGAAAATACACCAGATGGATGTCAAGACTACTTTCTTGAATGGTGTAGTTGAAGAGGAAGTATATGTGGGGCAGCCACTCAGTTTTGAAATACATGACAAGGAGTCATATGTATGCAGATTGAAGAAAGCCTTGTATGGCTTGAAGCAAGCTCCCAGAACTTGGTACGGTAGGATGGACAGTTTCCTATCTAGTTTGGGCTTTACCAAGAGTAGAGCAGATTCCAACCTTTACTACAAGGTTGAGGAAGGGAATCCTGTGATTCTACTCCTGTATGTGGATGACTTATTTGTAAAAGGAGATGACAGATTGATTGCAGATACTAAGAGGAAGCTTGCTGCTGAGTTTGATATGAAGGACCTGGGATGATGCACTATTCCCTAGGTATGGAGGTGTGGCAGAGTACAGATGGGATCTTCCTTGGACAAGGGAAGTATACTGTAGATATCCTGAAGAGGTTCGGGATGATGGATTGCAAGGACATGGCCACACCTATGGCATCGAACCTGAAGCTTCTATGTGATGCTTCATCTGAGCCGGTTGAGGTCTCTATGTATCGTCAGATGATTGGGTCCTTGATGTACCTGATGAACACGAGACCAGATATTTGCTTTGTGGTGAACACAATGAGCTAGTTCCTGATGGATCCGAGGAGTGTTCACCTGGTTGCTGTAAAGCATATTCTGAGGTACCTGAAGGGTACAGTTGATTATGGACTCAGGTATGAAGCGAATCAAAAGTTTAACCTGCAAGGTTATGTTGATTCAGATTGGGCAGGCAGTGCTGCAGATAGGAAGAGCACATCTGGGTGCTGCTTCAATATGGGATCAGGTGTGATCTCTTGGTTTAGCAGGAAGCAATCCTGTGTAGCACTGAGTACAACCGAGGCAGAGTATGTTACAACCTGTTTAGCTAGCTGTGAGGCAGTATGGCTTTGGAAGCTACTGTTTGAGTTATTTGATCTCTCGTTGGATGCTACTAGTATCTTCTATGATAACCAGAGTTGTGTGAAGCTGTCTGAGAACCCAGTGTTTCACGACAGGTCGAAACACATAGAGATCAAATATCACTATATCAAGGATATGGTGCAGAGAGGAGCAGTGAAGCTCTTGTATGTTGCGACAGACAAGCAGATTGCAGATGTATTGACGAAGCCATTAGCCAGAGTGAAGTTCGAGTACTTCAGAGAGAGGCTTGGTGTTCTTCAGATCGATGACACTTCGAGGAAGAAGTGATGGAGACATTTGCTTAAGCCATTCCAAGCATGTTGGAAGGAGGATCCTTCACATGGCTGTGGATGTAAGCGTTGGATGATGAGCATCAGGATGATGTTCTAGTTTCTGCTCTATATGATCAGTTGGATCATTTACATTTGTGTATATTTGCATCAGGATGATGCTGGATATGATCAGTTGGATCATTTATATGTATATGTATGTACGCATCATGTTGGATGCTGGATATGATTAGTTGGATCATTTGTATGTATTTTGTATATGCATCATGTTGGATGCTTGGACCATGTATCTGTATTCGTATCAGGTGGATACATTGTATGATCAGGTAGATCATGTATGTTGATATGTATCAGGTATGATCAGATGGATCATGTATTTGTTTGTATCAGGTGGATACATTGTATGATCAGGTGGATCATGTATGATGATATGTATCAGGTAGATACTTGGTATGCATCAGGTGGATGCAGTGTATGATCAAGATGATCATAGATGACGAGCTTCAGGATGTTGCTCTAGATGACATGCAGCAGGATGTTGCAGTGATGATGATCAGGATGATCATGTGTACATCAGGATGATGTATGGTGAGTATCAGAATGATACTTTATGGCCATGGATCAGGTTGTGCAGATGGGAGATCCTATAGGTCAGAGTTGTGTACCCGTAACAGCCTGGGATGCTCTTTCTAGACATTGCTCTGGGAGGACATGTAATTTGTGCCCTGGGAGATTTCAGGTCGGAGTTGTGTACCCGTAACATCCTGAGATGCTCTTGTGAGGTTTTTTCCTATGGCATGTAATTTGTGCCCTGGGAGATTTCAGGTCGGAGTTGTGTACCCGTAACATCCTGAGATTCTCTTTCGAGGTTTTGCCATGACCACATGTATTTTGTGCCTTGGGGAGATTTCAGGTCGGAGTTGTGTACCCGTAACATCCTGAGATGCTCTTGCTAGGTTTTGTGGTGACCACATGTAATTTGTGCCCTGGGGAGATTTCAGGTCGGAGTTGTGTACCCGTAACATCCTGAAATGCTCTTGCTCGGTTTTGTGGTGGGGTCACATGTAATAAGTCCTGGAGATATGGACAGGATGAAAAAGGCCTCAGATGCTCTTTAGGGTTCTTGCTAGGAAAGAGACTCTTTAAAGGTTTTGTGACGCATGTAATAAGTCCTGAGGATTCCACAGTATGGCCAGTGATGATGAAGACCTGCAGGTGGTGGGCCTACATCCAATATGAAAAATGATTGGCTTTGTAGAACTTCCTATGACGAGTAGAGTCAGAGATTGGTTGAGATAGCAGCAGCAGTGATGATGATGATGACGATGCATCGATTACGATGATCCCGAGAAGAAGACTTGTCTAGCATATCTGTGTCGAGAAATACCTTCCTAGTTAAGAGGGAGTGTTGATGTATATGTAACTTCAGAATGTATTTCATCTATGTATTTCATATATATTTATTGTACCCTTATAAGAGATGTGTTATTCCTCTATAAGGAAGTGTCGTCATGTGTATTGACAAGTGTCGCAAGTGTGTGTACTTGCTGATGGGTTATTAGACCACCATGTGTGGGGTCGGCCCTGAAATATATATTATATTATGGATGTACCTAGCTAGACAAGTCGGCCCCATAGTGTAACTGGGCAAATAGGTTAAGTATAAATAGAGATCGGGAGATCTCTATTTGATCACTCGGAAACTCACACTTCTCTCACTCAGAAAGTGGTGCACTAGTGAGGAGGAGGATCATCTACTACTAGGAGACTATCTCAGTGTATTTTGGTTTTACTTTGGTTGAGCCATTGCTCTCTCTATCTCTGAGGAAGTTGTGGGGTTTTTCACCTTAGGGTTTTCCCCATGGAAACTCTGTATCTCTTGTCTCTCATGCTTTTGATTCTTGTGATGCTTGTGATGCTTATTATGATTGTTATGCATTGATATACTGCACATGTTATTCTCTCAGTAAAGATCCTAGAGTATTGTGAATTAATGCTCAAAATTTAACATTATTCCTCCAACAGAGATACAAGATAGTGTAGATCCCAGCCTTGGTCTATGTGCACAACATGAGAGGTGCCTTGAGTGCAGGCATCATCAGATTATAAGGACATCGAATAGTGAGCTAGAGGGAAAATAGATGCTTTTTCCATAGCTAGAGTAGTTCCAATCAATGTTACATTTATCTTGTCGGTGAAATTTTTCTCTAAAGGTTTGGAATATAACTTATCTACAATATTGGGGAAAATATTTGGAAAGGTAAAAAATACAATTTTTTTTTTCATTTTTTTAAACATCTAAATCTACAACAACATCAAACAAACACATTAGTACAAAAATATGAAAATAAAAATGCTATATAAGATGTCACGTGGTACATAAAACATTGATACTAAAATATGATGACTCATAGAGTCATAAGTATTATGTCCTTATAGGATACGGTAGATCAATTTAAATCCCCACTCCACAATTGCTTGGCTAATGGAAATGAAAAGAATGTATTTTCCTACCATACATAGTTTAGTACAGAGTTGCAAAGGAAGGATACCAAGGACATAAATTACACAAGCCAAATGGATATCTAATACCAAACCCCAAACAATGGAGATAATGCAACCATCCCATAGTTATAAAAACAACATAGAACATTGAAACACACAAAATGTGCAACCTTGTACACTGAGAAGTCCCTATTGGAGATGTTGGGCTCAAAAAAATTCCTAAAATGACAGTCCCAAGACTCGAATGGAGACAACAATGGTGGAAGGAGAATACACCCAGAATTTTGAGGATTGTTCCCAAAAAAAATATCAATTTATAACATCTATGAAAATCTAAAAAATACACTATTCTCATTTAAAATTCAGCTCAAGACTTGTCTGATGTGTACCTAACTCAACAAAACCATTGTTGCACGTTTCTCTATGGTGTTCTTCTTGACCATTTTATTCCTTGATTGGGATTTTAGAAAGTGGGATACAAAAGGGAATGTTATCTGAATTAATTGTCAAAATCCCCTTTTTGTGTAGTAGATACATGAACAATTTATTTTTTTCATCTCCAAACTTTTCCTCCACCTAAGGATTGACACACTTAGGCTCACAATAGTTTACCGATAGTATGTTAGAGGCTCACGATAGTTTATCAATAGTATGTTAGAAAATCAGACTTGTTTCAAGGAAAGAGGAAGAACAAATTGATAGATATGGTTCAACATTAGCTCCTAAGAACAAATCATGGATTGATAAAATACATCCCTAAAACACAAACACCATTGAAGGAAAACACTGAGATCGACAGATAAGATAAGATAATTTATTAATGTACAACAAATGACCACTAAAGTAAGTCAATGTGACCGCATAGTTGTCTATATTCCCTTGAATTTCGTAATCTTCATTTTAATGTATTTTTATTCTTTCTTGAAGTCTTTGTTGAGACTTCAAGAAGAAGGCACCGCATTAAGAAAATATGCAATTCATAATATACATACACTTAAATAGAAATGGAAAGGAGAATCCATACCTAAAAATTTGTATGAATGTTCTGTCACATCCCCTCTCATCTATCCAAGGCAAGGAAGGGAACATGATGGCAATCTCTGGGGCTTTTCACATAATCTCAGCCCATTCATTAGATTCATAAAGTTAAAAACAAATGTGTGCAGATGCAAATTAATGAAACATGCACAGCGGAAATAAACTCATCCACACACATATTTTCATATGCATTCAATATATCAATAATAGTCATTAATTTAAACACTGCAGAAGTAAATACATAGACATAGAAACACTTATCTTTATGGTGAAATGATTCCCAAGCAATTAGTTATGTCACTGCAACGTTCCACCCAACCATAGGCTAGTTGTGTTCATCAATCTCTCAACACAACTGCCACCCCCAAGCTGGGCATGATTCTTACAAGGAAAATGGGGACATTCAAACTCATTCACAGCCAATTCAACAAGTCAACTGAGCCAAGCCAGTCCACAGCTGGGTTTATCAGGATACACTTGAACCCTGGATGCTTGCACTCAAGCTCAAGCCAAAGCAATGGAGTTACCCACAAGGTGGCCATGGGTTTTCCCCAAATTGTTTCCATCCAAAAAATGAATTGTGTGATGGGGAAAAACATTCATAGGGAGGAAAACGTTTTCTCCCAACTATCTAAGCATTTAATAGCAAAAACGACCTCTATGGAACCCCCCCAATTCCATTCCCCTTCTTCCCCACTGGTATATAACACAAAAAAGCCCTTCTCCCAGGCAAACATGGCTGGAAAATGCCCAGGTAGCTCCAAACTTGTGAGGGAGGAAGACTGGTTGATGGATAATGGCTTGGGGAGCAATTCATGGCTATTTTCTTGCCCAAGAAGCAAAACATGATTTCCCATGCAGGGTGTCTTGTCCATACCCGAATTTGGACAGCCATGCCTCTCATTCCCCAAGGCATTAACTACCTCAACCAACTCTTGGGAGAAATCAATGATTGGGTACAAAAGTCAACATGGGTAGTTGAGGGTTTGATGGGTTCTCTCATTGACACTTGGCTTGACCTGATTGGTTCCAAGGGTTTGAATATTTCCCTCCCAATTCTTTGTAAAATCATGCCCCCATCTCTTGTTGCATTGCATAGCTAGTTGTGGGTAATTTATTAAAATGCATATTTACAATTCCAATATGCCTGGATAGCACGTAAACCATATGCATCACTAAATCGATGGCGGGGCCTTGGCCTTGAGCTCCTCACCATGATTTTATAACAATATTACATCATTTACATTTGAATGTAATGGGGTCAAAATGGGGATATTACAGTTGAACTGAACCTTGGTGTTGCTGTGATTGTTCTGATTCACAAGAAAACAATTCTTCTTCGTGATCTTCCATAATATTTTTCCTAGTACCATTGTCATCCACTGTGCATGCTACAAAGGTTAAAACCCTATCTATACCCCTTGATAAATAAGAAAAAAAATGAAACATATAGATATTTAACATGTATTAAATGAAAATAGAAAAAACATTATGCCTTTTGTCCAAGTGGTGCTCTGCTATACACTCACCATTAGGACCTGATGAATCTTGATTAATTCAATTTTTATGTCGAAGGATTTATGAGCATCAATTGTAGAGGGAAAAAAATCTTGTGCATTTTTTTCCCTCAGCAATTAAAGCTTAAAAATCATATTCACTTACTGCGTATGAATTGATGGGAAAAACTTAGTTAGGAAATCAACAAAGAGGGTCCTAGTCTCATTGGAAAACCAACAATATGAAATAGAGACTTTCTAGTTCCTTGAATGAAATTATATATATTTACCCATCATAAGGGGGATGCAGTTAAAGAACCTTTTTCTCAAAAATTGAGCACATAGCCATGGTATTATTGGCATTAAGATCATGATATATTGGTGCTTATATATCACTAGAATACCAGTCCTAGGAGGCACCACTCCCTTGTGGTTTATCTCATTGGCATCAAGATCATAATACATTGGGGCTTATATGTAACTGGAATACAATCCTAGGAGGCGCCATGACAAACTAATCCTTACGACCAATGTGGAATAGTGATTTTTTCGAATAAAAGTTTTTATAGTCATAAAAAAAATTCCAAGATGCCATTTATTTGGTCTATCTGAATTTTTTAATGGGCATACAGAAGTATTTAAGTTGTGAAAGTTTATTGTTATGCACTATAATTTTTTAATATTTAATATTATATCTCAAACTGATATTAAAAAATACTAATGGGATGGATCCTCTAGAGGGACTAGTTCCTAGGATTCCATACTTTGATTTCAAGTTGGCCAAAGTTGAGCCTCAATAAAACTTCAAACAAGTTCAAACCATCGATATTGGGCTTGGTGTTTAGCTTCTTTATTTTAGATTTAAAGCTACATATGGTGTTCTTCTTGACCATTTGGTTCATTGATTGGGATTTCAGATGTGTATAATGAACAAAAAAATTTGACTCCTCTTTTTTCTATAGTTTATGACAATGAGAATGGTCCATGCTTTGGCTCCTAATATGGTGCCCTCAATTGTGCAAGGGAGCCCAAGGAAAAGAAGAAGTCATCATTCAAAAATTTTCAAAAGTCCAGGGTAACGCAAAGGAGTCGGAATAAGGAAAAATAAGGCAAGGTACTACTGGGAAAAATCAAGGACTTTCCTTGAGCAAATGGGAGTGGGAAGGAAACAAAGTATTTTTTCCACTAGCTAGGAAGGAAAAGGCCTCAAGTGGGTAACAAAAAAGACAAAGAAAGGGGCCAAGGATCGAGCATAAAGTGTAGGAGTAGCCACAACCATCAGGGAAGAAGGCACGGGAGGAAGCAGATCTTGAATCAAAGTCAAGATGGAAGGAGCTAATCTATAATCAAGTGGGAGAGTGGATATATTCCTATGAACATTCATTTCAGATTCTTCATGATCCTTTCCTCTATTTATGTGTACTTACCAGGATTCTAGATTAACATAAAAGAAAATTGAAATCAATATAAATGTAGAAATTCTACTAAAACACCATGACACTCTATGTAGGAATTTTGTGTAGGTCCCCAGTTTGATTCCCACAGGGTTAGCTTGAGTAAATATGCATCGCTTGCTTTACCCTGGGTACCATCCTTGGAATGAAGAGAAGTGCTCAAAAGATTCTCTAGGAATTATTTCCAAGGAAAACTAAAATAATGATCTATGAGATAAGATGTTTTCTACACACGATTGTGCAATCTGTCTATTATACAGGATATCTAGCTCAATGGTGATCCTGCACAACCATTTTAGTTCCAATTTTGTGGGTTTTCAGTTCTTCTTTCAAGCATAGAATTTCGCCATGGACACAAGCTTATGATATCATTATTTTAGGTGGAAAAAATTTCTCTGTAACTTTAGTTTTGTTTCCACAGTCCCATGTTATTTGTTTTCTAAATGTATCATGTCCAAGAGTGATGAGAAGAGGAGCATTGGTGAAGGGAGAGGGATTCCTTTTCTTTCTTCTCTAATATCCAATTAAAATATCATGAAGAGTGGCTAGAGCCCCGATTGTCCATCCATCCTACCTAATATTGATCCATTTTGTTCTTTATTGGAAATATCTCAGAGTGTCAGCGACATTCCTTCATTTAATTGCAATTTCCAACAAAATTCATACATGTGGCATAGTTTTACAAAAAAATTGGCACCAAAGAACATTTCAGATCTGGAAAATGTGCACAACATATGTGCAAAAGCATGTGGGAATTCTCGAAGAGAAAAAGGTAATTGAAAGGGGTTTGAATTCCAAACTGCGGGAGATCAAATGAAGCAACGATTGTGTTTAGTATCCTTTGTAAGAACTTATATGACTCGGTAAAAATTGACTTCGGAAGGAAATGGCTTGGTTGCTACAAACTCTGCAAACTTTATGTATTTGGGGATTTGACCTTTGTTAATAAGACTGTTGGTAGAGAGAATGAGGCTCTAGGCTCTAAAAATGTTGACAGTATAGGTTTGGTATGTATATGAATCTTGCAAGGGCAAAGCCAAAATGGATTTTGTTAATGAAAATTATTTTTGTGGTTATTGGCTCACTGCTCTGTTCTTTATTGTCTTTGGCCCTTATTTCTTATAAGGAGACAATACTTGTGTATTAACAAACTCAAGCATTATTTGAATCTTTCTCTGAATCGAAAAGGAATGTTTTAGATACTTTGTCTGACAATCTTGTTTTGTATCATGAATTCAAAAACTCTATTTTTTTCATAACTAACCAATGCTTGTAGATTGTTGAAGTTAATCATTTTATTACCGAATCCCTTCCCAAATCATTACATGTTGTATCTATATCCATTTCGTTGGTCCCAATAGTGACAAACTTATCATTAATTATATATCTAGTGAGATGAAAATGTGACTTGTTCTTAATTCAAATGTCTATTCAAAGTCCCTCTTGTTGACATGTTAAAGCAGGTTCTCACTTCTAGAAGCAGTGTTCCAAATACAACTTAATATTGATTCTCATTTGCACCTTTTATTTTTACTTCGTAGACATTATCCATGTCCTTTTGTCTGTGAAAAAAATGATTGAAAATGAACGGGAGTAGAAGAAATTAATTAGGATTGGATATGTAAGAATCCAATGGGTAAATGATAAAGTGAACATAAAAATAAGAAGTCCCAATGCCCTGATAATGATCATAATAAAATACCTATTTCTTCTCTTAGGCTGTCATGGTGTCCTCTTAGCTATATCTATCTTTGATATGTGTAGAGACCGAGGGGGTTTCCTCTTCCATTCCACCTTTGCTGGCAGTCTCCCACCCTTCGAAATCCCTGTCCGTATCCACATGACCCTCCGCTTATGTGTCTTTCCCAATCTCTCTATGTGGCCCATTAGATTGCAGGGCTTCTAAATTCTTTAATCCCTGCAAATTATCTTCATGGGAATTTGATTTAATGGAGATTCCTTGATCTGTGACATCTTTTCTGGCAGTATCTATGGTCACCATTTGTGTGGTGCTAAAAAATAGAATTCATGGGAAAATCCTTCAATTCTGATCCCTTGCATTCCTCCCAGTTATCATAAATGTCAACGATATTACCCTTGTGTACCACCGAGTAGTTTTTTGTTTGAATCCAATTGGGAGAGAGCGATACTATCCCTAGCCGGAGAAGAATGGATTCTTGTGAAGAAGTTGCTACCATTATTTATTTTGGTGGTTAAAAGGTACTGAGCTCCTCCAAACCCTATTTGTTGCCCCTCAACTAGTTTACTGCGCAAATGGAAGTTGCATTGTTCAGTCTGTCCTAGTGGCAAGGACCAAAACGCCTCCACCTAGTCTATATGACCAAAGAACCTCCACCTAGTCTATATGACCAAAGAACCTCCACCTAGTCTATAGTTTTGTATTTTAAAATGATTGGATGCTTCTATTATATATTGGTTTATTAAAATGATTCAATGACTCCATTATATGGTTTATTGAAACAACTTCCATAAGTATTTATTTGTTTTTATCCACTACAAATTTTTTCTTTTGTACTTAAAAAATATTGTTGAAATTTTTAGATGAAGAAATGTTGGAGTTTATTTGTACTATCAAAATCAAAACAATGCAGATCATCTATACTGTGTTATTTGCTCATTTCAAAATCTTGTTCATTAACATATTTCCTTATGTTCAAATGTTCAAAGAAAACAAACTCTTAACCCATCACAAATAGTTTTAAGATTTTATTTCATAACTAAGCTTATATTTAATGTTAGCCATATTTATTTGTAACATTTGTAAATATTATATTATAAATGCTAAAATAGTTTACCTGCTAAGAAGCTTTGAACTCAATTTGGTGTCTTGGTAGGACATCATGATCATTGGCATTACAATGAATATCTATATAATATATTTAGACCTTCTTGTCAAAAAGTGCAATTTTTCATCGCTGAGTGACACAAGGGGTCTCTAAATCCATTTGCAGTGTTAGAATTTAGTAAATTGTAACATTGTAGATGGATTTGAAGACCCAAGTGACATTAATTGTGTCACTTGGCAATGGAAAATTGCAATTTTGATAATTAATATATAAACCCCCTTCTATAGTGTTACAATTTAGTAAATTGAAACACTATAGGGGGTCTCTGAATCCATTTGTAGTGTTAAATTTAGTAAATTGTATAAATTCATGTCAAAATTGTAATTTTCCATTGTCGGGTGACATAACTAAAAATGACTAACATAAACGACTAATTTATATTCTTAGTCGTTGTTAGCTAGTCATAGTTGTTTTCCTCTGACTAAATTAGTCGTTAACGTTAGTCATTTTCGTTTTAGTCACTTTTTCTCTAGTCATATATTTTATTATGTGACTAAATTAGTCATTTATCTTAGTCGTTTTTAGTCAGATCACTTAAAATTGATCAATTTTGGTCGTTTATCACTTGAAAAAATTGTTGTGACTAAAGTTTTTAGTTGCCTAGTCACTTATCTCTCATTTTGTACTAGTGACACCATTTCATGTCTCTCTCTCTCTCTAAACCCCTAATCCCCAATCTCTCTCTCTCTCTCTCTCTCTCTCTCTCAATCCCTAACCCCCAATCTCTCTCTTTCTTTTTCTCTCTCTAAACCCCTAATCCCTAAGACCCTTTCACATTTGATACTCTCTCTCTCTCTCTCTCTCTCTCTCTCTCTCTCTTTGGGGAATCCAAAACTTAATAGTATATATTGGTCAACTTCTGCATCTTTTCCTTCAATACTTCACACTCTTTCACATCCGACACTCTCCCTCTCTCTCACTCTAAACCCGTAAACCCCAATATTGCTCTCCCTCAACCCCTAATAGGCATCCAAAACTTCATAGTAGATATTGGTCAAATTATGGATCTTTTCCTTCAAGACTTCACACTCTTTCACTTCTGATATTTTCTCTCTCTCTCACTCTAAACTCATAAACCCCAATATCACTCTCCCTCAATTCCTAACCCAAAATCTCTCTCTCTCTCTCTCTCTCTCTCTCTCTCTCTCTCTCTCTCTCTCTATATATATATATATATATATATATATATATATATATATATATATATATATATATATATTTACACACACACACACACACATATATATATATATATATATATTCAAGCCATCCAAAACTTCATAGTAGATATTGGTCAGCTTCTGCATCTTTTCCTTCAAGACTTCACACTCTTTCACATCTGATACTCTCTCTCTCTCTCTCTCTCTAAACCTGTAAAACCCAATATTGTTCTCCCTCAACCCCTGACCTACAATCTCTCTCTCTCTCTCTCTCTCTCTCTCTGTGTGTATTTGAGGCATCCAATAATTCATAGTAGATATTGGTAAGATTATGCCTCTTTTCCTTCAAGACTTCACACTCTTTCACATTCGATACTCTCTTTCTCACTCTTTCACATCCGATACTCTCTCTCTATCTCTCAACCCCTAACCCCCAATCTCTCACTCTCTCTAAACCGATAACCCCCAATCTCTCTCTCTCTCTCTCTCTCTAAACCTCTAACCCCCAATCTCTCTCTCTCTCTAAACCCATAACCCCCAATATATCTCTTTATCTCTCTCTCTCTCTAAACCTCTAACCCCCAATCTCTCTCTCTCTCTCTAAACCCATAACTCCCAATATATCTCTTTATCTCTCTCTAAACCACTAACCCCCAATCTCTCTCTTTATCTCTCTCTCTCTCTGTATTCGGTGAATCCAAAAATTCATAGTAGATATTGGTCAACTTCTACATCTTTTCCTTCAAGACTTCACGCTCTTTGAAATTCGATACTCTCTTTCTCTCACTCTTTCACATTTGATACTCTCTCTCTCAACCCCTAACCCCCAATCTCCCTCTTTATCTCTCTCTCTCTATATATTTGGGGCATCCAAAAATTCATAGTATATATTGGTCAGCTTCTCTATCTTTTCTTTCAATACTTCACACTCTTTCACATTCGATACTCTCTCTCTCTTAATCTTTGACATCTGATACTCTCTCTCTCTCTCTCTCTCAACCCCTAGCCCCCAATATCTCTCTCTCTCTCTCTAAACCCATAACCCCCAATCTATCTCTCTGTAAACCTCTAAATCCCAATCTCTCTCTTTATCTCTCTCTCTAAAACCCTAACCCCCAATCTCTCTATTTACCTCTCCCTCTTTGTACTCAGGTCATCCAAAACTTCATAGTAGATATTGGTTAGCTTTTGCATCTTTTCCTTCAAGAATTCACACTCTTTCACATCGGATACTCTCTCTGTCTCACTCACTCTAAACCTGTAAACTCCAATATTGTTCTGCCTCAACCCCTAACCCACAATCTCTCTCTCCCTCTCTCTCTCTCTCTCTCTCTCTCTCTATTTGAGGCATCCAAAAATTCATAGTAGATATTGGTCAGCTTATGCCTCTTTTCCTTCAAGGCTTCACACTCTTTCATATTGGATACTCTCTCTCTCTCACTCTTTCACATCTAATACTCTCTCTCTCTCAACCCCTAACCCCCAATCTCTCTCTCTTTCTAAACCCCTAACCCCCAATCTCTCTCTCTAAACCCCTAACCCCCAATCTCTCTTTTTATCTCTCTCTCTCTGTATTCAGGGCATCCAAAACTTCATAGTAGATATTGGTCAACTTCTGAATCTTTTCCTTCAAGACTTCACACTCTTTCACATTTGGTACTCTCTCTCTCACACTCTTTCACATCCGATACTCTCTCTCTCTCTCTCTCTCATCCCCTAACCCCCAATATCTCTCTTTATCTCTCCCTCTCTAAACCCCTAACCCCCAATATCTCTCTCTCTAAACCCCTAACCCCCAATCTCTCTCTTGATCTCTCTCTCTATTTGGGGAATCCAAAACTTCATAGTAGATATTGGTCAGCTTCTCCATCTTTTCCTTCAAGACTTCACACTCTTTCACATCTGATACTCTCTCTTTCTCATTCTTTGACATTTGATACTCTTTCTCTCTCTCTCTCTCTCAACCCATATCCCCCAATCTCTTTCTTTCTCTCTCTCTCTCTCTCTCTAAACCCCTAAACCACAATCTCTCTCTCTCTCTAAACCCCTAACCCCCAATCTCTCTCTTTATCTCTCTCTCTCTCTCTGTACTCGGGGCATCCAAAACTCCATAGTAGATATTGGTAAGATTCTGCATTTTTTCCTTCAAGACTTCACACTCTTTCACATCCAATACTCTCTCTCTCACTCTTTCACATATGATACTCTCTCTGTCTCAACCCCTGGCCCCAAATCTCTCTCTCTCTCTAAACCTCCAACACCCAATCTCTCTCTCTTTATATAAACCCCTAATCCCCAATATCTCTCTCTCTCTCTAAACCACTAACCCCCAATATCTCTCTTTATATTTCTCTCTAAACCCCTATATATCTCTCTCTAAACCCCTTCAAGAATTCACACCCTTTCACATATGATACCCCTAATCTCCCTCTCTCTCTCTCTCATTCGCTAACTAGGTTCTACGTCAACTTTTCATGCCCCTAATATTAGAATTAAAGCATGGTTAATGCCGAATTTTATCACTTATTTGTGGGTTACTTTGAGAAGAAAGGTTGTATTTGATTAAATTACACCGATATCAAATGCTTGCATCAAGATCAATAATAAATTGTGAAGTTAATGTTCGTGGTGCGAAACTGCTTCAAATGTACAACCATTTTAATTACCTCTCACTCTCTCTGTCACTCACTATATATATTTCTCTATCCCTAGACCCATACCCACCTTTATATCTCTCCCTAAACCCCTAACCCCTTTGTTCCATCTCTCTCCACCCTTAACCCCCAATCTCTATCTCTCTCAACCATTAACCCCCAATTTCCCTCTCTCTCTCAACCCCTGACCAGGTTCTATGTCATCTTTTCATGCCCCTAATATTAGAATTAAAGCATGGCTAATGTTGAATTTGATTGCTTATTTGAGGGTCACTTTGAGAAGAAATTTTGTATTTGACTAAATTACACGGATATCAAATTCCTGCATCGAAATCAATAGTAAATTGTGAAGTTAATGCTCGTGTGACACAGCTTCAAATGTACAACCATTTTAATTACCCCTCACTCTCTCTTTCTCACAACCTCTCTCTCTTTGTCACTCGTTATCTCTTTGTCTCTCTACCTAGAACCCTATCCCCCTTTTTCTCTCTCCCTAAAACCATACCCCCCTTGTTCTCTCTCCCTAAAACCCTACCCCCCTTGTTCCATCTCTCTCCACCCCTAACGCCAATCTCTCTCTTTAACTCTAAACCCCTAACCCATATTATCCCTCCCTCTCTCTCTCTAAACCCCTAACCCATATTATCCCTCCCTCTCTCCCTCTAAACCCCTAACCTCCCCTCTCTCTATCACCCTCTCTCTCTCTAAAACCCTAACCCCAATATGTCTCTCTCCCTAAACCCATAACCCACAATCTCCCCCCTATATCTCTCTAAAATTTATTTGAGTACTAATGTGTCATTATAAATTAGTTAAAAAAATAGTTTACATGAAATACAATACATAGTGAAAGTTCACCCAACATATTAATGAGATAGGAGCATGCGTACGTTAATAGTGCACATGCACTACTAGTGCGTGTGTGTTAATTGTGCGCGCGCACTCCTAACGCAGTTAATATAGCAAAGGTTCACCACATTCATACGCTGATTTTTCGTGGTGAACATTTATTAGTTAATGCACATAGGAGCGCACACTCTAATTATTAGTGCGTGCGTGCTATTAACGTGCACGCTCCTCTGTCTGAAAAAGATAGGATAACATTTCCTATGCATCATCCAATTAAATTTTCATTTTTATGTGATAAACTCAAGTTTAGTTTGCGTGAGTTTGGTTTTCTTCTTCCTTCACTCACATTCAACTTGCATTCTTTGGTAGATTGGAACCCTCTCAACCATCTTGCACACAACATCTACACTTGACAATTCTCATAACTCAGTTTGGAACATTGGACCATTCTTATATAACTATTGGACACATTGGATTTCATGTGTTTTTCAATGCAAGTAAGGAGCTATTAAAGAAAGGTACGGTGACAAATTTTCTACGTGAATTGTATGAGTTGTCTCCCCTTGTAATACCCAATGGTTGGATATGGTGTATTCATTCAAATTTAAAGAATATAAATTGTAAAAAAATTATATATGTGTTTGATTTTTGTTCAAATTGATCTACATGTACATGAATGTTACAATTCCAAATATCAAATACATATAATACACATCTTTTTAAAGAAAACTAATAGAGTAACAGGTGTGTAAAGAAAGACATGATTTTGATTAGAATGAGAAATCTGCTATACAAGTTCTTCCACAAATATGTTAACATGAGGAAAAACATAAAACTCTCCTAATTTAGGAGATAAATTGGAGATGTCACAATTATTCTCAAGTTAAGGGGATATATCACTCGGTAGTACCTCTTCCCCTTAAACATAGTATGTGGACCAAAATTGATCATTACATACATATCACATACAACTATGAATCTCAAAACCAATGAACTCTCTAAACCAAAATTTCCAAACTTGATCAACATGTATACCTTGGGCCTAATCATTGATACACATAGTAGAATCTATCATATTTATCTATCCTTGTTATCCTTCAATAGGTCCAAACTCAAAATACATCACTATTTGTGATCCAATAATGCAATTTCTAGTGACAAACCCCATCCACTATAATAACTATATAATGACAAGGGGAAGCTTGAAATGAACTACACCAACCATTTTGGATCAACAACTTGCTATTTACCTCTTGGAGAACAAGTCTGTAAAAGGTCATATAAATCAACCAAAAGAGAAGACAACTCCAACCAAAAAGGATATCAAACTTGTCCTCAAATCTCTAGATTAAAATTTTCCATCCAAGACTAAACATATGCTAGGGAATTGGTGATTTTCCATATACCATACTACAACACCTACACAATCGTTGCCTTATACACATATTCATGGTAAATCCATCATACTACTCTATCCTTGTTAGACTTCGATAGGTCCAAACTCAAAATCCATTACTATTTGTGATCCAATAATCCACTAATTCTTAGAAATATGAAAAGACACCCCACTACTAGAGCCTAATACCAATATGTGTGATCAGAACGATAAGATATCACCAACCTAGGATTGTGGTTTGACTTCCCTGGCCGCTTGTCTAGTACCAACTAATGACCCACTTATGTTCTAGATGAGGAAATTGATGTTGCAATGGCTATATGCTGAGAAGTTGTAGCAACTATACCATGAGAAGCTACAATACTTGTACTTTGAGAATATATGGGAGGTGGTTGTTGATGTGGGAAATCATAAATGAAGTATTCATAAGCTTGATAGGAAAAACAATTATTGTATAGATTTAGATAATGCACTTCCTACTGACAAACCCCATCCACTATAATAACTATAATGACAAGGGGAAGCTTAAAATGAACTACACCAACCATTTTGGATCAACAACTTACTATTTACCTATTGGAGACAAGTCTGTAAAAGGTCATATAAGTCAACCAAAAGAGAATACAACTCCAACCAAAAAGGATATCGAACTTATCCTCAACTCTCTAGATTAAAATTTTATGTCCATGACTAAACATATGCTAGGGAATTGGTGATTTTCCATATACCATACTACAACACCTGCACAATCGTTTCCTTATACACATATGCATTGTAATGTCCCTTGTTAGGAATTTTATTAAAATTGCAATTTTTCACTTTTTTTCCCTTGTTCGACCTTTGACTAGTTTTGATCTCTAGGTCCCAAATTTGCCTCAAATGATCCCAAATATTTTGAGAAGGTGTATGAATGATATTAGAACATAAATATGTGTTTCAGGGATGCCTTTGGACCTTTAAAATACTTCTGCAAATCCTCTTTCAATTCTGATCAATGTAGGTAACTTTACTAGTGATTTTCCTTTGACTAGTATTGGTCTCTAGGTCTCAAATTGAATCCAAATGCCTTCAAATCTTCAAGGAAGGTGTATGAATGATATTAGAACTTGAATATGATATTTATGGATGACATATGGCCACCAAAAGACCTCTGCAAACTCTCTTAATATTCTGGACCAATTATGCAATTTTACTAGTAATTTGGGGTTCAAATCCCCCTGGGGTAAACAATGAAAATGGCTTCCCAAATGCCTCCAAAACCACTCAAATTTATGAACAGAGGTATGTAATGTGTTAAGTATGTTATTAAAGTCTCATGTGAGTCTCATATGCACCATTAATGAATTATTACAACTGTTCTCACCCTCTCCCATTCAACTGCAAAAATCCCCAATTCGACCCTTGGGGAAATGGCACTATTTCACCTCCCAATACAACTAAACTGAGTAAAAATGATTCAAATGCTCAAGTACAGTACATGAAACTTGTAGAAGACATCCATGGCAGTATATTGATCACAAATATATCAGAGAATCATCCATTCATTCGAAATCATCATCAATACATTGGCTCACAACAAGGTAGTGGGGAAATGGCATTGTTCTTCCATTAAAAATGAGATTTATACATTTCTACTTGGAATTTCGACCTGAAACTTTTTGGAGATGAATAACAGAGTATTTAATTCATATTACAACAGGAATGGGGCATTAAAATCTTCCCCAAAGAGTACAATAGCTCACCAAAAACGCCCTCCCTCAAGGATCAAGAATATGCCATCAAAACTGGAAATGGTTGAAGGAGTGAGCTGCAATAGAAGAAACCATGAGCTTCCCTGTAGCTTAAACCTGCAAATAAAGACTCCATTAAAGCTCCAAATGAAAGGTCTGAATGGCCTTTCCAATTACCAACTTGGATGGGAATCTTTCACCCTCGAAATTGGCTAAGGCAAGAAACTAGTCATCCACTAGCTCTCCCTCTTCACAAATGCAATTGCAAATTCTACAAATGATCAAAAGCTGGTTTCCTTCTTTGTTATTGACATTTATAAACTTCTAATTTCCTCCATGGGTCGAATTCCTTCCAAGAGACTCATGCCAACTCATGTTGGGAAGAGATTCCAAAGAACGCCACTTGTACAACAATTCCTAGTCTCCCACTTCCACCAAATCACATGTGGAAGCATCTTAGCTTCCCTAACACCCTTGAGCGCCCTCTTGGAGTCTATTTTTAGCCCTGACATGTCATATATGTCATATGTCAGCCTTCAGGTCTGATTTGTGTCATAGGTGTCATAGCATCTTCATCATTGTTGTCATAGAGCTAGGGAATCTAGCCCAAGTGTCTCACTAGCTCCAAATTGCCTCTTCCTCTTCCATGGGAGTTACTCTTCCTCTATATTTCGACCTTGGATGATTCATGCAATGAATAATACCTTTTGGACTCCCCCAAGTATGTTACCATTCACCTTGAATTCGAATTGGTGAGAGAATGATGCCAAATGTAGTGGGAAAATCTAGCCATATGTGGGTCCCACTTCCTCCATGTGTCTTCATGATGAAATGCCACTTTGATTTTCAATTGTATATATTTATTTAGCTCCTTTATTAAATATTTATGCCATTCTAATGTTCAAACATAATTTATTATCCCCATTATTCCAAATCCCAAAGCTTCCACCCCAAACCTAGGAAACTAGTAATTTTCCTCCTTGGCAATTATTTGACCTTTAGCATCAATTTGACAAAATCTAATGAATAGGGCCAATGTGATTAGGCCATTGTGACCCAATACCAAATTTGGGACATGACATGCATGGTAAAATCCATCATACTTATCTATCCTTGTTAGAACTTGATAGGTCCAAACTCAAAATCCATCACTATTTGTGATCCAATAATCCACTAACTCTTAGAAGTCTGGAAAGAAACCCCAGTACTAGAACCTAATACCAATATTTGTGATGGGAACGATAAGATATCACCAACCTAGGCTTGTGTTTTGACTTCCTTGGCTGCTTGGATGTTACCAACACCTTCATTGCCTTAGAATAACCTTCTATTGACAAACCCCATCCACTATAACCGTTTCCTTATAATCGAATAAGAAGAGAACACATTTGAGTTCACAGTGTTTTGATTGAGTCTCCTTTGTTTTGTTGGGAAACAAAACATTCTACCACAGGCTTGGTCTAGTGAACCATTATGAATCATTATTACACACAAATTTATCTAGTGATCTAATGCTCCTCCAATGGTTTTAAGACCTTGTCAACATATCATACATTCTCTTCCCAAGATTTTCTATAGACAAATATATTATCAAAAAATACCAACACAAATGGCATGATCACCAAAGCTTTATAATGACCTTCTTGTGTTTTGAATATTGTTTTTGGAATGCCTTCTTGCATACAATGTAGAGATTTCAATATCGATGGCATAAGCATTCAATGGATAATATGGAATGATACTCACCATCTTGTTGCAAATATTATTTATTTTGGTGGGGACAATAATTTTTTTTTCTAATTTTTTGTTTTTGAGATGGGCAACAAATGGAATAAAAAAAAGTCTATATGGAAGGATTTATCTCCTAAAAAGATCCATGATCTAAGAGAAAAAGCAAGTTTGGGCATGGAAAGACATATACATGAAACTACCAATGCCTTAGATACTAGCACAATGAACGACACAGTGAATTCTAGTTCAGCTCCATAGGTGAAGCAGATGCATCCAACAGAGCCCATTCAAATTCCATCAGCAAGTCATCCTCCAACTAATAATCCATCACCGACCAATGATGAAGTACTTCAAGGAATCATGACATTCAAATATTGGAAGAAGATGAGTATGAATAATTGGATGTGCATCGAGTTGTGGATTTGCATTCTCCCAAAGAAGACCACGCAAATGTCGAACACACTCCCAATCCAGAACAACATTTGAACGAAGTGCCACAAAAAAGCGGTGGTTGGACTTGTACTTCTCCTATACCTCATTTATCTCGACTATCCAGTGCATGACGAAGAAGAAATCCTAGATGTATTCATGTGGATGAAAGTGCCCTAACAGTTCTTGAAGGTCAGTTACCTAAACAAACTATTAATTGGCAATGCAACAAAATTGTCAAAGAATTTTTGAATCTAAGAGTGATGCATCGAAATGTCAATTATTTTTAGCTTTGTTTAAATCACACTGTTTAGACACTGTTAGGAAAATTTTAGGCATAAATTTAGATAGAATTTCAGAGGCTAATAGGCATGTTGTTAGAAACATCCAAGTTGCATTTAATTTAATTGGAAAGAAGCCTCGTACAAAAGATCTTAATGCGACCCATCATGTACTATTTGAATCAATTGTAAGAAAAAGCATGAGGTGTAGTCTCCTTATATCACACGCATCGGCTCACCTCTTTAAATTAGATAGAAGGAATCTCAATAAGTATTCTTCTATTAGAGAAACACTCGACACTCCAGGAAAAAATATTGTTGGGAATTCATTGGTAGGTTTCCTTGTTCAGACATGAAGCTAATTGATGCAGTTCAAGGCCTAGTGCACAAGTTTTGGTATGATAACACTAGACCTTCATCTAATAAAAAATATGTTTTGAAGTTCAGAAAAGGTACTAATGGGCATGAAACCCACATCAAACACTTCCTTGACATGAAACAAATGAAAATCTACGAGAGATTCAAGACTGGGCACACACAATTGAACTTGGGACAACGATCATTTGAAAAATGCAAGCCCTGGTATGTTATAATTTGCATTGACTGCAACACATGTTGCTGCAGATACCATGTAGAAGTTGAATATTATTATCACACATATAAACATATATTTCATGATTTGCATACTAACACTATGCAGGAATGCTCTTTCATACTACCATCAAATGCATCAAGAGATTTTATCCATATCATAATGTGTCCAAGGGTTGAAGGTGAAAAATATTATGCAAAGTCATGTATTTATGGGACATGTTCTAGGTGCAGTGGATTTGGATTTTTGAGACGTTGCACTCATGTAAGTGAGGAACACGAATTTGGGAACATGATAGTAGAAATGCAGAGCTTCAAATATGTAACGTATCAAATATACAACGTGAAAGAGGGAAAAAATATTGCATCGGTCAAGTCATAGGTATGTGAAGATTACATAGTTTCAAATTGTGCATTCAATTTCTACTTACATATATTTCAAAGGTCATGTTGTAATAATTCCCTTGTTTTCGAGGAACCAAGTATGGATATGCTATTTCATGGAGCCATTTTACAAAAAAACCGAGCAGTATGTTCAAAATGTGCATGTGCCAGGATAAGCAATATAGAATATGCAGGGATAGCTTCCCTGTTGGAACCATATTTTCAATTGTGGGTTTTGCTGAGAACTACACTCTTCAGCCGCAAAATGAGATTCAAATTCAATACTACCATTCAGACCAAGTTAGTATAATGGTTCATATCACATACAGGCATGTGCCAGAGAGCAGCAACGACCAGAGGATAATATTGAAGGAGACAAACTTATACATCAGTGACAACATGTGCCATGACCTGCATTATGTACAACATTGCTTTCATATTTTCTATGATCAGCTGAAGGGGAGAGATATACAGATGGATCAACATTGGATATAGTTAGATGGTTGTGCGAGCCAGTTAAAAAATGCACGTGTATTCCAGTGGTTGAGTATTTTGCACAAGACTTTTGGTATGCTACATATATGGAACTATTTTGAGATCGGGAACGAGAAGGGAAAGAATGATGGAGCTGGAGAATGTATCAAAACAACACTATGAAGGGAGGAGATGAGGTGCATGATGAACCATCATATATGAGATGCAGAATCCATAGTTCAATGGTGCTCTACAGAAATGTCAGATCAATCCATAGAGCAACGCATATCGCTAGGTAGAGGACACGTGGTAATAAATTTATGGCAAGTGGTTGATACAGATCGATCGTTTTCTTATAGTTGTAGTACTATACAAGGGACTCGTGGATTTCATTTGGTTCGAAGATCAAACAACCCCTTATTTGAAATATGGATGCGAAAACTTGCTTGCTTTTGTGGGCCTTGTAGCAGCGGTGAGTGGGATGAGTGTGAATCAATGGACTCGGTTGACTAGTGGGATCATGTATCACTTGCAGTAGGCCCACATGCAGTTGTTAAAATAATCCAGTTAGACGAAGGTTGGTCCTCTATTAAAATGACTATGATCATATATATGATGTTGTACAACCAGGTAGATGTTTATGCAATCATATCTTAGTCCCCTTCTTGTTTTTTTATTTAACCATGTTATCAAACCCCTACATGTTTGAATTTGACCATAAAATGCATTTTTGCAGGACACATATATGTAGTTGTCACCCCGAAAGACAATGAATGGGGTACAAATTGTTGGTTGGAACGATGCATCCAAGGGAAGCAAACCCTCCTCACATCATCGATTGATAGTGAAGGAATTGACTTTCCGACTGGTTTGATGGTTTTTTAGGGTGCATATATTACAATAGATGGAAAGTCACCAAAGACCAATGGGTATGTATACATGTATTACATACCAAATTCACAGGTGTATCACTTTTCGCACTTGATTGTTGGTACAAACATCCAACTACAAACAATGTCAACAAAGAGCTTGAACAAGCTATGCTACCACCTACCTTGTGTAGAGCATGAGAGATTGTTGGAGACAATCAGAAACATAGAGGATCCAGATGGCCTAATTCAGGTAACTATTCATACTATGTACATAGATTAGTCATGTAATTATTTATCCATGCATGTCTAACATTATTCATGTTAGATAGTTTATTTCATGCTATGTTAGATAGTTCATTTCATGTTATATAGATCTTGTTATCTTAGATTTTTAATTTCATTTTTATGTTATGTTTAAGTTCATATTACCATACATTGATGTATTATTGACACTATTATATGATTTACACCATTACATTTTTTAAACCATGTTCATTGTCCAATATCTGTCATGCTTCATCAACAAAATTCCCATTGCCACCATCAACGTTGACACCATCCTCCCCATCCCCATGTTGTCACTCGGTCACCATCCTCATAATCCCCATTGTCACGATCGTGGCCATCCCCATTCCCATTTCCACCATCAATGTCACCACCATCCTCCTCATGCCCACGTTGTGACCATCACCATCCTCATCATCCCCATCGCCACCATCAAACACCCTTGAAGGATCATACTTGAAGGGATCAAGTCACTTTCATGTTCCCGTTCTTGATTGAATTAATCCATAAGTATTCCTTCCAAGAATAAATTTAGAAAAACTATTTTTATGATGTGTTGGTCACACACATGGCCCACTTTCTTTTGTAAACTTTCCCTATTTGTGTATATTTTGCATATATTCAGTCAAAGGAAGCATTTTTCACAAAATTGAAATTTCATGCAAAGTAAAAATTTATTAACTAAATAAAAATTGAAGAGTAGTGATATTTATTGTTCCAATTATAGAATGTAATTACAAGAACTTTCCAATATGAATGGACTTTACTAAAAGACATAGTTAAAAAAATCAGGTGTTATCCTCCAAGTGCTTCAATGATGACTCAAAAAGCTACTTTTAACTCCAACATTCATGTATGATATGTGGCTTTACTCTCATGCAATACAAATACCTATGTGGCTCTAGTCTCATGCAATACAAATACCTATGTGGCTCTAGTCTCATGCAATACAAATACCTATGTGGCTCTAGTCTCATGCAATCCAAACCAAGTCTCAAAAATTCAAATAGAACAAGACACCCACCATAATTAATTTCAATGGGTATCTAACCCAATCAATAGTTAATCATCCTCTTCTTTCTCTCAACTGTATGCAACACAAGATTCAAACTTTCCCTCTCTCCTAAAGAGTCCCTCATGAAATCTATCCCTTCTAGTGCTCTAGTATGGGAATGAAGAATATGATCCAATGACTGAACTCTATAACCCTAGAGTGGTAGACCATTATCTCAATAATATCACCACTAGTTTCCTTCTATCCACCCTTGGTATATTTGACAAACTTGTCAAGCAAAAATACACTAATTCGAATTGTTGCTAAACTTGCTCAAGCATAAAAGTATGTGAGATAATTGGGAACCCCAAGTAAAAGGTCTCACAAAGAGAAATTCCAAGTAATTTTGAGAAAGTGACAAATTAGGTCAAAAGTAGGTCATATTTTTCTAACACTAAGGTCACTGGTCTAGTAGAAGACATGGAGAGTGGAGCTAACACCTAACATGATTTTGATGCTAACAATAGAGTTGTCTCTCCATGTACTTGTGTGATGTAACATGTCTAGGGTTTGAAAACCCTAATAAATACAATCATGCTAGTGGTGACAGCTTGAATGACAAAAGCTTCTTGTTGAATCCAATTAGGAATTCCTACCTATCCTGGATATTATAGGGTGCCTTAGGAAACCCTAGGATTTAGATGTTAGGGATTACAAAGATATAACCATTGGAGAAGATAAGGGTAAGAGAGACGTCTTTGATGATCTTGGAGAGATTTCTCTTGTATGATGCTAGAGTATAAAACCTAGGGTTGAGGATTGAAATACCGAGATGGACATGTAGAATTGGATGCTAGAAGTTGAGTTCTCTAGTGTGTTGAATATTGTAACTTCTAAGAATATTATATTTGTATATTATTTATTCCGGAGATGTTCCATACCTCCGATGTGATTATACTATGAATCCGGAGATGTTTATTCCTCCGGATTGGTTGTGGTAACTAGGGTTATTAGAACCACCATGTGGGGGTCGTCCCAGTCAGTTATAATAGGGTATTTAACCTAATGGTTAAATACGAGCCTACATGTACTTGTGTAAAATACATGTTAGTGTAGTGTATAAATAGAGGGGGTATGTTCCTCATTTGACACACTCACTCACTTGAGAGAGGCGCACTTGTGGAGGAGAGGTCTGCTATGGTGGAGGAGGAGATCATGTCTTTGGTTTGCATCTTTGTATATTGCTAGTCATCTATATTGAGGAAGCTTTGCTGGGTTTTCTACCCCATGAGGGTTTCCCGGGATAAATTTGTGTCTCTTGTGTTTATGCTATGCTTGTTGTTTCTTCAGTGATCCTGTATATGCTATTATTGTGAAATGGAATGTAATGCTGTTATTTTCTGTATTAGCATATTAAATATTAACATAGTGGTGTACTTATGTGATGTTACATGGGTATGGTTTTCAACCCCTAAGAAATACAATGATGCTAGTGGGGAGACCTTGATTGCCATAAGATTATTGTTGAAACCAATAAGGACTTCCTACCTGTCCTAGAGATGATAGGGTTTTTTAGGAAACCCTAGGATTTAGATGTTAGGGATGATGAATATATAACCACTTGTGAAGAGAAGGGAAAGAGATATTTCTATGGTTTGCATGAGAAAATATTATGTCCTTTATTTAATAGCATGTGCAATTCTCATCATAAATGTGTCATAATATCTAAGAGTAATATGCCATAACTGTGAAAAAATCTAACATAACCTTACAAAAAAAATAGAAGGTAGGAATTTATCTCTAACATAACCTTACACTCAATGGGTAAGAATTTATCTCTCATCCATTACATAGTTATGATTCCATGTTTGTTTACACCATTTTTTTTCTTTTATACAAACAAATTAAAAAAAAGCATTCCCTACTTGATATAAAAAAATCTTATATTCAATAAACTTCCCTCATTGTTGCGTTTAATGTCTCTTACTGAGAGAAACCATGGATTCCAAAATCACCAAAATGGAGGGGCTCTGAGCCATGGAACTAGGGAAGAGAGGCACCCCTATCATTATTCCAACGTCCTGATTCCAACGGATTCAATGGTTCGTCGATCAGAGCCACGGTCATCGTTCTATGGCCAGTTGCAACTCACCTCCTAGAGGCTTTTAGGGACACATGTTGAATTGGTACTGGGGGCATAGGATTTGATCTGGGTAGCAGGATTGATTTTTGTGAGATGTTGCAAGTGTTTTTGGGTAGGTTCAACATGTTAACGTTGGCCACAAGTTCACGGTTGATTCATTTCCAAAGTTGACCTTGTTGTGAAGGAATTGCACTATCCCTCACTGAGAGAAACCATAGATTAAAAAATCACCGATATGGAGGGGCTATGGGCCATGGACCCAGGAGAGAGAGGAACCCCTAGAATTATTCCAATGTCATGATTCTACGGATTTGACAATTCATCAATCTGAGATACGGTCATCGTTCTATGGCTAGTTGCAACTCGCCTCCTAGACGCTTTGAGTGACACATGTTGAATTGGTCCCCATGGCATAGTATTTGATCTGGGAAACATAATTGAGTTCTATGAGATGTTGCAATCCTTTTTGGGCATTTTTGACATGTGAACGTTGGCCAAAACTTCACGGTCGAATCATTTCCAAAGTTGACCCCGTTGTGCAGGAATTGCACTGTCTCTCATTGAGATAAACCCTAGATTAAAAAATCATTGAAATGGAGGGGATCTAGGCCATGGTCCAGGGGAGAGAGGTGCCCATAACATTATTTTGACATCCTAATTCCAATGGTACCGACGGTTCATCGATCCGAGCCACTGTCATCGTTCTATGGACAATTACAACTCGCCTCCTAGAGGCTTTTAGGGACACATTTTAAATTGGTCCCAGGGGAATAAGATTTGATTCGGGAAACATAATTGACTTCTTTGAGATGATACAAGTGTGTTTGGGTAGGTTCAACGTGTTAACATTGGCCATAGGTTCATGGTCGATTCATTTCAAAATTTGACCCCCTTATGTACAAGAATTGCACTATCTCTCACTGAGAGAAACCCTAGATTACAAAATCACTGAAATGGAGGGGCTATGGGCCATGGAACTAGGGGAGAGAGGGACCCCTAGCATTCTTACAACGTCCTTATTCCAACAATGTTGACAGTTCATCGATCTGAGACACGGTCATCATTCTATGGCCAATTGCAACTCGCTTTCGGGAGGGTTTTAGGGACACATGTTGAATTGGTCCAGGAGGCATAGGATTTGATTCGAGCAGTAGAATTGAGTTCTGTGAGATACTACAAATGTTTTTGGGTAGGTTGGATGTGTGAACGTTGGCCACGAGTTTACGGTTGAGTCATTTCCAAATTTGACCCCCTTGTGCAAGAATTGCACTGTCTCTCATTGCGAGAAACCCTAGATTACAAAATCAACGAAATGGAGGGGATATGTGCCATGGACTTAGGGGAGAGAGGCACCCCTAGCATTATTTAGATTCCTTATTCCAACGGTTTTGACAGTTTGTCGATCCGGTCCATGGAAATCATTCTATGGCCAGTTGCAAATCATCTCCTAGAGGCTTTCATGGACACATGTTGAATTTGTCTCGGGGGCATAGGATTTGATCTAGGCACCAGAATTGAGTTCTGTGAGATGCTAAAAGTGTGTTTGGGTAGGTTCGATGTGTGAACGTTGGCCATGGGTTCATGGCCAAGTCATTTCTAAATTTGACCCCCTTGTGCAAGAATTGCACATTCTCTCACTGAGAGAAAACCTATATTACAAAATCACCGACATGGAGGGGCTTTGGGCCATGGACCCAGACTAGAGAGATTTTGAGGTCAAAAAATGGCCTCCTAAGAGATGTACTAAAAAAATATGAGATATATTAAAATATTATGAGTTAGGGATTTTATGGGGTGGGTATATATGACAAGTCACCTCCTACACTATTTTATATGCACAATATAAATAACCATGGTTTAGTTACTTTTCAAAATTAACGAGAAATACAATTAATAAAATAACTCTACATTGATGTGACTAAGATTCATTGTAAATTCCCAAAAATTTATTGTCCTTTAGCATTTATTTGTCTTGAACTTGCAAATGAAATTAAATAATAAAAAACATTTTAAGAGATATTTTTTTAATTTATGTTGACTTTTTATATTTAGTACTTTTCTCATCAATTTAATATAATGTGATTTAATTGAAAATTTATTTACATGTGAAATGTTAATAATACTATTATAATCCACATTGAATTATTATTATTATTCTTTATTCATTAAATCTATATTGGTAAATTAATATAAAAATCATAAGATTAATTTAAATATATATGTGTGTGTGTGTTTATAAATTAGTTTGACATTATAATATTAAATAAAATGCAGTGAATATATAATGAAAAATTAAAAATATGAAAATGACAAAAATATTATTTTATCAAAAAATGTGAAATATATATATATATATATATTAGTTTGGCATTATGATATTAAATAGAATGTAGTGAATATATAATTTAAAATTAAAAACATGAAAATGACAATATATTATTATTTTTTAAATGTAAAAGGACCTTATTTATGAATTATGAGTACTTTACTTGAAAATGACAATAATATTATTTTATGAAAAAGTGTGAAAAGACATTCATTATGAGTAATTTACTTGAAAATGACAATAATATTATTTTATGAAAAAATGTTAAAGGACTTTCATTATGAGTACTTTGCTTTATGACTTAAAAAGTAGTTATACCACTACCTTGGTTAACTATGAGTTTTCATCCACCATAGAAAATTTGACAAATAAGCATTCTTAACTCATACAATGCCACCTCAACCATGGGGCATGATGTCATCTACTAGAATGTGATTGGTTGATTTTTATAGTACATTTTCTTTGTTTTGAGGCCCATTTTTTACCTCAAAATTCCTCTAATGGGAAGAAAGGAACCCCTAGCATTATTATGACGTCTTGATTCCAATGGAGTCGATGGTTCTTCGATCTGAGCCATGATCATCGTTCCATGGCCAATTGCAACTCGCCTCCTGGAGGCTTTCAGGGACACATCCACATATTTTTAGATAAAATTTTGTTCGAGTTGTTTCATGTTGACTCATTCCACGCTTATATTATTCTAACTTAGACAATGAATATATCTAACATTTAAATTCTATCCTACAAACTTCAAAAAGTCTTATCCATTCTCTCATTTTAGTGTTGAAATTTGTTGTTTCATGTGACCTTGTCCTCTTCAAACTCTCTTAAGTAACTATGGGATCTTTATTCATGTTTTTTTAGATATTGTATATAATTCCTTTAGCTTCTATGTGTAATCATCATTTATCCCTACTCCTTAATTTTCCATCAAATTTAAACATTGAATCTATATTAGTGGTTTTGTAGCAGATGTTTGAATTAGTACAACTAATATTTACACCTCAATTGTAAATTGGTGTATGACCTTAGATTCTACCAAAGAAATGTAATGTTCTTTATGATGGAACAAATTATGGTAAACATGGAAACCATGGTTTAACACTCATTTAGACAAGATTAGGATACAAGAATTACAAAGCTATTGACACTAATCTTAATCATAGCTCTCTTTGGTTTGTTATTGATGAAACATAACATAAATTGATGCACACCATGTACAATCAATTTGCACAAATTACATGTCAATCAATGTCTCCTCTCCCATTAAGTTCCAACAAATACCTTTTTTCAATAACAATTAGGAAACACTTGTCACCATAAAGGAATTGGTGGGTTGATGACCACATAGATCACCATGCACATGCTACAAAGGTGGTGTTGCATAGAAAAAGGAACCTTTGCGAAATATCTTGATGGTTCTTTTTGAGAATACCCTTTGGATAAACACCATGTTAACAAGGAATGAGAGGAAGGTTGAGCATCATCATGTAATTTCATAATTGTTGAAGTGAGCAGCAATTTAAATGTCTAAATTTCTTGTGTTAGAGTCTACTAAAATCAACCACGTGAAGACTGAAATATAAGAGTGACAATTACCAAAAGTAGTCCATCTTGTGCACCCTTGGATTTATTACACATTGAATGTCCTTGAGATTTTGTTTACAACAATGTGAGGGGAAAACTAGTTTTACTTGCCCCATAATGAATTTTCGACTAATCTAGGGAAGATTGTAGCAAATCGCAAGAACAAAGTACATGGTTAAAAATGCCACCATCTAATGGAACTATGGTAGACTTTAAATCTCCCAAGGGATTATTATGAATGGAGGTCTAGGGTTGGATTAGTGTTTCTAGGGCTATATTAGGTTTCTAGGGTTTCTAGTGCTAGATTAGGTTTCTATATTTGTAAATTTGGTTTCAAGGTTTCTATATTAGGGTTGTAGGCCTATATTAGGTTTCTAAATTAGGTGTCTAAGGATGGGTTAGGTTTGTAAGTAAGATTTCTAGGGCTAGATTAAGTTATAAAGGTATAAATGTTTGCTATTAGATTTTGATCAATGGTGACATTGCAATTGAAGTATTTAAGGTGACTGTAGGTATTATAACGGTCTTTAAGGTAGTATATGGTACTGTATAGGCTAGATTATGGTTAAGGTAGAATATGATAGGTTATGGTAGTTTAAGTTTAATGTAAGCAAGTATTAGATTATAGTGGTTTAGGCGAAGGTATGGTTGGTTAAAGTAGGTTATGTGGTTAGTGTAGGCATGGTAGGGTATGTTATATAGTGTAGGGTTGAGGATAGTGTAGGTTCAGTTATGGTAGGCTAAGTTATGGATGGATAAGCTAAATATGATCTAGGTTTTGGTAGGGTAAGTTAGATAGTGGAGTGGTTTAGGATAGAGGGTAAGGTTTATTTAAGTAGGTTTGTGGGCTTGGGAAAGGTAATGATGGGTAAATGGTTTAGGTAAGAGTAGGCCATGAACCATTGACAATCCTATAAAGTGAATTTTTAGCATACAAGAGGGATACTTTAGGGTTGTGCACATAAGGAAAGAATTTCAAGGTTGTGATATCGTCCAAAGATGACAAAAAATGTCTTAGGCCCTAAGATATCATAATTTTCAATCCTAACTCTTTTTAATAAGATGTTATGATGTGGATTGGAAGATGGATAATAAATGCATGCATTCCATATATGGTGATCAAGTTATTTTATTGATTTTTGTTGGAAAATGATTGTATTCATCATAACACACTCCCATTTTGAATGGAATATGTATGTGATCTAAAATATATTGCATGTAATAGTCATAATACATATAACATCGCATTCACCATTCGCCATTCACCATGAACCAATCACATTCACCATGAACCATGTAAAATTCATGATATATGACATCAAATCCACATAAATAATGTAAGAATCCATAAACACTCTGTCATATACACCAGATGAAAGTCGTAAATTTGTATTGGAAATATGTTCAAAATTACATTTTTATACAAAATGGAGCATCGTTCCCAATAGTGGATGCCCATGCCCAAAAATGGAATAAGGGCACCTCATGGCCTATACACAAATAACCATCTCCTGGAAAAAAAATGCCACATTGTGGCTAATGTACATAGTGGGTGTCTCAATCACCCTGGCCACCATCGACACCCCAACGCTTATCTCCAAAATCAATCATCCTCCTATTTGAGATGGAGGAAGATTGGGCCACCCTACATCTGGGTGTGGTCTGAAAGGGAAACAACAACATGTCAGTTTTCCCACAATTCTATTAATTAGTACACTTAAAAAAAATACAATTAGAATTCAATTCTTGAGTACTCACCTGAGAGTATAGAACATGTCATGATGGGGGTGTTAGTCTCCTCGATCCCAGTCTCTCAACAATGCCTCCCTGCAAAAATTAGAAAAATCATTAATACATAATACAAAAATGCATTATTTTATGAAATTCATTCATGCTTTATAATATTTTAAAGAACTTATAAATATCACCATGAATATTGGAGGCGATGCAAGACATTTCCCTTCCTAGATAGGAAGTGGAGCACTGGGCTGGGCAAATTTCTCTAAGGCAATGGTAGTGGAGGGGGTTGATGTAGATAGAGGGAGAGGGATGATGTAGGTAGCGGGGTGGGGGATGATGTAGGTAGGGGGACGAGGGATGATGTAGGTAAGGGGGGTTGATGTAGGTATGGGGACAGGGGTTGATATAGGTAAATGGGTGGGAGTAGATGTGTGGGAAATGGATGGAGATGATGTGGATGGAGCCGATGTGGATGGAACAGATGGAGCGAAATGTTGGACAGGTGGGGGAAACACCTGAGTGGATGGGTGTGTGCGGTGATATAGCCACAGTGGTTGTACATTGGGTGGAAGCATCCTATGGGGGGATACGAGAATGATGATCATAGGGGAAGAGTGCCCAGTCACTTGAATCGACATGAAATGTAGAAAAATAGAACTGTGTGGAATATACGCAGGAATGTGTGCATATGGTGATCGTATGGTGGGAGATGGAACCTACATAAACATATGAAATACATTTCATTAGAATAAAAAACATGTAAATTAACCATACACACACAATGAATTTCACATCAAATATATAATTAATTTCACATAAGTTAGCTGCATGACATGTGATCTGATCAACACATGTGGAGACCTGTGCTCAATCTCCTCTGCATGCACCCATGGAAACAAAAAAACATTAATATTGATTTATCATATAAAATCTAACAATTGAAACTAACTCAATTTTTAAATCCTACAACCATACACTCTTTTAGATAACTGTATGTGAGGTGCTACAATTCTCTCCGCTATCGCCATGGTGGAATCAAGGTTGGGAATAGTAATGTCCTCCCACCTTGATTCCACCATGGTGATAGCAGAGAGAATTGTAGCACCTCACATACAGTTATCTAAAAGAGTGTATGGTTGTAGGATTTAAAAATTGAGTTAGTTGCAATTGTTAGATTTTATATGATAAATCAATATTAATGTTTTTTTGTTTCCATGGGTACATGCAGAGTAATGTCCTCCCACCTTGATTCTATTGTTTCATCTCGAAACAAATGCACATGCAAAAAGCATCAATTACACATTAAATACACTAATCAATGTTGATCTAACGATTGTAAAATGTACATTTAAAAATGTAATCAACCATTTACAAATCGTGTACTAACCTTGTACAAAAAGGTACCTTGTGCAGGATCCTCCGTAGGGCCATGGAAAGTATGGCCACAATGAATGAAATGATGGGGTAATCGTCGGGTTTCAAAAGGATCCTTTGTCCCACTAGCTATCATGGATGTTCCATGACCAATGGGGCCTGAAGGACCTACACCTGATGGTTATCCATGCTGATATTATGTGTCCTTACTAGATGATGCCAGGAATGTACTGTGCTGTAATACAATATGAGTAAGCTATGATATGGAAGTGGCAGTCTCGGCTAAGAGATCCAGTAAATGAGGTGTCTGTAGAGGGGGGTTAGGTATATGCCTAGGTGCAGGTGGCCCTCTCATTGGGTTACGCCTAGCAGTGTGTCAATCCTAGGAAGATCCAAGACCAACCCCTTGAAACTCACTAATGTCGAAGTAGTTGACATGTAGAACTAACATGAACTCCACATATAGTTTCCAAAGAAAATAAAGTGGATCCTCCCTATTGTTGCAAGGAGGTTTGTCGAAACCATAAACCATAGACTCATCTAGTTTTGTCTCCATGGCTCATATGTGCACCAATCCATGCAAAATTTCCTTTTGCATGGATCGGGGTATAGGTTGGTCTTAGGGTCAATGAAATAACTAACTAGAGTTTGTTTTGAGATATTCAAATCTTTGATTTGGTCTCTACTGAGACCAATGTGAATATGATCTCATCCTAGCCCTATACTCGGTTATGCTTGCCAATTGACCATGAGCATTTTCAACTGAGGCAATGATGCTATCGATGGATGTGGCTAAGGAGAGTCTCGATGGTTCCCTAGTGGTTCTAATATCTTGAACCAAGGTTCTTAATTGGTGTAAATGTTGGTTTATTTGGGCTTCCGTGGTTGGGTTCTGCTTGGGGTGAATGTTTACTTCAGGGTTTTGTGTGGATGGGTTGTCCTCTAGGTTGTTTGTTTGGGGGTTTGAATCTTGTTTTTCTGCCATTGTGATAGAGAAGAGATGAACTGCAGTTTAAAAAATGAATTTGTTTCAATATTGGTTGAATTTTTTGGAATTTTTATAATGTATTTTTTTTAAATCATTGAAAATACAAAAAAATGTAAATTGTGGATCAAAATCCTACATGGATGATGATTTGGAGCTTTTGGTGGTAGATTTAATGCGTGTGCGCGGTCGTGGAGCGTTTTTGGACAGTTGGGCATCGATGGAATCAGGTAGATGGGTTAGAAATGGGTGCCGACTCAATTTTAATATACAGAGCAGAGTGTGTGCGCTCTTAAGGTGCATACACTAAAAGTGCGTGCACTACTAATGCACACGCGCTTTTAAGACCTATGTGGATGCCTATTTGACGGTTTAGGATTTTACTAAACTATGGTGTGCACATGGTCTTAAGGCCACACGCGCTATGTTTTTTAGTGTTCGTGTGCTCCCATTGCAACAGATTTGAGTATGATCTTCGAGCGAATACCCTCTTGATTTTTACATTCAATTTAAATTAAAGTTATTTGTAAAATTACTTCCCTCATTCTTAATATTTATTATATAAATATAATTAAGTGATATTATATAAAAAGATAAATGTACATTCAAATCAAGATATAATTTAAACCTAAACCAAGCCAAGGTTTACTAGTGCAATATATATCTCAATTATTTATGACAATTCATTTAAAATTGATGACAAAACCTTTAATAATTTGATGAATAAGTTGGAACTTTTTGATGATGAAATGCATAAGTTTGGAAATTTTTTAATCATAAAAATTGGTAAAGTATTACACTATTCGATAATGACCTATGTTTTTTTTTTTATAAAAAAAATAATAATAATTATATGTAAAGCCCTATAATGTATATAAAATTACACATATTCTTATATATATATATATAATCAACCTTCAATAATTTTTAATAAATAATAAATTTAATAACTATTCCATTGTAAATAATGTCTTGATCCAATTTATTAAAATGGTTCATAATATATACACATATAAGTCATATTGATGTAATACTTAATATGTATATACATATAAGTCATATTCCAATTTATTAAAATGATTCATAAAATATACACATATAAGTCATATTAATGTAATACTTAATATATATACATATAAGTCATATTGATGTAATACTTGTACATCATTTTTATTGTATTTTATTTATAAATCAACTTATTTAATGCATGAGATTTAATATATTTAATTTTCAAGTATGTTGCTTAAACATTTTAAATGATATATATATATATATTACTTGTACATCATTTTTATTATATTTTATTTATAAATCAACTTATTTAATGCGTGAAATTTAATATATTTAATTTTTGAGTGTGTTGCTTAAATATTTTAATTTTTTATAAAAAAAAAAAATAATTATATGTAAAACTCTATGATATATATAAAATTACACATATTCTTATATATATATATATATAAATCAACCTTCAATAATTCTTAATAAATAATAAATTTAATAACTATTCTATTGCAAATAATGTTTTGATCCAATTTATTAAAATGATTCATAATATATACATATATAAGTCATATTGATGTAATACTTAATGTATATACATATAAGTCATATTCCAATTTATTAAAATGGTTCATAAATATATACGTATAAGTCATATTGATGTAATACTTAATATATATACATATAAGTCATATTGATGTAATACTTGTACATCATTTTTATTATATTTTATTTATAAATCAACCTATTTAATGCATGAGATTTAATATATTTAATTTTCAAGTGTGTTGCTTAAACATTTTAAATGATATATATATTACTTGTACATCATTTTTATTATATTTTATTTATAAATCAATCTATTTAATGCATAAAATTTAATATATTTAATTTTTGAGTGTGTTGCTTAAATATTTTATTTTTTTATATAAAAAAAAATTTATATATAAAGCTTTATAATATATATATATATATATAATCATCCTTCAATAATTCTTAATAAATAATAAATTTAATAACTATTCCATTACAAATAATGTCTTGATCCAATTTATTAAAATGGTTCATAATATATACACATATAAGTCATATTGATGTAATACTTAATATATATACATATAAATTATATTCCAATTTATTAAAATGGTTCATAAAATATACACATATAAGCCATATTGATGTAATGCCTAATATATATACATATAAGTCATATTGATGTAATACTTGTACATCATTTTTATTAAATTTTATTTATAAATCAACCTATTTAATGCATGAGATTTAATATATTTAATTTTCAAATGTGTTGCTTAAACATTTTAAATGATATATATATACTACTTGTACATCATTTTTATTATATTTTATTTATAAATCAACTTATTTAATGCATGAAATTTAATATTTAATTTTCGAGTGTGTTGCTTAAACATTTTAAATTATATATATATAATTGAGAATATATATTCTCAATTATATATATACACCAGTATAGATCCATCTTAAGAGTGACTCTATCATACCCGAGATTAGAGAAGGATCAAATCCCTTTAGGTGCGAACACATTTTAGGATCCTAAATTTGAGAAAAGGTTTGCCTCCATTATAATTGTCAAGGCACAAACTATTCCAATTTGGAATCATGCTATAAATATTGTAAATGCTAACACATAAATCGTACAAATATGCAAAAATTGCATTAATTAATTCATAATGAAGTAAAATAATTATTTACCCAAATATAATTGTCTAAGTGCCAACTATTTCATGTTGTAAACTATAACACATAAATCCTAAAAAAAAGCAAAAGTTGAATTTATTAACTAATTATGAAGTAAAATAATTGCAATTTACCCAATTATTATTAATTTGCAATTATCGTAAAACTAATATCTAACTTATTGTTTTATTATTAATTTAATAATACACACAAAAATTTAGTTGTCTTGTAACTATTTATGAAAATATTTATGTAAAATATAAAGATGCCTCAATGTAAATTATAATTTAAATTAGATGTATATTTTAAAAAAACATATATCTTGATATTCAAGAGTTCGATGTATATTTATATAAATATATTTTATAATTTAGTTAATTTAAATTTGAGCCAATATGTGTTTGATTTTATAATTTTTTATGTATTTAGTTTTTGGAATCGACATGTACTACATCCACATAATAATTAATTGAAAAAATTAAATTATATTTAATCTTGATTTTGACAATAAAAATTTTAAAATTCTTTATAAAATTACTTCCCTCATTTTAAATTATATAAACTCATCTCTTAATATGTATTATATAAATATGATTAAGTGATATTATATAAAAAGATAAACTTACATTCAAACCAAGATATAATTTAAACCTAAACCAAGCCCAGGTTTACAAGTGCGATATCTATCTCAATTATTTGTGACAGTTCATTTTAAATTGCTCACAAAACCTTTAATCATTTAAGGAATAAGTTAGAACTTTTTAAATGCAATGAATAAGTTTGGAAATGTTTTAATCATAGAAATTGGCAAAGTGTTACGCAATTCGATAATGAACTATGTATATATAGTTTGTAATTTGTAAAGTTATATAAATTTGCATGCTATCTTACTTAACAAATTTGCAAAGTTATATAATATTTAATTTTAATATTTAACTAAAACTTAATTATAATAATTTTAAATTAGATTTGTTATGGTGATTAAAATGAATTTATGTTAGTGATTAAAATGAATTTATGTTAGTTACAATAATTTTTAAATTAGATTTGTTATAATAATTAAAATGAATTTATGTTGGTTTTCATTTTTTATTTTATGTATAGATTTAAAATTTTAATTGTTTTTTTTTTTAATTTTTGATAAGTTACATTATATTTAACATCTCTTTCATACTAAGATATAAATATCTAATTATTCTTGGTGCAATTATTTTACAATAAAATTATCTACACTTTTTACCATTATTTATAAGTTAGTGTACATGGCTTTTGCTGTAACATCCGAAAATTGATATAACATTAAAAAAATTGTAAATCAAATAAATGGATTTAAATTCTCAGCAAAATTTAAAATTTCAATAGATAAAGGGATTTAAATTCTTAGCAAAATTTAAAATTTAAATTCCGAGCATGAAGAATAGGATCTCCGTAACTTTCAAGTTGAGAAGGAGAAAACAAAACAAGCACAAAAATAAAACTCAGCCTAAGATTTAAATGATAAATCTAAGGTATTGAATACCATACTATACTCTATCTTTTCCCTGCAATAAAATTAATAGAACTAGTATGTACGGTTTACTCTACTGTCATTGGAAACTATCTTAAATATGAAGTCTATGCTTACGATTTAATTTTTAAATTGATTTATGTGAAGCCTTTGTGCTCTTGTAACAAGATAAATCATAAAAACATATTTTTTTAAAAAATTTGTAATCAATTAAAAAATTTAAAACATGACAAAACTCAAGATGGATGGTAAGAATCTTATGATTTAATTTTTAAATTGATTTATGTGAAGTCTTTGTGCTCTAATGACAAGATAAATTATAAAAAATATTTTATAATCAATTAAAAATTTAAAACATGACAAAACTTAAGATGGATGGTAAGGTTTTTCAATCTTCAACGCAAATTAATACAACATAGATTTAGTTTAACTTTGATTTTATTAAGCTTAGGGAAAAAAATTTGAGGTGCAAATCTTTCCTCAAATTTAAGACTTTAAAAAGGGTTTTCACCTCAAGAGATTTGATCCCTAGTACCAACTATTTCAATTCGGAATCATGTTATAAATGCTAACACATTGTAACGAACCTCTAATTTATCCAAAAAAATAAAATAAAAATATTTTATACCAATATTCTACCAATATTTTGTGTAACTTTCCTAATCTACAAAAAAAAATGATCTTAATTTTCACTTTTATACCATCTATCCATGGAACACCTAATAAAAATCCTTTGCATATATATATACGTTAATACCAACAAACTATTTAAAAGATCATTATCTATAAAGAGGATGTCTTCGTAACTACTACCCATTTCTGGGCAAGGAGTTACTCTATAAAATTGTTTCCATTTAGTGAACCTTGACACATTTAAAAGTAGTAATCACCACACCCTAGGCTACTCATTCCACATGTCAAAAAGAATTATCCCAGGTAAAGAAAACATAACTATTTACATAACAAAGAACTTAGTTAATAAGATGAAATAAGCTAGACCCAAGTCATACACTTATTTCAATACTCACAATTGATTTTAGTACTCTCTATTTATTTCAGTACTCTCTATTTCAAAATACAATTATAAAATAAGTATCCCATCCATAACATTCTAAGAATCACATTTAGGACACATGTATATAAACCATTTATGTATATACATATATATATATCGTATGATCTTCATAATCCTTCTCAATAGAAAATTGTAATTAATATATATATATATATAATTTAATTGCAACGGAATCATATCCAATAATGATGTAACCCAATACACACTATCTTTCATCATAAGTCAACTCCACTTATATAAATATCAAATCTTCTCTTAATATTTTACGTAGGTCGTTATTATATTTGGAACCTTGTAATCCAATTGTATACACAAGTTTTAACCACATATATTATATCACCGATCTTAAGCATAATATATATAAGGTTCTTAAGCTAGGTCTATTTCATTTATTATAATTCATACTTCACATAATCCGAACCTATAGTTTTCCATTTTTTTCCTACATCCATTATTTAAGGATTCAAATCCTACCGGGCTTCTACTCTATTCTCCGATTTGAGAGGAAATAACACAGTCGATGAGTAAACATACTATGCATACCTTGAAGTTTCTACTTAAGGTTTGAGTCTGACAACTCCAAGCCATGATGAACATAACTCCCACCATAACTTAAGGGAACACGATTAACTGTGAATAAGAAAGAGATCACGGATCAATGTTGATAGGGATGTAATCGCAAAGGTAAGGTGAAATTAACAAAGACAGAGAGGCAATGTGGAGCAGAGCACAAAGGCTCGCTCTCATACACAAAGGAATGGCCAAACCAATTCGATTATTGATAGAGAAGTAATTACAATATATAGATGTCACACATCATAACAAACCAGATCATAGATCCAAGAAAGGTGGATCTCAAACCAAACCATGCTAAGTATAGAAAGTACACATCAACTCAATCCCTGCCAATCTGCCTATCATTTCTACATTATTCCAACATACCCCCTTAATGTAGAAATGGATTTTCTACAACACCTAATTTCTGCCTAAGGATTTCAAAGTGAATTCTGCCAATGGGTTTTGTAAATATATCAGCGACATTATCACTTGTATTACAATACAGAAGTTTAATTTCCTTCGAATCAATCTTTTCTCTAACAAAGTGATGTTGCAGCTCAATGTGTTTTGCTCTTGCATGATAAACTGGGTTGTGTGCTAGCTTGACTGCACTTTGATTTTCACAATGTATATTTGTGGGTTCTGCTTGCTTTTCTCCAACATCTTCAAGAATTCTCCTCAACCAGACAGCTTCACATGTAGCACTAGACATGGCTTTATATTCAGCTTCTGTGGATGATAGAGAAACAATTGGCTGTTTCTTGCTGCTCCATGCTACGACCCCTGATCCAATGTTGAATGCATATCCTGTAGTAGACCTTCTGTCATCAACGTTCCCTGCCCAGTCAGAGTCAGAAAATCCTGCCAATTGAACATCAAACTTATCAGTATATAAAAGGCCAAAGTTCATTGTCCCTTTTAGATATCTAAGGACCTTCTTTGCAGCCTTCCAATGGCTTTCATTTGGCTTAGTCATGAATTGACTAAGAATGCTGACTGCATATGAGATATATGGCCTTGTAGTAGTGAGATAATTCAAACTTCCCACTAACTGTCTATACAAAGAACCATCTGCATCTTTTGTTCCATCTTGACTGCTTAGCTTCACATTCTGTTCTAAAGGAATCACTGATTCTTTGCAATCACTCATATGGAATCTGCTCAATATTTCCTTCACATACTTACTTTGAGTGATCATAGTTTTACCAGATTCTTTCCATACTTCAAGTCCCAAGCAATAGTGAAGTTCACCAAGGTCTTTCATTTCAAATTCTTGTGATAACTGATTTTTGATTTCTGCAATCAACTTACATGCATTTCCTGTGATAATGAGATCATCAACATATAACGATATTAAGCAAACATTTCCTTCCTTATCTTTCTTGACATAAAGGTTAGGATCACTTTTGCTTTTCGCAAAGCCTTTCTGATTAAAGAAGGTATCAATCTTTATGTACCATGACCTAGGGGCCTGTTTCAAACCATAGATGGCTTTCTTTAACTTACATACAAGATGCTCCTGTCCTTTCTGTACAAAGCCTTCAGGTTGGACTAAGTACACTTCTTCTTTTAGTTCACCATTTAAGAAAGCAGATTTTACATCTAATTGATGGGCCTTCCAATTATGAGCTGTAGCTAATGCAACCAGAATTCTAATTGTGTTTAGTTTTGCTACTGGTGCAAAAGTTTCCTCAAAGTCAATTCCCTCCTGTTGAGCATAACCTTTGGCAACTAGTCTTGCTTTAAATCTGTCAATGCTACCATCTGATTTAAGCTTATGTTTAAACAACCATTTACATCCTATGGGTGTTTTGTTCTCTGGTAACTCTGTTAATTCCCAAGTCTGATTTTTCATAATAGAGTTATATTCTTCATTCATAGCTTCAACCCATTCTTCTTTATCTTTGGCTTGTTTATAATTCATTGGTTCATTCATTGCATTGGACATTAAAGCATAGTCATCATACCTTGAAGGAGGACGAGTCTGTCTTGAAGACCTTCTTAGTCCTACATTACCTATAGGGGTACCATCCATTATCCTTCTGCTTTCTGCTGTATCTTCATCTGAACTGATAGAAGTGCTCATGCTGTTTCTGCTATTTTGACTGCTGCTGCTGCTTCCATTGCTTCTGCTATTCTGTTCCTGCTCCTTCTCTTGTGGCTGTTCCACTTCATGCTGCTGAATGATGGAATTTAATTTCACATATTCATTAGTAGAAGTATGTCCTTGATCATATTTGTCACTTGTATCTGCATGTTCATGGAACACTACATCTCTGCTTGCAATTAACTTATGAGAGCTAGGGTGAAATAGCTTATAAGCTTTATGATCATTGTGATATCCAACAAAGATACATTCAAAGGATTTAGCATCTAGTTTCCTTCTATCATCTTTTGGTATATGTGCAAAAGCTTTACAACCAAAAATTCGTAGATGCTTAACTTCAGGTTTATATCCATAAAGGACCTCAAATGGTGTTTGCAGATCTAATTTCTTTGTTGGACTTCTATTTTTCAAATATACAGCAGTATTAACAGCTTCAGCCCAAAAACTATTCGACATGTTCTTACCTTGGAGCATACTGCAAGCACATTCAACTAGTGTCCTGTTCTTTCGCTCAGCTACACCATTTTGCTGAGGAGTGTGGGATACTGTAAATTGTTGCTGAATTCCATTCTCCTTACAGTATTTCTTGAAAGCTCCAGACATGTACTCCCCTCCATTGTCAGATTTGAGAAATTTAATGCATTTTCCTGTCTGCTTTTCGACCATCATTCTGTACTCCTTGAAATATTCGAAGACATCTCCTTTTCTTCTTATAAAATAGACCCATGTGTATCTAGATCTATCATCAATGAATGTTAGAAAATATGATGCACCTCCTAATGATCTAGTCTGCATAGGTCCGCATACATCTGTATGGATTAATTCAAGCAGATCAGTTTGTTTCTTCTCATGATGTATTGGGAATGCATCTCGGTGTTGTTTTCCAAGTGCACAAGCACTACATTCTAAATGCACATTCTTTATAACAGGCAGACCTTCAACCATTAATTTGTTCTGAAGCAGCATAAGATCATGGTGATTAATGTGGCCATACCTTTGATGCCAGAGTTCCTCAGTGGTGATAATGGTGGATGCCAGTGCTTGATGACTGTCTTTGCACACATCCAGCTTATATAGTCCTCCACATCTTGAACCTGTAGCAACAGTCTTGTAGTGGTCTCGAATGTCTTTAATGTGACACTGGTATTTGCCAAACTCTACCTTTAGGTCATGTTCGGTTATGGTTGAAACAGAAATAAGATTCTTTTTAATACAAGGAACATACATAACATTATGTATCTGTTTCAATTCACCATTAGATAACTTCACCTTTACTTTTCCATAACCTTGAACTTTGAGTGACCTATTATCACCTAAATAGATGTGAGTGTCATTAAGATTCTCATTATATTCTTCGAACCATTCACTCCTACAAGACATATGTGCCGATGCACATGAATCTATAAACCATGCATTCTTATCATCTGTCTCAGCAGACAGAGCATCCTCAGAAATAAATAATCTCAGATTTCTAAATTCATTTTCAGGAGTGTCTGTGTTTGCAAAATTCCCATTATGATTTGCATTGTGATTTCCATTGTAGCTTATACCTCTATAATATTTCTTCTGATAATGATTTCTATTGAGGTGTCCTGGTTTGTCCCAATGATGACCATCTACATTATTTCTAGAATGATCAGTCTGAACCATACCTTTATGTTTTGAGTGAAATTTGCCTCTGTCTTCATTCCACGATCTGCCTCTGTCTCCATGCCACTGTTTGCCTCTATCTCGGTTCCATGAAATGTCTCTGTCTCCATTCCATGGTCTACCCCATGGTTTGCCTCTGTGCATATGTCGACCTCTTGCCATCAATGCGAGGTCAGAACCTCGAGCTTCGAGATCATAAGTTTTCATCCTTTCTTCTTCTTGAAGCAAAATACCTGTGAGTTCTTCAAAATTTGGGGGTTTTTCTCTTGCTACAAGTGCTGAAATAAACACTTTGTAATTGGGATGCAAACCTTTTAGTGCGATAGTTACTTGATCAGTACTATCTACTGCTTCACCTATAGCTGTCAAGTTATCACTCAGATCTTTGATACGAGAAATAAATTTACTTACCCCTTCATTTGCTTCCATCTTGATCGACAACAGTTTGGTCTTCAGAAACAAGATGCGATTTGCATCAGTTGTTTCATATAGTGTTTTAAGCGTATCCCATGTCTTTTTAGACGTGTCACAATTTTTGATGTGAGGGATAATCTTGTCTTGCACATCCATTCGCAGAGTCACCTTGGCTTTGGCTTCCCTTTTGTTCCAATCTGGAACAAGTGCAGGATCTGCAGGCTTCAACTCAGTGCCATTCACAATCGTCCAGCCACCGAATAATTCAAGAACAGTTTGCAACTTAAATTTCCAGTTGACATAATTTTCTCCATTCAATTTGGAGGCCTCATTAATATATGTATCATCCAACGGCTGTTGGGAGGCGGCGGCCATTGCATTTAAGCTGATAGGGAGAATGCAGATCACTAAAAAAAAATGCAATAAATACCTTAACACAGCTGATTTGCAGTACCGCCCTCGGGAAGACAGCACTCGCGCGGTAGAGGCCGAGAAAAATATCACGTAAGTCTTGTAAGTACCGTGCCCTAGCAGTGGAGATGCATGCGGTAGTTCTGAAGTACCGCTCCCTATCAATAGAGATGCACACGGTAGTCTGTGTTCCCAGAAACACAAATGCGTTTCAAAAAAAAATTACCTTTTCCAATGTCTATCTGAATACAGGTGAATACGTAGCCACGTCTTTGCTTGTAGAACTCGAACAACAAGGAAAGAAACTCCAACGACTACACACTACTCCTAGCTGCTACTAATTCCATCACCACACGTTCCACAGGCTGGTAATCACTATAGTTCTGGTACAGTCTTCTTCACGGGTCTTCTCCATTGGCTTCACACGGGCTCCCTGGGCTGGGCTCTTCTTCACGCGTGCTCTTCCAGCACAACCTTCACCAGCTTCCCACGGACTGATGACACCTCACTGACCGTGGGCTCTTCCAAAACGGGGATGGCGGCTGCTCTATCTACCCCGAGATTTCTCAGATCATGGATCCTCCTCCAACGCGGCCTCCTCACAATGGCATTCATGGCCTTACTCACGGTTGGCACTCACGGCCTCACTCACGATTGGCATTCACGGCCTCTTCACGGTTGGCATTCACGGAAGTGGAACTTTCTTCAACGCGGCTTCTTCAATAGTTACTGGCTGCACCCAGCACTCACGCAACCTCCAGAGCAAAAGTCGGCTCCTATCAAATGAAATGCTGCAGTAATTTTCTTCAAATCTGCTCTCGTGCAACTAGAGAAGCAAGACTTCTTCAATCTTGCAGCGATCTGAACGGAACACAATGGAATATCAGTTCTGGGCTCTACACAACCATCTCCACACAGCTATGAGAAAGATGAGCGGCTCAACGATCACCAACCAGATCTACACTTAGACATAAGTGGAATCAATTCCACCAGAAGCCAGGTTCTCTCACAGTGACAGCCTCACAGGCTTTCTCCTTAAGCTCAAAAATCTGTAACACAATATCTTTCTCCTCCAACCTCAGCTCTGATACCAAATTAACACAGACAGAGAGGCAATGTGGAGCAGAGCACAAAGGCTCGCTCTCATACACAAAGGAATGGCCAAACCAATTCGATTATTGATAGAGAAGTAATTACAATATATAGATGTCACACATCATAACAAACCAGATCATAGATCCAAGAAAGGTGGATCTCAAACCAAACCATGCTAAGTATAGAAAGTACACATCAAATCAATCCCTGCCAATCTGCCTATCATTTCTACATTATTCCAACAGGTGAAAGGACGAAGGTATCGAAAAAATATTAATCTCTATACTATCCACAGAGACGAGGAAGATCGTTTCTTACAATCGATAGGGTAAAATATGAGAAGAGAACTGCCACTTTTTACGCTGGGGCGGATACAAAGCACCACGATCTAAGGAAGGAAAGTTAAAACCACTTATCAATCAGGCAACGAAATTATAGGAGGAAGACATGTATAAGAAACAAGGGAATTTCTCATGCAAATGGCGACGGAAATCCAAGGAAGCATAGACTGTCAGAGTTAACAAACAGAGCTAACACTAGTTATTATTCGATCAATTAATTCAGCTTGGAAGCCGAAGGTAACAAATAGTTACCGAGCGACGAAAGTTTGAACTAACTGAAAAATACGAGATGGAGGTATCCAACAATGGTTAAGACTCTGAACAGAATCAAAGATTAATACACAAAAACTTTTTACACGGTCACAAAGGGTTTAACTCGACGTTTAATGAGATGACTGCAGAATACCATAAATAAATTCTCGAAGGATTGTATCTCTGTATGTAGAGAGAATCTCAAAGGTTAAATGCAGTAAATCTAGACTCAATCAACCAACACTGCACAGTTACATTCTGTCGATCAATACACAGATAGAGGCCAACAAATTTTAAATACATGAATAGTACATGAATCAAAAGCTTGAAGGAAATACTCCATCGGTTACTATTGAATTAGTTTTAAAAGAAGTCGATCATATGGAAATGTTTCATTTCTTTTCTAATACAGTACTTTCTACACTAAGGTTATATATATATATACACTATATCGGCTCTGAACCATAAAAATTGTATACTAAATGCAGTCATATCTAAATGCATGACATTAGGTAGAAAGAATTATGCAGACTTTCAGATCCGAGCATAGATCCCATTTCATACATAGTATACAAATATAGATCGGTGTATTCAAAACATTGTATATAGACTTTCAAATCCGAGCATAAATCCAAGTCATGCATAGTATATAAGTATATATCGGTGTATTCAAATCGCAGTATGCATACTTTCAAATCCGAGCATAGATCCAATTCATGCACAGTATATAAATATAGATTGGTGTATTCAAATCGCAGCATGTAAATCAACAAAATATTCATCATATTCATACCTAGAAAAGGATGAGTGATATACAAAAATTGGGAAAAAACACTTGGAGAAGTCATCTCCTCCCAACCATAGGAAAGAGAAACTCTTTTGTTTTCCCAACTCCACCCCCGAGCTGGATCACCACCATGCACCAGAAACGCAAGCCAACACTTCCTCGTGACACTCTCTTCCAGAGTCTGTAACAAGCAGATGGACTTATGAAAAGAGATAGATCACTCAACTCGATCCTCTATACACAACATGGTGTCCCATGCTATCCCAGTGCATCTTATTTATAGTTTTTTACCAGGTCTTATGCCATCCCAATCAAATCTCCAATCTATCCTTAAATCCCTATGATTTAGGATCTTGTCTGGTTGTTGAGTTTCATATTGAGTTTGATTGGTTCAGTTATCTCTAGCTTTCTTTCACTTGTTCTTTTGTGCCATGGTGGTGTCCCCTCATTTAGCTGAACTCTCCAAGTGTCATTTATTTTATTAAAAATAAAAAGAATATTGTTTGTTGTGCAAAGTAGCACTTTGTGTTTTTGAGTTTTAATAACTCTTACATAAGAATATTTATCAAAAATATTAAATCAAAATAATAATGTTTTTGGGGGTATCACATTTATCCCCCCTTATTCTTAACACCATCCTCGGTGTTCTTTATTCTGAGCTCCCTTGCTCATTCTGGAACATGGAGGGATATGCTTCTCGCATCTTATCCTCCATTTTCCAAGTTGCCTCTTCAGGGCTGAAGTGATTCCATTGCAATTTTACTTGAACGATGGCTCGATTTCGTAGCATACGTTCCTTCCGGTCTAGGATATGGAAATGTTCGGTCTGGAACTGGCCCTCGGGTTCTACCTGAATCACATTCCAGTCAATTATGTGAGTAACATCATGTATATATTTCTTTAATAATGAAACATGAATTACATCGTGCACTTTTATATTAGGGGGAAGTGCAAGCTGATAGGCTACAGGCCCTATATTAGCTATCACTTCGAAATTCCCACAATACCTGGGTGCCAACTTGGAACACCTTCCCAAGTTCAAGGTACTCCTTTTTTATTTTACCTTTAGATATACATGATCACCAATGTTGAACTCTCTTAGATTTCTTTTTAAATCTGCATAACTCTTCTGTCGATTGTGGGCAGCTTTTAAATTTTGATGTACCTCTTTCACCATCTGTTCCATCTCCTTTAACATGTCAGGTCCTAGAACAATCCTGTCAATAGTGTTATCCCAAGACACAGGCGTGTGGCATTTTTAACCATACAAGACTTCAAATGGACTCATTTTTAATGAAGCTTGATACCCATTATTATATTCAAACTCTACTAAATGCAAATACTCTTCCCATTTACATGGTTTTGAGCAGCTTTTAAATTTTGATGTACCTCTTTCACCATCTGTTCCATCTCCTTTAACATGTCATGTCCTAGAACAATCCTGTCAACAAGGTTATCCCAAGACACAGGCGTGTGGCATTTTTTACCATACAAGACTTCAAATGGACTCATTTTTAATGAAGCTTGATACCCATTATTATATGCAAACTCTACTAAATGCAAATACTCTTCCCATTTACATGGTTTATCCATCACATACATTCGCAACATATCTTCTAACACTTGATTTGTTCTTTCAGTTTTCCCATCTGTTTGAGGATGATAAGTAGTACTGAAATTCATTTGTGTATCTAGACCTTTAAACAAGGATTTCCAAAAGTTACTTATAAATTTTGCATCTCTATCAGAAATCACAACTTTCGGAATACCATGCAAACGGAATATTTCTTTCATAAAAATATCGGCTATGTTAATAGCTTTAAAAGTGGATTTTACAGGTATGAAATGTGCAACTATACTTAACTTATCAACTACTATTATTATGGAGTCATGTTGTTTATTTGTTTTAGGTAATCCTGTTATAAAATCCATACTTATTATCTCCCACTTCCATTTTGGAATGGGTAAGGGTTGAAGTAACCCAGCAGGATGTTGATGTTCTGTTTTTACTTGTTGACATTCAATGCATCTAGCTAGGTAATTTGCAACATCGTTCTTCATGTTAGGCCAATAATAGCTCTTTCTTAGTTTTGTTATCATCTTTCGGTATTTCGGGTGTCCGGAATGTCGTTTCTTATGTAACCCATTCATGATTAATTGTTTAACGGCTTCCGAATTAGGTATGTATAACCGATTTTCATAGACTAATAAGTATTCTGAGATTATGGAGTAGGCTGAGGGTTTGTTTCCATTAACATCATGTTCTAACTATTCTTTAATTCTCTTGCATTCTTCATTATTTTAAGTTGCATCCATTATCAAATCTTCCAGATTTGTCTTATAATTGCAAAAAGCAGTTGAACAAAGAGGGATGGAATTCCTACTTAGGGAATCCTCCGCCTTGTTCTCTTTTCCTTTAATGTGTTTAATTTCAAAATCATACTCACTCAGGAAGGCTAACCACGTTGCTTGCGAGCATTTAAACTTTGTTGATCAAATAAGTATTTTAAGCTTATATTATCCGACATTAAGGTGAATTTTCTCCCTATCAAGTAGTGTCTCCACATCATTAATGCATGTATGATGGCAACTAGTTCCAATTCATGAATTGCATAGTTACGTTCACGTTGTTTAAGTTTTCTTGACTCATAAATTATTACATAATCCTCTTGCATTAGCATGCCACCCAACCCTTCTAAGCATGCATCCGTACATACAACAAAGTCCTTGTATGTATATGCTATTCTTAGAATAGGTGCGGTGGTCAATATTTGTTTAAGTTTTTCAAAGCTTTCCTGACATTTATTAGACTATGTGAACTTAGTTCCTTTCTTTTGGAGTGAATTTATTGGGTAAGCGATCTTGGAGAACCCCTCAATGAACCTACAGTAGTAGCCCATGATCCCCATAAAGGATGGAATCCTGGTTACATCCTTATGAACTGGCCAATCACTGATTTCCTTGATTTTATCTGGGTCTACAGAGATGCCGTCCCTATATATCACATGACCTAGGTATTGAATTTTATATTGAAAGAAATTGCATTTGCTAAATTTCGAATATAGGTTATGTTCCCTAAGGGTTTGTAAGACTATATTTAGGTGTTCATTATGTTCTTCTTCATTTTTAGAATATATTAAAATGTCATCAATAAAAACTATTACAAACTTTTCTAAGTAGTTATGGAGGGTGTTTTTCATCAAACACATGAACGTGGTCAGAGCATTCGTCAAGCCAAATGGTACAACCAAGAACTCGTAATGCCCGTACCTCATTCTGAATGCGGTTTTATGAACATCCTCATCCTCAATTCTTACTTGATGGTATCCATACCTGAAGTCAATTTTAGAGAATATCGTTTCTACCCGTACTTGGTCAAACATATCATCAATGCGTGGGAGAGGGTATATGTTCTTAATTGTCATTTTGTTTAATTGTCTGTAATCAATGCAAAGCCTTAGTGTCTTGTCTTTCTTTTTAACAAACAAAACTAGTGCTCCCCATGGAGACATGCTCGGTCTTATATATTCTTTATCTATTAATTCTTGTAACTGTAATTTTAGTTCCACCAACTCGGGTGTGTTCATTCCATAAGGAGCCTTTGAGGTGGGTACCACTCCGAGTACCAACTCAATGGTGAAGTCAATATCCCTCTTCGGAGGTAGCCCATGTATCTCTTCTGGGAAGACATATTTAAATTCGTTTAAGAGAGGGAGATTATCTAAACTAAGTTTTTTCTTATCATCATGATTAGTTTCTATGATGTGTACAGCAAACAACCTACATCCTTTTCTAGCACACTTTTTTAATTGCAAAGCAGATATTTTTCTAGTAAGCACCTTTTTTGGAATCCCTCTAACCATTCTACTTTCACCATTTTCATCAATGCAATTAAAAGTTTTCTCGAAGCAATTTAGTACAACTCTATGTTTTTCTAGTCAATCCATGCCAATTAGTATATCATAAGATCCTAATGGAAAAATATTCAAAGCTACTTTTGTAATCAAATTTTTCATATGAACTTCACAATTAGAAATAAAGCTGGTTACTTTTCTTTTCGTACCGGTGGCTAATTGTACTAACCACGACTTTTCAAAATCATATTTTTCTATTTTACATAAATCTACTAACTTAGGAGAAATATAACTTACAGTAGATCTGGAATCAATTAATATAAAAATAGGTCTTTCAAGGATATTACCATCTACCTCGATCATGGAAGGTTGATAATCCATTTGATGATTGCCAATGCGGCGCTAATCTGCGGTATGTTCTGAGCAACCTCTCCAACTGTGTCTTCTTCTCAGACTGTGTGAATGTTTTGATTATCCTTCTTATGAGTACAATCCCGATAATAATTATTTTCCCCACACCCCCAACACTGTAGAGGTTCTCTTTTTACTTCTTCTTTCTTTTTGTTACGGAAGTTATCTATATACTCAACATTTCTCATGGGTTGTTTATATTCAGTCCTTAATGTTTTTTGTCTATCTTTAAAATTATTTCTCTGAAAACCTTTATGTTTATTGAAAGGTTTGAATTATTTTCCTTTAAAATTACTTCCATCTCTTTTCTTGAAGTTATAAGGGTTTTCATTCTTACTCTTAGATTGATCGTATGTTAATTTGGCCTTCCTCATTGCTTCATACAAGGTTTTTGGTTCATCAAACTCCAATTTGTCTTTATATTAGTTAGGTAAGCAACCTATGAATATTTGAATTTTTGGTTTTTCTTCATTTAGATAACGCACATATCTTAACAGGGATAAAAATTTGGTGCATAACTCATGCATAGACATGGATCCCAGTATTAGTTCATAAAATTCCTTAGCTTTCCCTTCATAGTAATATTCTGAGAGTTATTCTTTTTTAAATTCCTTTTTAAACCAATTCCAACTTATTTTTCTATCATTAATCATTTTTGCTCTTTCAAGTCTTTCCACCAAATCTCATCCTTTCCAACTAGATTGAAGATGGCCATTTTTCCATTCATTGAGTTGGAATAGTTGTACATAGTAAAGTACTTCTTCATCCCAGAAATCCAAGCCTCATCTTCTTCTCCATTTTTGACTTCATCATCAAAGGTAGGAGGTTTTATTTTTCTAAATTTTCGTGTTTATTCATCTTTATATTTTTTTTCTTTTTATGTCTTCTCTCGGAACTGTCACTAGAATATTCCGATTCACTAGATGGAGGGATTTCGTCAGAAGAGGGGCAATCATAGGATGAGGTTTCTCTTTTACGTTTCCTCTTATCATTAGTTATCTCATTTAGTTTATATAATAGGGATTCATTTAAATCTTCTTGGGTTTTCAGTACCCTTTCCTGTTCTGTTTTAAATTTCATTAACTCAATTTGTAAATATTTCATTGTCTCCAAAATATCGGTATTCACATTGTTATTCTCATCATTCACTTCAACCCATACAGGTGGGGTGGGGGATCGTCTTTCGACCACATCTTCCTGTATGTTTTAGTAACGCAAAATTTCTTTTGGGCAACAGATGAACAACATATACACCAAATTAGTTTTCATAATACTTAGTGGACACCATAAGGTTGAGTGTCGTAACCTAAGCTCTGATACCACATGTAACGAACCTCTAATTTGTCCAAAAATTTAAAAAAAAAATATTTTATACCAATATTATGTGTAACTTTCCTAATCTACAAAAATGGTCTGAATTTTCACTTTTATACCATCTATCCATAGAACACCTAATAAAAAGAATTGCATACAATTTAAATGAAAAATCCTTTGCATATATATATATATATATACCACCGAACTATTTAAAATATCATTATCTATAAAGAGGATGTCTTCGTAACTACTACCCATTTCTGGGCAAGGAGTTACTCTATAAAATTGTTTCCATTTAGTGAACCTCGACACATTTAAAAGTAGTAATCACCACACCCTAGGCTACTCATTCCACATGTCAAAAAGAATTATCCTGAGTAAAGAAAACATAATTATTTATGTAACAAATAACTTAGTTAATGAGATGAAATAAGCAGGGGTCGTAGACCCGAGTCATACATTTATTTCAATACTCACAATTTATTTCAGTATTCACTATTGATTTCAGTACTCACAATTTATTTCAGTACTCTCTATTTAAACATACAAGTATAAAATAAGTATCTCATCCATAACATTCTAAGAATCACATTTAGGACACATGTATATAAACCATTTATGTATATACATATGATATTCATAATCCTTCTCAATAGAAAATTGTAACTAATCATAGTTCCTTATATACACGGGCATCAACCCCTATATATATATGTATAATTTAATTGCAACGAAATCATATCCAATAATGATGTAACCCAATACATACTATCTTTCATCATAAGTCAAATCCACTCATATATATCAAATCTTCTCTTAATATTTTACGTAGGTCGTTATTATATTTGGAACCCTATAATCCAATTGTATACACATGTTTTAACCACATATATTATATCACTGATCTTAAGCATAATATTTATAAGGTTCTTAAGCTAGGTCTATTTCATTTATTATAATTCATACTTCACATAATCCGAACCTATAGTTTTCCATTTTTTTCCTACATCCATTATTTAAGGATTCAAATCCTACATGGCGTCTACTCCATTCTCCGTTTTGAGAGGAAATAGCACAATCGATGAGTAAACATACTCTGCATACCTTGAAGTTTCTACTTGAGGTCCGAGTATGACAACTCCAAACCAGGATGAACATAACTCCCATCGTAACTTAAGGGAACACCATTAACTGCGATTAAGAAAGAGATCATGGATCAGTGTTGATAGGGAGGTAATCACAGAGGTAAGGTGAAAGGACCAAGGTATCGGAAAAATATTAATCTCTATTCTTTCCACAGAGACGAGGAAGATCATTTCTTACAATCGATAGGGTAAAATATCATAAGAGAACTGCTAGTTTTTATGTCGGGGCGGATACAAAGCACCACGATCTAAGGAAGGAAAGTTAAAACCACTTATCAATCAGGTAACGAAATTATAGGAGGCAGACATGCAAAAGAAACAAGGGAATTTCTCATGCAAACGGTGACGAAAATCCCAAGGAGGCATAGACTGTCAGATTTAACAAACGGAGGTAACACTAATTATTATTCGATCAATTAATTCGGCTTGGACGCCGAAGGTAACAAATAGTTACTGAGCGATGAAAGTTTGAACTAACTGAAAAAGACGAGATGGAGGTGTCCAACGATGGTTAAGACTCAGAACATAATCATAGATCAATACACATAAACTTTTTACTCATTCACAAAGGGTTTAACTCGACATTTAATGAGCCGAATGCAAAATACCATAAATAAATTCTCGGAGGATTGTATCTCTGTACGTAGAGAGAATCTCAAAGGTTAAATGCGGTAAATCCAGACTCAAGCAACCAATACTGCGCAGTTACATTCTGTTGATCAATACCCAGATAGAGGCCAACAAAATTTTAAAGACATGAACAATACATGAATCAAAAGATTGAAGGAAATACTCCACTGGTTACTACTGAATTAATTTTAAAAGCAATCGATCATATGGAAATGTTTCATTTCTTTTCCAATACGGGAATTTCTATGCTAAGGTTATATATATATACACTATATCGGATCTGAACCATAAAAACTGTATACTAAATGCAGTCATATCTAAATGCATGAACAATGCATGACATTAGGTAGAAAGAATTATGCAGACTTTCAGATCCGAGCATAGATCCCATTTCATACACAGTATATAAATTTAGATCGGTGTTTTCAAAATGCAGTATGCAGACTTTCAAATCCGAGCATAGATCCAATTCATGCACAATATATAAGTATATATCGGTGTATTCAAATCGCAGTATGCAGACTTTCAAATCCGAGCATAGATCCAATTCATACATAGTATATAAATATAGATCGGTGTATTCAAATTGCAGCATGTAAATCAACACAAATTTCATCATATATATACCTGGAAAAGGATGAGCTATATACCAAAATTGGGAAAAAACACTTAAAGAAGTCAGCTCCTCCCAACCATAGGAGAGAGAAACTCTTCCGTTTTCCCAGCTCCACCCCCGAGCTGGATCACCACCATGCACCAGAAATGCAATCCAACACTTCCTCACGACACTCTCTTCCATAGTCTGTAACAAGCAAATGGACTTATGAAAAGTGAGAGATCACTCAACTCGATCCTCTATGCACAACATGGCGTCCCATGCTATCCTAGTGCATCTTATTTATAGTTTCTTCCCCGGTCTTATGTCATCCCAATCAAATCTCCAGTCTATCCTTAAATCCCTATGATTTAGGATCCTGTCTGGTTGTTGAGTTTCATATTGAGTTATATTGGTCCAGTTATCTCTAGCTTGCTTTCACTTGTTATTTTGTGCCATTGTGGTGTCCCCTCATTTAGCTGAACTCTCTAAGTGCCATTTATTTTATTAAAAATAAAAAGAATATTGTTTGTTGTGCAAAGTAGAACTTTGTGTTTTTGAGTTTTAATAACTCTTACATAAGAATATTTATCAAAAATATTAAATCAAAATAATAATGTTTTGGGGGGTATCACACACATAAATAATTAATTATGAAGTAAAATAGTTATTTACCCAAATTTAATCGTGGAAGTGCTAACTATTTCATGTTGTAAAGTATACTACACAAATCCTACAAATAGATAAAAGTTGCATTCATTAACTAATTATGAAGTAAAATATTTATAATTTACCCCATTATTATTAATTTACAATTATTACAAAACTAATATCTAACTTATTGTTCTATTATTGACTTAATAATACACAATGCAATATGTTTTCCATCACAATCATCCATGTGCCAACTATTTCAATTTGGAATTAATTTTGTTGGGTGCTTGGTTTTATATTTTTTATATATATATTTTTAGTTTTTGGAGCCGACATGTGCCTTGACTAACTAATACACAAAGATTTAGTTGTATCATAACTATTTATGAAAATATTTATTTAAAATGTGAGGATGTGTCAATGGAAATTAGAATTGAAATTGGATTTATATTTATATAAATGTATTTTAGAATTTAAATTTGAGATGACATGTGCTTGGTTTTATAACTTTTTAATATATTTGTCAGCATAGAAGTGACACATCTCATCCACTTTGGACTGTAGAAATTGACAAATCCAAATTCACAAACATTTACTCAATAGTTTAGTATCACTAATTCCATCTAATATTAAGGTGCATAATAGTAGTTTTAAAGTCTTTGGAACTCAAACCACTTGTAACCACTTATATTATGAAACGAAAACTTTATACTATGAACGAGAACTTTAGCCATAAAAACGATGATTTTGCAAAACAAAACACCAAAAACACCCCCCAAATAGAAAGTGTTGATACCTGTATACACGTTTTTTTTTTAGGGTAAAAAATAGAACCATGGCCTAAACATCCCATACTGTTGTTTACAAAAACTGTAAAATCAACCCCTAAATTGGAAAAAGCTTTTTTTCTTCAAGAGATAAATTACAACTTTTTTGAAACTTGCATATTAAAAAAAAATTCATAAATAATTTCACCACTCTAACCATATAAAAACAAAGAAATTACGAGGCGATTCATAATGAAATAATATATTAGACCATACAAGAACAAATGATTCATATAAATATTGAAAAATTCCTTTAGAGTTTCAATTACAAACATCATACTTATAAAAAACATCTAAAATGCTTCATGTGAAATTATTCAAATTCATCCATGGATTTTGACACCACATAAGAATCTACCAGATGAAGGATTGGATGAAGGTGTAGATGACCCATATTCTTCTCTATTATCAATGGGTGCACTAGCTGAGTCTACATCTATGCCCATCATTTCAGATGCCATAATCCTTCGGGATCTATGGCTTGGTTTAACAGACTCCCATCTTGCAACTTCTTGTTTTGGCAGCAACCTCTTGATAATATCTATAGTCTTGGAGCGAAGAGTGTCTTTCTTTTTCAACTTGAAATCATAATCAAGTATATCAGCTTCCTCTAATTTCAAGATGTCAATGTGGCGGCGATTTATTTTTTGACCCTTTCTTTTTCTCTTTCTGCAATCCTTTTTCTCAACCACCATCTCTGCCTTGTATACACCATCAAGTGGGTGTGTATCTATTGCATACCAATGTACTTCTACTGATACTACTTCTTCATTTTCTTTATTGACCTTCATAAATTTTTCAATCCAGAATGGATAATGACGTGCATCATCTGTAGCCAAAACTGCAATCATGCAACCCTCCTTGATATCTTGTACTGAGCCACTGTAAAGGTCTTCCATATCTCGACGCTTTGTGGATGATCTACAAGAACTTGAATAGCATTAACTCTTTGCTTGATGTAATTGCATTGTAGTGGATCATTATCAATGGATATGCAATTTCTTCCTTTCTGTAAGGAGCATGCTATTGTTGTATCTAATCACCAAAGAAAAAAAAGTTAAGTCAAATAACATAAAGAAGCATACTTTAAAACAATAAAATAATGAAGAATAAAAAAACAATAAAACTTGAAATATGCTTTCATATGTAACACATAAAGTTTACCTGAACCTGAGAAAAAATCTAAGACCCAATATCCTTCTCTTGAAAACTAAAAATAAAAATTGAAACCTAGACCCCCCCTAAACTATATAATAATTTAAAAACAAAAAAAAATTAAAACCTAAACCCCCCCCTAAACTATATAATAAAAAATAAAAAATAAAAAAACTAAAATCTAACCCCCCCTCCTCCTTGCGCCCCCTCCCCTTCCCCCTCCTCCCCTCCCCTTCCCCCTCCTCTATCCATGCCTTCCCTCCCCCCTCCTCCCCTTGCCCTCCCTTCCTCCTCCTCCCACGGCCCCCTTCCCCCTCCTCCCCCTCCGCCCCCCCCACCCTTCCCCCTTCTCCTACCGCGCCCTCCCTTCCCCATCCTCCCTCTGCCCCCCCCTTATCTAGATTGATACTCTTCATCCATAGCTGCTATCCATCTCGGATCTTGGGAGGCCTCAAAGAAATTTTTTGGATCTGATCCAATCATAAGAAAACATTTGTCAGCAGGAAATAGATCTGTGTGAGAAAGTGCAAACCTTGCAATTTGAAAATCAGATCTAGTTCTCCTTGGATCTTGGACTTCGAATCCTAAGAGAGACAAGCAAAAAAGGAAGGAGAAGACCAAATTTCCATATTGCAATAGAGGATTCCATCTTGAAAGTGCTTGCATGAGGAAGACAATTGATCTAATGGCTCAACTTCTTGAGAAAAAAAATATTCCAGTACCTGCAAATTCAAGAAGAAAATAAGCTGATTCTAAAGATGAGGACAAAGAGAGGTGTCATGCACTTCAAATGACTCCTCCGTAATCATAGATTTTGGAGTATCCAGGCACATGGATGCCTGTAAGGATCTATTCCCTAAATTCGAACCTACTGTGGGGCCTTCTATTCTGATGGGAAATGATTTTGAAGTCTCCCTTACATTCCTTAACACATCATTTTTTAGGCCCTTCCAAGGGAACCTCTCTCTCACCTTTCTGTAGGTTTTCAAGAACCTAGGGTGGCCTTGTTGGAATATTCTCAGCATCACATGTTGGAATTGCAGTGGTGTGTCTGTTACACAATTCTGCTTCTTTACTTCCTGCTTCTGTAGCAGTCAGGTCATCGCTTGGTCTTTAACTGCTTCAACCACCTTTGGTTGTCCTTAGTACTTTGTCTTTACTAAGGAAACAAGTTATTTCCTGTCAACTGTACTTCGCTCCATACCCTCTTCCCGGGATTTGCGGAGTTGCTTATCTTCAAAATTGGTAAAAGTCAGGCCTCGCCTAACTGTACTTTCCTTCCAAAAATTCCCTTGCTTGGGTTGCATCCAACAGGCCCCTAACACTTACTTGTGGCTCGTCCCCGAGCCACTTACACTGGGCTTCCTTGGTTTCAAAGCACTTGGTGTGTTCATCTTCGCTGCAAACTCTTGGTATGCTGCGATCAGCTTCACAACATCCTCCTTAGTCTCTTGCTCGTATTCTTTCACTGTGTCGAGCAACATCGTGGAGATTGGTTCTTGCATTTTGTCCTTTACTGTGTTCTTTGTCACACGGAGCTCTTGCAGCTTCGTCTCGGTCTCCTCTTAAAGTGCCAATGCTTCTTCTTGCATAGGTTGCAACTTCGCTTAAGTTTCAACTTCCTTTTCTCTTAATGCCTTCAATTCTTTCTGAATCTCCTTTGTCTCGGTGAACTTCTGTATTCTTTGCCTTGGAGGAAAATCCTTCATAGCCGTATTCATTATTTCGAGGTCCTTTTGCTTCGTTTGGACTTCATCTTGAATTTTCTGTAAGTCCGGGTCTTCTTTGCAGTGTGGCCCGTGACTTAGTCACTTCTTCTAGCAAATATTGACACCTCACAACTTCTGCGGAGATGTTCATTGTTGAAATCTTCAATTCTTCATCCCTTGCTTCCTTTACGTCTGGCAGAGTGTCGGGTTATTGCCTAGACTCTAACTTGGAAATATTTTCTTTGTAACCAATATCTATATCTTCAATTTTTTCTTTGATATTTTCTACTACAACACCAATCTTAACAATGGTCACTTCTACCTCGGGTTCTTCTTCGAAATATGGGATCTTCGCAAAGACTTCCGTGACGGCCTACTTCAGTTTCTTATGCTTCTCATGAGCATTTTCTAGCTCATTGGTCTTCACTTTGCATTCATTCCCCAGCTGTTTATAAATTTCTTCTAGCTTGAGATGTTGGTTGTAAGAGATTATATCTCTATCTTTAATTTCTTCTACAGCTTGCAGATGTAGATCATGTAATCCTTCAATGGGAAACATTCCCACATTAATATCCAAGTATGCGAGGTGCTTCGCACCTTCAGTGATTTCATCTGATGGGAATATCACGTTCGTCGGCTCTATGCGGACTAACTGAGGTCGCATTGTTAGTGCAGGTGCTTTTCTTTTTCTTCGGCTTGACTCCTCTAATCTATATTCGGAGTCTAATTCCCTTATTAGATCTCTCTTGACTTGCTCTACTCTTGCCATCATACTTTTTAGTTCTGCAATGCTCTCTACCATGCTTGCATGGAGTTTCTCTTGCTTGTTGTCTTTTATTGCGAGCATCTCTTCCATATGCTTGTGGACTCTTGCTACGATGCAGTCGTAATCATCATCATGCAACTTCACATCGAGCAGGATCTTACTTGATTTCTGCTTCTTTCTTTTCGATCCCTCTGGCACAGCTGTGTCGGCGTTCTTCCTCTTTTCTCTTACTGGAAAATCAACAGGTTGTTGTTGTTCTTGTGCTTGATCTTGCTCTTCTTCTTGCTCTTGGATGTCGCTCTCATTGGCGCTCTCCTGAGATGTCGTGACCAATGACTCTGGTGCATCAATTTTCCATTCGGACAGCCAATCTTCAATGATGAGGTCAATCTTCTATGCATCCGACTGATATTGACCCTCATACCATTCTGTGTTTGTTGGTTCTCTAGGTTGTATGAATATAAAGTGGATGCCCACTTTGAATCGCATCTTTCAGATATATGTTGTTGTTATTCCCTTAGGAATACACGACGTGCGCTTGATTACTTCGCAGAGCTTCTCATAAAATGTGTACAACTACACATTGTTAACCCTTTGTCTTTCTGGCCTTGAATTGCTCCACATGTTCTCATATCTAGTTCCACGACAGTCTCCAGTGAACACTGGTACACTTTGTTGGTACTTTGGCTCTTTCCATCCCACGAATGCGATCAGGACTATCAGCTAGCTATAGTGAAACTAATATTCGTTGTCTTGCGCATCCGCTACATCGCCCATGAATTCATTCAAAAGGTAGCTTGCCCAATTGATTTGTAATCCATACTTAGCCTTAGAATCTAAGGAGATCACAGCGGCCGAATGTATAAAATAACATGTTAATATGATAAATGTTTATATTGACTTTTTACATGTATATTTTGTATTTATAATTTTTTTAGTTGTAAGGAGTGGAAATAATTTCTTAGATAAGTATTTATATTATAAAAATATTTTCAAATTGTAAAAATATTTTTTTTATTAATAATTTTTTTTCTTTATAAAAAATTATTAGTTAGTAAAATAATTTGTGCTTCAACTAATAAATTAAAAATATTATGCACCACCATTGACTTATTAAGTTAATAGGATATATTAGTTACTCATAATTTTTTTATTGTTAAAAATCAATAGTCATGAAAATGAACAAATAAATTAAAAGAATTTATGCACCACCATTGACTTTAGTAAGTTAATAGGATATATTATTAACTCATAACTTTTTTATTGCTAAAAATCAATATAGATTAAAATCTTATATACTAATATGACACATTTTCATTTTCTCATAATTTATATGAAAGTGATTATAATAAATTTTATTGTGAGAATAATAAATTATAAGAAAATAAATTAAAAAAAATACGATAATAAATTATAAATTGTTTTAAAGTCAATTTTAATTATATTAATTTAGAAATGTGCATAGATACGGAGTATCATATGGCTAACTTGCCATTAGTAAAACTAGGCTAACCATATATATATATATAAATTGTAGATAAGCAAACGAGAAATATCATAAGAGTGTATTGTAAACACAAAATTTTCAAACTAAAATTGTGATTTTCCTTGCTCATTCCTCGTCGGAGTCCAGGCTAATGGGGTGATCTATGTTGGAGGAAATGCCTTGCATTACATGCACTCCAACTCTCCAGATATCGCAAATTTTTCAACATGATGGTAAGTCATGATATGGTTGAGAGGACCTGCCTTGCATTACATGCACTTCAACTCTCTAGATCACAATTTTTTCAACATGATGGTAAGTCACTTCCACAAAATTACTTAGCCATAAAATCAATTTCTCAATGTTTTCTTGAAACACGAATATTAGTTAGAAAATATGCAAAACGTATACTAAGCATCCTTCTTCATAATCAAAAACCCAATTTGTTGCATCTTCAAAACATCCATATACCTTGGAGAATGATGTAGTATACATGTAAACACACAAATGACTTGAATAAACAACCTTCACCATGACCACTCAACCAAATTTACAAAATAACTGCAACAAATTAAAACATGCATATGCGATATAGCCCTTTAAAGCATGATTTGACGTAAGGCCAATCCCAAGGATTATGCAATAGTTGGACAATCTCATACACAAAAAAACACCAACAAATATATACACCTAACTTAGCATATAAACTCCAAAATAAGGCCTAACACTTTTACTTAATTATGAATCTAAAACACCATAAAAGGCACGTAGACATACATGGCATCCATATCTCCATGTGACATTGGCATGACAAGCCTACCTAATAAGCATGAAAAGCATCAGATTTCCAACTAAAAACACAAAGCAGCCTTAGCATTCCAAATAAAAAACAAAAGTAAGCATTGTCAAGACAATGCATGGGATTCCAAGAAACGTATAATGATGAGGTGGATGGATAACATCCACCACATTCCTCACTTTTACCATGCTTCTATGTGACACTGATAATGACTACGTTGATAGCGATGGATAGCCAAACTTTTGATGGATAATGATAACTATATCAATGTAACTAATTTAACAATTTTGTAGAGCACTCAGAATACTAGATACAATTAATAGGTTTTCCCTTAATCACTCTTCCTTATACGAGTGTCTCTCAGTAATATGTTAACTTTGAAAATTGAATAAGTACTAAAATTCCAAATTTCATAATATTTATCAAAATTCTATTGATTGCATTACTAATTTGATATATTTAAAGCATATCCCAAGATTCCTAACTCACGAAATGAACATATTCAATTTGTTACTCTTGTAGTTGGACACTTGTGAAGAAAGATTATATTTGATTTACACGGATGTGTTAAGGAGTAATTGTTTGCATATTTTCTGAATTTAATATCAAATGTGTCCATTGAGATGAATACTAAATTTTGAAGTGTATGTTTGTGCGAGACGACTTCAAAAGTACAACCATTTTTAATTCTCTGTGTACCACTATGAGGCCAGGCTTCATGTGAGACTTGAGAGTACACTGGTTCATCAATAAATGTGATTCTTTTGATATGAATTCCTTTCCTCTCGTCCAAGTATTCCATACCTATGTCAAAGAAACTATGCGTAGATTGAATTGGGGATCATTTCGTTCTTGACCGAGCTATTCCCTCACTTGAATCTCGGCCAGTAGCTTCTACGTGTCTTTATGCTTGGTACTTGGTAGAGTTGAGTAAACTTGTTCGTCAATAAATGCGATTCTTTGCACTTTGCACTTGAATTTCTTGTCGCCTGGCTTGGTATTTCACACTGTTGTACTCGAAGAAACTGTGTAGACAAGACTGACATCAGATGGTGATCTAGGAGGATTATTATAATTTATGAGCATTGATTTTATGACGGGACATAGATTCAGGGTGCGATGGATTTCAAACGCTGGTTGAATCCAACACAACATTTATGCTATTGCTGCAAGCTGCTAGCGTTCCAGGCCAAGCGCAATTAAGTCTACCTGATAGGCAGGCATTCATTGCACAGTACCTATGGGGTGGACAAATGTCACCTTGATTCCACACTCCAAATTTCGATGTAAAAATCAACCCACTCAACTAAAGTTTCATTTTACAAATTGAAAATTGATTCTTTGAATTTTGTGCAGCTAAGCTAATATGTGGAAAATGGTTCCAATATGTGATTGGCATAATAATAATGCATAATAATAATAATGCAATGTGGATTATAATAATTTTATTAACATTTTACATGTAAATAAATTTTCAATTAAATCACATTATATTAAATTGATGAGAAAAGTATTAAATATAAAAAGTCAACATAAATTTAAAAAATAGCTCTTAAAAATGTTTTTTATTATTTAATTTCATTTGCAAGTTCAAGACAAATAAGTGTTAAAGGACAATAATTTTTGGGGAATTTACAATGAATCTAGTCACATCAATGTAGAGTTATTTTATTAATTTTATTTCTAGTGAATTTCGAATAGTAACTCAACCATGGTTACTTATATTGTGCATAGAAAATAGTGTAGGAGGTGACTTGTCATATATACCTACCCCATAAAACTCCTAACTCATAATATATCTCATACTTTTTTAGTGCATTTTTTAGGAGGTCATTTTTTTACCTCAAAATCTCTCTAATGATCCTTAATCTGATTCGCTTGATAGCCACGTGTTCCTTTTACCAAGCCGAATTCTCTTTTCATCCTCCTTGCGAGTTCTTTGTTTTTGTTCTTGCCTATGAATTATGTTGCAGGGTCAATGCCTCGTTTGCTTAAGTGTGTAATCCTGTAGATAAGGTCAATGTTGATATCAATCTTGCGGTCTAACCACAAGTATCCCTAGTGCGTGCATGACAACAATGTCCGCACAAATGCGGTGAGCTCTGGACTTCGATCAAAATGCGGAATTCGTAGTAAATTCAACAATCCTGAGGATTGCAATGGTGAAATCCAGTCTTGCGCTTGAATTGTTGTATTCTTACTAGTTTCATCGTAGTGTCCACACGTGTATTGATCCGGCTGAAATTGTGGATACTTAGTTGAATGCAGCAAATCATGATTTGAGAACTTGCATTTGGGAATCTTGCCTAGCAAATTCTCCTTCTCCCGAACATGAGTTGACATCGACGACAACGGGATATGATATTGCGGATTATTTTTCAGTATGAACACTGGAACATCATCTCTTCGCGGAGGGATGTACTCGGGTATCAACGGAATCAGCCTCTCATGAGGTCGCTTTGGCAGATACTCTTTCGGAGTTTCTATAGTCTTCGGTTTCTCTTGCTCTGTATCTTTTTTCTTATCTTTTTGTTTCTGCTCTGGTGCATGCTGCGGCGAGGCTCTCGAGGTCCCACCCTTCTCTGGAGCTATTTTCTTCATTGGAGTCTTCATAAATCCTTCTATACCATACTTATGGAATTACCTTAATCTATATTGTAGGATTTATTGCTCATAAACTGTCGGAATGCTCTGTTCTCAACTCGTAAAAACTTAGAAATTACTCGCAGTAAAAATTAAAGTCACGGTAAATCCGGTAACTATGTGATCTTTACTATTTATCCACAGCTTCACGAAGACGTGCCCAAAAATGGATTAGTTAACATTAAATTCTATTCCCATTGGCCAAATCTTGCTTAGATCTTGGTCCTTTACTTGCATTAAATGTGTCTTCAACGGACAAATATGCTTTAAAGCGAAAAAATCTGGTTTCCCAAAATTACTATATAACGCCTAGTTTTCGAACAAGACTGTAACGACTAGTTTTCTCTAGCTTCGTTGGAGGTTAGGTGAGTGGCGAGGATCACTTCTCATTTCCCTTCTTTTGATTGAACTTTGAAACACTACCCTCTTCCTCTGACCGAACTTCTCAACTTGACTTGCTATGTTTGTTTCGCAACACATCTTCAGATCTTGTAAACTTTGCATCCTAACAAAACTGTTGTGTGCAGACTCTCTTCTCTATTTTAGTGTCCAATTTCAACTGCACTTGACATTTAAACACTATTGCATTGTTTAACTTATGCCTGTAGGAGTAGGGCCATCTCTGTAAGGATTTAATCTACTCCCATTAACAATTCCTTGCAAGTTTTCTCCAGGTAATGTGGCTAACTGAACTACACCACCATTAGTAACATGTTTGACAATGTATGGTCCTAACCAATGCATTTTGAATTTTCCAGGAAATTTCATAAATTTGCTATCATAAAGGAGAACAAGGTCTCCTATTTGGAAGAATTTGTGCTTGATGTGTCTATCATGCCATACATTTTCTCTATCTTTCTGCACTTGTTGGTGAAAGCCTGCAATGAAGCGGTCTTCCTCCAATCCAATTGACTGTAATAGTCTTTCATCCTGTAATATCCCTCATTCTGACCCTTAGGATATTTTGGCTGTAATGTAAATATTGCATAAAATGCAATGTGTGTGTTTCCCTAATGTGGAGCTCAAGTCCAAGGCCCCACTAGTGGATGCTTAGTTTTAATTGCATAGGAAAGTATTTGATATTCTGATAATTCATGTGTTGTTAAGCCATGCGATATTGTAAATGATACCATGTAAATAAACTACCAAGGACTAGCTATGGCTGCAACAAAATGAGGGGGAACTATGTATCCACTAGGGAGTGGTGAGGGGGTGTGGGATTGAACCTAGACTACCATATGTTAGCTAGAGAACCCCTTTTGAACTGTCCTAGCTACCATTGATTGTTGTTGTAAGGTAAGTACTGCAAGAGGACTGTGCATGAGGTCGTGGAGTATGGGAAACCCTTGAGAATTCGGATGGAAGGGTATGGAGCTCTACTTCCTTGACCCGCACGTCACTCTGCCCCTGGAAGTTTGTATTCCTCCTTCCCAGAACATGGTTGATCATACAGTTCAATTTAACCCGAACACAACATAGATGACCGAGCCGTGAAGCAGAGAATGGAAATCGTGATTCTGTGAAGGGCCGCGATTTTGTAGAGCTAGGAATACACAGAAACCTTGCATGGGAGGAAAATCCTATTGAGAAAGCCAAGAACCTGAGTTCTGGGATTAATTGCAGAGCGTGAGAAGCTTAGGAACCCTGAGGAGAACTGGATTGGAGTGCCGAGACCCTGTGGTAGAATAGAACCACTCAGCAGCAACATTGGGGAAGATCCAAGGGCGGATCGCAGTAGGAAGAGGCTAGAAGGGTTCAAGCTACATGGTAAATCCTGAGAGGATTATTTACCTTGTTTTAGCAGTCAAGGCCAGCCACACATACCCAGGTCAATTCTAGGGGAAGGGGTGTCCTAGGGACTGTTCAACAATGAAGGGGATCTTACCTAGTGTTAGTCCCAGAGACATTCTAAGGCTGTTTTAGAACTGTGCCTGGGCATCAATGAAATTTACTGTGTTCTTTAATTAATCAAAATTTCATTTACTTGAATAGAATGCAGATAACCAAACTTGAAGTAGTGTGGGAAGTACTTCAATATGCCAATAAAAAATGTTGAATAGGGTGATGTTAATGAAATGGCACAAGAAAATGTATTTCAATGGAAGTAAATATTTGTCTTATGTGAATGAATAACGTACTGATCTGAATAAGGAATTCAGTAGTTTAAACATAATGATTACAGAGCTAAATCCGAATAGTGTGAGGATATTATAACCAGATAACATAACATGAATATTTCACACCATAACCATCTTAGAAACAATAATTTAAGCTGATAGCACTCATATTTGAATCAAAATTAACTTTGCAAATCATGAATATATATGAAAGAGATAAATTTACAATAGAAGAAATTACTAATTGGACATATCAAAGGTTTGAATCCACAGGACACCAAGATTGGGAATGAAGTTCTTTCTTTATATCTTGATCAGACTTCCAATTTCTGAAGTTACACTTCTTACAAATAAAATTCGACCTTCTAGACTTTGCCTTTTCTTCTATATATATCCTTTACAGGCCTCACAAAATAGTTTATTGCAAAATAGTTTGTTACAACCCAACGGCTTATATGTTTCTATTTGTATTTTATAACAAAATTGGTTACAAAAATAGTCGCTCAGACTAATGGTGGCTTGTTTGTTGTTGCGGCTGGGGTCCACCTTGCTGAGGTGGAGGAACGTTCTGCTACATGGAAGAGGCCCCTATTGCTGGCTGTGACATTGAAGCTGTGACTGTTGCTTGTGCCTTTGTAGCCTGCTCTAATTGGTGGAATTGGAGAAATCTAGTGATGCTTTTCCACTCCTTACCGATAAGGTACTGGAAAAATATGAGTTCCCTGAGAGACGAATCCAGCTCAGTATACCGCTTAAATGAAGCCTTTGGTAGACTTCTAAAAATAGTCTGAAGGCGATTGAGCATTTCAAAATTTGTATGCAGTCTGTCCATGATCATTCTCCCATTTAGCTCTTACAGAGTATCTGTCATGCGGATTTCAGAGTTTCTCGCATCCACCATCATAGCATTGTAGTTTTCCTTTGGATAGAGGTCTCCATGTCCATCCCAGAAAGAAGGGAGGCCAAGGAGAAGAGTTTCCATGTCAGCAACGCTTTGGGCCAACACTCCCTTGGTAATCACCTTATTAGCTTCCATGATGATTTTAGTTCGGTCACAGACAGAATACGTTTGAAGCTCGCCAAAGGTATTCTCATTTAAGAAGTCGATTGCCACTTTGGCTAACTCAGTCTTCTTATTTACACTGTTTCCTATTGATCTGCATCCTACGTGGCGACTTCATCAATTTTCAATTCTTCTTGGGCTATGCTGAAATGGATCCAATGCGAGGTTATCAAAGTTCTTACTTACGCCCATATTGCAAATTTGGCATTTTTTATCAGAGGCTTTCCAAACAGCTTCCTGGATAGTTCTTGGACTTCGACCCATATTTCCTCATTAGATTGTTGCAGCTTAGAGATGAACTGGTCTCTTCGAACCAACTTTTCATTTATGCCGAAAAGCTTGTCACATTTGACCTTCGGTTGGTCCTCTTTTTGGTTCAGTTGCATGTCCTTTATGCTCACCTCAGCAACTTCCTGAGACATTTTTTTAGTAGGATCTGTGGACAACGAGGCTTGGAGTGAGGAGGCCTTCTATTGGAGGATATATTGATTTAACTTTCTTGCCTCGTCCAACTCGCTTTCTAAGGCGACAATCCTTTCCTTTAGGGATTGACCATCGGTCACTGTTTTCTCCAACTCTGACTACATCGCAGATACTTCTGTAGTCTGTGAATGCTCAGCGGTGGGGATGTTGAGCTTATTTTTTAAGGCTGCAATTTCCTTATCCTTCTCTTTCAGCATGGATAGTAATGGAGCCATGTCACCTGGAGATTGCACCATCTTCATGATTTGTTGTTTTAAGTCAGTTATCTTCAATTGCTTATATTTGTTAGAGTATTTTTCATTCTTCAACTGCTTCTCCATTTTCTGGACCATGTCTTGTAGTCTATTTGTGCTCATAGTGTACTTTGTCACATCTTGGTACACTCCTTCACTTGTCTGTCGGTGAAGTTAAATGATGTATTTAGAAGGGAACGCGTCCAAATTTATTGTCACTTGAGTGGTTTTGAAATTGGAGGGTACTTTCTTCCCCCCGGGCACCAGTGGTTCTAAGATCACCATTTTCAGGGCTCCCTATCTCAAATATAGCGCCGACAATATCCTAGATTGCTTCCTTGTGTCAAGTTCCTTATTAGGGAACAAGGACTTCTCTAGGTCGACGTTGTCATCTTTAATCTGCACGTATATCCCAAATAAACCCAATTTAACAGGCGACATGGTAACCAAAGCACCCTCTGTGGAATGAGCTTCCTGCCTTTGGGGCCACATTGCAGATGGGAAGATTTCTAGGATGATAGGCGTCAAACAAATAGGTGGAGGCTTGACTTTTGTTGTCGCACTTGATGTTCCTTCCGTTTTCAATCTTTTCACTTTTGACCCCATGCTTCCTGATCCTTTCTTTTTAGTTGCAGATGTGGGTTCTGATGTGCCTATTTTTCCCAAAGTCAACCTAAGAGGTGATGGAATGACCGGTGCCCCGACAGCCTTGCTAGGATCCAATGTAGCTTGGATTTTCTCCCAATTGTCTAAGTTGGCTATTTTGTCCAACAGTGTGTGAGGTTCATGGACGTACGTTGTTGATTTGGCATCCTGTCTCCTTTGAGAGATGATCCCTCTAGGGTCATACTTGCACGTTATGCTTAGTGAGAAACCAAATGATGCTAGTAGTTCTTCAACTACTTTTTGAGCAGCTATGCTCCTGACTTTGAAAGGTCCAGCTTCATTGGGGACTTTAAAAGTCCTGACACTGTTTCCCTTCATGAAGTGTACATCGTCACAATTGAACGTTTGACGGATGTACTCCAAGGAAAAAAATCTGGGGGTCAAGAAAATTGGGAGTTTATAAGGAGCCAATTCTGCTCCATACACCCGTATTTCAGTATGAGTCTCAAAACAAAACCAATCACCAATAACCTTGTTTGGGTTGAGCTGTAACAATTTCTTGCATTCTGGAAAAATTTTGGGAGGAGGACAATCAAACAACAATGAGTAAATCTTGGTATAACGGTGTCTACCAATATAGAGAAATCTTTCTGAGGGGGGACCGAGACAACTGATTTATCAAGGTCGTCTTTACTGAAGAAAATTTTATTTTTGTAGAAAATCATGTACAGGAGAAGGGAACAGAATCTGAACATTTTCTTGGATAGAAATATTTTTAGCTGAAGGTGGATGGACTGAGGAAGAAAAGCTGGAAAATCTATATTATGGGGGTCTCCTGCTAAGACAATTTGATGAAAAATAGAAGGCCCAAAGTTGCGTCATCGATCACCATGTCATGATCGTATGCAAGGACTTGGCATATCATTGATAGTATGGGTCTAGCGGAAACTGCAAACATCTCCAAATCAAACATATCTTGAATACTGAGAAAACTGGTCTCCGGTGGGACTATCATCTAGATGAAAGCATCTCTGCTTTTCGGGGAAAGTTCTCAAATATTGCTTATCAGAAATTATTTGTGTAATTGAAGACTTGAGGCATCTTTGCTAGCGTCAGTCAACTCCATGATGAGCTCCTTGCTAATTGGGAAGACCACATTTCCCAACTGAGAGATAACAACCCTTCTTTTGAGTGCATACCTTTCAGCACACCATTGTGTCATCTCATGGAAAAGACTAGCCTATGATAGAATCATTTTGGCCAATCCAGACTTCCATACATTGAACATGTCACTACCACTCTTCGCCCTCTCTTCAGCTTCACGGGATATATTATGCAGGTTCGGGAAAGAAGAGACAGAATCATGAATGTCGAAAAATTCGTCACCAAGGTGATCTTATTGACTGGGGGATGTGGACACAGTGGGGGATTCAGGAGTATATGCAGAGGCCATAGTAATGCTAGAATGGAGTAGGAAATGTTGGTACTGAATGGCTTTAGGAGCTGGGAAAACTGGCACAGAGAGTGATGAATGGGGAGCTCAGAACGTTAGAACAAGAATGCTTGGTGGTTTCCCTGGGGGCGTATTTATAGGGAGGAGTTTTAATTTGGAAGGGTTTAATGCGAGGTATATGTGGCCCTCGTAGATTGGCTCGCTGGCTGCGGGGTAATTGTCTCTTTGAATGCAGGGAGACGCTTACTCCTAAACGGCGGCGGTAATGACCGTTTAAGGGTAGCTTAAGGAAAAGCAAAGGGGACGGAATGAGGTGAGAGGAGGTAAACCATAACCCATAAGTGGTTTCAGGGATCCGATAAGGTGGTTTAGGAAGACTTCTTTTCGGGCCCTGACTCAACGTGAAGTCACCACGTGGAACAGGTGGTTTCCGTTCAGGGGCACCTCGGGAGTGTTAAACTCCAAGCACTTTCAACGCCCTAAAGATCAGGTGTCCATTGATCTCGTCCCTCTGTCTTCTTGAGAACTGCACCAACCGACGCAGCTTTATAGGGCAGGCCCCTCTAATCTGACGACTTCAACTACTTGGGGGCTCATGACTAAAAACCATTGTGGTAGCTTTTAGCAGTTTTAGGGCTCTGATAAGGCAGTTTAGGAAGACTGTTTTTCGGGACCTGACTCAACGTGAAGCTGCCACATGGAAAGGGTGGTTTCTGTTCAGGGGTGCCTCTATAGTGTTAAACTCTGAGCGCTTTCAATGCCATGGATATCAGGTGTAATGTCCCCATTCAAATAAATTTCAAAAAGAGAAAATTCCACCAATCTACTAGTTTCCTAGGTTGGGGTGGAAACATTAGATTTGGAATAAGGGAACTATAAAACCCCAAATGGAAATTATATTGACCAAATATATTGAATGGGGAATAAATAAATAATTAAGATAGGAAAATATGGTGGCACTTGGTCATGAGGGCACATTGGAGGTGTGGGTCCCACTTAAGCAAGATTCCCCATGCCACATGGAATTCCACTCTCACCCATTCGAATCCTAGGTGGAGTCCAACATTCTTGGGGGAGTTGGATGGGAATAATACTTGGCATGAATCAATGAGGGTCGAATTTGAGAGTAAGAGTAACTCCCATGGAAGAGGAAGAGGCATCTTGGAGTTATTGGGACACTTGGGCTAGATTCCCAAGCTTCTATGACAACAATGATGAAGATGCTATGACACTTATGACACAAATCAGACCTGAATGCTAACATTTGACATATATTACATGTCAGGGCTAAGAATAGCCTCCAAGAAGGCACACAAAGGAGTTAGGGCATCCAAAGAGACACTCATTCGAATTGAGTGAAGGAGGAGGCTAGGAATTGATGGACAAGTGGCACACATTGGAATCTATTTCCAATTTGAGTTGGCATGAATATCATGGAGGGAATTCGAACCATGGAAGGGTTGGGAAGGTAATAAAAGAAAATAACCAAGAAGGAGAGTGGCTTTTTATCATTTCTCATTTTGCAAATTGGAGAGCATAGCTTGTCCAAGCTAGTAGAGTGTTATTCTACTTGCCTTAGAACCAATTTCGAGGGTGAAAGATTCCCATCCTAATTGTAAATTGGAGAGGCAATTCATACCTTTAATTTGGAGCTACAATGGATTTATTTGTTTCATGTTGAAGCTACAGGGAAGCTAGTGATTCTTTCTTCTTCAACTTGTTCCCATCTCTATCTCACATTTCTCTGCATATTTTGGATCTTGGAGGAAGGGCGCCTTTGGTGAGATGCTGATATCTTTGTGAGAGTCCCAGATTCACCATTTATTTTCATTCTGATATATATACTCTTTATTTGATTCTTAGAATACTCTCAGGTCGAAATACCAAGTGAAACTATGTAAAAATACCAAACAATGTATAAATGGTGCCATTTTCCCTACATCTTGTTGTGAGAGATTGGAGTTGCTTTATTTTGATTTGTATCAGTTCATATCTGTGATTTTTATGATGTATGGAGATTCATTAATTTCCTGAATAAGTTTCATTTATATTACATAATCCTTTGGAACATAAATCTCTAATTTCATAGCAAGTGGTGAAATTCCCTATCATTTCCCCTATGTGAAGACATGCCCACAAACCTTTGATTTATGGGAGTTGAAACAGCCTTTAGAAACTGATTAATGATGCATTTGGGTTCCCATTGAAGTAATTTAACTAAACCATGTCTCTGTTCTGAAATTTTGGAGGGGCGTACTGCATTTGGGAAGCCATTAGTGACCTCTACCCTTGAGGGTTTGAACCTCAAAACTATTAGTAAAATTCCTCAATTTATCCTGAAGTTAAATGAATGTTTCAGAAGTATTTTGAGAGTGTCCAGACATCTATCAGCATCCTTTTTATGTATTAATACCTTTAAAATACCTTCATGCCCAATTTGGAAGCATTTGGAGCCATTTGGAAGCATTGGAGTCATAACTAGTTTAAGGGTCGAATTGGCAAAAAATTGCAATTTTTTCCATTTTTCCAAATTTATTAAAAAGGACACTGCAAGTGGTATCACAGCATGGTCCTTGCACCTAATGTGGATGCTTATTCATGAGGGAAAGAATTCATAAAAATAATCTCCCACCCTTAGAAACTGAAACTGAAAGTATTTTTGGTGAAAGAGAAGAAGGAGGAGAAGAAGTGCATTCTTTTGAAACCATGAGTAAAGATAAGAAAGGAACCTCAGAGGAGAATGAGGAGTTTAGGAAATTCATGAAACCATCCTTTGAAGACATGACAAATAATATCATGAAAGGGTTCGAATTGTTGGCTAGTCAAATTGGAAGCAAAGTGGCAGTAGGAGGCAGCAATAGTTCTCCTTCCGAGGAAAAGAAGGCAATGGGTGAAAGTATTTTCTCAAAGACATGCCCTCATAGTCAACCTAATGAATTTCATAGTTCAACAAGGGCTAATACACCTAAATTTATTGATTCCAAATAAGATCCTAACACCTAATATGATATGCAGGAAGTTATAACATAATGGCAGCAGTTGAGTGAAGATTGTAGAAGGACCCTACCATTTGATTAATACTTTACTGTTGCAAACAAGCTCAAAATGAGGGGAGGTAATAGGACTCCCTTTCAAAATAAATAATTGAATTATGCCATAGGTAAAATGACCCTTCCTACTTTTGATGGCTCATCTCAAAGTTTTGCAAATGCTTGGATACAAAAACTAGATGTGTATTTTCAGTTGAATCCAATGCTTGAAGAGGATGCTCTAAAAATGGATATTTTACATCTCAAAGGAGAAGCCAATGATTGGTGGTTCCATGGAATTAAAAATTTGGAACATAATCAGGTTACAACATATGAAGAATTTGTTAAGAGGTTAATGGAAATATTTGAGCAAAAAGACTTAGAAATTCGACCTTTCAAAGAACTAGCACAATTGAAGCAAATTGGAACCCTTGCTGAGTACATGTTGGAATTCCAAAATCTATCAATTAAGGTGGCTAATATATCTATGGTCAGATTAGTATTGCTCTTTACTGAAGGTTTTTCTGAACCTTTTAAGGGTTTAGTTAAGGGCCACAAAACTACTTCATTGAAAGATGCCATGAACTTGGCAAGAGATCTGCAAAATGTGTTACCCAAGACAAGGTTTCCTCCCAAGCCCAAATTTCCTTCCAAGTTTAGATTTGAAAAGAAGCCATGGAAAAAAGATGCATTTGGAAAGGATAAGAAAGAGAGACCAAGCAAGGAATAACTCAGAAGAAATAAACTATGTTACACATGCTTCCAACCACGGGTACCAGGGCATAAATGTGCTAAGGGGAAAGCACAATACATTGAAGTATTTTCTGATGATGATGAGTATGAAGGGGGTATGGAGGAAGAAGGACATATTTCAAACCAAGAAGAGGGATATGACACATCAGAAGAAGGGAAACAAGAAGAATATCATCCTTCACCTAACAAAGGGAGAATGACAGTGCTTTTAAGAGTGCCTCGTTTTCACACTATTCGATGCAAGGGAATGGTACAAGGACAAAGGGTCTCAGTATTGGTAGATGGAGGAGAAAAACATAACTTCATTGATGCAGAAATGGTGGAGAGGATAAAGATACCTACTGAACCATTCAATGGATTCACAGTCATCATTCCAGGTCACACTACTATGGAGTGCAAAACATGGATTCCAAAGCTACAACTCACCATAGGTAATTACACATTTTCTGATAGATTTTATGTGGCTGATGTTGCTGATACTAATGTGGTATTGGGAGTGAAATGGCTGTACTCTATATGGGAACATACAGTGAATTACCAAATACCTGAAATCAAATTCAAATATTTGGAAGGAAAACAAAGGGTGGTGAGAGAAATGCACACCTATCTTAATCAAGTGGTGTCTTCCCATAGTATGAGGTCCCTATTGAGGCATGGGTATATTTAATGGGTTGATGAATGTTAAATCACTTCCCCCAAGCCAAAAATAAATATTTCATAACATCCAAGGGAGATAAGGCAACTACTATAGAAATATGAAAAGGTTTTTGGAGACCTCCATCTTGGAAGGCCACCTGGTAGAGGTGTTGAGAAAACCATTGTTTTGGAGGTGGGAACTTCACCAATACAAATACCGCCATATAGAAATCCCAAAAATTTCAGAGATGAGATTGAGAATGATATTCAAGGTCTCTTGGAATTGGGACCCATTAGACCAAGCTCTCGTCCCTATGCTTCTTCAGTTGTTTTGGTGAAGAAAAAAGATGGGACCTTGAGAATGTGCATTGATTTTAGAGCTCTAAACAAGAAGAAAATTAAGAATAGATATCCCATCCCTAGAATATATGAGATCATGGATGAGCTATATGGAGAAAAATTATTCTCCAAAATTGATCTTATATCTGGTTACCATCAAATTCGAATGAAGGAGGAGGATGTGCAGAAAACAACTTTAAGATGTCACTATGGCCATTTCGAGTTTCTTGTCATGCCTTTTGGTTTGACCAATTCTACAGCCACATTTCAATCATGCATGAACCAAATATTTTTCAAGCAATTCCATAAGTTTGTTCTGTTTTTCTTTGATGACATTTTGATTTACAGTAAAACATGGGAGGAACACTTGCATCATCTAGAAGTTGCCTTGAAAATTTTACATGAACAATATTTGTTTGCTAAGTTGTACAAGTGTGAATTTGGGTTGAAAGAAGTTTTATATCTTGGGACCATCATTGGGAAATATGGAGTGAAGGTACACTTGGAAAAAATAAGATTTGTCCTTGAATGGCCATCACCCAAAAACATCACAGAATTGAGAGACTTCATTGGAATATGCACTTACTATAGAAAGTTTGTGAAGGGGTTCTCCAAATTGACTTCTCCACTTAATGATTTGGCCAAGAAGGATGCTTTAAAATGGGATTAAGAGGCTAAAAAGGATTTCCAAAGAATGAAAAGGTACCACACTCTTTGTCAGCTTCCAATACAAACTCGTTGTCGCTCATGTCCATCTACCTCGCATCTTTCTATCGGATCTGCATTCACACGACACCTACAACCTCCGCATGTCACTGATCTTTCTACTCATCGGAAGTCATCCTCAAAATTCCCTTTTCGCACAGGAGCATCTTAATCCACAGTTTTAGCAACAGCAAGAACCTTCCCCTTGGTCCCCTGAAGAAATTCCTCTCCGCGTCGCTATATGACTTGATCGTGTCTACTATAAACTCAGTAATATATCCCTCTAAGATACTATCCACCCAGAAATCGACAGTGCTTGATATTGTGTTGACACGTTTCAACTATCAAATCAGTTCTGGCGTCCAATGCTCAGGCTCAGTCTTTTGGAAATGGTGCTTCTGGAATGTTAGCTGCACTAACCACTCATGCAACATTACTGGGAATTCATAGAAAAATATTTCATGAATATATGAATAAATGTACTTCTGTAACCAACTGCTTACCGGCTTTCTGGGGTTTTGCTTTTCCCCTTCTGCGAATTCTTCTGTCTTTCTGTCAAACCACTCTTGGATATCCGGTTTCGTCGGGTGCCACAACATATCGTCTTCTTTTCCTCTTCAAGGTCCCGGAAACATAACCATTTGTTGACACAGCAATTGTCGACAGGGATTCACTTCACACTGTCATCAACAAACCATTAACCAAACTCCCTTACGCACCGGCCCAGAAAGGTGTTAACCCTTCCAGCAACACTCGCAAAGTGAATGAAGTCTCACCTAAGATGCATAAGGGGGCTGTAGGAACCAAGTTTCCACAGTGGAGTTGAGGACATGCATCAAACACGCATTGCACTTGCAGAAACCAAAGATTATGTCATTCTCACTATGCTAACATTTCATCATTCGCATATTCATCAATTGCAGAGTTAACATATAATAGACATTCGCAAGATTTGATTACCCATTAGCATAAAAAACAAATACTAAACCCACAAAGCATTAAAAATCTCATCAAACATTCACATTCGTCATTCAACAGGAACAAACACAGAGATAAAACCATAATCTAACATTTTCATGCATTCATTAAAACCTGCGGAATGACCTTCGTAGAAACAGTCAATACATCATATTGTAGATACAAAACAGATCAAAACTCACAAAGTCGATCGCTCTATTCATCATTCGATTCTTAGATGCCCTTAGGCTTACAATCATACTTCTATTTATACAATACTAAGTGGTTACAAAATGGTCCACATGATCCTTATCTAACTTACTATCTACTTTTGCGCTTCTATGTTCTCCGCGAATGACCCTTTCTTCTACGGATCATCCCTTTCGTGGCTTTCGGATTCTGCACTTCATGTGGACTAATCTTGTGCCAACAATGAGTGAGAAATTTCGAGGTGTACTGCTTAGAAAATCAAGCACTTTGTTCATCGTCGCCTTAATATAAGTAATCTCAAAATCATATCCACTTAACAATTTTGACCATATTCTTTGCCTAGCATTCAATGTACTTTGTGTAAAGAAGTGGTGTAACCCATGATGATTAGTCCTTAAGTCAAACTTTTGAATGACTAAATAATGTCTTCATATCCTTAATGCATGTACTATTTCTGCCAATTCTATATCATGCGTAGCATAATTAATTTAGTGAGGTCAAAGATTCCTTGAAGTGTAGGTTATAACCCTACCTTCTTTATCCATGTTTGGTAGATTCAACATATGAGTAGTAATTAATTTAGTGAGGTCAAAGATTCCTTGAGTGTAGGTTATAACCCTACCTTCTTTATCCATGTTTGGTAGATTCAACATATGAGTAGTATTTAATAATTAATTGAGTTGTTTAAATGCTTACTCACATCGTTCTATCCATACAAAAAATTTATTCTTTTTCTGTAACTCAATAGTATGATTTGCAATCTTTGAAATCCCTTCTAAAAAAATCTATAGTAATATGCGAATCCCATAAAATTATGTGCCTCATGTATGTTTGTAGGTACCAGCCATTCCAATATTGAAACTATCTTTTTCGGATCAATGTAGATTCTTTCTCCATAACTCACATGTCTTAAATAATGTATTTTGGATTCATAAAATGAACATTTAGAGAGTTCAAAATAAAGCTTATGTTCTCTAAGAAAATACATAACTAACCTCAAATGCTCTTCATGTTCTTCCTTTGTCCTTAAATATATCAATATATCATCTAAAAATACTTGAATGAATTTATCTAAATATTGTCGAAATACCCCATTCGTCAAAGTCATAAAAACTTCTAGTGCATTTGTCAATCAAAATGGCACCACCACAAATTTGTAATGCCCAAGGCATGTTTTACACATTGTCTCAGGAATACCTTCTTATTTGATTCTAAGTTGTTGATAACTCAATCTTAAATATATATTCAAAAATATTATTGCCCCTTTCATTTGGTCAAATAAATCATCGATTCATCCCACGTGGGGTAGGGAAATTGGTAATGAATAATTGAGTTTAGAAGTTGTAAACTAGAAGGTCACAAGTTCAAATCATTGTGGGTACTTACTCACAAAAAAAAATCGTCACTTCTAGGTAATGGATACTAATTCCTTATTGTGTTTTGTTCAATTGTTGGTAACATATACAAAGCCTCCATGATTCATCTTTCTTCTTAAAAAAAATGGCAGGTGCTCCTCATGATGAGATACTTGATCTAATAAACCCCAAATCCAATCATTTATGAAGTTGCATTTGCAACTCTTAATATAGGTGTTTTCATTCTATAAGGTGCTTTTGAAATTAGTTGAGTTCTAGGCTTGAGTTCAATAGTAAACTCTACCTCTCATGTAGGTGGTAAGCCTAACAGATTCTTAGGAAATATGTTTGAAAATTACGATAATATGGGGTATTGCACCATGTTCTTAGTATCTTATTTCTGGTTTATTTCCATCACATCATATACCTTACATCCTTTTCTAAGACTATTCCTCATTTGTGCCATTGAACTAAATATTAAAGATACTCCTTTATTAACTCCATGCAACATCTTATTTCCTTGATTATATATAAAGTATAATTCCATCCTTACAATCCAATATTGTTTCTTGAGCTTTGAACCGATCCATCCCTATGTTTATATAATAGGATCCCAATTCAGTAACATATCGTGACACTCGAGTTATACAAACTCCAAGGTCAACTTTACAATATTTTAGTAACCTCCTTGCTTCTTATTTCACCCTTGATCCGTTTCAACCAAGTTGATATCATTTCCATTATCCACCATTATCTCACATTTTAGAATATATTCTTTATAATAAATATAACTATTAGTAGATCTAGGACTATTATTAATAATGAAATTTTCTTACAACATATTTTACCTATCATCTCTGAAACAATAGACTGATGTTTTGCTTCACGATTGTTGATCGTAGCATGAATATTGTTTTCCCTGCCCAAATTAACTACAATATTTTGAACATATCCTTGTCCAACTCCCCTAGATGCATGAGGGAAATTCTGCTAAAAATGTGGCTCTCCAAAGTACAACACCCCCTCTTAGGAGGTTTCCTCTAGCTATCATCCTAAAAAAAAATTAGTTCTACTAATTTGTTGTGTCTATTGTGGTCGTTGCACTAGTGGTTTATATGGTGGCCTCTATCCTGTAGGTGAATGTTTGTATGACCCTGTCCATGGTACTCTTGATGCACCACTATGTCATGTTGTTGGTCTTGATATAGTCCATGACTATGAACCCTATCCCTATCCTATTGAACTTGTAAGTCTAGATTATCTCATCTGAACACTACCTGTAAGATCCTTCTCAGCTATAAAAACACTCTATACTTCCTCATTCATGGTTTGTGGCATCAAAATACAAACCTTGGATCTTATCTTGTAATTGAGTCCATAAACAAACTTTTTTACCCACAATTTGTATGTAATAAAATGTTGTGAAATTCTTAATAAATCTATGTATCAAGCCTCATGCTTTGATATAGATTTGCTTCCTTGACACAACGAGTTAAACTCAATGAGTTGTCTCTCTATGAAATAAGGTAATGTGCTCTAAAACGTGTTCGGGTACACAGGGTACTACCAAAGGACCGAACACCAAGAGCAACCACTTCACACAAACAGATCACAGATCAACACACCGATGTTTTGACGTGGTTTAAACCCTCGAGAGGGAAACACTCCACGGCCCCGGCCAAATAGCTTCTACGGGACAATTTATTATGCAAAGAAAGAAAGTTACAAATGAGCTTCTCATAATCGATCAACTAAACAATGACCCTCCATGCTCTTTAAATAGAGATCATGGACCAATCGGGTGTTAAGCCACGGATCAAGGTTAGGTTTGATCTAAGAGAAGTTGAGCCGTCGGATCACTCTATGTCGGAAACATATCGTGACCGTCGGATTAAGTATATACAAATGCATACTAATGCATACTAAAGAAACACACTATCCCTAACGGATATATTACACAAGTTGATCTTAACTAACTCCTAAGTGTCTAAATATCCTAACATCCCCCCTTAAGAACAACTTGGGATAGGATTGAAGGATTTACAAAAGTGACACTATTAGGAGAAGGAAGGAGGCATTAGAGCCTATCCCCCCTTAATGACAAGTTCCTAAACTCCTAACATAGATCGAAGTTTAGAAAACTTCGCTTCTGTAAGAGACTTGGTGAAGATGTCTGCAACTTGATCATCTGTAGGGCAAAAGAGCACTTCAAGAACACGATCATGAACAAGATTTCTGATGAAGTGCATGTGTAGCTCAATGTGTTTGCTGCGTTGATGTAGAACTGGATCTTTGGCAAGCTTGATGGCACTTTGACTGTCGCACCAAAGTGGAGTAGGCTGCTGCTGCTCGAATCCAAACTCTGAAAGGATCTGTCGAAGCCATAAAGCTTCCTGACTGGCATTAACTGCTGCTCGATATTCTGCCTCTGCTGAAGAAAGAGCAAGAGCTTGTTGTTTCTTACAAGCCCAAGTAATAGGTCCAGATCCCAGACTGAAAACATAACCTGCAGTAGACTTTCGATCATCAGGATCGCCGGCCCAATCTGAATCAGTGAAACCAACCAACAAAGGTTTCCCCCCTGTACTGTAATGAATCCCAAACTGAACTGTACCTCGAATATATCGAAGTATTCTTTTAGCTGCTTTCCAGTGACTTTCATGAGGTGTCTGCATATAACGGGCAACTCGACCAACGGCAAAGGAAAGGTCAGGACGGGAATGAGTCAAGTATAAAAGACAACCAACAAGCTGACGATACAAGGTGGCATCTACTTCAGGTGAAGTACAAGTGGCAGAAAGTTTGACTCCAGACTGGAAGGGAGAAGGGGCTGGTGTACAATCTTCCATGTGAAAGCGACGAAGAAGGTCACAAGCATACTTAGACTGAGAAAGAAAGATTCCTTCTTTGGTTTGCAGAACTTGGAGACCAAGAAAATAATGCAAATGTCCTAAGTCTGACATTTCAAAGGTTTGTTTAAGACTGGATTTCACATGGGTTATAAGCTTAGGGTCACTACCAGTAAGAATAAGGTCATCAACATATAGAACAAGTATGATGAGATGGTTTCCTACTTTCTTGGTATAGACATTGGGGTCAGAATGGCATCTAGAAAAACCAGTGTCAAGGAGAAAGTTATCCATTTTGGCATACCAAGCTCTGGGAGCTTGCTTAAGGCCATATAAGGATTTCTTAAGGCGGCAGACAAGGCTAGAGTTATTCTGAACATAGCCAGGAGGTTGTTCCATGTAAATTTCCTCCTGTAAATCACCATGTAAGAAGGCAGACTTGACATCCATTTGATGGACTTCCCAGTTGTGTAAGGCTGCAAGGGAAAGAACAAGGCGGATGGAGTTCATTTTGGCGACGGGAGCAAAGGTTTCATTGTAGTCAATCCCTTCAACTTGGGAAAAACCTTTGGCAACTAACCTTGCCTTAAGTCTTTCAACACTTCCATCTGATGCATACTTAGTTCTGTAGACCCATTTACATCTGACAAGTTTTCTTCCTTTTGGAAGAGGTACAAGATCCCAAGTATCGTTCGCCATTAAGGAACGATATTCTTCATCCATGGCTGCATCCCAATCTGGATTCCCTGAAGCTTCTGCAAAAGTTTCTGGATCATGATTCTCGGAAACTTGAGCCAAAAGAGAAGAGGCTCGCTGAAACTGAGAACGTGTTCGACGTTGATCTCTAGGATCACCGGCAAGATCACCAGCTGCTTCACATGTTGAACGGACCCATCGAGGAAGCACTTGTGCTGGTGCAACTGGAGGAACATGAGCAGGCGGAGGTGGATTTTCATCCTCACTGTCATCATCATCAACTGGAGTTGGAAACCTGTCAAGGAAGTTGGAAGAAGAAGAAGAAGGCACAAACGCCGAATCAGGCTCGCAGGCCAAAGATGGCACACTCGCCGAGTTAGGCTCGCAGGCCAAGATATTTTCATCAAATTTAACATCTCTTCTAATGATTATAGCATGAGAAGGTGGTTGAAGAAGTCTATAACCTTTTACATCTTCAGAATATCCAACAAATATGCACTTTTCACTTTTAGGCTGCAATGCTTTCCGTTTTTCATCCGGAATGTGAGCCCATGCTTCACTACCAAACACACGAAAGTGACTTACATCAGGTTTAATTTTACTCCATGCTTCTTCCGGTGTTATACCTTGTAATGCTTTTGTGGGGGTGCGATTAACTATGTAATTTGCACAATTAATGGCTTCAGCCCAAAATTGAAGACTTAGTCCCTTAGATTGGATCATACAATTAGCCATTTCTTTTAAAGTGCGGTTCTTCCGCTCAGCTACACCATTTTGTTGTGGTGTATATGGAACAGTGTGCTGTTGTTGGATGCCTTGTTCAGTGCAGAAAGTAGTGAACTGTTTGTTAACATATTCTCCTCCATTGTCAGATCTTAACTTAATAATTTGATGACCAGATTGTTTTTCAACAAGGGCCTTGTAGGCCAAGAACATGTTAAATACTTCGCTCTTAAGTTTTAGGAAATAAACCCAAGTGCGTCTGGTGTAATCATCAATGAAAGTTAAGAAATACTTGAAACCAGAAAAGGAAGCAGATGGAAGAGGGCCACACAAGTCACTATGCACAAGCTCCAAGGGAACCGAGGCGTGCCAAGAGGCACGTTTGTCAAAACTGTCCCGATGATGTTTTCCGAGTACACAACCGGAACAAACACCATCTCTGCAAGATACCATCGGAAGACCTGTCACCATATTTTCTTTACATAGTTGTTGCAATGAGCGATAATTTAAGTGACCAAATCGCTCATGCCAAAGTTTGCTCAAGTTATCACTATGAGCAACAAAAACTGAAGGGAAAGGTGATGACCCAAAGTTGTTAAACTTGTACAACCTGGTAATATCATCTACAATTCCGGTAGCTAGAACCTGTTGAGGATCTTTAAAATCCTTGATTACAACTTGGTGAGGTGTAAAGGTCACAGTTTTACCTTCACCAGAATGAGTGATCTGATAGACTGATAACAAATTGCAGGAAATTCTTGGAACACATAGTACATCACTAAAATGACCATTATCTACTGGAACTGTTCCAGCTCCTACAACACTTAGAGATCTATCATCACCAACAAATATTTGTTTGGTGTTACATTCATGCATAGTAGAAAAGATGGCTTGATCCTTAGCCATATGATAAGATGCTCCAGAATCAATGAGCCATTCATTTGAAGTAGAAGAAGAAGATGCATTATAAGAATAACCAGAAGCACAAAGTGCATGTCCATGAGAGGTAGATTCTGATGGCGAATCTAGGCTGATGTGGTGCTTCTTCATTGCTGCTTCCAAGGCTGCCATCTTCTTGAAACACTTTGATTCATCATGATTATCTTTCCCGCAATAGTTGCAATGACGCTCAGTCTTCTTGCCTTTTGGCTTGGATCCTTTGTCATTTTTTAAAGAAGGAGCTGACTGAGAGGGTTTGGGACCCTTGTTTGACTTATTATTGCGAAAATTTTGTTTCTTGGGAGGCTTGGACTTTTCTTTCTGTTGGGACAATAAGGCTTTCCCAGATGTATCTGCATTGTTGATTATTCCAAGATGAATGAGTTTATCTTGTTCTCTAATCAAGGAATCACAAAATGATTCAAGACTAGGCTCTTGATAGCTAGCTGCATTCAATGACGCTTTCATGGAGTAAAATGTAGATACAAAAACAGAATATGCAGGTCCAAGTTTGGAAAGAATATGATAAATGCATTGTTTGTCTTCCCTCTCAATCTTACATTCTGCACATAAGAGCTTGAGAGTTTTGTACTTAGATAAATAATCTTGAATGCATGAAAAGTCACTTGGATTTAAAGAAATCAACTCATTTTCGAGTTGGTGACCTCGAATTTCATTGTGTTTACCAAACACAGTTTCCAACTTGTCCCAAGCAGCATTAGGTTCATCAATTCCAGATATGTGGAATCGCAAATCAGTAGAGATTGACATCCCAATCAATCCACGAGCTTCATCACATCTATTTGCCCATTTTATTTTCTTATCATCATCAGTGGGTTCTTTTTCTTTCCCTGTTGTAATTCTGAAAAGTCCCCTACTTCGTAGAACATCCTCCATACGAGATTTCCATGAGAAATAGTTGGAACTGTTAAGTAGAATATCACAAAGGGCGGCCATATTTGTAAATTAATGGCTGTAAAAGCAGAAACCAATAGTCTGGATGTGAAGAGCTCGAAAAAATAGCCGGTTTCAAAAAAAACGGCACTGAAAACGGACTCTGTATGATGAAGTTATGCTTGAACAAAGAAACTGTTGAAGATGTCCCCAATAGTGACGTGGCAGTTAGAGAATGTCCAGCAAAAAAAAAGAACCCCTCTCTTCCCAAGATGAACCTTTTGACAATCACTTTACAAAAAAGTTGCTTTTAAGTGAATCACTTTTGTAAAATAAGTGATTTCACTTTTACAATGATATTACTTTTAAATAGTGCAACAATAAATAAAAAGCTTAAGTGACTCACTTGTATTTTTATTTTTTATTATTTAAGTGAGATGCACTTTTACAATAAAGTAACTTGAAAATAGAAATTGCATGCACTTTCCTTTTTAAAAGTAACTTCCTAAGACTTGAACTCAAGACCTATTAAGGAATAAAGCAACTTTGGACCAAGTGAGCTAGTTTAAAAGGTATGTAAAATATGGAAATGAGGAAGGGGGCTTTTTTTTTTTTTTACTCTTCTTGTTCGGTTTGCGTGCTTGCCCTTTTTCCTGCAAAACAAACCACAAAACGAAACAAAAAAAACTTTTCCACACTTGTGGAGTTAGATCTTGTTAGCTTGCCCGGAAAGTCTACGTTTTCTCTCTGTTTCTGATTTGCCGAGATCGCGCAAAGTGCACGGCAAAGAGCATACGCAGCCGAGAAAAACCCTTTCCCTTTCTGTTTCTGATTTGCCGAGATCGCTCAAGGTGCACGGCAAAGAGCATACGCAGACGGGAAAGCAACAATCCGAAACCAAAAAAAAATCTAACAGTAACAAAAAATGAAATATGATATTTTTTTTTTCAAAAAACGAAATAAAAAAAATGCGTCACTGTAACATTATACCTTCAGATCTGATGAAAAATGCGTTTCTGGAGCAACCGGGAACCGTTTTCGATCAAACGAAAACTATTTCCCAATGGAAACGACGCTCCGGACGCAATGGAACACCTCCCACAGCCCAGAAATGCACAGAAATACCAGAACTAGAAACCCTTTCGAGTTTCGGCAACAACAGTTCAAGATCTAGATCATAACCGGAAGCGGCTCTTCATAAAAGCTCTGATACCATGTTCGGGTACACAGGGTACTACCAAAGGACCGAACACCAAGAGCAACCACTTCACACAAACAGATCACAGATCAACACACCGATGTTTTGACGTGGTTTAAACCCTCGAGAGGGAAACACTCCACGGCCCCGGCCAAATAGCTTCTACGGGACAATTTATTATGCAAAGAAAGAAAGTTACAAATGAGCTTCTCATAATCGATCAACTAAACAATGACCCTCCATGCTCTTTAAATAGAGATCATGGACCAATCGGGTGTTAAGCCACGGATCAAGGTTAGGTTTGATCTAAGAGAAGTTGAGCCGTCGGATCACTCTATGTCGGAAACATATCGTGACCGTCGGATTAAGTATATACAAATGCATACTAATGCATACTAAAGAAACACACTATCCCTAACGGATATATTACACAAGTTGATCTTAACTAACTCCTAAGTGTCTAAATATCCTAACAAAACGTTCCTCAAGCATATCCCATGAGATATCAACTACATCTATACCTAGCTAAGGACTCAAATAAGGTATTCCACCATAATAGGGCACTTCCCTTTATTAGAAAATTCCCATTCTCATCTTTGTTTAGAAGTGTAATCTCTTAGCTTGAAGCACATGTCCATGTTCTCTAACCACACTTCAGTTGCTTCCTAGTCAGTAGAACTCAAAAACTATGGAAATTTTACCTTCTCCAATTCCCGATAGGCATTGGAGTTTGACGAATGTTGAGATCCTTCACCATGAATGGACCCTCCAACATCTTCCATATCAAGTCGATGGGTCAAGGATTTTGATGTATGTTGAAGTGAATGCATCATAGTCATAACCTCACCTATTAGTATCTTCTCGTGCTCCTTTTCCTTTAGAGGGGAATGCATAGGTGTAGAATGAGGTGGTGATGGACTACACATAATGCGTCCCCTAGAAGCCCTACCTCTCCTTCATCTTTTATCCATGAATAATATTATGTATATAAAAAAAATTATAATGCAAGTTTTTATAACTATCTAATAAAACATGAATTACTATTTATTTATGAAGTCATGTAAATTGATCCAAGCGCTTGGTGTTTGAACTTCGCTCTAATACTATATGTAAAGCCCTTTGTTATATAAAATTAGACACATTCTTATATATATATATATATTGTAAGTGACATGATTCCCTTGTTGAGCCCCTATGTAATGATTGCAATTATGGCAATACCTTGATTCTTCGAAATAGCACGTGTTGGCACATTCCTGGTGGATGTAGCCCTTTGGTGAACCACCATTGAAAAACAAATACAAATCTTTAATCTGTCTTCAATAAATCTCAAAATTTAATAACTATTCCATTGCAATAATAGCTTGATCAAATTTATTAAAATGGTTCATATATATATATATATATATATATATATATATATATATATATAACTCATATTGATCTATTATTTATACATCATTTTCATTATATTTGATTTATAAATAAATCCATTATATTTTATTAAAAAATAAGTCTATTAAACTTTTGATATAATTTAATATACTAAATTTAAACATCTTGAATCTAATGATTTTTTTTTCCTTGGAACATGTTGTGGGAAAACCCTTAGGTACTTCCCCTCATTTCGAGGATGGTACCCAAGGTAAATTACCGGCCCTAACCCGATGGGGACATCAAGTGAGGCCCTTAAATATCTATGCATAGCCACCCGAGGATTTGACCCCGAGACCTTCTGCTTACAATTCACAGCTCTCAACCACTTGAGCTAACCCACCAAGCTCTCTTGGATATATATATATATATAATTGTTATCAGACTCGCCAAAGACTCCCCGAAGACTGGTGAGTCTACATGATTATGTTGCGAAATTAGTACTCGACAAAGACTTAGCTAGAAAACTTGCCACTCACCAGACTCAACCGAACTTGCCAGAGACTCACCAAACTCACTAGAGACTCGCCAAACTCGCCAGATACTCAACAGAGATAGTAATGTTAAATTCTTAAAGTAAAAGTGGCATTCTCCTTATCTTTCATTTTATATCCTTTTACTTAAATTTTTAACATTACCATTAATTGTTTCAAGATGTTTGAGAGTGGTTCCAACCTCATCAAACTTCATATGCAAAAAGTATAATTTTAGATCCCATTCAAAATTCAACAAACTTAAAAATATCCAGGGTTTCAAGATTGCAATGTTTCCCCTAGATTCTATCATGTATGATGGTAGGGGATTGGCATTTAATCAAGCACATCAACCCCTCTATGTACCTTGATGTTGGTGGTGCTGATTGTTTAAATCCTTTGTCATGACCTTAGTAAAAATGTACCATTTACTCAAGCAAAATTACTTATTAGGAACTCGAAGCTTTTTCTACCTTTTTTAATGCTTGGATTAGGAGGTTTGATCAAAATTGTAGGGTGTCAACTAATGTCCTTGGAGGATCAACTTTGAGATTCGAGATAGAAGCAAGGGCTAGAGCCTAGAAGTGGGGTGAACAGGTGCTATTGACGAATAAGATCCCAATATAAGCAATGGTTTTGATTATATGTAGTTATTTGTTGTAGCATGAAATTTTGAAGTGTTTTGGACTCTAGAGGCGATTTAGAGCCTCTTTGTTTATGTATTTTGGGTTAGATATGGATTGCACTCTATGCAATTTTAGTTACATGCACCCGTACTTTCTGTATGAATTTCCTGGGATGATTTGATTTGGCTTGATGAGGATATTGAGGATCCCTCTAGTGTTTCCATTTTTTGAAAGGGAAACACCCAATACACCTACATCACAACTATTTCTTTGGTCTAGCGATGTTGGCACTAGCTCCTCTAGTTCCTATTCTAGGCATTCTACTTCTCGTAGTCATGTATGAGACATGTGATTGGGCTTGAAGACATTGTCTATTTTGATTTTCTACTTATGTTGTGAGTTATGTAATTGAACTTGGTACTATTTGTGAATTTGTTCAAGGAATCATCTTTCGGTTCACTATTTTGCATATAAATATGGAGTGCCAAATGTTGTATTATCATTTTTATGAGATGATACAATGGATTTCTGCATACAATGTGGTTTTATAACTTATATGGATTAGAAATGTCATTAGTATATTATTTTGTGCACAAAATTTACTACATTTTGAGTTTTTTTCTATGTGTCGAGTCTTATCCGAGTCGTCGAGTCAACAGAGTCCCAAGCCAGCCAAGTTTGAGTCTAAGTCCAAGTCTGGCAAAATATATATATATATATATATATATATAATTGAATTTTATTTTAACCTTAATTTTGATATTTAATTTAAAATTAGCATGTGTTATATAATTATGATTAGATCATATAGAAAGATTAACTTTACATTCAAACCAAAATATAATTTAAAACTAATCCCAAGCTAAAGTTTAACCACAAGTGCAATATGTATCTCATTTATTTGTGGCAATTCATTTAAAAAGGCTGCAAACCTTTAATTATTTAATGAATAAGTTGGAACCTTTCTAATCATCTATGGAATAAGTTGGAACTTCTTTTAAACATAAGAATTGGCAAAGTATTACACAGTTCGAATTAATTTGTAATCTCTTTCATGGATATTTATCAACCGATTTCTTATGATCAATGTTTTTAGTTACAATAGTTTAAACGGATTCTCCATCCTATTTTCAATGTAACGTGGACTTAAATTGTAAAAATTCGCTAAAAATGAGTCTTCGTTTAATTATTGAAGAAGTGGAGGTTATCATACAAAATTAAGTTCGTTATCCTCGGCATCTCTATAAGTTAAGTTAATTGCCTTAATTGAAGGATTTGATCTGAAGTTAGTCTTCTTAAGGAGGTAAACTTATTTATTGAAGTTAGTCGAGACCAATAGCATTGATTGTATGCAATTAGTTTATTCTCAAGCACAGTTTCTTTAAAGTTTGATTACAAATTGTTTTGGACATGCATAGGGTTTTAAGAACTTCTCTCAGCTTGACATAGTCTATACAGGATCTTAATTTTACTCTTTAGAAGTTCATGAGTTGGTTTATATGTAATATCTCGATTTTGATCTCATTGTATTAAAATGTAAACGATGTAATATTGTTATAAAATTGTGGTGAGGAGCTCAAGGCCAAGGCCCCGTCATTGATTGAGTGATGCATATGGTTTACGTGCTAGCCAGGCACATTGGAATTTCAAATATCGTGTAATATGCATTTTAATAAAATACCCACAACTAGCTATGCAATGCAACAAGAAATGGGGGCATGAGTTTGCAAGAAATTGGGAGGAAAACATTCAAACCCTTGGAGCCAATCAAGTCAAGCCAAGTGTCAATGAGAGAACCCATAAAAGCCTCAACTACCCATGTTGACTTTTGTACCCAATCATTCATTTCTCCCAAGAGTTGGGTGAAGTAGTTAATACCTTGGGGAATGGAGAGGTATGGCTGTCCAAATTCGGGTATGGGCAAGCCACCCTGCATGGAAAATCGTATTTGGATTCCTTGGCAAGAAAAGAGCCACGAGATTGCTCCCCAAGCTATTCTTCACCCATGAGTTTGCTTCTCTCATGTTTTTGGAGTCACCTAGGCGTTTTTCCCTCCACGTTTTTCTGGTTTTCATAGTTTTCTTAGCTGGGAAAGAGGTCGTTTTTGTGTTGCTGAGCTACTGGGAGGAATAGAGCTCGATTTGGGGGTTTTGTTGAGGCCATTTTGGCCATTGGAATGCTCATAACCTATGGGGGAAAACGGTTTTTTTTTCCCTGTGGTTGAATTTCCCTTTCCACAGTCCGTTTTTGGTGTGTCCGTGATTTGGGGAAAACCCATGGACATCTTGTTTGTAAATCTCATTGTTGAAAATGTATATCCATGCCTAGTTTTTGAGTTTGTTGTGTGTAAGAGAATGTTGGGTTTGAGATGGGTATCCATTGTTTTGGCTTGAGCTTGAGGGCAAGCATCCATAAATGAAGAGGGTTCAGATTTAGCCTGATAAACCCAGCTGTGGACTGGCTTGGCTTTGATGAAACGATTATTTGGCTGTGTATGAGCTTGAATGTCCCCTTTTCCTTGTAGAAATCATGCTCAGCTCAGGGGTGGTCTCTGAGTGCTGAAAGAATACAGGCTGGGCAGAGACCTATGGTTGGGTGGAATGTTGTAGCAACATAGCTAGTTGCTTGGGACCATTTCACCATAAAGATAAATGTTTTTCTGTTTATGTGTTTTACTTCTGCAATGTTATAATTTGATGACTGTTTTTAATATGCTGAATGCATATGAAATGTGTGTGGATGATGTTTTATTCCGTTTTGCATGTTTGCTTGATTTGCATTTGCACATATTTATTTTTATGAATCTAATGAATCAGGCTGAGTTTATGTAAAAGATCCAGAGATTGGTATCATGTTTCCTTCCTTGAATTGGGTCCACGGAAAAGGACGTGACATTATTAGTTTTATATAATACAATGCTTCTCATCTCCTTAATATCCATAAAGCAATGGTTAAGTTAAGGTAACTAATAAAACTATTATTTATATCTTATCAAGCACTAAAGTAATGGTTAAGTTGAGGTAACTAATAAAATTATTATTTATATCTTATCAAGCAATATTATATCCTCTAGGTGTGATTGGCACTTATAATTATGTATTGCTTCATAGGAATATCGTATTAGTGTATATAACACTGTGGGTGTCACTTTGTACTCCTAGTTTATGGTTCTAAATCGTACTATTTTTATTTTTAGTGTATTCTATCTATGAGGGGTGATTTAATTTTTAGGCATCATCAATAGCTTACTTCTTTTGGATTTGAATCTATAATTTATATAAAAAAAACATATATATTCTTAATTATATAGATATAAAATAGAAAAACAATCATGTTTTCAATTCTAATAAAATCTTTTACAATCAATTATTAGTCTTTTTTAAAACTATTGTGCATGGTTTGTAACGTACCACTCCAAAAATTGTTTATGTTTTGTAATGTACCACTCCAAAAATTGTTTAAGTCTGAATCAAATAAATTAATTTAAATTATGAGAGAAATTTAAATAAATAAATTGTTTAAATTTGGATCAAATAAATGAATTTAAATTATTAGAGAAATTTAAATAAATAAAAGAGCATGAAGAAAATAACATTGTTACATGTACATGGTCGCGCATGAAGAATATGGATTCGTGACTTTCAAGTTGAGAAAGGAGAAAACAAAACAAGCACAAAAATAAAATGAATGTCTATAGGGTCATTCTTGTAATTTGAGATTTAAATGACATATTGAATATCATACTATATTAGAATCAGTATTTATGATTTCTTCTCATTGCTAAGATTCAAACTTTAAAGAAAATTAATAGAATTAGTATTTATGGTTTACTCTCTTATTAAGATTCAAGCTTTAAAGAAAATTAATAGAATTAGTATTTACGGTTTATTTTCATGGCTAAGATTCAAGTTTTAAATTTATTTATTTGAATTCTTTATATATATATATAAAAGTGAAATATAAAATATATGACAAAACTCAAGATTGTCGGTAATAATCTTTTATGATTGGGTAGAAATTAAGATACACTGTGGACACTCCACCCATCTTCATATCATGAAAATGAGTGAAGTGTTCGCCAAAACTTGTCAGTCTATCTTAATTTCTTCACATTCACATTCCAAAATTCTTGATACAATGATTGGATATTGTGGAAACATACATGATTAGATAATAATCTTATTGTAAGGCTTTTCAACCTTCAACACTAATTATCATTAACAAGTTTAAACTCACAAATATTCACTCAATAGTTTAGTATCACTAGTTCCATCTATCATTAAAGTGTATAGTATTAATTTTGTCCATACCCAAGCCTTTCTTTTATAGTCTTTGAGACCCAGACCACTTGTCATTACATGCACTATTACCTTATGTTTAATTCATTATTTTCTAATATTCACGCTTCCATATGTCAACTTATGCACATGTAATTTCACTATTATTTTAATTAAAAACTCATTATTCAACACTTACAACCTCTTTTCCTATAATTACTCATAGATATTTCATTGATCTCTCCCTCTTTTTCTATAGTTACTCCTAGATATTTCATTGATCTCTCTCTTTTCCTAAATTAGAGGTTTCACATGTAATTAGCATTTTTCTTATTGAAATTTAAATTATTTTTATTTAATTTCACTCACCCAACTCAAATGTCTTCCCTAAATTTTCTTCTAGATGTTTCCTTAATCTCCTCCTTAACATATGGAATAACTAGAGTGAGTAATTCTTCGTTTAAATAAACCATTTTAACTAACTGCACACTACACTTATAGACCAATTTTCTGTTAATTGTTATAATTAATTAAATAAATATGAATTATTTAATTATATAGTTATCAATTACCTTTGCATTTATATTATACTAATTACACCGATAGGTGTTTAGATATCATTTGATATTTTGGACTTCTTTGAGTGGATCAACAACATTAATCTGAGTGTAGCAAGTGTAGAGTGGGCATTCATTTCATGGTCGTCGTATTCTTGTTATGCTCAAATGCATCTTGATTAAGATTTAAACAAGCTTCAGTTAAGGTCAAGAAAAGGGGTATGTTTATTAAATAGTATTTGTTTTAGTTTAATATTTATATTAATTAGTTTAATGTTTAATTGTTGTTTAACAACCAGCCATCTCCACAAAACTAAGTGGTTGGCTATACCTATCGATGTTCACCGACCACTTTACTTGTGGCTCTGCTAGTTATATTTGTTACACCAATATGTGTTTTTAACTTAGAATTTGAGGTGGACTAGCATCTATTCTTTTCCTAGATTGTAGGGGAATGAGACAAGTGTACTGTCCAGATTAATTTTATGGCAGTCGTTCAAAATTGAAATAAACATTATAAAAGAAAAAAATATATAAAAAATAACTAGTAGTTGATGCATGAATAATTGATAGCTAATGCATAGATAACTCTTAGTTAATACATGGATGTAGGGTTTCCTGTAGACAATAAGTAACCTATAGCTTATTACTTATTTGTGACACTTAACTTGTGGTCTATCGGTATTCATGGACCAAAAGTTAAAGGATTGTACTAGTTTATACACATATTCTTGTTCTCAATTATTTAACATGCAAATACCAAAGAAACCATATATCATATAAATATTATGTATTACCATGTTTGAGAGACTAATGAACCAATGAATAATACAACTTTACTTTAAAGTTATTTTCGTGAAGAATATATAAGGATTAGCATAAAAAACTCGGGTGCTAATATCGTGACGACCTTAAGGTTAAATTATATTTTTGGTCATTTTAAATATTTGTACTTGATATACGATTTAGGGCAAATATACTTATGAATGGTCACAATAAAATATTTCTTATCAAAACTCAATTATCTTGAGTTAATGAGTCATCCGATTCCTCTTGAAATAAAAAAGATTTAGGATTGTATTCCTTGTTATGTACTTACTTCATTCCATACATGAAGATATTATACTTATCCAACTTAACAAATTTGTAAGGTTATACTCAATTACAATAATTTTAGACATATTATACTCATCTAATTTAACAAATTTGCAAGATTATACAATGCTAAATTTTAATATTCAATTACAATAATTTTGAGAGATGTAATTTTAAAATCAAAATTATATTTATATTTTGCTATTTTACAATTATATTTAATCTAGATAAAATTAAGCTTTAATTGGTACATGGCTATAAATTGTAATTTGTTTGTTATTCGAGCCACATAATATTGTTTATTCTATACATGTGATTTCTTTATCATCATTGTCGCAAGAAGACAAAGAAGAATCATCATCAGAACCATAATCATTATTATTACATGTAATTATATGATCGACAACATTCATTCAAATTTCATAGTAAGAAGAAGAAGAAGAAGAATCTATACATGTGAAAGTTTGGAATGCACACCAATCACAGCTCTAGGATCTGATACATGTGACAGAACAAACTTGGATATAGATCTAGATTCAATATCAACGTCTCTTAGAATATTTCAAGAGATATCATAAATATGAGAAGAAGAATATTGAGACAAAACTAGAGAAATTCACTCTAGAGCTTTATTTCCATTATGCAGTGTTGAGAAAAATCTAGTACAATATATAGATGCTCTCAAGAGACAAAATTGAGAGACTTAGTGGAAATTTGAGTAGCTCACATTAATGCTAGGCTTAGTGGAGTAATTTCCCCAATCTATGACATTGTGCCAAGTGTAACTCCTGTATTGGGCCATAATGAGGTTCAATGAACCTATGAGGACCATGAGGAAGTTAGGCAAGTCAATGAATGTGGATGGAATCATTATGAGGGAGAATTAGGTGGTTTATGGATTTGGTAGTGGCCATTAATGAGCAATTTGACCATTTCCAGTGCATAAGCTCCCTTGGTCCAACATTATCCCATAAAATAGGGAAGTGGTTCACCTTCCTCATTAAATGCATTAAGTAAGGTGCCTTTGACTCCCCAGAATAAGGAAATGGGCACACTTGTGGACAAACATGTCTATAATGACAAACCACTAGTCTAATATGTGGACAAACCCCCTAGACTAGGAACTATGAATCCAAACCATGGAACAACTTACATTAAAAACTTGGAACCTTATGCAAGGATTATTAACCAAGGTCTATATGGTAATTATATTCCAACACCCCCCCCCCCTTAAGACAAAATGGTAGTGAGCAACAAAAATAGGGCCCAAGCAACAAATGATTATGGTCACCCTTTACAACAATTTTATTTGTCCATGTAAAACGAGGAAAGAATCAAAACCACATGGGGAAAATCCTCCCTCAAGAATGGACATGGAGCAGAGATGAACAAAATTTCTTCAATAGGTCTTGTTCTTCACTTGAATGAGCTGAATGAACAACTTTTTGGTGAAAGACTTGGTTAATATGTTGTGGATTCCATGATCATGCACCAATGCATCAATGTTGTGTAGACAAAAAACATGTTGAGAGGTCCCTTGAAACTCATCATTTGACGATGGATGAGTATCATAAGAATGATTCTTGTCGCATACATACTTTGATCTGAATACGTAATCAATAATGGAAAATATATCTCCGCAAAATCCTTCCCAAAGAGCATCAAAAGACTCAACAAAATCAGCTTCTTGAGCATCTTCCTTATGACGAATCAAACCATGTACCTTCCTTCCAAATTGATGCATCACCTTCCTAAATCTGTAATAGATCTCATGAGGCTCTGAAATATCAGAATAGGATTCATATGGAGTAGAAAACAATAGATGTATAGTGTCTCCATGACTGAATGGATCCTCGGCAGGAAAATAGTGTGCAACTAGATCACACTGACAGTTGAGCGAACTTGAAGGGTACGGAGACTTGACATTTGAACCATAGGTGGTGATATCAGGTCCAAACATGTGGAAAAATAGTCCCATGATGGATGACATGTATTTCCAGCCAAGGAATGATATGCAAGACATAAAAAAAACATAGACAAGTGTGATCAACCTGAAATAATTAATTAATGCAAATACACGAGATATCAGAAATAACAGAACTCAGAATCACTTTTTTATTGATCACAGGCCACTTCGAGGGGGAAACCTCCTTTGAGCAAGCTCAATACAATTAACTTCACAGTGCCTTCATAGGCATCGACACACACTTATATACTAAGTCTAGGCGCCAATACTATGAGTCAAAACCATGGGCCAACACAAACTATGGATCAACAAAACTATGGGCGACTTACAAAGCATATGCGCCACCAACAATAACCAAACTATGGATCAACAGATACTATGGGATGACTTGCAAAGCATTTGCGTCCAACAACAATATACTAACAAAGTAAAGACATGGGTTCCTAACATCCCCTCTCCCTTAAAAAAAGCTTTGTCCTCAAAGCTTTAGATGTGGAAATTGATGCAGAATCTGAAGGAGTGGTTCCCCCGTAGCATCCTAGGGTTGCATTTCGGGCCACTGGCGCCTTTTGAGTTTCAGGGAGGATGGCGTGGAAGGATGTAGATGAAGAAGAACCATATCAGTGGCGTGAAAAGTGTGCGCAGAATGGTGCTAATCGGCTTGTTGTTTCAGTCGAATTCTTGCCATGTGAAGATTGTCCTGCAGAATGAGAAGAAGCTGATCGTGGTTTCGAAGAATTGAGTCAATTGCCTGAATTGGGGAGCTGCTGAAGGTGTATGGAAGAAGAACTGGCGGTGCCTGTCCAGAGACTGCTTCATATGGTGTTCTTTTAGATGTGGTACTGTACCACTGGAGAGCTTCTAGGAAATCCATAGAAATAGTTGTCCAAATTTGTGTAGGGATGGGCAAGGGGTCGAGCAGTCCCAAAAGGAGTGTCGTTTCACCCTTGTTGACCTGGTAAGTATCACATTCAACCACCATCCGTTGAATTGTCATTTTCAGTCCCTGCCAAAAGAAGTTACATTGTTCCCGGTCATATGTTTTGAGGAAACCAGAGTGCCCATCCAATGAAGAAGCATGGAGTTCATAGAAGAGATAGCCCCGTTGAATAGATTGCAACCAATTTGGAACAAGCAGAGAAATAGTTGTAAGAGAAACTGGGTCATCAAATGTGCGAGAAGGAGCATATGCCACCATATTGTCCTTACCCTTTTGGTAAGTGGTCACATAGTCATAACCCATGAGTTGGAAAACCCATTTCAGGTGTGCTGGGGAGGAGACCCGTTGTTCCAGAAAATTTTCTAGACTCTGGAGATCAGTCTTGATGCAGAAATAATTCCCCAATAGGGATGGTTGCCACCTCTGTACTGCATGCAAAATAGCCATCATGTCCTGCTGAGATGTAGATGCGGCTAAATGCTTACTGGAAAGGTCTCTTGAAGGCAGCAATCCCACTGGTGCAACAAAGACACCTGCATATCTATCCAAGGGAGTAGTGGAGACCTTTGGTGGGTGCATCTGAATGGAATGGAGCTGAGCGATGACACCATGTGAATTATTCTTAAGGATATTTTCCACGTGATGTGAACTGATGATGCAGAGAGATCCTGGTTGTAAGCCCATAAATTTTTGTTGTGTCCCATTGACTGAAAACTGCATCCAAAGTTCAACAAAATCCCATAAGATGGGGCCAAGTGTGCGTAACCATTGAACGCCCAAAACCACATTACATCCACCTAAGGACAAATCAAACATGTCAGAGCGCAGGTTATAATCTTCCATAGAGATACACGCATTGTGACACTTCCCCTTGCAAGGTAAGGTGCTCCCATTGGCAACCATGACTTCAAAGTTGGAGCAAGGATGGACAAAACAATCAGCTTGTTTGGCAATTCGAGGGTTAATGAAGTTATGAGTGCTACCAGAATCAATGAGTATGGTAAGAGGGAACTTCTTGAAGTATCCCCTGACCTACATTGTTTGTAGGGTGGTGACGTAAGTTACAACATGGAGAGAGATCTCGGGTGGGTTGTCCTGAGATGGGGTGTCAACAGGCGGGTGTTGAATGTCGACCGGATCATCTATTGTATCTGGAGCTTCTTCACCAAGTTCAGAGGTAGGAGGAGAATCCACATCCAAGAAATAGAGCTTTTGTTGAACACATCTATGTCCTCGAGTGAATTTCTCATCACAATTATAACAAAGCCCTTTTTCTCGGCGTGCCCGCATCTCTGTTTTAGACAAATGCTTGATAGGAGCTGGTCAAGGAGCAGGCATGATGGGAGGTCGTTGGGAACCCATATTTCTGAAGGGAGCAAAGGTGGGTTTGGAGCATTGCTGAGCTGCGATCTTGTCCTCTGCCAACTTAGCCAACCCTAGGACTTCCATCATTATGCTGGGATAGAACATTTTGACCTCTGAGCAGATTTCATCCTTGAGACCATTGATAAAACAACTCATGTAGAATTCATTAGACAATCCTTCTGTGTGATTGGCTAATTTCTCAAATTCTGTCTGATACTCTCTCACTGTGCCAATTTGGTGAAGTTTAGTGAGTGCTCCTGTGAAGTCATCAAAAGCACTAGGACCAAATCGTGGCAAAAGAAGTTAGCAAAAATCTGTCCAGTTTGGCTTGGGATGAGTTTTGATGTACCAACGGTACCATTGAAGGGCTTCCTGTTCCAAATGAAAGGATGGAAGTGGAACTTTCTGGACATCAAAAGTATTATGCAGACTAAAATATTGTTCTGCTCGGTATATCCATCCAGTCGGATCAGTACCATTGAAGCGAGGAAAAGCAAGCTTCGGTCCACGAAAATTGCTGGAAGAAGAGAACCCGGTGACTGCAAAAGATTCTGGTTGTCGGTTGTTGTTCATGGCTGAATGCTAAAGATGGAGGCTGAGAAATTTTTCATCCAGATCTTGGAGTTTGGTTTGGATGGCTGCAAGTGCTTCCTCCATGGTGTGTGCTCCTGCATGGGTGACAACCAGGTTTTTTTTTTTTTTTTGGAATGGGTAGAAAAGCACAAACAGAAGCTGATTTAGTAAAGGGAAATTTGGATTGGGGAAAAAAAATCTAATGGGTAATTGGGGTTGGACTAGATTTTGGGCACTGTCGAAAGGACAGGAAAGAAGAAAAGAGGGATTTCAGAAGCAGGGTGAAAGAATGAGAAAATTTGGCAGAGAGGGACAAAGAAGCAGAATTAGGAAAGGAACTCTATGGTAAAATTTGAAGGCGATCGGGTGAAAATCGAAGAAGTTATGGCAAACCCTAAAAATAGACAAATGTGAGATTTCGGGTGTTGGGAAGTGGAATTTGGGATAGGGTCCTCAGGAATGAAATATGCAGAATGGGATTGCAGGGGTTTCAAAGAAGTTTCAAGGGAAATGGAGTTAAAACAAGGGAGATATGGCGGAAAAACATATTTTTATACCCTTTTTTTTTGGAATGGGTAGAAAAACACAAACAGAAGCTGATTTAGTAAAGGGAAATTTGGACTGGGGAAAAAATCTGATGGGTAATTGGGGTTGGACTAGATTTTGGGCACTGTCGAAAGGACAGGAAAGCAGAAAAGAGGGATTTCAAAAGCGGGGTGAAAGAATGAGAAAATTTGGTAGAGAGGGACAAAGAAGCAGAATTAGGAAAGGAACTCTGTGGTAAAATTTGAAGGCGACCGGGTGAAAATCAAAGAAGTTATGGCAAACCCTAAAAATAGACAAATGTGAGATTTCGGGTGTTGGGAAGTGGAATTTGGGATAGGGTCCTCAGGAATGAAATATGCAGAATGGGATTGCAGGGGTTTCAGAGAAGTTTCAAGGGAAATGGAGTTAAAACAAGGGAGATATGGCGGAAAAACGGATTTTTATACCTTTATTTATTTATTTTGGAATGGGTAGAAAAACACAAACAAAAGTTGATTTAGTAAAGGGAAATTTGGATTGGGGAAAAAATCTGATGGGTAATTGGGGTTGGACTAGATTTTGGGCACTGTCGAAAGGACAGGAAAGCAGAAAAGAGGGATTTCAAAAGCGGGGTGAAAGAATGAGAAAATTTGGCAGAGAGGGACAAAGAAGCAGAATTAGGAAAGGAACTCTGTGGTAAAATTTGAAGGCGACCGGGTGAAAATTGAAGAAGTTATGGCAAACCCTAAAAATAGACAAATGTGAGATTTCGGGTGTTGGGAAGTGGAATTTGGGATAGGGTCCTCAGGAATGAAATATGCAGAATGGGATTGCAGGGGTTTCAGAGAAGTTTCAAGGGAAATGGAGTTAAAACAAGGGAGATATGGCAGAAAAACATAAATTATTTATTTATTTTCAAAAATGGATCTGTAACGGTGCAGAAGGGATCGGCAACAGATGGATCTGAAACTGCACCGAATGGATCGAAAACGGCTGGATCTGAAACTGCACTGAATGGATCGAAAACGGTTGGATCTGAAACGGCTTTCAGAATAGATATGAAACGGCCAGAGCTGGAATGACTATTAGATGGGATCTGAAATGGCTCGGAATGGATCGGAAACGGCGCTGAAGTGATCGACAACAGTTTAGCTGAAAATAGATATGGGCCCCAGGTATGTGCAGCTTCCTATCGGTTCAGGGGATTCACTTGGCCACCAATGATTTCTGGCGGCTTGCGTATTGGGGTAGTACCCCTCACTCCATGGCTCAGGTAAAACTGATAACCGCTTTGCCACAAATGACAGCTCTTGGTTTACCTCACGGGTGGGAACTAGTTAATCAGGTAGGGGTCGTTGCCCTTTTCGCTGGCAGGTCCTCTCAATGGGCCAGCTACTTTGGGGTTCCTGTGGTACTCCTCACAATGAGTTTTAGGGCTTATGCCCAAGTACTTCCCATAGTTAAGCGGATAGAGATTATTCCCAGATCTAAAGTTGTGACAGATGCGAAAAAAAAATTTGACAGAAATTTCACCCAACGAGCCCAAGAAAGTGCTCTTATACCATATGTGATGAACCTGCAATAATTAATTAATGCAAATACACGAGATATCAGAAATAACAGAACTCAGAATCACTTTTATATTGATCACAGGCCACTTCGAGGGGGCAACCTCCTTTAAGCAAGCTCAATACAATTAACTTCACGGTGCCTTCATAGGCCTCAACACACACTTATATACTAAGTCTAGGCACCAATACTATGAGTCAAAACCATGGGCCAATACAAACTATGGGCAACTTACAAAGCATATGCACCAACAACAATAACCAAACTATGGATCAACAAATACTACGGGACGAATTACAAAACATATGCGTCCAACAACAATATACTAACAAAGTAAAGACATGGGTTCCTAACAACAAGTGACACAATATTGGAAACAATGAAATTGTGAGATTTTCCAACTGGAGAACTTGGGGGTTGTATGGTATTTTTGGAATCCAATGGGTGGTAAAATGGTTTGAAGGATGTCATAACCTACATATCATCCTACATATCACCTTCCATATCAGAATGGGAAGGATCCAAATGGAGTTGGAAAGAGATTTCATAAGGCAAGTCAAAAACTAGTGAAAAATGACTACTATTGGGAGGAGACTTTGGTGAACTAGATGGAGATTATTCCAAGGAATGGATAGAGGTTTCTGGCTCTAATATATCAAAATGTGAATAAAAAATAGATACATCATAAATATATTTAATTCTAGCATCCAAGGCCTACAAATTATTACCTTGGTAGGTAGCATGGAGACAATGTTCTTGTTCCAAAGAGAGCTTGGCTTCTTCTTTTCTTACAAAATTTGGAACATCAATGTTATGCTCTTCAAGTATATTTATCATGATGTCCATCTTCTTTCTGAAACAATATTTTTCATAATGAAAACCTTTGCAATGACCACACTTGGGATTCTCTTTCTTTCCCTTCATCTTCTTGACTTTTGAATCATCATCACTTGAACTTGATTTCTCTTCATGTGGCTACTTCTTCTCCTTCATATTTTGATTTCCTTTGGATATATCATTTTTGGGACTCTTAGCTCCATAAGCAGCAAGCACATGGTATTTGGAAGAACTCAAAGACCCCATTTGCACTAGCTTATCTTTCTCTTGGGTGAGTGAATCTATGAACGCATCCAAGCAAGGAATCCTTCAATTTCGAACATCAATCTTTGTAGCATGGAATGTAGAAACAAATAATGAGTATTCATGACCCAGTTTAGATAGAATGGAAAGTATTGGCTTCTCTTATTTCTTCTCAATGCCACATTGTTTGAGCTGAAGCACTAGGTTCTTGAACTTTGATATAAACTCTTTCATGGTTTCGAAATTGATTGGAGTCACTGAGATCAACTCATTCTCCAATAGATTACCCCTCATTTCATCTTGCTTCCCAAATAATGACTCAAGCTTGATCCAAAATTCATTTGGTGTAGAATCATTTTCAAGGTGGAATAGGAGATCTCGGGAGACAGAGAGACAAAGCAAACCATAAGCTTCATCAAGCCTATTGAACCACTCAGCTTTTTTTAGCATTAGCATTTGTCTCAGGTTCAAGCCCCATTCTGACTCTATAAAGACCCTTACTTCGAAGCTGGATGATCATGTGGACCTTCCTTTCGAATTAATTGAAGGGTGTGAAAATCATGGCTTTATTTTGATCCATACAGTTTTCTGATGCACTCTTGGTGATGACAATGACCTGCAAAAAACACTCAAGAAGGAATATGGAAGTTGCTTTGAATCAACCTAGCTCTGATACCATGTGAAAGTTTGGAATGCACACCAATCACATCTCTAGGCTCCGATACATGTGACATAACAAACTTAGATATAGATCTATATTCAATAACAACTTCAGTTAGAATATTTCAAGAGATAAGAAATATGAGAAGAAGAATATTGAGACAAAACTAGAGAAATTCACTCTAGAGATTTATTTCCATTATGCATTTTTGAGCAAAATCTAGTACAATATATAGATGCTATCAATAGACAAAATTGAGAGGCTTAGTGTAAATTTGAGTAGCTCACATTAATGCTAGGCTTAGTGGAGTAATTCCCCCAATCTATGACATTGTGTCAAGTGTAACTCCTGTATTGGGCCATAATGAGGTCCAATGAACATATGGGAACCATGGGAAGTTAGGAAAGCCAATAAATGTGGATGGAATCATTATGAGAGCGAATTAGGTGGTTTAGGGATTTGTTAGTGGTCATTAATGAGCAATTTGACCATTTCCAATGCATAACTGCCCTTGGTCCAAACTTATCCCATAAAATAGGGTTCCTCATTAAATGCATTAAGTAGGGTGCCTTTGACTCCCCAAAATAAGGAAATGGGTACACTTGTGGACAAACATGGCTATAATGACAAACCACTAGTCTAATATGTGGAGAAACCTCCTAGACTAGGCACTATGAATCCAAACCATGAAACAACTTGCATTAAACACTTGGAACCTTATGTAAGGATTAGTAACCAAATCCTAGATGGGAATTATGTTCCAACAAATACATGTAATTATATGATCGACGACATAAATTCAAATTTCATCGGGAGAAGAAAAAGAAAAAGAAGAAGAAGAAGAATTTGATTTATGAGAGCCCCTTATTTGTGGGACAAGAGACATTTATGTAACTACTAAAGTATGTACATTGTTACATGTCCATCACCGAAGAATAGGGATTCGTGACTTTCAAGTTAAGAAAGGAGAAAACAAAACAAGCACAAAATAAACTGACTGTCTATAAGGTCATTCTTGTAATTTAAGATTCAAATGATGTATTGAAGACCATACTATAATCTTTCCTACCATACTATACTCTTTCCTTGCAAAAATAATAGAACTAGTATTTATGGTTTACTCTCATTGTTAATGAATTCTATGCTTAATATTTAAGCTTTAAATTTACTTATGTGAAGTCTTTGTACTCTTATAATCAAGTGAAACATAAAATATCAGACAAAACTCAAGATCGATGGTAATAATCTTATTGTAAGTTTCCCAATTTTCAATACAAATTATCATTGACAAGTCTAAACTCACAAACTGTAATATCCCAAATTTTGTTTGACTATATTGATGTTATATATTGGGATTAAGCCCCAACACATATGATTTATTTGGATATACTGGGCATAAGACCCAATGCACATGTTTTTACTTTAATTATATGATGGGCGTAATCCTCGATACACATGACATGTTTTTGTTGTAGATATACATATTTGGGCATGGACCCTAATAGATGCAGGTTATTGCTATATACTGGGCAGAAATCCCCACTGTATTTAATTGATGTTTTATTATGAGATTGAGTACAAGACCCTATTATACTGAGACGATCTTTTTTTATATACTGTGTAGAGTTATGATATGCATGATTGACTTTTATATGTGTTGAGCGTGGACTCTGGAGTACATGGATGACCTATGTGTTGGGCATAAGCCCCGATGTACATGGAGGACTTTTATTATGTATTGGGTGTAAGCCCCGATGTACATGGAGTGTTGGGCATAATCCCTAGAGCACTCCAAGCTTGATAATAAATACCGGATCCGAGGCCATTTGTATATTCTAGACGTGCTTTACAAACACATTCTAGTACTAGTGTTGAGCGGGATGCTCTGGAATTGCACTAGCGTAACGCCCATGTGAGAGTGTTGAGCCAAAGCTCTGAAGAGCACTCGGGGTTACTTGATCTTAAAAGTGTTGAGTCGAGAAGACTCTGAATAGCACTATTATTCATCACAATTATTTAATTGGTTAAATGAATCATTTCTATCTCTCATCAAGGACTGCGGGAACTACCATGTTAAATGAGGGAATCCAACATGCAAGAGGAACTTAGAGTCACCTAACCTAGTCAACTATCCAAACTTACCAAAAGACCTTGTCCAAAGAATTGGACCTTGTATTTAAATAATTATCAAAGAGTCATTATGCTATTTAATTAATTAAATCAAAGAGTTATTATGCTATTTAATTAATTAAATCAAAGAGTTATTATGCTATTTAATTAATTAAATCAAAGAGTTATTATGATATTTAATTATTAAATAATCAAATTGGTTATTTACAAAAGAAAGCTCACTTATGTGTAAATAGTATACATAAAATTTATGCATGGGATATTTTTTTTATATTATTATTAAAGAAAAGATTGTGACCTAACTTAAAGATACATCTAGTTGTAACAAAGTAAAAGTCCCAGATAAACTAGGAATGAGTAATTAGTTAAAATATAGTTTACAAATATTATAATTCAAATTTAAATTTAAAAACTGAAGTTAGTATTAGAAATATTACTATTTACTCAACAACTATATTCCAAAAGGTTCACCTATATAAAGAAGGAAAATCCCCAAAGTGGGGATCATCTTTTCTTTCTATCATTCTCTTATGGTAAGAGAAGAGAATTGTCCCACAGAACTGAAGAATTTTATTATTTTCCAAGATCTAATCATCATCAATAGTCTGCCCTAGGTCCTCTATTTTCCTATTGCATGTTGGAACCATCTCGGGGGGATCCGGTAGAACCAGGAACGGTTCTAAGGGTCATGGTTGGGAGGAACGTGGTAGTCCCAAAGTCATTCGGTTAAACCAATCTACAGGTCAGCTAGGACATAATATAATTGTTTTTTAGTAATCAGTGTTTATGTAATTGTGCAGGTCCTTATCAGAGGAAGGCTCAAGCTGCAACATCAAGGTATTGATCTATTCTTATGTTTTCCAAATTATTATAGGTTGTATAGTAGAGATCTTAAATTCTGAGAATACTGCACTTTCCCTTCTCTTCTACTTTTATAAATCTATTTAAAAATTATGCATTATGGGAGCAAGGGTTGAATGGCATGGGATCCCCAGGTTAGGAAACTTTAGCTAAACCCGTTTATTATTTATGTTAAAAGGTTATATCAAAATTTAGGAAGCATTCAATTTAATGATCTAGCAGGGCTAGCAGCGCTAGCCTGTGTTAGATACCTACATAGACAAAACCTCTACTATTAAATTATCCTTAAAATAATTATAGTATCTGTTCTATACTGCATTTTTACCATTGCATTGAATCACATTACAAATCTTTCACACTGTACTTTTAATTCCTTAAAACATTAGAAGTTTAGGGTTTGCATTTATAAAGAATATAAACTATCAAAATAATTATCTAATATTCAAAACCGCAACAGAGATCTCCCAAGGATCCACGAAAACCTTTATAAACAACGCAGTTAAACCCAACATTAAAATTTGTTAAGTAAAAAGAACTAAAACTTAGGCCAATGCTGAAAAACATCCATTGTAATTATCTCGTAGGATCTCAGACCTAAATCAAAAGATCAACGCAGCATTGAAGCCTTTTGTCCATACTTTTAAACATTTAAAACAAATTAAATACCAGCGTGAAAATTGCAGGGTTTCATTACTCTTCCTTTTTTCAAAGAACCCAGTCAACGTGTGGGCAGACCCGATACATTACAGCATGGAAACCAAACAAAGGACCCAGCCTTCCTTTCTTTAAATATTTAATACATTCACCCATTTAAGATCAAACTCATGGAGTCTTTAGGGGTTCAACTTTATAAACTGGGCATAGGTCACCCAAGGACCAAACGAATCCAATGACAGAGCTAACACTCTCAGGATCATTTTCATTAAAAGAGCTATCAATACACTGGAGTGAAATGCATAGCCATTGCACTCTTAATCAAAATAAATGCCTAAACATTTCAGAGCCATCAACATTTCCATCTTAAAGAGAAACGAAGTATAAATTAAAGACAAAAGACATTCTATTTTCCAATTTAAGAATTCTTTCCACAGAGTCACGATTTCATAGACATAGCTAACTAAAACATGCGTATGAAAACTAGAGAACAAAAGAGTTTAACAAGAGCATCTAAACCAACAAAGCACGATGTCGAACGTAAGAACCAATTCATTTAATTGAAGAGTCATGCTAGACAGAATTACAAATACATTAAAATACAAATGCCAAACACCTCATTTAAACCCCAACGCTATGTATAAGAGCCTTAAAGATTGTACAGTTCCATTTCCATTCAAACCGTAGAGAAGAATGTAACCTACAGTATTAAAATAAAACCATTTAAGGGTTTATCCCTTCTATTAAAACCATCACTATTCCAACTACGATATTTAAAATAAATTACAAACAATGGCCCAGCATGCCTATAAGCCGAGAAGACCCAAATCAAAACTCACAGTCCCCTTCACCTACGCTAACCAGACTAAGCATGACCAAATACTTCACCCATAAACTAAATGCCCGAAGGGCACACCTTCTTTACAAAGTTAAAACCCAAAACTATTCAACATATTGTTTCCTTTGCTGCGACAAGGTGAGACGAGCCATGAGGAGTCCTGGTCTTACCAGGAATTACGCTAAGTCCAATCTTTTATGCCCTATCGACTCCATCCCAAAACGCAGAGACCATCCTTATCTGCTACCCTTCTAGTAAAAGTCACAAAACCACGAGTTAGATACAAAGACGAATACTACCTATGGCGAAAGCATACTGGAAACCATTGCTTTAAAAAAGGAACAGCTTACCTTATCTTACGACCCAAGTGTTCTCCATACCTACGCAGAGTACCAATGAATACATTGACCATGAGCATAGCTCGGTTCAAAACATAGAGCTCCATGGAACCTGAGCACAGCATGAAGCTGACATCCAAACCCCAAAACCACGAAATGACAATGCTGGTCGCTAGGGCCAAAGAGGATAACCTTCATACAACTGGCAAGTAAACATGTGAACTTCACATGGGTAGCATTCAATGCTACAACAACCTCCACTAGCGCTGTAATTTTTTACCCTTCTCTATAGTTGGGGTCACAAACACGTTCAAGCCTCCATTCGTTTAATACATAGCTTTTAATAAAGTTTCCCTTTATCCTTTCCTTTTTCATAGAGTTAGTTTCTTGCTAGGTAGCAACACTTAGGATGTTTAGGGTAGGATCTTTATTACTACACCTACAAAACAAGTTTTGATTGAAGATTTAGAAAACTTTGCTAAGTAAGCCCAGGGCAAGACATAACTCACCTCTTACCTCTCGGCAGCCCTGCCGGTAACACAACTACTAAACTTAAAACTTTGGAGCATTCTTACTCTCTTCATAAAGTCCATTTGTCCTAATTTAATAAACATAAGGATTTCAACACTTTAGAAATTCAAAGCATACATACATTCAAGCTATAATCAAGATGCAGACATGAAGACCATTGAGTTAATTACAAGTACTAAAATTGGTTGATCAGACTAAGATATTATTTATCGAAGGATCACTTATATATCATGGCATTACATCGCTTCCGTGGAGACATAAAATAGAGGACGATCACACCCAACTAAATCAAACAGTGAATCATAAACCAATTTTCTCAATCCATGTATTTCAATATGTCGATGAGTCTTTTATTTATTTCCCAGTACTCAAGTTAATTTGTAAAATACTTACTTGAATAGACGATGTTAGCCGTACAGGATAATTTTAATTTTTTGTTGATTTAGGGACATTACACAAACATTCATTCAATAGTTTAGTGCCATCATAGATCCATCTAATTTTTTTAACTTAAATTTTTTACATATTAAGAAAAAAAATTATCTTAATTTTTTTACACATTAAGAAAATGTTTACACCTCCATAAATTGAAACCCCCTTGGTGCTTAATAAATGTTTCTTTAAGATGGATCTATGTTGGTTTTAATCTTTTTTATTTTATGAGCTAACATAAATTTTTTAATTGTTTGTTTTATTTTTGATAAGTTATGAGATGAAGTGGGAAGACACCATCTCCCCCAATATTTCTACTCGTAATCACTAGTTCCATCAATCATTAAGGTGCATAGTAGTAATTTATTCCTTACCCAAGTCTTTCTTTTATAGTCTTTGGGACCCAAAACACTTGTCATTACATACATTATTAACTTTTGTTTAATTCATTATCTTTTGATATTCACCCTTCCATATGTCAACCCATCCACATGTAATTTCACTTTTATTTTAATTAAAAACCCATTATCCATCGCCTACAACCTCTTTTCCTATAAATACTCTTAGATATTTCATTGATCTCTCCCTCTTTTCCTATAATTACTCCTAGTTATTTCATTGATCTCTCCTGCTTTTCTTAAATTAGAGGTTACACATGTAATTATCATTTTTCTTATTCAAATTTAAATTATTCTTATTTAATTTCAATCACCCAACTCAAATATCTTCCCTAAACTTTCTCTTAAACTAAACTTTCTCTTAAATGTTTCCTAGGTTACTTAATTTCCTCTTTAATATGTGGATTAACTAAAGTGAGTAATTCTTCTTTTAAATAAATCATTTTAACTAATTACACATGCACACTACACCTTATACACCCATCTTCTCATTAATTTATATAATTAATTAGATAAATGTGATTTATTTAGTTATATGGTTATATATTACCCTTGCATTTATATATGATACTAATTATATTTGTTTATGTACATGTTCTTGTTCTCAATTGTTTACCATGCAAATACCAAGGGGCCATATATCATATGTCCTTAAGTATCTATTAATGAGTGAGGATTGGTATGTAGTACAATTTTTGAGAGAATAATGGACCAATGAATAATACAACTTTACCTTATTGCTCACCCCTCATTTCCTAGTGAGTGACAGAAGCATGGAAACTATCGATATTCTCTTCACAGAACCTCACTGTCCATCTGTAAGCAAAATTGGTAAATAATTCCTATCTCTGCACATTCAGACAAAACATCATATATCTAATAAAAACACATGACAATGTAATTGACATAAATCACAATAATATTTTGGTAAATAATTCCTATCTCTGCACATTGAGACAAAAAAACATACATCCAATAAAAATACCGGACAACGTAATCGACATAAATCATAATTCAATCCGCGTCCTTCTTGTCACACTTATCAAATAATCAATAGCATTATAAAACATCTTAATAGATCATAAATTATTAATAACAAAATCATCATCTTATATTCTAATGTTAACATAAAAACATAAATTCATTATTTAAAACCTAGTCATTTGTTAAACCAAAATGCCCTTAGAAAATAAGTGCCTAAGTATATCATGTCTAAATCATCGAGGGCATATTGGCTTGAGTGGGATGGTAGTTTACTTTGGAGAAGAACAATATGAAGATGTTGATTAGTGCGAGCATGCTCTAGATGGCAAGTGGAGCATGTAGTGCAACAAGGAGCAAAAAATTATGAATTGAGAGTTGGAAAACTTGATGAAGAAAATAAATCTTCGCACAAAAGGCAATGAGAAAAACAAGAAAATGGAGAAGGAATTGGTTAATGTATGGATGTGAAGACTCAATGTTGACATGTCCATGAAAAAGGGCGTGTCTGACTTTGGCTTCCATAGGTGCATAATTTGAATTGTTGAGTAAATATTTTGGAGGCAATGCAATTTTCTATTGGAAGAACATGACTGTATGAATTGAGAGTTGGAAAACTTGATTAAGAAAATAAATCTTCGCACAAAAGGCAATGAGAAAAACAAGAAAATGGAGAAGGAATTGGTTAATGTATGGATGTGAAGACTCAATGTTGACATGTCCATGAAAAAGAGCGTGTCTGACTTTGGCTTCCATAGGTGCATAATTTGAATTGTTGAGTAAATATTTTGGAGGCAATGCAATTTTCTATTGGAAGAACATGACTGTAGACTCGTTAAGAATAATTTCCATGGGATAATCCCTTTTAAGGATAAGATGGACAAGTGGGGGTTGTTATTATCAATGTGAGCCAAAGTGGCGTGGATGATATCTCTTCAAATTTTTCATAAGGAAGAGGTTCACCTAGAGCACATTGTTTGATGTGTAGTGGATCAATGTAGATAATATGGAAGGAAAATTCGTGATAACATTTTTTATCAACATTAGGTTTTGTTTTCCATAGGGGTGATCTATCATTAAAGTGTATAGTAGTAACTTTGTCCTTACCCAAACCTTTATTTTATAATCTTTGAGACCCAAACCACTTGTTATTACATGCACTATTAACTTCTCTTTAATTCATTATTTGCTAACATTCACCCTTCCATATGTCAACCCATGAACATGCAATTTCAATATTATTTTAATTAAAAACTCATTATTTATCACCTATAATCTCTTTTCCTATAATCACTCCTAGACATTTCAATGATCTCTCCCTCTTTTCCTATAATTACTCCTAGATATTTTATTGATATCTCTCTCTTTTCATAAATTAGAGGTTGCACATGTAATTAGCATTTTTCTTATTGAAATTGAAATTATTTTTATTGCACCGAGAGTAGCAAGGGCTCTACAACCTAGTATAGTAGAGATGTTGTCACGTTCCTAACAAACTAAAAGAAAAAAAAAAATTCCAGGTCGGCTTATAAAATAAAATAAAATAAAACCAAATAAAAAATAGGCTCATTATGGTAGAGATGTTGTCAAGTTCCTAACAAAATAAAAAATAATTAAAAAAATTCATGTCTTCTTATAAAATAAAAAAATAAAACCAAATAAAAAGTAGGCTCATTATGATAAAGATGTTGTCACGTTCCTAACAAAATACAAAAGAATTAAAAAAATTCATGTTGGCTTATAAAAAAAAAAAAAAAGGAGGATCATAAAATAAAAAATTAAAACCAAATAAAATTTTATTTAAAAAATCCATATTATTTTGTAAAATAAAAAATAAAAATCATATATCAATCTTAAACACAGATCTATCAATCAATTACACCTCAAGAAATTGGATCCATGTCGATGCTTGATAATCCGGATTTGAGAGGGATTTATGCTGGTTTAATTTCACTCACCCAACTCAAATATATTTCCTAAAGTTTCTCCTAGATATTTCATAGGCTCCTTAATCTCCTCCTTAACATGTGGATTAACACGTGGATCAACTAAAATGACTAATTCTTCTTTTAAATAAATCATTTTAACTAATTACATGTGCACACTACACCTTATACACTCATTTTCTCATTAATTACTATAATTAATTAAATAAATATAAATTATGTAATTATATAGTTATCAATTACTTTTGCATTTATATTATAATAATTATATTTATTTATGCACATATCACGGAATCCATATATCATATGTCCTTAAGTCTCTAATATTGAATGAGGAATGGTATGTAGTACCATGTTTGACTAATGGACCAATGAATAATACAACTTTACTCTTAAAGGAGATTTATTGTTATGAAGAATATATATTAAATGAATAATACAACTTTACTCTTAAAGGAGATTTATTGTTATGAAGAATATATATTATATACGTTTAAGTCATTTACACAAAATTCTCCTTGGGTGCCAATATCATGACGAACTGTAGGGTTAAAATTTGTAAGGTTATACGATGCTAAATTATAATACTCAATTACAATAATTTTGAAGATATTATATTTATCCAACTTAACAAATTTGTAAGATTATACAATGCCAAATTTTAATAATCAAATACAATAATGTTGAGAGATGTAATTTCAAAAACAAAATTATATTTATATTTAATATTTTACAATTTTATTTAATTTAGATAGAATTAAGCTTCAATTGGTATATAGTTATAAATTGGAATTTGATTTTTAGTCAAGCTATATAATGTTGTTCATTGTATACATGTAATTTTGTTGTTGTTGGAAAAAGAAGAAGTAGTATCATCGGAATCATAATCATCATCATTATATGTAATTATATGATTGATGACATACATTCAAATTTCATCGTAAGAAGAAGAAGAAGAATCATCTATACATGTAATTATATGATCAGCAATATACATTCAAATTTCAGCATAAGAAGAAGAAGAAGAAGAATCTATACATGTCATTATATGATCAAAAACATACATTCAAATTTCGTCGTAAGAAAAAGAAGAAGAAGAATTTGATGTATGAGAGCCCCTTGTTTGTTGGACAAGGGACCCCGACTAAAATCTGTACATTGTTGCATGTCCATCACCAAGCATGTATGAAGAATAGGGATACTTGACTTTCAAATTAAGAAAGGAGAAAGAAAAACAAGCCCAAAGATAATGCCTATAGGGGTCATTCTTGTGATTTAAGATTTAAATAACGTATTGAATGCCATACTATACTCTTTCCTTGCAAAATGAATAGAACTAGTATTTACGGTTTACTCTCATTGTTAATGAAGCCTATGCTTAAGATTTAAGATTTAAATTTGTAACTTATGGGAAGTCTTTGTACTTATATATATATATATATATAATAACTAACTTAAACATAAAATATTTGACGAAAATCAAGATCAATGATAATAATCTTATTGTAAGGTTTCCCAACCTTTAATATAAATTATCATTGACAAGTCTAAACTCACAAACATTTATTCAATGGCTTAGTACCAACATAAATCTATTTCATTTTTTTAACTTAAATTTTTTACATAGTAAGAAAAAAAAATTATCTTATTTTTTTTACACATTAAGAAAATGTTTACATCTCAAGAAATTGGAACCTTCTTGGTGTTTAATATATGTTGCTTTAAGATAGATCTATAGATCTATAATTTTTTTTTTTAATTGTTTTTTTTTTTTTTTTTTTTGATAAGTTATGAGTTGAAGTGACAAACATGACACCACTCTCACTTCACCAGTTCCTTACCCAAGTCTTTCTTTTATAGTCTTTGGGACCCAAAACACTTGTCATTACATGCATTATTACATTTTATTTAATTCATTATTTTCTAATAATCACCCTTCCATATATCAACTCATGCACATATAATTTCACTTTTATTTTAATTAAAAACTCATTATCCATTACCTACAATCTCTTTTCCTATAAGTACTCCTAGATATTTCATTGATCTTTCCCTCTTTTCCTATAATTACTCCTAGTAATCTCTCATGTTTTCTTAAACTAGAGGTTGCACATGTGATTAGCATTTTTCTTAGTCAAATTTAAATTATACTTATTTAATTTTACTCACCCAACTCAAATATCTTCCCTAAACTTTATCCTATATTTTTCCTAGGTTCCTTGATTTCCCCCTTAACATGTCAATTAACTAGAGTGAGTAATTCTTTTTTTAAATAAATCATTTTAACTAATTACACATGCACACTATACCCTATACACCCATCTTCTCATTAATTTATATAATTAATTAGATAAATATGAATTATTTAATTATCGATTACCCTTGGGAGCCATATACCACATGTCCTTAAGTATCTATTATTGAGTGAGGAATGGTATGCAGTACCATGTTTGAGAGACTAATGGACCAATTAATAATACAACTTTACCTTATTGCTTACCCCTCATTTCCTAGTGAGTGAAAAAAGCATGATAAATATCGATATTCCCTTCACACAACCTCACCATTCATATGTAAGCAAAATTAGTAAATAATTGCTATCTCTGCACATTGAGACTAAACATCATATACCCAAGAAAAATACATGACAATGTAATTGACATAAATCACAATAATATTTTGGTAAATAATTCCTATATCTACACATTGAGACAAAAAATCATATATCCAATAAAAATACATCATAACGTAATTGACATAATCATAATTCAATCAGCGACCTTCTTGTCACACTTAGCAAATAATCAATAGCATTATAAAACATTTTAATAGATCATAAATTATTAATAACAAAATCATTGAATTAAATTCTAATGTTAAAATAAAAACATAAAAACATAAATTCATTATTTAACCTATTAGATTTGGCATAGGCACTTTGGTCACCTACACTATGGATTGCTTCCTCTCTAATAAAATGGTAAGTCGTTCTTTAAACCAAAATGCCTTTAAAAAATAAGTATTTAAGTATATCATGTCTAAATCACTCAGGGCACTACAATGTTGGCTATGAAGACACACATTTCTATATTGGCCTAAGTGGGAGTGTAGCGATCGTTATCTTTGGAGAAGAACAATATGAAGATGTTGATTAGTGCAAGGATTCTCTAGATGCCAAGTGGATGTTAGGATATTTAGACACTTAAGAGTTAGTTAAGATCAACTTGTGTAATATATACGTTAGGGATAGTGTGTTTCTTTAGCATGCATTAGTATGCATTTGTAAATACTTAATTCGACGGTCACGATATGTTCCCGACATAGAGTGATCTGATGGCTCAAATTCTCTTAGATCATACCTAACCTTGATCCGTGGTTTAACACCCGATTGGTCCATGATCTCTATTTAAAGAGCATGGAGGGTCATTGTTTAGTTGATCGATTATGAGAAACTCATTTGTAACTTTCTTTCTTTGCATAATAAATTGTCCCGTAGAAGCTATTTGGCCGGGGTCGTGGAGTGTTTCCCTTAGGAGGGTTTAAACCACGTCAAAACATCAGTGTGTTGATATGTGATCTGTTTGTGTGAAGTGGTTTCTCTTGGTGTTCGGTCCTTTGGTAGTGCCCTGTGTACCCAATCATGGTATCAGAGCTTTTATGAAGAACCGCTTCCGGTTATGATCTATATCTTGAACTGTTATTGCCGAAACTCGCAAGGGTTTCTGGTTCTGGTATTTCTGTGCATTTCTGGGTTGTGGGAGGTGTTCCATTATGTCTAAAGCATTGTTTCCATTGGGAAATAGTTTTCGTTTGATCGAAAACGGTTTCCGGTTGCTCCAGAAACGTGTATTTCATCAGATCTGAAGGTATAATGTTACAGTGACACATTTTTTTATTTTCTGTTTTTAAAAGAAAAAAATCTCATATTTTATCATTTTTTACTGTTAGATTTTTTTGGGTTCGGATTGTTGCTTTCCCGTCTGCGTATGCTCTTTGCCGTGCACCTTGAGCGATCTCGACAAATCAGAAACAGAAAGGGAAGGGGTTTTTCTCGGCTGCGTATGCTCTTTGCCATGCACCTTGCGCGATCTCGGCAAATCAAAAATAGAGAGAAAACATAGACTTTCTGGGCAAGCTAACGAGATCTAACTCCAGAAGTGTGGAAAAGTTTTTTTTGTTTCGATTTGTGGTGTGTTTTGCAGGGAAAAGGGCAAGCACGCAAACCAAGCAAGAAGAGTAAAAAAAAAAAGCCCCCTTCCTCATTCCCATATTTCACATAACTTTTAATCTAGCTCACTTGGTTCAAAGTTGCTTTATACCTTATTAGGTCTTGATTTCAAGTCTTAGGAAGTTACTTTTAAAATAAAAAGTGCATGCAATTTCTATTGTAAAAGTACATCTCACTTAAATAATAAAAAATAAAAATACAAGTGAGTCACTTAAGTTCTTTTTTTATTGTTGCACTATTTAAAAGTAATATCATTGTAAAAGTGAAATCACTTATTTTACAAAAGTGGTTCACTTAAAACAACTTTCTTGTAAAGTGATTGTCAAAAGGTTCATCTTGGGAAGATGGGGGTTCTTTTTTTGCTGGACATTCTCTAACTGCCACATCACTATTGGGAACATCTTCAATAGTTTCTTTGTTCAAGCATAACTTCATCATACAGAGTCAGTTTTCAGTGCCATTTTTTTTTAAACCACCTATTTTTTCGAGCTCTTCACATCCAGACTATTGGTTTTTGCTTTTACAGCCATTAATTTACAAATATGGCCACCCCTTATGATATTCTACTTAATAGTTCCAACTATTTCTCATGAAAATCTCGTATGGAGGATGTTCTATGAAGTAGGGGACTTTTCAGATTTACCTCAGGGAAAGAAACAGAACCCACTGATGATGATAAGAAAATAAAATGGACAAATAGGTGTGACGAAGCTCGTGGATTAATTGGGATGTCAATCTCTACTAATTTGCGATTCCACATATCTGGAATTGATGAACCTGATGCTGCTTGGGACAAGTTGGAATCTGTGTTTGGTAAACACAATGAAATTCGAGGTCACCAACTCGAAAATGAGTTGATTTCTTTAAATCCAAGTGACTTTTCATGCATTCAAAATTATTTATCTAAGTACAAAACTCTTAAACTCTTATGTGCAGAATGTAAGATTAAGAGGGAAGACAAATAATGCATTTATCATATTCTTTCCAAACTTGGACCTGCATATTCTGTTTTTGTATCTACATTTTACTCCATGAAAGAATCCTTGAATGCAGCTAGCTATCAAGAGCCTAGTCTTGAATCATTTTGTGATTCCTTGATTAGAGAGCAAGATAAACTCATTCATCTTGGAATAATCAACAATGCAGATACATCTGGGAAAGCATTATTGTTCCAACAGAAAGAAAAGTCCAAGCCTCCTAAGAAACAAAATTTTCGTAATAATAAGTCAAACAAGGGTCCAAAACCCTCTTAGTCGGCTCATTCTTTAAAAAATGACAAAGGATCCAAGCCAAAAGGCAAGAAGACTAAGCGTCATTGCAACTATTGCGGGAAAGATAATCATGATGAATCTAAGTGTTTCAAGAATATGGCAGCCTTGGAAGCAACAATGAAGAAGCACCACATCAGCCTAGATTCGCCTTCAGAATCTGCCTCTCATGGACATGCACTTTGTGCTTCTGGTTATTCTTATAATGCATCTTCTTCTTCTACTTCAAATGAATGGCTCATTGATCCTGGAGCATCTTATCATATGGCTAAGGATCAAGCCATCTTTTCTACTATGCATGAATGTAACACCAAACAAATATTTGTTGGTGATGATAGATCTCTAAGTGTTGTAGGAGCTGGAACAGTTCCAGTAGATAATGGTCATTTTAGTGATGTACTATGTGTTCCAAGAATTTCCTACAATTTGTTATCAGTCTATCAGATCACTCATTCTGGTGAAGGTAAAACTGTGACCTTTACACCTCACCAAGTTGTAATCAAGGATTTTAAAGATCCTTAACAGGTCCTAGCTACCGGAATTGTTGATAATATTACCAGGTTGTACAAGTTTAACAACTTTGGGTCATCACCTTTCCCTTCAGTTTTTGTTGATCATAGTGATAACTTGAGAAAACTTTGGCATGAGCGATTTGGTCACTTAAATTATCGCTCATTGCAACAACTATGTAAAGACAATACGGTGACAGGTCTTCCGATGGTATCTTGAAGGGATGGTGTTTGTTCCGGTTGTGTACTCGGAAAACATCATCGGGACAGTTTTGACAAACGTGCCTCTTGGCACGCCTCGGTTCCCTTGGAGCTTGTGCATAGTAACTTGTGTGGTCCTCTTCCATCTGCTTCCTTTTTTTGTTTCAAATATTTCTTAACTTTCATTGATGATTACACCAGATGCACTTGGGCTTAATTTCCTAAAACTTAAGAGCGAAGTATTTAACATGTTCTTGGCCTACAAGGCCCTTGTTGAAAAACAATCTAGTCATCAAATTATTAAGTTAAGATCTGACAATGGAGGAGAATATGTTAACAAAAAGTTCACTACTTTCTGCACTGAAAAAGGCATCCAACAACAGCACACTGTTCCATATACACCACAACAAAATGGTGTAGCTGAGCGGAAGAGCCGCACTTTAAAAGAAATGGCTAATTGTATGATCCAATCTAAGGGACTAAGTCTTCAATTTTGAGCTGAAGCCATTAATTGTGCAAATTACACAGTTAATCGCACCCCTACTAAAGCATTACAAGGTATAACACCGAAAGAAGCATGGAGTAAAACTAAACCTGATGTAAGTCACTTCCGTTTGTTTGGTAGTGAAGCATGGGCTCACATTCCGGATGAAAAACGAAAAACATTGCAGCCTAAAAGTGAAAAGTGCATATTTGTTGGATATTCTGAAGATGTAAAAGGTTATAGACTTCTTCAACCACATTCTCATGATATAATCATTAGAAGATATGTTAAATTTGATGAAAATCTCTTGGCCTACGAGCCTAACTCGGCGATTGTGCCATCTTTGTCCTGCGAGCCTGATTCGGCGTTTGTGCCTTCTTCTTCTTCTTCCAACTTCCTTGACAGATTTCCAACTCCAGTTTCTGATGATGACAGTGAGGATGAAAATCCACCTCCGCCTGCTCATGTTCCTCCAGTTGCACCAGCACAAGTGCTTCCTCGATGGGTCCGTTCAACATGTGAAGCAACTGGTGATCTTGCCGGTGATCCTAGAGATCAACATCGAACACGTTCTCAGTTTCAGCGAACCTCTTCTCTTTTGGCTCAAGTTTCCGAGAATCATGATCCAGAAACTTTTGCAAAAGCTTCAGGGAATCCAGATTGGGATGCAGCTATGGATGAAGAATATCGTTCCTTAATGGCGAATGATACTTGGGATCTTGTACCTCTTCCAAAAGGAAGAAAACTTGTTAGATGTAAATGGGTCTACAAAACTAAGTATGCATCAGATGGAAGCGTTGAAAGACTTAAGGCAAGGTTAGTTGCCAAAGGTTTTTCCCAAGTTGAAGGGATTGACCACAATGAAACCTTTGCTCCCATCGCAAAAATGAACTCCATCCGCCTTGTTCTTTCCCTTACAGCCTTACATAACTGGGAAGTCCATCAAATGGATGTTAAGTCTGCCTTCTTACATGGTGATTTACAGGAGGAAATTTACATGGAACAACCTCCTGGATATGTTCAGAATAACTCTAGTCTTGTCTGCCGCCTTAAGAAATCCTTATATGGCCTTAAGCAAGCTCCTAGAGCTTGGTATGCCAAAATGGATAACTTTCTCCTTGACACTAGTTTTTCGAGATGCCATTCTGACCCCAATGTCTATACCAAGAAAGTAGGAAACCATCTTATCATACTTGTTCTATATGTTGATGACCTTATTCTTACTGGTAGTGACCCTAAGCTTATAACCCATGTGAAATCTAGTCTTAAACAAAATTTTGAAATGTTAGACTTAGGACATTTGCATTATTTTCTTGGTCTCCAAGTCCTGCAAACCAAAGAAGGAATCTTTCTTTCTCAGTCTAAGTATGCTTGTGACCTTCTTCGTCGCTTTCACATGGAAGATTGTACACCAGCCCCTTCTCCCTTCTAGTCTGGAGTCAAACTTTCTGCCACTTGTACTTCACCTGAAGTCGATGCCACCTTGTATCGTCAGCTTGTTGGTAGTCTCTTATACTTGACTCATTCCCGTCCTGACCTTTCCTTTGACGTTGGTCGTGTTGCCCATTATATGCAGACACCTCATGAAAGTCATTGGAAAGAAGCTAAAAGAATACTTCGATATATTCGAGGTATAGTTCAGTTTGGGATTCATTACAGTACAGGGGGGAAACCTTTGTTGGTTGGTTTCACTGATTCAAATTGGGTCGGCGATCCTGATGATCGAAAGTCTACTGCAGGTTATGTTTTCAATATAGGATTTGGACCTATCACTTGGGCTTGTAAGAAACAACAAGCTCTTGCTCTTTCTTCAGCAGAAGCAGAATATCGAGCCGTAGTTAATGCCAGTCAGGAAGCTTTATGGCTTCAACAGATCCTTTCAGATTTTTGATTCGAGCAGCAGTAGCTTACTCCACTTTGGTGCGACAATCAAAGTGCCATCAAGCTTGCCAAAGATCCAGTTCTACATCAACGCAGCAAACACATTGAGCTACATATGCTCTTCATCAGAAATCTTGTTCATGATCGTGTTCTTGAAGTGCTCTTTTGCCCTACAGATGATCAAGTTGCAGACACCTTCACCAAGTCTCTTACAAAAGCGAAGTTTTCTAAACTTCGATCTATGTTAGGAGTTCATGAACTTGTCATTAAGGGGGGATATGTTCTAATGCCTCCTTCCTTCTCCTAATAGTGTCACTTTTGTAAATCCTTCAATCCTATCCCAAGTTGTTCTTAAGGGGGGATGTTAGGATATTTAGACACTTAGGAGTTAGTTAAGATCAACTTGTGTAATATATCCGTTAGGGATAGTGTGTTTCTTTAGTATACATTAATATGCATTTGTAAATACTTAATCCGACGGTCACGATATGTTCCCAACTTAGAGTGATCCAACGGCTCAACTTCTCTTAGATCATACCTAACCTTGATCCGTGGCTTAACACCCGATTGGTCCATGATCTCTATTTAAAGAGCATGGAGGGTCATTGTTTAGTTGATTGATTATGAGAAGCTCATTTGTAACTTTCTTTCTTTGCATAATAAATTGTCCCGTAGAAGCTATTTGGCCGGGGCCGTGAAGTGTTTCCCTCAAGAGGGTTTAAACCACGTCAAAACATCGCTATGTTGATCTGTGATCTGTTTGTGTGAAGTGGTTGCTCTTGGTGTTCGGTCCTTTGGTAGTACCCTATGTATCCAATCAGTGGAGCATGTAGTGCAACAAAGAGCAAAAAATTATGAATTGAGAGTTGGAAAACTTGCTGAAGAAATGACATAGCTCTTAGCACAAAAGGAAATTGTATTTTAGAAAAAACAAGAAAATGGAGAAGGAATTGGTTAATATATGGATGTGATGATTCAATGTCAATATTTCCATGAAAAAAGGTTTGTCTGACTTTAGCTTCCATAGGTGCATAGTTTGAATTGTTGAGTAAATTTCTTGGAGGCAATGCAATTTTCTATTGGAAGCATATGACTGAAGAAGACTAGTTAAGAATAAGTTGCATGGGATCATCTTTTTTAAGGATAATATGGCCACATGGGGGTTGTTATTAGCAATGTGAGCCAAAGTGGCATGGATGATATCTCTTCAAATATCTCATAGGGAAGAGGTTCGCCTAGAGCACATGGTTGGATGTGTAGTGGATCAATGTAGATATTATGGAAGGAAAATTCGTGATAACATTCTTGATCAACATTAGGTTTTGTATGCCATACGGGTGAGTTTGAAACGTTATTTGTACAAAATTATTATGAATAAGTAGTTTAAACATGCTATGATTTGGATCTTTTAGAGTTACACTTTTATGACCATTTTTAAGTGAAATGGCTAAAAATTAGGTAGAATTGTTGAAATTGTAGATATCATTTGTTGAGATTGCAAAATCTAGTTGCAATAGGGGTATTTGAAGTTGTTGAATTCATTTACCCATTCAAAAATGCAATTTTAATTTTGACCATATTGTGAATAATGATAAGCTAAAAAAATCCAAACCTATAACACTATGCATTTATTATTATTATTTTATGATTTTGAATCATTTTGATAATATATTAATTTATTTGTATTTGACAAGATCCCAATCTAAAAATAGTTAAACACTCTACTCCTTTTAATCACACCTATAGGTGTTTATATCTTAGAATTTGGGGTGGACTACCATCTATGTTTTTCCTAGATTGAAAGAGGATGGGCCAAGTGTACTATCTAGATTGATTTTATGGGAATCGTTCAAAATTTGAAATAAAAAATTATAAAAAATGAAATATAAAAAATAATTGGTAGCTTATTCATGGATATGTAATGTCCCCAATTTGGCCAATTTTTGAACCTTGGACTAGTGAAACCCCAAACTGTCTCAAATGATCCCAAGTGGTTTCGAATTATGTCTAGAGTGGATTGAGGTGTATTAGGACACAATAATGCAGATATTATATTCTTGGACACTTTCTAAATACTTCAGCAACTTTCATTTACAATTAGAGAGTGAAAGACAAAATTACTAGGAAAATCGATGTTGAAATCCCCAAGGGTATATGGCTCCAAAAGACTCCTAGGGATTTCGAATTGGGTCTGAGAGTGTTTGAAGGGTATTAGGACATAAAAATTAACCTAACGGGTGGTTATAAACTATCAAAATACTTCTGAAACATTCATTTAAGTTCATGATAAAATAGGGAAATTTGCTAGTAAATTCAAGGTTCAAATCCCCAAGGGTAGATGTCACTAATGGCTTCCCAAATGCAGTAATAACCTCCCAAATTTCAAAAAAAAGACATGGATTAGTTATATGACTTCCATGGGAAACCAAATACAACATTAATTAGTCCCTAAAGGCTGCTGCAACTCTCATATATCAGATATTTGTAAACATGTCTTAACATAGGGGGAAATGAGAGAAAAACACTATAACTTGCTATGAAATTTGAGAGAAATGTTACAAGGACTTGCATAAGGTGTATGAAACTTATTCAGTATATTCATGGCTCTCCAAACAACAATAAAACCACATATATTTATTGATACAAGTTGATACCAAACAACTTCAAGCTCTCTCCACAAGATATATGGGAAAATTGCACCATTCATACATAGTTTGGTATTTTTACATGGTTTTACTTGGATTTTAGATCTAAGGTATATATGATCGTAAAATAAAGAGTGTGGACATCATATTACAAATAAATTTGACCCCTTGGACTCCCCCAAAGATATCATCATCTCTCCATGTGTGCCCTTCCTCCGAGACCAAGAATATAGAGAGAAAATTGGAAGAGACGTGGGAGCAAGTTGAAGAAGAAAAGATCACGAGCAGACCTATAGCTTTAACTTGAAAAAATGACTCTATTGTAGCTCCAAATTAAAGGTTTTAATGGCCTCTCCAATTTCCAATTAGGATTGGAATCTTGCACCCTCGAAGTTGGTACTAAGGCAAGTAGAGTAAACACTCCACTAGCATGGACAAGCTATGCTCTCCAATTTGCAAAATGAGAAATGATCAAAAGATGCCCTCTTTCTTTCCTCTTGTCTTTTATTAACCTCCCAATGCCTCCTTAGCTCAAATTCCATCCAAGAGACTCATCCCAACTCAAGTTAGCGAGAGATTCCATGAATGCCACTTGTTCAACTTTTCCTAGCTCTCCTCTTCCATCAATTCGAATGGGGGCTCTTGGGGCCCTAAATCCCCTTGTGCGCCCTCTTGGAGGCTATTTTTATCCATGAAATTTCATATATGTCATATTTCAGCAATCAGGTCTGAAATTTGTCATAGTTTCATAGAATCTTCATCATTGTTATCATATGAGTTAGGGAATCTAGCTCCAAGTGTCACAATTATTCTAAGATGTCTCTTCCTCTTCCATGGGAGTTTCTCTTCCACTCCAATTCAACCTTACATGATTAATGCAATGAATAATACCTCTTTAAATCCCCCAAGTATGTTACCCTTCATCTTGAACTCAAATTGGTGGGAGAATAATGCCAAGCGTAGTGGGGAATCTTGCCACATGTGGGTCCCACAACCTCTTGTGTACCTTCATGATCCAATGCCACCTAATTTTATTTTATTATTATTTATTTGACCCATTTAATGTGAATTTGTAAGTCTAATGTCATTTTGGGTCTTGTAGCTCCCTTATTCCAACTTTTAATGCTTCCACCCCCAACCTAGGGAACTAGTAATTTTCCTCCAAGATAGTTCATTTGGATGGGTATATTACAAACTTTGAATTGGGAATTTTCTCTTAATGTGACCCACCTTGTCCATTTGGATCTAATTTTACATTATTACTAACTTGGACATCATTCTTGACAATTATTTGACCCTTAGCACCAATTTGACAAACTATCATGAGTATGGCCAAGTGGCTTACTCCATTGTGACCCAATGCAAAATTTGGGGACATGAAAAATCCTCCCCTCCCAATATTGCTTGTACTCAAGCAATTTCAAACATGGATATTGAAGAACCTACTTTCTTTCCAAAACTTTGCTTCCAAAAATCTGAGTAGTGGCACTAATGTACTACAATTTTGTTTCCAAAAGCAAGGAGATGTGGGTTTTCTTTTTGCATATTGATATCCCCTGTAACATCACCAATAAACACCAAAACATTAATTAAATCCATCAAAAAAAGTTTGCACAATCACTCTTTACCTCTTTCATTTTTTGGAAACCCTTTCTGATACCACTGTATAATTCTTTGAAGTTACCACTGAATTTCCCAACTTTGAGTCTTCAAGATGCCATGGAAATTTTAGAGAGGAACCACCATGTTGGCTGCTGCACTACTCTGATTAAAATCACCTTATTAAGTGGGGACTCAATCTCCCATACTACTTGTTTCCCCAAAAAAAATGAAACCAATGAGACTAAAAATTATCCTAGGGTTCCATTGTTTGTATTGCACTCCATCAATTAGGAGTGCTCTCCAACTCATACCATTAGGCAAGATAATTCCTGGATCCCATTTCCTTATATCCATTCTTCCAATCATCATAAGTACAAGAGATAGCTCATCAAAGTACATAACAACATAATAAAAATGTACATCAAGGAGGTGCCTCATCAAAGAATCATGAAAGTGTTTGTACCTCCAAGTAAGTAGACCACCATTTTCCAAATGCATACAAGCATCAAGTGACCAATCAAATCTGCTCCAATGAAATAGGTGAGGATACCATGCCCTATAATGATTCTCCAAAAGGATGCATGATGCATCAAAATAATCAGCCATGTGTTCTTTCATCCGAGAAGTGAATGAAGAACCTCCACTCAAATCTGAACCAATTAGGGAGGAAAGAAAACAATGAGCCTTAAAGGGGCTCACATAAGTACCATTTATGCATCCATGGATATGTGTATCATCAAGAAATAAAAAAGGATGTTGCTTCCAATAAAAAATTTCTCCAATCAAACATCTCTTTACCCAAGTAGTTTATGAAGTTCCTCCAACATCAGTTGAACTAAGCAAGGAGCAAGGAAAATCATGAGTCTTCAAGTGACTCAAGTGAACATCATAGGTGCATCCATGAAGATATGTATCATCGTAAGGTAAAAAAGGATGCTGATGCAAATGTAAAAAATAAGGTGCTCTAATCATGTCATCATCAAAAGCAGAGATAGGAGTTTCATACCCCTCATGTGGCACCATTACAAAGAAACATTTCACCCAATTTTCATCCCCAATTGATGTGGCTGAAAAAGAAGTAGGGAGTGAAGAATTATGAACCAACCTTAACTCTTTGCAACTCTTACCCATCGAAATATTTAATTCATCTTCTCCATAATTGGCTGGTCCAACTATTGTGAGATCATGGGCCTCCTCCAAGGCTCTGCAACTCTCTCCATGAGGAAACTCATAATCCCTCTGAACAAAGACAAGTGTTTGTCTTCCTTCTTGTTTTAGTGTAGCATCTTCAAGCACCTGCATATCAACATGTACCTCATGTTCCACCATCACATGAGGTTCCTCCTTGGTAACATAAATTCTTTCATCCATTGGCCGATTGTCTGATATGTAGGAGGGTGTAAAGGACATTTGCAACTTCTCTTGAAGTTGCTCAATATGCACCATAGATTTTTGGAGTGTATTTTGGGTGGACTCCAACTCATTTGAGAGCTTGTCATTCTCTTCTGCATCCTTCAAGGTTATTCCATGATACAAACCAACAAGCTCAATTAAATAATCTCTATCAGAAAGAAAATTCAAAAAATTACCTTTGGTGTCCAACATTGCCTTCTGGATTTTCTCCATGTCTTCAAGGGAATATTTCTCCTCCACACACCAACAAAATTTCGAAACCAATGTATGTGTGTCATGGAGAGTTTTCAAGGCCTCTTGAATCCTCTTTTCATCCATCTTCAAGGACCCTTCAAGAAAATGAGGCTCTTGCAAATTAACTTCCTCATCTTCTTCCTTCTTGCTTGGACCAACTTCATGAAGCTCAAGTGGTGATGGGCAAGTTGATCTTGGTTCTTCTTCAACTGCTACAAGGTATTCATTTTCATGCTTAATGGAAGTTTGGCTTGCATCAACACTTTCAAAAGTGATCTCTATGTCACCAAAATAGAGGCGTGAGAACCCATCAATAGGTAATCCTTCATAGTTCAAGCATCCATCAATAAATGCTCTTTGATTCATGTCCAAGGTAGAATGTGTCTCAAAATGATCTTCAATATTTTCAATAGAGTCTTCTTCATGGTCATGTGATGTCCCTTCATATTTTTCAGAGTCACTTGGGAGTGACTTTCGACCCTCTTCATGTAATGCTTCTTTTTCGTTACATATTTCAGAACTAGGTGGCTCATGGGTCTCCTCCTTTTCACTCAATGTTGGAGCCAAGGCCGCAGCTATGGTAAAAGCTGCGAATTTTGAGGAAAAAGCACAAGTATGGAAGAGTGCTAAGTTTTGAATAAGCGCCAATTTTGGGGACAGAAGAAGACGGTGCGCAGTACGGTGCCAGATGGAGGAGCTCAGCGCGGATCACGGACCGGGAATCGCGGAGCTCGCGCGCACGTCAGAAGGGAATGAAGGTAGCAGAGTGGAAAGCTCAGCTACCATAATCAATGAAGCAATGGAGTAGAGGGCTCAGCTACCCTCATTTAAGGCTAAGTACAGAAGTTATGGTTGCTCGGATCAAGGAAGAGCAACGAACCAAAGCATTGAAGGCGAAGGACGAGGCATCCATACCCGTAAGCTGCGCCGGAATTCATGGAGCCTGCAGGAAGCGGCGACATGACTGCAAGCGGCGCCTACAGTACACCTAGCCATGTGCGTGGTTAGGGTTTTTGGGGATTACTGCTGGGAAAGGCCCACAGTTTTGTAAAGGTGCGACCGCCATGGCCACCTATATATATGAATAATTGTAATGGGTAGATGTTAGTTAGTGAGATAGAGAGTCAGTTGGTGAGACAGATAGCTAACTAGTCAGTAAGCGGGGTTAGCAGTGAAGCTAATCCTTGAGTTGCAGACAGTCCGAGGCGACGTCTGAACTATTGTAATCTCTGGAGAGGAAGAGAATAGATCGAGAGAAGGGATCCCAGCTGTGTGCGTGGAGTTTCCTGGAAAGATCTAAGGCTGCAGCTGTGTGCGCAGCATATTGTATAAGTCTATCATTTTCTGGTTAATATAAGATACTCCCGTGGACGTGGTTCTCCCCGTGGAGGTGGACTTCATATTTCTCGCTATTATGATGTTGTGATAGAGATGATTACCTGTTTTAGCTTACTAACGGTGAATACAGAAATATTGCATTATCTTTATGAATGTGTCGAGTAAATCAGTAAAGCTTCCTTAAGAACTATAATCGTTAAGAGTAGAAGGTATTGGTAAGACGACGTCGCCGTTGCGATAGGAGAATCAGTTGCTGCGACGAGCTCGCAAGTGAAACTACGTATAGGATATCCGCGCAGAGGATTATTGGTTCTAGCGCAGGAGTGGAAGTACCGCGCAGGAGATTGAAAGCTGTCGCGCTCCTAAGTCTGAAGAGAGTTCAGACCGTCGCCTTAGAGGAATCGTCAAGGACGAAAGAGCAATCTCCGTGTCGCCTAGGTTAAGGAAACCTGATTCCTTAGCCCCCCATAGCCACTTCGGGTGAGACCTCGAGCTGCCGCGCAGCTCGTTGCCGAGAGGGCCAGTGCGCCAAGGGGTTTTGTTGCTGCGCTTCATTAAAACCCGGGTCTGTCCAAAAAGCAGCCAACAAATGGTTCCGTTGCCGCGTGAATGAGACTTGTTATTTCACCGACACGCGAGATTGAGGCGAAATCCAGAGAAAGAAGGGAGCCAACAAATGGTTCCGTTGCCGCGTGAATGAGACTTGTTATTTCACCGACACGCGAGATTGAGGCGAAATCCAGAGAAAGAAGGGAGCCAACAAATGGTTCCGTTGCCTTATGACTTGTTGCTGTGAGACTTGCTATTTTTGCGACGAAGAAGACTGTTGCTGGAGCCAACAAATGGTTCTGTTGCTCAGCTAACAAATGTGTTACTGGAATCCTACAACTACAGAAATTCAGGAGTGGTTCGATTTAAAGGCTAAAGAGTTCGCTGAACAAGAAAATAAAAGCTCTAGACTCCAGCCAGAAGAATGGTTGCAGAAGTATATCTATACTGACCTTCATGAAATTTTCTTTGTCACATTTGCACTTGAGTTACATGCTTGGATAGCCAAGTTAGCAGATACTAGACCCACTGTGTATATTGATCGACCAGTTGCTTGGACAACTGAGCTAGTCAGTATTCTGAAGCGGGTAGATAATTCTGTGTCCCGCGCAGTAGACTTTTGGTTGAATAGTCTGCTGGAAGGTTTCATCACTGAGTTTGCAGTGGATACAAGAAAGAGTTTCAGTGAAGCTGAGAGGAGTTTCTTTCAAGCACATAGAGGTAAGTTCCTGAATTCTTTGAACTTATCGATTAAAATGCTTCTGTATGAAAAAGCAAAACTATGTATAGCTTCAGATGAATAGCATAGACAAGTAATGTCCGTAGACTCTGATAGTGACCCTGAAGTTATTGGTTGCACTCGTAGTGGAAAACAGTATAAAGTAGGCCTTGACCAACATTCTTTTGAGTCAAGCCCAGAAGACAGTCAAGTTCCTAGAGCACGCCACATAGAAAGACAAGGGAGTGTTCATATCCCTTACCACCCTTTTACACCGCAAAAGCCAGACAAAGCTCAGTATAATCCCGCAGTAACACCTTCTAGTAGCCCACACGGTACTTCTAGTACCTCTGTACCACCTTTGTTCGACCAGTCCAGAAGAACTGCTACAGCACCTACACCTCAACCTAGCACAAGAAAGATGGGTGATGACATGAAACTACCAACTTTTAGAGGGACAGGGATAGAAGACCCTGAGCAACACTGGTTCCTATGTGAATCCATTTGGACAATTAAGCAAATTAATGATGATGCTGTTAAACTGGTTCAGTTAGCAACCACACTAAGAGACAGAGCCTTAACTTGGTTCATGAAATACTCAGCAGCACAGAATAGAACGCTTGCTGAGGTAAGAAATGCAATGATTAGAGAATTCAAGAAACCTAAATCAGAATCACAGTGTATAACAGAGCTCAAAGACATCAAGCAGTTACCCATAGAGTCAGTATGGGACTTTGACCAAAAGTTCAAAGCCTTGATAGATCAAGTAAGCTTTGAGTTTGCACCACAACAGCATAAGGAATGGTTCATTGCTGCGTTGCTTCCACACATTAGACTTCCTCTTATGCAACAGAATCTCACTACTCAAGAACAAGCTCTAGAGATGGCTATGAAACTAGAAGCTTCACCAATTGCTGGAACAAGCAACGATGTTGCGCAGTTGCAGAACCAGTTAGCAAACTTAACCCTGCAAGTGCATGATATTAAGAAAGGCAAGGATGTTAAGGAAGACATATGGTGTACAAAATGTAAAGCACAAGGTCATTCAAAGGACCACTGTCCTGTTTTCATAGAGTATATTGCAACTGGAGCACCTAATCCTTTACCACAGCCACAAGGGTCTTGGTGTGAAATCTGTAGAACTAGAGGTCATAGACCTCAAGAATGTCACTTACTTCAGAAATATGTACAAAATCCAAAGAACCTATATTGTAATTTCTGTAAATCAGTAGGCCACGATGAAAACAATTGCAGAGCATACGACCTTATGATGGAAAGGAAACATGATGTTTATAGAGTACAGTCAGAAGCACAAGGACCCGTAGCAGGTCCACAGTATGACCAAACTCGCGACGACCGAACAGGAAATTACAGAGGCCATGGACGCACAACAAACTTTGGCCGCGGAAGAGGCCAGATCACTTGTTATAATTGTGGAGTGCAAGGTCATTTTGAAAGAGATTGCCAAAACCCTACAACCCTTTGCAGATATTGTAAATCTTATGATCATATCATTGAAGAATGCCCCCAATTGATGACTAAAATGCAAGCAAAGACGCCACAGGTCAACCAGAATATTCAACTGATTGGAGCAGAAAAAATGGAACCAGACCGTACAGTTAACATTGTGACGCGCAGTGGAACAACCACTGGTGCGCCAGAGTCGGGAACTGGAAAGCAAGCGACGCAATGGGTGCGCCGCGCTAATATTAAACCAGCCCCACTTAATCTGCAGAAGCAAAAAGAAGCATTCAAGCAAGCCCAAGAGTATTTCTCAGATCCCAAAGCTTCAAGTTCTGTCACAAATCCGCATAATGACATTAGATCGCAAGTGCTAAGACAAGACAACCTGGTACAAGAACAGGCCACTACATCCGGAAGGCCTGATGAAGAAGATGCACTAGGTACTGTCCATAATTTTCTAAGGAACTGCTTAAAGTTGTTGCGCAATGAAAAAGCAACTATGGAACTTCAACACCTATTGGATAAATGTCAACAATCTGCTTCGACTAACACGCCGCAGCGTGCTGTTCACCAGATTGGGAGTCACGTTAGAACTGGAAAAGAGATGAGGCTCACAGCGCAGATTGGAGCATTTGAGATGGATGAAGTCATTTTAGATTTGGGCTCAGAAGTTAATGTTCTCACCATGCAGACATGGGAACAGATGGGAAGTCCTCAACTTACAAGATCCCCTATCCAGCTAAGACTCGCGAACCAGCAACAAGTCTCTCCATTGGGCAGATTACCCAATGTACCTATTGATATTGAGGGAGTAAGAAGTTCTGCAGACTTTGAAGTAATCAAAATCCTGGATGATAGTAGACCTTACCCAACACTTTTAGGTATAGACTGGGCATTTGATAATTTAGCTGTCATTAACTTGAAGAAAAGACAGATGACCTTCGAGGACGACCAGATTAGGGTCATTGCACCGCTTGATCCTATTCAAGGACCAAGGTATATAGAACCCATTCGGGCAGAAGAAGAAGCGCGCCACATGGAAAGTTTGTATCAGATGACTGCTAGTCAGAGTGATTATGTCAATCCCACAGCAGATGGCCATATCAGCTGGCGATGCGATAGTTCGTGCACATCAGACTCAGATGCAGGATTGGAAAACTGGCAGAATCGCTTACATGAGGTTTCTACAAGACGTTGCGCCATGATGACTAAATCCATTCGATGGATTGGAACAGAATTGACCGACACTCTAATTTTTGATGGTCTAACTAACGTAAGTGAATTCATACAGGCATATGAACAACAGCTTCCAGAACAGCAGCGCATACAGGCATTAGATGTATCACTGCGCGCTACACCAGCAAGATGGTGGGGTGCGCATAAATCGAATATTCACACATGGCAAGACTGTCGCAGATTGATACTGCGCAGATTCCAGGACACCACAGCAGAAGTGTCGCGCAAATACGAGGGACAGAGTGACCCTAGGTCACACATCGAAGCATGCATTCAGCAATGGTCAGATATTCCGGACGATGAGTGGGTTCACCTATTCATCCACACATTGGACACAGTTCCAAGGAACTGGTACACTGAAACAGAATTGCGCAGAGGCACTCTTACTTGGCCTCTAATGATAGAAAGTTTTCAACTTACCTTCAGTTTTGAGTCAGAGCATCCGAGTATTGATCAAGCTCTGAAGTGTATTAAAAAGAAGGTATTTGAACCATGTCTATTACCAGAATATTCCCAGCCGGATTGGGCTGTTCAGATAGAACATGCCCTCGAATGCTATAATTTCACCACTAGAGAAGAGGAGGATAATCCTCGCAACATCAATATTCCAGAATCAGAAGGGACGCGCAATGTTGAAGGTCCTCAGCTTGATATCCCTGCCACTACAGAACACATCAAGCTTAGAAAGGTTAACATTGGTACAGAAGCCGAACCCAAGTTTGCTTCTATAGGAGACTATTGGGATGATGAAACTGTTGCGCATATTTCAGATTTATTACGTGACTACCAGGATATCTTTCCTACCAAATTCACAGAAATGAAAGGCATCCTAGGAGACTTAGGAGTGATGCGCATACCTCTGAAACCAGATGCCAAGCCAGTAAAGCAGCGCCCATACAGGTTGAACCCGCGCTATAAAGAAAAAGTCAAAGAAGAAATTGACAAAATGCTCGCAGCAGGTATTATTGAGCCAGTAGAAGAAAGCGATTGGATTAGTCCTATGGTTGTGCAAGAGAAGAAGACAAAAGGTGAAATAAGAATTTGCGTGGACCTGCGCAAACTCAATGACGCATCAGCGCATGATCCATTTCCTACGCCCTTTACAGATGAAGTGCTTGATAATGTTGGAGGACAAGAGGCTTACTCCTTCACTGATGGATTTTCGGGATACCATCAGATCAGAATTCATCCAGACGACCGCCATAAGACTACTTTTGCGACTGAATGGGGCTCATTCCAGTACACGGTAATGCCCTTTGGTCTTAAAAACGCTCCTGCTATCTTCTCTAGAGTCGTTGTTGCTGTTTTTAAAGAATTTATCCATAAGTTCTTAGAAGTCTATTTTGATGACTGGACTGTATTTGGCTTATTAAAGAACCATATAGAGAACCTGCGAATGATGTTAGAAAAATGTAGACAGCACCAGATTTCCCTTAACTTGAAAAAATGTATCTTCTGTGCTCCTTTTGGTATTTTGTTGGGTCATATTGTATGCAGACAAGGACTCCTGATGGATCCTGCGAAGGTTGCCATCATTGCTAATTTACCGGCGCCCAACTCAGTCAAGCAATTGCGCACTACATTGGGACATACTGGATACTACAAAAAGTTTATCAAAGGTTATGCAAAGATCACAGCACCTATGGAAAGACTGCTGAAAAAGGATTCGAAATTCCAATGGACAGAAGAATGCCAACAGAGCTTGGACACACTTAAAGACAAGATGATCACTGCGCCAATTCTAGTTTTCCCAGACTGGAATAAACCCTTTCATGTTCATGTCGATGCTTCTTCCATAGCATTGGGGATCGTACTTACACAACCAGGAAAAGGAGGTATCGATCACCCCATTGCTTACTCTAGCCGAAAGTTGTCCACAGCAGAGAAAAACTACACTACTACAGAGAGAGAAGGACTAGCTATGGTGTACGCCCTACAGAAGTTCAGACACTACTTACTGGGCGCACATTTTAAAATGTATACTGACCATTCTGCTTTGAAATACTTGGTCAATAAGCCAGTGTTAGGGGGAAGAATTTGCAGATGGCTACTGCTTTTTCAAGAATATGATTTTCAGGTTATTGTAAAGCCAGGTAGATTGAATGCAGGACCTGACCACTTATCTAGGATTGAGTCAGGAGAAGAACCTACAAATCTGGAGGACAATCTTCCTGACGCGCAGTTGTTCTCTATTCAAGCAGCAGATGAATATTATTCTGATATCCTTGAGTTTCTCACTACTGGACAAGCGCCAGTTGAGTTTACAGTCCAGCAGAAGAAACAACTTGTTGTCAAAGCCGCAGACTTCACTTTGATAGCAGGCCAGCTTTATAAGTTGGGCCCCGATGAAGTCTTGCGCAGATGTATTCTACCACATGAAAAGAACTCTATCATCGCAGAAGCGCACTCAGGCACCGCAGGAGGCCATTTCGCAGGAAAGCCGACTGCTCAGAAGATCTTAGCTGCAGGTCTTTGGTGGCCGACATTGCATAAAGATACCAAGGAATTCTGCAAATGTTGCGATGTGTGCCAGGGAACAGGAAAACCTTCAAGAAGAGATGAAATGCCGCTAAGACCTCAGATAACACTACGCGCTTTTGATAAATGGGCCATTGATTTTGTAGGTCCTATCAACCCACCAGGAAAGAGAACCGGCGCAAGATACATCATCACAGCTACTGAATACCTCACCAGATGGGCTGAGGCTAAGCCAGTTAAGAACTGCGACGCTGCCACGGTCGCGCAGTTCATTTTTGAGAATATTATTACTAGATTTGGATGTCCACTAATTCTAATGAGTGATCAGGGTACACATTTTCTCAATGAGACTATAGAAGCCCTTACTGAAGAATTCCAAATTAGTCACCATAAGAGCACACCCTACCATCCTCAAGCTAATGGTACGGTGGAGGCATTCAATAAAATTCTTGAGAATGCCCTGACGAAGATCTGTAACCAACAAAGAGATGATTGGGACCTTAGAGTCACAGCTGTATTATGGGCTTACAGAACTACCTGCAAGAAATTAACAGGCCACACACCTTTCAGTTTGGTGTATGGACAAGAAGCAGTTATGCCTATGGAATACATTATTCCCAGTCTCAGAATTGCGCAAATTACAGAAATGACAGATCCTGATACTATGAGCGCAAGACTCTCACAACTGCTTGCCTTAGAAGAAGACAGACTCCTAGCCGGATTCCATCAACAGGTACAGAAGGCAAGACAGAAAGCTTGGCATGACAGGCATACTAAGAACAAAGTCTTTCAGGAACGAGACTTGGTACTCCTCTATGACAGTAAATTTACCAAGTTTCCAGGCAAGTTTCATGCACATTGGTTAGGCCCTTTTCAGGTGACGAAGATAACTGAAGGAGGAGCAGTTCAGCTTGCGAAGCTGAACGGAGAATTGCTACCTACCATGATCAACGGGAGTCGGCTTAAGCTTTACCGCGACGGCCACTCCGCCCTGTCGACTTAAATAACTGCTCAAAGGAATGCAGATGCCCAGTGTAGTTGAAAGAGACATCGCATCCAGTCTACACGGAAGTCGCGAGACCCTCAGTCTCTGGCTTCCCGCGCAGTTCCATGAAACATCCGCGCATGTCTATAAAGTTTGCATGGAGCGAACCTAATTGCGCTCTTGCGAAGTTTTCCGGATGGTCAAACCATCGCTCTTGCGAAGTTCCCTGTGATAAATTGCCGCTTGAAAAAGTTTTGTTGTAGACCCCTATAGGCACAGTTTCCTAAGTCGAAATGACCCGCCGAAAATTTTGAATTACCGCAGTTATGTAGCCGCGTCTGAATAAATGAAGGATAAACCCGCCATTTAAGTGTAGCCGCTCTGACAGATTCGGCTTGATCTCCGTAAGATTTGCATTTAAACCATGTGACGGAAAGTTTTAGCTTCTCTCGGAAGCCTGTCAGAGCCCGTCCATCACAGTAAATGCACCAGAGAGGCGAAGGGAATAGAAGGGTTGTCAACTCATGCATAGCCGCCTACAGCTAGTAGCCCCACTTGCTCGTATTTACTCTCACCTTAGCTATAAATACCCAACACTTGTATAATTTCAGGTTACTTTTCTCGAGCTGCATAGTCTTGTGTGAATCTAAGCCATTGTTTTCAGAGCCGAGTCATGCAGAGTGCTTCCTTTGATGTCAGTGTTCATATCCCACACTGTTCTGCGGTCTGTCTAAGTTCTTGTTACCTATACCCGTTCACGACGGAGAACCTGTCGACTGAAGAAGTCGTTCGTCAATTCCTGCGCCGAGGCCTAGATTTCGGCATGACTACTCCCGTGACTGCTTCGACTTATGTACATCCTGGTTATCAGGATCCCAGACAATCCCCAGCCACACGAGCATCTCAGCCACAGCCAGAAGAGCCCGTTCCAGAGCCGCTGGCCACTATGGTGAATTATATTCCGCCGCGACCAGACGATGCACCAGAGGTGCATATTCCGAAGAATGCAAAGTATCCGCTTCCGTTACCTCCACTACCGGTTGCCGTGCGAATAGAAGGGTCCCTGCTCGGACACCTTCCACTGGTCAAGTTCTCTGATTTCAACCTGGGAGACTATAAGACATATCCTCAGTTCTAGCTAGACCGATATCTGACGGTAGTGCATAATCCCACCAGAAAGGTTGACGAATTCATCCCGAAGGGATTTGCAGCAAATCTGGAGCGCCCTGGACTCCTGAACCTGTTAAAGCTACCGCATTTTGGGCGTAGCAACGAAGTGAACGCAGTTGTTAAAACACTGCTATCCTGCGCTCATGGAGGTTACCTTTGGCTCGGGAGGCCAATCGATTTAAATGTCGATTTGATTCATCGCATTACTGGCCTGTCTAAGGTTGGTAAGGATCCCAATATCCATTTCATGGGAAAGGAGAAGGATAGAAAACTGGCTGCAAAGCTGGTCCAGAAATACAACCTTACAAGAGGAGGTCGGGCTTATGACCTCACAATAGTAGAAGACGAAGCACTCAGATTTACAGGAAGTCTGCTCGCAGGCAGACTTCTCACGAAGTGCAGACCGAAGGAAGTTACTGGAGCTGTCGTGGAACTTGCCATCGCAGCTGCGGAGGGAGAGCAGTACAACTGGTGCCTCTTCCTCCTCAATTCTTTTTTGGAAGACTGCCGGAACGTCCAAGATAACCCCGGTCAGTCGTTCCATTTTTCATGGCTTTTAATTTTATGTGCTCTCGTCGGGTGGAAGGAGCCCCCGAACACTCAGTTCCTTCCGCGCCGCGCAGGAGAACCTGCTGGAATTCGCTATGTAAACCTTTGGGAATCTCCTAATCCCGCGAAGCGCAAGATGAATCGCGCTGTATTTTGTGAGTACTATTATCTCCTCAGAGATACCATTCAGGAAATGCCAAGGCTGAGTGAGGAGACAGCGATGCTATATGAAGGAAAGTTGGCCTTTACTGCCGACTTACATCAACTTTACCTCCGTCCCTGCGGCATTGAAGAGAAATGGGCCGTAGGCCTTTACAAGATGACCACCGAAGATGTCGAAGAAACTATCAAGTCTTGGTCAGACGAATGGAGAGAAGCCGCCGACATCGTAGCCGTGATGCCACCCGCCGCTGCGCACGAGAAAGATAAGGGCAAGGAAGCCCCTGAGCAAAGAAGTGATGAAGGCTCGACAGAGCCGGCAACCAAGAAACAAAAGGTGTCGCATCCCTCTGAGGCCATTCCCTCGGGGATCGACCAGTATCTGAAAGAGCAATTTCGCGAGCTGCGGAACACGCACGCTCACATCAGAAGTGCTCTAGACCTGCAGTTTGTGGAAATAAAAGGTCTCGCAGGAAGGATTGCGCAGACTCATGCGCCAGCATCTACTTCGCAGGCGCCACAAGAAATTCCAAGTACTGAGCGAGTTGAAGAACTCATAGAAAGGCATACTATCGTGCATATTCCGCCTACGAGCATGACACTTCCGGATCCTCTAGCTGCACTACAGGTAAGCGTCGTTGGGCCCGTTGAAATAAATTTGTCTCTAATTCCTATAGAGACTCTACAGCTAGTGCACGAGAAAGTTTCTCTTGAGTTGAGAGCTAGAGAGCTCTCTACATTCCAGGAAAATCAATGACTGCAATCGCAGGAGATAGAGCTGAAGGCAAGCCATAGGAATATCTCCGAGAAACTCGCACTTTATGAGGCGCAAGACATCGGCATCAGAAACACAGTGGATGAGATTGCCCAGGAGTTGCCGGCTTGCGAGATTCAACCAGACCTCCCTCTGGTTGAGAAAGTTCAAATTATTGGAGGAAGGGTGAAAACCCTGGAGCATAAAATAGTTGCTATGGCAGAGGGCCATAGAACACAAATCGCGGAGCTAGAAGCCCGTGTTGCCGCGCAGTTTACAGATGATGCGCAGGTACAATTTGAAGCGCTGAGCAGAGCTTCCACATAGATGAAAGACAGAATACAGGAAGCTGAGAACCTGGTGAGCCAAGCTATGGAAGCTTGGACGGAGCTTGAGAAGCTCCCTTTTAAAGTTGGTCTTTTGGAACAGGTGCAAGCCGCAGAACAGTCCCTAACTGTTCTGACTGAAGAAGCTAAGGCCTTAACAGGCTTACCAAAAATGAAGAAAATGAGTGAAGTGCGCAGAATGCAACAGCAACTGCACAAGCTCAGAACTGAAGATGAGAAGCTCACCAACACCATTCAACCATTTATGGATGAGTATGCTGATATCGTTGGTCAAGTCGAGGCAAAAATCAAAGAGATTGCTGAATCTCAAGAGGTGATTGATGCCATCACTAAAGAAGAAGCCACTGCAGAAATGGTGCAGACTGCTGTGGAATGTGTCGATGAATTGGACCACGATATTGCGCAGTGGAAGAAAGCATTCGCGCAGATCCAAGCAAAAGCATATGTGCAAGTAAAGCGACCACACGCTAGTGCGAGTGGCTCGAGGGCGAGCCACAAGTAAGTGTTAGGGGCCTGTTGGAGCCAAGGCCGCAGCTATGGTAAAAGCTGTGAATTTTGAGGAAAAAGCACAAGTATGGAAGAGTGCTAAGTTTTGAATAAGCGCCAATTTTGGGGACAGAAGAAGACGGTGCGCAGTACGGTGCCAGATGGAGGAGCTCAGCGTGGATCACGGACCGGGAATCGCGGAGCTCGCGCGCACGTCAGAAGGGAATGAAGGTAGCAGAGTGGAAAGCTCAGCTACCATAATCAATGAAGCAATGGAGTAGAGGGCTCAGCTACCCTCATTTAAGGCTAAGTACAGAAGTTATGGTTGCTCGGATCAAGGAAGAGCAACGGACCAAAGCATTGAAGGCGAAGGACGAGGCATCCATACCCGTAAGCTGCGCCGGAATTCATGGAGCCTGCAGGAAGCGGCGACATGACTGCAAGCGGCGCCTACAGTACACCTAGCCATGTGCGTGGTTAGGGTTTTTGGGTATTACTGCTGGGAAAGGCCTACAGTTTTGTAAAGGTGCGACTGCCATGGCCACCTATATATATGAATAATTGTAATGGGTAGATGTTAGTTAGTGAGATAGAGAGTCAGTTGGTGAGACAGATAGCTAACTAGTCAGTAAGCGGGGTTAGCAGTGAAGCTAATCCTTGAGTTGCAGACAGTCCGAGGCGACGTCTGAACTATTGTAATCTCTGGAGAGGAAGAGAATAGATCGAGAGAAGGGCTCCCAGCTGTGTGCGTGGAGTTTCCTGGAAAGATCTAAGGCTGCAGCTGTGTGCGCAGCATATTGTATAAGTCTATCATTTTCTGGTTAATATAAGATACTCCCGTGGACGTGGTTCTCCCCGTGGAGGTGGACTTCATATTTCTCGCCATTATGATGTTGTGATAGAGATGATTACCTGTTTTAGCTTACTAACGGTGAATACAGAAATATTGCATTATCTTTATGAATGTGTCGAGTAAATCAGTAAAGCTTCCTTAAGAACTATAATCGTTAAGAGTAGAAGGTATTGGTAAGACGACGTCGCCGTTGCGATAGGAGAATCAGTTGCTGCGACAAGCTCGCAAGTGAAACTACGTATAGGATATCCGCGCAGAGGATTATTGGTCCTAACGCAGGAGTGGAAGTACCGCGCAGGAGCTTGAAAGCTGTCGCGCTCCTAAGTCTGAAGAGAGTTCAGACCGTCGCCTTAGAGGAATCGTCAAGGACGAAAGAGCAATCTCCGTGTCGCCTAGGTTAAGGAAACCCGATTCCTTAGCCCCCCATAGCCAATTCGAGTGAGACCTCGAGCTGCCGCGCAGCTCGTTGCCGAGAGGGCCAGTGCGCCAAGGGGTTTTGTTGCTGCGCTTCATTAAAACTCGGGTCTGTCCAAAAAGCATCCAACACTCAAACATACATGATTTTCTCTCCAAGGTATTTTTCAAGAAGGGCATAGACTTTTCATCACTAACTACACATATTCATTTTTGGGCCTATTTTCAAACACCCAATCAACAAATTCTTCAAAAGAAATGGACTTTTGTATATCTCCCTTCAAAGAAAGATATGCTTGATATTGTTGAGGTAGGGTTTTATATGTTGCTCTCAATATTTGTAATTCATTCATAGAATTATCCTTTGGTAGTGTGACACACTCATATTCATTAGATTCAAGAATCACCCTCATTCTTTATGAAATTGTAAGAAGTGTTGCATGATAGCACCTCTTCCTCATAACATTCACATTCTTCTTCATATTGCTCATAAGCATTGTACTAATAGGATTCATCATAATAGTAATACATGGCGGCAAATTATTCTTTAATGTATGATATTAATGTACAGGTGCAAGGACCATGCTTTGATACCACTGTAATGTCCCCAATTTGGCCAATTTTCGAACCTTGGACTAGTGAAACCCCAAACTATCCCAGATGATCCCAAGTGGTTTAGAATTATGTATAGAGTGGATTGGGGTGTATTAGGACACACTAATTCAGCTATTATATGCTTGGACACTTTCTAAGTACTTCATCAACTTGCATTTACAAGTAGAGAGTGCAAGGAAAAATTACTAGGAAAATCGATGTTGAAACCCCCAAGGGTAGATGGCTCCAAAAGACTCCTAAGGATTTTGAATTGGGTATGAGAGTGTTTGAAGGTTATTAGGACATAAAAATTAACCTAATGGGTGCTTAGAAACTATCAAAATAATTCTGCAACATTCATTTAAGTTCAAGAGAAAATAGGGAAATTTGCTAGTAAATTCGAGGTTCAAATCCTCAAGGTTAGAGGTCACTAATGGCTTCCCAAATGCAGTAAGAACCTACCAAATTTCATAAAAAAGACATGGATAAGTTATATGAATTCCATGGGCAGGAAAATACAACATTAATTAGTCCCTAAAGGCTGTTGCAACTCTCATAAATCAGATATTTGTAAACATGTCTTAACATAGGGAGAAATGAGAGAAAAACGCTATAACTTGCTATGAAATTTGAGAGAAATGTTATAAGGAATTGCATAAGGTGTATGAAACTTCTTCAATATATTAATGGCTATCCAAACAAAAATAAAACCACATATATTTACTGATACAAGTCGATACCAAACAACTTCAATCTCTCTCCATAAGATATATGGGAAAATGGCACCATTCATACATAGTTTTGCATTTTTAAATGGTTTTACTTGGATTTTCGATCTGAGGTATATATGAGAATCAAATATAGAGTGTGGAAATAATCTTACAAATAAATGGGTCCCATTGGACTTCCCCAAAGAGATCATCATCTCTCCATGTGCGCCCTTCCTCCAAGAGCAAGAATATAGAGAGAAAATTGGAAGAGATGTGGGAGCAAGTTGAAGAAGAAAGATCACGAGCAGCCCTGTAGCTTCAACCTGCAACAACTAACTCCATTGTAGCACCAAATGAAAGGTTTGAATGGCCTCTCCAATTTCCATTTAGGATGAGATCTTGCACCCTCGAAATTGGTACTAAGGCAAGTAGAGTAAACACTCCACTAGCATGGACAAGCTATGCTCTCCAATTTAAAAAATGAGAAATGATCAAACGCTGCTCTCTTTCTTTCCTCTTGTCTTTTATTAACCTCCCAAGGCCTCCTTAGTTTGAATTCCATCCAAGAGACTCATCCCAACTCAAATTAGGGAGATATTCCCATGAATGCCACTTGTCCAACTTTTCCTAGCTCTTCTCTTCCATCAATTCGAATGGGGGATCTTGGCTCCCCTAACTCCCCTTGTGTGCCCTCTCGGAGGCTATTTTTATCCCTTACATGTCATATATGTCAGATGTCAGCAATAAGGTCTGAAATTTGTCATAAGTGTCTTATAATCTTCATCATTGTTGTCATATGAGTTAGGGAATCTAGCGCCAAGTGTCACAATCCTTCTAAGATGCTCTTCCTCTTCCATGGGAGTTTCTCTTCCACTCCAATTCGACCTTACATGATTCATACCATGAATAATACCTCTTCAACTCCCCTAAGTATGTTACCCTTCATCTTGAACTCGAATTGGTGGGAGAATAATGCCAAGTATAGTGGGGAATCTTGCCACATGTGGGTCCCGCAATATCTTATGTGCCCTCATGATCTAATGCCACCTTATTTTATTTTATTATTATTTATTTGATCCAAGAGGATCATCTCATCGTTGATCAGATTTAAAGTATTCAAACGGTAGTACAAAGGTTACCGTGGTAAAAAACTCCTCGACAGATTTTCGTTGACGCTTGTTTCGTGCAAAACGACCTCCAGATGAAGAAGTTGTTGTTAGCATTTGAAGTTTCGACAAGGAAGGTTAAAAATGGTTAAAAAATGGTTAGAAAAGGTTAAAAAAATGGTTTTGGAGCCATGGGAATTAAACCCAAGACCTTCACAAAGGCTACCATAAGCTCCATTGTTGAGTTATATAACAATGTTGTAAAATAGGGGGAACCAAGGGCATAGCCCTTGACCCATGCCAACATCGAGGCCCCATTATAAATTATAAAGTATAACCATATTATAAACCAACCATATGATAACCAACATAGGCGCCAAACTTTAACCATATCACAATGTGGACTATGTAACAAAACCATATGTCGAAAACCTTATGCCATATGTAAACCATATCACAATATATTACAACGTTTAAACCATATTATAACCATTTTATAACGTGGTATACATCAAACTTGCCACCGTTCAAAAGAACGAGTAAGGAGGAGAGCCCGCAGGTTTGACCCCGAGACCTCTCCCCCGAAAGCGCTACGCTTTACCATTGGGGCAACGCCCCACCGTTGAGTGGTAAGTGACACAAAATCATTAAAAGGTGTTGGCGCCCAAATATTATAAAAGGAAACCCAAAATGCCAAGCCAGAGTCCAAGTTCGGGTTTTGCATAGAGCGCAGGTTGCACAATCTACGAGGCAGAGTACATGCACGACTCCCAAGGTTTAGAGGCCATTAATGGGAACAGATACTGAGGCGGAATATGTACACTGTCAGTGCTATTTTGTCTAATTTGCAGGAAGTTGATCTCGTTTTGCATGCCAGAGGAGGTCTCAGCATATATGGTCAACTTTATACTCATTTTTCTCAGAATTTCGAGAGGAACGCAGTGGTGCAGTCTTTTCTGAGTCTAACAGACATAACTCAGAAGTGTTTCCAGAACACTCAATTTGTAACCATTGAAGACTTAATAAGATCAACCTTCCCATTGGAAGTGGCCTAGAGACGTAGCCCAAGAAGGGTGAACTCCGTTATCAGCGCTTGTCTTCATTTTCTGGTTTGCATTTCTCTTTTATTTTCTTATGCGTTGTTTTAAAAGCATTTAAAATTCATCTTTTAAGCCATTGTTATGAGTGTTACATGTAAATTTCACATGCAAGTTTTTAGTTAAAAAGATCATGAAATTTTCAAATCACATTGACCCATTTAATGTGAATTTGTAAGTCTAATGTCATTTTGGGTCTTGTAGCTCCCTTATTCCAACTTTTAATGCTTCCACCCCCAACCTAGGAAACTAGTAATTTTCCTCCATGATAGTTCATTTGGATGGGTATAAAACAAACTTTGAATTGAGAATTTTCTCTTAATGTGACCCTTCGCACCGATTTAACAAACTATCATAAGTATGGCCTAGTGGCTTAGGCCATTGTGACCCAATGCAAAATTTGGAGACATGACAAGATAACTGTTATTTCATGCATGGATAATAGGTAGTGAAAGATAACCCATTTAACTAAAAAGAGTAAACGGTAGTTAAGAAATAGACAAGAGGTAATTACAAATAATGGAAAATAAAACTAAAATATTAAAGAGTATTTTCGTTATAATTAAAACAATGAGTTATGCCATGAAAACGCTATATTAAAGCATTGTAATGTAGTGGCGGTACCGGGGAAGTATACCTTTCAGATTTTTGGGGTTCCCATCCATTTTTATTCAGAGTAACAGTTGAGATGGCCATGAAAATGAAAATGGAGCTTGCAAATGTTGAGCAGAGCGCAGCACCAGAAACAGAATGGTGTGAATTGACTGAAGATTTGAGAAAGGAGGTATTGGCAAGGCTCCCGCTAGAATCTCTCTGTAAATTCAGAAGTGTATGTAAGCAATGGAACGTCCTCCTTTCGTCCACAAAATTCATAACTGGGCGATGGGCTGAGGCGCCTCTCAACAGCAAGCCATGGCTTATTGTGTGCAATGAACACGTTATGCCGCCAATTTGTCTTTCGTATTGCTTCGTAACACAGACCTGGAAGATCCCCCGCTGCATCTCGCTTTCTTTTCTTACTGCCGATAACGCCATTAATATGTCAAGATCTGGACTTAGTTACCACGGATCTGCCGCAGGCCTAATCTTGGCGGACATCCCGGCTCGTCATACTATTGTGTGCAATCCGCTCACAAGAAAATTCGTACATCTTCCGCCAACGAGATACATAACGGATGTCATGGCGAGAGGCATTACAGTGGACAAGTACAGTCCAGAATCCTACAAAGTGGTCACCATCGGCGTGTCTGGTACTGTGAAGATAGTTGAAATCTATGATTCCTTTCACAAATCATGGAGCTTCGGCGGAAAGCTGCCCTGGGGTTTAGTGATAAATAATAGAAGTGGAGGGATCGTTTTCTGTGATGGTTTCTTCTATTGTATGACCCAGATTCCTGTGGGCGTTATGGCTTTCAGCATGCGAGATGGGGCATCCATTTTGGAGCCCTTGCCATTGCCCAACAACGAGAATAAAAATACAGTAATCAAATGGCCTCATCTGCTCACCTGCGGATCGCGGGTGCTTGTCACGGGGTGCACAGCTGTAGGTGGTGGGCCTCGTTTGGATGGGGTGCTTATCTGGGAGTATCAATATGATAAGACTGGCTCAGACTCCTCTCCGTGGAAGGAGATTGCAAGGATGCCTGAATCCATGTTTAGCATTCTTTTCGATCAGAGAAGGCTCTGGATTGAGTCCGTTGGAGTAGGGAATTACGTGTGCTTGAAACCCTTTCCACGAAATGGACTCGGCTCTTTCGAGGTTGTAGTTTACAATTTAAATTCAAGCCCAGAAACCGAAGAGTCTTGGAGTTGGCTTCCCAAATGGCCCATTGCAACTGCTGAGCATCTGGAGGGCACGGCCTTTCAGCTGAAGGGCATGGCCTTTCAGTCCAGGCCAGACATGAAGGTACTTTGAAATGTGTCATAGTAATTGGGTGAAATGTGTCATCGCAATTGGATAATAGTATTGGAGATCCATTTGTAATTTTTTGTTGTGGTCACTGGTTTTTTTTCAAATAAGAAGTTTTAGGTAAGTTTTTTTTAAGGTATAAGGAGGTGTATGTAAGTTTTGATTTAGGTTGATTTCTGAGTTATTGATATATGTGTCTGGATTGTTGTAGTGGTTTTTCTCAAATAAAGAAGTTTTTAGGTATAAGAAGTTTTATCAAACTTAGTGATCCTTTCGATAGCTTCGTGAGTTTTGTGATTCCAATTGGGAACAACAAAGGGCTATTTTATTAACAAAGAATGTTGAATTAGACTGTTTTTTTATTTGCCCTATGATGATCGCTGAAAAAGGTGCCGCACCCGACATAGCGAGCTCAACCAAAAGAGCCAGTGAAAAACAGTGTCACATCCCCTGGTTATTAATATATACAACTCCCCAGGTAGTTCATAAGGTACCGCACCCTCTAGGGAGGGCACACCCGACATTGCCAGCTCACCTTCACCACGCTTTAAGTTCAATCCGCTTTCCGTTCACCCATGCTGTTCTTTCTTTTATTGTTGTTTTTGCTGTTCACCCATTCTTGCTTTCTGTTCAATCCGCAACTGCCAACTCCCCCGGTTCATATAGATTGATAGATTACCGGTTTTTCCATATAAACTCCCCCAATAGGGCCCCTGGTTCAAAAAAATCCGAAAAGAATTACAAGGCCTAATTGCTCTTAGAACTGAAGTGGTTCAAAAGACCACAATGATTGGTGACTCTACGGTGAATTACAAACTATCCCCATTAGAGTCTTCTCACAAACCTAAAGATTTTAAGAATTTGTCAAAGAGTTATCTCAATGATGACTTGAGTTCTTCCATGTCTTATGAAGCCTAAGAATTTGTCAAAGAATCATCTTAATGATGACTTGAGTTCTTCCATGTCCTATGAAGCCTCGATGATGACTTGAGTTCTTCCAAGAATTTTAATGCTTCAACAGAAATAGAAAGGAAGGCCAATTGGGTGCTTCAAGCACTCAGAGGGATCAAATATCTGAGGTGTATATTTTTTCTCAATGTGAAAAAAAATTAAGATAAAAATAATTTACACCTCAAGAAAAAATGGATCCCTCTTGATGCTTGATAAATCCGGGTTTAAGATGAATCTATGTTGATTTAAGATAAAGGAGGGTCAACCATCCATTGTGCCATTCTCCCCCTCCCATGACATATAATCAATTATGATGAGCAAGTCACCCTACAACACTTGTCTCATCAAATAGGTGCAATGTTGTCACCTCCAAAGCGACATACATGCTACTCTAGCAAGCACCTTAATAAATAGAAATGAGAAAGGATAAGAGAGCATGATGGTCTCTACCAATCCTACAATTTTCTCCTTCCATCACAGACAAGGTTCCTAGCATTTATTGGTTAGTATCACTAAGACTAGGGGCAGCCATGTTGCATTGCCACTATAATAATAAGTGTTGTGCTCTTTGAGAGCTAAAGGGTTTGGAAAGGTTGCTCAAGCAATGTGAAAAGAATGTTTCGGAGGCACACTCCAACCTGTCCTATTTGACCTGAACTTGGTGGGAAGAGGGGTTTGTCCTATTTGACCATGTGGTGAACTTCGTGGGAAGAGGGGTTTGAGAAGCAAATTTTGAAAAACTAAGACTCTAAGAGCAATGCACCATCAAGACTCCAAACCACCTTTTGGGTTTGAATGAGTTGGCAGAAGCAGTTTTCCCTGAAAGAGATTTATGTGACTGTCTGCATCTAAGAGCACTGTTCTTTGTACTTCCCTCAGCCTCGGTCAGCATGCTAACAGCACTCAATGCAAAGATATTCTTGTTGTCACATTCATTCTCCTTAACATTTTCGCAATTCTCAGTTCGGGTGCTGCCCAATTCCTGGGGTGAAGTGACCAGAAGTGAGTCATTAAAGAAAGAACAGTTGTCATTTATGTTAGACTCGCCAACAGATTCTTCAATAATAGCAAGTCCACAGTCGGCCTCCTTTTCTTTATGTCCCTGTTGATTGCCACCTGTTTTCTTGGCTGAATTCTCATCAATAGTATCATCCCTAACTTGTGCACATACCTTCTTATTGTTAGCACTATATTCACTTGGCGAGTGACCAGTCCTACTGTACTGACCAGTGCTCTCCTCTTCATCAGAACTCAACAGAGCATCTAAATCTGCAGTGTTTTCATGCAAGTGAGTCTGAGAATCTCCAGAGTTTGCTATGCTTAATACATCGCAGCTCACACGAATTGCACTTTCATTTTCAGCCACAGGGCAGTCAATAAACTCACCTCCACAGCTATCCAGGGCTGTCATGCACAACTGACTCATTCTCATATTTTGCAAAGCTGTAGAGGGCGTAGTTTCCCTGTACAATGGCAAATTAACATCCCAGATACTTGATGTGCCTGCAGCCAGTACTTTAGAAATTGTGTTTTTCTCCGTGACCATGTTTTCAGGGTTGGTCTCTTTCTTTACCTTGTCATTGCCGGGCATCATCTCGGAAAGGTTCTGTACAAGTGCAGGGTGAAAATTAGATCCACCTTTGTTCCATAGATGAACATATTATTGTAATAATTAGGTGTCTGTAACTGTAAGGTATAGTAAAATACGGTCGTATTGGCAATACGGCGAACATTCGAGATGATACGGGTTCGATACAGTTAATTATTTATTTACCCAATTTTAAAAGAACTAATCGAATTCATATTGATACAATAAAATATAAAACTCCAAAGCATGGCAGATTAATAAAAAGATTTATTTAAGAAAAAAATTTAAAATACTTTTTCAAATTCTTATAAATTTACCATCTCATGAACAAAAAAAATAATCCTGAATCAAAGAAAATAAAAATTTACCATGCCTCCAACAAAAAAAAATCCTGAATAATCTAGATTCTATACTGTTAGTGTTATTATAATTTAGTGTTCGTATATGTTATATTGTTAGGCTTTTATATCACGGGTGTTATTACTATTACATTAGATTTTTTATTTAAGTTTTATTTCATTATATGTAGTGTTTTTATTTAAGTTTTATGTTATATAATTGTTATTTTAATTTTACATTTTAGTATTTATTATTTATCAAAATCTAAAATTATGTAGGTGTTTTGTTTTCATTTTTTTAAGTTAGTTTATATAAAAATAGATTTATGTAGTTTTAAGTTTTATTTTTAAAATAGCAGGAAGGTGATTTTTCTGCTGAAAAAAAGTTTTATTTTTAAAGTTTTCAATGAAAGAGATGCTAAAATTGGAATGATTATGTATAATTTTGTTTTATTTTAAAATAAAATTGTATGTTTTTTTGTATTTATAAGATGTCTACTCCCGTATTTTAGTTGTACTTGATTTTTTTATCATATATTTTTTCCGTATTGTATCCAAATCGTATTCGAATCTGTACTCAAATCTTACTACTATGCTGTAAAGTATCAAGAACTCAAATTTATGAAAATTTATCAACACAGCCAGCCCACCATTCCATGCATGCATAATTCTCACGTGGCATGGATGATACATCTCCATTCACAGCCCTTGTACACTCAGCATAAGGGCCAGACAAGTTAGCCATGTGGATATAATTATAGCTTGCATCCATCCCATTAGTCAGTACGGCATCAAGGCTACCCTTTTGAACATTCCCATTAGAACTAAGCTGATAATACTTGGAACATTTTAACAAAGTTCCTTCATATTTGGTTGTCAGCGACAGAGGGGGCTTCAAATTCATAAGATTCGAGTTTGCAGAGTCTAATACCAACAATGGCAATTTAGTCTCTGAGCATGCATGACCTGATACCTGACTAACTATGTCCAAATATGGTCCTGTAGTATTATAATTCTCCATTGAGCAAACTGTTTATAGGTCTTGAAAAGTCAAATCTGCAAGCCTGCAACGGAGGAATCAGGGTAAACCAATAACACATGAAACTCAAGTCAAAACACACAATGGAAGAAAAACAGAGCAAGGTTTTACATGACGAATCAGGGCATAACAAAAAAAGATTTATCAATAAATGATGAAGCAGACAGAACACTGAATATCTGATGAATAAAGGCACTTCATGAGGAAAAAAATGCCATATTGCTACACTCATCAAAATCCTGTTCTGTATGCACATTATACCAGCAGGTAACCACTGTAATACGTAGTCTGACCACATTCAGGTTATGGCTTACGCATATCATAGTTTCCATCTGCTATACCTTAACCATTCAGTCCAAGCCATCTAATCTGTATTTTCAAAATTGCCTTGGCCTTGACTACACAGTTTTTGGAGACTTGAAAACTGTAGATGTGAAATGGACCTCTACGTAACAGCCTGAAAGTAATAATCCTGTCATCAACGCTACAGACATGTTAAAAATGAAGATACACAACTGTTGAAATGTCTCAAATGACTATGTTCATCGCAATAGCATTTCATCAAGCCTACAGACAATTAAAGTTGCAGACAAACATACAGCCTGAAGCAGTGTTCAATGTTTCAATTCTTAACTCTGGTTTATGTCACTGAGAAATAGTGCAACTTAATTGGTTGCAGTAGGGAAGAAGAATAGTTACACTCGATGACAAAATAACTAATATAGGTTATCCTATATGGATAAAGAAAGTAGCAACCTGTGTCATAGAGTATACACCCACCTGCACCCTCTCAAAGTGCTTCATTTATAAATCTATACTCACTCACAAGAACCATCCCACCACTGTTCTGACAAATCCTTTTATGCCGAGAGATAGCAAAGTTTCTCAGAAGAGGCAAGATTGTACAAGTATAAAGCCTTGCAACCAACGGCATATTATTTTTCAACTCCATTTTCTGAACAAGGTAGCTTGCTTCTCCTGAAAAGGCATGTCTATTTCAGAGGTTAGTAAGTAGAAGACCGTGCCACATATCAGATTCTCTGGATCCATGTAAATTGATTTATGGGTTTATTGATTTATATAACTTACTTATTGTTGCATATATTCTTGAGAAGTTATTAAATTTCCACAATTTCTAAATTTTTTTTTAAGATATATGTGTAATTCGCTATATTCACTTATGTTTTATCTCAAATATGAAATCTTAAATATTAATTTAAATTTTTTATATTATGTTAAAATTATTATTCTTATTAACCCAGATCCAAATGTTTAAGAGTTAAATATGAAAAAGTATTAATATCAATCTAAATGCAAACCCAAGACATAAAAAAATATATTGAAAATTATTATTAATATCTAGATCGAAGTGCTAGATGTTAAAACTCCGCATAGTAGATGCTTAATGACTAGATTTAGCATAATGATGATTTAATGGTAGGATGATGTAAATTGAAATTAGATGCATTTGTATATGATTATATATTGAAATTGGTTGTATGGATGGTTTTGAGTTTTCAAAAATAAATTATTATTATCAATTTAGATTGAGATTATTCTTATTTCAAAGAAGGATTTTTATTATATTAGGTCTCATATATGGGAAACAAAAGGGTGAAAAGAGTGAAGAATGTAATTCTTGATTATATGTGAAAGACAAAAAAAATATATATTTTCTTTAAAATCTACTATAAGGTGAAGTTTTGAATATTTTGTTAAAGTCATATGTGTACCAATCTTGTACTTTTTAAAGTTGCAAAGCTTAATAATTTAATATGAAAAACAGATTGATTCTGAATTATGTAGAGATAAAAAAGTTACGGCAATATAGTGAACTGAACTTAGTGCAATATGTATCTAAAAAATGCATTATACATGTAAATAGAAATGAGATATTTTTAATGGAAAAAAATAATATTAAGATTAAGTTTTTCGAAGTACAAATGTATTAAATGGAATTAAAATAATTATAATCAACTTAGAACTCAAAAATTAGAACTCCAAAATTTAAAAGAAGTAGAAATCTTTAAAAATAAAAATTTGATTTTTATAATTTAGTGATTTTTATAATTTAGTATTTATATTGTTGATTTTTATTTATATTTACATTTTTTAAATTAAATTAAATTAATTAATTATTATTATGTATTATGATGATGATGGGACCTTAACAAAAAAAATAAGAAATTATTTGGTTTGTTTTAGAGTTTTATTTATATGTTCAAAATTTTTGGAGAGGAGTGTTCCTAAATTACAATAATTTTGATGAGATAGAAGATTGGGTAGGTTTGGAGAGAGATAAATTTGATCTTTAATATCAGGGTTAATGACCGCCTTGTAATATCTTAATTTTCTTTTATTCTCTAAACTTTCATCATGCCACAACTTTTCTTTGAACTTTGAAGTAATATATTTTTAATATCATTTATATTTTGAAAAGTGATATTTTTGTCAACCGCTCACATCTTTAACCAAGACATGGCATCTTTATGCCAATCTTGCTTGAGCCTTACGTGGTTTGAGTGGAATTTAAAGCAATTTCCAGAAGCCTTTGGTCTCCCAAGTTATTTAATTTTTTCTTGTACATTAAGTACCTGGTCATAGCTATGCTCTCAATGGGGAAATACCCACTTCAATAAGCATAATAAGATATGGTGCTTTAATGTTAAAATTGTAAGTTATAAAACACTTTTGTATTTGCTCAATCCTTCTCCAAGATTCTCTAGAGAGGCTACATCCCCAAACTTCACACCCATGCAAGAGAACTAGAGTGATGAGAGTTTCAAAAAGGAGTTTGTTTTTATCCCATGTCATCACAAACTTTATCGACTTACAATTGTTTTCAAGACCAAAATAATCTTTCCACACTCCATTGATACTTTTCTCAATGTTGTATTTCTAGTTAAGCTTTTGATGGATATAACTCCCAAGATATTTTTAGGAATTCACTCCCTCCAAGTTTCTATTATCATACATAAAATAGCGCAAGTGACCTTATTAGATTTTATAAACATAACTTTGGTTTTTTTAGTATTGATAGTCATGCCCATACCATAGTAGAAATCCTTGAGAATTTTTAATTGCTTATCAATAATATAGGGGCATCTTGTTAAAAGAATGATATCATCAACATAAAAGAGGATGATGAAAATTCATGTTAACGTCATGTCAGTGCATCCTACCTCTATTAAACAACCTTCTAATTTAACCATGTATATACCAAAAATGGTAAGTGAGAGGGAGCAACCTTACATAACTCGTATATTACAATTAATTATTTTCAACCAACCTTTAGTGTCCTTAAACTTGGCAATGACACATAAAAACCTTGTTGCAATGGATCTCAACTCAAAATGAATCTTTAACTTTTTCTAATATTTCCCACAAGTTATTTCTAAGCATCGTATCAAAATCTTTGCTAAAGTCCACAAACTAGCAAAGGAAATTGAGATTATTATTGCAACATTTCTCTACAACGATCCTGAGGGTAATGAGGTGGTATATGGTGAAATGATACCTTATAAAATCAACTTTATCTTTAGCTCTTTTACCTTGATTTTCTAGCCATATGTTCATCTTATTTTCCAAAATAATACCATATAAATTGGCTAAGAGAGGGCTAATCATAAAGGTCCTATAATTAGAGGGGTTGTTTTTATTGTGTTTTTATTATCGCTTTTAAAAGTGGGTACCATAAGGCTTGTAATACCCCAATTTGACCTTTATGAAATATTGGTTTTTATGTAAATATTGTATACATGCGATGTATGTTTCCCTAGCGTGGAGCTCAAGGCCAAGGCCCCGCTAGTATATGTTCGTATTTTATTTTAAATGGACAAGCATTTGACATTTTGTTGCCCATGTGTTATTAAGCCATGGAATATTGTAAATTGATGTAAATATTTAATATTGCAATAAAATATCAAAAACTGGCTATGGGAGCAACGAATGAGAAGGGGCCATGTGTATCCACTAGGGAGTGGTGAAGGGGTTGTGGGGATGAACCATATGCTGTCAAATGTCATGGTGAGAACCCATTTGACTTTCCTTGAAGACATTTATTTCTGTTATAAGGAAGTAGTTGAAGATTTCAGTCCATGGCTTCAATGGAGCATGGGCAGCCCAGAAATTCGTATGGCAGAGTATGGGCTCTGTTTTCTTGTACCACAAGTCACTCTACCTCATGAGAGTTGCTTCTTCCTCTTTCCCATTCCAGTGTGGAAGAACCCAATATCATTTTCCATCCAAAAACGAATTCCAAGCAGTGAGCAAAACCAGAAATCGCAACCTTGCAAGAACCCACGTTTTGAAGAGCCAAAAACACCAAGATTTGGTATTTGATAGTGAAATCCAATGGGGAATCCATAGATATGAACCTTGGGGCAAATTTGAGAGTATTAGATACCTCGAAATCCATTGGAAAACCCAATTTTTATAGCCCAAAAAACCAGTGACGGGATTAAGTTATTTGTTGACAGAATTGTGAGAAATCCAAGTGTGAATGTTTGAACAAAGGTTGGGTTTACTTGATAAACCCAGTGAAGGCTGGAATCTCAATGAATTAGCAGCTGGACCTTTCTATGCCCACCTTGAATAGCACTGGAGAGAAGGGACGTCTAAGGGACTGTGCAGCAGAGAAGGAGATCTTCCTTGTGTTGGGTGAGGTAGGTATTATGGGTGCCATGATTGCTGAGTTCCTTTGAGATGCCTGTAGCTCTGTGGTTGAGCTCACTGGCTTAGGATTTCCCTCTTTTGTCTTTCATATGCTTGATAAACCCAACTGTGTGTTGGCTTAGCATAGCTGTTGAGTGAAACCATGGCTGTGAGTGAGCCTAGCTAGTTCCTCCTTAGTGGATACACAACCCAGCTCGGGGGTGATCTCTTAGCTGAAAGAATACAAGTTGGACATAGATCTATGGTTGGGTGGAACGTTGCTCTCACGTAGCCAGTTGCTTGGACAGCTTCATCTTGAAGATAAGTGTTCTCTGTGATTTACATTATATGCATTATGTGTTTTGTAGTGTGTTAATTCTGAATGTTAATTGCCCATGTTAATGAAACGAAATGATTGTCTTAATGAAATCGACATGAAGTATGTGCATAGCATGAGTACGAGATTGAATTCTTTGTACAATGAACTGTCATATGCTTGTGTTAGATATGATAATGCATTACTGTTTGTGTGCTTGCAAATATGTTTATTTCCGTTGTGTTTATAATAAGTATGAGCCTGCACACATAATATTTTAATTGTTATGAGTTTATAAGTAATGTATGGGGCTAAGATTGCCAAATAAGCCCGGTAGATTGGTCACGTTTTCTTCCTTCCATCGGATTTGGGGGAAGGGGACACTACAGAGTGGTATTAGATCCCAGCTTGCAGCACTGGGGCTGCTTGGTCCAAACTCTAAGTTACAGGCAAGTGACAAAATGTTTTAACGCAGTATTGGTGAAGTTGGGGCGGCATTTTTGATTGGAAAAATGGCAGGGTAAGATTTCTCAGGTGTAGAAGAGGATCACATAGGTGCAGAGATCTCTCCAAGAGATTTCCAATGGTACCAGATTCGTCCTATTTGGCTCAGGGACGAAGGAGTTATGAACCCCGCAAGTTGCAGGGCCGGAGGTGTTCCATAGGTTTTGGGAACACGAATTTTGGAAATTACACGTTGGATTCCCGCAGTTTCGGGTTTCGGGTTTCGGGAACGTGAATTTTGGAAATTGCGCGTTGGATTCCCGCAATCCCAAACCTGCAGTTTCGGGTTTCGGGTTTCGGGAATGCGAATTTTGGAAATTGTGCGTTGGATTCCCACAACCCTGAACCCGCAGTTTCGGGTTTTGGGAATTTTGGAAATTGCGCGTTGGATTCCTGCAATCCCGAATCCGCAGTTTCGGGTTTCGGGAACGCGAATTTTGGAAATTGCGTGTTGGATTCTCGCAATCCCGAACTTGTAGTTTCGGGTTTCAAGGACGCGAATTTTGAAAATTGCGTGTTGGATTCCCGCAATCCTGCACTTGCACTTTTGGGTTTCGGCCGTCGGTTTTCGGCTTTCGGGTTCGAAAAAAAAAAGAGTATAGAGCCTGAAAATTGATTTTTGGATTACAGGAGCATGCAAGGTCGGAATTTGATGAGATCAGTGGCGTTCTTAGGCCATTGACGAAGGCCATGAAGAAACCAGTGAGGATTCCGGTCCCCTTATGCTTCGATTTGGCATCGGAATGAATGGATTTTACAAATCGGTGTCTTGACACTTGACAGAAGGTCGGATTGAGCCGAAACTGATATGGGGCGGTCATGGAGCAGGCACGGTGTTAAGTTTGGAGTTTTGGAGCCAAACTCCAAAAGATGTGGAGTCGGGGTGTGCAAGGAGGCCAAAAAGCACTATTCTAGGCCACGTTTTGGGGATTTTGAAAAGCTTGTAGTGGTTGAAAGTGACCCTATAATTCGGAATCAAGAAAATTAATGAACTCAACATTTCATATTCTCAGTAAACCAGACATATTCCATTAGACAAATATTTTCCAGAAATGCACCGTTTAGGAAATAGCCATTGCCCAAAATTTGGAATTTTGGAAAAATGTGAAAAGTGGAAAGTAGTCAAACCCAGAATTTTATAGAAGATGAATGGAGCATTGGAACAGAGATCCGTGAGTTGCTGAGTGTTCCTTGGTATATGGAATAACTTTTCCCGGTAGAAACGTTTTCGTAATTCTTCATAGATTTTCTTCCACAGGTGGCTAAAGTTGGCATTTCGAACCAAAATACAACTGTGAAAATGTGCAGAATTGTGGTGAAAGTTGCCATTTTTGAAGTAACATAGTTTCCACACCCGAAGTCGGAATGGAGCACGAGGACAGGCATTGGAAAGCTTGTCCAGCAGGGAATAATGGTGTATGTCCAGAATTTGGATAGGGTTATCACACACCATGGATAATTAGAGCATAAAAGTGCCAGTGACTGTTTTGTCAAATTGTTGACAATATGGGTAATTTCCAGAATTGCATGAATGGGCAAAAGAAATGAATGCATAACAACTATGTGAATTATTCCATGGGTTGATTATGTTAAATATTGATTGTTGTATATTTCTATATGCATTCTTATGATGTCTAACAAATATTTTCATAATGCACAGTGCTTGCAGCTCATAAAATTAATAATTGTAGCAGAGGTAGCATACAGGAACAATGGTGACCATAAATGATGCTCAAGATCCTTATGAGCATGAAGAAGACGTTCTAGGAGAAAATGTGCAGGAAGGGAATGCTGAGACTGAATCCAATGGGAGAAGGGAGCAGGTGACTCTCCGAATTTGGTTGAAACCATGGTGAGCTTTAATGAAAGATTGATGAAGACTCAAGAAAAACAACACCAACTCAATGCTGCTATCTTGCAAAGTCTCACTGATATGCATCAGAGGATAAACCTTGGGTCTAACCCAAGTAATGTGGGTGAAGAAGGAAGAGATGCGAAGAGTCATTCTAGAGGTCGTTCATAGAAGAGGACTTCAAGCCCAAGGAAGAGTTCGGTGAGCAGAAAGCATAGAACAACTTCCTCTAGATCTTCTTCTAGAAAATCGTGTGATTCCAGAGGTTCCCAAAGAAGTCCAAGGAATGTGCCTAGGAGATTTGAGGGGAGAAAGAAGTCAAAGGGAATTCCACAGGGAGAATTCAGGAAGGTAAGGCCTCCCACATTTGATGGAGAAGACAAGACTAGCCAAGAGGCTGAGGCATGGCTTCTTGGAATGAAGAAATATTTCAGAATTCAAGACCACTCCGGAAATGAAAAAGCCAGAATTTCCATATACAATCTAAATGGTAGAGCTTCAATTTGGTGGGACAATCTCTTGCAGGTGAAAGGAATCAGTGAGAGGAATATCGGTTGGGAGAGATTTAAGAAGTATTTCAAGGAGAAATATCTTTCTGCTAGGTATTATGATAGTAAGAGAAAAGAGTTCAATGAACTCAGGTTGGGACAAAAATCTATGGAAGAGCATGTCTATACATTTTTGGAATTGTTGAGGTATGTGGACTATATTAAGGATGAGAGGATAAAAATCCAATGCTTCCTTGGAAGTCTACCCCAAAGTTTCAAAGATAGGATTTTATTTGTTAATCCACCAAGTCTTGATGAAGCCATTAGAATGGCAATGCATTGCTATGAGCAAAATAAAGGAAAATCGGAGGTTAACCCAACATGGAATGGGAAGCTAACAGGGAGGTTTGATCAAAAGAAGAGTGGCTTCAAGCAACCATTCAAAAGTCAGCCTAGAACCTTTCCACAGGGGCAGCAAGCAAGGAGTGGATTCAAGCCAGCAGTAGCAGCATACAAAGCATCAAAGGGACCGCTTCAGTGTTGGGGATGTGGAGAAAACCACATGCTGAAGGATTGTCCACATCGGAAGGATAATCCCCAAAGGTTGCACAACTTAAAGGGAGCAGTTACAGTGGAGGACATGGAAAGGGCAACGCCTCGAATTTATGCAGCGTTGGATAATCATCAAGCAGATCATCAATCATCAGTGGTGGAAGTTGAAGGTAAGATTGCTACGCAATCTATTTCTGTTTTGATTGATCCAGGGTCTACTCATAGTTATCTTTCTCCAAAAGTGGTTGAAGGTTGTTCTCTTAGAAAAGTGAAGCACAATAAGTCTTGGTTGGTTCAATTAGCCACAGGGACCAAGAGAAAGGTTAGTGAAGTGGTGGTGGAGTGCCCCATAGAATTGAATGGACTCCACACACATGCAGATTTGAATGTACTACCATTGGGATCGTATGATGCCCTAAATGACATGGATTGGTTGGAAAAAGCATAGAGCCAAGTTAGACTGTTATGAGAAAGCACTTGAGTGCATTTATGAAGAGGGAAGGCCAAGATTGGTAAGAGGAATTCCCAAGTAAGTTTCAGTAAGACAAATTTCAGCCCTACAGTTGAAATTTTTTTATAAGAAGGGTTGTCAATTATATGCAGTTCATATGTCAGATGCATCAGAGGACAAGGGACTAAGGATAGAAGACTTTCCATTGTTGCAAGAGTTCCAAGATATATTTCCGGATGAAGTGCTGGGACTACCACCAAAGAGAGATATTGATTTTACCATCGATCTTGTTCCAGGGGCAGCACCGAATTCCAAAGCTCTTTATAGAATGAGCACACCAGAATTGGTAGAATTGAAGATGCAGCTACAAGAATTAATGGAAAAGAGGTATATCAGGCCAAGTGTGTTTCCTTGGGGAGCACTAGTGTTATTTGTTAAGAAGAAGGATGGGACTCTAAGGCTGTGTATTGATTACAGGCAACTCAATAAAGTGACAGTCAAGAACAAGTATCCATTGCCAAGAATTGATGACTTGTTTGATCAAATGAAGGAAGCTAAAGTCTTTTCAAAGATTGACTTGAGGTCGGGGTACCATCAAGTAAGGATTAAGGAGGAAGACATTCACAAGACAACCTTCAGAACTAGATATGGTCATTATGAGTTCACTATGGTGCCATTTGGTCTTACCAATGCACCTGTTACATTCATGTGTCTCATGAATAGTGTCTTCAACAAATATTTGGATAAGTTTGTGATTGTGTTCTTGGATGACATTCTTGTCTATTCAAGGAATGAAGAAGAACATGAGGAACATCTAAAAATGGCGTTGCAAGTTCTTAGAGAACATCATTTGTATGCCAAGTTAAGCAAGTATGAATTTTACCAAAAGAAGGTGCAATATTTGGGTCATATCATTGCTAAAGAAGGTATTGCAGTGAATCCAGAAAAGATTAATGCCATCATGGATTGGTCTACTCCAAAGAATGTTTTAGATGTTAGATCTTTTATGGGTCTTGCTGGTTACTACAGAAGTTTCATTGAAGGATTCTCCAAGATAGCTCACCTAATTACTTCGTTGCAGAGAAAAAATATCAAGTTTGTATGGTCTGAAAAGTGTGAGAAAAGCTTTCAGCAGTTAAAGGAGTTACTTACCAGTGCTCCTGTTTTGAAGATAGCAGATCCAAAGAAGGACTCCTCAATAGCTTCTTTGATTTCTCTTCTTGTGATTTTACATTCTTTGTCATACCAACGGTTGGTCATTCTATTTCTATTTTTATGATACTTCAATAGAAAGCTTATTAATGGAACATGAGATGGTTGTAGATAATTTATGATAAAGGTCTTCAATATTGCTCCTACTAGATAGAGGAAATAGGTTATCATTTAAATCATTTCAAAACAAAATCGTCTTTATTTCTATGGGAATACTATGCATAACAAAGTTGAGAGTTACAGTTAAGGGTTTATATTTGATTTAGGTTCTTGGTAATGTAAAATGTAAAATTTGTTATTTGGTTCTTTAAATGGATATTGGAAATGACATAATCAAGGTCACACTACTTCCAAGCCCATGAATGCAAGTCATTTGGCTAGGATTAGGTTTCTTCATAAGATTGCTACAAATAATTAGATCTTGAGAAGTATTGAGCGTGATTAGCTCAGAACCAAACACATTTCCCCTTAAATCTTCATAACTTCTTTTGTAGTTTCTAGCTAAAGCAATGTCTGTCTAACCATAGAGGATTAGGGTTGAAAGCATTGCTTAAGATAATAGCTTGGTTACTGGTTGTTCGAGCATTAAAGTCACCCATTAAGAGGATATTGCCTTCATTTGTTAAACTAGAAATATCATGTTCAAGGCTATTATAAGGACAAATGTTATCTAAATTGGTCCTATTATAAAGCTAGAATTGATACGTGCAAAATAACAAATTGCTATAAATATTTTTTAGCATTAATATATGCAATCTCCATCCATATGTACTAGTTGAATGAATCTTTCTTATAGAGCCTCACATGAGGGGGATTTTTCTTCCTAATGTAACAGGATATGCCTCCCATGCCTCGAAAACATGATCACTTGTTCCATATCGACTATAAGACAAATCCTTCTAATGTAGCGACCCTAGATTCTTCGTGCTCCCAAGTTTCAACCAGCAATATAATATCAATTTCATTTGAATTCCAACTTAACTTGGGACCTCTATTCCATGGAAATCCTTGGAAGTTCCAAGAGATAATCTAGAGTGTGTCAAATTCCTATTTATTATTATCTTTCTGGTCTCTATCTTGGATAAAAACCTTTCTATTTCTGATTAGTGCCCATTTCCTTCCTTCCTAGTTTTTTTTACCTTTTGAAATTCCTTTCTTAGTTTGGCTTGATCTTTTGGAATGAGATCTTCATTTATAAATATTCCCGATCCTTTTAGACTTGGGGTTTTACCGAGTATGCCGAATTTATGGTATTTAGAGATAACCTTAACCCAAATTAGCCTATCTTTATTCCCAATTAGTTTTCCCAACCTCTTTGCTTCTGTGAGGAAAATAGTTTCAATTTGTAAGTTACTTATTAAGTAGTTTTTTCCTAATTAGAATTAACATATCCTCTTGAACCTCCTTATTCAAAGTGAAAATTACAAGGCTCAAGGCTCATTTGTTACATTCATGGTCTAATTTAATTAGTTTATTTATTTCCTATTTGATATCCAATTTACCTTCTAGACTATTTAGGGTTATCTTGTGATTTACCTTTGGTTCTAGTATTTTAATCTTTCTCTTCATCTCAAGATTTTCTAACTTATCAATCTCTCCTTGTTGGGTTGGTGTTTTTGTTTTTTGGCTTTGTTTTTCCATTTCTTCTAATCCAATCTCCACTGTGTGCAACTTATTCTCCAACATTGTGATCTTATTATCTATTTGTTTTTTAATATTGTTTTCAAATGATGCAAATTTATTATCATGCATGGCCTCTAGTTCAATTTGAATTTTAGCTTATCTTTCCTCTATAAGGTTGTAAATGATTTGTAGGGTAATTGTGTTAGGTGTGCTAGGTATCCCTTTGGAAGCCTTTGGTAAATAAGGTGAGGTGTTCATACTTGCAGGGTAAAAACTAGTTTTAAAAAAATAAAGTAAAATGTTAAAACTCTAATCTTGAAAGTATTGTGAGGTAGTGAAAAAAACCCAATCTTGAAAGTAATGTGCCACAATGAAAAAACATCTTGAAAGTATTGTGCCATAGTGAAAAAACCCAATCTTAAAAATATCGTGCCACATTAAAAAAAACCCAATCTTAAAAATGTTGTGTCAGGGTAGAAAAACCCCAATCTTAAAAATATTGTGGTGGAGTGAAAAACCCCAATCTTGAAAATGCCTTAATAAACTTTAGAGGCATGTCATGAAAATGCCCAAATATTTAAAAATGCTTTCATAGAAAACCATTTTTTCTATTATATTGTTAAATTAAACATATAATAACATTATTAAAATTAATAAATTTTTTTATAACAACCAAATAATGAAAATTACATTTTTACTATATAAAAATACAAACAAAGTAATATATCCTTATATAAAAATAATTCAAAATTCATTGATAAATAAAAATAATTATGGATTGATTAATTGATAATGGTATATGTATTTAAATTTGAATTTATACTTTTTTATTAAGTGTATGTTTTTAGTTTGTAATTTAAATTAAAAGGTTAAACTTTTCAATATTTTGACATTTTACGATTTGACAATATAGGAATTTTTGTTAAATGATCCTACAATGGGAAAATTACAATTTTTTATTGTTTTTAAATGTAAAATGATTTAATATTTTTATAAATAGATTTTCTCAAACTAGAAATTTAAAATAAAAATATCTCTTTTCATTATTTTCTAAAAATATTATAAAAAATAAAATGTAATTAAATAACTATTTTAATTATAAATGTTTTATTGTTCTTATTTTTAAAAATCGAGATAAAAATAATTTATCTAATTATAGAACCATTATAATTAGCTTTCTTTTCGACAAATTATATGGAATTATTCTGGAAAAGAAGATCATCATATGACTAGAAAAGAACATAAAAAGAGATAAAGGTCAAGTAGGATTTCAAGGCTACTATTCAACTGGGGACCGCTTTGTTACTCTTAGGACCATTACTAAGGAGTGTCGTAATAATAAAAGTTATCTTGTATGTTGTTTTGATGAATTTATAAAAAACATTTGATACAATGTCCAGAAGTAACCTTTGGAATAGATTATAAAAGCTAAAAGTCTTATTCAAGTTGAGAGTTGATGCGATAAGGTTGTATGAGAAGGTTATTGCCAAGTTTAGGAACTCTAAGGGCTAGTAAGAATAAATTAATTTTAATATAGGAGTCAAGCAAGGTTGTCCCCTATTGCCTACCATTTTTGGCATTTACATTGATAGGTTAGCGGGTTGTTTGGAAGAGGTGGGTTGAATTGGCATGACTTTAGTTGGTATAGTCATCATCCTTTTTCTCTATGTTTATGATATTGTTCTTATGGCGAGGATTCCCTACGATATCGAAAAGCATCTAAAAATTCTCAAGGATTTTTTCCCTAGTATGGGTATGATTGTTAACACTAATAAAAAGAAGGCTATGATATTCAAATCCAAAAAATCCACTTATGATGATTTCATGTATGACAACAACAACTTGGAAGAAGTGACTTCATATAAATATCTTGGAATCAATCTTCATCATAAACTTAACTGGAACTATAGCATTGAGAAAAGGATTAATGGAGGATGAAAAACTTATTATGGACTTGAAAATAGTTGTAAGTCTGCAGACCTATGGCTTTGGGATAGGAAGAAACTCATATTTGAGACTCTCATCACTCCTTTTATCTTTATATGGTTGCAAAGTTTGGGGCTGCAACATCTCTAGAGAATATTGGAGAATAATAGAGTAAATCCAAAAGCGCTTTATAACATATAATCTCAAAATTAAAGGAAACCCACCCTATCATATCCTCCTCATAGATGTGAATCTCTCTCTGATTGAGAACGTGACTATGACTAGGTACCTAATGTACAAGAACAAGATAAACAATATGGGAGACTAGAGGCTTCCTAATATTGCTTCATACTCTAGTCAAAACCACATGTGACTTAAGCAAGGTTGGCATAAAGATGTCAAGCCTTGGTAAAACCACTGGGGAGTTGAGGAATAGGTCGCTCCGTGGAATATCGATTATATTAGAAGTATTATTACATCAAAATTTAAGGAATAATTGTGGTGCGATAAAGAGTTAGATGATAAATGGAAATTAAGATATATAAGGAGGTGGTCAATGTTGATGTATATGTAACTTCGAAATGTATTTCATCTGTGTATTATATATATATTTATTGTACCCTTATAAGAGATGTGTTATTCCTCTATAAGGAAGTGTCGTCATGTGGATTGACAAGTGTCGCAAGTGTGTGTACTTGCCGATGGGTTATTAGACCACCTTATGGGGTCGGCCCTAATTAATATATAATATAATGTGGATGTATCCAAGTAGACAAGTCGGCCCCAGTAGGTCACTGAAAAAAAAGGTGAGTATAAATAGAGATAGGAGATCTCTATTTTACTCACTCGGAAAGGTAACTATCTCTCTCTCTGAAAAGTGGCGCACTAGTAAGGAGGAGGAGGATCATCTGCTAGGAGACTATCTCAGTGTTATTTGGTTGTATTTTGGTTGAGCCATTGCTCTCTCTATCTCTGAGGAAGTTGTGGGGTTTTTCACCTTAGGGTTTTCCCCACGGAAACTCTGTGTCTCTTGTCTCTATGCTTTTGATTCTTGTGATGCTTGTGATGCTTGTAATATTATGATTGTCATGCATTGATATACTGTAGATGTTATTCTCTCAGCAAAGATCCTATAGTATTGTGATTTAATACTAAAAATTTAACATGGTATCAGAGCTTAACTGAGAAGAAGACATTTTGCAGTGACGGAAGCTTGTATTCCTTGTTTATTGGGTTTCTCTCCACATATTTTTGGAATTCAGTATAGTAGATTGGATCTACTCATCAAGGTGCATCTATCTGTCCAATCAGAATTCAGTTCCGAGCATTTTCAGATTTGGCCCTAAAAATTAGGGATTCCACAAAAATAAGAATTTCTGGAAACTGAAGGCACAGCTGGAAGCTCCTTGCAAAAATCGAAGGTTAGAGCTTTGGATCGAGATTTTTGGCTGGGTAGATCTCCGGGAAACTCAAACCCTAATTCAGGGCTCTCCCTAGTGAACCTGGGAGGACAAAAAGGCAATTTTGAAGGGCAAGACTTTGCTGATCTCAAATTCTGAATGTACTAGGCTGATCAGCTCTCCAAGATGCATCTTTCTATCCTTTCGGAATTTTGAAATTCACATTTTGAATTTTTAGGGTTTCTCTGACAAACCCTAATCCGGGACCAGATCCAGTTTTCAACACTTCAAGTGGTAAGTCCTAAATCTTTTCTATTTCCATTTGAAGTACTCTTAAAGATGTCTCTCCACACCAAGCTTGAGGATAAGCTTGAAGGGGCTGATAACTTCCGAGCCTGGAAGTATAGGATTGGGCTAATCCTGGAAGAGAATGAGTTGGACTCATATGTGAAAGAAGACATCCCTATCCCAGAGGATGAAGAGGCCAAGGCATTGCACAAGAAGAACTTGGTCAAGGCAAAGAGAATCATTGCTGATTCTATCAAAGACCATCTCATACCCCATGTGTCTTCTCTCAAGACACCCAAGGAGATGTTTGAATCCTTGACCAAGCTATTTGAAGGAAAGAACATAAATCGGAAGATGACCCTGCGGAACCAATTGAAAGCAGTAAAGTTTCAGAATGGAGAAACCATTCAATCATATTTTTCAAGGGTCTCCCAGATCAAGGAACAACTAGAAACAGTGGATGAAATGGTGGAGAATGGTGAAGTGGTGATGACCACTCTGAATGGCCTACCCAGGTCATGGGATTCCTTTATTCAAGGAATTTGTGCAAGGAAGAAATTGATCTCCTTCAACAGATTGAGGGAAGAATGCTCTCAAGAAGAAGCTAGACTCATAGCTCGTGAGGAAAAGATGGGAGGAGAAGATCAAGCTCTTGCAGCTCACACCAAGACAAGCAAAACCAAGAAGGATCACTCTCACCACAAAAGATTCCATCAAAAGAGTAAGAAGGACCTAAGATGCTTCACATGCAATGAGAAGGGTCACTTTGCTTCAGATTGTCCCAAGAACAAAAGGGATAATAACAACAACTCCAGTAAGAAGAAGAAGGGCAGCAAAAGAAGGTTTCATGCTCATGCTGCCGAAGATGATGAACCTCCAAAGAAGAAGGCTAGAGCAGGAAGTAGTAGTGATGATGACTCATCAAGTGAAGAAGAATATGTTCTAATTTCTGCTCTTACAGGTACCATCTCCCATGGATGTAATGATTGGTTGATTGATAGTGGGGCTTCCAAACACATGACTGGGTTTAAAGAATCCTTTGTGAACCTATCTGAACATGAATCACCCCATAAGGTGAAACTTGGGGATGATTATCAATACCTAATCAAAGGAAGTGGTGAAGCCTCCTACAACCTAGATTCTGGAAAATCATTGAAGATGAAAGAAGTACTTTATGTACCTGGGCTCAAGAAGAACTTACTCTCCATCTCTGCATTGGATGCAAAAGGTATGAGGGTTGCATTTGTGGATGGCCAAGTCCTAATGTGGCCAAAGGGAAAGACCATAGATGATGCAGTAGTGATTGGAGAGCAAGAGGGAGGCTTGTATAAATTGAAGGGACAACCTGAACATGCCATGGTACATGAATCCATGGAGCCAAGTGAACTTTGGCATAGAAGACTTGCTCATATGCACTATAGGGCACTTCCAATTGCAAGCAAGGCAGTAGAGGGTCTTCCTGAATTCAAGAACAAACATGAAGGTGTTTGCAAAGAATGTGCAAAAGGTAAGAACATTAAGAAGGCTTTCCCAAGCAGTGAAAGCAAGGCAAAAGACATCCTGGAAATCATACACTCAGATGTATGTGGCCCTATGTCATCCAGCTCCCTGAGTGGGTATGTTTACTATGTATCATTTATCGATGACTTCTCCAGGAAGACTTGGGTATACTTCTTGAAGGGAAAAGGTGAGGTGCTTGATAAATTCAAGGAATTCAAAACCTTGATGGAGAATCAAACTGACAAGAAAATCAAGACATTCAGATCTGACAATGGTGGAGAATTCACCTCAAGTAACTTCAAGAATCTTTGCAGTGATTTAGGGATTAAGAGGGAGTTGACTTCTCCTTATAATCCTCAACAGAATGGAATTGCAGAAAGGAAGAACAGAACAATCATGGAAGCAGCAAGGGCAATGCTACATGACCAGGATCTACCTATGCATCTATGGGCAGAAGCAGTTAGAACAATTGTATATGTGCAGAACAGAACTCCCCACAAGATATTGGACATCAAGACACCAGAAGAGGTCTTTTCTGGGTTCAAGAATATTGATGTCAGCAAAGATGAATATAAGGACAGGTAATCCAGGAAGCAAAGATCAAAAGGGAGCACACTCCAGCAGCTCCTGCAAGGATGCAGATCTTCAGAGGGAGTTGACCATCTTCCTACATTCCACAACAGAAAGGTGTAGAAGAAGCTACTTCAGCAGCTCCTACCAGGAAGCAAAGACTCAGAGGGAGTCCACCCAAACAAACAAACAAAGATAAGTATTTCAATTATCATTTCTTGCCTATTTTGTTTGTTTAATAATATTATGCTTATGTTCATAGACTTAGGAGATGTATTGTGCATATTTGAATGATTGCATTAATGAACAGTATACTACTAATATGCATGTGATGGGTAAGTGGCTTATGGCACTGTACAACATTCCAGTGCTACTTATCTAGAATGAAACCTCTTGCTGACATGTTGGGAGTAGTGCAAACTCTTAACAATGTTCTGGTAGAGACTGGAAGGCATCTAGAAATTTGTGGAACATGGATAAATGTTGTATTGAAGCATTGGCTAAGATAACTGCATGACTACATGACATATTTCTTTATGTGTAAAGAATTTGTTCTGAAAATTATGAGATGTTTCTAATCATGCAATTTAACTTGTTTTGTAGGAAAGACCGTATATCTTCACGTACAAAAGGACTACAACATTTGTTCCAGCAACAAAGATATCTATTGAAGATATTGAAGTTCCCAGGATCTGGGATGAAGAAATGGAATGCCATGATCCGTAGATCATGAAGAAGATGTTTGGGATGCAGTCCCAAGACCTGACAGGAAGTCATATGCGTGCATATTGAAGAAAGCCTTGTATGGCTTGAAGCAAGCTCCCAGAACCTGGTATGGTAGGATGGACAGTTTCCTATCTAGTTTAGGCTTTACCAAGAGTAAAGCGGATTCCAACCTTTACTACAAGGTTGAGGAAGGGAATCCTGTGATTCTACTCCTGTATGTGGATGACTTATTTGTAACAGGAGATGACAGACTGATTGCAGATACTAAGAGGAAGCTTGCAGCTGAATTCAATATGAAATATTTGGGAATGATGCACTATTTCCTAGGTATGGAGGTGTGGCGGAATGCAGGTGGAATCTTCCTTGGTCAAGGGAAGTACACAGTAGATATCCTGAAGAGATTCGGGATGATGGATTGCAAGGCCATGGCCACACCTAGGGCATCGAATCTGAAGCTTCTATGTGATGCTTCATCTGAGCCGATTGATGTCTCTATGTATCGTCAGATGATTGGGTCCTTGATGTACCTGACGAACACTAGACCAGACATTTGCTTTGCTGTGAACACATTGAGCCAGTTCCTGACGGATCCGAGGAGTGTTCACCTGGTTGCTGTAAAGCATGTTCTGAGATACTTGAAGGGTACAGTGGATTATGGGCTCAGGTATGAGGCGAATCAAAAGTTTAACCTGCAAGGTTATGTTGATTCAGATTGGGCTGGCAGTGCTGCAGATAGGAAGAGCACATCTGGGTGTTGCTTCAGTATGGGATCAGGTGTGATCTCTTGGTTTAGCAGGAAGCAATCCTGCGTAGCACTGAATACAGCTGAGGCAAAGTATGTTGCAGCCTGCTCAGCTAGTTGTGAGGCAGTATGGATACGGAAGCTACTGTCTGAGTTATTTGATCTCCCGTTGGAGGCTACTGGTATCTTCTGTGATAACCAGAGTTGTGTGAAGCTGTCTGAGAACCCATTGTTTCATGACAGGTCGAAACACATAGAGATCAAATATCACTATATCAGGGATATGGTGCAGAGAGGAGCTGTGAAGCTTCTGTATGTTGCGACGGACGAGCAGATTGCAGATGTGCTGACGAAGCCACTAGCCAGAGTGAAGTTCGAGTACTTCAGAGAGAGGCTTGGCGTTCTTCAGATCGAGGACACTTCGAGGAAGAAGTGATGGACACATTTGCTGAAGCCATTCCAAGCATGTTGGAAGGAGGATCCTTCACATGGCTGTGGATGTAAGCGCTGGATAATGGGCATCAGGATGATGTTCTGGTTTCTGCTGGATATGATCAGTTGGATCATTTTTATGTATGTATGTACGCATCATGTTGGATGCTGGATATGATCAGTTGGATCATTTTTATGTATGTATGTACGCATCATGTTGGATGCTGGATATGATCAGTTGGATCATTTATGTATGTATGCATCATGTTGGATGCTGGATATGATCAGGTGGATCATTTATGTATGTATGTGCATCATGTTGGATGCTTGGACCATGTATCTGTATATGTATCAGGTGGATACATTGTATGATCAGGTGGATCATGTATGGTGATATGTATCATGTATTAGGTAGATACTTGGTATGCATCAGGTGGATGCATTGATGATCAGGTGGATCATGTATGATGATATGTATCAGGTAGATACTTGGTATGCATCAGGTGGATACATTGATGATCAGGATGATCATGGATGATGAGCTTCAGGATGTTGCTCCAGATGACATGCAGCAGGATGTTGCAGTGATGATCAGGATGATCATGGATGATGAGCTTCAGGATGTTGCTCCAGATGACATGCAGCAGGATGTTGCAGTGATGATTAGGATGATCATGGATGATGAGCTTCAGGATGTTGCTCCAGATGACATGCAGCAGGACGTTGCAGTGATGATGATCAGGACGATCATGAGTACATCAGGATGATGTATGGTGAGTATCAGGTTGATACTCTATGGCCGTGGATCAGGTTGTGCAGATGAGCATGTCTGGGAGATCCTATAGGTCGGAGTTGTGTACCCGTAACAGCCTGGGATGCTCTTTCGAGACATTGCTCTGGGAGGACATGTAATAGCGCCCTGGGAGATCTCAGGTCGGAGTTGTGTACCCGTAACATCCTGAGATGCTCTTGCGAGGTTTTGTCCTATGGCATGTAATTTGGGCCCTGGGAGATTTCAGGTCGGAGTTGTGTACCCATAACATCCTGAGATGCTCTTTCGAGGTTTTGCCATGACCACATGTAATTTGTGCCCTGGGAGATTTCAGGTCGGAGTTGTGTACCCGTAACATCCTGAGATGCTCTTGCTAGGTTTTGCGGTGGACCACATGTAATTTGTGCCCTGGGAGATTTCAGGTCGGAGTTGTGTACCCGTAACATCCTGAGATGCTCTTTCGAGGTTTTGTGGTGGGGTCACATGTAATAGCGCCCTGGGAGATCCTACAGGTCGGAGTTGTGTACCCGTAACATCCTGGGATTCTCTTTCGAGGTTTTGTGACGCACGTAAGAAGTCCTGAGGATTCCACAGTATGGCCAGTGATGACGAAGACCTGCAGGTGGTGGGCCTACATCCAGTATGAAAAAGGACTGGCTCTGTAGAACTTCCTATGACGAGTAGAGTCAGAGATTGGTTGAGATAGTAGCAGCAGTGACGATGATGATGACGATGCATCGATGACGATGATCCAGAGAAGAAGACTTGTCTAGCAGATCTGTGTCGAGAAATACCTTCCTAGTTAAGAGGGAGTGTTGATGTATATGTAACTTCGGAATGTATTTCATCTGTGTATTATATATATATTTATTGTCCCCTTATAAGAGATGTGTTATTCCTCTATAAGGAAGTGTCGTCATGTGGATTGACAAGTGTCGCAAGTGTGTGTACTTGCCGATGGGTTATTATACCACCTTATGGGGTTGGCCCTAATTAATATATAATATAATGTGGATGTATCCAAGTAGACAAGTCGGCCCCAGTAGGTCACTGGGAAAAAAGGTGAGTATAAATAGAGATAGGAGATCTCTATTTTACTCACTCGGAAAAGTAACTATCTCTCTCTCTGAAAAGTGGCGCACTAGTAAGGAGGAGGAGGATCATCTGCTAGGAGACTATCTCAGTGTTATTTGGTTGTATTTTGGTTGAGCCATTGCTCTCTCTATCTCTAAGGAAGTTGTGGGGTTTTTCACCTTAGGGTTTTCCCCACGGAAACTCTGTGTCTCTTGTCTCTATGCTTTTGATTCTTGTGATGCTTGTGATGCTTGTCATATTATGATTTTCATGCATTGATATACTGTAGATGTTATTCTCTCAGCAAAGATCCTATAGTATTGTGATTTAATACTAAAAATTTAACAGTCAACCCTAATCTAGAAGATCAAAAGTATCGAGCTCTATTTTAACTAGTGTAAAAAAGAATATCAGCATTGCTAAAATAATAACAAACTCTCATGAGCTCCATAGTGAAACAAGGCACTGGACAATTCCCTAAACATCATGGGATGAAAAAATCCACCATCTTTGTGACACAAAGATGGTTAAATATGAAAATAACTTTCTCATAGAATGTCCTGCGTATGTCCACATTAGAGCACAATTTCAAAACATTTGCCACAATATTGACCTTTATAATTATTATTATTTTGACTAGGGGAATCAACAACTGGAGTTGGGATGGTGCTCGTGTGACACGGGGTCCAGGGATCCAATATCGCTACCACTACACCCCTAGGTGCATCCACAAGGCCCGAACCATGGCGCACGAGTAAATTTGGGGGGATTCAAACACGCGACCTTCCATTTACAACCGATTCCATCTTCTCATCTTTACCACTTGAGCTGCCCCCCATGAAAAACCTTTCTAATTTTTTAACTCATCATAATTATGGTAATTTAGAAATGGTTCTCTTAATCTTTTTTGAACATGCTCCTTTCCTTCTTAGAAACTGATAGATCAAAATTTGATCTCAATAAACATTAATAACTATTATCATCATATATATATATATATAATCTTTAAAAAAGAGATATATAATTTATATATATATATATACATCCATGTGAGTGAATGAAAAGGAAAATATATCCACAATCGCATGCATGTAGAATTTAGTTTGGGAAAATTGTATACCCCGCTTAGTAGTGAAGGTGTTTGTAGGACTTGCACAAAAATTGCACTTCTAAGGATTAAATTTAACATGAAGGTATATGCACCTCTGGTTTGTTCTCTTGTGATACTTCTCGATAAGGTAGTTCATATAAGCCTCAATAGTTTTGTGAAGAACTTCATTTAATATGAGCCATGTCACGTTGATATTTTCACCTTTAAACTTTGAAGGAAATCTTTGAGCCATGTCACGTTGATATTTTGACCTTTAAACTTTGAAGGAAATCTTTGATATACCTAATAGGAATATGATGTAAAATTATATATAATCATTTTATTATTATTATTATTAAATATTAACTAAGTTAAGATATGTATAACAGAATGTAATGTATATAGATTATTAATGAACTTCATTAATGTTATGGTTCTACCTTTTTGGTTGGGTTATTTTCTTTATTATGTAATGACTTAATGTATCAAGGTTTATCGATGTAAAATTTTGTGGGTTAAAGTTAAAAAAGATTGCTATTAGATCACATATTTGGAGTGGGAGGGACACTGTGGTTGTGGTGGAAGGAAGCAAATTCATGAAATTAATGTTGGTTAAGGATATATATATATATGATTTCATTGTATTTTGACTTGAATGAAAGTGTAATGATGTTTTTATATTTGAGGAAGGGTAATTAGAAAATGTTGATTAGTGCAAGGATGCTCTTAGAAGCCAAGTGGAACATGTAGTGTAACCAGGTGTTGGTGTTGCAACTGCAATCCCTTCCCCGAATTTTGAAAATTTAGGACCCCTCTTGTCACAATTTTTTTTCTTGAAGTTTGATTCCCCATTGAAGATTTAACACTTTGAATTTTTTTGTATTTTACTGTTTCGGCAACTTGCCAAATTTCCACCGAAACAATCGGAGCAAAATGCAATTTGACATTGAAACAGATCGGAGCAAAATGCAATTTGGTGCTGAAACAGATCAGAGCAAAATTCGATTTGGTGCCGAAACATATTGAATATTTTGTTGGTTCTGTGTCAAAACTATTGGTTGCGCTGATAACTTGGTTATACTTGTATTGCACCTTAACTTTAAAAAAAAAATTGACTTAAAGTTGATCCCACAAACTTTTGACGGTGACCCGAAACACATTTCAATGCTTAGATTTTCTTGAACAAAAGTGATTGTTTCGCTGTTAATTTTGGTTTAGGATTGAAACAGGTCGAAGCCTTACCCAATTTAGGCCGAAACAGGTCAGAGCCTTACCCAATGTAGCTCTGAAACGGTCGGAGACTTACCCAATTTAGCTTCGAAATGGTCGATCCTATTAGAGCTTTTGTCTCGATTTGTCTCCGCATCGATGTGTTTTTGCGTTTGTCTCCGAGTAACTTTGGAGTTAGTATTAGTTTGGTTGCCAAGTGCATCAGCGTAAATCATTTTTTTTATCTGAAACAGGTCGCAAGGGTTCACGTTAAACTTCCATTAAACGCTGATACAATTCCTTTTTACACTATGAACCGTCTATGCTGGGTTATAAAAGTGAATCTATTTAAAACGCGAAACATTATATACACTTGGTATTTTGAAAAAAGGTTTTGATGTCGTGCTACCCACTGACCCAGTCATGAGGTTTTAGCATTTGGAAGCCAATTTAAATAGGGAAATCCCATTACGAGTTTTCCTCGACCTCCCGCACACCATTTTGTTCTTGAGACATATGGATGAAGAACACTGCCAAGGAATCTTCCAACTTGAGTTCCAACTCAGAAGCACATCCATAGTTCTTCCAGTAGGATTTTCTTGTTTTATCTATTAAATTCATCACACTTGGTTGCTTTTGATTTGGTGTCAAAGGATTAGGTGAAAACCATTTTTTATGCCCTAGTTTTGCACTTGCAAGCCATTTAAACCCGACCGCTTCCTTTGAAAGCGAAATTGCAAACCCTAGTTTTTGTCCCTCCTTTTTCTGTGCACAATGATCTATTGCAAGTGAGTTTTGAGTTTGGGAAAAAACATTTTCGGAACCTAACAAGCTATTGAGATGTATGCTTAACCAGTTGGAGCATCCAACAAGATTTCGGCATGCCCTTCTTCAATCTTTCGTTCAAATTGACTGAAGTGCATAAACCCTAACTGAGTAGTCCCCTCAACAAGTTTCAAACATAAGTTTTACATTTTAAACCTTGAATAGCAGATCCTTTATAGTCGCAAATGTTCAAACTGGGATTGAAGCCCTAAGCTCGATGAGCCTATGTTGAGAGAAAGATTGAAATTTGGCGCCTAACCCTAAAAGTCACTAAAGAAAGTGTTGCTCAACTCCTTATATTTTATCTTCAACATGGTCATTTTCCTGATAAAATGCTTGAGATGATTAATTGTTTTCGAATGTTTGCATGATAGAAGAGTCTTCAAGTTGCATTTGATTCATGAATAGTTTTTCACTGAAAACAATGTTATGAATGGATTGATAGAATATACATTTTTGGGCTTATATGCTAGTTTCATTTGATGAATCTGATTTAAAATGGAGATGTCTATGAATAAATACCATATTTAGTATTTTCTTGAAGTCCTCATGTTATCATTTTTTTTTCAGACTTAATCTATCTAGGTGTACTATAAATGGAGACAATACCGCTCTTTGATGTTGCTCTCATGTCACAGGATCTAGAGATGACTAAAAGAACCTCTAAGCATAGTTCCAAGGTGGTGGAGTCAGATTCAAATGTAGAAATGATCTCGGAAACTACTATGGAAAATCAGTTCGAGGATACAAAATATGCCACGGGAATAGTCCCTGAATATAAGTGGGGAGAACACTATTACCTTGTAAGGGATCATAATATACCAGATGCAATAATAAAAGAGACCATGATATACCCGAATATCAAGAAATCCGGCCTCTATAAAGATGCCACACAACCAGAGTTGTTCCAATGTTTAGAAGTAATCAGATGGATTCTGCCACATATAGACGTAAAATTTAGAATCGTTTTGAGAGCTAATGGAAACATGTTTTCTTCTTTCCATCCTGCACATAGAAGCAAAACATACAAATTGCCTGCGCCGAAATACTTCCTGACAGATGAATGGGTCAAGAGTATAAATTTAGACCATTTGGAATGTGCAAAGAAAATGTTACTCCCAGGAAAGAAGTTGAGGCAAAGGTCTAGTAGAAAGTATGAAACCAAGAATCTGAAGACTCCATTCAAGGTTGTTGCAATGCTTCTATGTACGATATATGGAAAAGAAAATGCGAAAATTTACGAACTCAGTGGGATTCCTCTAATGTACCACGTCACAACACATGTCTCCATATTCAACTGGGTATATATCATTTCGAAAAATATGGCTCAGGATATATCAAAAGCTCAAGAAGGGTTGAAGCAAAACAAGGCCGAATTCTATATGGCATCGTATTTAGTTGATTGCATTCTCATTATAAATCCTTTCCCAAAGTTAGGATTCCATTGGATTCCAAATGAAACGCCAATTTATGTGGCCTACTAGATCATGTGGTCTCATAAACATGCGAGCTTCTACAAGTTGATATGCAAATAATTTTTTATGTCTTTATATCAACTGATTTTCAATGAAGAACCGAATTGTATGTTAAATGCAACATTAGAAGTTATCAGCGAAAACAGAAATTACTATTTTACTCCAGAATTGTAAAGACCTTCCTTATGTACATCGACAATTTTTTTTTTTAAGTGTCTCATCTTTAATAAGACATGAAATACTATTTCCATCTATCATCTAAAAACATAATTCTTCCACTTATATAACACATATCTATATTTCAATTATAATATTTTGAAATCCTCACAAGTAAAAAGAAACCATTCAACGTTCATAAATCAAAACACTTTATATATATATAATCTAACTTAATCTAACTAAATTGAAATGAATATTTAATTCATTATACATCATTATAAGAACTAACTATCACACATTACAAACTCTAATATACATATTATAATGCCATGCTATATAGACCAACTTCCACATGGTCCAAACACTAATATATATATTATAATGCATTTTTATATGAACATATTTTCATATACTACAAACACTAATATGCATGAATGATGCGCGTTTTCATACAAATCAACCTTCAAATAATACAACAATAATATTTGTATTATAAGTCAATGCTACATGAACTAACTTTCACATATTCCAACCATTATTATATATATATATATAATGCATTATTATATGCACTAAATTTTCACATATTACAACATTAATATGCATGAAATGATACGTTGTTATACAATCCTACCTTCAAATAAAACAAACAATAATATACATATTATAGTGCAATGCTTTCACATTATCCAACCATTGATATATTCATTACAATGCATTATTATATGAACTAAATTTCCGCATATTACAACACTAACATACACGAAATATGCCTCATAATAATAGTTCTAGAGATGCCTTTCCACAGAGAATTTACATTAAATAAAATGCCATCAAGTCAATAGATCTGGAAACATCAATAAGTTTTCAAAAGACGCACAGGGACTTCTGAAGTCTAAATTAAAATCTTAACACAATTCTGGAAACGCCCAATAGTTGGATCAACTCGGATTTTTATAGAGTAATTTATAAATTAATTTTATGAAATCTGCAGACGCCCAAGAGTTGGATCAACTCGGATTTTTACAGAGTAATTTATAAATTTATTTTAATGAAATCTGGAGATGCCCAAGAATTGGATTAACTCGGATTTTTACAGAGTAATTTACAATTCAAATGCTGAGAGCTAGAAACGCCCAGCTATTTCTGAATTGGATCCTCACCGGTTTTAAAAGCAATTTTACAAATCTTTTAAGAGTTCTGGAAACGTTAAAAGAAAGATTATAAACAGAGTTTGAACAATCTATATCCAATCGATCTCTGATGAGGAAATCTGGAAACTCTAGACAGATTGCAAAATAACAAATTTACAATAAATTCTGAGATTGCTATTATGAATGGGAGAACACAGAACCTTTAAAATCTCGGATTGAAATCAATCTAAAATCTGAGTCCGTCATTCTAAATGGGAGCACAGAGATTTTTAAATGGCAAACACTATTTGTGTTATGAATTCGGGTTTCAGTTTATACAGGGCTTCACGTCCGCACACAGATCGGCGTCAAGATAGCAGAGAATCGAGATCTAAAGCAGTATAAGCATTTAACACAGAAATCGGGTTTTAGTTTTAAAAACTTAAACAGGGATTCATGTTTACACATAGATCAGCATCATGCATTAGCAGAGATTCGAGATATAGGGCACTATGAGCATTAACACAGAAATAAATTTAAAAACTTATACAGGGGTTCTCGTCTACACATATCGGCTTCATGCAGCAGCAGAGATTCCAGATATAGGGCAGTATGAGCAGTAACACAGTTTTTTTTTTTTAAACCTTATACAGGGGTTCTCGTCTACACATAGATCGGCGTCATGCAGCAGCAGAGATTCGAAATATAGGGCAGTATGAGCAGTAACACAGAAATAAATTTTAAAACCTTATACAAGGGTTCTCGTCTACACATAGATCGTCGTCATGCAGCAACGGAGATTCAAAATTTAAATCGTGATAATAATTGGAAGAGTGGATCAATTCGTATCCAATGAGAAATACATCAATCTCAGAAAAATGCATACTAAAACAGAGTTTAAATACGAGATGAATGGATCTGTTCGTACCCCCAAGGGTTCGTCTTCCCCATATTATAATATAGGGATCTATATTTATTAAACGCATATAAAAAAAAAGACCAGTTTTCATCCGATAAACTGAATCGAATCTTCATCCGATAAACTGAATCGAAACTTCAATTTCTCTTGAAACCAAATTAAAATATCCATCACAATAGTGACAGGGAAAAAAACAAAAACATGAAAGATATTGAACCTGATTTGGGTCGTCGAGCTTGAGACCGTTGTAGTAGTGGTTGAATGAGTTATTCGGAGTAGTCCAACGTTGATGAGCAGTCCAACGTTGATGAAGATACTGACAACCCCTTGGTTGACCTCCCTATCATATCGGGGTTACTCTCCTTCACCCCGAACCCCCGAGCTAATGGGTTTTAAGAACACACTAGCAAGCTTTCCGCCGGGATCTCTCAATCCCCGGTCAAGCTAAGCCCAACTCACAAGAACCACAAACAATTCTCGATTACGGTGCCCGTCCAGCACTAGAGAGCAAGAGATGTTTTACTCCTTCTCCTCCCTTCTTTTATAACGAAAATCTGTGTGCCATGTGTCTTCTCATGCACATACTTTATTTAATTTAATATTTTATTAATATTTATTCTCAAGTTACAAGTGTCTCTTCCTATCTTAACTGTGCACCTAATCCCCTAAATCAGTGCAAAGTGGGTGTAATGGTATTCCTTAAAGTCTTAGTTATGTTTTTGTTTCAATCTAGTTTATTCAATAATCTTTTAGTTAACTTAATGTTTTCTACATTTATTTATTTTTTCTCAAATAAAAAAAATGATTTCTTTTACTAAAATTCAAATCTATTTTTAAATTCTTCTTTAATAAAAAATTTAAAAGAATAATTAAAAATATCCTCTTTCATAAAAATTTTAACTTAAATTCAACTATTTTTCAAAAAAAATAAAATAAAATAATAAATGAATAAGTATTCCCTTTACTAGAGTTCTAATCTATTTTAAATTTCTCCTTTATAAAATTTAAGAAATAGTAAAAGAATTGAAAGTAATTCTTTTTATAATAAAATTTCAATTTAAATTTAAACTCTTCTTTTCCAAACTAAAAGTAAGATAAGTGAAATTAGAATATTTCTTTCATTAATTTCTTTTTTATTCAATTTTCTTTCTTTTTCCATAAAATAATAAAATAATTAAAAGTAAAATAAATAAAATATTTCTTTTATTGAAAATATTAATTAGATCTATTTTTTTAGTGTATTTCCCATTCATATAACTTGTTAAGTTATCTCTTCTTGTTCTTGTCTAGGTACCTTTTCGGTGGGCCCTTCAACAGTTCCATTTCTTTCTTTCTTATGGGGAGCACTCCGTAGCGATCGGGGAGTCGTTACCGGGATATCTCGACTACGCCTTCTTGGAGAATAAGGGCTGCTGAGGGATAAGGTCCTCCTTATCACGCGCCCCTCAACTCCTCGTACGCGACCAAGTCGTTATGGCCTTGCCCGTACGACACATGCTTCCCCAGGTAAGCTGAAACGATTTTCTACCCGTGCGTGGATTGCTAATTCAGGGTCGACAGTCTGTCGTCGTACCCCTATGTGTTCTTTCCGTTATTATGACCCCTATATTTCATTGTGGTTCAGTCGGTAATTTGTCTTACCTGCCACTGCACACACTCAAGCGCACATTAGTAGCGCTGCACTATATAAAATATTTTCATCATTCATTCTAGTATCTCAGTCAGTCGAGCATACAAATTATTCATCATTTATCATCATGTCTCAGTCAGTCGAGCATATAAACTATTCTTCATTTTCATTTTAAAGCATTCTCATCATTCATCGTTATGTCTCAATCAATCGAGCATTCATCATTTTCATTATAAAGCATTTTCATCATTCATCATTCATCTAATCATTTCCATTTCACATGATAATTCTCAGAGCAATTTCCATGGTCTAAGTTTTATAAAGCCTTCACTTCAAACTAGTGCCCTCAATAGTCACATCAGTCATAAGTCTCAAAAGTCTAATCAATCATAAGTTTCAAATAGTCTAATCAATCATAAGTGCTGAGGCAGGCGTTATAAGAATTCACTTATCTCCTCATGTATGGAGGAACAAAGAGTCCTTCATTGATGCCCAAATATGTTACATAATACATCATTTTGAAGGAGGTAGTGAGACATGTGTTTGTAAATGGTGTAGAACATTTTTTGAATGGGAGAAAGAAAGCTTCATACCCACCAATTCCGTTTGTGGTTGGAGCTTATAAATTCAATAAGGTCAAAGGAGTTGAGGGATTTGTGAAATAACTAGAGTCTTATAATTTTCGAGAAAAGATCTTTGTTAGAAATGATGGCCAACAAAAAGAAGCAAAACATTGTTCATCATGCAGGTGTTGATGTATTTGTAACTTCGGAAGATATTCACTTGTGCATTGTATGTATTACATTTGTACTTTATTGTATCCCCAACAGAGATGTATTATTCCTACGATTGGAAGTGTCGTCAGTTGTACTTGCAAGTGTCGCAAGTTATATTGTAAGTGTCGTAACTTATACTTGATGGGTTATTAGACCATCTTGATGGGGTCAGCCCTGTATGAGTCATGTGGGTTAAAGGGTTATTAGACAACCCTAGTGGGGTCGGCCCAGTTATTATTATATTAAGTGGTTAAGTTGGGGTCAACCTAGTTGAGTAAAGGTCAAGTGAAAGAAAGAGTATAAATAGAGAGTGTGACTCTCTCATTTGATACATTCTATTATTCACTCACTTCGCATTAGTGAGAGAGAGGAGGAGTGGGAACAAGTGGAGGAGGAGCATGCTGTTGAAGATATCTATCTCTTGGGTTTGATCATGGTGATCCTTGTATTGATGCTTATTCTATCTCTGAGGAAGTTGCGGGGTTTTTCACCTTCTTGGTTTTCCTCAATGAAATGTTTTGTGTCTCTTGTCTCTTGTCTCTTATGCTTGATATGCTGTACATGTTGTTCTTTCAGTTAAGATCCTAGATCTATTGAGTTAAATGATGAAAAAATAACATGGTATCAGATCTAGCTTGAAGGAAGGCATGCTATGGCATTTATGAGACTTGTTGCACTTGCGACAAATTGGAAGCTAGGGCTTGATATAGAAAAAACCAGTCATCGTAGAAATTTCGCTATAAATCCATTCTTGTGAAGGTTCAAGATCTGAAACTTTGACAGGTCAAAGGTAACATCCCCATGTACCTTGTGTCCGAAGCACAACATCTGATTCGTTGTACTTTGTGAGATATGATCCTTACAATCTAGGGTTTCTGCCTCTTTCATATCTCAGTCATAAACAGGTGACCTAGGAAAAAAGGTCACAACTTGGGACAGGAAGCTCCAAATGAAATTTCGTAAAATGTGATAGGTAGGGAACGAACTGTACTTTCACAGGTCTGCTTTTCAGAGGCCGAAATTGAACTAGTGATACGTGGCACGCCATACAAGTTCTCTCTCATGTTTTATCCCATAAACAGGTCACGTTGCGACACTTGGAATAACTCTCTCTCAGAGAATCCAATTGAGGTCAGACCTGTGGGGTTGGAAAGATGACAAGTCAGGATACCATAGGCCGAAGTTTCAAACCTCGTGGATCCTAAATTTAAGAGATGCACCAAAAACAATAAGGTGCATATTTCTGTCAAAAGAATATTGGATTCTGAGCACCTTCATTCTTGGCTTGTCACTGCTGCGGGAATTTAGGGCTTCAGAGAAAGTTGGAATTTTTGGAATCGGAGACCACGGCTGAATGCTCCTCATAAAAATCGAAATTTAGAGACCAATATCGAATTTTTTGGTTGGGAAGAAGGCTGAGCTTGATCAAACCCTAGTTCAGGATTTTGATCGGAAAGGTGGAAAATTAGGGCTTCTGCAAAAGTTGGAGTTTTTGAAATCTGTGACCACGGCTGGAAGATCCTCAGAAAAATCGAAGTTTAGAACACAATATCGATCCTTATGGATGGGAAAAAGACCGGGCTTCATAAAATCCTAGTTCAGGATCTTATCTAGAAGATCTAGAAGTTTCAAAGGCAATTTTGAGGGGTCAAATTTTGGAGATTTCAAAATTGAAGTATACTAGCTTGATCAGCTCAACAAGGCACATCTTTTCATGCAATCAGAAGTTTGAAATTCAAAGTTTGAATTTCTAGGGTTTCTCTGACAAACCCTAATCCAACTCCAGATCCAGTTTCAACAAATCAAAGTGGATTGGGTTAATCCTAGAAGAGAATGAATTAGACACCTGCATAAGTGAAGAAGTTCCAGTTCCAGAGGGAGATAAGGCTAAGGCCTTACATAAGAAGGCTACAAGCAATCCCGACAGGTATGACTTGAGGAGATACAGGTATGTTTTTGAAATATATTCATGATTAAATGTTATGATATGTTTGTCTTCATATTATTGAGGTTAGTACAATATTGATTAATTTTAGACTTGTCTTATCACCCTAGTAAAAGTATGAATGCATGTGAATGATAGAATACATTCATTGATTAGGGTTATGACACTTATGATTGTACTAATGCACTGTGGTGTTGTATGAGGTTGATATTGTCCGCTAACATGAAAGGTACATCAAGAAAGACAAATAAAGTTCTAGATCAAGAACATATGACCATGGTGACATGAAGACAAAGACTCATCCATAGTCATGGATCACATAGAATCTCTACTTATGAGGTATGTATAATTTTGGTTCTACAATGGTTAACTTATGAGTTATGCAGGTTACTAGCACAAGTCTTTGAAGAAGAACAAAAAGACATTATATGGGTATTTTAGACAACTAGCAAGCATGATAATCTAGGTATGTTTTTCCTATATCAAGTTAGAATCCTTGTGTTAGCATCTTATACTTTTCTATGAATGATAATGATTATTCTTGAAGTTAGAAGTTTAAGTAATCAACAGTTTATGCATATTATGTTTCTTACTTTGATTGATGATATGACTAAACAGAAGAGTCCTATGGTCAATAAGAATATGCATGAGTAATAGAAGTCCTCCCTGAAACCTTGAATACTTATGCTTGTGATAAATTACCTGTGTGTGAATTGATCACGACTATAGATGTTAAGAGTATTTAGGATCATAATGTTTTGATAGTATTGAGATTATACTAATATATGTATGGTTATGTATGAGATCTTGAGGATAACACAATGATGACACTAGTGCACACTTAAGCATGAATAATGGTCCAGGATGGATATAAGTTCAAGGACAGGTAATCCTGGAAGCAAAGATCAAGAGGGAGCACACTCCAGTAGTTCCTGCAAAGAAGCAAAGATTGAGAGGGATTCCACCCTACGACTAAACAAAGATAAGTATTTGAACTGTCATTTATTATATATATGATTACTTAAATGATGTTGTCCAGTAGTGTACATACTTATGTTCCTAGATTTAGGATATGTATTATGCATATTAGAAAAGTTGCATTAATGAACAAGATACTACTAATATGCAAGTAATGGGTAAGTGGCCTATGGTACTGTACAACATTCCATTGCTACTTATCTAGAAGGAAACATCTTTGCTAACATGTTGGGATTTGTGCACACTCTTAAAAAATGTTCTGGTAGAGATGGAAGGCATATAGAAAGTTACCATGTGATTACGGGATATGGATAAATGTTGTATTGAAGCATTGGCTAAGATGATTGCATGACTATATGACATATGTCTTTATGCATAAGAATGTGTTTTTTTGAAAAACTATGAGAAGTTTCTAATCATGCAATTGAATTTGAATTGTAGGAAAGATCGTGTACAATCACCTACAAAAGAAGGACTACAACATTTGTTCCAACAATGAAGCTATCTATTGAAGATATTGAAGAATCTGAGGTTCCGAGGATCCAGGATGCAGTAATAGAAGGATGCCATGATCGAGGAGTACCAGTCGATCATGAAGAATGATGTCTGGGATGTGGTCCCGACACCAGAAGGGAAGTTTGTTGTGACTTCCAAGTAGATCTATAAGATCAAGCATGCTACATATGGTAGCATAGAGAAATCCAAAGCGAGGTTTGTGGCTCATGTCTTCTCCCAGAAAGAGGGATAGATTATGAAGAGAATTTTGCACCTCTAGCCAGATACACTTTCATCAGATCAATACTTTCCCTGGCTGCAGTGATGAAGTGGAAGATACACCAAATGGATCACTTGTTTGCGACAGGTGAGGATGGATTGATTGCCGACACGAAGAGGAAGCTTGCTGCTGAGTTCGAGATGAAGGACTTGGGGATGGTGCATTACTTTCTAGGCATGGAGGTGTGGCGGAGTCCATATGGAATCTTCCTTGGAAAAGGGAAGTATGCATTAGATATCCTGAAGCGGTTCGGGATGATGGACTGCAAGGCCATGGCCACACCTATGGCATCAAACCTGAAGCTTCTATGTGATGCTTCATCTGATCCGGTTGATGTCACGGTATATCGTTAGATGATTGGGTCCTTGATGTATCTGACGAACAAGAGACCAGATATTTGCTTTGCGGTGAACACATTGAGCCAGTTCTTGACGGATCCCAGAGGTGTTCACCTGGTTGTTGTAAAACATATTTTGAGGTACCTGAAGGGTATAATTGACTATGGGCTCAAGTATGATGCGAATCAAAAGTTTAACCTGGAGGGTTATGTTGATTTAGATTGGGCAGACAGTGATGTAGGTAGGAGGACCACTTTTGGGTGCAGGGTCAGTATGGGATTAGGTGTGATCTATTGGTTTAGCGGGAAGCAGTCCTGCGTAGCACTGAGTACAGCCAAAGCAGAGTATGTCGCAGCTTGTTTGGCTAGTTGTGAGGAAGTATGGCTTAGGAATCTATTGTCTGAGTTATTTGATCTCCCGTTGGATGCTATTGATATCTTTTGTGACAACCAGATTTGTGTGAAGTTGTCAGAGAACTCGGTGTTCCATGATAGGTCGAAGCATATTGAGATCAAATATCACTATATCAGGGATATAGTGCAAAGAGGAGCAATGAAGCTCTTGTATGTTGCGACAGAAGAGCAGGTTGCAGATGTGTTGACGAAAGCACTAGCCAGAGTGAAGTTTGAGTACTTCAGGGAGAGGCTTGGTGTTCTTTAGATTGAAGATACTTCGAGGAAGAAGTGATGGGACACATTTGCAGGAGCCATTCCAAGCATGGTGATAGGAGGATCCTTCCCATGGCTGTGGATGTAAGCGTTGTGTGATGAGCATCAGGACGATGCTCCAATTACTGCTTTGGATATGCATCAGTTGGATGCTTTGTATGATTAGTTGGATCATGTATGATGACATGCATCAGGATGATGTAGTGAGAATGATCAGGATGATCACATGTGATGAGTATCAGGACGATGCTCTGGATGATATGCATCAAGATGATGTAGTGACGATGATCAGGATGATCGTGTGTGATGAGTATTAGGACGATGCTCTGGATGATATGCATCAGGACGATGCAGTGACGATGATCAGAATGATCATGTGATGATATACATCAGGGTGATGTATGGTGAGTATCAGGTTGATACTCTATGGTTGTGGACAGGTTTTGCCAGGGTAGCATGTAATACGTCCTGGATATCCGAACAGGTTTTTCTAGTCAAGTAAAAGGCCTCGGATGCTCTTTAGATATCTTGTTGGGCAAGACACTCTTTTAAGGTTTTGCTAGACCACATGTAATACATCCTGGAGATCTGGACAGGTTGTGCTAGTAAGGTAAAAGGCCTCAAATGCTCTTTAGAGATCTTGCTGGGCAAGACACTCTTTTAAGGTTTTGTGGGGACCACATGTAATATGTCTTGGAGATCCAGACAGGTTGTGTTAGTCACGTAAAAGGATTCGGATGCTCTTTAGAGATCTTGCTGTGCAAGACACTCTTTTAAGGTTTTGTGGTGGGGCTCACATGTAATACGTCCTGGAGATCTAGACAGGTTGTGCTAGTCACGTAAAAGGCCTCGGATGCTCTTTAGAGATCTGGCTAGGCAAGACACTCTTTTAAGGTTTTGTGACAGTCACATGTAAGTTGACCTGGGAGATCTTTCCGGTCGTGCTTTGACACATAAAGGATCCTGGGATACTCTTTCGAGGCATTGTGACGCACGTAATAAGTCCTGAGGATTCCACAGTATGGCCTATGTTGATGAAGACCTGCAGGAGGTGGGCCTACATCCATCATGAAAAAGGGTTGGCTCTGTAGAACTTCCTATGATGAGAAGAATTCAGAGATAACCCAATGATCGAGATGTCGGGTATAGTATCAGTGATGATGATGATGCTCCGTGATCCAGTGATGATGATCCAGCTCCATAATTGAAGACTTGTGCCTATATGTATTGATGACTTGTGTCAAGAGAATACCTTCCTAGTTAAGAGGGAGTGTTGATGTATTTGTAACTTCGAAAGATATTCACTTGTGTATTATATGTATTACATTTGTACTTTATTGAATCCCCAACGGAGATGTATTATTCCTCCAATTGGAAGTGTCGTCAGTTGTACTTGCAAGTGTCACAAGTTATATTGTAAGTGTCGTAACTTATACTTGATAGGTTATTAGGCCACCTTGATGGGGTCGGCCCTGTATGAGTCATGTGGGTTAAAGGGTTATTAGACCACCCTAGTGAGGTCGTACCAGTTAGTATTATGTTAAGTGGTTAAGTTAAGGACGACCTAGTTGAGTAAAGGTCAAGTGAAAGAAATAGTATAAATAGAGAGTGTGACTCTCTCATTTGATACATTCTATTATTCACTCACTTTGCATTAGTGAGAGAGAGGAGGAGTGTGCACAAGTGGAGGAGGAGCATGCTGCTGAAGATATCTATCTCTTGGGTTTGATCATGGTGATCCTTGTATTGATGCTTATTCTATCTCTGAGGAAGTTGCGGGGTTTTTCACCTTCTTGGTTTTCCCCGGTGAAATGTTTTGTGCCTCTTGTCTCTTGTCTCTTATGCTTGATATGCTGTACATGTTTTTCTTTTAGTTAAGATCCTAGATCTATTGAATTAAATGATGAAAACCTAACAACAGGATCAATTTTGAATACACCAATCATTATTTGAAAGGTGAAGAAGTATATAGAACAGAAAATAATATTGAAAATTTGAACAAGAGGTTCAGTAAGAATACGGAAGCAAGCTCTAGAAATACAAAAGAAGACCTAGAAAAGGAAACAAAGAAGAAATCTAATGAAGAAGCTTTAGTAGCAGAAAATGCAAAGAAGTTACGAGAGGAGGAGTTGGAAAAGAAGTTACAAGAAGAGAATCTAGCTAGGCAGAAGGAAGAAATAAGAAAAAGGGAAGAAGAAGATGAAGAGGCATTGAGAAAAGAAGAACTAGAGAAAGCAGATAAAATGGCAGCTGAACAATAAGAAAAGAGATTGGAAGTAGAAGCACTACAAAAGAAAATAGAAGGAGAAGAAGAAAAATTCAAGAAGTCCGTGGAAGACGAGAAAGTACGGAAATAAAATAGACAACAAGATATGGAGATAGATAATTCCACTAATCATGTTACTAAATTCCCTCTTATGAGGGGTCATCTCCCATTGGCTGATCTTGGAATCATGCCTTTTACGCCGTCAAAGCATCACTCAGTCGCAAAACTCAAGGCGATACTTTTTAACCCAAAGAGAAATACCATTATAAAAAGAACAGAGAAAACATTGAAGACAACTACACAACCAGACATCGTGACAGTACCGGAAAGTACAGTGGTGGAAAGAACACATAAAGACCCAAAATTTACAGCTTCAATCAATGTTGTTTTTGCTCAAGCAAATGCATATAATATTGGCAAGTTGACTGAATATTTAGAAAGGATCAAGGCCATTATGATAAAAATAAAGGACAACTTGGTGCAATCTCGCAGTGAAGGAATAGACATGAGAAGGTAGCAGGATGATCTAGAGTTAGAAAAGGGAAAAATATTGCATACTGTTCAGAGTATCGAATATGAAAAGGACTCTTTGAGTGTACAATTAGTAATAATGGAAGGGGAAAGACTGATTTTCCAGGATTAAATAAATGCATTACAGGAAAAGGAATCCCAAATAGACCATCAGATAGAGACTCTGATGATAGAAAATGGAGCTTTGCAGGATCAGATAGTTGAATTAACGAGAGAGAAGGAATCCGTGATGCAACAACTTAAATATTCTCAAGCACAAGCATAAGACCTAACACCATTTTATGAGCATGCTTCTGAACTACAGAGACAATCATTTTACTCTCAAGAATTGCTCACTGAGAGAACTTACGAGTTAAAGGAGATGGTTACCAGATTGAAGCAGATTTATGAAGAAGCTTCAATTATAAAGCATAAATTAGCATGAATTTATGATAACATAAAAATTTAATTGCTTGGAAGGGGAAATCCAAAGTAATCCCTGCACATCTGCCTAAAAGAACCATTGTTGAGCTAAAATTGGACATATCACTCTTGGAGAGTTGTCGAAAGGCATAAAAGAAGATACAGAATGAAGTATGGAGGTTGGTCACAAAGTGTGGATATATTTATCAAGCCGTCTACAGAGCATTTGAGAAATGTCATATTCCATCTCCTAATTCCATTGACGAGCTAACACCAAAGGAGCAGTGTCTAGAAGAGTTAATAAATATCCTAAATGAAGACATTGCTTATATAAAGAAGTCAGACTCACTCACTATAGAAGACCTTCAACAACATATTGCACAATCTACTATGAATTCCTATTTTTTAGGATAAGGTCACAAAGATACATCAAAGGGACTGATGGATATTCTTAAAGAATTATCTGTCCATGAAATAACTTTGAAGTTTATAGAGCCCCCAAAACTAAATGTAATATCTTATCAAAGTGATCTTTGGAATGATTACATACAAAGTCAAGATAACATACAATCTAAGTGATGTAATATTGTAATTTTATTTTCTTTTAGCTAATTTTGACTGCATCCACAAAAGGACAAATTGTAAAAAAACCAAGAGTTGGGGGAATATGAAGTGATAAGTCATGTCAAGACAAATTTTGTAAAGATAAATATGAGAGAATAGAATAGAAAGATGCTTTTGGCTGGTGTAATAGCGAACGAGTACCATCTTGTAAGAGAACTATTTTTTCTGCTAATGAGAAAGGACTATTGTGCTGGTGAAGGCATACATAGAATGTTGCATGGGATTACATGAATGAGTGTACAAAATTACTTCTTCATTTTTTTCGTCTATATGCTGTAATATTTATCCTGTTCTATTGGATTGATCTAATGGTATGTGAATTATTTTATTGTTCATGATTATGAAATGCATTTTTCTGTGTGATGATGACTAATGAATGAGTCAATGTTATACCAAAGCTATTTTTGTGTGAATGAGAAACTGTGGTTGTGAATATATTTATTTCAATAGTTTACTGTTGAGGTGATAATAAACAATTATAGTCATACTTTAACTTTAATTTTGCTCCTTGCAAGGATAGACTAGATTATATAGGTTAAAGTTATGTGTTTTGGTAGTGTAGTTTTAGCTTATTGGTAAGACAAAGGTGATAAGACGAGAGGTAAGAACATGCACATCACCTTGTGAGGCCTCTCTCTGCCAATAAAACCTAGATATATAGGATTATGCACATTTAGAATTAGGATATTTTCATTTGAATTGCCTCATAACAAAACCTAAATGGTGGATTGGGTTGTAACTGGTAAACTTAACCCAAAGAATATCTTATGGTATCCGGACCATAAACAGGATGGATTCCCCATTCTAAACAATGAATAGTCTAATTGGGATTTTCAATGGGGAGAATCCCTACTGTCGACGCAAAGATTTTTCTAGGCGTCAACAAATTTGGCACTAGAAGGAGGGAAGCCAGTGTATGGATGGAAGAGGAAGTACTTTATATCGAGGAAATTTATTTGGGTCTCCATTTGAAACATCTCAACCAGAAGATTCCATTCCTAAAATTGAAAAAGAAACTAACAATCAAGAAAATCCTAACTCTGAAAATGAGCACAATGAGCACTTATATGTTGTTCCCCATCAAGAAGTAGATAGTTTTAGGAGATATACCAGGTCTTAAATCAGGAAGCTTGGAGAATTACCCATAGTTTCGTTATTACCTAGAAGAAGTGATCCTAGAAGAAGGTCTATACAAAATAAGGACTATGTTCTTGTTGAATCATTGGAAGAATTGGTTGATTTCTCTTTACAAGAAATACCAGATCCTATCAATCAATTAAGACCATCTTCTCCGGAGTCAGTCTCTTCTCCACACATACAGTCACCCCCACACTGAACTCCACATTCTCCTCCTCATATTGGAAATATGGCTCATAATGTTAACCAACCACCGACTTGGAGAGACAGAGGACCATTGAATTTACCCACTCCTTTACGCGGTCTACCTAAACATCTTGAGTGGGTGCTGCCTGTTAAGATTCAATATGCTAAGATAGATAACATCAGTATTCAATTCAATTTCGAAATTGTTGCTTGGTTTTTCAACCAAGCATGTGCAAGGATGCACCTGCTAAAAACTAGTAGCAGCAGTCTCAATAAAAATATGTAAAAACTAATGTAATTTGATCTAACATTAACATGTGCAAAGAAATAAAAAACTAGATTTAAGAACATAAGCAATAAGATCTATAAGAAAAATGAGAAATTAAAAAAATTGATTTTGTATTACCTCAAATGGCGAGGATGGTAAGTTTTGAGCAGCTCCAAGGTTGAGATGCTCCAATGTCCAATGGTCTCTTCTTCTCCAATGCTTCAATGTGGATCTTCAAACTTGAAATGGGAGGTAAGGGCTCTCAAAGGGAATTTGGCAGCATAAGGATAAGATGAAATGTGGATGATTATTGAGGAGCCCCTATCTTCTTTTTATAGTTTTTGGTGATGGGGAATACCATTATGGTTTTAAGGAAACCAATGGTATTAACCAACATGGTTTAGGTCTCTTTTTCCCTCTTTTTCCTTTTTTGAATATTTTTTATATTTTTATTCCCTTTTAATATTTTTTGGGAATTTTGGACCCTTTTTGAGGATTTTTTGTGTTTTTGAGGAAAAATACATATTTTGAGGGGAAAAAGGTGTATTACGGTCTTTTTGGTGACCTTTTGAAGGTTGTAGAGGCTCAAGTGGTGGAAAAAGTGGACAAATGGGTCATGTGAATAGGTAATGAGCTAGTGAGCACTTTTTGGGTGTTAGCAGATTTCCCCCTGATGTGTGAGGGCAGGAGCTCATCGTATGGCTGATAGACATCATAATTCTTTTGTCTTTTTCTTGGTGCTTGGAGAAGAGAAGAGACCGATTGGAGATTGGAACAACGACCCCTTGGAAGCTGCAAAAACTGAAAAAATACATGGCCTCAAAATGAATGAGGAATAATCACTAATAATGGACGAGGCGAGCATACCCATGCTCGTATCAAGACATATACATAACAATTAGGCCCAAGAAGGGGGACCTGAATAATACATAAAAATATGTTGGTACATCATAATGGTCCAGAGGGGACACAATGTTGGGACATACTCATGGTCATACCATGACTGATCTCAATAACTGATACACTGGAAAAGAGCAACAACCATTCTGAATAAGGTTTCAGAAGGGTTGATGCACTGCTGGAGTTGAAGTTTTCCAACATCTGTAGGGCCTCAGTGACTGTGAGTCAACTTCTAAGGAGTATATGTAACTGTATACTCGAGGGAGTATAAAACTGTGGTACATCTGAAAATTGTCGCCAAGCGCAACCTGAATATCCATAGCAATATGTAACTGGTTGTTTCCTCAATTAGACTCTCAAATGTGGTAGAGTCAGGTGATATCTGGGGTCTTCAACAAATAATTGAAAGGACTGATACCCTGTACCAGTATCAATGATGTGATCAAGGTGTTGAAGTCGAGCATGTGAGAAATAATCATTTGGAGAGGCACTGAGGACTCCTTTCAAAATGATCCGTAGGCACTCATCACTAATGGTGATGAGTCCAAGGCACAAGGACCTCTGGGTCTATCATCTGGAATAGATTTGGTTGGCGTCGATAGAGGGAGACTAGCAACTACCAAGGAAATGATGTTTCCTTGATAGGAGCATGAGGTGTACAATTGAAATGTGATAGTACTGATGGTAGGACTGACATAATATGGGGATGGGGAATAACTGGGGTCATAGAGTGGGTGGACTCAAACTTCCTTTGTTCAGAGCATGATGACATGGTTGACCTGGTAGCATAGGAAATTGAATTTTAGGTGTGAGGATCATAGCTTAAGGGATCAGGGGTATGTATTGCAGACTGGAGTGACTCTGGGGGGACAAGCTGATGGATGTTGTTGGGGGACTCTCAGGGTGACATACTGTAGGATACTCTGAACAAAGGCAACCAAAATGGGGATGCTGCCATATGAGTAGACATGATCTGTTGTGGCGCCGAAAAGCACTGTTGGGTCCTTCTTCATAGTTTTAATGAGCTCCAAGAAGGGATAAAAGTGTGCTCTAAAATGGTACTGTCCTATGGATTTATGCGAGCCCAGGATTGTTCATGCTCGTGAGTGCTTTCATTTTTAAGGAGTCTGAAAATGATAAGAAGACTCTGAATTGGTGGAGGAGTATCGTCATGTGGATTTGTACTATCCCAAGACAATAATTGTTCATGGTTTGCTTTCAATTTTAGAGAGTTTTAAAGGGATAAGCAGACTCCATTGGTGTTCTTTTTCGTATGTTAGTCTCCAAGGCCCGAAAAAGCATAAAATGATGCAAATGGACAACTCTTCTAGCCAATGTGACAAGAGTATTCCTTTTTCGTAATTAGTCTACAAGGTCCGGCAAAAGGGTAAACTTATACCAGGTAGACGCTCTTTCAGATGCTTTTAGCGAGCATGAAAGGAAGCAAGATTGCTCGACGATATTTTCATTGTTTTAGGAGTAAGAAAAGAGCTTAACAGAAACTCCCTAAGTGCCTTTTTCATAAAGGAATTGCTCGACCTGAAAAAGGGATAAAATTATACCGAAAAAAAAGGTATTGGTGATAGTGAGAAATGATCTTGAGCATCATCACGAGCACGGAAAACTGAATCCGACGATATAAATATCGTCAAAAAAGGGCAACGGCCAATGTGGCATGCAAACCGAGGTGATGAGTGTGTGAAAAAATATGGAGGTGAGAGCGAGAAATGATCTCCAGCATCATCACGAGCACAGAAAGCTGAATCTGGCGATATAAAGAATGTAAAAAACGGAGAATGACCGATGTGGAACGTAAACCGAGGCGACGAGGGGCATGTAAAAAATGCCTAAAATGGGACATGGTGGAATCGAAAAAAGGAGTGGACTATCGTGAAGTTATCGCTGCGTTGATTCCAACGGTTTGAAAAACGGACGTCGTGTGATGCCGAAATGGTTGATTGAAAATTGGTCAAATTTTTATAAATAACAAGTGGACCCAATGTGACAAGTGTCATTTTCACCGTTGAGTTTCACAGAGTAATTTAGTTGGGTCAGAGCATTTTCTTGATTTGTGGGAGATTCGACCGTAAGTTTTTCGTGAGTTTCAGGTAAGCCTATGTGCCTTAGCCTTTCAATTTATTTACTTTTTGGTGAGAGTCGAAGGCTCAGAAGCTGCGAATATTCCATGTTGGCTTGCCAATGCGAAATATTGCTGGTTTTGGGCCTTTTTCCGTGATGTACATCACAGGTATGGGCTGGACAACTGCGATGTGCATCACGGTTGTGGGTTGGATAGCCGCGATGTGCATTGCGGCTTTGGGTGCCTACAATCGTGATGTTCATCGGGGCTATGTATGCTTGCAGCCGCGATGTTCATCGCGGCTATGGACGCTTACAGCCACGATGCACATAGTGCATGTGAGGGCTGAAAGCCGTGATGAGCATCGCGACTGTGAGGGGTGAAAGCCACAATGTGCATCGCGGCTAGGGGTCCGAAAGTCGCGATGGGGATCGCTTGGTTAGGAAATTTGTTTTGTGTTGTTTTGGCAGGATGCTGCAGGTATCGTGGAGGGAGAGGGATATTGATGAGGGACTGATGGAAAGTATTCAGGAGAGCCTAGATGTGCAGGTGACCTTGGCTTTGGGCGGACTACTGAAGTTCGTTTAGATCCCTCTGATGCGTTCAGTCAGGGAGCTGCTGAACAAGTTGATTGACTTCTGGGACCCAGAGGAGGTATCTTTTATTGTGCAGGGTGAGCGACTGGAGCTTACCTTGACTGATATATATTTACTTACTAGTTTGCCTCGCTTGGGAGAGATAGGGGACACCCAGCCCAGGATTTCGGCTGGTATGGATATTGAGTATCTCCTTGAGAGATTTTGCATTTCAGAGGCTCGTGTGTAGAATAGCGCACTGAGCATCTCGGATCTGCGAGAGATGGAGATGCAAGCGGTGGCGGCTTGTGTTTTGCAGGTTCTTGGTGCATAGGAGCCCCATCGTTTGTCGAGGGGGGGAAACAATGATGGTTCACCGTGTCTTGGCAGGGACCTATTTTGCTTGGGGCCAGATGTTTCTGGCCTGTGTTTGGTGAGAGCTGAACAAGGTTAGGCAGGAGGGAGGAGAGTTTAGTTATGCCTCTTTCCTCTGTTGTTTCTTTTTCTAGTGGGTACCTACCTTGTGGCCATGTGTGTCGGTTCGTGAGGGACTGAGGAGTGAGCCGTGGATGGTGCAGTGGGGGGAGATGATGCCCTGGGGTGGTGGTGGCATTCGGCGGTTCTTTTTGCTGGAGATGTATGATCAGTGGGAGCAGATGCCCGTTGTGATTGACGACTATCCATATCAGGGTATGGACTTCCGGGGAGACCCTGAGATGCCTCGAGATCAGGGACAGGCTTGGGGGTTAGACGGTATGTCTTTGTTTTTATTTCTCTATTATATCATGTTTAGATGTTTTGTTATGAGTATAGCTAGAGATGTTTATATGATACCGACTTGTTTGAGTGTGGGTCATGGCAGATGTTGGTTCGAGGCCTCCAGTGGATCATATGGGCCGTAGGGGACGGGTGATGGTGGTGGTACCTCCACTGGTAGCGGCACCCCCGCCTCGTGCACGAGGAGTTGTGAGTCATTGAGATGATGCCTAGAGGACGTACATGATACCTTGGAGGCACTGCTAGTGGATGTACCAGATGATGGTTGGAGGGATCTAGATAAACACGTTCTCGATCGTTGTTTCGATGCTCCCCGTGAGTGGAGATCGATCCCGTGGAGAGTAGCTGTAGTGACAACTGAGAGGAGGGATCAAGAGCTGTATGATCTGGAGGAGCCAGAGGAGCCTGGTGACCATGATGATTAGGTTATCTTGTACCTGCCCCCAAATGCTGATGAGCATATGGGGATGTTTTTTGTTGATACACATTTTGTACGGCTGGTGTACTTTTGTATATCTGGGTGTTGAGGGAACTCTTGACATTGTGACTATATGATGATATATGTATTTATGCCTATTGATGCGTCTTGATTATACAATCGTGTATACACATGGATGCAATTGTATGTTGTTTGTTTGCCCATGGAGGCACGTTCGATGCACATGGATTCAATGCTGTTGTTTTTGTATGCCCGTGGAGGCACATGTTATGCATGTGGATGCAATGTTATGATGATTTATTTAGTTTGTTTATTTCATTTTTTGATTCCTATGTGATGCATGTTGTGATGTCCTACATGTTTCGGTTGACGTGCCAATTTAGAATGTCGTTAGCCATTTGGTCTGCTACACTGTTTAGATTTCTTGGGACATGAGTGAATGAAATGGATTCAAAGTGTCGAATCATTTGTTTAGTGCACAGGAATTTTTGAAATAGACAGGGATTGCGTACCTGGTAACAGATGTTGAGCTGGGAAAAAAGGAGCTGGGAGTCCAGAAAAACACTAAGGTGACTTATGCCCATCTAGAGAGTAGCAGCCAGTAGACCGGTCACGACATCGTACTCAGCTTGGTTGTTTGTGGCAACACCTATGCACACTCCGTCGAGGTGGACCAACTCATGTAAAGGGGAATAAATTACCCAAGATGCTGACGCGAGATTTGGAGACCAACGACTTGCATCGTCGAAAAAGCCAATATGGTAGAGTGGAACAGGATCCATCTGTGTTCATGCAGGAAAAAATGAAAATGTAAGGTTTTGGAAGTTTACAGCGAAAAAATAAATTAAAAAACTGTACAATATGGACTATGGTGTCCAGGAGATTTTTATGGATAGAATCGTTTGAGTTACAAACCATTACGGGGGTTGCGCATGAGGTTTCCTTCCGAATCGGTCAAAATGTATGCCCCATGTCCAAGGCAAGTGTGTATGACATATGGGCCTTGCCACATGGACTCAAATTTTCCTTTGCCTGTTTTATCATGGGCTTGGTCGTAAAAGAGTACCGGGTCTCCTTCACTAAATGCTCGTGGGTGAACATGTTTATCGTAATGGAGTTTAGATCTGTTCTTTGTGGCTTCGATTGTTTGGAGAGCTACGCGGTGATATTCATCAGCTTGCTCTAAAAGAAGTAAGCGTTCTTCAATTAGTGAAGTATCTGGGAGGATTTCTACGGAAATTTGTAATGTCGGTATCTGACACTCAATGGGGAGGACAGATTCCACGCCGTGAACTAAATGGAAAGGGGTAAAGACAGTGGAATTTTTAGTGGATGTGCAGTAAGCCCATAATGCGGGAAAAAGCATGTGATGCCAATTGGACTTATGTCGGTCAACAGTGCGCTAGAGGATGGTCTTCAAAATTTTGTTAACCGCTTCGACTTGGTCGTTCCCTTGGGGGTAGTAGGAGGAGGAGAAATGATGTTCAAACTTAAGGAGTGTTGACAATTCTTTCCAAACAGAGTCCTCGAAGTGAGAGCCATGGTCTGAGACGAGTTGCATTGGTACTCTGAAGCTAGCAATAACATGGTTGAGGAAAAAACGGGCTGCAGTGTCGGCTTTGCAATTGTAAGTAGGCATGGCTTCTGCCCATTTGGTAAAGTAATCGACAGCCACACTAATGTGTTTATGGCTGCTAGCTGATGTGGGATTGCAATCCATTAAGTCGATGGCCCATTTGCAAAATGGTCCAATGGTGACAATTGGATGAAGGGGGGCAGGGGGGGTTCTCGCCTTGGGGGAAAAAAGATGGCATTTTTGGCAATGTTTGACTGCTATGATACAATCGATGAATAATGACGGCCAAAAATAACCTGCATGAATTACCTTTTGGGCGGTGGCCATTCTAGAGAAATGGCCGTAGGAACCGCTATGACAGTCATTAAGGACTTGTTCTGCTTCTTCTTGGGAAAGGCACCGTCGTAGGATTGTGTCGATGCCACGTCGATAGAGGACATCACCAAAGAGGAGATAACAAGGGGCATGGTGACGAATGCGACGGCGTCTGTCATGGTCAATATTGGGTCGAAACTTCTATGTGCGGAGGTATACCAAAATGTCGCTGTACTAAGGGTCGTCAGACGAGATGATGAACAAATGATCGTCAATTATATTAGTATGGATAGATGGTGATGATGACGAAGATGGTAGGTCCGTAATGAGTTGGGTGAGTGCTCGTGCTTTGTTTCTCTTCGGGGTTTTAAAATTCAGGTCATATTCTTGTAAGATAATCACCCATTTGGAAACACGGCCTTGTAGAAGGCGACGATTCAAGAGATAGACCATTAGGTTGGAATTTGCCACAACCGTAGTCTGGCTTAGGAGAATATAATGGCGTAACTTTTGTACTGAAAAGATGACGGCGATGGCCATTTTCTCTTCATGTGGGTAGCGCAGTGGTGGGCTTGATAAGGTTTGGCTCACATAGTAAATTACATGCTCTTGACGAGTGGAGTCTTCTTGGACGAGTACTCCGGAAACGGTGTAATCTGATGCCGAAATGTAAATGGTAAAGTCTCTTGTGAAATCTGGAGGAGAAATCAAGGGGGCACTTGTAAGTGCTTTCTTCAGGTTTGTGAAAGTTCCTTCTGCTTGGTCGTCCCATACAAAATGGGTATGAGGGCGTAGTAAATGGAGGAAACCATGTATTGTGGTGGTGTAATCTAGGACAAAGCGACAAAGGAGGTTGGACTTCCCTTGAAGGTTTTGTAGTTGTCTTAATGTACGAGGTGACGGTAGGTCTACTATGGCTTGGACCTTTAGAGGGTCGACGGTGATCCCTTTTTCTGAAATGATGAAACCCAACAGACGGCTTGCTGGAACACAAAAGACACACTTGAGTGGGTTCAAGCGGATTTTGTATTTTCGACAACGCAAGAAGACTTGTCGAAGATTGTCTAAATGGTCAGATCGTTTCTTAGATCGAGCCGTGAGGTCGTCTAGATATACTAATATGATGTTATTCAGGTCGTGAAAACAATAAGTCATGGCTCATTGGAAAGTGGCTCCAGCATTCTTGAGACCGAAAGGCATGACGCGATAGGCGAAGGTGCCCCATGGGGTAGTAAAAGTGGTCTTGTATTGATCTTATTTACGAATTTTGATTTGGTTGTATCTGGAGAAACCATCCATAAAAGAAAGTACCTCATGCCCCGCACAGGCATCGATTAGTTGGTCAATAAATGGTGTTGGGAAGTTGTCTTTGGGGCAAGCTAGATTGAGGTCATGGAAGTCAGTACAGACACGGATGGTGCCTACTTTCTTATTGACTGGTACTGGGTTTGAAACCCAGGTGGTATATGCAATAGGGTATATGAAACCTGCTGCTCAAAGCTTCTCAATTTTTTCTTTGACGGCTGGAAGCTTAGATGGGTGAATGGGGCGTTGTTTCTGGCGGACCGGTGATATGCTGGGCCAAGTGTCTATGTGATGTTCTACAATGGTAGGATCAAGACCAGGCATCTTGGTATAAGACTAGGCGAAGACATCTCGAAATTCTTGAAAGAGTTTCTTATAGGCTTGGGTTTCCTTTTCAGTTCATTTTGCACCTACAGAGATAAGCTTAGGTTTGCCGGGGGTGGTGGAGATGTCGATTTTTATGATTGGCGAAATGTTGGCCATGTCACCTTCTTCAAAGGATTTTGGAGCTGGGATAGGAACTTTGAACCAATCGACCTTGGTTGGTAATAAGTCTTTGGATTCAACGGATAGTTGGTTCGCCGTAGATGCCTCAGGGATGAGGTATGATCGATGGTGCATATCATCCCAAGGGTAGTCTGGTGTAGTGAGTGTTTCTAGGATTTCCTCATCGGTGCGGAAGTAGTGCGTCATTAAATCAATTGGTTTAGGCTTGTAGGTAGTTGAAATCATATAAATGGTATTGATTTCTTTTGAATGGGAAGATTCTGGGGGGAATATTTCCTCGATGATCGGAAGGGATATCTATAGGTCGGCATTATTCAATTCGTATAGTGCTGATCTGTAATCTGGGAGATCAGGGTAGTGATGTGAATAATGGCCGTAGATGCCGCATATCGCACAAGGGTGGTTTGTGCAAATGATTTATCGCGAGGCTGAGGGGGTAGTTCTAGTTTGACAACTGGAACGTTGGTGTCATCATCTAACATATTCATGTGTTCTTGAAGTGCTGGTAGTTGTGGACATTGGTGGGTAGCATGGCCTATATTGTCGCACAAAGAGCACTTAGGGAGCACACGGGTTGTTGGGGGATTCTTTGTTGATTTGGGGGTCGCTGGGGGGGTGCGAGTTGTGGGTCCAATGGTGTAGGTTTGTGGACCTCTTCCCCCATTGCGACGGGATTGAGGAGGGACATAACTAGATGTTGATGTAGTGGCCCCTGTTGGAGGTGGTCGGTTCTGGGGGTTCGGCACACCAGGTGGTGGACAGTTTTGGGGGTTCAGTACACTAGGTGGTGGATGGTTTTGGGGGTTCGGTATGCCAAGTGGTGGATGTTTCAAAATATTGATGGGTTGTACCGGATGTAAAATAACGGTCGGTGTCAGTGGAGGTGTTGGGGAGGGTAAGTACCACACAGGTAATCCTAATGTTAACCCTTGGAGGTTAAGTGTATCCATTATTGACGGGCTGACAACTCCTAAAAATTGAAATAAGAATGGGATAGTGTGAATCAGTGTTGTTTCGATATGACTAGGCACCGTGGGTGGTTGAGGTTGTGGAGCATGCTTCTATGTGTTGTGTGAGAGGGTGCACAAATCGGATATTTCAGTTATCCGGAGAGGGGGTGGGATAGATGGGAAAGTGGTGGTCATGGGAGTATTCAAATATATCTCGGGTCCGACTGAGGAGACAAACGATGTGGGTGCACTATGAATGGGTTGTTCGATCATGGGAAGAACATTTTCAGGTGCTGCGGGGGAATTGGGATCGTAGTATGTTATCTAGTCGATTTTGACTACGCGTCCTTCGTGGGGGAACATCATGAGGCGGAAAACTGAAGAAGCAACAACTTTCATTTTATACATGTAGCTTCGTCCCAGAAGGAGATTGTAATAAAGTTGGGCGTTGATGACCTCTATATCTATGAGAACTAGTTTTCCCCCAAGCTCTATGGGCACGTTCACTAACAGACCCTAAGGTTGAGCTGCACAACCATCGTAAGCTTGCAATGTGGTAGTTGACGGTTGTATCATTAGGGATCCAAGTTTCTGCCAGACGCAAGTCGACATAACGCATGTGGAGGCACCTTCATCGATTATGCATCAATGAACGACGAGGTTGCGAATGGACACGAAAACCTGAAAAGATAGAGATGAAGGCAGACGAGGTTCGGCTTGGTCTAAGTCGAAAGCCATCATATTGGAATTGTTAGGGTCTATGGCACCAATGGCGGATAATAACAATTTTCTCTGTGCAGGACAAGTTTTTAGGATTTCTAGAGCGGACATAGTAGCGGGGGACTGGGCTAGGTCTTCTACAATGTTATAGTTCAAAGCTGCACGAGCGTTAGGATTGTTGTTGATTCGTCGTAAAGGGAAGCGAGGTGCTTTTGGACCCCCGTCCATGGGCATATTAGGTATGCGAAGTGGCTGATCAGTTGGGAGGGTACTCAAAGATCGATCAATGGGTGTGGCATCAGGGGCTGAGCTGTATTGATTTCAACGGGTTTGAAGGTTGACATCATTTGATGACATCATTAGAAAATGGTGAGTTTTGGACTCTGTATGCTGGTAATCGGTTGCCGCATAGGTAATTTGCTGCTATGTTGCATCAGATCCTTGTGGGGGATCCATTGGACGAGTGTTTACTACTCCTTGGTTGGGTAGAGGATTTTGCAATATCATGGGTTGTGGCTGAGGAGGTGGTGCTGGTTGAGTAGCATGTCCTTTTCGTTGGACGTCCTCAGTACAAAGTTGACGTGCTCGATCTAAATGGGGGCAATTATGCATGTAATGTCCGTAGAATCCACATATGGAACATGGGTGGTTTGTTCTCAAATTAGGATTTTTGCTCTGTTTTGGTTGACAATCAGGGTTAAGATTTGCAGGAGAAGCATTATTGTTATTGGGAGGATTAGCTGGTTTTCCTCAGTTTTGTTGTTGGTTATTTCCGCGGTTTCGTCCTCTTCCGTGATTCTGTTGACCTCCTTGATTATGCTGGTTGTTCTGGTTTTGAGGTTGGTTTTGATGTGCGTATACATGCCCTTGGGTAGTAGGTGGGTTTTGAGGTAGTGTAGGCACTGGAGCAAGCTGCGGTGGGTAGTAAGCGGGAGGGTTCTGAGGTGGACCTGGTGCTTGTTGCGGTTGTGGGTAACCTTGAGCTACTAGAAGTGTTGGAGCAAGAGGTGCTTCCTGTTGAGGATAATAAGCCGATTGGGCTTGTGGGTGAAACAGAGTCTGATGGGCCTGCTGGTTATAATATGGAGGTGGTGCATAAGCTGATGGTGCTTGACCATAACACTGTGGTGGACATGAGGGTCCATGAGTGTGGTGGGTGTGCATTACTGGAGCATATGAAGTTGTAGCTCCAGAATGAGACGTAGCCCTAGAAAGGTCTGGGGCATTGTTTGTATTCATCATCGTGAAAGGTTTGTTTTGTGCCATAACCTGGCCAATGATACCGTCAATGGCATGGGATTCCCCCGGCGTGTCGCTCCGGGATGAATCGCCTCAAGGGGCGTCCAGTAAGATTGTGTATAAATATCTAGACTGTGCATATATCAGGTCGAACTGCTGAGCTTTTAAAATGGCTTCTTCTTTTGACTGGGGTCGTTCAGAAGCTACATCTTTGGCTATGAGAGGGATGAGTGATTTCAGGAACCAATCCAGGAAGATACGGTCATCAAGTTTTATCTTGCAAGGACTATGACGCTTACTCCACTCATGGATATGATTGGTGATGTGTGTAGCGGTGTTCTATCTACAAGATAGTAGTATTTTCACTCCTGCATCATAGCGGACAGGTATTTGGAAGAACTGTAGGAAATTCGAGGCAAGGGATGTGAACGTAGGGTGTGTCCCATGGGGTTACTCGATGTACCATTTGGTTGCGAAGCTGGTAAAAGTTCGTTGTAATAAACGAAGACGAATGGAATCGTCTACTATGGAGTTTGAGGAACACCATAGGTGAAAGGACATGATGTGGTTTTGGGGGTCTTCCCTAGCCTTCCCTTCAAATTTTGGGATGTCTGAGGGGAGCTTTGTGGGAATAGTGGCCAAGTGGGGTCATGTCTAATAGAATCATTAGTTAGTCTTGCCAAGTCTGGCAAACCCAGACTTGCCATAAATGGTAGACTGGCCGAGGGGTGTGATGTAGTGGCTGGGGCATATGTGCTAGTGGTAGCATTATGGTGTGGGCCACTGCCCCCGAAGGGTATCGATTTGTGAAGGGGATCTATCGCCCAATCAAATCTGTATGGGTGAAGCCTGTGTTCCCAAGTGTAGCTTGAGTTACAGATGGGTTTGGATTGGGTATAGTAGACCCAGGGTTTGGTATGCTGGAAGTGGTTCCAGTCAAAGGTATACCTATAGCAAGTGTGGGTCCCGTGTTGGGCATCCCTAAAGTAGATGTAGTTCCCATATTAGGCATGCCTAGAGTGGAAGAAGTTCCCAGGTTGGGCATACCAATATTGGTTGTGGTGGTGGTGGCTAATGTAGTAGCCAGGATGGTGGAAGAAGTTCCACCAACAGTCCCTATGTTGAAAGGGTTGGAAGAAAAATCATCCATGGGGCCAGTGGGTGCGATGTATGTGGGATTTTCAGATTCTGCATCAGAGTCAGATGTGAAATGAGGCGTGTCAGAATCGGATGACAGGGTTCCGTGCCGATGACGTGTGGAGTCAAGGGAACTGTACTGCGGGGGTTCACCCTAGAAATGTCGAGAACGTCTTGGGGACTCAATGGTGACAGTTGTGAATTAAATATACTAGGTGGTGATGAGTGGAAATCTCGAAAGCCCTAATGCAACTGTGTGTGCAAGAGGGGAGCGTAAAAAATAATGGCACTCAGGCCAACAACCAAACTCAAAACACTTACTATACCAGCTGTGCTATAGTAAGTGGAGCAATCAAAAAATGTGGTCAGAAAACCAACATGCAAACGGCTCCTAAAAATAGAAAAAGGTGTACTCACTATCCAAAGGCAGGTAATGGAGCATGCAAACACCTAACTAAAAAGTATTATGACTCAACAAGGTATATCCTCTACAAGGTGATGAAATCCAAGTCAGACAATATAAATTGTAGAATCAAAGGCTAGATATCCCCCTACCGGGAGGGGCACCGGGTAGACAATCCTATAAGTTTGGCCACTAAGATACCCCATTCATGACACGTTCGGTTGGGTGAATCTACAGTTTTGTTCTATCACCACTGTACTCCCATAAGGGTGGTACAACGAGAACTACGAAAGGTATCCTTCAGTTACTGAATGGATTGTGGCATTCCACTCAGGCTTCCGAAACCAGTCTGGCTACTTCAACCCTCCTAAGGGAGAGGCCTTCCCGATGAATTGGTTTTAAACCGTGTCAACAAATAATAAGGGATTTTGGTACCCTAAATGTCAACCACTATGTCTCAACATGAAAAATGAGTGAGGGGTGTTATTTGGATACTTATCCCCTCAGTCCTACCTAGCTACAAAATTCTTTTGGTGTTCCCCAAGTGGGGTTAGAATGTTTGTTTAGTTAAGAGGATTTTAAGGCTCACTTATAATTATTGTGATAGATTGTGTGCTTTTGTGAGTGTATACCAAAACAATGTGCCACGCATGGGAAATTTAATCACAAACTAAAATAATGATTCCAATTTGCGAAAAATGAAAGACGCTTTCAAATGTAAATGCTTTAATAAAATTTTCAAAAAATATGGATTCTTTAAAAGTTTTGTAAGGTAAAGCAAATAACATATGTAAAAATAAATGGATTTCTAAAGTCTTTCTTGGGCAAAATATTGATCAATTTAGAAATATGGTTCTAACCTTGCAATGTATGAAACTTACAACTTCATAAATACTTAACAAATCTTTCTTTCAATTAACTGAAAATTTTCAAAAAGATAAGTGAAGCATATAACCGAATATCAATTAAAAATGCTGCAATAATGACACAGTAGGCTGTAAAAAATTGCAGAAATTAATGCTGGAAAAAATGGGCTGCTTGGGGCAAAAATTTCTGGAAAAATTGGCCGAACTGAAACAGGAAATATCGTGGCTGTGAGGTCAAAAGCTGCGATGAGCCGTGCGGCGATGTGAGCGAAAGCCGCGATGTGAATCACGGCGCGGTGGGAAAAAGTCACGATGATCCGCGCAGAAAAATGCCGAAAAGTCATGATGGACCGTGCGGGAAAACGCCCAGCCGCGATGGACCGCGTGAAAAAAAGTCGCACGTGTGCGATGCGTCGCACGGAAAAAATTCACAGAGCCGCGATGGACCGCACGGAAAAAAGGCGCACAACCATGATGGACAGCGCGACTGTGGGTGCCGAATGTTGCGATGTATGGACGAAAATCGACCGGTGAAAAACGAACCCAAAAATTGAAATTTTGGGCTGTTTCGGCCTGCAGAAAGGGCCAATGGCTAGGGCAACTACCAAAAAGCTGACTAGTATGGCAGATCTACAGTTTTAAATGGGAAAACAAACTAAAATAAATATCTAAAGCAAAGATTTAAAGTTTGAAAACTAGCGGAGTTGCCAAAAATTGTTGCTTGGTTTTTCAACCAAGCATGTGCAAGGATGCACCTGCTAACTAGGAGCAACAGTCTCAATAAAAATATGTAAAAACTAATGTAATATGATCTAACATTAACATGTGCAAAGAAATAAAAAACTAGATTTAAGAACATAAGTAATAAGATCTATAAGAAAAATGAGAAATTAAAAAATTTGATTTTGTATTACCTCAAATGGCGAGGATGGTAAGTTTTGAGGAGCTCCAAGGTTGAGATGCTCCAATGTCCAATGGTCTCTTCTTCTCCAATGCTTCAATGGGGATCTTCACACTCGAAATGGGAGGTAAGGGCTCTCAAAGGGAATTTGGCAGCATAAGGATATGATGAAATGTGGATGATTAGTGAGGAGCCCCTATCACCTTTTTATAGTTTTTGGTGATGGGGAATACCATTATGGTTTTAAGGAAACCAATGGTATTAACCAGCATGGTTTAGGTCTCATTTTTCCTCTTTTTCCTTTTTTGAATATTTTTTATATTTTGATTCCCTTTCAATATTTTTTGGGAATTTTGGACCCTTTTTGAGGGTTTTTTGAGGAAAAATACATATTTTGAGGGGAAAAAGGTGTATTATGGTCTTTTTGGTGACCTTTTGAAGGTTTTAGAGGCTCAAGTGGTGGAAAAAGTGGACAAATGGGTCATGTGAATAGGTAATGAGCTAGTGAGCACTTTTTGGGTGTTAACAACAACAATAGCATATATAGGATCACTGAAAGAATAACAAGCACATCATAAACACAAGAGACACAAATTTATCCTGGGAAACCCTCATGGGGTAGAAAACCCAGCAAAACTCCTCAATATAGATGATAAAAAAGTACAAAGATGAAATCCCCACGCAAGAGCTCCTTCTCCTTCACAGATATCTCTATCTCTCTCTCCTAATGCACAATTCACAAGTGAGTATGTGTCCAAATGAGGAGCACGACACTTATATTTATACTTTGACTTTCACATGACATTTACTCTAACTAGGTCGGCCCCTAACAAATTAACCTAATGCTGAATAGGCCGAATTTACTAGGGGACTTAAACACCCCATTAATATTGACTCAAGGGGATCTATTGCCCCGACTTACATGGGAGGATTTACCTCATTGACTTTACATGATCAAATACAATAATGACATCCTGGCGGAGGAATAAAACATCTCTGAATAAATTACTATGATAAAATACAATAGAATATTCTTTGAACTTACAATATTTCAACACCCCCCCTTAATGAGAAGGGTATTCTTCTAAATACAACAACATCAACTGAAGGAGAAAGGAGAGTGTTGGGCCTGGCCCAGATGGGGTATTTTTGAACAAGAAGAATTTTGAGAACTGCAGAGCTAAGCGCAGTTAAGTTTGAACAATTTTGGGATAAGTTTTGGTATGCTGCGAAGTTGCGCGTAGCATAGTGTCAGAGGAGCTACGAGGTCAGTGCTGTGAGGAGTACAGTGTCGCGATGTGCCACGTCAACGAAGATCCAGCTAAGCACAACATCGACGGATGAAGGCAGTTATTTTGGTTAGGTCACATAAGACCTATTTTGGGCAAAGATCGTCGATAACTACCAAGCAGTGGGTAGGTGCAGATCAGAGGTAGGTGACTGATCACAATAGGAAGAAGACTACTACTAATCGAACCAATCATCTAAGGCTGGAAAAGAAGGAATAGATTAGGGGAAGCAATCTATTGGCATGCATATAACAGAAGATCCGCTGCCAGATATCAGTAGTCCAGTTTTGGGAAAACCGCGACAGTTTTGTAAACCTAAGGGTTCTGCCTTCGTAAATGTAAAGACATGACCTACGGGTCTCGATCTATATATAAGGAAATTTTGTAAAGGAAAAGGGTTAACTCTCATTTTGGTTAATATTATTGAATATTGTGAGATCTATTAGAGAAAAGAATTGTAAAGGCTCTGCAGCTGAGTGCGCAGAGACCTAATCTTGAGAGAAAGAAAGAAGAACATTTGTAGCTGAGTGCATAGACGAAATAACTGTTGTACCCTTTCCTAAATAATAAACAACAGTTCTTGTGGATGTAGCTTCCCATCTGGGGGGGTGAACCACGTTAAACCATTGTGTTATGTGATTGCTTTGCATGATTATTATTAATTTGTTATTTAAATTACTTACATTGCATGCATAAGGTTACTATTATCTTATATGTGATTATTTTTATCTATATTCTCCGTGGAAGGGATGGAATAATATGATAATAGTTCATGTATGGACGAATGTTAGCAGGAAAGCCCCTAACCACACAGTTAATTGTTAGGAGTGAATTGCGGTATCAAAGCACACAACACTGCGTATCTCACTCATCTACATATATCATGATGTTTATCAGTCTAAATAATGATGAATGATGAAGGGTTATCGAATAAGATTGAGTAGAAGTGATTAAGTCTCATAGACCCCACTGTGCGGCCTCTGGACGTGCTGAGGGTGCAAATATCCTTGTTCCTGAAAATACTCGACGCGGAGTAGGAGACTCCGCGTAATCACTAAATGCAGTTGCACAGTCCATCACTACGCTGCGCATTAATCATCTGAATCAATCGCATCACATGGTTGTGGAAACCTGCTTCTGTAACCACCCCCTCAACTTCGCCTCGAGTGAGACCTCAGGCTGCTTGCAGTCTGTTGCTGAAAGGGCCAGTGAATAGGGGGTTTTTTGGTATCTTGTACCGCGAAGTACCTGGGTCTATATTAGAAAACCTCTAGAATAGTGCTGTGACCAACAAATGGTTCCGTTGCTGCGCTAAGACCGGTGATGCGATAGTGTATTCAGAAAAGTAATGTCTGATAGTTGGCATCCAGAATAGAAAGAGATCTGGTCTTGGTGCGATAAGATTGAAAGAGACTTCGCAAAGAAAGAAAACAGACATCCACGTCTATCTGACGTACAGTGGTTGAATAGATACTTGTGGAGAGACATCCACGAAATGTTTTGGGCGTCGTTTCCAAACGAGCTACACGAGTGGATATCACGCCTAGCAGAGAGAAAGAATTGTTCCCAAGGTGGAGTACCTACAGAGTGGAGTCCAGAGCTTACTGAACAACTAAAAGAAATCGACAGCCCACTGTCGCAAGCAGTTGACTTCTGGGTTGATAGCATACTAGAAGGTTTTGTGACCGAGTTTGCTGTAGATACACTGAAATCATACAGCCAAGATGAAGCATACTTTTTCAAAGGATTCAGAGGTAAGTTCCTGAAAAACCTCAGCCTATATATTAAAATGCTTTTAGCTGAGAAAGGTGTTTTAAGAATGCAACAATAATTCTAAATATGTCATGGTAGAGAACACATACATTGATTTTGACGAAGAAAACCATACTTTGAGAAGTGGAAAGAGATACAAGCCTACTAACGAACAGAAACCCACACCATCTAGAAACCGAATAGATACCGAAATTCCATGTGATCTCAATAATACAAACACTCAGTTATCAGCCACAATCCACCATATTATACCTCAGAATCAATCAGTCCAGAACCCATCCGCTGTGAGTGTCATGTAGCCCATCCCATAGCTCAGTAATACTACTAACACCGCAGGATCGAGTGCTCACAGCACTACATCTCATCCCATTCTGCAGAATACTATCCCTAGCACAATCCATCACCCTGTATCTACTTTTGTCACAGGGTATCAGTCTCAGAATAGTACAAAATCTGGAAGGAGAATGATAGATAACGATATAAAACTGCCGATATTCAAAGGAACAGGCCAGGAAGACCCTGATCAGCACCGGTTTCTATGCAAAGCCGTGTGGAGTGTTAATCAAGTGACAGATGATGCTATCAATAGAGCGCAACTCATAACTACTTTCAGAGATAGAGTGCTGCATTGGTTTATGAAGTATTCTCAAGCACAACCAAGAACTTTAGCAGATATCAAAACCACGATTGCAGCAGAGTTTAAGAAACCCAAATCAGAATCACAGTGCATAACAGAATGCTAACATATAGTTAATTGCATAAGAGAAAAGACCTACAGGTTAGAGAGTTAATGCAGTAACGCGAAGTGGCACTGATACAGGAAAAGACAACAGCGCAGAAGCCTCGAATTTTGGAACAACTGGTCCTAAGAAGAACCCTGGAGAAACAGTAGGAATTAGAAAATGTCCTAGGAAAGCACCTCCATTGAACTTATACAAAAATAAGGAAATATTTAAAGAAACACGGGACATGTTTAAACAAAAACCACCTACTTCACCAAGGATCCCACTGCAAAGTGAAGTACCGCAAATAGAAGATATGCCACTGGCATATGATCAGACGTGCACTACACCAGATACATCTATTTTTGTTGTGCAGTTTCTACAAAGTTGCATAAAGTTATTAAAAAACAAGGATACTCTTATGGAATTTGAAAAACTGATAAATAAGTACGAATCATGCAGTAAGAAAGGAATAGCACATGGCGTAGTACATAACATTAGAAGTCCCAAAAGAATCGGCAGGGAAATGCGGTTCACTGCATAGATAGGAGACTATGAGATGGACGAGATCATTCTTGATCTCGGATCTAAAGTGAATGTCTTAACTAAGAAGACATGGCAGGCGATGGGAAAACCAAAGTTACAGTGGTCACCTATACAGTTAAGAATGGCTAATCAAGGTATAGTTATACCACTGGGAGGGTTAACCAATACCATTGTCGACATTGATGGAGTGCAAAGTTATGCAGACTTCGAAGTAATTGAAATTGTAGATGATAGCAATCCTTATCCAGCACTGCTGGGCATCGATTGGGCAATGACGAAATCCATTGTCATCAATCTGAAAACAATGAAAATGATATTTGAAGGCAATGACATAAGGGTCGTCGCACCATTGGATCCTTAACAGGGGGAGTGATATTTTGAACCTATTCAAGAAGAGTACAGAACTCAAGACCTTGACCGTATCTATCAAATGACAACAAATGTTGCAGATTATATTGATCCTACTACGGATGGAATGCTCAGCTGGTGCTGTGATAGTTCTTGCATCTCAGAATCAGATGCAGGATTAGAAAACTGGCAACACAGAATGCATGAAGTATCTTCTAGGAGATGCATGACAATTACAAAGTCACTCCACTGGATTGGAAAGAAGGTAAGTCCAATCCCCACTTATGATGGTACAACTAACGTTTATTCATTTATCAAAGAATACACTGCAGCAGTGGCAGATGAACATCGCGTCTCAGCATTAGACATGGCACTCAGAGAAACACCTGCCAGATGGTGGGCTACACACAAAAAGACAATGACAACTTGGGACCAGTGCAGAATAAAACTACAAATTAGATTTGTTGATAAGGTCACACTACCATTTGAGAAATATAATTGTCAGAGGGATCCAGGAGATCATATCGTAGCATGTGTACAAGCTTGGAAGGAAAGACCGCAAACAGAATGGGTACATCTCTTTGTGCATACGTTGCAGGAGCCTATTCCAAAAAACTGGTACCTACAGGAGGAGATGCGCACAGGAACCACGGATTGGTCCATCCTTACTGCGACCTTCCAGAAGGATTTTAGTTTTCAAGATGACCAGCCGACTATACATGACGTGCTGCAATTGATCAAGAGAAAGATATTTAGCCCACATCGCAACAAAGAAAATATAACACTAGAAGAGTTTTTTGACACAAACAATGTACTTGCGAGTCTCCAACCAGATTGGACAGAACAAGCAGAACAAGTCATGGGCTGTTATAACTTAGCTGAAAAAGATGAAGATAAGGAAGACAACGATGAGGAGGATCCACGCAATATAAAAATCCCTGAATCTGAAGGAATGCGCGAAGTAGAAGGACCTCCATTAGAGATTCCTGACATGAGTGCACCGATCAAAACAAAGAAAGTGAACATTAGTACTACTGAAGAGCCGAAGTTCGCAGCAATAGGAGACTACTGGGATGATGATACAGTTGTGGAGATCACAGCTATATTACAGGAATATCAGGAAGTAGTCCCAACGAAGTTCACAAAGATGAAAGGTGTCCTGGGAGACCTAGGAGTGATGAGAATTCCTCTTAAGCTAGGAGAAAAACCTATTAAACAAAGGCCATATAGACTGAATCGATGCTACAAAGAATGAGTTAAGGCAAAACTCAATAAGATGCTCGATGTAGAAATTATTGAGCCGGTTGAAGAATCTGAATGGATAAGCCCAATGGTCATCCAAGACAAGAAAACAAAGGGTGGGATTAGGATCTGTGTTGACGTCAGAAAGTTGAATGATGCCTCTATGCATGATCCCTTTCCTACACCTTTTACCGATGAAGTTCTTGATAACGTTGGAGGGAATGAAGCATACTCTTTTACTGATGGATTTTTTGGATACCATCAGATAAAAATTGATCCAGCCGATAGGCACAAAACCACTTTTGCAACAGAATGGGGGTCATTCCAGTATACAGTAATACCTTTTGGCTTGAAGAATGCACCAGCCATATTTTCAAGAGTGGTGATCGCAGCATTCAAAGAACTCATCCACGAGTTTCTAGAAGTTTACTTTGATGACTGGACCATTTTTGGGTTACTAAAGAACCATGTCGCGAACCTCAGAATGATGCTGGAAAAATGTAGACAACATCAAATTTCATTGAATTTAAAGAAATGTATCTTCTGTGTTCCCTATGGGATTCTACTGGGACATATCGTGTGTAAGCAAGGGTTGATGGTTGATCCAGCGAAGATCGCAGTTATTGTAAACTTGCCTACACCAAATTCAGTTAAACAATTGCGCACTACACTAGGGCATACAAGATACTACAGGAAATTCATAAATGGGTATGCATAGATAACCGCAACAATGGAGAAGCTTTTAAAAAAGGATGCACCATTCATTTGGAATGAGGATTGCGAGAAAGGATTCGACACATTGAAAGAAAAAATGGTCACTGCGCCGATCCTAGTTTTTCCAGACTGGGAAAATCCATTTCACGTACATGTTGATGCTTCATGTATAGCATTGGGTATCGTTCTTGCACAGCCAGGAGAAGGAGGAATTGACCATCCCATTGCATTTTCCAGCAGAAAGTTGTCATCTGCTGAGAAGAACTACACCACTACTGAAAGAGAAGGACTTGCAATGGTATATGCACTACAGAAGTTCAGACACTATTTGCTTGGTGTGAACTTCTCAATGTTTACTAACCATTCTGCATTAAAATACCTGGTCAATAAGCCAGTGTTAGGGGGACAAATATGTAGATGGCTCTTACTCTTCCAAGAGTATGATTTTGAAATAATAGTTAAACCAGACAAATTAAATTTAGGCCATGATCATCTATCAAGGATCGAGTCAGGAGAGAAACCAATGAATCTAGAAGACAATCTGCCTGATGCGCAATTGTTTGCTATATAGATTTCCGATGATTATTATCAGGATATCATTGACTTTCTAACTACCAGATTCGCACCTACTGAATTTACTATGCAGCAAAAGAAGAAGCTGGTAGTGCGAGCCGCAGATTTAACCATTATTGCAGGACAGTTCTACAAGTTAGGACATGATGAAGTGCTGTGAAGATGTGTATTAGAACACGAGAAGCCACTTATATTAGCTGATGCACAGTCAGGAGTCGCAGGAGTTCATTATGCAGGAAGGGCTACTGCGCAGAAGATATTGCGTGCATGGCTATGGTGGCCTACAATCCATAAGGACTCCAAAGAAGATTTCCAGAACTGCGATGTCTGTCAGAGGACAGGGAAACCGTCAAGAAGAGATGAAATGTCGTTGAACCCTCAACTGACCTTGCAGGCATTCAAGAAATGGGCAATTGATTTTGTGGGACCTATTAACCCACCGGGAAAAAGAACTGGTGCGAGGTACATTATTACAACAACTGATTACCTCACCAGATGGGCAGAAGAAAAACCAGTCAAAGACTGTAGCGCAGCTACAACCACACAATTTATTTTTGAGAACATCCTTACACGATTTGGATGCCCAAAAATTTTGATGAGTGATTAAGGCACCCATTTTCTAAACAAAACTATTGAAGCTTTAACTGAAGAGTTCTACATCCATCATCAACGCAATACACCTTATCACCCACAAGTGAATGGAACTGTTGAATCATTTAATAAAGTACTTAAGAATGCGCTAACCAAGGTATGTAATGTAAACACCGATGACCGGGACCTGCGCATTCCATCTGTCTTATGGGTGTACAGAATGACATGCAAGAAATTAACTGGACATACACCTTTCAGACTTGCTTACGGACAAGAAGCAATAATGCCAATGGAGTACATTATACCCAGCTTGAGAATAGATGCATTTACAGGGATGGCAGATCACGCAGCACTAGAAGAAAGGTTGTCACACTTGGTTGGGTTGGAAGAAGAGCGCTTCATCGCGGGATTCCACCAGCAAGTGCAGAAAGAACGAGAAAAATCATGGCACGATCGCCACATCAAGAATAAGTCTTTTCAGGTAGGTGATCTAGTCCTATTGTATGATAGTAAATTCATGAAGTTTCCTGGAAAATTTAAAATGCATTGGCTTGGACCATATAATGTAATAGATGTTACTAATGGTGGCATAGTCAAGTTAGCCACTTTAGTTGGTGATACATTATCCAATCTGATAAATGGGAGTAGACTAAATCTTTATCGCGATAGTCCTGCTTCGCATCATCCATAATGATTAGAAGAAGGAAACGTTTCTAGGTACCAAGTATGGTCGGAATTGGGCACTAGAAACTGTGAAAAATTCTGTACATAGAATGATAGAGATAGATCTATACAGCGCACCGCGTTGAAAAAAAAAAAGAGGAAAAGGAAAGAAACAGTGCGCTGTTGCGACATTGAAAAAAAACAACTGGAAAGAAAACAAATTATATGTTGCGAAATCACTGCGCAGAACCAACGATGACCTGTCACGTAGTTTGAGGTAAAAATCCAAAAAAATAGTTGTTACAGTGTCGGTTGGGAATATAGCCATTATACAGTACTTTCCTACCGACCGCTCGGGCATTTAAAGCACAGATAGCCATTTTGATCACAATTCTGAAAGATAAGACAACAAAAGCAACCGGATTTGGAAGACGGATACCACCATTAAATGCATATCTAGCCATTCAAGGGCGTGGAGGAGGGTCCGCCACACCTATAAATAACACTACATTTAATCTCGCGGGCATATCAAACACTTAGAATTTTCTGCAAAATACTTCTATCTGAGCTAGTTTTCGTAAGCCGTCTACAACCGTTGAAAGTGTTTGCATGCCTAAGAGATTTTTATTTGAAGAAGAGTTCACGGTTGAAGAGACTATGAGGTTGTTCCAACACGGAGGAATTGACGAATTAATGAGAACCCTAAACAAGAAAATCGTTAAAGAATCAAAACAAAATCCAAGGAGATCACCAAGACACAGCCCCTCAATGTAAGACAAAGGGAAAAATCCAACAGCGCCCAGATCAAAACTACCGCAGACAAGTTCGGTAGGGCCAAAAAAGCCCCTTGCTGATAAAGAGATACCGTTAACTATGACTCCAGACTACATCTCGCCACGTGCAATGGATGCACCAACCATTATACTGCTGAAGAGACCAAAGTATGAGATACCACTCTCACTAATATCGAAGCATGTTGAGGTGGAAAAAAATCTGTGAGGAAATATTCCAGATTGCAAATGGGAGGATTATGATCTGCTAGCAATGCAGAAGGAGAAGCCAACTGAACCAAATTTCCCACAGTTCCAGCCCGACAAATACATGTGTTGGAAGAAGAATGCGAAGGGTGACCTCACCTTGGTCACTGAGAGTTGGTTGTCAGGAGTAGCCAAGTCGGGGTTGCTCAACCTGCTAAGGCTTCCACTTTTCGTTAGATCACCAGAGCTTAATGTAGTGGTGAGAACTCTTATGGCTCGCATCCACCAGGGATATTTATGGCTAGACCAGAATATCGACCTGACAATTGACTTAATTCACTGTATAACTGGATTAAGCAAAAGGGGAGAAGACCCAAGGAAGTTCTTCCAGTGAAAGACAAAGGATAAAGAGGTAGAAGCATTGATGAAGCAAACACAATCTGTGGTCAAAGGGAAGTGAGGCTTCCAGATGGAGGACATAAAGGACGAGGCAATACGGTTTGTCACGCAGCTATTAGCGGGAAAAATCTTAAGAAAGTACAAACCGTTAGAAGTAAACACAGGTTCAGTACTACTTGCCGCTGCAGCCACCGAGGGACAAGAATTCAATTGGTCCTAATTTCTATTAAATGAATTCCTTGAAGAACTAAATGATACACAAATTAATGGTGGATATTTTCATTTCACCTAGCTAATCATATTGATTGGCTTCCTGGGGTGGAGGGAACCGAAGCACTATGTCGGAGTGGTCACAAACACTTCGGACTACAGAGGTGCTCGATTTCAGAATCTATGGGCGAGCCTGAATCCAGATCAAAGACAACACAAGACAGTGCTGGTGTTTTACACATATTACGACCAGCTGCGCGGGGCCATCATGCTCACACCTCGCATACCAAAGCAAGTGACAAGCAAATATATCCGCATTATAAATTTTTATGCTGCGATGAAATGCATCTCCATTTCACCCAAAGCACAAAAGAAGAATGTTGATTGGTACCCAGGAAACTACCATATGTACAAGGAAGATATTGAGAACTTAATGAAAGAATGGCCAGCTGAATTCTGAGTTGAGGTCGTGGATATCGAAAGTGAATCTGGTGAGGATAACCCTATCCCATGTCCCATTCTAGAAGATAAAGAGTCAGGAAAAAAGAAGGATGTTGGAAATCCTTCGAGGCACAAGGAAAAAAGGAAGAAGCAGAAAGCAAACAAAGACCAATTAGACACAGTGCTTCACGAAGATGATTATTTAATGATTGCCGCGAGGGTAACTGAACAAATGGAGGAACTTTTGATAGACAAAGAAAAGAAGGAAAAGGAAATTCAAGACAGCTTAAAGAAGAACCTGACTACATTACAAGGGATATCCCAAAAATTTGATGAAGTCAACAGAAGATTACCATTGCACCATGAGTCAGTAGCGGAAAAAGGGTTCACGGGGACTTCGCAGCAGCAAATAACAGTTCCCGCGAGGTCTTGTATTGTCCATTTGCAGCCACTATCTATTAGGTTGCCATTACAAGATCAAGCAATGCTAGATACAAAGAATGTAGAGCGCGTGGAGCTTGATATTGCAACCATACCATTGCCAGGACTCCATTACTTACAGACGCAACTCGGTGAAGAAATGCATGACAAAACCATAGAAGTGCTGAAAGGACAGGCAAAGTTACAAAGGAAACTCGAGGAAGAGAGATCACAGAGTACTATGCAATTACAAGATGAAACAGATCATTGACTGAGATTGGAGAACACGATGCAGGTAATATAGATGAGTTTAAAATACAAACAGAACCAGCAGATACCATCGTCAAGATTGGCGATTTGGTCAATAGCCTAAAGACTGAGAAGGAAGACATGGAGATTCTCCATGAATCTGAAATTGATGCCCTGAAAGCATAGATCAATCCACAGACTCCACCAGATGAACAGTAGTTGAGACAAGGAGTAGTGAAGACCGCGACACAGAATATTGCTATCGAAGTCACTAAATGCCAGAGTCTACTAGAAGTAGCACTGAAGGCATTTAGTACCCTTGAAGAAGATCAACAATTGCAGGAAGTAAAGAAGGAAGTGAAGGAAAAACAAGAAGTACTAGAAAAGATGAGTGAGGAGGTTAAGGCACTACCAGCAAGGGAGAAACTCCTCAAATATAGGGAAATCAACAACCTAAAGAGGGAAGTTAAAGCGTTGCGGGAGAAGGAGACAAAAATGGGTGATAAGCCATAGCCATTATTAGAGGATGCTGGCACGATCTCATAGGAGATCGAAGAAAAGTTGAAGGAGCTGAACGAGAATCAAGAGCAGGTGGAAGGCCAGATCGGCCAGGAGATAACATTAGAGATGGTGGAAACAGTTGGGAAAATTGAACAAGATATGAAGGCCACAGTAGAAAAGCTGACTCACACATTCAAGGAGTTTGCTACGAAGATTAGCCCACAATCAGCGGAACACCTTCAAGGAGTTCCAGGTGGCTTGGGGGTGAGCCACATGTAAGTGTTAGGGGCCTGTTGGGCCTGGCCCAGATGGGGCATTTTTCAATAGGAAGAATTTTGAGAACTGCGGAGCTAAGCACAGTTAAGTTTGAACAATTTTGGGATAAGTTTTGGTATGCTGCGAAGTTGCGCACAACATAGTGTTAGAGGAGCTGTGAGGTCAGTGCTGTGAGGAGTACAACGCCGCGATGTGCCACGTCAACGAAGATCCAGCTAAGCACAACATCGACATATGAAGGCAGTTATTTTGGTTAGGTCACAGAAGACCTATTTTTGGCAAAGATCATCGATAACTACCAAGCAGTGGGTAGGTGCAGATCGAAGGTAGGTGACTGATCACAACGGGTAGAAGACTACTACTACTCGAACCAGTCATCTAAGGCTGAAAAAGAAGGAGTAGATCGGCGGAAGCAACCTGTTGGCGCACATATAATAGAAGATCTGCTGCCAGATACCAGTAGTCCGGTTTTGGGAAAACCGCGACAGTTTTGTAAACCTAAGGGTTCTACCTTCGTAACTGTAAAGACATGACCTACGGGTCTTGATCTATATATAAGGAAATTTTGTAAAGGAAAAGGGTTAACTCTGATTTTGGTTAGTATTATTGAATATTGTGAGATTTGTTAGAGAAAAGCATTGTAAAGGCTCTGCAGCTGAGTGCGCAAAGACCTAATCTTGAGAGAAAGAAAGAAGAACGTCTGCAGCTAAGTGCGCAAATGAAAGAACTGTTGTACCCTTTCCTAAATAATAAAAAACAGTTCTTGTGGACGTAGCTTCCCATCCAGGGGAGTAACCATGTTAAACCATTGTGTTATGTGATTGATGTGCATGATTATTATTAATTTGTTATTTAAATTAATTATAGTGCATGCATAAGGTTACTGTTATCTTATATGTGATTATTTTTATCTATATTCTCCATGGAAGGGATGGAATAAGATGATAATAGTTCATGTATGGACAAATGTTAGTAGGAAAGCCCCTAACCACACAGTTAATTGTTAGGAGTGAATCGCAGTATCAAAGCACACAACACTGCGTATCTCACTCATCTGCATAGATCATGATGTTTATCAGTCTAAATAATGATTAATGCTTAAGGGTTATCGAATAAGATTGCGTAGAAGTGATTAAGTCTCATAGACCCCACTGCGCGGCCTCTAGACGCGCTGAGGGTGCAAATATCCTTGTTCCTGAAAATACTTGACGCGGAGTAGGAGACTCTACGCAATCACTAAACGCAGTTGCGCAGTCCGTCACCGCACTGCACATTAATCGGCTGAATCAATCACATCACATGGTTGTGGAAACCTGCTTCTGCAACCACCCCTTCAACTTCGCCTCGGGTGAGACCTCAAGCTGCTTGCAGTCTGTTGCCAAAAGGGCCAGTGAATAGGGGTTTTGTTGGTATCTTATACCGCGACGTACCTGGGTCTATATTAGAAAACCTCTAGAATAGTGCTGCGAACAACAGAGAGAGAGCATCATCAAAAACATCAAGGTGATACATCTATAAATCATCGAAAGTTTTCTTCAATCATCATCAGCAACTCGAACGACTGTTGGAACATCTTCAACATCTTCAGTACTGGAACATCAACATCTACAGTACTGAGTATTCATCTTTGACAGCACTTGATCAATCGATCGTCTACAACAACATCATCATATGGATATCTCTATCAAAAGAATCATTTGGATCTCTCGATCAACAACATCATCAATATTTGGATCTCTCGATCAACAACATCGTATGTATCTCTCGATCAGTAACATAATCTAGATCTCTCATTCAACAGCATCATCTGGATCTCTCGATCAACAACATAGTCAATATCTAGATATCTTAATCAACAACATCATCTGGATATCTTGATCAATAGCATCATCTGGATCTCTCGATCAATAGCAGCCTAATCTACAACACACATGATCCAATTACGGGATAATCAATCCCTCTCACTTTAGGACATAAGTCTAAGGATGATACAATCATGATCCACTTACGGGATGATCAATTCCTATCACTTCAAGACACCACACCATGTCTAAGGACAATGCAATCCTGATATACTTACGGGATGATCAATCCCTATCACTTTAAGACACCACACCATGTCTAAGGACAATGCAATCCTGATCTACTTACAGGATGATCAATCCCTATCACTTTTAGACACCACACCATGTATAAGGACGATGCAATCCTGATATACTTACGGGATGATCAATCCCTATCACTATAAGACACCACACCATGTATAAGGATGATGCAATCCCCTCGTCAACTTAGAAAAAGTCTAAGGACCACTCATGAAGACAGAAGTATCCGGATTCATTTAGGACTAAAGTCCAGGGATGATGCAATCCACTTGTCAACTTAGACAAAGTCTAAGGACCACTCATCGACCTCATCGTCAGTATAGGTATCCTCATCATTGACCTCATCGTCGGTACATGCATCCTCATCATCGAACTCATTAATCCCCCTTTCGAGGAGAGTCCTTTTAAACTAGACCAAGCTTGTCTCGAAAATACTAAAACTTTACTCGAGATGTTTGGTCAATACATCAGCAACTTGCTCATCAGTGCTCACATACTCGAACTTTATAGCTCCCTTCTGCACCATATCCTGTATATAGAAATATTAGATCTTTATGTGCTTTGAATTATCATGGAACACTAGATTCTCTGTCATCTTGATACAACTCTGGTTTTCACATAGGATCACAGTGGGGTCCATTTCTAAGTCAAATAGTCCTGACAACAGCTTCCGAATCCATATGGATTCACAAATAGCAGAGAAATATTCTATATATTCCGCTTCAGCTATGCTGAGATCCACACTGGACTGCTTCCTACTAAACCATGAGATCATGGCGGATCCCAGACAATAACATCCACCTGAGGTTCTCTTCCTATCTGAGACACTTCCAAACCAATCTGCATCTGAATAACCATACAATCTATAGTCATGATCTCCAACATAGTATAGACCAAATTCTATCGTACCTTTGAGGTACTTCATCACATGCTTTGCAGCTACCAAGTGAACATGTCTAGGCTCAAATAGATACTGACTCAGGGTGTTCACAACAAAGCATATATCTGCCCTAGTATTCGTCAAATACATCAACTAACCAATCATTTGTCTGTAAACTATAGAAACCAGTATCCATCATCCCAGATCTCTACTTCACATTTTCCTTGGCTAAGGAAAATTCTCATCTGATCTCAACCACATATCTATTCACAAGAATCATGCCAACATTCTTTAACTATGATATCTACTCCCTCTGAAGTGGAGTCTTCTACATCTAAGTATTGTCCTCCCTCTGTGACACACTATGCATTGAGTGATCTTCTGCATATCTATCTGTGCCATATCCTTTCAGATGGGTCTACTGATATGAGCTTTAAGATCACTCGAACTCTATGGTGGGTTCCTTCTTGCATCCATCTGAGAGAAGCATGCCATCTGTATATAGCAATCATATTCAACATTGTAGCAAAGGTTGAAATCCGCATCACTCGCGGTGATCATCAAGCTCATCAAATGACTATTGATCCTGGGTACATGTTGAACCCGTACAAAGCCTTCTTCAATCATGTGATTTTACTTCAAATCTTGGGAATTTGCTCGATATGCACTTCTTCTTCAATTACACCATTCAAGAGAACGGTCTTGTCATCCATGGGTGTAATCTATCTCTGGAAGTGTGTCTAGCCACTAGAGAAAACATCTCATCATGATCCTCTCCCTCTTTCTAAGAGAATCCTATAGCCATGAGCCTTGCTTTGTAATTCTATAGTATGTTTGATTTGTAAGTCTTCTTGTTGAACAGTCATCACTTGTTCTTCGGAACAAGTGTTCATCATCCTTCTTTTGTAGATCATAGCACACGATCTTTCCTACAAATCAAATTCAATTACATGATTAATAACACTTCATAATGATCAAATCATGATAACCTATTATGCATACTGATATGATTCACATAGTTATGCAACTATCTTGACCAATACTTTGTACAACACTTTTCCATAGCCTGTATGCATACAGTGGCTATCTAGATGCCTTCCATCTCTACTAGAACATACTATCAAGAGTGTGCACAGCTCCCAGCATGTTAGCAAAGAGGTTTCATTCTAGACAAGCAACAATAGAATGTTTTTCCAACTTACCCATCATATGCATATTAGTAGTATACTGTTCAATGCTATATGAATTCTTACACTATGCATGATATATTTCCTGATTCTAGGAATACAAATATGCATACAACTATTACGAGCAATATCATTAACTATTCAAGAAGTAACTCAAATACTTGTATTTTATGTTTGTGTGGTTTCCTCCCTCTTGATCTCTATTTTCCCTTTATGATAGCATCATGATTATATGTCTTTGAAATTCTATCCATCCTGTACCACTATGCATGCTTAAGTGTGCACTAGTTTCATCATTCTGTCATCCTCAAGATCTCATACATAATCATACATTCATTAGTATAGTCTTAATACTATCAAAACATTATGATCCTAAATAATCTTAAACATGTATGGTCATGATCATTTCATACACAGGTAATTTATCACATGCGTTAGTATTCAAGGTTTCAGGGAGTACTTCTTTTACTCATGCATATTCTTATTTGACCATAGGACTCTTCTAGTTTTTCATATCATTAATCAAACTAAGAAACATAATATGCATAAGCCCTTGATTACTTAAAATTCTAACTTCAAGAATAATCATTATCAATCATACAAAAGTATACTTATCTAAGATCCTAACACAAAGTAGGATTCTTACTCGATATAGGAAAACATAATTGGATTAGCATGCTTTATGTCTAAAATATTCAAACAGTATCTTCTTTGTTCTCTTCAATGATTTAGAGACCTTATTCTCGTAACCTGCATATCTCATAAGTTAAGCACAGTAGAACCAAATAATCCATACCTCACAAGTAGAGCTTCTATGTGATCAAAGACTATGGATGAGTATTTGTATTCATGTCATCATGGTCATATATTCTTGATCTAGAACTTGATTTGTCTTTCTTGATGTACCTTTCATGTTAGCAGACAACATCATCCTCATACAACACCACAGTGAATTAGTACAATAATAAGTGTCATAACCCTAATCAATGAATGTCTTTTATCATTCACATGCATTCATACTTTTAATAAGGTGATAAGACAAGTCTAAAATTAATCATGATTGTAATAACCTTAATAATATGAAGACAAACATATCATGAACTTAATCATCAAATAAATGAAACAGATTTCAAACATACCTGTATCTCCTCAAGTCATACCTATCGATATTTCTTGTAGCCTTCTCTATAAGGGTAAAACCCTAATCATCCAAGGTATATCACTTGTAAAATATTATATAGGTTCATGGTTCTAGGATTATAGAATATCAATGCCATTTAAACCTCCTTCATTGCTCCCCTATGAGTCTCCCAACTTTGCTAGGGTTTCTTCTTACTTGGAAACCCTAATTTTCAATCTCCTTCCTCCCACAACATTTTAATGGAAGATTAATATCTATGATGAATGGATCCCAAATCCATTTTCAAAGTTTCCAATGTTGCATCAGGTGTCTCCAACATTGTATCAGTTCCTTCCCTACTTAAAAAAAAATTGAGAACCCCAATTGATAACTTCTTCCTCCTCTTCTTTGATTTCCTCCGTTGAGCCATTTCAGATGTGCCGTATTGTTTCTAGTGTATCTATGAAATTTTGGATCCTCAGAGTCTTAAAATTCGGCCTATAGTATCATGCACTGTCATCTTTCCAACCCCACATATTTTATCTTCATTGGATTCCTCATGAGATATATATGCTAATTTTCCCAACATGACCTGATTATGGGATGAAACAACATAACGAACTTGTACGGAGTTCTACGTGTCCCTATTGCAACTTAGGCCTCGTATACTTGCACCTGTGAAACTAAATTCCATTCCCTAACTATCACTTTTTACGGAATTTCATTTGGAGCTTCCTAGCCCGAGATATGACCTTTTTACCGAGGTCACTTGTTTAGGGATTCATTCCGGAAGAGGCAGAAACCCTAACATGTACGGATCATATCTCGGAAAGTACAACGAATATGAGGCTGAGACTCTGGAACAAGGTACAGGAACATGTCATCTTCAGCCTGTCCAAGTTTCAGATCCTGAACCTTCTCCAAAAATTATTTATAGCGAAATTTACACGATGACTAAGTTTTTCTATACAAAGCCCTAGCTTTCAAATTGTCGCAAGTGAAACAAGTGTTGTAAATGACATACATTTCCTTCCTTCATGCTAGCTCTGATACCATGTTAAGATTCAATATGCTAAGATAGATAACATCAGTATTCAATTCAATTTCACAACAATAGAATATACCGGATCATTGAAAGAATAACAAGCATAGCATAAACACAAGAGACACAAATTTATCCTGGGAAACCGTCATGGGGTAGAAAACCCAACAAAACTTCCTCAATATAGATGATAAAAAAGTACAAAGATGAAATCCCCAAGCAAGAGCTCCTTCTCCTTCACAGATATCTCTCTCTCTCTCTCTCCTAATGCGCAATCCACAAGTGAGTGTGTGTCCAAATGAGGAGCACGACACTTCTATTTATACTTTAACTTTCACTTGACATTCACCCTAACTAGGTCGACCCCTAACAAATTAACCTAATGCTTACTAGGCTGACTTTACTAGGGGACTTTAACACCCCATTACAGTTGAATCAAGGGGATCTATTGCCTCGACTTACATGGGAGGATTTACCTCATTGACTTTACATGATCAAATACAACAATGACATCCCGACGGAGGAATAAAACATCTCCGAATAAATTACAATGATAAAATACAATAGAATATTCTTCAAAGTTGTAATATTTCAACATTGCCTAAGTTTGATCCCGGAAAAGGAATTTCAGCAAATGATCATTTAAAGAGTTTTTATCTGGCATTGAATTTATTGGATGTGGAACATGAAGATGCTTTGTGTCATTTATTCCCTTATACGTTCGAACCAAAAGCTTCATCTTGTTTTTTTAGTTTACAAACTTGTTCTATAGATGATTGGGATAGTTTTTAAAAGGTATTCCTAAGTAAGTTTGGTGAACAATGAACTTTAGCTTCCCTTATGAAGGAGTTATTGTCTCTTAAGATGGATAAAAGGGAAAAAGTGTAGGATTTCAATCAAAGATTTACCACTGTTTTGAAAAAATTTAGTGCTGCTACAAAACCTACTAAATAATCCTTAATTGAATATTATACTACTACATTACATCCATCTCTAGCTATGTTTGTTAAACGATCATGTAAAAATACTTTAACAGAGAATTTTGAAGAATCTAAAAAGGTCAAAATAGACATGAATAGTATTGTGAAACATGTTGTGGAAACAAAATACAAGCCTTTGAATTCCAAGTAACCACTGTTACTGACTAAACCTACTAAAGAATCAACAATGGATTTAGAAAGTGTAGTAAAACTGGTTCACAAATTATCCAATAAGGTAGTGGACTTGGAGAAAGAAAAGGGAACTAGCTCATCAACAAGAAAACCCTTTAAACCCTTTTACAACAAGAGAGAAGAAAGTAAAAAACCTCCAACAAATGAAACATATGTTCTTAACTTAAATGAAGTTGGTATGGATCATTTCTGTACATTTCATCAAGATCATCATTCTAAGAATAAGTTTGTGCACAATGGATAAACTCCATGACTTTGGTAATGAATCAATTGTTGGATAAAAAACCCCTAGATCAAGAAGATAATGATAAAGTTCAATCAAACGAAATAGAAGATGATAATGAAGAAACTACACTCTTTTTATGTGATTGGGCACCGAACCTTGATTTGGAATATGAAGAAGAAATAGACGAAATCCAAATCTCATCAATTGATTATGCAACTACGAGTAAAGGGCCAATTGATGATCACAACATATCACTCCCAAAGGGAAAAACAAGTAATGCTACTATAAAAAATCAGAGTAAAATTAATGCGGTAACCCAACCACCACCAAAATTGACAGAGAAATGACCTAACAATCCACCGGAAGTTATAAAAGGACCATCTTCTTTAACTCATAAAGAAACAACCCCTTCATGAAACAATCCTAATATAGGTGGAAATATTCGAGGAAATCACAATATGGGGTATGATATCCTTGAAGATATTAAAAAAAATAAAGCTAATGTATCTTTATTTGAAATGTGCAATTTTCCAAAACAGAGAAAGAGATTGTTAGAATATTTTGATATAAACGCAACAACAAGTAGCTCTACCAATAAAAATAAGAAGCAAGTAATTATCGAATTAGATCCTGAGACCAACGAAGCTAGTATCAATGGAAAATCTAAATCTAGGACCCCACCTTTTTTCTCACTTTTGGGATATTTAATTAGAATGTGCACAATTGCTTGGTGGATTCCAGAGCTTCATCTAACATCATGCCACTGTCATTTGTAAAAATATTAATGGTCAACGAATTTCATCTCCCTCTAGGATCATTCAACTTGATAGATTAGACGTCAAAGTAATAGGAGAAATGAATAATGTTTTAATTAGATTGGCTGTTGATTCAAGGGTTTGCCAATTCATTAACATAGTTTTGGGTTATATCCCAGAGGCTTATGGATTGATATTAAGTAGATATTGGTCAAGTAAATTAAATGGTTATTTCACAACTATTTGGTCTCATTTGTGGCTACCTTATTAGAACAAGCATAACCAGATTAAGGTACTAAGAGAACCACATATGAAATTCAATTTGATTGAGTTGGAAGGAAAGAATGAACCAATTAAATTTTTGTACTCCGTGTTGGGAAATTATTTCTTAGAAATGGAACCTGGATGTTACCAAAATGAAACTACTTGCCATGATTTAGACACACGATCCATTCTCCTTTAATTTTCATAGACTGATGAAAATGAATGTAATATAGAAGAATTAGGAACTAACCTAGATGCAAATATTAGTTCTGATAGAGTAGAAGTTAAATTTTGGAATTTATATTTTGATGGCTCCAAGACACAGGAGGGAGCAGGAGTTGTTTGTGTTCTTGTAGATGCTTAAAGAAAAATATTATTTATATCCTAAGATAATAATTTCAATGCACCAATAACACAGTTGAATATGAGGCCTTGATTAAACGACTTAAAAAGGATATTGATTTGAATGGTAAAAATTTAAATTTTTTTGGTGATTTTGAGATAATTGTCAGGAAATTAAGATACAATATTCATTGCTTATCTCCACACTTGAAATGGTATCAAGTTGAGGTATGTAATTTGATTTCAAACTTTGATGCTTTTAATATAGATTCTATTCCTAGATTATAGAATTCTACTGTTGATTTATTAGCTACTTCTACTTCTTGTTTAATTCCCCTTAACGATAAATGTTCTATTGAATTTCTTTTCAGACCAGCTTTCCTGAATAATGTTACTAATTGGAGAGTATTCGATGACGATGAAAAAATTATTGGATTCTTGACTGATGGGGACATATTCAAAAGATCAATTATTGATGAAGCTCAACATTAGTCAAATCTCGAAGATGAGAATGAAAATCAGAGCAATGGAAATTTTATGCCAAAAGGAGTACACACTTTAGAGAAACTATTCGATCTGCAGCATAAGTTCCGAAAGCTATCCAATGTCAAGACAAATAGTTCTCCCATGCAATATGAATTGGTGAATCTAGGAACAAAATAAGAACCAAAATATGTCAATTTAGGAAAATGTTGTTCACCTGGTGAAAGGCATAAAATTTCATTAAACTATTCCAACAATATAAATATATCTTTTCCTAGACTTATGACGATTTGAATAATTATGACACAAGAATCATACAACATGTGATTCCGATCAAACAAGGTGCTAATCATTCTCAACAGAAACTTCGAAAGGTGCACCCTACTTTAGAGCTGCTTATTCAAAAAGAATTGAAGAAGCTATTAGATGCAAAGATCATTTTCAAGGTTATACATTCTGAATGGGTGGGAAATCTTGTTCCTGTATGGAAAAATTCATGTGAAATAAGATTGTGTGTGGATTTTTGGAATTTGAATAGAGCATCAGATAAAGACAATTATCCTGTTCTGCCTATGGAACAAATTTTGCAACTGGTATCAGGCTCAGAAATGTTCTCCTTTCTAGATGGATTTTTTTCAGGATATAACCAAGTGTTGGTGGCTGAAAAGGAATGTCTTAAGACAAATTTCCGTACAAAATGGGGAAAATTTTCTTACAAAAGAATTCCATTTGGCCTTATGAATGTTGGAGCCACATTCCAAAAGGCCATGGATATTGCGTTTAGAGGATTAATCGTCCATAGTGTTGTTTATTTGGATGATGCCACAGTATTCTCCAAGAAAAGGGAGGACCATGCTTTTCATTTGAAACAAATTTTTGAATGATGAAGAAATTATGGTATATCTCTTAATCCAAAGTAAAACATATTCATTGTTTTAGAAGGGAAACTGTTGGGACACATAATCTCAAAGAAGGGAATATCAATTGACCCCGAAAGGATACAAACTATACTTCATATTCCCATGCCCCATAATAAAAAGGAAATGGAATCATTTATGGGAAAAATAAACTTTGTTCGAAGGTTTGTACCATATTTTGCACAAATTGTAAAACCTTTGCAACAAATGGTAAAATAGGACATGCAATTTAAATGGACTGAGTCATAGAAGAATGATTTTAAAGATATTAAAACTTCCATCGCTCATGCACCATTATTAAGCAATCCATATTTTGAAAAGGATTTCATCATTTATACTTCTGCGTCCGATCATTCCCTTGTAGCACTGCTCACTCAAAAGGGAGAGTAGGGGGATGAATAACTAATATCTTTTACGAGCACCAAGTTGAAAGGAGCTGAACTTAATTATCCGGATGTAGCTAAACAAGCTTATGTTTTTTTCAAAGTTGTGAAATAGTTCAGACCCTATATTCTAAAAAACAGAACTAAAGTCATAGTACCTCATTAAGTTTCCCGATCGTTGTTTGCACAAAAGGAATTGGGAGAAAGATGCAGGACTTGGGTAACCACATTACAAGAATATGATTTAGAGTTTAAACTCGCTAATATTGTGAAAGGTCAAGGATTATATAAGTTAGTTAATGAAAATTCAATCGAAGAAATGAATCGATGGAACAATGAATCTAAGATGAATTTAATAGAGGTTTGTTCCATTCACACTACTCTTAATTTATGGTACCAATATCTAGTGTATTATCTACAGCATGGATACACTCCAGAACATTGGAATTCCAAGCAAAGAAGAGCTCCCCGTTTGAATTCAGCTGCGTATAAGATAATTAATGGTGTACTCTTTTGTAAAAATTATGATGGTGTGTAACTTTCTTAGATGCTTGGAAAAGGAATATGCAAAGAAAGTGATGAAAGAATTGCATGATGGTTCCGTTGGAGGTCATTATGCTGGAGACACTAATGTTCATAAAATTTGTGAAGTTTGATTACAAATTATTTGTAGACATGCATAGGGTTTTAAGGACTTCTCTCAGCTCGGCATAGTCTACATAGGTCTATCATTTCCATTTTATGTCACAATATAACAATTCATCCTCTTCGTTGAAATCTCAATTAATGAAGGGATAATTCACTAGTAAGAAGGATTAAAGGTGATTTTCCTTTCTAAGGGTTGGAATATCCTAAGGAGATTTATTGTAATGAAGAATATATCTCATTTACTTAAGTGATTCATAGATGCTAATATATTGACGACGACCTGTAGGTTAATAATTGAATTATATCTAGAGCTGGTTTTCTCTCTCTCTCTCTCTCTCTCTCTATATATATATATATATATATATATATTTTTGGTGATTTAAAATATTTGTACTTGAGATAAGATTTAAGGAAAATATACCTATTAATTGGCATAGTAAAATATTTCTCAATTTTGAATTAATGAGTCATCTGATTCCCCTAGAAATAACCAACATTTAGAATTGTAATGTTCGTTATATATTTATTTCAGTTTATACATTAAGATATTATACTTATTCAACTTAACAAATTTGTAAGGATATACAAATTTTAATACACAATGAATTTAACTTAATTATAATAATGTTGAGAGATGTAATTTGAAAAGCAAAATTATATTTATATTTGCTATTTTATAATTTTACTTAATCTAGATAGAATTAAGCTTGCTGGTCTAACTACATAATATTGTTCATTTCATACATGTACTCAAATCAACAATATACATTCAATAATAATAATAATAATAATAATATATTTTTAAGGTCATGCCAAATCCAAACACCAATTTGATGTATGACTCCTTTGTTTATGGAAAAATGGACCTTCTATATGATATAAGTGCTAAACTCTATAAAGGTGTACATACCCTACTTCTTCTGGATTTGAATCTATAACCTATAAGAAGAAAACATATATATTCTTAATTGTATAGATATAAAATAAAATAAAATAAAAAAACAATTATATCTTCCATTCTAATAAAATTTGTAAACTAATATGCATGGTTTGCAATGTAACACTCCAAAATGGTTTAAATGAATTTAAATTATGAGAGAAATTTAAATAGATAAAAGGGCATGAAGAAAATAACATTGTTACATGTCCATGGTCGCGCATGAAGTATAGGGATTCATGACTTTCAAGTTGAGAAAGGAGAAAACAAAACAAGCACAAAAATAAATTGATTGTATATAGGGTCATTCTTGTAATTTAAGATTTAAATGATGTATTGAAGACCATACTATACTCTTTATTTCCTTGCAAAATTAATAGAATTAGTATTTACGGTTTACTCTCATTGCTAATATTCAAGCTTTAAATAAAATTAATATAATTAGTATTTACAGTTTACTCTCAAGGTTAAGATTCAAGCTATAAATTTATTTATTTGAATTCTTTGCACTCTTTATATATATATATATATTGTTGGCAGCGATTAATTACTTCACCGCCACAAAGTCTGAGAAGTCAATCACCGACCTTCTGAGTGACCGCCAAAACTCTGAAGAATTAACCACCGCCACACCGACTTAATGATCAAATTTCAAATAAACATTTGTGGACTCTGTCACAACTCATCGAATAATTATTGGGGCAAAGTATTACATTAGTTTTTGAAGAGTCATCCACTCACATGTTCCAGCTAATCAGATGTTAAAAGGGGCAGCGTGTTTCTACAGATTGTTGAAGGAGCTTCCATTGTTCCTATTGCAGCTCCTTAAAGGGAAGAGTATTCATTAAATTCTGAACAACCAATTTTGTGAAAGGTCAAGCTAATTAATGAGACCGACTGATCTCATGGTGTATATATACCTATGTAATTCTGATTTAGAAGCATGGTGAGGAATACAAATTCTAAGTTGAATGGAAAACAAAGTTTCAATTCTATAATTTTGTTGCTCTGTTCCTCTATGACTTTATGAGTTTGTAAACTCATGGTTGAATGTTTAAGTGATGATTTTTCTGTAGCATGATAATTTTTTGAGTATGTATGATTGGCAGTAGAAGTGATTAATTAACTTAACTGCTGAAACAAAGTTTTTACTCTGTGCTTTTATGATGCTCTATTTTATGAGTTGTAACTCAATATGGAATATTTAGTTTTGTTGTAGCAAGTTAGATTTCTGAGTTTGTTGAAACACAGTGTGCTGAAACAGCCTAAGTTTGATGAATGAAGGGGAGTTATAAATTTGAGTTAAAGTAATTGTTGAGACTCATTTCCTGTAGAATACAGTTTGTTGAAATTCCATTCCGGTAGCATGCAGTTTGCTGAAATAGCTGCAAAATTGTTATTTTCTTGTTGAAACTCCTCCTGTAGGTGTTAATTTGGTTTTGCAGTGATGTGTAAGTGATGTTGTCACTGTGTACAACACTCCCTGTCTTCTCACAGCAGTATCAACTTTTTTTTTGAGGCATGTTAGAGTTGTAGCTCCATCCATGAGTGTTTGTATGAGATGAAGCTCACTTCCGCTGTGCCTAAATATCCTTCATATATATATATATAATCAAGTAAAATATAAAATATATGATAAAACTCAATATTGATGGTAATAATATTTTGTGTCAAGAATTATGGAATGTGATTGTGTAGAAATTAAGATAGACTTATGCTTTTTGGGTGGACACACCACCCATCTTCATTAATAATATTATTGTAAGGATTTCCAACCTTCAACACTAATTACCACTAACAAGTTTAAACTCACAAATATTCACTCAATAGTTTAGTATCACTAGTTCCATCGACATTAAAGTGTATAGTAGTAATTTTGTCCTTACCGAAGCCTTTCTTTTATAGTCTTTGAGACTCAAACCACTTGTCATTACATGCATTATTATTATTATTTTTTTGACAAAAACGGGTAGGTTTTATATTGATAAAACTATGGCTGATCCATCCAAAAGATACATCTTAGAATTCTGTCTAAAAACCAAAATTCCTCATCACAAATAAGACTAGAACTGCTTCTTCTAAAGAAACAAGAGACGCACTAAGTCTGCAACGCATCTACTTCAGGCAAACAAAACTTGCTGAGGTTCAAACAAATTATTTCAAAGATCCAGTTTGACTACGCGTCAACACTGGATGCCTGGAAAAAGGAGTCTTTTTATTTTTTATTACTTTCGTCCATTCCATGGACTGATATGGTTCGGCATCCAAGAGAGCTTCTTCTGCTAGATCAGCCCAGCTTGGGCCTGCAGAAGACGTTGTGGGAATCGGGTCGTTCTGCTGGGTCACCCGGGGTTTTTTATGGGTCTGTTATGTTGGATCACCTGGGGTTTTTTCTGAGTCTGGATCCTTTGAAATACTTTGGTGAGCTGGGATCGCCCCCTCCCACCAAGTTGGCTTCCGATGAGATTTGGCTATTTTCTTTTTTTTCTGAATTTTTGCAGTTAGCAGCTATATGCCCTGTATCAAAACATACTCTGCATCTGAAATTTATATGTTCGTAATCTAAATTCACAGTCCAAGATCTGTCTTTACCTTGAAGAATGATTTGAGCAGGGAATCCTTTGGTGAAGTCCATCTCAACGCAGCTACGAGCAAAGGTTGTAAAAGCCGTTTTTGTTTCAGGACTTCTGCTGTGAAATTTCCCAAGAGCATTTCCAATGGATTGCAGAAATTCAGGTCCCCAAAAGTGGAGGGGAAGATTTGGTAAACCGACCCAAACTGGTGCTGAGGAGATGTCTGCAGTAGAGGCATCAAAGGAAGGAGTCCAAGGCTGTAAGGACAGTCCAGATCTACCCCAAAACCAGGGTCTAGATTTGCAGATCTGGTCCCTATCTTCAGGAGATCCAAAAATTACAACAAAAAACCCTCTAGCACAAGGGCAAATAAGAGCATCAGAGCTCAGAATAGGAGCCCAAGCGGACAAGACCCAAGAATGAAGATCTGCAAGCTTTGGCCAAAATCCATTGAACCTGCAAACCAAGGCGCGCTGAGAGTAGTGATCCGCATGCAAAACGACTTCCTGACTGACTGGAAGAACCAGATCCGGAGCTTCCACCACCAAAAAACCAGACGAATGGCCAGAAGATAGAGGGGATCCTTGCTGGAGTGGGTTCGAGCTTCCAGCCACAGCAACATCAGAGGAGAGCGCTTCAACCTTCAACGAACCAGAGGACTTCAGCGGATCAGAAGGACATGTCTTTCGAGAAGGAGAAATCGCAGCCACCGAGGGGGCATCAAGGGCCTTTCCCACAAGGCAGTCCGCAAAGGAAATGGCCATGAAGTCGCAGGAGGAGAGCAGCCGAGCGGCCGAGGAGGAAGCCTGCGGCTAGGGTTTTTTCGCTATAATCAAAATCACTCTGTGTATTATCATTACATGCATTATTACCTTCTGTTTATTTCATTATTTTCTAATATCCACCCTTCCATATGTCAACCCATGCACATGTAATTTCACTATTATTTTAATTAAAAACTCATTATTCATCACCTACAACCTCTTTTCCTATAATTACTCCTAGATATTTCATTGATCTCTCCCTCTTTTCCTATAATTACTCCTAGATATTTCATTGATCTCTCTCTCTCTTCCTAAATTAGAGGTTGCACATGTAATTAGCATTTTTCTTAAGCAACTACACATGCACACTACACTTATACACCCATTTTCTCATTAATTGCTATAATTAATTAGATAAATATGAATTATTTAATTATATAGTTATCAATTACCCTTGCATTTATATTATACTAATTATATTTGTTACACCGATATGTGTTTATATCTTAGAGTTTGGGGTGGACTAGCATCTATGCTTTTCCTAGATTGTAGGAGAATGAGACAAGTGTACTGTCCAGATTGATTTTATGGTTGTTCAAAATTCAAATTAAATAATTATAAAAGAAAAAAGACTATAAAAAATAAGTAGTAATTGATGCATGAATAATTGGTAACTAAAGCATGGATAACCCTCAGCTAATGCATGGATATAAGGATTCCTGGCAGACAATAAGTAATGGATAACTTATTACTTATTTGTGACACTTAACTTGTGGCCTATCGGTGTTCGTCGACCACAAGTTAAGTGGTTGTGCTAGTTTATACACATATTCTTGTTCTCAATTGTTTACCATGCAAATACCAAGGAAGCCATATATCATATGATATATCAATAGTATGTAATGCCATGTTTGAGAGACTAATAGAACAATAAATAATACAACTTAGGATATTTATTGTCATAAAAAATATATCTCATTTACTTTTAATGATTCGCACAAAAATTCTTGGGTGCCAATATCGTGATGACCTGTAAGGTTAAATTATATTTTTTTGGTCATTTTATACTTGAGATACGATTTAGGGAAAATATACCTATAAATGGTCATAATAAAATATTTCTTATCAAAACTCAATTATTTTGAGTTGATGAGTCATTTGATTCCTCTTGAAATAACCAACACTTAGGATTGTATTGCTTGTTACATATTTATTTCAGTCCATACATGAAGATATTATACTTATCCAACTTAACAAATTTGTAAGGTTACACAATGCTAAATTCTAATACTCAATTACAATAATTTTAAAGATATTATACTAGATTATACAATACTAAATTTTGATAATCAATTACAATAATTTTGACAGATATAGTTTTAAAAACAAAATTATATTTATATTTACTATTTTACAATTCTATTTAATCTAAATATCTAATTAAGCTTCAATTGGTACATGGATATAAATTGCAATTTGTCCGTTAGTCAAGCCACATAATACTGTTCATTCTATACATGTAATTTCTTCGTCGTCGTTGTAAAAGAAGAAGAATCATAATTATAATCATCATCATTACATGTAATTATATGATCAACAACATACATTTGAATTTCAGAGTAAGAAGAAGAAGAAGAAGAAGAATCATCTATACATGTAATTATATAATCGACAACATACATTCAAATTTCTTCGGAAGAAGAAAAAAAAGAAGAAGGATTTGATTTATGAGAGCTTCTTGTTTGTGGAACAGGAGACCCCGATGTAACTACTAATGTCTATACATTGTTAGATAGCCATCGCCGAGCATGAAGAATAGGGATTCATGACTTTCAAGTTGAAAAAAGAGAAAACAAAACAAGGTCAAAAATATTGAATGTCTATAGGGGTCATTCTTGTAATTTAAGATTTAAATGACGTTTTGAAGACCATACTATACTATTTCCTTGCAAAATCAATAGAACTATTATTTACAGTTTACTCTAATTGTTAATGAAGTCTATGCTTAAGATTTAAGCTTTAAATTTACTTATGTGAAGTCTTTGTACTCTTATAACCAAGTGAAACATAAAATATCTGAACATTCATTTAATAGTTTAGTGCCAGCATAGATTCATCTATTTTTTTTAACTTAAATTTTTTACATATTAAGAAAAAAATTATCTTAAATTTTTTACACATTCAGAAAATGTTTACATCTCAAGAAATTGAAATGCTCTTTGTGCTTAATAAATGTTTCTTTAAGATGGATCTATGCTGGTTTTAATCTTTTTATTTTATGAGCCGACAATCACGAGTTCCATCTATCATTAAGGTGCACAGTAGTAATTTTTTCCTTACCCAAGTCTTTCTTTTATAGTCTTTGGACCCAAAACAATTGTCATTACATGCATTATTACCTTTTGTTTAATTCATTATTTTCTAATATTCACCCTTCCATATGTCAACCCATGCACATGTAATTTCACTTTTATTTTAATTAAAAACTTAGTATCCATCACCTACAACCTTTTTTCCTATACCTCTTTCCTAGAATTACTCCTAGATATTCCATTGATCTCTCCCTCTTTTCTTATAATGACTCCTAGTTATTTAATTGATCTCTTCCGCTTTTCTTGAATTGGAGGTTGCACATGTACTTAGCGTTTTTCTTATTCAAATTTAAATTATTCTTATTTAATTTCACTGACCCAACTCAAATATCTTCCCTAAACTTTCTCTTAGATGTTTCCTAGGCTCCTTAATTTCCCCTTTAACATGTGGATTAACTAGAGTGAGTAATTCTTCTTTTAAATAAATCATTTTAACTAATTACACATCCACACATCCACACTACACCTTATACACCCATCTTCTCATTAATTTCTATAATTAATTATATAAATATGAATTATTTAGTTATACAGTTGTGGGTTACCCTTGCATTTATCTTATACTAATTATATTTGTTTATGCACATGTTCTTGTTCTCAATTGTTTACCATGCAAATACCAAGGGAGCCATATATCATATGTCCTTAAGTGTCTATTATTGAGTGAGGAATGGTATGCAGTACCATGTTTGAGAGACTAATGGACCAATGGATAATATAAATTTACCTTATTGCTCACCTCTGGTTTCCTAGTGAGTGATAGAAGCATAATAAATATCTATATTCCCTTCACACAACCCCACCGTCAATTTGTTAGCAAAATTGGTAAATAATTCCTATCTCTGCACATTAAGACAAAACATCATATATCCAATAAAAATACATGACATTGTAATTGACATAAGTCACAATAATTATTTGGTAAATAATTCCTATCTCTACACATTGAGACAAAAAATCATATATCCAATAAAAATACATGACAACGTAATCGACATAAATAATAATTCAATCCACGTCCTTCTTGCCACACTTATCGAATAATCAATAACAGTATAAAACATCTTAATAGATCATAAATTATTAATAACAAAATCATCTTGTTAGATTCTAATGTTAACATAAAAACATAAATTTGTTATTTAACCAAGTCATTCTTTAAACCAAAATGCCCTTAAAAAATAAGTGTATTTAAGTATATCATGTCTAAATAATCGAGGGTACTACAATGTTGGCTATGAAGATACACATATGAGTTCCATTGTATATTGGCTTGAGTGGGAGTGTAGTGATCATTATCTTTGGAGAAGAACAGTATGAAGATGTTGATTAGTGCAAGCATGCTCTAGATGGAAAGTGGAGCATGTAGTGCAACAAAGAGAAAAAAATTATGAATTGAGAGTTGGAAAATTTGCTGAAGAAAATAGCTCTTAGCACAAAAGGAAATGAGGAAAACAAGAAAATGGAGAAGGAATTGGTTAATGTATGGATGTGTTGGTTCATGTATGGACGTGATGGCTCAATGCTGATATGTCCATGAAAAAGGGTTTGTTTGACTTTAGCTTTCATAGGTGCATAGTTTGAATTGTTGAGTAAATCTTTTGGAGGCAATGCAATTTTCTATTGGAAGCACATGACTGAAGACTGGTTAAGAATAAGTTGCATAGGATAATCCTTTTTAAGGATAATATGGCTAACTGGGGGTTGTTATTAGCAATGTGAGCCAAAGTGGCATGGATGATATATCTTCACATTTCTCATAGGGAAGAGGTTCACCTAGAGCACATTGTTGGATGTGTAGTGGATCAATGTAGATAATATGGAAGGAAAATCCATGATAACATTCTTGATCAACATTAGGTTTTGTTTTCCATAGGGGTGAGCTTGAAGCATTATTTGTATAAAATGATTATGAATTAGTCTAAACATTCTATGATTTGGATCTTTTAGGGTTACATTTTTATGACAATTGTTAAGTGAAATGGCTAAAAATTAGGTAGAATTGTTGAAATTATAGATATCAGTTGTTAAGATTGCACAATCTTGTTTCAATAGGGGTATTTGAGGTCATTGAATTTATTTACCCATTCAAAAATGCAATTTCAATTTAAAAAAAAAATTATATAGTAGATTCTAATGATGATAAGCTAAAAAAATCCAAACCTATAACACTAGTGTGCATGGTTTGCGATATAACACTCCAAAAATTGTTTAAGTTTCTGATCAAATAAATTTAAATTATGAGAGAAATTTAAATAGATAAAAGGGCATGAATAAAATAACATTGTTACATGTCCATGGTCGAGCATGAAGAATAGGGATTCATGAATTTCAAGTTGAGAAAGGAGAAAACAAAAGAAGCACAAAAATAAATTGAATGTCTATAGGGTTATTATTAATATTTAAATGACGAAGAACATAGAATTTTGAAGTTGAATGATGGAGGATTGATTGCGGGTACTTTGAGTGCATGCACATTGGTTGCGGGCATTTGCTGCACGCATTGGATGTGTGCACACTGGATATGTGCATTTGTGGCATACTCTTTGAAACTGAGACCAGGCCGCTAAGTGTTCGAGGTTGATCATCTCGGTCCTCCAGGCCACAGGTCCCTGGTCCTCCTGGATTCTCTCCTGCCTCTATCCCGCTTGCCTTCTGTTTGAGCATTCCTCTTTCATGCCTCAAAGGAATCCCTCCTGGATTCTTTTTCTCATTCCCTCCCCATTTTCCTCGTTTCCCCCTACCTAGGGATTTATCCCTCAACCTCTAATGGCATCGGGAGAAGAAATCCCTCCCCCTGAACTGGATAACTTCTTGAAACTTTTAGCTACTCAAGGGAAGAAGCCTCTTTCTACTTCTCAACAAAATTCTGTGAAGAAACTCGACGAGATCCTGACTCTTGCATTACCGATTGACATACCCTACAAGACAACCCTTAACCTGTCGGAACGTGGATTGATCGGCCAGTTCACAAGCCTATGGCCTTCCACGAAGTCTACCGCAAATTGGGTACAGAAACATTGGAGACCCCTGATCGCGGAAGATGTTAAATCCTTCTTCCTGGGTAAAGGATTCTTTGCTTTCATTTTCGAATGCAAATAGGATGGCGAGCTCATCTTCAGGAACGAACCCTACTTCATGGGACCACACAAGCTCTATATGAACAAATGGACTCCGAACTTCGATCCATCCCTCGACATCCCCTGTGTTGTCCCCGTTTGGGTGAGACTCCCTCATCTTCCCCTCCATTGTTGGAATACAGAATCTCTAGAAGCTATCAGAAATGCCCCGGGTAAATACATCGACAAAGGTTATCGGAAAGACCAATACTCATGTGCGAGAATATGCGTTGAAGTATATCTAGAACATGACCTCCCAGAACCAATAAATATTGTCGTTGCAGATTGGTCTCATATTCAAGAACTCGACTATGAACAAATCCCCTTTAAATGCAAGTTCTATCACGAATACGGTCACTTCACTCGATCTTGCAAAAGGAAGCCTGCAGATCCAGAATCAGATGGGAAAAAATAACAATGGATGGCATCCAAAAAAATCAAATCAGGTACGAAATACCACCCAAAAAGTCTAAATAGACAGAAAGCGAGTCATCAACACTAAGATCTGACGGCCTCGAACAACAGTAACAGATTCAAATCCCTAGAAACACCTGAGGTCCATGTTCTCCCTGAGGCCAAAGAAGAAGGAGAAATACGCGAATATCAAGACTCTCAAGCAACTCCTCTTGCCCATGAAGATCCGAAGATCCCCCTGCCTTGGAATACCCCTAGCCCCAATAGATCTAACTTGATCAAAGATCCCCCCTCCTATGCCGAAATCACTAAAGTGAGAGCTCCCAACTCCCCATCCTCCTCAGAAGAAACCATTGATAAATCTTCCAAAACGCTAGGTCGGAAATCCATCAAAGATCCGAGGGAAGAAGAAGCTGAGCGAGAGAAATTCCAAGGATCCCAAGCCACAATAGATATGGTTTTCAGCAGAAATACTAGAGCCAGAATAGCAGGAAAGAAATATGGAGACCTAGCAGGAGGAACCCCCTCCTCCATCTAGAATCCTAAATGATGAAGTTGGTCTCTTGGAATTGTAGAGGTTTAGGAAATACTTGCAATATTGAAGTAGTAAAATATCTTCAAAAAATTGATATGCCTGATCTTCTATTACTCCAAGAGATGAAACTCGATGATAGTACAGTCTTAGCTACTGCAAAAGAAAAATGGAAGAAATTTATCGGTTACGCAGTCAGCGCTAGAGGAGCTTCTGGTAGCCTGGAAACCTTATGGTCTTTTGAAAATTTCAATCTCCACAGCTCCTTCTCTACGCAACATTGGATTTACATGGATCTCACTCATATACAAAGCAACAAACACATCGCTCTCTTCAACATGTACGTACCCAATCTTTACTCTGAGAGAAAAAGTATTGCTGGAATCTTCTTGAAGATTTTCTCGATGCATACGCTCTTCAGAATATCATTCTTGCTAGCGACATGAACATTACCCTCTCCAATTCTAAAAAAAAGGGTGGTATCGCTGGAAAAGACTTCTTCAAACCTCAGGTTGAAGCTCTTATCCACGCTTGGGACCTCATCGATATCAAACCCAAAAAATGTAAATATACCTGGTCCAACAAGCGTATTGGCAAAGGAAATATCATGGAAAGACTGGACAGATTCCTCGTCCATAGCGGTCTCCTGTATCACACCCAAACCATCTCCTCCAACATCCTAGCCAATCTAGCCTCTAATCACAAACCCATCCAAATCCAATTTCAAGACAACGAGGATCTTGGCCCAATCCCCTTCAAGTTCAGCCCCGTATGGCTTGACCATGCTAGTTTCTGGATCATTCTAAGAAATGTGTGGAGAATCCCATCTCAGGATCCCCCTGTTATGTTTGCGAACATAAACTCAAAAATACCAAAAATGCTCTCAAAATTTGTGCCAAATATAACTGTCCAACTCTTGCAATTCCCAGAAAAACTATTGTGGGCACTCTTGAAGACATCCAATTCTCCATGGAAGATCATCCCGTCAAAGCGACCACATTGCAAGAAGAATTCATTCAGCAATCCAACATCCACACCGCTTTTCGAACTGAAGAGGAATATTGGAGGCTGAAGTCTCAAAGCACCTGGCACAAAGCTAATGACAAGAAAACCACTTCCTTTCATAAGAAATTCAAGGTCAGACATTCCTCCAACTATATCGCTGAAATCAAACTTGAGAATGGCACGACTGTCAATGGGAGCACGAGCATCAAAAGCGTAGCCCACAATCATTTCTCCAAGCTATACACAGAAGAGGACAATGCTGATGAAGATGACGAGCATATATTACTGGATCACATCCCCAAAAGCATCACGTTGGAGGATAATGTCAACATTCACAAACCTTTTACCGAACAAGAAGTGCTCAACACAATCCACTCCTTCGAATCTGACAAAGCACTGAGCCCTGACGGCTGCTCGATGCATTTTTACAAAGTATGATGAAAGTACATCAAGAAATACTTCATGAGAATGATAAGGAACTTTCACTCAAAGGAAAAAATCAGTGGATGCACAAACTCAACGTTCCTGTCTCTCATCTTAAAAGAAACTAACCCCAGCTCCTTCAGCAGATTCATACCGATTTCATTATGCAATTCCTCTTACAAAATAATCTCCAAGATGCTAGCAACTTGATTGAATCCTTTACTCAACAAAATTATTTCTGACAATCAAGGTGGCTTTCTGGAAGGAAGGAAAATACTTGAAAACGTCATACTTGTACAAGAAGCAATCCATTCCAGCAAATCCCGAAAGGAAAAAGGTATGTTAATCAAGTTAGATATGGCCAATGCATTTGACGAGTCAAGCATTATTTCCTCTTTAAAATTATGAAATGCTTTGGTTTTGAGGAAACATTCATCAGCTGGATCTCTTCTTGTATAAGAAATCCTTGGATCACTCCCCTAATTAATGCTCGCCCCACTAATTTTTTCCAATCCACACATGGAATTAGACAAGGATGCCCCTTATCCTCCTTCCTGTACATTACCCTTGGAGACTCTCTTAGTCGAAAACTAAATCACGATATGATTTTGGGCTCCCTACCTGGCCTCCACTTAACCCCTAATTCCTATCCCCTCAACCATACCCTTTTCATAGACGATTCTCTGTTATTGGGTGGTGCCTCCTCCATCATTGCCTAACAATTCAAGCACAATCTAAAGTGGTACTGCAATGCTTCCGGTGGTAGGATCAACTTGCTTAAAAGTGTTGTCTATTGTTGGAATCTAAACAACAACGTTGCAACCAAAATTAGCAGAATTCTTGGTATCAAAGTCCACAACCACTGGGACAAATTCACTTACCTTGGCCTCCCAATCACACCAGGTCTCTCAAAATCTAGAAATTGGGAAGATATGATAAAAAAAAAAATAAGAATTAGAATTTTGGGAGGGAATTGGCTCAGCAAAGCTGGAAAACTGATACTAGTAAACTTCGTCCTCTCCGCTCTACCTATCTATTGATTCTCCATCCTCCTAGCTTTAAAAGGAGTTTCAGATCAGATAAGCAAATTATTGAGAGATTTTCTTTGGTCTAGTGGAAAAAAAAATGAAAACAAAATCCGCTTAGTGAAGTGGGAGACCATTAAGAAGCCAAAGTCCTCGGGGGGCCTTCAAATTCATGATCCACTCCAAGCAAACTTGGCACTTGGAGGCAAGATTCTCTAGAAAATACTACACAATAAACTCCATCGAGTCAGTCAAGTGCTCAAGAATAAATATCTACACGGGAACAGTCTAAGATGTCTGGATCAAAAGCCAATATCCAAAGGCTCCATCATTTGGACATTATGTAAAGCAACTTGGGAGTCCTTTTCAAAAGGCCTCTAATGGGTACCTTGAAATGGCAGTAAAATAGACATTTTCATGGATAATATCATGGACAACGAAGTACTTCAAAGCACCAACGAATTACATACACTACAAGAAAAAAAGGTCATTGGTGAAGGTCCAAAAATGTCACCATAAGCTCATTGGTGATGGTCAAAAAGGGCCCCGTCACCAAAACCTGAGCGTCGCCAAAGGCACCGTCACCTTAAGTGGGGATATGTGGTGACATTCAAGGTCAGCCACTAATAATTATTATTATTCCAGGTGGTGACCGTCACCAATCATTATGAAGTGTTGGTGACGGACCTGCTTTGGCCCTCACCATTTGATGCATATATGGTGACGGTCAATGACCGATCATTGGTGAGGGTTGAGACATGTCACCATAATCTCATCGGTGATGGTGAAAAAGGAGGACGTCACCAAAGTTTGAATGTCACCAACGGCTATGTCCCCAAAAGTAGAGGTGGTGTGGTGACATTCAATGTTTGACACTAATAAGGATTATTAGTGACAAATAGTGACCCTCACCAATTTATATGAAGTTTTGGTGATGGACCTAAGGGCCTCCATCACCAAAAAACTTAACGTCGCCAATGACATATGATGAGGGCCTTGCAATGACCCTCACTATCGAGGATATTTCCATTAACATATCAATGGTGACAACCGCTATGAGATTGTCACCGTTTTTCATTTTGAAAATATTTTAATGACACAACATAAAGGACCGTTGCCATTTCAATTAAAATTGTAAAAATAATAATTATAATGGTCCTTAAAGGATAACGGTGAAACGTCACCATTGCTTTCCACAATGGTGACAATCTTTGGTATGTATGAAGATGGATAGTAGCAATAAATTCACAGATCAGAGCTAAGAAAATCTCATAATAAAATATTCTTGCCTTATTTATAAATTTATATCCATATCGTCTAAGCCTTAATCTTTTGTTCTTGCTACAATGGTTCCCACTAATAATGATTCGTTATCCCTTCTTCTAGTCCTGTTGACTTATTGTGGTTTCTTGTGGACATTAGTATATTTCTTTAATTCTATTTTGGAAATATCAAAGAGGAAATGGGATAATAATGTATTCTATGAGATGAGAATGCCAATATATATACTGCCAATATACTTGTTAGTAAATATGTGGAAAGAAGTGATCCATAGCTATGGATTTCAACAAAGCTTAGGGGTAAGCCTCATACCCTATGCCACATAGATCATACACCCCCAAGCCTAACAAACAATTTCTTAGAAGAGAAGTATGTCCAATCATTGTTGATAGAGAACCTTACTTGCTGTTCTGGGCATCTTTTCAATTCAGCCTACATAGATTTGAAGGGATAGTTTTATGTTGTGTTGAATGTACCTTACACAGGCATATTTATGAGTTTGCTGGTTGTAGTTTACAGGGGCAATTTTCTGAGTTGTTGGGTGTACCTGGCAGGGGCAGATTTCTGTTCTTGTTGGTTGTACTTTACAATCATAGGAATTGTTACCTTGCATGTATTAGTTTCAGCAGGCCTATAAACTTGCTTGCAAAAAATAATGCAGTAGGCCTATAAATATTTAAACACTAAACTATGGTAATTAAAAATGTTCTCTAACTACGATTACATCATGCCTATCAAAATTCCTGGATCATAATTCTCTTGGCCATCATTATTTACAATTTGAGCAAATCCTAAGGACATAAAAATTTACTATCTAAACTTAGTTTCACATGTTCCTTCAAAAGAGAATTTTGGAGAATGGATTCAATATGTTGGAATGCATTCCAGTATATTGATTAAAAAACATGCTTGCACCTGCTATATAATTTCATGTTGACTAACCTACCAGTATTAAAGACCTCTTTGCAACAAATCAATCTGAACATAATTTTCTTCATTGTGGATTTTATATGACATCTTAGGTACATATGCCCCAAACTGGATGGTGTGTACCTCCCAAGTTGGTCAATTCAGACCCCCTAAGCCACAGTGAAAATGTGGGGACATAAAAAAGTAGAGAGACACATTTTAACCCTAATATTTGCCAACAAATAATCAAAAAACATTTGGTGGAGTCCAATATATATAATAAATTAAATGGTTTAGTAAAGGAGGCTATGCAAAAGATAGATCCTCCAACTTTAATCTGTATTTTTTTCTCATTGTAATACTTGAGAATTTTTTCTTTATAATTGTCATGTTCTAGAATCCAAGCATTAGTTTCAGCAGGTATATAAATGTGCTTGAATAAACAACAAAGTATCATATCCTGTGAATTATCGGTGTTATCTCAACTTACATGCATTTTTTAATTCTCATGTATAACATAAATGTAGAGAACCTATAAAAGTGAAAAATTCCTAAGATTCATATTGGCATGAAATTACACATTTTTTTTGGAAATGCTTCAAGAAACTTCCTCTGATGGGTTACATAGGGTAGACTTTCTTTTCTTACCTACCCAATATGAGGTGTAGCTATACCCATCAAAATTGCTTGGGACTAGTACCCGGCCTCATCCCTTTTAAACTCATGTCAGTCAAGTGGAGCAGGTCACAAGCAGAATTTAACCCTAGTAGATGGTGATGACCAATGGCCTCCTGGAATAAATTAAACATTTGGTTATTATTATTATAACATTTTACTAATTTGAAAAAGAAAAAATATCACATTGTTATAAGTAAAGTAAATAGAACTGATTCACTAACCTGTTTACACAATAACTAAAATAGATATCTAAGCTTTTGTAAGCATATGGAAACAAGATAGCAAAAGATGATATAAAATGCTGTAACAATAGTTTAATAACATATATCTACAGGCTTGGCCTAAGCCTATGAGATGAGTTTTTTTTTACACTTACAGGTGCACAAATGGAAATCAGACATATGGGACTTCTTTGGAATCATGTCACCCAGCTCATCCTCCTATTTGTTCCTCCAAGTTCATTCTAATGTTAACCGAGGAGTGGATTTATTGCAGACTGGTCACAGAAAAAAGGAAGCATAGTTTATGCTTCCGTTGTGATGAAATGTTAATGAAGGTTAATGGAAACTAAACAAGCACTATAAATCAACACTATTGACAACAACAAAAGCACAATAAATTATTCAAAAATATATTCAAACAACTTTTTAGAACTCCAGCGAAAAGCATGAACCATACCTCAGTCATTATTTTTGCCAGCTGCTTGACAATGACCTCATTATTAGGATTGCCAACATTGAAAACGTGACTGTTTTCCCTGGAAGGAATTTCCTGAAAAATGAAATAGGTAAGTACTATAAATATACAAGCACCATACAAGATTGGTATAAATCCACCAAGGATTGTTGTTACTTACAATCATCAAGAGAACAAGTTAGCTGGCATATTGTGTCCCATATGTTTAAAGATTGTTTATACAATTCCAAGCATGCAAAACCAACACAGAACAACACTAATTTTTTCTTAAAGAAATCTATTGTGGAATAAATCCAAGTTAATGATTTAAAAATAAAAAAGAAATGCAAAACACAACAAAACATACACCACTATAAAATGATATAATTCCATACCCAAGTTAACACATCTAGAAATTCAATATGAAGCAATTACAACCACATAGCAGTCCACTTACTTTCCAAGAGCATAATCAAACATAAATGATGAGCTGTAAATAATCCACTGGATAGTCCAAGAACATCTTAATTCAGTCCAAGACAAAAGATCAAAACTAGCATTTATCAAGAACATCATTCATTCAATGTAAATCCAAACCATTAGTGACCCAATATGCAAAGTCTGCAAATGTATATACCATGTAAAGGTGAATATAGAAGAATCGATATGTTTTATTGTTTAATATTCAACTATATTCCTTCACAATCTGAACGGACATAATCCACATTCACGTCAACATAAAAATTGACATTGACTATATCTTCTTCATTTACACATTTTGCTTCTTGAAAGTCTGTAACCCCTGACAAATCTGCATACTCGGGTTCATATGTTGTACTATTTCTCAATCCTTTTGGAGGACATGTTAACACTACATACCAGTCAGTCTCAACTGGATCTTGTACATAGAATACCTGTTTAGCTTGCGATGCTAGAATAAATGGATCATCTTGCCAATGATTCTGACTTAAGAATTTCTTCATATTCACCATTGTAAAACCCAAATCATCATTTTTAATCCCTCTCTTATTGTATACATTGACCCAATTACATTTGAACAATGTGTACTCCATACAAAAATAGTCCAATGTAATTATTTATTCTATTACTCCATAAAATGTTGTTTTCTAAAGTACAACGTTTGGATCTTTGGAACTTGACCTCATCATTGTTTTGGCTTCCAAACACACACCACTATTTTGGGTGGTTCTCTCATTATCCATTCTTTTTGTATGGTATCTATAACCATTGGTTAGGTATCCCTTGTACTTATTCACAAATTTCCTTGGGCCCCGCACTAGCCATTTAAGTGTATCAGACACATTTCCGTCTCCTTCCACCTACATATTTTCAGTTTTTTTAATGTAGTTAGAACACATACATCCAACCTATGATAAAATATTTAAATTTGTACATGACAATATTCAACATGTAATGATTTTTAAGTACTTATAATATAAATAGTATAAAGTCACTTGTTTTTAAGCCAACTAGAAAAATGTTGGGTGTGGAGTCTCTGCAATAGAGATTCATCTTTTTTGGTTTGGGAAAATGAGTTGAGAATCTCCATTTTGTGCATCCTAGTTTGACAATTATGGACAGTAAAAATGTTTGTTAATGTGTTTTGATAAAATATGAATAAAAATAATTTGAAATGTCAAATACATTATTCTATCCATGGATTTGTGTTTTGTTAAACCACAAACAAACAAAATTTTGAAGGCCAAACATGTTACTTACTCTATCCATGGATCAACTTCATTTGTGTGAAATAGAACCCACCTATGGGATTCTTCCCAACTAATCTTATCCAATTCTAATGGAATTGAAGCAAATAATGGCTTTCCATCAAGAATTACTTCTTCAACTTTGTCATCCCACACTTCATTTCGACCATGTGTGGTTCCAATATCTTCCATACCTTTCAAGTATCCTCTACAAAACTTTATCGATTCCTCCACATTGTAGCTTTCAGCGATGCATCCTTCAACCCTATTTTTGTTCTTAACATAACTCTTGTATACTTTCATACACCTACAAAAAGAGCATATTTTTTAAAGTAATGTCAAAAGCTTTGAATAAATTATTCTTCTTGTGGTTCTTGATAGCAAGTAAAGTTTCATGTACCTCTCAAAGGGGTACATCCATCTATACAAAATCAGGCCACAATATCGAAGCTCACGTACCAAATGCACATTCAAATGCATCATTATATCGAAAAATGAAGGAGGGAAGTACTTTTCAAGCGAGCACATTGTCTGCACGATATCATTTTCCAACTTTTCAAGGCTCTCTATTGAAACCGATTTTGCACAAATTTGCCTATAAAAGTAACAAAGCTTACAAAGCGTCTTTCGAACAACAATTGGTAGCACATGGCGTAGAGCTATTAGGAGAAGTTGTTGCATTATAATGTCGCAATCATGTGCTTTCATTCCATGGAACTTAAGCTCTTCCATAAATATATAATTTTTTGGATTAGAGCTATAGCCATCTGGCACTTTTAATGTGAAAAGAACGTGACATAGGGTCTCTTTCTCTTTCTTTGAAAGAGTATGCGGTACAGGTGGAAGGAATATTTGTTTTCCTTTAACTTGTGGCCACAGTGATTTTCTAAAACCCATTTTTTCAAGTCATCTCGTGATTTCTTTCCATCTTTGGACTTCCATTATATATCCAAAAGAGTTCCAAAAATGCTTTCAAACACATTCTTCTCCACATGCATTACATCTAAATTGTGACGTTGTAGGTGTTTCTGCATTCCAACACATTGAGAATATTGGAAAATCATTTAATATGGAGGAAATCATAAACAATGAATTCAATGAAGACATCTAAGCACAATGACATCATATAAGCATGCAATGTATAATAATTAGGAATGGTTGATGTCTCTACATAACTCCCAATATGGAAGATTGAATAGGATTGATTGTTTCTTCCACACCACAACATTAGTTTTTTCACCTTTTTCCTGATTTCTTTTCCTTTTATTTGATTCACTCTTCCCCCAAACTGTTTTGTTTCCCTTTGTTTCCTTAAAAATATCTGACACTCTTACAACTGGAGGGGCATAACGAAGCTCCTCCTTCCCATTAAATGGTCCCTTCTGTGAGCGAAACTTATGATTTTGAGGAAGAAATATCCTATGTCCCATGCAGACACATTTCTTGCTACAATTGAGGTACTCTGATTCTATGTTGTTTCCACATATGGGGCATGCATTATAGCCTTTTGTTGTGCAACCAACCATATTCCCATAAGATGGAAAGTCATGAATCACCCACATAAGAATCGCCTTCATGTTAAAGCATGTCTTATTGTAAGCATCATATGTCCATACTCCTTGGTCCCATAATTTCTTTAGTTCATCTACCAAGGGTTCCAAATACACATCAATGTCATTACTTGGTTGCTTGGGACCAGGTATTAACAATGTTAACATACAAAAATTCCTTTTTGTGCACAATCATGGTGGGAGGTTGTATGTAACCAAAACTACAGGCCAAGCACTGTATGTACTACTCAAGTCTCCAAATGGATTAAATCCATCTGCTGCCATTGAAAGTCGTACATTGCCGGGTTCGCTTGAAAAACTAGGCCATTTTTCATCAATAGTTTTCTAGGATGGGCTATCAATAGGGTGGCGCATATGACCATCGTTGCTTGCATTCTCATGATGCCACCTCATTTTTTGTGACATGTCCGCAGATCTAGCACAACAAAGAAAATATTTCATTTATATATAATATTATCATATAATAACACTATGAAAAATGGTAAGGATAATATAAGAAGGTGTAGTGCCCCTAGACTTTTGTAGACATTGAGGGCACCTGCTGAGTGACCCGGCCGATTGAAACATTAATTAAATAACCTTTTGACCTTATTTTTGAGTATGTCTATCTGAATTGTTGAGGTAAATGAATAATTGCATATGTTAAACGATTAGCTATGACTATGGAAAATTATGCTGATGGATAATGCTTAACGACTAGCTGTATGGTGATTATGTAATTGTCGACGAAATGTATATTTGATTAGATAAATAAGAAGCTGAATAAATCATAAATGTTTAACAATGCTAGATTTAGAAATCAGATGATGATTATTGAGGACAGTGCTACTAATAATTTGTTGTGAGAAGTGTGTGTAGAAACAAGTGAGACGGTTCACCGACGGACACACAAAGGAACTTGAAGGGTCATAGAGTACGGGTAAATCACACACAGGGGGAGCGACGACGATGTCGACTTCCGACAAGAATACCACGCATGAGCAGATAAGCATTGATCCGCTTGCTCAAGAGGAATGCGTGAGGGCGTACGAGGTGGGCCACGGCGGAGCTGGTCACGTACGAGTTGAGGGGCGCACAGTGAGAACGAACTCACTCCTCAGCGCCATTAGTCCCTAGATAGCATGTAGACGGAGTATGGATGGTAACGATTCCTAAAATCCCTACAAGAGTTCCCGCAAGTCAAAATGGAAAGACGGTGGCAGAAGGGCCCAACGATGCGGTACCCTGTCGAGAACAAAAAGAATGGACGCAAGGACCCAACGATGCGGTACCATGCCAAGGAATGGAAACCATGGTTGACTGGACCCGACGGAGTGGTGCCATGTTGGGGAATTAAAATTAAGGAACCAGGAGCCCAACGACGCGGCACCGTGATCCTAGTGATCCCGATTGTTGAATTAAACTGCATAAAAACTTAGGAGAATAACTCTAGATTATTACTTAGCAATTGCATAAAAATAGTTTAGACATTTGCACATGATTAGTTATTTTGTTGAGCATATAAAATAATAGAAGTCATTATTTAGGAGCAAAATAGAATCCTAAGATTAGACACCTAGTCAACTAAAAGATAGGAGTTGATTAAAATATCTAGGGGACAAACTAGAGCAAACTTAGGGGTGTTGGTGCACTTCCTAGAGAAACTGACACTTGGATGGGTGAGTGTTTTAATTAAATAATTAATTAAAAATATTTAATTATGCATGAAGCGACATGTGTCGCATGAGATTTTCCTTTATAAGGAAGGCTTGGGGAATGCGTAGAGGGCCCCATAATTTGGACGATTGTCGTAATTTTCGAATGCCTCAAAGACTTGCTACTATCTAAGGGTTTGGCTAAGAAATCCTGGTGGGAAGGGAAGCCCAAGCTGAATTTCTGAAATACTTGTGTGAACTCTACGGCCCGATTAGCTCGGGGGTCTGGAAGGAAGAAGAGTACTTCCAGAGTGGTTGGGTGGTTAACCGAGGTGTCCGTCTGTGACCGTGATGATTGGCGACGAGTTTGGAGTTGCGGCAAACGAGGAGGTTCACCTTCCGATTGGAGCTGCGACCATTACAGGTTCTTATTGTTCATATGATTAGTGTATTTATAATTTTGATTTGAGATCGTCGAATTAAGATTTCTGTAAAAATTTGATTATGTTTTATTTAAAATAGATCTATTTTATTAATTTTCCGTCGAAAATGTTAGAGATCTGGTTGTGTTATGAATCTGTTCTATTTATATTAGATCCGTATTATTCAGTCGAAACCTTCTAGATCAGATTTATAAAAAAAAATTTGTAGAAAATAACAGAGATCGGATTTGTACTATGAATTTGATTCATTTAGCAGTTAGATCTGTATTGTTTAGTCGAAATTTTATAGTTCAGAATTATAAATTTTCTGTAGAAAATCGCAGAGATTGGATTTGTATTATGAATCGGATTTGTATTATGAATTTGATTTATTAAGTAATTAGATCTGTGTTGTTCACGGTCAAAATTTTATTTAAATTAGATCTAGATCTGTGTTGTTCACGGTCAAAATTTCTATTTAAATTAGATCTGAATTATTAAAGTTCCTGTCGAAAATAACAGAGATTTAGTTTGTTTTCTGGATTTGATTTCGAGCTACTCTGTATTGAATCAGTTCTATTTCTTGATAGCGTTGTAATTTTTTTTATTCGGGTGAATGATAGGCGCAGATTTACTCGGCATTGAATTCATTCTATATTCTTTTATCTTTGAGCATTATTGACCCTCCTTTTCTCTACTCGAACCCTCTGCGTTTACTTCAGATCGGGACGACATCCATAGGTCAATTCGTGACTTGCTAATTCCTCTGTCCAAGGCGTTTCTTGGAATTGCTACTTCTGCATAGATCTCTGTTCTCGATCTTGAATGGGAGGGCATCATTGTAGTAACCATTCCCCTCTCAATCCTCTGTGTTTAGTTCAAATCCAAATGACATCTATATGATCCACTGCATGTAAATTTTAGTATTCAGTTTGACCCTTGATCGATTCTCCTGAGCATTTTCATGATCCAATTTTAAAACACCGATCGATTCACGGTATGTAAGTGTTTGAAATCAGTTTTAACTTTGGTTAAATTCTTGTAAGAAATTTCATGATCGGTTTTATTATTTCTGGGGTAACTTAAAACAATGATTTCTTTATATGTGTTATTTCAATTCATAATTCCAGTACCTACTTAACTTCCGTGTGCTGAGATCTAATATTTCTGTGTCTATTTATTTATTTAAGATCTCATAATCTCTACAATAATAGTGTTCAGCGATCATAGCATTGTCCGGTTGTCTTGATCGATAATTTTTCCAGTATCCCAATCGATAATAATCCCAATGATAAACGTTGGCAGATCTAGCGATTGTGCCCAATCCTCCAGCTAGAAATCGATTCTTTTGTGACTAATTCACTGTTGAATTTGATTTTGGATTTTAGATTTGTTAGCATTGTAAATCCGGCGATTGTGCCCAATTCTCCAGCTAGAAATCGATTCCTTTTGTGACTAATTAACTGTTGAATTTGATTTTAGATTTTAGAATTGTTAGCATTGAAAATATCTGTATTAAATGATTTGTCCCAGTCATAATGTTTGGCGTTTTTCCAGCATCGAAAATATTTGTATTTGGCATTAAAAAAATTAATTGTATCAGTCATAATGTTTGGTGTTCTTCCCAGCATTGAAAATATCTATATTAAATGATTTGTATCAGTCATAGTGTTTGGCGTTTTTCCAGCATCGAAATTTTTTGTATTTGGCATTAAAAAAATAATTGTATCAGTCATAATGTTTGGCGTTCTTCCTAGCATTGAAAATATCTGTATTAAATGATTTGTATCAGTCATAGTGTTTGGCGTTTTTCCAGCATCAAAATTTTTTGTATTTGGCATTAAAAAAATAATTGTATCAGTCATAATGTTTGGCGTTCTTCCCAGCATTGAAAATATCTGTAATAAATGATTTGTATCAGTCATAGTGTTTGGCGTTTTTCCAGCATTGAAATTATTCGTATTTGGCATTAAAAAAAATAAAATTGTATCAGTCATAATGTTTGGCGTTCTTCCCAGCATTGAAAATATCTGTATTAAATTATTTGTATCAGTCATAATGTTTGGTGTCTTTTTCCAGTATCAAAGATAATTGTATTTTGGCATTAAGTAAATTGTATCGGTTATTGTAACTTTTGCATTTCAATAGGAATTGAAATGAAATATAAAATATTATGTAAATTTTGTATTTTAATAAGAATTGAAATGTAGTTTTTTTTTATTATTTAATTCAATTTTATATTTCAAAGAAATTGAAGGGAAAGGTTGTACCTATGCAAATTTGCTCATGTATCAAAGAGATTGAAATGATACATTTTATTTAGGTGAAGTATGTTATGTGTGAAAATTTGTATTTTCATAATAACTGATCAAAATATTTTATTATTATTGAAAAGTATTTTATAATGTCAATTTGATATTCCAATGGATAGAAAAAGAAATATTTTTTTTTGTAAATTATACATTTAATGGAGTTGAAAAGAATTATTTCATTCAGATCACATTATTAAAATGGGACCATAAAAGTGAAATATAGCTTTGAGCATTTAGGTAATTTTACATTTATAGAAGTGAAATGAATGATAGGTTAGAAGTGTAACGACGAAGTTAAGTCAAGTAGCATTTCATGAAATAGAAATAATGGAAATACAATGTTTATACTGAACCTTCTTATGGTAAGAGTCTCAATATAGCGGATTTAGAATTCCAAACGTACTTTGTTTTTGTAAATATTATGAGTTGTTCTCAACCTAGTTAGAATTAGAAACTACGTTTTAACTAGAAATGCATTTATGCTCTATATGTTAAGGATGGAATAAAGGTATCATTATACAAGATTAAATTGTATGATTAGGAATCACAGGAAAATGTTTGACTACGAATGTACCATCTTACGTGTACAAGGAGAAAACCGTCATTATACTTGGATCACGATTAGTGGATTGAATAGATACTTTTTAAACTTGAAAAGAAATTTAATTATTGGTTAAGTTTATGACACCCATTTGAACTGAAGTTGTTAGTAAAAAAAAAAAAAAAAAAAACTTCCTCAAATTGACGAACCCTACATTTGGTATCAGAGCAAGGTCGAACTTAGTTCGGACCTAGACAATTCCGCACGAAATAGTTTATAATGTTTAGTTGACTAATAAATTTTATTTTACATCTGAACAGACCTCGACATGGATCGAAGAACTCCCCAAGGTAGAGCCGGAAGGGGACGAGGACGAGCTGCACGCCCGTCAACCCCAACAGCCCCTGTGGATAACCCTCCGAGAGCTGAGGAAACCATTAACCTACCTGCGGACGAGGTCATGACAATGATGAGGAACTACCACAGAATGACAGAAGCATTGATGACACGACTTGACCGTGAGAACGTTGGTTCTCAAGTCACTGCAGTACCACAGGCGCCACCTCCGGTCAACATACACCGAGAGTTAGAAAAGGTGAAGTTTCCTGAATTTTGGGGTTCCACTGAGGGGACCGCCGTGGAGGCATGGCTAGAAAACATGGCCATGTGTTTTTCTTTGAGAGACTACATGTCTAACATGAAGGTACGGATGGCGATTCTACAACTGAAGGGGGAAGCTGTTAACACCTAAAAAGTGCTCACTAGCTCATTTCCCTATTCACATGACCCATTTGTCCACTTTTTCACCATCGGAGCCTCTGAAACCAACAAAAGGTCACCAAAAGACCTGAGTACACCCCTTTTTCCATTAAAAAAGATTATTTTTCCTGAAAAGCATAAAAAACCCTCAAAAAGGGTCCAAATTCCCAAAAATATTAAAAAGGGAATTAAAATATTATTTTTATTCAAAAAAGGAAAAAGGAGGGAAAAGTACCTAAACCATGTTGGTCAATACCATTTGGTTTCCACAAAACCACAAATGGTATTCCCCACCACCAAAACCTATAAAAAGGTGGTAGGGGCTCCTCATTTCAGATCCATCCATTATCTCATCCTTATGCTGCTGAAATCTCCCTTGAGCATTTTAGCCATTGCAAACCACATTGGAGAAGAGACCATTGGAGATTGGAGTTGCTCATCCTTGGAGCCATTCAACCTCACCATTAGAGGTATTGATTCCGCAAGCACTTGCTTGCCCCATTCTTTCAATACAAATTCATTATTCTACATTGTCTTGTTCTTGATTTTAAATTATTTTTGTTATTTGCTTAATATCTTTGCATAGATCCATGATTAGTCTTATTTAATTAGTTTATTGTTATTTATTTCCATTGAAACTGCTGCTACTAGTTAGCAGGTGCCCATAGCACTAAGCCTGGTTGCAAAACCAGGCCAACAGAAGCCCTTCTTTGGTGGAAGACCTTGCGACCTCAACTAGGTCTAGAGCTTGAGGAGATATCTTGGGAATTGTTCGATGAACATTTCCATCAGCATTACCTATCAGACGAATTCATTGAGCGACAAATGAATGAATTCCATGCACTAAAGCAAGGACTACGGACAGTACAAGAGTACGAAATCCATTTCATGGAGTTACTCAGGTATGCACCGCATGTTGCCACGGAGAAATTAAAAGTCAATAAGTTCATCTATGGATTAAATCCAGTCATACGGGACAAGGTTCGTATTTTGACACCTTCTACTTTGCACAATGCGGTCCAGAAGGCCCTCATAGCGGAAGAAGAGCTTCCCGGCAAGATACTGCAGAATAAGAACTTTTCGAGTACAGACCAAGGAAGTCAACCTTTGCATGCACCCAAACATCAGTATGGGAATAAGAATTTTGGAAGGAGACCTTTCAATGGAGGGTCTAACAGAGATGACAGAACACCATACCGACTGCCACCACGGAATGACCATGCAAAGCCTTTTGCAAAACCGATGCAATTTGGACCAAGAAGAAATGATGCACCTGCTAGAAACAAAACAAGAGGGCCCAAAGCAGGATGTTGGAGGTGTGGGGGACCACACTTCCAAAGCGAATGTCCTCAGCAGGACCGGGGAAACCAAAGAGCCCAAGCACCGCGACAAACTACCGCAGCCGATTTAGGACGAGCGCATCGTATACACGCTGCCGTCAACAACCGCCAAGCTGAACATCAGTCCACCGTCCTTGAAACTACTGGTAAGATACATGGTAATGTATTTTCCCTGCTTATAGACCCTGGAGCTACTGAAAGTTTTATTTCCGTAAAAGTTGTAGAAAATAATAAAATGATGGCAATAAGTCAAGATGATTTCGACACGGTCGAGATGGCATCCGGTAGTGTCCAGAGTGTGAGTCTTAAGGTAGAGAACTGTGAAGTCAACCTAGGAGTATGTTCTTCTAGAATATCCTTATATGTTACAGAATTGGGTACATACGATCTAATCCTAGGGATGGATTGGCTAGAAGCACACTCGGCGGTGATGGATTGCCGAAGTAAGGAACTAACTTTCATCGACGATGAAGGTTACAAGAGAATGTTAACTAGGAAGAAAAAGAAAGTTTCCTTGAGAATGATATCGGCTATGCAGCTGAAGAAGAGCATGAGAAAAGGGTGTCAATTGTATGCAGTGATTGCATTGAACAAGGAAGGAGATAAGGTAGAAGTAATTAACCACCCCTTGTTCTCAGAATTCATGGACATGTTTCCTGACGCATTACCTGGATTACCGCCACAGCGTGAACTGGATTTCACCATAGAATTAAAACCTGGAACTAAGCCCATAGCTAGGACTCCTTACCGAATGTCTGTACCAGAATTGAAGGAATTGCAGATTCAACTACAATAATTGTTAGATTTAGGACTGATCAGACCTAGTGTGTCTCCTTGGGGAGCACCTGTTATTTTTGTGAAGAAGAAGGATGGGTCTTGGCGCTTATGCATTGACTACCGTCAATTGAACAAGGCGACCGTAAGAAATCAGTACCCCCTACCCAGAATAGATGACCTCTTTGACCAGATGAAGGGTGCGACAGTATTCTCAAAAATCGACCTAAGGTCGGGATACCACCAGTTGAGGATCAAGGATGAAGATATCCCCAAGACAACATTTAAAACTAGATTTGGACACTACGAATTTGTCGTAGTACCCTTCGGCTTAACAAATGCACCCAGTGTATTTATGAACCTGATGAACGGTGTGTTTCAGCAACACCTTGACAAGTTTGTACAAGTGTTCTTAGACGACATTCTGATTTATTCAAGAACACCGGAAGAACATGAGGAACACCTGAGGATAGTCTTAAAATGTTTAAGAGAAAATCACCTTTATGGAAAATTATCAAAGTGTTCGTTCTTCCAGAAGGAGATTCATTATCTTGGACACATCATATCCGGCGAAGGGATAGTTGTAGATCCAGCCAAGATTGAAGCCATTTGGGACTGGCCGACACCCACAAATGTACATGAGGTACGAAGCTTTATGGGGCTTGCTGGATATTATAGACGTTTTGTGGAAGGCTTCTCTAGAATAGCAGGACCTATTACTGAATTACAAAAGAAGAACCGTCCTTTCATTTGGACGGAGAAATGTGAAGAGGCCTTTGCTAGATTAAAAGAATTACTGACTATGGCACCAATCTTAAGAGTTCCCGATATGGATAAAGATTTCCTGGTGTGCACAGATGCTTCAAAGGATGGCATTGGTTGTGTATTGATGCAAGATGGAAGAGTAATTGCGTACACGTCCAGAAGAGTTAGGCCACATGAAGAGAACTATGCGACCCATGATATGGAGATGACTGCAGTAATGCATGCTTTGAGGTTATGGAGACACTATCTGGTAGGGAGAAAGTTTGAATTAAAGACTGACCATTGTGGGTTACAACACATCTTCACTCAAAGCGACCTTAATGCAAGACAGAGAAGATGGTCGGAAGTAGTCAGTGAGTACGACTTCGACATAACTTATGTGAAAGGGACCTTAAACAAAGTGGCAGATGCACTTAGTCGTAGACCTAGGATATTCTCTGTCATACCATTAAAGACCAACTTAAGAGAAAAGGTATTGACACTACAACAAAAGGACAAATGGTATAATGAAGTAAAAGTTGAGTTGGAGAATGAACGGATGAGGATACCCAAGTTTGAAGGGTACTCTTTGGACATGGATGGTTTATTACGGTATAACCGTCGCATGTATGTTCCTGATAATGAAGAAATTCAAGGTTTAATACTGTCTGAGGCTCACCGAGCTGTATATAGAGCACATCCTGGAATAAAAAAGATGTACGCAGATTTGAAACCTTTGTTCTTTTGGCATGGCATGAAGAAGGATGTGGTAAGTTTTGTGGCGAAGTGTATGGAGTGCCAGATGGTAAAGGGGGAACATCGACACCCAGCTGGATTACTGCAACCACATGCAATCCCATAATAAAAATGGGAGGTTATCTCTATGGATTTTATAGTTGGGTTGCCCTTAACCAACAGGAGACACGACACAATTTTTGTGGTCGTTGACACTCTTACCAAGAGTGCGCATTTCCTACCGATTAAGAATACGTATCAAGCTCCGGAGATAGCCCGAGTCTTCATTAATGAAGTAGTAAGACTACATGGAATTCCGAAGAAAATTATTTCTGATAGAGGATCAGTATTTACTGGAAGGTTTTGGACAAGCTTTCAAGAAGCTCTTGGTACTCAACTCAACTTTAGCACCGCCTACCACCCTGAAATGGACGGACAAACAGAAAGAGTGAACCAAGTACTGGAGGACATGCTAAGAATGTATGTAATGGATCAACAGAAGAAGTGGGAAGAATATCTACCCTTGGTAGAATTTGCATACAACAACAGTTATCAGAGTTCTATTCAGATGGCTCCATTTGAATTTCTCTATGGGAGACCTTGTAGGACTCCCATAAGTTGGGATATACTGGAGGATAGGACATTACTTGGTCCTGATTTAATACAGGAAATGGAAGATCAGATGGTCACGATTTGTGCTCGACTAAAGGAAGCACAGGATCGCCAAAAGAGCTATGCGGATGCGCACAGGACTGATCGTAACTACGAAATTGGGGATAGGGTATTTCTTCGGGTAAAACCACAGAAGAGTTCTATAAAGTTTGGAAAGGGAGCCAAATTGTCACCTAGGTTTGTAGGACCCTTTAGGATTTCAGAACAGATAGGACCGGTAGCCTATCGTCTTGACTTGTCGTCATCATTAAGTAGAATTCATAATGTTTTTCATATTTCTGTATTGCGCCACTATGTTCTCGATACTTCACATATCATTGACTTGAGCAATGTGCAGATAACGGACGACGGGGCTATGATGGCCGAACCGATCCGGATTTTAGACCAGCGAACGCGGCAGCTTAGGCACCGTGTGATTGATCAAGTCAAAGTGCAATGGGATAGCTATAGTCCAAGCTCTGCGACTTGGGAGGACGCAATTGAAATGCGTCATAGTTTTCCATTTTTATTTTGAACTTCGGGACGAAGTTCTAAATAAGTAGGGGTGTATGTAGTGCCCCTAGACTTTTGTAGACATTGAGGGCACCTGCTGAGTGACCCGGCCGATTGAAACATTAATTAAATAACCTTTTGACCTTATTTTTGAGTATGTCTATCTGAATTGTTGAGGTAAATGAATAATTGCATATGTTAAACGATTAGCTATGACTATGGAAAATTATGCTGATGGATAATGCTTAACGACTAGCTGTATGGTGATTATGTAATTGTCGACGAAATGTATATTTGATTAGATAAATAAGAAGTTGAATAAATCATAAATGTTTAACAATGCTAGATTTAGAAATCAGATGATGATTATTGAGGACAGTTCTACTAATAATTTGTTGTGAGAAGTGTGTGTAGAAACAAGTGAGACGGTTCACCGACGGACACACAAAGGAACTTGAAGGGTCGTAGAGTACGGGTAAATCACACACAGGTGGAGCGACGACGATGTCGACTTCTGACAAGAATACCATGCATGAGCAGATAAGCATTGATCCGCTTGCTCAAGAGGAATGCGTGAGGGCGTACAAGGTGGGCCACGACGGAGCTGGTCACGTACGAGTTGAGGGGCGCGCAGTGAGAACGAACTCACTCCTCAGTGCCATTAGTCCCTAGATAGCATGTAGACGGAGGATGGATGTTAACGATTCCTAAAATCCCTACAAGAGTTCCCGCAAGTCAAAATGGAAAGACGGTGGCAGAAGGGCCCAACGATGTGGTACCCTGTTGAGAACGGAAAGAATGGACGCAAGGACCCAACGATGCGGTACCATGCCAAGGAATGGAAACCATGGTTGACTGGACCCGACGGAGTGGTGCCATGTCGGGGAATTAAAATTAAGGAACCAGGAGCCCAACGACACGGCACTGTGATCCTAGTGAGCCCGATTGTTGAATTAAACTGCATAAAAACTTAGGAGAATAACTCTAGATTATTACTTAGCAATTGCATAAAAATAGTTTAGACATTTGCACATGATTAGTTATTTTGTTGAGCATATAAAATAATAGAAGTCATTATTTAGGAGAAAAATAGAATCCTAAGATTAGACACCTAGTCAACTAAAAGATAGGAGTTGATTAAAATATCTAGGGGACAAACTAGAGCAAACTTAGGGGTGTTGGTGCACTTCCCAGAGAAACTGACACTTGGATGGGTGAGTGTTTTAATTAAATAATTAATTAAAAATATTTAATTATGCATGAAGCAACATGTGTCGCATGAGATTTTCCTTTATAAGGAAGGCTTGGGGAATGGGTAGAGGGCCCCATAATTTGGACGATTGTCGTAATTTTCCAATGCCTCAAAGACTTGCTACTATCTAAGGGTTTGGCTAAGAAATCCTGGTGGGAAGGGAAGCCCAAGCTGAATTTCTGAAATACTTGTGTGAACTCTACGGCCCGATTAGCTCGGGGGTCTGGAAGGAAGAAGAGTACTTCCAGAGTGGTTGGGTGGTTAATCGAGGTGTCCGTCTGTGACCGTGGTGATTGGCGACGAGTTTGGAGCTGCGGCAAACGAGGAGGTTCACCTTCCGATTGGAGCTGCGACCATTACAGGTTCTTATTGTTCATATGATTAGTGTATTTATAATTTTGATTTGAGATCGTCGAATTAAGATTTCTGTAAAAATTTGATTATGTTTTATTTAAAATAGATCTATTTTATTAATTTTCTGTCGAAAATGTTAGAGATCTGGTTGTGTTATGAATCTGTTCTATTTATATTAGATCCGTATTATTCAGTCGAAACCTTCTAGATCAGATTTATAAAATTTTTTTTGTAGAAAATAACAGAGATCGGATTTGTACTATGAATTTGATTCATTTAGCAGTTAGATCTGTATTGTTTAGTCGAAATTTTATAGATCAGAATTATAAATTTTCTGTAGAAAATCGCAGAGATCGGATTTGTATTATGAATCGGATTTGTATTATGAATTTGATTTATTAAGTAATTAGATCTGTGTTGTTCACGGTCAAAAATTTATTTAAATTAGATCTAGATCTGTGTTGTTCACGGTCAAAATTTCTATTTAAATTAGATCTGAATTATTAAAGTTCCTGTCAAAAATAACAGAGATTTAGTTTGTTTTCTGGATTTGATTTCGAGCTACTCTGTATTGAATCAGTTCTATTTCTTGATAGCGTTGTAATTTTTTTTATTCGGGTGAATGATAGGTGGAGATTTACTCGGCATTGAATTCATTCTATATTCTTTTATCTTTGAGCATTATTGACCTTCCTTTTTCTCTACTCGAACCCTCTGCGTTTACTTCAGATCGGGACGACATCCATAGGTCAATTCGTGACTTGCTAATTCCTCTGTCCAAGGCGTTTCTTGGAATTGCTACTTCTGCATAGATCTCTGTTCTCGATCTTGAATGGGAGGGCATCATTGTAGTAACCATTCCCCTCTCAATCCTCTGTGTTTAGTTCAAATCCAAATGACATCTGTATGATCCACTGCATGTAAATTTTAGTATTCAGTTTGACCCTTGATCGATTCTCCTGAGCATTTTCATGATCCGATTTTAAAACACCAATCGACTCACGGTATGTAAGTGTTTGAAATCAGTTTTAACCTTGGTTAAATTCTTGTAAGAAATTTCATGATCGGTTTTATTATTTCTGGGGTAACTTAAAACAATGATTTCTTTATATGTGTTATTTCAATTCATAATTCCAGTACCTACTTAACTTCAGTGTGCTGAGATCTAATATTTCTGTGTCTATTTATTTATTTAAGATCTCATAATCTCTACAATAATAGTGTTCAGCGATCATAGCATTGTCCGGTTGTCTTGATCGATAATTTTTCCAGTATCCCAATCGATAATAATCCCAGTGATAAACGTTGGCAGATCTGGCGATTGTGCCCAATCCTCCAGCTAGAAATCGATTCTTTTGTGACTAATTCACTGTTGAATTTGATTTTGGATTTTAGATTTGTTAGCATTGTAAATCCGGCGATTGTGCCCAATTCTCCAGCTAGAAATCGATTCCTTTTGTGACTAATTAACTGTTGAATTTGATTTTAGATTTTAGAATTGTTAGCATTGAAAATATTTGTATTAAATGATTTGTTCCAGTCATAATGTTTGCGTTTTTCCAGCATCGAAAATATTTGTATTTGGCATTAAAAAAATTAATTGTATCAGTCATAATGTTTGGCGTTCTTCCCAGCATTGAAAATATCTGTATTAAATGATTTGTATTAGTCATAGTGTTTGGCGTTTTTCCAGCATCGAAAATTTTTGTATTTGGCAGTAAAAAAATAATTGTATCAGTCATAATGTTTGGCGTTCTTCCTAGCATTGAAAGTATCTGTATTAAATGATTTGTATCAGTCATAGTGTTTGGCGTTTTTCCAGCATCGAAAATTTATTTATTTGGCATTAAAAAAATAATTGTATCAGTCATAATGTTTGGCGTTCTTCCCAGCATTGAAAATATCTGTAATAAATGATTTGTATCAGTCATCGTGTTTGGCGTTTTTCCAGCATCGAAATTATTCGTATTTGGCATTAAAAAAATAAAATAATTGTATCAGTCATAATGTTTGGCGTTCTTCCCAGCATTGAAAATATCTGTATTAAATTATTTGTATCAGTCATAATGTTTGGTGTCTTTTTCCAGTATCAAAGATAATTGTATTTTGGCATTAAGTAAATTGTATCGGTTATTGTAACTTTTGCATTTCAATAGGAATTGAAATGAAATATAAAATATTATGTAAATTTTGTATTTTAATAAGAATTGAAATGTAGTTTTTTTTTTATTATTTAATTCAATTTTATATTTCAAAGAAATTGAAGGGAAAGGTTGTACCTATGCAAATTTGCTCGTGTATCAAAGAGATTGAAATGATACATTTTATTTAGGTGAAGTATGTTATGTGTGAAAATTTGTATTTTCATAATAACTGATCAAAATATTTTATTATTATTGAAAAGTATTTTATAATGTCAATTTGATATTCCAATGGATAGAAAAAGAAATATTTTTTTTTGTAAATTATACATTTAATGGAGTTGAAAAGAATTATTTCATTCAGATCACATTATTAAAATGGGACCATAAAAGTGAAATATAGCTTTGAGCATTTAGGTAATGTTACATTTATAGAAGTGAAATGAATGATAGGTTAGAAGTGTAACGACGAAGTTAAGTCAAGTAGCATTTCATGAAATAGAAATAATGGAAATACAATGTTTATACTGAACCTTCTTATGGTAAGAGTCTCAATATAGCGGATTTAGAATTCCAAACGTACTTTGTTTTTGTAAATATTATGAGTTGTTCTCAACCTAGTTAGAATTAGAAACTACGTTTTAACTAGAAATGCATTTATGCTCTATATGTTAAGGATGGAATAAAGGTATCATTATACAAGATTAAATTGTATGATTAGGAATCACAGGAAAATGTTTGACTACGAATGTACCATCTTACGTGTACAAGGAGAAAACCGTCATTATACTTGGATCACGATTAGTGGATTGAATAGATACTTTTTAAACTTGAAAAGAAATTTAATTATTGGTTAAGTTTATGACACCCATTTGAACTGAAGTTGTTAGTAAAAAAATAAAATAAAAAAAACTTCCTCAAATTGACGAACCCTACATTTGGTATCAGAGCAAGGTCGAACTTAGTTCGGACCTAGACAATTCCACACGAAATAGTTTATGATGTTTAGTTGACTAATAAATTTTATTTTACATCTGAACAGACCTCGACATGGATCGAAGAACTCGCCAAGGTAGAGACGGAAGGGGACGAGGACGAGCTGCATGCCCATCAACTGTAATGTCCCTTTTTAGGAATTTTATTAAAATGGCAATTTTTCACTTTTTTCCCTAGTTAGACCTTTGACTAGTTTTGATCTCTAGGTCCCAAATTTGCCCCAAATGATCCCAAATCTTCTGAGAAGGTATATGAATGATATTAGAACATAAATATGTGTTTCAGGGATGCCTTTGGACCTTTAAAATACTTCTGTAAATCTTCTTTCAATTCTGATCAATGTAGGTAACTTTACTAGTGATTTTCCTTTGACTAGTATTGGTCTCTAGGTCTCAAATTGACTCCAAATGCCTTCAACTCTTCAAGGAAGGTGTATGAATGATATTAGAACTTGAATATGATTTTTATGGATGAAATATGTCCACCAGAAGACCTCTGCAAACTCTCTTAATATTTTGAACCAATTATGCAATTTTACTAGTAATTTGGGGTTCGAATCCCCCTGGGGTAAGTACTGAAAATGGCTTCCCCAATGCCTCCAAACCCACTCAAATTTATGAACAGAGGTATGTAATATGTTAAGTATTTTATTAAAGTCTCATATGCACCATTAATGGATTATTACAACTGTTCTCACCCTCTCCCATTCAACTGCAAAAATCCCCAATTCGACCCTTGGGGAAATGGCACTATTTCACCTCCCAATACAACTAAACTGAGTAAAAATGCTTCAAATGCTCAAGTACAGTACATGAAACTTGTAGAAGACATCCATGGAAGTATATTTATCACAAATATATCAGAGAATCATCCATTCATTCGAAATCATCATCAATACATTGGCTCACAACAAGGTAGTGGGGAAATGGCATTGTTCTTCCATTAAAAATGAGATTTATACATTTCTACTTGGAATTTCGACCTGAAACTTTTTGGAGATGAAGAACAGAGTATTTAATTCATATTACAAAATAAATGGGGCATTAAAAGCTTCCCCAAAGAGTACAATAGCTCACCAAAAACGCCCTCCCTCAAGGATCAAGAATATGCCATCAAAACTGGAAATGGTTGAAGGAGTGAGTTTCAATAGAAGAAACCATGAGCTGCCCTGTAGCTTACACCTGCAAATAAAGACTCCATTAAAGCTCCAAATGAAAGGTCTGAATGGCCTTTCCAATTACCAACTTGGATGGGAATCTTTCACCCTCGAAATTGGCTAAGGCAAGAAACTAGTCATCCACTAGCTCTTCCTCTTCACAAATGCAATTGCAAATTCTACAAATGATCAAAAGCTGGTTTCATTCTTTGTTATTGACATTTATAAAGTTCTAATGTGCTCCATGGGTCGAATTCCTTCCAAGAGACTCATGCCAACTCAAGTTGGGAAGAGATTCCAAAGAACGCCACTTGTACAACAATTCCTAGTTTCCCACTTCCACCAAATCACATGTGGAAGCATCTTAGTTGCCCTAACACCCTTGAGCGCCCTCTTGGAGTCTATTTTTAGCCCTGACATGTCATATATGTCATATGTCAGACTTCAGGTCTGATTTGTGTCATAGGTGTCATAGCATCTTCATCATTGTTGTCATAGAGCTAGGGAATCTAGCCCAAGTGTCTCACTAACTCCAAATTGCCTCTTCCTCTTCCATGGGAGTTACTCTTCCTCTATATTTCGACCTTGGATGAGTCATGCCATGAATAATACCTTTTGGACTCCCCCAAGTATGTTACCATTCACCTTGAATTCGAATTGGTGAGAGAATGATGCCAAGTGTAGTGGGGAAATCTAGCCATATGTGGGTCCCACTTCCTCCATGTGTCTTCATGATCAAATGCCACTTTGATTTTCACTTGTATATATTTATTTAGATCCTTTATTAAATGTTTATGCCACTCTAATGTTCAAACATCATTTATTATCCCCATTATTCCAAATCCCAAAGCTTCCACCCCAAACCTAGGAAACTAGTAATTTTCCTCCTTGGCAATTATTTGACCTTTAACATCAATTTTACAAACTCTAATGAATATGGCCAATGTGATTAGGCCATTGTGACCCAATTCCAAATTTGGGACATGACAAGTCCTCCCTTCCCAATATTGCTTGTCCTCAAGCAATTTCAAACATGGGTGTTGAAGAACTTGCTTCCTATATAATTCTTTGAAGTTGCCATTGAATTGCCCAACCTTGAGTCTTTGAGTTTCCTTGAAGATTTTAGAGAGGAACCACCATGCTTGCTGCTGCACTACTATGATAAAATTCACTTTATTAAGTGGGAAATCCATCTCCCATACTGCTTGTTTCCCAAAAAAAATTCAAACCAATGAGACAAAAATTATTCCAGGGTCCCATTGCTTGTATTGCACCCCAACAATTAAAAGTGCTCTCCAACCCATACCATCAGATAAGAGGATTCCTGGATCCCATTTTCTTGTATGCATTCTTCCAAACATCATGAGTACAAAATATATATCAAAGTACATAACAACATAATGAAAATGTACATCAAGAAGATGTTTCATCAAAGAATCATGAAAGTGTTTATACCTCCAAGTAAGTAGACCACCATTTGCTAGGTGCATACAATCTTCAAGTGACCAATCAAATCTGCTCCAATGACATGGGTGAGGATCCCATGTCCGATAGTGCTGCTCCAAAAAAACGTGATATGCATCAAAATATTCAGCCATGCATTCTTTCATCCAAGAAGTGAATGAAGAATCTCCACTAAAATCTGAACCAAATAATGAGCAGGAAAAACAAGGAGACTTCAAAGGACTCAAAGAAGTCTCATCCATACATCCATGAGGATATGTATCATCATAAGGTAAATCAATATGCTGCTGTAATTCTAAATAATGAGGTGCTCTATTCATGTCATCATCAAAAGGAGAGGTAGGAGTTTCATACCCCTCATGTGGCACCACTAGAAAAAAACCTTTCACCCAATTTTCATCCCAAACTGATGTGGTTGGAAAAGAAGTGTGGGGTGAGGAATTATGAACCAAATTTAATTCTTTACAACTCTTACCCATTGAAATATTTAATTCATCTTCTCCATAATTGCTTGGTCCAACTATTGTGAGATCATGTACCTCTTCCAAGGCTTTGCAACTCTCTCCATGAGGCAAATCATAATCCCTTTGAACAAGGACAAGTTCTTGTCCTTCTTCTTGTTTTAGTGTAGCATCTTCAAGCACCTGCATATCAACATGTACCTCATGTTCCACAATTACATTGGGTTCCTCTTTTGTGGCATAAACTGTTTCATCCTTTTCCTTGAAAAGAGAATCATTGCTCATTATTTTTTCCGAGTTGCTTCCAATTTCACTAAGCAACAATTTGAACTCTTGAAAGTATTGCCTCCACTTGTCTTCAAAGGAAGGTTCCAATAATTTTCTAAACTCCTCATTCTCCTATGAGGTTCCTTTCTCATCCTTACTCATGGCGACCAATGAATGCACTTCTTCTCCTATTTCTTCCCTTTCACCAAAGTACATCCAGTTTCAGTTTCTAAGGGTGATGGCTTATTTCTTTGACTAATGGTATTCATTAATGTCCTACCACATCAGGTGCCAAGACCATGCTCTGATACCACTGTAATGTCCCTTGTTAGGAATTTTATTAAAATGGCAATTTTTCACTTTTTTCCCTAGTTAGACCTTTGACTAGTTTTGATCTCTGGGTCCCAAATTTGCCCCAAATGATCCCAAATCTTCTGAGAAGGTATATGAATGATATTAGAACATAAATATGTGTTTCAGGGATGCCTTTGGACCTTTAAAATACTTCTGCAAATCTTCTTTCAATTCTGATCAATGTAGGTAACTTTACTAGTGATTTTCCTTTGACTAGTATTGGTCTCTAGGTCTCAAATTGACTCCAAATGCCTTCAACTCTTCAAGGAAGGTGTATGAATGATATTAGAACTTGAATATGATGTTTATGGATGAAATATGTCCACCAGAAGACCTCTGCAAACTCTCTTAATATTTTGAACCAATTATGCAATTTTACTAGTAATTTGGGGTTCGAATCCCCCTGGGGTAAGTACTGAAAATGGCTTCCCCAATGCCTCCAAACCCACTCAAATTTATGAACAGAGGTATGTAATATGTTAAGTATTTTATTAAAGTCTCATATGCACCATTAATGGATTATTACAACTGTTCTCACCCTCTCCCATTCAACTGCAAAAATCCCCAATTCGACCCTTGGGGAAATGGCACTATTTCACCTCCCAATACAACTAAACTGAGTAAAAATGCTTCAAATGCTCAAGTACAGTACATGAAACTTGTAGAAGACATCCATGGAAGTATATTTATCACAAATATATCAGAGAATCATCCATTCATTCGAAATCATCATCAATACATTGGCTCACAACAAGGTAGTGGGGAAATGGCATTGTTCTTCCATTAAAAATGAGATTTATACATTTCTACTTGGAATTTCGACCTGAAACTTTTTGGAGATGAAGAACAGAGTATTTAATTCATATTACAAAAGAAATGGGGCATTAAAAGATTCCCCAAAGAGTACAATAGCTCACCAAAAACGCCCTCCCTCAAGGATCAAGAATATGCCATCAAAACTGGAAATGGTTGAAGGAGTGAGTTGCAATAGAAGAAACCATGAGCTGCCCTGTAGCTTACACCTGCAAATAAAGACTCCATTAAAGCTCCAAATGAAAGGTCTGAATGGCCTTTCCAATTACCAACTTGGATGGGAATCTTTCACCCTCGAAATTGGCTAAGGCAAGAAACTAGTCATCCACTAGCTCTTCCTCTTCACAAATGCAATTGCAAATTCTACAAATGATCAAAAGCTGGTTTCATTCTTTGTTATTGACATTTATAAAGTTCTAATGTGCTCCATGGGTCGAATTCCTTCCAAGAGACTCATGCCAACTCAAGTTGGGAAGAGATTCCAAAGAACGCCACTTGTACAACAATTCCTAGTTTCCCACTTCCACCAAATCACATGTGGAAGCATCTTAGTTGCCCTAACACCCTTGAGCCCCCTATTGGAGTCTATTTTTAGCCCTGACATGTCATATATGTCATATGTCAGACTTCAGGTCTGATTTGTGTCATAGGTGTCATAGCATCTTCATCATTGTTGTCATAGAGCTAGGGAATCTAGCCCAAGTGTCTCACTAACTCCAAATTGCCTCTTCCTCTTCCATGGGAGTTACTCTTCCTCTATATTTAGACCTTGGATGAGTCATGCCATCAATAATACCTTTTGGACTCCCCCAAGTATGTTACCATTCACCTTGAATTCGAATTGGTGAGAGAATGATGCCAAGTGTAGTGGGAAAATCTAGCCATATGTGGGTCCCACTTCCTCCATGTGTCTTCATGATCAAATGCCACTTTGATTTTCACTTGTATATATTTATTTAGATCCTTTATTAAATATTTATGCCAATCTAATGTTCAAACATCATTTATTATCCCCATTATTCCAAATCCCAAAGCTTCCACCCCAAACCTAGGAAACTAGTAATTTTCCTCCTTGGCAATTATTTGACCTTTAACATCAATTTTACAAACTCTAATGAATATGGCCAATGTGATTAGGCCATTGTGACCCAATTCCAAATTTGGGACATGACATCAACCCTAACAGCCCCTGTGGATAACCCTCCAAGAGCTGAGGAAACCATTAACCTACCTGTGGACGAGGTCATGACAATGATGAGGAACTACCACAGAATGACAGAAGCATTGATGACACGACTTGATCGCGAGAACGTTGGTTCTCAAGTCACTGCAGTACCACAGGCGCCACCTCCGGTCAACATACACCGAGAGTTAGAAAAGGTGAAGTTTCCTGAATTTTGGGGTTCCACTGAGGGGACCGCCGCGGAGGCATGTCTAGAAAACATGGCCATGTGTTTTTCTTTGAGAGACTACACGTCTAACATGAAGGTACGGATGGCGATTCTACAGCTGAAGGGGGAAGCCCTTCTTTGGTGGAAGACCTTACGACCTCAGCTAGGTCTAGAGCTTGAGGAGATATCTTGGGAATTGTTCGATGAACATTTCCGTCAGCATACCTATCAGACGAATTCATTGAGCGATAGCTGAATGATTTCCATGCACTAAAGCAAGGACTACGGACAGTACAAGAGTACGAAATCCGTTTCATGGAGTTACTCAGGTATGCACCGCATGTTGCCACGAAGAAATTAAAAGTCAATAAGTTCATCTATGGATTAAACCCAGTCATACGGGACAAGGTTCGTATTTTGACACCTTCTACTTTGCACGATGCGGTCCAGAAGGCCCTCATAGCGGAAGAAGAGCTTCCCGGCAAGATACTGCAGAATAAGAACTTTTTGAGTACAGACCGAGGAAGTCAACCTTCGCATGCACCCAAACATCAGTATGGGAATAAGAATTTTGGAAGGAGACCTTTCAACGGAGGGTCTAACAGAGATGACAGAACACCATACCGACCGCCACCACGGAATGACCATGCAAAGCCTTTTGCAAAACCGATGCAGTTTGGACCAAGAAGAAATGATGCACCTGCTAGAAACAAAACAAGAGGGCCCAAAGCAGGATGTTGGAGGTGTGGGGGACCACACTTCCAAAGCGAATGTCCTCAGCAGGACCGGGGAAACCAAAGAGCCCAAGCACCGCGACAAACTACCACAGCCGATTTAGGACGAGCGCATCGTATACACACTGCCGTCAACAACCTCCAAGCTAAACATCAGTCCACCGTCCTTGAAACTACTGGTAAGATACATGGTAATGTATTTTCCCTGCTTATAGACCCTGGAGCTACTGAAAGTTTTATTTCCTTAAAAGTTGTAGAAAATAATAAAATGATGGCAATAAGTCAAGATGATTTCGACATGGTCGAGATGGCATCCGGTAGTGTCCAGAGTGTGAGTCTTAAGGTAGAGAACTGTGAAGTCGACCTAGGAGTATGTTCTTCTAGAATATCCTTATATGTTACAGAATTGGGTACATACGATCTAATCCTGGGGATGGATTGGCTAGCAGCACACTCGGCGGTGATGGATTGCCGAAGTAAGGAACTAACTTTCATCGACGATGAAGGTTACAAGAGGATGTTAACTGGGAAGAAAAAGAAAGTTTCCTTGAGAATGATATCTGCTATGCAGCTGAAGAAGAGCATGAGAAAAAGGTGTCAATTGTATGCAGTGATTGCATTGAACAAGGAAGGAGATAAGGTAGAAGTAATTAACCACCCCTTGTTCTCAGAATTCATGGACGTGTTTCCTGACGCATTACCTGGATTACCGCCACAGCGTGAACTGGATTTCACCATAGAATTAAAACCTGGAACCGAGCCCATAGCTAGGACTCCTTACCGAATGCCTGTACCAGAATTGAAGGAATTGCAGATTCAACTACAAGAATTGTTAGATTTAGGACTGATCAGACCTAGTGTGTCTCCTTGGGGAGCACCTATTATTTTTGTGAAGAAGAAGGACGGGTCTTGGCGCTTATGCATTGACTACCGTCAATTGAACAAGGCGACCGTAAGAAATCAGTACCCCCTACCCAGAATAGATGACCTCTTTGACCAGATGAAGGGTGTGACAGTATTCTCAAAAATCGACCTAAGGTCGGGATACCACCAGTTGAGGATCAAGGATGAAGATATCCCACAGACAGCATTTAAAACTAGATTTGGACACTACAAATTTGTCGTAGTACCCTTCAGCTTAACAAATGCACCCAGTGTATTTATGAACCTGATGAACGGTGTGTTTCGGCAACACCTTGACAAGTTTGTACAAGTGTTCTTAGACGACATTCTGATTTATTCAAGAACACCGGAAGAACATGAGGAACACCTGAGGATAGTCTTAAAATGTTTAAGAGAAAATCACCTTTATGGAAAATTATCAAAGTGTTCGTTCTTCCAGAAGGAGGTTCATTATCTTGGACACATCATATCCGGCGAAGGGATAGCTGTAGATCCAGCCAAGATTGAAGCCATTTGGGACTGGCCGACACCCACAAATGTACATGAGGTACGAAGCTTTATGGGGCTTGCTGGATATTATAGACGTTTTGTGGAAGGCTTCTCTAGAATAGCAGGACCTATTACTGAATTACAAAAGAAGAACCGTCCTTTCATTTGGATGGATAAATGTGAAGAGGCCTTTGCTAGATTAAAAGAATTACTGACTACGGCACCAATCTTAAGAGTTCCCGATATGGATAAAGATTTCCTGGTGTGCACAGATGCTTCAAAGGATGGCATTGGTTGTGTATTGATGCAAGATGGAAGAGTAATTGCGTACACGTCCAGAAGAGTTAGGCCGCATGAAGAGAACTATGCGACCCATGATATGGAGATGACTGCAGTAATACATGCTTTGAGGTTATGGAGACACTATCTGGTAGGGAGAAAGTTTGAATTAAAGACTGACCATTGTGGGTTACAACACATCTTCACTCAAAGCGACCTTAATGCAAGACAGAGAAGATGGTCGGAAGTACTCAGTGAGTACGACTTCGACATAACTTATGTGAAAGGGACCTTAAACAAAGTGGTAGATGCACTTAGTCGTAGACCTAGGATATTCTCTGTCATACCATTAAATACCAACTTAAGAGAAAAGGTATTGACACTACAACAAAAGGACAAATGGTATAATGAAGTAAAAGCTGAGTTGGAGAATGAACGGATGAGGATACCCAAGTTTGAAGGGGTACTCTTTGGACATGGATGGTTTATTACGGTATAACCGTCGCATGTATTTTCCTGATAATGAAGAAATTCAAGGTTTAATACTGTCTAAGGCTCACCGAGCTGTATATAGAGCACATCCTGGAATAAAAAAGATGTACGCAGATTTGAAACCTTTGTTCTTTTGGCATGGCATGAAGAGGGATGTGGTAAGTTTTGTGGCGAAGTGTATGGAGTGCCAGATGGTAAAGGCGGAACATCGACACCCAGCCGGATTACTGCAACCACATGCAATCCCAGAATCAAACTGGGAGGTTATCTCTATGGATTTTATAGTTGGGTTGCCCTTAACCAACAGGAGACACGACACAATTTTTGTGGTCGTTGACACTCTTACCAAGAGTGCGCATTTCCTACCGATTAAGAACACGTATCAAGCTCCGGAGATAGCCCGAGTCTTCATTAATGAAGTAGTAAGACTACATGGAATTCTGAAGAAAATTATTTCTGATAGAGGATCAGTATTTACTGGAAGGTTTTGGACAAGCTTTCAAGAAGCTCTTGGTACTCAACTCAACTTTAGCACCGCCTACCACCCTGAAACGGACGGACAAACGGAAAGAGTGAACCAAGTACTGGAGGACATGCTACGAATGTATGTAATGGATCAACAGAAGAAGTGGGAAGAATATCTACCCTTGGTAGAATTTGCATACAACAACAGTTATCAGAGTTCTATTCAGATGGCTCCATTTGAATTTCTCTATGGGAGACCTTGTAGGACTCCCATAAGTTGGGATATACTGGAGGATAGGACATTACTTGGTCCTGAGGTAATACAGGAAATGGAAGATCAGATGGTCACGATTCGTGCTCGACTAAAGGAAGCACAGGATCGCCAAAAGAGCTATGCGGATGTGCACAGGACTGATCGTAACTACGAAATTGGGGATAGGGTATTTCTTCGAGTAAAACCACAGAAGAGTTCTATAAAGTTTGGAAAGGGAGCCAGATTGTCACCTAGGTTTGTAGGACCCTTTAGGATTTCAGAACGGATAGGACCGGTAGCCTATCGTCTTGACTTGCCATCATCATTAAGTAGAATTCATAATGTTTTTCATATTTCTGTATTGCGCCACTATGTTCCCGATACCTTACATATCATTGACTTGAGCAATGTGCAGATAACGGACGACGGGGCTATGATGGCCGAACCGATCCAGATTTTAGACCAGCGAACGCGGCAGCTTAGGTACCGTGTGATTGATCAAGTCAAAGTGCAATGGGATAGCTATAGTCCAAGCTCTACGACTTGGGAGGACGCAACTGAAATGCGTCGTAGTTTTCCATTTTTATTCTGAACTTTGGGACGAAGTTCTAAATAAGTAGGGGTATATGTAGTGCCCCTAGACTTTTGTAGACATTGAAACATTAATTAAATAACCTTTTGACCTTATTTTTGAGTATGTCTATCTGAATTGTTGAGGTAAATGAATAATTGCATATGTTAAACGATTAGCTATGACTATGGAAAATTATGCTGATGGATAATGCTTAATGACTAGCTGTGTGGTGATTATGTAATTGTCGACGAAATGTATATTTGATTAGATAAATAAGAAGTTGAATAAATCATAAATGTTTAGCAATGCTAAATTTAGAAATCAGATGATGATTATTGAGGACAGTTCTACTAATAATTTGTTGTGAGAAGTGTGTGTAGAAACAAGTGAGACGGTTCACCGACGGACACACAAAGGAACTTGAAGGGTCGTAGAGTATGGGTAAATCACACACAGGGGGAGCGACGACGATGTCGGCTTCCAACAAGAATACCACGCATGAGCAGATAAGCATTGATCCGCTTGCTCAAGAGGAATGCGTGAGGGCGTACGAGGTGGGCCACGATGGAGCTGGTCACGTACGAGTTGAGGGGCGCGCAGTGAGAAGGAACTCACTCCTCAGCGCCATTAGTACCTAGATAGCATGTAGACGGAGGATGGATGGTAACGATTCCTAAAATCACTACAAGAGTTCCCGCAAGTCAAAATAGAAAGACGGTGGCAGAAGGGCCCAATGATGCGGTACCTTGTCGAGAATGGAAAGAATGGACGCAAGGACCCAACGATGCGGTACCATGCCAAGGAATGGAAACCATGGTTGACTGGACCCGACGGAGTGGTGCCATGTTGGGGAATTAAAATTAAGGAACCAGGAGCCCAACGACGCGGCACCGTGATCCTAGTGAGCCCGATTGTTGAATTAAACTGCATAAAAACTTAGGAGAATAACTCTAGATTATTACTTAGCAATTGCATAAAAATAGTTTAGACATTTGCACATGATTAGTTATTTTGTTGAGCATATAAAATAATAGAAGTCATTATTTAGGAGCAAAATAGAATCCTAAGATTAGACACCTAGTCAACTAAAAGATAGGAGTTGATTAAAATATCTAGGGGACAAACTAGAGCAAACTTAGGGGTGTTGGTGCACTTCCCAGATAAACTGACACTTGGATGGGTGAGTGTTTTAATTAAATAATTAATTAAAAATATTTAATTATGCATGAAGCGACATGTGTCGCATGATATTTTCCTTTATAAGGAAGGCTTGGGGAATGGGTAGAGGGCCCCATAATTTGGACGATTGTCGTAATTTTCGAATGCCTCAAAGACTTGCTACTATCTAAGGGTTTGGCTAAGAAATCCTGGTGGGAAGGGAAGCCCAATCTGAATTTCTGAAATACTTGTGTGAACTCTACGGCCCGATTAGCTCGGGGGTCTGGAAGGAAGAAGAGTACTTCCAGAGTGGTTGGGTGGTTAACCGAGGTGTCCGTATGTGACCGTGGTGATTGGCGACGAGTTTGGAGCTGCGGCAAACGAGGAGGTTCACCTTCCGATTGGAGCTGCGACCATTACAGGTTCTTATTGTTCATATGATTAGTGTATTTATAATTTTGATTTGAGATCGTCGAATTAAGATTTCTGTAAAAAATTGATTATGTTTTATTTAAAATAGATCTATTTTATTAATTTTCTGTCGAAAATGTTAGAGATCTGGTTGTGTTATGAATCTGTTCTATTTATATTAGATCCGTATTATTCAGTCGAAACCTTCTAGATCAGATTTATAAATTTTTTTTTGTAGAAAATAACAGAGATCGGATTTGTACTATGAATTTGATTCATTTAGCAGTTAGATCTGTATTGTTTAGTCGAAATTTTATAGATCAGAATTATAAATTTTCTGTAGAAAATCGCAGAGATCGGATTTGTATTATGAATCGGATTTGTATTATGAATTTGATTTATTAAGTAATTAGATCTGTGTTGTTCACGGTCAAAATTTTATTTAAATTAGATCTAGATCTGTGTTGTTCACGGTCAAAATTTCTATTTAAATTAGATCTGAATTATTAAAGTTCCTGTCGAAAATAACAGAGATTTAGTTTGTTTTCTGGATTTGATTTTGAGCTACTCTGTATTGAATCAGTTCTATTTCTTGATAGCATTGTAATTTTTTTTATTCGGGTGAATGATAGGCGCATATTTACTCGGCATTGAATTCATTCTATATTCTTTTATCTTTGAGCATTATTGACCTTCCTTTCCTCTACTCGAACCCTCTGCGTTTACTTCAGATCGGGACGACATCCATAGGTCAATTCGTGACTTGCTAATTCCTCTGTCCAAGGCGTTTCTTGGAATTTCTACTTCTGCATAGATCTCTGTTCTCGATCTTGAATGGGAGGGCATCATTGTAGTAACCATTCCCCTCTCAATCCTCTGTGTTTAGTTCAAATCCAAATGACATCTGTATGATCCACTGCATGTAAATTTTAGTATTCAGTTTGACCCTTGATCGATTCTCCTGAGCATTTTCATGATCCGATTTTAAAACACCGATCGATTCACGGTATGTAAGTGTTCAAAATCAGTTTTAACCTTGGTTAAATTCTTGTAAGAAATTTCATGATCGGTTTTATTATTTATGGGGTAACTTAAAACAATGATTTCTTTATATGTGTTATTTCAATTTATAATTCCAGTACCTACTTAACTTCTGTGTGCTGAGATCTAATATTTCTGTGTCTATTTATTTATTTAAGATCTCATAATCTCTACAATAATAGTGTTCAGCGATCATAGCATTGTCCGGTTGTCTTGATCGATAATTTTTCCAGTATCCCAATCGATAATAATCCCAGTGATAAACGTTGGCAGATCTGGCGATTGTGCCCAATCCTCCAGCTAGAAATCGATTCTTTTGTGACTAATTCACTGTTGAATTTGATTTTGGATTTTAGATTTGTTAGCATTGTAAATCCGGCGATCGTGCCCAATTCTCCAGCTAGAAATCGATTCCTTTTGTGACTAATTAACTGTTGAATTTGATTTTAGATTTTAGAATTGTTAGCATTGAAAATATCTGTATTAAATGATTTGTCCCAGTCATAATGTTTGGCATTTTTCCAGCATCGAAAATATTTGTATTTGGCATTAAAAAAATTAATTGTATCAGTCATAATGTTTGGCTTTCTTCCCAGCATTGAAAATATCTGTATTAAATGATTTGTATCAGTCATAGTGTTTGGCGTTTTTCCAGCATCAAAAATTTTTGTATTTGGCATTAAAAAAATAATTGTATCAGTCATAATGTTTGGCGTTCTTCCCAGCATTGAAAATATCTATATTAAATGATTTGTATCAGTCATAGTGTTTGGCGTTTTTCCAGCATCGAAAATTTTTGTATTTGGCATTAAAAAAATAATTGTATCAGTCATAATGTTTGGCGTTCTTCCCAGCATTGAAAATATCTGTAATAAATGATTTGTATCAGTCATAGTGTTTGGCGTTTTTCCAGCATCGAAATTATTCGTATTTGGCCTTAAAAAAAAAAAAAATTTGTATCAGTCATAATGTTTGGTGTTCTTCCCAGCATTGAAAATATCTGTATTAAATTATTTGTATCAGTCATAATGTTTGGCGTCTTTTTCCAGTATCAAAGATAATTGTATTTTGGCATTAAGTAAATTGTATCGGTTATTGTAACTTTTGCATTTCAATAGGAATTGAAATGAAATATAAAATATTATGTAGATTTTGTATTTTAATAAGAATTGAAATGTAGTTTTTTTTTATTATTTAATTCAATTTTATATTTCAAAGAATCTAAAGGGAAAGGTTGTACCTATGCAAATTTGCTCGTGTATCAAAGAGATTGAAATGATACATTTTATTTAGGTGAAGTATGTTATGTGTGAAAATTTGTATTTTCATAATAACTGATCAAAATATTTTATTATTATTGAAAAGTATTTTATAATGTCAATTTGATATTCCAATGGATAGAAAAAGAAATATTTTTTTTTGTAAATTATACATTTAATGGAGTTGAAAAGAATTATTTCATTCAGATCACATTATTAAAATGGGACCATAAAAGTGAAATATAGCTTTGAGCATTTAGGTAATTTTACATTTATAGAAGTGAAATGAATGATAGGTTAGAAGTGTAACGATGAAGTTAAGTCAAGTAGCATTTCATGAAATAGAAATAATGGAAATACAATGTTTATACTGAACCTTCTTATGGTAAGAGTCTCAATATAGCGGATTTAGAATTCCAAACGTACTTTGTTTTTGTAAATATTATGAGTTGTTCTCAACCTAGTTAGAATTAGAAACTACGTTTTAACTAGAAATGCATTTATGCTCTATATGTTAAGGATGGAATAAAGGTATCATTATACAAGATTAAATTGTATGATTAGGAATCACAGGAAAATGTTTGACTACGAATGTACCATCTTACGTGTACAAGGAGAAAACCGTCATTATTCTTGGATCACGATTAGTGGATTGAATAGATACTTTTTAAACTTGAAAAGAAATTTAATTATTGGTTAAGTTTATGACACCCATTTGAACTGAAGTTGTTAGTAAAAAAAAAAAAAAAAACTTCCTCAAATTGACGAACCCTACATAATAGTTTTCTAGGATGGGCTATCAATAGGGTGGCGCATATGACCATCATTGCTTGCATTCTCATGATGCCACCTCATTTTTTGTGACATGTCCGCAGATCTAGCACAACAAAGAAAATATTTCATTTATATATAATATTATCATATAATAACACTATGAAAAATGGTAAGGATAATATAAGAAGGTGAAAACTTGAATACAATTATGGTGTTGAAAATCATACCTATACATTCTCTTTAGCCTTGGTTCTATGGGGAAATATCTTAACACCTTTGCAGGAACGCCTTGATGCACCTTTTGAGATTGAGCATCCACCTTCCATCGATATTTTCCACATGTTGGGCATTCATCTTTACTTTCGTTACTTCCTCGATATAAATTGCAATCATTGGGACATGCATGTATCACATCATAGTTTAATCCCAATGATTTTATCAAATTTTTTGCAGCATATGCAGAATATGGAAGTGTGTTATCTCTAGGAAGTGTATTTTTATGCAATTTTAACATTTCGCCAAAACTTCTATCAAACTATCCACTATTCACTTTGAGATCGTAATATTCCACGGTTGTTGATAGTTTTGTGAAATCAACACAACCTGGGTACAATGGCCTCTTGGCATCTTTGATTAACTTCCTATATTCATTAACTTCATTTAGTACATTTGTTGATGCCAACCCCACATTATCACAACCTTCATTTAGGTTTTGATCAAGACATGCATAAGCATCATTCACCATATGAAGCACTTGATCACCAACAATGGTTGTATCATCATCCTTTTCGAGGGGATCATTATCATTCTAAAACGATGTTCCAGGCTCGTCAACCTCATTATCATAATGGAATTCTACATGTCCATAACCCTATTAGTAAGAAAATTAAAATTCATGTCAGTGATTTTATGGTTTTTATGAAAATTAGAATGAATAGAAATTGGTCAAATAGGGGCCTTTACCAATGCAAATTAGCTTACCAGTTGAGATGATATATGCTCTATAACTTCACGTGGCTCATTTTCAGAGCATTGCCTAGCCTCATCAATAACGGATGGAATCTAAAGGTGAGAGGAAAACATAATTTTGCACATATAAATATAATTGATATCTTTATTGTAATACAAGTAAGTTTGAAACTAGATCAATTCATTTTTTTCAAGATACCTGACTGTGAATTCTCTCTCTATGAAAATACCAAATTTTATATTGTTCTATTATTCCATCACAAATCAAGTGCTCGTGTATTTTATCAAATGTTTGTACTTTGACTATGCCACATTTATTACATGGACATCTTATTCCTTGAATGCGCCTCGGCAAACTTTAAGAATTTCTCAACCCCATCTCTATATTCTTGTAGTGTCCTACACATAACCAATTTCCATCAAGTCACATAAATTTAATTGAGAACAAGTTATCACTGATACATTTTTTTGGTATATCACTATGAATAATCAAATATAGAAACTATACCTATTTTTCAAGTTCATCCAATTTCTTTTGTCCATTTGATAATATGCTCCAATCTCCTTTGAAATTATGTCTACAATGAACTAAAAAAGTTAGTTGATACTAAACCTCATATATATTGAAAAAACACAACTTTGCACTAACAACTTGCATTCAAAACTCCAAGTCTGCATAAACCCACATTCTTATTAAGAGGTATTCTAATATTAAAAAACTACCTAAACTGTTCAAATATTTTACTTAGATCTTCCGGAAATAATCTCTGTGGCTTAATGCATTATTGTAATTGTCTCTTTAGATGTCATTTTGTAGAACCATTGAAATTCGAACCAATATGGAATCTAACTTCTAAGAAAGTAGAACCCATAAAGATTCTACCCAGACGCAAAATTAATTCATTCCAGGCAGCCCTTCAATGCAGAGTGTTCAACATCACTCCTCTTCATACTGAGCGTAATTCCAATGTAGTCAACACTCAACCTTAGATCTTAATTCAACCTTAAAATTAAATTGTATCCCAATCGAGAGTAACACAATTAACTAATTCATTTCCTGGTTAGCTTGTATATTCACCAGAGTTCATCAATCACACAAACATATATGAAATCAACACACAACATCATGGCAAATAATCCTTTTCCATTTATTACATGGAAATTTGCAGACTCATAAACAAACTCTGACCTATCCTCTATTTTTATTGCCTTGATTCTTACATTGTATAGCTAACACTCCTAACCATCATTTTTCAAGCCTCTCTCTCTAACCTCTAATGCTCGCAGGAATACAAGATATACTTGGAAACATAACTTGTTGCGCTAAGAGGCGCTCTACAGCCCAGTATGAGAGAGATCTTGTAGCATGTGTAGTGTTTGTCGAGCAACAAAATAATACAAAGTAAAAAGTAAATATGAGACTTAAACTAGAGATTTTAGAGCTTAGTATTAGGTGGTAAATATTATGTCGTCCATAAACAAAAAAGAATAGTACAAAGTAAAAAGTAAATATGAGACTTTACTTTTTACTTTTAATACAAAGTAAAAAGTAAATATGAGACTTTAGAGTGTTTGTCGAGTAACAAAATAATGCAAAGTAAACAAAAAAGAATAATACAAAGTAAAAAGTAATAAATATTATGTAAGCCATAAACAAAAAAGAATAATACAAAGTAAAAAATAAATATGAGACTTAAACTAGAGACTTTAGAGCTTAGGATTAGGTGGCTCACGTATTGCACTTAAGGAGTTATTCAACGAGAGGTTTGCACCTCGGGAGATTTGATCCCTCTCGTCGCTTGATAGAGCCTAGGATTTGGATCTAGGTTGGAACAAACTTCCTACATTTATGGAACTAACTCCTAAAGTTCTTGTAATTGTAATTGTCATTATTATGTTAAAATAAATTGATTTTCATCCTTAAGACAATTTAATAACGTATATCTACAGGCTTGGCCTAACCCTGTAGGTTGAGTTGTTGTTTATACTTACATATGTAGAAATGGAACTCGGACACATGGGTCTTATTTGGAATCGTGTCACCTAGCCCATCCTCTTTTTGGTTCCTCCGAGTTCATTATGATGTTATGCGAGGAGCGGATTTATTGCATACTAGTCGCAGAACAAATGAATCACTTTTTCTGCCTAGATTAGAGGATCTGTCGATTCTTTGAATCTTGACAAATCCTCCCTGATTTGTTATGATGTAATTGCTCTTTTAATTAAGTTGCATAAGATCAAAGAATCTCGATTATATTCACATATTCCCCTTTCTTTCTTTTTTGTTTCCTTAAAGGGTGGAACTCCTGGTTGAGCCTTAAGGCAAGAGGTCTACTTATCATATTAGTTCTCTCCTCCATTTCCATATATTAGTGCTCCATTCTTGTTACTCTTTTTAACTTTTTTAACTTGCAAGAGAAATGGAAAAATATCATTTCACAATTCTCGTGGCCTCTATAACAAACCCTTACATACGTTGTTGCATACAACAGAAATCCACGACACAATCAAACCAAGCCACCAGCATCTGTAGCCTCATCAATCAAGACACAGAGTAACCCTAGCAGACGACGGTAAGGCAGATCAGACCTCAACAGTCCCTCCTCAGGCCACAGCTCAGCAGATCATGCCTCAAACAAGCTCACATTCAAAGTTTTAAATTTTTGAAGGACCATGAGGTCTTGACTCTTGTCCTTATAACAAGGAGGGGTTCAATGTAAAAATCTTGTAAATGTTTAATAGTTTGAAAGGTTAATCTAGAATGTGCAATTCTTCATATATATGATTGTAAGCCTACGGGACACGACAGAGGTAGAGCAGTGGTGAGGCAGAGGCAGAGAGGATAGGACCAGGGCAGAATACTCCCATATTGTGTAATTAGGTCACAGAATTCTTAGTAATTGAATTTGATTAATGAAAGCATTTTATATGCATATGGACTTGTGAATATCTCTTTCTATGTATTTTTTATGAAGTTCACTGTCTCTATTGAATGTGAATGGCGTCCCGCTAAAAACATAAATTCATTTACTCTGGAATTTGTATGTAATTCCTGCAGCGAAATATGAGTACATAGGTTTTGTTAATTGGTTGACTCCCTGACAGTAAGAAACTACAGGAATATGTGATTTGTGCAAAGGATTTGGAATTGGAAGACCCTTCTGAAAATTGACTCGATGTGATTGTTTATGACTCAAGTGTCCTTATGTTGTGAGATCTCAGGTTATGCAAATAAGAAGGAAGTGAAGCGATTGAAGTTGGAACATCAAGTTACTTTAATTAGATTGTTTAAAGTACATTCTGCATTAAACCCTAACCCTAACCAAAATTTAACACAATAAATAAATGTGTTGGGTGAGAATCTACGTTGAAGGTAAAATATTGGAGATTTTAGCATTTGTTTAACATTTTTATATAGAGATTGAGTTATGGAATTGATAGCCAGGTTCCATATTTTAGGGTTAGGGTTTGAGTATTTGGAAGTGTGTTGAAGGGTAGTAGTTATTTTTTTCCACTTGTTCATGAAAAACTAAGTTTCTCAAATGTTGAAACAAATCCTGAAGAAATGAACGCTGACTTGGAGGAAAAATCGTGGAAAATTGTCATTGTCCACAAATTTGAATACCCAAGTATACTCTGTTTGGGAATCGAACTCCATTTTAGATTCCATTTGTGTACAAGCAGCAGTAGATCATGGCCCAATTGTCATCATATTATTAAAGGGAAAACACCATTTCTGAACAAAGAAATTGAATTTATACTCAAGGTAAGAGTTCAAGAATTTGGGGAAGTGTTTTTTGTTGAAATTGCAGGTGGTTCCTACATCAAAAATAAAAGAAGAGTTGCATGGATAGTGTTGGAACCTAGTTTCCGCAGTTCATCTCACTCCCTTTCCTTCTGATTGACACCTATGTCTATCTCTCCATGCACGGTTCAACCCAACAACATTTCATTCTGATTTTTTGTCTATCTCTCCATGCGCGTGGTTTAAACCAGAGCAAATCATTCCCACCCTTTCATCCACACCAATATTCAAAAATTGAATTTTTTAGTTTTTGAAAATTGTATCTTTTGAATCTTTGAAAATTGTATAAAATTGAAACTTTTTAATCTTTAAAAATTGAATAAAATTGAACCTTTTGAATCTTAGAAAATGAAGCAATCATTTCTTGATGTAATTTAATTTACAATATACAAAGTGACAAAGTGTTACCGTTATTGCAGTTTATTATTTAAATATTTTTGAATGATTATTATTGTTAGTTTATTATTGATCTCCCCATGAATTTAATAAGCTACTAATTTAAAATGGTTTGTTTAACCAATTAATTAAAAAAAATTCCCCGGATGGGGTCTCTTAGCCACGTGGAGGAGGGGACAAGTGCCACCCGCGAGAATGTTTCCCGTGGAAATCACCCGAGAGACTAACCTCCCCAACCCCCATCGCAAGTGCAATTATATCCCCTCTAGTTTGATGAGATGGGGATGTTATTCCATAATTATCTCCCGACTGCAACTAATTGAAACAAATGCTAGTAAATGATCATTCATCACTGCACACACCATCAGTTGTTGAGCAATCGAAATGTGCAATTAGAAATCTTCACGGTTTTAATGGAAACCATTATGATGGATAGAGTTGATGCGAACTGGAGTCGATGGGTTCTTTCAGTTATGGATCAAATCACCATTTTAAATTTTTTATCAATCAATTTGGGTTTGGTTGAAACTGTGTTTGCAAATTCTTGGTTTGGTTGAAACTATGTTTTCAAAGCTTGTCCAATCTCTTGGAAGACATTGCAAGTACCCTGAACGTAACTACTACTCTGGTGGTGGATGCCTATGCGAAACTATTTGTTGAGGGATCCATCCCCTGGCTCACTGGCATTGGAAAATGCTACTATCTCTCTGACTAGTTCTCTCACTTTTGTTTCTAGCATTAAATTGGAGATGCACTCTTTGTTTCATGACAACCCTACGATGGGTGGGCCACACCCTCCTGTGAAAGTTTCTTCGGCTATAATTCCAAACAACATTATAATATAGGTGGTTCTTTCAAAGCTATAATGCAAAACAACATGCTTACGTTCCAACTTTATCCCTAGATATGGGGGTATCTATAGCAACAGTAAGCAAATAGGATCACATGTATATAGAAAATGCACAACTACACAACATCTATCATGGGAATCCCTCATGGGGGAGAAAACCCAATTACAACCTTTCACTGTGATAGAATCTGCAAAATCAAGAGTCATGCATGACTTCACAATGTCTCTTGCCATAAACCCTAGGCGAAGGCATACCTGGTGGGAGACCATGTGTTATACATCAAAGAATACACGAGTATAACTGCTCTACTACAGAAGGATAGTGAGCTAGAGAATAATGAACCCCAATCATAAGCACAAGAGGAAGACTAAGTTGATAGAACATGATGAGAACATGACTCTCTCATATATATAGAGGTCTAGGGGTAATCCTCCAATAAGTATATGATCCCACACAAGACTGACTTAACCAACAAGTTAAGTTAGGGGTCACACATCATGACCAATATTCCAACGTTAGGTGAGGGGCTCGCAACCACATAAGGAATTCTCTATACCTATGACACATGGAACACCCATCAAGGAAACCAACTCAATCCACCATCCTTAAGTATTGCTGCCACCATCAAGGGATAAAATAGGTGAGGGCCAACTATTTATTGAGGGATCCATCCCCTGGCTCAGTGGGGTTGGAAAATGATACCGTCTCTTTGACTAGTCCTCTCACTTTTGTTTCTAGTATTAAAATGGAGATGCACTCTCTGTTTCATGACAACCTTGCGATGGGTGGGCCACACCTTCCTGTGAAAGTGTCTTCGGCTATAATGCCAAACAACATTATAATATAGGTGGTTCTTTCAAAGTGATAATGCAAAACAACATGCTTACGTTCCAACTTCATCCCTAGATATGAGGGTATCTATAGCAACAGTAAGCAAATAGAATCACATGTCTATAGAAAATGCACAACTACACAACATGTATTATGGGAATCCGTCATGGGGGAGAAAACCCAATTACAACCTTTCACTATGATAGAATCAACAAAATCAAGAGTCATGCATGATTTCATAATGTCTCTTTCCATAAACCCTAGGCGAAGGCATACCTGGTGGGAGACCATGCGTTATACATCAAAGAATACACGAGTTTAACTATTCTACTACAGAAGGATAGTGAGCTAGAGAATAACGAACCCCAATCATAAGCACAAGAGGAAGAGCAAGTTGATAGAACATGATGAGAACATGACTCTCTCATATATATAGAGGTCTAGGGGTAAGCCTCCAATAAGTATATGATCCCACACAAGAACGACTTAACCAACAAGTTCATTTAGGGGTCACACATCATGACCAATATTCCAACGTTAGGTGAGGGCCTCGCAACCACATAAGGACTTCTCTATACCTATGACACATGGAACACCCATCAAGAAAACCAACTCAATCCACCATCATTAAGTATTGCTACCACCATCAAGGGATAAAATAGGTGAGGGCCAACTATTTGCTGAGGGATCCATCCCTCGGCTCATTGGGGTTGGAAAATGCTACCGTCTCTCTGACTAGTCCTCTCACTTTTGTTTCTATTATTAAAATGGATATGCACTCTCTGTTCATGACAACCCTGCGATGGGTGGGCCACACCCTCCTGTGAAAGTGTCTTCGGCTATAATGCCAAACAACATTATAGTATAGGTGGTTATTTCAAAGCTATAATGCAAAACAACATGCTACGCTCCAACTTCATCCCTAGATATGAGGGTAGCTATATCAACAGTAAGCAAATAGGATCACATGTATATAGAAAATGAACAACTACACAACATGTATCATGGGAAGCCCTCATGGGGGAGAAAACCCAATTACAACCTTTCACTATGATAGAATCCGCAAAATCAAGAGTCATGCATGACTTCACAATGTATCTTGCGATAAACCCTAGGCGAAGGCATACCTAGTGGGATACCATGCGTTATACATCAAAGAATACACGAGTATAAATGCTCTACTACAAAAGGATAGTGAGCTAGAGAATAACGAACCCCAATCATAAGCACAAGAGGAAGACGAAGTTGATAGAACATGATGAGAACATGACTCTCTCATATATATAGAGGTCTAGGGGTAAGCCTCCAATAAGTATATGATCCCACACAAGACTGACTTAACCAACAAGTTAAGTTAGGGGTCACACATCATGACCAATATTCCAACGTTAGGTGAGGGGCTCGCAACCACATAAGGACTTCTCTATATCTATGACACATGGAACACCCATCAAGGAAACCAACTCAATCCACCATCATTAAGTATTGCTACCACCATCAAGGCATAAAATAAGTGAGGGCCAACTATTTGCTGAGGGATCCATCCCCTGGCTCATTGGCATTGGAAAATGCTACCGCCTCTCTAACTAGTTCTCTCACTTTTGTTTCTAGTATTAAATTGGAGATGCACTCTCCATTCATGACAAACTTGCGATGGGTGGGCCACACCTTCCTGTGAAAGTGTCTTCGACTATAATGCCAAACAACATTATAGTATAGGTGGTTCTTTCAAAGATATAATGCAAAACAACATGCTTACATTCCAACTTCATCCCTAGATATAAGACAATGCATGGCTACTATCCATTAATGTGTCCTCCTCGACAAGGATTGAGACTCGTTAGGGGCTCCAACCACTATGTCGACATCGACAGGGAGTGATACTGATCATCACATAACAACACAACTGTTATAATGTCCACCCACTCTTCCAGTGTAGGAAGAGATGCACCATTCTACCAGTCCATGGAGAATATTGTATCACTAATCCTACAAACATAAAAAATAATGATTTCGAGGAATGCATCCATCTTATGGTTCATTTGATTCAAGCCATCTATGTGGTTGCAATAGTCTAATAGTAGGTGAAAACACCAAGGTTAAAATGCATGGTTTTTTTTGCATTTGCAAAGGTGTTAATTCCTCAACGTATAATCATATTAATGGATAGGGTATTTTTAGAATAGTGATAATTGCAATCCATGAGAAGAACCTTGGATCACACATTTTGGTTTGATCTTAGCTTATGCAGCACTCATGTTTGATCAAGGAAGCAAATCACTAGCATGGATGAGGGTGAGAATTTACTCAAGAGACCTTTTTCATTACTAACCGAGAATTTCCACATATTTAGAGGAACTTTTGCATATTTGAAGGCATACCTCACCATTGAGGTTCATATATATATATTTTAAATGTCTTTGCTTAGATGGTATATTAGGTCTTGGCACCTATTTTATGGTGTGAGAATGTGTTGTAGGAAATGAAGTTTAAGTAGATCCATTTCAACTATATTTGATTTTTGCATTAGTTTTTGTAGGAGAAGGGTTAACATTAATAGAAAACCAATGCATTACACTCACCATTACAAACTTTTTTTTCACACCATTAGTTTTATTGAGAAATTATGTTGTTTGACTGTGATTTTACTCTTGTACATGTGAAGATGCTAACTTTATGTTTTTTCAAATCCATATGATTTCCTTCTAGTTGTGCATTTTTTTAGTGGATTGTGTATCTTCTATAATCAAGGATCCATACTTAAAAATGTATAAGTCTTGGAAAATCCAACCAATTCTTAAATTCTAACTATAAAATATTTGGTGATACTTTTCTAGTTGTTTTTTCTAATTTCTAAGTATTTTATGTACTTTATATAATAATTTGGTGAAAATAGCAACATCTGTAAATGGAAATAGGAACATCTATTGTAAAAAAAAGAATGTTTGGATTTATATTTCCCTCCATTGTTTTTAGTGTTTAGATTTCCCTCCAAATTTTTATTCATTTTGTAATATAAATAGGAACAAAGCTCATCTCTATTCAACAATATTTTAATTGAAAACATTTATTGCTTTGCGTTGGAGTTAGAAAGCTATGAAGACTAGAGGAAATGAGAAGCATTCTCTCTTACAACATGCAATCTTAACCCGTGGAAACAAAAAGAGGTACCATTGCCTTGTACTACTGCTTCTACTATATTGCTCATACTATTGTTTTGTCCTTAATGTCCCTTTCCGACCAGATGAATTATGATGAGTATTTCAAAATTTAATAGTATTTTAAAATCCATATTTGCAAATGACATTTACCGTGGATAATTGGCCTTTTGCAAAGACATTTTTTGTTATCTTGTCACTTGTTTTTGTCAATTCATGAACTAGATATTCAAATACATTACACCATCAAATTGTGGATCTGAAATAAGTAGGCCAACATGTAGCATTTTTCTCCCAAGTCAATTTTGAAAACACATGTGGTGCCACCCATTTCCACCCTTGTTGATGCAAGAGATGGGCAGACCTGCTCCATTCCCTAATCTCGTAATATTAGACAATGTTCAAAACCAGTCCTAGGTACATTCTTGCCATCAACTCCTCTTAATATTCACTCAAAATGGAAGAAAATAAAATATCACCATAACTGTCTTGCAATATTTCATGTGTAAAATTTCACAGGCTTCGAAAGATACGTGCTACAGGAATTTGGTAGTTAAAGAACTTCCAGTAGTTTTGTCCACGGGTTAGCTTAGAATAGGGTTACCAGAATTTTCCATATGTATCGTTACTCGAAATCCACTTACTCACAAATCCAAACAAAAAATGCAGATTCTCTCTATCCAAAAGTTGCTGACATCTTCTAAACACCTGAGTCAGTCTCTCCAACATCTAGTTAGCAAAAATCGCATAATTTCTTCAAGGAAAATTATTGGAATCTAAACCGGGAGTAAATGGTGATATTTACAGATTCTAAACCAGTTAAGCAAATTTATATCAAAATTCTCAGAACCCCACCCCACATTTTCTCAGTATTTAGAGTTGTGCAGCATAATTTCCAAACACCTTTCATGCATTCGTAGTCCACAAGAAGAAATTTTGTGGTTTCAGGATTCTGCATACACAGACAACATCCGCTAGGACCAATCTATCCTTTTTAAAAAATATTTTCCCATGTCTTGAGACGCCATTGTAGATCTTATAAAGATGGAGAAATTGTGTTAGAAGATGCTAGATATGCAGTGATTTCTTATGGAGCCAAGGCTTATTCCTTCACTGATGATCATCAGAACAAGGCTTGAGGAGGAAAGCGACGAGGGTCCGGATGACAAGTATATGAATTTTGAAGCAGAATTACGGGCATGAGTCTCAGGGATCGTTGGATCAAATAATCGACGGTGCATATTGATTTTTCTATTGGGATTTATCCCACATTGGAAACGCAGTTACGTTTATATGTGTTTATAAGTACCGTTCTCACTATATTTATTCGACGCATAATGAAAAGGTTATGATGGGGGATCTGGGTGGATGGACTCCATGAGAAGTTAGTAGCCCAGAGCCGGGGAAGACCTCTCAGGCCCCCTACCTTTTGAAAAAAGTGACAGCGATGGTCACATGTGTGACCAAGGGCTTAAGAGTGCCCAGAAGGTAGAAGCCCACAAAGGCTTGAGGGAGTTCACAGAAGATGTAGGTATGCTCGCAGGAGCTTCCAGGAAGACCATGCCTGCATTAAAAGGAGAAGAGATGTGTGACCAAGAGATTAAGAGTACCCAAAAGGTAGAAGCCCGCAAAGGCTTGAGGGAGTTCGCAGAAGATGTAGGTAAGCTCACAGGAGCTTACAAGAAAACCATGCCCACATTAAAAGGAGAAGAGATGCTCGTAGAGGGGTTAAGGAAGACACACATGCGCGAATAAGAAGAAGCCATAATATTAAAGAAGATCATGCCCAAGTTTTGGGAGAAAGGAATCCCATAGAAATCCCAAGCATGCAGTTTTGAAGGAAATGAAGCCTACAGGCTTGAAGTTAATTTATGAATTAATTGACTAGTTAATTAATTAATTAGTTCATTAACAAAGAGATTTGAAAGGGCGCGAAGCCATCAAACCTGGAATATGTCCATTGAGATTTTAATTGGTTAAATAATCAAAATCTACAAAAGACAGAAATATGAATTAAAAGGTTTAATAATAGAAGATTTGATGAAGCATGTGAAGATTGCTAATTTAATTAATTATTAATAAAACAAAATTAAAATAGCAGAGAAATGAAAGGACATGTTTGTTTGGAAGAGATGTGGCTTTAAGATTTGAAGAGGCATGAAATAGATATTTAATAAAGAATCTAAATAGAAGAAGAGAGCGTGTCTTGGAGTCATAAGTTGCAGTAGCATCCTGAGCAGTCCAAGATGCAGTAGCATCCTGAACCAGTTAATAACATTAGATTTCATATATTTTGCCTGTAAAACTTTTGACCACAGAGTTTTCCCAAAAAGCCCCCTCTATATTTTAGTATACATTGTTAGACATTTTATTAGGAATGAGTTAAAAATATTTGTATAATGTTCATAAATACTATTTAATTTTCAGGATTGTGTTGGTTGGCTTGTTTCAACGATGTCTTAATAAAAATGATTTTTTTGCCATGCAGTTTATTTGCAGATGTCCATATCAATGTAAGACATTATTTTTTTTGTCTGGGATTTCAATAACTTCAATATTTTTTTAACAATTAGTGTCCTTTCTTTTATACTTTAAAAATTGTCTAACTTTCTTTGAGCAAGAGTTGCAATCCATATTTGTAGGGAGCTAATAGGATTAAATTAAGACGTTGCAATACATGATTTTTAACAAAGTTAGGCCGCATTACCGAAATAAATGACAATGTTATATGTGGCACAACTTCGGGTAGATATTTTAAACATGATGGTAACTTATTATTTATTTTTTAATCAATAAACAATTGTATTAAAAAAATTCATAATATACTTGACCATAGGCTCTAAGATGGGAAACAAATTCCAACAAAATATAGCATAGGGATCTGTCCCATTACAAAGTGAATCTACTTGCTATAGCGTCAACAAAAATTCTAATGCACATATTCTTGAGAAAGATGTGAAAGAACCACTAGAAGGTATGATCATTTCTAAACATTTTTTGTCCTATACAAGTATTTCAAGATTTCATATTAACAATTTCATATTGTCATTGTCTCAAGAGGGGTACTGGTTTGTTTTTCCAGAAAATTTTCAACAGGAACCACCACAACAAGATCATGTTTTGGAGGAGGATCCACCACAACAAGAGCATGTTTTGTATCAAGATCCACCACAACAAGAGCATGGTTTAGAATATGCAAATGCATCTACCCAAGCTAGTTTTGCAATAAATGTGAAAAGAAGGGGTAGAGGACCAACACGATGTCTCTTTGGAACCACTGTAGAGGGCATTGCATTGCCTGAAATTCATTTTAATGAGAGGGGCCAGCCTATTGGTCCACATTCAAAGAAATTCTCCTCATTTTTAGGCGTTCTTGCAAGGGAAATTCTAGGCATCAAGCACATGGAATGGAAAAAAGTGTATGTAGTGCAAAAGAAAGACATGTGGAGTGCAATCAATGTGAGCATCAAATTATTCTAAACTTTATTGATGCATATTGAGCATGTGTGTGATAGGTTTAGTTTCAAATAACGCTTGTATCTAATAATGGATTGTTTATCTATTGTAGTGTACCTATCGAATAGATCCGTCAGCAGAGCAATGGTGTCATAAAGCAATATCTCAGCGCTTGAGAACCTATAGATATAATTTGTATAAGAAATACTATTTGAAATACGAAACATATGAGGAGAGGATTGTAAACCTTCCTATTGGAGTAAATGAAACTAATTGGATTGAATTTGTTAGATTACGATCTGACCCTAAATTCAAGGTAAAAATAAAGACAAATTTGAATGTTATCATCATTGATTTTGAATCCTCTCATACAATCAACTATAATCTTAGCATCTATTTTTTTATTGAGTTGTAGGAGAAGTAAAAAACAAATAAGGAAAATAGGGCATTAGAACAAGAGACCCACACTTCTGGCTGTAGAGGTTACTTTAGGGTTGAAGATGACCTTGTAAGTTGTAACAAATTATATTATTTGTTCACAATTAACAACTTTAAATATAGTTAACTAGATTGTTGTATTTGTTGATACTAGAATCAATCTCGTGGTCCAATTGATAAGCCTATAACTAGGGCTGATGTGTGGATGAAATGCCATAAAAAGAAGGATGTCACTCCAATGTCATCATTCATTGCGGAGAAAATAGTAAGTTCCGAACCTATTCTTGTATCATTTATGCTTTTTTTAGAGTTAATGATGTTTCTTATATGAGTTTGTTGAAATGTTGACATTGCTAGAATCAAATTGAATCAACACAAAATGAGTCAGTGTCTCCTGAATATGCTACAAAGCAAGATGCCCTTGCTATATTTTTGGGGCCTGAGAGGAGGGTTCGTGTACGTGGGGTTGTATTCAGAGTCACTCCAACTGAATTATTTGGAAAAGAGCGTTCCTACAAGAAGGAATTTCATAATACTAAAGAGAAATTAAGAGAAAAAGACAAGGAAATCGGAAGATTGAAAGAAGTTGTTGAAGAAATAATGGAATGGAAATCTGCCATGGAGGTGGGGAAAGAAAGTTGCAAAGTTGTTCCAAAATCCAACAATGTAAGGATTGCATGTGTAGACTTTAATTTTTTGTGTAGGAAATCTTTGAAGTTTGGGATTTCAAAATCATAATGCTAACATGAACATGGTCGTATTGTTGTAGGGTGTGTAATATATGAATTATTGTTTTTGCATCCTAACCCTTTATCTTCTGATTTCATGATATCTCATGGAAACTATTATATTGGCAGAGTAATATTTCCATGTCAGATGTTGAATCAAATCGAGGACCTTCACAACTGTCACCTCTTAATCCAGTCACCCCAATCCATGTAGTTTTTTAAACCAACTCTTATTTTTTCCGTTCTTTGAAAATCGCTCACAAATATTTATTTTTTAGGAGAGTATCCAGAATCATTCTAGTCAAGGTTCATTGGAAAAAAATACAATGGCTCCTAGACCATCTAATACATTTAATACTCCAAAGTCTAATACATTTCATACTCCAAAGTTGACGGTGAGTTTTGAAACTATTTAATATTTAGTGCAATGTTATAATCGTTATTTCACCCCCCACAGCGGGTGCAAAATTTACCACTTGGCTCTGTTATGGGACCACCAGACACGTGCCATGCCACCACCAGCTCCTAGCCTCCAGCACTAGCTACACGCCATCCTACATGCTCTAGCCTCCTGCCACGAGCTTTGGACATCTGCCTCAAGCTCCTACCACTTGCCACGAGCTCCAGCCATCTGCCACAAGCTCCAACCATCTACCTCCTTATGCGCCTCCCACCAAGGATGCTCATGATCTGTCTGCCACCTCAAATGTGTCCCATGCCAAACAATAATTACATATGTTCCCTTTCTGTCTGGAGCTCGACCCTCTGTTTTTGGATTAATTGCTTTTGCTTGTGGAACATCTGGTCTATGGTGCCGTCTGCGGTTCACATCCTGCTCAGAGTAATGGGACTAATTATTCCCACAAGTTATGCTCACTTCCTTTGTCCTTTCGACATCATTTTTATAACTGGCACCTCAAGTAATCATGCCAGGGTTCCTTATCATCTTATTCAACATCTCAACAGGTCGACGGACACCAATATTAAGGCCTTACTCAGAAAAAGGCTCCACTTATGCCACCATTCTGAATGTTCCTCCCAACGAACCCTGTCTCTGTTCTTGTCACCTTCACTCCAGCTTGTTTGACTCCATTCTTAGTGCCTTCTCGAATTCTGGCTCCTGGATCTATGTGGTTATGGCTCACGGGGGATTCACTAGAAGGCAATATAATACCACGTTCATTCATATTGTGGTATTAAATATTCATGAAAACCTAAAAATTATATTGCTTATATATTAAGGGGCAAAGGGTTTTTTATTTAATGTAACAATACAAAAATACTTTGGGGTCTTTTTAATATGGGCGACATGATAAATATCCACCAAATGGAGATGGCGGGATCACAGCCGGATGAGAAATCGGGTTGAGGCAAGGCTCGAGATTACCAGTACGCAGGGAAATCTCATTTTGATGCATGCTTGAGGCTAGGGGGTTTCGTGGTGAAGTGGGTTTCCAGTCGATCATAGTCGAGAGATAGTGGTCATTAACAACCAACTGTTGCCAATAACACTCAGCTAGTTGTTACCAATAGCCTTGGGAGGCTCTAAGCCTCCAGGGCCTGTTATAGGCCCTCGATAGGCCTTGGGGGCTTGAATACCCAACCACTCGTGCCTATTACAGGCCTTGGGAGGTTTAGTCATCCTCCTAGAACTTGTTACAGTCCCTGGGGGATTGGATACCTAGCCCGCAACAGGATTAGTCAGCAATTGGGGAACTGTAACATGCAATCTAAATGCTGTACTATGTGCATTGGCTCTAGTGACATACAAGAATTGATCTCCTATATCTTCATTAGACCATTAGATGTTGCAAATCATAATGATATGTGGTTGAGTAATTGCATTGTGGGTGAAGTAATGTGCATCCACAATATAAATCGAAAGAAGCAAGGTGCATTGTAGAATGCATGTGGGGTCATAAGAGGGGTATTATATCAATATACTAGCTAGAAATATAAAGGGGTATAAAAAATGTTAATGAAAAAATTGATACATACAATATCTAGTGAAAATAGGGGTTTTTTTAAATTGGGAAGGCATATTGGGAGGGGGTTAAAAAAACGATTTTGGAAGGTATTTTCCAATATTTAGTGAAATTAGGGGTATTGTTTCATATGCCACGAACGAACGTGTTATGATAGCGGTTTATTGAGTGAAGCCGTCGTGTTATGGTTTCCCCTAAGAAAATCCACACCCATCAGGACACCAAGCAAACAAAATCTCAACACCTTAGAAGTTCCTCCTCCACTCCCCTGATTCGCCTGATGAGAGGAGTTGTTGAAAAATCCCACAAGTATCACTCTGTGATTCAATGGTATCACGTGGCTGTCTTACAGACAAGGAAATTCATGAGGAGTTTTCTGATCTCGTCACAGACCCTAGAAACACCAAGGTCAGGGATTCTCTTTATCAGAAGACCCTAGACATGCTCTGATTGCACAACCTTGTTTTGGGAAAGGCCCTTATCGACCGCAACGAAGCGCAGGCATAAATCTTAATGCAACAAGATGAGTTGAATGATATGCTGAAGAAGGTTTTTTACAACCAACAACATCTTTCCCACCGGTTAGGGATCACTTTTTTCAAGGATCCGACTATTCATCCCACTTAGTCAGTTTACCACAGCAACTAAGCTATGCTCATTTTCTGGCCTTTCTCTTGGTTTAATCAATTTTATACTCAGATCATTTTTTGACTTTCTCATAGGCAGATGTGTTAGTTTTACTGTTTCTTTTACCCTTTGGTTCTCTAGATAGCAATATTGTTTTAATGATACTTCTCCATACTCTTTATGGGTCTGTTTTCTCCTTGATGAGAGGACCCAGCACCTGCATGACTCTGTATTTTTTGATACTTATGTCTCTGTCTATTTTGAGGATGATAATATAAGGACCTACATCTAGCTTATAAAAAAAAAATCGTTATTTCACTATATCTTACAAGTATTTATTTACTAACAGGATTCTCTGAGTCCTAATCATGCTTTTCCAAAAAAAACTCCATTGACTTTAGGAGAACATAATCGTGACCCAATTGGAAAATCAATACAACAGGTAAGTTCTAAGCCTTTTTATTTCTATGTTTAATATTCCATTCTTATTCCAAGGAATCTCACAGGAATTTGTTTATTGGCAGGTCCAACCGCAATTACCATCTTCAGATGCGGGATTGAATGGAAAAAAATGTTTACTGACATATTTTAATGGTCAATTGAAGGTTGCAAAGGGTTACATAAAAAGAATTGAACCAAACTTTGTCATGCCTAATGGGGAAGAATTAGGAAATGGATATTATCTTGTGTGCCCACTATCAATTCTGGTTGATCCTGATTATGAAATCAAGCTTAAGCATAGAAGTAATCAATGCAAGTATTTAGCGGATGCAATTAACAATTTTATACCTTGGAAAAGCAATGACATTGAATTGATCAAAGATTGAGAAGAATTTCAATAAAAAAATTTATTACTACTAGAACAAGTTCATACTCTGTTGTCTAATGTCTTACTATACTCCAGTTGTAGTTTTTGTGAGTAACAGTTGTAATGAGATAATATTCTATGTTCAAGGGAATATAGATAATTAGACAAAGTGGACATGTGGTGTTGTGTGCAAGGAACCTGTCAATGTACTCCAAGTGAAAGGTAGGCCCATAGACAATTAGTTGTTGTAGCTTTTCATCTATTTGGTCATCCCCAAGACACATAACCCACCTACAACAACACCCAAATAGATCTATGGGAATTATCCTTAGCCCTCTTGCGGGCATATTAAGCATGTGGATATACAAAATTATTGACAATAGGATGCTTGAGTTCAAGCTTTCTCAAGTACAATCTACATCAGAATGAACTTGGAGCAACCAACAGTAGGATGGGATAGGTGACACGATTCCAAATGAGACCCATGTCTCTGATTTCCATTTGTGCATATGTAATTATAAACAACAACTCAACTTACAGGCTTAGGCCAAGCCTGTAGATATACATTATTAAACTGTCTTAAGTATGAAAATAAATTTTAACATAATAATGAAAATTACAATTAAAATAACTTTAGGAGTTAGTTCCATAAATGTAGGAAGTTTGTTATTTAGCTACAAGTTATGTTTCCAAGTATATCTTGCATGCCTTCAAGCATTAGAGGTTAGAGAGAGATCTATCAAGATTCAAAGAATCGACAGATCCTCTAATCTAGGTAGAAAAAGTGATTTCTTTGTTTTGTGACCAGTATGCAATAAATCCGTGATAAGCAAGGTTGTCATTGATGACACCACATTTATGACAAAGGTGAATGGGAATGGCAAAGGACAAGACATGGCAGAGGACAAAGAACAAGGACATAGCATGGTAAAGGACAAAGTATGACAAGCATGGACAAGCATGGAAAGCAAGCTAGAGGACAAAGACATGGCAAAGGTGACAGGGAGGATTGATGACAGAGACTTCACTTTTGGAGAAGCCCAAGCAGTGTCTGATTGTGATAATTCCACAAGTAGTGGTATATCTCCCTCTCACAAAAGTCGTGTCTGATACAAATAACTATCTTCAAAGAGATAGATTAAAAAGGGCAGCAACTGCAACTATAACCTTTTCAGCATTATTTCAGGTTTATGGAAAAAAATGGATTTGTAAGAGATTGAAGGATTGATTACCTTGCAATCAATTCTAATAGTTTCATGTCCAGCACATACTCCTAGTGAACATGGCCCTTCTATAACTAGTTGTAACAAAACAAGTATAGTTAAGTTGGTTCATTTACATGAAATAAAAGGTCGAAGTTTTTCCTAAAATCACTATAAAATATCAAATTATGGGATTTAGTAAGTTTCCAAGGAAAAATTTATACACTTCTTTTGAACAAGTTCAAATTCACACAAACAAAAAAAGACATATTTGGGAAAATCATTAGATTTAAAATATCACACATTAGAGTCTAGATAAACAAAATGCATATTTCCAATATTGTGCATTGAATAAACCTGAAAGTCTGAAAAAACAATTACATTTTTTTAACATCCTCTCGTATATTTTCAAGTAACAACACAATGGAGATCCAAGAGAAAACCTACCCTTTGGGGAACTGATAAAATACACCACAAGATGATATTCCATAGTAGGGTGTTATTAAACCTAGATTTGTACTAGGGTGGGTGAATTTAATATCAAGAGATTGGGCGAAAATTTGCAAGATGTTAAGGTTTCAAGATTTGTACTCTAGACCAAGTTAAGGTTTCACTAGTGGATTTGGACCCAAAATCCAACGACCAACTCCTCCGACCTCCGACGAAGAAGGACTATGTCGTCGGATTTCGTCTTAAAAATTTCAAAATTGCATGATTTTTTTTAAATTGATAGAAGGAGACGTCGGATATCCGACGGGAATGTTGATATCTGACGGCTCTGTCGATTTCCGACATCATATTAAGCAATTGGGAGGTCGGATATCCGACGTCAAGCTATACAACCCGAGGAGGTCAGAAATCTGACATCAATTCTCCAACAGTAACTAGGTTCAAGGCGTCGGATATCCGACGGAAGGTTGACTTTTAAAACTTATAAATATTGAAACATTCCGACATGTTTGCTATACAAGCGAAGGTTTGCGGAAGTTTTTTTATTCGACGGACTGTTTTTCGGCGGATTGTTTTTCATTATTTCCATTGTTTTTGAGATTCAAGCGAGCGAATTGTGGAGCTTCATTGTCTAAGATCGATAATCTTCATTCAAGCTCTTTACGAGAAAATGTCAACTAGCAATATTCCTAATCCAGACGAACAAAATCGACAATTTCTTTCTAGATTGTGGGAAGGAGTTGAAAAAAGGGGTGATAGGAAATGCTATTGTCCATGTACTCAATGCAGGGTCTTTAAGAGGAGAAGAATTTTGATCACAACAGCCACAAAAAATTGTAGGGAGAATGGGCACGCTAAGGGGGGACATGAATACCATCCATTTGTAATTTTTGCATTATATATGTTTTTATTTTGATTGATTTTGTAAATTTATGTATTGATCATGGTTTCAATAGATGGGGACTAACATGGACAATAAATATTATTTTAATATTAAATATTTAGTATACTATTTCTTTTTCTTTTGTGCATGTTGAATCTAGGGTATAGTAGAATAACTCATTTATTTGTTCGTTAGTGAGACTAACCCACTCACCGGGGAAAGCACTTAACTCTCTATATTTGTGACACTTTCCATCATGATAATAGAAATAACGACTATATTGGCATGTTGTAATTTCTCTTATATTTTCTCTATAGAAATTACCATAGCATCATTTATCTTACCTTAGTGGAGTACAGTATGAGATATTTTGTGTTATATTTGAGTAGCTTTGCTCAGTAATTGGGTCAATTATTATGTCTCTTGGATAGTTTGGATGTATCTATTTGACCAACAGTACAATTGGCCGTTGTTCTTTTCATCCAAATAGTACAAAATTTGTTACATTTTAAATGCATCACATAAATGTTTACATTTTGCGTTTGAAATTTTTACATTTTGCGGTTGAATTTCTTATATTAACTTTTATCTATTGATGGTTTCATGTAATTATAAAGGAAATACATCCGAGGGCACTTCGTCTGGAGGAAGTGCTTCCACAACAATTACCGGAAGCTATGAATATTAATGGAGAACAAGTTAATGATCACATTAATGAAGAAGATGATCATTTTGAAAACACAGTTGAAGATGATGTTACAAATAATTTGATCCATGATTCATTTAATGTTGGAATGGTCGATGTTGATCATGATGATCATGATCATGAAAATGATGAACATTTTGATGATATTCATGATATACCTCTTCTTGATAAGGCATATGAACCCCTTTATGAGGGCTCCAAGACAAATCTTCTCTCTTCTATATTATTGATAATGAACTTGAAGGTTATGAATGGTCTTTCAAACATATCAATCACACGGATGTTAAGGTATGTAATATATTCCATCACAAAATATATATGATTGTGTATTTTGTTGTTCATTCATATATAAGTCAAATTATTACAGATGAAATTTGTTCCATTAATATTATTTCTATATTATATTAACTAGATTTTTATTTTAATTTGTTGTAGCATGATAGGTGAATATTTGTTACCACCGTCAAATATTTTACCTCACACATATCGAGATTTATATGCCATCATGAAAGAAATTGGAATGCAATATGAAGCAATTCATGCATGCCCCGATGACCATGTTCTATATTAAAATCAGCATGAATTTGCAATAGAATGTCCTGAATGTCATATCAATAGATATCGCACAGATAAAGTAACTAAAAAGGTGCCTCGCAAGGTTCTACGTTATATTCCCATTATTCCATGTCTGCAACGACTGTTCAGGTGCAAAAACATAGCGCAGTTTATGGATTACCATGCATGGAACATAAGTCAAGAGGAAATTATTCGGATGCCTGCAGATGGGTCTGCATTTAGAGATATGGAGGAACAATGGCCCCACTTTAAAGAAGAACCTCGTAATCTTAGGATTTCTTTGGCAGCATATGGTGTCAATCCATTTGCAGAGATGAGATCCGTTTACTTGGTGTGGCCTATTTTTGTTATCAACAACAACATTCCTCCATGGTTGACAATAAAGAGGGAGCACATAATGTTGTCGATGATTGTTCCAGGTATGAACCCTGCAGGTTTTTTTTAAAGTAGTTGTATATCATTTGTCATATTTTTGTTGCATAATGTCATATATATATTTAATGTTTTTCTATTGTGAAATATGGTTTAATATATGTAATCTAAATGGTACGTCTCATATTTATATTTTTTATATGTTCATATCAATCAGGTAAGTACCAAGTGAAAGATATGAATGTATATATCGAACCTCTTATTGACGAGCTACTAAAGTTATGGAATGGCATCACTATGTATGACGTATCCATACCAATATGACAAAGGAAATTTCAATTCCATGCAATGCTTGTATGGACAATACATGATGCCCCAGGGTTAACCCATTTTTGTGGTATGTAATTATAAGTTCCACTTTATTTGCATTTACTATTACGAACTACTAGTTAATATACTATGCATGCATGTTTTTCTAAATAATCCAGTCATTTTGTATATAATTATAATTGACATAGATATTCCATCTCTTTATGTAGGTCTTCAGACAAAGGGGAAATTTGCATGTCCAGTTTGTGGTCCTAAGATCAAATCTCGTCATTCAAAAAGCTTAGGAAAGGAGGCGTTTGATGAGTATAGGCACTTCCTCTATAAGAATCACAGGTATCGAACTACCGAAAAAAATCTGTTCAATGGCAAGCAAGAGACTGCATTAAAACCGCAGAGAATGACACCTTGCCTATGGAAGTTGCAATATAATATAAATCGTCAAGGTACGTATAATGAATTATCGTATATGATATGTTATATTGTATTTTTTTATATTGTGTGTTTTTTACTGTAATTGACATTAATTTATGTAATTTCATGATTGTCGTTCATGTGATCATGAAGGCATTAATGGGCTTCCACAAGGAATGAAAAGTTATCCTAGACAATTCAGTAGGTTTCCCTACTATGAGCACCTACAAATTGCTCATCTATTTGATACAATGCATATTGGAAAGAATGTGACCGAAACATTATGGTGAATATTGGATGGAAGGAGTGACAAAGAAAAAATTGTCAAAATTTGCAAAGACATTCAAGATAGCAACCATGCAATGAAAGACGTCATTCAATTTCATAGCAACAAAGAGCAAATTAATATAAACTCACTTCCATAGATTTTAACGGACCAACAAAGTAATGTTGTAAAATAAGTCATTCGAAAAATTAAATTTCCCACTAGATTTTGTGCGAACATGAAGAATATCATAACAAAGAAAGGTGATTTCGTGGGGGTGAAAAATCACGATTGGCATGTCTTCATGAAGGTAATTATTATGGTAAAGATTTAAAAAAAAAATTCTTCCTATTATAGTGAATATGGTTGGTATATTTTTTATTTGTTGACTCTTTGTTGATAAAATTAAACTATTTGTATATTATTGTTACAGTATGTTCTACCTCTCTCTATCCCAGACAACTTCGACAACAATGTCAAGCAAATAATATATAGTCTCGGGAAATACATGAGGTAAGTGGTGATTTTTTCCATGCGCTTAGTGTTTGTTTAATTCAACATAGAACTTCTATTTGATTTTCGTTCCGTAATTCATGATGTTACGTAATATATTGTTTTTTTTCTTTAATCTCTTGATTTGGTTGTCATGTCACTTGTAGATGGTTGTCATCTAAAGAATTCCGTAAAGAATACATAAAGTATTAGAGGAGAGAAATTCCTCGTCTCATGGGTGAAATGCAGAAGCATCTACCTTCGACATTTTTCAATGCACAAGAACACTACCTCATACACCAAGTTGAGGAGATTGAACTGTGTGGACCTGCACACTCAAGGTCCATGTGGATGGTTGAGAGGCACTTGAAATTTATAAAGGGTTTGGTCAGACAACAAGCATATGCTGAGGGTTCTATGATGGAGGGATATATGGTATACCAAAACATGCTGTATATTAGTGAATATCTTCCTAAATTAGCAGAAAAGCTCAATTTATGTCGCATTTGTGACCCAAAATCCAATAAGAGTTTCGAAGGGGAGTACCCGAAGGGGAAAGGTATATCGAGGAAGGTGAAAGGTAATATAACACATTTTTATATTCAGTATTTTGCATAAATGTATACTGTAATATACTTTGTTAAGTTACTATATTACATTTGTATTGAATTTTAATTTTATTGTCATGAAACAGTTGTTCGAGAGTGGGATGCAATTCATTTATACATCGCAAACAATCTTGAATGGATGAAGGTATGGATCGAACAATGTGAACAATATGGTCATGGAATATCATGGGAAGGTGTGGCTTCATTGGTTAAAGCTGCACATCGCAATGGAGACACCAATCTAACACAAAGGGAAATCAATTTAGCAAGAGGTTTTAAATATAAGAAGGTAAGCATATTAATCATCCACACTATTTTTTTTTTGTAAAAAATAATGTCGTTGTACGTCACGCTATCTTTTTCATTGTATGGCATTATAGACATGCACTAGTTAATCATAAATATTGGATCATTATGTGATATTTTCCTTTATGGCTTGTTGTAGGTAAAACACCATAAGGCTATGTGGTGCAATCGATGTAGATATCGAATCAAAAAGTTGGATGAAACAAAGAAAACATCTGATTGTGGGATATCTTTAGTCTTTGAGGTGACCAATCTTTCTTCTAGAAGTGACAGACATCCAGAACTATCTGAAAATCGATACTATGGGTATCTAGAAGACATTCTTCAGTGTGACTTTAACTCCTTCAAGGTATTTCTATTCGTTGTCAAATGGTACAGGTGTCGATTGAATCAATGTTATCCCGATAAAGCAATAATTGAACATGATAATGGATTTACCATGGTAAATACAAGGTTGTTTGAGCCAGGAACGGAGCCCTATGTTCTTCCAACCCAATGTGAATAGGTATTTTACTCTGAGGTTCCAGGTAGAGCGGGTTGGTCATTTTCTATGAGACACAATCCAAGGGGAAGGCCGATAAAGTATAACATATATGAAGGTAATGAAGACGTTCTCGAAGAAGAAGACACCGTACAAGATGATCATGATCAACATGAGTTAGATGATCATGTTCCTGAAGAAGATGTCGAAGAACTTATTGAATTAGATGATGTATCAGACAATGTCCATGAAGATGATATCGACGATGACATGATGATCGTAACTGACATTGACGACGAGGATGATATGGGAAATCCTTACAATGTTGAATCTGGATCATCGGATGATAGTACAAATAATGACTCAGATGAAGAAGATGATGAAGACCATTGAAGTTTATGAGGTATGCAGTAATAATAAATTAACTGTTTCTTAGTGAGTTTCCATTTTCCAGTATGATATAATTAGAAACATTGCTTGTTATAGAGTATGTCAAAAAACACATTTAAAGTTTTTGTACATAGATATTTTTGTTGGGTTATGGGGAATTGAGAGTGATGTGAGGGGGGGAGGGGCCATAAGAGCTTCCACCTTCACGTGGTTGGCCCTGTTTAGTAGAGAATATTAAATTATTCTTGAAATAGAGAGAAGCTTAGTAAGAAAATGCACAATTATCAAGACTCAAACATAATCATCATCATCGTCATCATCATCGTCATCGTCATCATCGTCATCATAGTCATCATGATCATCGTCATCATTATCATGATCATCGTCATCATGATCATCATCGATCGTTGTCATCTTCATCATCGTTATCTTCATCATCGTCATCTTCATCATCGTCATCATCGTTATCCAAAGGGATACCCATTCACCAAAATTATTTGAGCCATACAAGTTGGCTAGCCCAATTATATGGATTTCCAAATAAACCAAAGCTCAGGCTAACTATTGAGATGGATGAACACCCCAATCAATAATTTATTTATCAAATTTAGGAGAAAACAAGGTATCCACCCATCCTTTGACATAAAAATGATTAAAATAAATGCACTTATGTATTGGCCAAATAAAATAGAATCTCACTCACGACATGAATCTTAAAACATGTATGTCTTGCCATCAGAACACACCTATCCCAGCAAAGGAATTCAAGATATGATGGATGGTATATTTTCTTCCCAAGTTCATTTAATCCCTAAACATTGATAAAAAAATGATGCATCTTCCTTCTCCACATCATTATATTCAAGGCTCGTATTTTTGGAACATTTTTTTTATATATGTTATGGCCTAATACATATTTTAATAATAAATAAATATAAAAATGTACATTTGCTACAGCAAGCACATATACTAACCTATACTAACCCCTAACTAACCTATTCACCTATTAACATCCTATGAATTGATAACATCCTATGTATGTCATGTACATCATTTTATCCATTCATGATCCCTTAAATTATTTAAAAATTTTCTTATTTGATTAAAATTCTGTAACTTCAAAGTTCAAACACAATATTATTATTTGATTGAAATTTTGTAACTTCAAACGGACCTTGAAGGCTTCAAATTTGAATCCTGGACCCAAGAGCGGGTTTGTCAAATATATCTGTCAGAGGATGTTCAGAACAACATTTATCGATTCCCAACCGTAGCAACAACAACAATTGCTTCTTTCTTCATATGTTTTGTGTACACACATATGATTCCATGTGCTCCTTTCCTTTCCCTATTTTCCATTGTCGCCTGATCGAAGCTCTTGAGAATTTAGCCGCCCTTTAACTTTCATGAAATGGAGGGGGCTAGCAATCTAATTGTAGCTGCACTGATGCAGAAAAAAATATCTATAAAATTAGTTATGGCAATTCACACTTAACATCTGCAAAGTAGATTTTCTGTGTGTCTCCTAAGTTATGTTTCACTAATAAATTCCTCATGTCCAGGGATATCATGTAAGAGTAAAATAGTATTAATTTTGGCTATAACAATGAAAGTTGGATTGGAATGGGGTTAGCAAGTTAAATGTATTATTATACTGGTTAAAATTTTAAGAGACAAGATCAATTTGGGAAACTACTAAGATGACAAAGGTGGCATAGTGGCCTAGAGACTGAGCCACTAGATCCAGGAAAAATATGGTATATGACATATATAACGTTTAGTGCCGCCATATACATTGCAAAATAAATCCTCTCGACTTTACTACTTAAGTAAACAATGAAATTTTGATGTACTAGTACATTTTCAAATGAAAAGAATGATTTATTTTTACATGTCATCATTGAAGGGTTCAACATCTCATAGCCCTTCAGAGTGAAATGGGACCCCACCCTTCAAATTCGATCCCTACCCCTAACTAACCTATACTAACCTTTTTCAATAGATATATATATATATTTCAATAGATAACTAACCTATACTAACCTATATTTAACCTATACTAACCTATTAACCCCTAACCCCGCCCAATACATGAACTCTCCAACCATTAAATCCGTAAACCATTAAAACCAAAACCTCTAATTCTCTCACTGATCGATAATCCCGTCACTGATCACTGTTCGATAGGGTGTTTCTGCATATTTTTGGAGGGAAAATTCCACCTCCTCCGCATTTTCTTTAGACTTGCGGTCTCGTTTGTGTGACGGGAAATGTAGTTCGAAGGGTAGTGATGAATTGACATTCTAATTCAGTGATCGATAGGGTGTTTCTCCATTTTGTCGAGGGAAAATTCCACCTCCTCCACATACGATTCAGACCTGTGGTTTGGTTTGTAATGTGGCTCCATTTTTGGTGGGCATGTCGACTTCGATTTGGACTTAATCGGCGTTAAGCGACGACGCAAGGGTTTCCATTGCACAAGCACAAGCAGGATCAAGAGCAGGGGTTTCGATTGCAAAATTAGGAGTAGGAGAAGGATTAGTCTCTGCAATGTCTTCGGTATGTGGCAGTCCCTCCTTTAAATTATTCCTGCAAATCGTTTTTTTCACTTAGTAGCTATTTCTCATTGGCCACAAAAAACCTAGGCAAGACTAAGATTAGACTAGTTTCTCTCTCTCCCATCTGAATCGATCGAAATTTATCCCAATCCGCAATATTGATGAGCGTGCTTTTTTATTTGGGTTTTCCTCCTTAGTATCCTATGTCGCCACTAAGATTTGGTGCTTTTTTATTTGGGTTTTCCTCATGTAATGGTTGAACATTTTTGGATACCTCCAAAGATGACAATGAAATCAGACTTTTTCGATAAACCATAGATATGAACTTTATCTCCCTCCAGTTGCCTCCACACGAGGTTGTTCATGTCCCGCCCTCCACATCCACTGTTCATTATGAATCCTAATTTCTACCCCTTCGCACGTCCAGTACGTTGTTTGGCCTCTGGTCTCAGTGTTAATGACTCTTGCGTGTGGCACGTCCAGTCTATGATGCAGTCTGCATTTCATCTCCTTTTCCGAGCTACCATGATGATGCATCTTGCATCTGATAATCAATGGCCCTGTCCTTTAGCCATCACGGGACAAACTCGCACTTCTTGTAATCATCCAGCGCCTTCTGAAAGCCTCTGCTATAGTCTCCATAGGTCAGTCGACACCAAGCTTATAGCCTTACTCAGGAAAGGTTCTACTCTTAGCTCTCTTCTGCTCATTTATCCCGGCTGCCTCTGTCTCTGTTCTGATTCACATGACTCTCCGGTTTCTAGCTCTTGTCATTTCCGCCACGCGCTCTCTGTTCGCTACCTACTGGTCTACATTGTCATGGCCCCCCCTAAGCGCGTTAGGACCCGGAAAGATGCCCAGAAGTTCAATACTCGGCACCCTTGCAACTCCTCTTGCTCTCCCCCAATTCGTCTAATGAGGGGTGTAGTGGAGAAATCCCGCACTTACCACTCCGCGATTCCTACCCAGGGGAAAGAGGAGATACAGGACGCTGAGGAGGATGCCTTGGTTTCCTGCAATTGTGTTACTGATGATGATATTTGGGTGGATTTTGAGAAGCGTGTTCCTGACCCTGGAAACACTAGAGGGAGAGCAACCCTCTATAAAAAAACCTTGGATGTGATTTGGGCTCACAAATTGGTTTTAGGGAAAGCACTGACCGACTGCAATGAAGCACAGGCGGAAATCTTAATGCAATTGGACGAGTTAATGGACATGCAAAAATAGATTCTTTTCAACCAACAGCAGTTGGCTCTACGTTTGGGGATCACATTGGCTAAAGACCCTTCGACTCAACCGGTCCAACCTGAGTACCATAGGTCCTAGTTATGATCGAATTCTAGTTTTCGTAGTTTTTTATTCTGTTGTGTCTTTGTTTTAGCTCACTAGCAGCTATGTTAGTATTGGTTCTGTCCTCAGACTTATGGTTCTCTAGATAACAATAATTCTCTTATGCTACCTTTCCATATTTTGAATGGGTCTATTTTCTCCTTGAAGAGAGGGCCCGATAACAGTTTGAACTTGCATTATTTGCTGCTTACTACTCTGTACATTTGGTTTATGCTAATATAAGGATCTTCTACTAGTTTGCAAAAAAAAAAGGATAGTCCCTTTCAATCCCATAAAAAGGACCCCATGTAAGGGATAGAAAATCATTCATAAGTGGACAAAGAAGAGATCCAGAATTTTCAGAATGCACTTCTCTGCATAGGGACTCGTCACCTTTTGATTGATCAGATAACATGGGGGAGCATCCTTTATCATCTTGTGTCAATGCAGCCCTTCTGTGATTATGGGAAGCAGAGTTGACCACACTGTACCCATTCTTGCATGCTTAGGATCTTCAGCAACATTTTCTACAATCTCAGAAACCTTACGCCTTTTCTCAATTGGCTCTATTTCATCAGACAATCTTGTCATATTCTTATGATTTTTTTCTCTTAGGTAACTCCTACTACCAGGGGTATATTGAAAACCTGAAGATTTTGCAAATTTCACAAGTCTCTTAAAGCCTTTTGTTTTCTTAATAATTGCATGATCTAAACTGGCTCTCATCTCTGAACTTGGTATAACATCAGTTTCACCAATATCGGATGAGGATACTAGCAACTCCTTATCAGTCTTCTTGGTTTCAGTATCCAATTGATAGTCATCAACCTTCCCTTGTATATCTAGGAAAGCTTCACAAGGGATATTCTCCAATCCCCCGGATATTTTATCATATGGCTTATGAGATCTAAATATTCCTAGTTCATCCATTTCAACTGAATTCAATACTTGGGTTTCACTGGAGTCGTTGGAGAGAGAAACACTTTCATGAAAGTCTTTACCACCATTTTCTAATGCACATCCGACATTCTTTTCAGTTTCCTGACACTTTGTAATAGTCGAAGACACAGGTTTAGAGGCTGAAGGATGCACATTCAAAGAAGAGTCTCTGGGTATTGAAGTGCATACCCCCACCAAAGCACCAAAACCAGACTTTTTAGTTGTTTTAGCTACAAGTGATGCTCCATTCCCCTGTTGCACACCATTTGCTGAGAATGATTCCTTCTCGGCACCCACCAAATTTTTATGCACTATGTGTAGTTCATCTAATGTATCAATAGTTTCCTTACCTTCTGCTTGTAAGAAATTCACTGGAAGAGCATGGACTGTTTTTATTTGTATTTGGGCATAATAAAAGCCTTACTCTTTGGTTTGGTTTGAGCATGGACTGTTTTTATTTGTATTTGGGCATAATAAAAGCCTTACCCTTTTACCCGGGAGTAGCTTCTTTTAAGACTAAAAGGAGTAATAAGAGAATGAGTTTCACTGTTTCAATATAAGGCTGTAGTTTGAATGGGATATAGAGTAAATTTTATATCATTTTGTGCATTATTGCTTGATTGATATAGTATATCTTATCAGTGAGTGGTTTCCCATTTTCATTTGAATGTGAGATCAGATTTATCAAATGCATAAAGAAACCTCTGGCATGGTCTTAGATAAAGTGATTACTCTAATGCACAAAACCTCCAAATCATCACTAAGTTATGTAGTCATGTATCAAGATTTATATGCAGAAAGGTTCTACTATCACTGTGTTTTTGTGAAGAATGATTGAAGAATGTTATAAGTGTTCCTAGAGAATTATGAACATGGATATGTACAATTCCTTATATTTATTATCACTTTTTTTTATGTGATGAATTCATTTGCATGACTTGAGTATATCTGAAGCTCTCCTTGAGGTCCCATGAATGAACTTGAACACTTGTTGCATTCATTTAATTTGAAACAGTAGTTATAGTTTGAAAGAACTCTCTCCTTACCTTAGCTAGCATTAATTGAAAGGAAAGGCTTATTTTATTCATATGCATTTGCATGGTTTGAGTCAGTCATCACACCACGAGTTGCACTTCCATCACCCGACTGAGTAATACAACCATTAAAATTTAACTCGTTAACTCAACACACTTTAACCTCGCTTTAGGATAAAAATAATTTGTTACTTAGGTAGGACACCGGGGATAGGAATCCAAATAATTCCCCCTTTTCATTATCATCCGAGACATAGTTGTTGTCCTCTAGGGTGCTAAAATCCTCTTGTACTTGTTGACACGGTCATCGACCAGTTTGTGGAGGGGCCTCCTGTTGTTTCAGGGGTTAAACCACCGCGAGATCGAGAACCGGACAGACTCTGTGGAATGCTGCACTCCACTTAGCCCTAATGCAACATCGATCATTGTCTTCCTTGTATTCTCCGGCCACCATACTGGTGATACAAGGGTGATAAGGTAGAAGCGTCGAAAACCTTTTCCGACGTGTCATGAACGAGGTAGCTTAGTGAATTTTCTACTAGGGCTCTTTTACCCAGGATCCCTTTCGGTAGAGGGATATCCTTCCATTATTGGTCTCTCATTTTGTATTGTTCGACTTGGATTTCATCACCTTGTGAAGGATACAACTTGTTGAGGTCTCCAGCTCTTAGTTAGGAGGTTTTGCTTGCTATTTCACCTTTTTAGAGGGTATTTTTCTTTTTAGTGCTGCTTATTGGCATTCTGGCCACTTTTGTTTCAGCTCGCTTACTGTGACACCAGTCCCAGTACAGTTTTTTGAGCTTATCTGATGATGTGTGATGTCCTCTTCTCCTAGGTCTTCGAGATGTTTGAGTTAGATGGTCTTCTCAATGGACTGAACACCTCTTGATGGATCCACTGATGCTTGACCTTAGGAGTAGTCTAGAGGACCATGTGATCACATCATCCGTGTGGACTTTTTCGTTTACTATGATGATGGTCTTTTAGGTTATATGGAACAATGGTACATTTGAGAGAGATATGATTGGTACGTTGTACCCCACCTTGGTTGATTGTCTTATGGTCCTTCCATTTTGTCGATAATATTTGTGTGGTACCTTGCCTTTTACCTTTTGGGTCTTTTACTCATCTTGGTATATCTTTTGATTTGTACCACCTTTTATGTTTTTGGTCTTGTGGGTACTACGGTAGTTTGTACACATTTGAGGTACACACCCTAATTTGTCCAAGTTGTTATGAGTCTTTATATCTTTTGGTGGTCCTATTTGAGTTGCAAGAGGTAGCTACAAGGAGCTATTACATATAAGAGGTAGTTACAAGGAGTTATTGCCTATATTTGACATTATTTGACCTTCCATCTCTTTGGAATGTTAAATAACAAGTAGTTACAAGGAGCTATTGCATATATTTGACATTATTTGACCTTCCATCTCTTTGGCATGTCAAATAACAGGTAGTTATAAGGAGCTATTGCAATATATATTTGACCTTATTTGTACCTTCCCCACAATGGTTGATTTACATTTGGACCTTACACCCTGTTGTTTATTGGTCTTGTGGTAGCTTGTCCTTTAATTTTGGTCCTTTCATTTTTTTGTGGTACCTTGCCTCTCACCTTCTGGGTCTTTTACTGATCTTGAGTTATCTTTTGATTTGTACTGCCTTTTTTGTTTTTGGTCTTGTGGATATAACTATGGTAGATTTTCCACATTTGAGGTACTACACCCCCTTAGTCCCAAGGGTTATGAGTCTAATTTATACCCGCTCTTTTCTTTTTTACTTGTACCTTACTGGTTGGTTTTTTTACCCTTTGGTTGGTCCTTGTACCTTACTAGGGGCCGTGAGTCTCTTTGGCCTCAGTCTACTGGCTGTCAGCTCATCTTTATTATGATTGTACTGAGCCTTTTGACTGTAATTGACTTTCTTTGATTGACTGTACCATAGCCAGTCATCTCTCTCTCTAGTTTGTACTAACCCTATAATAGGGTCACTTGGTTCCTAGAGTTGACTGGCCTCTAAGAGGCACAGTCATTTCTGAAAGTAACTCTTCTGAGTATCTTACAGGAAACGTCTACACCCAGGTAATCAAATATGTGTTGGTTATAAGACTTAATTAGTAATCAAATTGTTGGTAATCAAATACGTGGTAAATAATTTGAATTAAGTAGTTAAGGCTTGTCCTGTCATACAAAATTGTTGGTAATCAAATTATATTTGTTGGTAAAGAATTTTAAGAGTGGTGGAACTCAACCTTGACTGAACTTGTGAGGAAAATTAAGGAAAATTATCTTGGATAATAAGTGTCCTGACAGAAAACTGAGTAGAACTATGACTTTATTTCTTGAACCATGACCTTATCATAACTATAACAGATTGCTCCAGACTTCCATTTGTGAGCTAAACAACACAATAAAATTTGAAACAACAAAAGGAAAGTTTGCAATATGGGAAGCATTGTTCTGATGTTATAACTATACTGTTCATGAGCACATTTCTGGGAAATCAAAAAGCATTCCTGACTTTATAACAAGAGAATATTTGAAACAGAAGTATGCTGTTAATTTTTAAGAAGCGGGCCCGAAGCAAGTGAGCACGAGGCAAGCGAGCGTAGAATTTCAAAGCAGAATCCAATGGGCCCATAACCCACAAGTAAACATGAAAATCTCTGCTTGGATCGGAGGAAAAAATCATATCTATACTATCAATGATAATATTGTTAAATTTTCAGAATTTACTTCAATTTGATCTAGGATCTTAACTGAGAGAACAACATGTACAACATATCTACATCATATTAATCATGGACACAATAATGCAAGCACACAAGAGACACAGAGTTTACTTGGGGAAAACCATAAAGGTGAAAAACCCCAATAACTTCCTCAGAGATAGATAGAGCAATGATACAACCAGAATACAAGAGATAGTCTTCTCCTAGCAGTAGAGCCTCCTCCTCCACAAGTGCGCCACTCTCCAAAGTGTGAGTGAGTGAATAGAATGATGAAATAGAGATCTCCTGATCTCTATTTATACTAGACTTGACTTGCCTAATAACCTTTACTAGGTCGGCCTTAACTTAACCACATAACACAATGCTGACTGGGCCGACACCCAATATGGTTGTCTAATAACCCTTTGACCCACATGGCCAACCCCCACAAGGTGGTCTAATAACCCATCAAGTATAAGTTATGACACTTACAATATAAATGATGGCACTTTCGTATAGAGGAATAATAACATCTCTATAGGAATAGAATGACTTCCGTATAGAGGAATAATAACATCTCTATAGGAATACAATATACATATATGTGAAATACATTCCGAAGTTACATATACATCAACACTCCCTCTTAACTAGGAAGGTATTTCTCGACACAGGTCTTCTAGCACAAGTCATCTTCTCTGGATCATCGTCATCGAGTCATCATCATCGTCATTGCTGCTGCTATCTCAGTCAATCTATGAATATACTCGTCATAGGAAGTTCTACAGAGCCAGTCCTTTTTCATACTGGATATAGGCCCACCATCTACAGGTCTTCATCATCACTGGCCATACTGTGGAAATCTCAGGACTTATTACGTGCGTCACAAAACCTTAAAAGAGTCTCTTGACTAACAAGAACCCTAAAGAGCATTTGAGGCCTTTTTCATCCTATCCAGATCTCCAGGACTTGTTACATGTGACCCCACCACAAAACCTCGAAGAGAATCCCAGGACTGATTACGAGCACAAGGCTCAACCTATCAGATCTGCCAGGGAACAAATTACATGTGCTCACCAAAAAACCTCGAAAGAGAATCCCAGGACTGATTACGAGCACAAGGCTCAACCTATTGGATCTCCCAGGGCACAAATTACATGTGGTCATGGAAAAACCTCGAAAGAGTATCCCAGGACTGATTACGAGAACACGACTCAACCTATCGGATCTCCCAGGGCACAAATTACATGCCATAGGACAAAACCTCGAAAGAGCATCTGCTAGATATCCCAGGGCACAAATTACACTCCATAGGAAAAACCTCGAAAGACTATTTGCAGATCTCCCAGGGCACAAATTATATGTCCTCCCAAGCAAAACCTCGAAAGAGCATTTGCCAGATATCCCAGGGTACAAATTACATGCCATAGGAAAAACCTCGAAAGACTATCTGCAAATCTCCTAGGGCACAAATTACATGCTTATTGGCACAACCTGTTCCACGGCCACAGAGTATCAACCTGATACTCACCATACATCATCCTAATGTACACATGATCATCCTGATCATCATCACTACAACATCCTGCTGCATGTCATCTGGAGCAACATCCTGAAGCTCGTCATCCATGATCATCCTAATCATACAATGCATCTACCTGATGCATACCAAGAATCTACTTGATACATATCATCATACATGATCCACCTGATCATACAGTGTATCTACCTGATACAAATACAAATACATGATACATATCACCATACATGATCCCCTGATCATACAATGTATCCACCTGATACATATACAGATACATGGTCCAAGCAACCAACATGATGCATATACAAAAATACATACAAGTGATCCAACTGATCATATCCAACATCCAACATGATGCATACATGCATATAAATTATCCAACTGATCATATCTAGCATCCAACATGATGCGTACATACATATACATATAAATGATCCAACTGATCATATCCAGCATCTAACATGATGCATATACAGATCAGTAACTGGAGCATCGTCTTGATGCTCATCGTCCAGCGCTTACATCCACAACCATGTGAAGGATCCTCCTTCCAACATGCTTGGAATGGCTTCTGCAAGTGTGTCCATCACTTCTTCCTCAAAGTGTCATCAATCTGAAGAACACCAAGCCTTTCCCTGAAGTACTCGAACTTCACCCTGGCTAGTGGCTTCGTCAGCACATCTGCAATCTGCTCGTCCATCGCAATGTACAGGAGCTTCACAGCTCCTCTCTGCACCATATCCCTGATATAGTGATATTTGATCTCTATGTGTTTCGACCTGTCATGAAACACTGGGTTCTCGGATAGCTTCACACAACTCTGGTTATCACAAAAGATACCAGTAGCATCCAACGGAAGATCAAATAACTCAGATAGTAGCTTCCGTAGCCATACTGCCTCACAACTAGCTGAACAGGCTGCAACATACTCTGCCTCAGCTATACTCAGTGCTACGTAGGACTGCTTCCTGCTAAACCAAGAGATTACACCTGATCCCATACTGAAGCAACATCCAGATGTGCTCTTCCTATCTGCAACACTACCAGCCCAATCTGAATCAACATAACCCTGTAGTTTAAACTTTTGATTCACATCATATTTGATCCCATAATCAATTGTACCCTTCAGGTACCTCAGAATATGCTTTACAGCAACCAGGTGAACACTCCTCGGATCTGTTAGGAACTAGTTCAATTTGTTCACTGCAAAGCAAATATCTGATCTTGTGTTCGTCAGGTACATCAAGGACCCAATCATCTAATGATACATAGTGACATCAACTGGTTTAGATGAAGCATCACACAGAAGCTTCAGGTTCGATGCCATAGCCTCGCATTCCATCATCCCAAACCTCTTCATGATCTCTACTGCATACTTCCCTTGGCCAAGGAAGATTCCATCTGCACTCTGCCACACCTCCATACCAAGAAAGTAGTGCATTATACCCAAGTTCTTCATCTCTAACTCGGCAGCAAGCTTCCGCTACGTGTCAGCAATCAATCTATCCTCACCTGTAACAAACAGGTCATCCACATACAAAAGTAGTATCACTGGATTGCCTTCCTCAACCTTGTAGTAAAGGTTGGAATCCACTTTACTCTTGGTACAGCCCAAACTGGATAGAAAGTTGTCTACCATACCAAGTTCTACACATATATGACTCCCTATCATGTGTCTCTAAACCAAGTGGCTTCTCCACATACACTTCTTCTTAGACTACACCATTCAAGAAGGCTGTCTTGAAATCCATCTGGTGTATCTTCCACTTCATCACTGCAGCCAGAGCAAGTACGGATCTAATGGAAGTGTATCTTGCTACAGGAGCAAAAGTCTCTATGCTACCACCTGCAGCATGCTTGATCTTGTAGATCCTCTTGGAAGTCACTACGGACTACCCTTTGGGATTGCATCCCAAACGTATTCATGATCGACTGATACTCCTCGATCTTGGCATTCTTCCCAGATCCTGGGAACTTCAATATCTTCAATATTTTCAACAGATAACTTTGTTGCTGGACAAATGTTGTAGTCCTTCTTTTGTAGGTGATGGCATATGATCTTTCCTACACAACAAGTTAAATTGCATGATTAGAAAACATCTCATAGTTTTCAGAACAAATTCTTACACATAAATAAATATGTCATACAATCATGCAATTATCTTAGCCAATGCTTCAATACAACATTTATCCATATTCCGTAACTTTCTAGATGCCTTCCAATCTCTACCAGAACATTGTTAAGAGTGTGCACAACTCCTAACATGTCAGCAAAGAGGTTTCATTCTAGATAAGTAGCAATGGAATGTTGTACAGTGCCATAGGCCACTTACCCATGTATATTAGTAGTATACTGTTCATCATTGCAACTATTCTAATATGCATAATACACAACCTAATTCTAGGAACATAAACATATACATCATTAAATAACATTATGTAAGAAATGACAATTCAAATACTTATCTTTGTTTGGTTGCTGGGCGGACTCCCTCTGAATCTTTGCAACTCCATTCTGATGTGGATTGTGAGAAGTGGTCAAATCCCTCTGAATATCTGCATCCTTGCAGAAACTACTGAAGTGTGCTCCTTTGCTTTCTTGCAGGAACAACTGGAGTGTGCTCCCTTTTGATCTTTGCTTCCTGGATTACTTGTCCTTGAACTTATATCCATCCTTAATCACTATGCAAGCTTATTAGTATCATCATTGTGTTATCCTTGAGGACTCATACATAATCACACATTTATTAGTTTAATCTTAATACTATCAAAACACAATAATCTTAAACATGTATAGTCATGATCATTCACATATAATAAACATTAGTATTCAAGGTTTCAGGGAAGTCTTCTTTTACTCATGCATATTCTTATTTGATCATAGGTCTCTTCTGATTAGTTAAATCATCAATGCATAAACCCATGATTACTCAAACCTATACCTTAATGATTCTTCTGGTTAGACATATCATCAATTATGGTAAGAAACATAATATGCATACAACCATGACTATTCAAACCTATGACTTCATGAATAATCAATATCAACAACACAACAGTATAATATCCTAACACAAGGTAGGATTCTATCTTGATATAGGAAAAACATACCTGGATTAGCATGCTAGCTAGTTATGTCTAACATACCCGCATAATGTCTTCTGGTTCTCTTTAGTGACTTGTGCTAGTAACCTGCATGTCTCATAAGTTAACCATTGTAGAACCAAGTTATACATACCTCGAAAGTAGATCTTCTATGTAAACCATGACAATGGATGAATCTTTGTCTTCATGTCACCATGATCATATGTTCTTGAAGTAGAACATGATTTGACTTTCTTGGTGTACCTTTTGTGTTAGCAAACAACATAAACCTCATACAACATCACAATGCATTAGTACAATCATAAGTGTCAAAACCTTAATCAATGAATATCTTATATTAAGGTGATACGACAAGTCTAGTAATTAATCAAGATTGTACTGTAATGATATGAAGACAAACATATCATAAACTTAACCATGAACAGAATTCGAAACATACCTGTAAGCCATACCTGTCAAGATTGCTTGTAATCTTCTTATGTAAGGCCTTAGCCTCATCACCCTCTAAGACAGGAACTTCTTCACTTATGCAGGTGACCAATCCATCCTCTTCTAGGATTAAACCAATCCACTTGATTTGCAGGAACTGGATCTGGAGCTGTAATAGGGTTTGTCAGAGAAACCCCAAAAATTCAAACTTTGAATTTCAAACTTCCGAAATGATAGAAATATGCGCCTTGATGAGCTGATCAAGCTGGTATATTTAGAATTTGAAAACTGCAAAGTTTCACTCCTCAAATTTGCCTTTGAAACTTCCAGATTCACTGGACGTGACCCTGAACTAGGGTTTGATGAAGCCAACTCTTCTTCCCAATCAAAAGGTTTGATCCAAAGCCCTAAGCTTCTATTTTTTCTGAGGAGCTTCCAGCCGTGGTCACAGATTTAAAAAATTTCCACTTTTACAGAAGCCCTAATTTTCCACTTTTCTGATCAAAGTCCTGAACTAGGGTCTGATCAAGCCCGGCCTTCTGCCCAACCAAAAATTCTGATCTTGGTCTCTAAATTTCGATTTTGATGAGTAGCATTTAGCCGTGGTCTCTGATTACAAGAGTTCCAACTTTCTCTGAAACCCTAAATTCCGGAAGCCATGAATGAAGGTGCTCAAAAATAATTCTGTTATGATAGAAATATGTACCTGATTATTTCTGGTGTAACTCCGAACTTTTCCATCCATAGGGTCTGAAAAGTTTTCTTGAGATATCCCGACCTGTCATCTTTCCATCCCGATAGGTCTGGCCTCAATTGGATTCTCTGAGAGAGAGTTATGCCAAGTGTCGCAACGTGACCTGTTTATGGGATAAAACAGGAGAGCGAACTTGTACGGAGTGCCACGTGTCAATGGTTTAACTTCAGCCTCTGAAAACGTTTCCTAAGAAAGTAAAGTCTGCTTAATACTCATCACATTTTATGAAATTTCATTTGGAGCTTCCTAGCCCAAGTTATGACCTTTTTTCCAAGGTCACCTGTTTTTGACTCAGATCTGGAAGAGGCAGAAACCCTATATTGTACAGATCATAAATCAGAAAGTACAACGAATTAGAGGTTTTCCTTCGGACAAAAGGTACATGGGGATCTCATTTTTTACCTGTAAAAGTTTCATATCTGAAAGCTTTTCCAAAATGGATTTATAGCAAAAGTGCTACGATGACTGGTTTTTGCTATATCAAGCCTTAGCATCGTAAGTGCAACAAGTGTCATACATGCCATATCATGCCTTCTTTCAGGCTAGCTCTGATACCATGTTAAATTTTCAGAATTTACTTCAATCTGATCTACGATCTTAATTGAGAGAACAACATGTACAGCATATCTACAGCATATTAATCATGGACACAATAATGCAAGCACACAAGAGACACAAAGTTTACTTGGGGAAAACCATAATGGTGAAAAACCCCAATAACTTCCTCAGAGATAGATAGAACGATGATACAACCAGAATACAAGAGATAGTCTTCTCCTAGCAGCAGAGCCTCCTCCTCCACAAGTGCGCCACTCTCCAAAGTGTGAGTGAGTGAATAGAATGATGAAATAGAGATCTCCCGATCTCTATTTATACTAGACTTGATTTGCCTAATAACCTTTACTAGGTCGGCCTTAACTTAACCACATAACACAATGTTGAGTGGGCCGACACCCAATATGGTGGTCTAATAACCCTTTGACCCACATGGCCGACCCCCACAAGGTGGTCTCATAACCCATCAAGTATAAGTTACGACACTTACAATAGAAATGATGACACTTCCGTATAGAGGAATAATAACATCTCTATAGGAATACAACCGCTTTCGTATAGAGGAATAATAACATCTCTATAGGAATACAATATACATATATGTGAAATACATTCCGAAGTTACATATACATCAACAAATATGAGTTGGTTGGATTATATGCAAGACTGGAAACCTAGGTGGGAGTTGAGACATGCTGAAGTATTAGGTGCTAACTTACAAGGATCTGATGCTTTTATTAGACTAGTGCCAGAACTCAGAAGAATGCCTATGGGATCTAGTATTGACGCACCAGAGATGATTTACAACAACTCCTTGAGAAAAGCAACTGATGCAAGCAATTGGTTAACTCACCTATACCATGATCTTAACTTAATCTCGACGGAGGGCTCTACACCTCACCCCGAGCTACGACTATAACAACAATACTACTATATTAACCGGATACGTTCTTTGGAATCATTGCCACATCAATATGCTAGTCTCCGGTTTCCAAGTACTACACACACTTATGAAAAATATAAAACATTATGGTGGAAATTATTGAGAAAAGAAAATAAAGATAGAACATATTATACCATGCTAAAGTTTAGACCTCAAATGACACATATCCATGAGGATCCTGCATGGTTCATCCCTGATTGGACTAGAGACTAGTGGCGGTCATTCAGCATCAACCTGACAGCATTATATCCAGGTGCTATTTATAATCTAAAACGGGAAGTTGGAGAATCTCTCGAACAGGTCAAATATATTTTGTAGACAAAGCTTACCGAGGCTCAAATCCTTCAGTATTGCGTTAAAAACGAACGACAGTGGCTTGTCAAAACCCACATAGACGTCCACATGCATCAGAATAGACGCGTGGTCCTGAGGTCTGTTTATTCAAAGGCATGGGTTGTTGAATCCAACGTCTTTCGAGAATTGTATGGTCCCCCATACTCCGATGAGTTGTAAATATCTCAAAAGTATTTGGCTATGAGTGGGGCCTGTCCATTCAAATTTTCATAAAGATTGAAAAGAAAGTCTTTGTAACTATGTCATGATAATATAAAGAAATCCATACTTTTCTCTCTGTCAATATGATTGAAAATCTATGTTATGTATTAAATACCTAAGTCAATATTACAAGTAATTGTCCAAAGGCAGCATTAGTTGGGAGTATGACTGAAAGCTACCATTTTTCAAAACAGCTTACATGTTTACGGTTCCGTTTTTGCTTGATTCAATTACTTTCAATCATCTAAGAAGGCCATGCTTGAATAAGAATATACAAGTTCCACAACATTATATAAAATATTGTTTTTGAATATTTGTGAACACTTATTAACCACTTAAAAGATCTTACTTTTGAAAGTCTTAAAAACTTTTAGACGTTTTCCATAATGGTTAGTGATTTTTATTTTATATTATTATTGATGGATATAAATATCTTACTAAATGTGACTGGACTTCAATTACCGAGTTGATGAACCCAAACTGAGGGGATGAGAGAGACTTTAGGGCAATGACGACACAACTGATAATTGGATGGTTTGATATGGGAGTCAAGACCCAAAGGAGCAATAAAAGAAAGCTCATATTTGCGTGAATTTGTACTCATAAGAAAGATAAAGTGATCATCTTCCTCATCGCTTGAATTCCTACATGTTGAGAAATGGAATGAGGATTAAGTAACATTATAAAAGGCGTGACACGTCACCTTTTAAGAGGCGCTATGCCTTGCGGTTGTATCTAAATTTTTTTCCCATGTTGCAGGTAGAACCAAACAGGTATTTGTCAGATCTTTTTTCCTCGAGCGAGGGGAGTTTAGGAAGGCTAGAGGAAAGTGAGACATCCAGTAGGTCTAGAAGAGTTGTATATTCAACTAGATGTCAAAAGACTAGAAGAAAATTTGATAAACGCAATGAATTTTTTCACAGTCAAGGGGGGTCATGTTCCTATGGTGATGAGACAAAAGACAACCTCGAGGTGCCCTTGAGGTACATACATTTAGTGAAACAATGGGTACCTAAGGATATTCCTCAACCGAACACAGATTTTTGTGTGAACGATAGGATATATCGAATAGCACCATCGTCAATACATGGTTTCAGGTTGTTCAACAAGGATGGCATAAGGGTCCCTTACAACACATGTACATAATTGATGGAGTATGTTGGACCCTGTTACAGCTACAAAGATTGGATGCGCCTGGCCCAATTTACAAAAAGTATGCATAGCTATGGATTGTCAACAAACTATTTATAGTTGAAAGACAAAAATCAAAATAAAGGAGCAACGTTGTACATGGACAGAAGGCCAAAGGCCACAGGGAATATTGCGGGGTTTATAAACAATACACAACTAGGGTCTACAATTAAGCAACCAAACTGCGAATTTGAGGGGCGTGAAGGAAACCATGTTTTTGTAGTTTCCATTAAATCAATATATGTAGGGGAAGAGTTTCTTATTAATTACAATTTGAACCGAGTAGATACCAAAAAGATTACTATGGGAATGGTACATATAACAATTTACCCAACCTTTTATTAATGAATTTAACATATTAAGGATTTTTTCGTTAGTTTATTTCGTTTAAATTTTCCCCATTTACTTCGCAGGCTAGTGATTAGGATAAAACACCACCAGCAGATGGTCGGAGGAGTACATCTTCCTTGAGGGATTAGGTATACATCTTTGTAATAGTGCAAATATAATAAGAAAAAATAGTTGACTTTCACTATGTTTCGGTGACTTTCACTATGTTTTTAATTTAGGTATCTGTAAGGGGCAACTCCCAGTTATTAGCAGATCGGGGCAAGTCACCTATGAGAATCGATCCGAGGAGTGGATCACGATCCTCTACGTTGCTGGTATAATCCATTGGAATTGTTAATATAATTTTAGGAGTCTATCATGATATAACTCAACAGTCTTTTATATTTTTTTGTTGCAGCCCAATGAATCGTTGTATGAAACAACATCAGAAGAATGTCCAATAGATCATGAAGTGGCTAAGATCCTTAAAGATGATAGACAAACTGGTGAAGCCACAAACCAGTTTACGATGATATAAAAATTGTTGGAAAAATATACTGCGGAACTCGTTTCTCTGCTTATCAAGTTTCCGTAGACAAGCGAGAACCTGGCAAGGATTGAATTGTTGGAACATAAATCTGAATCCTTGGAAGTAAGTTGAGGAGTCTTGATTCATAAAATAATTCATTTATAACTTTATAATTTTCTCTTTTATATGATAGTACTGAACGTGTAAGACGTGGTTTGTATTTACAGAATTATCGGAAAACACACAATAGTGGTGGAGGAGATGTTGCCCGCAGCGAGGCTCATGGAGATACATGGCATCATGAGAAAATGACTCCACATACTACATCGACTCCTTCGCCATTGTTGTTGAATTAATAGTTGGAAACAAGTTCTGACACACCATGGACCCCAACTGTGAGTGCACCAGCCGCTGGTCACCGACGCACACCGGATCGTCCACCGGAAGAGGTCGACAACAAGAATCTTGGTAATATTGATATCGACCTAGTTGTATTTCCAGGATCTTCCCATGTCACTAGCACAGGAACAATGGAGGTAAAAATTTTGGTCGACGCTGATCTCGTCCCAATAAAGATTGATAAGGTCCCAGGTAATTAATATACGTTGATCAAGTTATTGTTTATAACTTCATTGTAATATACCAATAAAACGTTTTCTTTCAACTAATTATGATCATGGCATAATCTTTTCGTAGGAAATGATGTTTTCTATAAACAAATGAATGACGCATGCTTGGAGATCTTCGGGCCCACCATCTGAGAAAGGTGGGATAAACAACATAAATGTTTAAAAGATGAACTCATGCATAGGTTTGTTTCCCTATTCGGTGACAAAACCTTTAATAAAGTCGAGGTCAGGAAAAAGGCTTGTCAACATGTGAAGGTTGTCCGAGACCAATATAGGACACACCTTGAAAAAAACCCTAAGTATGAGTGCCCTCCAATGATTTCACCAATGGAGTGGAGAGCTCTAGTGGAGGATGGAAGGGAGAGGGCTCATAGAAGAGAAGGAAAGATAACACCAGGCACAGGGAGGTATGCAATACTTTCTGCAATGTAATTCAAAACCTTATTATTATTCAATATTTCTATATCGAACTTGGAACATCTAACGTATTTCAACACTTGCATAGGCTGCCAGACACATCAAAGGCCGCAAAGGCAAGAGTTGAAAAAATAGGTCAGCACAAGCTTGGGCCTGGTGGTTATTCCAATTTCGCGGCATGATTTGTAAGTTTCAAAAAACCAATAATGCATGCAAATAATAAATTGCAAATTATTTTTCATTTTATTGCACCAAAAAATGTTAATTAACGACATTATGCAAATATGCAGGCCGAATGATTCAATGAACATGCCACTGAGGAAGACATGAATCTTGGCTTCAAGGAAGGCTTTGGAGCTGTTGTTGAACGATGAAAAAGCTTGTCTGGCCAAACACAGTATTCTGGTACCAATCCATCCGGTGCATAGGTAAATAGAATCTATATACTTTATTGAAGATTAACCACTTGTGCAATCTATTCATTATAAATACTTGAAAAACAATATTGACTCTGTTTTGAGCAGTTAATCAATGATCCCCCTAATGTCAAGGAGGGAGAACAACAAATAAAAGATCATGCTTCTAATCCTGGTAATGAATTTATTCATGTGCTAAAATTTTATGTATAGCATTGCAAATGGTGAACATTAATTGTAGTTCACCATATTTAAACTGCAGAGCATGTAGAGGGTGAAACTGTACAGTTTGAGCCTAGAAAAGAACATGAACTACATGATGTGGCCACACCAGGTAAAAAAAAACCTTTGTAATGTTTTTTTTAAATGAAATACTTGTCATTACAATATCAAAATACAACGATGTAACATTTTCACATTGTTGCAGCAAATCCGAACCCCTTGCCGCAGACATCACCACAAGCACCTGATGAAGAACCAAGAACTGGAAGAGAAAGTCTAGGGGTAGATGCTTCTCTTAGAGATTATTTACCATTTATAAAGAGAAGAAAAACTGCTAGTAAAAAGAAGTGACTCGAAAAATGTACTCATCTAATTGTTTTTGATAACAATATATCGTCCATGATTTTTGGCGTAATGAATGAATGAACGGTTTAATGGTTTAATGATTCAGTGTAGTAAACTGTTACCTTTATTGAATGTCATTTTTTATTGAATGAATGTGTTGACTGAATGAATGTGTTGACTGAATGAATGAATGGTTTATTGAATGTTATCTTTTATTGTATGAATGTGTTGACTGAATGAATGAATGGTTTATCGAATGTTATCTTTTATTGTATGAATGTGTTGACTGAATGAAACAATGGTTTAAGGAATGTTAGCCTTTATTGAATGAATGGTAGATGAAATTTCATGATGAAATATGGATGAATTTGCACGTATTTGTTTTTTTCAAGTACATGCATTGGGTATGGGGAATTGAGAGTGATGTGAGGGGGGGGGAGGGACCATAAGAGCTTCCACCTTCACGTGGTTGGCCCTGTTCAGTAGAGAATATTAAATTATTCTCGAAACAGAGAGGAGCTCAATGTAACAAAGCGATGAAAGATCTTAGAAGCAAATGTAAGAAAGCCCTGAAAGAAGTTCGTGTAACATAGTGGTTTCCGTTTGCAGGAATCCTTCAATTTACAGGGTGAAAATCATGGCCATAGAGCTACCACAGTTTAGAGACGTCAAAATTGTTGACCTAAAAGTGCACTCGATAGGTTTGGAATATGGAATATATTATCGTTGAAATCCTCTTTATGTTCATTCTAGAGTTTTGAGAAAACCAGAGATATATGAAATGATGCATTATGACAGTCCGACTTCACATTCGCCTCTTGAAACCAAGGTAAGACTAGTTGGATACGGCGGGACAAGTTCATATGATAGGGGGGGTAGTTGGAGAAAATGAAGTAAAAGTTCATTTGCTTTGACTACTCTGCCTATTGACTGATCTTGATATTGTGTCTTGTAAATTATCCTTGTACCTTTCCATCTTCATCAACATTTTGCTGTTGGTTTTTTCATGCTAAAATGCTCCCCCTTATACTACTTCAAACTTCAACAAGGTTCTGTCAAGTAAATTCATAAAAGGTAAGCATGCATCATCATTCCATACTCCCTCAAATCTCTCTCTCTCTCTCATTTTTTTTTGAATCGTGGTTACTGCCTCTCCATCCTCCCTCTTCTACAACATTACCATTTTCAAGCAACAAACTCCACAAATGCTTGGACTTCTCAATCATCTCCTCATTTTGATTTTTTTTTAACGCAAGAAATCCTCTATTGCAATCATATTCAACACAATGTTGCTCTACTTCATCTCCACTCTTTTCCATAAACTCTTATGATACAACTGCTATATAATGATACAATTGCTATATTTTTACTTTGGTTTTATCCACTCTGTTTTCTTTTTTTGCACTTTCAAATTCATATGCAATGATATCAACACACTACACATTATGGGAATAAGACATTCACATTTGCATCTTCCACTACTACATCTAATTAAATATCATCCCCTTGCAACTCCACCATTGTAACACCACTCTCTTCTATAGTGTCATCTTCTACAACAACACCATTGACTACTGCAACATATATCCATTACAACTTTTCCATTGTTTATTGAGTTTCTTGTACAAGCTCGACCTTTACCACCAATATTTTCCTTATTGTATTTTGCTACAATCAATTCTTCTACACCTTTACTTGGAATTGTAGCAACATACACTTCCAAACAATATTGTTTTTTTTTTTTAATTTCCCAAAGGTGTCGGATAACCGACGGCCATAGCAAAGACAACCGATGACTTTGCCATAGATCCGATGGAAATCGACGTCTGTGCTCAGCCATTTTCAAGTGGGATGGGTGTTGGTTTTTCAAACTCCATAGTGCACAAAACTGACGACATTAACATAGAGCCGACGACAAACGACGTCGGTGCTCAGCTATTTTCAAGTGGGATGGCCGTCGGTTTTTCGACCTCCATAGTGAACATAACCGACGACCTTGCCATAACTCTGACGTCAAAAGACATCAGTGCACCGCCATTATCAGTTTTGAGCAGAGTCGGTTATCCAACGGCCGTAGTGAATAAAACTGACAAGTATGCCATAGATCCGACGGCAAAAAGAGGTCGGATCCAAGACATTTTCAATTGTGACTGGAGTCGGTTGTTCGACGTCCAATGGGGTTGAATAACCGACGACTTCCGAGACATCGGTTTTAATCCGAAATTGGACCGATGTTAAAAAAATACTGAGAATGTCGGATAGTCGACCACAAGATGTAGAAAATTCGACTTTTTGGACGTCAGATTTTGGGTCCAAAAAACCTAGTGTTTCAAGATCCAAAATATCAACTTCTCCTAAGTAATGGTATCCACAATATCCACCTTATACCACAAGCATGTTTTCAATAGAAATTGTAGTGTGGTTATCTCTGGGAGCAAGAAGACCCCATTGACATCAAGGGAAATCCATTTCATTAGCTTCAGGTCCAGAATATGAACATCAATCAAGTAATTTCCTCCCCCTTTCTCCAATACCCCCAAATAAACCAATTTACTATCACCAACAAGATTTGCACTATGTCTCTCTCATGGGGATGGTGGAGTTCCTCGAATGCAAGCATGCCTCCATTCCTTGAATGCAAGCATGCCTCCATTCCTTGGTCTACAAGTCTAAAATATGCAGATCATTTATCTTATTAGATCCGTTTGTTCCCCCAAACACTATCATATTGTGGTCTAAGAGAATGGCACTTGGATGTCTCTTGTACCTAGCTCTTGCCTAGTTGATACTAATAGGATACACACCATCGTTCTCAAATCAAGTGTCAAAAAATCATTGAAATGCAATCCTCCACAACACCCCTATAATCCCCACAACTACATGGTCATCTTTAAAAACCCATAATAATATCTAAAAATTATAAAGAAATTTAAAAGCCAAATATGAAAACATCAAAATTGTATTCACACATTTGTAATTTTTATCCCAACGAATACACCTTCAAAACCAAGCAAACAAAAATTGAAAACTTATCATGAAGATACCCACATCCCACATACGAAATCCTATATGCATCAAAATATCTCTTGGGCTTACCCATTTACATATAAATGTTGGTATAAAAACACTAAACAAGACAGTCATCGGATCCCATGGGAAAGCAACTAAAAACAATCATGATATCCACAAACATGTATAGATTCTGCTTAAAACATGATTCGATGAACTAAATCAACGAAACACAATGTGGGTTACTGATTTTTTCTATTGTTACCTATGTTTAAACCAAGCCATATTCATGGCAATACAGATGTAGTGATGAACCCTATCATGCCTTAAAGAAAATGTGAAATGAAACCAATTGAGGGTTCCCAAAACCCATAAAATCTAAGATCAATGAAAGTTACGGATCTCTGGGTGGCAGTGGATATCAGTGCATTAGAATTGAATGGCCACTGATGTCTACTTGGACACCTATAAGAAGAGTCCCCCGATCTTATATTTATTGAATACATCATCAGTGCAAAGCCAATGAAATCACGAAAAAATAATTATTTAAATAATAGAAAAAATCCAAAATTTTATTTCTAATGTCGAATATTGGGTGTGCCTTATGAGAAATTTTGGACAGACATATAATTGTGTCCCTACAATCGCTATATTTCTCATAGGGACATAATAATATCAGAGATAAAGCCATGGAATACAATAGGTTATGGAACCATGGTGTGGATACATCCCTAAACACCAAAGAGAACCAGACTAACATGAAATGTAGTCAAAATACACAAACAAAATTCCTAGATGTGAAAACACCTCCAGAGATGGCTACAGGATAGTCCACATGATAATGAATATGGATATGCATTAAATAGGTTGTACAATCGCTCAGGTGGCAAGAGGAAGATGCAACACATTGATCAAAAGGATATTCATACTAATTGTCTGCCAATCATATCGAAATGTGAAGCCAGCAGGGGATGGAACCTTCCCCATGTTGTTGTTTAGTTCCAAACTTGGGAGGTTGGAATCCAAGTTACCAAAAGAAGGATTTGAATGCCTAGTCTCTTCAATACATAGTTTTCTTATCCAATTTGGTTCACTGTAATAGTTTGTTGGTTCACTAGTGAGGTGGACATAAGGTTAAATCATGGGTTCCCTTCTCATGTTGGTATTCCCTACTTGTATGACATTACTTTCAAAGGCGTAAGGATAAGTACAAGTCCTAGACTAGGAACCTAAATAGAAGGAAGTTTGCTCTGTTGTGCATCCATGTTAAGAACTTTAGGAGTTAGGAGTTAGTTCCATAAATATAGGAGTTAGTTCCATGTTACTTGCAATGAGATAATTTTCTGTGTTCAAGGGAATATAAATAATGAGACAAAGTGGACATGTGGTATTGTTTGCAAGGAACCTGTCAATGTACTCCAAGTGAAAGGTAGGCCCATAGAAAATTAGTTGCTGTAGCTTTTCATCTATTTGGTCATCCCCAAAACACACAACACACCTCCAACAACGCCCAAATAGATCTATGGGCATTCTCCTTATCCCTCTTGCAGGCATATTAAGCATGTGGGTATACAAAAGTATTGACAATAGGCTACTTGAGTTCAAGCTTGCTCAAGGACAATCTACATCAGAATGAACTCGGAGCAACCAACAGGAGGATGTGCTAGGTGACACGATTCCAAATTAGACCCATGTGTCCGATTTCCATTTGTGCATATGTAATTATAAAAAACAACTCAACTTACAGGCTTAGGCCAAGCCTGCAGATATACTTTATTAAACTGTCTTAAGTATGAAAATAAATTTTAACATAATAATGACAATTACAATTACAAGAACTTTAGTAGTTAGTTCCATAAATGTAGGAAGTTTGTTATTTAGCTACAAGTTATGTTTCCAAGTATATATTGCATGCCTTCGAGCATTAGAGGTTAGAGAGAGATCTATCAAGATTCAAAGAATCGACAGATCCTCTAATCTAGGCAGAAAAAGTGATTTCTTTGTTCTGCGCCCGGTATGCAATAAATATGTGATAAGCAAGGTTGTCATTGATGACACCACATTAATGACAAAGGTGAATGGCAATGGCAAAGGATAAGACATGGTAGAGGACAAAGAACAAGGACATATCATGGTAAAGGACAAAGTATGACAAGCATGGACAAGCATGGAAAGCAAGCTGGAGGACAAAGACATGGCAAAGGTAACATGGAGGATTGATGACAGAGACTTCACTAGACAATGAAGGGCAAGACAAATACATCAAAAAACATGACATGGCATAGGTCAAACAAGCATGGAGTTGATGACTTGGGAAATGACAAATATTGAGGACTTGGCAAGCATGAAGTTGATGATGACAAGAAATCATGACTAAGGACACTTTGTGGGCATCACAGTGAGCATTTTCTAAGGGCCCTGCGGGAATTTCAAAGTGCCCCTGCAGGCAATTCTAAGAGCATCCTGCAGGCATAATTTAAGGGCATTCCTGAAGACCCCTTGTAGGCATTTCAAAGTGCCCATGCGGTCATATTTTAAGGTTTATGCGGGCATATCCTGGAGTTGCGAGCATGTTTGAAGTAATCCTTTGCGGGCATTTATGAAAGGAGGCTGCGGGAATTTCTAATGGTTCCTTTGCGGGCATTTGAATCACCTTACGGGAATTGTATAAGGTCTTTGCGGGCATTTGAATCCCCTCGTGGGCATTGTATAAGGCCTCTGTGGGCATTTGAAGCCCCTTGAATTTAAGGTCTCTCAAAGACCTTAGGTACACCTTGAGTTCATTGTTGGAGGATGGACTCAAAGGTATATGGTGGTCGCTAAGAAATAGGTCCTAGGATCGGATTGCTAACATTAACAAAAGGAAAATAGGTAGGGATGAAGTTTGTAAAGTATGAAGTAATACAATTTGGACCTATGTGACTCAAGGAAAATGCATGTTGATAAGGGGAGCCTGAAATGCTTAAAACAGTTGCAAAAGTATACTTTGAAGAGAATATTACTCAACCTGATTTGAAAAGGAGTTTGACGATGATGATATGATTGATAGAGGGATTATGGATAGAAAATTAAGTGAATCAACAAGTTGATGTTTGGAAAATTGACACAGGCTTACCTTTTATGAATTTACTAGATGTTTGTTGTAAATGACTTCCTCCAGCCTTGGATATGACTGACATAAATATCTTCACCTGTCGTTGGTATCTGATTGTATGACTTAGTTTGTTGTATCAATCATCAAGAAGACACCTTTTAAATGTCCTGAGGAGAACATCTATCTCGGAACTAAGGAAAAGGAAAGAATAACCTACAGCTGATGAAAGTAAGTAGTCTAGATAGTTATGAGAACATGAGGATGATCTCTATAGGAACTCTACAAATCGAAGAGCATAACTGAAGCATTTTTTTTGGCACAATAATTTGTGAATGCATTTGAGAACTGTTCAAAGGAAAATTTGAAGGCTTTGAAGCTATTTGGGAATGTACTAGTAATGCCATAAACAGTGAAGAATTAGCATGTGGATATACAAAAGTATTGACAATAGGTTGCTTGAGATCAAGCTAGCTCAAGGACAATCTACATCAGAATGAACTCGGAGCAACCAACAGGAGGATGGGCTAGGTGACACGATTTCAAATAAGATCCATGTGTCCAATTTCCATTTGTGCATATGTAATTATAAACAACAACTCAACTTGCAGGCTTAGGCCAAGCTTGTAGATATACATTATTAAACTGTCTTAAGTATGAAAATAAAGTTTAACATAATAATGACAATTACAATTACAAGAACTTTAGGAGTTAGTTCCATAAATGTAGGAAGTTTGTTATTTAGCTACAAGTTATGTTTCCCTGAGGAATTCATTGTGACTAGAAAAGGCTACTTCAATATTTGGATTCTCTCCTCTGACGTGAAGTTCAGACTGGAATTCCAACTTATAAAAGAATTTCATCCCTATTTCCCACTTAATTTGATTCTGAATAAAAGATGAAAAGGATTGTAACTGAATATCTCCTACTACAGGATTGGAATTCCATTCCAATTCATGTTCTAGAAAGAATTTAAACTGATAAAGTTCACACAACAAATCCTTTTCCCTTGTAGATGAGTCATTATAAATATCCACAAAGTCATCAACATTTCCTATCATGAACTTTTTTGTTATTATTCAATCTCATCATCTGAAGGCCTACCCATTGTTCATGCAAGTACATTGAATAAATTCTAGCAGGACTTCTACAAGAAAAGGCTTGCTCAGCAAATTGAAACATTTGCTTATTTTCTTCTTCTTTAATCATTAATTGCTACTGTAAAGACTATATCTTGGACTTCCACTTTTGTTCTTGAACCAAGTAAGCAGAAAACCAAGTTTCTTGCATACTTTGTACTTCAAATTTATATCGTTGTTGATAAATAAAGTCCAAGTCATATAATTCATCATTTCTTCCAGACCATTTAACAGTATTTACTTCAGCTGATGCTAAAACCAGGGTATTAGCCCAGACATCATCAAGAATTTGATTAAAAAACTCATAGAGAACTTCTGTGACTTTTTATTTATCTTCAGAACTTTTAGAGGAAGAAGGAAGAATGTTTTCTGTAGTTGTTGTAGCCAATAATTCCAAATTTGTATTATCCTCAGCCTATGGTACTGATTCCTTTAGTACTGATTTATCTCTAAGCAATTTATTTTGTTTCCTCAACCTTTTGTTTTCCAAACTCCATCGGTGAGCCTGACTTCTCCAAATTTTCAGTCTTTTCTTAAGAACATCATTCTTTCTTTGTAATTGTCAACTCCTTTGTTTTAACTTTTCATTTTCATTTTTAACTTATCTATCCAAAACTTGAAATTCATGAACTTGCTTCTTAAGTTTCTTAATCCTCTTCTCTAACTTACTTGAAATTAAACCTGGAGAATCAGGCCTTATCACTTGATTAGATTCGTCTTCTTCCCTTTGAGCTTGGTATTGAAACCGAGTAGCTTCCAATTCTAGCTGGGGTGTTGACTCTAAATTCTGTCTCTGTGTATAACGAGTTCTTGGACGTTTGGGTATTGTCGATAACATATCTTCAGATATTATAACTTTTTCAATACCTTGTTTAGAAATGCCTTCTAACCTTGCATATCTTCTTCTCACCATAACTGAAATTTTATTAACCTCTTCATCATCTCTATGCTTCTTTGGAGATGGTTGGGATTGAATTGGTTCATTAAATGTTGGTGCTGGATCAAATTATGTCCGAACTGCTGGAGGGGGAGATAATGAATCTTATGGATCATCATTAACCTACTCCTGAAACCCTTTTTCCACTAAAAATTGTTCCCACGTTAGGTTGGTATTTTGTAATTCCTCCACAATCAACAACTTAATTAATCCATGATGATACAAGCTATTACTGAGTCGCTGATCAGACCACTTTTGGGAAGCTGAAGCCATTTTATACAGGCTCTTCCACAAAAAGTATGGAATGTTAATCAATTATTCTCCTTTAATGTGAAGGAGAAGCCGAATATGATAAAGAAAGACAAGGCTATATCATCCTTCACAAGTCAAATATTTCTGCAAAAAGAAAATGGCACTAACCCATTCAGCAGTGAAATAGTTGCGTTCAACTCCCTTCTTCCAATGAATACTAGAATTAGCCACTTTCACAAACTGTTTCCAAGAGTTAGGGTTTTTCAAACGACCACCTTTAAACCATCTTTCCCCTGTTTGTGGTAAGCTTGTAGCGAGAGAAATGGACGTTTCTAAAACTAGAAGCAGAAACCCCCGAATGTTAGAACAAGCTCTATCGAAATTGAGAACAAATTCCTTGGTCACATCTTCGTTGTGCCCTTTGAATTTACTAAAAAACGCATACAATCCAATTTGTTGAAAAATCCTCTTACTAGAGGGATCTTCATCCAACAATTCAATGGAATATGGCTCCTCCCTACGTGCAGTAGCCATGCCAACTAAACATTTCTCTGTTGAAAGGAAGTTAGGTGATCAAACCGGTATCCTTTAACCCAAATTGGTATTTTCGTGCAGACTTATGCATAAAAAAGAAAGCCAACTTTCAAATCGGGTATAAATATAATTGTTCAGACATGGGACAAAAGGATAGAGCTAATTACGACAATGATGGGGTCAAATCAACATATACCCATTCGTCCAAAAAGCAATGAGTTAACGATCATTCCATTTATGGAAATTATTTGAACAAAAAGACTTGGTCTAATATGTCATGATATATAATAAGCCATGAAATGACCTTGAAAATCTAATTTAAATGTATACAAATCATTCTTATATGCTAGAATTTATACACATTATTAGGAAAAATATAATGAATTTAACCCTACCGAACAATACTTGTTCAGATTCAGAGAAGACTTTGAATAGCATACCACATAGGCAAGGGATAAAACCGAGATCCAATCCTTCCAATCATGCAAATACAGATCCTCCGTGGATTTTAAAGATATAACTTTGTTGGAAGAAATCATTATATCTGCAACTTGAAAAGAAAAATTCCAAATAGAACTAAAAGTTTGCTTGTACTCGGAGGGATGAATCCAAGATAGTATCAAGGTTCTGTTCATTTTCAGGATTCCCTTCCCCATACACGAGACATTCCATTTTACCAACAATCTGTTCATCTTCATGATTTTACTGAAATATTTAAAAAGCATAGAAATTGGAGATTCTACAGGCTTGAGCCAAGCCTGTAATTGTCTGCTTAATCATGTTGAACTGCAAATTCTTCAACCAAACCATTCGTGATGCAATAAAAACCATGTGAATTAAGGTGTTGGAGTAGAACATGGACGAGTAGACATCCCTCCATTAATGCCAATGGGCTTCAAAGCATCGAAGTACAATCTAACAGGATATATGAATCAATTTTGTTGATGTCGAATACCCAAAAGATCAGATTGCTTATGGATCCATTTTGGAATGGTACTTATAAATTGCTAGTGGTTGCTTATGGAAAACCACTAGAGATTGCTTATAGACCTTATGAGTGGGTATTGTGACTAGTATGACCTTGGAAACATATTAATTACAAAGAAACCATAACAATACTAGCTATCTTAAGCCATTATCTTTTGTCGAAAAATATAGCAACGCTCATATAGTGTCGTAAAAAACAAATTATAATGATAATTGGTGACAAACATTTTCTACACTGACCAAAAGTAAAATAAACAAGTATTAGTGAGGGATAATAAAATATTGTCACCAGAAGTGTCACCAAAGAGAGAATCAATAATGGGCCTTTAACAACCCTCACTAAAAGTGTCACTGGAAAGGGATTTGGTGACGAACCTTAAAGGACAATCTCAAAAGGAACCTATAACGACGATTTTTTATGGACCGTCATCATATGTGACATTCGTGACAACCCTTAAAGGTTTGTCACATCTAGGACCCTCACCAATGACCTTTTTTCTTGTATTGATAATATCGTTGATTGGTTCAACCATCATGGGATCACCACTCTAAAAAATTTCAGTGTCTGGGACATTCATGGAAACTATCAAAGCTGGAAAATATAGTCATTCCTCCACATATTGAGTCTTCCAAAAGAACTCTCATCAACAATCTGAAAGGATGCTCCCCCATACACTTGCAAGCCAAATATGAAAGGGGTTGGGTTCATACAGGTTCCTACACCTCTATACTCGGCTACAAAGCTCTTCATACTCAAGATGAAGATAGAAAAGATATCTATAAACTTGTATGGGATCCTTTTGGCCTCCCCAAAATCAATTTCTTTACCTGGATTCTAATCCACTGTAAAGCGCTCACCAGTGTCAACCTCATTAAGAGAGGATTCCACGGGCCTTTTTGGTGTCCTCTCTGCCGCAACAATCTCGAAACAATTAACCATCTCCTTCTATATTTTCATTATATCAAACTTGTCTGGAAAATCATGCTCATTGATCTCAATATTACCATGCCTCCCTTTACCTCCACCACCCAGCTCTTCAAGGATTGGAAATCCACTTATCCTTCTTCCCTCACCAAAAATAAAATATGTAACCATATTTGGATATCCATTCCCAAGTACACCTACTGGAAAATTTGGAACGCAAGAAACAATGCCATATTTCAATAAAAGAATTTCACCCCAATGTAGATCGTTGGCCAAGCCAAAGATTTATTGATCGAATGCCTCAACACCTCAAAATACAAGCCTGGTGCAAATCTCAATACGAATGAAATGAATTGGATTGGAGCCACCTTCCCTAGTCCAAGTAAAATTCTCCAACCGCGACACCTCCCAGCATGGCAAATCAGACTAACTAACTCTGACTTCCAAAATTGGAGAAATAACCAAGATATAGATAGTTTACACTTTGACGGTGCCTCCAAGAGAAATCCTGGCGCATCAGGAGCTGGAGGAATCTTATGGCTAAGTGGAGGAACAATGAGATTGAAGTACAGATCGAGTTTGAGAACTTGCTCAAATAATATAGCAAAAGCCTTAGCCTTGTTGAAAGGATGCCAGATCGCCAAAGAGCATAAGATTGACAACTTACAAGTGTTTGGCGACTCTTTGATAATCATCAGAGCCATCAATTTAAATAATAGCCTCAACAACCTCGCTCTAAATCGAACCATCCATCATATACAATGAATAGCGAGTACATTTGCACAGTTCAGGGCTTTCCATATCCTACAAAGTTTAAACAATGAAGAGGATACAAAAGCAAACACTGGTATGAGGCTCAACCAAGGGATCCTTAGACTTTCCAACAAAGACAACGATTCTCATCAGATTTCATAAACAATGAAGCGGATACAAAAGCAACGCTGGCCCAGAGCACTCGATTTTCATGAGATGAGAATCCATCCTTCCTCGATTTCATTCTACTTTTCAGAAAAAATTGAGTAACCTCCAAGTCTCCTTCAGAAATCGGATGCCACTTATCATTGCAACGCTGTGGCTACCTGAACTGGGCCGTTGTTTCTCTCTTATTTCGAGTTCTTTAAGTTATGTAATCCACTTATTGTCCCAGCAATCGCCCTCACCTTTCAAGCGATCGCATTCTCCTCCTATTTTCAAATCACTTGAACTACGATTTTGCTTTGTCATACTGCTCTTTTGAGACAACGCTCATGACTCCCAATTTCGATATCATGTGCACTCCTTGTCACTGAAACCTTTTACAGTCACACATTTAGTTGTTGCTGATTATTGTATCATGCCGATTTGGCTCATAGCCACAACTTTTTTTTTAATTTTTTAATACACATATTCGTTTTAGTTAAAAAAAATTAAGATTTAAATGATGTATTGAATACCATACTAGTGACTTTTTCCTTGCAAAATTAATAGAACCAGTACTTATGGTTTACTCTTATTTCTAAGATTCTAGCTTTAAATTTATTTATCTGAATTTTTCATACTCTTTTAAATATATATATATGTAATCAAGTGAAATATAAAATATATGACAAAACTCAAGATTGAAGGGAATAATCTTTTGTATCAAGTATTCAAGTATTCTAGAATGTGATTGTGTATAAATTAAGATAGACTGATGCGTTTTGGGTGGACATTCCATCCATCTTCATGATTTGAAGATGGGTGGAGTGTCCTCCAAAACACATCGGTCTATCTGAATTTCTACGCATTCACATTCTAGAATTCTTGACATAATGGTTGGATATTGTGGAAACATACATGCTCAAGTAATAATCTTATTGTGAGGCTTTCCACCCTTCAACACTAATTATCACTAAAAGTTTAAACTCACAAATATTCACTCAATAGTTTAGTATCACTAGTTCCATCTATCATTAAAGTGTATAGTAGTAATTTTGTCCTTAGCCAAGCCTTTCTTTTATAGTCTTTGAGACCCAAACCACTTGTCATTACATGCACTATTACCTTTTATAGTCTTTAATTCATTATTTTCTAATATTCACCCTTCCATATGTCAACCCATGCACATGTAATTTCAATATTATTTTAATTAAAAACTCATTATTCATCACCTACAACATCTTTTCCTATAATTACTCCTAGACATTTCATTAATCTCTCCCTCTTTTCCTATAATTACTCCTAGATATTTCATTGATATCTCTCTTTTCCTAAATTAGAGGTTGCACATGTCATTAGCATTTTTCATATTGAAATTGAAATTATTTTTATTTAATTTCATTCACCCAACTCAACTGTCTTTCCTAAATTTTCACCCAACTCAACTATCTTTCCTAAATTTTCTCCTATATGTTTCTTAGGTTCCATAATTTCCTCCTTAACATGTGTATTAACTAGAGTGAGTAATTCTTCTTTTAAATAAATCATTTTAACTAATTACACATGCACATTACCCCATTTTCTCATTTATTATTATAATTAACTAGATAAATATAAATTATTTAATTATATAGTTATCAGTCACTCTTGCATTTATATTATACTAATTATATTTTTTTATACACATATTCTTGTTCTCAATTGTTTACCATGCAAAAAGAAGCCATATATGTCCTTAAGTCTCTATTATTAAGTGAGGAAGGGTATGTAGTACGATGTTTGAGACTAGTGGACCAATGAATAATACAACTTTACTTTTAAGGAGATTTATTTTTATGAAGAATATATCTCATTTACTTTTAAGTGATTTACAATAAAACAAAAAAAAACTTGGGTGCCAATATCATGATGACCTTTAGTGTTAAATTATATTTTGGTTATTTTAAATATTTGTACTTGAGATATGATTTAGGGAAAATATACCTATGAATGGTCATAATAAAATATTTCTTATCAAAACTCACACAAAAAGCTTGGGTGCCAATATCCTGACGACCTGTAGGGTTAAATTATATTTTTGGACATTTTAAATATTTCTACTTAAGATACGATTTAGAGAAAATATACCCATGAATGGTCAGAATAAAATATTTCTTATCAAAACTCAATTTTTTTGAGTTAATGAGTCATCCGATTCCTTTTGAAATAACCAACATTTAGAATTGTATTGCTGGTTACATATTTATTTCAGTCCATACATGAAGATATTATACTTATCCAACTTAACAAATCTGTACAATGCTAAATTCTAATACTCAATTACAATACTTTTGAAGATATTATACTTATCCAACTTAATAAATTTGTGAAGATATTATACTTATCCAACTTAAAAATTTGTAAGATTATACTTGATGCTAAATTTTAATAATCAAATATCAAATACAATAATGTTGAGAGATGCAATTTCAAAAACAAAATTATATTTATATACTATTTTACAATTCTATTTAATTTAGATAGAATTAAGCTTCAATTGGTACATAGTTATAAATTGTAATTTGTTTCTTAGTCAAGTCACATAATGTTGTTCATTCTATACATATAATTTCATCGTCTTTCGAAGAAGAAGAATCATAAGCATCATCATTACATGTAATTATATGATCCACAATATACAGTCAAATTTCATCCTAAGAAGAAGAAGAACAAGAATCATCTATACATATAATTATATGATCGACAACATGCATTCAAATTTAGTCTTAAAAAGAAAAAGAAGAAAATATAAAAAAAGAATTTGATGTATGAGAACCCCTTGTTTGTGGGACAATGGACTTCCATGTAACTAGTAAAATATGTACATTATTACATGTCCATCGCGAATCATGAAGAATAGGGATTCGTGACTTTCACCAGTTCCATCCATCATTAAGGTGCATAGTAGTAATTTTTTCCTTACCTAAATCTTTCTTTTATAGTCTTTGGGACCCAAAACACTTGTCATTACATGCATTATTACCTTTTGCTTAATTCATCATTTTCTAATATTCACCTTTCCATATGTCAACTCATACACATATAATTTCACTTTTATTTTTATTAAAAACTAATTATCCATAACCTACAACCTCTTTTCCTATAATTACTCCTAGATATTTCATTTCACTCACCCAACTCAAATATCTTCCCTAAAATTTCTCCTCGATGTTTCCTAGGTTCCTTAATTTCCTCCTTAACATGTAGATTAACTAGAGTGAGTAATTCTTCTTTTAAATAAATCATTTTAACTAATTACACATGCACACTACACCTTATACACCCATCTTCTCATTAATTTAGATAATTAATTTGATTACCCTTGCATTTATATTATACTAATAATATTTGTTTATGCACATATTATTGTTCTCAATTGTTTACCATGCAAATACCAAGGGAGCCATATATCATATGTCCTTAAGTATCTATTATTGAGTGAGGAATGGTATGTAGTACCATGTTTGAGAGACTAATGGACCAATGAATTATAGAACTTTACCTTATTGCTCACCCCTCAGTTCCTAGTGAGTGACAGAAGCATGATAAATATCGATATTCCCTTCACACAACCTTACCATCCATCTGTAAGCAAAATTGGTAAATAATTCCTATATCTACACATTGACACTAAACATCATATATCCAATAAAAATACATGACAACTTAAAAGACACAAATCACAATAATATTTTGGTAAATAATTCCTACCTCTGCTCATTGAGACAAAAAAATCATATATCCAATAAAAATACATCATAACATAATTTACATAAATCATAATTCAATCCGTGTCCTTCGTTATATTCTAATGTTAACATAAAAACATAAATTCATTATTTAACCAAGTCATGCTATAAACCAAAATGCCTATCTAAATCATCGAGGGCACTACAATGTTGGCTATGATGACACACACATTCAAATTCCATTGTATATTGTCTTGAGTCGGAGTGAACTATCGTTATCTTTGGAGAAGAACAATATGAAAATGTTGATTATTGCAAGGATGCTCTAGATGCCAAGTGGAGCATGTAGTGCAACAAACAACAAAAAATTATGAATTGAGAGTTCGAAAACTTGTTGAAGAAATGACATAGCTCTTAGCACAAAAGGCAATTGTATTTGAGAAAACAAGAAAATGGAGAAGGAATTGATTAATTTATGAATGTGATGATTCAATGTCGATATTTTTATGAAAAAGGTTGGTTTGACTTTAGCTTTGAATTGTTGAGTAAATTTGATGGAGGCAATGCAATTTTCTATTAAGGATAAGATGGCCAAGTGGGGGTTATTATTAACAATGTGAGCTAAAGTGGCGTGGATGATATCTCTTCAAATTTCTCATAGGAAAGAGGTTTACCTAGAGCATACTGTTGGAAGGAAAATTTGTGATAACAATTTTGATGACCATTTTTTAGTGAAATGGTTAAAATATAGGTAGAATTGTTGATTGCACAATCTAGTTGCAATAGGAGTATTTGAGGTTGTTGAATTCATTTACGCATTCAAAAATGCAATTTTAATTTTGACCAAAATTGTATAGTAAATTCTAATGATGATAAGCTAAGAAAATCCAAACCTATAACACTATGCATTTATTATTATTATTATTATTATTATTATGATTTTGAATCTATTTTAATAATATATTAATTTAGTTGTATTTGACAAGATCCAAATCTAAAAATAGTTAAACACTCTACTCCTTTTAATTACACCGATAGGTGTTTATATCTTAGAATTTGGGGTGGACTGCCATCTATGTTTTTCCTAGATTGAAGGAGGATGGGCCAAGTGTATTGTCTAGATTGATTTTATGGGCATCGTTGAAAATTTGAAATAAACAATTATAAAAAAATAAATATAAAAAATAACTGGTAGTTTATGCATGGATAACTAGTAGTTCATACATGGAAAATAACGGATGATTACAACTAAGTATGGAAAATAAATATAACCTATTAAAGAGTGTTTTGGTCATAACGCTATGTAGATGCGAGGGATTTTCAGGATTACCCTGTCAGATTCCTTTGTAGAAGGAGAGTCATATGAACGTGATTGAGTATTTAAGTTGATCGTTTTGCTCTGCATCATGAGAACATGAGTGGTCGACGTTTCTCCTTGAGAAGGAGATATTTGGTGTGCAATCATCTACTGTTGTTGTGTGGGGAAGGGATCAGTTAAGACTGCGGATGTGGGGTTCCCTTTAAGGAACTTTTGAACTTCCTCCCAGTGTGGGCATTCTTTGGTGAAGTGATCGTCACCACACAATAAACAGGGATATTTTACCTTCCTCTTTTGTTTGTTGTCTTTGGGATTATGTTGGGGATCTTGCTGGTTAGAATAGTTCTTGGATTTACCTTTGTTCCTCCTTTTACCACTAGATTTTTGAGGTGAAGCAGATTGAACTGAATTCACCTCCTTAGTGGAAGCAGCTCTGAGTGATGGTTTGGTGTGATTTCCAGCAAATGTCGAAGGTGGGGTTGAGTTATGATAGCTTTGTGATCCACTGGATTGTGTGGTAGACTAGGTGTAAATGGAACCAATGATTCCATCGGCATGAGGTCCCGTGGGTGGTTTTGCTGGATCACACGTAGGGCAGGGGGAGTTGGGAACAATATCATATAAAGTGCTAGATTGAGCATAGACAAGGTATAAATAATGAGCATGAGATATATCGTTTTCTTTCGTAATGCCCCCACCCATCTCTACATCTTTTGCTATGATATGCAGTATTGACTTCGTAAACCAATCTGCAAGGAGTTGGTATGTAATGGGATATTTAATCAAACGTCATCTCCTCTTCCACTCATGAATATGATCAGAAATGTGAGTGGCAATAGTTTGATGGAGAGAAGTCAAAATATCCATGCCAATTTCGTAGCATATTGGTAGCTGAAAGTGTGTAAAAAATGACATAGCCAAAGATCAAAAGTCCAGAAAGGAATGTGGCGACAACTCAATGTACCACTTTACGACAGTAACAGTAAGGGTTCTTTGTAATAACGTCAAATGGATGGAATCATCCATTAAGGAATTGTACGAACACCACAAATGATAATTCATAAAGTGGTTCTGAGGGTCCTCATAGGGTTTGCTATCAAACTTAGGTATATTAGATGGTAACTTCACAGGAATTGATGGCCAATTTGTTCCATGATAAATGGGATTGTTAGTCAAATGTGACAAGTCTGGTAGATCAAGTGTAGCAAGAAATGGTAATTGTTAGTTCGATTGTGGATACCAGTAATACTGATAAGGCATAGGTGTACCAGTAGGACCGTGGATCAATTGATCGTAAGGTCCTCCCATAGGAAATTGGCCATAAGGAGGTGGGCCTCCTATATTGGGAGGTGGACGTGAAGCGGGTCCTCCTCCGCCAGAATAAGGTGGTCCTCCACCAAAAGGTGGGGATCTGCATCCTCCAGAATAAGGTGGTACTCCATTAGAAGTTGGGGGTCCTCCTCCTCCAGAATAAGGTGGTCCTCCACTGAAAGGTGGGGGTCCTCCTCCTTCAGAATGAGGTGGGATTCTGCCAGAATGTGGGGGTCCTCCTCCTCCAGAATAAGGTGGGCCTCTGCCAAAATGCAGGGGTCCTCCTACTCCATAATAAGGTGGTGGTGTTGGTGGAATGGATGGTGGGGGAGGTGGTAGATCAACTGGTGGAGGTGGTGGGGGTGGTCCACCAGTTGGAGGTACAGTCGGTGGAACATTATGGTGCCCCCATGGGGTGTTCGTGTTTTCGAGATATGTTGGAAGGCGGTTTGATAAGGAAGAATCACAGCATCGTCGATGCTGCGACACATTAGAAGAGGTCATGGAAGGAAGAAGGCTCTATTATTTTATGTATTTTTTGAGTCGTTTGTAACGCAGAATGCGGGTTTCTGGGTCATTGGACCATATGAGATGTAATTTCGAGCTAAGTATACCGCAATAGGAGGGCTTTTGGGTCATTTGGACCATGTCAGTTAGATTTTGGGTCATTTGTCCAGGAGTCACTTAGGAAGTTGTTAGTAAGTGGACAAGCATTGTAAAGGTGGAAGCCTATATATAGACAGAAAGTTGTAGGTCATAGGGGGAGAGGAGAAAAAGGAGAGATCGGAGAAACGTTTTTGGTATGCGTTTTATGCGTATGTTCTAAGATCCAAAGATACTGCTGAAGTCTGTGATCTGCAGAGGCATTGTATTGGGTTTTTGCAGCAATAATATGATGTGATGTGATGAAATTGTTTCTATGCAATCCTGGTGTGTCTTCTATCTTTTGATGGTAATGCAATGTTTCTTTGATGCAATAGTCGCTTTACTGTTATAATCTGCCACAACAATGAATGTTTCCATTAAATAAGGCTATGAGTACAAGAATGTCGAAGTGAATGCATCGATATATTGTTGATAATAAAGGATCACGAGCATGTAGTGCAACAAACAACAAAAAATTATGAATTGAGAGTTCGAAAACTTGTTGAAGAAATGACATAGCTCTTAGCACAAAAGGCAATTGTATTTGAGAAAAACAAGAAAATGGAGAAGGAATTTATTAATTTATGAATGTGATGATTCAATGTCGATATTTTTATGAAAAAGGTTGGTTTGACTTTAGCTTTGAATTGTTGAGTAAATTTGTTGGAGGCAATGCAATTTTCTATTAAGGATAAGATGGCCAAGTGGGGGTTATTATTAGCAATGTGAGCTAAAGTGGCGTGGATGATATCTCTTCAAATTTCTCATAGGAAAGAGGTTTACCTAGAGCATACTGTTGGAAGAAAATTTGTGATAACAATTTTGATGACCATTTTTTAGTGAAATGGTTAAAAAATAGGTAGAATTGTTGATTGCACAATCTAGTTGCAATAGGAGTATTTGAGGTTGTTGAATTCATTTACGCATTCAAAAATGCAATTTTAATTTTGACCAAAATTGTATAGTAAATTCTAATGATGATAAGCTAAGAAAATCCAAACCTATAACACTATGCATTTATTATTATTATTATTATTATTATTATGATTTTGAATCTATTTTAATAATATATTAATTTAGTTGTATTTGACAAGATCCAAATCTAAAAATAGTTAAACACTCTACTCCTTTTAATTACACCGATAGGTGTTTATATATTAGAATTTGGGGTGGACTGCCATCTATGGTTTTCCTAGATTGAAGGAGGATGGGCCAAGTGTATTGTCTAGATTGATTTTATGGGCATCGTTGAAAATTTGAAATAAACAATTATAAAAAAATAAATATAAAAAATAACTGGTAGTTTATGCATGGATAACTAGTAGTTCATACATGGAAAATAACGGTTGATTACAACTAAGTATGGAAAATAAATATAACCTATTAAAGAGTGTTTTGGTCATAACGCTATGTAGATGCGGGGGATTTTCAGGATTACCTCATCAGATTCCTTTGTAGAAGGAGAGTCATATGAACGTGACTGAGTATTTAAGTTGATTGTTTTGCTCTGCATCATGAGAACATGAGTGGTGGACGTTTCTCCTTGAGAAGGAGATTGTTGGTGTGCAATCATCTACTGTTGTTGTGTGGGGAAGGGATCAGTTAAGACTGCGGATGTGGGGTTCCCTTTAAGGAAATTTTGAACTTCCTCCCAGTGTGGGCATTCTTTGGTGAAGTGATTGTCACCACACAATAAACAGGGATATTTTACCTTCCTCTTTTGTTTGTTGTCTTTGGGATTATGTTTGGGATCTTGCTGATTAGAATAGTTCTTGGATTTACCTTTGTTCCTCCTTTTACCACTAGAGTTTTGAGGTGAAGCAGATTGAACTGAATTCACCTCCTTAGTGGAAGCAGCTCTGAGTGATGGTTTGGTGTGATTTCCCGCCTATGTCGAAGGTGGGGTCGAGCTATTATAGCTTTGTGATCCACCGGATTGTGTGGTAGACTAGGTGTAAATGGAACCAATGATGCCATCGGCATGAGGTCACGTGGGTGGTTTTGCTTGATCGCACGTAGGGCAGGGGGCATTGGGAACAATATCATATAAAGTTCCAGATTGAGCATAGACAAGGTATAAATAATGAGAATGAGATATATCGTTTTCTTCTGTAATGCCCCCACCCATCTCTACATCTTTAGCTATGATATGCAGTATTGACTTCGTAAACCAATCTGCAAGGAGTTGGTATGGAATGGGATATTTAATCAAACGTCATATCCTCTTCCACTCATGAATATGATCAGAAATATGAGTGGCAATAGTTTGATGGAGAGAAGTCAAAATATCCATGCCAATTTCGTAGCATATCGGTAGCTGAAAGTGTGTAAAAAATGACATAGCCAAAGATCAAAATTCTAGAAAGGAATGTGGTGACAACTCAATGTACCACTTTATGGCAGTAACAGTAAGGGTTCTTTGTAATAACCTCAAATGGATGGAATCATCCATTAAGGAATTGTACGAACACCACAAATGATAATTCATAAAGTGGTTCTTAGGGTTCTCACAGGGTTTTCCATCAAACTTAGGTATATTAGATGGTAACTTCAAAGGAATTGATGGCCAATTTATGCCATGATAAATGGGATTGTTAGTCAAATGTGACAAGTCTGGTAGATCAAGTGTAGCCAGAAATGGTAATTGTTAGTTCGATTGTGGATACCAGTAATACTGATTAGGCATAGGTGTACCAGTAGGACCATGGATCAATTGATCGTAAGGTACTCCCATAGGAAATTGGCCATAAGGAGGTGGGCCTCCTGGATTAGGAGGTGGACGTGAAGCAGGTCCTCCTCCGCCAGAATAAGGTGGTCCTCCACCGAAAGGTGGGGATCTGCATCCTCCAGAATAAGGTGGTACTCCATTAGAAGTTGGGGGTCCTCCTCCTCCAGAATAAGGTGGTCCTCCACCGAAAGGTGGGGGTCCTCCTCGTTCAGAATGAGGTGGGATTCCACCAGAATGTGGGGGTCCTCCTCCTCCAGAATAAGGTGGGCCTCTGCCAAAATGCAGGGGTCCTCTGATCCGGATTTATGTGGGAACGAAACAAAAGATAGCATATACAGAAATATATTGCAAATAACACAGTGATACAGTAAACACATATTCTATTAAATAGCGGAAATAGAACAGACTATAAAATACAATAGCTAGAATGGTGGTAGCTATCTCTGAGAAGAGATGTGGTCGCTATGCTCATTCGTGCCAAGATAAATACAAAGAGAGGCCGAAAGGGCCTATTTATCATAAGCATGAGGGAAAGAATCCCAAACATCCAAAAACCTAACCCTAGAAGATGAACTGTCATAAAGTTTGCGGCCCCAAGGTGGTTAGTTGAACAGTCAACTTCCCGGGGTCATAACTTTTGCATACGATCTCCGTTTAGGGCGCTTGGTAGCCCGTTTGAAAGGTCTAACCGATATTTACAACTTTCTACTGGGCTCAATTGTATGCCTCTGGCAGCCATTTGGTCCCCCAAATCGCCAAAAAATGTCGTTGAGGGCCTCAAAATGGCTCCGGAAATTCAGGACCCAAAAAACTGCTAAAAATAGTAATTTACCAAAATTGCCAGAAGACTGTTTTGAGACAGTTGGAAGAGGTGGGCCGCCACCGATATCCACCTGGATCAATCCTCCCTCCTTAGGAAGAAATGGTCTCCATTGCGTTAATTCCCTTATCATATGTCGAGCTGTGTGTCGAGTTGAGCTCTTGGTGCGACATTTGCTGAAGTGGAAAGGTTGCCTTACTTTGACATCTTCAGAGGGTTGTAATTGTTGTTGATGGATGCGCTGGAGCTGTTCAAGAGTTTTGGTTGTTGTGGTATCCTTGGTATGCACCGGTGTGGATGGTTTCTTTTTGGAGGAGCACCTTGAATGCGTGGCCTTGCACTGTAGAGGTACCCGAATAGGCGATGCGGCATTGAATTTGTGTTCTTGTTTCTGCTGAGTAGAAGGATAATCTACAGAGGTTGTGGATGTCTTTGCGATCTGATGTTCACCTGTAGTGGCAATTGCGAATAGGGAAAATTTCCCAGTGTGGGAGATTATCTTCCTTCCCTGCTCATTTGGGGTAGGTGCAACTATCTCTGGTATCCGATAGAGTTTTCCTCCCAAAGTGACAATGACACTGCAAGGTCGTGATTCATATACATCATGACGCTTCCACATATATGGTTGTCCTAAAAGAACATCACATTCTTCGAGTGGGGCCACATCACATAATACCTCATCTTTGAAGGGCTTGATGCCATATGGTAGGCGACATTGGTGACTGACACGGATCCTTCGTCCTTGGCTTAGCCATCCAATGGTGTATGGTTGTGGGTGTGGCGTTATTGGTAGCTCCAATCTCTTGATGACTTCTTCTGAGATCAGGTTCTTCTGGCTGCCACTGTCCACAACAAAGTGTAGGGGAATTCCCTTCATCCACATCTGTGAGTGGAAAAGGCGCTCCTTTGCCTTGGACTCTTCAAGTTCCTCTGGTTGAATCTGTGTGGTGGCAACAATGGCACTGGGTTCTGCATCAATGATCTGCTTCCCTTTTTGCGCAGCTGTGAAATTAGGTTCTGAGTCAGAATCAGAATTGGGATTTGATTCTGAAGCTTTGATCTCAGCCACCAATGACTGTTTTGAGCGACATTCATCAGTGTTGTGCCAGGGGATTTTGTGGAACTCGCACCACTTCCCGGTGTCCTTCTTTGTCTTTTCTTTACCCTTCTTCGTTTGTGGTTGGGACTAGTTGTCCTTTCCTTGCCACGTGTTCTGTGAGCCAGAGTTTCCCTTGCCCTGCTTCTGTGCAGGTCCGAATTCACGCTTGTTATTTTGCTGAAATTTTTGCTCGATTTTGACAGCATATCGATAAGAGGATCCGAGTGAAGAGATTTCCAGGAAATCCATTTCTGTTCGTATGTACCGGTGTAGGCCACTGCGATATTTCAGTACTAGGTGTCGCTCGGAGTCCTTGATACCCAGCTTTGTGCGCAAGGTATGGAATTTGTTGGTGTACTCTGACACCGTTTGGTCCCTCTCTTGGTGCAGAATGGTCCATTTTGTGTACTGGTTGTCATAGTTTCCAACAGGGTAATATTGTTCCTTGATGGCATCTAGAAAAGAGGCCCAAGTGGGATTGGAATATTCAAACAATCCAGACTCGTCTGATGAGTTTTGCTCACAATAAGTTTCCCACCAATTTTTGACATGGGGGACGGCCTTGAGGAGTGCAAAGACGATATTTTCCCTGTCGAAAAAATTGTGGACAGAGAAATACCCTTCTAGTAGATTCAACCATTTGTCTAGGGCATCGGCATCGATTTGGCCTTCAAATAAAGGGATATCAAAATTAAATTGTACCTTGAAGGGAGTCGTATCTCCGAAATGGCTTCTCGTTGAGGGTGCGTTTGCCGCTGTTGGCATGCGTTGAAGGATCTGGGCGAAATTATCCATCATCTCGTTCCTCTGTCGCGCAAGGGCTTCCTCGAGCAACAACTTGATAGGATCTACTGCTCCGTCGTCTCTATTTTCTTCTGCCATGGGAGGCCGTTTGGGGTGGCGAGAGTGGTCTTCCCCAAGTGAAACTAGTTCGAGACCCAACTCTCTGTATCCTGACCTCGTCAGGGACATGCACCGAGAAACAATCAAAGAGCAGACTGCTCTGATACCACTGATCCGGATTTATGTGGGAACAAAACAAAAGATAGCATATACAGAAATATATTGCAAATAACACAGTGATACAGTAAACACATATTCTATTAAATAGCGGAAATAGAACAGACTATAAAATACAATAGCTAGAATGGTGGTAGCTATCTCTGAGAAGAGATGTGGTCGCTATGCTCATTCGTGCCAAGATGAATACAAAGAGAGGCTGAAAGGGCCTATTTATCATAAGCATGAGGGAAAGAATCCCAAACATCCAAAAACCTAACCCTAGAAGATGAACCGTCATAAAGTTTGCGGCCCCAAGGTGGTTAGTTGAACAGTCAACTTCCCGGGGTCATAACTTTTGCATACGATCTCCGTTTAGGGCGCTCGGTAGCCCGTTGGAAAGGTCTAACCGATATTTACAACTTCCGATTGGGCCCAAATGCATGCCGTTGGCAACCATTTGGTCCCCCAAATCGCCAAAAAATGTCATATAGGGCCTCAAAATGGCTCCAGAAGTTCAGGACCCAAAAAACTGCTAAAAATAGTAATTTACCAAAATTGCCAGAAGACTGTTTTGAGACAGTTGGAAGAGGTGGGCTGCCACCGATATCCACCTGGATCATCCTCCTACTCCAGAATAAGGTGGTGGTGGTGGTGGAATGGATGGTGGGGGAGGTGGTAGATCAACTGGTGGAGGTGGTGGGGGTGGTCCACCAGCTAGAGGTACAGTCGGTGGAACATTATGGTGCCCCCATGGGGTGTTCGTGTTTTCAAGATATATTGGAAGGTGGTTTGATAAGGAAGAATCACAACATCGTCGATGCTGTGATACATTAGAAGAGGTCATGGAAGGAAGAAGGCTCTATTATTTTATGTATTTTTTGAGTCGTTTGTACCGCAGAATGCGAGTTTCTGGGTCATTGGACCATATGAGATGTAATTTCGAGCTAAGTATACCGCAATAGGAGGGCTTTTGGGTCATTTGGACCGTGTCAGTTAGATTTTGGGTCATTTGTCCAGGAGTCAATTAGGAAGTTGTTAGTAAGTGGACAAGCATTGTAAAGGTGGAAGCCTATATATAGAAAAAAAGTTGTAGGTCATAGGGGGAAAGGAGAAAAAGGAGAGATCAGAGAAACGTTTTTGGTATGCGTTTTATGCGTATGTTCTAAGATCCAGAGATACTGCTGAAGTCTGTGATCTGCAGAGGCATTGTATTGGGTTTTTGCAGCAATAATATGATGTGATGTGATGAAATTGTTTCTATGCAATCCTGGTGTGTCTTCTATCTTTTGATGGTAATGCAATGTTTCTTTGATGCAATAGTCGCTTTACTGTTATAATCCGCCGCAACAATGAATGTTTCCATTAAATAAGGCTATGAGTACAAGAATGTCGAAGTGAATGCATAGATATATTGTTGATAATAAATCATCACGAGCATGTAGTGCAACAAACAACAACAAATTATGAATTGAGAGTTTGAAAACTTGTTGAAGAAATGACATAGCTCTTAGCACAAAAGGCAATTGTATTTGAGAAAAACAAGAAAATGGAGAAGGAATTGATTAATTTATGAATGTGATGATTCAATGTCGATATTTTTATGAAAAAGGTTGGTTTGACTTTAGCTTTGAATTGTTGAGTAAATTTGTTGGAGGCAATGCAATTTTCTATTAAGGATAAGATGGCCAAGTGGGGGTTATTATTAGCAATGTGAGCTAAAGTGGCGTGGATGATATCTCTTCAAATTTCTCATAGGAAAGAGGTTTACCTAGAGCATACTGTTGGAAGGAAAATTTGTGATAACAATTTTGATGACTATTTTGTAGTGAAATGGTTAAAAATTAGGTAGAATTGTTGATTGCACAATCTAGTTGCAATAGGAGTATTTGAGGTTGTTGAATTCATTTACGCATTCAAAAATGCAATTTTAATTTTGACCAAAATTGTATAGTAAATTATAATGATTTTGAATCTATTTTAATAATATATTAATTTTAATAATTTTAATTTATTATTATTATTATTTTATGATTTTGAATCTATTTTAATAATATATTAATTTAGTTGTATTTGACAAGATCCAAATCTAAAAATAGTTAAACACTCTACTCCTTTTAATTACATCGATAGGTATTTATATCTTAGAATTTGGGGTGGATTGCCATCTATGTTTTTCCTAGATTAAAGGAGGATGGGCCAAGTGTATTGTCTAGATTGATTTTATGGGCATCGTTGAAAGTTCGAAATAAACAATTATAAAAAAATAAATATAAAAAATAATTGGTAGTTTATGCATGGATAACTAGTAGTTCATGCATGGAAAATAACGACTGATTACAACTAAGTATGGAAAATAAATATAACCTATTAAAGAGTGTTTTGGTCATAATGCTATGTAGATGTGAGGGATTTTCAAGATTACCCCGTCAGATTCCTTTGTAGATGGAGTCATATGAACGTGATCGAGTATTTAAGTTGATCGTTTCACTCTGCATCATGAGAACATGAGTGGTGGACGTTTCTCCTTGAGAAGGAGATTGTTGGTGTGCAATCATCTACTGTTGTTTTGTGGGGAAGGGATTAGTTAAGACTCCGGATGTGGGGTTCCCTTTAAGGAACTTTTGAACTTCCTCCCATTGTGGGCATTCTTTGGTGAAGTGATCGTCACCACACAATAAACAGGGATATTTTACCTTCCTCTTTTGTTTCTTGTCTTTGGGATTATGTTGGGGATCTTGTTGGTTAGAACACTTCTTGGATTTACCTTTGTTCCTCCTTTTACCACTAGATTTTTGAGGTGAAGCAGATTGAACTGAATTCACCTCCTTAGTGGAAGCGGCTCTGAGTGATGGTTTGGTGTGATTTCCAGCCTATGTCAAAGGTGGGGTCGAGCTATGATAGATTTGTGATCCACCGGATTGTGTGGCAGACTAGGTGTAAACAGAACCAATGCTGCCATTGGCATCAGGTCCCGTGGGTGGTTTTGCTGGATCGTATGTAGGGCAGGGGGCGTCGGGAACAATATCATATAAAGTGCCAGATTGAGCATATACAAGGTATAAATAATGAGCATGAGATATATTGTTTTCTTTCGTAATGGCCCCACCCATCTGTACATCTTTAGCTATGATATGCAGTAGTGACTTCGTAAACCAATCTGCAAGGAGTTGGTACGGAATGGGATATTTAATCAAATGCCATCTCCTCTTCCACTCATGAATATGATCAGAAATGTGAGTGGCAATAGTTTGATGGAGAGAAGTCAAAATATCCGTGCTAATTTCGTAGCAGATCGGTAGCTGAAAGTGTGTAAAAAATGACATAGCCAAAGATCGAAAGTCCTGAAAGGAATGTGGTGACAACTCAATGTACCACTTTACGGCAGTAACAGTAAGGGTTCTTTGTAATAACCTCAAACGGATGGAATCATCCATTAAGGAATTGTACGAACACCACAAATGATAATTCATAAAGTGGTTCTTAGGGTCCTCACGAGGTTTGCCATCAAACTTAGGTATATTAGATGGTAAGTTCATAGGAATTGCTGGCCAATTTGTGCCATGATAAATGGGATTGTTAGTCAAATGTGACAAGTTTGGTAGATCAAGTGTATCCATAAATGGTAATTGTTGGTTTGATTGTGGATACTGGTAATACTCATAAGGCATAGGTGTACCAGTAGTACCGTGGATCAGTTGATCGTAAGGTCCTCCCGTAGGAAATTGGCCATAAGGAGGTCGGCCTCCTAGATTGGGTGGTGGACCTGAAGGGGGTCCTCCACCGAAAGGTGGGGGTCTGCATCCTCCAGAATAAGGTGGTCCTCCATTAGAAGTTGGGGTTCCTCCTCCTCCAGAATAAAGTGGTCCTCCACCAAAAGGTGGGGGTCCTCCTCCTTCAGAATGAGGTGGGATTCCGCTAGAATGTGGGGTTCCTCCTCCTCCAGAATAAGGTGGGCCTCTGCGAAAATGTAGGGGTCCTCCTACCCTAGAATAAGGTGGTGGTGGTGGTGGAATGGATGGTGGGGGAGGTGGTAGATCAACTGGTGGAGGTGGTGGGGGTGGTCCACCAGCTGGAGGTACAGTCAGTGGAACATTATGGTTCCCCCATGGGGTGTTTGTGTTTTCGAGATATGTTAGAAGGCAGTTTGATAAGGAAGAATCGCAACATCGTCGATGCTGCGACATGTCAGAAGTGGTCGTGGAAGGAAGAAGGCTCTATTATTTTATGTATTTTTTGTGTCGTTTGTACCGTAGAATGCGGGTTTTTGGGTCATTGGACCATATGAGATGTAATTTCGAGCTAAGTATACCACAATAGGAGGGTTTTTAGGTCATTTGGACCGTGTCAGTTAGATTTTGGGTCATTTGTCCAGGATTCAGTTAGGAAGTTGTTAGTAAGTGGACAAGCATTGTAAAGGTGGAAGCCTATATATAGACAGAAAGTTGTAGGTTGTAGGGGGAGAGGAGAAAAAGGAGAGACCAGAGAAATGTTTTGGGTATGCTTTTTATGCGTATGTTCTAAGATCCAAAGATACTGCTGAAGTCTGTGATCTGCAGAGGCATTGTATTGGGTTTTTGCAGCAATAATATGATGTGATGTGATGAAACTGTTTCTTTGCAATCCTGGTGTGTCTTCTATATTTTGATGGTAATGAAATGTTTCTTTGATGCAATAGTCGATTTACTGTTATAATTTGCCGCAACAATGAATGTTTCCATTAAATAATGCTATGAGTACAAGAATGTCAGAGTGAATGCATAGATATATTGTTGAATGTTGCGATAAGATTAATTAGTTGATGCTGCATACATCCTCCTTCATTCGGCAGAAACATGGTTCCGTCCACTCTCCCTTGATCGCCTCGGGTGAGACCTCATCTGCTCTGCAGGTGTTTCTGGGCGGGGTAAAACCTGTTTGGGCCAGTTCTCAGGGAGATCACGGTGGGTTGGTGTCGACAGTGATGGGAACCTCTGTCGACTGGTTCTGAGTCAGCAAATGGTTCCATTTTCGAGACCGTGTGCGAAGTGAAACGAGGATATGTTGTGGCACCCGACAAAACTGGAGATACAACAATGGTTTGATCAGAAGTTGCAAGAATTCGTTGAAGAAGAAAGCCAGAACACTCAACTAACAGTAGGCCAGTCGGTAGATAGATATATTCATGATGGTCCGCACGAATGGTTCTTCTATGAGTTCCCGGTCCTGTTGTTCGAATGGTTGGCGAAGTTGACCTTTGAGAAGAGGAACTTCCAGGGTGGTAAGCCAACGATCTAGACCCCGGAGCTGATCCAAGAACTACAAGAAGTTGATAATAAAGCATCACAAGTTGTCGAAGTATGGTTCGATATCATCTTGGAGGGGTATATTACTGAATTCGTGGTTGATACACATAAATCTTATAGTGAAGCTGAAAGGTATTTTTTCTGCGAACCTCGGGGAAGGTTTCTGTTGTCGCTTCAACTATCCATTAAGATGCTTATTTGCAAAAAGGGTATATTGAAGATGCATATAGATCAGTATGAAACCTGGTGGGCGGAGGCCATGGGTATCACGACAGCAGGGGGGACGCTTCATGGAATGATCAGGGGTAGATGTGTGCGAGTCACGACGAGACTGTGAGTGAAGCCGAGGAAGAGAGTGGTCTTACAAGGGGAGGAGCAAGGTTTCGACAGGAAAAGAGGCAGAGGATAGGAGAAGGTCCTGCTGCGATCACAACGCAAGTTCGCAAAGGAATACCACACGGGACGAAGTGACCTCACAGTCCGGACAAGGATGCATAGGCTACACCCAGGATAGAGGCAAGATCTAACCCCCGCAGCAACATACCCACACCTCCGCTCACTATTTTTCAACCAGTGAGAAACACCGCTTCGACCCCACCAGGTCAACAAAACTTGATCGTTAGTAGTTCAATACCTGCAGGAAGGAAGCCTAGGATGGCGGGCGATGATGCTAAGTTACCGTTGTTCCACGGGAGTGGGACATACAACCCAGAACAGTATTGGTTTTTGTGTGAAGCACTCTGGACCGTAAAGAAGATCATTGATGATGCTACTAAGAAAGGACAGTTAGCGACAACTCTGCGAGGTCGTGCATTAAATTGGTTTATGAAGTTTGTTCTAGTCCCTACAGGAGCCCCAGAGAAGTCACTAGATGAGATCCGGGATGGGTTGATTGTAGAATTCAGAAAGCCCAATTCTGAGGCTCAATATATTACAGAATTGAAAGAAATTAAGCAGTATCCCAATGAGACGGTGTGGGATTTCGACCAACGGTTCAAGACAGTGATGGAAAGGGTTAGTTTCGATACGAGCGTCGTCCAACATAAAGAGTGGTTCATCGCAGCACTGCTACCACATATTCGGCTACCATTGATGCAACAAAACATCTCGATTCCCACTGAAGCTGTGGAGATTGCAATACGATTGGAGGCGTCGCCTATTGGAGAAAATGCAGTTGGGATGTCACAGATCCAGACACAATTGGCTAACTTGACCATCCAGTTACAGGATCTGAAGAAAGGAAAGGAGCAACGTGAATAAGTCTGGTGTACGCGATGTCGGGGAGAAGGACATACTAAGGATAATTGCCTGGACTTCCTCAACTATCTAGTTTCGGGAGCACCGAATCCGTTGAATGGTGGTAGCATGCCATGCTGTCGCGTCTGCCACATATACGGGTACAGCCATGACAATTTCCCATACATGCAGAAAATGGTCACAACCCTGAGGAATATTTATTGTACATTCTGCAAATTGGTGGGTCACGATGATAAGGATTGTCGTGCATATGGGTTTCTACAAGAGAGAATGTATGATGCATTCTATGTAAAGGACGACCAGTGTACCGTACAATAGTCGCAACCGCAGCCGCAGGTAGCCCAGCCGCTACCTCAACCTCAGATGCATTTTGTACCGCAGCAGCAACAACCACCGCAGTTCATGCCGCAATATTCTACGATGCAGATGGCTCCACAATAGCCACAATATGTGCAACAACCGCAGTATGCACAGCAAGGGAAAGGAATGCAACTGGCACCAATGCAGCAATAGTTCAACCAACCATAGTACTAGCAGAAGGGATGATTCTGAGGAGGATACTGGGGAGGACATGGCGGAGGATTTGGTCGTGGAGGAGGATGAGGTGGTCGCAAACCTGTTCAATGCTATCATTGTGCGGTATGGGGACACTACCAACGAGACTGTCCACTACTGCAGAACCAGTGTACGTTCTGTTTTGTTAATGATCACACGGTTGAGAATTGTCCGCAGTTGATTGCGCGATGGCAAGCAGGGAATACTCCCCAGTTGCAGAACCAGCCCCAGGCACAGTAGCTTGCCCAGAACCAAGTGTAGCAACCAGTGCAGAACTAGAATATGCGGCCAAATCAGAATAAGAATGTGAACCCACCCGGGAATCCACCACCGAACCAGACCCAGGGTGCGAATATCGCGACAATTTTTGCAAAGCCAAGACCGCAAGATGCTTGCATTGTTGTGGTCACTCGTGGAGGAAAGACAACTGGAGAGGATAGATCACTGATCCGGTTAGCCGGACAAAAGAAGGTATCATTTGACATTGATGCGGAGCGGGAGGCATTTATTCAAGCACGTCGTGCACTAGAAAAAGACCAAGGTAAAGCTATTGTGTATGACATGCCCTCTACTTTTGATGCTACTTCAGAGGCTAGCCCGTCACGACAACCCAACACACTTCAATCATTTTTGGAACATTGTTTATCCCTGGCAAGAGATCCCGATGCTCTTGCTGCGATTGAAGCTCTGTTGTGACGACCGACCTAGGATCGACAAGAGTTCGTGGTTAATTCCTTACAACAACGGAAGACGGGTAAGGAGATGCGGATGAATATTAAAATTGGCGACTACGATGTTGATTTAGTTATTTTGGATCTTGGTTCGGATGTCAACATCTTGACCAACCAGGCTTGGTAGAAGATGGGGAATCCCCCATTGAGCTAGTCTCCTATACAGCTCTGGTTAGCTAATCACGCTAAGGTGACACCGATTGGGAGAGTTCCACTAATGGTGGTGGAGATTGAGGGAATGAAAACATATGTCGACTTTGATGTAATAGAAGTAGTTGAAGGAGGAAGCTCTTATCCCGCATTACGGGGGATTGGATGGGCTAATGATAGTGGAGCTGTAATCAATTTCAAATGATGGATGATGAATTTTGAAAATTGCGATCTCAGAGTTATCGCCCCGTTGGATCCAGCTGAAGGACGCCGCTACATAGAGCCAGTAAAGGATGACGATCCTAGTGGATGGGACCATGCATTCAATATCTCTGAAGATTATATCCATCCGACTGACAACAGTGAACTGGGATGGCACAGTGACAACTCTGCGTCTTCCGACTCTGATGATGCGCTAGAATATTGGCAGAACCACTTGCACGAGGTGTCGCTCCGTAAGTGTGGGTTGATCACACAGTCATTATGCCATGTCACAACTGAAGCGGTCACACTACCAATATATGAAGGACTGCCTAGCTTATCTGACTTTCTGACGGTGTTTGAGGAAAGAGTTTCCGAACCACAGTGATTGTTGGCATTGAATGAAACACTGAAGGCTGCTCCAGCACCCTGGTGGGTGACACACAAGGCATCAATTGATGGATGGTCAAAATGCAGAAGGTTGATGATGGTACACTTCGGTGATACCGAGTTTTACCACAATGGAAAGTATGATGGTTGGAATGATCTTGGTGGTCACTTGATGGAGTGTCAGCGGTTATGGGTATCGTGACCAAGAGATGAGTGTGTCCATGCTTTTATCCATACGTTGAATGAGATGCCACGGTTATTGTATACTGCAGCTGAGTTGCGAGGAGAAATTTCTAGTTGGCTGGAGCTCACAGTGTATTTTACCCATACATTCAGTTTTTCAGATGCCAATCCAGAGGTCAATAATGCATTACAGCTCATCCATGATGTAATTGTGCAGGTTGTCCCAGTGGCATATCTTATGGATCCGCATACGCACTACCAGATGTAGTCCCTCATGGAATGCTTCAATATCAGTGGTGGACCAGAAGATGGTGATGATCCGCGGAATGTGAATATCCCAGAATCAGAGGGAAGTCGTGTTGTGGTACCACCTGATGCGCCAAGTGATCTGATCAGTCAGCCGCTGAAGATCCGCAAGATTAACATTGGGGAAGAGGACAATCCGAAGTTCGTAAATGTCAGGGATTACTGGGATGATGAGCTGATAAGCAAGGTCACTGATTTTCTCCATGAGTGTCAGGATGTATTTCCCACAAAGTTTTCTGACATGAAGGGGATTCTGGGTGACTTAGGGGAGATGAAGATTCCATTAAAACCAGATGCTAAGCCGATCTGGCAGCGACCCTATCGATTGAATCTGTGACATAAGGAGAGGGTCAAGGTAGAATTGGATCGCATGTTGGACACTGGTATCATTGAACCAGTTGAGGAGTTGGAATGGATTAGTCCTATGGTGGTACAGGATAAGAAGACTGGCAAAGTGCGCATTTGCGTCGACCTCAGGAAGCTAAATGATGCATGTTTTCATGATCCATTCCCAACCCTATTTACTGATGAACTGCTCGAAGGTGTGGGTGGCCAGGAGATGTATTCTTTCACCGATGGGTTCTCTGGCTACCATCAGAACCGCATTGCCAAAGAAGATCGCCATAAGACAACTTTCGTTAACGAATGGGGTTGCTTCCAGTACACCGTGATGCCGTTCGGCTTGAAGAATGCACCTGTGATATTTTCGTGGGTTTTTGTTGCTGCATTCAAAGATTTCATTCAGAAGTTTTTGCAGGTATACATGGACGATTGGATGGTCTATGGTTTGGTCCGCAATCATCTGGCGAATCTGCGGTTGATGTTGGAGCGATGTCGACAGCACCAGATATCGTTGAACCTAAAGAAATCTCTCTTATGTGCACCATTTGGCATACTGTTGGGTCATATTATGTGTAAGCAAGGATTGTTGGTTGACCCAGCAAAGATTGTGCTCATTCTAAGTTTGACATCGCCGACTACTATTAAGCAGTTAAGGGCGATGCTGGGACACATGGGGTATTATCGCAATTTCATCAGGGGTTATGCTGTGATTACCACCGCTATGGAGAAGTTGTTGAAGAAGGATGCGGTATTCTAGTGGAGCCTTGAATGTCACGATAGCTTTGAGACACTAAAGACGAAGATGGCTTCAACGCTGATATTAGTATTTCCTGACTGGAGTAAGGAATTCCATGTTCATGTTGATGCCTCATCGATCGCGCTGGGAGTGGTATTGGCCCAGCCGGAGAGGGGGATCTTGATCACCCCATTGCTTTTTCCAGCCGAAATTTTTCATCTGCAGAAAGAAACTATACTACTACAGAGAGGGAAGGTCTGGCAATGGTTTATGCGTTGCAGAAGTTTCGCCATTACTTATTGGGAGGCCATTTCAAGATCACAGATCATTCTGCATTAAAATACCTGGTCAATAAGCCTGTGTTGGGGGGGAAGATATGTAGATGGCTTCTTCTATTTCAGAACTTCGATTTTGAAGTAATTGTGAAGCTAGGGCATTTAAATGCTGGCCTGGATCATCTCTCCTGGATTGAAACAGGAGAGGAGCCAACTAACATTGAAGATGGGTTTCCTGATGTGCAATTGTTTAAAGTTGGAGTTGCTGATGGATATTTTGCAGAAATCATTCAGTTTCTGGCGACAGGTACCGCACCAGAGGAATTCACCACTAGTCAGAAGAAGCAGTTGGTATTCCAAGCTGCAGACTTCTAGATAATCACAAGAGCGCTATACAAGATGGGTGCTGATGAGATATTGCGGCAGTGTGTCTTGCCACACGAGGAAGAGCATATCCTTTCTGAAGCACATATGGGAGTGGATGGAGGGAACTATGGTGGCCGTGTGACGATAAGGAAGGTGCTTCGAGCGGGGCTCTAGTGGCCTACGCTGCAAAGTGATGCGACAGATTATACACGATCCTGCGACGTTTGTCAGAGAACCCAGAAGCCAGCTAGACGGGATGAGATGTTGTTGATGCCTCAGTTGACATTGCAGCCATTCGAAAAATGGGAAGTAGACTTTGTGGGACTTATCAATCCTCTGGGTAAGTGCACTGGTGCTATGTATATCATCACGACGATAGATTACTTGACACGATGGGCAGAAGCTGCACCATTCATTGATTATTCCGCGACCACAGCCATGCAATTTCTCTTTGACTACATTGTCACTCGCTTTGGCTACCCCAAGATATTGTTGAGCGATCAAGGAAGCCACTTTCTCAATCGCACCATCAACGCATTGACGAAGGAGTTGCAGATACAGCATAAGAAGAGTACACTCTATCATCCACAGGCGAATGGCACAGTGGAGGACTTCAATAAGATATTGGAGCATGCGCTGACAAAGGTGTGCAATGTGAACCGCAATGACTAGGATCTAAAAATCCCAGGAGTATTGTGGGGCTATTGCACCACATGTAAAAAGCTGACAGGGCAGACACCATTCAAGGTACTGTATGGGAAAGAAGCAGTTATGCCTATGGAGTATATCATTCCGAGTCTGTGCATAGCGGCAGCGACCGATATGGATGTTGCGGCAGTGTTAAAGGAACGTCTTGCACAGTTAATACAGCTGGAGGAAGATCGCTTTATCATCGGTTTCCATCAGGGTGTGGAGAAGGATCGTCAGAAGGCTTGGCATGATCGCCACATCAAGAACAAATAGTTTCAACAAGGTGATTTGGTGTTGTTGTATGACAACAAATTTATGAAACAACCAGGAAAATTGCAGATGCATTGGCTTGGTCCATATTGCATTAGTAGCATTACTTCGGGAGGAGCATTATAGTTGCAGCAGTTGGACGGGGCGATGCTCCCCAAGTTGATTAATGGTAGCAAGTTGAAGCCTTATCGGTCGGGCTTGGAACAGCGCGATGCCTGAGTCACATTAGGAAAAAAAAACAAAAATGTCTAGATTGATTGGTGGCAGGATGGCGCACCAACAGGGCCGGCATGCGGAAGCAGGGAGGATTCTGCCCCAAGTTAGGAGCAGTTTGCAACAAGTGGCAGCATTGCAACTAGGTCACATCAGAAATCATTACGCAGATCGGACTTTTTCCTTTTGGGAAGATATGATTGTTAGTCGATTCAAATTGTGCAGAAGAACACACGTTTGGAATAAGGAATACACCGAGGCAGCATGGCCGATGGCACTTGGAGGGATGGTTTGCATGGTTGGCACGAAGCATCCGCCACGACAGCATGGCCAAATGGATGCTTCACACATGTTTGCATGTAGGGAAACAGGCGAAAGTACGATTGCTCCAAAGTCCGTCTAATACTCACATGGAGCAGCGAAATACTATGATTACCCTGGAGTGTGAGCAAGTGGAGAAAAAAATTTCCGACGCAAATGAACAGATCAATGAGATGTATAAATATAGGACCCACAAATAGTAAGAGCACAGTGGTTGTTTCAATTAAGAGGGGTTATGTTACAAGAGGATCAGGCATCTACCTAAGTTAGGAATTCCAAAGAGGTTGTGGAAATGATCCATTTTATTTCATGTGGTAGCACACAAGGTGCGCTGAGGGCCCAAACCATGAGTGTACATGAGCGGTTGGAGAAAGCTGCACCTCGGACATTCCAGGGTTACAAGCATGAAGTCTCGTCCAAGATGTCTAGGCAATTGGTGATGGTTCGAAGTCTTGTGGTCCCTGCGACCACACAAAAGGGGGGGGTCGTCGCCCCTGGGTCCCTATAACATGTGCTTACTGGTGCGAAACAGATGTGCCAGAACCACTGGCATGTTTTACACCTCGCATTGCTCGCAAAATTCCTCTCCATTTACAATCGGTCTCTCGAGACTGGAGGATGAGTTTGCAAGGTCTATGACAGTAAGCCGAGAAAAGTCCACTTTTTGGAAAGAAGTACATGACAGCAAGCGGATGATTAGTGTAGCAGAAGGAGCAGGACAACACCGTGCAATCCAGATAGCAAGAACAGTTGTGGAACTATAGTTCATCCCTAGTAAAGTGACGACCACAGAATACACCATGTCCAGTTGACGTGGCTCGAGGGTGAGCCACAAGATTATGTTGGGGGCCTGTTGGCAGGCGGTTTGATAAGGAAGAATCGCAGCATTGCCGATGCTGTGACACATTAAAAGAGGTCGCAGAAGGAAGATGACTCTATTATTTTATGTATTTTTTGAGTCTTTTGTACCACAGAATGCGGGGTTTTGGGTCATTGGACCATATGAGATGTAATTTCGAGCTAAGTATACTGCAATAGGCAGTTTTTTGGGTCATTTGGACCGTGTCAATTAGATTTTGGGTCATTTGTCCAGGAGTCGGTTAGGAAGTTGTTAGTAAGTGGACAAGCATTGTAAAGGTGGAAGCCTATATATAGACATAAAGTTGTAGGTCGTAGGGGGAGAGGATAAAAAGGAGAGATCAGAGAAATGTTTTTGGTATGCGTTTTATGCATATGTTCTGAGATTCATAGATATTGCTGAAGTCTGTGATCTGCAGAGGCATTGTATTGGGTTTTCATAGCAATAATATGATGTGATGTGATGAAACTGTTTCTGTGCAATCCTGGTGTATCTTCGGTCTTTTGATGGTAATGCAATGTTTCTTTGATGCAATAGTCTCTTTACTGTTATAATTTGCCGCAACAATGAATGTTTCCATTAAATAATGCTATGAGTACAAGAATGTCGAAGTGAATGCATAGATCTATTATTGAATGTTGCGATAAGATTAATTAGTTGATGCCGCATACATCCTCCTTCATTCGGTGGAAACATGGTTTCGTCCACTCTCCCTTGATCCCCTCAGGTGAGACCTCATCTACTCTACAGGTGTTTCCGGGCGGGGTAAAACCTGTCTAGGTCGGTGCTCAAGGAGATCGCGGTGGGTTGGTGTCGACAATGATGGCAACCCCTGTCGACTAGGTTTGAGTCAACAGGATAGGGTAATCCAGGAAAATGTTTTCCTGGGTATTTTTGTCCTATAACAATATTATGATGGCTGGAATAGGTATGCCCCCATGGAGGTTGAGTCCAAATAGATTCCCCCCTCGTGTGATGTGTCCATGTAGCTTGTCCTATGGTTGGGAGATAACTTCCAACCATACTATAATTCAAATGTGAAGTATGTCCCCCACTCACGTTATGTCCGGTAACTAGGTGATGTCCCCCGGTTAGATTAGTTCCACTATCTAGGGGTTTCCCCCCAGCTGAAAATTGTCCACTTACTGGAGTGTGCCTAGTAACTGAATTTTGACCACTAATGGTGGTTTGAATCGAAACTAATTGTTGACTACTAAAAAAGGGATTACCTCTAGTCAACTGTATTTTAATAGGTAGAATATAAAATCCCCTTCAATTTTGAGGTGGGGGTGGTGGAGGTAATGTTCCAGTAACATAGTTGATAGTGGCTGAAGGTTTCCCTCTAGTGGTTGGGATCAAAAAAGGTGTTGGACTGGTCACCTGACTCTAAGGTGTACTCGCTGGGAATGATGGTTGACCTAGTTCATAAGTGGTCATAGTAGGTGTAGATATTCCTAGTGAAGAAAATGATAAAGAATGGATAGGGGAATGTTGTTCAATGGCTGACACTTCCATATTAGGCATAGGTGGGAAACTTTGTTGTCTAAGTTCGTTACCGAACATTCATAAATGATCAATAGTCTGATAAACAGGTTGTAGAAATACGTCATTAGGGATCCATGGAGGAATCCTATGAAATGGAGTCTCCACCATTGGAAGTGACTCAAAATCAGAAACATGATGTCCTAAAGAAGTGTCCCAAAATGATGCAGTTGGACCAAACGCTGTTGATACCATGTCATCTTGGGGTTGAATGAAAATCCACTCTGTAGCTCTAGGATGTCCTTCCATCGAATGATGAAAAGATGTTCCATGTGAAGCAGGTTGTGCCATAATCACAGGACCCATAGGATAAGTGGTAAGTGGATTTGTGGGAGGTGAATAGTTCATTCCTGAATCCATGGTAGAATTGTCTTCTTCAGGTGACATAGATGTGGTAGGTTGATCCATATTTGCACCCGAGTTCTCCTCCTAATTAAGGGGATATTTAGGTGGAAAGTTTAAAATCCTGCGGGATCTTCTTAAAGGTTGATTAGCCAGAATGAATGAATAAAAAATTCTCGTAAGGGTTTTATATACAAAAAGAAAAATACAATCCAAAATCTACACAAGCTAAAGCCACAAGCAAACTTATGTTGTAGGTGTGGATTCAATGGTACAGAACATCACAGGATTATCAAGGAAATGCAAATCGTGATATACCATAGGGTCCAACAGCTATACTCGGCCCAATATTTCAGAGCACTAACCAGGGAGGATTAGGACCGTACCCCTGACCATATAACCCGACTACCTGATAGCATGTGCGTAGTAGCTCCTTGAGTGTTTTTTCAGTGTATTTCCATGCCAAGACGACTAATAGGATAACTCGGATGGTTACGGGAATCCTAGTAGGGTCTCCCGATATACGCAAGGTACATGGGAGCTCAAATCCGTAGTGGTATTGTCTAATGCACAACCGCACGACATGATCCTTCTGATATACTATCGAGTACGTGAAGTACCTTTCTATATACCTAAGGGTACGTGAAAATCCTTTCGATAGACCGATTGGTACGTGGAAGAACTACAAGCCCTCGGGATGTAGTGTAGGCAAAGAACGACAACTACCACGATTAAATACAACGGAACACATCTCTAAATTAACACACAAGTTTCTATATAGTTTTAACCTAAAGCTACCGTTAAATTTTATCTTGACGGTTAAGTGAATGCATGAGGTGTAGACAAGAATTTAAAAAGATGCAAATCTTAACTACATGCAAATGCAAATATTTTCTTTTTCTTTTTTATTAAAACTAACTAAGGTAAGGAGAAATTTTCTTTGTTTTCGATAATGAAAATGAACAAGTACCTCTATTCTTTCAAAATCAACCAAAAGAATCAAAAGCACGCCTTCACTAATCCAACAAAAATGAATAATACACCAAATCCAAATGATTTTTCTTTTTCTCTTTTCAAGTTAAACAAATATACGTAAAAAGTGAAAAGAGGAACTTCCTTTTTAACGCAATAACTCCTAATTTCTAGAATAATGATAAAAAAGTGGGAAGAAAATAAAAAAATGCAAGGATTCTCAATATCTTTGGAATGCTTTGCAAAAGTTTAAATGTAGTTGAAATTTTCAAGGAAACGATGAATAATTTTTTTAAACCCAAGAAAATGCAAGCTAATGATAATCCTCCAAACTTTTCAAAGATATTTTTAACACTTGTTCCAAAGTATAAAAACTCTCTACAACAATTTCAAGGAATAAACTTCAAACGAAGATAATAAACAATTTTGATTTCCTACTCAAATGCACTCAATAGATCTGAGAATGATGCCACTTTCCAGGTCCACTAATCAGAAAAATCAGAGAATATAATTGCAAAACTTGATTAATTGGAAATTCTCAAAGAAAAGTAATCACCCAAAATCTCAAAAACACACAAAATCAAGCAAAAAACCACAATAACCAAATATGGGGAGGCTCAGAAATCATATCGAACAAATCGAACAGATCAGGTGAGATGATTGGGAGTCACAAGGCTGAGTACATCAATGGGGGATTGAAATTTCCCACAACGACTAAATCACTCACTTGAATAGCTAGGACCCTAATCGACACTTAAATTTCACAATAGAGCCAAGGATAGAACATGTTGTACCTAGGGGTTCTGTGACTGTAAGGGGAAACAAACAGAACTCAGAAAATCAGACCAAAAACCAACTTTGAGAATTTTTTTATACTGAGTGCAAAGTACTGGAGGGAAACGTGCCTTACAAAGGTGCACCAGAGTGTTGGGATACCCAATGATGCACTTTGCAAACTGGGTAACTGCTTCAGTGACACAGGCTGCAAACTGACAGAAAGCATTAGTGACGCAGTCTGCAAACTGGCTAAGTGCATCAGAAACACAGTGACGCAGGTAATGAATGGCCCAGGTGCGTCAGGCGAGGTTCGAGCAACAAAAAATAAAAATTATCCAAGAATAAAAAGGTAAAAGGCCCAATGAAGATCCCAAATAGAGTCTTGATAGCCCAAAGACTCTTTGATGGTCAGATAAAAAGAGAGAAAGAACTTCGAATCTAGAGGCTAATTGGAAAGAAATTAATGAAACCAAAATTAAATCAAATTAAATAAAAAACTTGGACTACTATCCCCTATGGTCACCAAATTTGTTTACGGGCAATTTGTATGAGCGAACTCAAATAGATCTCTCTAGCTTAAATGGTTTAAGTCTAGAACAAATAAGTACACAACACGAGTATCTTTCCTAGATGAATAGAAATGCGAGACAAATGAAGAGATGGATTACCTCAATTTGCGCAATTACTTTCTCCCTGCTGCTCCAAGCTCCAAGTCTTCAGATATTTAGCTGCAAAACTAAGCAAAGCATGTGGAAACAAACAAGTGGTAAAATCATATGAACATGAATTGATCTAGATTAATAGTCAAAGAGGAAAATCCTAAATATCATTAACACAATTAAATTTATGGAAATAACTTTTATTAAATGTAATGAATGAAGTACATAGGGAAAGAATTTTACGACCAAATCTTTGATGTCATAACCATCCTTCCAACAATCCTAGCTTCCAAGATTGAATGCCTATCCTCTTAATGGATGAAGAGGGATCACCTAGAGAAAATTCACCAGCATAAGATTACTCTATCCTTCCTCCCTTGACAATGGAGAGGGGATTCATATATATAGATCTAAAGGGATAGGAGAGGTTGATTATTTAGGGGAGAGGCTTAAGGAACCATCCCACTATGTAAGGGGATCGACTTCCACATTCCCAGGTAAGTAGGGATAAGTCTCCACGCCATCCATGCTTTGAGAAGTTGCTCGAAGCTTCTCTTTTTGCATTTTAACCAACTTCGATGCACCTTGCACATGGGAAACATGCGCTAGAGAGCGATCAAATCACCTTGTACAAGAGTAGCCTACATCACCAACACGCTCTGCTAAGTTGCAGAGCGCATCACCTTGGACCTGACGCACCTTGATGGACAGCAGGGCACGTCGGAGTGACAAAAAAAGGTTAAAGAGGGAAGACAACAACTTCTATTTCATTGTTTTAGCTCAAGAACTTTAGGGATCAGGGAATACATATGACACATCAGTCATGGTGATGAGATTTTGGTGTAACACTAAGACACTACATAACTAACATCAAATTCCCTTCATGTTCTTCATTTGTCCTTAAATGTATCAATATATCATCTAAAAATACTTGAACAAATTTATGTAAATATTATCGAAATACTCTGCTCATCAAAGTCATAAAATCTTCTAGTGCATTTGTCAATCCAAATGACACCACCACAAATTTGCAATACCCAAGGCATGTTTTATATGTTGTCTTAGGAATACCTTCTTATTTGATTCTAATTTGTTGATAACCCAATATTAAATCTATATACAAAAATATTATTGCCCCTTTCATCTGGTCAAATATATTATCGATTCAGCCCACGGGGGGTAGAGCAATTGGTAATGAGTAATTGAGTTGAGAAGTTGAAAATGGAAGGTCACAAGTTCAAATCCCTGTGGGTACTTACTTAAAAAAAAAATCATTGATTCTAGGTAATGGATACTAATTCCTTATTGTGGTTTTGTTCAACTGTTGGTAACATATACAAAGCCTCCATGGTGAGATACTTGATCTAATAAACTACAAATCCAATCATTTATGAAGTTGCATTTGCAACTCTCTTATTACAGGTGTTGTCGTTCTATAAGGTGCTTTCGAAATTAGTTCAGTTCTAGGCTTGAGTTCAATAGTAAACTCTACCTCTCTTGTAGGTGGTAATCCTAACAAATTGTTAGGAAATATATTCACAAATTTTGATAATATGGGGTATTGCACCATGCTCTTAGTATCTTATTTCTTATTTATTTCCATCACATCATATATCTTACATCCTTTTCTAAGACTCTTCCTCATTTGTGCCATTGAACTAAATATTAAAGATACCCCTTTATTAACTCCATGCAAAAAAAATCTTATTTCCTTGATTATCTATAAAGTATAATTCCATATCCTTACAATCCAATATTGTTTCTTGAACTTTGAATAAATCCATCCCTTTGTTTATAGAATAGGATCCCAATTTAATAACATATCGTGACACTCAATGTATACAAACTCCAAGGTCAACTTCAAAATCTTTTAGTAACCTCCTTGCTTCTTATTTTACCCTTGATCCATTTCAACCAAGTTGATATCATTTTGATTATCCACCACTATCTCACATTTTCAAATATTCTTTAACAAGAAATATAACTATCAGTAGCTCCAAGAATATTATTAACAATGAAAAGTTTTTACAACATATTTTACCTGTCATCTTTGAAACAATAGATTGATGTTTTGCTTGATGATTGTTGATCATAGCATGAATATTTTCTACCCTACCTAAATTACCTATAATATTTTGAACCTATCCTTGTCCAACTACCCTAGATGCATGAGGGAAATATTGCTAAAAATGTGGCTCTCCACAAGTCCAACACCCCCCCTTAGGAGGTTTCCTTTGGCTATTGTCCTGAAAAAAGTAGTCCTACTACTTTGTTGTGTCTGTTATGGTCATTGCACTAGTGGTTTATATGGTGGCATCTATCCTCTAGGTTGATGTCTGTATGACCCTATCCATGGTCCTCTTGATGCACCACTATGTCATGTTGTTGGTCTTGATATAGTCCATGACTGTGAACCCTGTCCCTACCCTATTGAACTTGTAAGTCTAGATGATCTCATATGAAAACTACTCGTAAGATCCTCCTCAGCTATAAAAACCATCTATACTGCCTCATTCATGGTTTGTGGTAGCATAATACAAACCTTGGATCTTATGTTGTAATTGAGTCCATAAACAAACTTGTTTACCCACAATTTGTATGTAATAAAATGTTGTGAAAGTCTCAATAACTTCATGTATCAAGCCTCATGCTCTGATATAGATCTGCTTCCTTGACACAATGAGTTAAAATCAATGAGTTGTCTCTTTATGAAATCATGTAATGTGCTCTAAAACATTCCTCAAACATCTCCCATGAGATATCAACTACATCTATGCCTAGCTAAGGAAATAAGGTCTTCCACCATAATATGGCACTTCCCTTTAATTAGAAAATTCCCATTCTCATCTTTTGTTTAGAAGTAATCTCTTAGCTCGAAGCACATGTCCATGTTCTCTAACCACACTGCAGTTGCTTCCCAGTTAGTAGAACTCCAAAACTATGGAAATTTTACCTTCCCCAATTCCCAATAGGCATTGGAGTTTGATGGATTTCGAGATCCTTCTCCGTGAATGGACCCTCCAACATATTCCATATCAAGTCGATGGATCAAGGCTTCTGATGTACGTTGAAGTGAACACATCATAGTCATAACCTCACCTATTAGTATCTTCTCATGCTCCTCTTCCTTTAGAGGGGAATGTAGAGGTGTAGAATGAGGTGGTGATGGAGTACGCATAATGCATTCCTTGAAATAGTAAGTGTTGGCACATTTCCTGGTGGATGTAGGTGAACCACAGTTGAAAAAAAATACAAATATTTAAATAGTCTTCAATAAACCTCAAAATTTAATAACTATTCCATTGCAATAATAACTTGATCCAATTTATCGAAATGGTTCATATTATATATATATATATATAACACTCATATTGACGTATTATTTATACATCATTTTCATTATATTTGATGTATAAATAAATCCATTATATTTTATTCATAAATAAGTTTATTAAACTTTTGGATATAATTTAAATACTCAATTTCAAGATCTTGAATCTATATATATAATTTTATTTTAACCTTAATTTTGATATTCAATTTGAAATTAGCATGTGTTATATAAATATGATTAGGTCAGCATGTGTTATATAAATATGATTAGGCCATTTAGATAGATTTACTTTACATTCAAACCAAAATATAATTTAAAACTAATCCCAAGCCAAGGTTTAACCACAAGTGCAATATGTAGCTCATTTCTTTGTGGCAAGTCAATTAAAAAGGCTGCAAACCTTTAATTATTTAATGAATAAGTTGGAACCTTCTTAATCATCTATGGAATAAGTTGGAACTTCTTTTAAACATAAGAATTGGCAAAGTATTACATAGTTCGAATTAATTTGTATTCTCTTTCATGGATATCTATCAATCGATTTTTTATGATCCATGTTTTTAGTTACAATAATTTAAACGGATTCTCAATTCTATTTTTAATGTAACGTGGATTTAAATTGTAAAAATTTGTTAAAAATGAGTCTTTGTTTAATTGCACTGAGTGAAACAAGGTGCTCTACAGTCCAGTATAAGGGAGATGTTGTAACATGTGTGAGTTTGTGGAGTTTGTCGAGTGTAGTATGAGGGAGATGTTGTAACATGTGTGTTTGTCGAGTTTGTCAAGTAACATAACAAAATAATAACAAAATATAATTTAAAATATTGTTTGGTCGGCCATTAATAATAATAAAAAGACGTGTATTGGCAAGCTATTAACTATATAAACATTACATCACGGGTTTGTTACTAACAAAATAATTAAAAAATTTCATGTCGGCTCATAAAATAAAAAATTAATCTATTTTTAAATACAAATAAAAACTTAAAACTTAAACCCGGATCTAGATCAAATTTCTTGAGTTTAAATTTAAAAAGAAAATACACTTCAAGAAATTGAATTCCTCTCGGTGCATGGTTTGTAATGTAACATCCCAAAAATTGTTTAAAAATTGTTTAAATCTTATCAAATAAATGAATTTAAATAGATAAAAGGGCATGAAGAAAATAACATTGTTACAAGTCCATGGTTGCGTATGAAGAATAGGGATTCGTGACTCACGTTGAGAAAAGAGAACAAAACAAGCACAAAAATAAACTGAATGTCTATAGGGTCATTCTTGTAATTTAAGATTTAAATGATTATTGAAGACCATATTATATTCTTTCTTTGCAAAATTAATAGAATTACTATTTACGGTTTACACTCATGGTTAAAATTCAAGTTTTAAATAAAATTAGTATTTATTGCTTATTTTTATTGCTAAGATTCAAGCTTTAAATTTATTTATCTGAATTATATCTATATATATATATGATTAAGTGAAATATAAAATATATATGACAAAACTCAAGATTGATAGTAATAATTTTGTGATTGTGTAGAAATTAAGATAGATTAATGGTTTATTTCTACACATTAACTCACAAATATTCACTCAATAGGTTAGTATCACTAGTTCTATCTATCATTCAATAGGTTAGTATCACTAGTTCTATCTATCATTAAAGTGTATAGTAGTAATTTTTTCCTTACCTAAGCCTTTTTTTTAATAGTCTTTGAGACCCAAACCACTTGTCATTACATGCACTATTACCTTCTGTTTAGTTCATTATTTTATAATATTCACCGTTCCATATGTCAACCCATGCACATGTAATTTCATTATTATTTTAATTAAAAACTCATTATTCGTCACCTACAACTTCTTTTCCTATAATTTTCTGTAACGTCCCCATTTTAACCCCATTATATTAAAATATAAATAATGTAATATTGTTATAAAATCGTGGTGAGGAGCTCAAGGCCAAGGCCCCGCCATCGATTTAGTGATGCATATGGTTTACATGCTATCCAGGCACATTGGAATTTCAAATATCATGTAAATATGCATTTTAATAAAATACCCACAACTAGCTATGCAATGCAACAAGATGATTTTACAAGGAATTGGGAGGGAAAACATTCAAACCCTTGAACCAATCAAGTCAAGCCAAGTGTCAATGAGAGAACCCATAAAACCCTCAACTACCCATGTTGACTTTTGTACCCAATCATTCATTTCTCCCAAGAGTTGGTTGAGGTAGTTAATGCCTTGGGGATTGGAGAGGTATGGCTCTCCAAATTCAAGTATGGGCAAGCCACCCTTCATGAAAAATTGTGTTTTTGCTTCTTGGGAAAGAAAAGAGCCATGAATTGCTCCCTAAGCCATTACCCATCAACCAATTGCTCTCCGTCACGAGTTTGGAGCTACTTGGGTGTTTTCCATCCATGTTTCCTATGTTTTCCTTCATTCTCAACTGGGAGAAGGACGTTTTTGTTTTGGTAACCAGTGGGGAAGAGAACATATCGATTTGGGGTTTCAAAGAGGCCGTTTTGGCTATTTGAAATGCTCATAACCCGTGGGAGAAATCAGGTTTTCTCCCTGGGGATGAATTTCCTTCCCATAGTTCGTTTTGGGTGAGCCACGATTTGGGAAAAACCCATGGAGCCCATTTTGTAAAATACCTTTGCTGAAAATGTGTATCCATGCCCAGTTTTTGAGTTTGTTGTGTGTATGTGAATGTTGGAATTGAGATGGGTATCCATTGCTTTGGCTTGAGCTTGAGTGCAAGCATCCATAAATGAAGAGGGTTCAGATTTAGCCTGATAAACCCAACTGTGGACTGGCTTGGCTTAGATGAAATGATTATTTGGCTGTGTATGAGCTGGAATGTTCCCTTTTCCTTGTAGAAATCATGCTCAGCTCGGGGGTGGTCTCTGAGTGCTGAAATAATACAGGCTGGGAAGAGACCTCCGGTTGGGTGGAACATTGCAACGACATAGCTAGTTGTTTGGGACAATTGCACAACGAAGATAAGTGTTTTTCTGTCTATGTACTTGCTTCTGCAATGTTTAAATTGATGACTGTTTTTTATATGCTGTGTGCATATGATATGTGGGTGGATGGCTTTTAATTCCGCTGTGCATATTTGCTTAATTTGCATCTACACACTTTTGAATTTATGTGTATGAATCTAATGAATGGGATGAGTTTTATGAAAGCCCCAGAGAATAGAATCATGTTCCCTTCCAGGAATTGGGTCTGTGGGAGGGGAAGTTAGGGGACGTTACATTTTTACTGAAAAACATTTTTTCCTATAATTACTCCTAGATATTTCATTGATCTCTCCCTCTTTTCCTATAATTACTCCTAGATATTTCATCGATCTCTCTTTTTTCTTAAATTAGAGGTTGCACATGTAATTAGCATTTTTCTTATTGAAATTTAAATTGTTTTTATTTAATTTCACTCACCCAACTCAAATATCTTCCCTAAATTTTCTTGTAGATGTTTCCTAGGTTCCTTAATCTCCTCCTTAACATATGGACTAACTAGAGTGAGTAATTCTTATTTTAAATAAACCATTTTAACTAACTACACGTGCACACTACACTTATACACCCATTTTCTCATTAATTGCTATAATTAATTAGGTAAATATGAATTATTTAATTATATAGTTATCAATTAACTTTGCATTTTTTCCTAGATTGAAGGAGGATGGGCCAAGTGTACTGTCTAGATTGATTTTATGGGCATAGTTCAAAATTCCAAATAAACAATTATAAAAAAATAAATATAAAAAATAGCTAGTAGCTTATGCATGGATAACTAGTAGTTCATGCATGGATAATAGGTAGTGAAAGATAAAAGTGAAATGACTAAAAATTAGGTAGATTGTTGAAATTGTAGGTATCGGTTCTTGAGAGTGCACAATCTAGTTGCAATAGGTCGTTGAATTCATTTATGCATTCAAAAATACAATTTTAATTTTGACCAAAATTGTATAGTGGATTCTAATGATGATAAGCTAAGAAAATACAAACCTATAACACTATGCATTTATTATTATTATTATTTTATGATTTTGAATCTATTTGGATAATATATTAGTTTAGTTGTATTTGACAAGATCCAAATCTAAAAATAGTTAAACACTCTACTCCTTTTAATTATATTGATAGGTGTTTATATATTAGAACTTGGGGTGGAATACCATCTATGTTTTTCCTAGATTGAAGGAGGATGGGCCAAGTGTACCTTCTAGATTGATTTTATGGATATTGTTGAAAATTCCAAATAAACAATTATAAAAAAAAAATATAAAAAATAACTAGTAGCTTATGCATGGATAACTAGTAGTTCATGCATGGATAATAGGTAATGAAAGATAATCTATTTAATTAAAAAGGTAAAAGGTAGTTAAGATATAGACAACAGATGATTACAACTAAGCATAAAAAATAAATCTAACCCATTAAAAAGTGTTTAAGTCATAATTAAAACAACGAGTTATGTGATGAAAAGGCTATATTAAAGCATTCTATTGTAGTGGAGGTAATAGGGAACCTTACCATTCAGGTTTTTGGGGCTCCCATCCATTTTTATTCCGAGTAACACTTGAGATGGCTATGAAAATGAAAATGGAGCTTGCAAATATTGAAGAGAGCCCAGCGCCAGAGACAGAATGGTGTGAATTGACTGAAGATTTGAGAGAGGAGGTATTGGCAAGGCTCCCGATAGAATCTGTCTGTAAATTCAGAAGCGTATGTAAGCAATGGAACGTCCTCCTTTCGTCCACAAAATTCATAACTGGTCGATGGGCTGAGGCGCCTCTCAACAGCAAACCATGGCTGATTGTGTGCAATGAAAACGTTATACCGCCAATTTGTCTTTCGTATTGCTTCGTAAAACAGACCTGGAAGATCCCCCGCTACATCTCGCTTTCTTTTCTTACTGCCGATAACGCCATTAATATGTCAAGATCTGGACTTAGTTACCACGGATCTGCCGCAGGCCTAATCTTGGCGGACATCCCGGCTGGTCATACTATTGTGTGCAATCCACTCACAAGAAAATTCGTGCATCTTCCGCCAACGAGATACATAACGGCTGTCATGGCGAGAGGCATTACAGTGGACGAGTACAGTCCAGAATCATACAAAGTGGTCACCGTCGGTGTGGCTGGTACTCTGAAGATAGTTGAAATCTATGAGTCCTTTCACAAATCATGGAGCTTCGGCGGAAAGCTTCCCTGGGGTTTAGTGATAAATAATAGGAGTGGAGGGATCGTTTTCTGTGATGGTTTCTTCTATTGTATGACCCGGAGTCCTGTGGGCATTATGGCTGTCAGCATGCGAGATGGAGCATCCATTTTGGAGCCCTTGCCATTGCCCAACAACGAGAATAAAAATACAGTAATCAAATGGCCTCATCTGCTCACCTGCGGATCGCGGGTGCTTGTCTCGGGGGCCGCAGCTGTAGTTGGTGGGCATCGTTTGGATGGGGTGATTATCTGGGAGTATCAATATGATAAGACTGGCTCAGACTCCTCTCCGTGGAAGGAGATTGCAAGGATGCCTGAATCCATGTTGAACATTCTTTTGGATCAGAGATGGCCCTGGATTGAGTCCGTTGGAGTAGGGAATTACGTCTGCTTTAAAGCCTTTCGAGAAAGCAATGGACGTGGCTCTTTCGAGGTTGTAGTTTACAATTTAAATTCAAGCCCAGAAACCGAAGAATCTTGGACTTGGCTTCCCAAATGGCCCATTGCCACTGCTGAGCATCTGGAGGGCACGGCCTTTCAGCTGAAGGGCATGGCCTTTCAGCCCAGGCCAGACATGAAGGTACTTTGAAATGTGTCATAGTAATTGGGTGAAATGTGTCATAGCAATTGGGTAATAGTGTTGAGATTGACATCCATTTGTATTTTGTTGTGGTCGCTGTTTTTTTTTCAAATAAGAAGTTTTCAGGTATCAGAAGTTTTAGGTAAGTTTTGATTTAGGTTGATTTTTGAGTTATTGATATATGCGTCTTGCTGGTTGTTGTAGTGGTTTTTCTCTTTGAGGTATAAAAAGTTTTATGTAAGTTTCAATGTGATTTATGGGTTATTGGTTTATATGATTTACTTATTATTGCATATATTCTTGAAAAGTTATTAAATTTTCACAATTTAAAAAAAAAATTGTATTTAAGATACATTTGTAATTTGCTGTATTCACTTATATTTTATCTTAAATATGAAATCTTAAACATTAATTTTTTTTATATTATTTTAAAATTGTTATTCTTACTCACCGAGATCTAAATGTTTAAGAGTCCAATATGAAAAATTATTAATATTAATCTAAATGCAAACTCAAGATATACAAAATATATTGGAAATTATAATTAACATCAAGATCGAAGTGCTAGATATTAAACTCCGCATAGTAGATGCTTAATGACTAGATCTAATGATTTAATGGTAGGATGATGTAAATTGAAATGAGATGCATTTGTATCTCAGTATATATTGAAATGGGTTGTGTGGATGGTTTTGAGTTTTCAAAATTAAATTAGTGTTATCAATTTAGATTGAGATCCTTCTTATTCAAAGAAGGATTTTTATTATAATTAAGTTATATATATGTATGAGAAACAAAAATGGTGAGAAGAGTGAAAAATGTAACTCTTTATTGATTATACATGTGAAATATATGTAAAGATTAAAAAATATCTATTTCTTTTAAAATCTCGGAAGTTTTTAATATTTTATTAAGTCATATTTGTACAAATCTTGATTTTTATAAAAATAAAGAAAAGTTGTCAAGCTTAATAGTTTAATATAAAAAAAGTTTGATTCTTAATTATGTAAAGATTGAAAGTTACATTAGTATAGTGAACAACTTACTGCAATGTGTATCTAAAAAAATGTATTTTTACAGGTAAATAGAAATGAGATTTTTTTTTAATGGAAAAAATAATATTAAGTTTAAGTAGTAGAAATCTTTAAAAATAAAATTTTGATTTTTATAATTTAGTATTTATAATATTGATTTTTATAACTAGAATTTATAATGTTGATTTTTTTTTATGTCTTTATTTCTCAAATTAAATTTAATTAATTAATTATTATTATGTATTATGATGACGATGAGACCTTAAGAAAGAAAAGTAAGAAATTATTTGATTTGTTTTAGAGTTTTATTTCTATGTTCAAAATGCTTGGAGAGGAGTCTTCCTAAATTACAATAATTTTGATGAGATAGAAGATTGGGTAGGTTTGGAGAGAGATACTTTTGATCTTTAACATTAGGGTTAATGACATTCTTGTAATATCTTAATTTTCTTTTATTCTCTAAATTTTCATCATGCCACAACTTTTCTTTGAACTTTGAAGTAATATATTTTTAATATCATTTATATTTTGCAAAGTGATATTTTTGTCAACCCCTCACATCTTTAACCAAGACATGACATCTTTATGCCAATCTCGCTTGAGCCTCAAGTGGTTTGAGTGGAATTTAAAGCAATTTTCAGAAGCCTTTGATCTCCCAAGTTATTTATTTTTTTCTTGTACATTAAGTACATGGTCACAGCTATGCTCTCAATTGGGAAAGACCCACTTCAATAAGGAGAATAGGATATGGTGTATTACTTTAATTTTAAAATTGTAAGTTATAAAACTTTTCTATTTGCTCAATCCTTCTCCAAGATTCTCAAGAGAGGTCACAGCCCCAAAATTCACACCCATACAAAAGAACTAGAGTGACGAGAGTTTCAAAGAGGAATTTGTTTTTATCCCACATCACAAACTTTATTGACTTACAATTGTATTCAAGACCAAAATAATCTTTCCACACTCCATCGATCCTTTTCTCAATCTTGTATTTCCAGTTAAGCTTGTGATGGATATCATTCCCAAGATATTTGTAGGAATTCACTCCCTCCAAGTTTCTATTATCATACAGAAAATGAGTAAAAGTGACCTTATTAGATTTTATAAACATAACTTTGGTTTTGTTAGCATTGAAAGTCATGCCCATACTAGAGTAGAAATCCCTGAGAATTCGTAATTTCTTATCAAGATTATAGGGACATATTGTTAGAAGAATGATATCATCAACATAAAAGAGGATGATGGCAATTCCTGTTAACGTCATGCCAGTGCAGCCTACCTCTATTAAACAACCTTTTAATTTATCCTTGTATATCCGAAAATGCTAGGTGAGAGGGAGAAACCTTACTTAACTCCTATATTACAATTAATATCTTCCAACCAACCTTCAGTGTCCTTAAACTTAGCAATGACACATACAACCTTGTTGCAATGGATATCAACTCAAAATGAATCTTTAAATTTTCTAATATTTCCCACAAGTTAATCCTAGGCACTATATCAAAAGCTTTCCTAAATTCCACAAAGAAGCAAAGGAAATTGAGCTTATTATTGTGACATTTATCTACAATGATCCTGAGGGTAATGAGGTGGCATATGATGAAATGATACCTTTTAAAATAAACTTTCCCTTTAGCTCTTTTACCTTTATTTTCTAGCCACATGTTGATCTTATTTTCCAAAATAATACCATATAACATAGCTAAGAGAGGGCTAATCATAATGGTCCTATAATTAGAGGGGTTGTTTTTATTATCGCTTTTAAAAGTGGGTACAATAAGGCTCTAAGTACAAGGTTTGGGGAAGCCTTACTTGAATTATAGGTTGAAGAGCTTGTGGATGTAGGGATGAGGACATACCCCCCAATTTTCAGGATTTCAACTTGGTAGCCTTCATTGTTCTTAGCTTTCCCATCCACGAGGCACTTAATCCCAACATATATATATTCTAAACAAAAAACTTATTCTTCCATAAAAAGGGGTTGAATGTTGTCCACGACATCTTTTGATTCATAAAACTTTATAAGATATGAATTCCAATATACTTAAATAAAATCATATTATTCTCTTTAGTTTTGCGAGTTAGAATTTGTCTCTATAATTTCTTAGGATCCATCTTAGATAGGTGTAAAAGCTTCTCCTGCTTATTTATATAGATCTTTTTTTTCTTTTAATGAGAAATTTGTACTTGTTTATGTTAGAGTTTGCACTTTAATTCAATTTAGTTAGATATTTAAATTGAAATATAGACAAGCACATCAAAACACAAAAGACAGAAGAATTTTCCTCGGGGAAACCATAAAGGAGAAAACCCCGCAACTTCCCCAAAATAGATTTGTCACTAGTACAATATCAATCAAGATGGAAAACCAAACTATAAGATGTCTTTTGCAGCTCTCTCTCTTTCTCCTCCAGCGAACTTGTCTTCTCTCTCACTTGGTGCGAACTTACTTGAGTGAGTGTGTGTGTCAAATGAGAGAGTGACCCTCTCTATTTATACTTTAAGTGAGGGTAACCTAATTCCTCAATGGGGATGACTTGTCTAACTAACTGGGCCGACCTGTACTAGGGAGAATAAAAAATACATTTTACATTTGACCTTTGGGGAACTATTTCCCCGACTTACAATGGAGGTTTTACCTTGATATTATTGCATGACCAAATACAACAATGGCATCCTTGAACGAAAGAAAAAAAATCCGATGGAGGTATAATAAAAAATATAATAATAATATAAAAAAGAATATCTTCTGAAGTTACATTTACAATAGCACTCCCTCTTAACTAGGAAGGTATTCTCTCGCCACATTCATCATCACTCTGGATAGAAACTATGGACAATGTCATCATCGTTGGATCATCATCGTCGTTGGATAATCATCAACACTGGATCATCATCGTCGATGCCGAAGCAATCCTGATCTCGTTGATCATTGACTAGTGACATCTATCGAATCTATTTGTCATGAGAAGTTCTATAGAGCCAACCCTTTTTCATGTTGGATATAGGCCTAGATCTCATATAGGTATTCATAATATCTATGAGCAATCCATCAAGTAGGTACATCCCGGGACCACACATTAAATTGCCACCGCAATCACCTACATCTCCTACTATCATCTCATCGTATCCATATCATCTCATCATAACACACAAAGAGAATCCCAGGTCCATACATCATGTCCATTAGAACACCTGCGTCTTTCACCTAGTGGATAGAACCCAGGAGCACCCCAGGTGCATTACGTATCTCTCTCAGTCAACTTGCATCTTCAAACATGTGGATACAGCCTAGGAGAACTCAGGTGCATTGCGTCCCTATGGACCACCTGTGTCTTCCAGCATGTAAGATACATCCCAAGCGCACCCCAAGTGTCTTTATGACCAGTGGACCTACCAGCATCTCCAAACATGTGGATACAACCCAGGAGAACCCTAGGTGCATTATGTCCCTATGGACCACCTGCGTCTTCCAGCATGTGAGATACATCCCTGATGCACCTGCATCTTCTGGTTTCATCACTCCCTCTTTTGAGGAACGTCGATCTGGATAACACCAAGCTTTTCTCTCTAGTACTCGAACTTCACTCTCTCTAATAGCTTGGTCAACACATCAGCTATTTTCTCGTCTGTCGCCACATATTGGAGATTCACTTCTCCTCTCTGCACCATATCCCAAATATAGTGATAATTGATCTCAATATGCTTTGATTGTTCATGGAACATCGGGTTCTCAAACAACTTCATGTAACTCTGGTTGTCACAGAAGATACAAGTCGCCTCGAGCTCAAGATCAAACAAATCTTAGAGTAGCTTATGAATCCATATTGCCTCATAACTGGCCGAACAAGCTGGAACATACTCTGCTTCTCATGTACTTTATGCCACGCATGACTGCTCCCTGCTAAACCAGGAGATCATGTTGGATCCCAGACTAAAGCAACATTTTGAAGTTCTCTTCTTGTCTGTGGCACTTCCTGCCCAATCTGAATCAACATAACCATGCAGGTTAATCCTCTGATTCATCTCATACTTGATTCCATACTCAATCATACCCTCTAGGTACCTAAATATATGTTTTGCAGACGTCAGGTGAACATGCCTCGTATCTGTCAAGAACTAGCTCAGAGTGTTCACAGCAAAACATATGTCAGGTCTCGTGTTTGTTAAGTACATTAACGAACCAATCATATTCCTATACATCGTGGCATCAAATGTCTTTGAGGAAGCATCACATAGTAGCTTCAAGTTTGATGCCATAGGTGTGGCCATTTCCTTGTCGTCCATCATTCCGAACCTCTTTAGAATCTCTACTGCATACTTTCCTTGACCAAGGAAAATCCCATCCGCACTCTGCTACACCTCCATGCCTAAGAAGTAGTGCATCATTCCAGGTCCTTCATCTCGAACTTTGTGGCAAGCCTTCTCTTTGTATATGAAATGAGCTCATCCTCCCCTGTTACAAATAGGTCATCTACATATAACGGTAGTATCATTGGTCTTCCGCTCTCAACCTTGAAGTAAAGGTTGAAATTTGCTTTACTCTTGGTAAATCCTAAGCTCATCAGAAAGTTTTCCATCCTGTCGTACCATGTCCTCGATGCACTACAACAAAACCCTGTGATTAGTGTCTCTTTTAGCTCCCTTTTTGGCATTCACTAACACTTTTAGTGTATTTTTCTTCATTTTCTAAGCAAAGTTGGCGCTTTTCTTGGTGTTTTTTGCATCCTTTTTTAAATTAGGCGCTAAACTGGACGCTAATTGCATCCACTTTAGTGTCCACTTTAAATTCCACTTTAGTGCCAAGAATAACACTAGGCATAACGCCCTCAATAGCACCTAGTTTTACTTCCTTTAGTGCCAGAAATAGCATCCTCCGTAGTGCCAAGCTTAGCACCAAGTTTAGCTTCCTCTTTCACGCCAGTGTTTAAACCAAGAATTGAGCCTAGTTTGGCTCCCTAAGTTGCACCAAGATTTAAGCTAGTATTAGCCCCATGTTTAATGCCCAATTTAGCTTCCTAATTGTCGGTAGGTTTAGCACCAAGTTTTGCGTCTACAATAACGTCTAGTGTAGAATCTAGTTTTGCTCCCAAAGTACCACCATGTTTTCGCTCCTAGTATTGCGCCTAAATTTTCTCCCAAAATAACATCAAGTTTTCCTCCTAGAATTGAGCCTAGTTCAACATATGAGTTACTTAATTGATGGGATAGAGGCTATTGGTTCTTGTAGTTGAGGGTTAGATTTGCGAGGGTTAAAATTGTAAGCTATAAAACACTTTTCTATTTGCTCAATCCTTCTCCAAGATTCTCTAGAGAGGTTGCAGCGCCAAAATTCACACCCATACAAGAGAACTAGAGTGACGAGAGTTTCAAAGAGGATTTTTTTTTTATCCCACATCACAAACTTTATCGACTTACAATTGTTTTCAAGACCAAAATAATCTTTCCACACTCCATTGATCCTTTTCTCAATGTTGTATTTCCAGTTAAGCTTGTGATAGATATCATTCCCAAGATATTTGTAGGAATTCACTCCCTCCAAGTTTCTATTATCATACAGAAAATGAGCGTAAGTGGCCTTATTATATTTTATAAACATAACTTTGGTTTTCTTAGTATTGATAGTCATGCCCATACTAAAGTAGAAATCTTTGAGAATTCTTAATTGCAAGTATCAAGATTATATGGACATATTGTTAGAAGAATGATATCATCAACATAAAAGAGGATGATGACAATTCTTGTTAACCTCATGCCAGTGCAACCTACCTCTATTAAGCAACCTTCTAATTTATCCTTGTATATACCAAAAATTCTAGGTGAGAGGGAGAAACCTTACTTAACTCCTATATTACAATTAATATCTTCCAACCAACCTTCTGTGTCCTTAAACTTGGCAATGACACATACAACCTTGTTGTAATGGATCTCAACTCAAAATGAATCTTTAGCTTTTCTAATATTTCCCACAAGTTAATTCTAGGATCTATATCAAAAGCTTTCCTAAAGTCCACAAAGAAGCAAAGGAAATTGAGCTTATTATTGTGACATTCTCTACATCAATCCTGAGGGTAATGAGGTGGAATATGATGAAATGATACATTTTTAAATCAACTTTCCCTTTATCTCTTTTACCTTGATTTTCTAGCCATATGTTGATCTTATTTTCCAAAATAATACCCTATAACATGGCTAAGAGAGGGCTAATCATAATGGTCCTATAATTAGAGGGGTTGTTTTTATTGTGTTTTTATTATCGCTTTTAAAAGTGGGTACACTAAGGCTCTAAGTACAACGTTTGGGGAAGCCTTACTTGATTGCTAGATTGAAGAGATTGTGGATGTAGGGATGAGGACATACCCCCCAATTGTATTTCATCTTGGTAGCCTTCAATGTTCTTAGATTTCCCATTCGCGAGGCACTTAATCCCAAAATATATATCTTATAAAGAAAAAACCTATTCTTCCATAAAAAGGGGTCGAATGTTGTCCACGACATATTTTGATTCACAAAAATTTATAAGATATGAATTACAATACTTCAATACAATCATATTATTCTCTTTAGTTTTGCGAGTTAGAATTTGTCTTTAGAATTTCTTAGGATCCATCTTATATAGGTGTAAAAGATTTTCCTGCTTATTTATATAGGTCTTTTTTTTCTTTTAATGAGGAATTTGTACTTGTTAATGTTAGAGTTTGCACTTTAATTCAATTTAGTTAGATATTTAAACTGAAAGATAGACAAGCACAACAAAACACAAAAGACGCACAAATTTTCATCGGGGAAACCATAAAGGAGAAAACCCTGCAACTTCCTTAGAAATAGATTTGTCACTAGTACAATATCAATCAAGATGGTCTTCTGCTCTCAACCTTGAAGTAAAGGTTGAAATCGTCTTTACTCTTGGTAAATCCTAAGCTCATTATAAAGTTGTCCATCCTGTCGTACCATGTCTTGGGTGCCTGCTTCAAGCCATACAAGGATTTCTTCAACTTGCACACATGATTATGTCTGTCATGTGTCTCGAATCCTAGTGGCTTCTCCACATACACTTCCTCTTCAACTACACCATTCAAAAATGTTGTCTTGACATCCATCCGGTGCACCTTCCATTTCATTACTGCAGCCAATGCAATTATGGATCTTATGGAAGTGTATCTTGCTACAAGTGTAAATGTCTCCTCGTAGTCTACGCCTTCCTTCTAGGTGAAGTCACGTGCCACAAATATTTCCTTGTGTTTTTCTATGCTACCATCTACAACATGCTTGATCTTGTAGATCCATTTCGAAGTCACAACATACTTCCCTACTAGTATTGGAACTATCTCCTAGACATCATTCTTCATAATCGTCTGGTACTCCTCGAACATGACATCCTTCCATTCCTTCTTCTCTGCTTCTTCCTCGTAGTTGGAAGGTTATTTATCAATGATGTCACATAGCAGGGCCACATAGCTGGAGTATGGTCTGGGTATCTTGCTTTCTCTGTGTATCCCATCTAGAGCACCATACTTCTCTGCATCTTGTACTACTTCACGTTCCCATGTTGGTCTTCTCTTGTGGGTGTTCTTTTCATGAGGTGGATCTATAGGTTCTTGTGGTTCTGCCATGTCGCATTCTTCATGATCTTCTTGAATCGCTTCTTCCATCACTATTTCTCTAATTCTAGGAACATTAGGTTCTTCATTTTCTTCAATATGTACTTTTCTTGATTTGTTGTATGTTGAATCTTCATCAAAGGTTACATCTATGCTGATCTCAATCTTCTTGAATCCTGGGAAGTATATTTGGTAGGCTTTTGATGTTTGATTGTATCCCACAAATATTCCCTTCTTTCCTGAAGGATCTAGCTTGGTTCTCTTTTCCTTTGGGATGTGTATGTGCACCGGGAATCCACATATTTTGAGATTACTGACTTTTGGTTTCTCACCTGGGAAAGATTCTTCGGGAGTTCTGTTGTTCAATACATGGTGAGGTGTATGGTTTTGTACATACACAACTGTCCGTGTTGCTTCTTCCCATAAGTGCATCGGAAGATCCTGATCATGTAGCATTGCTTTTGTTGTTTCCATTAGTGTTCTGTTATTTCATTCTACAATGCCATTTTGTTGAGGATTGTAGGGAGTGCTAAACTCCCTCTTAATCCCAGATTCTCTGCAAAGTTCCTTGAATTCTTCTAAAGTGAATTCTTCGCCATTATCTAATCGTAAGGTATTGATCTTCCTTTCATCATGATTTTCGACGAAGGCTTTGAATTCCTTGAACTTGCTAAATAATTCCTCTTTTCCTTTCAAGAAATAAATCCATGTCTTACGGGAAAGGTCATCTATAAAAGAGACATAGTATACATACCTACTTAATGATCTGGAAGACATGGGACCACATACATATGAGTGGACTATCTCCAATATTCCTTTTTCCTTGCTTTCATTTCTAGGGAATGTCTTCTTCACGTTTTTTTCTTGCGCACATCCCTTTCAAATGCATTCATGCTTTGTCTAGATTTCTGGTAGTCCTGAAACTACTTTACTTGCAATTGGTAGTGCTCTATAGTGCACATGTTCAAGCCTCATGTGCCATAATTCATTAGGTTCCATGGAGTCATGAACCAATGCTTGTTCTGGTTGTCCTTTCAACTTGTACAAGGCTCCTTCTTGCTCTCCAATTATTGTTGAATCATCTATTGTCTTTCCTTTTGAACACATTAGAACTTGTACATCAACAAATGAAACCCTCAGTCCCTTGGAATCTAATGCTGAGATGGAAAGAAGATTCTTTTTCAATCCTAGTACATAGAGAACATCTTTCATCTTTAATGATTTGCGAGAATCTAGTTTATAGGAAGATTCTCCACTTTCTTTGATGGAATATTGATAATCATCCCCAAGTTTCACCTTGTGAGGTGACTGATGTTCTGATAAGTTGACAAAGGATTCTTTGTACCCCGTCATATGCTTGGATGCTCCACTATCTACAATCCAATCATTGCTCCCATGTGTGATGGTGCTTGTGAGTGATGATATTAAGACATATTCTTCATCACTTGAAGAATCATCCCTTTCCTTTATGGTTCTTTTCCTTGTTGGTTCATCATCTTCAGTAGTGTGAGCATGATGCCTCTTCTTGTTGGTTTTCTTGGAGGATCCTTGATTTATGGGACAATTTATTGAGTAATGTCCCTTCTCATCACATGTGTAACATCTGATACTGGAGAGATCCCTTCTAGGTCCATGGTGCCTTCTGGATCTATTGTGATGATGGTTCTCCCTCTTCTTGTGATTTCTTTTGGTGTGAGAAGGTAGATCTTGGTCATCATTAGCTCCCATCTTCTCTTATCTTTCTACTAGTAGAGATTCTTCTTGGGTGCATTCCTCCCATAGTCTGTTGAAGGTGATCAACTTCTTACTAGCACATATTCCTTGAATGAATGAGTCCCATGATCTTGGGAGACCATTCAAGGTGGTCATAGCAATCTCTTGTTCTTGTACTTTGTCTTCCATTGCTTCAAGTTTCTCCTTGATTTGAGAGACCCTTGTGAAGTAATATTGCATGGTCTATGAATGTTGGATCTTCACATTCTTGAGTTGGTTCCTTAGTGTCATCTTCTGATTGATGTTCTTCCCTTCAAATATCTTCGTCAAGGAATCGAACATATCCTTAGGAATATTCAATTATAATACATGAGGGATGAGGTGATCTTTGATGGAGTTTGCAATAATCCTCTTGGGCTTGACCAATTTCTTATTGTGGATTGCCTTTTCCTCTTATCCCTGTGGTACTGGAACCTCCTCATTGACATACTTGTCCAAATCATTTTCTTCTGGGACAAGAGAGATTCTATACTTTGATGCTTGGAAGTTGTCAGATCCTTCAAGATTATCCTCAAGCTTGGTGTGATTTATCATTTTGAAAATGAGAACCTCAAATGGAAATAGAAAAGAATTAGTTCTTACAAAATTAAGATTCCCAACCTAGTTCTGGAGCTGGTTAACCTAGGGTTTGTCAGAGAAACCCTAATTTTGAAAACTTGGAATTTTTCACTTCTCCAGGATAAGAAGATGATCCTCCTCAAGGATATTTGTCCAGTGTACTCCTTTTCTTGGATTGGTGGATGGAAACCACAAACGTTTGATGCCCTAGTTTTCTCCCGGCACTAGCGACTGGTTCAAAAATGAAAATTATTCAAATTGAATTTTGCTTCCTCCAAAATATGTTCCCTCCTAGGGTGTGCTATCCTAGCCTTATTTTCTTGATGATTTGTGGGGAGAATACCTTGAACTATGAATCCCTAGCTTCCCTCTTGTAATGTCCCCATTCAAATAAATCTCAAAAGAGAAAATTCCACCAATCTACTAGTTTCCTAGGTTGGGGTGGAAACATTTGGATTTTGAATAAGGGATATAATAAACCCAAAATGGACATTAGCTAGACATAAATATCTTAAAAGGGGTTAAATAAATATTTACTATAGGAAAATAAGGAGCACACTTGGTCATGGAGACACATTGGTTGTGTGGGACCCACACAAAGCTAGATTCCTCATGCCACATGGCATCCTATTCTCACCCATTCGAATCCAAGGTGGAGTCTAATGTTCTTGGGGATTTGGAAGGTAAATGTACTTGGAATGACTCAATGAAATTCGAATTGGAGTGGAAGAGTAAATCCCATGGAAGAGGAAGAGGCATTTGAGAGAAATTGAGACACTTGGGCTAGATTCCCTAGCTTCTATGGCAACAATGGTGAAGATACTATGACATCTATGACACAAATCAGACCTGATTGCTGAAATATGACATATATGACATGGAATGGCTAAAAATATCCTCCAAGAGGGTGCACAAGGGAGTTAGGGAAGCCAAAGAGTCATCCATTCGAATTGAGTGAAGGAGGAGGCTAGGAATGGAGGGACAAGTGGCACACATTGGAATCTCTTCCCAATTTGAGTTGGAATGAAGCTCATGAATGGAATTAGAGATAAGGAGGTATTTGGAAGTTTATAAAAGTTAAGAAAAAATAAGGAGAGTGTCTTTTGATCATTTCTCATTTTTTATATTGGAGAGCATAGCTTGTCCATGCTTGTGGAGTGTTTACTCTACTTGCCTTAGTACCAATTTTGAGGGTGAAAGATTCCCATCCTAATTGGAAATTGGAGAGGTCATTCAGACCTTTCGATTGGAGCTAAAATGGAGTCATTTTTTGCAGGTTTAAGCCACATGGAATCTTGTGACATTCTCGTCTTCAACTTGTTTCCTCAACTTTTCTCTTCATGTTTTGGCTCTTGGAGGACGAGCGCACTTGGTGAGATTTTGTTCTCTTTGGGGGAGCTCTCGTGGCCCCATTTATTTGTATTCTAATATATACTCTGTATTTAATGCTCATAAGAATATCATGTCTAAATACCAAGTGGAACTACGTAAAAATACCGAACAATACATAAATGGTACCATTTTCCCTACATCTTGTTGTGAGAGCTTGAAGTTGCTTTATTTCAACTTGTATCAATTCATATATGTGATTTTTATGATTTATGGAGATTCATTAATGTATTGAATAAGTTTCATATACATTTCATAATCCTTTGGAACATAAATCTCGAATTTCATAGCAAGTGGTGAAGTTTACTAGCATTTCCCCCTATGTGAAGACATGTCCACAAACCTATGATTTATGGGAATTGTAGAATACTTTAGAAAATGATTGATGATGCATTTGGGATCCCATTATTCCTTTAACAGTAACATGTCTATTTTCTTAAATTTAGGAAGGTCTTACAACATTTGGAAAACCATCTTTGACCACTACCCTTGGGGGATTTGAACCTCGATTTGACTAGTAAATTGCCCTATCTTTCCCTGATTGTAATTGAATGCTACAGAAGTATTTTGATAATTTCCAAGCATCCATCAGCCTCATTTTTATGTAGTAATACCTTCCAAACACATTCATATCCAATTCGGAAACATTTGGATCCATTTGAGTCGTTACTAGTCTAAGGGTCGAATTGGCCAAAATTTGCAATTTTTCCTACTTTTTACAAATTCATTAAAAGGGAAACTACAAGTGGTATCAGATAATTGTCCTTGCACCCGTGCATTAATATCATACATTGAAGAATAATTTTTAGCCATGTCTTACTATTATGATGAATCCTATGAGTACAGTGCTTATGAGTAGTATGCAGATGATTGTGAACAATATGAGGAGAATGTGAATGGTATGAGGAAGAGGTTCCATCATGCAGAACCTATTACAATTTCATAAGGAATGAAGGTTATTATTTGTTGGTAAAAATATATGCTATCTAATTCAACACTTAATTGTTAACCCGGGAAGGTAGCTTGTGAGATGCAAACACTATATGTGCGGGACTGAAGGTTTAAACTACCCTAACCTAACCTAAAGTTGGTAATTTACCTAGAATTGAGTAAGGGTTCTGAATTATCAATTGCAAGTGAATGATATTTGAAAACCTAATTACATTACTTAGAATCAATTCAAAATGAAATACTACCTAACAATCTAACCCTACTGACGAGAAATCAAAAGCATGCACTCTAAATTATTTTATCTCTAATGACCATTTTATAATTGAAATATGCAATGCCTATCTAGTCTCTACCTTATCAAGACTTCAACCTATATTATAAAACTTCAAATACAAAAGGAACCTAAGAAAAACTAAGCATAACTCAAATGGCTGGAAATGAACTCAATTTGCAAGCAAGACATAAACAAAGTAAATCATAAGCTAAGGCATTTTAATCAACTATGAAAAGATGATGCAACTGATCTATGATTGAGAAGCAAATCTATGATGAACTAATTTATGTGAGTTTTACAATCAAACCATAAAACAACTGAAAACTAATGCATCTTCGAAATCCAAATAAGACTATTCAGTTTGAATTTGAAATTGATTTATATTCCTACTGAAATGAAATGACTGAATCAACAATGGAACTAGCAAAGTATAAAGCAATGATAAGCTATGCAAATGAAGATGAAAGACTAATTATAAATTCAAATGGGAAATGAAGATGAAATGTCGAACCTACTTGTAACTACTAAAAATTGATAAGGTCTATGGTAACATATTAAACAAATTTATGCTATCTAGGTTCCGAGCATAAAAACCAATGAAAGTAGATCATAAGCTACTTAAATCATAATCAAAAGACAACTGCACTACTCTTATTTAAACCAGAACTATTCCCTATTTGCACAGTAAAATGTATTTTCAATGTAAATGAGTTTCATCATCATTAAAACTGAAATAATTAATCTATGTGTTAATGTAAAACTGAATATGAAATGAAATATGAAATATTGAAGGGTGATTCGAATCCCAACTAACTACAAAACATCATGAAATGCTAGAAAATTAACCTATACCCTAGCTAACTATTTATGTATAAAATGAAATACTGGAAATTCTGGAAATGACTGAAAATTCTGTCTAAGTGCAAATGGAAGGGTGAAAGATAGGATGAAAGGCAGTATGAACGAATTGTGCAAATGGAGTGCTGAAAACAGTCTGAGTGAAGGCACGAACAAAATGTTGAAAAACAGTCTGAATGAAGGTGTGAACGGAATGCTAAAAAATAGTTTGAGTGAAGGTGTGAATGGAGTTCTGAAAGACAGTCTAAACAAAAGTACGAATGGCCGACTTTATGAGTTCTGAAGATGCAATATTACATGAAAACAAAAGAAAATTACATTTTATGAACAACACAACAATTACAACTATTGAACAACTCGAAATATATCTATTCTATGATCTAAGTAAACCAAAGACTTATCATTTTGAGAATTAAATACAATTATACTATACGAATTCAAATTGCAAACTAGTTTTGAGCAAAGCGAAGCTTGCTCTACTATGAAAGAAAACTAACTATCAGCATTCAAAACAAGAGTCTATTTGACTAATCCTAGAGCTTAATGTCCTATGTAAAAGAAACTACTTAATTGCATTCAACCTAAAGACTAATTCCTTTTGTGAATTAACTTAACAAAATCAAATTGCCATTCTTTCTAGTAAATGAAAACTATAGCAATGCAACTATCTATTGGATCCAACGTGCAAATGAGTTAGAAATGAATTCAAGTGCATAAGCAAGAACGGAATTCAAACCCTAACCTACTCTACAATCCACAACACTATTTGCATGAAATAAACTAGAATACTTTTGTGCAAAGCAAATTCTATTACTACTGTACGAGGAAAATTTAATCACTACTATTAATTGACATACTATCTACAAAATACAGTAAATGCCATCTACAAAATTCAACAAGACATTATCTATGAAATAAAAGGCTATCTAACAAATACTATCTACAAAATGCATGAAATAGAGATCTCTTTTCTTACTTAACAATCTATGATGAGCTCATATCACTTAACACATAGCACGAATGAATGGAATGAAATGTTTATACAATAAGACAAGATAGCAATGATTTGAACATATACAGGGAAATACGATATTCACACACAACAATAATAAAAAGAATAAACACAACTACTTATTTGACATTAAGAAAACAATGGATGCTTCACGTTGTCACTGAGGGGCCCTCCCAGAGAACAACGATCTATCCTTACAAACTATTCAATGGATGGGTTCATGCAAAGACAAAAACATAGAGCAGAACAATGCTTATATTAAAAAAATGAAGAGTATTTACAACAGTAGTAACATAACATGCCCTTCTCATCCCTATGGGGCTCTATTTATACAAAAAAAAGCATTGGGGAGTGGCTAAAACCGAATCCCCAAACCCCTGTACCATTAAAACCAATTTCTATTTTTGAAAAAATGGCCAACCACGTTTTCTAGGCATATATGTTTCAAGGAACCACGACCGGCTTCCAAATGGCTTCGAATTTCCACAAAATTCTCTATGGGTACCTATATGGGCCTATTCTGCACAAAACCCATGTGTCAGAATTTTCAGTTTCGCCTCTGTATGCCTGCAAATCCAACCCGAAATTTTGCTCTGTTAAAAACATGTTTTTGACAGAATCTTTGAATTGCAAGCTGCTCACATTTAAAGGGTTATGGGTGAGATCTGATAGGTGGAGAAGCATGAGAGGACCACCACGAACAAAAGCCACGTTTCTGTTTTTTCCATTAATGCCTCTAAGTACCCGAACCAATGATTTCGTAGGTGCGAATGATCGTCTGAATGTGAATGACAGTCCAAATGGGCATCCGAATGACCTGTAATGGAAATTAGTTCATAAATCCGGATTCTGAGTGGAATTGATGCTGGGTTGTTGCATGACTTGATTGTCGGTTGGGTTTGCTGGCTTCAAACCATGGCTGGGTTGTTGGTTGCCTTTCCTTGTCATCCTTCTTCACGTGAGCCCTCTTAATTCTCACGGTGCATGAGTTTATCCTTTGTGTCTTGTACATATTATTCACGGCCTGCATAGAATAAAAAAATGCTAGTTAACAAAAAGAACTAAAGTATGAAATAACAACATGATTTATATTATTCAACATGGAGTTTTAAAATGGTTTTATGTCTTTTTAAAGAGGAATGGTATATATAATAACTTTACCATTTAAACAACCAATACCACATTCACGTTGACATGTAATAAAGTATTAAAATCCACAAAATAATCCACTTTTAAAATGATTAAAGTTAGAAGAATTGTTTTAATATTTAATTTCCTTTTTTTAATATTTTATTTTTATTTTTATTTAAATTTAAACGAACGCTTAAAAACTCATCATCATTTTGTGGTTTCAGTTTGTATATGCAGGATCAATAGGACTTAGAAAGAGTTAGAAGATGAAGGTATCGCGGGATCAATGAGATCTAGAAGACAAAGGCAAGTCGATCTTAGTGAACCAACAAAAAAAAACATGAGATCAAGCCCAGTGTGAAACTTAGGACCAGAAGAAGGGCTGAATGAAAGGTCAAATGAAGCACCGAAAGTTTATCATTTGCACAATATTGCATTTAATGCATTTAAAAATAACATATTAGGCTCACTTTACATTTACGAGATTTAATTAATAAAACGAAGTAAAAGATAGACTTATTGAACATAGATGTATTAAATTACGGTAAATAGTCCAAGAAATTAATGTAAATAAAATCATTATAAAGGACAATTCCTGGAGTCCAAAATTATTATGACCCTATGTATTATGAAGATGAGTATGTCACACTACTAAAGGATAATTCTATGAATGAATTATAAATATTGAAAGCAACATGTAAAACATTGCCCCAACAATATCAGGCATATCTTGATGTGTATAAGGGAGTTACACAAAATGCCCCTCCTTTTGAAGAATTTGTTGATTGGGTGTTTGAAAATAGGCCCAAAAATGAAGAGGTGGAGTTAGTTAATAAACATCTATGCCCTTCTTGCAAAATACCTTGGAGAAGAAATCATATGTGTGTGAGTGAAAAGAGCAGTGAAATGTCTGAAGCTTCAGGGGATGCATGTGTTTCCTACTTGAAGAGAGTTTTTGGGTTTTCTTCAAAAAGAGGTTCCAAATATATTGATCCTAAGGAAACCAAGGGGAAAAATGCATCAGCTTTCTTGAAGGAGCGAAAGGAGGAGACCCATGAGACACCTAGTTTTGAAATAGGTGAAGTAGAAGAAGCAGTACATGAACAGGATCGAAAGTCACTCCCAAGTGACTCTGAAAAATATGAAGAGACATCACATGTGCATGATCCTACCCTTATGGAGCCTACAAATGATGACACTTTTGCATATTTTGATCATTTGGGTGAGTTGGTTCATTCTCCTACATCTTACACTTCCCTATTTTGCAGCATTCATCCTGATGAAGTATGGGTGAAAAGTTCATTTTTGATGGTGCCACATGAGGAGTGTGAAACTCCTACCTCTCCTTTTTATGATGACATTACTAGAGCACCTAATTATTTACATTTGCAACAACATCCTTTTTTACCTTATGATGATAACTATCTTCATGGATTCACTTATGATGTTCACTTGAGTCACTTGAAGACTCATGATTTTCCTTGCTCTTTTCTTAGTTCAATTGATGTTGGAGGAACTTCATTAACTACTTGGGTGAAGAGATATATGATTGGAGAAAATGTTTATTGGAAGCAACATCCCTTGTTATTTCTTGATGATACACGTATCCATGGATGCATAAATGGTACTTATGTGAGCTCCTTGAGGACTCATTGATTTCTTTGCTCCCTACTTGGTTCATATTTTAGTGGAGATTCTTCATTCACTTCTTGGATGAAAGAATACATGGCTGAATTTTTTGATGCATCTTACATATTTTTGGAGCAGCATTATAAGACATGGGATACTCACCTATGTCATTGGAGCAGATTTGATTGGTCACTTGATGCTTGTATGCAATTGGAAAATGGTGGTCTACTTACTTGGAGGTACAAGCACTTCATGATTCTTTGATGAGGCACCTCCTTGATGTAAATTTTTATTATGTTGTTATGTACTTTGATGATCTATCTTTTGTACTTATGATTTTTGGAAGAAGGCATACAAGGAAATGGGATCCAGGTCGAATTCTCTTGCCTGATGGTATGGGTTGGAGAGCACTCCTAATTGTTGGAGTGCAATACAAGCAATGGGACACTGGAATAATTGTTAGTCTCATTGGTTTCAAAAAAAAATTGGGAAAGAAAACAGGTTCTCCAACATCCATGTTCAAAATTGCTTGAGGACAAGCAAGCTTGGGTGGGGAGGACTGTAATGTCCCCATTCAAATAAATCTCAAAAGAGAAAATTCCACCAATATTCTAGTTTCCTAGGTTGGGGTGGAAACAATGGGATTTTGAATAAGGGAGCTAATAAACCCCAAATGGACATTAGGTTGACATAAATATATTAAAAGTTGTTAAATAAATATTTGTGATATGAAAATAAGGAGGGAACTTGGTCATGGAGACACATTGGTGGTGTGGGACCCACACAAAGCTAGATTCCTCATGCTACATGGAATCCTATTCTCAACCATTCAAATCCAAGGTGGAGTCTAATGTTATTGGGAAGTTGGAAGGTCAATATACTTGGCATGAATCAATGAAGTTCGAATTGGAGTGGAAGAGTAACTCCCATGGAAGAAGAAGAGGCATTTGAGAGAAATTGAGACACTTGGGCTAGATTCCCTAGCTTCTATGACAATAATGATGAAGATGCTATGACACCTATGACAAAAATCAAACTTGATTGCTGACATTTGACATATATGACATGTCAGGGATAAAAATAGCCTCCAAGAGGATGCACAAGGGAGTTAGGGCAGACAAAGAGTCATCCATTCGAATTGAGTGAAGGAGGGGCCTAGGAATGGAGGGATAAGTGGCACACATTGGAATTTCTTCCCAATTCGAGTTGGCATGAATATCATAGATGGAATTAGATCTAAGGATGTCTTTGGAAGTTTATAAAATTTAAGAACAAAGAAGGATATTGGATTTTGATCATTTCTCATTTTGCATATTGGTGAGCATAGCTTGTCCATGCTTGTGGAGTGTTTACTCTACTTGCCTTAGTACCAATTTCGAGGGTGAAAGATTCCCATCCTAATTGGAAATTGGAGAGGCAATTCACACCTTCAATTTGGAGCTAAAATGGATTCATTTGTTGTAGGTTGAAGCTACAGGGAATCTCCTGACATTCTCTTCTTCAACTTGTTTCCTCAACCTTTCTCACTTTTCTCTTCATATTTTGGCTCTTGGAGAAAGGGCACACTTGGTGAGATGTTGTTCTCTTTGGGGGATATCTTTTGGCCCAATTTATTTGTATTCTGATATATATACTTTGTATTTAATTCTTAGAATATTCTCAGTTCGAAATACCAAGTGGAACTATGTAAAATACCAAACAATGCATAAATGGTGCCATTTTCCCTACATCTTGTTGTGAGAGCTTGAAGTTTCTTTATTTCGAATTGTATCAGTTCACATATGTTATTTTTATGATGTATGGAGATTAATTAATGTCTTTAAGAATTTTCATGAGCATTTGGAACATAAATCTTGAATTTCATAGAAAGTGGTGAAGTTTACTAACATTTCCCCCTATGTGAAGACATGTCCACAAAACTCTGATTTATGGGAGTTAAAGAAGCCTTTAGAAACTGATTTATGATGCATTTGGGATCCCACTGAAGTCCTTTAATAGTACCATGTCTCTGTTCTTAAATTTTGGAATTTCATACATCATTTGGAAAGCCATCTTTGACCACTACCCTTGGGGGATTTGAACCTCAATTTGACTAGTAAATTGCCCTATCTTTCCCTGATTGTAATTGAATGTTGTAGAAGTATTTTGAGAGTTTCCAAGGATCCATCAGCCTAAATTTTATGTATTAATACCTTCCAAACACATTCAGATCCAATTCGGAAGCATTTGGATCCATTTGGAAGCATTTGAGTCATTACTAGTCTAAGGGTCGAATTGGCCAAAATTTGCAATTTTTTCTAGTTTTTACAAATTCATTAAAAGGGACACTACATCGCAACTGCACAATGCCTTCTTTTCAAATTGGCTCTGATACCATGTTGGATTTTTCACTTTAATTCACTTTATTTAGATCTTTAAACTGAAAGATAGATAAGCACAACAAAACACAAAAGACACAAGAATTTTCCTCGGGGAAACCATAAAGGAGAAAACCCCACAAATTCCTTAGAAATATATTTGTCATGAGTAAAATATCAAACAATATGGAAAACAAAAATATAAGATGCATTCTGCAACTCTCTCTCTCTTTATCCTCCAACGAACTTGTCTTCTCTCTCACTTGGTGCGAACTTGCTTGAGTAAGTGTCTGTGTCAAATGATAGAGTGACCCTCTCTATATATACTTTAAGTGAGGGTGACCTAATTCCTCAATGGGGCTAACTTGTCTAACTAACTGGGCCGACTTGTCCTAGGGAGACTCAAAAATACATTTGACCTTTGGGGAACTATTTCCCCAACTTACAATGGAGGTTTTACCTCTATATTCATGCATGAACAAATACAACAATGACATCCATGAATGAAGGAAAAACATCTCCGATGGAGGTATAATAAAAAAATATAATAATAATATACAAAAGAATATCTTCCGAAGTTACATTTACAACAACAGTTTATCTTGTCAACTCTTAGGGACTCTTCAATAGCTTCTTTGATTTATCTTCTTGTGATTTTACACTCTTTGTCATACCAATGGTTGGTCATTCTATTTCTATTTTTATGATACTTCAATAGAGAGTGTATTAATGGAAGATGAGAGGGTGGTAGAAAATTTATGATAAAGGTCTTCAATATTGCCCCTACTAGATAGAGGAAATAGATTATCATTTAAATTATTTCAAAAAATATCATCTTTACTTTGTTGAATATTAAGTACTTTTGACTCTAAGAATTTGTTTCTATGGGAATACTATGCATAACAAAGTTGAGTTACAGTTAAAGGTTTATGATTTGATTTAGGTTCATGGTAATTTAAAATGTCAAAATTTCTTATTTGTTTGTTTAAATGGATATTGGAAATGACATAATCAAGGTCACACTACTTCCAATCTCATGAATGCAAGTAATTTGGCTAGGATTAGGTTTTTTCATAAGATTGCTACAAATAATTAGATCTTGAGAAGTATAGAGCTTGACTAGCTCAGAACCAAACACATTTCCCCTTAAATATTCATAACTTATTTTGTAGTTTCTAGCTATATCAAAGTCTTTGTCTAACCATAGAGGATTAGGGTTGGAAGCATTGCTTAAGAGAATAGCTTGGTTACTAGTTGTTCAAGCATTAAAGTCACCCATTAAGACGATAATTCCTTCATTTCTTAAACTAGAAATATCACGTTCAAGGCTATTATATGCTGATGTATTTGTAACTTCGGAAGATATTCACTTGTATATTGTATTTATTACATTTGTACTTTATTGTATCCCCAACGGAGATGTATTATTCCTCCGGTTGGAAGTGTCATCATTTGTATTTGCAAGTGTCGCAAGTTATATTGTAAGTATCGTAACTTATATTTGATGGGTTATTAGACCACCTTAGAGGGGTCGTCTCAGTGTGGGTTAAAGGGTTATTATACCACCCTAGTGGGGTCAGCCCAGTGACATGTGGATGGGTTATTAGGCTTCCTTAGGAATTCAGCCCAGTTAGAGTAAAAGGCAAGTCAAGTCATTGTATAAATAGAGAGTGTGTCTCTCTCATTCTATTCATTCACTCACTCACTCACTTCGCATTAGTGAGAGAGAGGAGGAGTGCGCACAAGTGGAGGAGGAGCAGATGCTAGGAGACTATCTCTTGTTTTGGGGTTTGATCTTTGTGATCTTTGTATTGGTGCTCATTCCATCTCTAAGGAAGTTGTGGGGTTTTCACCTTCTTGGTTTTCCCCATTGAAATGCTTTGTGTCTCTTTTCTCTTGTGTTTGATATGTTGTACATGTTATTCTATCAGTTAAGATCCTAGATTATATTGAATTAAATGATAAAAAACTAACATGGTATCAGAGCTATCCTGAAAGAAGGCATGGTATGACATTTATGACACTTGTTGCACTTGTGACAAATTGGAAGCTAGGGCTTGGTATAGTAAAAACCAGTCATCATGGAAATTTCGCTATAAATCCATTTTGGAGAAGGTTCAGGATCTGAAACTTTTACAGGCCTAAGATGAAATGTTCATGTACCTTGTTTTTGAAGTTCAGCCTCATATTCATTGTACTTTGTGAGATATGATTCATACAAGTTAGGGATTCGGCCTCTTCCAGAATGCAGCTGTAAATAGGTGACCTAGGAACAAAGGTCATATCTCGGGCTAGGAAGCTCCAAATGGAATTCTGTAAAAAGTGGTAGTTAGGGAACAAACTCTAGTTTCACAAGTTCTAGTTTCACAGGCCAAAGTTGAAATAGTGACACGTGGAACTCTGTACAAGTTCACTATACTGTTTCATCCCATAAACAGGTCATGTTGCGACACTTCACATATCTCTCTCATGGAGAATCCATTGGAGGTAAGATCTATGGGGTTGGAAATATGATAGGTCATTCTACCACAAACCAAAGTTTCAGACCCTGAGGATCCAAAATTTCAAAGATACATCAGAAACAATATGGCATATATTTTTGTCCAAACATAATTGGATTCTGAGCACTTTCATTTTTGGCTCGTCACTGTTGCAGGAAATTAGGGATTTTGACAAAAGTTGGAATTTTGGAATCTGAGACCATGGCTGGATGCTCCTCATCAAAATCAAAATTTAGAGATCAAGATCAAATTTTTTGGTCGGGTCTATCAAACCCTAGTTCGGGATTTTGACCAGAAAACCAGAATTTGACAAAAGCTGTAGATCCGAAACTCGCAGGTCAATTTTGAGGGGTCAATTTTTGGAGTTTTCAAAATCTGAGCACACCAGCTTGCTCACCTCAGCCATTTACATCTCCATGTCCAGGAAAACATTTGAAATTCTAAGTTTGGATTTTTAGGGTTTCTCTGACAAACCCTAGCCAGCTCCAGATCCAGATTCTACAAGTCAAGTGGATTGGGTTAATCCTACAAGAGAATGAATTGGACACATACATAAGTGAAGAGGTTCTAGTTCCAAAGGAGATGAGGCTAAGGCCTTATATAAGAAGAAGTTGGTCAAGGCCAAGATAATCATTGCAGATTCTATCAAAGACCATCTCATATCTCATGTGTCTTCTCTAAAGACACCCAAGGAGATGTTTTATTCATTGACCAAGCTGCTTGAAGGAAAGGACATAAATAAGGTATGACTTGAGGAGATATAGGTATGTGTCGAAATTTGTTTCATTTATTTGATGATTAAGTTCATGATATGTTTGTATTCATATTATTGAGGTTAGTCCAATCTTGATTAATTTTAGATTGATTGATCACGTTAGTAAAAGTATGAATGCATGTGAATGATATAAGACATTCATTGATTAGGGTTATGACACTTATGATTGTACTAATGCACTGTGGTTTTGTATGAGGATGATGTCCGCTAACATGAAAGGTACATCAAATCAAGTTTTAGATCGAGAACATATGACCATGGTGACATGAAGACAAAGACTCATCCATAGCCATTGATCACATAGAAGCTCTACTTACGAGGTATGTATAATCTGGTTCTACAATGCTTAACTTATGAGATATACAAGTTACTAGCACAAGGTTGAATAGAACAAGAAGACATTGTTTGGGTATGTTAGACAAGCATGATAATCCAGGTATGTTTTTCTATATCGAGTTAGAACCCTACTTTGTGTTAGGATCTTAGATAAGTATACTTTTGTATGATTGATAATGATTATTCATGAAGTTATAAGTTTGAGTAATCATGGGTCTATGCATATTATGCTTCTTAGTTTGATTACTGATATGACAAACTAGAAGAGTCCTATGGTCAAATAAGAATATGCATGAGTAAAAGAAGTCCTCCCTGAAACCTTGAATACTAACGCTTTGATAGTATTGAGATTATACTAATGCATGTATGATTATGTATGAGATATTGAGGATGACACAATGATGACACTAGTGCACACTTAAGAATGCATAGTGGTCCAGGATGGATAGAAGTTCAAAGAGATATAATCATGATGATATTATAAAGGAAGCAAAGATCAAGAGGGAGCACACTCCAGTTGTTCCTGCAAGGAAGATAATATCAAGAGGGAGCACACTCCAGTAGTTCCTACAAGGAAGCAAAGATTGAGAGGGAGTCCACCCAACAACCAAACAAAGATAAGTATTTGAATTGTCATTTATTATATATTTGATTACTTATATGATGTTGTCCAGTCATGTACATACTTATGTTCCTAGATTTAGGATGTATATTATGCATTTTAGAAAAGTTGCATTAATGAACAAGATACTACTAATATGCAAGTAGTGGGTAAGTGGCCTATGGTACTATACAACATTCCATTGCTACTTATCTAGAATGAAACCTCTTTGCTGACATGTTGGGAGTAGTGCACACTCTTAACAATGTTTTGGTAGAGATGGAAGGAATCTAGAAAGTTACCGTATGAATACGGGATATGGATGAATGTTGTATTGCAGCATTGGCTAAGATAATTGCATGACTATATGACATATGTTTTTATGCGTAAGAATTTGTTCTGAACACTATGAGAAGTTTATAATCATGCAATTGAATTTGACTAGTAGGAAAGATCGTGTACAATCACCTACAAAAGAAGAACAACAACATTTGTTCCAGCAACGAAGTTCAAGAAAACTACCTATTGAAGATATTGAAGAATCTGAAGTTCTCAGGATCCGGGATGCAGTAATGGAAGGATGCCATGATCGAGGAATACCAGTCGATCATGAAGAATGATGTTTGGGATGTGGTCCCAAGACCAGAAAGGAAGTCTATTGTGACTTCCAAGTGGATCTACAAGATCAAGCATGCTGCAGATGGTAGCATAGAGAAATACAAGGCAAGGTTTGTGGCTCGTGGATTCTCCCAGAAAGAAGGGATAGATTATGAAGAAACGTTTGCACCTGTAGGCAGATACACTTCCATCATAATAGTACTTGGTCTATCTGCAGCAATGAAAGTGGAAGATACACCATGGATGTCAAAACAACATTCTTGAATGGTGTAGTCGAAGAGGAAGTGTATGTGGAGAAGCCACTCAATTTTGAGACACATGATAGGAAGTCATATGTGTATTGAAGAAATCCTTGTATGGATTGAAGCAAGCACCCAGGACATGGTATGGTAGGATAGACAGCTTCCTGTCTAGTTTGGGCTTTACCAAGAGTAAAGCGGATTCCAACCTTTACTACAATGTTGAGGAAGGCAATCCAGTGATACTCCTACTATATGTAGGATGACCTATTTGTGATAGGTGAGGATAGGTTGATTGCTGACACAAAGAGGAAGCTTGCTGCCGAGTTCGAGATGAAGGACTTGGGTATGATGCATTAACTTCTAGGTATGGAGGTGTGGCAGAGTACAGATGGAATCTTCCTTGGACAAAGGAAGTATGTAGTAGAGATCCTGAAGTGGTTCAGGATGATGGAGTGCAAGGCCATGGCCACACCTATGGAATCAAACCTGAAGCTATTGAGTGATGCTTCATCAGAGTTGGTTGATGCCATGATGTATCGTCTGATGATTGGGCCCTTGATGTACCTGAGGAACACGAGACCAGATATTTGATTTGCTGTGAACGCCTTGAGCCAGTTCCTGATGGATCCTAGACATGTTCACTTGATTTCTGTAAAGCATCTTCTGAGGTACCTGAAGGATACAGTTGTTTATGGGGTCAAGTATGATGCGAATCAAAATTTTAACTTAGAGGGTTATGTTGATTCAGATTAGGTAGGAAGTGCTGCAGATAGGAAGAGCACTTCGGGGTGCTGCTTCAGTATGGGATCAGGTGTGATCTCTTGGTTAAGCAAGAAGCAATCCTGCATAGCACTGAGTACAGCCAAAGCAGAGTATGTGGCATCGTGTTCGGCTAGTTGTGAGGCAGTATGGCTAAGGAAGCTACTGTATGATTTATTTGATCTCCAGTTTGATGCTACTTGTATCTATTGTGACAACCAGAGTTGTGTGAAGTTGTTAGAGAACCCAGTGTTCCATGACAAGTCGAAGCATATCGAGATCAAATATCATTATATCAGGGATATGGTGCATAGAGGAGCAATGAATCTCTTGTATGTTGCGATGGACGAGCAAATTGGAGATGTGTTGACCAAACCACTAGCCAGAGTGAAGTTTGAGTACTTCAGAGAGAGGCTTGGTGTACTTCAAATCGAGGTTCCTTCCAAGGAAAAGTGATGAGTTTGGAATATGCAGATGCACATGGGATTTTCTGACATGGTTGTAGATGTGTTCTCCCATGGTCGTGATGTAATTGCTGAACCATTCTCACATGGTGGTAGATGTGTTCTCCCATGGTGCAGATATAAGGGCTGGATCCATTCTCACATGGTGGTAGATGTGTTCTCCCATGGTGTATATGTAAAGGCTGAAGCCATTTTTCACATGGTGGTAGATGTGTTCTCCCATGGTGAAAAAGTAAGAGCTAGAGCCTTCCCTTAATGGTGGTAGATGTGTTCTCCCATGTCAGTGGTGTAAGTGTTGTATGATGTGCATCTGGGCTGTGCTTCGTGGACAATGAGATGATATGAAGAGAATGATCATGTGATGATGATGTGCATCATGATGATGTACTGTATGATGATGATCAGTATGATCATGAGTATCAAGATGATACTCTGTGGTCGTGGACAGGTTGTGTAGGATCGCATGTAATCAGTCCCGGAGATCCAGACATGTTGTGTTAGGCACGTAAAAGATCCTGGGATTCTCTTTAGAGATCTTGCAGGTTGAAAGGCACTCTTTTAAGGTTTTGCGAGTTCACATGCAATCAGTCCTGGAGATCCGGACAAGTTGTGCTAGGCACGTAAAAGATCCTAGGATGCTCTTTAGAGATCTTGCAGGTCACAAGACACTCTTTTAAGGTTTTGTGAAGGTCACATGTAAAATATCCTGGGATATCTGATAGGTTGAGAAGTAAGCTTGTAAAAGTCTTGGGATGCTCTTTCAAGGTTTTTTTGATGCACGTAATCATCCCTAAGGATTCCACAGGATGGCCAGATATGATGAAGACCTACAGGAGGCTAGGCCTACTACCAGCATGAAAAAGGGATGGCTCTGTAGAACTTCCTATGACAAGAATAATTGAGATATAGCACCAGTGATTGAGATGACAAGTACAACAACAATGACGATGATACTCCAGTGATCTAGTGATGATGATCCAGCTCCAGTATTGAAGACTTGTGCCGTTATGACTTGTTTCAAGAGAATACCTTCCTAGTTAAGACGAGTGTTTATGTATTTGTAACTTCAGAAGATATTCACTTGTATATTGTATGTATTACATTTGTACTTTATTGTATCCCCAATGGAGATGTATTATTCCTCCGGTTGGAAGTGTCGTCATTTGTATTTGCAAGTGTCGCAAGTTATATTTTAAGTATCATAACTTATATTTGATGGGTTATTAGATCAACTTAGAGGGGTCGGCCTAGTGTGGGCCAAAGGGTTATTAGACCACCCTAGTGGGGTCATCCCAGTGACATGTGGATGGGTTATTAGGCTTCCTTAGGAAGTCAGCCCAGTTAGAGTAAAAGGAAAGTCAAGTCATTGTATAAATAGAGAGTGTGTCTCTCTTATTCTATTCATTCACTCACTCACTAACTTCGCATTATTGAGAGAGAGGAGGAGTGTGCACAAGTGGAGGAGGATCAGCTGCTAGGAGACTATCTCTTGTTTTGGGGTTTGATATTTGCATTGGTGCTCATTCTATCTCTAAGGAAGTTGCAGGGTTTTTCACCTTCTTGGTTTTCCCGGTGAAATGCTTTATGTCTCTTGTCTCTTGTGTTTGATATGTTGTACATGTTATTCTCTTAGTTAAGATCCTAGATCATATTGAATTAAATGATAAAAAAATATCATTATAATGACAATTTTTATCTAAATTGTTCTTATTACAAAAGATAGAATTGATACGTGCAAAATAACAAATTTCTATAAATATTTTTTAGCATTAATATAAGCAATCTCCATCCATATGTACTGGTTGAATGGATCTTTCTTATAGATCCTAACATGAGGGGAATTATTCTTCATAATGTAACAAGATATGCCTCCGATGCCTCAAAAACATGATCACTTGACAGTTCCATATCGACCATAAGAAAAATCCTTCTAATGTAGTGACCCTATATTCTTCATGCTCTCAAGTTTCAACCAGCAATATAATATCAATTTCATTCGAAGTCCAACTTAACTTTGGACCTCTATTCCATGGAAATCATTGGAAGTTCCAAGAGAGGATCCAGAGTGTCTCAAATTCCTATTTATCATTATCTTTCTGGTCTCTATATTGGATAAAAACATTTCTATTTCTAATTAGTGCCCATTTCCTTCCTTCTTCTTTTTTTTACCTTTTGAACTTCCTTTCTTAGTTTGGCTTGATATTCTAGAATGATATCTTCATTTACAAATATCCCTTATCCTTTTAGACTTGGGGTTTTACCGAGTATGTCGAATTTATGGTATTTAGTGATAACCTAAACCCAAATTAGCCTATCTTTATTCTCAATTAGTTTTCCCAACCTCTTTGCTTCTGTGAGGAAAATAGTTTCAGCTTGTAACTTATTAAGTAGTTTTTTCCTAATTTTAGAGTTAACATATTCTCTTAAACCTCGTTATTCAAACTGAACATTACAAGGTTCAAGGTTCAATTGTTACGTTCATGGTCTAATTCAATCAATTTATTTATTTCCTATTTGATATCCAATTTACCTTCTAGACTATTTAGGGTTAGCTTGTGATTTACCTTTGGTTCTAGTTTTTTAATCTTGCTCTCCATATCAAGATTTTCTAAGTTATCAATCTCTCCTTGTTGGTTTGGTGTTTTTTTTTTGGCTTTGCTTTTCCATTTATTGTAATCCAATCCCCATTGTGTGCAAATTATTCTCCAACATTGTGATATTTATATCTATTTGTTTTTTAATATTGTCTTCAAATTATGCAAATTTATTATCAAGCATGGCCTCTAGTTCAATTTGAATTTTAGCTTCTCTTTCCTCCATAAGGTCATAAGGATATGTAGGGTAATTGTGCTAGGTGTACTAGGTATCCCTTTGGTAGCCTTTGGTGAATACAGTGAGGTGTTCATACTTGCAGGGTAAAAACTAGTTTTAAATAAATAAAATAAAGTGATAAAAAAATGCCAATTTCATTAAACTTGGACATATTAAGCAAATTTTGGACTAAGAAAGTGTGAATTTAGACTTTGAGAGTGTCAATATCAACCTTTCTAAAGTGCAAAATAAGGTTTTGAAAGTGGCAATATTGGCTTTGAAAAGTGTGTTTTTCTATTTGAATAGTGTGTTTTTTGACTATTTATGAACCTTAAAATTGCAGTTTTTTGTTATGAAACTATAAATTTCAATTCAAAAAGTGTGAATTTTGTTGGCATGGTATAGATCCGCGAGATGTGCGGAAACCAACAGATGTGAAAGGGTCATTCCGCAAAAAAAGGACCTTTCGCCACTTTTGCGGAAGCATAAGAATTGTTAGATTAGTCAAGTCGGTCATGTGGACCATTTTGTAATAGAATAGAAGAATATAAATAGAGTAGTATTGTAAGCCTAAGGGCATCGAAGTTTCAGAGATTGATCTGATATTTTGGGTCTTGCTTTGGATCCGCAACATGATGTATTTACGGTTTCTACGAGGTTAATTCCGCAGGTTTGATGAATGAATGAAGATTTTCGATTATGATATGAATTTTGTCTCTGTGCAATGATGCAATGATGAATACTGGGTTTTGTGAATGTTTTCTGTTGTTTAATGCGCATATGTCGTTGAGTATGTTCTGAATGTATGTGTTAGAAATTGTGAATGATTTAAGATGTGAATGACAAGTTAATGGTATGTTATGAATGTTATAATCTATGGTTAGTGCAAAGGTAATGTGTGCATATCCTCTACACAACTGCGGAAAATTGGTTCTAGCAGCCCTCTTATCCACCTCGGGTGAGACTGCACTTTCTCTGCAAGTGTTGCTGGAAAGGGTTACACCTTTCCAGGCCAGTGTATAAGGGATTTTGGGTTGATAATTTGTTGGTGAAAATGCGGAGTGAACCCCTGTCGATAGAATATGCGTCAACAAATGGTTCCGTTGCTGGGACCCTAAGGAAGAAGAAAAGAGGATATGTTGTGGCACCTGACAAAACCAGAGATCTAAGAGTGGTTCGATAAGAAGGCATAAGAATTCACAAAAAGTGAGAAGCGAGATCCTAAACAGACAACAACCAGTTGGTTAGAAAGACATGTTTAATCAAATATTCATGAAATCATTTTCTGCGAACTCCCAGTGTTATTGCATGAGTGGCTAGCAAAATTGATGTTCCGCAAGAACCACTGCCAGAAGACTGAACTTGATTGTTGGACCCTAGATTTGGTGCGACAACTAAAGTAGGTCAATAACAAGGTATCACAAGCTCCTGATTTTTGTGTAGATAGTATCCTTGAAGGGTACATAACTGAGTTCGCAGTAAATACTATCAAGTCATACAGCGACGCTGAAAGAAATTTTTTCAGGGGGCCAATAGGAAGATTTTTGTCATCATTAAAAATATGGATTAAAATGCTTGTCTGCGAAAAAGGAATATTGAGGATGTCATCCGATGAGTAGAAGATTCGGTGTGCGAGAGTGAAGGTATCGCATAAATGCGATTCGAATGGAAAGATGTGGTAGATGGACATGAGTGACGATGAGTTTGAAAGGGAAGTTGACGAAGAGTGTGGTTTCTTCAGGAGTGGATAAATATTTTGGCATCCTAAGAAGAAGAGCAGGACTGAGAGAGAGTCTCCTGAGAGGACTGGAACAGAGAACTGCGGAACAGGACCACAAGGGAGGAAGCGACCCCATTGCGAAGGAGATGTCAACCAGGCTACTCTAGAGGCAGAAGAAGGTCAGATCATAAGTTACCACGTACCTTCGACCCCGCACACTACTCTTATTTTTATAGGAAGAAGTACAAACCATTCATGGATTTTTCCTACGTGCAGCGACAAAAGTAGTGCTTCAGTGAACAACAATACTAGCAATGTTAGGATGGCAAATGAGGAAAATATGCCCACATTTCAAGGGAATGGGACCGAGGATCCCGAACAGTATTAGTTTATATGCGAAGTTGTCTGGACTTAAAGCAAGTTCAGGATGATGCTATAAAGATGGGACAGTTAGCGATGACCCTTAGGGGTTGGGCGTTAGACTGGTACATGAAGTTTGTAAAGGTTCCGGTGGGAACAATAGATAAAACATTAGATCAGGTTAGAATAGCGATGATTGACGAATTTAAAAAAACAAAATCTGAGTCGCAATATGTCACTGAGCTTAAAGAGATTAAGCAATTCTCGAATGAGTCTGTGTGGGAATTAGATCAGCGGTACAAGACGATGATAGAAAAAGTAAGTTTCCCAATAAATGAGTTGCAACACAGAGAATGGTTCATCGCAGGATTAGTACCACATATCCAAGGACCACTGATGCAACAAAAGGTTGCGACACAGGAAGAAGCACTAGAAATTGCGGTGAAGCTGGAGGCTTCACCAATCGCCGAAATAGGAATGGGAATGGACCGAGTTCAGGCACAATTGGCCAAATTAACACTTCAATTAGAGGATATCAAGAAGGGCAAGGAGACCCGTGGAGACATATGGTGTACCAGATGCAGAAATGAGGGGCACAATAAGGACAATTGCCCAGAATTCCATAAGTATTTGTAGGCGGGGGTGCCAAATCCCCTTTTTCAAGGAGGAATGCCATGGTGTACTGTCTATCAGACCAGAGGGCATCGACCGAAGGAGTGCGTATATCTGCAAACGATGGTATTGAAGCAAACAAACTTATACTGCAAGTTTTGTCGATCGGTTGGCCATGATGAAAAGGACTGCAGGGCCTATCACCTACTGCAGGATCAAACAGATGACATGTATTTCCTGAAGGGGGGAGAACCTTCGATAGTACAACAACAATCACAGTATAGTCATCCGCCACAATATGACCAGGGACAATATAGGCAGTCACAGTATGGGCACCCACAGTATCCACCACCATCGTATGGCTAGCCACAGTATGGGCAACAACAATATCAGCAGCCGTAGTACGGGAAACCGCAGTATCAACAATATGGACCACCAAGTGGAGGTTTCAGGGGAGGATTCCGTGGAGGCCTAGGCACCAGTATGGGATGTGGAGGAGCTACTTGACAAGGAAGAGGTCCAATCATCTATTACAATTGCAGATAGCAGGGGCACTACCAAAGAGACTGTCGAAATCCAGCGCTGCAGTGTACATACTGCAATGATGTAGATCACAGTGTAGAGGACTTCCCCCATCTTATCACGAAATGGAAAACTAAGCATCCACCCAAGAACCAGAACCAAAATAATCAGAATGCGCCATCAGTTGTGCATAGGATATCGACAAAAGCCAGGAATAGCCATGCAATAGTTGGAATAGTGACAAGAGGAGGGGCAGTGACAGGTGGTGATAGGTCTCACACCAATGTTAGACAAACACAAACATGGCGGAAGAAGGTCACCTTCAATGTCGAAACTAAAAAGGATGTATTCTGAAAAGCATAGGAGGCAATGAGGTGTCGGAGGCAGCTACCTCTTGAAGAAGAAATCTATGACATGCCAGCAACATTTGACTCGATGAAGTTGCGAAGGAAAGAAAACACCCTGGGAACCTTCTTGGAAAGTTGCTTGGATTTGGCCAAAGACCCAGAAGCACTAGAAGAATTAGCTAGTATACTGCAGCGACGAGGAGGTGCACGACTGGAACAGAGAGTTAATCGCATACATAAAAGAAAGACAGGAAGGGAGATGTGGAGTTGGCACAAATCAGAGAATTTGATGTTGACTCCATCAATCTAAATTTGGGTTTGGATGTCAATATCTTGACTAAACAGACATGGGATACGATGGGAAAACCGTAGATGACCTGGTCACAAGTACAACTGCAACTGGCGAACCAGAGCAAGGTCACCCCGCTCGGTTGGGTATGTCAACTTCTGGTTGAAATTGAAGGGCTCAGAACATATGCAGATTTTGATGTCATTGAGATTGTGGATAACACCAACCCATATCCAGTACTATTAGGGATAGACTGGGCCATGGAAAATCAAGCAATCATCAACTTTAAGAAAAGGATAATGTCATTCGAGAATCAGGAAATGAGAGTCATCGCACTACTGGATCCTGCGGAAGGGCTACGCTATACGGAGCCAGCTAGAGACGAGTTTACATAAGGATGGGACAATTTCTATAACATATCTAAAGATTATGTTAATCCCACAACAAATGGATCATTAGAATGGCAAAGAGACAACTCAACATCCTCTGATTCAAACGAAGCCCTTGAGAATTGGCAGTATTGGTTGCATGAAGTGTCTTTTTGAAGATGTGCACGGATAACACAGTCCTTGCGAATGGTAGCCACGAAAGAGTATACGTTGCCTACCTATGAGGGATTATCAAACTTGAGCACGTTTCTCACTGAATTCTTGGAAAAAGTGGCAGAGCCACAGCGTCTACTGGCCCTGGAGGAATCCCTGAAGGCTACTCCTATGCAATGGTGGGCAGCGCATAAATTAAGCATCACATATTGGCCACTATGTCGACGCCACATGTAGGTTCAGTTCGGGGAAGTTGCGGAAGATGATCATATGCGATATGATGGACGAGGGGACCCAGAAGAGCATCTGAATGCCTGCCAACATCAATGGGGATCGAGAGCACGACAAGAGTGGGTACATGCATTTGTACACACGTTGGATGAGGAATCGCAGAACTAGTAGATCGCAACAGAACTACGATGTGGGATGAATTCTTGGGAGCAAATTACCATTGGCTTCAGCCAATCGTTCTCGTTCTCAGACGAAAATCCCTCAATCCATACCATGCCACAAGCAATCCGGGGAAAAATAGTTGAAAGAACTGTGATACTAGAAATAGAGCGTTACAACATCACTGAAGAGCTCGAAGATGTTGATGACCCCAGAGATACATATGTACCAGAATCGGTGGATAGTGGCGGTATGGTGGCACTAGATATACGGTCAAAGAAACCTTATGCACAACTGCTCAAGCCATGGCCACACCAACCGGAACTAAGACACCAGCAATATCTGCCAATTGCGATAGGCATTGAGAAGTACACAAAAGCGACCCAGCGAAACCTACGAAGATTGGCCACAATAGAAAAGGAAACGATACGACAACATGTCGACGCAGCGGTAGTCACTGTGTGAAAAAAAATAAAAATAACAAATAATAAATAATAATAAATGATAACAAAAAGCTGTCGACACAATATAACCAAGTCAGAAGCTGCCACAACGCACGAAGGGATAAACCAGCAATAAAAGGCCATAAAGGTGGCAGTTACACCACACGGGACGACGGAAAAAACAAGATCAATAGCAGTTAATACCAATGCACGAGATCGATTCGGCACACCCCAACTAGATTTAGTAATCATGACCTACGATCGGATGGAGTCTATCGACCAACGTTATAAAACCCAAAGGAGTCGGCGAGGAAACACAGTAGTATCTAGAGAGTCGAATGGAAGTGTATGTCTTTAGCACTAGCACTGAAAGATCACCACCCATGCTAGTTGTGCAGGAACAACGAGAAGTCATGTTGATAGTCCCACACAAGAAAAAGCAGAGTGCAAATCAACCCCCCGACTCTGGTCGGGAGAAAAAGAAGGCCACCCGAGCATCCACCAAGTTTACGAATGGCGTTGCAAGGCCCTTAGTTGTTGAATTTGTGCAATATGGATACGACGGCCCCATGCTTTCAGAGTACAATCCACCCCGTCGAGCGGGGGTGCCCAAGCTGCGGATCAACAAGAACGAAAAATACTCCATTGCGGTCGCACCGGTACCCCCAGGGGTTAAAAAGAGTGGGGATATTACCGCCAAGTTGCAGAGGTTACAATACACTGACCATAACCTAGCTAAGTTTAAAGAGTATGCGAAATCTTATGAGGATGTACCCCATGCAGGAGGCCCGACTACGAAGGAACCTAAGAAGTGGGCATTTGGATTGGCACAATCAGGGTTGCTTGGCATCACCCTCCCACTACGTTTTGGGCACCTAACACAGGTCAATGCATGTGTCAAGCAACTCCTTACATGTTTCCATGACAGATCCCTTTGGATGCATGATATAATCCCAGTCATAGTTGACCTCATTGATAGAATTATAGGCCTGCCTCAAGAGGGAGCCGACCCTTCGCAGTTTTTCCAAGGTAAGGACAATGACAAGAAATTAGCCGAACAACTGGCCATAAAGTAGAGAAAGATTCCCGAGGCTAACTGATCAACACAATTAACAACCAAGCAGTCAAAGTAGTGGCAGAGATACTTGTGGTCAAAGTAACACAGAAAAACCAGCCGCTACAATGTAATTCAAGTGTCGTCACAGCTGTGGAACGGTGCACCTCAGGAGAACAGATGAACTGGGCTCAGTTCCTACTACATGAATTGACCTAGGACGTGTATGATACACAGGAAAATGGACGGTCATTCACATATTCCTAGTTACTCCTCCTCATTACCTTAAAAGCATGGAGAGAACCAGATGATTATCAGGGGGTGGACACCATGGAACCACGAGTGTGCGATGGTGCGCGGTACCAGAACTTATGGGCGACCACCGACAAAGAATGACAGAAGGAAAATGTTATCCAGTTTTACATTTGGCTCGAGAGGATCCGAATGGAAATCGAGATGATACTGCAGATCACACTGCAAGCTGCGACAAAGTATCACCCCATCGCCCAGGTATCCATCGAGGAACACACAATTTACCTCCGGGCCCACGCAAATCTGACCAAACAATGGACGCAGACATAGTACAAGCTAACCGAGGTTGAGCTCGATAACATCATCGCCAAATGGACAAACACATGGAAGGTTCCTACATATCCGAAGGATATCAAAAAGGAGCAGGCAGCAAGATGATGAGACCCGGAGAAGGAAGACGAAGCTTTCGCCAACTAGAAGGAGAACGCAGAAGAGGAAACCTATGCGAAGGACCAAACGGTAGAATCTGGTCACGACGGGGTGTCAACAGCCAACACCCTAACAGATTCATAACTAGACCTCCAACACGAAGAACGAAGGACGAAGAACAGAATGGACCGTGATGGTAGTAGCACACAGGCAAGGCTCACTGCGCAGCAGGTCGACATATTTTTGGATAGTATTACGCAGATTGTAGAGTGTAACCACTGGAAGGTTACACAACATTCCGTGGACAATTTCCAGTACATAGGGGAATTGCTAAACACCGTGGTGAATACAATAATCAACATTAGGGTACCACATGGGAACATCCAACAAAACATGTCGACTCCCAGAGTTGAGGTCAAAGTAGGCACCCAGTAATGCATAATCCAGTTCGAAACCCACACTATGAGACCCTGGACCTAGAGATTCGGAAGGATGACTTAGCAATGCTTGATTTCAATTTACTCCCAATTTCGACACTACACTGAGTTCAAGCAGCAATAAGCACATAAATTCAGGACTGTGAGGTTGCAATGCATAATAATATGGTCGACTACAAGAAGCGATTGCAAGACAGTGAGATGGAGGCTCAACACCTACAGCAAGACCACGACACAGCACTGGCTGCAAAAGTACAAGTTATAGAGGAGAAGGCTCAATTGGAAGAAGCCCTGGATAGGAAAGAGAAGGTCATTAAGGATCAGACTACCGCACTTACTACGAAGGAAAACGTTGCAAAGGAATGGATGAGGTTAGAAAGAGATCTGGAAAAGGCATACAAAAAAACACCTCTAGACCCGGAAGCCCAGGCTATTATGTTAGGAGTCGCCATTACTGAGCTCAGGAAGGAAAATGCAGAGCTCTAGACCAAAGTGACACCCATCACACCACCAACACAAGTTCAAAGTCGAAAAACAACGATAAAGAAAGCAGTGGTAGAGATTCAGGAAATGGAATAGGAAGCACAGAAAGTGGCAGTAAGTCTTACAGAATTCTGGGATAGGTTGGTTAAGGATGACCAATTAGCTGTACTGAAGAGAATGGTCCATGAAGCCGAAGAGCAGCTAGAAATGTTTAAGGGATCATTTAAGGTGATTCCCATAATGATGCGGATGGAAAAGCCCGTGGAACTACAAAGTATGAAGCAACGAGATGAAAAATCCCATGAAAGGAAGCAATGATGAGCTGCACATTTGGACGAGCTTCAAACAAAGGATGAATCCCTCATAGCAAGAATAGTTCCAGAGATGAAACAGGTACAAGAGCAATTACAGGTGGTACGATAGAACGTATGCGACCACCCAACAGAGTAGCAAGTGATAGAAAATGTACAACTTTGTGCATCAGTAAAGAGATAGTCGACCAGATCCGGACCACCTATGATGACTTTCAACAGCAGTACAACAAACCAGCAGTGTCTATCTGAGGTGGCTCGGGACGAGCCACAAGATTTTGTTGGGGGCCTGTTGGCATGGGATAGATCCGCAGGAAGTGCAAAATTCAACAAATGCGAAAGGGTCATTCTGCGGAAAATGGACCTTTCGCCACTTTTGCATAAGCATAAGAATTGTTAGATTAGTCAAGTCGGTCATGTGGACCATTTCTTAATAGAATAGAAGAATATAAATAGAGTAGGATTGTAAGCCTAAGGGCATCGAAGTTTCGGAGATTGATCTGATCTTTTGGGTTTTGCTTTGGATCCGCAACATGATGTATTGACGGTTTCTACGAGGTTAATTCCACGGGTTGGATGAATGAATGAAGATGTTCGATTATGCTATGAATTCTGTCTCTATGTAATGATGCGATGATGAATAATGGGTTTTGTGAATGTATTCTGTTGATTAATGCGCATATGTCGTTGAGTATGTTCTGAATGTATGTGTTAGAAATTGTGAATGATTTAAGATGTGAATGACAAGTCAATGGTATGTTATGAATGTTATAATCTCTGGTTAGTGCGAAGGTAATGTGTGTATATCCTCTACACAACTGTGGAAACTTGGTTCCAGTAGCCCTCTTATCCACCTTGGGTGAGACTGAACTTGCTCTGCAAGTGTTGCTGGAAAGGGTTACACCTTTCTGGGCCAGTGTATAAGGGAGTTTGGGTTGATAATTTGTTGGCAATAGTGTCGAGTAAACCCCTGTCGATAGACTTTGCGTCAACAAATTATAAATAAAAAATGAAAATTTTGATTTGAAAAGTGTGAATTTCAAATAAAAAAATGCGAATTTTGATTTGAAAAGTGTGAATTTCAAATAAAAAAATGCAATTTTTTATTTGGAAAGTGTGAATTTCAAATCAAAAAATGCAATTTTTTATTTGAAAAGTGTGAATTTCAAATCAAAAAATGCAATTTTTTATTTGAAAAGTGCAATTTTCATTTGGAAATGTGCAACATTTTAAGGTGAAATGTTCAATTTTTATAATATTCAGTCCTTGTTTGAATAACAAGTTTATCAATTCTTGTTTCCTTTTTGATACAATATCAAGAATATCTATCTTGTTACATAAATAAATTTAATATTTTCCAAATGAGGCAGGAGTTCTATGCATAATATGTATTGGCACAACTTACTTACACAATAGTAACCAGTAAACGGTGTATTATGCATCATAGTAGTAATTTTCCCCAAATGTCTAGAGGCTTGTGAACATTCCAGATGCTTGATATTTTCTCGACGAGACAGGTTGATAGATAGATTAGAAGGATTGCAACAAAATATAAATTTGTTGGGCTAAGATCAGATCGAACGATATTTGTAGGAACATCCATCCCATGCTGAAAACTATGCCCCATGTGTTCTCATTGTCCCTTAACTGATGCAAGGCCCTTCTCATTTATTATAATTTTTTCTTTTGTCCATCATAGCCTTGGTGACCACGCCCATATGATGTTATTTACATCGATCATCATATTTTCTTCTACACTAACAACCCATTGTTGCTTTCTATCTAAGCAATTTTTGTACAAGACCTTCAGGTCTTTCGATGCTCCTATTGGATTCCATCATTGTACCTCTACTTTGTAAGACCCAACAGTACTAGCATCTAAATCCTGATAAATATTTCCAATTTCCCTACCCAACTAGATTGCACAATCTGGATCTAGTGATTACACAATGACCATTTGGCCCTTTACAACATCCACTCTTGGAATGAATTCATCTCTAGGATTGTTGCATACTGGTCCAAAATAGCTATCTTGCAAAGTAGGAACATTTTCCTACAAATAGGCATCCATAATTTCATGTTCAGATCTTGTAGGTTCACTACTATGAATATCATGGCTTGTCGATGGCCAAAAGTTAGTTGATTACTGATCAACACTCTCGAAGGGACTATCCAAAGCTTTATATACAGACTCCCAATAATTTAACTTGGGACGCCAAAATTGTTCACCTCCCTTCTCAACCCCTCGATTCCATAATGAAATATATGTTTCTATTCCTTTTTTTTATTTCGTTAATGTCCGAAGTTATTTTTTATTGCAGATTTAATAACCTAGGCAGTCCCACCGGAAAATCTGCGCTACCATCTGGAAATGACCGCCATAGATGAATATGAGACGACTAAGCTTCATCCCGAAGTGATGCAATCCATTGCATGACTGGAATGTTATCTATGAGTTGAAATTTAAAAAACTGGCATTTTTTGATACTGATGATCTTGGCATTTCCATCCAAAAGGTGGGGTTTCACAAAACTCTTAAAATCGTTAAGTTCATTAATTAGGTAAGGGACATAGAAATTTTGATCTTCACATGTCCTATACGTATCCATAATTTTCCGAGAGTGAAAATATATCCTTGTGCATTAGCTTTAATGATAACCTTCCATAAGTTCCATCTATGTCTTCATGGGTGTGTCCGAACGGGAGGAATACAACTTCAATTACCTCGAACACTCTCCATGTTGTTAAAGAGATAAAAATGCAAATACAAAGCGGTTTTTGTTATCACCTGAAAAATTATCCATTTTCAAAAATAGTATGGGTGGTAGTTTTCTATTTGGCATACATTGATTAGTACCATCAACATGTAATATATCATGTTGCATTACATTTTTTTGTAAATTAGACACTTTTCATATGACTTTGATTGCAATAGAGCATCATGCAATTGGTGCTTAGATGTTCCTCCTTTGTAGAGAAAATCACCATATTTATCAACCACTGGTTCTTCAAGACTCTTCATGTAATGCCCATATTTTGATTCGGCATATTTATTAGTTAGACACACCATACTTTATTTCTTATATATTTTGTCGAACTCAGCTCGACTGAGTAAACTATATTGGACCTCATTATATGATGTTACTCTGTCTTATGATTTCACCATGATTATGATGTTACTATGTTATGCAGTTATGATGTCATGATTATCATATGATTTCCTTATTTTACGATTTGCAGTATATGTTTATATGTTTTCATTAATGAAATGTGAAATATATGATTCGGTACGTGGATACCATCTTCTTATGTGAATTATTGAAATGTTATATGTATCTATGATGAGCTAAAAGGTTACATGAAATGAAATGATAACATGGATCAATTGGCGATCAATGGAAAATGCTTTCTATAAATTGTATTTTGCAAAACACTAACCTACAGGACACAAGGGCTATGGGATAGCCAGTTACTTGATCTGATATACATTGGAAAGGAAAACATGTTCATACAGCAAACCTTAGCAGCCAAATGAGGATACGATAACACAAACTGATAATCCCGATAGCAGCAAGTATGAGTCGATAAGGGCGTAGGCCCAGTATGTTGAGAGGGATGGATGTGTTTCCCACCCTATGTTCCATGAGACCCGAGGTCGTGGGAGGGCCGTTATGACACGCTCCCCATGTTGTTGTGATGACGATTATCGGATGCCTGCTAGGGGAGGATAGGTCCGCTGTTCAGCCGACGCTATCGCTCTCAGGTTCTATGTGGTCAGATCGGTGAGTCCGACATCCACTGTTGTACTAGCAGAGGAAGGATAGGGAGGATGCTGGACGTAGGTTATGATGGGAGGATGTGTTAGTTAGTACTGTTGAGGGTTTAGTATTTCTTGATTCCGAGTTAGTGGAAGTAGGCACCCTTCCTGCACTTGATTGATTAAACTAATGTAAACATAAAGACAATGATGTTAAATCGTAAAGGGTTAACTGTTAAATAACCGAGGATGTTAAAGTAATTATACTATATATTATGCGTGCTCTTCTGCATGGGGGTAGATACTATTATTAGTTAGCAAGTATGCATAGGCGGAATGGGGTTTGTTTATAGTACATGTCCGACATGTGCATACACTGGCCATGCATGCACACCTTGTACGTGTACAATATTACTGGTGTATAACATACTTGTCATGCTTGAATAGTAGTATAAATGTCATAGATAACTCAGTTAAGGATACATCAATCAACTTAGGTAATGAATGGTTAGGTTGTCAATATGTAAATAAGTGAATTAGTAATTATATGAAAACATTGTAATAATAAACTAAGACAAGTATCGTCAGTTAACATTGTCATAGAAGAACTGTTGTGAATAGGGTAATGATAGTGTCTAAGTATTTAGTAAAATTGTTTAAGCCCTCACAAGTGCTTTGTTTATAAGAACAAGGATGCTATGTTGATGATAGGGTACCCATGTGATGAACAAATAATTAAGAATACTATGATTGATTCACCTTTTATTATTGTCAAAGGGTGATTTAATTATTATTATTAATTAATAAATGATATTCCAGCAAACATTTATATCCCTATCGTAACAAATGCAATATAAGTAAGATTTAAAATATTGATTTATAAATTAATATTGCGTGATTAATTCCATTTCAAAGTTAGCCATAACAAGATAATCCTTTTTGGAATAACCGTGATGTGATGGAAAATGGATATTTAATTATTCAATGTTAATCTTGGAATTTAAACCTCAACTAAAGTAGTCTCGACGGATAAGGTGGATCATTAAGACACATCATGTCCAAGTTGACAAGGGGCAACTAATTATATAATATTTTATTAATTACATTAATAACATTAAAATATCAAGGATGGCGGATAGACTTGTATTTAATGGAACTTGTCCCGAACGGATAACCTTGGGGTGATAATTCCCACCGTAATAAATAATTACTGCCGTCAATCCAAAACCAAATGAATTTTCCATAAGAGTAATTAATTATACATTTTTATAATGAGACGTGGATGAATGAACTAGGGAAAGGAGTAAAGGTTTGAGGGGCTCGAGAGGGGGAGTTTGGGGCGGTGGAGTAAGCCCAAGGTCTTCTCGAGGATGGACAGGTATATAGAGGGGGAGAAGGTTGAAGATAGGGGTTTTTTTTTATTGGGGAAGAAAAGAAGTTGGGCGAACAGAAAGATTTGGAGGACAGAAGGATAGACTGCTCTCGGGATTATCAGATTGTGGGCTCGGGGGCTTGGAAATCCTTTGATTTCCAAGGGCCAGCAAGATTATAGCTGGTCGGTAGGGTGGACACTTCAGTTTGGCTGTCTAAGGGGTTACACAACCTGCTACAACTTACGGTTAGCATCAGCATCAGGTAATTTCCGTTATTTACTATTATGCTAAATCTTACTGTAAACATGCAAACTTACTATTTACTGATTTACTGCTATTTACTGATTTACTAAGTTGTGAAACCTATTCTTATGCTGTTGAAAAGAAAATAACGATATGTTTGTTTATTTCAAATTTCGAATGTAAGGTTAGTGAAATCACCACAGTACACTAAATATTACTTCGGCACATAGAAATTCTTAGAAATTCACTTCCATAAACTGATAAAGTTTAAAACGTAGAAAATTAAACCTGAAATTTTACACAGTGCTCTGCTGTAAAAACCAGAGCACTACAGATGGTATCAGAGCCTTGTTCAGACTCTTGAACCTACAGGCCTATTCATGCTTCACCTAGAAAATTTACTTGATAATTTACCCACTTGACCTCCAGCCATAGTCATCCTTCAAGGTACCTGCACAACGATAACAACAATTACATTAAATATATATATATATATATATATATATATATATATATATATATATATATATATAATCATAACTTTTGATGCATATAATAACAAATAACAGCTAAATAGAAATACCAGTAGTGTCATCAGTCTTCCAAATAAAAAGTAAAAAAAAAAAAAATAATAATAATAAAGAAAGCTTCTAGAATATGGTAGGTTAAAAAAAAAAAAAAACACTATTTTTGTACAGTATTATTTACTCTCTCTTTTTACAAAACAGCGAAAAATTATCTCTGCTCTGCTGTGCCTGAGGAACATTCGCCAATGCATGTGAATCAAAATATATATAGATAGATATGTAACATTTACACAATAATCTATTCAATTCAAAATTTAAAAAGAAATAAAAAGTAAATAACACAGCTTTTGGGCTATTATACTACAAGAAAAATAATCTCCCATCCATTTATGAAAAAAAAAAAAATTTAAAGAAGAAACATCTCACTCCAATAAAATAGTGAGCTATTTAAGTTATTCCATGCACACAAAGTCACCTTGATGAGTTATTTCGATCCTAGAAATCTCAGTAGTAACGAAATAAAATAAGAAAAGGCAGGCAGCATACAACAAAAGCTTGATGGTATATTGCCAGGGTCGAGATCCACAACGGCGAGATTGATGTGGGAACAAAAAGCCGATATCGAGTTTTTTTTTTTTTTTAGGATAGTTTCCCAAATCTTTCAGAATGCCTTCTAAATTTAAATGAATCGAAAAGAGAATCTCAGCAATAAAATGATTTCCAAGCATACCTATCTGGTTTCAATACAGTATACGTAAATGGGTTAACTTTATAAAATTTCAACCAAACTAAGAGCTTCGCTTTGGCTGGCAGATATATTAATATAAAACTATCCTTCCCAAACGCATTCATAGCTTCACGAAAATCACATATCTTCCAGTAAGTAGAAAGAAATATAAACACTGGGTCTTTCGACTTACCAGCTATCCAGAGATCTTAGTCACGTAGCGACCTCTCGGAAACTCTAAAATTTCAAGCATTCGCTTCAGTTCGAAACGAGAGCTGTAGGATGTAACTTAAACTCCTGATCTGAGCTCCTCCAGACCGAGGCACGTAACCTTATCCGTCGCGCCAGGACAGAGAATTTCTGCATTGATTTTACAAGGAAATCCCGCGTTAAGAACAAGAATCTTGATTCGGAATCCTTGACGGCAGTTCTGAATCAAGTGAATTGTGGACATCGGCTTTTCCTCAATTCTGAATCACGAATACAGATAGGAACCATCAGTTGTCGTTAATTGCTACAGGCCAGTCAATGCACTTGACAGATCCGAATTCTTGAACCAGGGACAAACTTCAGACTGGACACTCACTCTGTGTATTGATCTGCAGAGAATAACCCATCACCTAAGTATGTGTAGTTTTGAATCGGATTTGGTTCAAATCCATGTTTTAGCGGCTGCGGATTTCTGAGTTAAAAGTAGAGCATTAATTGCAGGAGTTTTGTTCTGGTTGTCATATTAATCAGCTCGTGGCTCCTCCAGTAGACTTGGGGTCGAATTTTCCAGGTTTAAATGCTTATAGATTTCTGAGTTGCAAGGGTTTCATTTTCTCTGCATCCAAATTTCTGCAAACTTCCTGAAACTGTTGTTCTGTGGGATTTTCTTAAAGGAAATTCCCAATTTAAATTGGCAATGTTAGGGAAAATCTCTCTACCTGTCCACAGAGTTCAGGCCATGGTGGACTCTACCTCAAAACCCCCATCAATTTCCTCATCTCCAACCAAATAGTGTGAGGTCTATTTGAATCCAAGCTTTGAGGTCTATTTTATCTACTGGGTTTCGACATTCATACAGACGTTCAATAAACGACTGGACCAAACTAAAGAGACTCACCAGACATTTACGAAAGAGCCAGACCAAAGACTTTCCACATCAATTTCCCAATTCTGAATCGCGAACACAAATGGGCGTGAACCATTAATCACCGTGATTTCTGCACCCCCACGCCAACCAGTTGCCCAGGGCATTCATGGTGCAAATCCCCAATTCCATCCCCGCCCGAGCAATTAATCCCTGCCGAGGCACATAGCTTCTTGCAATCCTTCGGTTGCTTCCTTACATAATCGAAATTACACATAATCGAATACTCATTAAGGTGAAACCACCCATATTCAAATTTCCTGGTTTCCTCGGCCAACTGCACCTAATGCCGCACATATAAAACACCCCCTCGGGATGATAGAATTCTATAATTGAAGGAGTCCCATAACTGCTTTTCGACTATCGCACTGCTTATTGCCTGTGCTTGCTTATTCTCTGGTTCGGCATAGCCTGCGAACCTGGTGCCCTCGGACGGCAGCAGCAATAAAATATAGGGCTCTCTCTGTTTCCATAGAGTGTCAAATTGTCGAGTGGGTTTGTTATTATTGTTCTCATATGGCTAGGAGGAAGAGGCTCTGCGCTGAGGGCATGTCAGGCGAAGAAGACGTCAAGAGAATAGAAACGAGATGGTTGCAGAGCGGAACAGCTATGGAAAAGAGGGGCAGAAATGGCCGCGTCTTGGGGATTGACCCTATTTAGGGTTTCCCCACCTTCACATGGCGGTGGGTTGCTTGGAGAGACCGCGTGTCCTTCATGCACACTCGCTTCTTGCATGGCGGTGAACTGACACGAAGAGCCGCGTGGCCATACCTTTTGCTTAGCCGAGAGTCGAGTGAAAAGGGCTAAGCGGTCGAGTAAATTTCCCTTATTTATTTTTATTTTCATTTTATTTAAATTTAGTTTTAGTGTTATAACCTAAGTTTTGGCAAATTTCGTATTTATATTTATATAGTGTTAGCGTTGCTTTATTTAAATTTAATTTCGTATATATATTTATATAGTGTTAGTATCATTTTATTTAAAAATTAATTAAATTTTGTATACGTTTATATAGTGTTAGCGTTGCTTTATTTGAATTCAATTTCGTATATATATTTATATAGTGTTAGTATCATTTTATTTAAAAATTAATTAAATCTTGTATACGTTTATATAGTGTTAGCGTTGCTTTAGTTAAATTTAATTTCGTATATATATTTATATAGTCTTAGCATCATTTTATTTAATTTAATTAAATTTGGTATACATTTATATAGTGTATAACCTAAGTTTTGTTAAGAATTAAAATTTAATATTAAAAATTTTGTCGAGATTTCAACTCCTAGTCGAAGGGATGAAAGAGACCCGAAAAGTCAAAAACAAGACACCATTAAGACCAGCACGACGAGCTGAACACCATGACAAGATTGTTTAATAAAAACGACTATAGATTTTACTGCGCTAATCCTGACAATCTGTTATCTCATGATGCAAGTTATTTCTTATGCATAAGTATAAGTGTATGAATACCTACATTTTAGTTCCGCGTGTATTTGATTGAACAACTAAGGACATGATTTTATTTTCAATAAACTCAGGAACTATCATGGTAACAACACGCAGAGGTCGAGGTCGGGGTCAAGGTCGACCACCGTCACCACCACCTCCGCCACCGCCAACACCACCACCACCAACCTCAACACCAGAAATGCAGATCATAATGAGGTCATTGGAGGCTATTATGACCACGATGAACAGGCAGTCGGAAAGGGCCGCCGAGGTGGAAACCACTCAAGTGAGTCGAGAGAACTCTGAAAGGGCACATGGCCCAAGACTGGAACCGCTTCAGGACATATCGAGGGAGTTACAAAAGATAAAAGTTCCAGAGTTTTCAGGAGGACGACCCGGTAAGCATGCCGAAGCATGGCTGGAAGGCATGAAGAGATGCTTCGCATTGAATGAGTACACATCTAGTTCCAAGGCTAGGATGGCCGTCTTTCAGCTTAAAGGTGATGCTTTGAATTGGTGGTCAGATCTCGAGAAGCAGTTGCACCTTACTCCTCTTACAACTTCTTGGGAACTGTTCGAGGAGAGGTTCCACATGAAGTATTTGCCAAATTATTACAAGGAAGAACAGGCAGGTGCACTCCATGCCTTAGTACAGGGAGACAGGACAGTGGAGGAGTATGAATCTCGGTTTATGGAACTGGTAAAATATGTTCCTTACCTAGATGCAGATGATTGTCAGGTAGAGCGTTTTGTGTATGGACTTAACTACAAGATTAGAGCTGCTGTGCGGATGTGGAAGCCAACTTCAGTTGCCATGGCAGTTGAGTATGCTCGTTATGCAGCTGATATGTCAGATGGAAAAGGGGGCAGTAAGTTGACAGGAACCAATCAGTATGTTTCAGGGAAGGCATCACGTCCTTACTTCAGGGGAGGACAATCTAGGCCTCCTCCTTACGGTAACAGGTTCACACCGAGGGGTAATACTTCAGTTAACTCAATCTCGCAGGCATCGTCCGCAACCCACCAAAGCCAGGGACGTACGCAAGGAAGTTCCTATAGAGGAGCAAGGGGTTTTAGAGGAACCAGGGGAAGGAACTCATCTCAGAGGATTCCTTCGAGCAACAGGCAAGCCCCTCCCAATCTCTCTTGTTGGGGATGCGGAGGTCCTCATTTCCAGCGAGACTGTCCCAAGGGTCAGTCAAGCAGTAGGCACAGGGAAGGAAAGGCACCCATGGATAGTTCGGGTAACAGTCATCGGATTCATGCAGCGGTGCATAACCACCAGGCAGAACATCAGTCTACCGTAGTAGAATCCACTGGTAATGTAAACAATGTCAAACTTAAAATTTTGTTTGATCCAGGAGCAACTGATAGTTTTATTTCACCATTTGCATTAGATAAATGTGGGTTGGCAGCCTACGAGCACGATGATTTCAAACTGGTTGAAATGGCTTCGGGAACTAAGCAACCAGTAGGTCTTAAAGTGAGAGGTTGTGGGGTTGACTTAGGAGTTTGCACCACTAAGTTGGATGCTTATGTCACCAATTTGGGGACTTATGACCTCATTATTGGCATGGATTGGTTAGAAGACCATAGAGCTTTCATAGACTGCTATGCAAAGAAGGTGTTGTGCCTCGATGACGAGGGAAGGACAATTCAAATCCAAGGCTTGAAGAGGAAGGTATCCCTCCGTTTCATCTCTATGGTGAAAGCTAAGCGGTGCCTAAGACAAGGATGCCAGTTGTTCGTAGTGGAGGCCGTGAGCGATAGTAAAGGACCTTCCTTGAATTCTTACCCAGTACTTTCTAAGTTCCAGGATGTCTTTCCGAAGGAATTACCAGGACTACCTCCAGAAAGAGAGCTCGATTTCACAATCGAACTAAAACCTGGTGCAGAACCTATCTCAAAAACTCCTTATAGAATGACAACTCCAGAGCTCCGTGAGTTACAGATCCAGTTAAAAGAATTGCTAGATTTGGGACTGATTAGACCTAGTATCTCACCGTGGGGAGCACCAGTGATCTTCGTTAAGAAGAAGGATGGATCTCTGCGACTATGCATAGATTACAGAGATTTGAACAAGGCCACCGTGAAGAATAGGTATCCCATACCAAGAATTGATGACCTCTTTGATCAAATGAAAGGTGCGTCAGTCTTCTCAAAGATTGATTTGCGATCAGGATATCACCAGTTGAGGATCAAGGAAGGCGACATTCCTAAGACTGCCTTTCGAACTCGATTTGGGCATTACGAGTTTGTAGTGGTACCATTTGGTTTGACCAATGCTCCAGCTGTATTCATGAGCCTCATGAATGGGGTCTTCCGAAAATACTTGGACCGCTTTGTTCAGGTCTTCTTAGATGATATTCTTATCTATTCTAAGAATGAGAAGGAGCATGAGGAACACTTGCGGTTAGTCTTGACATGCTTAAGGGAACATAAACTTTATGGTAAATTATCAAAGTGTTCCTTCTTCCAAAAAGAGATTCACTACTTGGGGCACATCATCTCAGGTGAAGGGATCTCTGTAGACCCAGAAAAGGTAAAGGCCATTGAAGATTGGCCAATTCCAAGGAATGCTCATGAGGTGCGCAGCTTCATGGGGTTAGCAGGCTATTACCGGAGGTTTGTGGAAGGATTTTCTAAAATTGCAAAACCTATTACCACCTTGCAACGCAAGGGAATCCGGTATGAATGGACCGATGAATGCGATGCCGCTTTTACAGAGTTAAAAAGGTTGTTGACAAGTGCACCGATCTTGCGGGTACCAGACATGGATAAAGATTTCATGGTATGCACCGATGCCTCGAAGCAGGGATTAGGAGCGGTGTTGATGCAGGAAGGTGGGGTAATAGCTTATGCATCTCGAAAGTTGAAACCTCATGAGGAGCAGTATGCCACGCATGATCTAGAATTGGCAGCAGTAATGTTGGCACTAAAATTATGGAGGCACTACCTAGTTGGTAGAAGCTTCACCCTTAAAACAGACCATCAGAGCTTGCAATACATCTTTACCCAAAGGGATTTGAATGCTAGGCAAAGGCGATGGAGTGAGTTCATGAGTGAGTATGACTTTGGTATCTCTTACATCAAAGGAAAGGAGAATGTGGTGGCAGACGCTCTAAGCCGAAGGCCGAGACTTTTCTCCTTAATTCCCTTGAAGGTTGACTTGAGGGAAAGGGTACTAGGACAACTATTGGGCGATAGTTGGTATCTAAAAGTAACCTCAGCTATTCAGAATGGAAAGAAACAGGAATTGAAGTATGATGGGTACCATCTTGAGGTAGATGGATTGTTGCGGTATCAGGGAAGGATGTATGTTCCTAAGGAAGGTGATATCAGGGAAACCATCCTTAGAGAGGCCCATAGATCTCATTACTGTGCGCACCCAGGGGTGAAGAAGATGTATGCTGACATGAAGCAACTCTTCTTTTGGCCAGGTATGAAGATGGATGTAGTGGATTTTGTTTCGAGGTGCCTTGAGTGTCAACAAGTGAAGGCAGATCACCATCACCCGGCCGGTCTCCTACAACCGCATGATATCCCTATGACTAAATGGGAAGTCATTTCCATGGACTTCGTTGTAGGACTACCACTCACATCTCTGAGACATAATGCTATTTTGGTGGTAGTTGACAAACTGACCAAAAGTGCTCACTTCATTCCAGTCAGAGACACCTATGATGTGACAGATGTGGCAAGGGTATTCATAAATGAGATTATACGTCTTCATGGAGTTCCTAAAAAGATAATCTCTGACAGAGACCCTAAGTTCACCTCCAGATTTTGGACAAGCATGCAGTCAGCATTAGGGACACAATTAAACTTAAGCTCAGCTTATCACCCCGAGACAGATGGACAGACCGAGAGGGTGAATCAAGTGATGGAGGACATGCTTAGGATGTATGTTATGGATCAGCAGACACAGTGGGAGAAATATCTTCCTTTAGTGGAGTTTGCATACAACAATAGTCATCACAGCTCCATTGGTATGCCGCCATATCAGGCATTGTATGGGAGGCCGTGCAGGACACCACTCAGTTGGGACAGGTTAGAGGATCGAGTTTTAATTGGGCCTGAGTTGATTCAGGAAATGGAGGAGCAAGTGATACAGATTAGGCAGCGGCTGAAGGAAGCACAGGATAGGCAAAAGAGTTACGCTGATGCACACAGATCAGATAGAAATTATGGAGTAGGGGATCGTGTATTTATTCGCATCAGACCAAATAAAAGTACCATTCGGTTTGGGAAGGGTACCAAGTTGTCACCTCGCTTTATAGGTCCATTTGAGATTCTTGAGAAAATCGGACCAGTTGCTTATCGTCTCGCGCTGCCACCCCCACTTGCATAAAACTCATAATGTATTTCATGTTTCTGTATTACGACATTACATAGCTGATGAGACTCACAAAATTCATTGGAAGGAATTGCAGGTCTCGGACGAGGGAACCTTCAGGGTCGAACCATTACGTATACTGGATCGTAGGGTTCGACAGCTCCGTAGTCGCCATGTGGACCAAGTTAAGGTCCAATGGGACAAGTATAGCCCAGGGTCTGCTACCTGGGAGGATGCAGAGACCATGCGTCGAGATTTTCCCTCACTATTTTGACCATAACTTCGGGACGAAGTTTCCCGAAGGGTGGGTGTATGTAATGCCCATATTTTGATTCGGCATATTTATTAGTTAGACACACCATACTTTGTTTCTTATATATTTTGTCGAACTCAGCTCGACTGAGTAAACTATATTGGACCTCATTATATGATGTTACTCTGTCTTATGATTTCACCATGATTATGATGTTACTATGTTATGCAGTTATGATGTCATGATTATCATATGATTTCCTTATTTTACGATTTGCAGTATATGTTTATATGTTTTCATTAATGAAATGTGAAATATATGATTCGGTACGTGGATACCATCTTCTTATGTGAATTATTGAAATGTTATATGTATCTATGATGAGCTAAAAGGTTACATGAAATGAAATGATAACATGGATCAATTGGCGATCAATGGAAAATGCTTTCTATAAATTGTATTTTGCAAAACACTAACCTACAGGACACAAGGGCTATGGGATAGCCAGTTACTTGATCTGATATACATTGGAAAGGAAAACATGTTCATACAGCAAACCTTAGCAGCCAAATGAGGATACGATAACACAAACTGATAATCCCGATAGCAGCAAGTATGAGTCGATAAGGGCGTAGGCCCAGTATGTTGAGAGGGATGGATGTGTTTCCCACCCTATGTTCCATGAGACCCGAGGTCGTGGGAGGGCCGTGCTGAGACACGCTCCCCATGTTGTTGTGATGACGATTGTCGGATGCCTGCTAGGGGAGGATAGGTCCGCTGTTCAGCCGACGCTATCGCTCTCAGGTTCTATGTGGTCAGATCGGTGAGTCCGACATCCACTGTTGTACTAGTAGAGGAAGGATAGGGAGGATGCTGGACGTAGGTTATGATGGGAGGATGTGTTAGTTAGTACTGTTGAGGGTTTAGTATTTCTTGATTCCGAGTTAGTGGAAGTAGGCACCCTTCCTGCACTTGATTGATTAAACTAATGTAAACATAAAGACAATGATGTTAAATCGTAAAGGGTTAACTGTTAAATAACCGAGGATGTTAAAGTAATTATACTATATATTATGCGTGCTCTTCTGCATGGGGGTAGATACTATTATTAGTTAGCAAGTATGCATAGGCGGAATGGGGTTTGTTTATAGTACATGTCCGACATGTGCATACACTGGCCATGCATGCACACCTTGTACGTGTACAATATTACTGGTGTATAACATACTTGTCATGCTTGAATAGTAGTATAAATGTCATAGATAACTCAGTTAAGGATACATCAATCAACTTAGGTAATGAATGGTTAGGTTGTCAATATGTAAATAAGTGAATTAGTAATTATATGAAAACATTGTAATAATAAACTAAGACAAGTATCGTCAGTTAACATTGTCATAGAAGAACTGTTGTGAATAGGGTAATGATAGTGTCTAAGTATTTAGTAAAATTGTTTAAGCCCTCACAAGTGCTTTGTTTATAAGAACAAGGATGCTATGTTGATGATAGGGTACCCATGTGATGAACAAATAATTAAGAATACTATGATTGATTCACCTTTTATTATTGTCAAAGGGTGATTTAATTATTATTATTAATTAATAAATGATATTCCAGCAAACATTTATATCCCTATCGTAACAAATGCAATATAAGTAAGATTTAAAATATTGATTTATAAATTAATATTGCGTGATTAATTCCATTTCAAAGTTAGCCATAACAAGATAATCCTTTTTGGAATAACCGTGATGTGATGGAAAATGGATATTTAATTATTCAATGTTAATCTTGGAATTTAAACCTCAACTAAAGTAGTCTCGACGGATAAGGTGGATCATTAAGACACATCATGTCCAAGTTGACAAGGGGCAACTAATTATATAATATTTTATTAATTACATTAATAACATTAAAATATCAAGGATGGCGGATAGACTTGTATTTAATGGAACTTGTCCCGAACGGATAACCTTGGGGTGATAATTCCCACCGTAATAAATAATTACTGCCGTCAATCCAAAACCAAATGAATTTTCCATAAGAGTAATTAATTATACATTTTTATAATGAGACGTGGATGAATGAACTAGGGAAAGGAGTAAAGGTTTGAGGGGCTCGAGAGGGGGAGTTTGGGGCGGTGGAGTAAGCCCAAGGTCTTCTCGAGGATGGACAGGTATATAGAGGGGGAGAAGGTTGAAGATAGGGGGTTTTTTTTTATTGGGGAAGAAAAGAAGTTGGGCGAACAGAAAGATTTGGAGGACAGAAGGATAGACTGCTCTCGGGATTATCAGATTGTGGGCTCGGGGGCTTGGAAATCCTTTGATTTCCAAGGGCCAGCAAGATTATAGCTGGTCGGTAGGGTGGACACTTCAGTTTGGCTGTCTAAGGGGTTACACAACCTGCTACAACTTACGGTTAGCATCAGCATCAGGTAATTTCCGTTATTTACTATTATGCTAAATCTTACTGTAAACATGCAAACTTACTATTTACTGATTTACTGCTATTTACTGATTTACTAAGTTGTGAAACCTATTCTTATGCTGTTGAAAAGAAAATAACGATATGTTTGTTTATTTCAAATTTCGAATGTAAGGTTAGTGAAATCACCACAGTACACTAAATATTACTTCGGCACATAGAAATTCTTAGAAATTCACTTCCATAAACTGATAAAGTTTAAAACGTAGAAAATTAAACCTGAAATTTTACACAGTGCTCTGCTGTAAAAACCAGAGCACTACACTTCAAGCATTTATCCAGGAATGTCACAGTGAAATTTGATCCCATCTCTAAAAATGAGAGGCTGAAATGGGAAAAACCCCCAGTCTTGTGCCCATGAGTCAACATTCTAGTCAATGATATGGGAAGATTCATAACATTACTAAAATATTTTTCCTTTCTTACCCATCCTTGGAATGGAAGTCTTTGACTTATCCATTTTGTCATGAACAATACTTAGAAAATTATTTGGGTTTTTTTGTGAAGCTAATCCGTGAGAATAATATACTTGGAGAATAATATATCTAGTGGTTTGAATTGTACAATGTCTCCCTCAAAAGAAATTGAAACTATTCCTTGAGCAACATAATGTGGCTTTAAAGAACATTGATGTATCAAATTAAATTTCTCTCCCACAAACTTGACATTGTGATTTTCTCTTAATACTTTCAAAGTAGTTTCAAATTGATTATTGTTGAAATTGCTTTCAACATAAAGCAATGTTTCTGTATTAAAATCTATGACTCTATTAATCAGACATACAATAAAACCTCCACTTCTCAACCCTGGAAAACATGCCATGCAAGAAAACACCACTTCATCCACCAAAATATCAAAGGAGAAGTCACCCAAAAATGTTCCCCAAACAAAATCAGTCCCACTCACATTTGTTACAAAACCTATGGAAATGCAATCCTTACATTTTGAACACTTATGTAACAACTTTACTTTTATCATAATAAAATAATATTTATTCTCAGTTGTTATGATATGTTCTACACTTGGCAAAGAAGAAGCTGGTATATCTTTCACCTCATTCTTGAGAAGAGTAGACCCAATGTGGTTAACAATCTAGGATACAGGCCATTGAATATAACCACCAATTGCCTCTGACAATGTATATGCACCTTCTGATGGATAGGGAAATTGAAGAATTGCATTAAAATTCTTGGTAATATTTACAATGATACCTCCATCATGAATGCTGACATTATGCAATATTTTTCTTTCTGGAAAAGAGATTCCTTCAACAACTTTCAATCCATTCAAATGGAGGTCCACACATTGTTGAGAACCAAACTCTATTTCAGAAGCGATTTCTGAAATATTAAACAACAAGACACATTGTTGAGAACCAAAATCCATTTCAAAAGCAATTTACGAAATATAAAATAACAGGAGCACATTAAAAACAATATTTATTTTAAACAAAGAATAATTTTTCCACTACTATATATTATCAAATATGTCAATAAGAAGGGTCGGCCTACCCTTCATTTATGAGAGAAATGTAAAAATATTTAGTATACGAAGGCTAGGCCAACAATTTCCGACTTCCAAATTCCGCTGTAAATAGTAGAGACCTTGACATCGGCTAAGTTATAAGATATAAAAATTGTTTGTCCCGGCTTCCGACTTCCGACAAGAAGGATCGGTCGCCCCTTCATTTAGTAGAGAATTGTGAACACTTATATCCAGCAATTCACCTGTATCCAGAATGGTGAACACAAGAAGGATCGACCGACCCTTCTTGCAATATAGAACGATTATGAACAGAATACTGGGCACAAGAAGGGTTGGCCTCCCCTTCATTTATAAGGGAATTGTAAAAATATTCAACCTATGAAGGCTAGGCCGTCAATTCATGTATATCCAAAATGGTGAACACTAGAAGAATACTGAGCACAAGAAGGGTCGACCGACCCTTCATTTATGAGAGAATTGTAAAAATATTTAATCTACGAAGTCTAGGACGACAAATCCCGAATTCCGACTTCCACTGTAAATAGTATGGATCTGGACATCAGCTAAGTTATAACATATAAAAAATGTGTGTCCTGACTTCCATTTTCTGACAAGAAATATCAGCCGCCCCTTTGTTTAGTAGATAATTGTGAGCACCTATATCCAACAATTCCATATATCCAGAATGGAGAGCACAAGAAGGATCGACCAACCCTTCTTGTAGGTTAGAACTATTATGAAAAGAATACTAGGAAAAATAAGGGTAAGTTGCCCCTTCATTTATGAGGGAATTGGAAAAATATTTAACCTACGAAGGTTGGGCTGTCAATTCATGTATATCCAAAATGGTGAACATTGGAAGAATACTAAGCATAAGAAGGATTGACCGACCCTCCTTGCAATCTACAGCTATTATGAAAATAATATTGGGCAAATGAAGGGTCATCCGCCCCTTCATTTATGAGGGAATTGAAAATGTATTCAGCCTACGAAGGCTAGGGAATCAATTCATGTATATCCAAAATGGAGAACACTGTAGGAATACCGAGCACAAGAGGGGTCGTTCGACCCTTAATTTATGAGAGAAATGTAAAAATATTTAATCTATGAAGGCTAGGATGACAATTCCCACCTTCCGATTTCCACTGTAAATAGTAGAGATCTGGATATAAGAAAAGTTATAATATATAGAAAATGTTTGTACCTACATCCATTTTCCATATGGAAGAATCGACCGCCCCTTTGTTTAGTGGATAATTGTGAACACCTATATCCAGAAATTAACTTTAACTAGAATGGAAAATAGAAGAAGGATCCATCGACCCTTCTTCCAGTCTATAATTATTATGAAAATAATACTGGGCAGGAGAAGGGTTGGCTGCCCCTTCATTTATGAGGGAATTTTAAAAATATTCAACCTACGAAGGTTAGGCCATCAATTCATGTATATCTAAAATGGTGAACAAAGGAAGAATATTGAACACAAGAAGGGTCAGTCAACCCTTCATTTACGAGAGAATTGTAAAACTATTTAATCTATGAAGGCTAGGTCGACAATTCCCAACTTCTGAATTCCGTTGTAAATAGTAGGGACCCGGACATCAACTAAGTTATAACATATAAAAATCTTTGTCTTGACTTTCGTTTTCCGACAAGAAGGATCGGTCGTCCTTCGTTTAGTAGATAATTGTGAAAACCTTTATCCAGCAATTCAGCTATATCCAGAATGGAGAAAACAAGAATGATCAACCGACCCTTCTTGCAGTATTGAACTATTATGAAAAGAATACTAGGAAGAAGAAGGGTCGACTGCACCTTCACTTACGAGGGAATTGTAAAAATAGAACAACTTGGAGAAAGATAGGCTGCTCTTTCTCTGAGAATATTTCCACTTGCCAGCAAACTATCCGAAGCAATGTTCCATTGAAATTTGTGTTTAGAGTGTCGATATCTACTTTCCCCACTCCTAAAAATCATCCCTAGAGGAAGGAGTGGACGCTCTTTGTCCTCAGCATCTACTTCCAACACCCTGAAATAGAACAACCTGACGAAAGAACGACCTCTCTTTCTCTGACAAAATTTTGACTTGCCAACATACTCTTTGAAGCAAGACTTCTATAAATTTTGTTGTTAAAATGTCGATATCTAGTTTCCCAGGTTGACACGTGGCATATTTGATTTTTACAATTAGTCTAAATATTATATAAACTGATATTAAGGATATTAATGGTACCATTTCAATATAAACATATGGATTTAACTTATATAATTTTTTGGAATAGCTATCAGAGGTCAAATTTGAAGGGCTGAACTTAATTTCAGGTCAAAGGTTATATATTCATACCACCCTTCTAGCATGAAGGGCTTTAATTAAAAAAATTACACTCCAAATGACAATAATAAATTAACTCAACATTTCATTAAAAAAATTGCTAAATAAAATATTACTAGATATGAGTAATACATTACATATTTCCATTCATACACTTAAAGAAAGTGGGGTCTAACAATGCCATGCCACCTAGCTTAATAAGGAACATCTAACAAACTATTCAACTGAAATTGATCCTATGGACAACTATATCTCCCTTGTTGATATAACTACAACTCCATTCAAATAAACCCTATTATTTTGGTCTGTTAGATGTTTTATGACTGGAAAGATCAGAAGTACTAGTGTTTGGGTCATGTCCTGTAGTTTAGATTATATGATGTTCTATAAGGAGTATTGGTATGGAATCAACAATATGTGTAATTTTGGTTTATTGTTCTGGTTAGACAATATTATTTAAGGTTAAATTTATGAGCTACACGACTTAGTGTTAAATTTTAGGCAAAAGATGTTCATGATGTTTATAAAAAAATTAATATATAAATCAGTCATGGTCCTATATATAAATTTGCATAAAAAAGGAATATGTTCGCCATTCTTGATATAGGGAATATGAAGGATTTCTTACTCAAAATGGACTTGGAGAAAGCATATGATAGAGTCGATTGGTTTTCTACTTAGAATCATTTTGATTCAAGTTGGTATTCCTCCATTGGTCTTAAAGTGGATTATGGCTTGTGCGTCCTCGACAAACATAGCTGTGTTGATAAATGGTGCCCCTACGGGTTTCTTCAATTGCTATAGGGGCATAAGAGAGGGATATCCCTTGTCTCCTCTATTGTTTCTGCTAATCATTGAAGGATTCAGTTGATTGATAATTAATGCTAAAGAAGAAGGTAAAATTAAGGGTATTAAACTATCAATTGATTTATTTCTATCACATCTCCTGTTTGTAGATGATGTCTTCCTAGCAGGGACATACTCTATTAATGAATGGGGAGCTATAAGGAGATTATTAAAAAAAAAAGATTCTTCAAGTATGTTGGTGATCTCATCTAAATCCAACTTCTTTCATTATAGATCTACGGATTCAAAGCTTCATGATATTATGGATATGTTTCCTTATAAATGAAACCGTATGGAGGATGGTTTTAAATACTTAGGATACTACTTGAAGCCTAATGGATTCATGATTAAATATTGGAATTGGTTATTGAAAAAAATTGACTGCAGAATTACTAATTGGACTTATAGATTACTATCAGTTGGGGGAAGACTCACTCTGGTTAAAGTTGTTTTGAGAGGGATACCGGTTTACTGGTTCTCTCTTTCACAAGTTCCTTGTTTCATCATCAAATCTTTAAGAAAGCTTTTCTTTAATTTTCTTTGGACTGGTGGTGTGGATCATAGTAATATGGTTATGGCTAGATGGGACATACTAGCATTACCTGAAATATGTGGAGGTTGGGGTATTAAAAACCTTGGAACATTCAGTGTGGCCCTTAGACTCAAGAGTTTCTGGAGAGGAATTTTTGAAACTACTCTCTGGTCTAGAGTGTTGAAGGTGAAATATATAAAAGGAGATATAGTCAACTGGATCATAAATCGAAAGAAAAGAACAAGAGGTGTTTCTCTAGTTTGGGGTGGTTTCCTAAAAGTGTACAATTGGCTAGCAAAAGATCTCTATTGGCGAGTAGGAAATGGTAAGGAGATATTGGTCGATATAGATCGGATTCTGGGTTTGGAAGATAATTACAAACTTTCAGAAGATATTCTGATTTTATTGAAGGAATATGGTCTTATTACTCTTGATAAATTTAAAAAGACCAAGGATAAATTTTCTCAAGATACTTACTGGTTCAGTGCAAAATATTTGGGATTCACGGGGTGGGTTGCATATGAATGGGACAACTATATAAGGTTTTTGAACTCAGCTGGATGCAGAATTACTCAAGAGAAGGATTCAATTATTTGGAATGGAAATTCTGCCATGGGGATGGTGACAACAAAGTTAGCATATAACGCTATAATAAAAAACAGTTGCATTTTCCCATATCATTGGTGGTATAAACGGCTTTGGTAATGGCATATTCCATTGAAATTGAAGTATTTTATGTGGTTTGCGTTACAAGGAAGACTAAAAAATTGGGATAATATTATGAAGAAAGGTTGGTATGGGCCAAAGTTTTGTTCTTTATGCAGAAAAAACTCAAAGTCTACTAATCATCTCTATGTGGAGTGTGCATTTACAAGAAGTATTTGGAACATGTGTTGTTCCTCTCTGAAGCTTGAGTAGAATTGTGGGAATGAGAATTTTTATATTTGTGCACTTCACTGGTTCAGAAGTTGTAGACCTCACTGTTAAATTTTGAGCATTAATTCACAATACTCTAGGATCTTTATTGCGAGAATAACATGTACAGTATATCAATGCATAACATTCACAATAATCATGACAAGCATCACAAGAATAAAAAGCATGAGAGATAAGAGACACAGAGTTTTTGTGGGGAAAACCCTAAGGTGAAAAACCCCACAACTTCCTCAGAGATAGAGAGAGAAATGGCTCAACCAAAGTACAACCAAAATACACTGAGATAATCTCCTAGTAGCCGATGATCCTCCTCTTCACTAGTGTGCCACATTTTGAGTGAGAGAAGTGTTACTTTCTGAATGATCCAAATAGAGATCTCTCGATCTCTATTTATACTTAACCTGTTTTCCCAGTTACACTATGGGTCCGACTTGTCTATCTAGATACATCCACAATATAATATATATTTTAGGGCTGACCCCACACCTGGTGGTCTAATAACCCATCGACAAGTACACACACTTGCGACACTTGTCAATCCACATGATGACACTTCCTTATAGAGGAATAACACATCTCTAATAAGGGTACAATAAATATATATGAAATACATAGATGAAATACATTCCAAAGTCACATATACATCAACACTCCCTCTTAACTATGAAGGTATTTCTCGACACAGATCTGCTAGACAAGTCTTCTTCTCAGGATCATCGTCATTGTCACTGTTTCTACTATCTCAACCAATCTCTGACTCTACTCGTCATAGGAAATTCTACACAGCCAGTCCTTTTTCATACTGGATGTAAGCCCACCACCTGCAGGTCTTCGTCATCACTGGCCATACTATGGAATCCTCAGGACTTATTATGTGCATCACAAAACCTCGAAAGAGCATCCCAGGCTATTACAAGCACACGGCTCTACCTATAGGATCTCCTAGGGCCATATTATATGTGACCTCACCACAAAACCTCGCAAGAGCATCCCAGGCTTTTACAAGCACACAACTCTACCTATAGGATCTCCCAGGGACAGATTATATGTGGTCACCACAAAACCTTGCAAGAGCATCCCAAGCTGTTACGAGCACACATCTCTACCTATAGAATATCCCAGGGACAAATTATATGTGGTCATGGCAAAACCTCGCAAGAGAATCCCAGGACTTATTACGGGCACACAGCCCAACCTATCGGATCTCCCAGGAACATATTATATGCCATAGGACAAAACCTCGAAAGAGCATCTGCGAGATATCCCAGGGCCAGATTATATGCCATAGGAAAAAACTCAAAAGACTATCTACAGATCTCCCAGGGCCAAATTATATGTCCTCCCATAGCAAAACCTCGAAAGAGCATTTGCCAGATATCCTAGGGCCAAATTATATGCCATAGGAAAAACCTCGAAAGACTATCTGCAAATCTCCTAGGGCCAAATTATATGCTCATCTGCACAACCTGATCCATGGCCATAGTGTATCAACCTGATACTCATCATTCATCATCCTGATGTACACATGATCATCCTGATCATCATCACTACAACATCCTGCTGCATGTCATCTGGAGCAACATCCTGAATCTTTTCATCCATGATAATCCTGATCATACAATGCATCTACTTGATGCATACCAAGTATCTACCTGATACATATCATCATACATGATTCACCTGATCATACAATGTATCCACCTGATACATATCTCCATACATGATCCACCTAATCATACAATGTATCCACCTGATACATATACAGATGCATGGTCCAAGCATCCAACATGATGCATATACAAAATACATACAAATGATCCTACTGATCATATCCAGCATCCAACATGATGCGTACATACACATAAATGATCCAACTAATCATATCCAGCATCCAACATGATGTGTACATACATATACATATAAATGATCCAACTGATCATATCCAGCATCCAACATGATGCGTACATACGTATACATATAAATTATCCAACTGATCATATCCATCATCCAACATGATGCATATACAGAGCAGAATTGGAGCATCATCGTGATGCTCATCATCCAGCGCTTACATCCACAACCATGTGAAGGATCCTCCTTCCAACATGCTTGGAATGGCTTCAACAAATGTGTCCATCACTTCTTCCTCGAAGTGTCCTCGATCTGAAGAACACCAAGCCTCTCCCTAAAGTACTCGAACTTCACCCTGGCTAGTGGCTTCATTAGTACATCTGCAATCTGCTCATCCGTCGCAACATACAGGAGCTTCACAGATCCTCTCTGCACCATATCCCTGATATAGTGATATTTGATCTCTATGTGTTTCAACCTGTCATGAAACACTGGGTTCTCAAACAGCTTCACACAACTCTGGTTATCACAAAAGATACCAGTAGCATCCAATGGGAGATCAAATCAATCAAACAATAGCTTCCGTAGCCATACTGCCTCACAACTAGCTGAATAGGCTGCAACATACTCTGCCTCAGCTATACTCAGTGCTACGCAGGACTGCTTCCTACTAAACCAAGAGATCACACTTGATCCCATACTGAAGCAACACCCAGATGTGCTCTTCATATCTATAGCACTGCCAACCCAATCTGAATCAACATAACCCTGCAGGTTAAACTTTTGATTCGCTTCATACTTGAGCCCATAATCCACTGTACCCTTCAGGTACCTCAGAACATGATTTACAACAATCAGATGAACACTCCTTGGATCTATCAGGAACTGACTCAATGAGTTCACAGTAAAGAAAATATCTGGTCTCATGTTCATCAGGTACATCAAGGACCCAATCATCTGACGATACATAGAGACATCAACCGGCTCAGATGAAGCATCACATAGAATCTTCAGATTGGATGCCATAGGTGTGGCCATGGCCTTGCAATCCATCATCCCGAATCTCTTCAGGATATCTACTGTGTACTTGGTTGAGATATTGTAACTTCAAAGAATATTATATTTGTACTTTATTATTCCAGACATGATTCATTCCTCCGTGAAGATCTTATTGTATATCCGGAGATGTTTATTCCTCCGTCGGAATGTGGTAACTTGGGTTATTAGACTTCCCTAGTGGGGGTCAGCCCTGTATGTGTTATGTGGTTCAAAGGGTTATTATACCACCCTAGAGGGGTCGGCCCAGTTAGTTGTAGTGGGGTATGTAACCCAATGGTTAAATACGAGCCTACATGATTTGTGTAAAAGACAAGTCGGAGTAGTGTATAAATAGAGGAGGTGTATTCCTCATTTTACACACACTCACTCACTTGAGAGTAGCGCACTTGTGGAGGAGAGGTCTGCTATGGTGGAGGAGGAGATCATGTCTTTGGTTTGCATCTTTGTATATTTCTGGTCATCTATATTGAAGAAGCTTTGCTGGGTTTTCTACCCCATGAGGGTTTCCCAGGATAAAATCTGTGTCTCTTGTGTTTTTGTTGTGCTTGTTGTTTCTTTAGTGATCTTGTATATGCTATTATTGTGAAATGGAATGTAATGCTTCTATTTTCTGTCTTAGAATATTAAATATTAACATGGTATCAGAGCTAACCTGAAGGAAGGCAATGTATGGCACTTACGACACTTACTTCACTTGCGACAATTTGAAGGTTTGGGTTTTACATAGCAAAAACAAGTCATCGTGAACTTTCTCTATAAATCCATTTATGCGCAGGTTCAGGATATAAAAAGTTTACAGGTCGTAGACAACATCCCCAGGTACCTTGTTTCCAAAGGGCACCCTTAGATTCGTTGTACGTTTTGAGTTATGATCCGTACAAGTTAGGGTTTCTGCCTCTTCCAGATCTCAGTCAAAATCAGGCGACCTAGAAAAAAAGGTCATAACTTGGGCTAGGAAGCTCCAAATGAAATTTCATAAAATGTGACATGTAGTAGACCGATGGTACTATCTCAGGAAACGTTTTCAGAGGCCGAAGCTGAACCAGTGACACGTGGCACGCCGTACAAGTTTGCTCTCCTGGTTTATCCAATAAACAGGTCACGTTGCGACACTTGGCATAACTTGGGCTAGGAAGCTCCAAATGAAATTTCGTAAAAAGTTATAGGTAGTAAACAGACTATGCTATCTCAAAAAACATTTTCAGAGGCTGAAGCGGAACCAGTGACACGTGGCATGCCGTACAAGTTCGCTCTCCTGTTTTATCCCATAAACAGGTAACGTTGCGACACTTGGCATAAATATCTCTTAGAAAATCCAATTGAGGTCAGACCTATCGGGATGAAAATATGACAGTTCAGGCTACCACAAAAAAATATTTCAGACCATGTGGAGCAAAAAGTTCGGAGTTATAGCAGAAACAATCAGGTACATATTTCTGTCAAAACAGAATTATTTTTGGAGCACCTTCATTGCTCGCTTCCGGAATTTAGGGTTTCGGAGAAAGTTAGAATTTTTGGAATCGGAATCCACGGATGAATGCCACTCAATAAAATCGAAATTTAGATACCAAGATCAAATTTTTTGGTTGGGTATAAGACCGGGCTTGATCAAACCCTAGTTCGGGATTTTGATCGGAAAGATGGAAAATTAGGGCTTCAGCAAAAGTTGGAATTTTTGAAGTCTGTAACCACGGCTGGAAGCTCCTCAGAAAAATAAGAGTTTAGAGCCTTGGATCGAACCTTTTGATTGGACAGAAGGGTGGGATTCATCAAACCCTAGTTCGGGTTCCTGTCTAGAAGATCCAAAAGTTTCGAAGGCAATTTTGAGGGGTCAAATTTTGGAGATTTCAAAATTGAAGTATGCTAGTTTGATCAGCTCGGCAAGACACATCCTTCCATCCATTCAGAAGTGTGAAAGTCAAAGATTGAATTTTTAGGGTTTCTCTAGCAAACCCTAATCAAGCTCTAGATCAAGTTTCAGGAGGAGTTGAGGCTAAGGCCTTACATAAGAAGACTACAAGAAGTCTTGACAGGTATGACTTAAGGAGGTTCAGGTATGTCTTGAAATCTGATTCTTGATTAAGTTCATAATGTGTTTGTCTTCACATTATTTATTAGTACAATCTTGATTAATGTTAGAATTGTCTTATCACCCTAGTAACAGTATGAACACATGTGAATGATCGAAGACATTCATTGATTAGGGCTATATGATTGTACTAATACATTATGGTGTTGTGTGAGGTTGATGTTGTCTGCTAACAAGATACAGGTACATCACAAAAGACAAATCAAGTTCCATGACCATGACAACATGAAGACAAAGACTCATCCATAATCTTTGTTCTACTTACGAGGTATGTATGACTTTGTTATATTATGCTTAACCTATGAGACATGCAGGTTCTAGCTCAGGATCTCTAAATCATTGAAGAGATTGTTTAGGTATGTTGTACATAACTAAGCAGGTTTACTAATCCAGGTATGTTTTCCTATGTCAAGTTAGAATCTTACCTTGTGTTAGGATCCCTTATATAAGTATACTTGGTATGATTGGTTATGCTTATTCATAAAGTTAGTAATCAAGGGTTTATGCATATTATGTCTCTTATCTTGATGATTTAATTAACCAGAAGAGTACTATGATCAAACAAGAATATGCATGAGTAAAAGAAGACTTCCTTGAAACCCTGAATACTAATGATCATGACTATACATATTCAAGATTATTTAGAATTAGAATGTTTTGATAATATTGGGAAGATACTAATGAATGTATGTTTGTGTATGAGATCATGATGATGACACTAGTGCACACTTGAGCATGCACAGTGGTACAAAATGAATAGAAGTTCAAAAGACATATAGAAGATCAAACGAGAGGCAACCACACAAACATAAAAGATAAGTATTTGAGTTGTTATTTGAAATAGTAAATGATATTGCTTGTATGCATATTTGTATTCCTAGAATATATCATGCTGAGTGTAAACATTCATAGAGCATTGAACAGTATACTACTAATATGCATATGATTGGTAAGTTGGACAAACATTCCATTGTTGCTTGTCTAGAATGAAACCTCTTTGTTGACATGCTGAGAGCTGTGCACACTCTCGACCCATCTGATGAGAGATGGCACAGATAGATGGCTGCAGAAATGAAAATGAAAGATCTCAGATTGATGCATTACTTTATAGGTCTAGAAGTATGGAAAGGCTCAGAAGGAATCTTTCTCAACCAGGGAAAGTATGCCGAGAAATATTAAAAGGACTTGATATGTTGGAATAACCACTCTCATGGATTCCAACTTGAAGCTGTTAGTGAATGACTCATCAGAGTTAGTGTATATAACTCTGTACAGACATATTATTGGGTCGTTGATGTATTTGACGAATACCAGGCCAGATATATACCTTGTTGAGAACACCTTGAGTCAGTATCTAGTGGAAACTAGATATGTTCACCTGATAGTTGCAAAAGCATGTGATGAGGCATCTAAAGGATATGATAGACTTTGATCTATGCTATCTTGGAGATCATGACTTCAGATGACTACACAGATGTTGATTGGGTAGAAAGTGTATCAGACAGGAAGAACACATCGAGAGGATGTTATTGTCTGGGATTAGCCATGATCTCGTGGTATAGCAGGAAGCAATCTAGTGTGGCTCTCAGCACAAGTGAAGCAGAATACATAGCTGCTTTCTCTACTAGTTGTGAAGCAGTATGGCTTCTGGATTGTTTGACTTAGAGATAGACCCAACTGTGATCCTATGTGACAAACAAAGTTGTATCAAGATGGCAGAGAATCCAGTGTTCCATGATATGGCGCAAAAAGGAACTATAAAGTTTGAATTTGTAACAAGTTGTCGATGTACTAACCAAACCTCTACCTCAAGTGAACAAGTTACCGATGTACTAACCAAACCTCTACCTCAAGAAAAGTTTGAGTATTTTTCGATGCAAGCTTGGTAGGACCCTCCTCGAGAGGGGGAGTGATGTGGTTACTTATGACGAGATTTCCTACATCAACAGTGAGGTCGATGATGTGGATACCTATATTGGTGATGCCGACAGAGAGGTTGGTGGATGGTCCTTAGACAGGGTCTAAGGTGACAAGGGGATTGCATCATCCTTGAACATATGTTCTAAAAGAAGATCCATAGACAGGTGTCTCCGAGAAAGAACAGGGATTGCATCATCCTTGAACACATGTTCTAAAAGGAGCCGTAGATAGGTGTCTCTGAGAAAGAAAAGGGATTGCATCATCCTTGAACACATGTTCTAAAAGGAGCCGTAGACAGATGTCTTCGAGAATGAAGTCCTTCATGGAAATGTGAGGATTGCATCATCCTTGAACACATGTTCTAAAGTGAGCTGTAGATAGATTTCTCCGAGAAAGAAGAGGGATTGTATCATCCTTAAACACTTGTTCTAAAGTGAGCCGTAGACAGATGTCTCCGAGAAAGAAGAGGGATTGTATCATCCTTGAACACTTGTTCTAAAGAGAGCCGTAGATGTATGTCTTCGAGAATGAAGTCCTTGGTGGACATGTGAGGATTGGATCATCCCTGGACTTCAGTCCTAAAGAGAGCCGTAGACATGATGTCTCCGATAATGAATTCCTGAATGAACAAGTAGGGGATTGTATCTTCCCCGGACTTCGGTCCCAGAATTGAGCCGTAGACATGATGTCTCCAATAATCAAGTCCTGAATGAACAGGTAGGGGATTGTATCTTCCCCGAACTTCAGTCCCAGAATTGAGCCGTAGACTGGGTCTCCAATAATGAAGTCCTGAATGAATAGGTAGGGGATTGTATCTTCCCCAGACTTCGGTCCCAGAATTGAGTCGTAGACTGGGTCTCCGATAATGAAGTCCTGAATGAACAGGTAGGGGATTGTATCTTCCCTGGAATTTAGTCCCAGAATTGAGCCGTAGACTGGGTCTCCGAGAATGAAGTCCTGAATGAACAGATAGGGGATTGTATCTTCCCCGAACTTCGGTCCCAGAATTGAGCCGTAGACTGGGTCTCCAAGAATGTAGTCCTAAATGAACAGGTAGGGGATTGTATCTTCCCTGAACTTTGGTCCCAGAATTGATCCGTAGACTGATGTCTCTGAGAATTGAAGATAGGACTGCATCGTCCCTGGACCTCGGCTCAAAATGTACGTGAGAGGACTGCATCGTCCGTGAACTGGGTTCAAAATGTACGTGATGGGATTGCATCATCCCTAGACATGAGACTTGTCTTAGAGGTATGTGTGAGGACTGCATCGTCCATGAACTGGGTTCAAAATGTACATGTTGGGATTGCATCATCCCTAGACATGAGACTTGTCTTAAAGGTACGTGTGAGGACTGCATCGTCCATGAACTGGGTTCAAAATGTACGTGATGGGATTGCATCGTCCCTAGACATGAGACTTGTCTTAAAGTGATAAGGATTGATCATCCTGGAACTTGATCTGGATTGTATCATCCATGGACCTATGTCCTAAAGAGAGCAGGATTGATCATCCTATAATATGATCGTGTGTGTTGCAGGGTATGCTGCTATTATGACTGATGAGGATACTTCTATTGATGTTTTGATACTTGTCTTGATGATATGTATTGATGGGGATACTTGTATGTATACTTGTAATGATGAGGATACTTGTATTGATGATGTGTATACTTGTATTAGTGTGGATACTAATACTGATGATCCAGATGTTGTAGATCAAGATGATCTAGATGTTGTAGATCCAGATGCTGTAGATCGTGATGATCCAGATGCTGTAGATCGAGATGATCTAGATGTTGTAGATCGAGACGATCCAGATGCTGTAGATCGAGATGACCTAGATGATGTAGATCGTGATGATCCAGATGCTGTAGATTGAGATGATCTAGATGTTGTAGATCGAGATGATCCAGATGCTGTAGATCGAGATGACCTAGATGCTGTAGATCGTGATGATCCAGATGCTGTAGATCGAGATGATCTAGATGTTGTAGATCGAGATGATCTAGATGCTGTAGATCGAGATGATCTAGATGCTGTAGATCGTGATGATCCAGATGCTGTAGATCGAGATGATCCAGATGCTGTAGATCGTGATGATCCAGATGTTGTAGATCGAGATGATCTAGATGTTGTAGATCGATATGATCCAGATGCTGTAGATCGAGATGATCCAAATGCTGTAGATCGAGATGATCTAGATGCTGTAGATCATGATGATCCAAATGTTGTAGATCGAGATGTTCCAGATGTTGTAGATCGTGATGATCCAGATGCTGTAGATCGAGATGATCTTGATGCTGATGATCGTATGATGATGATGCTGATGATTGTGAGGATCCAGATGTTGATGTTGTTGTAGCTGTTCGAGTGTTGCAGAAGATAAAGACTTAGTACTGAAGATGTTGATGTTCCAGTATTGAAGATGTTCTAGTAACTGCTTGAGTTACTGATGATGTTGAGAAAGCTTCCAATGATTTATAGATGTATCATGTATGATGTTGATGACTCCTTGCTCATGCAGATGTTGTTATAATATCCTTCTCGTTAAGGGGGAGTGTTGAGATATTGTAACTTCAAAGAATATTATATTTGTACTTTATTATTCCGGAGATGATTCATTCCTCTGTGAAGATCTTATTGTATATCCGGAGATGTTTATTCCTCCATCGGAATGTGGTAACTTGGGTTATTAGACTTCCCTAGTGGGGGTCGGCCCTATATGTGTTATGTGGTTCAAAGGGTTATTAGACCACCCTAGAGGGGTCGGCCCAGTCAGTTGTAGTGGGGTATTTAACCCAATAGTTAAATACGAGCCTACATGATTTGTGTAAAAGACAAGTCAAAGTAGTGTATAAATAGAGGAGGTGTATTCCTCATTTTACACACACTCACTCACTTGAGAGTAGCGCACTTGTGGAGGAGAGGTCTGCTATGGTGGAGGAGGAGATCATGTATTTGGTTTGCATCTTTGTATATTGTTGGTCATCTATATTGAGGAAGCTTTGCTGGATTTTCTACCTCATGAGGGTTTCCCAGGATAAAATCTATGTCTCTTGTGTTTTTGCTGTGCTTGTTGTTTCTTCAGTGATCCTGTATATGCTATTATTGTGAAATGGAATGCAATGCTGCTATTTTCTGTCTTAGCATATTAAATCTTAACATACTTCCCTTGACCAAGGAAGATCCCACCTGCATTCTGGCACACCTCAATACCTAGGAAATAATGCATCATTCCCAAATCTTTCATATCGAACTCAGCACCAAGCTTCCTCTTAGTATCTGCAATCAATCTGCCATCTCCTGTTACAAATAAGTCATCCACGTACAGAAGTAGAATCACAGGATTCCCTTCCTCAACCTTGTAGTAAAGGTTGGACTCCGCTTTACTCTTGGTAAAGCCCAAACTGGATAGAAAGCTGTCTATCCTACCATACCAAGTTCTGCACATATATGACTCCCTGTCATGTGTCTTAGAACCAAGTGGCTGCTCCACATACACTTCTTCTTCAACTACACCATTCAAGAAAGATGTCTTGAAATCCATCTGGTGTATCTTCCATTTCATCACTACAGCTAGAGCAAGTACAGAAGTGTATCTGGATAAAGGAGCAAAAGTATCTATGCTACCACCTGCAGCATGCTTGATCTTATAGATCCACTTGGAAGTAACAATAGACTCCCCTTCAGCTCTTGGGACCGCATCCCAAACATCGTTCTTCATGATTGACGGATCATGGCATTCTTCCTGTATCCTGGGAACTTCAATATCTTCAATAGATAATTTTGTTGCTTGAACAAATGTTGTAGTCCTTGTTTTGTAGGTGAAGGTATACGGTCTTTCCTACAAAAAAAGTTAAATTGCATGATTAGAAACATCTCATAATTTTCAGACAAATTCTTACACATAAATAAATATGTCATATAGTCATGCAATTATCTTAGCCAATGCTTCAATACAACATTTATCCATGTTCCACAACTTTCTAGATGCCTTCCAGTCTCTACCAAAACATTGTTAAGAGTTTGCACTACTCCCAACATGTCAGCAAAGAGGTTTCATTCTAGATAAGTAGCAATGGAATGTTGTACAGTGCCATAGGACACTTACCCATCACATGCATATTAGTAGTATAATGTTCATTAATGCAATCATTCTAATATGCACAATACATATCCTAAGTCTAGGAACATGAGCATATACATCATTGAACAATTTTATTTAAACAAACAAATATGCAAGAAATAAAAATACTTATCTTTGTTTGTTGTTGGGTGAAATCCCTCTGAGTCTTTGCTTCCTTGCAGGAGCTGCTGAAGTAGCTTCTTCTACACCTTTCTTTTGTGGAATGTAGAAAGATGGTCAACTCCCTCTGAATATCTGTATCCTTGTAGGAGCTACTGGAGAGTGCTCCCTATTGATCTTTGCTTCCTGGATTACCTGTCCTTGAACTCATATTCATCCTTGGTCCCTGTGCATGCTTATTAGTATCATGATTGTGTTATCCGTGTGATCTCATACAAAATCATACATTCATTAGTATACTATCAAAACACAATAATCTCAAGCATGTATAGTCATGATAATTTCAAACAGAAATAACAAGCATTAGTATTCAAGGTTTATATATAGGACTCTTATGGTTAGTCATATCATAAGAAACATAACATGTCTAAACCTGTGATTACTCAAACCTATGAATCTTCTAGTTAGTCATATCATTAATTAAGGTAAGACACATAATATGCATATACCTATGACTTTATGAACAATCATCCTCAATCATGCCATGCATACTTATTTAAGAGATCCTATGATATAAGGAAAACATACCTGTTCACCATATTTGCTAGTTATGTCTAGCAATGTTTTCTTCAATGACCTGCATAACTCATAAGTTAACCTTTTCAAAACCAAATCATACATACCTCCATGTGATCCATGACTATGGATGAATCCTTGTCTTCATGTCACCATAGCATGTTCAGGTTGTCCCTTTAATTTGTACAAACCTCCCTCTTGCTCTCCAATCACTACTGCATCATCTATGGTCTTTCCTTTTGGCCACATTAGGACTTGGCCATCCACAAATGCAACCCTCATACCTTTTGCATCCAATGCAGAGATGGAGAGTAAGTTCTTCTTGAGCCTAGGTACATAAAGGACTTCTTTCATCTTCAAAGATTTTCCAGAATCTAGGTTATAGGAGGCTTCATCACTTCCTTTGATTGGGTATTGAAAATCATCCCCAAGTTTCACCTTATGAGGTCATTCATGTTCAGATAGGTTTACAAAAGATTCCTTAAACCCAGTCATGTGTTTGGAAGCCCCACTGTCAATCAACCAATCATTACAACCATGGGAGATAGTACCTGTGAGAGAAGAGATTAGAACATACTCTTCTTCACTTGATGAGTCATCATCACTATCATCACTTTCTGCCCTAGCCTTCTTCTTTGGAGGTTCATCATCCTCGGCAGCATGAGCATGGAACTTTCTTTTGCTGCCCTTCTTCTTCTTGCTGGAGTTGTTGTTATTATCCCTTTTGTTCTTAGGACAATCTGAGGCAAAGTGACCCTTCTCATTGCATGTGAAGCATCTTAGATCCTTCTTATTCTTTTGATAGGATCTCTTGTAGTGAGAGTGCTCCTTCTTGGGCTTGCTTCTTTTGGTGTGAGCTGCAAGAGCTTGATCTTCACCTCCCATCTTTTCCTCATGAGCTATATGTCTAGCTTCCTCTTGAGAGCATTCCTCCCAAAGTTTACTGAAAGTGATCAATTTCTTTCTTGCACAGATTCCTTGAATAAAGAAGTCCCATGACCTAGGTAGGCCATTCAGAGTGGTCATAACAACTTCACTATTGTCCACTACTTCATCCACAACTTCAAGTTGCTCCTTGATCTGAGAGACCTTGGAGAAGTAAGATTGAATGGTTTCTCCATTCAACATCTTGACCCCTTTCAATTGATTCCACAGAGTCATCTTCTGATTTATGTTCTTCCCTTCAAATAGCTTCGTCAAAGAGTCAAACATCTCCTTAAGTGTCTTTAGAGAAGACACATGGGGTATGAGATGGTCTTTGATAGAATCAGCAATGATTCTCTTTGCCTTGACCAGGTTCTTCTTATGCAATACCTTAGCCTCTTCATCCTCTGGGATGTCTTCTTTTATATATGAGTCCAACTCATTCTCTTCTAAGATTAACCCAATCCTATACTTCCAAGCTCGGAAGTTATCAGCCCCTTCAAGCTTATCCTCAAGCTTAGTGTGGTGAGACATCTTAAAGAGTACTTCAAATGGAAATAGAAAAGATTTAGGTCTTACCACTTGAAATACTGAAAACTGGATCTGGTCTCGGATTAGGGTTTGTCAGAAAAACCCTAAAAATTCAAAATGTGAATTTCAACTTTCTGAAAGGATAGAAAGATGTGCCTTGATGAGCTGATCAGCCTGGTGTATTCAGAATTTGAGATCAGCAAAGCTTTACCCTTCAGATTTGTCTTTTTTTGTTCTCCCGGGATCACTAGGGAGAGCCCTGAATTAGGGTTTGAGTTTCCCAGAGATCTACCCAACCAAAAATATCGATCCAAAGCTCTAAAATTCGATTTTTGCAAGGAGCTTCCAACTATGTCTTTAGATTCCAAAAATGCCTATTTTTGTGGAAACCCTAATGTTTAGGGCCAAATCTAAAAATTCTCAGAATTGAATTCTGATTGAACAGATAGATTCTCCTTGATGAGTAGAGTCAATCTACTATAATGCTTTTCCAAAATCTATGGAGAGAAACCCAATAAACAAGAAACTCAAGTTTCTGTCACTGCAAAATGTCTTTTTCTCAGGTTAGCTCTGATACCATGTTAAATTTTGAGCATTAATTCACAATACTCTAGGATCTTTACTGAGAGAATAACATGTACAGTATATTAATGCATAACATTCACAATAAGCATGGCAAACATCACAAGAATCAAAAGCATGAGAGACAAGAGACACAGAGTTTCCGTGGGGAAAACCCTAAGGTGAAAAACCCCACAGCTTCCTCAGAGATAGAGAAAGCAATGGCTTAACCAAAGTACAACCAAAATACACTGAGATAATCTCCTAGTAGCAGATGATCCTCCTCCTCACTAGTGCGCCACTTTCTGAGTGAGAGAAGTGTAACTTTCAGAATGATCCAAATAGAGATCTCCCGATCTCTATTTATACTTAACATGTTTTCCCAGTTACACTATGGGGTTGACTTGTCTATCTAGATACATCCACAATATAATATATATTTTAGGGCTGAACCCACACCTGGTGGTCTAATAACCCATCGGCAAGTACACACACTTGCGACACTTGTCAATCCACATGACGACACTTCCTTATAGAGGAATAACACATCTCTAATAAGGTTACAATAAATATATATATGAAATACATAGATGAAATACATTCCGAAGTTACATATACATCAATACTCACCCTACTTTTCCAGTTTTGATATCCTGGTCCATATGGCATACTAGAAATAAGTTTTTTTTTAGAACAAGGATCCGAGTTTGCAGAATACTTGTATTCAGATTCTGAATTTACATAAAGTGTACTGTTTTGATAAGGTATCTTCAAAGATTAAAAAAGTGAGCACTTTCATCCCTTAGTTCATAGGTCCAGTAGCTTTCTTCGATGGTGCGGCTACATATGGATTATGTGTGGCAAGTGGATCAATCTATTTAAATCAATAACAATATTACTCATTGAGACTAAAGTGTGGAATTGGTTCCAATATGAAAGCATAACTACTTTCTCTCTGGTGTGTATTGAAAGTGGAAAATATTTTTGGTCTTAGGGAGATTAAAGTCTTTGGGGATTCAAGGGTAACCATAAAATGGGATTGTGGAGAATACATTTTAAAAGTTACCTCTCTTCTTCACTGGTGCAACAAGATCATGGCAGAAATTCAACTTTTCAATAGCATATCCTTTGAGCATATCTGCAAGCAACATAACTCATTGGTGGACAAACTGTCAAAACAAGATATGGAAGGGGTCATTATGTCGGGAGAATTTTAGGGGCATCACTTATGTGATATGGGATCTGTAAGGATTTTTGAATGATGATCTATTTGGGGACTGTTTCTAGATGTTGTATTTTGGTAATATGGTTTTGAAAGTTACATTGTCCTTTTTTGTAAAGTCTTATCTAGAGAAGATGGAGCTCCAATAAGTTATTATGTTGATAAGTATTTTAAAGAATTAGACATCCATGTACTATTTGATTCAAATTGAATATCAATAGTTTTTTTTTTTTTTCCCTGCTGAAAAAAAAAAGTTGTAGCGAAAATAGTAATTAACCCCATCTCATAGATGCGTTTATCCACTAAGTCTGATGGTGCAGGTGGGGATGACCGAAATCCAAACCAACCCTCTTCCCAGGAATATGGTGATTCTCTGAAATCGAACCACTAGACTTAGCTGAAAACTAGCTAGGTCCTTCTCAATGGCAACCCTTCTCTCCAAACTGGGCCTTCCACAACCTTCTAACAATCAGAATTGACCTTCCACAACGATCTTGCAGAAATACCTTCCTTCCGCAATTGCAGTGTTCTTCCGCAATGATCCTTCTGCAGTCACTTTCCCGCAACGGCCCTTCCGCACCCTTCTTTCTGCAACTTGTGGATTGCGGGTGCACCTTCCGTACTTTCTTGAAAGAGCTTTCCATAAAGACGGTCCCGCAACGCGGTTCCTGCAACTCTGACTGCTAACTCCTGAGCTCTTCCTTCTGTGGAACATGATATCGACCATCGATCTTTTGCGGGTTCAATCACATCCATTGATCTTTGATCAGTGCAGAACACTTCGCATTGGCCTGTGGAGATGCTAAATCCGATGCACATTCAATTAGTCGATTCTTTCCTCGCCATCGATCTTACTTTTGGATTTGATCTGAGCCGTCCAACCTCTATTGTTTGAATCGAATGTGACTCTGCGATTTTCTCGTGGATTGATAAGAGAATCGATCAATCCGGCTCATTCCTCGTCATGATCAGATGAAAACTAAATGTACGAGGTGTTAAGTCTGCTACTTAATGGTGATTAGTCTGTGACTGACTTGGGTGTTCGTATTGATCATACAAACAAAAAGACAAATATTTATTCACACAGACATCAGGTTAACATTCGCACACAACTCTACCTGATAGGATGTAGGCTTATCTCTCATTCAAATGCACAGTAACACCATTAACACATAGAACTTGCTCATTTCATTAAGTGAAAAAAAAATGTCTATGTAGTCGTACTTTCCTTTGACATGCAGGAAAATATCCCACCGACTCTTCTTTATGCAGAGCTCTCTCTTGCGCCGACCTACCTGACATCCTACTGAGTTCCAACCTCCTCCTATTTTATCCATTCGAAAATACTCCCAAAACTGAATGGTTAAACAGTCAAAACAAAAAAACTAACTAACTATCCCCATCATTGAAGGAGTCACTATCATCCAACAACAAACTGCCTATCTGGCTTGATCTCCACGCGGGGAGTATTAAATTGCCACTACGTTCTATCTCTTCAAAAATGACAACATGTTATTCAGTTACATATTTGATATTATTCAAAATACTTAATAAACAGACTTTCTCCCACTTCAAGACAATTGGTCCTCTCGCTAGACACAACATGTAAACACTCAATCACATTGCTGGCTTTACATCAATGCTCCTGCATCAGACTCCCAAGGTTAAAAAATTCTAAACCCCTGTTCAGTAAATCATCTATTGAGAAACCCTTTGTCTCCAATTCTTTAGCATCCATCCATGTAGAATCTTTTACAGGATGTCCCTTCCATTTGATCAAGTACTCCAAGTAGTCTCTCTGTCTAGTACTCTTTTCCACTCTAGTATCCAAGATAGATTCAGCTTCTAATGGCTGGGCTATAGGCATCGACTTCAGCCATTGAAGATCTTCGATAGGATCTCTGTCTTCTATCATTTTTACTGTATCATCAGCCACATAAGTAAACAGGTCTGCAACATTAAAACTAGGTGAGATGCCAATCCTTGTTGGCATTTCCAGTCCATAGGAATTTTTCGAAAACTTTCTAAGTATTTTGCAAGGTCCAATATTTTTCATTTTCAGTTTGTTATACTCTCCTTTTAAAAATCTCTCTTTCCTCAGATGTGCTAGAACCAAATATCCTACCTCATAGCTTTTCTCTCTTCTCTTGGAATCTGCTCTTGTTTTGTAACCAGTGTAACTACGTTGCAACCTTGCTTTAACTTGCTCTTGTAGTTCACTAATCCTTGTTGCAAACTCCTCTCCATCTATGCTCCTCTTCTCCATTTGACCCAAATCACGAAGTTCGCGCACTCCTCTTGGATGCATGCCATACAGAATTTGGAATGGGCTCATTCCTATACTTCGTTTTGGTGAGTCATTATATGCAAACTTGGCTTGAGCTAACAATTTGTCCCATTGCTTTGGATTTTATCCAATCAGACTTCTCAACATTTTACCCAGACTCCTATTTACCACCTCAGTCTGGCCATCAGACTGTGGATGATATGTTGAACTGAAGTTCAACTTGGTTCCCAACTTCTTCCACAAGGTCCTCCAAAAATGACCTGTGAACTTTACATCTCTATCAAATAAAATTATCTTAGGTAAACCATGTAGCTTCACAACTTCATTAAAAAACAAGTTAGCAATGTGTGTGGCATCACTGATCTTATAACATGGAACAAAACATGCCATATTAATAAATCTATCCACAACTACAAAAATAGAATCATTTCCCTTCTGAATTTTTGGCATACCCAAAATGAAATCCATACTCACAGGATCCCAAGGCCTAGTTGGAATAGGAAATGGTGTGTATAAGCCTGTGTTTGGCTTCTTTCCTTGGCATGCTTGCATACCCTACATCTGCTCACAAATCTCTCGACTTTAGAACTCATCTTTGGCCAAAAATAGAAATTGATCAACTGTTCAAAGGATTTATCACTTCCAAAGTGACCTGCCATCCCTCCATTATGATTCTCTTGTATCAGGTTCCCTCTCATGGAACATTTGGGAATACAAAGTTTACTATTTTTAAAGAGTAAACCATCCTGCAACATATACTCTATCCATGGCTCTCTATACACCTCCATGGGATTCCTACAAACTCTGTACGCATCTTGAAAATCAATGCCAGTCTTATACAAACCTCTCAAGTGCTCAAATCCCAAGACTTGGATCTGATTTTCTTGTACAATCAATTGTCTCATGCTTAAGGCATCAGCTACTCGATTTGATTTCCCACTGATGTGCTTCAACACAAAGGTAAATCTTTGCAAGGACTCAACCCATTTGACATGCTTATGATTCAATTTAGTTTGTTGCATGATGTACTACAATGCATGATTATCAGAAAACAAAACAAACTCTCTAGGCATCAAATAATGTCTCCAATACTTTAGTGCTTGGACAATAACATAGAATTCCTTTCCATAAGAGGAGTATTTTTGTTTTGAGTCATTTAACTTCTTGCTGAAATATGCTATAGGTCTGTCCTCCTGACTGAGTACAACTCTAATTGCTACTCCTGCACTGGCATCACATTTCACTTGGAAAGAGTGTTGGAAATCTACTAACTTCAACACTGGTTGCTCAGTAATCTTTTTCTTCAAGGACTGAAAGTTTCTTTCAGCCTCTACTATCCATTTAAATGGTTGTCTGTCCTTTCTAATTGTTTCAATGATAGATGAACAAATACCACTGAAATTCTTTATAAACTTCCTATAAAAAATTGCCAATCCATGGAAACTTCTTACCTCAAATATGATCCAAGGTGAAGGCCAATCAATGATTGCTTGCACCTTTTCTGGATCCATCTTCAATCCATCTCTTGAGATAACAACACCCAAATACACTAGTTATGATTTCATAAATGTACACTTCTTTGTATTCACCAACAAATTTTCCTTTTGTAGTTTCTCTAAGACACATCTTAGATGCTTCAAGTGTTCCTTTTTTGTTTTACTGAAAATCAAAATATCATTAATGTAAACTACCACAAACTTGCCTATGAAATCTCGCAAGACTTCATTCATTAACCTCATGAAAGTGCTTGGTGCATTGGACAGTCCGAATGGCATAACTAGCCACTCACACAACCCATCATTGGTCTTAAAGGTGTTCTTCCACTCATCTCCTTATCGAATTCTGATCTGATGGTATCCGCTCTTCAGATCTAATTTTGAAAAGCATGTTGCTCCACTCAAGCAATCCATCATGTCATCCATCCTGGGTAATGGAAACCTATATCTGATGGTAATCTTGTTGATGGCCCTGGATTCAGTGCATATCCTCCATTCACCATCCTTGTTTGGGGTGAGAAATGTTGGTACTACACATGGACTTAGACTTTTCTGAACCAACCCCTTGTCTAACAATCCTTGTACTTGCCTTCTAACTTCTTCATTCTCTTGAGGTGTCAACCTATATGCTGCCTTGTTTGGTAATATTTCTCCAGGAATAAAATCAATATGGTGACTTATATCCCTCTTCGGTGGTAACTCATTGGGTAAATCATCTACTACAATGTCACTAAACTCCCATAGAATCTCCTGAATTTCTTCAGGTAGATCTGTAATATTGGTCTTCATTATTACCACTCTAGGTTTACATACCACAGCATAATTAGGTTCTTCCTCATTAATTTGCTACAAATACTCTTTCCCTATCAACATTAGGACCTTATAGGTCTGTTGTTTTGTTGTACTCTCTCCTTGTGAAGGAAGAATAACATGTCTTATACCATCTTTCTCAAAACTATGACAGTTTCTCCTACCATCATGTATCACTCTTTTGTCAAATTTCCATGGTCTCCCTAGAAGAATATGGCAAACATCCATGGGAATAACATCACATATGATTCTATATTTATATGTGCCTATTTGCAAATCAACTTCACATTGTTCACTTACCAGAATTTGGTGTCCTTTATGTAGCCAGGATACCTTGTATGGAACAGGGTGTTTGGTCTTCTTAAAACTCAGTTTCTCCACCATCTCTGTGGAAACAAGGTTGTCAGTGCTCCCACTGTCAATCACCGTCTTGCAGCATTTCCATTTAAATTTACACATGGTTCTGAATAAATACTTCCTTTGAGCAGGTTCCACCTTCTCCTTTTCAGGCTTCAATAAGACTTTGTTCATCATCAAATCCCCTCCCATCTCTGGCAGATTCTTAGTCACTATCATCTGCTCCTGTTGTTGTTCGTTCTAAACTACATAGGATCCTCTCTGTCCTATGTCTTCCTTCTTAGGAAATTCAAAGGATATATGTCCCAATTTGTTACATTTGTAACATCTATAGACAACTTCTCTTCCTCTACCTCTACCTCTTGGGTAAGGTATTCTCCCTCTTGTTGAGATATTGTAACTTCTAAGAATATTATATTTGTACTTTATTATTCCAGAGATGTTTCATTCCTCCGTGATGACCTTATTGTATATCCGGAGATGTTTATTCCTTCGTCGGAATGTGGTAACTTGGGTTATTGGACTTCCCTAGTGGGGTAATCCCAGTCAGTCTTATGTTAAGTGGTTAAGTTGGGGCCGACCTAGTTAGTGTAAAAGTCAAGTCGGAGTTGTGTATAAATAGAGGAGGTGTGTTCCTCATTTAACACATTCACTCACTTGTGATTAGTGCATAGGTGAGAGAGAGATTTTCTATGGAGGAGAAGGAGCTCATGTTTTTGGCTTACATATTTTTATTTGTTGGTCATCTATATTGAGGAAGCTTTGCTGGGTTTTCTACCCCATGAGAGTTTCCCAGGATAAATCTGTGTCTCTTGTGTTTATGCTGTGCTTGTTGTTTTTTCAGTGATCCTGTATATGCTATTGTTGTGAAATGGAATGTAATAATGATATTTTCTATCTTAGCATATTTAATTTTAACATGGTATCAAAGCTAGCCCGAAGGAAGGCAATGCATGGCACTTACGGCACTTGTCTCACTTGCGACAATTTTAAAGCTAGGGTTTTATATAGAAAAAAAAAGTCATTGTGGCACTTTCTCTATAAATCCATTTTTGATAAGGTTCGGGATTTGAAAACTTTACAGGTCGTAGATAACATCCCCCCATACCTTGTGTCCATAGGAAAACCTTAGATTCGTTGTACTTTGTGACTTATGATCCGTACAAGTTAGGGTTTCTGCCTCTTCCAGATCTTAGTCATAAACATGTGACCTAGGAAAAAAGGTCATATCTCGGAAAAGGAAACTCCAAATGAAATTTAGTAAAAAGTGATAGGTAGGGCACAGACTTCACTTACACAGGTCCGCTTTTCAGAGGCCGAAGTTGAACCAGTAAGATGTGGCACGCCATACAAGTTCGCTCTCTTGTTTTATCCCATAAACAGGTCACGTTGTGACACTTATCATAACTCTCTCTCAAAGAATCCAATTGAGGTCAGACCTGTGGGGTTGGAAATATGACAAGTCAGGATACCACAGGACAAAGTTTCAGACAGTGTGGATTCAGAATTTCAGATATGCACCAGAAACAATCAGGTGCATATTTCTGTCAAAACAGAATTGGATTCTGAGCACCTTCATTCTTGGCTTGTCACTGTTGTTGGAATTTAGGGCTTCGGAGAAAGTTTGAATTGTTGGAATCGGAGACCACGGCTGAATGATCCTCATCAAAATCAAAATTTAGAGACCAAGATCAAATTTTTTGGTTGGGAAGAGGCCAGGCTTGATCAAACCCTAGTTTGGGATTTTGATTGGAAAGGTGGAAAATTAGGGCTTCTGTAAAAGTTGGAAATTTTGAAATCTGTGACCACGGCTAGAAGCTCCTCAGAAAAATTGAAGTTTAGAACACAATATCGAACCTTTTGGATGGGCATAAGACCGGGCTTTATAAAACCCTAGTTCGGGATCCTGTCTAGAAGATCCGGAAGTTTCAAAGGCAATTTTGAGGGTTTAAATTTTGGAGATTTCAAAATTGAAGTATACTAGCTTGATCAGCTCAGCAAGGCACATCTTTTCATCCAATCAGAAGTTTGAAATCCAAAGTTTGAATTTTTATGGTTTCTCTAACAAACCCTAAACCAACTCCACTTCCAGTTTTAGCAAATCAAAGTGGATTGGGTTAATCCTAGATAGAATGAATTAGACACCTGCATAAGTGAAGAAGTTCCAGTTCCAGAGGGAGATGAGGCTAAGGCCTTACTTAAGAAGACTGCAAGCAATCCTGATAGGTATGACTTGAGGAAATACAGGTATGTTCTGAAATCTTATTCTTAATTAAGTTCATAATATGTTTGTCTTAATGTTATTGAGGTTAGTAGAATTATGATTGTTTGATAATGAATGCATGTGAATGATAGAAGACATTCATTGATTAGGGTTATGAAACTTATGATTCTACTAATGCACTTGTGGTGTTGTATGAGGATGATGTTGTCTGCTAAAAAGATACAGGTACATCAAGAAAGAAAAATCAAGTTCTATGACCATGATTACATAAAGACAAAGACTCATCCATAGTCTTTGATCACATAAAATCTCTACTTACTAGGTATGCATGACTTTGTTCTACTATGCTTAACTTATGAGATATGCAGGTTCTAGCACAAGGTCTCTAAATCATTGAAGAGAACAAAGAAGATATTGTTTGGGTATGTTAAGACATAACCAAGCTTGATAATCTAGGTATGTTTTCCTATATCAAGTTAGAATCCTACTTTGTTAGGATCTTAGGTAAGTATACCTATGTATGAAATGATCATGACCATACATACTTAAGATTATTTAGAATCATAACATTTTGATAGTATTGAGACTATACTAATGAATGTATGATTATGTATGAGATCATGAGGATGACACTAGTGCACACTTAAGCATGCATAGTGGTCCAGGATGGATAAGAAGTTTGAAGACATATAGAGATCAAGCGGGAGGTAACCATAAAAGATAAGTATTTGAGTTGTTATTTGAATCTCCGAAATAGTAAATGATATTGCTTGTAATAGTTGTATGCGTATTTATATTCCTAGAATATATCATGCATAGTGTGAGCATTCATATAGCATTGAACAGTATACTACTAATATGCATATGATGGGTAAGTTGGACAAACATTTCATTGTTGTTTGTCTAGAATGAAACCTCTTTGCTGACATGTTGAGAGATGTGCAAGCTCTTGATAGTATGTTTTGGTAGAGATGGAAGGCATCTAGATAACCACTGTATGCATACAGGATATGGAAAAGTGTTGTGCCAAAGTATTGTTCAAGATAGTTGCATAACATGTGAATCATATCTTCATGCATAATAGGTTATCATGTCAACATAATTTGATGATTATGATGTATTACTAATCATATGATTAACTTTGATTTGTAGAAAAGATCATGTGCTATGATCTACAAAAGAAGGATGATGAACACCTGTTCCAAAGAACGAGTGATGGATGATCAACAAAAAGACTTAAAAATCAAACATACTATAGAAGGCTCGTGGCTAGAAGATTCTCTTAGAAAGAGGAAGAGGATCATGACGAGATGTTTGATCCAAGTGGCTAGATAAGACCATTCTCTTAATGGTGTAATTGAAGAAGATAGTCATTTGATGAGCTTAATGATCACCTTGGTTGATGTAGATTTCAACCTTTGCTACAAGGTTGAAGATGGTGTCTATATATAGATGATATTATTCTCTTAGATGGATGCAAGAAGGAACTCACCACATAGTTCGAATGATCTTAAGGCTAATATCAGTAGACCCATCTGACAAGAGATGGCACAGATACATATGCAGAAGATCACTCAATGCAGAGTGTGAATGATGTTCAGTCACAGAGGGAGAATTGATAGCTTCTTGACAAGCTTGGGCTTTACCAAAAGTAAAGTTGATCCTAACCTTTATCTTAAAGTTATGGATTATGAACCTGTCATACTATTACTGTATGTGGATGATCTCTTTTTGACTGGGAATGAGAAACAGATCATGGAAAGCAAGAAGAAGCTAGCTACAGAATATGAGATGAAAGATCTCTGATTGATGCATTACTTCCTAGGACTGGAAGTATAGCAAGGCCTAGAAGGAATATTTCTCAACTAGGGAAATTATTTGATATGTTGGAATAAAAAAGCCATGGCCACTCCCATGGATTCCAACTTGAAGCTGTTAGCTGATGACTCATCAGAGTTAATGGATGTGACTCTGTACATATAGATTATTGGGTTATTGATGTATTTGACAAATATTAGACCATATATATGCCTTATTGTGAACACCTTGAGATTGTATCTAGTGGAACCTAGGTGTTTTCATCTGATAGCTGCAAAGCATGTGATGAGGTACCTAAAAGGTATGATATATTTTGATCTATGTTATCTTGGAGATCATGACTTCAGATTGTATGGCTACACAGATGTTGATTGGGTAGGAAGTGTATCAGACAGGAAGAGCACATCGGGAGGATGTTATTATATTGGATCTGCCATGATCTCATGGTTTAGCAGGAAGCAGTCTAGTGTGGCTCTCAACATAGCTGAAGCAGAATATATAGCTGCTTGCTCTACTATTTGTGAAGCGATATGGATTCAGAAGTTGTTATCAGGATTGTTTGACTTGGAGATGGACCCCACTGTGATCTTCTGTGACAACCAGAGTTGTATCAAGATGAATGAGAATCCAGTGTTCCATGATAAGTCAAAGCACATAGTTCTATATACGGGATATGGTGCAGAAAGGAGATATAAAGCTCGAGTATGTGAGCATTGACGAACAAGTTGCTGATATATTGACCAAACCTCTGTCTCGAGTAAAGTTTGAGTATTTACGAGACAAGCTTGGTGTAGTTCAGAAGGACCCTCCTCGAAAGGGGGATTGATATGGTCGTTGATGATGAGATTGCCTACATCGACGGTAAGGTCGATGATGTGGATACTTGTATCGATGATGTGGATACTTGTGTCGATGATGAGGTTACCTGTTCCGACGATGAGGTCGATGATGAGGTTACCGGTTCCAACGATGACGTTTGTTAAGATTTAATATGCTAAGACAGAAAATAGCAGCATTACATTCCATTTCACAATAATAGCATATACAGGATCACTGAAGAAATGACAAGCATAGAATAAACACAAGAGACACAGATTTATCCTGGGAAACCCTCATGGGGTAGAAAACCCAGTAAAGATTCCTCAATATAGATGACCAGCAATATACAAAGATGCAGACCAAAGACATGATCTCCTCCTCCACCATAGCAGACCTCTCCTCCACAAGTGCGCCTCTCTCAAGTGTGTGAGTGTGTGGAATGAGGAATACACCTCCTCTATTTATACACAACTCTAACTTAAATTTTACACGGAACATGTAGGCTCGTATTTAATCAATGGGTTAAATACCCCACTACAACTGACTGGGCCGACCCCTCTAGGGTGGTCTAATAATACTTTGACCCACATAACACATACAGGGCTGACCCCCACTAGGGAAGTCTAATAACCCAAGTTACCACATTCCGACGGAGGAATAAACATCTCCGGATATACAATAATATCTTCACGGAGGAATGAAACATCTCCAGAATAATAAAGTACAAATATAATATTCTTTGAAGTTACAATATCTCAACACTCCCCCTTAACGAGAAGGATATTATAACAGCATCTGCACGAGCAAGGAGTCATCAACATCATACATGATACATCTATAAATCATTGGAAGCTTTCTCAACATCATCAGTAACTCAAACAGTTACTGGAACATCTTCAATACTGGAACATCAACATCTTCAGTACTAAGTCCTTATCTTCTGCAACACTCAAACAACTATAGCAACATCAACATCTGAATCCTCACAATCGTCAGCATCGTCATCACATGATCATCAGCATCATCATCACACGATCATCAGCATCGTCATCACATGATCATTAGCATCAGGATCATCTCGATCTACAACATCTAGATCATCATGATATACAGCATCTGGATCATCTCGATCTACAGCATTTGGATCATCAGTATTAGTATCCACACCAATACACATATACATACAAGTATCCTCATTAATACAAGTATCATCAAAAGTATGTATTCTCACCAATACATCTATCAAAACATGTATTCTTACTAATACATATATCATCAAATACATCTATCATAAAAAGCATGTATTCTCACTAATACATCTATCATCAATAGCATGTATTATCACTAATACATCTATCATCAAAAGCATGTATTCTCACTAATACATCTATCATCAATTGCATGTATTCTCACTAATACAGCTATCATCAATAGCATGTATTCTCACTAATACATCTATCATCAATAGCATGTATTCTCACTAATACATAGCAGCATACCCTGCAACACACACGATCATATTACAGGATGATCAATCCCACTCTCTTTAGGACATAGGTCCATGGATGATACAATCTAGATCAAGTTCCAGGATGATCAATCCTTATCAGTTTAAGACAAGTCTGATGTCTAGGGACGATGCAATCCCATCACGTACATTTTGAACCAAGGTCCAGGGACGATGCAGTCCTATCTTCAATTCTCGGAGACATCAGTCTACGGATCAATTCTGGGACCTCAGTCCGGGGAAGATACAATCCCCTACCTGTTCATTCAGGACTTCATTATCGGAGACCCAGTCTACGGCTCAATTCTGGGACCTCAGTCCGGGGACGATGCAATCCCCTACCTGTTCATTCAGGACTTCATTATCGGAGACCCAGTCTACGGCTCAATTCTGGGACCTCAGTCCGGGGACGATGCAATCCCCTGCCTGTTCATTCAGGACTTCATTATCGGAGACCCAGTCTACGGCTCTATTCTAGGACCTCATTCTGGGGACGATGCAATCCCCTACCTGTTCATTCAGGACTTCATTATCGAAGACATACGTCTACGGCTCTCTTGAGGATGATGCAATCCTATCATGTCCACTTTAGACCCTATATAAGGGCCGTCCACCAACCTCTCTGTCGGCATCACCAATATAGGTATTCACATCATCGACCTCACTGTCGATGCAGGCAATCTCATCATATGTGATCACATCACTCCCCCTTTCGAGGAGGGTCCTTCTATATTAAGTTTGTCTCGGAAAACTTTACTTGAGGTAGAGGTTTGGTTAGTACATTGGTAACTTGTTACAAATTCGAACCTTAATTCCTATCTGCACCATATCTCGTATATAGAAATGCCAGATCTCTATGTGCTTTTGACTTATCATGGAACACTGGATTCTTTGCCATTTTAGTACAACTCTGTTTGTCACATAGGATCACAGTTGGGTCCATCTCTAAGTCAAATAATTCTGAAGCCATGCCGTTTCACAATTAGCAGAGTAAGCAGCCATATATTCCACTTGTGCTAGACTGCTTCCTGCTAAACCACAAGATCATGGCTGATCCCAGACAATAACATCTTCTCGATGTGCTCTTCCTGTTTGATACACTTTCTTCTCAATCAATATCTGTGTATCCATCTGAATTCATGATCTCCATAGATCAAATTCTATTGTATCCTTTAGGTACCTTATCTCATGCTTTGCAACTAACAGGTGAACACTTCTAGTTTCCACTAGATACTGACTCAAGGTGTTCACAGAAAAGCATATATCTGACTTAGTATTCATTAGGCACATCAATGACTCAATAATTTGTCTGTACAGAGTTATATCCACTAACTCTAATGAGTCATCTGCTAAGAACTTCAAGTTGGAATTCATGAGAGTGGCCATTCCAACACATCAAGTCCTTTTAATATTTCTCAGCATAATTTCCCTGGTTGAGAAAGATTCCTTATGAGCCTTGCCATACTTCCAGGCCTAGGAAGTAATGCATCAATCTGAGATCTTTCATTTTTCATTTCTGTAGCCATCTTCTTCTTTGTTTTCATGATCTGTTTCTCATTCCCTATCAAAAAGATATCATCTACATACAATAATAGTATGATCCATAACCTTAAGGTAAAAGTTAGGAACAACTTTACTTTTGGTAAAGCCCAAGCTTATCAAGAAACTGTCAATTTTCCCTTTGAGACTGAACATCATTCACACTCTGCATTGAATGATCTTCTGCATATCTATCTGTTCCATCTCTCGTTAGATGGGTCTACTGATATGAGCCTCAATATCATTCGAACTCTGTGGTGAGTTCCTTATTGCATCCAAGTCATCTGTGTATAGAAACAATATTCAACCTTGTAGCAAAGATTGAGATCCACATCACTCATGGTGATCATTAAGCTCATCAATTGATTATTGATCCTGAGTACCCATACAGAACCTAATTCACACTTCTTCTTTAATTACACCATACTTGGAGCAAACATCTTGTCATGATTCTCTTCCCCTTTCCAAGAGAATATTCTAGCCATGAGCCTTCTATATTTTGTTTGATTTGTAAATCTTCTTGTTTGAACATCCATAACTTGTACGGTGTCCATCATTCTTCATGACCTTTCCTACAAATCAAAATTAAGTACATGATTAGTAATACTTCATAATCATCAAATCATATTGACATGATAACCTATTATGCATACAAATATCATTTACATAGTTATACAACTAATTTGACCAATACTTTGGCACAACAATTTCCCATATCCTGTATGCATACAGTGGCTATCTAGATGCCTTCCATCTCTACCAGAACATACTATCGAGAGTGTGCACAACTCTCAGCATGTCAGCAAAGAGGTTTCATTCTAGACAAGCAACAATGGAATGTTTTTCCAACTTACCAATCATATGCATATTAGTAGTATACTGTTCAATGTTCTATGAATATTTACACTTAGCATGATATATTATAGGAATACAAATATGCATACAACCTATTACAGGCAATATCATTTACTATTTCAAATAACAACTCAAATACTTATCTTTTATGTTTGTGTGGTTGCCTCCCGCTTGATCTTCTGTATGTCTTTTGAACTTCTATTCATTCTGTATCACTGTGCATGTTCAAGTTTCATCCTCATGATCTCATACACAAACATACACCCATTAGTATGTTCTAAATGTTATCAAAACATTATAGTTCTAAATAATCTTGAAAATGTATAGTCATGATTATAGTTAATAAACATTAGTATTCAAGATTTCAGGGAAGTCTTCTTTTACTCATGCATATCATCAATCAAGATAAAAGACATAATATGCATAATCCCTTGATTACTAACTTTATGAATAAGCATAACCAATCATACCAAGTATACTTATATAAGGGATCCTAACACAAGGTAAGATTCATGGGAAACATACCTGGATTAGTATACCTACTTAGTTATGTACAACATACCTAAACAATCTCTTCAATGATTTAGAGATCCTGAGCTAGAACCTACATGTCTCATAGGTTAAGCATAATATAACAAAGTCATACATACCTCGTAAGTAGAACAAAGATTATGGATGAGTCTTTGTCTTCATGTTTTCATGGTCATGGAACCTGATTTGTCTTTTGTGATGTACCTGTATCTTGTTAGCAGACAACATCAACCTCACACAACATCATAATGCATTAGTACAATCATATAGACCTAATCAATAAATGTATTTGATCATTCACATGCATTCATACTGTTACTAGGGTGATAAGACAATTCTAACATTAATCAAGATTGTACTAATAAATAATATGAAGACAAACACATCATGAACTTAATCAAGAATTAGATTTGAAGACATACCTGAGCCTCCTTAAGTCATACCTGTCGAGACTTCTTGTAGTCTTCTTATGTAAGGACTTAGCCTCAACTCCCCCTGAAACTTGATCTAGAGCTTGATTAGGGTTTGCTAGAGAAACCCTAAAAAATCAATCTTTGACTTTCACACTTCTGAATGGATGAGAGAATATGTCTTGCTGAGCTGATCAAACTAGCATACTTCAATTTTGGAATTTCCAAAATTTGACCCCTCAAAATTGCCTTTGAAACTTCTAGATCTTCTAGACAGGATCCCGAACTAGGGTTTGATGAATCCCACCCTTCTTCCCAAACAAAAGGTTTGATCTAAGGCTCTAAACTCTTATTTTTCTGAGGAGCTTCCAGCCGTGGTTACAGACTTCAAAAATTCCAACTTTTGCTGAAGCCCTAATTTTCCATCTTTCCGATCAAAATCCCGAACTGGGGTTTGATCAAGCCCGGTCTTCCACCAAACCAAAAGATTCGATCTTGGTCTCTAAATTTCTATTTTCCTGAGTAGCATTCAGCCGTGGATTCCGATTCCAAAAATTCTAACTTTCTCCGAAACCCTAAATTCTGGAAGCCATGGATGAAAGTGCTCCAAAAAATAATTATGTTTTGACAGAAATATGTACCTGATTGTTTCTGCTGTAAGTTCAAAATTTTCGCTCCACAGGGTCTGAAAACTTTTTCTGTGGTAGCCTGACCTGTCATATTTCCATTTCAATAGGTCTGACCTCAATTGGATTTTCTGAGAGAGAGTTATGCCAAGTGTCGCAACGTGACCTGTTTATGGGATAAAATAGGAGAGCGAACTTTTACGGCGTTCCACATGTCACTGGTTAATATTAGGCCTATGAAAAAGTTTCCTGAGATAGTACAGTCTGTGTATTACCTGTCACTTTTTACGAAATTTCATTTGGAGCTTCCTAGCCCAAGTTATGCCAAGTGTCGCAACGTGACATGTTTATGGGATAAAACAAGAGAGCGAACTTGTACGGCGTTCCACGTGTCACTGGTTAAGCTTCGGCCTCTGAAAATGTTTCTTGAGATAGTACATTCTGTATACTACCTATCACTTTTTACTAAATTTCATTTGGAGCTTCCTAGCCCAGGTTATGATCTTTTTTCCTAGGTCACCTGATTTTGACTGAGATCTGGAAGAGGCAGAAACCCTAACTTGTACTGATCATAACTTACAAAGTACAATGAATATGAGGGTTCCCTTTGGACACAAGATACTTGGAGATGTTATATACGACCTGTAAAGGTTTCAGATTCTGAAACTTCACCAAAATGGATTTATGGATAAATTTCCACGATGACTGGTTTTTGCTATATAAAACCCTAACCTTCAAATTGTCGTAAGTAAAGCAAGTGTCGTAAGTGCCATACCTTGCCTTCCTTCAGGTTAGCTCTGATACCATGTTAATATTTAATATGCTAAGACAGAAAATAGCAGCATTACATTCCATTTCACAATAATAGCATATACAGGATCACTGAAGAAACGACAAGCATATCATAAACACAAGAGACACAGATTTATCCTGGGAAACCCTCATGGGGTAGAAAACCCAGTAAAGCTTCCTCAATATAGATGACCAGAAATATACAAAGATGCAAACCAAAGACATGATCTCCTCCTCCACCATAGCAGACCTCTCCTCCACAAGTGCGCCTCTCTCAAGTGTGTGAGTGTGTGGAATGAGGAATACACCTCCTCTATTTATACACAACTCTGACTTAACTTTTACACGGAACATGTAGGCTCGTATTTAACCAATGGGTTAAATACCCCACTACAACTGACTGGGCCGACCCCTCTAGGGTGGTCTAATAACCCTTTGACCCACATAACACATACAGGGCCGACCCCCACTAGGGAAGTCTAATAACCCAAGTTACCACATTCCGACGGAGGAATAAACATCTCCGGATATACAATAATATCTTCACGGAGGAATGAAACATCTCCGGAATAATAAAGTACAAATATAATATTCTTTGAAGTTACAATATCTCAACAACGTCGATATATGGTCCTTAGAATTTGTCTAAGTGGACAAGGAGGGATTGTATCATCCCTGGACTTTGGTCCCTGAATTGATCCGTAGACATATGTCTCCGAGAAATGGTCCCTAGTGGACGAGGGATTGTATCATCCCTGGACACATGTCCTAAAAGAGATCCATAGACATATGTATCCGATAAAGTGGTCTCTAGTGGACATGATAGGACTGCATCGTCCCTGAACATTTAGTTGAAAATTTACATGATAGGATTGCATCATCCCGGAACCACTAGTTCAAAATGTACATGATGGTGATTGCATCATCCCAGAACCACTAGTTCAAAATGTACGTGATAGGGATTGCTTCTTCCCGGAACCCTTAGTTCAAAATGTGTGTGATAAGGGTTGCTTCATCCCAGAACCCTTGGTTCAAAATGTACGTAATGGGGATTGCATCATCCCAGAACCACTAGTTCAAAATGTACGTGATAGGGATTGCATCATCTCGGAACCCTTGGTTCAAAATGTACGTGATGGGGATTGCATCATCCCGGAACCACTAGTTCAAAATGTACATGATGTGGATTGCATCATCCCAGAACCACTAGTTCAAAATGTACATGATGGGGATTGCATCATCCCAAAACCCTTGGTTCAAAATGTACGTGGTGGGATTGCATCGTCCTTAGACTTAAGTACTAAATTGAGAGGGATTGACCATCCCATAATTGGATCATGTGCATTGCAGAGTATGTTGTTATGATGATACTGTTGATCGAGATGATCCAGATGATGATGATCGAGATGATGATGATCGAAATGATAGAGATGATGATACTATTGATTGAGAGGATCCAGATATTGATGCTGTTGATCGGGAGATCCAGATGATGTTGTTGATCGGGAGATCTAGATGATGTTGTTGATCAGGAGATCCAGATGATGATGTTGTTGATCGGGAGATCCAAATGATTTTTTTGATCGAGGGATCCAGATGATGATGTTACTGTAGCTGTTTGAGTGCTGCAGAAGATGAAGACTCAGTACTAAAGATGTTGATGTTCCAGTATTGAAGATATTGAAGATGTTCCAGTAATTGTTTGAGTTACTAATGATGTTAAAGAAAGCTTCCAATTATTTTATAGATGTATCGTGTATCATGTAGTTGCTGACTCCTTGCTCCTGCAAATGTTGTTATAATATCCTTCTCATTAAGGGGGAGTGTTGAGATATTTTAACTTCTAAGAATATTATATTTGTACTTTATTATTCCAGAGATGTTTCATTCCTCCATGAAGACCTTACTATATATCCGGAGATGTTTATTCCTTCGTTGGAATGTGGTAACTTGGGTTATTAGACTTCCCTAGTGGGGTTGGCTCAGTTATCCTTATGTTAAGTGGTTAAGTTGGGGCCGACCTAGTTATTGTAAAACTCAAGTCAGAGTTGTGTATAAATAGAGGAGGTATGTTCCTCATTTAACACATTCACTCACTTGTGATTAGTGCATAGGTGAGAGAGAGATCTGCTATGGAGGAGAAGGAGCTCATGTTTGGGTATTAAATCTTTTTATTTGTTGGTCATCTATATTGAGGAAGCTTTGCTGGGTTTTCTACCCCATGAGGGTTTCCTAGGATAAATCTGTGTCTCTTGTGTTTATGTTGTGCTTGTTGTTCTTTCAGTGATCCTGTATATGCTATTATTGTGAAATGGAATGTAATACTGATATTTTATGTCTTAGCATATTGAATTTTAACACCTCTTGGATCATCTCCTCTACCTTGCTGCTCCTGTTGGTTTGAGTTGTTAGATTCTCCATTTTGGGATTCAAACCTTCCTCTTCCAACTATTTTCTCCATTCCTCTGGTTGAACCTCTTCCCCTGTTGAATTTATGCTTTCTCACTAATTTGTATTTTTCTCTCAAGGCACATTGGTATGCCTCTTCCATGGTTCTCATTGATATCATGTTGATCTCTCCTTGAATTTCCATCCTTATACCATTGACATATCTAGCATCCTTCTCTGTTGATTCTTCCACATAACCTGCCCTCAGGTTCACTTTGTATAACTCTTCAATATACTCTCTTACAGTCAATGACCTTTTCCTAAGGTTCTGCATTTTTCTATACAAATTCAATTGGTAATCCTTGGGCAGGAATTTCACTCTCATCTTAGATACCATCCTATCCCAGCTCTTTATCAATGACTTGTTATTTTGTCTTGTTTCAGCCTGCACGATATCCCACCATAGGGACACATGTCCTTTCAACCTCATCATAGAAAACCTGACCTTCTTGTTCTCTTCAACTTCATCATACTCAAAGTACTTGTCCAACTCGTTGATCCAATCAATGAGGTGTTCAGTAGTGACACTTCCCTCATAAGTAGGAAACTCAGGTTTTGGCCTTGAAGTTGCTCCAAGAATTGACCGAATGTATCTTAGCTCAGGTGTATCTTACATGGGTGCTGCTTATTCTCCTTGTTACTCTTCTTCAGGCTCACTCACATCTCCTGCTTTTGGGTATCTTCATCTACCCATCTCCACAGCTTCCATACGTGCCCGCAATTCTCTCATTTCCTCCATGACCTTTGCATCAGTTGCTGGTCTTCCTCTGTCATGACCTCTTTCTCTTCCCATACGTATCTTCATGTCTTTATTCTATTGCGCTGAGCAAAGCCCGCTCTGATACCACAAATGGTACAGGCAGGGATGAATGAAAACCAAACCAACCCACTTCCTAGGAATATGGTGATTCTCTAAAATCGAACCACTAGACTTAGATGAAAACTAGCTAGGTCCTTCTCAATGGAGACCCTTCTCTCCAAACTGGTCCTTCCGCAACCTTCTGAAAGTCAGAATTGACCTTCTGCAATGGTCTTGTTGAAACACCTTCCTTCTAAAATTGCAGTGTTCTTCCGCAATGATCCTTTCGCAGTTGCCTTCCCGGAACGACCCTTTTGCACCCTTCTTTCTGCAACATGCAGATTGCAGATTGCGGGTGCATCGTCCGTGATTTCTTGAAATATATTTCTACAAAGACACTTCCGCAACGCGGTTCTCATAACTCTGACCGCTAACTCCCGAGGTCTTCCTTCTTCAGAATGCGATATCGACCGTCGATCTTTTGCGGGTTCAATCGCGTCCATTGATCTTTGATCAGTGTGGAACAATTTGCATTGGCTTGCGGAGATGCTAACTCCGGTGCACATTCAATTGATTGATTCTTTCCCCGCCATCGGACTTCCTTTCAGATTTGATATAAGCCGTCCAACCTCTATTGTTTGAATCGAATGTGACTGCAATTTTCTCGTGGATTGATCGGAGAATCGATCTATCCGGCTCGGTCCTCATCCAGATCTGATGAAAACTAAATGTACCAGGTATTAAGTCTTCTACTTAATGGTGATCATTCTGCGACTGACATGGGTGTTCATACTATTCATACAAACACAAATAAAAAGATTCATTCACACAGACATCAGGTTAACATTTGCACACAGCTCTACCTGATAGAATCCAGGCTTATCTCTCATTTAAATGCACAGTAACACCATTAACACACAAAACTTGCTCATTTCATTAAGTGAAAACAAAAAAAATATATAAAGTCGTACTTTCCTCTGGTATGCAGGAAAATATCCCACCAACTCTTCTTCACACAGAGCTCTCTCTTGCGTTGACTTGCCTGACCTCCTAATGAGTTCCAACCTCCTCCTATTTTATCCATTTGAAAATCCTCCCAAAAGAAAATGGTTGAACAGTCAAAACAAACAAACTAACTAACTCTCCCCATCACTGAAGGAGTCACTAAAATCCAACAAAAAACTGGCTATCTGGCTTGATCTCCATGCAGGGAGTATCAAATTGCCACTATGTTCTATCTCTTCCAAAACTGACAACATACTATTCGGTTATATATTTGAAATTATTCAAAATACTTAATAAACATACTTTCTCCCACTTCAGGACAGCTTGTCCTCTTACTAGCCACAACAAGTTAACACTCAATCACATTGATGGCTTAGCATCGATGCCCTTGCATCATATGAACTGAGCATGGAACCTGCATAGGGCTTGAGTTGCGTCGAACGTTTATGGGACTGAGTTTAAAACAGAGCCCGCTACGTGGAACTATTACTCAAGCTTTGACTTCCACAACAGATCTTTCTTACTGTTGCAGGGGAACAGGAAACCAAACCCTCAAAAATTCTATCTCGTAACTATTGCTTGAAACTACTCCAAATATTTTGGCAGTAAGGTAAATACAATGGCGGCCAGACAATGCCCACAAAAACTTGATGCGTCAAATGAGGTAATTTAAGAAAAAATTCACCTTTATGACACATTGTCACCAGGAAAAAAACAGGATCATCATGGTTAATGAAACATCTTGTAAAAATTTATAATAAATCAACGGTTTAGATTCGAGCAGGGTTGATATATGTGGAGGACAAGGAATCCACTAGGCAAAGGTGCATGTTCTATAACGTTGGAAACTTTGAAGAAATGACCTTTTGTATGTGTCAAAGTTAGGAAGCAAATATACGGTGGGTGAGAGGTGGAATAAAAGATCTATGGTTGATGTTGATTTCTCACTTTCAATTAGCGCGCAGAATGAAAAGGGTAAGCGATAGTGGAATTTTTACCGCTTACCACATGTTGAGTTGACGATCATTCCGCTGAATGAAAAATTATAATGTAAAACCACTTCTTGTGATCTCGAAACCACCTACACGAGATATTATAAAATCTGGTATATAATTGTGATTGATGTCACTTACCCATGAAACCAAGTGTCATCCTATGTGTCCTTTAATATATTATTTTTTCCAGAAGTAGAAAAACATAAGACAATCAGATGGTTATTGTATCGACGACTTATATTTATTGGAAATTTATATTCTTAATCGAACTATAGATAATGAGCATCATTCGTGCAAGACTACTGGCGGTGGCCGATATATATATTAGTCCGCTCGTTATACCATATTAATACTTTAGTGTGCACTCAGTATTATTATTTTTAAGCATGGCCAAACACCAAGCATTTCAATCCTACTCTCAAATAACGGAGGAGAAGTGGATGATTACCTATCATTACAACACACGATACAAATCTCTATTGGAGTTAAGTGTTGTTGCACGTTGTACACCATGCAACATTCACCAAACCACATACACATTGGAGGAATCACCTATATGTTGCCAAAAAGTGCAATCCTGATCCTGATGGACCCAAGCATAATCAGACCCACAACTTCATGATAAAGGTCCGTATTTGGATGAGAGATTCGACCAATTAGGCTACCCATTAAGGCCTATCCTTAATACCTTATTCTTAACATTGTTATTTGCTAATACATGCCTTAAGAGTCTATCAGTAAATGATACCTGATCAATTAGATTAGTGTGTCCTAGAATGCCTTACTTTCTTGTCAATAAATATACTCAGAACCTTATCTCGCTCTCGTATCATATCGAAACGTTCTAATTATCTCGAACTTTCCTTTAAGAATTAAAAGAATAGCTTGGAAGTATATTAAATTAATAAATACTTTAATACAACTAACCAATTATTTCCGATACAAGATCACTCTTTCTATTATTTAAGGAGCCTTTCTGTCCAATCGCGACATAGACAAAGGTTTGTTATTTTCTCTTTTCAAACCTATATATATATATATATATAGTTTATAGACGGTTACATAACGACCCATCGGTTCACTAACCGATGTGACTAACTGACTCGACATGTGGTGGTCGACACGACTATTCGACATGCTCTTTGAAGTGATCGAACGAAGGACCTAGTCAGGCGGCCGACCTAGGATCCTCCAACATATCCCCCATGAACAAGATATTTCTTCATCTCGAAGAAATCAGAAAATAAATGGAGCTGGATAAACAGATGAACTTCACCGCGGCTTGTCTTGTAACTAAGTGTAGACAGTTGATGAATCTGAGCTGGTACCGACTACTATCGTGGCTGAAAATGGGTCCTCAAGTCTTGGAACGTGTCCATGCTGGTAGACAGAAGCTGACAACATGGTCTAGTACTAAACAAATTTGGACGACTGATTACTATCGTGGCCATTCTCGTTGTCAACATGGCTTTTCTAGCTGTCAACATAGCTATTCTTGCTGTCAACATGGCTATCCTTGCTGTCAACATGGATTTTCTTGCTGTCAACATGGCTTCTCTTGCTGTCAACATGGATATGCTTGGACCTTTGCTGCAAGCCTAACATTGACGATAGTGGCAGTTCATATTTTTTTAGAGAAGGAAGTGTCCAAGAAAATAGGTACATGGACCACTAATATTCTCACACCCGTTCCAACTTGTACACCAATCAGTTAGTGAAAGAAGAATGAAGAAAAATTGATTGGTGGCAAGGAAGATAATGAAAAATATTGGTCTTGGGGCTTCGAGAGTGCTTGAAATTCCCATATATCATGGTGTGGTGAGTATTTGTTAGGGAACTAATGTCGAAATTCTCATATATCACGAAGAGAACTGGGGAGCAACCATAAGGATCAAGTATTTCTGATAAAACAACAAAGGAAATAGAACAAAGGTGGTAAAGAAGAGTGCCATGACTTCCCGAAGATTTCATTTTGATGCAATATGGGGTATGGTTTAGCCTATATATAGTGAGTAGATAGTGAATTGGTGAATTGACTAGGATGGGACGGATGGGGAATGTTAATTATCACAATATGGAGGGAAGGTGGTCATAGATATCATCTATACCGACTTTAAATTTTACTAGAGTAATTGTATAATTATATAGAAGTTCGTGACATTATGTCTTGTCACAAACGTTTACTTCTCCAAGGACTTCACTTCGACAGGCATTTAATTCGCAGAGTAAACTTCACTTCGACGAGCATTTACTTCGACAAGTAAACTTCACTATGACAAGAATTTACCTGGTGGACTCTTTACTTCGCAAAACAATTTACTTTGGGGAACTCTTAACTTTTTCGATGCGAAACTTTTTACCTTGCGGACCTCTTAACTTTGTCGATATTCAACTTCAACAAGCCCACTCTTAAACTATTAAAATATTTCTTACTAATACATAAAAATCAGTAGAATTTATTCAAGGTTAAAACAGAGAAACTTCGCTGCATTACACAGAGATGGAATTTACTTCGATATTTCACCTTTTACAGAGCTTGGGATATTAATACATTTCATGACTATGAGCTTGAGCTCACAAACACATCACAAACATTTTATTCTTCTCCTTTCTCTCTTGCTCTCGCTTCTTCACACACTCTCTATTTTTTTGAACTATCTTCTCATTGTACAATTATATAGAAGTTCTTGACATTATGTCTTGTCATGAACTTTTACTTTGTTGATGTATGTGTAACTTCGGAATGTATTTCACATATATGTATATTGTATTCCTATAGAGATGGTATTATTCCTCTATAAGGAAGTGTCGTCATTTATATTGTAAGTGTCGTAACTTATACTTGATGGGTTATTAGACCACCTTGTTTGGGGTCGGCCCTGTATAAGCCATGTGGGTCAAAGGGTTATTAGACCACCCTATTGGGGGTCGGACATGTAGGTCAAAGGGTTATTAGACCACCCTATTGATGGTCGGCCCACTCTGCATTATGTTATGTGGTTAAGTTCGAGCCTACATGAGTTAGGTAAAAAGGCAAGTCAAGTCAAGTATAAATAGAGTGCGGGAGGCACTCTATTTGCTCACTCACTTCTCACACATGCACTCAAGGAGGAGTGGCGCACTTATGGAGGAGGAGGATCTGCTGCTAGGTTATGTCTATCTCTTATGATTGGTTGTATCATTGCTCTATCTATCTCTGAGGAAGTTATTGGGGTTTTTCACCTTTATGGTTTTCCCCAAGTAAATCTTTGTGTCTCTTGTGTGCTTGCATTATTGTCTCCATGATTGATATGTTGTAGATATGCTGTACATGTTGTTCTCTCAGTTAAGATCCTAGATCAGATTGAAGTAAATTCTGAAAATTTAACATGGTATCAGAGCTAGCCTGAAAGAAGGCATGATATGGCATGTATGACACTTGTTGCACTTACGATGCTAGGGCTTGATATAGAAAAAACCAGTCATCGTAGAACTTTCGCTATAAATCCGTTTTGGTGAATTTTTCGGATCTGAAATTGTTACAGGACGAAGCTAAGATCCCCATGTACCTTGTGTCCAAAGGAAAACTTCTAATTCGTTGTACTTTGTGATTTATGATCTGTACAATATAGGGTTTCTGCCTCTTCCAGATATGAGTCAAAATCAGGTGACCTTGGGAAAAAGGTCATAACCTGGGCTAGGAAGATCCAAATGAAATTTCGTAAAACGTGACAGGTAGTACACTGTCTGTACTATCTTAGGACACTTTTTCAGAGGCCGAAGTTGAACCAGTGACACGTGGAAATCCGTACAAGTTCACTCTCCTGTATTATCCCATAAACAGGTCATGTTGCGACACTTGGCATAACTCTCTCTCAGAGATTCCAATTGAGGTCAGACCTGTCAGGATGGAAAGATAACAAGACGATCTATCTAAGTAAAAGTTTTCAGAGGTCGAAGTTGAAACAGTGACACGTGGCACTCCGTACAAGTTCGCTCTCCTGTATTATCCCAAAACAGGTCACGTTGCGACATTTGGCATAACTCTCTTTCAGAGAATCCAATTGAGGTCAGACCTGTCAGGATGGAAAGATAACAGGTCAGGCTATCTTAGAAAACTTTTTCAGACCTTGTGGATCAAAACGTTCAGAGTTACACCAGAAACAATCAGGTACATATTTCTGTCAAAACAGAATTATTTTTGAGTACCTTCATTCATGGCTTCCGGAATTTAGGGCTTCAGAAAAAGTTGGAATTTTTGTAATCGGAGACCACGGCTGAATGCTACTCATCAAAATAAAAATTTAGAGACCAAAATCAAAAATTTTGGTTGGCAGAAGGCCGAGCTTGATCAGAAAAGTGGAAAATTAGGGCTTTTGTAAAAATGAGAATTTTTGAAATCTGTGACCACGGCTGGAAGCTCCTCAGAAAAATAGAAGCTTAGAGCTTTGGTTCAAACCTTTTGATTGGGAAGAAGAGTGGGCTTCATCAAACCCCACTTTAGGGTCACATCCAATGAATCCGAAAGTTTCAAAGGCAAAATTGAGGAGTGAAACTTTGCAGTTTTCAAATTCTGAATATACCAGTTTGATTAGCTCATCAAGGCGCATATTTCTATCCTTTCGAAAGTTTGAAATTCAAAGTTTGAATTTTTGGGGTTTCTCTGACAAACCCATATCCAGCTTCAGGTCCAGTTCTTGCAAATCAAGTGGATAGGGTTAATCCTAGAAGAAGATGGATTGGTCACCTGCATAAGTGAAGGAGTTCCTGTTTCAGAGGGAGATGAGGCTAAGGCTTTACATAAGGAGATTACAAGCGATCTCGACAGGTATGACTCATCGAGGTATGTTTTGAGATTTGTTCATGATTAAGTTTATGGTATGTTTGTCTTCATGTTATTATGGTTAGTACAATATTGATTTTAGATTTGTCGTATAACCTTAACAAAATTATGAATGCATGATAAAAGATATTCACTGGTTAGGGTGTTGAAACTTATGATTGTACTAATTCATTATGGTGTTGTATGAGGTTTATGTTGTCTACTAACATGAAAGGTACACCAAGAAAGACAAATCATGTTCTGGTCGAAGAACATATGATCATGATAACATGAGGACAAAGATTCATCCATTGTCATGGATCTCATACAAGATCCATTTACGAGGTATGTATAACTTGTTTATACAATGGTTAACTTATGAGACATGCAGGTTACTAGCACAAGTCACTGAAGAGAAACAAAAGACATTATACGGGTATGTTAGACATAAATAGCTAGCATGCTAATCCAGGTATGTTTTTCCTATATCAAGCTAGAATCCTACCTTGTGTTAGGATCTTATACTATTGTTGATAATGATTATTCATGAAGTCATAGGTTTGAATAATCATGGTTTTATGCATATTATGTTTCTTACCATAATTGATTATATGACTAACCAGAAGAATCATGAAGGTATAGGTTCGAATAATCACAGGTTTTATGCATATTATATCTCTTATCTTGATTGATGATTCAACTAAAGAGTCATAGGTTTGAGTAATTATAGGTTTAGACATGTTATGCTTCTTATGATTTGACTAACCATAAGAATCATACATAAACCTTGAATTCTAATGCTTATTATTTCTGTTTGAAATGATCATGACTATACATGCTTGAGATTATTGTGTTTTAATAATATACTAATGAATGTATGATTTTATATGAGTTCACAAGGATAACACAATCATGATACTAATAAGCATGCATAGGGACCAAGGATGAATATGAGTTCAAGAACAGGTAATCCAGGAAGCAAAGATCAAGAGGGAGTACACTCCAGTGGTTTATGCAAGGATGCAGATATTCAGAGGGAGTTGACCATCTCTTTCTACATTCCATAACAGAAAGGTGTAGAAGAAGCTACTTCAGCAGCTCCTACAAGGAAGCAAAGACTCAGAGGGAGTCCACCCAGTAACCAAACAAATATAAGTATTTTTAATTATCAATTCTTGCATATGTGCTTGTTTAAATAATATTGTTCAATGATGTATATACTGATGTTCCTAGAATTAGGTTGTGTATTATGCACATTAGAATAATTGCATTGATGAACAGTATACTACTAATTCGCATGGGTAAGTAGCCTATGGCACTGTACAACATTCCATCGCTACTTATCTAGAATGAAACCTCTTTGCTGACATGTTGGGAGTTGTGCACACTCTTAACAATGTTCTGGTAGAGATTGGAAGGCATCTAGAAAGTTACGGGATATGGATAAATGTTGTATTGAAGCATTGACTAAGATAATTGCATGACTGTATGACATATTTCTTTATGTGTAAGAATTTGTTCTGAAAATTATGAGATGTTTCTAATCATGCAATTTAACCTGTTTTGTAGGAAAGACCGTATATCTTCACCTACAAAAGGACTACAACATTTGTTCCAGCAACAAAGATATATATTGAAAATATTGAAGATATTGAAGTTCCCAAGATCTGGGATGAAGAAATGGAATGCCATGATCCGTCGATCATGAAGAATGATGTTTGGGATGTAGTCCCAAGACCTGAAGGGAAGTTTGTTATGACTTCCATATGGATCTATCAAGATCAAGCATGCTGCAGATGGCAGCATAGAGAAATATGAAAGTGATGAAATAGAAGATACACTAGATGGATTTCAAGACAGCTTTCTTGAATAGTTGTATGCAGATAACATGTTTGTTATAGGTGAAGATAGATTGATTGCCCACATGCAGCGGAAGCTTACTGCCGAGTTCGAGATGAAGAACTTGGGGATGATGCACTATTTTTTTTGGCATGGAGGTGTGGCAGAGTGCATATGGAATATTCCTTGGACAAGGGAAGTATGTAGTAGAGATCCTGAAGAGGTTCAGGATGATGGACTACAAGGATATGGCCACACCTATGGCATCAAACCTGAAGCGCCTGTGTGATGCTTCATCTGAGCCGATTGATATCACTATGTATCGTCAGATGATTGGGTCCTTGATGTACCTGATGAACACGAGACCAGATATTTGCCTTGCAGCGAACACATTGAGTTAGTTCCTGATGGATCCGAGGAGTGTTCACCTGGTTGCTGTAAAGCATGTTCTGAGGTACCTGAAGGGTACAGTGGATTATGGGCTCAAGTATGAAGCGAATCAAAAGTTTAACCTACAGGGTTATGTTGATTCAGATTGGGTTGGCAGTGCTGCAGATAGGAAGAGCACATCTGGGTGCTGCTTCAATATGGGATCAGGTGTGATCTCTTGGTTTAGCAGGAAGTAGTCCTGTGTAGCACTAAGTACAGTTGAGGCAGAGTATGTTGCATCCTGTTCAGCTAGTTGTAAGGAAGTATGGTTACGGAAGCTACTGTCTGAGCTATTTGATCTCCCGTTGGAGGCTACTGGTATCTTCTGTGATAACCAGAGTTGTGTGAAGCTGTCCAAGAACCCAGTGTTTCATGACAGGTCGAAACACATAGAGATCAAATATCACTATATCAGGGATATGGTGTAGAGAGGAGCTGTGAAGCTCCTATATGTTGCGACAGACGAGCAGATTGCAGATGTGCTGACGAAGCCACTAGCCAGGGTGAAGTTTGATTACTTCAGAGAGAGGCTTGGCGTTCTTCAGATCGAGGACACTTCGAGGAAGAAGTGATGGACACATTTGTTGAAGCCATTCCAAGCATGTTGGAAGGAGGATCCTTCACATGGCTGTGGATGTAAGCGCTAGATGATGAGCATCAGGATGATGTTCTGGTTTCTGCTTGGATATGATCAGTTGGATCATTTTTATGTATGTATGTACGCATCATGTTGGATGCTGGATATGATCAGTTGGATCATTTTTATGTATGTATGTACGCATCATGTTGATGCTGGATATGATCAGTTGGATCATGTGTATGTATTTTGTATATGCATCATGTTGGATGCTTGGACCATGTATCTGTATATGTATCAGGTGGATCATGTATGGTGATATGTATCATGTATTTGTATTTGTATCAGGTGGATACATTGATGATCAGGAGGATCATGTATGATGATATGTATCAGGTAGATACTTGGTATGCATCATGTAGATGCATTGATGATCAGGAGGATCATGTATGATGATATGTATTAGGTAGATACTTGGTATGCATCAGGTAGATGCATTGATGATCAGGTGGATCAGGTATGATGACATGCAGCAGGATGTTGCAGTGATGATCAGGATGATCATAGATGACGAGCTTCAGGATGTTGCTCCAGATGACATGCAGCAGGATGTTGCAGTGATGATGATCAGGATGATCATGGATGCATAAGGATGATGTATGGTGAGTATCAGGATGATACTCTATGGCCGTGGATCAGGTTGTGCAGATGAGCATGTAATCCGGTGCCTTGGGAGATTTGCAGATGGGCTTTTGAGGTTTTGCCTATGGCATGTAATATCGGTGCCCTGGGACATCTGGCAAATGCTCTTTCGAGGTTTTGCTCTGGGAGGACATGTAATTCGGTGCCCTGGGAGATCTGCAGATATTCTTTCGAGGTTTTTCCTATAGCATGTAATAGCGCCCTGGGATATCTGGCAGATGCTCTTACGAGGTTTTGTCCTATGGCATGTAATAGCGCCCTGGGAGATCCGATAGGTTGGGATGTGTGCCCGTAATCAGTCCTAGGATGCTCTTGCGAGGTTTTGCCATGACCACATATAATAGCACCCTGGGAGATCCTACAGGTTGGAGTTGTGTACCCGTAACATCCTGGGATGCTCTTTCGAGGTTTTGTGGTGGGGTCACATGTAATAGCGACCTGGGAGATCCTATAGGTAGAGCTGTGTGCTTGTAACAGCCTGGGATGCTCTTTCGAGGTTTTGTGACGCACGTAATAAGTCCTAAGGATTCAACAGTATGGCCAGTGATGACGAAGACCTGCAGGTGGTGGGCCTACATCCAGTATGAAAAAGGACTGGCTCTGTAGAACTTCCTATGACGAGTAGATTCAGAGATTGATTGAGATAGCAGCAACAGTGACGATGATGATGACTCGATGACGATTATCCAGTGACGATGATCCAGAGAAGATGACTTGTGCTAAAAGAACTGTGCTGAGAAATAACTTCCTAGTTAAGAGGGAGTGTTGATGTATGTGTAAATTCGGAATGTATTTCACATATATGTATATTGTATTCCTATAGAGATGGTATTATTCCTCTATAAGGAATTGTCGTCATTTATATTGTAAGTGTCGTAACTTATACTTGATGGGTTATTAGACCACCTTGTTTGGGGTCGGCCCTGTATAAGCCATGTGGGTCAAAGGGTTATTAGACCACCCTATTGGGGGTCGGCCCACTCTGCATTATGTTATGTGGTTAAGTTCGAGCCTACATGAGTTAGGTAAAAAGGCAAGTCAAGTCAAGTATAAATAGAGTGCGGGAGGCACTCTATTTGCTCACTCACTTCTCACACATGCACTCAAGGAGGAGTGGCGCACTTATGGAGGAGGAGGATCTGCTGCTAGGTTATGTCTATCTCTTATGATTGGTTGTATCATTGCTCTATCTATCTCTGAGGAAGTTATTGGGGTTTTTCACCTTTATGGTTTTTCCCAAGTAAATCTTTGTGTCTCTTGTGTGCTTGCATTATTGTCTCCATGATTGATATGCTATAGATATGCTGTACATGTTGTTCTCTCAGTTAAGATCCTAGATCAGATTGAAGTAAATTCTGAAAATTTAACATACTTTGCCAAGGACTTCACTTTGATGGGCATTTACTTCGTGGAGTAAAATTCACTTCGATGAGCATTTACTTCACGGACTCTTTACTTGTCAGCTTCTTCTGCCTGCATGGACACGTTTCCAGATATGACGACCCATTTCTAGCCAAGGGAGAAGCCGGTACCAGCACAGAGTCATCCGGTACACTTAGTTACGAGACAAACCACAGTGAATTTCATCTATTCATTCCGCTCCAATTATTTTTTTATTTCTTCAGGAGATGTTGGAGGAGCCTAGGTCGACCACCCGACTAGGTCCTCCATTCGACCACTTCGGAGAACATGTCAAACCATCGTGTCAATCACCACATGTCTAGTCAGTTAGTGAACCGACAGGTCATTATGTAACCGTCTGTAAACTATATATATATGCTGCAGAGTTGGATATAGGCAACAATGAGACATTGTATTGTATTGTACTTGGTCCTGAGTAATAGAAGACTTCTTGACTCTGCTACAATTACTTATCTTGTGTTCCTATATATATACTTGCTTGTTTATTATATATCATGTGTCGTTGGTACCTATATACTTGCGTGTTTATAGAATTTTTTGTGCATGATGTATGAAACTTTTGGATTTGCAATTATTTGATGGATAATTGTTGTTGTAGGACTATGTAATCAATGAATCCCTTTAAGGGGAATTGAAACCTTCAAATTTTATGTGTTCTTTCTTTTCAAAAATTTCTCAGAATTTTATGTGTTCTCTTTTCAAACATACATATTATAGAATCAAATAATAGAGAAATCACAACATTACAATTAACAGAATATAAAATAATATTGCACGACATTTAGGAAACCAAATCACAAGCTAAGTTAGAACATATAAAAAATGTTTGTCCTGACTTCCATTTTCTGACAAGAAGGATCGTCCGCCCCTTTGTTTACTAGATAATTGTGAACACCTATATCCAACAATTCCTTATATCCAAAATGGTGAACAAAAGAAGGATCGACCGACCCTTCTTGCAGTCTAAAACTATTATGAAAAGAATACTAGGCAGAAGAAGGGTCGGTCACCCCTTCATTTATGAGGGAATTGTAAAAATATTCAACCTACGAAGGCTAGGTCGTCAATTCATGTGTATCCAAAATGGTGAACACTGGAAGAATACTAAGCACAAGAAGGATCAACCGACCCTTCTTGCAGTCTAGAACTATTATAAAAATAATACTGGGAAGAAGAAGGGTCGGTCACCCTTTCATTTATGAGGGAATTGTACAATATTCAACCTACAAAGGCTTGGTCGTCAATTCATGTATATCAAAAATGGTGAACACTGGAAGAATACTGAGCACAAGAAGGGTCGGTCGACCCTTCATTTACGAGATAAATGTAAAAATATTTAATCTACAAAGGCTAGGCCGATAATTCCCGCTTTCCGATTTCCACTGTAAATAGTAGGGAGGATAAGTGGATGATTACAACACACGACACCAATATCTATTGGCGTTAAGTGCTGCTGCACATTGTACACCATGCAACGTTCACCAACCCACATCCACATTGGAGGAATCACCTATCTGTTTCCAAAAAGTGCAACTCTAATCCTGATGGACCCAAAAAAAATATGTCGACAAAAAGAAAAAGAGAAGAGAAAAAGAAAATTGAAACAGGAACACTGCGAAGATCAGGAGTATGTCAAGGACACGTGGCAACAAAGTTAAAATATCTATAAGGTTTAGGAATTGTCACCTCCCGACAGAAGCGCTAAATGGTCAAAATGGGCAGTAAATGCAGCATTTCAGACGCTGCGGGAGACAATGCAAATAAAAGAAAACGCAATAAATAACCGATTAAGACGTCGTTTATGACCAATGAGTGCACATCATTCGGGAAATCGATGGAGGATTTGAAAATCATCATCCGATATTGACTCGATGGACAAAAAGCGGGAGATTGAAGGTTATAAAAATATACCAAAGCTAAAAATTCGACCCATTATGCATTTTGAAAGTTGTAGCAGACGAGTTAGAATAAACTTTAAGTAGAAGAGCTAGAGAGAAGAGTAAATCAAGAAACTACTATGGTGCAAGTGATTTCCAACATGAGTACATAGGATTCACTAGTAGCGTGGGTGTCAATATCCCAAGAACAACCATCTGTATCGACACATTCAGACAAAAAGAAATGAAGATCAAGTCGACCAGCACGATTGGATAGGAAAACTAAGATGACTCGTAGCTCGTCACAGATCCTAGTGGAATAAGGAGGAGCAGGGACATTGGCCACTACAGAGGAAGAGAAAACAACAAGAGGAAGACAAACAAGGATGGCAGTCACAGATATCCCGGACTATTTACCACCACAAACGGAGGGAATACCAACAATAAGGCTGGGAAAGAATGCTAAATACACCATCAAGGAGCCATCAATACCAAAGGGTGTCCACGTCATGGGGAACATAGTGCAACAACTACAAAAGATGCAGCATAGTGATCATGATGTATTAGCATACCCAGAATGTAAGGAGACACACGCTGATGTACCACATGGGGAAAGAGGCGTGATCAAAAGAGAGCCAGTGCAGTGGGCATTGGGGCTGAAGAAATCAGGACTCTTGAACATCATTCACATACCACATTTCAGGAGATCCGCAGAAGCAAATGCATGTGTGAAGAAGTTGCTGGCATGCTTTCACGGCAGATATCTATGGATGCATACAAAAATTCCAGTAAAGGTAGAACTCATCTCGTGGATCACAGGATTACCCAAGACAGGGGTATATCCTTCACAATATTTCCAGGGAAAGGATAATGGCAAGAAGCTTGTCGTGAAGCTAAAGATAAAATATGGGGTGGAGAAGGACACTAGGGGATACCTTATCGATAAAATCAATGATCAAGAGGTTAGAGTTGGCGCAAAGTTGTTGGAAATCAAAATCATGCGGAAGAACCAACCAAACCGATGCACATCCGAAGTGATTGCATCTACGGAGCAGGGTGCCACAAGAGTTAAGATGAATTGGTCACTGTTTCTGTTGAATGAGTTGATGGAAGATGCAGTCGCAGTGCAAGAGAAAGGAAAGTCATTTACCTATTCATGGCTGTTAATACTAATTGCGCTGGTCAGATGGAGGGAGCCATCACACTATTAAGGAATGGACATGGAGGAAGCAAAAATATGTCAAGCAACAAGGTACGAGAACCTATGGGCAAAAACTGATAAGGAATGACAAAAAAATAACAATATTTCATTCTTTCTGTATTTAGAAACACTGAAAATAGATGCAGAAGCGATTATGCAATTGACCGAAGACATGGTTAAGAAGTATCGAAGAGTCACAAAGTTGTTAGTAGGACGTCATGTGATCTCCATTCAGGCACATGCAGACCCACAAAAGCAGTTCTTGCTGACACAGTATAAGTTGACCGACACAGATCTAGATGCTATAAGAGAAGAATGGCTTGAAGAATGGAAAGTTCCAGCAGCATAAGATAAGTTGTTGGACCCATAGGATGCGCAAAAAACAGATGGGCCAAAGGCTCAAGAAGAGACAAGAGACTCAGAAGATGAAGGGGATGATGCAAAAGAATGGAGTTGTGGATGAGCACTCACACACCGCCAGTCATGACAGAGTGTCATCAGCGACCCCAACAGAATCAGAGCTAGAGGCACAGCATGAGGAAAGAAAAACAAAATTCAGGTTTGAAAGAGAGGAGGGGAGCGCACCTATCGGCCTCTCCGAAGAGAAAATGAACAAATTGCTAAAAAATATCACATCTATGGCAAAGGAAAACTGTGCAAATATCACACAGCACGTGACTAGGTACTTTCATCAGGTATCACAACTGTTATAGACATTAAGTAATGCAATAGTAGAAACAAGGGTGCCGCAAGGAGAAGTGGCACCAAGAGCATCAATGGAAAGGGTAGAGGTGGACATTGGAAAAAAGCATAGGTTAGTACAAGTACTACCTGATTCAATCACCACAACAGACGAAGACATGGATTCTGTGTTGTGAAGGCATGATGAGATAACAGTAGACTTCAACATGTTGCCAATTTTAATGCTGCAGTGAACACACATTGTAGCAAGTGAAGAGATTAATGACAGGGATGCAGTAGTGCACGACCAAATGGTGAATTACAAATGGCAAGTGCGAAGCACTGAAGCAAAAATCCATCAAATTCAAGAAGATAAAGAGTCCATCATATGTGAAAGATAAAAAGCAGTCGAGGACATAACAAGGTTGGAGAATGCCATCTCTATGGCATGTGAAGATGCGCCAGAGATAGATAAAGACATACTGGAAGAGGCAAAGGAAATGCATCTCAGAGCAATCATTGCAGAATTATGGAAGGAGAACGAAGAGCTACAAATAAGGTCAGTGCCAAGCATGCCGCCAGAACATATCGAAGAAAGAAAGAATTTGATAGAGGAAACTGCGACAAAGATCGCAGAACTGGAGAAGACAACCCAGGTGATTGTAGAAGATGTTACACAGATTTGGGGAAGCTTAGTAGAGGATGAACAGTTGCACTAGCTCAACAAGCAACTCGACGAATCGAAGGCACAACTTGAAGCATTGAGGGGATTTCTTAAAGTGATGCCCCTACTAGTGCAGATGATGAAGGCCATAGAGCTTGGGATTGCTTAAAGTGATGCCCCTACTAGCGAAAATGACAAAGGCCGCAGAGCTGAAGGAGTTGTAGCATCGGGTTAATAAGGCACGTAAAAAACAACTTAGAAGAACAACCCACTTAGACGAGCTGTAGACAAAGGCAGAAAAATTAACGGTCAAAGCGATGGAAAGGATGACACAGATAAAGGAAGAGCTAGAGAAATCATAACAGATGGGTGGTGAACACCCGACACAAAAAGAAGTGGAATATTGCGTAACATTGAAAGTGTTGTCCAGAGAACCTGTCAACTAGGTGAAATTTGCATACGACGACTTCAAAATGCAGGTAAATGCACCATCAGTTTCCAGCTGAAATGGCTCAAGGGAGAGCCACAAGTTTGTGATGGAGGGCTGTTGGAATGGGTCTATAGAACATAAATTGTCGAACCGACGATGACAGAAGGTTCATCGACGGAAGCAAAGGACCAGTTTCCAAGGATAATAGATCCAAAAAAAGTGAAAGAGTTGGTTGAATTAGTTAGTTACGGTTCAATCGGACCATTTTGTAAGGTCCATGTGTTCCTATAAATAGAAGTGCAATTGTAAGCCTAAGGGCATCTTTGGAGATAGAGATTGATCCTTTAGTGAATATCGATTAGCTAGCATCTATCTTTTCTGTATCTTTGATCTTTATATGTATCCGACAAGTTTTGATCTATGTATGTGGAATTAAGTTGATTCACGAAATGGTTCTTCGAGATGTATTCCGCAATGTATGAGACAAGTTGATGAATGAAAATGATCGATTGTGTTATATCTTTGTATCTCTCTCTTTTATGTCACAATGTGATTGAATATGAATTAGTGCGGTATTCAATTACTCAATGTGTTGTATGAATGAAATCGTGGCTATATGATGTATCTAAGATCTCTTGATTATGCTTTGATAAACTGTCATTTTTTTATCTAGTTAACTTGTCGATTGTGAGATAGTTATGTTTGATGCGAATGAGGCTTGTGTCGATTTATGAGTTAAGTAGATCTGGTTAGACGGTATGATGTTTTGATGCGATTACGAATCTCTGGTTTATGTTATGACTAAGTGTGAAATTGATGCATGTCTCCCTAAAAGTGCGGAAACTTGGTTCCTACAACCCCCTTAGATATCTCGGGTGAGACTTCACTCAATTTGCAGGTGTTGTTGGAAAGGTTAAAACATTTTTGGGCCGATTTCCATGGGATTTGTTGTCGATGTTTGTTGACAGTAGTGCAAAGTGAACCCCTGTCAACAAAATTATGTTAACAATCAGCCGCCCTTCATTTATGAGGGAATTGTAAAAATATTCAACCTACGAAGGCTAGGCCGTCAATTCATGTCTATTGAAAATGGTGAACACTGGAAGAATACTGAGCATAAGAATGATTGACACACCCTTCTAGCAGTATAGAAATATTATGAAAAGAATACTGAGAAGAAGAAGGGTCTGTCGTCCCTTCATTTATAAGGGAATTGTAAAAACATTCAACCTACGAAGGTTAGGAAGTCAATTCATGTATATCCAAAATGGTGAACACTGGAAGAATACTGAGCACAAGAAGGGGCGACTGACCCTTCATTTACGAAATACATGTAGAGATATTTAATCTACGAAGGCTAGGCCTACAATTATTTCCTTCCTACTTCCGCTGTAAATGTCTGTCCCGACTTTCGTTTTTCGACAAGAAGGATCGGTCGCAGTTGCGTTTAGTGGATAATTGTGAACACGTATATCCAACAATTCCCTATATCCAGAATGGAGAACACAAGAAGGATCGACCGACCCTTCTTTTAGTCGAGAACTATTATGAAAAGAATATGGGGCAGAAGAAGGGTCAGTCACCCCTTCATTTTTTAGGGAATTGTAAAAATATTCAACCTACGAAGGCTAGGCCATCAATTCATGTATACCCAAAATGGTGAACACTGGAAGAATACTGAGCACAAGAAGGGTTGGCCAACCCTTCATTTACGAGAGAAGTGTAAAAATATTTAATCTATGAAGGCTAGGCTGACAATTCTCGACTTCTGAATTCCGTTGTAAATAGTAGGGTTCCACACAACATCTAAGTTATAAAATTTAAAAAAAAATTGTCCCGATTTCCATTTTCTGACAAGAAGGATCAGCTACCCCTTCGTTTAGTAGATAGTTGTGAACACCTATATCTATGAATTCAGCTATATCCATAATGGCGAACACAAGAAGGATCGACCGACCCTTCTTGAATTCTAGAACTATTATGAATAGAATACTAGGAAGAATAAGGGTTGGCCGCCCATTCCTTTATGAGGGAATTATAAAAATAGAACAACTTGGAGAAAGAGCAGTTGCTCTTTCTCTTAGAATATTTCCACTTGCAAGCAAATTGTGCAAAGCAATGTTCCTATGAAATTTTTGTTTAGAGTGCCAATATCTACTTTCTCCACTAATAAAAAACATCCATGGAGGAAGGAGCAAACTCTCTTTCTCCTCAGCATCTACTTCCAACACCCTAAAATAGAAAACCCTGAGAAAAGAGCGACCTCTCTTTCTCTGACAAAATTTTGACTTGCCAGCACACTCTTTCAAGCAAAATTTCTATAATTTTTTTTGTTAAAATGTCAATATCTAGTTTCCAAGGTGACACGTGCAACGCTCAGATTATGACACGTGGCATATTTGATTTTTACAATTAGTTTAATGATTGTTTAAACGAATATTAAGGAAATTAAAAGTACCATTTCAATATAAACATATGGATTTAATTTATAGTAAATCCAATGGAAAAACCAAGAAGTCATGCACATGCTTGCGGTCCCTCGAAGTCCCAATGTTGGAATTTGGTGGCGATTTTACCCGTCTTACTAAAAAAAATTGATATTGTGGATTTTTTCCTTCCAGTCACAAAACATTTTATTGAAATACATGACCGTCAATAATACTCTTTTTATAATAATCCTATTGATAATGTTTTATTAAAAATTATTGTTTTCAAACTTAAAAATTAAGGCATATTTAGATAACCATGTATATTATGCAAAGTAAAGTAAGGTAATTTACAAACATTACTTGGAAAATCAACACAACTCAATTTTCAGATCTATACAAAAGCTAAAATGCACTTCCAAGAAAAATATGGTTCCTCACTCAATTTGAAAAATGAAATAAAATAATTATTAAATTGTGTAAAACGAAATCCATGTGGGAATTCATGCTTTGTTAGCAGTAGTTTCACCAAAAGCAGTTGGAAAGAACATTTTTTGGTAAAGACAACCATATGAGGAGACATGACATGTAATTCTTATTTCCAGTATCAAGGCCCAAGAACTATCTTTAAATTATTTTCTCTTCATTATTTTGTCTCCTGGAGTTTTTCTACATTCAAAGAGTTTTTCTCCAGTAAATAATCACTATGTTGAATTGATGGCCTGAATTTTTTGTTTTCCGTTATTTAAACTATCATCCAAAAGAAATTCAAAACTTTATTGAAATTGAAATAGAATCCATAAATCCAAAGATAATCGATAAATAAGAGAGGTTAAGAATTTAGAGAAGAACACAGAACTAAGAAAATTAATCAAAATTAATATTCAAAAAACTGCAAATATTTTATACATGTTAATATCCCTACAATAATGTTTTCGAAAATTAATAACCGGTCAAAAATACGTTTTAACATCTAACTTGGCAGTCAATCATGATGGTCACTAAATTCTTTTGGTTGTAAAAGATGGGAAAAATGCCTCGTGATAGGCATTTTTCCTGTCAAATTCCAACCCTGCCTTGAACCCAAGCGATGGTGTAAGTCGTGTAAGTCTAAAAAATATTCAAATACAGGGTTTAATTTACTTCAAAACGTAAAGTTTTGATTCTTTCCAGATACATGATTTAAATCTCTTCAACACAGAGATTAAATTACTTCAATTTACATAGCCTAAATCATTAAATTACAGAGCTTAAATTCTTGAAATACAGAGTTTAAATTTCTGCAAAACATGTAGTTCAACTTTCTTTCAAAAATACAGAGTTTAGATTTCTTCGAAGCGCAAGGGAAAAATACCTCCCATAAACTAACAAAAAACGAAAATCTAAAAAAAGATAAGTAAACTTAATAGAAAAAAAAAATCTAAAAAGATACAAGTAAACCTAATCTAAATACCATGGTGGGTGGGACGCATGGTTCCCTTAGTAGTCAATCTCCATTGATTGTGTCCCTGAGGGAGTTCTGGAAGCTGGAGGGTACTCTCTAGAACCTACCGAAGTTGTTGGGATCCTCTCGGCATCACCTTGAACTACGGTGGGTTGGACTCGAATGGATTCGTCGCGTTGAACAAGGAGCCTTCGCATTTGTTCGACTAGTTCGTTTTTGTTAGTTTCGAACCTGCGGTCGATGGTATCATCGATTCTCTTCTTCAACGACTCCAAGTCCTCTTTGTCACATTTCAAATCCAGCTTCTTCCAAAGCTCTGCTATCTCCTTTTCTAACTACTCCACTCTTCGACTGTTTGCATCAATGACACTAGTCCTTCCAACAAGGCTGCGACTGCTACCTTCTGCCATTATAAAACAAGTAAGAACTATTGTAACAAATCTTCTCCTACAGGATCTTGCAGCCACTAAGCAGAGAACTGGTCTAAATCTGGAGACTACCCTTTTCTGAAACTTTAACAACCAAATGTTGAGGATGGCTAGTGAAGGGAGAAACAGTTGAAGACAGAGCTAAGTTAGACAACATTTTCGACAAACACGAGGGAACAGGGGAAGATCTGATTTAAACAAGTGAAAATGAACAAAAAAAACTGAACACCGATCAAAAGAAATATCCACAACCGTCGAAATTAAATATCAAATTACTTGAAAGAGGGTTATAAGAAATTAAGAGTCAAATACCTTACCCGAGACCTTACCTTGACCAACCTTTGATTTAACTGATGGGACAGATTGACAGCTAGGGTTCATAATTGGGCTCATAAAATTTTCAAGGACACCGTCGATCTTGGATGAGGAAATCCAATGGTACAGGAAAATGTCACTGGGTTAAGTTGTTCTGAGTTTAAATCTCAGGATATGATGCGAAATATTTATGAAATCTAGATAAGCGCATGTTGAATTCCACCATCGATGTCGATTGATGAATATCCAATGGTTTTGAATCATTTTTTTGTTGAAAGATGCTTGAGGGTTAATTAAAAGGATCAGACGCGAAATATTTGTAAATATTAATTGAACACCAGTTTGACATCCACTTTATTGAATGGACGTTTCGCAGTGGTATATTTGGAGAACAATTTGGCCAAATTTCCAACTTTGGAGAATTGCCAAAATTGGCTAACTCTGCAAAATAGTAATTCCTTACTAATTAAAACAATATTGAAAGACTATGACTATCAATGATGAATCGATGCCATTATAAGGATACAATATTTTTTATGAAGAGGCATGATTTTCCTAAAAAGACACAATGTTTCAAATAATAAATTTCTTTGAAAAGATATATAACCATACAAGTCAAATGTATGAAGAGGACTAGACGTGTCTCTGTAGTTTTGGTAATTGCATATCAGAAGCAAAAAAGAGCCCAGTGAGATATATGAAGCATTGCAAAAGTTCGTGCTACCACTTAAGATCTAAAAAACTGAAGTTAAAACTATTATAAATTAGAGGGTGGTTGGGTGGTGCTTGGGGAAGGTTGAGGCATGATAAGGGGGTTGTTGCCTCCTTTTCAGTCATGGCTGGAGAATTAGGGTATTGGGGCATCCTTGTTTGTTGAACAAGTAGAAAACCAGGGGTGTAGGTGCATCCTTTCTATAGTGGCAGAAGAATCTAGGATATTAAGTTCTCCATCAAGTTGGTGCTTGTAAAAATTTTTTGTATGAGATTAGCTTATTAATAATAAATCTTTTTTGGTTTTACCTTTGAGGTTTCCACGATAAATCTGTGTGTTCAAATTTTTAATTTTCTTATTCACATTACTTATGATTATTTAACTTGTGTTTAATACTAATTGTATATAATTTTTTTGAAAAAGGAAATACTAATTCCGCCCCCACGTCTTAGTATTGTTGGATAAACCAACACCCTGCCGCATAGCACCCTGGTCATCGGCTAGGGTCCTATGTAGTTGATGCTCTAGCACCTTTGCTTAATATTTTAAGCGCTTGGACCTATTGGCATAACTTTGTAGGATCCCTAAGGTAAGCTTACTTCCCTTATACTTTTTAAGCCTTCTTTGGACTCCAAACCTCATGAACTATTTACCCGATCTTTTTAGGTACTTGGGAAAAAAATAATGCTAAGAATGGGGTCCCTTTGTGCAGATATTTTGTACCTTGTCCTAGAGCACTTTAGCTGATGAACACTTTCCAAATTTATCTTTCACATGATCATATATTCCATGCAACATGATATCCATTTCAATTGCATTATTATTTCTTAGATCCTTCATGGCTGTAGTTTTTTGTGGTATTTTTGGATCAATGTAACTATTTAAAACATATTTCTAGATATCAAAACCTTGTGCATGTAAATGGAATCTCATTCTCATAATCCAATCTGATCAAAATTTGATCCATAGAACAGTCGAACCCCATTTGCAGAGTATAGACTTTCATGTTCATCCATGTGCTCTAGATATCTTCGGTCCACCTATCAGACTCTCTTGAAGGAATTGACTCTAATACCAATTGATTGTTGGAAAATTATGCTAAGAGGGAAGGTGAATCATTATTTATCCCTTTTAACACTTTTAACCTTGAGTACAAGATGTAACATTAACCATTAACAATGTCATTCACCATCACATAACATCATACACAATGCATAAGAGATTTAACTTGGATACGAAACCCGGACAAGAGAAAACCACATAATGCTTTTCTTATATAAAAATAACAAGATTGCATTCATAGGAAGCACCCTAGTACCAAATGGAAGGAGGCACCAACTCCCTATTTTACAAGATCCAACTTGAAGGAAGCTCTAACTCCCTAATTTACCTGCACCAACTAGAAGGAGGCTCCAACCCCCTAATTTATTGGCTCCAAACTAAAGGAAACTCCAACTCATTGGTTTACTAGCTCCATTTAGAAGGATGCTGCAACCCCCTCATTTATAGGCTCCAACCTGAAGGAATATCCAACTCCTCAGTTTACTAGCTCCATCTAGAAGGAGGCTACAACCCCTTGGTTTTCATAATTTCCAACCTATAGATAGGACTCCAGTCCTCAGTAAACTCCAACTCAATATTTTTACTAGCACCAACTGGAAGGAAGCCCCAAATCCCTGAGATCATAAGCACCAACGTAAAGGAGACTTCAATCTCCTATCCTTTCCCCATCCTGCCACCCTAATCTGAATAAGAAGAAAAATATTCCACTGCCATCATATCACTGTATCCATCAACCTATACCTATATCTATGTCCTTGTACCTGTATCACTATCTATGTAACTATATCTATCATTGTCACAATCATTGTATTGGTGTCACTATCACAATCCCTGTTCCTCACAATGACACAATCATTGTCTCTGTCACAATGCCACAAAAACTATCTCTGTCACAATGTCAACCTGTACATGCATCAAATATGTCCTCCAAGAATTCCAAAAAATTCTTCCAAGATATACTTCAGATGTATAGTAAGAGCATAAAGATGCCTCCAAAGAGTGTAATCAAATCCCAAAAAAATCACCAATAGACTTCATCAATTCGCACATTCAAACCCTTACATCATAGACCTCATAGTACATTCCAAAAGCTTAGAGGGATCTCATTCCAATAACATTACCATGGAATATTTCAATACAATCACCAATAATATCTACACCAAGATCATCATACAATGTGCCAAGATAATCACTAATATCATCATTAAGTATGTTGATCCATTGTGCCAACAAGTTGTGATTCTGATACCGTATGAGAAAGTTATGCAAGATTTTTTCAACCTTCTTCTCTTGAATTTTCATTGTCTTTGTCATTGTCACAAACCCTAACATTCAACAAGTATAACTCTTAACATGTAATGAATAAAGATATGAAAAATTTACCTTATATTCTTCAATATCTCTACGACATTTCCTCTAACAGTCATTCTATGGAACGTCATGGATCAAAATTTATAGTGAAAATTCCAAACTAACTTGTTTAAATATGATTTTTGAGTCATTTAAAAGCCCAATCTTCCCAAGTTCATATCTTTGAAAAATATAGTGAACCAATATCTGAAACATTATGCTTCAAAACGTATAAGGAAAATTCCAAATTGACATGTTTAAAGGTTATTCAAAAACCCTAACTATCTGAGGTCATATTTTCAGAACTATAGCAAATCAGCATCTGAAATATTTACCATAGGCACTCACAAGTATTGACATGTCTCCATCCCATAAAAATTTCACAATATGAAAATCCTAGAAACAAAGATATACTAAAAATTGCAAGATGACCTAAATCAAAAAAGACCAAGTAGAAATCATCGCAAGATTTCATCTTCCACTAGAATTTTGGCCTTCTTCACTTCATCTTGTGATAATTCTATATAGGATCAATACCATGAAAGAATTCTAATAGCCAAGAATCATCTTTCCTGAATAGTATTATAACTAAGAAGCAATTGGAGGACTTGTAGGTTGAAAACATGACTCATGATAAAGATAGCCAACCAAATGATCACCAAAGAGGTCTTGATGTCCATAACTCAAGATAATTAGCTAAAGCATTGGTTGATCCCAACTTCATTAAATTTGGACTTATTCCTAGTCAAAATTGTATTTTAAATATGGTTAAGCCACATTTCTACGAGGCTTGGTATTATAAAATAATACCCATTTGAGCTAAATTCCATCTTATACTACCAAACTTCATGGAAACGTTTCTTAACATCATTAAAAAAACAATTTAGACTAGGAATAAGTCCAAATTTAATGAAATCGATTCAAAGGTATTTATAAAGAAAAGTCTTGCATTAGTCTTGGTTTACCTAATCCATGGGATAGGAATGGTGATATCTATAAGAAGGATGAGTACAAATCCAATCTATTAACTCAAAAGAGAGATGATGTTGCATAGTCTGATTATTTAGAAGGAATCATAATTGGTGATGCAATGGTAGACATCTTGAGATATGGATAAATCGTAAAATAAAGCACACTCAATTTAAAGATTAAATCACATATCTTATGAGGAGATTACTAATGTTGAAATAACATTAGAGTACTTAAGGGACCACCAAATCCCAATTGGTAATTTGTGGCAGTCATTTTCCAAATACCTTTGCACTTTGTCGTCCACTTTCAAGTTACCAAAGGGCTTCAAAGGAGTAAAGTTTGTATTTGAAGTGATTCAAGATAATAGTTTTTGTATTCATGAACATATTTTTTAGATTCACTCCCTCTTTTGTATTTATCAATCACAATATTCATTGGACATTACATAGACTGTATTTCATTTCCATCCAACCTTGATTTTTCTATTAGAAGTTTGATTACTTGTCAATTCAATATCCATGGTTATAAATATTTTTCAAATGTTTTTTTCATATTGTTAGGTATTTTTTATGTTTATAAAATTTCCTCTATATGGGTTCTTGGTTTATTTGGGTTAGACATTGCTTATTAAAAGTTGTAGAGAGGAACGATGCAAATTTTGTCACTTTTTTAAGAAATTGGATGCAGCCATGCCCAATACTCCAATTGCGTAGGGGTGAAACTTGAAACAGAGTTTATCTTGGGTAATCCGTCCCCATTTTCGTTTCCACCTCATTTTATTCACTATGAATTTGTGATTCGTCCAACGGGCTCCTTACAAACATCTTCTACAACATTTGCATTCGTGATTCGTCCGGTGGGATCCTTATATGACTGGGCTACTGTGAATTTATAGGTATATGCAGAATTTTGCACTATGGATTGGAATTTCAAATATGTGTAGCATTTTGTATGTGGAGAACAAAATTAGATGTAGGGTTTTAACTTTCCACAACCAAATTGTTTGAAATTTGTAATGCATTATGCGACTATTCTATGGAAGCAAAGTCTCGAAAGAACCACACTGATGAACTAACAAAAAATCACACTTCCTAGATTGCACAACCTCACTGCCATTTTTTGCAATTTCCAAACCTTGAACGGTAGAATTATGCAGATAATATGAAATGGGTTGTGTAAAAATTAACACCAACCTTAGATTTTATTCCTATAGCATGTTATCTATCCTTATTTTCCTAATTTAATGTTTCATCTCAATGTCATCTTGGAATATTGATCTTGTTGTTTAGACTTCTCTTATCTCTTATGGTCATATCTCCCTCTTCTTCATCGAATTTTTCCAATGTTACACTAGATCTTCTACAAACCCATCTCCAAACAATGTCTAGAATTGGTATAATTGATCAAACAAGTGATTTATTCATATTGTTAGCTTTTTTGTCTTTATGTTTTTTAAATTTATTCTTTATGGATTCTTGGGTTATTTAACTATCCCATATTAATATAACATTGCTTATTAAAGTTTATAGAGTCGAACGATGCAAATATTGTCACTATATTAAGGTCTCTATATAAGGTCTACTCGTAATGTCATAAAAAAGGGCGTTTTGGTTGTCTTTTATCGTACACGTGAACTTCGTGCATGTTAAACCAACAAAATGTGTGTGATCCATTGGATTTGATTCCTACGAGATCGACGATGTTCTTTGCAAGTCAACTTCATGTCCTTCATGATTGCATGTAGGGGATTCAATTGCACAGAGGGGATTCAAATGACCAAGGGAGGAGATGGAAAAGGCGCTAAACAATTGAACAACTCACACCAAAAATTGCAAACGTGTAAACACATGGAAAAATAATGATGCAGACCCACCTAGAAGCAAATTGAAGATGGAAATGGGGTTCAGCACTAGAAATTGCACAATGGTTAAACTTGGAAAGTTGGAGTGGAAATTAAATCACTTACCACGTGGAAAGCATTGGTGGAGTCCGGTATGAAAAGTGGTTAAAGTTAAACCGTGCATCGCAAGTTCTGAAACCACCTAAGCATATGTTATATAAAAGGTTTGTTTGAAGTTTGAAAAAATGCTTTTTTCGATTATGTCCTGGAGGAAAAGAAGTCGCGGGAAACACGTCCTTGTCTTCGTCAACAAGAACAGAATTCAACAACCTCACTTCACAGGTAGCTTGAAACCCTCAATGGTCATATTTTGTTTCCCAAATGGAGAAAACCCAAGACCTTCTTCCCTTCAATGAAAGTTCAGATGAAAATGAGGAGCTTGTAGTTGACAGGGAAAGAGATATTTTCGACCCCGTTTTGTCAGTGTGTAGTATTTCATAGTCTAAAGAGAAATTGATGGAGTTTAAGTCACAGGGAAAGGATGCATTTAATGTTTTTGGTTCTTTTCCGTATTATTTTTGTGTCGAACAAACCCTACACTTCCTCGAATTTTTTGGTTGGTGTGCGGTGAATTATTCGCAGGACGAAAGGGTAATCATTAATGTAAATACAACCAAAATTCTATGCTGAGTAAATGCGAAGACTATCTGTGAGGTTCTATGTTTACCTAAAACATTTCCCAAAATCCCTGAGTCATTTAACGAAGTAAATTTGGTAAATTTTTATAGAAATTGCAGTCCAACAAAAAAAGACAAGTTTTTATTACAAGTCTTGAAAGATGGTCCATCGCATGAAAACCTATCGTTCCCTGTGAGTATTGATGTCTTTTAGCGAGATACCCAGTTAGTTTGGTCCTTTTTGAGTCAAATTTTAGGTCTAGATAGTGATAAGTCAATCACGGAAGTTATGTTAGGCTTCCTTCTACAAGTGATTTCACCCGCATCACAGTCGAGTCCAGTGTGTTGTTTTAATTTTGATGAATTCCTAGCTGAAGCGATTCATGTCCAATTGGTGAATTTCCATGAGTTGAATCATTTCAGATATCAGTCGTATCTCTTGAACCTGTTCTTGTATTCAAATATTTAGGAATTGAAGTTTCTTGGTACCATCTTTTCTCATGACCTTCCGAAACAGATCAATATGTTTGAGTTCACCAATACAATCATGGAAGAAGTTTACATAATTATTTTTAATGTTGAATTTCCCCGAGTGTTATAAGAAATGGAAAAAAAATTCATCCTACACCAGAAGGACAAATAGGTGATTGGTTCTTGTATAAAGAATATACTATAATTAGAGTGTATGGTTTTACTGGAGCACCATATCTGTTGCCATGTTTTTAACACCAAGGTTTTTTGCCTTAGACTTTATTAGATAAAGGTTTCTTTCAAAAGAAGAACATTTCGGTGTTTTCAAAAAATCATCAAATGTGAAATTCCCTCTTAAAGTTGGTCCATTCATCATTAAGACTAAGGAATCCCTATCTGTAGTAGAAAAATTATTGAAGATCATGGATTTCCAAGAGGCTGAAAGGATTAATTATGATCCTCATCAAATTTTATCGCAAAGGAGACAACAAAATCGAAACAAGGCTTTTGATCATCAAACGATTGAAGGATTAAAAGAAATGGAAAATTTATTCAAATTTGAACAAGATAAGAAAGAAGTGAATATGAAACAAACAAGCAATTTGGCAATGCTGGTTCAAAAACCAACTAAATCTGATATCACCAATAAGAGAAGTATTTTAGAAGTTGATAGTATGGAATTTGATGAAGAAGTTTCAAGAAAGGAATCAAAAGTGGAACAACAAAAGGAAATTATTAGTATGGAGGAACGAGATTTAATTGTTCAAGAAAAAACTACTTTGATTTCATAACCACCTGCAAATATGCAGTAATATTCTTTTATAGAAATAAAGCAATCTAGAAGTAACTCTCAGTATAAGTCCATATTTGATGTCCTTTCACAATATTCAGAAAGAAGAAGCAGTCTTTGGAAGAATCTCAAAAATTGTACCCTCAAGTAAGAAAGTTGGAAGAACAAAAATTTTCCCTTCTTACAATTACGGATCCAGGAAGAAACACTATAAGGTTTGCAGTGGTGAACGATGAGAAAGTTTCTGAAATGGAATTTAAGCTTGGTGTGATTAATATATCTGATAAGATTCAATTGCATAAACAAACATGAGATGTCTTGTATTCTGATTTATTACAATCCACTTTAAAAATTTCTAAATTGCAGTCTGTGATAGCAAAGATGGAGAGTCAATTGAGGCAAGAGAAGGCAGAAAACAAAACAAATATTATCCATATTAAAAGACTACAAATCGACCTTGTGACTATGGGAGTCAAGCTAGGGAACAGTCAGTGTACCAAAAGGATCCTTGATGAAAAATAAAATACGATTCAAATGCTCAAGAAAAAACTGAAGGTGCCAAATAATCAACATGTGCAATCTCCAGAGTTGACAACATTACAACAAGAAAAGGAATCCATATATCAAGAAATGATGGATCACAAAGGTAAAATGTTAAAGTTACAAGATGAAAAGCATGCTTGGGAAAAAGAAATGATTGAATTGTTGTCACAAATTTCAGTGTTAAATACCAAACAGATTGAAACAGTGCAAGTTCCATAGAAGCCAAGGGATCCATCTCTATGTATGGATGAAGGAAAAATGGAAAATTTATCCACAGAGGAACTGACCAGTGCTATGTCACAAATTAGTCTAAAAGATGTAGATATATAAGAGTTGAAAGCATAAAACCACCAGTTGAAACAGGAAGTATTACAAAATTATAAAGAAAGGAAAAAACCTTTGAGCTATAGAAAACAGTTGCAAAAGAAAGTTGATGAATTAAAAGATAAATTGATAGGTAGGCTTCCATTACAAGGAGATAAACACCTTATATGGGATGCGATATCAGGGGAAGTCACCAAACTATGGTCACATTTGAATTCTATACAATATAAAGATTCTATAGAAAACATAGTTCTCCAAAGGTGTAAAGTGGAAAACGAGACATTATGCAAAAGACCTTCAGAAACAACTCAAAATACAATCAATTTTTTAAACACTCTATCCCAATTAGATATGCATAGTTTTGGAATCAAATACAGACCATCAATCATCATTTGGGAAAGAATAATTATCGGCAAGCATGATCATGTTAAAGAAGTAGAAGACAAAGCGCAACAGATGGCCCTTGAAGTTCAATTTTTTAAGGAATTATTTATGGGGTTTTTTGAAATTGGTCTACCTTGTTTTTGGGGTGATGATGGAAAATTAATGACTCGAGAAAATTATCACAGTTTGATAGTACAAGCTCGTATGAATCACTCAAAATTTGAAGGTTTGGTCAAAGGATTAACTGGAAAGACAATAATTGATAAATTGACCGATGATTATGAAATAATTGAACAATTTCTAATGATTAAGAAGGATCTTCCAGCTGTATGTTACACGACATGTATAGAATTGGAGGTGATGGTGAAAGAAATGATAGATTATGAAATCCCAACTCAAGAGCAATGGAAAATTGTTGAAAATTTTGGGAAAACAAAATACAGGTTATATCAAGAATGAATATCCAGGTGTCTTAATTTGAAATGAAGTTGCGGTTCCTTTGTTATCTACTCAAGTGATACATCAACCCAAATCAAAGCAACTAACTATACCAGCTTGGTCGACAATAAAACAAATGTTCTTGAAGTTTAGAGATTTCTTTGAAATTTATTTTTTTAGCGAAGAATCAAGTAGGGTTTATTCAAAGAACATTTTGTATAAATTTTTATTTTACAAAGTAATCGGGGTTGGATCCAAGAGAAAAAAATACAGTGATGTAATATTTTTTGAATACTTTAATGAAGAGAAGAAGTACAAGTCTATCGGAAACATAGATTCATATGTTGTCACTTTCTTCAATCTTTTAATTTCTATTTTGTGAATGTATTTCGTGTTACACCATCTTATCACTTTGCCTCAGATTTGACTGTACTATGTGAGTTAGAATTCATTTTATATGCTCTGATTCACACATTTAATTGTTTTTTTAACAAAAACGGTTAAGAAGATTTTATAAAAAAAAAGAATAACAAATATTACAGAATTATGAAGACAGACTGATCCCAAGGGAGGACTATGTCCATGACTCCTTGTTCATCTTCAGCCAGTCTATACTTATCCTGATACTTTCCTATTCTATGGAGACTGTATCTCCTTACAAACTGCCCAAGAAGGAATTACAGAAAGAAAATGACCTGTCTTACTGTCCAAAGGAATTTATGGGCTACATCTACTACTATAAAGACTAAAATTGTTGATGTCCTAGTTATTTCATACATCTTGATGCAATCTATAGATTCATGAATTGAAGTTTGTTGGCTTCTTGTTTTTCTTGGATAAATTAAATTTTCTTTTGGCTTCAAAGAGGGTGAAGCTCCTTTTTTCTTTTTTCCTACTTTGATCCAATCTGATGGCTCGACAAAGTCTTATAGAATGGGCACTGCATCTTCGGGTGCATCCTGTGGAGATTGAATTTTTGGGTCCATCAGTTGGATTGCACTATCTCGTGGAGCTATAGGTGGATTCTTGTCGATGGCGGGGATCCTTTGATATTCTAGAGTGTCCTCTTTTTTAGCCTGAGGAGATTCCCGAGCTTGTGATGGAGCCTCTTTAGATAGATCTTCATTTTTTCTTACTGCATAATGCTCAGAGTTTTCTCCATCCCACCAAGTGGATTTGCGATGAAGCTTTTTGGATTTGGGGATTTGAGAGGCTTCTGGGAAATATTTGACAAGATGTCCAGTTACAAAGCAAGATCTGCATATGAACATCACATTTTCATTATCTAGCTTTTGCACCCACAGATAATCCTTGTTGTTCAAATGGATATCAGCAGGAAATCCATTGTTGAAATCCATTTCCACACAGATGCGAGCAAAGGTAGTTTGAATGTAATCCTTTGTTTTTGGACTTCAATTGTAGAAGGATCCCAATGCATTGCCAATAGCTTCAAGAGAGGAAGAGTTCCATAGATGCAAGGGAAAATTTGGAATTTGAACCCAAACTGGAGTAGATGAGATCTGGTGAGTAGTTGGGTCAAAAAGAGGGCTCTAGGGTTTTAAAGAGCCTCGAAATTCCCCAAAACCACAAACCAGAATCTAGAATGATTTGTTTTTCCTTAGGAGAATCGAAATCCACAACAAAAAAACCCCTAACAAAGGGGTAAATATAAATTTCATCAAAAACAAGGGGTTTCCATACCTCAAAAATCCACTTATGGAGATCAACTAGGCGAGGCCAGAACCCATTGAAGTGACAAACCAAAGATGACTCTGCAAAATTCCTTGCTTCAACCAAATATTCCTCTACCACCGCAATGGAGGGTGCTGGTATTTTCTGTACAATCAAATCCGGCTAACTGCAGGTTGCCTTTCCCCCTTTGAAGAGCCTGAGAGGAAGATGGCCGCCATTCTTCTGAATGGAGACCACCAGACTGCCGGTGGTACGTAGGGCTACCTCACGGGCATGACATGACGGTTGTCTTCAGAAAACCCTAGCGCAAAAGCGAGCCAATTCACACATTTAAATATTGTCAATGTTCTTTCTTCCAAATTAATGCAAAATTCATCCTAGTTAGATGCTCTTTCTTTTCCCCTGAAGAAAAATATCCTCTTTCTATTCATATTATGAATCAAATAAACTACACATATTCTTGTCCATAAAATTCAATGATCATGATAATCATTTGTTACATGCGAAAGGTAATTGTCTCCCAAATGGCCACTATTCCACATGTTACATAGGTTTTTATCTCATAATAACCCTATTTGTCATCTTCCATCCACATCGACATTTAGCATTCCATATCACAATAAATAAACCCAAAACTATATATCTAAGGAATTTAGCTAATATTCCACCACATTTGGATAAATATATTTGTCCCGAGTGAGCTTTCCCGAATTCCGACTTCCGACAAGAAGGATCATTCGCCCCTTCGTTTAGTAGATAATTGTGAACACCTATATCCAACAATTCACCCTTATCCAGAATGGTGAACACAAGAAGATTCGTCCGACCCTTCTTGCAGTCTAGAACTATTATGAAAATAATATTGGGCAGAAGAAGGGTCGGTCGCCCCTTCATTTATGAAGGAATTGTAACAATATTAAACCTACGAAGGCTAGGCCATCAATTCATGTATATCCCGAATGGTGAACACTGGAAAAATACTGTGCACAAGAAGGTTCGTCAGACGCTTCATTTAAGAGAGAAATGTAAAAGTATTAAATCTATGAAGGCTGGGATGAAAATTCCCGACTTCCGACTTCCGCAGTAAATAGTAGGGGTTGGTACATTGGCTAAGTAATAACATATAAAAGATATTCATCCCGACTTGCAACAATAAGGATCGGATGCCCCTTCTTTTAGTAGAGAATTGTGAACACCTATTTATCCCGACTTGCGACAAGAAGGATCTCCCTCCCCTTCGTTTATTAGAGAATTGTGAACACCTATATTCAGAAATTCACCTGTATCCAGAATGGTGAACACAAGAAGGATTGACCGATCCTTTTTGCAGTCTAGAACTATTATGAAAATAATAATGGGCAAAAGAAGTGTTGGTCACCCCTTCATTTATGAGGGAATTGTAAAAACATTCAACCTACGAAGGTTAGGTCGTCAATTCATGTATAACCAGAATGGTGAACACTGAAAAAATATTGAGCAGAAGAAGGGTCGTCCAACCCTTCATTTAAGAGATAAATATTAAAATATTTAATCTACGAAGGATGGGATGACAATTTCGACTCTTGACTTCCGCAGTAAATGGTAGGGATCAAGACATTGGCTGTTATAACATATAAACAATATTTTTCCTGACTTTCGACTTCCGACAAGAAGGATAAGCCGCCCCTTCGTTTAGTAGAGAATTGTGAACAACTATATCCAGCAATTCACCTATATCCAGAATGGTGAACACAAGAAGGATCGACTGACCCTTCTTGCAGTCTAGAACTATTTTGAACAAAATACTAGGCATAAGAAGTGTCGATCGCCCCTTAATTTATGAGGAAATTTTAAAAATATTCAACCTACGAAGGCTAGGCCGTCAATTCATGTATATGTAGAATGGTGAACACTGGAAGAATACTAAGCACAAGAAGGGTTGGCTGACCCTTCATTTATGAGAGAAATGTAGAGACAACCAAACCCCTTTCACTGGCCCTTTCGGCATCACCCTGTAAATAGGTTGAAGTATCACCCAAAGCGAATATGGGGGGTTACAGAATCAATATTTTGTAACCGTGGCGATGCGCAGATGTGGTTAAAAGTCTCGCTTAACGTTCTATTTAACATCTACTAATGGGATAGAATAACAGATGAATCTTAATGTTCTATTTAACAATATACAGAACTACGTTGAATCTCTACTGTATTCACCAGTTAGCTACAAATTCATCAAACTAAGTGTTTCTTCTTCACATTCAAGCACTTGTATTCTGATTACTCAATGTGCGATTACCATTCACATACATATGAAAGTAAATACATAAAAACACATAAAATCATATACAAAACATGTCATAAAATCATACACATAAACACACTTATTTATGTGGTTCACCCCAGGCGGGAGATACGCCCACAGGAACTGTTCTTTTATTATCTCGAAATGGTAACAGTACTAGTCTACGCAATTAGCTGCAAACTCTTCTCTACAATCAGATCTCTACGCACTCCGCTCTAGAGTCTGTTCTCTCTTTATCACTATTCTCTTCTAAGGTTTGTCTAACCATCAAAATCCCACCAACCCTCTAATACCCAAACCCTTCCTCATAAAAAATTAACCTTATATATAGATTTGCTGGAAGGTCACATATTACAACCAGCATAGATCCATCTTAAACCCGTATCTATCAAGCACCGAGAGGGATCCAATTTCTCGAGGTTTATTTCTTTTTTTAAATTTAAACTCAAGAAATTTGATCTCTCTTGATTGATAGATCCGGGTTTAAGTTTTAAGTTTTTATTTTATAAATGAACATATATTTTTTAATTACTTTTCATAATATTATATTTTATGAATCAACATGTATTTTTACCGTGCCATCATTAGCCACCATCCACCCTATCACACCTCAGAATCCGCCGGTTGCAGAAACCATGCCACCCTTAGATCAGAACCCACCCGCTGCGAGCATAGCACAGCCCACCCCACAGAATGTCAATACTGCTAGCACCATAGGAGTAGGTGCTCAAACCATCCCGACTCAGACTATTCCAGTTCAGAATACCCAGTCTCAAAATATCCCGTAGAATAGCACTATTTCGAATAACACCTGCGCAGGCTGCGGAAAGGGATGGAAGCAGTTTTGAGAACTGCACATTGTCGCGCATCGGTAGATGGTAAGGCAAAGTTTCGCAGAACACGGAGATGTCGTGCAACAGCCATTTTGGGTAAAGAATGAAAGGAAAGGTCGGAGCAGAGAAAGCGACCTATTTTGGGACATGAAGACAGATGATGGGGATAGTCAGAGACAGTGGTGGCAAGTAGTTGAGAAGCTAGGCCACAACATCGATGGTGACAGGCAGGCAGAAGCAGCAAAAAAGGGATAGGCCATGATGCAGTGCAACCATTTTGAGGATTGCGGCTGTCAGAGGTGCATGCGAGCCACGAGTGGCCCAGCTAGAACGTCTTGGAGCAAGTGGAGTAAGCTGTCGATGACGACAGTCAGGCTAACAATTAACCACGCCAGTTTTGGAAACTTTAGGGTTTCGGCCTATTAATTGTAAAGACATGCCCACGGGCATGATCTATAAATAAGGAAATTTGGTATGGGAAAGGGTTAATCTCTAATAGAACTTTTCATTTTGGTCAGTATTGATTATTGTAGAATCTTAAGCTTGAAATCCATTGTAAAGGCTCTGCAACTGAGTGCGCAGAGACCTATCTAAGAGAGAAGAGAGTCTGCAGCTGAGTGCACAGACTAAGAATGATTGTACCCTTCCCAAAAGATCAATATTAACAACCGTTCTTATGGACGTAGCCTCCATCCAGGGGGTGAACCACGTTAAATTATGTGTTATGTGATTGTTGTGTGTTTACGACTGTTCATTTGCTTGGTATGGATGTTTAATACTACAGTTACATGTTATGTGATTGCTTTTATATGTATTCACCATAAGAGTAATGGGAATAATATGTTAAGTAATACATGTGTGGATGAATGTTAAGTATTCAACACTTAGAATTATGTGAATGTATGAATCTATCGATTAGTCACATAGTTGAACATTGAATTTAAGCACAACGTTGGAGCGTGCAGTATTGTATGTTTATTCAATCGCATGCAACATAACGATAAGGACATAAATTTGTTGAATGGATAAAGAATGCTAATTAAGATTGGTTAGAGTTAATTAAGTTTCAAGCAGAAGCGCGGTGTAGTTGACAGGCTGACCCGTCGTAAGTGCCGCGAGATAAGCTGTTGATAGCTTATCGTCGAGCCGCGGGAAGTACCCATTACCGCACGATCCTTGGACGTGCGGGTGGCGAAAGCTCCTCCACTTTCAGAGGTATCTGACATGAAGTAGAGACATCGCGCAGTTGTCTATCCACAGCAGTCCTTGTGGTGTTGCGCTGCTCATCAGTCTTCCTACACTCAAATCACTAGGTTGTGGAAACTTGATTCCGCACCCACCACCTCAGCTTCGCCTCGGGTGAGACCTCAAGTTGCGTGTAGCCTGTTGCTGAAAGGGCCGATGACTAGGGGTTTTGTTGGTTCCTTGAACCGCGAAGTACCTGGGTCTACACTGGAAACCTCTAGCTCATTTATATACGCCAACACCTACACAGGTACTAGTCCGGCTAAAGTTGTGGGTATTTTGTCTTGTGTAGCAAGTCATGATCTTTGAACTTGCATTCTGGAATCTTTCTTAGCGAATTCTCCTTTTCGCACACATGACTTGACATGGGCGGCATCAGGAACTCGTATTCATGCGGATTCTTCTTGAGTATCACAATTGGTGCATCCTCTTTTCCCAGAGGGATGTACTCGGGTACCAGTAGAATCGGCCTCTCGCGAGGTCGCTATGGCGAAAACGCGTTTGGAATTTTTGCATCTTTCGGCTTCTGTTGCTCAGTATCCTTCTACTTATCTTTTTGTTTCTGCTCTAGTGCATTTTGAGGTGAATCCCTAGAGGTTCCACCTCTATCTGGGATTGTTTTATTCACTGGAGTCTTCATGATTCCTTCCAAACTAGAATGTTGGAATTCCCTTAATAACTCCTCTAATATCTCTTGGTTAGACAAACACTGTCGGATTACTCTTGCTCTTGACTGGTACACACTAGAAAATTACATGCGGTGAAAATTAAAGTCACGGTAAAGACCGGTAACTATGCGATCCTTACTATTTGTAGGGACAATAACACTAAGGCATGCCCAAAAATGGATAAATCAGCATTAAATGCTATGTCCGTTGGCCAAATCCTACTTAGATATTGGTCCTTTCCTTTCACTGAATGTGTCTTCAATGGACAAATATGCCTTAAAAGTGGAAAAATCTAGTTTCCAAAAGTACTGTATAACAACTACTTTCCGATCAAAACTGTAACGACTAGTTTTCTCTAGCTTCACTAACGGTTAGATGAGTGGTGTAGTTCACTTCACATTTCCCTTATTTCTGATTGAACTTCGCATCACTACTCCCTTCTTTTACTTCGCAAATTAGCTTTCTATGTGTGCTTCCCCATATCGACAAGAAGGATCGGTCGCCCCTTCATTTAGTAGAGAATTGTGAACACCTATATCCAGTAATTCACCTGTATCCAGAATGGTGAACACAAGAAGGATCGACCAACCATTCTTGTAGTCTAGAACTATTTTGAAGATAGATATTGGGCATAAGATGTCAGAACCCGAAATTTCTGAAAAATTTAAAAAATTTTAATATAACAATAAATGTTAATTAATTTCATTCCTGGTCCTGTTTATTTTCAGTAACTAATCATAATTTTGTTTAAAAGGTTCTGTTATAATACAAATGTGTTTTTTTTTTTTTTTAAATGTTAACTGTTTTCGTTTATAACTTCAAAGGGAGAGCTAGCCATAGCTGACTGGCTTACTTAGCTTACGAGCTAATGCATAATTTGTCTTTTGTTCGCAGGTACCCCGGTGAAGTATGGATCACTGTAATTTAATTTTTGTAAGCATCAAACTCCTTTCCCTGCACTGTAATAACTCAAAGAAGATCTATTTACTATTACTGGTTGTCGTGTAAGACAGTAAAGTTCTTTTCATAAAATTTTATGCTTGAAATAAGATTGATAGTCTGCCTCGACATGATACCTCTTATCCTGGATAATATCATCAGGTTTTGCGATGAATTACTATGTTTCCGTCATATCCATTGCGTTATGATCATGACTCTATGTTAATACTGTAACTATCACTGGAACAAGTTGTTTGTATTATGTTCATCGTATGCATAACGTGACGTTAGCATAATGTAACCTACTGTCAACTATTAGCTGTGATTACTGGTTATTAGTATGAGTTGGACTTGTGACACCTCTAGCGATGTTTCATTATATTCATCTATATTTCAAAGTCCAATGTCTACTTAGTATTTTAACTTATGTCAAAATCTCTGTTCATTGTTTTAAATCTTCGTTCATAGTATGGACCTGTAGATGATTTTATATTCTTACATCATAATAATAAAGATTGTTATTTTCATCGTTGATTGTTCACCATAGTATTGGGAGAATTATGGTAAATAGAACTTATATAAAAATATTGTATCCAAATATATTGCTAAGGTAGTATCTACAATGTTAAAGCTATGAGAAACTCCAATCTGAAGTTGACTACATCTCTTTCAAATCATTGTAGGGGATATATAATGTACCCTCGACACCATCGATGGCTTGGTTTCAAAGTATGAACTATACAATGATTATGTATCAATCATAGGGAATATTCATATTACGAACATGACTTTTATCCATGAATTGATTTAAAATTGATAACAATGATTTGAGCTGCAGCTGAACTATATGAATTCGACCCATGTTAGGTTGATAAATCAAATGGCTACGTGGTTGACTCTCCTCCTTGCGTTGGGTGATATATAAGCTAGTATTGAAACCCTACCTGGTCATTATCTCTGCCCTCGGGCTCAGGTTGTAAGGGAGGAACCCTTCCTAGTCTGAACTCGTCAGTTGGGCACTGTAAAATGCAATTTGCTTACGGTTCTGGTCATGTTGTTTTATTCTCTGGTAGTTAAAAAGTCTGTGGGCTCTGCTATTGGCGTTTGCTACAGTTTCATTTGTATCTTGGTCTCGTTGTTATCACTGTGTTTAAATCACCTGCTACTTACAGTCTTCCACTGTCGCCGGTGTGAGTTTGAGGCAGGGTTTGCTCTGTTGTTTTTATCCCTGAGGTGGTCGTGTATTGGGTTTTATTATGTGCTTCCCGGCTCCCAGCTTAAGGGTTTGTTTAAAGTATTACCTGTCACGGCTGTCCATAGAGAGGAACTAGAAGTCTTCCTTGCTCATTCTTCTGACGAGTGTGATGGGGTTTTGCTACCTGGCTCAGGTTGTCCACGGGGTTGCTTTCTCCATTGGCTCAGGTAAGATAATATCAATGGTTTCGCAGTTTTCGGTTTTGCACGAGATTGTTTATATTTAATTTAGTGTTAACAATTCTCGGCACTTGGTAATGTGCAGGTCATGCTGTTCCTGAAGGTGCACAGGGTTTCATCTCCAGCGCTGGCTCCTCCGGGTAAGCCTGGTTATTCCATGGCCGTATCTCCCTTTGTTGGTTTTGTTGTGCTAGGTTTATGCCTGGAAGGACCTCCTTTTGTAACTGGTTTGCTGTCGTTGTTGGTGTCATGGATACTGTCACATGTATGAAACTGTTTGCTTAAAGTTGATAGGGTTGTACCCCGGCATGTCTACGAAGAACCAACTACGGCTCAGACTGTTATGAGGCCCGGGGATTGTTATTGTATTTTCAATGTGCAGGGTTTTTACCCAATGTTGTATAAGCTAATAGATACTGTAACTTGTTGAGCCTGTCACATGGCCGTGTATCATTCTGCGTTTTTATTAAATGAACAGAGTGTTTAAATATCGGGATTGTTTTGAGTTTCTCAGATACTTGCAGAGGAAGATAACTCGGTTGTAGGGATGGTAATATGTGTGTTCTCTGTGTTTATTTGGTTTTTGTATAAATATCGAATGTAACTGTGGATGAAATGTATACATAGACTATGTATGAAATATCCTGTAGGTTCAATCTGTTATATAAGGTATTTCTTTTCGTTTGTTTTCAATCTGTCGAAACAATGTGGTCTGGCTACGGCCGTGGTAGATTTGTTGTCTACTCTCAAGGAGAAATACTTATAATGAAATAAGTCTCATTACAGTAAATAACTACGAGGGTTTATAACAGCCAACAATGGCTAAGTTCGTTGATAACTTCTCTGCGTGTTAAGATGTTTGACTATTGATAGGACAACCTACGACAGTGCTGTGTATTACATGTAATACAAGCTCGATAACGAACAGTAATCTATGCTTGTGATTTGGATAAAGGAACAATGAAGTCTCTAAATAGTAAGACTTGGCTTCGAGCCAGTCAATAAGTTTGTCTTGTTTTAAAATAACTCTGTCAACTCTGTTGTGACAACATGGCTATAAATACTATAGTATTAGGTTTAAAAGAAAATAACAATTTACAGTTTATGTGTTTGTATTTGACTACGATTTTTATTGCATAAGATTGTATGGGAAGTTTTTTTTTTTTTAAAATGAAACATTATTGCAACCACATCTTTTGGTTAATCGATAACAATCAGTTATGTTCTGAGTATAGATAAATATACTGATATAAGTTTTGTTCTCCTTTAGCTCGATACAGAGAATAACCTGTATCTATAGTTGACATAAATATGAAGCAGATATAAACTGGTATATTGCTCTAATAGAAATTATACCTGTACATTTCTCTATTGGGAAATATTTCACAGTAATTCTAAGATTTATCTATGTGTTTGTTCTTATGATTGTTTTAATAAGTGTATTTCTGGAATGACTACTGTTTAGTATTCTATGTCTATTATTTAACTATTAATAGAAATTCTAGAATAAATCACCATGATATTTGATTACTGTAACAGTAACAAATATATTCTGCATAAAATAATTACTCTATTTAAGTTATAATAGGAAAAATTCTAAGACATATGAGTTCTGCAAATTCTACCAAAAGACAATACAGAAAGACTACTCTACTGAAAATAAATACTGTTCAAAACACAGTTGAGATAGTCCATTCTACATTTAAATTTATTAAATACACAACAAGAAGAGTGGCAGAACCTGTATCTATGGTGGACAATAACAGCAATGGGAGGCTGTTCCTCCCTACCAATTCCTGGAGAGTGCCCAGACAGCACTTCTCAGGACCCCCGAGCTTGCTCTGGTCTAACTGGCTGGAACTAGATACAGCAAACAATTCCCTCAGCCAAAGCAGCTATACTGGAACCAAGTTACTGCAACTTCCTGACTCAAAACACTTCCTTACTGTTTTCCCACTTCCTCAATGGGAATCCTGAATAGCATTCACCTGAATGTATTCTCCCTCTAGAACAAATGCTGAACCCCCAGATCAGTTCATTGAGTAGTATTTAAAAGATTGCCTAGGTCTTAGTTGGGTTAACTGTCATTAATGAGCCACCTGCTCAGATTCCACTTTCTTGGGGAATCATGACCCCAAAATATAGGGAAGTTGCCACCTGCAACTCAGGAAGTGTTTGAGGATGCTGCCACTTGTCTTTTGTCCTTCCACCTAATTCCATCCACCAGTTAGACCAGTAACCTCTTTTAACAGCTCTCCCATGCTGTTGTCTCCATAATTTATTTATTAATAATAATTATTCAGAATTTACATTCCATTTCTGGAGACTCTGCTGAGTCATCCATTCCTACTTAGCATTAAATTTAACATAATGTCTCAGGAATATTAATAAAATAATTACATTATTTTAACAAAATTGGGGTATGTGACATACACACCCCCTTAAAATGTAACATCGTCCTCGATGTTACTTATTCTTCTTCTTCAGCCACCTGCTGGAATAGATGGGGGTATGCTTCCCGCATCTTACTTTCCAGCTCCCAGGTAGCTTCTTCAGGACTAAGGTGCTTCCATTGCACCTTCACTTGTCCAATTATGCGGTTCCGTAGAGTAATTTCCCTCCTCCTGAGGATACAATCTGGTTCCACCAGAACTTCCCCTTCTGGTTCTACCTGTACAATGTTCCAATCAATAACATGAGTAGCATCATGAACATACTTTTTTAAAACAGAGATATGAAAAACATTGTGTACTTTTAAATTTGGTGGTAATGCTAACTGATAAGCAACTTGACCGATTCTAGATAAAATTTCAAATGGACCACAGTAACGTGGTGCTAATTTTGCACAACTTCCTAATCTTAGGGAGCTCTTCTTTGGCCTTACCTTGATGAACACATGTTCACCTACCTGGAACTCTTTAGGAGTTCTTTTCAAATATGCTTGACTCTTTTGCCGATCCTGGGCAATCTTCAAGTTCTCCTGCACTTGTTTCACAATCTGTTCCATTTCTTTCAATAAATCAGGTCCTAACACTAATCTATCTACTGGATTACTCCAAGAGATAGGAGTGTTGCATTTTCGTCCATACAGAATCTCAAAAGGACTAAACTTAGCTGATGATTGATAGCTGTTATTGTATGCAAATTCGGCTAAGTGTAAATAATCCTCCCACTTACCTGGTTGATCTTTAACATACATCCTTAACAGATCTTCTAATACCTGATTAACTCTTTCAGTTTGTCCGTCCGTCTGAGGATGGAAAGAGGTGCTGAAATTCAAAGTGGTGTTTAATCCTTTGAACAAGGATCTCCAAAAATTTCCTGTGAATTTAGGATCCCTGTCTGATATAATAACTTTTGGAATACCGTGTAACCGAAAAATCTGTTTTAAAAAAGATATCTGCTATGTTTGCAGCCTTGTATGTGGTTTTAATAGGAATAAAGTGTGCTGATTTACTTAATTTGTCTACCACTACCATAATTGAATCATTCTGATGTTGATTTTTGGGTAAACCCGTAATGAAATCCAGGCTGATTATTTCCCATTTCCAGCTAGGAATAGGTAAAGGTTGCAGCAATCCAGCTGGATGTTGGTGTTCTGTTTTTACTTGTTGGCAGTCCAAACACCTAGCTAAATACTCAGCTGTTTCAGATTTCATGTTAGGCCAAAAATATTCTTTTCTCAACATGGTGACGGTCTTTTGATAGCCTGGATGCCCGGAGTAAGGGGTTTTATGAATTTCATCTAGAATTAACAGTTTAACTTTAGGTGCATTAGGAATATACAGCCTGTCTTTAAACAATAAAAATCTGTTTTCATTTAAACTATACCCTTTTATCAAACTTTCTGTGGGTTGTTCTTTGGCTGCAGTTTGTAAATGCTGATAATTTTCGTCTAATTTTATCCCTTCAGCCAGCTGTTCATTTAAATCAGAGGTGTAAGTGCTGCTAGCTGATATAAAATTTAGCTTTGCATTTCTGCTCAAGGCATCAACCACCTTATTTTCCTTCCCTTTTATGTGTTGGATTTCAAAATCGTATTCACTTAGGAATGCCAACCACCTGGCTTGTCTTGCATTTAAATTAGGCTGATCTAAAAGGTATTTCAGACCTTTATTATCCGTTAGTAAAGTGAATTTTCTGCCTATTAGATGGTGTCGCCACATCTTTAAAGCATGAATTACAGCAGCTAATTTTAGGTCATAGGTGGCATAATTCTTTTCATGGATTTTCAGCTTCCTAGATTCGTAAGCAATGACATGTCCCTCTTGAGTCAGCACTCCGCCTAAACCATCATTACAAGCGTCGGTGCAAACTACGAAATCTTTATTTGGGTCCGCTATTCTAAGAATAGGTGCAGTTGTCAATAAGGTCTTAAGTTTCTTGAAGCTTTCTTCACACTTCGCATTCCAATCAAACTTCTTGCCTTTGTTTTGCAAAGAAGTGATTGGGTTGGCTATTTTTGAAAAGCCTTCAATAAACCTCCGGTAGTAACTGGTAATCCCCATGAAAGATCTAACGTCCATTACATCTTTAGGTACTGGCCATTCTTCAATCGCCCGAATCTTTTCAGGATCAACTAAAATCCCTTCCTTAGTGACTACATGTCCTAAGTATTGGATTTCGTCTTTGAAGAAGACACACTTGCTGAATTTCGCAAAGAGCTGCTGTTCTCTCAGTTCTTGTAAGACTATACGTAAGTGTTCTTTATGTTCCTCCTCATTCTTAGAATAGACTAAAATGTCATCGATGAATACGACAACAAATTTATCTAAGTACTTATGCATTATGTTGTTCATTAAGCACATAAAAACAGCTGGGGAATTAGTAAGCCCAAATGGCATTACGACAAATTCGTAATGTCCGTACCTTGTTCTAAAGGTGGTTTTGAAAATGTCTTCTTCTTTAATTCTTACCTGATGATAACCCGATCTCAGATCGATCTTGGAGAATACCGTAGCTCCACGTAGCTGATCAAACAGATCATCAATACGAGGTAACGGATACCTGTTTTTAATCGTCATCTTGTTTAGTTGATGATAATCTATGCAAAGTCGCATAGTTCCGTCCTTCTTTTTAACGAAAATCACTGGTGCCCCCCAAGGGGATACACTGGGTCGAATATAATTCTTGTCTATTAACTCCTTTAACTGAGTTTTCAACTCGTTAAGCTCCAAGATATTCATACGATACGGGGCTTTTGAACTGGGAATAACACCTGGTACTAGCTCAATTGTAAAGTCTAGCTCCCTCTTGGGAGGTAATTCTGGGATTTCCTCAGGAAAAACGTCAATAAATTCATTGACTACAGGGATGTTCTCTACTGTTTTCTGGTTGCTTTCAGACTTATCTGTCTCATCTGTAATAGTTACAGCATAGGTCTTGCACCCTTTTCTGACTGCCCTTTTAAGTTGTAAGGCAGAAATTTTCCTAACTACTGTTTTCCTAGGGATACCCCTGACAGTTACAGGCTGTCCACTACTGTTTACACATCTAAAAGTTTTGTCAAAACAGTTTAAAACGACCCTATGTTGTTCCAACCAGTCCATCCCGATAAGTATGTCATAAGAGCCAAGTGGTAAGATGTTTAGTTTAACTGTAGTTCTAAAATCATTCATGTTTAAGATGCATTCTTTTACATAACAGTTTACTTTCCTTTTTGCACCAGTAGCTAGTTGTACAGACCAAGAATTATCAAATCTTTCAACAGTCAATTTACATTTTTCTACCAGCTGAGGTGAAATATAACTAAGACTAGCACCTGGATCTATTAAAATAGTAACAGGGGTTTTGTTAATCATACCTCCTACTTCCACCATGGAAGTTTGATAGTCAGCTTGGCGGTTTTCCAACGCTGCATTGATTCGGGGCATAGTTCCTGCAAAATCTCCAACTGTCATTTCATCTTGAACAGTATGAATATTGCTGATTTGTTTCTTTCTATTTGGGCAGACTGAAGCATAATGTGGCCCATTACACTCCCAGCACTTGACAGGTTCTTTTCGCTCAAAGTTTTTGGTGTAGTTTCCATGATCATTAGGAGCCTCCTTGCTGCTTTTGTAATTGTTGGAATGGCTGACAGCTCCATTTTTGTTTCCCTCGAAACTTTTACCATTAAAGTGGTTTCCGTTTTTGCCATTCTTGAAACTTTTATGGGGGACAAACTCCTTTTTCTTGTACTCGATTGGATTGCTGTTCTTTTTGGCTTTCCAGCTGGATATTCCCTCTTTCTTTTTATTCTGTTCATAACAGAAATTAGCTTTGCGCATAGCTTCTTCCAGTGTTTTGGGGTTGTCATATTCAATTCTGTCCTTGATATGATAGGGCAGACAACTAAGAAACCGCTGTATTTTTGGTTTCTCTTCGACAAAATACGGTACATACCGCAACAGACTTAAGAATTTACTGTTTAAGTCCTTCATCGTCATAGATCCGAGCTTTAGTTCATAAAATTCCTTGGCCCTCTCCTCATAATACTGTTCAGACAGAAATTTCTTCTTGAAGTATCTTTTAAAAGTACTCCAATTAACTTCTCTCTCTTTAATCCCCTTGACCCTTTTCAGATCTTGCCACCATATGTCCGCCTTTCCCAAGAGGTTGTAGATGGCCATTCGTGCCTTCAGCTGATTTGAGTAGTTATAGATCTGAAAATATTTTCTCATCCCGGATAACCAGGATTCCGCCTCTTCTCCAGTTTCAGATTCTCCATTGAAGGTTGGGGGCTTTATCTTCTTAAACTCCCCGGAAATCTCTTCATAAGGCCTGTACTTTTTCCTTCGGTTGTGCAGCTCAGCTTCACTGCTGTCAGATGATGAACTGCTGTCGGATTTAGCTGGTTTTGTCCTTTTTGACCCTTTTTGATGACTAACTTCTTCTGAGTCAGCTCGCTTGCTCCTTCCTTCTGTCTGAAATTTTTCTATCAATAGTTGATTTAACTGCTCCTGAGTCTTTAGAATCCTTTCATTATCCTTCTTAATTGTTTCTATATCTGTCTTTAATCCTTTTATGGTCTGCAACAGTTCAGTGGAATGAACGATTGTCTCCTCTTTTTCAGGTTCTCCCGACATCTGTCTTGTTGCAGTGTTTGGAGATTCCTCCTCAGCGTATTCTCCCAGTTTTTCCATACCTGTCTGAAAAATTCAGAAAAAGGAAATTTTCTGTTCTGTTCATGAAACCAAAATATAAGTTAGTACTTTATATGTACATTTAAATTTTCCTTTATGGTTACTGTTTTTGCGGAAGTTAGTGGAGTCACATCCAAGCCTAGTGTCTGAACCATGCTCTGATACCACATGTCAGAACCCGAAATTTCTGAAAAATTTAAAAAATTTTAATATAACAATAAATGTTAATTAATTTCATTCCTGGTCCTGTTTATTTTCAGTAACTAATCATAATTTTGTTTAAAAGGTTCTGTTATAATACAAATGTGTTTTTTTTTTTTTAAATGTTAACTGTTTTCATTTATAACTTCAAAGGGAGAGCTAGCCATAGCTGACTGGCTTACTTAGCTTACGAGCTAATGCATAATTTGTCTTTTGTTCGCAGGTACCCCGGTGAAGTATGGATCACTGTAATTTAATTTTTGTAAGCATCAAACTCCTTTCCCTGCACTGTAATAACTCAAAGAAGATCTATTTACTATTACTGGTTGTCGTGTAAGACAGTAAAGTTCTTTTCATAAAATTTTATGCTTGAAATAAGATTGATAGTCTGCCTCGACATGATACCTCTTATCCTGGATAATATCATCAGGTTTTGCGATGAATTACTATGTTTCCGTCATATCCATTGCGTTATGATCATGACTCTATGTTAATACTGTAACTATCACTGGAACAAGTTGTTTGTATTATGTTCATCGTATGCATAACGTGACGTTAGCATAATGTAACCTACTGTCAACTATTAGCTGTGATTACTGGTTATTAGTATGAGTTGGACTTGTGACACCTCTAGCGATGTTTCATTATATTCATCTATATTTCAAAGTCCAATGTCTACTTAGTATTTTAACTTATGTCAAAATCTCTGTTCATTGTTTTAAATCTTCGTTCATAGTATGGACCTGTAGATGATTTTATATTCTTACATCATAATAATAAAGATTGTTATTTTCATCGTTGATTGTTCACCATAGTATTGGGAGAATTATGGTAAATAGAACTTATATAAAAATATTGTATCCAAATATATTGCTAAGGTAGTATCTACAATGTTAAAGCTATGAGAAACTCCAATTTGAAGTTGACTACATCTCTTTCAAATCATTGTAGGGGATATATAATGTACCCTCGACACCATCGATGTCTTGGTTTCAAAGTATGAACTATACAATGATTATGTATCAATCATAGGGAATATTCATATTACGAACATGACTTTTATCCATGAATTGATTTAAAATTGATAACAATGATTTGAGCTGCAGCTAAACTATATGAATTCGACCCATGTTAGGTTGATAAATCAAATGGCTATGTGGTTGACTCTCCTCCTTGCGTTGGGTGATATATAAGCCAGTATTGAAACCCTACCTGGTCATTATCTCTGCCCTCGGGCTCAGGTTGTAAGGGAGGAACCCTTCCTAGTCTGAACTCGTCAGTTGGGCACTGTAAAATGCAATTTGCTTACGGTTCTGGTCATGTTGTTTTATTCTCTGGTAGTTAAAAAGTCTGTGGGATCTGCTATTGGCGTTTGCTACAGTTTCATTTGTATCTTGGTCTCGTTGTTATCACTGTGTTTAAATCACCTGCTACTTACAGTCTTCCACTGTCGCCGGTGTGAGTTTGAGGCAGGGTTTGCTCTGTTGTTTTTATCCCTGAGGTGGTCGTGTACTGGGTTTTATTATGTGCTTCCCGGCTCCCAGCTTAAGGGTTTGTTTAAAGTATTACCTGTCACGGCTGTCCATAGAGAGGAACTAGAAGTCTTCCTTGCTCATTCTTCTGACGAGTGTGATGGGGTTTTTCTACCTGGATCAGGTTGTCCACGGGGTTGCTTTCTCCATTGGCTCAGGTAAGATAATATCAATGGTTTCGCAGTTTTCAGTTTTGCACAAGATTGTTTATATTTAATTTAGTGTTAACAATTCTCGGCACTTGGTAATGTGCAGGTCATGCTGTTCCTGAAGGTGCACAGGGTTTCATCTCCAGCGCTGGCTCCTCCGGGTAAGCCTGGTTATTCCATGGCCGTATCTCCCTTTGTTGGTTTTGTTGTGCTAGGTTTATGCCTGGAAGGACCTCCTTTTGTAACTGGTTTGCTGTCGTTGTTGGTGTCATGGATACTGTCACATGTATGAAACTGTTTGCTTAAAGTTGATAGGGTTGTACCCCGGCATGTCTACGAAGAACCAACTACGGCTCAGACTGTTATGAGGCCCGGGGGTTGTTATTGTTATTGTATTTTCAATGTGCAGGGTTTTTACCCAACGCTGTATAAGCTAATAGATACTGTAACTTGTTGAGCCTGTCACGTGGCCGTGTATCATTCTGCGTTTTTATTAAATGAACAGAGTGTTTAAATATCGGGATTGTTTTGAGTTTCTCAGATACTTGCAGAGGAAGATAACTCGGTTGTAGGGATGGTAATATGTGTGTTCTCTGTGTTTATTTGGTTTTTGTATAAATATCGAATGTAACTGTGGATGAAATGTATACATAGACTATGTATGAAATATCCTGTAGGTTCAATCTGTTATATAAGGTATTTCTTTTCGTTTGTTTTCAATCTGTCGAAACAATGTGGTCTGGCTACGGCCGTGGTAGATTTGTTGTCTACTCTCAAGGAGAAATACTTATAATGAAATAAGTCTCATTACAGTAAATAACTACGAGGGTTTATAACAGCCAACAATGGCTAAGTTCGTTGATAACTTCTCTGCGTGTTAAGATGTTTGACTATTGATAGGACAACCTACGACAGTGCTGTGTATTACATGTAATACAAGCTCGATAACGAACAGTAATCTATGCTTGTGATTTGGATAAAGGAACAATGAAGTCTCTAAATAGTAAGACTTGGCTTCGAGCCAGTCAATAAGTTTGTCTTGTTTTAAAATAACTCTGTCAACTCTGTTGTGACAACATGGCTATAAATACTATAGTATTAGGTTTAGAAGAAAATAACAATTTACAGTTTATGTGTTTGTATGTGACTAGATTTTTATTGCATAAGATTGTATGGGAAGTTTTTTTTTTTTTTAAATGAAACATTATTGCAACCACATCTTTTGGTTAATCGATAACAATCAGTTATGTTCTGAGTATAGATAAATATACTGATATAAGTTTTGTTCTCCTTTAGCTCGATACAGAGAATAACCTGTATCTATAGTTGACATAAATATGAAGCAGATATAAACTGGTATATTGCTCTAATAGAAATTATACCTGTACATTTCTCTATTGGGAAATATTTCACAGTAATTCTAAGATTTATCTATGTGTCTGTTCTTATGATTGTTTTAATAAGTGTATTTCTGGAATGACTACTGTTTAGTATTCTATGTCTATTATTTAACTATTAATAGAAATTCTAGAATAAATCACCATGATATTTGATTACTGTAACAGTAACAAATATATTCTGCATAAAATAATTACTCTATTTAAGTTATAATAGGAAAAATTCTAAGACATATGAGTTCTGCAAATTCTACCAAAAGACAATACAGAAAGACTACTCTACTGAAAATAAATACCGTTCAAAACACAGTTGAGATAGTCCATTCTACATTTAAATTTATTAAATACACAATAGGAAGAGTGGCAGAACCTGTATCTATGGTGGACAATAACAGCAATGGGAGGCTGTTCCTCCCTACCAATTCCTGGAGAGTGCCCATACAGCACTTCTCAGGACCCCCGAGCTTGCTCTGGTCTAACTGGCTGGAACTAGATACAGCCAACAATTCCCTCAGCCAAAGCAGCTATACTAGAACCAAGTTACTGCAACTTCCTGACTCAAAACACTTCCTTACTGTTTTCCCACTTTCTCAATGGGACTCCTAAATAGAATTCACCTGAATGTATTCTCCCTCTAGAACAAATGATGAACCCCCAACTCAGTTCATTGAGTAGTATTTAAAAGATTGCCTAGGTCTTAGTTGGGTTAACTGTCATTAATGAGCCACCTGCTCAGATTCCACTTTCTTGGGGAATCATGACCCCAAAATATAGGGAAGTTGCCACCTGCAACTCAGGAAGTGTTTGAGGATGCTGCCACTTGTCTTTTGTCCTTCCACCTAATTCCATCCACCAGTTAGACCAGTAACCTCTTTTAACAGCTCTCCCATGCTGTTGTCTCCATAATTTATTTATTAATAATAATTATTCAGAATTTACATTCCATTTCTGGAGACTCTGCTGAGTCATCCATTCCTACTTAGCATTAAATTTAACATAATGTCTCAGAAATATTAATAAAATAATTACATTATTTTAACAAAATTGGGGTATGTGACATAAGAAGTGTCGGCCACCCCTTCATTTATGAGGGAATTGTAAAAATATTCAACCTACGAAGGCTAGGCCGTCAAGTCATGTATATGCAAAATGGTGAACACTAGAAGAATACTGAGCACAAGATGGGTTGGTCTACCCTTCATTTATGAGATAAATGTAGACAAAACAAAACCCCTTTCACTGACCCTTTCGAAATCACCCTGTAAACAGGTTGAAGTCTCAACCGAAGCGAATATGCGGGGTTACATAATCAAGCTTCCATAACCGTGGTGATGCCCATACGTGGTTAACAGCCTCGCTTAACATTCTATTTAACATCTACTAATGGGATAAAATAACAGATGACTTCACACTTTGCAGCTATTGTAGTAAACAAAACTACGTTGAATCTCTAATGTATTCACCATTTAGATACGCATTAATCATACTAAGTGTTTCTTATTCACATGCATGCACTTGTATTCCAATTACTCAACGTGCGAGTACCGTTCACATACATATGAAAGTAAATACATAAAATCATATACAAAACATGTCATAAAATCATACATAGAAACACACTGATTTATGTGGATCACCCCATGTGGGAACTACGTTGACAATAAATATTCTTTTATTATATAGGAAGGGTAACAATACTAGTCTGCGCAACCAGTTGCAGACTCTTCTCTACAATCAGAGAAGATTCGGCTACCCCTTCCTGCAGTCTAGAACTATTTTAAAAATAATACTAGGCGAAAGAAGGGTTGTTCACCCCTTCATTTACGAGAGAAATGTAAAAATATTTAATCTACGAAGGGTGGGCCAACGATTCCCGACTCTTGACTTCCACAGTAAATAGTAGGGATCGAGACATTGTCTAAGTTATAACATAGAAATAATATTTATCCCGAATTCCGACTTCCGACAAGAAGGATCAGTTGCCCCTTCTATGTTGATCGCTCCTTGTCTGATTGATTCAATCTCAAATGACTATATAAAATGTGCATTCGATCTCTCATGGATAATGCTAGCATATTTGTTCTTAATCAATCAATTGATTTTTAAAATGAGCGACCGTTCCTTATCCATCGATCATTAGCCTAAACATTTTCAATTACACATATAATATTAAAACACTAATTTATAATTATAAACATTGTATGCATTCTTATATTAACTACTTAATATTTAATGTTTCACAGATAAAACATGTATGCGTTGTTGAGCCTTAGTCAATACAAGGAAATATCGTTCCTTGATTTGTTAAAAGATCACAACCTTTGATTATTCAAGCATGGATGGTATGTTGAGATGGATGAACCAGATAATTTGTACCTGGATTTATATCTATTCTGCTTCGATGAGGAAGGAAATCCAACTCGAGCTGAAATATTGACATCTGCAGATCCCATTTCTGACAGTTTATTGTGTGTTCAAGTTGAAGTGGTCGAGAGAGACCGTCGTTTCCTTCTACAAGTTTATCTTATGGTTTGTAATTTTCAACCAGATCTAATGAAAAGTGGTCCCGATTCATATCCGGTTTCTTGTGCGAAGCAAGGGTGATTTTTTACCTCGTATGATGTTTCTAATCGGTTTAGAATTAATACCACGTCATCTTTGAAGAAAGGAATTTTTTCGGTATGGAAGAAAAAAACCATGGCTGCGAAAAAATAATTTGTATTGCATTCCATGAATATTGAAAAGAAGTTGATAAATGTAGTACTCCATGAAAAGATTCTTTCTACCTTAGAAGAACATTTCTCAATCATATTGAAAAGGATGTGACCAAATCTTCATTCAAAGCACTCAAATCAAGTCCTTCTATAGAGATGATGCGGAAAGCGACTAAGAGCTTCAAAAGTTAAAAAGAAGTTCAACAAGAACATATCAAATACTTTGTGTTCAATGATAAAAAAAATTTCGATTGAAGTAACAAGATGTGTTGTTGCACCTCCGCATTTGCAATATCGAAAATTTAATGAAAAGGTTGTGGAAAAGATGGTTTTATCTCTTCTCTCAACATTTACAACAACATTGAGAGATGTTATTCTATTGCCTTTCGATAAGGATACCACATAGGGATTTCTTCCTAGAAACGAAGACGAAATTAATTTTCCTTCAGCAAATTTTTATATATTCGATGGGAAGCATACTATTTCTGCACAGAAAAAAAACATTGAAACTGATAAATACCAATCAGACCATTCAATGTATTGGCATCGAACAACTTGTATTCTACATGAATATGTTACTCAGCACATTATCCACAAATTATGCAAACAACAAAATTTATCAAACAAGGAATTTGCAGAAACTCCATTCATTTATCAAGTTGTAAAAGCAAGGGAAAAATGGATATCCTACGATAAGCCATCCCGCCCAAGAAAGGGAAATGATTCCAATGATGCTTGGCAGGTATATAATTTTTCTTCTTATAAATCAAAGTCTTTAGATTGCTACCTGTGTTATGAAATTAGAAAATTAAATATTATCTTCAATTTTATATGTTTGCAGTCTTTCTAAGGTCAATGTATGGATATCTTTGTTGTTCAAACAAAGGACAACCTTAAAGACAAGCTAAATCTTGTTTTGACATCGGATCGAATGTGGAGCAAATGGATGTCTGTATTCGAGCTTTACAAAATTGGTTCCTTGCCATGCTCACCCAAGAGCATCACTCAGGTTGATTTTGTTCAAAATAAAATAAAGAATCATGGATCTAATTATTTTATACCATTGTGTTATCATGATGAAGATGAATCGACCGCTTTGGCGGACAATATAATAAACGGATCGATTTGGCTGAGCACATCAGTCGACAAAAATGTTTGCACAAACAATTTATATCAATATTGCAATCAAATCAAGGACGAGAGGTCAACCAGGCATTCGATCTTTGCATATTACAAAGTTCATGATGTTCAAATTTTTCGATCACAGATTATCACTAACCATAATGTCATTGAAATCTATAAAATTGCACTAAATCATCTCCAACAACTGTACAGTATTTTATGCTCTGGAAAGCAAGGAAAATCTTTGGAGAGAAAGAAAGAATCTGAAAAGGATAATGGTACCAAATTAACAAATGATGCTGAGAAAATATTGAATATATATATCAATAAAGAGGGGATGGGTATGTTCGTTGACGTCGTAAAAGCCATTCACAGTTTGCTTTTCAATGTTGTTATCTTGCATCTTTGTTCAACACACGAAGATCCATTGCATTTTTTGGTGCAACAATCAGTTGTGAATTTGTTGTTGTTTATATGTGTAATTGTGATAGTCCCTAAACATAAGAAGATATGCTTGCATTGTTGTACTACTTAGAATCAAATGAAGTGGCATGTACTTTTATTTTTGTAGCTGATATGGAAAACTCTTGTATGATTTCTAAATCTTTAACACTTTTTCAACAAGAAATCAAAAGAAAAGGTAACACGGAATCCTACCAAGGGAGTTTCAATTTCACTGTGATTATAATGCTTGTAAAGTGTCAAGTTTGGTTTTCGAAAATGCAAAATAAGAGTTTGAAAGTGATAAAATTTGTTTTCAAAATTTCAAATTTAAGTATTGGAAGTGTCAAAAGTAGCCTTCCAAAAGGGAAAAATCAGGTTCTAAAAGTGCCATTATGATATTTATCATATCGGAAAAGCGCAAAACCCAATTTCAAAAGTGGTGATATTAGAAGAAAAAGTATGCTTTTGGAACTTGGAATTCACATTTTTGGAACCGGTTTTGGCACTTTTGGAACCAGTTTTGGCACTTTTGGAATCGGATTTGGCACTTTTCGAACCGATTTTGGCACTTTTGGAACATGGATTTGACACTTTTGGAACCACATCTGGCACTTTTCGAATAGGATTTGGCACTTTTGGAACCGGTTTTGGCACTTTTGGAACCTGGATTTGGAACTTTTGGAACCGGATTTGGCACTTTTGGAAACATATTTTGCTTGATTTTGGGGTTTAGAAAGGTTGTTTTTTACCTGTCTTCTAAGTGACTTGGACTAGAATATGTCCAAGTTTAATGAAATAGGTGTTAAAATCCAATCTTGAAAGTATTGTGAGATAGTGAAAAACCCCAATCTTGAAAGTATTGTGCTGCAGTGAAAAAAACCAATCTTGAAAGTATTGTGAGATAGTGAAAAACCCCAATCTTGAAAGTATTGTGCTGCGGTGAAAAAAACCAATCTTGAAAGTATTGTGCCATAGTGAAAAAACCCAATCTTAAAAATATTGTGCACCACAGGAGTAGGTTCTCAGACCATCCCGACTCGGACTATTCCAGTTCAGAATACCCAGTCTCAGAATATCCCGTAGAATAAAACTATTCTGAATAATACCTGCGCACGCTGCGGCAAGGGATGGAAGCAGTTTTGAGAACTGCGGATTGTCGCGCAGTGGTAGATGATAAGGCAAAGTTGTGCAGAACACGGAGATGTCGCGCAACAGCCATTTTGGGTAAAGAATGAAAGGAAAGGTCGGAGCAGAGAAAGCGACCTATTTTGGGACATGAAGATGGATGTCGGGGACAGTCAGAGACAGTGGCGGCAAGTAGTTGAGAAGCTAGGGCATGACATCGATGGTGACAGGCAGGCGGAAGCAGCAAAAAAGGGACAGGCCATGATGCAGTGTAACCATTTTGAAGATTGCGGCTGTCAGAGGTGCGTGCGAGCCACGAGTGGCCCAGCTATAACATCTTAGAGCAGGCGGACTAAGCTATCGACGGCGACAGTCAGGTTGACAATTAGCCACGCCAGTTTTGGAAACTTTAGGATTTCTGCCTATTGATTGTAAAGACATGCCCACGGGCATGATCTATAAATAAGGAAATTTGGTATGGGAAAGGGTTAATCTCTGATAGAACTTTTCATTTTGGTCAGTATTGATTATTGTAAAATCTTAAGCTTGAAATCCATTGTAAAGGCTCCGCAGTTGAGTGCGTAGAGACCTATCTAAGAGAGAAGAGAGTCTGCAGCTGAGTGCACAGACTAAGAACGATTGTACCCTTCCCAAAAGATCAATATTAACAACCGTTCTTGTGGACGTAGCCTCCATCCGGGGGGTGAACCACGTTAAATTATGTGTTATGTGATTGTTGTGTGTTTGCGACTGTTCATTTGCTTGGTATGGATGTTTAATACTACAATTACATGTTATGTGATTGCTTTTATATGTATTCACCACAAGAGTAATGGGAATAATATGTTAAGTAATACATGTGTGGATGAATGTTAAGTATTCAGCACTTAGAATTCTGTGAATGTATGAATCTATCGATTAGTCACATAGTTGAACATTGAATTTAAGCACAACGTTGGAGGCAGTATTGTATGTTTATTCAATCGCATGCAACATAACTATAAGGACCTAAATGTGTTGAATGGATAAAGAATGCTAATTAAGATTGGTTAGAGTTAATTAAGTTTCAAGCAGAAGCACGGTCTAGTTGACAGGCTGACCCGTCGTAAGTGTTGGGAGATAAGCTATTGATAGCTTATCGTCGAGCCGCAGGAAGTACCCATTATCGCGCGATCCTTGGATGTGCGGGTGGTGTAAGCTCCTCCACTTTTCGAGGTATTCGACGTGAAGTAGAGACTTTGCACAGTTGTCTATCCACAGCAGTCCTTGTGAAGTTGCACTGCTCATTAGTCTTCCTACAATCAAATCACTAGGTTGTGGAAACTTGATTCCGCACCCACCACCTCAGCTTCACCTCGGGTGAGACCTCAGGCTGCGCGCATCCTGTTTCCGAAAGGGCAGATGAATAGTGGTTTTGTTGGTTCCTTGAACCGCGAAGTACCTGGGTCTACACTAGAAACCTCTAGCTCAGTTATATACGCCAACACCTACACAGGTACTAGTCCGGCTAAAGTTGTGGGTATTTCATCTCGTGTAGCAAGTCATGATCTTTGAACTTGCATTCTGGAATCTTTCTTAGCAAATTCTCCTTTTCGCGCACATGACTTGACATGGGCGGCATCAGGAACTCGTATTCATGTGGATTCTTCTTGAGTATCACAAATTGTGCATCCTCTTTTCCCAAAGGGATGTACTCGGGTACCTGCAGAATAGACCTCTCGCGAGGTCACTATGGTGAAAACTCCTTTGGAATTTTTGCATCTTTCAGCTTTTGTTGCTCAGTATCCTTCTACTTATCTTTTTGTTTCTGCTCTAGTGCATTTCGAGGTGAATCCCTAGAGGTTCCACCTCTATCTGGGATTGTTTTATTCACTGGAGTCTTCATGATTCCTTCCAAACTAGAATGTTGGAATTCCCTTAATAACTCCTCTAATCTCTCTTGTTTAGACATACACTGTCGGATTACTCTTGCTCTTGACTGGTACACGCTAGAAAATTACATGCAGTGAAAATTAAAGTCACGGTAAAGACCGGTAACTATGTGATCCTTACTATTTGTAGGGACAATGACACTAAGGCATGCCCAAAAATGGATAAATCAGCATTAAATGCTATGTCCGTTGGCCAAATCCTACTTAGATATTGGTCCTTTCCTTTCATTGAATGTGTCTTCAATGGACAAATATGCCTTAAAAGCAGAAAAATCTAGTTTCCAAAAGTACTGTATAACAACTACTTTCCGATCAAAACTGTAACGACTAGTTTTCTCGAGCTTCGCTAACGGTTAGGTGAGTGGTGTAGTTCACTTCGAATTTCCCTTATTTCTTATTGAACTTTGCATCACTACTCCCTTCTTTTACTTCACAACTTAGCTTTCTATGTGTACTTCCCCATATCGACAAGAAGGATCAGTCGCCCCTTCATTTAGTAGAGAATTGTGAACACCTATATCCATTAATTAACCTGTATCCAGAATGGTGAACACAAGAAGGATCAACCAACCCTTCTTGCAATCTAGAACTATTTTGAAGATAGATATTGGGCATAAGAATTGTCGGCCACCCCTTCATTTATGAGGGAATTGTAAAAATATTCAACCTACGAAGGCTAGGCCGTCAAGTCATGTATATGCAAAATGGTGAACACTAGAAGAATACTGAGCACAAGAAGGGTTGGTCTACCCTTCATTTATGAGATAAATGTAGACAAAACCAAACCCCTTTCATTGACCCTTTCGGCATCACCCTGTAAACAGGTTGAAGTCTCAACCGAAGCGAATATGGGGGGTTACATAATCAATCTTCCGTAACCGTGGTGATGCCCAGACGTGGTTAACAACCTCGCTTAACGTTCTATTTAACATCTACTAATGGGATAAAATAACAGATGACTTCACACTTTGCAGTTATCGTAGTAAACAAAACTACGCTGAATCTCTAATGTATTCACCCGTTATATACACATTAATCATACTAAGTGTTTCTTATTCACATGCATGCACTTGTATTCCAATTACTCAACGTGCGAGTACCGTTCACATACGTATGAAAGTAAATACATAAAATCATATACAAAACATGTCATAAAATCATACACAGAAATACACTGATTTAAGTGGATCACCCCATGCGGGAACTACATTGACAAGAACTATTCTTTTATTATATAGGAAGGGTAACAGTACTAGTCTGCGCAACCAGTTGCATACTCTTCTCTACAATCAGAGAAGATTCGGCTACCCCTTCTTGCAGTCTAGAACTATTTTAAAAATAATACTGGGAAAAAGAAGGGTTGTTCGCCCCTTCATTTACGAGAGAAATGTAAAAATATTTAATCTACGAAGGATGGGCCAACAATTCTCGACTCTTGACTTCCACAGTAAATAGTAGGGATCGGGACATTGTCTAAGTTATAACATAGAGAAAATATTTATCCCGAATTCCGACTTCCGACAAGAAGGATCGGCTTCCCCTTCTATGTTGATCGCTCCTTCTCTGATTGATTCAATCTCAAATGACTATATAAAATGTGCATTAGATCTCTCATGGATAATGCTATCATATTTGTTCTTAATCAATCAATTTATTTTTAAAATGAGCGACCATTCCTTATCCATCGATCATTAGCCTAAACATTTTCAATTACACATATAATATTAAAACACTAATTTATAATTATAAACATTGTATGCATTCTTATATTAACTACTTAATATTTAATGTTTCACAGATAAAACATGTATGCGTTGTTGAGCCTTTGTCAATACAAGGAAATATCGTTCCTTGATTTGTTAAAAGATCACAACCTTTGTTTATTCAAGCATGGATGGTATGTTGAGATGGATGAACCAGATAGTTTGTACCCGGATTTATATCTATTCTGCTTCGATGAGGAAGGAGCTCCAACTCGAGCTGGAATATTGACATCTACAGATCCCATTTCTGACGGTTTATTGTGTGTTCAAGTTGAAGTGGTCGAGAGAGACCGTTGTTTCCTTCTACAAGTTTATATTATGGTTTGTAATTTTCAACCAGATCTAATGAAAAGTGGTTCCGATTCATATCCGGTTTCTTGTGTGAAGCAAGGGTGATTTTTTACCTCGTATGATGTTTCTAATCGGTCTGGAATTAATACCACGTCATCTTTAAAGAAAGGAATTTTATCAGTATGGAAGAAAAGAATCATGGCTGCGAAAAAATAATTTGTATTGCATTCCATGATTATTGAAAAGAAGTTGATAAATTTAGTACTCCATGAAAAGATTCTTTCTACCTTAGAAGAACATTTCTCAATCATATTGAAAAAGATGTGACCAAATCTTCATTCAAAGCACTCAAATCAAGTCCTTCTATAGAGATGATGCGGAAAGCGACTAAGAGCTTCAAAAGTTCAAAAGAATTTCAACAAGAACATATCAAATACTTTTTGTTCAATGAGAATTTTTTTTTCTATTGAAGTAACAAGATGTGTTGTTGCACCTCCGCATTTGCAATATCAAAAATTTAATGAGGAGGTTGTGGAAAAGATGGTTTTATCTCTTCTCTCAACATTTACAACAACATTGAGAGATGTTATTCTATTGCCTTTCGATAAGGATACCACATAGGGATTTCTTCCTAGAAATGAAGATGAAATTAATTTTCCTTCAGTAAATTTTTATATATTGGATGGGAAACATACTATTTCCGCGCAGAAAAAAAAATCATTGAAACTGATAAATATCAATCGGACCATTCAATGTATCGTCATCGAACAACTCGTATTCTACATGAATATGTTACTCAGTGCATTATCCACAAATTATGCAAACAAAAAAATTTATCAAATAAGGAATTTGCAGAAACTCCATTCATTTCTCAAGTTGTAAAAGCAAGGGAAAAATGGACATCCTGCGGCAAGCCATCCCGGCCATGAAAGGGAAATGATTCCAGTGATGCTTGGCAGGTATATAATTTTTCTTCTTATAAATCAAAGTCTTTAGATTGCTTCCTGTGTTATGAAATTAGAAAATTAAATATTATCTTCAATTTTATATGTTTGCAGTCTTTCCAAGGTCAATGTATGGATATCTTTGTTGTTCAAACGAAGGACAACCTTAAAGACAAGCTAACTCTTGTTTTGACATCGGATCGAATGTGGAGCAAATGGATGTCTGTATTCGAGCTTTACAAAATTGGTTCCTTGCCATGCTCACCCAAGAGCATCACTCAGGTTGATTTTGTTCAAAATAAAATATAGAATCATGGATCTAATTATTTTATACCATTGTGTGATCTTGATGAAGATGAATCGACCGCTTTGGCGGACAATATAATCAACGGATCGATTTGGCTGAGCACATCAGTCGACAAAAATGTTTGCACAAACAATTTATATCAATATTGCAATCAAATCAAGGATGAGAGGTCAACCAGGCATTCGATCTTTGCATATTACAAAGTTCATGATGTTCAAATTTTTCGATCACAGATTATCACTAACCATAATGTCATTGAAATCTATAAAATTGCACTAAATCATCTCCAACAACTGTACATTATTTTATGCTCTGGAAAGCAAGCAAAATCTTTGGAGAGAAAGAAAGAATCTGAAGAGGATAATGGTACCAAATTAACAAATGATGCTGAGAAAATATTGAATATATATATCAATAAAGAGGGGATGGGTATGTTCGTTGACGTCGTAGAAAGTCATTCACAGTTTGCTTTTCAATGTTGTTATCCTGCATCTTTGTTCAACACACGAAGATCCATTGCATTTTTTGGTGCAACAATCAGTTGTTAATTTGTTGTTGTTGATATGTGTAATTGTGATAGTCCCTAAACATAAGAAGATATGCTTGCATTGTTGTACTACTTAGAATCAAAGGAAGCGGCATGTACTTTTATTGTTTTAGCTGATATGGAAAAATCTTGTATGATTTCTAAATCTTTAACACTTTTTCAACAAGAAATCAAAAGAAAAGGTAACACAGAATCCTACCAAGTGAGTTTCAATTTCACTGTGATTATAATACTTGTAAAGTGTCAGGTTTGGTTTTCGAAAATGCAAAATAAGAGTTTGAAAGTGATAAAATTTGTTTTCAAAATTTCAAATTTAAGTATTGGAAGTGTCAAAAGTAGCCTTTTAAAAGGGAAAAATTAGGTTCTAAAAGTGCCATTATGATATTTATCATATCGGAAAAGCGCAAAAACCAATTTCAAAAGTGGTGATATTAGAAGAAAAAGTATGCTTTTGGAACTTGGAATTGGCATTTTTGGAACCGGTTTTGGCACTTTTGGAACCAGTTTTGGAACTTTTGGAATCGGATTTGGCACTTTTCGAACCGATTTTGGCACTTTTGGAACATGGATTTGACACTTTTGGAACCACATCTAGCACTTTTCGAATATGATTTGGCACTTTTGGAACCGGTTTTGGCACTTTTGGAACCTGGATTTGGAACTTTTGGAACCGGATTTGGCACTTTTGGAAACATATTTTGCTTGATTTTGGGGTTTAGAAAGGTTGTTTTTGACCTGTCTTCTAAGTGACTTGGACTAGAATATGTCCAAGTTTATTGAAATAGGCGTTAAAATCCAATCTTGAAAGTATTGTGAGATAGTGAAAAACCCCAATCTTGAAACTATTGTGCTGCAGTGAAAAAAAACAATCTTGAAAGTATTGTGCCATAGTGAAAAAACCCAATCTTAAAAATATTGTGCCACATTCAAAAACCCCAATTTGAAAAATGTTGTGTGAGAGTTGAAAAACCCCAATCTTAAAAATATTGCGACGGAGTGAAAACACCCAATCTTGAAAATGCCTCAGTGAACTTCTACACTTAATTAAGAGTGGATTAGGAATTTGGAGGCATCTCATGAAAATGCCCAAATCTTTAAAAATGCTTTCGTGGAAAACCATTTTTTCTATTACATTCTTAAATTAATGATATAATAACATAATTAATTAATAATCATTTTTTACAACAACCAAATAATGAAAATTACATTTTACTATATAAAAATACAATTCAACCAAATCCTTATGCATCCAACATATATAAAAATAATTCAAATTTCATCCATAAATAAAAATAATTATAGATAGATTAAATGATAATGGTATATGTATCTACATGTGAATTTATACTTTTTAGTTTGTAATTTAAATTAAGAGGTTAAACTTTTCACTATTTTGAGATTTTACGATTTGACAATATAGGAATTTTGTTAAATAATCTTACAATGGTAAAATTATAATTTTTTATTGTTTTTAATGTAAAATGATTTAATATTTTTATAAATAGATTTTTCCAAACTAGAGATTCAAAAAAAATATATATATTTTCAATTATTTTCTAAAAAATCATGATTTTTTTTCATTATTTTAAAAGTCTAAAGTTTAAATTCTATTTACACTTTTATTAACTTTTATTATTGTAAACAATAAAAATTAATTAAATAATTGTTTTAATTATAAAAGCTTTATTATTCATATTTTTAAAAATCGAGATAAAAATAATTCATCTAATTATAGAACCATTATAATTAGCTTTCTTTTTTCTTTTAACTAAATTATATGGAATTATTTTGGAAAAGAAGATCATCATATGACTAGAAAGGAACAAAAAAAAGAGATAAAGGTCAAGCAAGATTTCAAGGCTATCATTCAACTGAGGACCACCTTGTTACTCTTAGTACCACTGCTAAAGAGTGTCATAATAATAAAAGTTATCTTCTGTGTTGCTTTGTTGAATTTATAAAAAACATTTGATACAGTGTCCTTTGGAATAGATTATAAAAGTTAAAAGTCTTGTTCGAGTTGAGAGCTGATGTGATAAGGTTGTATGAGAAGGTTATTGCCAAGTTTAGGAACTCTAAGGGCTAGTAATAATAACTTATTTTTAATATAGGATTCAAGCAAGGTTGTCCCCTATTGCCTACCCTTTTTGGCATTTACATTGACAGGCTAGGGGGTTGTTTGGAAGAGGTGGGTTGAATTGGCATGACTTTAGTTGGTATAGTCATCATCCTTCTTCTCTATGTTGATGATATTGTTCTTATGGTGAGGATTCCCTATGATATCGGCAAGCAACTAAAAATTCTCAAGGATTTTTTCTCTAGTATGGGTATGAATGTTAACACTAATAAAAAAAGGTTATGATAATCAAATCCCAAAAATTCACTTATGATAAATTCATGTATGGCAACAACAACTTGGATAAAGTGACTTCATATAAATATATTGGAATCAATCTTCATAATAAACTTAACTGGAACTATAGCATTGAGAAAATTATTAATGGAGGATGGAAAGCTTATTATTGACTTGAAAATAGTTGTAAGTATGCAGACCTATGGCTTTGGGATAGGAAGAAACTCCTCTTTGAGACTCTCATCACTCATTTTATCTTTATATGGTTGTGAAGTTTGGGGATGCAACATCTCTAGAGAATATTGGAGAAGGATAGAGCAAATCCAAAAGCACTTTATAACATATAATATCAAAATTAAAGGGAACCCACACTATCCTATCATCCTCATAGATGTGAATCTCTCTCTGATTGAGAACATGACTATGACTAGGTACCTAATGTACAAGAACAAGATAAACAATATGGGAGACTAGAGGATTTCTAAGATTACTTCATAAATAGTTAAAACCACGTGCGACTTAAGAAAGGTTGGCATAAATATGTCAAGCCTTTGTTAAACCACTGGGGAGTTGAGGAAGAGGTCACTCTGTGGAATATAGATTATATTAAAAGTATTATTACATCTAGATTTAAGGAATATTTTTGGTGTGATAAAGAGTTAGAGTATTAATGAAAATTAAGATATTATAAGAGGTGTTCAACTCTAGTCTAATCTAGAAGATCAAAAGTATCTCTCTATTTTAACTAGCATAGAAAAGAAAATCAACATTGCTCAGGGGTGGCAGGTGCAAGAGGGGTCGCTTACGATCCTGGAAGAAACAAGTTATTTCAATTCACGTGGGCATTAGGAAGGAGGACAAACAATCAAGTTGAATGGGTGACTCTCCTCCAAGTGGTTGAAACAATGATCTCCCTTCACATAGATCACTTCTCCATCCTCGGAGACTCCAAGATTGTAATACATAAAATGATAAATATTCAAAGAGGCCATGAAAAGAATATGAACAAAATCCAAAAACGAATTGTCTCAACCATTAGTGACATCTTTCACATCCTAAGGCACAACAAAGTGGAGGCTGACACCATGGCTAACCAAGGAGCTAAGTTAAAAGAAGGGATTATTTTCCTAAATAAGGTTCCTCCCCACCCCAAATGATCTCCATGTTGTTTACCCTCAACTATCTAATGGGGGTGCGCATGCATATCTCCCCTCTCCTTTCTTAGATAAGTGGTTTCCACTTCAGTTCGAGCATTAAAGACCGCTTTTGGACTTCTCTTTGCATTAAAAAAGGTTAATGTGGTGGAAATATGGAAGCATGTGAAATAATGTCGAAGTTTCAAGGTCCTTGCTCACACGACTCTTCACAGGGAGATGGTACCATGTTTCATTCAGTGGTGTCGAGTATTGAAGCTCTCACTTGTGACGTGGGGGTTTTCACGGCTGGTCTATGCACTATTTCTTGATCTATCACTGCTCTCACAAGGATGAATCTGGAAAATATGGTGAAGGAGCTTAGGGAAATCAAGGGGTTCCATCAGTACATTAAGAAGACTGCACGCCCGGGTTCATGTGGGTGAGCTTGAGGAGCTACAGAAGGATGTCAAAGGATTGAAATATTATCAACAGGCCAACTTTGAAGGCCTCAAACAATTTATGTTTTATCTAAAGGGGCAGTTGTTTGATACCCTGCAAAATGGTAATGACAAGATTGAGGCTTACCTGGTACTTAGCTGGAAGTGTCCTTGAGTGACCTGAGGGATGAATTCAAGAAGCACTCTGAACCTGCTGACCCAGGAAACTAGCATGAAGATAGTTCTCTGATGGAAGAAGAATCACAGACTCATGAAGGAATCCCTCCCGCTTAATCTCAGGAATGTTGATGTGTTCCTCTATTTTGCCTTCTTAAATTTTTTTTCGCGCTTATATATGTAATCAATATGTCAGGATCTATTCAAAAAAAGACAATAGATATGAACAGTTAGGAAGAACAATTCTTAGGGTTGAAAAGCTTAATTTTTCAGTTTTGGACCACTCAATATCCATGTTATCGTTTACCCTTCCAGGAAGGGAATTTTGTATCCTATTATGTGTTTACTATAAATTTATTTCATGTTTATGTTAAAAAAAGAAAAAGAAAATCAACATTGCTAAAATAAGAACAAACTCTTATGAGCTCCATAGTGAAACATGGCACTAGACAATTCCTAAAACATCATGGGATGAAATAATCTGTCATCTTTGTGACACAAATATGGTTGAATACGAAAACAACTTTCTCATACAATGTCTTGCATATATCCACGTTAGAGCACAATTTCAAAACGTTTGCCACAATATTGACCTTTCTCACTTTTTTTTTACTAGGGGAATCAACAAATGGAGTTGGGATGGTACTCACGTGACACGGGGTCTAGGGATCCAATCTCACTACCACTATACCCCTAGGTGCATCCATAGGGATCGAACCATGGTGCACAGTTAAATTTGGGGGGATTTGAACACATGACCTTCCATTTACAACCGATTACAACTTCTCATCTTTACCACTTGAGCTGACCCCCACGGGGGACCTTTCTAACTTTTTAATTCATCGTGACTATGGTGATTTAGAAATGCTTCTCTTAAACCTTTTTGAATATACTCCTTTCCTTCTTAAGAACTAATAGATTTAAATTTGATTTCAATAAACATTAATAACTATCATCATTATCACACACACACACACACACACACACACATATATATATATATATATATATATATTTTAAGATTATATATATATATATAAGAGTATATCCATGTAAGTGAATGAGAAGGGGAATATATCCACAATCGTATGCATGTAGAATTTAATTTGGTAAAATTGTATACCCCACTTAGAGATGTGTGGTGAAGGTGTTTGTAGGACTTAACACAAAAATTGCACTTATAAGGATTAAATTTAATATGAAGGTACATGCACCTTTGGTTTGTTCTCACACTTCTAAGGATTAAAGTTAATATAAAGGTACACGCACCTTTGGTTTTTTCTCACACTTCTAAGGATTAAATTTAATATGAAGGTACATGCACCTTTGGTTTGTTCTCTTGTGATACTTCTCGATAAGGTGTTGCATATAAACCTCGATAGTTTTGTGAAGGTCAATTAATATGAGCCATGTCACACACTTGAAGATCAGATAGATTTTGATCCCAACTGTTCGCTTGAAGCACAAAGGGAGAGCATACACTACTGACTTCTTACATACTCTTTACACTTGAGATATCTTCTTTTGAATGCCAGTTTGTACTAAGCGCGGGCATAGAAGATACACAGACCTCGACTCAAATATTTGTAGAGCTCTAAAATCGCAAAAACCGAATGCCTAAATGAGAGCCTTGGAGTCTTATTTATACAAAAATTAGTCAGTGGACCAGTGACTCCAGACTGACAACATTCAGTCAAAAGTAAATATTCAGGGCGGAGTGTGGGGACAGCCACATCCATTATCTCATCCCTTAAGTGGTCTAATAGATATATGGGGACCTAAATAAAGTACTTTAGACGGACTTTAAGACAGAATCAAACCGAACTGCCTTTTTAAAACAAAGGGACATACATCTGACAACATAAATTAAAATTATTATAATGTGGAAACTATTAAGGTGACCCACCATGATTTTAAATCAATCATCGGGGTCCCACCCCTGCAGACAGATACAGTCTGACAATATAAAATACATTATTACAATGTGGAACCTATTAAGGCATCCCACCATGCCTTTCAATCATAGGGGTCCCACCCCTGCAGACAGATACAGATTTCTCGGCCATCACCTAGATCCACTCCACCACACTAACAATTAAAAGGATCCCTGTCAGAATCCACCGGTTCATATGGCATAATGTATGGGTAGATATTATAGTCAAAGCATTGCTCAACATCCGTCCCAAACATAACTTGGTTATTTCCACACATAAAATTTCCCAAAAAAGTTGATTGCACTCTATAGTTAAGAGGAATCCTTCTGGTGTGAACTTTGCTATCAATTCTCTTGCCATCTTGATCTCTTTTGATGAACTTCTAGGTTGTATAAACAGTATGTTCAAGCGGTGTATATCTTCCTCCAAGGTATCGTAATTTAAATTTGAACCACATGTGGTTCTGGTCTGCAATCTGCATATCAGCTTGAAGGTGGAGGATAAAATTAGCCCTTTGATGAACCCAATATTTTCTTGGACAAAACTTATCCAAAAATATTTCAGTCCACCCTGACCATTTATTGTTGATAAGATTTTACGGATCTGCACATATAATTATCTCGCGTTCTTCTCTGTAGAATTAAAGAATAAGGTTATATGTGGTCCAGTTAAGATCACCATGTCCCAAGTTGACATACCACATATCTATGCCTTCTTCTTCATTGCAGTCTATCCAAACTTCTCGACAACCAATTAATTTGTTTTGTTCCTTTTCCATACCAAGAAAGGCATCTTTTTCCCATTTCTCCAAAATTTGGAGTTTAAGTGGAGACTCTTGGATTTGTCTTATGAGAGTTAAAGACAAAAAATTCTCATCCTCTGTGTTGTTTGCATGCTCTAAGGATTGTTGATGCTCTTCTGGTGTCAAGGATTCATCCAATGGTTTCAAGAATAAGCCTTCCTGAGAATGACTAAGTGGGGATGGAAATGGCCTTGCTGGACTCTTGCCTTTATCTTGTTGTGAAGAGCTGGATGTGCCTGCACTGATCATATTGATCTGGGAAAATCTTGAGTATGTAACTCTTCTCTGGTTAACATATTAGCAACACAATTAAGATAACCAGACTTATAAACAATGTCAAAATAAAAAATGTGTAACCATAAAAACCATTTTAAAATCCTAGAAGTATTCTCTGCCACAATATTTTCATTCTTAAAGATCCCAGGCATTATTTTCAAATCAGTTCTAACTAGAAACTTTATAGGCTTCAAAAATAAACGAAAATGATTGACTGCCATTTTAACAGCCAGGATTTCTTTGTGGATGGATGGACAATTGAGTTCTGTATATTTAAATGATCCTGAGGCATAACCACAAATCTCTTCTCTCTCACCATGATTTTCAATTATAACTCCACCCCATGCATTTGTCGAAGCATCTGGTTCAATTACAATATTACCAGTTCCTTGGGGAAGAGAGAGAGCGGAGAGTTGTTGCACTTTTGTTTTAATTTTCTAGACTGTAGTAATCCAATCTAAAGACCATTTAGGGGAATTCATTTTCAATCTCTTCCGAAGGATATGAATATCTTCAGCTTGCCCTTTATAGAATGGTCTGATGTAGTTGAGAATTCCTAGAAATATATGAAGTTGAAATTTTTCTAATATCTGATTTAGGCAATGCGAGAACACCTTTAAGACGTGGTCCTAAATAATTACTTTCCCTTTGCTTATCTTGAAACCGAGAAACTCAATTTCAATATTTCTGATTTCCATCTTGCTCTTTGAGAGAACAAGACCATGCTTATCAACTAAATGATAATATTCCTGTAAATGCTTTAAATGATCTTGCAAGTTCCTAGAGCATATCACGATATCATCTATGTAGACTAATGCCCATCTCTTTTTTCTGAAAATATCCTCCATTCTCTTTTGGAATTCAGAGGGGGCATTTTTTATTCCAAAAGGTAAGACTTTCCATTGATATTGGCCATGGGGAACAACAAAAGCAATCTTAAACCTATATTTTGCTTCAATCCCAATTTAATAGAAACCACATTTCAAATTAAACTTACTAAATATAGTACATCCAACAATCTGTTGCAGAAGACTAGCTTTATCAGTTAATGGATAGCTAATTTTCTAGAGCACTGCATTGAGAGGTTTATAATTCACAACCAGTATTGGCTTACCTGTCTTAATATCTGAGTGTTTGTTAACAACAAAGGCTCTGCAATCCCATGGACTCTTAGAGGGTTCAATTAACCCTTTTGAAAGCAACTCTTTAATTTCACTGGCACAAAATTTTCTCTTAGAGGGAGACATGAATTTAGTAGAGGCTTTCATTGCTTTATGTTTTACCAGAGGGTCAAAAGGAAAGGAAACAAAGTATTTTTCTCTGGTCCAGAAAGCATTAGGGATTTCTGAAGTGCAGTCTTTCTCAAGCTTTTCAGAGATATCAGCAAGGGCCTTTTCCTTATGCATTTCTATGTAGGTAATGCATCTCTCCATTTTAAAAAATTCCGCAATGTTTGTTTTAGACTCAGTTCTTTTCACAGGGCTTTTGCATTTCAAATGAGCTTCAAAGGATAAAGGACAAGAAAATGGATTTCCTTTTATGGTACATTTAAACAGCATCTTAACAATGTCAAAAGTAACAGGGCTCACTCTATTTAGAAATTCAGAGCCTAATATATAATCTTCTTTTATACTATCCAAACTATTCAAGGATAAAGCTTTTGTACATCCTTCTATTTGAATAGGAAATTCTGCTACTCTACCCAAAATTTGTATAGGGGTACCTTCTATAGCAACTCTGTGTTTTGAAGACTTCTCCCAATAGAATGAAGGGATTGCACTTCCTTTTTCTAAATTCATCTGACAACTCGAATCAATTATGCAATCTAACTTATAGGGCTTGAACTATGGAGGACAAAAAGAAACTTGAATGTACAATTTAGTACCTGTAAAAAGTCCTAAGGAAGGTTCAGGGAAAAGAGCATATTCTTTTCAATCTTTCTTTTCATGCTCATGGCTCTTAAGAGCTATGTCATATAGCTGGCACATCTCATCTTCAGAAGACTGATCTTTTTGTCTAACTGTTACTTCAAGCATTATTTTCAAATCTTCAACTTCCTTTACAAGCTTCCTAAGGAAATTGTGTTTTTCTTTGATTTGTAGGCAAAGCATATTTCTTTTCTTTTCAGAACTTATGCCTATCCTCATGCTCTGCGGGATAGTGCTTATATAAATATGCAAGACTGTAGAATGTAGGATGATGGGAAGGAGAGAGTTTACCTTCTTCTGATTGCTTCTATTTTCCTTTAAGTAATGACAATAGATTTTTTTTTCTTCCTTTAATTCTCCTATGAGAATATACTCAAAAAATGGAATCTCGGATAACTGTTGATCAATTGCAGCTAATCATTGTTGAGGAGATGATTTTGTTGAGGCGGAAAACATATAACAAGAAAAATCAAAGTCTGGAGGTCCCTCGAACCCCCCTAAATTTGCTTCCGAGGTGGAATCAGAGTCGGAAGAGGAAGAATCAGAACTGGAAGGAGCAAATTTATTCAGATTGATATCAGAATCATTATCAGAAGACTAATCATCATCAGGGAGAAACATAATTTCTCCAAAAGGATACTGATCTTGTTCACAAAAATAAAGATCCAACCAAGCTGGATCTAGCTGTTCAGAGAAAGTTGCAAGATTTGGTTTGGATTTCTTTTGTGGACATTTTCTTACCCAATGACCTTTCTTTCCACAAATAAAACATTTTTCTTTGTCTGCTGGCTCAAACCTTTTTCTAACATAAGCTTGCTTATAGAATGGGTTTCTAAAAATTTTCGTATAATACTTGTGAGTCTTGTGCTTGTAGGCTTTGTCAGGATGATATCTAGGAGTACTTGTATGTAATCCTTTATTTTTCGTCTTGCAGTGGCAGGATTATTTTCCGAAATGCCCTCTATTGTAAGCACCACAACCCCAATCAGGCATTTTTGCAACATCTTTACAAAAACTAAGAGAATACATAGATTGATGCCTTTTGAAATCCTGACTGACTCTCTTTTTTAGGCAATTTTCTTGCCAATTTTCCATGATAAAAGCATGGAGATGTGCTAATGAGAGTCCATGGAGATTAATCTTCTTATCTTTAAGAAATTGTTCCACAAAATCTGGAACATGACTAGGAAAACTTCGAAGATAGTGTTTCAAGTATGCTAGTGAACTCACTCCTCGGGAAATGTGCCCAGCAATCTCCTTGAAAATTGTGATGTATGGACAACCTTAAATGTTGTTGTACGGTCCCTCGATTTCTGTGCAAACTGGGACTGCCACAGGATTTGTGCTGTGCTGAAATGTTGTTGTTGTCTCGATTTCTGTGTAGCTGAAAACTTCCTCAAACCCATGCCTTGGAAATCATGCCAATGCTCTCTTCTCTTGCTCTCTCTATTCTTCACTTGAATCTCTCAAAAGTGAGGAATGAATTCCTCCCCTCTTTTTTATCAAACCCTAGGGTTCTTTTAATCCAATGGGTGAGATTGACTTATATCAACGGTTGAAATTAAATGCTCCATTTATTTCTCATAAATATTAATTTCCCTCACCCACTTAAATTTATCAAAAAGTGACTTTAAGTTTATAAAGTCTCATTAAATGTTTTTCTCAAGTCATTTAATATGAGGGTCACTTTTTCCCCCTTCTAAGTGACTTAGGAATAAAGTCACTAGGGGAACACTTCCCTAGGTATGAAAACTAACACTCCCTCTTACTGAGGAAGTTGTTTTGTGCCACTCCCAACTTGTCTCTGAAGAAGACAAACTTGCCCCTCCCCAAATATTTTGTCAAGATATCTGCCACCTGCTCATCAATGGAAATATACTGCAACTCAAATGATCCTCTCTGGACGTAGTCATGGATGAAATGGTACCTGATCTCAATGTGCTTTGACCTGTCATGGAACACTGGATTCTCAAAGAGCTTGATGCAACTCTGATTTTCATAATAGATCACCGTAGGTCTAAGCTCATGATCAAATAAGTCTACCAACAACTTACGAAGCCACAGTGCTTCGCAAGTCGCCTAACTAGCTTCCATATACTCAGCCTCGGCGGAACTCAATGCAATGGACTTCTGTTTTCGACTGAACCACGACACTGCTGCCAAGCCCAAACTGAAACAACAACCAGAAGTGCTCTTCCCATCCCTCACACTTCCTTCCCAGTCTAAATCTATGAAACCAACCAAACTGACTCCACCCGAACCCCTGTAGTCCAAACCATAGTCCATTGTACATGCTAGGTATCTCATCACATGTTTTGCAGCAGTCCAATGTACACTCCTAGGCTCCACCATGAACTGGCTAAGAGTGTTCATCACAAAACACAAGTCTGGCCTGGTGTTGACCAGATACATAAACGATCCAATGAGCTGACGCTAAAGTGTAGGATCCACCAACTTACCCTCAGAAGCATGAAGTTGCTTCCAGTTGGTGATCATAGGTGTAGACATCGGCCTGCGATCCTCCATCTGAAATCTCATCAGAATATCAACTGCATACTTCCCCTGTCCTAGGAAAATATGTCAACGCTCCTGCCAAACCTCCACCCCCAAATAGTAATGCATCAACCCAATGTTAGTCATCTCATACTCTGCAACAAGGTCTCTCTTGCAACATGCAATGAGACGGTCATCACCTATGATAAATAAGTCATCAACATATAACAAAAGAATGAGAGGATCTCCACCAACCACAATGTAGTATAGGTTGGGATCAGCCTCATTCTTCTACAAACCCATCGATTTCAAGTACATATCGATCCTGGAGTACCAAGCTCTAGGATCTTGCTTCAGTCCATACAAGGATTTCCATAGCCTACACACATGAGAATCCCTCCCATGTATCTCAAAACCCTGTGGCTGCTCTAAGTACACCTCCTCCTGCAGAAGACCATTGATCTCAACATCCATCTGGTGGATCTTCCAACCCATCTCTGCTTCTATAGAAATCACTACTCTGATGGAAGAATACCAAGCAACTAGCACAAAAGTCTCATCATAGTCAACTCCCTCAACGTGTGAGAACCCTCGAGCCACAAACCGAGCCTTGTACTTCTCCACACTACCATCTACAACATGCTTTATCTTGAAAAGCCACTTGGAAGTCACAATTAACTTCCCCTATGGTCTCGGCACTATCTCCCAAGCATCATTCTTCATGATGGAATGGTAATCTTCCATCATGGCATCTCTCCATACCTGATGCTGATAAGCCTCCTCAAATGTGGATGGCTCAGAGTCACGAAGACTCGCAACAAGAGCCATACCCAATTTGTCTGGCATCACTACTGTCCTAATCTCCTTCTGGGGTATACCAAACACCTCTGATTCCTTCAAGGTGTCTTGAATCCATTTAGGATTCCTCTTCCTTGAAGGCTCCTCCCATACCGGTCTATCATCATCTAAGGAACTCCCATAAGCATAAGGTCCAACACCCCGAGGACCAGTGACTAATGAACTAGTCCCCAAAGAACCTGTAACCTGCGAACCAGAACCTCAACCTATCCCTGAACCTGTCCCTAAAGTACCTGTCACCTAAACCACTCAACGTATACGAGTTGTGCTTGTACTCTGTGATCCAGCCACTCTGGAAACCTATGGGCCTAAAACCTGTATCGAAGAATCATGTGGCAATTGAGGTGTGGGAGCTGGTGTCTCCCTCTGCTCTAACTCTCTTTGCTTCCTGAAGGCTCTCTCCTCATCAAACTTCACTTCCCACCTCACTAAAACTCTCTTATGTCCAGGAAGATAAATCCGGTAACCCTTAGAAGTATCATAATATCCCACAAAGTTGTCTCTCTCTGTAGTGGGATCAAACTTTGTCCTCTTCTCAGAAGGTACGTGAGAGTAAGTCAAAGAACCAAATATGCGGAAGTGGCTCACCTCGGGCTTCTTTCCTGTATACATCTCCTCAGGAGTCTTCCTCCCCAAAGCACAGTGAGGATTCCTATTCTGCAGATAAACTGCGGTGCTACATGCCTTTTCCCATAGAAAGAACTATAACCCCTGATCATGGAGCATCTCTCTCGCTGCTCCCACAATCGAGCCGTTCTTCCTCTCTGCTACTCCATCCTGCTCAAGAGTGTAGGGAACTGTTAGATATCTCTGTATACCCTCTGTCTACAAAAAGCATCGAACTCCTTGGAGGTATACTCACCCCCATTTTCCGATCTCAACATCCGAATCTTCCTCCATGTATGCTTCTCCACAAGGGCTTTGAACCCTTGGAAGACACTCAATACTAAGGGTGACTTCTTTCTCCTCAAGAAGTAGATCCAAGTCTTCCTGGAGTAGTCATCAATGAAGATGATGTAGTACTCAAAACCAGTCAAAGAGACTGATGACATATGACCACAAATATCAGAATGGATCAAGTCAAGCACTCTTGTTTCTCTAGTGTCACGGCTTGGAAAAGCAGTCTTGGTGTACTTTCCCAAAGCACACCCCTTGCACACAACACTCTGCTCAGTGCTGAACTCGGGTAAACCTATAACCATGCTCCTCAACAATCTCAGAGCTGGGTGATGTAAGTGGGCCATCCTCCGATTCCATAGCTCACATAGATCACTGCTGCTACTATGTGCTAGAGCATGTTGCGGATGAAACAAGAGCTTGTACAACTTTCCACATATAACCCCAATGTCCATGGGGGTATATACTCCTGTAGTCTTGGGGAATACCTGTACTCTCCCATCTGAGAAACATACCCCAAGACCTCTATCCTCAATGGTGGAAACAGATACAAGGTTATTCTTCATCCTAGGGACATATAACACATCCCTCAAAGTCATGGGACTCATAGACTCCCTATGAAATGTAATGGTCCCCCAACCAACTACTCTGACAATAGTGTCATCACCTAGTACAACCTCCACATCTGTACCTGTCTGTGAAAGATCAAAGAACATCTCTCGAGCACATGTCATGTGGCTCGAAGCTTCACTGTCAATATACCAAGTACCAGTGGTGGATGCACTCGTCTGATGGCCTTCCAACAAGGAATGCTCCATCTCCATATCCACATCAGTGATGGTAACTAAAGAGGCTCTCTCTCTCTCTCTCTCAATATGTCTAGCACATAGGGAAAACTCCCTCTGAAATCTGTCTCCAAAGTCATCAACCTTCGTTGAAGTTGCAGTATGTTGTCCCTTCTTCTTCTTCTTGTTTGGACACTGTGAAGCATAGTGCCCAAATGTCTGACAACCATAACACTTGATTTTACTCAAGTCCTTCTTCTGCCCACCCTGTTGTTGCTGCTTGGCCCCACCCTTCTTGGGACCCTTTGCTGTCAAAGCCATGTTCTCCTCATCTACCCCACCCTGTGATGAACTTCCCTGTACGAGACCTCTCCTGGTATCCTCCTGCACAAATTCATCCCACAGTATCTCCTAAGAAGGTAGGTTCTCTCTTCCCACTATAGCCTACACAAATGCACCCCAGGGCTTTGAAGCCTCATTCACTACTATACACACAAGCTCAGTAGCAGTGACCACCTCCCCAACTTCTGCTAGATCATCTCTAACTGCAGATATCCTAGTAAGGTAAGTTGTCACTCCCTCTCCTCCATTCATCTTTTTACTCTTGAGTTTCTCCTTGAGAACCATCTTCTAGTTCTCATTGGTACTCTCATACAAACTGGTCAAAGAATTCCACATCAAATTTGCCCTAGCCTTGCCCGAAATGTGAGGGATGATATGATATTTAACTGCATCTAGGATTATTATTCTATCCTTACAGTCCTTCTTGTTGAAGGTTGATAATGCTGCTGCATCTGTAGCAGTGGGAATCTAAATAGGGTTTGCTGTAGTATTCCTAACCACTTCCTCCCACATCTCATTTTCCTCTAAAACCAACAAAATCCTAGCATTCCATGGCACAATGTTTCCTGTCCCATCCATCCTATCCTCCAACTTAAGTCCTATAGCCATCTCTACTTCAACCCAACAAAGTGTTGTTCACTAACAGAAGAAAATTACTGAAATTACTGAGTTCTAGAAATTTCTGTGTCTGCAAAATATTACTGTTTTCTACCCCCAAGCTCTGATACCATGTAAATTTTTATAAGTTTAACAACTTGCTTGTTTATGTCAACATTTCAGTGGTTTTCATCCCCAACCGGTTTTGCATAGGCTGGAAATTACTTATGAAAATTATCAGACAATTAAACATGGTGAAAAATCACTTTAACAGACATAAAATAATTTTAACCATGCACACCATAAAAAAATCAGACCCAGAAAGTTTTGGCCAATAGCCCTGGAAAAATCCCCACGGGGAAGTCAGAGAGAGAGAGAGATTGTATTTCTATAGCAAATATTTCAGTACAAAATATTACAGTAAAAAATGTACTTATCTGACCAACCAAAGGTCACCCTGAGTTCTGCCTCGATTTTTGTGCCAACTGTATCTCGATTTCAGAGCCTCACTGCCTCGATTTCTGTGCCACAGAACTATCTCACTTTCTGTGCAAAAATAACACCTCAAAGACTATGGCAATCTTCTTGAAATCCGTGCAGCAGACTGTCTCTAAATTTGTGCATAAAAGTACGGTCCGTACGGACTGTATGGATTCTACAAATCTGTGCCTGTATTTTCTAGAAATGTGTGCCCAGATTTCTGCATAGAAATTTGTGCCTCACTCCTCGGGAAAGGTGCCCAGCAAGCTGCTCAAAAACTGTGCTATACGGACGGCATTAAATGTTGACGTATGGTCCCACGATTTCTGTGCAAACTGGGAATGCCTCAGGATTTGTGTCATGCTGAAATGTTGCTGCTGTCTCGGTTTCTGTGCAGCTGGAAACTTCCTCAAACCCTTGCCTTGAAAATCGTGCCAATGCTCTCTTCTCTTTCTCTCTCTATTCTTCACTTGAATCTCTCAAAAGTGAGGAATGAATGCCTCCCTTCTCTTTTTGATCAAACCCTAGGGTTCTTTTAATCCAATGGGTGAGATTGACTTAGATCAACGGTTGAAATTAAATGCTCCATTTATTTCTCATAAATATTAATTTCCCTCACCCACTTAAATTTATCAAAAAGTGAATTTAAGTTTATAAAGTCTCATTAAATGCTTTTCTCGAGTCATTTAATATGAGGGTCACTTTTTCCCCCTTCTAAGTGACTTAGGCATAAATTCATTAGGGGAACACTTCCCTAGGTACAAAAACTAACAGACCAAACTTAAAATCTGGTCTTTCACCCTCATCTTGGACACTCATAATACCAAATGAGTAACTTTTAGAGTGTTGTTGTTGGTGTCCTTTTAGTGCAAGATCCATTTCTGCTTGGCTAATCGAGCTAGTTTTCTTTTTCAATACTTGAGTTTTGGTCAAAATATTACCCAATACATTCATTTGTTTCTCTGTCTTGTCATAGGCTGTATTTATTACAGTTTTTATCTCTTTTGTATCACGCAACAAATGATCTAGAACTTCTAGTTTGTTTTGGAGCATTGATATCTTATCATGCTCATCCTTCATTGTTTTCTTTATCTGAATGATATCCATGGCCATATCATCCAGATTTTATGCTGTGAGATGTTGTTGCAAATTTCCATAGTTGGAAAGCGTTATTTCATCTGAGACAGTTTCAGAAGGAATAGAAGATTTATAGGCATGAATTCTTTTTTAATTTTCCCATCAGTTGAAAATTATCTGAAGGGAACCTTTGGAATATTCCTTCCAGGGACAAATGACCTATTACATTTAGCAGAGGTGATTTCCATACCAAAGCCATTCCTAGGTAAAGATGAAAACATATAGAAACTCAGGAGTTCTTTAGTCTAATTATGTTTTAATCTCTGGAGTATTTTCTTGCAGGCTGGATAGTCTAAGTGCTAACCTTTATGTTCAGTGTCATAGACCCCAGAAAAGGATGGCCGAACTGAACTAGAAGGAGCAAGTTCATGCCAATTTGACTTAAAATCAACATTATTCACAGAAGGGGTCATGAGAAGAGGAGGAGTAAAACAAGGAGTAGGATTTCCTTTAGGGATTTGGAATGAGTGGGAGGATCTATCAAAAGAAATCAGGGTATTGAGAAAAGACTCTATTTTCTGTACAGAAATATCTCGGTTCCTTAACTCTTTATATTTCACTTCCCATTATCTAGGGTAGTTTATTCTCGTCCAGTCAAAAGAAACTAGAGTAGTTTGTTTATATTTATCCGTCTCCACCATGTTGTACAGGTGCGAGCTCTGATGGACCTTAGACGAGAGAGGGGGAAGAGTATCATTCCCAAAGTGGAAAAGAACACAAGCTTTGAGTTGTATGATCTTGGAGCCAGAATCCATTTTAAATCCACGTGGTAATATATATGCTTCAAGTAAATCATAGATATAGGGATCTTCAAGGCTAACATAATACTTAAGAAAAATAGTGCCAGAACACGGGCCATTATGTAAAGGAGAGGTAAATCCTCCGATGATGGCATCAGAAAAATCGATATGCTGAGTGTCTATGCCTGCACACAAAGAAGAAACGGGAAGACATGGGAGAACTAATGGACCAAGGACAAGTTTAATTGCACCAATATGGGCGTACTTATATCCCTGGGTTTTAGCCCAATCTATCTGGGACTTATCTAACAAATTAATATGCACAAGCTCATCTTTATCTGTAAAAGAAACATCAACATAGATAACTTTGATTTGAGTGTGAGTTTTATATTTCCACCATGATAACTTATAAACATCAGAAGGTAAGATGGTTGGTAATTGCCAATTTTCGGAAGGATTTAAATCCTGGATATTGATTATTGAAGAAGATGTATCAGTATCCTATTCAAAAGAGGAACGTCGTCCAGCTAAAGATACGTCTGTATCGTTGTCTATCTAACAGTCTAAGGTTTGAAGCGGGACTAAATCCATTGAAGGGTCCATGTAACACTTACCTTTATCGGGCAGTAAATGGGAAAAATCGCTCACAAGGGTTCCTACAATTCTTAAACAACGGAGGATTTATGGCGCCTATTTATGGCTATGGCCTCACCACAACTCGGACACCCGTTTTTCCAACACAGAACCTTCACTTCAAAGATAAGTAAACAGATGAAATACTGTAAAAGAAAATGCAGAGATACATCAACTCATATAGTAGAAGATAAAAATATAAATGTTGAGACTTACAACACAAAAGGCCAACTGGTGTTGGCTCTGATACCAAATGCCTCCAAGATATCTTTTGGCTTTCTCTGGAAAACTTGCTTGTCTTTCATTAAATATTTCACACTCACTTTACATACATGTTATTAGTTCGTCTTCGGAATGCGGGTTCATATAAGCCTCGATAGTTTTGTACTGAAGAAGGTCAATTAATATGAGCCATGTCACGTTGATATTTTCCCTTTTAAGATTTTAAGGAAATCTTTGATATACCTAATAGGAATATGATGTAAAATTACATGATCAAATTAATTTTTTTATTATCAAATATTAACTAAGTTAAGATATGTATATCAGAATGTAATGTATATAGAGTATTAATGAACTTCATTCATGGTATGGTCCTACCTTTTTGGTTGTGTTATTTTCTTTATTATGTAATGACTTAATTTATTAAGGTTTATCGATGTAAAAAATTGTGGGTAAGTTAAAAAAGATTGCTATAAGATCACATATTTGGAATGGGAAGGAGAATGTGGTTGTGGTGGAAAGATGCAAATTCATGAAATTAATGTTGGTTAGGGAGACATATATATGAATTTCATTGTATTTCGATTTCAATTGGAGTGTAGTGATGCTCTTATACTTGAGGAAGGGTAATTAGAAAATGTTGATTAGTGCAAGGATACTCCTAGAGGCCAAGTGGAACATGTAGAAAAATTTTGAAATTTACTATTTTGGCGACTTGCCAAATTTTCACCGAAACAATCGTAGAAAAATGTAATTTGGCAGTGAAACGGATTGGAGAAAAATGCAATTTGCAGCTGAAACATATCGGAGCAAAACTCGATTTAGTGTCAAAACATATCAAATCTTTTGTTGGTTATGTGCCAAAACTATTGTCTGCGCTGATACAACTATAATGTCTTTATCCAAAACTTACCCTCAGCTTGGTTATACTTGTCTTGCACCTAAAATTAAAAAAGAAGAAGATTTTTTTTTACTTAAATTTGAGCCCACAAACTTGTGATGGTGGCCCGAAACATGTTTCAACACTTATATTTTCTTGAACAAAAGTGATTGTTTCCATGTTAATTTTGGTTTAGGATTGAAATAGGTCAAAGCCTTACCCAATTTAGCTCCGAAACGGTCAGAGCCTTACCCAATTTAGCTCTAAAACGGTCGAGTCGATCAGAGCTTTTGTCCTAATTTGTTTCTGCATCTGCGTGTTTTTGAGTTTGTCTCCAAGTAAATTCAAAGTAAGTATTAGTTTGGATGCCGAGTGTTTCAGCGTAAATCAATTTTTTATCTGAAACACATCACAAGGGTTCATGATAAACTTCCATTAAACACTGATACAATTCTTTCTTATACCGTCAACCATTTATGTTGGGTTATAGAAGTGAATCTATTTAAAATGCGAAATATTATTAACACTTGGTATTTTGAAAAAAGGTTTCGATCCCGTGCTACCCGTTGACCTAGTCATGAGGTGTTAGGTTTTGAAAGCCAATTTAGAAGAGGGAAATCCCATTATGAGTTTTCCCTGACCTCCTTCCCATCGTTCTATTCTTGAGACGCGTGGACAAATAACACTGCCAGGGCGTCTGCCAACTTGGGCACCAACTCAGAAGCACATTCATAGTTCTTCCAAGTAGTACTTTCTTGTTTTATCTAGTAAATTCATCACACTTGGTTTCTTTTGATTTAGCATCAAAGGATTAGGTGAAAACCATTTTTTTCCCTAGTTTTGCAATTGCAATCCATTTAAACCCGACCGCTTCCTTTGAAAGGGAAATTGCAAACCCTAGTTTGTGTCCCTCCTTTTTCTACTCACAATGATCGATTGCGAGTGAGTTTTGGGTTTGGGAAAAAATGTTTTCGGACCCTAACAAGCTATTGAAACATATGCTTAACTAGTTGGAGCATCAAGCAAGATTTCAGTGTAGCCTTCTGCAATATTTTGTTCAAATTGACTGAAGTGAATAAACCCTAACTGAGTAGTTTCCCTCAACAAATTTCAAACGAAAGTTTTACATTTTAAACCCCGAATAGCACATCCTTTACAGTCACGGATATTCAAATTGGGATTGAATCCCTAAGCTTGATGATCCTATGTTGAGAAAGATTGAACTTTGGCACCTAACCTTAAAAGTCACTAAAGAAAGCGTTGATCAGCTAGTTGTCCTTCTATTTAATATTCAACATGGTCATTTTCCTGATAAAATACTTGAGTTGATTCATTGTTTCTGAATGTTTACATGATAGAAGAGTCTTCAAGTTTGCATTTGATTCATGAATAGTTTTTTGTTGAAAACAATGTTATGAATGGATTGATAGCTTAGACATTTTTGGGCTTATATGCTAGTTTCATTTGATGAATCTGATTTGAAATGGAGATGTCTATGAATAAATACCATACTTAGAATTTTCTTGAAACCCTCATGTTATCATTTATTTTCAGACTTAATCTATCTTTTTGTACTGTAAATGGGGACAATACCACTTTTTGATGTTTCTCTCATGTCACGGTATCGAGAGATGACTAAAAGAACCTCTAAGCGCATTGGAGAGGTGGTGGAATCATATTCAAATGTAGAAATGATCTTGGAAACTACTATGGAAACTCAGTTCAAGGATACAAAATCTGCCACGGGAATAGTCCCCGAATATAAGTGGGGAGAACTCTATTACCTTGTAAGGGATCAAAATATACCATACACAACAATAGAGGAGACTATGATATACCAGAATATCAAGAAATACGACCTCTACAAAGATTCCACACGACTAGAGTTGTTCCCATGTTCAAAAGTAATATGTTGGATTCTGCCACATATAGACGTAAAATTTAGAATTGTTTTGGGAGCTAAAGAAAATGGGTTTGCTTCTTTCCATCCCGCACATATAAGCACAACATACAAATTTTCCGTTCCCAAATTCTTCCTAATAGATGAACGGGTAAAGAGTATAAACTTAGACCATTCGGAATGCGCAAAGAAAATGTTACTCCTTGGAAAGGAGTTGATTCAAAGGTCTAGTGGAAAGTATGAAACCAAGAATCTGAAGACTTCATTCAAGGTCGCCGCGATGCTTTTTTGTAGGATATATGGAAAAGAAAATGTGAACATTTACGAAATCAATTGGATTCCGCTAATGTACCACATCACAACACATGATACCATATTCAACTAGGCGGATATCATTTCGGAAAATATGGCTCAGGCTATATCAGAAGCTCAAAAAGGGTTGAAGAAAAACAAGGTTGAATTCTATATGGCATTCTATTTAGTTGATTGAATTCTAATCAAAAAATCCTTTCCCAAATCTAGGATGCCATTGGATTCCAAACGAGACGCCAATTTATGTGGCCTATCAGATCATGTGGTCTCATAAACATGTGAGCTTCTACAAGTTGATCTACGAATAATTTATGATGCCTTTATATCAATTGATTTTCAACGAAGAATCGAATTGTATGCTAGATGCAACATTAGAAGTTATAAGCAAATACAGGGACTATTATTTTACTCTGGAAGGAACTATATCCACATGTAAGGAGGCATGAAGAGTCCTTCATTGATGCCCAAATATGTTACATACTACATCATTTTGAAGGAGGCAATGAGCCAGGTGTTTGTAAATGGTGTAGGACATTTTTTGAATGATCACAAGAAAGCTTCATATCTACCACTCTGTTTGTGGTTGGATCTTATAAATTCAACAAGGTCAAAGGAGCTAAGGGACCTATGAGAGAACTAGAGGTTTATCATTTTGGATAAAATATCTTTGTTAGAAACAATAGCCAGCAAAAAGTAAACATTATTCATTATGCAGGATCAATTTTGAATACACTGATCATTTTTTGAAAGATGAATATGTATATAGAAGGGAAAAGAATATTGTATATTTGAACAAGAGGTTCGGTAAGAAGAGAGAAGCAAGCTCCAACAAGAAAAAAGAAGACTTAGAAAAGGGAACAAAGAAGAAATCTAATGAAGAAGATTTAGCAATAGAAAATGCAAAGAAGTTGAGAGAGGAGGAGCTGGAAAATAAGTTACAAGAAGAGAATCTAGCTAGGTAGAAGGAAGAAATAAGAAAAAGGAAGAAGAAGCTACAAAGGAAAAGAGAAAAGAAGAACAACATAAAGTATACAAAATGGAAGCTGAACAAGAAGAAAAGTGATGGGAAGCAGAAGCACTACAGAAGAAAATAGAAGAAGAAGAAAAATTCAAGAAAGCTATGGAAGAAGAGAAAGTATAGGAAGAAAGTGGGAAAAAGATATGGAGTTATATAATTCCACTAATACTAATACAAAAGTTCCTCTTATGGGGTTCATCTCCCATTGGTTGAGCTTGGACTCATGCCATTTATGCCATCAAAGCATCACTTGGTCGAAAAACTCAAGAATATATTTTTTGACCCAAAGAGAAAGACAATTATAAAAAGAGTAGATAAAATATTGAAGATAGCTACACAACAAAACATCGTGACAGTATAGGAAAGCACAATGGTGGAAGGCACACATAAAGACCCAAAATTTAAAACTTCAATCAATGTTGATGTTGCTCAAGCAAATGCATATAATATTGGCAAGCTGACTTAGGATTTAGAAAGGAGAAAGTCCAAGATGATAAAACTAAAGGAAAACTTGGTATAAGATTGTAGTGAAGGAATAGAGATGAGAAGGCAGTCGGATGCTCTGGAGTTAGAAAAGGAAAAAATATTGCACATTATTCAAAGTCTTGAAGATGGAAAGGACTCTTTGAATGTACACGTAGTAATAATGGAAGGGGAAAAGACTGATTTTTAGGATCAAATAAATGCATTACAGGAAAAGGAAGCTCGACTAGACCATCATATAGAGACTCCAACAATAGAAAGGGAGCTTTGCAGGCTCATATAGATGAATTAATGAGATATAAGGAATCCTTGATGGAGCAAATTAAATATGCTCAAGCACAAACACAGGACCTGACACCATTTTATGAGCATGCTTCAGAACTACAGAGACAATCATTTTACTCTCAAGAATTGATCACTGAGCAAACTTACGAGTTAAAGGAGATGGTTACCATATTGAAGCAGATTTCTAAGGAAGCTTCAACTGTAAAACATAAACTAGTAGGAATTTATGATAAAATAAAACATTTAATTTTCTGGAATGGGAAAGCTAAAAAAATACCTGCACATCTGCCAAAAAGGACCACTGCTGAGCTAAAATTGAACATAGCACTCTTGGAGAGTTGTCGAAAGCTAGAAAAGAAGATACATAATGAAGTACGAAAGTCAGTCACAAAGTGTGAAGATATTTATCAAGCCATATGCAAATCATTTTATAAATGTCATCTTCCATCTCCTAATGCCATTGACGAGCTAACACCAAAGGAGAAACATGTAACAGAATTAAGAAATATCATGAATGAAGACATTGATTATATAAAGAAGATGCAATCAGTCACTACATAAGACCTTCAACAACATATTGGAAAAGCTACTATGAATGCCTATTTTTTAGAAGGTAACAAAATTGCAGCAAAGGGACAGATGGATATTGTTAAAGAATTATATGTCTATGAAATTGATTTGAAATTATTATAGCCCCAACAACTAAACGTAGTATCTTATGAAAGTGATCTTTGGAATGATTAGATCCAAATTCAAGAGAACATACAATCTAAGTGATGTAATATTTGAATTTTATTTTATTTTAGCTAATTTTGATTATAGCCAAAAAAGGACAAATTCTCGAAAAACCAAGAGTTGGGGGAATACGAAGTGATAATTCATGTCAAGACAAATTTTGTAAGGATAAATAGGAGAGAATAGAATAGAAAGAGGCTTTTGGTTGTTGTAATAGTGGACGAGTACCATCTTGTAAGAGAACTATTTTTTCTGCTAGTGAGAAAGGATTATTGTGCTAGTGAAGGCATAAATAGAATGTTGCATGGGATTACATGAATGAATGTACATAATTACTTCTTCATTTTGTTCATCTATATGTGGTAAGATTTTCCTATTCTATTGGATTGTTCTAATGGTATGTGAATTATTTTACTGTTCATGATTATGAAATGCAATCTTTTGTGTGATGATGAGTAATGAATGAGTCAATGTTATACCAAAGCTATCTTTGTGTGAATGAGAAACTGTGGTAGTGAATATATTTGTTTCAATAGTTAACTGTTTAGGTGATAATAAACAATTACAGTCATTACTCTAACTTTAATTTTGCTTCTTGCAAGGATAAACTAGATTAGATAGGTTAAAGTTATGTATTTTGGTAGTGTAGTTTTAGCTGATTGGTAAGACAAAGGTGATAAGACGAGACGTAAGAACCTACGCATCACCATGTGAGGCCTCTGTCTTATGATCAAACCTATATAGATAGGATTATGCACAGTTAGAATTAGGATATTTTCATTTTCATTGCCTCATAACAAAACCTAAACAGCGGATCGAGCCATAACTGGTAAAATTAACTCAAAGCATATCTTATGGTAGTTGGACCGTAAACCGGACAGATTCGCCATTCTAAACAGTGAATAGTCTAATTGGGAATTTTCATTGGGGAGAAACCCTACTTTCGATGCAAGGATTTTTCCAGGAGTCAACGGATTTGGCACTCTAAGGAGGGCATCCAATGTATGGCTGGTAGAGGATGTCCTTTCTCTCGAGGAAATTTCTCTAGGTCTCCATTTGAAACAGCTCAACCAGAAGATCCCATTCCTGAAATTGAACAAGAAACTAACTATAACGAAAATCCTAACTCTAAAACTGAGCACATTGAGCACTTATATGTTGTTCCCCATTAAGAAGTAGATAGTTTTAGGAGATATACCAGGTCTTACGTTAGGAATCTTGGAGGATTACCCATAGTTTTTTTATTACCTAGAAGAAGTACTCCTACAAGAAGAGCTATGCAAAAGAATAACTTTGTTCTTATTGAATATGTTAGAGTTTGCACTTTAATTCAAATTAACTAGGATATTTAACTGAAAGAAAAACAAGCACAGCAAAAACAATAGACACAATAGTTTTCCTCGGGAAAACCATAAAGGAGAAAACCCCGCAACTTCCTCAAATATAGATTCATCACTAATACAATATCAAGAAAAATGGAAAACCAAAATATAAGATGTCTTCTGCAGCTCTCTCGCTTTCTTCTCCAGCAAACTTGAGTGAGTGAGAGGTGTTTCCAAATGAGAGAGCAAGCTGTCTATTTATACTTTATGTTTGGGTTACCTTTTTCCTAATTAGGTCGGCTTGACTAACTTGATTGGGCCAACCTATCCTAAGTAGACTTAATAATACAATTTACATTTATCTTTTGGGGTGCTATTGCCTCGACTTACAATGGATGTTTTACCTCAGTGACCTAGCATGACCAAACATAATAATGACATCCCAAAATGGAGGAAAAACATCTATGTCGAAAGTACATGTAAAATACAATAATAAATATAAATATAAAATACAAATGAATATCTTCTGAAGTTACATTTACAACAACACTCCCTCTTAATTAGGAAGGTATTATCTCACCACAATCATCATCATTCTCAACACCTATTCTGGAAAATGTCATCATCGCTGGATCATCTTCAATGTTGGAACATCATCATCAACATTGGATCATCATCGTCATTGTTGCGGCAATCCTCATCTTGTTGATCATTGATTAGTGACATATCTCGAATCTATCTGTCATAAGAAGTGATAAAGAGCCATCCCTTTTTCATGTTGGATGTAGGAAAGCTCTCATCTAGGTATTCATAATCTCTACAAGCAAGTCATCAAGTAGGTACATCCCATGACTACAAATTACATTTCCACGGCAATCACTTGTGTCTCCTATTGTCATCTCATCGTATTTAGATAATCTCATCATCACACGGAGAGTATCCCAAATGCACACCTCATGCCCAACAGACCACTTGTGTCTCCCACCTAGTGGGTACCTAAGTCACCTGGCACGGGGACACAGGACATGAAGGACACGAAAATACGACAGTCCGACACGGACACGGTGACCCCCGAAATCAAGACATGAAGGACACATTTTATATACATATATATATATATATATATATATTAAATATATTAAAATTTAAAAATATATACATATAGATCCAAAAATCTTTAGAAACAAGAACATTTACAAATATTCAATAGAAATTAGAATAAAAACACATTAATGATTACACATTGTCATTCACAAATCATGATTCACGAATCACAACACATTTCCATTTGTCATTCACAAATCACAATGAATTATGAGACACATAGATGCAAGTTGGAACCATATTTCTCATTAAGGCATCAAAATCAAAATGTATACATATATGTCAGAATGCCACTAGGCACTGGCAAATTCCAAATAGACTAATAGTAAATACAAAAAGGGGTGGATCAAGATGGGAGAATCCCATATGTCAGTAGTCCTCCTCCATTCCCAAATCAACATACTTACATTGCCACTGCCCTGATCATCATCCTCCTCCCCCTCCTCCTCCTCTTTGCCCATCTGACGATCTGCATCTGCTGTTGTGGATGATGACCCCTTTATACGATCACTATCATCAAAAGTGACAGGATCTAGCAGTATATCATTAAGATCCATGTTGGCTAATGCCAACTGAGTACTGTTGTCCAAACCCATATCATCAGGAAAGACATCCCACATCTTTTTCTTTCCCTTCACCCACTCCTCCTTCTTCCTGTAAATAAGACGAAGGTTGGAGTGCACATACACCATCGAATCTGCCATGGACTGCTCTTCTTCACACTGTACAAGTTCCCATATGTGCTCCAATTCCTCTCACAACAAGAGGATGATGTAACTTGAGAGATGACCCTCAACGCTAACTTCTGTACAATAGGGGTTGTTTCCCCATGAGTTTCCCACCAAGCATAGGGTTTCTTACCCCCCTATCTCTAAGCACATCATAGCCTCCAAATATCCCAATGCCAGTGGAAAAATATACAAAGCCCTCCTTTGCCTCCTCAAGCATGTCTCTATCCTGAAATAGCCATCTAAGTGATATCTTCCTCCCATGTGCAATCTCTGCATCCATGTGAGGAGGGACTCTGTGTGAGGCCCCTGATCCACCAGTGAGCCACTCCTGAGTGTAGAACTTGATTTTCAAGGAGTGGACCAAGCAATGCAAAGGTGTGCAATTCTTATCCCATCTGGAGATAAGAATATCCTGAATAATGGTCCATAAGTTCTCTGCCAATGTCCCATACTCGGGACACTCATTCTCCATGACAATGGACCTCATGGACTCAATCATGGAATCCCACCCCTCATAATTCTCTACTAGGATGGGCTGGTTCATGTCTGCAAACCGCAACAAATAAATTATTGGCTTCATGATGTTAATGCTAAGATCTACCGTGTCCCACCAACCATCATCTAACACCGTGTCCTTCACCTTTTGTGAAGCAGCCTGATCAGTCTTTCTCCAAAAATCCCAAAACTCTTAAATCACCATGGACCCAAGAGCGGTTTTGACCTCCCTCAACCTCTTGAGCATGATGAATGAGGAAGCAAACTGAGTATCTGCAATCTTCAGCAACGAAAGTTGTGTGTATTGTTTGTAGATGGTGAGGGAATTTGTGTGGTTTTGTATAAAGTTACGGATATGGCGTGCATCCTCAATAAGGTTTCCAATCCATGTCACATCCGAAGCAATGGATTTCAGTGCTAAATTCAAGGAATGGACAATGCAAGGTGTCCAAAAAACCTGTAAGAGCAATAAAAGCATGTATCAATGACTCTACAACACTAACATTGCAATGACCAAATTCAAACAATGAGCAAATTAGAAATGAAAGGTGTCCAAAATGAACATACATGTGGATATTTAGCTTCCACAATCATGCCAACGGCCTTGCAAATAGGTGCATTGTCCATGATGATTTGTACACATGAATCAACACCTACTTCTTCAATGGTTTTGATGAATAAATCACCCATATACTGTGCATCCTTATATTTCCCAAGAGCATCCATCGCTTTCAAGAACAACGGTCCATTTTGGGAAGATACCATGAAATTGATGAGTGGATGCCGTGTTGGATCCATCCATCCATCAGAAACAATACTCACACCACATGAGGGCCATGTTGTTCTAATTGGCTCAAGTATTTTATCTACCTCCTTCTTTTCTTTAACCAACAATGTGGTTCTAAGCTTCTCTGAACCAGGAGGCACATAACCACTTGGAGCTCATTCCAAAATAGTTCGAACCATCTCAAAATACAATGGTGACTGTGCAACATTGAATGAGATGAAGTTGAGTTAGAAGAAAAATGAAATGGTAAGGTCTACCTCTTCTCACGCCTCTTGTTGGAAAATCCTATCCATTGGACCACCTGTAGATTGCCTCTTTCTTGTTTGATAAGTATCCCCTCCCATGAATGCTAGGTGGATATGGAAGCTTGGTGCTAGAGGAATTCCTCAAAAATGGAAGAGGATCATCCTCTTTTTTCTTGCTTGCTGCTGCCACCTTCCCTAAGCCAACATGATCCTCTCTTTCCATATCCCTCTTTTGGTTAACACTCACCACTTTGCATGAAGAAATCCCACAAGAAGGAAGGGTCAACAAATGGCCCTTAACCCGGAAATATGTGCTCTTGAAATCATGCTTGCAAAAATTGCATCTCCAAGACACATTGCCTCCCCCACCAAGCTTTTCCCTGGGCCCATCTTTCCTTGTCACATACTTCCACAAAGGGTATTTTTTTTCTTGGGCTTGTTGTCTTGCTAAAACAGGGTTAAATGGAGCCATAGAATGAGCTCCACTAGCAGTCGATGGAGCACTTAACGGAGCAGGAGAACCGCTTGTGCTTGGTGGAATAGGAGGGGAGGCACTAGATGGTGCATTTACCCCTTTCCTTTTCCCCCTACCTCCTACCCTAGCTGATTGAGACATTCATTTCTTGTGTGATGGTTGAGCTTGCAATCCTCTCCACAAATCCACCGGAATGCACTTGGAATCACTTGGAAACAATGGATAGCCTTCAAATAACCTTCACCTACACATACAAATCACTCTCAACCAATTACTTCCTTGCAAATGACAAAAAGAAACCCAAAAATTTGTTTTAAAGAAAACCCACCCGCCCTTTCCGTGCTTTACGTGTCCTGTTTTTGGGACTTGTGTCCGATAGTCAGCTACATGATCTCATTTCATGTCCGATTCAAATTTGAATCGTGTCCTGATTTCAAATTCAACAGAAGATCGAATCGGACATGAATTGAGATCGAATCGTATCCGATTCAATCCCCATGGGACATGGGGGGCCTTTAGGACGAATCTGGTTTCTTAGGTGGGTACATCCCAAGAGAACCCCAGGTGCATTATGTCTCTCAACATTCATCCCGCATCTACAACATGGGAGTGCATCCTAGGAGCACCCCAGGTGCATTACGTCCCAAGGACCACCTGCATCTTCCACCATGCGAGAACCATCCTAGGAGCACACAAAGTGTCTTTGTGACTGATGTACCTCTCAGTGTATCCAGCATGGGAGTACATCCTAGGAGCACCCCAAGTGCATTACGTCGCAAGGACCACCTACATCTTCCACCATGCGAGAACTAGCTCTAATGCATCTGCATCTTCCGATCTTATCAATCCCTCTTTCAAGGAACCTCGATCTGGATAACACCAAGCCTCTCTCTGAAGTATTCAAACTTCACTATGGCTAACGGATTGGCCAACACATCGTATATTGGCTCATCTGTCACCACATACTAGAGATTTACTACTCCTCTCTGCACCATATCCTGGATATAGTGGTGCTTGATCTCAATATGCTTCGACTTGTCATGGAACACCGAGTGAGTCAGAAAAATTCACGCAACTCTGGTTGTCACAGAAGATACAAGTCGCCTCAAGCTCAAGATCAAATAAATATTTTAGTAGCTTTCGAAGCCATACTTTCTCACAACTAGCCGAACAAGCTGAAACATACTCTCCTTTGGTTGTAGTCAGTGCCACGCATGACTGCTTCCTGCTAAACCAGGAGATCATACTATATCCCATACTGAAGCAACATCCTAAAGTGCTCTTCCTAACTGTGGCACTTCCTTCCCAATTTGAATCAGCATAACCATGCAGGTTAATCTTCTGATTCTCCTCATACTTGATCCAATACTCAACTGTACCCTTCAGGTACCTAAATATATGTTTTGCATCCGTCAAGTGAACATGTCTTGGATCCGTCAAGAATTGGCTCAAGGTGTTCACATATTCCTGGCCTCGTGTTCGTTAGGTACATCAATGAACCAATCATCTATCGATACATCGTGGCATCAATTGTCTCTAATGAATCATCACACAGTATCTTCAAGTTCGATGCCATTGGTGTGGCCATTTCCTTGCACTCCATCATTCTGAACCTCTTCAAAATATCCACTGCATACTTTCCTTGACCAAGGAAGATCCCATCCGTATTCTCCCACACCTCCATGCCTAATAAATAATGCATCATCCCCAGGTCCTTCATCTCGAACTCTATGACAAACTTCCTCTTTGTATCTGTAATGAGCTCATCCTCACCTATCAGAAACATGTCATCTACATATAGCAGAGGTATCACTGGTCTTCTGACTTCAACCTTGAAGTAAAGGTTGGAATCTGCTTTACTCTTGGTAAAGCCTAATCTCATCAGGAATCTGTCCATCCTACCGTACCACATCCTGGGTGCCTACTTCAATCTATACAAGGCTTTCTTTAACTTGCACACATGAGTTTGTCTGTCATGTGTCTCAAATCCCATTGATTTCTCCATGTACACTTCCTCTTCTACAACACCATTCAAGAATGTTGTCTTGATGTCCATCTGGTGTACCTTCCATTTCATTACTGCAGCCAATGCAAGTATAGATATCATGGAGTGTATCTTTCTACAGGTGCAAATGTTTTTTCGTAGTCTATGCCTTCTTTTTGGGAGAAACCATGTGCCAAAAATCTTGCCTTGTGTTTTTCAATGCTACCATCTGCAGCATGCTTGATCTTGTAGATCCACTTTGAAGTCACAACAGACTTCCCTTTTGGTCTCAGAAATATCTCCTAGACATCATTCTTCATAATCGACTGGTACTCCTTGATCATGGAATCCTTCCATTCCTTCTTCTCTTTTGTTTCTTCATAGTTGGAAGGTTCTTTTTCAATGATGTCACATAGCAAGGACACATAGTTGGATTATGGTCAGGGTCTCTTTCTTTCTCTGTGCATCCCCTCTGGAGCGTCATACTTCTCTGCATATTGGATTGCTTTGCATGCCCATGCTGGTCTTATTTTGTGGGAGTTATTCTCATGAGGTGGATCTACAGGTTCTTGTGGTTCTGCCATGTCGCGGCATTCTTGAATTGTCTTTTCCATAACTATGTATGTGGTTTAGGTTCTTCAGTTTCTTCATCTTGAGTCTTGACTTCATAAATATCCTTGAATGTTATAGTTGAATCATTGTCACTTGTTCTTCGAAACAAGTCTCTCTTGTAGGTGATGGTACACGATCTTTCCTCCAGTTCAATTTAGTTGTGTGGTTAGAAACATTTTATAAATTTCAAAACAAATTCTTATGCATAAATACATAGGTCACACAGTCATGAAACTATCTTAGCCAATGATTCAACACAACATTCATCCATATCATGTATTCATACGGTAACTTTCTATATTCCTTCCATCTCTACCAGAGCATTATTAAGAGCGAGCACTACTCCCAACATGTCAGCAAAGAGGTTTCATTCTAGATAAGTAGCAATGGAATGTTGTATAGTACCATAGGACACTTAGTCGTTACTTTCATATTAGTAGTATTATGTGCATCAATGCAACATGTATAATACACATCCTAACTCTAGGAACATAAGTATGTACATGACTGAACAATATCATTTAAGTAATTAGATATACGATAAATGACAATTCAAATACTTATCTTTGTTTGGTTTTTGGGTGGACTCCCTCTTGATCTTTTCTTCCTTGCAGGAACTACTGGAGTCTCTAACAGTGTGCTCTACTTCATTGTTTGATTTTGAGGACCTGTGCCTTTCTTGCTTATGATCAAAAATTTTGAGCAAGTATTCTACATTGTAGATCACTTGTTCTTTGTACTGGAGTAGACTCTATGTGCCCCTACTTTTGTATATTAACTAATGCTGAGTTGGATGAGAGGTTCTTCCATATTGATTTTTTTTTTACGGAGTCCAACTTTGTAGGAGCTTCTCCTACTCCTTTCATGTAATATTGAAAGTCATCTCTAGGTTCACCTTATGAGGTGTAACTTTCTGAATGAACCCTTGTAATTTATTACAATACATATTCTTCATCACTTGAAGAATCATCCTTTTCTTCTCTGGTTCTTTTCCTTAATGGTTCTTCATCTTCAGCAGTGTGAGCATGATGGCTCTTCTTGTAGGTCTTGCTAGAGGATCCTTGGTTCCTGAGACGATTTCTTGAATAGTGTCCTTTATCATCACATGTGAAGCAATTGATATTATAGAGGTCTCTTCTAGGTCCATGATTCATATTGGGCCTTCTGGATATTTTGTGATGATGTTCCTCCCTCTTGTTATGATTTCTCTTTGTGTGAGCAGTTAGAGCTTGGTCATCATCAACTCTCATATTCTCTTCTATTGCTACTAGTCGAGCTTTTTCTTGGGTACATTCTTCCCATAGTCTAATGAAGGTGATCAACTTCTTCCTAGCACATATTCCTTTAATGAATGAGTCCCATGATCTTGGGAGACCATTCAAGGTGGTCATAATGATATCTCCTTCTTCTAGTTTTTCTTCAACTGCTTCAAGTTGTTCCTTGATTTGAGAGACCCCTGTGAAGTAGGATTGCATGGTCTCTAAGTTTAGAATATTCACATTCTTGAGCTAGCTCCTTAAGACTGTCACATTCTGATTTATGTTCTTTCCTTCGAATAAATTCATCGAAGCATTGGACATATCCTTGGGTGTATTCAAGGATGTTACATGGGGGATGAGATGATATTTAATGGAGTCTGCAATAATTCTCTTGGCCTTGACCAAGCTCTTCGTTTGGATAGCCTTTGATTCATCTCCCTCTCGTGTTTGAACCTCTTCACTAACATATTTGTCCAAATCATTTTCTTCAAGGACAAGAGAGATCCTATACTTCCATGCTCAGAAGTTGTCAGCTCCCTCAAGCTTGGTGTGGTGAGTCATTTTGGAATGAGAACCTTAAATGAAAATAACAGATATTTAGGTCTTACCAATTTGAGATGCCCAACCTACTTCTCGAGCTGGCTGGCCTAGGGTTTGTTAGAGAAACCCTAATTTTCCAAAGTTGGAATTTTGAACTTTTGCTTGGATAGAAAGATGTGCCACCAGAAGGCGAGTTGAGAAATGTACTCCTTTTCCCAAATCTGTGGACATAATTGCAAAATAACGGATGCCCTAGTTTTCCCCCTGGCAGTAGTGATAGGGCCAAAAATGAAAATTCTCGGTTTTGAATTCTACTTTCACAGGAACATCCACCCTCCTAGGTCGAGTTGAATTGACCTCCTTCCAGGATGATATGTGGAGGAAAGTGCCCGGAACAGGAAGCCCTAGTTTCTCCCCGCACTAGTGACTAAGTCAAAAATAAAAATTCTCCAAACTGAGTTCTACTTCCTCCAAAATATGCACCCTCTTAGGGAAAGTTAGCCTATCCTACTTTTTCAGATGATCTGTGGAGAGAAGACCTTGAACTAGGAAGCCCTAGTTTCCCGCTGCTGCATAATGCCTTATTTTTAGGTTAGCTCTGATATCATGTTAGAGTTTGCACTTTAATTCAATTTAACTAGGATCTTTAACTGAAATAAAAACAAGCACAACAAAACACAATAGACGCAATAGTTTTCCTCGAGGAAACCATAAAGGAGAAAACCCCACAACTTCCTCAAAGATAGATTCATCACTAATACAATATCAATAAAAATGGAAAACCCAAATTTAAGATGTCTTATGCATCTCTCTCTCTCTTTCTTCTCCAGCGAACTTGTCTTCTCTCTCTTCTTATGCTAATTTGAGTGAGTGAGAAGTGTGTCCAAATGAGAGAGAAAGCTCTCTATTTATACTTTATGTTTGGGTAACCTTTTTCCTAATTAGGTTGGATTGAATAACTTGACTGGCCGACCTATCCTAAGGAGACTTAATAATAAAATTTACATTTATCTTTTGGGCGCTATTTCCCCGACTTACAATGGAGGTTTTACCTCAGTGACCAAGCATGAACAAACATACTAATGACATCCCCAAATGGAGTTAAAACATCTCCTTTGGAGGTATAAGTAAAATACAATAATAAATATAAATATAAAATACAAATGAATATCTTTCGAAGTTACATTTACAACAACAGAATCATTGAAAGAATTGGTTGATTTATCTTTACAAGAAATACCATATCCTATCAATCAATTAAGACCATCTTCTCCATAGTCAGTCTCTTCTCGACACATATAGTCACCCCCACACTCACCTCCAAATTATCCTCCTCATTCACCTCCTCTTATTTGAAATATGGCTCATAATTTTAACCAACCACCAGCTTGGAGAGCAAGAGGAACATTGAATTTACCAGCTCCTTTACTTGACATTCCTAAATATCTTGAGTGGGTGTTGCCTAAGTTTGATCCCGAAAAAGGAATTTATGCAGATGACCATTTAAAGAGTTTTTATCTGGCATTGAATTTATTGGATGTGGAACATGAAGATGTTGTGTGTCGTCTATTCCCTTATATGTTTGAACCTAAAGCTTCATCTTGGTTTTTTAGTTTACAAATTGGTTCTATAGCTGATTGGGATAGTTTTGAAAAGGTATTCTTAAGTAAGTTTGTTGAACACCGAACATTAGCTTCCCTTATGAAGAAGTTATTGTCTCTTAAGATGGATAAAAGGGAAAAAGCGAAGGACTTCAATCAAATATTTACCATGGTTTTGAACAAATTTAGTGCTACTACAAAACCTACTAAAGAATCCTTAATTGAATATTATACTACTACATTACATCCATCTCTAGCTATGTTTGTTAAACGTTCATGCAAAAATAATTTAACAAAGAATTTTGAAGAAGCTAAAAAGTTCGAAACAAACATGAATACTATTGTGAAACATGTTGTGGAAACATAATACAAACCTGTGACATCCAAGAAACCATTGTTATTGACTAAACCTTCTGAAGAATCAACAACCGATTTAGAAAGTATAGGAAAACCGGTTAAAAAATTATCCAATAAGGTAGTGGACTTGGAGAAAGAAAACTAGCTTGTCAACAAGAAAACCCTTTAAACCTTTTTACAAGAAAAGAGAAGAAAGTCCAAAACCTACAACAAATGAAACATTTGTTCTTAACTTGAATGAAGTTGGTATGGATCATTTCTATACATTTCATCAAGACCATCATTCTGAGAAGACTTGTCCACAATGGATAAACTCCATGAGTTTGGTAATGAATCAATTGTTGGATAAACAAATCCTAGATCAAGAAGATAATGATAAAGTTCAATCAAATGAAACAGAATATGATAATGAAGAATTGACACTCGCTTTATGGAATTGGGCACCGAATCTTGATTTGGAAGATGAAGAAGAAATAGATGAAATGAAAATATCATCAATTGATTATGCAACTAGGAGTAAAGGGATGGTTGATGATCACAACATATCACTCCCAAAGGGAAAAACAAGTAGTGCTACTATCAAAAATCATAGTAAAACTAATGTTGAAACCCAACCACCACAAAAATTGACAGAGAAAATACCTAAGAATCCATCGGAAGTTGTAAAAGGATCATCTTCTCTGACTCGTAAAGAAACAACCCCTTCATCAAATAGTCCAAATATAGGTGGAAATATTGGAGGAAATCACAATACGGGGTATTATATACTTGAATATATTAAGAAAACTAAAGCTAATGTATCTTTATTTGAAATGTGCAACTTGCCACAGCAAAGAAAGAGATTGTTAGAATATTTTGATATAAACGCAACACCAAGTAACTCTGCCAATAAAGATAAGAAACAAGTCATTATTGAATTAGATCCTGAGATCAATGAAACTAGTATTGGTGGAAAATCTAAATTTCAGACCCCACCTTTTTTGCTCACTTTTGAGATATTTAATTACTATATGTGCACAATTTCTTGGTGGATTCATGAGCTTCATCTTACATCATTCCACTTCCAATTTGTAAAAAGATTAATGGGAATCCAATTTCATCTCCCTATAGGAACATTCAACTTGATAGATCATAAGTCAAAGTAATAGGAGAAATGAAGAATGTTTTAATTAGATTGGATGTTGATTCAAGGGTCTGTCAATTCATTGACATAGTTGTGGTTGATATCCCAGAGGCTTATGGATTTATATTAAGTAGAGATTGGTCAATTAAATTAAATGGTTATTTCGCAACTGACTGGTCTCATTTGTGGCTACCTTATCAGAACAATCAGAACCAGATTAAGGTACTAAGAGAACCACACATGAAATTCAATGTGACTGAGTTTGAAGGAAAGAATGAACCAGTTAACTTTTTCGTACTCTATGTGAGGAAATTATTTCTTGGAAATGGAACCTGGATGTTACCAAACTAAAACTACTTGCCATGATTCAAACACATAGTCAAGTCTCCTTCAATTTTCACGGACTGATGAAATTAAATGTAATATAGTAGAATTCGTCACTAAACTAGATATAAATATTAGTTTTGATAGAGTAGAAGTTAAATTTTGGAATTTATATTTTGATGGCTCCAAGACATAGGAGGGAGCAGGAGATGGTTGTGTTCTCGTAGGTACTCAAGGAAAAATATAACTTATCTCCTATATATTAGAATTTCAATGCACCAATAACATAAGTGAATATGAGGCCTTGATTCAAGGACTTAAAAAGGGTATTGATTTGAATGTTAAAAATTTTAAAAAAATTGGTGATTCTGAGATAGTTGTCAGGAAAGTAAGAAACAATATTCATTGCTTATCTCCAGACACTTGAAAGGGTATCAAGATGAGGTATGGAATTTGATTTCAAACTTTGATGTTTTCAATATAGATTATATTCCTAGATTACATAATTATACTGTTGATTTATTAGCTACTTCTTCTTCTCGTTTAATTCCCCTTAACGATAAATGTTCTATTGAATTGGTTTTTAGATCATATGTCCTGGATAATGTTACTAATTGGAGAGTATCCGATGATGATGAACAAATTATTGACTTCTTAACTAATGAAAACATATTAAAAGGATCGATTATTGATGAAGCTCAACATCAGTTGAATCTGGAAGATAGGAATGAAAATCGGAGCAATGGAAATTTTATTCCAAAAGGAGTACGCACTTTAGAGAAACTATTCGATCTATAGCATAAGTTGTGAAATCCAACCAATGTCAAGACAAATAGTTCTCCCATGCAATATGAATTGGTGAATCTAGGAATGGAACAAGAACCAAAATATGTCAATTTAGGAAAACGTTGTTCACCTAGTGAAAGGCATAAGTTCATCAAACTATTCCAACAATATAAAGATGTATTTTCCTGGAATGATGACAATTTGAAGAATTATGATGCAAGCATCATACAACATGTGATTCTAATCAAACAAGGTGCTAATACTTTTTCAGAAGAAACTTCGAAAATTTCACCCTACTTTAGAGCCGCTTATTCAGAAAGAATTGAAGAAGCTATTAGATGTGAAGATCATTCTCAAGGTTAGACACTCTGAATGAGTGGAAAATCTTGTGCTTGTATGGAAAAGTTTTGGTGAAATAATATTGTGTATGGATTTTTGGAATTTGAATAGAGCATCAGATAAAGACAATTATCTTTCCGCCTATGGAGAAAATTTGCAACTGGTATCAGGCTTAGTAATGTTCTCCTTGCTAGATGGATTTTCAGGATATAACTAAGTGTTGGTGGTCGAAAAGGATCATCTTAAGACAACTTTCCGTACAAAATGGGGAACTTTTTCTTACAAAAGAATGCCATTTGGCCTTATGAATGTTGGAGCCACATTCCAAAGGGCCATGGATATTGCATTTCGAGGATTAATTGGCCACAGTGTTGTTGTTTATTTGGATGATGCCACAATATTCTTCAAGAAAAGGGAGGACCATGTTTTTCATTTGAAACAAATTTTTGAACGATGCAGAAAGTATGATATATCTCTTAATCCAAAGAAAAGTGTATTCATTGTTTTAGAAGGGAAACTGTTGGGACACACCATCTCAAATAAGCGAATATCGATTGACCCTGAAAGGATACAAGCTATACTTCAGATTCACATGCCCCATAATAAAAAGGAAATGCAATCATTTATGGGAAAAATCAACTTTGTTCAAATGTTGGTACCAGATTTTGCACAAATTGTAAAACCTTTGCAACAAATGGTAAAACAAGACATGCAATTCAAATGGGATGAGACAAAGAAGAATTAAGCAATATTCTTATTATGCAGTCCAGATTCTTTTTATCACGCTCTTTATGTTTTTTATCTGCAACTACAATAGATTATTATACTATAAATTTTCCTTTTATCATGGATGATTTTTAAGGCCTATTGAATTCTAGGGCACTCTTGATTCTTATGGCTCATTCGATGTTGTTAGGGTTTTTATCTATCCTATGAGTATTTTTTTTCATGAAATCATTATAGATATTAGAAGATATGATTTATTTTATGCCTTGTTGTGTTTATACGTTGTTAGTGGCTGCTACTCTTGATGGAGAGATGCCACATGGTTTTTATATATTCAAACTAAATTTGACCCAGTTGTTTAAAATATGCTTTTATTAGGACCTTGCTCTACAATTATTATTGGACTTGAGGCGTTCATGAGAGTGTGTATGTTCATTTTTTTGTATGTTATTGTTGATGTTTGGGATATTGTAATATAACTGATTGCACATTGATTATAATGGTGGGGATACAGTTGAATGGCAATTATTTTCGCATTGTCTTCATGTATAGTTGTCCAAAGAGTTTTAGTAAATTCTTTTATTTGTATTTAGAAGTTCGTGACTAGTAGATTTTTTTATTTGTATTTCCATGTTCGTCAATTTTATCTGTAACCTAAATTTTTTGGGTTTGGTATTTGTTTTACCGTATTTTGTTTTTTGTAAGGGTCATTTGGAAGTAAAATGTTTTTGTTGATTTGTTTTGATGTGTAATTGTTATCATCATCCACACATTGATCTAGTTATGTATGATGAATGTATGATTTAGTTGGAACACGATACTTCATTTCCATCATGACTATATATAATATGTATAAGGCATGTTTTACCTTAAATGTAGACATTCTACTATTTGATATCTTTTCTTTTGCATTCAATGACGATGCTAAACTAGTTTTACAACATGTTGCATGCTTTTGAAAATTTCAAGGACATGGATACAAACACCACCTCAGTTTATCTAAGAAAAAGTAGTCTTTAAAGGAGTAATTCTAATTATATGAGTGATGATGCATTAATCTACTTTCTATTCCTAGTAGTGTATATTCTTATTTCTAATAACCCTTGCAAATTTCTAACTAACTCTAAAAATTATAAATCAAATGACATAATTCAGATTTTGATTTTCAACAAAAGAAAGGAAAAAGTGGTATTCCTATCTATAAACAAATACGTAGGTTATTTTATTTTTTAGAGGGCGGATTCAAAATGGGATATTTGGAAAATAAACTAATTGGGAATTCATACACTATATTAAGGTTGCGAGTCTCGATAAGACTCCATGTTGTAATAATGGTTCATGGGTGCCATAATCACTCCACAATGTAGAGTGTCCAAATATATTAGTTTTTTATTCTGTTAATATTTGAGCCCCCACATGTCCATTGGATCATTAAGGGACGAGACAAAAAGTGGAGTCCCCACTTTCCATGAATCTAGTGAGTGCAATTGTATTTCACCGAAACCTTTAGTCGTGAGTGACCGACTACTTCTTATGAAATGAATAAATAAATCCATCCTATCCTCATTCATGTGTTTGTTCATTCGAGAGTCTAGAAGTCGAGAGAATATAGAGTTGAGCTATGGTATATGATCTTCTATTGCACTACCTTAGTAATATGTAGAATCAAAACTTGAGTCTTACTGGCAAAAAATTGACCAAGATGTTACAAGTTTTTATAATTTGATGAAAGATTCACCAAGTTTTTACAATACTTTATAATTCAGTGAAATATTTGCCAAGATTTTACAATATTTTATAATTTAGTGAAAGATTCGCCAAGATTTTACAAGATTCTATAATACAATGAAAGATTAGCCAAAAAATTATATATACATATTATATTATTGATAAAATAGCCTTCAAATTTTCCTGTATATCGGGGAGATTCACCCATTTATTATACATATAAATTTGAGGGGGGTTCTTTAAATTATCCCTATCCGGATGTAGATAAACAAGCTTATATTGTGTTCAAAGCTGTGAAACAGTTCATAACCTATATTCTAAAAAACAGAACTAAAGTCATAGTACCTCATCCGACTATCCGATCATTCTTTGTACAAAAGGAATTGGGTAACCGCATTACAAGAATATGATTTAGAGTTTAAACCCGCTAATATTTTCAAAGGTCAAGGATTATGTATGCTAATTACTGAAAATTCAAATGAAGAAATGAATGGATGGAACAATGATCCTGAGATGAATTTAATAGAGGTTTATTCCATTCGCACTACTCCTGATTCATGGTATCGAGATCTAGTGTATTATCTATAGCATGGATACACTCTAGAAAATTGGAATTCCAAGCAAAGAAGAGCTCTCCATTTGAATTCAATTGCATATTAGATCATTAATGGAGTACTCTTTTGGAAAATTATGATGGTGCATTTCTTAGATGCTTGGAAATGGAAGATGCATAGAAAGTGGTGAAAGAATTACATGATGGTCCTTTTGGATTTCATTACGTTGGAGACACTATTGTGTTTGGGTACACAGGGTACTACCAAAGGACCGAACACCAAGAGCAACCACTTCACACAAACAGATCACAGATCAACACACCAATGTTTTGACGTGGTTTAAACCCTCTTGAGGGAAACACTCCACGGCTTCGGCCAAATAGCTTCTACGGGACAATTTATTATGCAAAGAAAGAAAGTTACAAATGAGCTTCTCATAATCGATCAACTAAACAATGACCCTCCATGCTCTTTAAATAGAGATCATGGACCAATCGGGTGTTAAGCCACGGATCAAGTTTAGGTTTGATCTAAGAGAAGTTGAGCCGTCGGATCACTCTATGTCGGGAACATATCGTGACCGTCGGATTAAGTATTTACAAATGCATACTAAAGAAACACACTATCCCTAACGGATATATTACACAAGTTGATCTTAACTAACTCCTAAGTGTCTAAATATCCTAACATCCCCCGTTAAGAACAACTTGGGATAGGATTGAAGGATTTACAAAAGTGACACTATTATGAGAAGGAAGGAGGCATTAGAGCCTATCCCCCCTTAATGACAAGTTCCTGAACTCCTAACATAGATCGAAGTTTAGAAAAATTCACTTCTGTAAGAGACTTGGTGAAGATGTATGCAACTTGATCATCTGTAGGGCAAAAGAGCACTTCAAGAACACGATCATGAACAAGATTTCTGATGAAGTGCATATGTAGCTCAATGTGTTTGCTGCGTTGATGTATAACTGGATCTTTGGTAAGCTTGATGGCACTTTGATTGTCGCACCAAAGTGGAGTAGGTTACTGCTGCTCGAATCCAAACTCTGAAAGGATCTGTCGAAGCCATAAAGCTTACTGACTGGCATTAACTGCTGCTCGATATTCTGCCTCTACTGAAGAAAGAGCAAGAGCTTGTTGTTTCTTACAAGCCCAAGTAATAGGTCCAGATCCCAGACTGAAAACATAACCTGCAGTAGACTTTCGATCATCAGGATCGCCGGCCCAATTTGAATCAGTGAAACCAACCAACAAAGGTTTCCCCCCTGTACTTTAATGAATCCCAAACTGAACTGTACCTTGAATATATCGAAGTATTATTTTAGCTGCTTTCCAGTGACTTTCATGAGGTGTCTGCATATAACGGGCAACATGACCAACGGCAAAGGAAAGGTCAAGACGAGAATGAGTCAAGTATAAGATACTACCAACAAGCTGATGATATAAGGTGGCATCAACTTCAGGTGAAGTACAAGTGGCAGAAAGTTTGACTCCAGACTAGAAGGGAGAAGGGGTTGGTGTACAATCTGCCATGTGAAAGCGACGAAGAAGGTCACAAGCATACTTAGACAGAGAAAGAAAGATTCCTTCTTTGGTTTGCAGGACTTGGAGACCAAGAAAATAATGCAAATGTCCTAAGTCTGACATTTCAAAATTTTGTTTAAGACTGGATTTCACATGGGTTATAAGCTTAGGGTCACTACCAGTAAGAATAAGGTCATCAACATATAGAACAAGTATGATGAGATGGTTTCCTACTTTCTTGGTATAAACATTAGGGTCAGAATGACATCTAGAAAAACCAGTGTCAAGGAGAAAGTTATCCATTTTGGCATATCAAGCTCTAGGAGCTTGCTTAAGGCCATATAAGGATTTCTTAAGGCGGCAGACAAGGCTAGAGTTATCTTGAACATATCCAGGAGGTTGTTCCATGTAAATTTCCTCCTATAAATCACCATGTAAGAAGGAAAACTTGACATCCATTTGATGGACTTCCCAGTTATGTAAGGCTGCAAGGGAAAGAACAAAACGGATGGAGTTCATTTTTGCGACGGGAGCAAAGGTTTCATTGTAGTCAATCCCTTCAACTTGAGAAAAACCTTTGGAAACTAACCTTGCCTTAAGTCTTTCAACACTTCCATCTGATGCATACTTAGTTTTATAGACCCATTTACATCTGACAAGTTTTCTTCCTTTTGGAAGAGGTACAAGATCCCAAGTATCGTTCGCCATTAAGGAACGATATTCTTCATCCATGGCTACATCCCAATCTGGATTCCCTGAAGCTTCTGCAACTGTTTTTGGATCATGATTCTCGGAAACTTGAGCCAAAAGAGAAGAGGCTCGCTGAAACTGAGAACGTGTTCGACGTTGATCTCTAGGATCGCCGGCAAGATCATCAGCTGCTTCACATGTTGAATGGACCCATCGAGGAAGCACTTGTGCTGGTGCAACTGGAGGAACATGAGCAGGCAGAGGTGGATTTTCATCCACACTGTCAGTATCTGAAACTGGAGTTGGAAACCTATCAAGGAAGTTGGAAGAAGAAGAAGAAGGCACAAACGTCGAATCAGGCTCGCAGGCCACAGATGGCACAATCACCGAGTTAGGCTCACAGGCCAAGAGATTTTCATCAAATTTAACATCTCTTCTAATGATTATATCATGAGAATGTGGTTGAACAAGTCCATAACCTTTTACATCTTCAGAATATCCGACAAATATGCACTTTTCACTTTTAGGTTGCAATGCTTTCCGTTTTTCATCCGGAATGTGAGCCCATGCTTCACTACCAAACACACGGAAGTGACTTACATCAGGTTTAGTTTTACTCCATGCTTCTTCCGCTGTTATACCTTGTAATGCTTTAGTGGGGGTGTGATTTACTATGTAATTTGCACAATTAATGGCTTCAGCCCAAAATTGAAGACTTAGTCCCTTAGATTGGATCATGCAATTAGCCATTTCTTTTAAAGTGCGGTTCTTCCGCTCAGCTACACCATTTTGTTGTGGTGTATATGGAACAGTGTGTTGTTGTTGGATGCCTTGTTCAGTGCAGAAAGTAGTGAAATTTTTGTTAACGTATTCTCCTCCATTGTCAGATCTTAACTTAATAATTTGATGACCAGATTGTTTTTCAACAAGGGCCTTGTAGGCCAAGAACATGTTAAATACTTCGCTCTTAAGTTTTAGGAAATAAACCCAAGTGCGTATGGTGTAATCATCAATGAAAGTTAAGAAATATTTGAAACCAGAAAAGGAAGCAGATGGAAGAGGACCACACAAGTCACTATGGACAAGCTCCAAGGGAACCGAGGCGTGCCAAGAGGCACATTTGTCAAAACTATCCCGATGATGTTTTTCGAGTATACAACCAGAACAAACACCATCTCTGTAAGATACCATCGAAAGACCTGTCACCATATTTTCTTTACATAGTTGTTGCAATGAGCGATAATTTAAGTGACCAAATCGCTCATGCCAAATTTTACTCAAGTTATCACTATGAGCAACAAAAACTGAAGGGAAAGGTGATGACCCAAAGTTGTTAAACTTGTACAACCTGGTAATATCATCAACAATTCCAGTAGCTAGGACCTGTTGAGGATCTTTAAAATCCTTGATTACAACTTGGTGAGGTGTAAAGGTCACGGTTTTACCTTCACCAGAATGAGTGATCTGATAGACTGATAACAAATTGTAGGAAATTCTTGGAACACATAGTACATCACTAAAATGATCATTATCTACTGGAACTATTCCAGCTCCTACAACACTTAGAGATCTATCATCACCAACAAATATTTGTTCGGTGTTACATTCATGCATAGTAGAAAAGATGGCTTGATCCTTAGCCATATGATAAGATGTTCCAGAATCAATGAGCCATTCATTTGAAGTAGAAGAAGAAGATGCATTATAAGAATAACCAGAAGCACAAAGTGCATGTCCATGAGAGGTAGATTCTGAAGGCGAATCTAGGCTGATGTGGTGCTTCTTCATTGCTGCTTCCAAGGCTTCCATCTTCTTGAAACACTTAGATTCATCATGATTATCTTTCCCACAATAGTTGCAATGATGCTCAGTCTTCTTGCCTTTTGGCTTGGATCCTTTGTCATTTTTTAAAGAAGGAGCTGACTGAGAGGGTTTTGGACTCTTGTTTGACTTATTATTGCAAAAATTTTGTTTCTTGGGAGGCTTGGACTTTTCTTTCTGTTGGGACAATAAGGCTTTCCCAGATGTATCTGCATTGTTGATTATTCCAAGATGAATGAGTTTATTTTGTTCTCTAATCAAGGAATCACAAAAGGATTCAATACTAGGCTCTTGATAGCTAGCTGCATTCAATGATGCTTTCATGGAGTAAAATGTAGATACAAAAACAGAATATGCAGGTCCAAGTTTGGAAAGAATATGATAAATGCATTATTTGTCTTCCCTCTCAATCTTACATTCTGCACATAAGAGTTTAAGAGTTTTGTACTTAGATAAATAATCTTGAATGCATGAAAAGTCACTTGGATTTAAAGAAATCAACTCATTTTCGAGTTGGTGACCTCGAATTTCATTTTGTTTACCAAACACAGATTCCAACTTGTCCCAAGTAGCATTAGGTTCATCAATTCCAAATATGTGGAATCGCAAATCAGTAGAGATTGACATCCCAATCAATCCACGAGCTTCATCACATCTATTTTCCCATTTTATTTTCTTATCATCATCAGTGGGTTCTTTTTCTTTCCCTGAGGTAATTATGAAAAGTCCCCTACTTTGTAGAACATCCTCCATACGAGATTTCCATGAGAAATAATTGGAACTGTTAAGCAGAATATCACAAGGGGCGGCCATATTTGTAAATTAATGGTTGTAAAAGAAGAAACCAATAGTCTGGATGTGAAGATCTCAAAAAAATAAGCAGTTTAAAAAAAAAAGGCACTGAAAACTGACTCAGTATGATGAAGTTATGCTTGAACAAAGAAACTGTTGAAGATGTCCCCAATAGTGACGTGGCAGTTAGAGAATGTCCAGCAAAAAAAGAACCCCCCTCTTCCGAAGATGAACCTTTTGATAATCACTTGACAAGAAAGTTGCTTTAAGTGAACCACTTTTGTAAAATAAGTGATTTCACTTTTACAATGATATTACTTTTAAATAGTGCAACAATAAAACAAAAATTAAGTGACGCACTTGTATTTTTTATTTTTTATTATTTAAGTGAGATGCACTTTTACAATAAAATAACTTGAAAATAGAAATTGCATGCACTTTTTCTTTTAAAAGTAACTTCCTAAGACTTGAACTCAAGATCTATTAAGGAATAAAGCAACTTTGAACCAAGTGAGCTAGATGAAAAGGTATGTAAAATATGGGAATGAGTAAGGGGTTTTTTTTTTTTTTTTTTTTACTCTTCTTGCTCGGTTTGCGTGATTGCCCTTTTTTCCTGCAAAACAAACCACAAATCGAAACAAAAAAAAAAAAATCCGCACTTGTGGAATTAGATCTTATTAGCTTGCCCGGAAAGTCTACGTTTTCTCTCTGTTTCTGATTTGCCGAGATCGCGCAAGGTGCACGGCAAAGAGCATATGCAGCCGAGAAAAACCCTTTCCCTTTCTGTTTCTGATTTGCCGAGATTGCTCAAGGTGCATGGCAAAGAGCATACGCAGAAGGGAAAGCAAAAATCCGAACCCAAAAAAAATATAACAGTAAAAAATGATAAAATATGAGATTTTTTTTTCTTTTAAAACATAAAATAAAAAAAAAGCGTCACTGTAACATTATACCTTCAGATCTGATGAAATATGCGTTTCTGGAGCAACCGGGAACCGTTTTCGATCAAACGAAAACTATTTCCCAATGGAAACGATGCTCTGGACGCAATGGAACACCTCCCACAGCCCAGAAATGCACAGAAATACCAAAACTAGAAACCCTTTCGAGTTTCGGCAACAGCAGTTCAAAGATCTAGATCATAACCAGAAGCGGCACTTCATAAAAGCTCTGATACCATGTTCAGGTACACAGGGTACTACCAAAGGACCGAACACCAAGAGCAACCACTTCACATAAACAGATCACAGATCAACACACCGATGTTTTGATGTGGTTTAAACCCTCTTGAGGGAAACACTCCACGGCCCCAACCAAATAGCTTCTACAGGACAATTTATTATGCAAAGAAAGAAAGTTACAAATGAGCTTCTCATAATCGATCAACTAAACAATGACCCTCCATGCTCTTTAAATAGAGATCATGGACCAATCGGGTGTTAAGCCACGGATCAAGGTTAGGGTTGATCTAAGAGAAGTTGAGCCGTCGGATCACTCTATGTCGAGAACATATCGTGACCGTCGGATTAAGTATTTACAAATGCATACTAATGCATACTAAAGAAACACACTATCCCTAATGGATATATTACACAAGTTGATCTTAACTAACTCCTAAGTGTCTAAATATCCTAACATATTGCTCTTAAAATTTTAAGAGTAGCATACTATTGGCCCTCTATTTTTAAAGATGCACATGCATATGCCCGAAAATGTGTAGTGTTCCAAAAGAGTGTCGGAAGATTGACGAAGCCAACAACACCGTTGCAGACAGTTATCATCTCTGAACCATTTCAGCAATGGGGATTAGAGATCATTGGAGAAATCAACCCCAAATCTTCAATGCAACATCGGTACATTCTTACAACAACGTATTACGTCACTCGATGGACTGAAGTTGTCCCTTTGCAAAAATTCAACAAGGATGATGTTATCAAATTTATGCAAGAGAACATCATAACCAGGTTTGGGGTTCCAATTTATTTAGTTTTTGACAATGCTTCTTATGTCTCGTCTTTGAAATTAAGTGAATTAGTTGTTAAAAAAGGAATTAAATTGCATTACTCTTCAAATGATTATCCACAAGGGAATGGGCTAGCAGAGTCTCCAAATAAAAAATTGATTAGGATTTTAAAGAAAACAGTTATTGAAAACCAGAGAAATTGGCATATAGCGCTTCCTAATGCTTTATGGGATGATAGGGTTACTACAAAGAATGCTCTAGGGGTTTCCCCTTACACATTGGTTTACATAAAAGAGGCTATACCTCCGCCAAATGTTATTTTACCTTCACTACAGTTATCCCAAGCATCTAGGGGATCCAACAGTAGACTCATGCAATCAAGAATTAATACCTTGCTAAAGCTTTAAGAAGAAAGAGAAAAGGATAGAAACAAGTTTAACCTTCGTCAATGCAATATTAAGAGATGGTTTGATAGTCGGAAAGCAGGGAAGAAATATTTTGAGGTAGGAGACTTAGTTCTGAAATGGGATCAACCCCATGAAGAGAAGGACAAGCACACCAAGTTTCAACATTTATGGCTTGGCCCTTACACCATCACTAAAACAATTGGCCCTGAAACTTATAGATTACAATATCTTCAAGGGGAAGTGGAAACTTTTCCCATAAACGGTCAATATCTCAAGCAGTATTTTTCTTAGTTTAGGAAAAATTTTGTACATAAATAGATTTTCCTTTCTATTGTTTTTTTTATTTCTTATTTCATCCCAATTGTTAGATTTTTAGAGTTAAATTTCTTTTTAGTTTTTTTTTTTTTTTTTGAATAAAATCAACTCAATAATGAGAGTGATGAATGGGAAGTTAGGATGTGATATTATTCATGGAGTATCTCTTTGGGAAAAATTTAGAATTTTAGAAGGTGTAAGAATTGTTTCGAAATCTAAAAGTTTATTCTTTTTGTGAAGAGCCATTAATGTGATTTCAAGCATTATTATTTTAAGGATTTTAACTTGTCTTCCTTATCTTGTCATTCTATTTCTTGGAAAATTTATCACATGGTCCATTCTAAACTAAAATGTGTTAAATCCTATGTAAATAGTTGGTGTTAGCACTTAGATTCTATCCCGGTTCTAAAAGAATAATACCTAAGGTAACTTATTTCAAACCAGACTTTAGGTAGAAAACTTAGCCATTGGGCATGGAGTCAACTTTCAAATATTTAACGTGCCAGCAAGAGATTTATACCAAGTAGATTTCCACAGAGGCAAGATAGCAACCATATCACAGTCAATTTGATTTTGCAGGTGGTGTAGAAAGAAATAATGACAGTCCATCAACAACAGGCATCTAACTAGGATGAATCCATTGTCAACTTTTGAGAAATAATGGATACTTAAATGCAATAAAACGAGGCATAACCAATATGAATCCCGATTTATTTCAAACGCTCATTTAAGTATAGAATAAGAACATAATGGAAGATATAACAAAGAAAGTAGACATGCACATATAGAGATAAAGGAAAAAACAGACTGTAAAAATGATCAACACACGAATCTCTGGTCTCAAAAGATAGGTATTTCCACTTACAACCTTTTATTATTCTATCAGAATTTGACTTCAAAACTTATTGTCTCTAAAAGAGTTTCCAACCCTTTACATGTTTTTTTACATATCAATATATAGAAAGACAACCTATACCTAATATTGCATTCGAAATCTAACTGAAACTCTAAAAATAGAAACAGTTACAACTTATTTTTTTATTTCAGGAAGTAAATTTGTTGAAAAATAGGCTTCAAATCCCTAGTTGTATATCTCAGATGGAGATAGCTATGTAAATTTGGAGAGCGGTTTTTGTAAGTGGGAATGTACTGAAGAAAAGCCTCTTTCAGTTTCTGAAAATGATTCTTCATTTGGTGGAAACAACTCTTTGAAGTTAATGACTAAAACAGTAAACTGAAATTCTGGAAAATTGCCCTGTGAAGATGACTTCGATTCTCTTAACCCATAACACCTGTGTAAAACCTGAGGGCGGTTTTTGAATATTGGCCCGTGCTGAAGAAAATATTCTTTCAGTTTCTAGAAATTCTTCTTCATTTGGCGAAAACATCTCTTTGAAGTTAATAACTAAAACAGTCATTTCCAGAAGAAGAAAAAACGTGTTTTACTTGTCCCATTTGATTTTCTCTATGGGATATATCCCACATTGGTTGAGTGGGAAATAATCATGTTGTTTATATACCCCACCGTGCACAACACTTAATAACACATAGCACGTGCTATTATACTCCTCTTCCTTGGGCGCTATACCTTCGGGAATGGCGGTTCCGCATTGGTGGAAGGTGTTTTATAATACCACCCTTTCGAATTGCAGATGGCTGTGTGTAATACCCCCAATTCGACCCTTAGGATATATGAGCCTTTAATGTAAATAAGTGTACATGTGATGTATGTTTTCCTAGCGTGGAGCTCAAGGCCAAGGCCCCGCTAGTGAAAGCCGAATTTTATTTAAAGGGCAAGTATTTGATATTTTGATACCATGTGCTCGTAAGCCATGGAAATTGTAATAGGATGTAAATTAGACATCATGCAATATAAAATGTCCAAAACTGGCTACGGAGGCAACGAATGAGAAGGGGCCATGTGTATCCACTAGGGAGTGGTGAGGGGGCTATTGGAGTGACCCATAGGTTTCCATTTGTCATTATGTGAACCCATTGACTTCCTTAGGTGACATTAATGCCAATTGTAAGGAAGTGGTTGAGATTTCAGTCCATGACTTTGATGGAGTATGGGCAGCCCTGAAATTCGTATGGGAAGGTATGGGCTCTTTTGACTTGTCCCACAAGTCACTCTACATCTTGGGGGTTGCTCCATCCTTATCCCCATTCCATTGTGGAAGTATGGGACATCTTTGCCCAACCAAAAACGAGCTCCCAGCAATGAGAAAACCAGAAATCGCGACTTGAAGGAAACCCACGTTTTGGGAAGCCAAAAACGTCCCGATTTGGTATTGGACAGAGAAATCCAATGGGGGATCCATGGGTAGGAACCTTGGGGCGAATTTGGGAGCAATAGCTACCCCAAAAGCCATGGGAAAACCCAGTTTTAATGGCCCAGAAAATCAGTGACGGATTTGGGTTGTTTGTGACAGAGTTGTGAGAAATCCAGTTGGGGATGTATGAGCAGAGGATGGGATTGCCGAGTCTAGCTTGAAGAGTATGTGGCTCTGGGATTGAGCTTAGTGGACTAGCATCCTCCTCCATCTCCTATTACATGCTTGAGAAACCCAACCATGTGTTGGCTTAGCATGGCTGTTTGAGTGAAACCCTGACTGTGAGTGAGCCATCTAGTTCCTCCTTAGTGGATACACAGCCCAGCTCGGGGGTGATCTCTCAGCTGAAAGAATACAGGCTGGACAGAGATCTATGGTTGGGTGGAACGTTGCTCTCACGTAGCCAGTTGTTTGGGCCATTATAATTCGAGATAAGTATTCTTGATGTTAATTCTATGCCCTGCAAGCATTTTAAATAATGATTGTTGTTTATATGTTGAATGCATGATAAAACTGTGTGCATATGTATTGTTAATTCCGCTGTGTTTATATTGAATTGAATCTGCATAGAGAAGTTTTAAAATGTTAGTTATTTATGTGCAAAAATATTGGGGCTAAGTTCATCAAAAGCCCGGTAGGTTGTTAATGTTTCCTTCCCTGTTGTTCTATGGAGAAGGGGACGTTACAGAGTGGTATCAGAGCTCTAGGTTCAACCCTACGGCTATTGGGCCCTTCACAGAAATACAAGTCATTGTGTGTGTGCATTTTATATTTGGAACTGAAATGCATATTGTGTGTTCATGCATTTTGTATTTGAAACAAAAATGCATTAGAGAAACCTTAAGATCGCATCACTGTTGGGGATTTTTGCAAATTGCTTGCATTTGATTGCATTGAGTGCATTCTATGAAATAGAGAAAGGAACATGGGCAACCTCTGCCATCTTATGCTGTTTTGAATTGTTGTTTCATGCTTAAAGAAGGGCAATTTTCGTTTCTTGGAATACTGTGTTGTTGCAAAATGAGTTCTGTTTGTTAATTTCCTGAATAAAAGCATGAACAGTCAATTGTTAGGAAAGCTTGCACGCCCTTATACTTATGCGTTTCCTTGCCCATGATTGTTGGTTGCTTGGTGATTAATTGTGAATACATTGGTTGGATTGTCGAATGTTAAATGAATGAAAGATTTTGAATTTTCCTAAGTCTGTTTGAAAAAAAAAAAAAAATCGTTTAAAACTGTTTCGGGAGGAATTCCCGAATGTCTTCCGCAGTTGCGGAAGCATTCGGCGAATTGCTCCGAAACTGCGGAAGCATTCCACGAGTTTTTCCGCAGCGCGGAAGAGTTCGGGAAGTCGCCCGAAATTTGCGGAAGGAATTCCCTTCCGAAGTTGCGGAAGGAATTCTCTTCTGAAATTTGCGGAAGGATTCCGTGAGTTGTCCCGCAACGCGGAAAAATTCGGCGAAATGCTTCGAAAAAGAAGAAAATTTTCCAAGTGTTTTCGAAAATTTCGTTTAAAGTTGTTTCGGAAGGAGTTCGGGAAAGTCTTCCGAAACTGCGGAAGGATTCCGCGAACGGTTCCGCAGCGCGGAAGAGTTTGGGAAAGCCTTCCGAAACGACGGAAGGATTCCGCGAAGGGCTCCGAAATCGCGGGAGGATTCGGGAAAGTCTTCCGAAACGGCGGAAGCCTTCGCCGAATGGCTCCGCAATTGCGGGAGCATTCGCCGAATGGCTCCGCGACGGAAGCCTTCGCCGAATGGCTCCGCAGTTGCGGGAGCATTCGCCGAATGGCTCCGCGACGGAAGCCTTCGCCGAATGGCTCCGCAGTTGCGGGAGCATTCGCCGAATGGCTCCGCAGTTGCGGGAGAATTCAGCGAATCGCTCCGCCATTGCGGAAGCGTTCGCCGAACTGCTCCGCAATTGCGGAAGCGTTCGACGAACTGCTCCGCATTGCGGAAGCGTTCGGAGAACCGGCCCGCGCTCCCGGACGTAAAAAAAAAAAAAAAAAAAAAAAAAAAAAAAAAAAAAAAAAACAAGTGGCTAAAACTTGATTTTTTGATAGCAGGAGCATCCGGACTCAAAATGCGATGATTCCTGTGGGGCTCGGAGGCCATTGACGAAGGCCATGAAAGGACCAATGAAGACCCGTAGCCCATTACACTCTGATTTGACGGAAAATGGGGAATAGTGGCTTTTAAAGGACAGAGTCCCGAGGCTTGACAGAAGGCCGGTTTAAGCTGAAATTGATACGAGGCAGTCATGAAGCAGGCACAATGTTAAGTTCCGAATCTTGGAGCCAAAATCCAAGGGATGTGGAGTCGGGATGATCAAGAAGGCCAAAAAGCACTGTTCCGGGCCACTTTTTCGGGATTTTGAAAAGCTTGTGCGCAGTAAAAGTGACCCTAGATGTGGGAATCAGAAATTTTACTGAACTAGACATTTCATATTCTCATTAAGACGAACAGCTTCCGTTAGACGAAGATTTTCCAGAAATGCACCGTTTGGGAGATAGCCGTTTTTGGCCCAAAATTTGGAATTTTGGGAAAATGTGAAAAGTGAGAAGTAGTGAAATCCAGAAATTCATAGAAGATGAATGGTGCATCGGAATTGAAATCCGTGAATTACTGAGTATTCCTTGTTATATGGACTAACTCCGCCCGATAGATAAGTTTTTGTGATTCCTCATATATTTTCTTCCACAGGTGGCTGAAGTTGGCATTCGGGACCAAAATGCAACTGTGTAAAATGTGCAGAACTGGAGTGAAAGTTGTCATTTTTGAAGGGATGCAGTTTCCGCACCTGATGTCGGAATGGAGCATGAAGACAGGCATTGGAAAGCTTGTCCAGCAGGGAACAATGATGCATGACCAGAGTTTGAATGAGGTCTACAGATATCATAGTTATTTAGTGCAGAAGAGTGCCAGCGGCTGTTTTGACAAACAAATTTTGTTGTCAATGTGGGCAATTTCTACAATTGCATGATATGGGAGAGAAATTCCATGATACGAGGAGGGATCGAAAAGGGAATAATTCCTTAAACCCCTGTTTGTTATCATACTTATAATTATGAAATTGTCATATGGCATAAAAATGTTAAAAATGTAAGGGATTACATAGATGTATATGCACTAGATGACATCTTAACAAACATTGCATAGTGCATATGGAAATGCTTGTGCATGAATGAGATATTGCATATTGGTAAAAGAATGAAGTCTGCATATGCAATGAACCGCTAATAGAGAATATTGTGGTTGATAATCACTATTGATGTTGGTATTGGTTGTAGGACCAAAGATAACAAAGAGCATGGCTAAACATGTTGGGGATGTTGTTGCATGAAGCCAGCAACCTTATGCAGAAAGGATGGTGCAACAAATCTATGATCATAAAGTTGGAAAAAGGACCGAGCAGCCTTGGTAAGAGGCCAACTGATCAGGTAACATCAGGCGATGTTAATGGTAACCATGCAGGTAATGATTATTGGTGCCAAATTGCATGAATGTGGAAAGGGGATTTGGTAAGATCTCTTCAACTATGTTTGAGTTATGTTGAGATAGTTTGCATGTGATACTGGTTACCAATTGGGACTGTTAACCTACCAAGCTTGGTGAGGTGTGGGTAAGTGAAGGAAATGATCCTTACACCCTATGACTGTTTAGAAATATCAATGCATTCATATGAATTTATATAATTCCATGTGTATGTTGGTTATGTGCTTAATAACCAAGGCAAGTGAGGATTAGTGATCCTGATTATGGTAATACAAGTTATATGAAATAGTCATGTCTCAATCATAATATGCTTGAATGCATAGTACCCATGAAACAATGCAGGGTAGCATTAAGTAGATGAGCATTAAGAGATTTTATAAATCTTGTGATACATTGTATGAATGCATAGGGATGATGCATATGTTATTGCAAAATAAATAATGAATGAAATGACGAATTAATGATAATTCTAGGATCATTTCATGAGTTGTTGTGAATGCAAAATAGTAAGTGCATGAAGAGCCCAATCATGAATGATGGACTGCTAGAATACTTTGTGGAATGACAGAATTGTATGAATGATATGACTGTGAAATAATGAGTATTTACGATTTAGTTAAGCTGCATGGATAGTGTGACTATGTCTTGAAAATTCTATTATGATAATGACGCATATATAGAAGTGTATATATATATTTCATTGCATTTCAAATGTAACAGCTGAAGGTGTTTTGAATTATTGAGTGTTATAATTCTGAGATCACTTCAGTGACTATTATGGCAATGACTGATTATGTGCGTAGATACTCACAACGTGTTTGGCTGATTGGAGTTTCAGTTTCCGGTAGGAAGGTCTTACATATGGCAATGAGGATAAGTCCATAGTAGAGACCGGGATCTACCACACGTAAAAGCCAAAGGTTATGAGAAGGTTCTCATGGTTGAGAGCTCTAAGTTCTGGTAGTAAGAACAGTTGTAAATATCAGATTTGTAAATGTTTCGGATTTGAAATTTTACTAATAATTGCTAATGACTGTTTGGCTTATATGAAAATGTATCAGGAGGACATGCTGTAAGTGGATGCTCATGTATGGCAGCAGGCATAAGACCATAATGGGTAGAGTGGTGTCACTTACAGGAGCCAAACAATATGAGGATAGCCTCATGGATAAGAAAACCAATTTCTGTAGTAGACAGAGTTGCAAATGCATACTGAATTTAATTATTAGTGCCATGGATTGGTTATGGAGCAATCGGATTTGAAATTGTATTGCTAAATGTTGTTGACTGTTTGGCTGTTTAATAAGTGTGCCAGGGAGACACATTGCAGTAAGACCATGACAGAGGTCCTGCAGAAGCCAAACTTCATGAGAAGGGATTCCATGATTTGAAAATGGGTTCCAGGTGGAATGCCATAAGACATTATTAATGTTTCATCTGCACTGCATGATTGGTAAACAATATGAGTGAGATGGTAAAGGTTATGTTAGTAAGACATATGAAGGATATGTAACATCAAAAGGAATTGGGATGGCCAACCGAGGGACTGTTAACTCAGAGAAGGAGCCTCCATTCCTCATTAAAGAAGAGAAATATCATCGGCAAAATGGATAAGTTTTCCATAAACCCTGAATGATATATATATATCTAATTATTAGAGTTAATATGCAGAGCATGTTTTGATTTTATTTCCATCATGAAAGACTGCTTGAAGTATGATTAGGACCTTCATAGTTCACATCAGTAAGGAGTGCACGCCTTTCTGTTGCTGAGTTATGTTAGGGACGCCAATATTGACTACGCCTCAAGGGAATGGACGCATTCCTGGTGTTTCAAGGTTGGATAGCGAATGTTATGAAATATGTTTACAATTCTAGGGCAGCGATACTAATGAGCTCGCTATCCATTTTGTGTTGACAGATTATACATATGAAACTCAGTGCTACACATTAAAGGGAAAAGTGAAGAAAATAGTACTCAAGAAGACTGTATGAGCAGTGGTAACCCTTGCATAGGGTGAGTGGGTATCATGGGGCCATGATAGCCTACAGTTAAGAAAGTCACCTAAAGAATTCCTTAATGGAACCGCCGGCTTACATAAGAGAAGAAGTGCCACCCTTGTGTGGGTGAAGAATTGTTATGCGCATTGAGGGTTTGTGATACCGTGAAAGGCTGATGCAAGCCTAAGGCAAGAGTAGTGGAGCCTTGACCTGTAATGGTCGGTGGCGCAGTTACCTTCCATTGGTCGATGACCCAGACGTATGTGCTGGCTCGGCAATGGAGAGGGCCAACCAGGTATGGGACTGGTTGGGCACCACCAAATGCTTGGTAAACCCAGTCGGCGTGAAGGTGTACTGGTAGGGCATTAATTGTTTGATGATTTGGAACAGCCTGCGTGCTGGCCAAACATCTTAGTCCGCAGGAGGATCCCAAGGCTTATAAAGTAAAAGCAGGACCCTGTGGACCAGAGAGGAAATGCACAGTACAGATAAGTATTCATTTTCATTCATTTCTTATTTGAAATAATGAAGGTTTCAAGCATAAAGCTTGTAACAGTGAGCTGATGCATTATTGTTTCTTTGTTGGAAACCCTGGTCAATACAGGAAGCAAGGACCCTGAAAGAACTAAAAGTTGCTTGGTAAATTCAGAAAGTGGCTGGTTGAGCGAGATTGTTGATGATTTGGAGCATCCTGCGTGCTGGCCAAACATGCGAGATTGTTGATGATTTGGAGCAGCCTGCGTGCTGGCTAAACATGCGAGATTGTTGATGATTTGGAGCAGCCTGCGTGCTGGCCAAACATGCGAGATTGTTGATGATTTGGAGCAGCCTGCGTGCTGGCCAAACATGCGAGATTGATGATGATTTGGAGCAGCCTGCGTGCTGACCAAACATGCGAGATGGTTGATGATTTGGAGCAGCCTGCGTGCTGGCCAAACCTGCGAGATGGTTGATGATTTGGAGCAGCCTGCGTGCTGGCCAAACCTACAAGGTTATTTGATGTTGTGGAGCATCCTGCGTGCTGGACAAACATACAAGACTATTAGATGCTGAGGGGCAGCCTGCGCGCTGGCCAAACACCCAAATCCATAGGAGATTCCAAGGCTTGTAAAGCAAAGAAGAACCCTATGGAATAAAGTGAAGACATCTAGTGCAGATAAGTATTTGGTTATCTTGTAATTTCTTGCTTATGAATATACATGTGTATATGATTTGGTTATGATTTCCTATGAAAATAAACTAAACATGTGAATTAATTCAATGATTGAGTGTAGGTATTGTTGGAAGCAATGACTATGGAAGCATCTTAAGGATGCATGTGGGCATGTAACCACCCTAAAGAGCTCAGCATGAGCAATAAGGAAAGATGGGGCTAGTGGAACTGTGTGAGTCCTAGCAGCTAGGAGTTTGACCAACCAAGTGGAGGAACTCCATGGTTGAAAGATCTGGAATAGACCATAGACACTACGTGTCATAGCCGAGAAGGGCAGGTCAAGCATTCACATGAAGTGAAAGAGGACAGGAGCATGAAAACCACAATGGTGGTGTGGGTTCCAGAATGGAACAAGACTAAGAGGAGAAACTCTTACTGCTCTCTCTCTCTCTTTCCTTTTATTGATGCATTTATATAATTAGAAAAATTGCTGAATGCATGCATGACTGAAAGTAACAGTGTGTTTATTTGATTAAAGTGAGTTGTGAATGCTAATTAATGAATTGTGAATGGATAAACATGAAGGAATTCATGTGTATGTTGGGCAAGCATGAAAAGTGTGGAAGTATCATGAGTAAACCATGGACTATCTATGTCAACTGGGGAGAAACCATTGACTGATTTTTAAATGTTTGGGTTATGCTTGGCCTAACGAGAATTGTAATGATGAATTTCACAGGTGGAAATTGAATCAATTGGTTGTAGCCGGTGCAGGCAAGTGTTGCTAGTGGAGCAAAGTGTGGTCAATTGTTTCCATTGACCATGGCGGCAGACCAAGGGCTATCAGGATTGGCTGGAAGTCTTCTTCAAACAATTGCCAAGACCCAAGAAAATCTTGGAGAGATGCTCAAGATGCAAAAGCAACAGAACGAGATGAACCACAAGGTCTTGCAGGACACTCTTCGTCTGCAGAAAGATGTAAAAAGCATTATGAAAGCAATCAGCAAGGGAAAGAAAAGTGGATCAATGAAGAAGCATTCATCCAATCGTCCGATTAAGAGACGCTCGAGGTGGAAAGACTCAAAGGAAATCGAGCAGGTAAAGATGAAGCAACCAGTGAAGTGTTGGAAATGTGGAGGGGATCATTGCCTCCGCAATTGCCCAACAAGAGAACCTCAAGAAGGTAGCAGCCGTAAAGTTTTCAGACTTATGGATGAGCTGGAAGATCCGAATCAGCGGGAGCATCTCGTGAAGGTCAAAGGACTTGGTCCTGAAAGTTCAAAGTAAATGATAGAATGCAGAGCAGATCTGCAAAGTTTTGAAGTTTTGGACATGTGTAAATTGTATATGTATGCCTAAGTCTTGGAACACCGAGGACGGTGTTGTTCTAAGGGGGAGGGGAATGTAATACCCCCAATTCGACCCTTAGGATATATGAGCCTTTAATGTAAATAAGTGTACATGTGATGTATGTTTTCCTAGCGTGGAGCTCAAGGCCAAGGCCCCGCTAGTGAAAGCCGAATTTTATTTAAAGGGCAAGTATTTGATATTTTGATACCATGTGCTCTTAAGCCATGGAAATTGTAATAGGATGTAAATTAGACATCATGCAATATAAAATGTCCAAAACTGGCTACGGAGGCAACGAATGAGAAGGGGCCACGTGTATCCACTAGGGAGTGGTGAGGGGGCTATGGGAGTGACCCATAGGTTGCCATTTGTCATTATGTGAACCCATTGACTTCCTTAGGTGACATTAATGCCAATTGTAAGGAAGTGGTTGAGATTTCAGCCCATGACTTTGATGGAGTATGGGCAGCCCTGAAATTCGTATGGGAAGGTATGGGCTCTTTTGACTTGTCCCACAAGTCACTCTACATCTTGGGGGTTGCTCCATCCTTATCCCCATTCCATTGTGGAAGTATGGGACATCTTTGCCCAACCAAAAACGAGCTCCCAGCAATGAGAAAACCAGAAATCGCGACTTGAAGGAAACCCACGTTTTGGGAAGCCAAAAACGTCCCGATTTGGTATTGGACAGAGAAATCCAATGGGGGATCCATGGGTAGGAACCTTGGGGCGAATTTGGGAGCAATAGCTACCTCAAAAGCCATGGGAAAACCCAGTTTTAATGGCCCAGAAAATCAGTGACGGATTTGGGTTGTTTGTGACAGAGTTGTGAGAAATCCAGTTGGGGATGTATGAGCAGAGGATGGGATTGCTGAGTCTAGCTTGAAGAGTATGTGGCTCTGGGATTGAGCTTAGTGGACTAGCATCCTCCTCCATCTCCTATTACATGCTTGAGAAACCCAACCGTGTGTTGGCTTAGCATGGTTGTTTGAGTGAAACCCTGATTGTGAGTGAGCCATCTAGTTCCTCCTTAGTGGATACACAGCCCAGCTCGGGGGTGATCTCTCAGCTGAAAGAATACAGGCTGGACAGAGATCTATGGTTGGGTGGAACGTTGCTCTCACGTAGCCAGTTGTTTGGGCCATTATAATTCGAGATAAGTATTCTTGATGTTAATTCTATGCCCTGCAAGCATTTTAAATAATGATTGTTGTTTATATGTTGAATGCATGATAAAACTGTGTGCATATGTATTGTTAATTCCGCTGTGTTTATATTGAATTGAATCTGCATAGAGAAGTTTTAAAATGTTAGTTATTTATGTGCAAAAATATTGGGGCTAAGTTCATCAAAAGCCCGGTAGGTTGTTAATGTTTCCTTCCCTGTTGTTCTATGGAGAAGGGGACGTTACATGACACTTACACGTGGATGGTAGTTTTTAATCCGCAACCACTTTATAATATTAAACTTTGTCTTTTTCAAAGTTTTAATTTGACATTTTTTGAGATTCGTGCCAAGACTTTGGTGATTGGGTTTGAATATTAATATAAAATACTTATATTAATAACTATGAACTTTTAAATTTTTAAACAAAGACTTGGGCATTTTGGAGATCCGCCATCTTTTAGCCATTCCACCATTTTAGAGATTCACTAACTATTTTAGAGATTCACCAGTGCGTTATCCGCCTAATTTACCATATTGGCCAAATTTAGAAGCCATGTCAATTCATTTATATGCTCTGTTAAATATAGAATTTTTCCACTACCTCCTACTCACAGCCTTTGATCTTTTTCTGCCTTGATCGTGACCGTTGATTACTTTATATGCTATTACAAGGTACTTTATTTAATTCTTTAGCTCTTCTTTGGCGTGGCCAATGGTCATATGGATCATTTTTTATTTTTTTTTTGGGGGGGGGACTTGGTGTCTTCCTCATAGGAGATATCACAACCAATTTTTTGGATTGGCAATCTTTCATTCACATTGGAAAAATACTGTGCTAACAAATGGCTCCAACCGGGGATGCTATCCTCCCTACGAGGTAGCAAAGAACATTGTAGACCATGTTCCTGACCATTGGGCGGCTCCCAACCTTGACAACTAAAACCTGTAACCTCTAACCGATCTTTCATCCATTCTCTGAAAACTGAAAGCAAATCTGAACTTCTAACTGAAACTTTAACCGAAACTGAAAACAAACTTGAAATTGGTGAAAGAATATGCTTGCCATGTCGAGCTTATTCACATCTACCTATCCTACTTTACCAACCACCAATGCCCAATCAAGTAAAATCTGATTTCCAATGAAGCCAATCAAGTAACTGATCCGATAATTTAGCTTTCTCATCATTCTTAATCAAAATGAGAACATAAGAGAATAATGGCAAAAAATTATGATGATAAATGTGATCTTTTTGGAAATAGCTCAACCAACTACCCCAATTGGAAAATTTATCCATGTATTCAGCCACTCGGTCGTAAAAAGCAGGACAACCTTCAGCATACTCTATCATTTGTTTGTCATGACCAGGCTGCTCAAATTGCACATTCTCATGCAAATTGTCAAATTGATCTTTAAAAGAATCTTGAAGGGAAAGCCTATCACAGTTTTCAAATGAAACATCTATCAATTCATTCAGAATTTCTGAATTTATAACTTCATTCTTTTCAGGTGTTTCAAAAGAAATGTCATTATGTTCTTCAATAAAATCAAGTGAACAAAATTCTTTTTGGCATAAAATTTCTGAATTTGAAAGATATGAAGAAACATTCCATTTATAACCTTGCTCATTTTCTTCGTGATTCAATTTTTCATTGCAAACTGTTGGTTGTTTTATATGTTGGGATGGATTGTATGACTGTTCATCCTTTTCATTACCCATTTCTAAAAATGCCATGACATTATTCATATTCTCAATTTCCTATTTTTTATTAGAGACTTGCAATCTTTGTCTCAGAAATTCAAATGAAGAATAACACAAAGGCAAATAGTCACTTTCAGCATGCTTACTGTCCACCTTATTTTCATACCTTTGGTCATGAATTACAATCATATTTTCTTCACTAATTGTCCCAAAATTTTCAAAATCTTCAGCTGGTTTTTTAGGCACAACACCCAAGTAATCCTCCATATACTCATCATATATACGTTGGCTGAAATCCTTTTTAAAATCACCACTACCAAAATTTGTGACAGGTTGATTGCAATCTTCATGAAACAAATCCTTACAAGACTCTTCTTGTACATCACTGGACTGATATATTTCTTGCTCACAAAAAACAGAATTGGAAGGCAAGGCAAGTTCTTTTTGTTCATATAGCTCAACCAATTCTAATTCTTCTTCAATTCTATTATCTCCATTGTCTTGGTGTGAAATGTTTTTAGACATTCTGATATTGTCTTCAACCTCCAATGAATCGATAAACATTTGTTGTAAAGTGGGAGACCTTCTCTCCAAGAGATGATAACAGAGGTCTGGATGGAAGGCTTGGGCATACTGCAACTTGGCAAGGCCTTCTGGTGGTTGAATCTCTTCAGGCATCTTATAATAGAGACTAACAAATCTCCTATTGAAACTTGAAACAGTTTCACCTTGCATTCTCTTCATAGCATAAAACTCTGAAAGGAATTGATCCCAAGATTTTCTGTTACCCCCAAAAACTCAGAAAGATATTAGAAAAATCTTCCCATGTACTAATGGATCCAGACTGTAAATGTTTAAACCATTCCTTAACATCTCCTTGCAAAGATTGGGAAAAATCCCTCATGCAGACATCATCATGTTCTACTTCAAAGAGGTCAAGGAAATGCTCAAAGGCTTGTAGATGTTTCTCAGCTGTAAGTTTCTTGGATTCTCCATCAAATCTAGGAAGGTATTTGTAGTGTTTCGTAGGAAAATCAGGAAGGACATGAGGTAGGAGAAGTGGCCTATATCGGTTTTGTATATTGGAAGAAACTGAACTATGTGGAGAGGATGTATTATCAGCTTTAGTATCATGAGGTTCATAAGGCCGATCCTTAATGTCATGCGGTTCAAGTAAAAGATCTCGATCAAAATCATATGTACAGGATGAAGACACATTTTCAGTTTCTAAAGAAGGGTATACATGAGTAAATCTATGGTCTTTTTTCGAATATAGTAAACAATGAGAAATTCTTTTTCCAAGCTTAGGAAAAGATAGGAAAAAATTTACAAGAGAGGATAAGATGTCTCAGAGAAAACTGAAACTTGATTACCTTGTCTCTTCATCATGCCTTTCCATGTCTTCACAATGAGCTCATTTCCCAGTAGAGTCTATCGGTTCTCTTTAAAAGCTTGATTCTGGATCATGCCGCCAATGGAGTCACTGAAATTTGGATTCTTGAAGATGGAGTCGCCAGGTGAAAGATGCACAACCTTGCTGATGTTTGACCGTTGTTCACCATCGAAAATCAAAACTGAAAACTTTGTCGTTCATACCCAGGGAAAATGAAACCCTCGTTCCCCGGCAACGGTACCAAAATGTTAGCACTTAGATTTTATCTCGATTGTAAAAGAATAATACCTAAGGTAACTTATTTCAAACCAGACTTTAGGTAGAAAACTTAGCCATTTTTTCCACCAAAGAGGGCTCTCTCACAAGATATATGTAAAGGCTAAAAATATATAGAAACACGCTCAAATTTCTCAAAAATGATTTACTTGGTTGAAAAGGAAACAAGAAACATTGGGCATGGAGTCAACTTTCAAATATTTAACATGCCAGCAAGAGATTTATACCAAGTAGATTTCCACAGAGGCAAGATAGCAACCATATCACAGTCGATTTGATTTTGCAGGTGGTATAGAAAGAAATAATGACAGTCCATCAACAATAGGCATCTAACTAGGATGAATCCATTGTCAACTTTGGAGAAATAATGGATACTTAAATGCGATAAAATGAGGCATAACCAGTGTGAATCTCGATTTATTTCAAACGTTCATTTAAGTATAGAAGAAGAACATAATGGAAGATATAACAAAGAAAGTAGACATGCACATATAGAGATAAGGGAAAAAACAAACTGTAAAAATGATCAACACATGAATCTCTGGCCTCAAAAGATAGGTATTTCCACTATACGGCCTTTTATTATTCTATCAGAATTTGACTTCAAAACTTATTGTCTCTCAAAGAGTTTCCAACCCTTTACATGTTTTTTTACATATCAATATATAGAAAGACAACCTATACCTAATATTGAATTCGAAATCTAACTGAAACTCTAAAAATAGAAACAGTTACAACTTTTTTTTTTTAATTTCAGGAAGTAAATTTGTTGAAAAATAGGCTTCAAAGCCCTAGCTGTATATCTCAGATGGAGATAGCTGTGTAAATTTTGAGAGAGTTTTTTGTAAGTGCGAATGTGTTGAAGAAACGCCTCTTTAAGTGTCTGAAAATTATTCTTCATTTGGCGGAAACAACTCTTTGAAGTTAATGACTAAAACCGTAAACTGAAATTCTGGAAATTTGCCCCTTGAAGATGACTTCCATTCTCTTAACCCATAACACCTATGTAAAAATGGATGGAGGGTTTTGAATATTCGCCCGTGTCGAAGAAAAGCCTATTTCAGTTTCTGGAAATTCTTCTTCATTTGGCGAAAACAACTCTTTGAAGTTAATGACTAAAACAGTCATTTCCAGAAAAACGTGTTCTACTTGTCCCATTTGATTTTCTCTTTGGATATATCCCACATTGGTTGAGCGGGAAATAATCGTGTTGTTTATATACCCCACCGTGCACAACACTTAATAACACATAGCACGTGCTATTATACTCCTCTTCCTTGGGCGCTATACCTTCGGGAATGGCGGTTCCGCATTGGTGGAAGGTGGTTTATAATACCACCCTTTCGAATTGCGGATGGCTGTGACACTTACACGTGGATGGTGGTTTTTAATCCGCAACCACTTTATAATATTAAATTTTGATCTAGTGAAGGATGCAGAATGAATGGTAGCCGCTTATCCAAACTTTGTCTTTTTCAAAGTTTTAATTTGACATTTTTTGAGATTCGTGCCAAGACTTTGGTGATTGGGTTTGAATATTAATATAAAATACTTATATTAATAACTATGAACTTTTAAATTTTTAAACAAAGACTTGGGCATTTTGGAGATCCGCCATCTTTTAGCCATTCCACCATTTTAGAGCTTCACTAACTATTTTAGAGATTCACCAGTGGTTTATCTGCCTAATTTACCATATTGGCCAAATTTAGAAGCCTTGTCAATTCATTTATATGCTCTGCTAAATATAGAATTTTTCCACTACCTCCTGGTCACAGCCTTTGATCTTTTTCTGCCTTGATCGTGACCGTTGATTACTTTATATGCTATTACAAGGTACTTTATTTAATTCTTTAGCTCTTCTTTGGCGTGGCCAATGATCATATGGATCATTTTTTTTTTTTTGGGGGGGGGACTTGGTGTCTTCCTCATAGGAGATATCACAACCAATTTTTTGGATTGGCAATCTTTCATTCACATTGGAAAAATACTGTGCTAACAACTGACTCCAACCGAGGATGCTATCCTCCCTGCGAGGTAGCAAAGAACACCGTAGACCATATGCCTGACCATTGGGCAGCTCCCAACCTTGACAACTGCAACCTGTAACCGATCTTTCATCCATTCTCTGAAAACTGAAAGCAACTGTGAACTGCAAATCTAAACTTCTAACTGAAACTTAAACCGAAACTGAAAACAAACTTGAAATTGGTGAAAGAAATGCTTTCCATGTCGAGCTTATTCACATCTACCAATCCTACTTTACAGACCACCAATGCCCAATCAAGTAAAATCTAATTTCCAATGAAGCCAATCAAGTAATTGATCCGATAATTTAGCTTTCTCATCATTCTTAATCAAAATGAGAACATAAGAGAATAATGGCAAAAAATTATGATGATAAATGTGATCTTTTTGGAAATAGTTCAACCAACTACCCCAATTGGAAAATTTATCCATGTATTCAGCCACTCAGTCATAAAAAGCAGGACAACCTTCAGCATACTCTTCAATCATTTGTTTGTCATGACCAGGCTACTCAAACTGTACATTCTCTTGCAAATTGTCAAACTGATCTTCAAAAGAATCTTGAAGGGAAAGCTTATCACAGTTTTCAAATGAAACATCTATCGATTCGTTCAGAATTTCTGAATTTATAACTTCATTCTTTTCAGGTGTTTCAAAAGAAATTTCATTATGTTCTTCAATAAAATCAAGTGAAAAAAATTCTTTTTGGCATAAATTTCTGAATTTGAAAGATATGAAGAAACGTTCCATTTATAACCTTGCTCATTTTCTTCGTGATTCAATTTTTCAGTGCAAACTGTTGGTTGATTTATATGTTGGGATGGATTGCATGACAGTTCATCCTTTTCATTACCCATTTCTAAAAATGCCATGACATTATTCATATCCTCAATTTCATGTTTTTTATTAGAGACTTGCAATCTTTGTCTCAGAAATTCAAATGAAGAATAACACAGAGGCAAACAGTCACTTTCAGCATGCTTACTGTCCACCTTATTTTCATACTTTTGGTCATGAATTACAATCAGATTTTCTTCACTAATTGTCCCAAAATTTTCAAAATCTTCAGTTGGTTTTTTAGGCACAACACCCAAGTAATCCTCCATATACTCATCATATATAGGTTGGCTGAAATCCTTTTTAAAATCACCACTACCAAAAATTATGACAGGCTGATTGCAATCTTCATGAAACAAATCCTTATAACACTCTTCTTGTACATCACTGGACTAATATGTTTCTTGCTCACAAAAAATAGAATTGGAAGGCAGGGAAAGTTCTTTTTGTTCATATTGCTCAACCAATTCTTATTCTTCTTCAATTCTATTATCTCCATTGTCTTGGTTTGAAATTCTTTTAGACATTCTGATATTGTCTTCAACCTCCAATGAATCGATAAACATTTGTTGTAAAGTGGGAGACCTTCTCTCCAAGAGATGATAAGAGAGGTCTGGATGGAAGGCTTGGGCATACTGCAACTTGGCAAGGCCGTCTAGTGGTTGAATCTCTTCAGGCATCTTATAATAGAGACTAACAAATATCCTATTGAAACTTGAAACAGTTTCACCTTGCATTTTCTTCATACCATAAAAGTCTGAAAGGAATTGATCCCAAGATTTTCTTTTACCCCAAAAACTCAGAAAGATATTAGAAAACTCTTCCCATGTACTGATGGATCCAGACTATAAATGTTTAAACCATTCCTTAACATCTCCTTGCAAAGATTGGGAAAAATCCCTCATCCAGACATCATCATGTTCTACTTCAAAGAGTTCAAGGAAATGCTCAAAGGCTTGTAGATGTTTCTCAGTTGTAAGTTTCTTGGATTCTCCATCAAATCTAGGAAGGTATTTGTAGTGTTTCGTAGGAAAATCATGAAGGACATGAGGTAGGTGAAGTGGCCTATATCAGTTTTGGATATTGGAAGAAACTGAACTATGTGGAGAGGATGTGTTATCAACTTTAGTATCATGAGGTTCATATGGCTAATCCTTACTGTCATGCGGTTCAAGTAAAAGATCTTGATCAAAATCATATGTACAGGATGAAGACACATTTTCAGCTTCTAAAGAAGGGTATACAGGAGTAAATCTATGGTCTTTTTTCGAATATAGTAAACAATGAGAAATTCTTTTGCCAAGCTTAGGAAAAGATAGGAAAAAATTTACAAGAAAGGATAAGATGTCTCGGAGAAAACTGAAACTTAAGTACCTTGTCTTTTCATCATGCCTTTCCATGTCTTCACAATGAGCTCATTTCCTAGTAGAGTCTGTCGGTTCTCTTTAAAAGCTTGATTCTGGATCATGCCACCAATGGAGTCACTGAAATTTGGATTCTTGAAGATGGAGTCACCAGGTGAAAGATGCACAACCTTGCTGACATTTGACCGTTGTTCACCATCAACAATCAAAACTGTAAACTTTTTCGTTCATACCCAGGTAAAATGAAACCCTCGTTCCCCGACAACGGCGCCAAAATGTTAGCACTTAGATTTTATCTCGATTGTAAAAGAATAATACCTAAGGTAACTTATTTCAAACCAGACTTTAGGTAGAAAACTTAGCCATTTTTTCCTCCAGAGAGGGCTCTCTCACAAGATATACGTAAAGGCTAAAAAAATATAGAAACACGCTCGAATTTCTCAAAAATGATTTACTTGGTTGAAAAGGAAACAAGAAACATTGGGCATGGAGTCAACTTTCAAATATTTAACATGCCAGCAAGAGATTTATACCAAGTAGATTTCCACAGAGGCAAGATAGAAACCATATCACAATCAATTTGATTTTGCAGGTGGTATAGAAAGAAATAATGACAGTCCATCAACAACAAGCATCTAACTAGGATGAATCCATTGTCAACTTTGGAGAAATAATGGATACTTAAATGCAATAAAACGAGGCATAACCAGTATGAATCCCGATTTATTTCAAACGTTCATTTAAGTATAGAAGAAGAACATAATGGAATATATAAAAAAAGAAAGTAGACATGCGCATATAGAGATAAGGGAAAAAAAGGACTGTAAAAATGATCAACACATGAATCTCTGGTCTCAAAAGATAGGTATTTCCACTATACGGCCTTTTATTATTCTATCAGAATTTGACTTCAAAACTTATTGTCTCTCAAAGAGTTTCCAACCCTTTACATGTTTTTTTACATATCAATATATAGAAAGACAACCTATACCTAATATTGAATTCGAAATCTAACTAAAACTCTAAAAATAGAAACAGTTACAACTTATTGTTTTATTTCAGGAAGTAAATTTGCTGAAAAATAGGCTTTAAAGCCCTAGCTGTATATCTCATATGGAGATAGCTGTGTAAATTTTGAGAGTTTTTTGTAAGTGGGAATGTACTGAAGAAAAGCCCCTTTCAGTTTCTGAAAATTATTCTTCATTTGGCGGAAACAACTCTTTGAAGTTAATGACTAAAACAATAAACTGAAATTCTGGAAACTGGCCCCATGAAGATGACTTTGATTCTCTTAACCCATAACACCTGTGTAAAAACTGAGGGAGGTTTTTTAATATTGGCCAGTCCTGAAGAAAAGCCTCTTTCAGTTTCTGGAAATTCTTCTTCATTTGGCGAAAACAACTCTTTGAAGTTAATGACTAAAACAGTCATTTCCAGAAAAACGTGTTCTACTTGTCCCATTTTTTTTTCTCTATGGGATATATCCCACATTGGTTAAGTGGGAAATAATCGTGTTGTTTATATACCCCACCGTGCACAACACTTAATAACACATAGCACGTGCTATTATGATCCTCTTCCTTGAGCGCTATACCTTCGGGAATGGCGGTTCCGCATTGGTGGAAGGTGGTTTATAATACCACCCTTTCGAATTGCGGATGGTTGTGACACTTACACGTTGATGGTGGTTTTTTATCTGCAACCACTTTATAATATTAAATTTTGAGCTAGTGAAGGATGCGGAATGAATGGTAGCCGCTTATCCAAACTTTGTCTTTTTCAAAGTTTTAATTTGACATTTTTTGAGATTCGTGCCAAGACTTTGGTGGTTGGGTTTGGATATTAATATAAAATACTTATATTAATAACTATGAACTTTTAAATTTTTAAACAAAGACTTGGGCATTTTGGAGATCCGCCATCTTTTAGCCATTCCACCATTTTAGAGCTTCACTAACTATTTTAGAGATTCACCAGTGCTTTATCCGCCTAATTTACCATATTGGCCAAATTTAGAAGCCCTGTCAATTCATTTATATGCTCTGCTAAATATAGAATTTTTCCACTAGCTCTTGGTCATAGCCTTTGATCTTTTTCTTCCTTGATCGTGACCGTTGATTACTTTATATGCTATTACGAGGTACTTTATTTAATTCTTTAGCTCTTCTTTGGCGTGGCCAATGCTCATATGGATCATTTTTTTATTTTTATTTTTTTTGGGGTGGGGACTTGGTGTCTTCCTCACCGAACTTAGCAAATATCACAACCAATTTTTTGGATTGGAAATCTTTCATTCACATTGGAAAAATACTATGCTAACAACTGGGATAAAGATTTCTAGGTTACTATCTTGGGGCTCCGCTCACTAAAACACATAAATAAACTTGTCTCAAGTAGTATACTATGGCCGACCCATGGAAATGAAGCAAGTCTTACAGATGTATAGCAATCAAAATTATCCTATACCAAAATATCAAAGACAAAAAGGTACAAAGAGAGTCGGGATTTCCCTAGTATGAATATCCATCAAAGTCAAAATTGGATATTTGAATAATTAAATGAAGACATGAACGTGCAAAGAAAATCAAGAGAATACTTCTTATAATACTCAAAGAAGACTCTTCTCCATCCATGGGTATTATAAGCCAAACAAAATACTCATTTCTCACATAAAATGACATTATGGATGGTAGAACCTAGGATATACCTATGAATACAAAGGGAACTACATATTAGAGCGACTCAAGCATCAAAGAATGCTAATGCATCAAAGGAATGCATATGGCATAGGAATGAGGAACAAACGATTACATCTGTCTGATTTTGTTACTGACCTCTGGTGTCTTACCTAGTTGCTTCCAAAAGACAAGGTAGGTTAATGAACTTCATACTTTGGCGTTAGGAGAGTGGCTTTGAGATCCTAACTAAGCCTCCCTGCCCCCAATACTAACAATAATATGTGATCCATGTGATACTTATTCCAATTTGAAATGAGACTGTTTGAACTACAAGGTAGATGAATAAGCTATGATTCTTACTATTGTAAGTCACTGATAAGTAGAAATAAATTCTTACACTAACTAAATGATCTAGTCCAAAAGAGTATTCTTTGTTTGTTTTCAGATATCTAATTTCCCCAGCCAGTCGCCAATTGTTGCAGCTACAACCCCTTACCCGAATTTTGAAAATTTAGGACCCATCCTTTCATTTTGAACTTAATTTTTATCTTATTTTGTTGTCTTGTCATACAAAATTTTCTTTAAGTTTGATTCCCCTTTGAAGATTTAACACTTAGAATTTTTTTCAATTTTATTGTTTCGGCGACTTGCCAAATTTTCATCGAAACAACCGAAACAAAATGCAGTTTGGTGCCAAAACAGATCGGAGTAAAATTCAATTTGGCTCTAAAACAGGTCAGAGCAAAATTGAATTTGACGTCAAAACATATTGGATATTTTGTTGGTTATGTGTCAAAACAGTTGGCTACGCTAATACAATTGTAATGTATTTATCCGAAACTTACCCTCAGCTTGGTTATACTTGTATTGCACCTGAACTTTAAAAAAAAATGACTTAAAGTTGAGCCCACAACCTTGTGATGGTGACCTGAAACACGTTTCAACACTTAGATTTTCTTGAACAAAAGTGATTGTTTTGCTGTTAATTTTGGTTTAGGCTTGAAACAAGTCAGAACCTTACCCAATTTAGGCCTAAACAGGTCATAGCCTTACCCAATTTAGATCTTAAATGGTTAGAGCCCTACCCAATTTAGCTTTGAAATGGTCGAGTCGATCAGATATTTTGTCCTGATTTGTCTTTGCATCGACGTGTGTTTGAGTTTGTCTCCGGGTAAATTCAGAGTAAGTATTGGTTTGGCTGCCGAGTGTATCGGCATAAATCAATTTTTTATCCGAAACACATCACAAGGGTTCATGTTAAACTTCCATTAAACGTCGATACAATTCTTTCTTATACCATCGACCGTCTATGTTGGGTTATAAAAGTGAATCTGTTTAAAACACGAAACATTATTTACACTTGGTATATTTTTGAAAAAAAAAAATCGATCTTGTGCTACCCATTGACCCAGTCATGAGGTTTTAAGGTTTGAAATCCAATTTAGAAGAGGGAAACCCTAATACGAGTTTTCCCCGACCTCCTGCACACTGCTTTGTTCTTGAGACACGTGGATGAAGAACACTGCCAGGGTGTCTTCCAACTCGAGCACCAACTCGGAAGCACATTCATAGTTCTTCTAGGTAGGATTTTCTTGTTTTATTTGGTAAATTCATCAGACTTGGTTGCTTTTGATTTGGCATCAAAGGATTAGGTGAAAACCATTTTTTGGCCCTAGTTTTTCTATTGCAAGCCATTAAAACCAACCACTTCCTTTGAAAGGGAAATGGAAAACCCTAGTTTTTGTGCCTCCTTTTCCTATGCACAATGATCTATTGCGAGTGAGTTTTGGGTTTGGGAAAAAACATTTTCAAACCCTAACAAGCTATTGAAACGTATGCTTAACTAGTCAGAGCATCCAACAAGATTTCGGTGTGCCCTTCTTCAATCTTTGGTTCAAATTGAGTGAAGTGCATAAACCCTATCTGAGTAGTTTCCCTCAACAAGTTTCGAACAAAAGTTTTACATTTTAAACCCTGAATAGCACATCCTTTACAATCGTGGATATTCAAACTGGGATTGAATCCCTAAGCTCGATGAGCCTATGTTGAGAGAAAGATTGAACTTTGGCACTTAACCCTAAAAGTCACTAAAGAAAGCATTGCTCGGCTAGTTGTCCTTCTATTTAATATTCAACATGGTCATTTGCTTGATAAAATGCTTGAGTTGATTCATTGTTTTTGAATGTTTGCATTATAGAAGAGTCTTCAAGTTTGCATTTGATTCATGAATAGTTTTTCATTGAAAACAATGTTATGAATGGATTGATAGCATAGACATTTTTCGGCTTATATGCTAGTTTCATTTGATGAATCTGATTTAAAATAGAGATGTCTATGAATCAATACCATATTTAATATTTTCTTGAACTCCTCATGTTATCATTTCTTTTTAGACTTAATCTATCTAGTTGTATTATAAATGGAGACAATACCACTCTTTGATGTTGCTTTCATGTCACGGGATATAGAGATTATTAAAATAACCTCTAAGTGCAGTGCCAAGATGGTGGAATCAGATTCAGATGTATAAATTATCTTGGAAACTACTATGGAATCTTAGTTTGAGGATACAAAAGATGCGATGGGAATAGTCCCTGAATATAAGTGGGGAGAACTCTCTTACCTTGTAAGGGATCAAAATATACTAGACACAACAATAGAAGAGACCGTGATATACCATGATATCAAGAAATTCATCCTCTACAAAGCTACCACATGACCATAGTTGTTCCCATGTTCAGAAGTAATCAGCTAGATTCTGCCACATATAGACGTAAAATTTAGAATCGTTTCGGGAGCTAATGGAAACGGGTTTTATTCTTTCCATCCCACACATATAAGCACAACATACAAATTGACCGCGCCCAAAGTATTCCTGACAGATGAATGGGTCAAGAGTATAAATTTAGACCATTCAAAATGCGCAAAGAAAATGTTACTCCTGGGAAAGCAGTTGAGGCAAAGCTCTAGTGGAAAGTACAAAACCAAGAATATGAAGACTACATTCAAGGTCATTGCGATGCTTCTATGTAGGCTTTATGGAAAAGAAAATGTGAACATTTACGAAATCAGATGGATTCCGTAGATGTACCACATCACACCACATGACACCATATTTAATTGGGTAGATATCATTTCAGAAAAATATGGCTCAGTCTATATCAGAAGCTCAGTAAGGGTTGAAGAAAAACAAGGCGGAATTCTATATGGCATCATATTTAGTTGATTTCATTCTCATCAGAAATCCTTTCCCAAATCTAGGATGCCATTAGATTCCAAACGAGACACCAATTTATATGTCCTACTAGATCATGTGGGCTCATAAACATGTGAGATTCTACAAATTGATGTGCGAATAATTTATGATGCCTTTATATCAATTATTTTCAATGAATAACCAAATTGTATTTTAGATGCAACATTAGAAGTCATTATCAAATACGAAGATTATTATTTTACTCCAGAAGGCACTTATCTCTGCATGTATGGAGGCACGAAGAGTCCTTCATTGATCCCAAATATGTTACTGACTACATCATTTTGAAGGAGGCAGTGAGGCGGGTGTTTGTAAATGGTGTAGGACATTTTTTGAATGAGCACAAGAAAGCTTCATACCCACCACTCTCGTTTGTGGTTGGAGCTTATAAATTCAATGTAATACCCCCATTGCGACCCTTAGGATATTTTGGTCTATAATGTAAATATTGTATGCATGTTATGTATGATTCCTAGCATGGAGCTCAAGGCCAAGTCCCCTCTAGTGAATGCTCAACCTTGAAGAGGCAAGTATTTGGTATTATGCTACCTTTGTGCTAGTGAGGCATGGAAATTATAAATATGCATTTTAATAGAAATGACCACAACTAGCTATGCAATGCAACAAGAGATGAGGGAATGATTTTTACAAGGAATTGGGAGGGAAATATTCAAACCCTTGAGAAAATCAAGTCAACCCAAGTGTCAATGAGAAAACCCATGAACCCTCAACTACCCATGTTGAATTTTGTGCCCAATCATTCATTTCTCCAAAGAGTTGGTTGAGGTAGTTAATGCCTTGGGAAATGGAGAGGTATGTCTGTCCAAAATCCGAGCATGGGAAAGCCACCCTTCATGGAAATTCATGTTTGACTTCTTGGGAAATAAAAGAGCCATGAAATTGCTCCTCAAGCAATTCTTCACCCATGTTCTTTGCCTCCTCACGCAGTCTGAGCTAGCTGGGGTGTTTTCTTTCACATTTTCCATCATTTTCCTTCATTTTCCAGAACTGGGGAACTCGTTTTTGTGTTACACAGTGGCTGGGAGGAAGAGATTCATGGTTTGGGGGTTTATAGAGGGCATTTATGCCCCTTGAATGTCGATAAACATTTTTTTAAATCGATTTTTCCCTCCTAGGGTTGATTCCCCATATAACATTTCGTTTTTAGGTGTACCACGATTTGGGAAAAACCTATGGACTCTATTTTGTAAAATCCATTGTTGAATGTTGGGGTTGAGATGGGTAACCATTTCTTTGGGCCGTGCTGAGCTTCATAGTTCCCTTTTCCTTGTAGATATCATTCCCAGCTTGGGGGTGGTCTATGAGTGCTGAAATAATATAGGCTGGGAAGAGACCTATGGTTGGGTGGAACGTTGCAGCGACATAGCTGTGATAATCTGCAAGGATATAGCAACTGTAACAAACTCACAATCTAAATCTCAGGATTATTTGCAAAGAAGAAGAAGCATGCATTCAATAATCACTCACAAACACAGAATAATGGACAATGTCAATATCATACAATGAATAATGAATGTAGAGAATGTATTACAATAACCAATGATGAGTCATCATATAGGATTCAAATTAGCCAAGTAGGGAATTCGAATCTAAGCTCAAAGTATAGCATGAATAACTATGGAGACATCATCCAGTCGGTAGTATCAGTCATAAATGGTAAGAGTCAGTCAAGTGTGTCAAACTGAGTCTAACAGAACCATCTAGCCATAAATTAGGAAATGGAGACTCCAAGTGGGGTGCATGAAGCTGTCTAACTCAAATTCTAGCTTGGATAACAATGGAGACATCATCTAGTCAATAGTATCAATCATAAATGGTAATAGTCAGTCAAGTGTGTCTAACTGAGTCTAACAGAACCATCTAGGCATAAATCGGGGAATGGAGACTCTAAGGGGGGCACATGAGGCTGTCAAATAGTCAAGTGGAACTCCAGAACTAGCTAACTAGAAGCCACAAGCAGTCAGCATGAGCAATTAGTGGAAGAACTACTCAATCGATGCACTAACTGAATGATAACTCCCAGTAGGTGAGATAAGGCGCCCTAACTGAGTGATAACTGAAGGTAGGTGAGTAAATGCACTCTAACTAACAGTGGTAGGTGAGAAAGGCGCACTTTCCATGCACAACAGTCAAGAAGGGCGCATCAGGTAGGTAGGAGGCCAAATGGGGGCTATAGACAGGCTCTGGAGAGCTAGAAGCAAGCTCTAGGTGTTGGGGAGACCACCATGATGATGTCTGGATGCATGCAGTGGAATGTAGATTTGCATGTATGCATGCAAAATATAAAAATGATGGTGTCAAAATTCCAACACCCCGCCCGCAAGCTATACTATGAGGAATAACTGGAATCTAAAAAATAGGGCCCTGGTGACTAAGACCAAAGGTCACCCCGTACAATCAATCTAAATAAACTAAGTGAGGAAAGAGGGAAAACCCAGTGGGAAGAAATCCTTCCCTCAAAATAGGTTGAAGGATGCTAATGTAGCATATCATCACCCACCCCTCAAGAAGGTAAGTTTCCTTCCTTTTCGAAGAAGGATCGACCAATCTGAAATGGATTAGCAATGTGAGAAGGATTGAACCTTCCATTCTGAAAATATGATCTGGTTCTTCTATGATCATGTGGATCACTATTACACCCAAAATCTACCCACCATAAGATTCACTGTATACACCCCTGAAGATACCTTGGCTAAGTAATCACCCTGGGAGGATTTGTACCCATTTGTGCTAGTTTTTGAGAGGTCGTCGCAGGTTGCACATGAGCAACATGCGACATCGCACCTTGCCTCATTACAGGGTGCGACAAAGTCAGTTAGATGGAAAAAATAGCTTCTTCGAGGTTCTTCTCGAAGCTTGCTGACTTAGGACCCTATCCCTGACCTCTTGGAGGGGTTGGCACTCGGTTCCTAATACTTTGGAGAGATCCCTTAAGCCTCTCCTATCATATCTCAACATATCCTATCCATTTAGTCCTATTTAAATGAAGCTCACTCCCATCCCAAAGTGAGGAAGTCTATGGTATCTACATGCTGGTGAGATCACCCTTGGAACATCTCCACTCACCTATTGGAGAACTCATACTTCCTTGGAAGGATATGGCAATTGGCTTCATCGGAGAAGGGCTACAACGTTAAGCCTTGGTTGTAGTTCTATATCTCTATTATGTACTTCCCTCTTTTTTACAGTAATACAAATGCTTTCCACCAATATTGTTCATGTGTGTAATCATATTGAGTAGTTTACCTGCTTAATTGTTTACTCAGATATCTTATTGTATAGATGCCTTTCACTTGTTTCTCTTGTTTCTTGTCTTGACAGGTCTTGCAGCTTGGATCTGACGACCGTGAGACATGGAGCAGCATTTAGGACAAAGGATTGTGAAGTGAAAGGTAAGACATCTAATAATCGATCCTTAAGTAGATCTAGGAAATGTATTAGTAGTCTGTTCTATTTGTTCTAGACTCACTTTGAGCTAGGGAGATCCTGCTCGCGTTCACTCGAGTGGATTGTCCGATAACAAATCTGGAAACCATACTGGGGAGTATAGAATCTGGTCAGTAGTTGTCAATCTAAGAGTCATTTTCAGTTGATTGCTTGACATGAGCCTTTTTATTTTTTCCATTTACTTCTTGAAGTTGATTTCATTGTTAGATCTTCATATTGAAGACTCCAATGTACTTCCTATGAGTTTATACGACTCATTCCCAAACCATTCCATGGTTCATTGTTGAGAGATCTGATTCATTTTTGAATCTAGACTTCGCCTGCCGCACCTGGGTAGTGGGAACAAAGCGACACTGTGTCATTTATGGCCTCTGTTCTTTACCTGTTAGTTACTCGTCGCATCCCTTGCATTGTTAAACGACAACATCGTCGGACTTCCCGTGTAGGTAAACCACAACGTCGCACTGTGTACAAGCACAGAGTGCGCCGATTTGTCAAAATTTTCCATGCAATCATCTCCTCTCCATTTGACAGTCTGGACTTTGGTTTGTTGTATGAACTCCCTCTGTGCTACAAAATCTAGCCAAAGATCCCATTTTTTACTTGTGTTTTGAGAATTTGGTTTTGTTTGGATTGATTTTGGGTTCCATCTTGGACAAGCTTGAATACCGGTAGTGGTGGATACTCTTGTCTCCTTCACCTTCATCCACTTACCCTTGCATTCCCTTTTTTCCATTCCTGATCTGATCATTACGTTAGATCAGTTTCCAGACCTCGTTCTCATCATTGTTTGATCTTTGCTTGCTTGGTTTGCTTGCTACTGTCTCATTTTGAGTCTTGTGTGTCTTTCAGCTTGACTAAGTGCTTGTCTTTTCTTGAGTTTTCTAAGTACTGAGTGCTGCAAGTAGTGTTTTATTTTCGTTCATTTAAATCTGAAAGCTCAGTTGTGATCAAGTTTATTCGTTGATGCATCTATTGAAAAGTTTAAAAGTACTTCTTCCCCATCATTTCTTGAGTGTTTTTGAAAGAAAAACATTCTTGCATTGGAATGTTTCGTTTATCAATCTTTTGGAAAATTGAATGGATGTATAATCGTTTGTGTTTTTATTGAAATATGAATCGCTCATCTTCTTGAAAGACTCAAGCTAAGCTTCCAATTTTGCAAAAGTGTTTCCATGCTAGAGAAAGATAAGTGCATGTTTTATTTTTCATTGCTTTTGGGCCATTGAAAGTGAAATTGAAAAGCTTGCATACTCCATCTTAGAATTCTCTCTTTTCATTGCCTAGTATCATTCTCGTTTTGAAAAGGAAAAGAAAAAAATGTTGTGATTTGGATAGTAGTGTTGTGATTTTTGTGTTTCGTTGAAAAAAGGAAAAGAATACTTTCATAGTCAAGTTTTGTTTGAATTGGGATTGTGTTGCATTGTGTTGTTTTGGCAATCTCGACGGAAAGAAAAAGATTTCTCCTTCCCATAGCTAGAATTCATTGAAAGAAAAGAATATTTCATGCATGTAGCTAGGGCTAGCATTATGCTTCCGATTATGTGCTCACTTCATGCATTCACCTAACCGTCCAAGATAAAATTAATGGTATAACTAGGTAAAATTTTTAGCAACTTGTGTGTAAGTTAGAGACGTGTTCCGGCGTCGTTAAGCATGGCAGCTGTCGTTATTTGTCAGCACTGTATCCCGGGGGTATTGTAGTCTTCCACGTACTTATCGGTATATCGAGATCCTTCATGTACCCACCAAGTACCATAATCCATACTTGGCGTATATCGAAGGGTGTATCACGTACTCGGTAGTATATCGGAAGGTCTCTTGCCGAACGATTGTGCATTAGATAGCACCACTACAGATTTGAGCTCCCACATACCTTGCGTATATCGAGAGACACCACTAGGATTCCTGAAACCAACTGAGTTAACCATTTGGCCGTCTTGGCAAAGCAATTCACCAAGAACAGCACTCGGGGAGATTAGCACGCACGTACTGTCCAGGTAATCGGGTATGCAGGCAAGGGTACGATCCCAATCCTCCTTGTCGCGTCATATTGTTGGACCCTGCAGTATATCGCAGTTTGCGATGCCTTGATAATCCCGTGAGGTTCCAGAATTTTGAATCCACTCTGTCACATAAGTCTGCCATTTTCCTTAGTTTGAGTAGGTTTTCCTGGACTGCTTTTCTTTTAGCATACCCTTAGGAGAAACGTTGTTTCAGCCATCCTGGTTGATTATCCTGACGCTCTGGTGGATTTTCCCTGGAGAAGATCCTGTAGGATCTTAAACTTATCACCCGAATATCCCCTTAATCCGGAGGTTATTTTGAGGGTAAGAATGGATCAGCGTAATACAGTCGTAGTTACTGAAGTGGAAAACCCCACTCTGAATGTTGGAGGACTTTTGTTTCCACAAACTCCTCCGGATTCACCTACCTCTCATCCCCCACAAGATGAAGGAACACAAATCCCCGCTTCACAAGACCTTTCTCCCATCATCCTAGGAGAACCTGGATCATTGGAATGGATAAACCGACCCCAGGATGACCTTACAGCAGCTGTTGGTCCTTCAGCAGCTTATTGGACCTCTTCTACAGACCACCCAGTGGCTCATTTTTCCATCTCATCCCCACCTAACTGGACTACTCCAGATCTCTCTAGATGCTACTACAGCCCTGACCCCACCGAGATTTTCAGCCCTATCCGCGAACGTGTGGAACAGTTATGTCTTAGGGGTGATGACCTTTGAAGACAGAGTCTCGAGAAACGCTCCAAAGAGTTTCGAAATCGGAACTTCCAAATAATATTCGACGACAGACCCATCCGGGTTCATCCGATATCGTTTGGATCACCGGAACAACCTTCCCATCAAGTGACCATTAATGAGATTGGTCAACCCTCACAAGATTCCATTCCTGCACCTCAAGTGAACCAACCGGTGGAAGGACAACAGTCCAACACACATGTTACTACCACAGTTACTTTACCAGTTCATCCCCTACCTCAAAATTCGAGGGGAATATAATCCATTCCCACAGATTATCCCATCAGTAATGTTATTACTACGGTAGCTAGTTAACAACCTACGTTGGTTCAACCTTTGAATAGTGGTCAACCTGTTGTGGCTTGGGGGAAACCCCCATTTCCTAACCAGAACATAGGCGGTGGAATCCCCAACGGACCTTCCATTGGACCTTCCCAACCCGATAGACCATCCACCATGGGATTATCTCATGTTGGGGGGGCATCCAATGTAACCCTACCCTCATGGATTCAAGTGTATCCAGGTTCTGTTAACCCTGCGTCGAGCCAATCTAATCCCAGAAATGCACCACACGGTATACCTTATCTCAGGAATCCATACACTCTATGGGGGAAACAACCTGTGTTGCAACATGGATCCCAACTGACTATCCCTCAAGTACCACCACCCCCGATCGATCCTCCCCGACCTCCTACTGGAGGCGGAGGGCCCCCGCCTAACCTTGGTGGAGGCCCACCTCATTTTACCAACAATATCCCTCACCCTTCCAGCGGTGGTGGGAATGGTCCACCACCCCCTCCTGGCGAAGGCGGCAGGGGACCACCTTATCATGGTGGAGGAGGACATTTCCCTTCAGGTGGTGGAGGTGGTCCACCACCCCCTCCAGGCGGAGGCGGTGGAGGACCTAATTACTATGGTGGCGGTGGTGGTGGTGGAGACCCTCATCCTTCCAGCGGCGGAGGTGGTGGGGGCCCCCATCCTTTTGGTGGTGGAGGTGGTCCACCACCCCCTCCAAGTGGAGGCGGTGGTGGGTTGCCTTATTACGGTTATGGACCCCCACCTCCTCCCAGTGGTGGAGACAGACCTCCACCCTCTTCCGGTGGTGGAGGTGGACCCCCACCTTATTGGAATGGACCACCTTATGGTGGTGGACCCCCTTACGGTCTGGGCGGCACACCCCCCTATGGCCAGTTTCCTCCTAGTACACCTTACAGTCATACCAGTCCTTACATGCCTTATCCGTATTATTAATATGCGCAGCCTAACTCGCAACTACCCTTCCTGGCTACTTTGGACCTGCCTGACCTATCCCGTTTAACCAATGATCCTATTTACCATGGATCTAACTGGCCACCAATTCTGGTTAAACTTCCGTATGATATCCCCAAATTTGACGGCAAGTTGGGTGAAGACCCTAAAAACCACGTAATGACTTGCCATTTATGGTGTTCATCTAATTCCTTAATGGACAACTCGATTCATCTTACATTGTTTCAAAGGACTCTCACCGGTTCGGCTGCCAAGTGGTACATTGAGTTGCCACCTCATTCTTTTCCTGATTTTGGTTCTCTTGCCATGAAATTTTTGACACCTTTCCAGCTGCCCATACAATATGAAACTGGTACCAAGCTTTTAACCTCGCTCCGTCAGAATACTACCACTCATATTTCTGATCATATCCATGAGTGGTGAAGGAGACGAAGTCTCATTAAAACTCCTATTCTAGATCAACTCCTAAAAGACTGGTTTACAAAATCCCTCATCCCTACCATAGCAAGAGATGTTTCCATGCGAGGTGTTGTCACTGAAGAACAAGCCATCTCAAGTGCCCATGTACTAGACCTAGTCTACACTCAATCTGGCACTTTGTTTGATATTCTTCCTGACACACCCCATGACGTTAATGACCCTACAAAACCACATAAGGAACTACAAACACATGGAATCATTGGTTCCCTTAACACCCAACCTACTTTTAGCACTGTTGGATCATCCAACCTTCACGGTTCCTCCCCATTATCGACTCAGGCTGGCCACAGTACCACCAAATCCACCACTCCTGCTCTAACTGAAGAGGTGAATTTTTTCCAATCAGCTTCATCTCAGAAGTCTGGCGGTAAAAAGAATAACAAGGGGAAACCCAAAAATTCTTCCACCTAGTAGGAACAAAAGAGCACTCCTGACGATACCAAGCAAAAACAGAAGCTCAAGTATCCTTGTTTACTGTGTGGAGATGACCACTTCTCCAAAGAATGTCCCCATAGAGACGAAGTACAAAATTTTCTTTGGGGTAAACCAACTCCCGCAGTCCTCAATGATCCGTTTCCTACTAAGAACCAGCAGATGATTGCTCAAACCCCCCCAGCCCAGGGGGAACTATCCAATAATGTGCATGTTCTCATGGTGCGTAACGAACCGATCAATTTCAACACTCGCTCGCGATCTTATGAATTGGTCCCTTCGAAGGAACCCACTGGAAGTAATGCTGAAAAATATTCCAACTCCTTAACTGATGTCACTGTACCATCAACCTTTCTCACCATTGAGAAGCCATCCTTAGACTCGATATTGCGACCACCCAAGAGTACGATTCGAAAAGTTGTTTTCAATCCTAACGCTCGGGCAGCACAAAATTACAATATCGTAGAAGACTTGGCACAAGCTCCTTGCGCCATGTCTACCCTAGAATTTTTACAGATTTTTCCTAATCAACGCAAAACTCTCCTTGCATCCATCAGTGCAGTCAACCCCGATTCCTCGAATACCATCATGTTCTGACTTGACCACTTCAAGCCGAGGCTCTCCCACTAGCTCGCATTCCAAGTTTTTGCGAACATTGCTAGGAAGATTGTCCATCGTACCCTTTTAGATGAAGGCGCCTCCACTTCTGTCATGTCGATTGCCTGTTGGAGAGCCATTGTCTCCCCCAAATTGAATCATTCTCCTACCACATTGAAAGCATTCGATGGGCGTGGATTTCAACCTCATTGGCTCTTACAAGCTCTTGCAGTTGAGTTGGGCAGAAAGACCATAACCGTTAACGTGGAAGTGGTCTCAGCCCCAATAGATTATAATCTCTTGCTTGGTCGCAATTGATTTTACACCATGGAGGCGGTAACCTCTTTAGTCTTCCACATAGTACAATTCCCCCACCAAGGATGAATTGTTACTATTGACCAATTAGATTTTTTCACACTAGACGCTACTACTCATTTTGGTGACCATGTTCCTTCCATTGGACAAATGTCAAAACAGTATGAGAGTATAGGGGTTGGCCTTTTGAAAGATTCATCTCTCATGGGCGTTTTTCCAGCGACGAACCTCCCTAATCATGTCGCTACGGTGAACATGATCTCCACACAGATTTCATCTCATTCTACCAATACTTGGCTTGTACCATATGAAGCCACAACACACCTGCTTGGAGATATAATGCCTCTTTCACCCGTTGAACGTATCTACAAGGCTATCCAATCAGCACCAGAGGACCATTTAACTGTGGCCTCTCCATCCAATTCTCTACGACGGACATCATCTCTACCTGATCTCTTACTTTGAACTTTTCATTCAAACGTGTCCATCATGGAAGTTATGAATGTTGACGACAGTCCATGGTATGATCTCCACCATAGGTCATCTTTTCTTCCTCCTTTGGAGTACATAGAGGACAACATCCACACCCTCTTCTCACCAGACATCTACCCGTTCCCTCATTCCCCCATCCTTACATGTCTTACAGACACGGAGGGAAACTTGGGCAACATTAAGCCAACCACCCTGGTAAACATCTCGGTGAAACTTGGTATAGTAAAACACATTTGCATAGGCTAGAAGTGTTCCCCTTAACAAATAGTTGCTGCCACGACCTTATTAAGGCAATTTAGAGACGTATTTTCTTGGTCCTATGAGGAGATGCCTAGGATAGACCCCGTGATTGTTTCTCATGAAATAAAAACCTATCCTAACGTCAAACCTGTACGCCAAAAGTTGCGACCGGTACACCCCCAGAAGACGACGACAATCAAGGCTGAGATTGAAAATCTCTTAAAGGCTGGTTTTATTTATCCTGTCCCATTGACGGATTGGGTCTCAAACGTAGTCCTTGTAAACAAAAAGCAGGGTACCATTCGCGTTTATGTCGATTATCGGGACCTTAACCGGGCTTGTCCAAAAGACAACTACCCGGCCCCCTTCATCGACCAGATTATCGACAATTGTTCCAGAAGCGTCATCTTCTCATTTATGGATGGTTTTTCTGGTTACAACCAGATTGAGATCAACCCCACCGACCAACACAAGACGGCTTTCATCTACCCATGGGGAACATTTGCATACCGCAAACTCCAGTTTGGCCTTAAAAATGTTGGCGCCACGTTTCAGCGGTCTATGTCGAATGCCTTCCATGACATTAAGGACTTTGTGGAACCTTACCTGGACGATCTCCTTGCTCATTCAAAGCAGCGCAAGTTCCATATTGATCATCTGACGGCCATTTTCCTCAGATGCAGATGGTACAATATCCGTCTGAATCCCCATAAGTGTATCTTTTGTGTTGATTCCAGACACCTCTTAGGATTTATCGTTTCAAAGGATGAGATCCTCATTAATCTCTTAAAGGTGGAGGCCATCATCAACCTGCCACGCCCGACTGATGTGACAGAACTTCAAATTCTCCAAGGGAAGGTGACTTATTTAAGACGTTTTCTTTTCAATTTCGCGAAGAAGACTCAAGGGTACATGAGACTTCTCAAGAAGGATGTCCCATTCATTTGGGACGACCATGCTCAAAAATCCTCCAGCAGTATCAAACATGGCATCACAAATGCCCTCGTGCTCCAACCGCCCAATTATTATCGAGATTATATCTTATATCTCGTCGCTTCTGCTACCACTATTGCCATGGTTTTGGTACAGGAGGATCAAAACGCCCAGGAACATGTAATATACTATGCAAGTAAGGGTCTTACTGACACTGAAACTAGATATTCACATGTCGAAAAACTCACATTCGCAGTAGTCATCGCCGTCCAAAAGTTCCGGCACTATATCTTGCTCCGTACCACCACCCTCATCGCAGACTCGAACCCCATGTACCACGTCCTGACACATCAAGTGCTTGGGGGAAAGTATTCACGCTGAATCGTGATACTGCAAGAATTTGATCTTCTCTTCAAGAAATCCAGGTCCAAAATGTCGTTGGTGTTTGCCGAGCTAATCTGTGACCTTCCTCGTCCTGATGCAGAAATTGAGCACAATGACTCTTTTCCAGATGAATCATTGTTTCTCATCAGTACGACTAATCCATGGTATGGAGATATCTCCTTATATCTTCAAACCCAATCCTTCAACCCTCAACTGTCTCACGACAACCATTGTAAGATACGTCACCATGCGAATTATTATTTAATCATCAATGATACTTTGTATCACCGTGGCATTGATTCAATCCTTCGACGTTGTCTAACTCACGATGAGGCCGAACGCGTTCTCAATGACTTTCACGCTGGGGCATGTGGCAGTCACCTCCCTGGGATGGCTACAACCCAGTAAGATTTTGCACATAGGATAATTTTGGCCTACTATCTTCAAAGATTGTATTGAGGTCGTAAAAAAATGTCCTCCTTACCAACACTTCCATTCGAAGAAGCGCACCCATCCCACCCCATTACACCCGGTTATTGCCGTCGGCCCCTTCACAAAATGGGGCATCGACTTTATGCATTGTAAGCCTACCTCGGCTGGAGGGCATAGTTACATCATTGTAGTTGTGGATTACTTTACAAAGTGGGCCGAAGCTATGCCTACATACCAGAACAATGGAAAAACCGCCGCACTCTTCACGTTCAATCATGTAATAGCAGGGTTTGGAGTTCCTCAGGTGATTGTTACCAATCATGGTTCTCATTTTCAAAACCATATGGGTATGAACTGAGCGATAGGTTGGGTTTTCGTCATGAAAATTCAACACCCTACTACCCGCAGTCCAATGGATAGGTCGAGGCCATTAACAAAGTCTTGAAAACTATGGTCCAAAAGATGGTAGGTACATAGAAATCCGATTGGTATAACATGCTCTTTTCATTGTTATGGGCCTACAGAACCTCCGTTAAAACCACCACAGGTTTCACTCCTTTCCAATTGGTCTATGGATTGGAGGTTGTCCTACCTATAGAGTGCGAAATTCCATCTCTACAACTTGCTGTCGAACTTCTTCCTAATACTACTGCTGAGGAAGAACGTCTCCTGCACTTAGCAAAACTTGACAAGTCCCACCGAGATGACGCTCTTGCTAATGAAACACACAAGAAACACATCAAATCTCAATACGACAAGTCAGTTGAACCTTGTATCTTTAACGAGGGTGACCTGGTCCTCACTTATGACCAGAAGCACAACAAACTAGGAGAAGGAAAGTTCAAATCCATGTGGCATGGACCTTACATTGTCAAACGTGTTTTGGAAAAGGGAGATTACGAGCTTGAATACTATGTGTAATGTCCCCTTCTCCATAGAACAACAGGGAAGGAAAACATTAACAACATACCGGGCTTTTGGTAAACTTAGCCCCAATATTTTTGCACATAAATAACTAACATTTTAAAACTTATGTATGTAGATTCGACTTCAATAAAACACAGCGGAAAATTAAACGTAATAACACACATGAGTATAAACCGAATATGATTCCATATGCAGGGTTCAATCCCATTCATACGCTATGCACAGACTTCATTTCAATTTCATTAACATGGAGAATAACCATTCAAATAACACATTACAGAACCCAGATATATATATACAAATTAAAGTCACGGAGAGCACTTATCTTGCAACGCAATATCCAATGACTGGCTACGTGAGAGCAACATTCCACCCAACCATAGATCTCTGTCCAGCCTGTATTCTTTCAGCTGAGAGATCACCCCCGAGCTGGGCTGTGTATCCACTAAGGAGGAACTAGATGGCTCACTCACAGTCAGGGTTTCACTCAAACAGCCATGCTAAGCCAACACACGGTTGGGTTTCTCAAGCATGCAATAGGAGATGGAGGAGGATGCTAGTCCACTGAGCTCAAACCCAGAGCCACATACCCTTCAAACTAGACTCAGCAATCCCATCCTCTATTCATACATCCACAATCGGATTTCTCACAAATCTGTCACAAACAACCCAAATCCGTCACTGATTTTATGGGCCATTAAAACTGGGTTTTCCCATGGCTTTTGGGGTAGCTATTGCTCCCAAATTCGCCCCAAGGTTCCTACCAATGGATCCCCCATTGGATTTCTCTGTCCAATACCAAATCGGGACGTTTTTGGCTTCCCAAAACGTGGGTTCTCTCACAGTCGCGATTTTCCGTTTTCTCACTGTTGGGAGCTCGTTTTTGGGTGGAGAAAGATGTCCCATACTTCCACAATGGAATGGGGATAAGAATGGAGCAACCCCCAAGATGTAGAGTGACTTGTGGGACAAGTCAAAAGAGCCCATACCTTCCCATATGAATTTCAGGGCTGCCCATACTCCATCAAAGTCATTGAATTAATTCTTCAACCATTCTCTTACAACAGGAATAAATGTCATCTAGAAAGGTCAAATGGGTTCTCATAAAGACATATGGAAACCTATGGTTCACTCCCATAGCCCCCTCACCACTCCCTAGTGGATACACGTGGCCCCTTCTCATTCGTTGCTTCCGTAGCCAGCTTTGGTATTTTATATTGCATGATGTTTATTTACATCCTATTACAATTTCCATGGCTTAAGAGCACATGGTACCAAAATATCAATACTTGCCCTTTAAATAAAATTCGGGCTTTCACTAGCGGGGCCTTGGCCTTGAGCTCCACGCTAGGAAAACATACATCACATGTACACATTATTTACATTAAAGGCTAATATATCCTAAGGGTCGAATTGAGGGTATTACACTATGACAAAATCTCTTTGGGTGAACCCCGCAATGGGCTTTACCTAAAGAGATACTATGCCTAAACTTGTCACGCTTAGACTTTCTTGTATATACTGTACATGGCGTGTTTTTTTTGTTTTTGAGTGTCTTTAGATCTTGTTTTTGCTCCTTATACCATGTTTTGTCTGCATGTGTATATGGAAATGTGTTATGGATTCATGGACGGTGCCAGCTGGCATACCCGTAACCTTGCTTCGGTATCTTGGGTACTATATTCCCCAACAGGTGAGCTCATCAACTTAGGAGGAAGTTTCCTAGGGTTTGCGACCAACGATTCCGCAGAGTATCAAGCAGTAATCGGAACCCTAGCTAACGCCATTTCCTTGGGTATGAACCACATTGTCATCCACATGGATTCTCAATTAATGGTTTCCCATCTTAACCGGGTTTGTGAAAATCCTCATAGAATATCTAAGAGATGATGTATACCTCACAAGAGAATGATTATGATTAAGCAAGAAAATAGAAGAAGAGTGGTTAATACAGTATAATGAGCAACATAATAATATGGTACAGTAGAACTTGGATAGAACCAATAATACTTCACACACACTAATTAATTAATCACAATATGGACAAATAAATAGTACAATGCATGAGGATTCGAATGCCTAAGGTGGCAATTCGAATTAGCCTTCATGGAGTGATCAAAGGATCACTGGAGTGTCATCGGAGCACAACTGGAAGTCTTCATCATCATCAGTGGAGTCATCAATGCTCAAGTAACTATCAACCATCAGTCAAACTAAGTTTGGTAGGTGTAACTGAGTGAAACTGAGTGTAAACTGAAGACAACTGGACTGGTAGGTGAAGAAGGGCGAGTTGCTTCCTAAAATCAAGGAAGAAGGGTGCATTAAGAAATTGGAGGGATAAAACTGATCAGTGAGAAGCTCTCGGGGGTTGGATAACTGAGGGCTAGGTGCTGGACTAATGACCTAGATGCATGCAAAATGCATGCAAACCCTAGAATGCATGCAAACCCTAAAAGTGCATGCATGACTGAAAATGTAAATGATCAAAATACTAGTGGGACTAGGATGGAGTATAGGAATATCCTAACACCCCCCCTTAATCCATCCTGGGCCCTGGTAACTAAGACCAAAGGTCACCCAATACAATGAATAATAACAGTCAATAAACCAAGGAAGTGGGAAAATTTCATGGGAAACATACCCCCTCCTCAAAAAACAAACTGTAAGGAATACACACAAAAATTAAATGCTCCAAACTCAAGCACGTGTGATGCTTGGTCATATGTCTGGAGGTATCTTCTTCTTGGGAATAAGTGGATCATGCTCAAAAAACATGTGCTTGTACTTGCTCTTCAGATCGAATGTGATGAGAACAAATCCAAAAGTATGAGGATGATCCTTAAACCTGTGATTCGAATCAGCTAAGGTAGGATCAAAATCATGAATATGCAGATAGTCTTTTGTCTTCTCCTTCGAACAATCATGGGTGAGATTATGCCAAAAATAACCATCAAATAATAATTGCTTGAAATCCAAATCAAATTTAAGACTTGAAGAATAGTTTCTTGAGATCTCCTTTGAACCAGTAGGGGTGAGATCAAAACTATCATATGCATGAGAAATTATCCCAAGCGAATGGCAATGGTTTCTTGAGATCTCCTTTGAACCATAAGAGATGAGATCAAAACCAATGGATGCATGAGAAATTATCTCAAGCGGGTGGTAATGGCCATATTCTTCAATAACCTTCTGAAAGCATGTGCTAATGATCATATAGTAGTAAATAAGAGATGATTGCTTGAGAGGAGCGAATGCATTACCTCCAATAGCTGATTTTACCTCCGAAATAATCATGTGATCATGATGCAAACCAACAGACTCTGGTGCAAGAGAGGATTTAGGACCTTTTTCAATATATAGAGTGTGAGCTGGCATAGAAAGAGAAGAAAGTTGGAGCATGAGTGGAGAATCTGCAAATTCTTTGTCAACAACTTCAATATGAGATGATGCTGGTTCATGATCTGAGAGACCATCAAGAGGATCGAATGCATCACTTTGCTTGCTTTCGAATGGGTTTGGACCAATCCCTTCATTCTGTCTGCCAAATATTACATCTAGGTGAGCCCATAGCTCTTTTGGTGATGAAAAATCAGGGAGGTTATATAACATCCATTCATGCATAGCATCAATCAATTGATCCAAAGGCTCTGTCACCTTTATTTAACCAATCAATCTTCTCTTCAGAAGATTCAAACTCTCTTTCAAAACAACAGTCAAAGAGATCATGTCTCTTCAAGTATTCTATCATTTTCGGTTTCCATTCATCATAGTTGAGTGGAGAAAGAGGAGAGATTTCTTCTGAATTCATTGAAGTTGTAGAAGACCTGCAAAAAAAATATAGAATAACTACAACTGCTACTGCTGCAAAAATGCAGAAACTGCTGCACTCAAAATCGTGGTAATAACCTGCAAAAAACTCTCAAGACTGGAGATAAACAATACTCTCAACATGCTCTGATACCATCTGAAAATACTCACAGCAGATCTAAGATATGATGTACACCTCACAAGAGAATGATTATGATTAAGCAAGAAAATAGAAGAAGAGTGGTCAATACAGTATAATGAGCAACAAAATAATATGGTACAGTAGAACTCGGATAGAAGCAATAATACTTCACACAAACTAATTAATTAATCACTATATGGACAAATAAATAGTACAATGCATGAGGATTCGAATGCCTAAGGTGGCAATTTGAATTAGCCTTCATGGAGTGATCAAAGGATCACCGGAGTGCCATCGGAGCACAACTAGTGTCATCGGAGCACAATTGGAAGTCTTCATCATCATCAGTGGAGTCATCAATGCTCAAGTAACTGTCAACCATCAGTCAAACTGAGTCTGGTAGGTGTAACTGAGTGTAAACTGAAGACAACTGGACTGGTAGGTGAAGAAAGGCGAGTTGCTTCCTAAAATCAAGGAAGAAGGTCGCATTAAGCAACTGGAGGGATAAAACTGATCAGTGAGAAGCTATCGGGGGCTGGCTAACTGAGGGCCAGGTGCTGGACTGATGAATGGGATGCATGCAAAATGCATGCAAACCCTAAAAGTGCATGCATGACTGAAAATGTAAATGATCAAAATACTGGTGGGACTAGGATGGAGTATAGGAATATCCTAACAGGGTTTACACCATCTGTGATCCCACCTTACTCCATCGCTTCAGACGAGTACGTCTCCTGGAAAGGTCATTTGAATCCGTTCAATACCTGCACATTCCACAAGAGTTAAACACAGTTGTCAACTCGATGGCCAACTTCATTTTGGATTGGTACATCACACATACATAACATCCATAATATCTAAAAGCATTCACGACATGTAGATAATGCACTATATAAAAGCAAACATGTAAACACGATCACATCACTCATCATTTTAAAAACATAATGTATAAATTGTCGGTAATGTCTGCATATATATATATATCATTCAAAAGTAGTGCTGGTACAAAATCTGAAGCACGATGGCTTTCAGTGAGTCTCTACAAAATTTGAAGCCTCGTAGCTTTCAGTAGTACAAAACCTGAGTCCTCTAAGCTCTCAGTACAAGTATAATAGTGTCATCATGCCTGACGCCTGACCCATACACCACCACTAGCATGGACAGCCCACTATCGCTGAGTAAGGAAGCAATCCACAGTCCTCGCTACCTTGCGGAGTAGGGCATTGAAGCGTACAGACGCTCCAACCCCAAACCTAAGCATAGGTCTCGGCAATTCATCTATCGCCGGCTCAGGAACCTCTACTATCATCTGGGACAAGCTCATGTATACCTCCTCCATCTCCTCGATGGCAGCATGAGCACCTGGGGGCACAACTGCTTCCCCACCTCTATCTCTCCTCGCCAGAAGGGAAATTCCTACCGACCGTACGGGCCCCACATCTCCACACACATGTTACAAACTTGTCAGTACTGCATCAAAAAAATAATAAATATGCAAAACTAAAAATACAAGGGTTTTTGTTCTCACCTATGTCACCCCATGCTGCACCCTCGGGTAGCACCAAGTCAGGATCCTCTCTAAAATCCATACCGTCGTACGGGAAGTCCTCAACCATGATTAACTGGCCTTCCAGCCAACTGAAGAACTAAGGACCAAAGCTGATGATAGGTCCTCCACCATGGCGGGTCATCACCTCAGCCCATCTGAGCATGTGGGGATCTCTAGGCTCCCTGTTATCTAGTAATATCTGTGGACACAAGAGATGGATCCGCTCCAAGAGGAACGATACCATGATCTATCCATAACCAAACTGCTTGAGCTCTCCCCGCTGACAATTGGTCAGCTGAGCTCGGATGTTTGTGAGGAGACCTTTGCACCAGTTGAAAACCCTGGGGGACATTCAGTCCTCCGCATAAAGCATCTGAGCCTGAGTGGCCATGTGTGGGGCTTGGCTTCCCACCACTCTAGTAATGGTAAAAAATATGGTGCGTAGTGGATGGATCACCACATCCCTAATAGGAATATTCCCACTGGAAGATCGAGCAAGAGCGGTACAATGTTGTGACACCATGTCATCAACTGTGCGGTCACTAGCCAATGTTCCAGTAAGAGATACAGGGTCCCCTCTCCGGGACAAACCAGTAAGAAAAAAGATGTCCTCAACATATATTGTGAGGATGTGATCACCAATCACAAAATGTTGTTGGGCCACATCCCAACTCTGGAGCATGTGTGATAGCAATGGGATTTGGGATCTCATCCCCTGAATCTCAAAGAACTTGAGAAAACCGCAATTCCTCAAGGAATCCACACATTGTGGATCATTTGTAGCTTGTACATATTCTACATCTTGTTCTCTTTCCTGCCACTCTAAAACCATGTTGGTTTGCTAGCAACCTACCAGAAGGGACATTTAAACACTATTAGATCCTACTCCAACCACAACAAGTTCATTTTTTTGGGTTTATTTTGATGTTTGGGAAATGCATCTTCGTCGTTGCATAGTACTTTTGCATACATTGTGATGTCATCGCACTTCACTCATTCAGGACTTGCGTCGATTCGATCTCATCGCAGTTCCCGAAAGGGACAATTGCGACGAGCCGAGGGCATAATAGCCCTCCATGAGTTCATCAAAAAACCCAAAAATTGAACCTAAAAACAAAATCTAATCCACTGGAAAGTTGTTGGGTGAAGTTTAGGATTACCTGCTGTTGACGGTGGGTGAAATGGCAGATCGTAGCTCCTGAAATTGGCAAAGGAATTTTTGGCTCCAAATTGGTACTTCTTCTCCCTAATTGGAAAATGAAACAATGAAAACTATTTTTGGCCCATTTTTCTATTTATAAATAGAATGGAATATTTCTTTTCAAATATTTTGATGCTCTTGGGCCATTTATCATAGTTTTAACCATTTTTGTCGTATTTGGGGCTATTTGACATATTTTCTAGTGTGCAGGAGTTGTAAGTAGTCTTTTGTGTCGTTTCTCATATCACAACGGTCATCACAGGTATGAACACTCCCTTGGATGTTTTGTCGTTATTTTTGCAACGGTTAGTTTGTAATTATTGTGTGATGATGATTTTACTCTTCATTTGTTCTCATACTCATGAAACTATGAGAAGAAGTACCGAGTTATGATTTAACTCTTTTCTGGGCTCGTTAAACTCCCACAAAAAAGGACACCCCCGGAGTCTACCGTTAAGCCCTTTTCAGGCTCTCGAAAAATGAAAAGATTTCCAAGAGAACTTGTCATGTTCACTCTTGTTAAAGTATTTGAATGGTCGTCTTCCTGGTGATAGTTTACCCCTTTTTCGGACCAGGAGGCATTAATTACGAAAAATGCATACTCCAGCCAATCATGACTGGAAGAGTCCTCTCCCGCGTTGTTTTACCCTTTTCTGGGCAATGAGGCTAACTTTACAAAAAAGGACCGTTGGAGTCTTCTTTAGTTCTTTTCAGACTCTCTAAACATGAAATGACAACCGAGTTTACCTTCTATGTACTCGTTAAATTCTCACATTGAAGGGCCCGTCAAGGGACGAACCCCTCCTATCCCAAGTTCGGAAAACATTTGGGATTGGACTCATCTATGAGATGAGCTATACCGAGCATCTGGTTACTCTCATCAAGCTCGTGAAAAACACATGAGGCACTCATCATTCGTGATGGGGAAAAAGGAAAGCGTTTGTGTTACATACCTTGTTAGTGGCAATATGTAATCATTCTTGAACATGGCACTCATCTGCATTTGCATACAACACTTGGATCATCTGTTTGTCCTCGAGTTCCACTTATTTCCTGAGTCTTGTTACTCCTTTGAGTCATTCAAAGAAAAGTTTCCATCATCAGTCGCTTTAAGAATTTGTGTCGCACTCATCGTGTCAATACTGCCAAGTCATGCCATGCCCATGTTCAAGAATATGTCTATCATTTATCATCTATAGTCAGTACACCCGCCATCACATTGGTCTACTCTGAGTTAGTCTTGCATGTTACTGTACCATCCGATCTACTCTATACATTTTTGTCGTGTTTCGTGTCGATTGATGGGGGATTCATCATGGCCCTCCGTCGACGGATTCATCCTTGTCGACTTCAACACATCATCTGAGGATTGAATCTAGAAACCAATCAAGTACCTTGGCCCTACATGCCTCAATGTCAGGTTACCTTTCTTTCAACATGAGTTTACATCATTGACTCTTGATTGAAAGATTTTGTCTTGCGTTCCACTTCAACTCATCTATTCACGCATGATGACATGTACTATGATACCTTGGGAATCATTGACATCAATGGTGATCTCCCTAGCACTTGTTAACGGTTTACATCAATGGACAGTAATCAAGTGGTTTCTACCATGTTGGACATCAAGACATTTGTAATCACATGCATAGATTTGTATCATTGCGGGTTCAGCTTGAAGACCCTGGGGAGTCATGTTTTACCCAGGTTGCAATGGAGTTTGTATTGCGCTATATCACACGGATCCACATTTGTATTGGTCGTGGCTGTGTTATCATCTCATCATGGATCTACACTTATGTCTAGTAGCCATGATTGTGTTCAGTCGGTCATTACTACCATGGATCTGCACTGTATTGGTCGGCATCCATGTTGTACTTTATATGATATTGTCAGTTCAGAGTCATTTGTACTGCAGTAGTGTCCTTCGTCCGACAAGTCTATTGCCATTTCTTCTATCAAAGAACTTCACCTGTCTATCTTCAACAACTTCATGCTTTGGGGGGCATTCTGTTACACCCAAAATATACCCACCATAAGATTCAATGTATACACCCTTGAAGATACCTTGGCTAAGTAATCACCCTGGGAGGATTTTTACCCATTTGTGCTAGTTTTTGAGAGGTCGTCACAGGTTGCACATGAGCAACATGCGATGTCGCACCTTGCTTCATTACAGGGTGCGACGAAGTCAGTTAGATGGAAAAAATAGCTTCTTCGAGGTTCTTCTCGAAGCTTGCTGACTTGGGACCCTATCCCTGACCTCTTGGAGGGGTTGGAACTCGGTTCCTAATACTTTGGAGAGATCCCTTAAGCCTCTCCTATCATATCTCAGCATATCCTATCCACTTAGTCCTATTTAAATGAATCTCACTCCCATCCCAAAGGGAGGAAGTCTATGGTATCTACATGCTGGTGAAATCACCCTTGGAACATCTCCACTCACCTATTGGAGAACTCATACTTCCTTGGAAGGATATGGCAATTGGCTTCGTCGGAGAAGGGATACAACATTAAGCCTTGGTTGTAGTTCTATATCTCTATTATGTACTTCCCTCTTTTTTACAGTAATACAAATGCTTTCCACCAATATTGTTCATGTGTGTAATGATATTGAGTAGTTTACCTGCTTAACTATTTACATAGATCTCTTATTGTATAGATTCCTTTCACTTGTTTCTCTTGTTTATTGTCTTAACAGGTCTTGCAGCTTGGATCTGGTGACCATGAGACGTGGAGTAGCATTTAGGAGAAAGGATTGTAAAGTGAAAGGTAAGACATCTAATACTCGATCCTTAAGTAGATCTAGGAAATGCATTAGTAGTCTGTTCTATTTCTTCTAGACTCACTTTGAGATAGGGAGATCCTGCTCGCATCCACTCGAGTGGATTGTCCGATAACAACCACCAACCAAATCACCGGCAGATCAGAGTGTAGTGGCTTCCCATCGAGGAAGAGGAGGAATATCAGGTGAGATATCTTTAAGTTATTGTGGATCTGGATTTCCCATTCTCTCATCTTCATTGCCAGTTTCTAGATCTTCATTTCTTGTGGATCTATATCTAGCATTCCCTTATCATCATCTCCATCTTCAGATTATGAATCTGAAATATCATGTGAATCTACAACTGGCTCATCATCACATCCAAAATATGAATCTGAAATCTCATGTGCAGAAGCATGTGAAGATGATGTCTCATACTCCGAATCTAAACTATCATGTGATGGAGATTCGTTCTTTTGAATCTCATCATCACTTCCAAACTCTAAATCAAAAGAACTAGAATCTGATGATGATGGATCTTCAACAAGATCACTAGTGTATGTAGTAGTTATGGCCCATTTGGCCATGGTAGTTGAACCAATAGGTGCTAGATATTCAAGTTCTTGTGGATTTGGATCTAGCATTCGCACTCCTTCAAGAGTCCTCTTTTTCTCAATCTTCTTAGATCGATCCTTGCCTTTCAAGAAACCCTTGCAAGTGCCATGAGCAATCATGTCTCTTAGAATACCATCAACCACATTTTGAGCTAGCTTGTAGTTGAGATGAGATAGTCTACTCTCTTCATGTGCATGAGAGCGAAGAGCGGACTCCTTTGAGAGAGGTAAGAAGTGTGAAAACTCATAGAGTTTTGTCTCATGATTTGCAACTCCTTTTGCAATGACTTTCCCTGAAACCATGTGTTGTACCTCAACTTCATTTGGAAAAAATATCACTCTTTTGGGCTCTCCAATATGAGTCATTTGATACACTAAAAGAACATTAGCTGTAAGAGAAGGAACATAAAGCACATCAGAAAAATAACCATGGTCAAGATAGATTCTTCCAATCCCCTGAGAGGATACTTCTGAATCATTGCCCAACATGATGGAGGGGCCAACTGAACTTTCAAAGTTGGAGAAGAGATATTTGGAGGAATACATGTGTCTTGATGCTCCTTAATCTATGATGAAAGAAGAATCTATTGATGCACTTGCCATGAGGGCATGACATCTTTCTTTGTCTTCATATCTAGAAGGTTCAATATCAGGATCTTTCTTCCTTGTACATGCAGGTACAGGAATATTGTTCTTCTCAAGTAACTGAGCCATCAAATCTATAGTCTTCTTCATGCAAGTACTCTCGGGATGAAAACCTCTAAGACAATGTGTGCACTTGGATCTTTTCTTCTGAGAATGCTTGGTCTTCCTTGAGTTCGAAGCCACATCTAACTGATATGGAGTATCTATAGACCTTGTATCATTCGATCTCTTATCAGAAATATTTTGCTTGTCTTTACCATTCGCCCTTTTGGCCTCAGCAATTGTAAGGGATGAATCCAACTTGGGTTTGATCATTCCCATGGAGATTAACTTCTCTTCCTCTTGAGTAAGAGATTGGATGAAGTCATCAAGTGAGGGAAACTTCCATTTTGGAATGAACATCTTAGTTGAATGGAAAGTAGAGACAAAAACTGAGAAGTTTGGCCCCAACTTTGAGAGAATGGCAAGAATAAGCTTCTTGTATTATTTCACTATCTCGTATCTTTTCAACTGTGATATCAATATTTTGAACTTGGTAAGGAAGGAATTGATAGATTCAAAGCTTTCAGGACTCAAACATATGAGTTCATTCTCCAATTTGTGTCCTTGCATATCATATTTCTGTCCAAAAAGGGATTCAAGCTTGTCCCAAACCTCATTAGGAGATGTAAGATCGATGACATGGAAGTGAAGATCTTCATAAATTGAGAGAAGGAGGAGACCAACTGCTACATCAAGCCTATCCAAGTACTTGGAATTTTCAACTGCACTGAGAGGTTCTACCATAGTTCCGTTGAGTATTCGGGTGAAGCCCTTGGTTCTCATGAAGAGAGCCATTTCGGATTTCCACTCAACATAGTTGGAAGATGTAAGCTTTAGATCCATCTGAACAGAGAAAGTCGAATAGTTGAAGAAGAATTCGAATGAGTGAATAAACCTGCAAAACAAGAGAATTTTTTTCTAATGGAGAATGCTACACTTCGACTGAACACTACCTTAAGTACACTTGGCACATAGATGAAGTCCTTCACACCTAGATAGACCTCATTGGATTTCTCCAATGAATTCAAGTAATAGCACTAGGATTTCTGTGGAAACTCAGAGACTTCTGGTGCACAAGTGAAAGATAGTTGCTCATAGAAATGTTGCAACTATTGCAATGGCTGCAATTCGAATAGTTGTTGACTGCTCTGATACCGTGTGATAATCTGCAGGGATCTAGAAACTGTAACAAACTCACAATCTAACTCTCAGGATTATTTGCAAAGAAGAAGAAGCATGCATTCAATAATCACTCACAAACACAAAATAATCGACAATGCCAATATCATACAATGAATAATGAATGTAGAGAATGTATTACAATAATCAATGATGAGGCATCATATAGGATTTGAATTAGCCAAGTAGGGCATTTGAATCTGAGCTCAAGCCTCAAAGTCTAGCATGAATAACTATGGAGACATCATCCAGTCGGTAGTATCAGTCATAAATGGTAAGAGTCAGTCAAGTGTGTCCAACTGAGTCTAACTGAACCATCTAGCCATAAATCAGGGAATGGAGACTCCAAGTGGGGTGCATGAGGCTGTCTAACTCAAAGTCTAGGTTGTATAACAATGGAGACATCATCCAGTCAATAGTATCAGTCATAAATGGTAATAGTCAGTCAAGTGTGTATAACTGAGTCTAACAGAACCATATAGGCATAAATCGGGGAATGGAGACTCCAAGGGGGGTGCATGAAGTTGTCAAATAGTCAAGTGGAACTCCAGAACTAGCTAACTAGAAGCCACAAGCAGTCAACATGAGAATTCAGTGGAATAACTACTCAATCAATGCACTAACTGTGATAACTCCTGGTAGGTGAGATAAAGCACCCTAACTGAGTGATAACTAAAGGTAGGTGAGTAAAGGCGCTCTAACTGACATTGGTAGGTGAGAAAGGCGCACTTTCCATGCACAACAGTCAAGAAGAGCACATCAGGTAGGTAGGAGGCCAAATGGGATCTTTAGACAGGCTCTGGAGATCTAGAAGCAAGCTCTAGGTGTTGGGGAGACCACCATGATGATGACTGGATGCATGCAGACATGCAAAATATAAAAATGATGGTGTGAATATTCCAACAATAGCTAGTTGCTTGGGACAACATTACTTCAAGATGAGTATTTTATTTATTTGTTTTACTTCTACAAGGTTTTAATTATTGATGAATGTTATCAATATGTTGGAATTTGCATGATATATGTGTGTAGAAGAATTTTACTTCCGCTATGCTTGATAGATCTGTGCATACATATGTTTTTATTTGTATGGATCTAATGAGTGGGGTTGATTTTATGTAAAATCCCAAGATCTACAATCATGTTCCCTTCCTTGTGTCAGATCCACGGGAGGGAACGTGACATTCAACAAGGTCAAAGGAGCTGAGGGATTTGTGAAAGAACTAGAGGCTTATCATTTTTGAGAAAAGATCTTTGTTAGAAATGACATCTAGCAAAAAGTAGCAAAACATTGTTCATCATGCAGGATCAATTTTGAATACACTGACCATTTTTTAAAGATGAAGAAGTATATAGAAGGGAAAAGAATATTGTAGATTCGAACAACAGGTTCGGTAAGAAGACAAAAGAAATCTCCAGTAAGACAAAAGAATACTTAGAAAATGAAACAAATAAGAAAGCTAATGAAGAAGCTTTATCAACAGAAAACGCAAAGAAGTTGCGAGAGGAGCTGCGAGAGGAGGCGCTGGAAAAGAAGTTACAAGAAGAGAATCTAGCTAGGCAGAAGGAAGAAATAAGAAAAAGGGAAGAAGAACCTGCAGAGGAAAAGAGAAAATAAGAACAAGAAAAAGAAGAAAAACTGGCAGTTGAACAATAAGAAAATCGATTTGAAGCAGAAGCACTACATAAGAAAATAAAAGAAGAAGAAAAAGTCAAGAAAGCTATGGAAGACGAGAAAGTACATGAAGAAAGTGGACAACAAGATATGGAGATAGATCATTCCACTAATCATGATACCGAAGTTCCTCTTACGGGGGTTCATATCCCATTGGTTGAACTTGGACTCATGTTGTTTACACCATCAAAGCATCACTCAGTTGCAAAAATCGAGACGATAATTTTTGGCCCAAAGAGAAAGACCATTATAAAAATAACAGAGAAAAGATTGAAGACAACTACACAACCAGACATCGTGATAGTATATGAAAGTACAATGGTGGAAGGCACACATACAGACCCAAAATTTACAACTTCAATCAATGTTGTTGCTGCTCAAGCAAATGCATAGAATATTGATAAGCTAATTGAATATTTAGAAAGGACAAAGGCATAGATGATAAAACTAAAGGACAACTTGGTACAAGCTCCCAGTGAAGGAATAGAGATGATAAGGAAGCAGGATGCTCTAGAGTTAGAAAATGAAAAAATCGTGTAGACTGTTCAGAGTCTGGAAGATGAAAATGACTCTCTGAATGTACAGGTAGTAATAATGGAAGGGGAAAAGACTGATTTTTATGATCAAATAAATGCATTACAGGAAAAGGAAGCTCAACTACACCATCAGATAGACACTCTAAAAATAGAAAAGGGATCTTTGCAGGATCATATAGTTGAATTAACGAGAGAGAAGGAATCCTTGATGGAGCAACTTAAATCAGCTCAAGCACAAACACAAGAGCTAGCACCATTTTATGAGCATGCTTCTGAACTACAAAGACAATCATTTTACTCTCAAGAATTGCTCACTGAGAAAACTTATGATTTAAAGGGGATGGTTACCAGATTGAAGAAAATTTATGAAGAAATTTCAACTGTAAAGCATAAATTAGCAGGAATTTATGATAAAATAAAAAATTGAATTTCCTGGAAGGGGAAAGCCAAAGAAATCCTTGTACATCTTCCAAAAAGAACCACTGCTAAGATAAAATTGGACATAGCACTCTTGGAGAGTTGTCGAAAGGCAGAAAAGAAGATACAGAATGAAGAATGAAAGTCGATCACAAAGTGTGAAGATAATTATCAAGCCATCTGCAAAACATTTGAGAAATGTCATCTTCCATCTCCTAATGCCATTGACGAGCTGCGTCTAGGAGAGTTATGAAATATCCTAAATGAATAAAAATCTTATATAAAGAATTTGGACTCACTCACTACATAAGACCTTCAACAACATATTGGACAAGCTACTATGAACGCCTATTTTTTAGGAGAAGGTCACAAAGTTGCAGCAAAGGGACTAATTGATATGGTTAAAGAATTATCTGTCCATGAAATAGATTTGAAATTATTAGACACCCAACAACTAAATGTAATATCTTATGAAAGTGATCTTTGGAATGATTACATCCAAATTCAAGAGAACATACAATCTAACTGATGTAATATTGTAATGTTATTTTATTTTAGCTAATTTTGATTGCAGCCACAAAAGGATAGATTGTGAAAAAACCAAGAGTTGGGGGAATATGAAGTGATAAGTCATGTCAAGACAAATTTTTTAAAGGTAAATAGGAAAGAATAGAATAGAAATAGGCTTTTGGCTGGTGTAATACTGAACGGGTACCATCTTGTAAGAGAACTTTTTTTTCTGCTAATGAGAAAGGACTATTGTGCTAGTGAAGGCATACATAGAATGTTGCATGGAATTACATGAATGAATGTACATAATTACTTCTTCATTTTGTTCATCTATATGTTGTAATATTTTCCTGTTCTATTGGATTGCTCTAATGGTATGTGAATTATTTTATTGTTCATGATTATGAAATGCAATTTTATGTGTGATGACGAGTAATGAATGAGTCAATGTTATACCAAAGCTATCTTTGTGTGAATGAGAAACTATGGATGTGAATATACTTCTTTCAATAGTTAACTGTTGAGGTGATAATAAACAATTACAGTCATTACTCTAACTTTAATTTTTCTCCTTGCAAGGATAGACAAGATTATATACGTTAAAGGTATTTATTTTGGTAGTGTAGTTTTAGCTGATTGGTAAGACAGAGGTGATAAGACGAGAGGTAAGAACTTGTGTATCACCTTGTGAGGCCTCTTTATACCAATCAAACATAGATATATAAGATTATGCACAGTTAGAATTAGGATATTTTCATTTTCATTGCCTCATAACAAAGCCTAAATGGTGGATCAGGCCGTAACCGGTAAACTTAACTCAAAGCATATATTACGGTAGTCGGACCGTAAACCAGACGGATTCCCCATTCTAAACAATGAATAGTCTAATTAGTACTTTTCATTGGGGAGAATCCCTACTATCTATGTAAGGATTTTTCCAAGCATCAACACCAGAATAATTATTTTCTGAATTAAAATTTGGAAAAATTGATGAAGAATTATTACAAGAGATCTTAAGACAAAATACAATTGCACTAGGGAAAAACAAGAAGAGCGAGAAAATGGATAAGGAATTGGTCAATTTATGGATGTGATGACCCAATGGCATCTTTTCCATGAGAAAAAGGTTGGTTTGACTTTTCTAGGTTTAGATACTGAATTATTGAGTAAAGATCTTGGAGGCAATGTGAATTGTTATTTGAAGCAGGTGATGGAACTAGTGAAGTTGAAGAAGAAGTTGCAACACGGGATATTATTTTCTAAAGAAAATATGGCCACGAGGGGGTTGTTATTAGTAATTGGAGGAAAAGGGGTGGATAGTATCTCTTCACATTGCTTTTAGTGAAGAGATCTACCATTGTTTGGTGTAAAGTGGAGCAATGTTGATAATATGAAAGGAAAATTCCATTTATTGTGAAAGATAATGATAATACTCCTTAGTAACACTAGGTTTGACTCAGGTTGGATGTGATCTTGAAACATTGCTTTTTCAAAGTGCAAGATTGTCTAGATAATCATTAGCAATTTTTTTGTTGATTCTTAGCAATTATTGTTGACACAGTTTTAGGACATCTTTTTGCATACATGGTCTTAACATATTGGTTTTCTACACATGTTTGGCACATGAGTTTGGTAGATGATTTTGTAGATCATGATGTTTGCAATGAGCTATGCCATCAAAAATTATAATGTACACAATTAAAAACTCTATATATATTTCTCCCATGGTCTTAGGATTTGCATACACGGTTTTAACACATTGTTTTACACACATATTTGGCACATGGATTTGGTGGACAATTTTGTAGTTCATGATTTTAACAATGAATTGATCAATGAAAACTCTATATAAAGACCATTATGTATTGTAGTGGAGGTACAAGGGAAGGTGAAATCCTTTGTGTTGGTGGTTGTGCAAGAGAGGTTGAAAGTGCAGTTTTGAGATCGAATTGTATTGGTGTTATAAGTACTAGGTATTATACCCATAATTTTTTCTTGCTCTAATCCATTTTTTCATACTGGGGTTTTAGTTGAGATAACTTGATTGAAAGGAAGGGTTTTTCAAATATTGAGGAAGATACCTCATTCCAATGTTAGAATGGCATGCATTTGATATAGAACTTGAGAGTAGATGTGGTGTACTTAACCCTACAAATTAGAGCATCAAAAAAATATACAGAGAGTAACAATGCTAGGAATACAAGATTACAGTCCAAAATAATTGATCAAAGGAAATATACAAGAAAAATGTTGCAAAATTATCTTGTGTATCATGATAATCAAATGTGGAAGCAATTTTCACATGCCTTTTAAGGTTGGGAAACTTTTCACTTGAACAGATCTCCAATACAATATTTCTTGACAAAACAATCCATAACCTTTTGGCTCTTTAAATAGGATTTCAAAATCCAAAACCCTAACTACTTTACATGGTCAAATAATTATCTAAGTACTAATTTCCTAGTGGACCTTAATTAATAAAGAGGCCATTTTTACATTACTTTTTCATTACTAACTACTCAACCTTATTCATAAGAGATGGGCACATGCATTACTTCACTAACTCCTAAAGTAAGGAGGTTAGGTTAGGACCCTAACCTACTTGCCACCTTCAAAAAAAACATTGTCCTCAAGGTTGAAGGTGAGGAAATTGATGGAGCATCCCTTTTGGTTCCTAAATGGCATATTTTGGTTGCATATCCTCCCATTGGATCAATACTTCTTTGATTGTACGCTTGTATAATTGGCGTTCCCTGGAATCCAATATGAATTCTGGTTGTACCCAAATTGATCCTTCCTCATCTAGTTCTAGTAACTTGGTATGCACTTTACAATTGGATCCCACCACTGTTTTGAGGTAAGATGCATGAAAGAGTATGTGAATCTTGGATTAATTAGGAAAAGATAGCTTGTAAACCACATGTCCAATGCGTTATAGTATCTTGTAGGGTCTATAAAACTTCAAAGAATTGTTTTGGGGGAGATTTTTTTGAGAATTGTGTTTATAGGGTTGGAGTTGAAGAAACACTGTATCCCTTTTGATAAATGAATGCTTTGAGTGATGTTGATCCGCTTGATATGGTGTGAAGTGTGGTGCTGACAATATGATCCTTGGAAGTTCCCAATAAATAGGAAATCATTGACAAGGGATTTTGGCCATACACTGCTTCACATGAGGTTCAGTTTAGTAGCTCCATGATAAGTGGTATTATACCACTTATCATGGAGCTACCACTTATAGATTATCTCACAATAATACCCTAGCATCTTAGTGACTCACTTATGTTGCTCCGAGGAGGACAATTGTTGTTCCAGGAAATATTTTAGACTATGATGGTTGATCTTGATCTAGAAATTCCTTCTAATTAAAAATGGGTGCCATGTCTCAACTATGTGAAGGATGCCCATCGTCTATTTTTCATATGTGGACTTGCCTAAATTCTGCTCACATAGCTACTTACTAGTGAAGGATAAAGGGTTTCCACCTTGCATCAAGACTGCTCCAAGGTTATGACTAGAGGAATCACATTCTAAGAAAAAAGTATTAGTGAAATCAAGCATTGCTAAAATAGATGTAGTGAACATAGAATACTTTAGGGAAGAGAAATCCTGATTAGTTTCATTGTAATAGTGGAAGGCATTCCTTTTTAGCAATGATGTGAGAGGATCTACAATTTTACAATAATTTTTCAAAAAAAATCGGTAGTAGCCGATGAATCCTACGAACCTCCACAATATTTTGAGGGTCTTGGGGCATGACCAACTCTATATAGCTTCCACTTTATTGGGACCCACATGTATTCCATCCTAACTAACAATATGACCTAAATATTCAACATTAGTAACCGCAAAATCACATTTTGAACATTTCACAAATAACTAGTGATGCCTTCATAATTGTAAGGCATGAGCAACATGATTGAGGTGGATTTCCCATGTGGGGATGTAGACCAAAATATCATCAATTAAAACCAATACAAAATGATAGAGGAAGGGTTGGAAGATCGTGTTCAAGAGGATTTGAAATGTGGATGGAGCATTGCAAAGGCCAAAGGGCATGACTAAGAAAATGGATGTCATGGATGCAAAAATTGGCCTTGGGTATGTCGACTTCTTTCATTCAGATTTAATGGTAGAGAGATCAAAAGTATAGTTTAGTGAAGAATTTGGCTCCATGAATATCATCCAAGAGATCATCAATGATTGGAATATGAAATTTCCTTTTGATAGTTAACTTATTGGGAACCCAAAAATATGGACACGTGCACCAAGTGCCTTCCTTTCTTAGGACCATAACTACCCATGACCTCCAAATTAAAAAGGAAAACTACTTTAAAAGGACAACTAGTTATAATATATAAAGGAAAAATATATAATAATTATATAATGAATAAGAGATATGATTACAATGGAATGGGATGGTATACATATATACACATATCCAATTCAAAAAGGATAACTAATTATAATCCATAAAGGACAAACATAAAATAATTGTATAATGAATAAGAGATATGATGACAATGACATGGGATGGTTTACATATATGCACATCGACACCATGGTTGATAAAACATGTCCTGTAGTTAATACATCTGTCCTTTCATTAATTATTTTAATTATTATTATTAATTGATCCTTAATTATATATATTTATGTCTATTACGAGAATCAAACTATAACTATGTTTACTCTTGAGTAAAGTTTCCAAGACCGAACCTTGTTATGTACATAATTGCCAAAGTTTGATACTTAACTCCTAAATTTGAATAGATTTATGGTAGAATTTTTTCTTAGCTTCTACACCTTCTTCATGTACTTCAAGAAAAAAATCAAAGAAATTTGTGGGCATACCTTGAGCTAATTTATAATAATTCACTTGATTTTCTAGGAAATCAATCGCATCTTCATATTGCTGCATACCTCTTTCTTCATCCATAGGTTTTCCAAGAGTAACATGTGTTATTACTAAATTGGTTAAGGCCAAAGTTTCCAATCTAGTCCTCTTAGTTATACACACCAAATTATTATCTAGGTCAAATTTTATTTTCCTCTAGGTCTACTTCATAATTTTCATTTTTCTCTTGTTGTATGCCAATAACTCAAGGTCAACATCACCATCAGTAGGATTGGATACAAGTGTATCTACACATATTATTTAATTTTCTAACTTGATCAATGCAATTATTTCTTCATAAATCACGTATTTTCCTTTGTCTCCATTGCCAATACCTATAACTTGTTTAGAAATAACTAGATCCTTCATAGTTTGATCTACCCAGTTATCAATACCATATACTTCATTTTGTGAAATTTTAGAATGACACTAAGTTCCTAATTCATTTACCTTTGATTGGATCTGGGTGTTAAATTGAGTCAAATATTCCTCTATTGTTTGTTATAATTATTTGCATCATTATCTTCTTTTGTTTTTCTTATAGAAACCTCTTTATAATATGCCTTTTCCTAAGTTGGCTTTTTTAAATCCAACAATATCTCTATCTTTATCTTTCTCTTCCTCCCTATTCTTTCTTGTTAATTCGACTTTATCCTATTATGTTTTTCCCTCAATAGCTTCATCTTTTCAACTTTCTTTTATGTTTCTGCTTCTTTAGATTTGGCATCTTTTTTTGCTTTTGTTGTTGGATCTATCTTGGCGTTTTCCCTTAGCTTAGTAGCTCCATCTTCTTGTATTAACCTTTTAACTTCAACTACTTCCATTACATTGACATCCATTTCTTGTTTCTTCTTAGCCTAAATAACTTCCTTTTCAACCTTCTGAGTTTCATTGATCCTTCTTCATATTTTCCTCTAATTCTTTCTTCTTTTGATGAGATTTGAGTTGTTATTGTTGATTTATCCTTAGTAAAATTATTCTTGTCCCCAATGCTCATGTGCATAAATCTAAGATACTTTCAATTGTTCCACATGCTTCGGTACTAATCCCTTGGGATCATTCCTTTTGAATTGAACTTGGGAAAATATGTATTCTTGTGTGGATTGAGCCTCCATACTTGAAAATTTCGAATTAGTCAAGCCATATTTCCCATTATACATTGAATAAGGAATGTAAGTTCTTAAGTCGTTCTTAACTAGTGATGAGTTAAATCCATGTAATATCATTTGATCGACAATTTCCCACATCTAGTTCTAGTAACTTGGTTTGCACTTTACAATTGGATCCCACCATTTTTTTGAGGCAAGAGACATGAAATATTGGGTGGATCTTGGATTAATCAGGAAAATCTAGCTTGTAGGACACTTGTCCAATGCATTAGACTATCTTGTAGGGTCCATAAACCTCTAGACCAAGTTTCCAGGGGACTTTGTTTTTTATAAATGTTTGTTTATAGGGTTGGGTCCAAAGAAACACCTTATCCCCTTTGAAAAATGAATGTTTTGAGTGATGTTATTTTTCTTTCTATTTCATAATATTTTGAGCCATAACCAAATTTTCCTTAAGAGTGCGTAGAATAGTTGGTCTGGTGTGAAGTGTGGTGTCCACAACATGAACCTTGGGAGTTCCAAATAAATAGGAAACCATCAACATGGTATTTTAGCCATACATTGTTTCATATAGGGTCATTTTGGTAGCGCCATGATAAGTGGTATTATACCACAACTCTGCAAGAGGAATCCATTGCAACCATTAGTGTGACCTTTCTAACTCAAAGCATCTCAAGTATGTTTCCAAGAACTTATTGACTTCTTCCGTTTGACCATCTATTTTGGGATGATAGGCTATGCTGAGTTTCAATTGGATACCCTGAAGTTTAAACAACTATTTAAAGTTTCATGTGGGTGTAGGGTCTCTATAGATACAATGTAAGTTGGCATACCATGTAGCTTAAATATTTGATCCATAAAGACTTGTGCCACTACTGATGAAGTAAAAGGGTGTGATAAATCACACAAGTGAGCATGTTTGGACATGCGATCTACTGCCACCATGATGAATGATTTATTTCCTAATTTGGGAATAAATCCACAATGAAAGGGGTTGTAAAGCATTGAGTGACTTCATTGTTTTCCCCTTGTGTCTTTGAAAAGTGTTGCAAGCCACTACAAAGTTATGGATGTTTTTTTTCCATTCCCTTACAATAGGACAACCACTCGATTTTTTCATAGGTTCTATAAAATACAGAGTGATCTACACTCGGTGATGAATGTAACTCATCTAAGTTTGATGTTTTAAGGCCAAATTTAGGGTGAGAAAAATGTGCTCCTTATACCACAAGTTATCTTTATTCCAAGTATACCTGATCGAGGGATTGGGGTCTTCCTGAAGTCATTTGATGAGTTTTCAGATGGTGTCATTACACATCCATTCTTGACATGCTTCCTCAATCCATCCTAGAACTGGTAAGGATAATGCAAAGAGGGATACCTCCTAAAATTGTTGATACAAAGCATCCACCACCACATTTTCCTGCCCCTCTAATAGATGATATCATAATCATACCCCAACATCTTAGTGACTCACTTATGCTTCTCTAGGGAGGGAAATCATTGTTCCAGGAAATATTTTAGACTATGATGGTCTATCTTGATATGGAAACACCTCTTGATTAAATATGGGTGCCATGTCTCAATTGTGTGAAGGATATCCATAATCTCTTTTTTATATGTGGAGTTGCCCAAATTCCACTCAAATAATTGCTTCCTATTGAAGGCTAAAGGCATGCGCCTTACATCAAGACTACTCCAAGACCATGATTAGAGGCATCACACTCTAAGACAAAAGTCTTAGTGAAATTAGACTTTGCTAGAATATGCACAAGGCATATAGCATCCTTTAGGGTAGAGAAGTCATGTTCAACTGCATTATTCCAGTGGAAGGCATACTTTTTGAGTAATAATATGAGAAGAGATGCAATTTTTCCATAGTTTTTCACAATCTTTTGATAGTAGTCGGTGAGTCCTAGGAGACCCCACAATACCTTGAGAGTCTTAGGGACTAGTTCTATATAGTTTCCACTTTATTGGGGTCCACATGTGTTCCATCCTAATAGACAATATGGCCCAAATATTCTACCTTAGTAACCCCAAAGCACATTTTGAACATTTCACAAATAACTAGTGATGCCTCAATAATTCTAAGGCACGAGCAACATGGTTGAGGTGGATTTCCCATGTGGGGATGTCGACCAAAATATCATCAATGAAAACCAAGACAAAATGGTAGTGGAAGGGTTGAAAGATCTTTTTCATGAGGCTCTAAAAGGTGGATGGAGCATTGCAAAGGCCAAAGGGCATGACTAAGAGCTCATATGGCCCTCATGGCTGCAGAGAATAGTTTTGGGTATGTTGGCTTCTTTTGTTTGGATTTGATGGTAACCAGATTGAAGGTCTAGTTTAGAGAATAATTTGGCTCCATGAATATCATCCAAGATGTCATCAATGATTGGAATATGGAATTTCTCTTTGATTTTTAACTTATCGAGAGCCCGAAAATATGGACCCATGTGCTAAGTGCCTTATTTTTATAGGACCATAACCACTAGCGATGAATAAGGGTTGGTGTTAGGACAAATGATGTCAACCTCCAATTTAAAAAAGAAAACTAGTTATAATATATAAATGACAAATATATAATAATTGTATAATGAATAAGATATATGATGACAATGGCATGGAATGGTATACATATATGTTCATATCCAATTTACAAAAGGACAACTAGTTATAATCCATCAAGGAAAAATATATAATAATTGTATAATTAATAAGAGATATGATGACAATGACATGGGATGGTATGGTATACATATATACACAATGACTAGTCACCAAGGTTGATTCAGTTAAGATATGTGTGCTTTCATTAATTATTTTAATTGTGATTATTTATTTATTTTTATTAATTGACCCTTATTTATATATATTTATGTCTATTACAAGAATGAAACTACAACTATGCTACTCTTGAGTAAGTTTCTAGGGCTGAACATTTTTATGTAATTGCCAAATTTTGTTAGTTAACTCTTGAAGTTGAAGAGATTTATGGTAAAAACTTTCTTAGCTTCTACACCTTCTTTATGCACTTCAATAAAAAATCAATGAAAGTTGTTTCCATAACTTAAGCTAATTTATAATAATTCACTTGATTTTATAGAAAATTAATCTTATCTTTCATATTGCTTCATATCTCCTTCGTCTTGAGTTTTGTCAAAAGTACCATATGCTATTGCTAAATTGGTTGAGGGAAAAGTTACCAACCTAGTACTCTTACTTTCCAACACATCTACCATAATTTTACAAACCATATTATTATCTAGGTCAAGTCTTCTTTTCCTCTGAGTCTGCTTCATAATTTTCATTTTTCTCTTGTTGTATGCCAATAACTCAAGATCAACATAACCATCATTAGGAATCCAATAAAAATTCCAAGGTTGGTGCTTTGCATAGTAAGGAATCCGATAAAAATGATAGGTTAAAGTCATATCGAGAGACAAAAAGACCCACCAACTTTCTTAGACTATCTAATTACTAGCTCTGTATATAGTCAAGGCTATCTAATTACCACTGTAGTTTGACTTTCCTGGAGCAAGGCAAAATTCTGAAAACCCAATTATATTATTTAATATATACAAATCTTTCAAAATAGCACGAGACTCGTTGGCAAGGTTTTGAGTTTTTTTTTAAAGCAATAGGAACTTTTAACTTGAGTGTTTTTTGAGTTTAGTCAAAACAAGTTTTAGTAGTAAATTGCTTTTTGTCGAGGAGGTATAAATTTGACCTTAGTCAAATTAACTTTTTATTAGTAAATTGTCTTTTGTGGAGTGTAGATGCTACAATATAGGAGTATGTATTTTTTCAGGTAAATTTGTTTTACATTTAATGTTCATTCAGTCAATTATGAGGATGTCATAAGACAACACATGGTCCATTGGAAAAAACTTGGCGAATCACACTCCTACAGCCTCCTGTTGGATTTCGAACTTCATCATAAACATCCTAACTACCACCAGAAGACAAACTAATATTCACATATTAATTAAAATTATGAATGTTATATTTATTATAAATTCAATTTGATACAAATTGAAAAAACAAATAATTTTAATGTTGTTTTGAGAATGTTAATTTGATTAACAAATCATTTTAATGTTGTTTTGAGAATGTTAATTTGATTAACAAATCATTTTAATGTTGTTTTGAGAATGTTAATTTGATTATGAATATATTTATCTAACTTTTTTTTCCAAGAAAAAAATGGCAATTTCTATTTATAATAAAAATGAAAATCACATTTTTCCCATGCATTAAGTACAATGTCAAAAAAAAAACTATACTTCAGTAAACTAAGCTATTAAAGTATGTCTATTTATCTTTAGCAAAATGCTTTTACTTCATAAAATTAAATATCATTAATAAAATGTAAATTTTAATTTTATCCATCATTTTGAAATGCATTTTTATATTTACGCCTCATTAATATCTATATCTCAAGTCCATATGTGTTGTGTGTGTGTGAAATTAAATGCGTCTTTGTGTGTGTGTGTGCATTCTCTTTATACTTAAATTTGTAATATGAAAATTTAATTAATATAATGAATAAAACGCTAAAAGTAAAAGTAATTAGCAATATTTTTCACTTTCTCTTAAACTTTCTTTCTATATTATGAAAACAAAATTTGCAAAATAAGTTTTCATTAATTAATATAAAGTATAAATTTAATTTTAAAAAAAAAATCTTTTTTCTCGAACTTTTTTCTATATTATGGAAACTAAAATTTGGGAGTTTAATTTTTTAATACTTTTTAATGAGCAACTCCATTATGATTCATACAATTTTATGCAAATCATGGTCTCCCATGGTAATGGCCCATTGTATTGCTTGTAAAGAAGTATATTTAAAGGTTTCGAGGATAAACGTTCTTTGTCATTATGGGTACACTTGGTTTAATCATTATGTTTATTATGTGCTTCTAATTATGACACCCCTCAACTCAAGCTCCTATAAACTCCTTAAATAATTGTGCAACATTTAGTGTTTATTTTAGATTGATATGTTTTGTAGATCAAGTGATATGCGGAGATTCCAAAGTTGGATCATAATTGGTCTTAAATCTTGGTGCCTGCAACATAAAATTATTATACAACAAATCTATTAATACAACGTGTGATCGAGACTTGAAAAAACCATCAAAGTTCCAAATTTAAGTATGAAAAGTCAAATGATGCTTAATGCATGAAGAAAAATTCATTACATTATAGTTAAGAGAAGGTCTTGTTTCAATAATAAAAATGAAGTTTGAAGAAAGTATGCAAGATTGAAAATTTCATGTTTTGTATTTTTAAAAATGTTTATATATGGATAAGTTTGATCTCGTTGACATATTCATGATAGGTCCTTCACTCAAATGGATTTTTTCTAAATTCATGATATTGAATTTATTATAGTTTGATTAAATGTCAATATTTGGTTAAGATCAACTTACATGTTACAACAAGAGTTAATATTTATTTCCAGATTATAATGAAAGATGGTCCTAATTGATGAGCATAGATTAATGTATTTTTCATGAGCAGTGAGAATGTTCATGTAAGCATCAAATTAGTCTATAAAAATTATCTGAGAATTCACATAAGCTTTCAAGCCTTGCTCTTGATATATGAAGTGTTTCTGTCTTTTTGGATTAGCTTTATCGCCAATTGAATTAACTATTACCTCACCTGAACCATCAAATTGTGGTGCAGGACGGGGATTCAATCCCAACCTAGTAGATCAAAGCACACAACAAAGCAACACATGCAATAACAAGCACAACAATGGCCAAGAAGTATGGCTTAAATCTTATTAATAAAAAATTTCTTTATAGAGTAATTACAATGGAATTTTCTATTTTTATTTTATAGAAAACATAGTTGGTTTCTTCCCCACCGTGCTATCAGCAGTCATCCCTTATTATATTTCCCTCCAGAAGCATCCTATTGCTTCTAGGTGTGGTTAAAATTCATTAAATTCCCATCAGCCTCGGCTTGGTTCCTTCGGCCATCTGGCATCCTGCAACAACCGTATTAACTATGCATTAACTTCTCCAAATACCTGCACAGTTATCCTTCCGTGCTCTGATTATGTCAGTCGTTGGTCGACTCGACTTATTTTCCATACTTCTGGATTTACTGTCGGTTGGTATCTACTTCGACCATTTTCCCCTTCTGCCTTTCCTACCATCTACTCATCGACTGATATCATGACTAATCTCTCGTCGACTACTCTTTTGTCATTTTCCTGGAACCGTCAACTGCTTCCCAGGAAATCGCGTCGATTCACCTTGACTTTTTTTGTTAGGCTAGATGCCCCTGCATCATTCTCCCTAGGTTGAAAATAACTACGCCCCGATTCTTCAATTCATCAAACTTTTCTTCTAAGATCCAAGTTGCTTCTTCGAGGCTTAGATTCTTCCAATGAACTAGGTACTCCTTCTTCTGTCATTGGGTCATTCTGACTTCTCTTACGTTGATTATATCTTCGACTTCTTATGTTGGTTGGACTGGCAGTTGTTCTTTCTAGTCGATGTCTGATGTTTCCCCACTTAACGAACCTTCCTCATAATTGTACAAGTTGACAACATTAAACATCGACGAAATGTTCATCTCTTATGGAAGCTCTAGCACATAGGCATTATCAGAAATTTTCTTTAAGATCCGGCAAGGACTTATTATGTGTTCCTCTCGGGAACCTTTCCTTTTGCAAATTTGCATATACCAAATCTCATTCTGCAAATGAATGCATTCGTTTCTTTCGGTCGACTCGCAACTTATATGCAGCATTTCTCTTCTCAAGTTGCTTCCTCACCTTATCATGCACTTCCTTCATGTGTTTTGCAAATGATTCAACATCTGCACTTCTCGTCAATCCGGTTGGTATCTCTTCCAAATCAAATACCCCATGTGGGCATCTCCCTTGCACTATTTGGAATGGACTCTTTCCAGTCGAACGGTTTACCGAGTTGTTGTACATGAATTCTCACTATGCCAACACCTTTTCCCACTGTTTCGATCGATCAATAGTTAGAAATATCAGGAGCTTTCCCAAACTCCTATTAATGACATCAATTTTCCCATTGATCTGTGGATGGTATGCATAACTGAACTACAACTTGGTATCCAAATTCTTCCACAAATTTCACCAGAATTGACCCATAAACTTGGTGTCTTGATCTGACATTATACTCTTTGGTAACCCATGCAATATCACAACTTACTTGAAGAATAACACAGTAATTATGGTGGCATCACTTGCCTTCCTGCATGGAATAAAATGTGCCATTTTAGAAAACCTATCGACTACCAAAAATATGGAGTTGTTACCCTACTGCGTCTTTGGAAACCCTAACACAAAATTCGTATTGATATGTTCCCATGGAATAGTTGGCATTAACAAAGGTGCATACAGTACTATGTTCTGACTTCTCCCTTTGGCATGCTGGCATGTCCGACATTGTAGAACCCAGTTCTTCACATCTGTCGCAAATATTGGCCAGTGATACTTCTCTTCAACCAATGCTTTGGTCTTGTCGATGCCAAAGTGCTATGACAATCCTCCACCATTCAACTCCCATATCAGGTTCTCCCTTTCTTATCCTCAGGGAATACATAATTGATGTCCCTTAAAAAGGTAGCCCTCTTGGATAAAGTAATCCAAGTATGGAGCTCGACCGAAAATCCATGGTTCCTTCAACGCTTTCCATGCTTCATCAAAATCCTTGTCAGTTTCATATTCCGTCTTCACTGACTCTAACCCTGTGGCTTGAACAGTTGTCATGCTCAATAGCGCAACTCATCGGCTTAATGCGTCGGCTACCTTATTCGAACTTCCTAACTTATGCCGCAACACAAAGGTGTAACTCTGTAGAAACTCTACCCATTTCGTATGCCTTTGGTTCAACTTGGTCTGGGTGTTCAGATACCTCAAAGCCCGATGGTCGGTATATAACAAAAACTCTTTCAGCAATAGGTAGTGCCTCCATTTCTTCAATGCCTGAATAATGGCATAAAACGCTTGGTCATAGACCTAGTACTTATGCTTGGATTCATCCAGATTCTCATTAAAGAACGCGATCAGTTGACCCTCTTGGCTCAACACTGCTCCAATCTCTACTCCACAGGTGACTTGAAATACCTTATCGAAGTCAGGGAGAGCTAGAATTGGTCTCTCCGTCACCTTCTGCTTAAAATTCTCGAATTCTTTTCAGGTGGCTTTTGTCCACTTGAACTTACCCTTCTTCATACACACTATCAGTGGTGTACATATCTGACTAAAATCCCTGATGAAATTCTAGTAAAAACAGGTAAGTCCATGGAAGCTCCTTAACTCAGTGGCATTTGTCAATTCTAGCCACTCCAGGATATCCTTGACCTTTTATGGGTCCATCTTCAACCCTCGGCTTGAGATTATGAATCCCAAGTATGCTAAATCCTCTTTCATGAATGAGCATTTCTACAGATTTACCATCAACTTTTCTTGACTCAGCCTCTGCAGGACTTGTCGAAGATGCGACAAGTGTTCTTCCTTTTTCTTGCTAAAGATCAAAATGTCGTTGAGATAGACCACAACAGACTTCCCAAAAAATGGCTTTAAGACATCATTCATCAGTCGCATGAATGTACTGGGTGCATTGGTCAACCCAAAATGGAATAACTAACCATTCATACAGTCCTTCCTTTGTCTTGAAGGCCATCTTCCATTCATCACCTTCCCTTATCCTTATCTGGTGATATCCACTTTTCAGGTTGATCTTGGTGAAGTACTTAGCTCCTTTTAAGCAATCGAAAAAGTCATTCATCCTTGGCAATGGAAACCTATACTAGATCGTGATCTTGTTGATGGCACGAAAGTCGATGCACATCCTCCATTCTCCTCCTTTCTTTGGTTCCAATACAACTGGTACTACACACGAACTTAGACTCTCTCGAATTCGGCCTCTGTCCAACCATTCATGGACCTGTCGATTTAGCTCATTATTTTCTTTCAACGTCATTCTATGCGGTGCCTTGTTCGACAGACTCGATCCCTGGATTAGATTGTTCTGATGGGATATGCTTCTTGTCGCTAAAAACCCAGTCGACATCTCATCGACCATAATGGATTTAAATTCCGACAACAACCTTTTGACTTCCGTCGGGACCAATTCCGTCGGTCCTTCAATGCTTAGACCCTTAGGGATGACAACGAAACAATACTGTTGCTTCTCTTACTCCTTCAAAAATTCCTTAGTTGAACACATCAACACCCTCTTTAACCAATAGTTGTTCTCCTGCCTTCGACTATTATGTTCCTCGACTAACGGGGTCATCTGGAATCTCATGCCATCCCTCTCGATCATAACCACATTTTTGTGGCCATCGTAGATCATATTCCAGTTGTATTTCCATGGTCGACCTAGCAATAGATGACATGTATGCACAAACCCGAATTTGGAAGCATGAACAGTTTAACTCATATGCTTGATGATGATGATGATGCTTGGTTGATGCCCTAGTTCCAGTGCATTGAAAGTTACACATACAGTGATGAAGGTATGTATGCTCAGAAATTTTGTGTACCCTAGAAAGCATATATAGTGAGATGTTAGATGCCCTATGAACAATTTTTGAAGTGATATGCAAGAAGTGTTTGTGAATATTTATGATGTGCAAGAGTGATGATGAGAAGTGGCATCTATACAGTGAGCATACAGTACACAGTGGTATATGTGTAGTGATGTTCAATATATATACAGTGGCTTGTACTAAGTGGTATGTACAGTAATGAGTGAGCAATATTGACTGTATACAGTGGTATAATGATACATGCTATAAAGTGATGATACACTCCTCTGCCTTGTCATGATACACATTATGATGTACACTATAATGCAAACCCTATGATGATGTATAGCCTATGGTGTTGGATACCTTTTGATGATGCTTGATGATAATATACTACTTGAACATGAGGCATCCTTGTTAACACATGCCTTATGATGATGATGATGAAGTATGCCATGAGGATGAGGATATGATATTGTCTTGAACACTGTAATGCATACCCTATGTTGGTGTTGCAGACCTTGATGGCTTGATGACATGTTCAGATCCTGATGTTGCAGACCTTGATAATGATGATGATGCATACTTGGTGATACTCTTGATGATGATGTGTACATGAGCAGATTGACCAGTTGACCAGCTGTATCGATGAGCAGCAGATGAGCATATTAACAAGAGTAATCAGCAAGCGTTGATGAGCAGACTTGACCAGCAATATTGATGAACAGAGGTTGATGAGCAGCAGTGAGCAAATGAACAAGATGATTGGTGATCAGACCTATGACCAGTAGTAGTGATGAGCAGAGTTGATGAGTTAGTTGAGCAGCAGTGAGCAAATGAACAAGATGATTGATGAGCAAACCTATGACCAATAGTAGTGATGAGAAGAGTTGATTAGCAGATGATGAGCAGAGTTGATGAGCTGAGATGGTTGAGCAGCAGATTGATGACAATTAGTGATTGGCATAAAGCTTGCAAGTATTGACTTGCACTTGAGGATTGGACTCCTCAAACCCTTCTTAGTTGGAGCTAAGAAAACCAGGTTGGGTCATGTTATGAGAGTTGGTGCTCTTTTCATCAGTTGGTGTTGATTGTAATCGAGTAGATTGTTGTCTTCCATGTACAATAAACAAAGATCAAAATTCCATATATTCTTATGTCTCTCTTGATGTGATGTTTATGCTTATGAATTATGGTTGATTTAGTAGATGCATATGATTATGTGATTAATGCTTGATATACTCTAATTGAATAAAAGAAGGTAAAAATTTTATAATTGCTCACACACTGATTCACCCTCCCTCTTAGTGTGGCCATTATGTCCAACAATGCGTCCATGGGAATCGCATCGCATAGCATGATGTATTGTAGCCCTCCGATCTTGAAATTAATCAAACATTGTCGTGTCATCATAACATGGTGACCCCTCTGTAACCATGATACCTTATATGGGTTCGGGTGTGGTCGACACTTCAATCCCAACTTGTCGATCACCTCTGTCGAGACCAGATTTTCTATACTTCCTCCATTGACAATGGTCATACAACATTTGTCTCAAATTTTCACCTTTGTTTGAAAGATGGACTTCCTTTGTGTCGATTCCACCTCCTCTTGTCGTATCAACTGCAACGAAGTTCTTTGAACCATCAAGTTTCATCCTCCTTCCGATGTAGCTTCGTCGGAACCTCCCCTTACAGTCAGACCAATTTCTCCGTCCTTGCTTCGACTCCTTGTGTCTGGTCGACCAGTGGTATGCAAATTCTCTGGGAATTCATATGCCTTGTGTCCTAGTTCTCGACACTTATAGAAAAATATTTTCTTAGGTCAGTCTGCATGTCTTCCTCCCAAGTTTCCACTTCGACCAAATGTGCCATGACCTATGGGATCATCACCATCCCGTCAGTACTTAGGTGCATCGCTCCCAGTCGTTCCTTCATCTCTTCTTTCTCCACGACCTTCGCCTTTCTTCGACCTAGTGGTTTCTCCTCTAGCGGAAACATACTTTTGAATTCAGGTGGTCGAATTTCCTCATCCCATCGAAGTCTTACATGACAACTTCTCTTCTTCCTTTAGAGCTAGTTGATAGGATTTTTCGACTGATCTGAACCTAGCCAGGCTCATTTAATCCTGGATAGTATATTTGAGGCCATTTACGTACCTCGTGACTGCCTCTTCAACCTCGTCGCTTTGTCTCGACCTGATCAACATCCGATAGAATTCCTCAGTGAATTCTTGTATAGTCAGCTCCTTCTATCTCAGTTTCTGCAACTTCTTGAACAAGGAGATCATATAGTCATTAGGAAGGAACTTATCCTTCAGCTTGGTGACCATCATGTCCCAAGTCTTCACCTTTTCTTTTCACTTTATCACTCTTTCAACCTGTACATTGTCCCACCACAATGAGGCATGGCCCTTCAATTTCAAGCAAGCAACCTTTACCCTTTTGGGTTCCTCTATCTGCTCCATAAAAAATTATTTCTCCATTTCTCTTATCCAATCTATCACTTCTTCAAGGTTGAGGCACCCTGAGTAGGTTGATACCTCCATCTTTGACCTACCCTTCATCTCAGACAACACTTTCAATAACTTATCTCCCGGGTCTTCCTCTCTTTCCTCCTCAAGGGCATTTTCTTCATCCTCGACTTCTTCATCACTATGGTCAAGGGTATCAATCCCCAATCCTCTCTTATGGGCCTCTTTCACCGCAAACAAGTCGCTCTTTAGATTCATCATGGTCTAAACACATTCCTCGAACATTTCTTGATCAATTGTGACCCATATGCCTCCGCGCGGTCTTCATCCCCTACCGTGGACATTGACTCCCCTCTGAGCCATTGATACTCTTCAACAAATAAATCTTTCACTATCCTTCCTGATCGAAACCAGGGTTCCTCAAACGCTCTGCAACTCTACCCAACCGCAGCTGGATTTTCTCTCCTTCATCCAATCGCAACTAGAATCACCACGTAGGATTACTTCCTTCTCTGATACCAATTGGTGTGGGATGGGGATTCAATCCCAACCTGCTAGATCAAAGCACACAACGAAGCAACACACGTAATAACAAGCACAACAATGGCCAATAAGTATGGCTTAAATCTTATTAATCAAACTTCTCTTTATATAGGTATTACAATGGAATTTTATTTTTATCTTTTACATAAATCAGAGTTCGTTTCTTCCCCACGGTGCTATCAACAGTCGTCCCTTATTATATTTCCCTCTAGAAGCTTCCTATTGCTTCCAAGCATGGTCAAACTTCATTAAATTCCCATTGGCCTCGTCTTGGTTCCTTCGGCCATTTGGCATCCTGCAACAATTGTCTTAATTGCACATTAAATTCTCCAACTACTTGCACAGTTATCCTTCCGCGCTTTTAATTCTGTTGGCCATTGGTTGACTCGACTTATTTTCCCAACTTTTGGATTTATTTGTCGGTCGGTATCTACTTCCACCATTTTCCCCTTCTACCTTTCCTACCATTGACTCCTCGGTCGATATCACGAGTAATCTCTCGTCAACTACTCTTATATCACTTTCCTGGAACCGTCGACTACTTCCCATGCAATCTCGTCAATTCACCTTGACTTGTTTTGTCGAGCTAGATGCCCCTGCATCAAATTGATCCTACAAGCTACAAGTACAAAAACTCATAACAACTATTGTTAGTGGATGCTCCATTATTGTTAGGATATTTAGACACTTAGGAGTTAGTTAAGATCAACTTGTGTAATATATCCGTTAGGGATAGTGTGTTTCTTTAGTATGCATTAGTATGCATTTGTAAATACTTAATCCGACGGTCACGATATGTTTCCGACATAGAGTGATCCGACGGCTCAACTTCTCTTAGATCAAACCTAACCTTGATCCGTGGCTTAACACCCGATTGGTCCATGATCTCTATTTAAAGAGCATGGAGGGTCATTGTTTAGTTGATTGATTATGAGAAGCTCATTTGTAACTTTCTTTCTTTGCATAATAAATTGTCCCGTAGAAGCTATTTGGCCGGGGCCGTGGAGTGTTTCCCTCAAGAGGGTTTAAACCACGTCAAACATCGGTGTGTTGATCTGTGATCTGTTTGTGTGAAGTGGTTGCTCTTGGTGTTCGGTCCTTTGGAAGTACCCTGTGTACCCAAACATGGTATCAGAGCTTTTATGAAGTGCCGCTTCCGATTATGATCTAGATCTTGAACTGTTGTTGCCGAAACTCGAAAGGGTTTCTAGTTCTGGTATTTCTATGCATTTCTGGGCTATGGGAGGTGTTCCATTGCGTCCGGAGCGTCATTTCCATTGGGAAATAGTTTTCGTTTGATCGAAAACGGTTCCCGGTTGCTCCAGAAACGCGTATTTCATCAGATCTGAAGGTATAATGTTACAGTGACGCATTTTTTTTATTTCGTTTTTAATAAGAAAAAATCTCATATTTCATTTTTTTTACTATTAGATTTTTTTTGGGTTCGGATTGTTGCTTTCCCGTCTGCGTATGCTCTTTGTCGTGCACCTTGAGCGATCTCGGCAAATCAGAAACAGAAAGGGAAAGGGTTTTTCTCGGCTGCGTATGCTCTTTGCCGTGCACCTTGCGCGATCTCGGCAAATCAGAAACAGAGAGAAAACGTAGACTTTCCGGGCAAGCTAACAAGATCTAACTCCACAAGTGTGGAAAAGTTTTTTTTTTTTCGTTTTGTGGTCTGTTTTGCAGGAAAAAGGGCAAGCACGCAAACCGAGCAAGAAGAGTAAAAAAACAAAAAACAAAAAAAACCCCTTCCTCATTCCAATATTTTACATACCTTTTAATCTAGCTCACTTGGTTCAAAGTTGTTTTATTCCTTAATAGGTCTTGAGTTCAAGTCTTAGGAAGTTACTTTTAAAAAGAAAAGTGCATGCAATTTCTATTTTCAAGTTACTTTATTGTAAAAGTGCATCTCACTTAAATAATAAAAAATAAAAATACAAGTGAGTCACTTAAGCTTTTTATTTATTGTTGCACTATTTAAAAGTAATATCATTGTAAAAGTGAAATCACTTATTTTACAAAAGTGATTCACTTAAAACAACTTTTTTGTAAAGTGATTGTCAAAAGATTCATCTTGGGAAGAGGGGGGTTCTTTTTTTTGCTGGACATTCTCTAGCTGCCACGTCACTATTGGGGACATCTTCAACAGTTTCTTTGTTCAAGCATAACTTCATCATACAGAGTCCGTTTTTAGTGCCGTTTTTTTTGAAACCGCCTATTTTTTCGAGATCTTCATATCCAGACTATTGGTTTCTATTTTTACAGCGATTAATTTACAAATATGGCCGCCTCTTGTGATATTCTACTTAACATTTCCAACTATTTCTCATGGAAATCTCGTATGGAGGATGTTCTACGAAGTAGGGGACTTTTCAGAATTACAACAGGGAAAGAAAAAGAATCCACTGATGATGATAAGAAAATAAAATGGGCAAATAGATGTGATGAAGCTCGTGGATTGATTGGGATGTCAATCTCTACTGATTTGCGATTCCACATATCTGGAATTGATGAACCTAATACTGCTTGGGACAAGTTGGAAACTGTGTTTGGTAAACACAATGAAATTCGAGGTCATCAACTCGAAAATGAGTTGATTTCTTTAAATCCAAGTGACTTTTCATGCATTCAAGATTATTTATCTAAGTACAAAACTCTTAAACTCTTATGTGCAGAATGTAAGATTGAGAGGGAAGACAAACAGTGCATTTATCATATTCTTTCCAAACTTGGACCTGCATATTCTGTTTTTGTATCTACATTTTACTCCATAAAAGCATCATTGAATGCAGCTAGCTATCAAGAGCCTATTCTTGAATCCTTTTGTGATTCCTTGATTAGGGAACAAGATAAACTCATTCATCTTGGAATAATCAACAATGCAGATACATCTGGGAAAGCCTTATTGTCCCAACAGAAAGAAAAGCCCAAGCCTCCCAAGAAACAAAATTTTCGCAATAATAAGTCAAACAAGGGTCCAAAACCCTCTCAGTCAGCTCCTTCTTTAAAAAATGACAAAGGATCCAAGCCAAAAGGCAAGAAGACTGAGCGTCATTGCAACTATTGTGGGAAAGATAATCATGATGAATCTAAGTGTTTCAAGAAGATGGCAGCCTTGGAAGCAGCAATGAAGAAGCACCACATCAGCCTAGATTCGCCTTCAGAATCTACCTCTCATGGACATGCACTTTGTGCTTCTGGTTATTCTTATAATGCATCTTCTTCTTCTACTTCAAATGAATGGCTCATTGATTCTGGAGCATCTTATCATATGGCTAAGGATCAAGCCATCTTTTCTACTATGCATGAATGTAACACCAAACAAATATTTGTTGGTGATGATAGATCTCTAAGTGTTGTAGGAGTTGGAACAGTTCCAGTAGATAATGGTCATTTTAGTGATGTACTATGTGTTCCAAGAATTTCCTGCAATTTGTTATCAGTCTATCAGATCACTCATTCTGGTGAAGGTAAAACTGTGAACTTTACACCTCACCAAGTTGTAATCAAGGATTTTAAAGATCCTCAACAGGTCCTAGCTACCGGAATTGTTGATGATATTACCAGGTTGTACAAGTTTAACAACTTTGGGTCATCACCTTTCCCTTCAGTTTTTGTTGCTCATAGTGATAACTTGAGCAAACTTTGGCATGAGCGATTTGGTCACTTAAATTATCGCTCATTGCAACAACTATGTAAAGAAAATATGGTGACAGGTCTTCCGATGGTATCTTGCAGGGATGGTGTTTGCTCCGGTTGTGTACTCGGAAAACATCATCGGGATAGTTTTGACAAACGTGCCTCTTGGCACGCCTCGGTTCCCTTGGAGCTTGTGCATAGTGACTTGTGTGGTCCTCTTCCATCTGCTTCCTTTTCTGGTTTCAAGTATTTCTTAACTTTCATTGATGATTACACCAGATGCACTTGGGTTTATTTCCTAAAACTTAAGAGCGAAGTATTTAACATGTTCTTGGCCTACAAGGCCCTTGTTGAAAAACAATCTGGTCATCACATTATTAAGTTAAGATCTGACAATGGAGGAGAATATGTTAACAAACAGTTCACTACTTTTTGCACTGAACAAGGCATCCAACAACAGCACACAGTTCCATATACACCACAACAAAATGGTGTAGCTGAGCAGAAGAACCGCACTTTAAAAGAAATGGCTAATTGTATGATCCAATCTAAGGGACTAAGTCTTCAATTTTGGGCTGAAGCCATAAATTGTGCAAATTACATAGTTAATCGCACCCCCACAAAAGCATTACAAGGTATAACACCGGAAGAAGCATGGAGTAAAATTAAACCTGATGTAAGTCACTTTCGTGTGTTTGGTAGTGAAGCATGGGCTCACATTCCAGATGAAAAACGGAAAGCATTGCAGCCTAAAAGTGAAAAGTGCATATCTGTTGGATATTCTGAAGATGTAAAAGGTTATAGACTTCTTCAACCACATTCTCATGCTATAATCATTAGAAGAGATGTTAAATTTGATGAAAATATCTTGGCCTGCGAGCCTAACTCGGCGAGTGTGCCATCTTTGGCCTGCGAGCCTGATTCGGCGTTTGTGCCTTCTTCTTCTTCTTCCAACTTCCTTGACAGATTTCCAACTCCAGTTTCTGATGATGACAGTGAGGATGAAAATCCACCTCCGCCTGCTCATGTTCCTTCAGTTGCACCAGCACAAGTGCTTCCTCGATGGGTCCGTTCAACATGTGAAGCAACTGGTGATCTTGCCGGTGATCCTAGAGATCAACGTCGAACACGTTCTCAGTTTCAACGAGCCTCTTCTCTTTTGGCTCAAGTTTCCTAGAATTATGATCTAGAAAGTTTTGCAGAAGCTTCAGGGAATCCAGATTGGGATGCAGCCATGGATGAAGAATATCGTTCCTTAATGGCGAACGATACTTGAGATCTTGTACCCCTTCCAAAAGGAAGAAAACTTGTCAGATGTAAATGGGTCTACAGAACTAAGTATGCATCAAATGGAAGTGTTGAAAGACTTAAGGCAAGGTTAGTTGCCAAAGGTTTTTCCCAAGTTGAAGGGATTGACTACAATGAAACCTTTGCTCCCGTCGCCAAAATGAACTCCATCCGCCTTGTTCTGTCCCTTGCAGCCTTACACAACTGGGAAGTCCATCAAATGGATGTCAAGTCTGCCTTCTTACATGGTGATTTACAGGAGGAAATTTACATGGAACAACCTCCTGGCTATGTTCAGAATAACTCTAGCCTTGTCTGCCGCCTTAAGAAATCCTTATATGGCCTTAAGCAAGCTCCTAGAGCTTGGTATGCCAAAATGGATAACTTTCTCCTTGACACTGGTTTTTCTAGATGCCATTCTGACCCCAATGTCTATACCAAGAAAGTAGGAAACCATCTCATCATACTTGTTCTATATGTTGATGACCTTATTCTTACTGGTAGTGACCCTAAGCTTATAACCCATGTGAAATCCAGTCTTAAACAAACTTTTGAAATGTCAGACTTAGGACATTTGCATTATTTTCTTGGTCTCCAAGTTCTGCAAACCAAAGAAGGAATATTTCTTTCTCAGTCTAAGTATGCTTGTGACCTTCTTCGTCGCTTTCACATGGAAGATTGTACACCAGCCCCTTCTCCCTTCCAGTCTGGAGTCAAACTTTCTGCCACTTGTACTTCACCTGAAGTAGATGCCACCTTGTATCGTCAGCTTGTTGGTAGTATTTTATACTTGACTCATTCCCGTCCTGACTTTTCCTTTGCCGTTGGTCGAGTTGCCCGTTATATGCAGACACCTCATGAAAGTCACTGGAAAGCAGCTAAAAGAATACTTCAATATATTCGAGGTACAGTTCAGTTTGGGATTCATTATAGTACGGGGGGGAAACCTTTGTTGGTTGGTTTCACTGATTCAGATTGGGCCGACGATCCTGATGATCGAAAGTCTACTGCAGGTTATGTTTTCAGTCTGGGATCTGGACCTATTACTTGGGCTTGTAAGAAACAACAAGCTCTTTCTCTTTCTTCAGTAGAGGCAGAATATCGAGCAGCAGTTAATGCCAGTCAGGAAGCCTTATTGCTTCGACAGATCCTTTCAGAGTTTGGATTCGAGCAGCAGCAGCCTACTCCACTTTGGTGCGACAATCAAAGTTCCATCAAGCTTGCCAAAGATCCAGTTCTACATCAACACAGCAAACACATTGAGCTACATATGCACTTCATCAGAAATCTTGTTCATGATCGTGTTCTTGAAGTGCTCTTTTGCCCTACAGATGATCAAGTTGCAGACATCTTCACCAAGTCTCTTACAGAAGCGAAGTTTTCTAAACTTCGATCTATGTTAGGAGTTCAGGAACTTGTCATTAAGGGGGGATAGGCTCTAATGCCTCCTTCCTTCTCCTAATAGTGTCACTTTTGTAAATCCTTCAATCCTATCCCAAGTTGTTCTTAAGGGGGGATGTTAGGATATTTAGACACTTAGGAGTTAGTTAAGATCAACTTGTGTAATATATCCGTTAGGGATAGTGTGTTTCTTTAGTATGCATTAGTATGCATTTGTAAATACTTAATCCGACGGTCACGATATGTTTCCGACATAGAGTGATCCGACGGCTCAACTTCTGTTAGATCAAACCTAACCTTGATCCGTGGCTTAACACTCGATTGGTCCATGATCTCTATTTAAAGAGCATGGAGGGTCATTGTTTAGTTGATCGATTATGAGAAGCTCATTTGTAACTTTCTTTCTTTGCATAATAAATTGTCCCGTAGAAGCTATTTGGCCGGGGCCGTGGAGTGTTTCCCTCAAGAGGGTTTAAACCACGTCAAAACATCGGTGTGTTGATCTGTGATCTATTTGTGTGAAGTGGTTGCTCTTGGTGTTCGGTCCTTTGGAAGTACCCTGTGTACCCGAACAATTAGAAATTAGTGAAATGCAAATATGTGGTCAAGGCAAGATGTGAAACCAAGCCCACATCGTCTCTATTTTAGTTTGTTTATGAATATACACAAAAATATAAAAACAAGGGGATTTTAGTTGGATCATTTTGTGGGCATTCTTCTTGTCTCAATGTATATATACCCATTGTTAGCGATATGGATTTTCTTCACATCAATTTGCCTCTTTCACCAATTTGACCTTCAGTGTTCCTCTATATGTAACTTGGTGTAAGTATTCGGTTATAGTAGCTTAGTTTTTTTAATGTCTCTCTCATCCCACTAGCCCACTAGTCTAATATTTGTGAATTGGGTATTATAATTTCTTTACCTTGTGTTTTTGTTTTCAGAATTAGCTCTTTGGCATATGTCCCTATTTAGGGATGTTTTATTTTTTTTGTCATCACATAGGGTGTGTTCTTGATATGTTGTTGGGTGTGTATGCATTTCAAGGTAAATAAAAAAAAGCTTTAGTATTATAAAAAGAGAAAAAATAATGGGATGTTTGGGAAATGAGTTAGCAGTTGCTAAATAGAATCACCCTCCTCCCCTACAAAATATTTGGTTGAAGCCTGCATGTCATTGAACATTTTAGTCCAAAATGCAATGAATCAGTAAGACAAATAAATTGCCATTAATTTTCTAAGAAACTTATTTAACTCTTTGCTTTGATTTACTTTTAATTTGATAAAATATATCAATGGATATAATTGTTGCTTCTACTACTTAGGCAACATGGTTTTATCATGCTTAAGATTTAATTTGCAACAAATCTTCCCTTAACTCTATTGACAATGGTTGGTCTATAATTATCGAATGTTTTTCTAATGTAGCATCACATTATTTTCAGAGTGACTTTCTTTTATTTTTATTGAATTAAATATCTTACTCAAAACAATTAAAATACTTATTTACTAAGTATATCTAATTTTTATTGATTTTTATTTATGTTCAATAGATAAAGAATACAAATTGAAGATGGCTCCAAAGAAAAAGACTCAAGTTACAATTAAACAACTTTTCAAATGGAGATTCTACAAGTCAAGGGAATTTAGAGGAAAACCTAGATTTTGCTTTGAATGAAGATTTAAATGTATTTGGATGCAATCAAGAAGAGACTAACCAACAAGTTGATGCAAGGGATTCTAGTAGTAGGGAAAAATAGAAGTTAAAATAACACCCATTTCATTAAATTTGAATATATTACACAAAATATAGACTAAAACGTCCAAAAACACACTTTCTAAAGCCCAAAAACAACCTTTCTAAAGTGAAAAAATCAGGTGTAAAAAGTGTCGAAACATGTTCAAAAAGTGCAATGTCTAATTTAAAAGGTGCAATTTCTCATTCACAATGAACCCCAAAAGTGCAATTTTTTATTCAAAAAGTGTAATTTTTATTTGAAAATTGCATTTTTCAATTATGAAACTGAGCTTTTTGATTAAAAAATGTGTTTCCCAATTGCAAAAATGGGATTTTCAATTAAAAAGTGTGATCTTAACCGACAGTTTTAACAGGTATTGCAGTAATGCCCATCATAAATGGCCAAGGCACATCAAAATTGCTCACACAAGGTGACATGATGTCGAATTAGAGCTTCCTACCATCAAAATTTAATTTCCAAGCCATATGATCTTGCAATCCAACCCTTCCCACATCCCCCTAGCATTGGTTAAGTTCTATTCAAAGTACACATGATGTAAGCTGATTTGACAAGTGTTAAGCATTCCTCCCATCATGAAACAAGGTGGGAGAATCTTATCATATCTTCCCATGATGGCTTGAATGTGTCTCTTCACTCCTCTCCTGAAGCATGTGGGACATCGCATGAAATGGAAACTAGGGAGGTTAGCGATTGTTTCATCCAAACTGTGGTAATTCAGAGAGATAGGGATAGGGGAAAATAGTGGCGAAAAATTTGTTCCCGAATTGGAAGCATAAACAGTTCTATAGAGGGTTATTGAGTTCGTATTTCGGTTTGTCGCAAATTTGGAGTCATGGAAGGCTCCATATTTCATTCTCAAATATCTCCAATGGAGCATGAGAGAAGGATCATGAAATTGGAGGAAAAGGTAGGATATCCATTGAGCAATTTAGAACAATGGCAGCACGACGTCGAGCAACATACATAGGAAGAGATAAGAAGGGAAATTCATAGGTATGAAGACTCAAATGTTAAAATCTAAAGAGATGATTCCAAAATTTCTATGATGGAGGTGGAAATTAGGTGTCTGCATGACCGTGGGCATGAACGGGGGGATTTGATGAAGGAGCCACAAGAAAATATTCTCAAGTTGAAAAGGGAGGCCTTGCCCAGGATTAGATTAGTGGAGCATCAAGTGACTTCTTCTGTGGGTTCCCCGAAGACCTATCAAGGGACAGATAAAAAATAACATTCATTAAATAGAATGGCATCATAGCAATGGATTCCTCATCCTAGCACCAGTCAGCAGCACCGTGTCAGCTCTCAAGACCTCAATTTTCCGGGCCACCAGGTTTTCCTATCTGTCATGTCTTTATATAGATTATGTGTTTCAAGTGCCAATTTTGTTGTAATAGTTTTATAATGGTATATACTAGAAAGTTAGAAGAAAAGGATAAACACCAATAGGATTAGATGGACAAACTATAGAGATGTTTGAAATTTTGAAATAGGGAAAACTGAACTATTTCCATTCCTTTTTATAAAATATATGGCTGGGTAGTTCGACCACAACTCTTTTTTAATATAAATTTTCTTGCTTTTGGTTAAGAAAACAAAATTTGTTGGTCAACCAATCTCATTGCCTTGTCTTATGAGATAACTAAAAGTGCAAGGTGTTGTATTACTCTTCTACATTAATTTCTATGATAAAGGAATGATCGCATGATCCTTCTAAAAGATATCGTTTCTCTGGGAGAATATAACAACATATTAGAGTGCACGGAATTTAAAAAGGGAGAATGGGTGATTGTTTCATGAGAAACATTTTTCAGTGAATCCATTATTTTATTAGAGATTGGAAATGTTTTGAAATATTGAATCAGACCTTGCCATCGTTACTAGCAATGTATTGTAAAACTAATCTCCTTTCCTTTCCCTATGAAAATTTCATGTCCCAAATTTGGCATTGCGTCACAATGGGCTAAGCAAATTGGCCCTATTCATTAGAGTTTGTCAAATTGATGCTAAAGGTCAAATAATTGCCAAGGAGGAAAATTACTAGTTTCCTAGGTTTGGGGTGGAAGCTTTGGGATTGTGAATAATTGAGATAATAAATGATGTTGGAACATTAGGATGGCATAAATATTTAATAAAGGAGATAAATAAATATATACAGGTGAAAATCAAAGTGGCATTTGATCATAAAGACACATGGAGGAAGTGGGACCCACACAAGCTAGAATGTATGTGCCACATGGCATCCTCTTCTTGCAATTTCGAATCTAAGGGAAGCCTAATGTTCTTGGGATGAGTTATAAGGTCAATAATACTTGTCATGAGTCAATGAGGTCGAAATATAGAGGAAGAGTAACTCCCATGGAAGAGGAAGAGGCAATTTGGAGCTAGTGAGACACTTGGGCTAGATTCCCTAGCTCTATGACAACAATGATGAAGATGCTATGACACCTATGACACAAATCAGACCTAAAGGATGACATATGACATATATGACATGTCAGGGCTAAAAATAGACTCCAAGAGGACGCTCAAGGGTGTTAGGGCAGCTAAGATGCTTCCACATGTGATTTGGTGGAAGTGGGAGACTAAGAATTGTTGTACAAGTGGCGTTCTTTGTAATCTCTTCCCAACTTGAGTTGGCATGAGTCTCTTGGAAGGAATTCGACCCATGGAGGACATTAGAAGTTTATAAATGTCAATAACAAAGAAGGAAACCATCTTTTGATCATTTGTAGAATTTGCAATTGTATTTGTGAAGAGGGAGAGCTAGTGGATGACTAGTCTCTTGCCTTAGCCAATTTCGAGGGTGAAAGATTCTCATCCAAGTTGGTAATTGGAAAGGCCATTCAGACCTTTCATTTGGAGCTTTAATGGAGTCTTTATTTGCAGGTGTAAGCTATAGGGAATCTCATGGTTTCTTCTATTGTAGCTCACTCCTTCAACAATTTCCAGTTTTGATGGCATATTCTTGATCCTTGAGGGAGGTATTTTTTGGTGAGCTATTGTACTCTTTGGGGGAGCTTCTAATGCCACATTTATTTTGTAATATGAATTAAATACTCTGCTCTTCATATCCAAAAAGTTTCAAGTCAAAATTCCAAGTATAAATGTGTAAATCTCATTTTTAATGAAAAAACAGTGCCATTACCCCACTACCTTGTTGTGAACACAGGGGGTTCACTTAGTGAACTTGTTACATAGCATGATCGTTCGCATGATATTAAATAATATCCGTAATTGTAAGTTTTAAACCTTAACAGTGAAGTACAAACTTATACAATTCTTAAGCATTAACATAAAATACACAATGGCACACACATTACACAGAGATTTTCACCTGGAAACCCTTAACCGGGAAAAAACCAGCAAAACTTAGAGCCGCACAGCTCCTTTTTCATTATATGTTTATTTAACCATGTACAATACAATAAATGGTATTCCGCAACATCTAAAACCCTAATTCGTTTACCCGAAATTAGGTTACAACCCTAATCCCTTTTACCGGGATTAGATAGAGTACAATGGGTTGAAAATCGCGAAAAAGCAAAAAGCAACCCAAAAAATTTTGTACACGTGAAGTACTAGTGCCGTGGGGATCGTGTTGTACACGCAGCGACCATGTGAAGAGATATAACATACCCAACACTAATTTCACTAAATATTGGAAAATTCCTCTTAAAATTGTATTGTTGAACCCCTCTCCCAATATCTCTTTCAAATTAAAAAAACCCCTAATTTCACCAGATATTGTATGTATCAATTTTTATCAACCCATTTTTAATACCCCCTTTATATCATATTATCAAGTTGTAACAAACAAGAGCCCTAACACATCTTAGTATAAGCAAACATGATGCTAAATAAAATAAAACTATAATGCTAATAATGATCCCACTAGGATTGCCGAGGTGACTGATCAATTTGTAGTGTTAGATAGTGGAAAACCCAACGAAACAGTACTGGGAAGGAAAAATGATTAAAAGGAAACCCAATCAAGAGATCAACATAACAAATAATGTAAAAGGCCGATAGTCCAATAGTTAGTACAATGCTTAGAAAATATGAGAAATGCATATTTTTCACACCACATCCTACCAATCTACCAATTTTATATCATGTAAATATAAGTATAGACATAGAGAGCTCATGTTTTCTATAAGTTTAATAAATTAAAATCCATAAAAATGAAAAAATTAAACCCTTTCGTGGATGGACTCCCCTACCTTCCTATAAAAACAAACATCATTGATGTTTGAACCCAAATAAACATAGAAAAAATCCTCTTACTTTCCAATAACACCATATGATCATGTGCATAGATTGGATTTGGGTCATTCACAAGATGCAATATATGAATTTCCTCCACTTCCTCTACATTTATTCTTGCAATCAAGGGAATTAACCACATTTAGTTACCTTTTCTTGGGTTATATCTTTTCTTTTTTTTTAAATCTTCATAGGAGAGGAAAAAATCCCCATTGTTAAGCTTCAAGCATTCAATATTTATAAAGATACATAGATGGTGAAACTTATATCATACCATTTCATGGTAATGATAACACATAGGGTATGTAAATAAGCATTTATATTTTCACGTATGTTCATGTTAGTTCCAATACAATATTAAGACGGATTCCTTGCATATAAGAATTGAAATTACAATCCCCGGATATGGGTGTTAACATGGCATCGGTTCAAGCCCACACAGACCAACCTTCACGTGGCATCGGTTCCAGCCCTGGCCATGTGATTGTGAGTACCTCCCACCTGCCAACACGATCCCCATGATAGCGGTGAGCATTTAAGATTTGAGGACAAGCCCCAAGACTCTACCCACATTCTCTCGATACCATGACAATGGACGTTGATCGATGGTGTTGGATGACATTAATTCCACCACCTTTTCCAAGGATGATAGCCTACGGCATTAACTACCTCCATGGGAAGGAAATGGCTTTGCTTGGCTCCATAAATCCAATTGTCGACATGCCTCATTGCTCTGTTGCCGTGTTTTCTTCCTGGATTTTCCTCATGGCTCTCTCTGCCCGGTTCCTGAAAGCTCTCAGGCGACGAGACTCCATGACTCGAACTAGAGGCACCCTCCGTCGCGGTAGTATCAGGAAAGATTCAAGCTCTTGCGGGAGGCCTAAATTTTCTATGGATTGGACGGTAATGAATGGATATGCAAAGTGTATTTCTGCGTGGACTCGTAGTCTCATTGATGGTTGGGAAGCTCGAAGGGCTGCGACTCTCCTGGCCTCGGGCATCAATGGTGGATCTATCAACCATTACTGGCTGCTAAAAAATATGATAAGTACTTTGGTAGAGGAAATGGAAGCAAGATAGGAAGCCAACACCAGCATTATCCAGAACATAAAATTCAATCTGACAGAAGCCTCGGAACGCCTGAACACTTTGGATGCTAACATGACTTGGGATATCCTCTCCCTTGGGCGTAGCACTGAACTAGAAACTTCGGGAAATAATGCAGTGACCATCGAACCTGTGGCTTAGCCAAGGAGAAGTCTATGGTGAGAAAGGACACGGCTCAAACACCTGCTACGCTGGCCAACCACAAGGCGCAAGATGGACAAGGTGCACCAGGACCATCTTCCCCTATCTTCCCCTCTTTGAGGACAATTGAATATTTCTATGCAGGTCGTCCCATCCTTGAGGAGGAACCAGAAGCACCGCCTGTAGAAGCACGTCCCTAGATAGGCCACTCTAGCTCCGGGTTATTTTTGTAATGTTCATCTTTTTTGTTTCTATTTCCTTTATAGTCTGCTATCTAGAACTCCCAGACATTATGAAATTTTTTTTGGAAGAAGTCTCAACATTTTTTATGCGCAGGCCTCACCAAAGACGTCTCAATTTTGTATAATGATAGTCATTTAAGTATCTTTGAGCGACCGGGATGGTGGCTTCATCACTTGAGGCCTCCCCAGTCAACACTAGACTCTTCGGTCACTTATGTAATTTTTGCCATATTTTTTGTCTCTGTTTATTAAATTTTCCTCTGCAACTTACAAAAAAAAAGAATTGAAATTACAATTATGAATGTGCCAAATATAACTCAATCTAACAACTATTCCTAACTGGCAATGTGAAAATGTTAAAGAAGAATACAAAAAGTTGAAATAAATAGTTATTCAAGAAAGATTGATCTAAATTTTCTTGGTTCCAGTGAGCCAAGAAAGATTGATCTCACTTTTCTTAGTTTTCATGGAGCAAGGTTTGATTGAATCTCAATACCCACCTAAACCCAAACCTAAAAAATGAAGAGTTATATCTTTTACTCGAATGACTACAAAAAATACAATACAATTTTTCAACTCTAGAACTCCTAATTAGTTACATCTCTTAATTTAAAGATGAAAACCCAACATAAAATCAATTCAAACCAAGCATAAATAAGCTATTAAATAAGGATTTATCAAGGCCAGTAATCCAAAGAAACTTCCATCGATATTATCATTGGTAAACTATTATCATATTTATGCAAAAATTAGGATCATAATCAATATCAAATAAAAATCGAGGGTCCTTAAGTTTTAGGTGGGTATGAATTGAGACCATGATTTGGAGGTTATTCCTCAGCCCACCCAAACAAAATAACCCCCAATATTTATATTACTATGTCAAATTAAAGACCCCCCTTGACCCCTTAATACGGGGCAATATATTTTTGAGTTTTTTAAGAGTATTCAAACCCCCAATATGAATGGACGTGATATGATATTTCCTTGCTAGTGAACCCCCTATGGTTGTGAACCAATGTAATGCCGATGATTTCGAATGAATGGATGATTATTTGATACATTTGTGATTAAAATACTTCCATGGATGTATTTTACAATTTTCATGTACTGTACTTGAGCATTTGAAGTATTTTTACTCAGCTTAATTGCATTAGGAGAAGAAATAGTGTCATTTCCCCAAGGGTCGAATGGGTGATTTTTGCAAGTGAATGGGAGAGGGTTGGAACAAATATAATAATCAATTAATGGTGCACATGAGACCTTAATAACATCATTAATACATTCCCTACCTATATTCATAAATTTGAGTGGATTTGGAGGCATTTGGGAAGCCATTTTCAGTACTTATCCCAAGGGGATTTGAACCCCAAATTACTAGTAAAATTGCATACTTGGTCCAGAATATTAAGAGAGTTTGCAGAGGTATTTTGGTGGCCATATCTCATCCTTGAACAGCATATTCAACTCATAATATCATTCATACACCTTCCTTGAATATTTGAAGGCATTTGGAGTCAATTTGAGACCTAGAGACCAATACTAGTCAAAGGGAAATTACTAGTAAAGTTCCCTACATTGGCCAGAATGGAAAGAGGATTTGCAGAAGTATTTTAAAGGTCCAAAAGCATCCCTGAAACACATATTTATGTTCTAACATCATCCATATACCTTATCAGAATATTTGGGAGCAATTGGAGCAATTTGGAGACCTAGAGCTCAAAACTAGTCAAACGTCTAAACTAGGGAAAAAGTGAAAAATTGTCATTTTAATAAAATTCCTAACAAGGGACATTGCAGTGGTATCAGAGCATGGTCCTTGCACCTGTGGATTAGGTACATATATTCAATAATAATTGGCATCCATTTCTTACTATTATGATGAATCCTATGAGTACAATTCTTATGAGGAATATGCAAATGCTTATGAGCAATATGAAGCAGAATGTGAATGGTACGAGGAAGAGGTGCCATCATGCAACACTTCTTACAATTTCAAGAGAAATGAAGATTATTCTTATGACTTTAAATCTGATGAATATGAGTGTGTCACACCAACCAAGGATAATTCTGAGTGAGTTCCAAAGATGCAGAGCAACATATAAAACCTCGCCCCAACAATACCAAAAATATTAAGAATATCTTGCTTCGAGCAAAAATACACAAAATGCCATGTATTTTGAGTACTATGTTGAACATATTTTTGAAAATAGGCCCAAAAATGAAGATGTGGAGTTAGTAAAGAAAGTTGTATTCCCTTCTTGTAAAGAACCTTGGAGTGAGTATCATATATGTGTGCATGAAATTATGTCCCACTTGAGGAGAGCTTTTGGGAATTCTTCAAAAAGAGATTCCAAAGATATTGATCATAAGGAAAACAAGGGAAAAAATGCATCATCTTGCTTGAAGGATAAAAATGAAGAGACATCACAAGAGCATGAAGAAGATTCTATTGAAAATATGGAAGATCATTTCGAGACACCTTCTAGCTTAGACATGAACCAAAGAGCATCTACTGATGAATGCTTAAAGTATGAAGGAGTACCTATTGATGGGTGCTCACACCTCTATGTTGGTGACATAGAGATCACTTTTGAAAGTGTTGCTGTAAGACCAAGTTCCATTAAGCATGATAATGAAAAACTTGTAGCAATTGAAGAAGAACCAAGATCAACTTCCCCATCACCACTTGAGCTTGATGAAGTTGGTCCAAGCAAAAATGAAGAAGATGAGGAGGTTCATTTGTAAGAGCCTCATTTTCTTGAAGGGTCATTAAAGATGAATGAAAATAAGATCCAAGAGTTCCTCAACATTCTCCATGACACTCAAGCATTGGTGTCAAATTCTTGTTGGAGAGTTACTTCATTGGAGGAAACATCCTTCCTTGAAGACATGGAGAAGATTCAAAGAGCAATGTGCCACATCAAAGGTAATTTCATGTCTTTGATTTTTGATAGAAACCATTTGTTTGAGCTTAATGAATTGTTACATGATGCATATTTGAAGAATAATGAGGATATTCATAATCTCACAATTCAAAATGAGCAACTTCTTGAAAAGTTGCAAGATACTTGTTTTTCCTCCTATGTTTCAGATTGTCAAATGGTAGATTGTTTGGAGGATTCTCATGACATGGTGGATAATGAGAAATGTGGAAATTTGAATGTTCTTGATGTGTTTGAAGATGAACTTGAAGAGATCCAAACACTTGATGTGGTGGAAGAGGAACTTGAATTGTCTTTTGATGAAGGTTATGCAATTTTTAAAGAAGAGCATGATTCCTCTACATTGGAACCAATCTATGACAAAGGTTTCACACTTTTGAAGAAGTTGCATGATACTACCCATATGGATCCTTCCCATGATGAAACTTTTGCACTTTTTGATCATTTGGGTGAGTTAGTTCATTCTCCTACATCCTACAATTCCATGTTTTGCAGCATTAGTCTCAATGAAGTATGGGTGAAAAGGTTCTTTTTTATGGTTCCACATGAGGAGTATGGAACTCCTAGATTTACCTTTTATGATGACATGGTTGGAGAACATTTTTATTCACATTTGCAGCAGCATCATTTGTCACTTTATGATGATGCACATCTACATGGATGCATCTATGATATGCATTTGAGTCACTTGAAGACTCGTGGTTTTTCTTGCTCAACACTTGGTTCATTTGATGTTAGAGGAACTTCATCCAACACTTGGGTGAATAGATTTATGATGGGAAAACATTTTTGTTGGAATCCACATACTTTGTTATATCTTTATGATTCTCACATTCATGGATGTATGGGTGAGACTTATTTGAGTCCTTTGAAGTCTCCTTGTTTTTTATGCTCATTATTTGGTTCAGATTTTAGTGGAGATTCTTCATTCACTTCTTGGATGAAGGAATACATGGCTGAATATTTTGATGCATATCACATCTTTTTGGAGCAGCATTATAGGACATGGGATCCTCACCTATGTCATTGGAGCAGATTTGATGGGTCACTTGAAGATTGTATGCAATTGAAAAATGGTGGTCTACTTGCTTGGAGGTATAAGCACTTTCATGACTCTTTGATGAAGCATATCCTTGATGTACATTTTCATTATGTTGTTATGTACTTTGATGATATATATTTGGTACTCGTGATATTTGGAAGGATGCATACAAGAAAATGGGATCCATGAATCCTCTTATCTAATGGTGTGGGTTGGAGAGCACTCTTAATTGTTGGGGTGCAATACAAGCAATGAGACCCTGGAATAATTTTTATCTCATTGGTTTCAAATTTTTTGGGGAAACAAGTAGTGTGGGAGATGGATTCCCCACTTAATAAAGTGATTTTTATCATAGTAGTGCAGCAAAAAGCATGGTGGTTCCTCTCTAAAATCTTCATGGAAACTCAAAGACTCAAGGTTGGGCAATTCAATGGCAAATTCAAAGAATTATACAGAAAGTAGGTTCTTCAACACCCATGTTTGAAATTGCTTGAGGACAAGCAATATTGGGAAGGGAGGATTTTTCATGTCCCAAATTTGGCATTGGGTCACAATGGCCTAAGAAAATAGGCTCTATTCATTATATTTTGTCAAATTGATGCTAAAGGTCAAATAATTGCCAAGGAGGAGAATTACTAGTTTCCTAGGTTTGGGGTGGAAGCTTTGGGATTGTGAATAATGGGGATAATAAATGATGTTGGAACATTAGGATGGCATAAATATTTAATAAATGAGATAAATAAATATATACAAGTGAAAACCAAAGTGGCATTTGATCATGAAGACACATGGAGGAAATGGGACCCACACAAGCTAGAATGTATGTGCCACATGGCATCATCTTCTTGTAATTTCGAATCTAAGGGAAGCCTAATGTTCTTGGGATGAGTTATAAGGTCAATAATACTTGTCATGAGTCAATGAGGTCGAAATATAGAGGAAGAGTAACTCCCATGGAAGAGGAAGAGGGAATTTGGAGCTAGTGAGACACTTGAGCTAGATTCCCTAGCTCTATGACAACAATGATGAAGATGCTATGACACAAATCAGACCTGAAGGATGACATATGACATATATGACATTTCAGGGCTAAAAATAGACTCCAAGAGGGCGCACAAGGGTGTTAAGGCAGCTACGATACTTTCACATGTGATTTGGTGGAAGTGGGAGACTAGGAATTGTTGTACAAGTGGAGTTCTTTTGAATCTCTTCCCAACTTGAGTTGGCATGAGTCTCTTGGAAGGAATTCGACCCATGGAGGACATTAGAAGTTTATAAATTTCAATAACAAAGAAGAAAACCAGATTTTGATCATTTATATAATTTTCAATTGCATTTGTGAAGAGGGGGAGCTAGTGGATGACTAGTTTCTTGCCTTCGCCAATTTCGAGGGTGAAAGATTCCCATCCAAGTTGGTAATTGGAAAGGCCATTCATAACTTTCATTTGGAGCTTTAATGGAGTCTTTTTTTGCAAGTGTAACCTACAGTGCAGCTCATGGTTTCTTCCATTGCAGCTCACTCCTTCAACCATTTCCAGTTTTGATGGCATATTCTTGATCCTTGAGGGAGGGCGTTTTTGGTGAGCTATTGTACTCTTTGGGGGAGATTCTAATGCCCCATTTATTTTGTAATATGAATTAAATACTATGTTCTTCATCTCCAAAAAATTTCAAGTTGAAATTGCAAGTAAAAATGTGTAAATCTCATTTTTAATGAAAGAACAGTGTCATTTCCCCACTACCTTGTTGTGAACCAATGTAATGCTGATGATTTCGAATGAATTGATGATTATTTGATACATTTGTTATTAATATACTTCCATGGATGTCTTTTACAAGTTTCATGTACTGTACTTGAGCATTTGAAGTATTTTTCCTCAGTTTAATTGCATTGGGAGAAGAAATAGTGTCATTTCCCCAAGGGTCGAATGGGTAATTTTCGCAGCTGAATGGGAGAGGGTTGGAACAAATATAATAATAAATTAATGGTGCACACGAGACCTTAATAACATAATTAATACATTCCCTACCCCTATTCATAAATTTGAGTGGGTTTGGAGGCATTTGGAAAGCCATTTTCAGTACTTACCCCAGGGGGACTTGAACCCCAAATTACTAGTAAAATTGCATACTTGGTCCAGAATGTTAAGAGAGTTTGTAGAGGTATTTTGGTGGCCATATCTCATCCCTGAACATTATATTCAATTCATAATATCATTCATACACCTTCCTTGAAGATTTGAAGGCATTTGGAGTCAATTTGAGACCTAGAGACCAATACTAGTCAAACGAAAATTACTAGTAAAGTTCCCTACATTGGCCAGAATTGAAAGAGGATTTGCAAAAGTATTTTAAAGGTCCAAAAACATCCCTGAAACACATATTTATGTTCTAACATCATCCATATACTTTATCAGAAGATTTGGTAGCAATTGGAGCAATTTGGGGACCTAGAGCTCAAAACTAGTCAAAGGTCTAAATTGGGAAAAAAAGTGAAAAATTGTCATTTTAATAAAATTCCTAACAAGGGACATTATAGAAAACACTAATGAAAATATATCCTATATGACATTTCAATATTACATCCATGACGAAGAATGTATCAGACGATTTCTACAAAACTTTTTTGTATTTCTAGATGAACACATTATTGTAGAAGGATATTTTAGTGTGTGCACTATAGATATGGTTGGTAAGACCATATACTGAATGAAAAATTAAGGATCGAACGATCCTTTCATGGGAATCCCTTTTTCGGTAGATTCATCATTTTAATGGATGAGACAGAGGCTTCAAAAATATAGAATAAGGATTTGATACCATCATTAAACATGTGTTGTCTAAAACTTTCTCGTTTCGTTTCCACATGAGAGAACTATGATAGAGAAGCATTGTCAAACTCCAAGATAAGGAAGATATTAGTCGACACTTACAAAACATATCATATTTTGAGATACAATAAGGTTGGGGATAGATTTTTTGGTCAACTAATTTAAATATTTTCGAGAATGGAGCAACCTTTCATTCCACTAGTTCAATTTGGACGGAAAATATGATATTCTAAAAAAACCCTGGAATTCTAATAATGTATATTTAGAAGATTTAAATATAATATATGGATAAATATCAAATAGTTCTTTTCGATATTCCACCACATTGCGACATCAACTAAGATATTTTTGTTAACAAACATTGTGTATTCCAATGGGAGTATCGGTTGATCCGTCTATGTGGTTAACCTATTAAAGATATGATACTTTCGATAATGCTATACAGACGTTTAGGAATAAAACATAGGCCTTAGAATTATCAATTAAGATTTTTTTACCTCCACTTTTACCTTGTTTTAGTGCTTGAGAACTCTATGCTATAGGATTCATCGTCTAACTCTTATAAAAAAATTATGTCATGGAGCATGGTTAGGCCAATCAATCGACTAGAAGTCTGTGGTAAGGGAAGTTTCGGCCCACATATCGACAAGATTTCTACATGGAGGATGTGTCATATGCCCCTTCTATGTATATTTACTATGTCGTCCATTCTACGTATACTCAGTAATAAAGGAAACGGTCATCCCTTTCATGTATACTTAGTGATACAGGGAAGGTCGACCATCCCTTCTACATATACCCAGTGATACATGAAAGGTCTCCCATCTCTTCTACATATACCCAGTGATATAAGAAAGGTCAGTCATCCCTTCTATATATACCCAATGATACATGAAAGGGCAGTTGTCCCTTATACATATAGTCTTATAATTTAGATTAAATTCAATATAAACTAGACGTTACTTTTCTTGATTTTCATTAACGAGTTGTGTAGACAGGAATTCGATGGATTTATGAAGGAATTACAAAATAATTTTCCCTTTCATTAAAAACATATTTTCTAGGATAATTATAGATGGTGGTAATAATTGTTGGATTTCTAGGAAAACTTTCACCTGTTGATTAGAATTTGGATTCCCCTACTTTGAATATCCAAGCTCCTCGCATCATGAAGGAAACACAATGCATCTTGCAAGTTCGTGTACTCTCTTTGTGTTCAAGTGCAGTGGAAAAATATCTAACCTAAGGGTTTTCATAGCTTCAGGAACATTTCCTTTGTCCAATTGTTCAAATAACTAATGCTGCAAGATCATAAAAAATGAAACCTTCAATGTGTTTCCCTCCACCCCCAGCTAATCAATGCCTTGCAACATAACAACACTTTCATCCCACTTTCCATCAAGTATCTACTTCCTAAATACAGCTACAATTGAATACTGAAGAAGTTTTACTGACTCCTTGCCCAAAATGGTGCTAGCTTTCTGGTAACCCAAAGAATACAAAGCATGTGTCATTATCATTATCCTTACAAATTGCACCCTCTCATGAGTTCTTTGGAACCTATTGTCTAACCCTCCTCCAAGGACAATGATTTAGCCATCGGGATGCTCACTTACCCCACAAACAATGTAGGGACCTCCTCCAAGCCTCTTCTCAATTCGGGTGAAGACACCTTCAAACGCTTCAATGGTGGTTCTTGGTTCTTCATCCTCAATGGCTCCCATGAAATATTCACATGCCACTATTTAGCCCATAAATGTTTCCTATCAAAAGGTGGAGAAATGCACCTCCCAAATGATTATTCATTCCTTCTGGTGAAAAATAAAATGAAACAAAAGATGGGAACATGTTCATCACACAGAAATTAAAGATTCTTTTTAGAAGGCCAGTGGTGTATGAAGGCTTGATTATGGGTTATCAGAATCGTTCCAGTAGATATTTTATATTATTAGTCACTGCCAAGGCAGGGAATATAGCAATCAATTGGTCATACATAAACTTTGACTTTATATTAATCCTAAAACAAATTCATAATGTTTCTTAATGTTTTGTAATATTTATGTATTAAAATTAATAGTTTGAAAATATAAATTATTTTGTTGAATATTTAAAATTTGTTATTTCTATTTTATGATTGGTTAAAGGCCTTAAATGACAAATTACCCCTTGTTGGATGTGAAATTGTTTAAACAAAATAATAATTTAAATTTTTAAAATTAAAAAAAAAAATCTAGCTTGACATGTGGTTTTTGTACTAAAGGTTTCATTAATACTAATGAATACTATCATTTGTGTACATTGTCATTAATGATAATTACACAATTCTACCAATGATATCATTTTGTGTAATCTACCATATTCACATTAAAATTAATTTCTAATTCTAAAAACTCAATCAATGATATATATATATATATATATATATAATACTTTTTATGAACTAATAGTAACATTTTTTTCTTCCTTTTAAAATAACACTAATATACACAAATTTTTATAGTACATGGACAATGTATAAACATATGTTTGTCTTTTTATTAGCATATATATTTTTTATTAATAAATATATATGAATATACGTTTATTTAATATACCTCTTTTTTTTTGGCTTAGCACTAATATATATAAACTTGTGTGGTTACAGAAACAATATGTGTGTGTATGTGTTGTCTTTTTATTGTTATTGACATATGTATGTTTAATTAATACAATATATTTGACTTACTTTTTATCAACATGTAAGATATAATTGCACACTATTATTTATACTTATTTTTATTTTTACAAAATATATTTTTTAAATATTATACACCTTGAAATTTATAATAATATGCACTTAGTTTAATGGTTCTACAAAATATATATTGTTTTGACATAATATATACTTTAAAATGGTAAATATAGGCACGCACATTTATCGTACTTTAGTTTAGTTGCATATATATCATATTTAGAATTTTAACACCAACTTTAGTTTAGTTGTATATATATCATATTTAGAATTTTAATACCACTTTAACTATGAGTAAAGTGACTAACTCTTTTAAAAATAAAGATATGAATTAGCTTTTATTAATAGTATTTTCAATAATAAATAAATAACAAAAATAATATCATATATACTAAAATAAGTATAAACATATAACCATATCTTAACTATAAACATAATCTTAAGGCGAGATCTAGCTGCTTTGCAGCTATTTCTCTTGTTATACTTTTTAGGCCTTAAATAATGAGTTACATATCAAGATAGAGTAAACCGAAGAGACCATATCAAATGGGAAGTTTCATGTCCTAGCATCTGCTTTAGGAATTTGTTCTTAATATTCTTCAATGAAGAAGAGAAAGCAATCCCCATAGTTCCTTACATTAAATGCCCTTAATTAAGAACCTCACCTTTAGACACCTCCAACCGAATCAATACTTTCTTATATACTTTATATAAGAAAGCTCGAAATCTTGAATCATTCACAGAAAGTAACTGGCTCAGCAGTGGCGGATAAGCCTTCCCATCAACCACTCATATGTAATCATATAAGTTGATTAAAAATGAATCTGAACTGTTAGAGGTCCTAAGAGGATCGAAAGCTACACGTATGAAAATATTTCATTGACGGCTCAGATTCCATCTTGCGATCAACTGGAAAAGATTTGAACCGTTGGAGGTCCCAAGTCACATGACAAATTTGAAGGCGGATCTCTCTGCCAATGGCCCCGACCAAGTTAAGAATCAAGAGTAAATAATTATGGGTCGTTAAAAGAACCCACAGGTGCAAGGGAGATAAATAGGTGGTCCTCCCTCGGACGACTCATATGTAAAAGAACATCTCCCCGAAGTTGATCCTGATCATTGGAGATGTTAAGGGAAACAAAGAAGTTAAGCAATATTTCCTCATCATCGATAGTTAAGGTCCAAGCACATAAATCAATCTTAGCCGTCGAAGGTATAAGAGGGATAACCAAAGGGAACAATGCGTGGATTTTTCCAGCAATCTATATTGAATGGAGATTTTGCCCCAAGGATTATTTGAACCATCTATGCTGAGGGCCCTCCCGTTCCCACCAATTCTAGGCCGCGTTTCTGCCCAAAGTCAGTCATTATTCATCATTTTAAAATCAATAGGTGGTCCTGGTTTTAGGAGTTCAATGATAAGTTTCCAAAATCAAGGTACAAATAATGCTTCCATAACCATCTTTCTAATGATTGAGATCGCCTAGTACTGACAACCCGGAAGAAGATCTCTAGCAACTCTAGATAGCATTAAGAGCGTCATTAAGAAATTTTAATGCCCATTCTAATACCCTTGGGTTATCAAAGGATCTTTCAAAGAAAATATGCGCCAACCTGGTTATTCAATGGAACAAGAAGCAAAAGCAGAGACAGGAATCCAAACCTCCACCTGAAGATAGTAATCAAGTAAGTACTTTCCCTAGCCACTTGGTTTTATCTGTTACAAAGTGCTTGTTTATCATGCAAAGTGAATATATTTGTCTCCTTGAAGTACCCTGATGTACTCTCTTATACCTAGAAACCCCTTGACCTTAGCTTGATAGCCCAAGATGATGAAGAGAAAACCCACCACCTCTGGCGTTTCCCCCCGAACTGCATCCCATAAATCCGACATCTTAGATGTTTCCTCCGTAAATGTTCCATCTTTCATAGACTTATGGGACAAAGTTTCCCCACCTCAATTGATATGTTCAACTCACCAAATCATATGGGAAGCCTTCACAAAGCGGGATTTTTCCAATGCTTTTGCTCAATTCTAGAACTCTGCGTTATCCCAACATCTAGTCCCATAAGCTTTTCCTTTCCCCAAATTCGTGCACCTTTGTGCAGGTAACTTCGATCCAACAACATCCACTATGTATACTAGTGAGGACCAAACCTCACTTTTCAAAATCTCAACTACCTCAATCTCTGCAATGTTAGGAACTTCTCCCACGGGAAGGATGATTTCTCTTGAAGACCAGGAAAAACACTATCAAGGTTTCAATGACCAGAGGAACGTCCAAGTTCATGCTCGGCTAGTAAGCACCCATAAAGATCTCCCAGTTCCTTTAGAAGCATGGAAGATTTCCAATCGTATACCATGGAAACATGAAGTTTCCTTGGATTTCACCATCAATTTTGGCAAAGACTCTGATAAGGACCTAGGAAAAAGGATGGTAATGATGGTTAACAGTTTTTATCACCCTTCAGCACCCAAATTCAATTATGCAAAGGCTTTATCTGCTGGAATCAAAGTTCAGTTAGCAGGATTTAAAGATACAAGAGTTTTCAGGTATTATTCTTACCTCATATACATGTTACTATTTTGTCAAACTCAATACTTTGAAGACCTTGGCATTCAAATAAATCAAGATAGTGCCCCAAATAGAATATATGACTAGCTCCCTTTGACAAAGAAAGGAAAAGGGGAAGGGATCTCTTGGACCCATTTTGTATCCCAATTCATGTTTATGGCTTTTACCCTGATTGCCAAAGCAGAACCTACATACATGCCATATGAAATCCAAATCTATTTAAAGTTAGGTGAGGTTGTTAAAACAGGGGACTAGCTCTTGTTTGAATATTATACCGTGATCAAATTATGCCACTAAGAATCCTCCTCACAAGATTCCCAAATTGTTGATCCCCACGACATTCATCGTAGAGTATGCCAGAAAATGGATGGAATTCAATCAGATTCATTTCCTGAAAGCTAAAGAAAGAGGGAGAGATCATTTTCCCATAGTTATGGGGGGTTATGCCATCAATGGCAAGAAGGCCATTGCACAGGTTGAAGCTAATTTGAAAGAGTTAGATATGAGGTTAGATGTCCCCTGGAAGTATGTTCCTCATTTCCTAATCAACATAGAGAAAGGGAGGAAGATGAAAAACCCCGAAGATCACCATCCCAAGATAGAATTAGAAAAGTTTGCTAATAAAGATAATTTTGAAGAGGTACAGAAGATTATTCAAGAGCAAGAAAAATCCAACTCAAGTGGCATCTCAAGATTTTCCTGACCCCACTCCAGATCCTTCTAAAGCTCTCCCTTATTATACTTTCTATAGGACAAAGGGATCCCAAGTACCTAAAGAAAAGATGAAATTTGTGGCGCCATGGCAAGAAAGATGTGATGAATATGCCAGATTAAACAGTATCCTAGATAAAGAGAGGAGATGGGCTTGGTGGGGAATGAGGATATATTTGAAAAAAGGCAGATTGTGTCTATTTGTCTATCCCCGAGGACGAGGATATTGATGATATCTATGAATAATATCATGCATATGATGATCCATAAGAGAACTCTGAGGCTTGGCCAAAAACTCAAGAAGAAATAAGAGAGACCGAACCAGTACCAAGGTTTATAGAAAGCAGCAGGGAAGGAGGAAAGTTTTAAAAAATGGAATGCATTATCCCTCCCCCCCACAAAGAGGCAGAAAAGTACCTGAAAGGAAAGGCCATCATGCTGACCATGTGATATGATCCAAACCAAGGACTAGGGAAGCAAGGGAAATGAAATAAATATTTTATCCAGCTTGAGCGAAGACTCACCCAAAAGGTTAGGTTTGGGAGTTGAAGCAGGTTGGTTAGATTCAAACCAACCAGTACCTCCAGGGGAAAACCATGAAGAGAATATCAAAGAAAGGACACCTAGATTTATCCAAAAAGCAGGCTAAGAGGCTGAAATACTACCTGAAAAAGAACAGGGACATCCAGAAGAAGTGTTGTAGACAAAAGAAGTCGAAAGTCCCATAGAGCAAGAATTATCAAGTGGAGAGAAACATGTCCAACAGAAGGAAACTAGTATCATTGGAGAATTCGATTTTTCTCAAGCAAATGAAAACAAATATAACTTGATAGAGGTTGAGGCTAAATAAGCAAAGAGAGCATTAGGTTGTTCTCCTAAAGATAGGATTGTACCTCCCCCTATAAGGAGACAGTGACCAAATTAATGCTACCACGGAGCTTGTAACATCCCTCCTCTCTATCATGGAAGAGATCATTCAAGAGGGAAAAAATAGTGATGAACAAAATATAGGTTGTGAAATAAGGAAATCCCCTAGAAACAAGAAGAGGAAACCTAGGGGAACCCTTCAGGAAGATCCCACACAGAAAATGAGTAAAGTAGGTGAAGAAGTAGTGACACCAGAGAAAGGAGAGAGACATGATGAAGAAATTACAACTCCCCAAAAAGAGACTACTCACTTTCAAGAGGTTCAGTATGAGAAAGGTGAAGTCACTACCATCCCAATCCATGGATATTTTTTATGAACGTTACTATGTCAGTAAATGCCTTGAATAATTCACCTAGCCCTTCAACTCCTGAGACAACTCAACAAGCATAACTATGTGGAGTTAAATCTCCTACCGACATCATAAATCCAATCACACTGCTGGAGCAAGAACATCAAAGAAGGGCCAAGCTTCCATAACTCTTCCCTATGATTGAATCCCTTAATTCACCAACTCAATCCAGGTCTGGATCCATTTTTAATCTAGCCACAAGAAGGTTCCAAATAGCCACCATGGAACCCTTAGCCAAAGGAACATACAGAGACCTTAAGTCTCATCAAGTTGAGGTTAACATTACAGACTTACCCCCTGAAGATGAGGTGTCAATTGATCAAGGTACAAACAATATAGTCTTCAGCAAGTATGTCAAAGTTGCAGTTGAGTTGGACAAACACAAAATACTAGTAGAAGGTCTGAGAACTAAAAACCTATTACTAAGCTCCCATGTCAAAAGCTTAGAAGGATAAAAGCAAAGGCTATAGAGTTTCATGTCTAAGGAAATTCAAAGCACCCAAAACTCAATAGAAATATTGACGTTGTTAGTTGAGAAATATCACAAGATATAGGAGTTAGATAAATTACGTAATGCTCAAGTATTCCCAACTGTCATGTCCCCATTTTGACCCTTGTAATATTTTGGGCTATAATGTAAATATTGTATGCATATTATGTTTGATTCTTAGCGTGGAGCACAAGACCAAGGCCCTGCTAGTGAATGCTCGACCTTGAAGAGGCAAGTATTGGATATTATGCTACTCATGTGCTAGTGAACTATGGGGATTGTAAATATGCATTTTAATATAACTGCCCACAACTAGCTATGCAATGCAACAAGAGATGGGGGCATGATGTTTCCAAGGAATTGGGAGGGAAATATTCAAACCCTTGAACCAATCAAGTCAAGCTAAGTGTCAATGAGAGAACCCATCAACCCTCAACTACCCATGTTGACTTTTGTGCCAAATCATTCATTTCTCCCAATAGTTGGTTGAGGTAGTTAATGCCTTGGGGAATGGAGAGGTATGGCTGTCCAAATTCAAGTATGGAAAAGCCACCCTTCCGAGAATTTCGTGTTTGACTTCTTGGGCAAGAAAGGTGCCACGAAATTGCCTCTAAACCATTATTCACCCATCAGTTTTGCTCTCTCACGAGTTTTGGAGCTACCTAGGCATTTCCCTCCATGAATTTCCTGTGTTTTCCTTCATTTTCTCAGCTGGGAAGGGCGTTTTTATTTTGTATAACAGTGGGGAAGAAGGGGAAATGATTTGGGGTTTTATTGAGGCCGTTTTGGCCCACTGAATGCTCATACATCTGTGGGAGAAATCGGTTTTCTTCCCTGGGGTTGATTCCCTCTTCCCACAATCCATGTTGGGTGTGCAACAATTTGGGGAAACCCCATAGACCCTATTATGGGAATCCCATTGTTGGAATGTGTATCCATGCCTAGTTTTTTGAGTTTGTTGTGTGTAAAAGAATGTTGGGGTTGGGATGGGTATCCATTGCTTTGGGTTGCGCTGAGCTTGAGAGTCCCATTTTCCTTGTAGATATCATGCCCAGCTCGGGGGTGGTCTCTGAGTGCTGAAATATTATAGGGTGGGCAGACCTACGGTTGGGTGGAACATTGCTGCGACATAGCTAGTTGTTTGGGACAGCATTATAGCGAGATAAGTATATTCTCTCATGTGTATTTACTTCTACAATGATGATTGTTCTTGATATGGTGGATGCATGTGAAATGTGTGTGGATGATGTTTTATTCTGGTGTGCATGTTTGCTTGATTTGCATCTGCACACATATGCATTTTATTGTAATGCCATTTGTTTTATTCATGATGAATGGGGCTAAGTTTTGTAAAAGCCGAGATTTTAGTGCCATGTTCCCTTACTTGCGTTAATAGATGGGAGGGGACGTGACACCAACCACTCTCTAGGTGATGGAAGAATACCAATAGCTTTAGCATGAGTTGCAAGTGCTAAGGAAAGAAAATTCTTCCCTGATTGACACCAAGGAAGTTAATGAGGATATAATAAAATAATTGCAAAAATCAGAGGTGGAATTAAGAGAGGTGAAGAACAAGCTAGATGAGGAAAACAATCAGTTAGACTCTTGTAAGGTTCAATTAATTGAATAAAAGAAGCAGGAAGTAGCCCCTGTCGTCATTCAAAACACCGGCCTAGAGGAGCATTTAAGTGACCTCAAGCATAAATTAGAGCAGATGGAGCAAGAAAAGAGTAGATTGAAAGCTCAAGACTCCGATAATAAATTAGAGATTGTCCGATTGGAGCGGGTAGTTGAAAAGAAGAATGAGACCCTAAAGGCACAAGGAATGAATATTGATAAATCAAGGGAAGATATTCACGATCTCGATAAAGAGGTAGCCCTACTCAATTCACAAATAAAATACTGGGAGTCAAAGCACTCAAAAGCCATGGAGCATGCCTTTATGGTAGAAAAACTATAAAGAATCAAGTAGAGCCTATGGAAAAATATTCCTGCAGAGTTGGCTAATTTTCGATCTCACATATAGTTTAATCTAATTCATTATAGAATATATGTGGAAGCAACCAATCACTCTAATAGAAATAGGAATGATATTCAAAACAAATGTTAGGTAGCCAAGCTGGCCCAAACAATAATCAATACACTAACTCTAGAGCAATTGCAGTCCAAGCATATATACAAAAAGACATAAATATTATGCATATGGACAACTGCATCCATAGAGTTAACTTGATGAAGGCATGGGAAGAAAAGGTAAAGGAGTCTTTGGTATCAATCAATCCATTTTTAAGACAATGGCTACCATGAAGGGTAATGGTTTCCCGATTCCTTGGAATGAGAAATTCGAAATGTTCCCAAAAATATATATATGACTAGTACTCCTTTGATCAAACAACAAGAATAGCAGCAGTTTCTCTAAGGGAAAATCCCCCCGTAGCTAATGAGGTATATGAAGAATTACGATCTTCTATGGATACTATGGCACTCTAGTAATGAATTTAATAGATGTCTCAGGTAATCTCGACTATACACCTCAATCTAAATTAGATAAATCCTTCATGCTCTTAAAGACCCGCTCCATTCCAACTAAGCACACTTGGCAAGGTATTTAGGCCCTACAGAAATTCACAACAGAACAACAGCCATAGGTACAAAAAGTGGGACAGCAATTACATATACTACCATCTAAGGAATCAGGAGGTACCTCCCGTACCTCTAAAAACGATAAGCGGGAAAAAAAAAATCAGGGAGCAAAATGACAAAAACCACATGTGATTCAAGATCATGGGTGATTGGCCAAGAAATGCAGTTACATCACATCAATAAAGAGGATATATTCTGAATAGCCCAAAATCCTCACCTTCAGATACCTCCAACAAAATCAAACATTTATCTTGTAATTATAACAAAAAAGTTCAGCGATAATTGGAAAGTTTTATTGCAACCATTACATACATGTCAATAAGAAATTAATTGACTATAGATTAAATTTCAATATTAAGACTCCATAGTTTAAATTTAAAATGAGACATTTGATGAAATTAATGATTCAATGGGTGTTCATATAATTATAATTGCAATCATTTGGTAAAACTCACAATTCTCAATCCTTTGGATCAGGTATCATGGTTAATACAACCATCTATTGCTAAAATGTTCAGTCCAATGTAATGTCTAGGAATGGTTTCATAAAACCAGTTGTGTGAATCAACCTATTGACAAAACAAATAAGCAAGAAAGCAACAAATGGGAGAAAGGAAGTCCACCATAATAAGAAAAAAACCTTCTAAGAAGTGCAGGATCTGGAAATTCTCCTTTCTTGAACACCGAACAACACCTCAATCCAAGCGTATTTTAAGGCATCTCAAGACCGCCTCCTCTTTTTTCCACCTTGAGCTCTATGGATTTTCCAAGGGTGCTCTTCCCAATGAGCCAATGAATCCTCTAATAGTTGAAAACAAGGATAAATGTGCAATGAATGATGCTAGGTTGTTACAACAACCTCTTTCCATGGTGGAGTGACCTTGATGTGTGCCAATAACCTCTATCCATGTGCAAATAACCAAATCTTCTTAACCCAAGGGCCAAAAAGTAGGGAAACCTACAAGAGTTTGCATAACATGAAGGTTTGACCATATATAAGCACCAAAGACCTCCAAGGAATGTTATAGGAAAGTGTGCAGATGTCAAGCACTAGTGAATACAATGCAAACGCAAGGAAACCTCTTAGTTAATGGGTGTTCCCCTCCAACATGTGCAAGAACCCATGTGAATACAGGACATGCCAAGCAAACCAATGTATCACCTCAATGATCAATCAAATAATGAGATATAATACTTGGGGAAAATCCTTTAGATCATGAGTTTCCCTCTCAATGCTAAACAAAACCCCATAAAGGCACCAAACATTCCACATGTGCAAAATGTAAGCTCCTAACAAAAATATGATAAGCAAGCCAATATCCATCAAATCCAACATATTGGCTCCAAGGTCAAAATTCTCCAAACACAACTTAGTTGGACACGGTCTTCAACCTATAACAGGTCTCATACTATATGAGGGGTACCACCTGTATTTACACAACTTCAATAATTACTTCTTTTTTCCTCTTTTTATACCTTTTTTTTCAGATTTTATACAACCAAATAACAAAAAATTTTCCTATTGATAACTATGTCAAGTTTACTAAAGAATATAAGCACATTGATTCTTCTAATACAAACTTATAGATTTGTGCTTTAATATGTCTTTCTTGTTTTATTGATGTATGGCAGTGGAGTGAGTGGGTCTGATGAGAGGTTGGTACATAGTATCTGTGAATAGAGCATGACGAAAGCAGTGAAGAGTGGAATGAAAATGGAGGAATGGTGTAGAAGCATGGATGCAAAATTGGAATGAAAATGGTCTTCTTTCCATGTTAAAAGATCTGTTGCCTTCAAGTAAAAGTTTGGCATCCAACCCAAAAAAGGAACTGCTCCAATATCACTTGTGTTGTACTTGGTGGTTCTCATTAAATTATGAGAAAAGTGACAAACCCAAGTAATCAATGAAGGATTTCTCATAATTTAATGAGAACCACCAGGTACAGCACAATGATTACAATGAGTGAATGGTTTGGGCTTATATATACCTAAATGGGAGTGACCATGACGCAGTCACGACCTTAACATATTAATCTACTTGTCAACAATGATCTTAATTCATCTATTTAATATGTTAATATACCTGATTAGCCAAGAATCTTGAGTTGTGATGAGCTTGGCCGAGTCTTCCATGGAACAAGCACTGACAAAAAGTTGGGAAACACTTAAGAAAACACTCACTGAAAGCTCCGGAAACTTGCCAAAAACTCGACCAAATTTATATTGTTATATTTGATGAGATGAATTGATGGACAGTATTATTAAAAAGATTTTATGGATTGGAAATGTCATTATTTTTTGCACATAATTTTATGCATTTTGAGTTTTTTTTTTAATTTCTATTTGCTAAGTTTTGCCCAAGTCTTGAACCAAGTTTTGTCAGGCCCAAAACTAGCTGAATTTTTTCCAAGTCCGAGTTTGACAATGTTGAATTTCATAACCATAAATCTGTTTGTTATATGTAGAAAATACCAGCATAGATCCAAATCCTAGGCTCTATCAAACGCCAAGAGGGATCAAATCTCCCAAGGTGCAAACCTTTCCTAGAATAGCTCCTTGAGTGCAATACATGAGCCACCTAATCCTAAGCTCTAAAGTCTCTAGTTTAAGTCTCATATTTACTTTTTACTTTATATTATTCTTTTTTGTTTATGGCTGACATAATATTTATTACTTTTTACTTTGTATTATTCTTTTTGTTTACATTGTTTTATTTGGTTACTCGACAATCACTCTAAAGTCTCATATTTATTTTTTTTACTTTGTATTAAAAGTAAAAAGTAAAGTCTCTAGTTTAAGTCTCATATTTACTTTTTACTTTGTATTATTCATTTTTGTTTATGGCCGACAAAATATTTACCACCTAATCCTAAGCTCTAAAGTCTCTAGTTTAAGTCTCATATTTACTTTTTACTTTGTATTATTATTTTTTGTTTATGGCCGACATAATATTTATTACTTTTTACTTTGTATTATTCTTTTTTGTTTACTTTGTATTATTTTGTTACTCGACAAAACACTTGACAAACTCAGCAAACACTCGACACATGTTACAAGATCTCCCTCATACTGGGCTGTAGAGCGCCTTTGGACACAATCACCAGCATTATGAATCTGTTTGTAAATGCTGAGATAAACTGGTATGAACTATCCCTTTCTTATTCCTTTTTTATAAAATATTGATGGCCATTCTCATAAAGAATGTAATGCAAATTTTACTTCAAGTTACACTATATCCCAAAGCTTGAAACTTCAAGATTTTCTGAAAATTCCTGTAATTATTCCTCAAAGACTTTCCATCTTCTATTACAAGCCCTTGTGACAATTTATTTCTTGCTCGGCACGCCGCACAACTGCGTGCAGTTACATCACAAACATACAGGGAGAATGAAATTATAATAATGTCCACTAATGACCCAAATAGGTCAATCAGACTCAAAAATATAGATAAAAAAAAGTGCCTGGGACATCTCCGCTCTACTGCTGGAAAAATAGCAAAAGGAGAGAGAACTTTGTCTGAGATGAAGAGACGGATCAAAACATTGGATTCTGAAAGCAAACAAGCTGCTTTCAGCTATCACCACCTCAGAAAGATGGGGTTTGATACATGCAGTAACAACTAGCTGTTTGACCCCATGTTTGTTTCCACGCTCTTTCAACTATGCATACTTTTGACATAGCTATTTCCATTGTTCCCATAAACACTTTTTTTAATTACTTGGAAAGCCAAACAAGACTGATGAATTCTGAAAGATCCTTTTCCAAATTAGCAAAGTAAATCAGAAAAATCCTTTCAGGTAAACCTGCATTCTGGAACATGCACTGGACCATGTCCCAAGTCATTTTTCAGTGTATAATGAGATCCTACTGCACTACCTTTGCTGGCAAGTATTGCAGCTTGGAAAGAAAACCAATATTCATTCACTTGAATCTCTTCTTTTTGAGTGGTGAACAATTATACTCGGTGGCCTCTTCCCAATTTGAAGGGAATGAACAACAGCTCTGCGCAAGCCCTGTAGATAATGGAACCCCTAAAAAAATTTGGGTCATGTTCTCCACAACATCATAACCACAATCTTTCGACAGTCCCGAACTACAGCCAGACTTATCAATGATTTGTAGTTCAGAAAACTCTGACTGAGACACCAATGAGCAGTCTGTCTTTCTCTCATTACCACATGCGACCACAGGAAAATTTTCTACGATGGAATCATCCTTACTGTAACGCCTTTGATTCTGACCATCTGAACTGTTCTGCAGAACTGATTGCATTAGTACCTTCTCAACTTTGTGGCGTAGTTTACAATTAACATCAATAGAGCTTGAAGCAGGATTTGATGTAAGATCCTTTTCATTCCTGCACAACCAAATAGTTCTCCAAAAATTATATAAAAGCAAGCAAAACTATTGATTCATGTCTCTTTAGCCTATTCAAGCATATAGACAGTCACTAATGAAAAATTTATCCATTTGTTCCCCACCCAGATAGAGATATCCACAAATGTGTACAGAATGACTATTACAGAAAGGGGATATTCCTGAACTTTATAATTTGTGGCAGACCTGTTCATCTCTCCAGTAAAGTGAAAAAATTGCATCCTTGTCAATAATAAAGAATATATCTAGAGGATAAAATACAAGGGACAATGTATGAATGTACAACGTGAAGCAACATTTATATTTATTATATGCCTCTTCAGATAAGCTCACACGCCCATCAATCTTCAGTGGCCAGATTTACTACATAAAATCATCATTTATTTATATGATAATTGGTTACATAACATAATCCTTTTAAAATACATGGCAAAGAATTGTATGAGTTACCTGAGACTGTAAGGGCCTGAACCCAACCTTTTTCCAACTCTTATGCATTCTTCAATCCAAACATGACTAACAATACATATATGACTTGACTGAACCAGCTTCTGTTCCAGTTCACTTAAACTGAAATAAAACATGATGCAAATTAGTCCTCCGAGAGTCCGAGGCCTATAAAGAATGCTCAAAAGGCGTCTCACATGGCACCAACAAGAGGCACGCCCATGCTTATGTTTGAATGACTTATAGTTATCCATGGTCGTCAATAAAATATCTTTCCTAAGATCCAGTTTTCATTTTACTGTCTTTCCATAGGTAACCCTGCTTTCTAAGTAAGGCACATTATTGTCATTAACCTCTGGCATCAAGAAAAACTCAATATTGATTGAATGAATTAGTAAATACCATTTCAAATACAAATGTTTTAAGATGACTACCACAGAATGGATCTAACATGCCTAAAATGTGAAATATGTTCAATTTACAAAAATGCATTCACAGAATCTTCAAAAACATAACGCAAAAATAAAGAAAGAAAGAAAAAGAATGCCTAGAATACCATTTTAGGGTTTATTTTAGGTTATAGATAAATCAAACCATGGTTGAGAAACATGGAAGGAAAAAACAAAAGGAGACATCCTCTTTTAGCAGTAATGTTGTTGATCATGGGTGTAATGCAGACAATCAGTGTGATAGATTACTCTTTTGGTTCAGGACTGACTGTGTGGCTTCTGTTCAGTATATGCAACGAATCTTGGTGCGAAGAGGAGCCATCTTTGTGATCGGATGGCCTCTTCATTGTTGGATGTAAATTGGATTGTTGGATGTAAAGTATGAGAGCGAAGGCTATATTGCTTGTCTTCAATTTGTGACTTGGCTATGAGAAAAGGTATATCCTGATGGAAGTAGATGAAACTGAAGCCTGAATTTTGGTCAAATGGGTGATGGATAAAGGAATATGGGATCATAGTTTAATGTTTAATAATATGGAGAAGGTGAAGAAGGTTGAGAGCCTATTTTTTATCTGCATAGACACTAAGCAGGTTAGAAAATGATTGAAGGGTTAAATGGCTTACTGAGAGATAAACAACAATGAATGAAGACAAATGGGGAACAAGGTGGTTAAAGCTAGAGAAAAGTGAGCATTGTAAGACTCCTGGACAAAATACTTGTGAAAAGGTAAAGCATGATGAGCTTTAATGACAACATAGTGATGATGTTCTGTAATAAGAAATTCTTATGGGGAGGAAATTTTTACAATGAATGCATATGGAAGTTGATGGAACCCCTAGTATTCTGCTCAATTTTAAAATGCATGTGGCCTCTCACGGGCAATGAAGCTTGATGACCAAAAATGTGTAAGCTCTACCATGGTGCTCTTTAAGCCCTGTGTATGCATTTGTCTTGAATCTGGTCTCTTTATTTAGCAACCTATAACCTGCACCATCACATAATGAAAACACAATACTACCATATGTACACTGTTAGAAAACCACTTGTGATTCAATGCTTACTTCATAAGTCTCAAAGACTCTCCTAAGTGGTGGGACCCAAGGGGCCAATACAGTGTCAAGACTCAAGACAGTGAAAAGACCTAGGTTTAGGGTAGAGGACGAAGGTCTTGGAGTGATAACTAAGTTAAGGCTGATAAACCTTGCGAGAAAAAATTTAAAATGTATGGTAGCTTGGGCAACACTTTGCCAGCTTTTCTTCATTGACCAAAATGGAAGCCAACACTAGTTGGTAGATTTCAATGATACTTGTCATATGTTATGGAGAAAACTTCCTTTTTGTTATCAAAATGCTACTGTAGAGTAATGATTTCAATTTCAGCATATCTTGTTTGCTACTTGATTGCATGAACTTGGTCTAGCACAAATAGTGGTATTATTAACCGTTCTATTTTTAGCCCAAAATTGTATCCAATGGAAGAATATTTGTTGTGATCAAGCTTTCCAATTCCATGATTGCATTAAACCAACCTTGTGTCAAACATTCAGCTACAGAAATACCCAATTCAAGAAACCCTATTATAAATAATAAAGTTGATCTGATTTTGAGCAAAAATATAATTTTTAAAATTAAGACTGGAAGATAGACAACATTATTACCTTTGCATGATTTTTTTGAATGGCAATTGTATGCCAATTGGGGTATAAACCACCATATGAGTAGAGTCACCACATAGGTTGTTTGATATGGATGCTCCTCGCATATCTGCCTCTAATTTAAATCTCCTTAATGCCATCATACCTATATATTGTGAGTCTGGATTTCTGAGGAGCAGAGTAAAAGAAAAAGTGAGTGACAAAAGGACAATTACAAAGTAATAATTTATTGAAATGAGAAGTTACTAATCTGCAAATGAATGATGGTAACAACCATAAAGCATCAACCAATAACCCTAGAATAGAATAAATAGATCCTTTCCTTTAGGTTTATAAGTCTCTCCAATAATGAAAATTTGATAAATAACCATGGCATCTTCATATTTAATGAGAAATAACAAGATAGAATTTGGAATCCCTAGTTTACAAAAGTAATATAGACACATTTATATCTTCTGAGATTAATTGTATTCCTACTCCTTATACATAGTTTCTGTCTTCAGACAGCTGCCCTTCAGTTATTTAATTAAAAAAAAAAAAATTCCATTTTTGTTCAAGATTTTTTTTTAAATGCTACTTATATTACTCAATGCTCCAGCAAGTTACCGGGATGTGGGGACATGGGAGTCGGGAAACATGGGAGTGGACTATTTAAATTACGCCCCAAATTTTAGGGAATATTGAAGGGGACATCAGGATCTTGAACATAGGGGACCTTGCCCGAATATTACAAAATTTAAATTAGAATACATGCAAATTGAGAAATAAATAATTGAAATTTTATAATCTAAAGACTAAGACTATATACATAATAAAAATGTAACATAATAAATTAATACTTAATAAATCATAAATGATAAATCTGCAATAGACTATCACAATTGTATTTCTCATTCTATCCAAGAGGACATTTGGAATCAAGGGTTTTGTTATCACACAACTTGTAGTTGCCCCTAATGGATGATTCTATCTAGGACAGTAGAGAAGCCCAGCAACTAAAAAGGTGACCTAAGAGGGCCTCAATCCCCAGATGGATCAGTTGTCACGCCAATCGAGGCACTCTTCGCTTTATGCCACCAAAGCCCAAGGTAGCAAAGGGGAAGACCTTGATCTAACTCGACAAGATAGATCTAAACCAAACCACCAGATCAAACTATATGGATAGAGTACATAAGGTGATAGGTAGATGAAACGCTAGATCTATGGGATGAAGCCACTATAGGGGTTATGTTTGAGTTGAGAGACTTATGACTAATGAAATATCAACTCAATGTGTTTAAATCAAGTGACTTCGGAATTAGAAGAAAGATCTAGGATCTAGGTGCTAGCACAAACGATTAATTCTACTACCCTGAGGGGGATTGAAGGTAGATCTTGAGAAGGTGACCAAAGTAGTAGATCTAGAAGAGATTAGGGCTTTCTAGCACCTTAATTGTTGATTTTTAGTGCAGCTGCGAGACCCATTCTCAAAGAGAATAGTACCCAAGTCAGTTAACTAGGGTTTCTGGTCAAGATAACCAGGCAGAGTAATGAGTAAGACCCTAGAAGGTACCCTAGGGCCCCCAGTTGTTTCCTGGGGTTCTTGGTCGAGGACCAAGCAGATTGATGCCATGGCAAAGTCCCTAGCATGTGGCTAGGGCCACTATTTGTCTCTAGGGTATTCTGGTCTGGGACTAGACAGTTTCTTGGTCACGAGGACCAAGCAGATCCTGCAGGTTGAGACAAAGACATCCTAGTCTAGAACCAGGCAGAATCTTGGTCAAGGACCAAGTAGATCCTGCAGAAGGTTGATCAACATTCAGTCTGGGACTGACAACTCAGTTGAGGACCATTGCCTGGGAGAATGGAGGACCTGGTCATGGACCAGAGGTTGATCAACATGACTCAGTCTAGGACTGAAGCTCAGCCTTGAGCTGAGAGCCATTCCTTGAGAATGGAGGGTACTTGGTCAGTTACCAAGATTATGATGTTGTTGGGTATGTTATATCTCTTCACATGGTCGCTGCGTGTACAACACGATCCCTACGGCACCTTCGATTCGCCTGCGCCGGGCGCGTCCGGAGGGGGGGGGGTTTAGAGGGGGGGGGTAGCCCGACAGGGCCCAGCCCCTTCGTTTCGGACCGTTAGGTTCCGAAACGACACGGAGGGGGCCGTTAGGCCCCCGGAGTCCGCGCGGAGCGCAAAAATTTTTTGGGTTGCTTTTTGCTTTTTTGTTTTTTCGCGATTTTCGACCCATTGTACTCTATCTAATTCCGGTAAAAGGAATTAGGGTTGTAACCTAATTCGGGTAAACGAATTAGGGTTTTAGATGCTGCAGAATACCATTTATTGTATTGTACATGTAAAATAAACATATAATGAGAAAGGAGCTATGCGGCTCTAAGTTTTGCTGGTTTTTTTCCCGGTTAAGGGTTTCCAGGTGAAAATATCTGTGTAATGTGTGTGCCATTGTGTGTTTTTCTGTAAATGTTTAAGAATCATATAAGTTTGTACTTCACTGTTAAGGTTTAAAACTTACATTTGGTATCAGAGCAATTTTGGGTTCAGAGGGACGCCTTTGTTTCCAGGGGTTTGGCTCGATCTTGGATTTGTGATAAACCTGGTTTCAGTGGGAGCTTTGCAGCGGTGATTTATTCTTTGTTTAAAGAATGGCGAGCAGCTCTAGATTCGAGATTGAGAAATTTAATGGTCAGAGCTTTGAGCTATGGAAGCTCAAAATGGAAGATCTTCTGGTAGATAGAGAACAATGGATCGCTGTAGATCCAGGTACCATGCCTACTGGTGCGGTAAAAGAAGAATGGGAAAAGCTGGAAAGAAAAGCAAGGAGCACCATTCGTCTTTGCCTCGCAGATTCGGTATTGGTGAACGTATCTGGAGAAGACAGTGCAAAGAATCTATGGGACAAACTGGGAAATCTGTATCAGTCAAAGTCCCTAGTAAATAAGCTATTTCTGCGAAAGAAATTGTACCTTCTGAGGATGACTGATGGAGACTCTGTATCAGAGCATCTAAACGCCTTCAATACTCTGGTAAGTCAGTTGACATCTGTTGGTATTGCACTTGATGATGATGAAAAGTGTATTAGTCTGTTGTGCTCTTTGCCAGATTCATGGGATAATCTGGTCATAGCTATTGGGAGTAATGCAACCACGCTAAACTTCGAGAATGTGGTTGCATCCCTACTATCGGAGGAAATGAGGCGGAGATCCATAGATAGTTCAGCCAAGGATGCCTTATTTGTAAGAGGTCGCCCTGGAGACAAATCTAAAAATAAGTCTTCAGGTGGTAGATCTAAATCTAGAGGGAGATCTAAATCTCCAGGACCTTCTGTAAGAAAATGCTGGAAGTGCGGAAAAGCTGGGCATTACAAGAAGGATTGTAAATCGAAAATTACTGATAAAAGTAGAGGACCTAATGACGCTCCATCCGCAGATGGGAAAGAATCTACAGAGGAAGGAGGAGATGTGTATCTGGCATCTTCAAGTACACATGCAGAGCATGATTCGTGGTTGATTGACTCAGGTGCGTCTTATCATATGACTCCTCACAGGGAGTGGTTTTCTGAATACGAAAAATATGATGGAGGAGATGTATTTCTGGGAGACAACTCGGTAGCGAAAATCATAGGTCGAGGAAAGGTCAGGCTACTGCTCAAAGATGGAAGGGTTAAAACTCTTCCCGGGGTTCTGCACATTCCAAAGTTGGCTAGAAACCTTATATCTGTAAGTAAAATGGATGATGCAGGTGTGAAAACTTTATTTGAAAAGAACACATGCAAGATGGTTCGAGAGTCATTGGTGCTGATGAGGGGAGTTCGGATTGGAACTCTATACAAGTTGTTGGGAAGCACCTTCAAAAATGGATGTAACAGCACTATTGTTTCTGAGGGTAAAAATGAAGAAGACAGAGTCCTTACTGTCTCTAGTGAGAAGACATCGCTATGGCATCGAAGGCTGGGACATATTGGAGAAAAGGGTCTTCGACTATTACAAGGTAAAAGTATGGCTGAAGGCATGTCTGATTTCACATTAGATTTCGATTTCTGTGAACATTGCTTATATGGTAAACAGAATCGGGTACGATTCTCATCTGGTGTTGTAAGAGCTAAAGGAATCCTAGAATTAATACACAGTGATGTTTTTGGACCTGTGCCTGTTCCATCACTAGGTAAATCTGTGTATTATGTTTCATTCATAGATGATTTCTCAAGAAAAACTTGGATTTATTTCCTGCGTAAGAAATCTGAGGTTTTTAATAGATTCAAAGAATTTAAGGCTCTTGTAGAGAATCAAACTGAGAAGAAAATAAAAGTACTCAGAACAGATAACGGTGGAGAATTCTGTGAAAGTGAATTTGAGGAGTTCTGTAAAACGTGTGGAATAGCAAGGCAAAAGACTACTCCATACACACCTCAACAGAATGGGGTTGCGGAAAGGATGAACAGGACATTGATGGAAAAGGCAAGGAGTATGCTCAGTGGTGCAGGGCTAGCACAACAATTCTGGGCAGAAGCTGTTGACACTGGGTGTTACCTAGTGAATAGGACACCCACATCAGCGTTGGTTGACAAGACACCTCATGAGGTTTGGACTGGTAAGAAACCCTCTCTCTCTCATCTCAGAGTGTTTGGGTGTGATGCTTTTGTACATGTTCCAAAGGAGAAAAGGAGCAAGTTGGATAATAAAGCGGAAAAATGTATCTTCATTGGTTACAAGGATGGAGTGAAAGGTTACAAGCTGTGGAACCCAGTAAAAAGGCAAACAGTTTACAGTCGAGATGTGATCTTCAGAGAAGTTGAAAGCACTTCCAAGATTGAGGATGTACCAAAGGAAAAGGATTCAGAGAAGCTACACTTTGATATCAAGGATGAAAGAGGTGATTCTTTTGAGGAACCAGATTCGTCTGAATCAGATGAGGAGTCAGAATCGTCTGAATCAGATGAAGAGGCGGATCCACAGACTCCGGTATTGAGGAGATCTGACCGAGAAAGAAGGCAAGTTGAAAGGTACAGTCCCCCCTGATTTTCGTTCTAATTTTGTGTTATCTATTACTGATGATGATCCTAGAACTGCTAAAGAGGCAATGGATTCAGAAGATAGTAAACTATGGAAGAAGGCCATGATAGAAGAAATGGATGCCTTGGACAAAAATGAGGCATGGGATCTGGTTGAGTTGCCCGAAGGAAGAAAGCCTATTGGAAGCAAATGGGTATTCAAGAAGAAGTTAAACGCAGCAGGTAAAGTAGAGAAGTACAAGGCTCGACTAGTAGCGAAAGGTTATTCCCAAATTGAGGGCATCGATTTTGGTGAGATTTTTTCACCTGTTGCAAAATTAACTTCTATTAGATTTCTTCTATCTATTTCTGCTGCTTTTGATCTTGAAGTAGAACAGATGGATGTAAAGACGGCTTTCCTACATGGAAATCTTAATGAAGAGATCTATATGAAGCAACCAGAACGGTTTGTGGTGAAAGGAAGAAAGGAGCTTGTCTGTAAGCTGAAAAAGTCTCTCTACGGTTTGAAACAATCTCCCAGAATGTGGTATCAAAAATTTGATACTTATATACTGGGACTTGGTTTCTCAAGAAGCAAAGCTGATCACTGTGTTTATTTTAAGCTAATTGGTGATCATTTTATTTATGTAATTTTGTATGTTGATGATATGTTGCTAATTGGAAACAACAAAGAAATCATCAAGGATGTCAAGAATCAGCTGTCATCTGAATTTGACATGAAAGATCTTGGTGCTGCAAATTTCATTTTGGGCATGGAAATAAAAAGAGACCGTGAAAACAGGATACTCTGGTTAAATCAGAGGAAATATGTTGAAACGATATTGAAGAGATTTAATATGCAGGAAAGCAAACCAGTGAAGGTGCCCATTCCTGTAGGTGTAAGGTTATCTGCAGAACAGTGTCCCACGACACAAGAAGAGGTAGAGGACATGTCTCATGTTCCCTATGCTAGTGCAGTTGGCAGTCTGATGTATGCCATGGTCTGTACTAGACCAGATATAGCCCATGCAGTGGGAGTTTTGAGTAGATACATGTCAAAACCAGGAAAGGAACATTGGACTGCAGTAAAGAGGGTCTTCAGGTATTTGCGTGGCACTGCAGATTCTACAATCTGCTACCAAGGAAGACCCGGTCTAAACAGAGAGATAGATATACAAGGATTTGCTGATGCTGACTGGGCTGGAGATCTTGATCACAGAAGATCTACAAGTGGCTACGTTTTTAATCTATTTGGAGGAGCAATCAGTTGGATGAGTAGAAGACAAGCTGTAGTTGCACTCTCAACTACAGAAGCTGAATACATGGCAGCTACCCATGCAAGTAAGGAAGCTGTATGGTTGCAAAGATTGTGTTCAGGTATTGGTTTTGTTCAGAATGCAGTAAAAATTGGTTGTGATAGCTCAAGTGCTATATTTCTGGCAAAGAACCCTGCTTATCACTCGAGGACAAAGCACATTGATGTGCAGTACCATTTCGTCAGAGACATGGTTGAACAGAACAAAGTGTTGCTGAAAAAGGTTGACACTTTGGTCAATGTTGCAGACTCTTTGACAAAGTCTGTGAGTACTCAGAAGTTCTCTTGGTGCAAAGAGAACATGGGCATTGTTGCCCTGAATTGTTGAAGTCATAAATTTCTCCTGTATGTGAAGAGAACAACAAGTGGGAGAATGTTGGGTATGTTATATCTCTTCACATGGTCGCTGCGTGTACAACACGATCCCTACGGCACCTTCGATTCGCCTGCGCCGGGCGCGTCCGGAGGGGGGGGGTTTAGAGGGGGGGGTAGCCCGACAGGGCCCACCCCCTTCGTTTCGGACCGTTAGGTTCCGAAATGACACGGAGGGGGCCGTTAGGCCCCCGGAGTCCGCGCGGAGCGCAAAAATTTTTTGGGTTGCTTTTTGCTTTTTTGCTTTTTCGCGATTTTCGACCCATTGTACTCTATCTAATTCCGGTAAAAGGAATTAGGGTTGTAACCTAATTCGGGTAAACGAATTAGGGTTTTAGATGCTGCAGAATACCATTTATTGTATTGTACATGTAAAATAAACATATAATGAGAAAGGAGCTATGCGGCTCTAAGTTTTGCTGGTTTTTTTCCCGGTTAAGGGTTTCCAGGTGAAAATATCTGTGTAATGTGTGTGCCATTGTGTGTTTTTCTGTAAATGTTTAAGAATCATATAAGTTTGTACTTCACTGTTAAGGTTTAAAACTTACAGATGTGTGATGTCCTCTTCTCCTAGGTCTTCGAGATGGATGAGTTAGTTGGTCTTCTCAAGGGATTGGCTACCCCTTGATGAAGCCACTGACATTTGACCTTAGGAGCAGTTCAGAGGACCACATGATCACATCATCCGTGTGAACCCATCCTTATACAGTGATGATGAACTTTCAAGTTATATGGAACATTTGTACATATGAGAGAGAGATGATTGGTTGCACCTTCTTCACCCCAGTTGATTTACTTTTGCTCCTTACAACTTATTGTTCTTGGTCTTGTGGTACTTTCTGTTGTTTACCCACTTTGAGTTGTTTTGATGTTTTTGGGTATTATGGTTGTGTGCCACCTTTGTGGTACACCCCTTGGTACTAGGGTTTTGGGTCATGTACCCATGCTTGTTGTATGGTTTGACTTATACCATCTTATTGGTCTTTGTACCCTAGTGCCCACCTAAGTTACCCACTTTTATATTTTATGGGTTGACAACCACTTAAGTCTATATATATATATATATATATATATTTTATATTTTTTTTTTATATTCTATTTTTTATATTTTATTTTTTGTATCTTTTTATTTTATTTTATTTTTATCTTTTATTATTTTTATGTTTTATTCTTTTTATTTTTATCTTTTTATCTTTTGATTCTTTCCTAAATTTATGGAGCACTAACTTAAGGATTATTTATTAAACCTTCTAGAAGTTCTAAGTCTCTATTTAATGAAGTCTCCCTCATTCATTTGTCATTCACCTATCTCATCATCCTTGCTCTCCTTTGTGCTTGACGTCAAGGGTTTCTGTTGCTTGTTGAGGCCGTCCTTCAGCCTTCTGCTGGAGATCTTCATCTATTTTTTTTCAGAACTAATAGGGATGACTTTGAAGGTTATTATGCTGCTGCTAGGGTTTGCTGTTTCATTCTTGACAGAGAACTATTGTTGCCACCTGTTTCAGCTGTAAGGTTTACATGGGGTTTGTTGAGATTTGATTGGAACTTTTTTTTTTTTCTGCCTTGTTGAGACAGTCGTGACCTTCCCTTGCTTGTTGGTTATCTTTTTGAGGAGTCTGTGACTCCCATCTGCCTGTTGGTTACCAATTTGAGGAAGCCGTAATGTCAAGCAGTCAGATCCTAGCTGCTCTGTGGAGGCCATGAAGTGTGGGGATCTTTTTTGCCTATTATGGTGTTTGATTTATGTGTTGAGGGTTACTATGGCCCTTATATTTCAGACATCTGTGATTATTTCAGACTCATACTTTTGCCTTTCTTTGTGCTGAGTTTTGTAGACCTTGTTTGTTATCTAACCTTTGGTTTTAAGACTTGTAGGGTCTGTTCTTTGTGCTGATTTTTTTTGTGTTGATTGGCACCTAGGGTTTAGACCCCTTCTACTTACATCTATTAGACAAAATTTATTCTGGGTTTTTATTGTGACTTTCACTGTGTTTTTCCTTATTGCCTTTGACCTACCTTGTTCAACTCTTTCTCTCTCTCTCTATGGTTGTACTACCCTCCTGTAGGGTCTGCTAGTTTCAAGATTTCACTGGCCTCTTTGAGGCACAGTTCCTTACTGAAAGTAACTCTTTTGAGTATTCTTATAGGAAGGGTTTCACACCCAGGTAAGTATCCGAAACTACATCTCTTTAATTATGTGATCAATTTATATATTTACATTACATGGTTAATTCAGCACAGTGATCTAACTGGTAGTGTTAAAATTACCTTAACACAGTGACCGACCTGATAGTGCTAAAAGTATGAAGTTGAAAGAGATGAAAATTATGTTATGTTAGAGTTTACTACTGCATTCAATGTTTATAAATGTCTATTAAATGTATTTCTGCATTAAAGTATATTGATTAATTATTCTTCTGCATATAACCCTAACTTGATGAAAAATTAACATGGTATCAGAGCAGGTTTGTAGCTAACTATGTTTTGCAGCCTAACTGAGTCTACATAGATCCTAAGGAAAGGGCTTCAGCTTGACTGCAGATTGAGAAGTGAGGGTTTGAACTTTATTGATCTTGGCCATAAGAATTCATTGACCATTAAAGTGATAAAGACGGTAATGATCTGATATTTATGCACACAGTTGGATGGTCTCATTAACTAGATTTCCAAGACATTAGTACTGATAATCTTTGCCCTAAGTGTGATATCAGAAAATGGAATTGACAGGTTGTAAACTTGATGACTCCTTGAAAAGGTATGTCAGTTATACCAAATCCCAGAAGACTTGACCCTAGCAGATTTTCTGTGATAAGTAAGAAGCTTACTTAACTCTTCATATGATTGAATCTTGACTTAATACTGATACCTCCTAGTTGATTATCTTTTCTGTGTAAAAGAGTTTTGTGACTCATTAATTGATGTGATCAAGGTTTGCTATCATAAGGAAGTTAGAGTTCATTTATGATCATATGTGTTAAATTATTCAGGATTATGATATCTTCAAAATACACTAACAAGTGTGATGATGCATGACTGATATTATGCACATTTAAGCAGTGCATGCTCAAGTTTAAAGAACATTGGTACAGACAACAGAAAACTAAAAGACACTTAATCATGTGAATTCCACTTGGAGGCAGAAATTAAGAGGAAGGACTCTCTATCCCTCCTATATTTGAAGTATCATGTTTTATGATGAAACAAACCTCTATGATATATTGCAAATATGTGTGATTGATAGCATCTAGATAGTTGTCGAGCATATGGATGGATGCTAAGACCATGTCATCATGTGAACTAATATTGCATTAGAGTTTTTCCTTCGTGATTCCTGACTATTGGATGTTGATTAAGTTGTCATTGATGCCAACAATGCCTGGTCATTAATGCCAACAGTTGAGTCTTGGTGCCCCTTGTGGAGCCCCTGAGGGTTAGTGTTTGATTTGTGGTCGTCTGTGTCAAGAGGAGACCTTTTGACTCTGTCCAAGCCCAAGCTTGAAGCCCTTGGAGGCCTATGGACATTGGAAAAAGCCCTGAACACCCTTTAGAGTGTTTAAGTACCCCTAATTTGTTTCCTTGGTCCCCCATACCACAACCTATGCCCTAGTACCCTAGGAAGTGTCCTTGTTGGGTTGAAGAAGGTCTGAAGAAGTCCTTGGTTCCACACTTAGTGGATTGATGACCTTGCAACCCCTGTTGAAGTCATGGATCTCTTGTATGTGAAGATGTCATAAATGACTTATAAAGTCAAGGAACCCACATCGTCATATGGAGAAGACCTTGATGTCCACTATTTGCAATCAAAGAGGTTAAGGAACCCACATCGCCATATGGAGAAGCCCTTGATGGGGTCATGAAGTCCACACACTTGGAAATGAAGGTACCTTGATGTAGCCCATGATCATGTGGATGAGAATCCCACACACATGATGAAGAAGCCCTCAAAAATTTGAGGAAGCCCATACAAATGGTCGTATGTTGGTGTTCGTGGTGCCCTAGGAGGATTGGGTCTTGAACTCACACATTTGGTGGCTCTTAGATAGTAATGTGAAGCTCAAAACATTTTAATGAAGCCCTTCATTAAGTCCTTAATACTCCTACACCACTTATACACTTTGAAGATGGCCTCAAAAAGTTGATTGTATTGTGGTATCATTAAGCCATTGACAAGACATTATCATGGCATAAAATCCTTGAATGGTGAAGCCCTTGGTCATCTGATGAGTTATTTACTATTTTTGAATAAATAAATAAATAAATTTCAGAATAATATTAAAAAGCCCATGCAGAAGTCGGCTAAGTAATTTTTTTGTTAAATAAAAATAAATTTAAAATTACAAGAAGTCGGCTCCAAAATAAATTCAAATTAAAATTTAAAAATTATAATTTTTGGAAGGTCGGCTCCAAATTATTTTTTGAAAAAAAAACCACTATAAATACCAGTCAAATAACATGTCATTTGGGGAGTGGGGATTTTCGGTGGAGCTCTGAAATTTTCGCGGGTACTGTAGCAGCTACAGTGAACAATTTTTTCTTTTCTTTTTATGCTCTGATTTTGGTTTAACCTGCTGAGGCAGCCACAGTAAAGATAAAAGTTAGCACCTTTAAGCTCTGAATTTCGGTGACCAATTGAAGAGATTGTGGCTGCAGCAGGACATTGAAGTGTGAGTGTGCTTTGACAGTGTAAGGTGCTCTGAAATTCGGGTTAACAGAAGTCACTGTGGCAGCAGTAGCATGAATATAGTGTCTGATATGTGATCTGAAATTCGGGTACAGCAAATACACCCACAGGAACCACAGTCAGGGTATTAAAATGAAGTTTTTCAAGCTTTGTTCTCTCTGAATTTTGGATAATAGACTGCTGTATGTGAGACTATTTACAGTGATCCACAGACATGAGATAAGAAGGATCAAACTCAGATTTTCGATGTGTTGGAGCAGGGTAGACTTAAGTAATTTTTATGCTTTAATTATTCTCTGTTTTTCGGGCATACTGAGGCAGCATCAGCTACAACTGCAGGCATATATATCAGATGTATACAGTAGAGTATTGAATCATTGATGATGAAGTATGCCATGATGATGTTTATGAATGTTGACTTGCACAACTAAGAATGAGGGATGATGTAAATAAACAAGTGAAACAATTTGACAGAGATGAGCAGTAGTTTGTACAGTGGTGTATGAACAATACAGTGAAGTATATAGCAGTGCATGTACAATGATACATACAGTAAAGTATACAGTGGTGGGAAATGTGGAGCAGTGATATGCATGCTATGACATGATACACTCAATGATATAATGCATGAGATGATGATGCATGATGTACTCATACAGTGGTAGAAATTTTGGGCATAAGCAGACTGATTATTTTTAAGGTTTTAAGGCAGCAGCAGTAAGAGGATACAGAACAAGTCTTACAGCAAAGTATCAAAGGTCATCCACAGTGATTGTTGATGAACAGTATTGATGTCCAAAGAATGATGACCAGCTTGACCAGCATTATTAATAAGCAGTAGCATTTTGACATGGCAGTATAGACACATACAGGTTGATGAAAAAGATTGATGATTGAGAAGCAGTGGTATTTAGGCATGGCAGTATAGACACATACAGGTTGATGAAACAGTGGTATGTTTAGTATTCTTCACACAGTAACATATACTAAGTGATATGATGATATGATCAGTGATATTCTCAGTAGGCTCAGATTACTCAGTGATATGATGATATGATAGTGATATGCACAGTAACTTGTATGTTCAATGATATATGCATGATATATTTACACAGTGGCATATACATATGTACTTAGTAATATTTAAACAGTGGTATGTTCAGTAAAACACACTCAGTGGCATGACAATTAGTACACAGTAATATATGTATGATGAAACACAGTGATAAATGCTCAGTTTATGTATGAAGTGCTAGAGATGTTTACACAATGATGTGCTCAGTTTGATATGCTCAGTGATGTTTACACAGTGATACTCAGTGATGTATGATGAAAACACAATGTATAGAATTATAAATGATGCATTGACAACAATAGTACAATGGTGAATAGTGGTAATTAGAAGTGAGTACATTGGTTCAGTTGAGCAGCATTAACAAAGGCTACTACATGTGCATTTGGTCTGACTCATATTCGCTGAGTTGTATTAGCAGTTGGTTTGACTCAGGTGGACTGAGTCTCGTGTACGGTTGGTTAAACTCAGATTGACTAACTCAAATGATGTCAACAGCAGATTGATTTATATAGACAGATTGATTGCTACAGCTAGATCAGAAAGATTGATTGTACATGATGATGAACAGTGTGGCACAGTTGTGATGAGCAGTGGTCAGTTAATGAGCAGTGAACAGTTGATGAGCAATGAATGAGCAGTGAACAATTGATGACAGTGGTCAGTTGATGAGCAATGACAGTGGTTGAGCAGTGTGGTGCAGGTGTTGGTTAATAGGTCCGTAGGATCAGTGTGGTTGTGATTCGGCAGTATATATCTTCATATCAGGGTGGTAGGACGGGGCAAGGAAATCTAGGGAGCTAAGGCTTCCTTCAGGTTGTAGCCTGTAAACCAGGGGGATGTAGCCTCCTTCCAGTTGTAGCTGGAGAATTGAAGTCTTTGTAACAAAGGGGGTTGTTTCCTCCTTCCAGTTGTTGCTGGTAAATTATTATTATAAAGGCTTCCGTGGTTTTACCCCCAGGACTTGGGTTTCCACGTAAAAATCTTGTGTACTGTGTTTTGCTATGCTTCCTATGTGATGATGATATGATGATAGGTGATGATGAGCTGCAATTGTTAATAATGTTGATGATATAATGATAATGTGGTAATACATTAATGAATGATGTATTGAAGAAGCAGTTGATGATTGTTAAAGTTGAAAAAGTAATAAAAAGCTATACACACTGTTCACCCCCCCCCCCCTCTCAGTGTGCTCGGTGTGTCCAACAATTGGTATCAGAGAGGGTCCTTCACAGAAAGCCTTACCAACTTGAAGGAGATCCTTGACACACCATGGGGTCCTCAGTGAATGGAGCACCATTGTTTTGTGGGACAAATTACTTGATCTGGAAAAGAAGAATGCAAGGTTATCTTGAAGCAGAAGGCAGTGGAGTATGGCAGTCAGTGCTTACTGGGTACGATCATCCGAAGAAAGTGAAAACAACAGCTCAGAAGGAAGCAAGGAAAAATAATTCAATGGCTATGGAATCCATTCTTGAAGGCTTATCAGATTCCATAAAAGAGAATATTGGAAAGTGCAACACTGCTAAGGAACTATGGCTCAAAATAGAATATCTCTACTCCTCTAAGGAACATGAAGAAGAAGTTATGAAACTCATGACTGCAGATTTGACAGATCTCCAAAGGAAGAAAATAGGAAAGTGCAACTCAATTGAAGAATTGTCACTGAAGTAAGATCAACTGTACTCCATTGAAGAACAGAAAGCGGAAGACAACTCCATAGAAAGGTCAGTACAAGATTCAGGTAAGTATGAAGGTAAGTCTATTGAACACCCTATTTGTAATGTTTTTGAAGAAATAGGTCTATCGAGTATAGAGGATAAGTGCTATTCAAAATTCATAGATTGTAATACATCAAAATGTGATGAATCTCATTGTTTCTTGACAAATGATGGAAATGAATGTTTAAACAATGATATTACTAATGCTTTGCAAAAGGTTGAGAAACTTTGTAAACAGAACCGGGTATTACAAGAACAATTGGACAAATCTGAGAAGAGGAATCAAGAAGAATCTGAGAAAGCCACACAGACTATAATTGATCTAAATCTCCAAGTTGAAGAAGCTACCAGAATCAAAGAAGCCATATCCAACTCTCTGAAAGATCAACTTGAGAAGTCTGTTGTTGAAAAAAAAAGACAATCAGAAGAAATTGACAAGCTCAGAAGACAACTAGAAGATAAGGAGAAAGAATTGACTCGCAAGCTTCAAGACAAAGATAGTGATATCAGTATCTTACTTGAAAAAATGCAGAAGGAAAGATCCACCAGTCAGAAAGAAGATCCAAGTGACAAAACGAAAATTCATTTCAATCATGAGATTCAAGAGAAAATAAGAAGAAAACAAGAAGATGAAATCAAATCCTTGAAGATAGAATTACGAAAGGTATGTCTGACGAATTTTGAATTTGAAAAGGAACTCTCATAACTCAGAAAAGAAAATCAAGAAATAAAAGGACAGATGGAAGACAGTATTGTCATTGATCTGAAAGATCAGATAGAAGAAGTCAAGAAAATTGAAGAAGACCTAACAAGACAACTCCAAGAAAAAATAGAAATTTGTCAAAAGCAAGAATTGAAGATCCTCTCTCTAAAGGAAGATCTGAACAAGGCAGTTGCTCAGTTGAAGACAAATTCAAAGATTGAAAAGAACATTGAAGAAAGTGAAAGTTCCAGGGAAAAAGAAGAAAAGGCTAATAGTTATACAGATATTTTCAGTAGATCCCATGATCAGCAAGATTCAAGGAAGAATAGAAACAGAGAACTTGCATCACAAAGAAGATCCTTTGCTCAGGGAGATCCCATGATGTTCAGTGGTCACTGCTACAAGTGTAACAACTATGATCACAAAGCCATCCATTGCAGAACTCATCACAGAATAATTCCAGATATAAATCAAGGTATGTTTTCCGTTCAATGTTATAATTGTTATCATTATGGTCATTTTGCGAAACATTGCAGGATGCAGGGAGAAGTTAAAGTTTGGAGAAGGAAGCAAGTTCAACCGAATGTCATGAACAGTGATTAGCCTACCAAATTATGGAAAATAAAGTCAGTAGATTGCACCAATGATCAAAACAGAAATGATTGAAGACTATCGATCAGTGTTATGAAGTCTAAAAGGAGCTATGTACTTGATTATCCTACAGTAGTTGGTTCCAGCATATAAGCAGCAGCAGTGCCTACTGATAGGGGGAGCAGTATTGCTAACGACAGTTCTCATTGCCATTGATGCAAAAAGGAAGAGAAGTTGTTGACATGGGGATCATGCCCTGAGGGGGAGCGTTACCTCAAGATAGTACCCTTTGCCATTGATGCCAAACGGGGAGAGAAGTTGTGAATAAGGGGAGCCTATTCTCACGGGGAGCCTGAGTGTTGTTATCAATGACAAAAGGGGAGATTGTTGATTAAGTTGTCATTGATGCCAACAGTGCCTGGTCATTAATACCAACAGTTGAGTCTTGGTGCCCCTTGTGGAGCCCCTGAGGGTTAGTGTTTGATTTGTGGTCGTCTGTGTCAAGAGGAGACCTTTTGACTCTATCCAAGCCCAAGCTTGAAGCCCTTGGAGGCCTATGGACATTGGAAAAAGCCCTGAACACCCTTTAGATTGTTTAAGTACCCCTAAGTTGTTTCCTTGGTCCCCCATTCCACAACCTATTCCCTAGTACCCTAGGAAGTGTCCTTGTTGGGTTGAAGAAGGTCTGAAGAAGTCCTTGGTTCCACACTTAGTGGATTGATGACCTTGCAACCCCTGTTGAAGTCATGGATCTCTTGTATGTGAAGATGTCATAAATGACTTAATAAAGTCAAGGAACCCACATCGTCATATGGAGAAGACCTTGATGTCCACTATTTGCAATCAAAGAGGTTAAGGAACCCACATCGCCATATGGAGAAGCCCTTGATGGGGTCATGAAGTCCACACACTTGGAAATGAAGGTACCTTGATGTAGCCCATGATCATGTGGATGAGAATCCCACACACATGATGAAGAAGCCCTCAAAAATTTGAGGAAGCCCATACAAATGGTGGTATGTTGGTGTTCGTGGTGCCCTAGGAGGATTGGGTCTTGAACTCACACATTTGGTGGCTCTTAGATAGTAATGTTGAAGCTCAAAACATTTTAATGAAGCCCTTCATTAAGTCCTTAATACTCCTACACCACTTATACACTTTGAAGATGGCCTCAAAAAGTTGATTGTATTGTGGTATCATTAAGCCATTGACAAGACATTATCATGGCATAAAATCCTTGAATGGTGAAGCCCTTGGTCATCTGATGAGTTATTTACTATTTTTGAATAAATAAATAAATTTCAAAATAATATTAAAAAGCCCATGCAGAAGTCGGCTAAGTAATTTTTTTGTTAAATAAAAACAAATTTAAAATTACAAGAAGTCGGCTCCAAAATAAATTCAAATTAAAATTTAAAAATTATAATTTTTGGAAGGTCGGCTCCAAATTATTTTTTGAAAAAAAAACCACTATAAATACCAGTCAAATGACATGTCATTTGGGGAGTGGGGATTTTCAGTGGAGCTCTGAAATTTTCGCGGATACTGTAGCAGCTACAGTGAACAATTTTTTCTTTTCTTTTTATGCTCTGATTTTGGTTTAACCTGCTGAGGCAGCCACAGTAAAGATAAAAGTTAGCACCTTTAAGCTCTGAATTTCGGTGACCAATTGAAGAGATTGTGGCAGCAGCAGGACATTGAAGTGTGAGTGTGCTTTGACAGTGTAAGGTGCTCTAAAATTCAGGTTAACAGAAGTCACTGTGGCAGCAGCAGCATGAATATAGTGTCTGATATGTGATCTGAAATTCGGGTACAGCAAATACACCCACAGGAACCACAGTCAGGGTTTTCAAATGAAGTTTTTCAAGCTTTGTTCTCTCTGAATTTTGGATAATAGACCGCTCTATGTGAGACTATTGGCAGTGATCCACAGACATGAGATAAGAAGGATCAAACTCAGATTTTCGATGTGTTGGAGCAGGGTAGACTTAAGTAATTTTTATGCTTTAATTATTCTCTGTTTTTCGGGCATACTGAGGCAGCATCAGCTACAACTGCAAGCATAAATATCAGATGTATACAGTAGAGTATTGAATCATTGATGATGAAGTATGCCATGATGATGTTTATGAATGCTGACTTGCACAACTAAGAATGAGGGATGATGTAAATAAACAAGTGAAACAATTTGACAGAGATGAGCAGTAGTTTGTACAGTGGTGTATGAACAATACAGTGAAGTATATAGCAGTGCATGTACAATGATACATACAGTAAAGTATACAGTGGTGGGAAATGTGGAGCAGTGATATGCATGCTATGACATGATACACTCAATGATATAATGCATGAGATGATGATGCAAGATGTACTCATACAATGGTAGCAATTTTGGGCATAAGCAGACTGCTTATTTTTAAGGTTTTAAGGCAGCAGCAGTAAGAGGATACAGAACAAGTCTTACAGCAAAGTATCAAAGGTCATCCACAGTGATTGTTGATGAACAGCATTGATGTCCAAAGAATGATGACCAGCTTGACCAGCATTATTGATAAGCAGTAACATTTTGACATGGCAGTATAGACACATACAGGTTGATGAAACAGATTGATGATTGAGAAGCAGTGGTATTTAGGCATGGCAGTATAGACACATACAGGTTGATGAAACAGTGGTATGTTTAGTATTCTTCACACAGTAACATATACTCAGTGATATGATGATATGATCAATGATATGCTCAGTAGGCTCAGATTACTCAGTGATATGATGATATGACAGTGATATGCACAGTAACTTGTATGTTCAATGATATATGCATGATATATTTACACAGTGGCATATACATATGTACTTAGTAATATTTAAACAGTGGTATGTTCAGTAAAACACACTCGGTGGCATGACAATTAGTACACAGTAATATATGTATGATGAAACACAGTGATAAATGCTCAGTTTATGTATGAAGTGCTAGAGATGTTTACACAATGATGTGCTCAGTTTGATATGCTCAGTGATGTTTACACAGTGATACTCAGTGATGTATGATGAAAACACAATGTATAGAATTATAAATGATGCATTGACGACAATAGTACAATGGTGAATAGTGGTAATTAGAAGTGAGTACATTGGTTCAGTTGAGCAACATTAACACAGGCTACTACATGTGCATTTGGTCTGACTCATATTGGCTGAGTTGTATGAGCAGTTGGTTTGACTCAGGTGGACTGAGTCTCGTGTACGGTTGGTTAAACTCAGATTGACTAACTCGAATGATGTGAACATCAGATTGATTTATATAGACAGATTGATTGCTACAGCTAGATCAGACAGATTGATTGTACAGGATGATGAACAGTGTGGCACAGTTGTGATGAGCAGTGGTCAGTTAATGAGCAGTGAACAGTTGATGAGCAATGAATGAGCAATGAACAATTGATGACAATGGTCAGTTGATGAGCAGTGACAGTGGTTGAGCAGTGTGGTGCAGGTGTTGGTTAATAGGTCCGTAGGATCAGTGCGGTTGTGATTCGGCAGTATCTATCTTCATATCAGGGTGGTAGGACGGGGCAAGGAAATCTAGGGAGCTAAGGCTTCCTTCAGGTTGTAGCTTGTAAACCAGGGGGATGTAGCCTCCTTCCAGTTGTAGCTGGAGAATTGAAGTCTTTGTAACAAAGGGGGTTGTTGCCTCCTTCCAGTTGTTGCTGGTAAATTATTATTATAAAGGATTCCGTGGTTTTTCCCCCAGGACTTGGGTTTCCACATAAAAATCTTGTGTACTGTGTTTTGCTATGATTCCTATGTGATGATGATATGATGATAGGTGATGATGAGCTGCAATTGTTAATAATGCTGATGATATAATGATAATGTGGTAATACATTAATGAATGATGTATTGAAGAAGCAGTTGATGATTGTTAAAGTTGAAAAAGTAAAAAAAAGCTATACACACTGTTCACCCCCCCCCCCTCTCAGTGTGCTCGGTGTGTCCAACAATTGGTATCAGAGCAGGTCCTTCACAGAAAGCCTTACCAACTTGAAGAAGATCCTTGACACACCAAGGGGTTCTCAGTGAATGGAGCACCATTGTTTTGTGGGACAAATTACTTGATCTGGAAAAAAAGAATGCAAGGTTATCTTGAAGCAGAAGGCAGCGGAGTATGGCAGTCAATGCTTACTGGGTACGATCATCCGAAGAAAGTGAAAACAACAGCTCAGAAAGAAGCAAGGAAAAATAATTCAATGGCTATGGAATCCATTCTTGAAGGCTTATCAGATTCCATAAAAGAGAATATTGGAAAGTGCAACACTGCTAAGGAACTATGGCTCAAAATAGAACATCTCTACTCCTCTAAGGAACATGAAGAAGAAGTTATGAAACTCATGACTGCAGATTTGACAGATCTCCAAAGGAAGAAAATAGGAAAGTGCAACTCAATTGAAGAATTGTCACTGAAGTTAGATCAACTGTACTCCATTGAAGAACAGAAAGCAGAAGACAACTCCATAGAAAGGTCAGTACAAGATCCAGGTAAGTATGAAGGTAAGTCTATTGAACACCCTATTTGTAATGTTTTTGAAGAAATATGTCTATCGAGTATAGACGATAAGTGCTATTCAAAATTCATAAATTGTAATACATCAAAATGTGATGAATCTCATTGTTTCTTGATAAATGATGGAAATGAATGTTTAAACAATGATATTACTAATGCTTTGCAAAAGGTTGAGAAACTTTGTAAACAGAACCAGGTATTACAAGAACAATTGGACAAATCTGAGAGGAGGAATCAAGAAGAATCTGAGAAAGCCACACAGACTATAATTGATCTAAATCTCCAAGTTGAAGAAGCTACTACAATCAAAGAAGCCATATCCAACTCTCTGAAAGATCAACTTGAGAAGTCTGCTGTTGAAAATAAAAGACAATCAGAAGAAATTGACAAGCTCAGAAGACAGCTAGAAGATAAGGATAAAGAATTGACTCGCAAGCTTCAAGACAAAGATAGTGATATCAGTATCTTACTTGAAAAAATGCAGAAAGAAAGATCCGCCAATCAGAAAGAAGATCCAAGTGACAAAACGAGAATTCATTTCAATCATGAGATTGAAGAGAAAATAAGAAGAAAACAAGAAGATGAAATCAAATCCTTGAAGATAGAATTACGAAAGGTATGTCTGACGAATTTTGACTTTGAAAAGGAACTCTCAGAACTCAGAAAAGAAAATCAGAAGAAGTCAGGAAAATTGAAGAAGACCTAACAAGACAACTCCAAGAAAAAATAGAAATTTGTCAAAAGCAAGAATTGAAGATCCTCTCTCGAAAGGAAGATCTGAACAAGGCAGTTGCTCAGTCGAAGACAAATTCAAAGATTGAAAAGAACATTGAAGAAAGTGAAAGTTCCAGGGAAAAAGAAGAAAAGGCTAATAGTTATACAGATATTTTCAGTAGATCCCATGATCAGCAAGATTCAAGGAAGGATAGAAACAGAGAACTTGCATCACAAAGAAGATCCTTTGCTCAGGGAGATCCCATGATGTTCAGTGGTCACTGCTACAAGTGTAACAACTATGGTCACAAAGCCATCCATTGCAGAACTCATGATAGAATAATTCCAGATATAATTCAAGGTATGTTTTCCGTTCAATGTTATAATTGTTATCATTATGGTCATTTTGCGAAACATTCCAGGATGCAGGGAGAAGTTAAAGTTTGGAGAAGAAAGCAAGTTCAACCGAATGTCATGAACAGTGATCAGCCTACCAAAGTATAGAATATAAAGTCAGTAGATTGCACCAATGATCAAAACAGAAATGATTGAAGACTATCGATCAGTGTTATGAAGTGTAAAAGGAGCTATGTACTTGATTATCCTACAGTAGTTGGTTCCAGCATATAAGCAGCAGCAGTGCCTAGTGATAGGGGGAGCAGTATTGTTAACGAAAGTTCTCATTGCCATTGACACAAAAAGGAAGAGAAGTTGTTGACATGGGGAGCATGCCCTAAGGGGGAGCGTTACCTCAAGATAGTACCCTTTGCCATTGATGCCAAAGGGGGAGAGAAGTTGTGAATAGGGGGAGCCTATTCTCAGGGGGAGCCTGAGTGTTGTCATCAATGACAAAGGGGGAGATTGTTGATTAAGTTGTCATTGATGCCAACAGTGCCTGGTCATTAATGCCAATAGTTGAGTCTTGGTGCCCCTTGTGGAGCCCCTGAGGGTTAGTGTTTGATTTGTGGTCGTCTGTGTCAAGAGGAGACCTTTTGACTCTGTCCAAGCCCAAGCTTGAAGCCCATGGAGGCCTATGGACATTGGGAAAATCCCTGAACACCCTTTAGAGTGTTTAAGTACCCCTAAGTTGTTTCCTTGGTCCCCCATACCACAACCTGTGCCCTAGTACCCTAGGAAGTGTCCTTGTTGGGTTGAAGAAGGTCTGAAGAAGTCCTTGGTTCCACACTTAGTGGATTGATGACCTTGCAACCCCTGTTGAAGTCATGGATCTCTTGTATGTGAAGATGTCATAAATGACTTAATAAAGTCAAGGAACCCACATCGTCATATGGAGAAGACCTTGATGTCCACTATTTGCAATCAAAGAGGTTAAGGAACCCACATCGCCATATGGAGAAGCCCTTGATGGGGTCATGAAGTCCACACACTTGGAAATGAAGGTACCTTGATATAGCCCATGATCATGTGGATGAGAATCCCACACACATGATGAAGAAGCCCTCAAAAATTTGAGGAAGCCCATACAAATGGTGGTATGTTGGTGTTCGTGGTGCCCTAGGAGGATTGGGTCTTGAACTCACACATTTGGTGGCTCTTAGATAGTAATGTGAAGCTCAAAACATTTTAATGAAGCCCTTCATTAAGTCCTTAATACTCCTACACCACTTATACACTTTGAAGATGGCCTCAAAAAGTTGATTGTAATGTGCTATCATTAAGCCATTGAGAAGACATTATCATGGCATAAAATCCTTGAATGGTGAAGCCCTTGGTCATCTGATGAGTTATTTACTATTTTTGAATAAATAAATAAATAAATAAATTTCAAAATAATATTAAAAACCCCATGCAGAAGTCGGCTAAGTAATTTTTTTGTTAAATAAAAATAAATTTAAAATTACAAGAAGTTGGCTCCAAAATAAATTCAAATTCAAATTTAAAAATTATAATTTTTGGAAGGTCGGCTCCAAATTATTTTTTGAAAAAAAAAACCACTATAAATACCAATCAAATGACATGTCATTTGGGGAGTGGGGATTTTCGGTGGAGCTCTGAAATTTTCACGGGTACTGTAGCAACTACAGTGAACAATTTTTTCTTTTCTTTTTATGCTCTGATTTTGGTTTAACCTGCTGAGGCAGCCACAGTAAAAATAAAAGTTAGCACCTTTAAGCTCTGAATTTCGGTGACCAATTGAAGAGATTGTGGCAGCAGCAGGACATTGAAGTGTGAGTGTGCTTTGACAGTGTAAGGTGCTCTGAAATTCGGGTCAACAGAAGTCACTGTGGCAGCAGCAGCATGAATATAGTGTCTGATATGTGATCTGAAATTCGGGTACAGCAAATACACCCACAGGAACCACAGTCAGGGTTTTCAAATGAAGTTTTTCAAGCTTTGTTCTCTCTGAATTTTGGATAATAGACTGTTGTATGTGAGACTATTTACAGTGATCCACAGACATGAGATAAGAAGGATCAAACTCAGATTTTTGATGTGTTGGAGCAGGGTAGACTTAAGTAATTTTTATGCTTTAATTATTCTCTGTTTTTCGGGCATACTGAGGCAGCATCAGCTACAACTGCAGGCATATATATCAGATGTATACAGTAGAGTATTGAATCATTGATGATGATGTTTATGAATGTTGACTTGCACAACTAAGAATGAGGGATGATGTAAATAAACAAGTGAAACAATTTGACAGAGATGAGCAGTAGTTTGTACAGTGGTGTATGAACAATACAGTGAAGTATACAGCAGTGCATGTACAATGATACATACAGTAAAGTATACAGTGGTTGGAAATGTGGAGCAGTGATATGCATGCTATGACATGATACACTCAATGATATAATGCATGAGATGATGATGCATGATGTACTCATACAGTGGTAGCAATTTTGGGCATAAGCAGACTGCTTATTTTTAAGGTTTTAAGGCAGCAGCAGTAAGAGGATACAGAACAAGTCTTACAGCAAAGTATCAATGGTCATCCACAGTGACTGTTGATTAACAGTATTGATGTCCAAAGAATGATGACCAGCTTGACCGGCATTATTAATAAGCAGTAGCATTATGACATGGCAGTATAGACACATACAGGTTGATGAAACAGATTGATGATTGAGAAGCCGTGGTATTTAGGCATGGCAGTATAGACACATACAGGTTGATGAAACAGTGGTATGTTTAGTATTCTTCACACAGTAACATATACTCAGTGATATGATGATATGATCAGTGATATGCTCAGTAGGCTCAGATTACTCAGTGATATGATGATATGACAGTGATAAGGACAGTAACTTGTATGTTCAATGATATATGCATGATATATTTACACAGTGGCATATACATATGTACTTAGTAATATTTAAACAGTGGTATGTTCAGTAAAACACACTCAGGGGCATGACAATTAGTACACAGTAATATATGTATGATGAAACACAGTGATAAATGCTCAGTTTATGTATGAAGTGCTAGAGATGTTTACACAATGATGTGCTCAGTTTGATATGCTCAGTGATGTTTACACAGTGATACTCAGTGATGTATGATGAAAACACAATGTATAGAATTATAAATGATGCATTGACGACAATAGTACAATGGTGAATAGTGGTAATTAGAAGTGAGTACATTGGTTCAGTTGAGCAGCATTAGCACAGGCTACTACATGTGCATTTGGTCTGACTCATATTGGCTGAGTTGTATGAGCAGTTGGGTTGACTCAGGTGGACCGAGTCTCGTGTACGGTTGGTTAAACTCAAATTGACTAACTCGAATGATGTGAACAGCAGATTGATTTATATAGACAGATTGATTGCTACAGCTAGATCAGACAGATTGATTGTACAGGATGATGAACAATGTGGCACAGTTGTGATGAGCAGTGGTCAGTTAATGAGCAGTGAACAGTTGATGAGCAATGAATGAGCAGTGAACAATTGATGACAGTGGTCAGTTGATGAGCAGTGACAGTGGTTGAGCAGTGTGGTGCAGGTGTTGGTTAATAGGTCCTCAGGATCAGTGCGGTTGTGATTCGGCAGTATCTATCTTCATATCAGGGTGGTAGGACGGGGCAAGGAAATCTAGGGAGCTAAGGCTTCCTTTAGGTTGTAGCTTGTAAACCAGGGGGATGTAGCCTCCTTCCAGTTGTAGCTGGAGAATTGAAGTCTTTGTAACAAAGGGGGTTGTTGCCTCCTTAAAGAACATTGGTACAGACGGCAGAAAACTAAAAGACACTTAATCATGTGAATTCCACTTGGAGGAAGAAATTAAGAGGAAGGACTCTCTATCCCTCCTATATTTGAAGTATCATGTTTTATGATGAAACAAACCTCTATGATATATTGCAAATATGTGTGATTGATAGCATCTAGATAGTTGTCGAGCATATGGATGGATGCTAAGACCATGTCATCGTGTGAACTAATATTGCATTAGAGTTTTTCTTTTGTGATTCCTAACTATTGGATTGAATCTAACTTATTGAAAAGACCCTCAAGAAGAGGAGGATGTGATTTACTCAGTGTTGGATGTACAGTTCTAGAGGGAGCTGAGTGCTCAGATACAAAGGGAGTAAGATGCTCCATAGGATGCAGAATCAGTTACTCTAGATATTCATCCTCTTGTGAGATGACAGAGGGTCAGCAAAAGAGAATTTGCCAGGTATTTGTTATCGTTGATTTGTTCCTTTCTAGAGTGGTACAACTGGCAAGCTCAGAGATCAAGAGGGAGTCATTTGTGCTCTTTAATCCCCAGCAGAGTGGGATTGCAGAAGAGAAGTAAGAGATGTGAACTTAATGAGGAAGTTGTTTCTCATCTCTTCAAAGAACCTCCCAGAATTATAGACATGGAAGTCCATGAGAGGAGGTCAGAAAGCCTTAAATTGATCTTATTAAGAAAACTATAAAGAGGCTTCAAAGATGTACTGATTTGATGAAACGCGTCATTGAATCCTCCACTTATGAGGAGGCAGCCAAATATCAAATTTGGAAAAATGATATGATAGTCGATCTACAGTTGAAAATGGATAATGATATATGGAAAGTGATTATCAGACAACAAGTGGAGTCAGGTTTAACTTCCAAATGGATCTATAAGATCAAGGTGTTTGCTGACATTCAGAGGTCTTTGAAGCTCTCAGAAAATCCTGTACTCTATGACAGGTTGTTTCACCATGACAAGGACAAGGTGCAGTTGTTAGTTGTGTTGACTAAGCCTCTGTCTTCGACAAGCTTAGTGTTGCTGAGAATGCCTCTCTTGCTGAGAGGGAGTGTTGATTTTTAGTGCAGCTGGAAGACCCATGCTCAGAGAGAATAGTACCCTAGTTAGTTAACTAGGGTTCCTGGTCAAGATAACCAGGCAGAGTAATGAGTAAGACCCTAGAAGGTACCCTAGGGCCCCCAGCTATTTCCTGGGGTTCTTGGTCGAGGACCAAGCAGATTGATGCCATGGCAAAGTCCCTAGCATGTGGCTAGGGCCCCTATTTGTCTCTAGGGTATTCTGGTCTGGGACCAGACAGTTTCTTGGTCACGAGGACCAAGCAGATCCTGCAGGTTGAGACAGAGACATCTTGGTCTAGAAACAGGCAGAATCTTAGTCAAGGACCAAGTAGATCCTGCAGATGGTTGATCAACATTCAGCCTGGGACTGACAACTCAGCTTGAGGCTAAGGAACATTGTCTGGGAGAATGGAGGACCTGGTCATGGACCAAAGGTTGATCAACATGACTCAATCCAGGATTGAAGCTCAGCCTTGAGCTAAGAGCCATTCCTTGAGAATGGAGGTACTTGGTCAGTTACCAAGATTATGATGTGTGATGTCCTCTTCTCCTAGGTCTTCAAGATGGATGAGTTAGTTGGTCTTCTCAAGGGACTGGCTACCCCTTGATGAAGCCATTGACATTTGACCTTAGGAGCAGTTCAGAGGACCACATGATCACATCATCCGTGTGAACCCTTCCTTATACAATAATGATGAACTTTCAGGTTATTAGGAACATTTGTACATATGAGATAGAGATGATTGGTTGCACCTTCTTCACCCGGTTGATTTACTTTTGGTCCTTACACCTTATTGTTCTTGGTCTTGTGGTACTTTCTGTTGTTTACCCACTTTGAGTTGTTTTGATGTTTTCGGGTATTATGGTTGTGTGCCCACCTTTGGTTGTGTGCCACCTTTGTGGTACACCCCTTGGTACTAGGGTTTTGGGTCATGTACCCATCCGTGTTGTATGGTTTGACTTATACCATCTTATTGGTCTTTGTACACTAGTACCCACCTAAGTTACCCACTTTTATATTTTATGGGTTGACAACCACTTAAGTCTATATATATATATATTTTTATTATTTATTTTTTATATTTTATTTTTTATTTTTTATATTCTATTTTTTATCTTTTTTATATTTTATTTTTTTATCTTTTTATTTTATTTTATATTTTATTTTATTTTTATCTTTTATCATTTTTATGTTTTATTCTTTTTATTTTTATCGTTTTATCTTTTGATTCTTTCCTAAATTTATGGTGCACTAATTTAAGGATTATTTTATTAAACCTTCTAGAAGTTCTAAGTCTCTATTTAATGAAGTCTCCCTCATTCATTTGTCATTCACCTATCTCATCATCCTTGCTCTCCTTTGTGCTTGACGTCAAGGGTTTCTGTTGCTTGTTGACGTCGTCCTTCAGCCTTCTGTTGGAGATCTTCATCTTTTTTTTTCAGATCTGATAGGGATGACTTTGAAGGTTATTATGCTGCTGCTAGGGTTTGTTGTTTCATTCTTGACTGAGAACTATTGATGCCACATGTTTCAGCTGTAAGGTTTACTTGGGGTTTGTTGAGATTTGATTGGAACTTTTTTTTTTTCTGCCCTGTTGAGACAGTCGTGACCTTCCCTTGCTTGTTGGTTATCTTTTTGAGGAGTCTGTGACTCCCATCTGCCTGTTGGTTACCAATTTGAGGAAGTCGTAATTTCAAGCAATCAAATCCTGGCTGCTCTGTGGAGGCCATGAAATGTGGGGATCTTTTCTGCCTGTTATGGTGTTTGATTTATGTGCTGAGGGTTACTGTGGCCCTTATATTTCAGATCTCTGTGATTATTTCAGACTCATACTTTTTCCTTTCTTTGTGCTGAGTTTTGTACACCTTGTTTGTGATCTAACCTTTTGTTTTAAGACTTGTAGGGTCTGTTCTTTGTGCAAATATTTTTTTGTGTTGATTGGCACCTAGGGTTTAGACCCCTTCTACTTACATCTATTAGACAAAATTTATTCTGGGTCTTTATTGTGACTTTCACTGTGTTTTTCCTTATTGCCTTTGACCTACCTTGTTCAACTCTCTCTCTCTCTCTGGTTGTACTACCCTTCTGTAGGGTCTGCTAGTGTCCAGATTTCACTAGCCTCTTTGAGGCATAGTTCCTTACTGAAAGTAACTCTTATGAGTATTCTTATAGGAAGGGTTTCAAACCCAGGTAAGTATCCCAAACTACATCTCTTTAATTATGTGATGAATTTATATATTTACATTACATTATTAATTCAGCACAATGATCTAAATGGTAGTGTTAAAATTACCTTAACACAGTGACCAACCTGATAGTGCTAAAAGTGTGAAGTTGAAAGAGATGAAAATTATGTTATGTTAGAGTTTACTACTGCATTCAATGTTTATTAAATGTATTTCTGCATTAAATTATATTGATTAATTATTCTTCTCAATATAACCCTAACTTGATGAAAAAGTAACATTAATGAGGTAGCTTGGGGATAGCTATGACAATGTCAATGCACACAAGCATGAATCAGATCACAGGTCAACCAAAAAGATGACAAAACCAAGGAGGACAAATAGCATGAAGATCAGTGCCTTGGGAAATGGGTAGATGGAGTCCTCCAAGGGTGACGCCCTAGGAAACCCACCTTGGGCTAAGCCTTAAGATAAAAACCCAAAAAGGATTCGCCAAAATTTTAAGTTGTGTGACCCAAAGAAATTTTCAATGTTACGGAGATAGGGTTTTGAACTAAATTTAAACTAAGACTAATGGAATAGATCATGAAATGAAAGAAAATAAATGGGACTTACCTCTTATGGCTTGTAGATGCCAAGTGCAATGATGCTCTAACTATTACAAATATCAGCGACATATCGCCGACATTGCAAGATATCGTGATGTTTTCTCCCAACTGATAATTTCGGCAAACATCGCCGCAATGTTTTGGGCGAATTTTTGTACCGAAAAAATCGCGTTATTTTCACGATGTTAAGGAAAAATTGCATTTGGATGAGCCTGTCTACCCGCGGGGTCATAAAAACTCAGAAACACGCCCCTTTTTTGTTTTTTTCTCATCGTTCGAGCTGAGAGCTAGGGTAAACCGTAATATACGTCGCCGCCGGTCTGTGGGAGTGTGGAGAAGGCTGTGCTTGGAAGTTTGAGGAGAAGGGGCGTAGCTTGGAGGAGAAGGGGCATTGCTTGGAGGAGAAGGGACGTGGAGGAGAGTGGGACGACAGGTCTGTGAAGTGTGAAGGCCACACTGCTGTGGAAGAGAATTTCGGTCATCATCCAAGCTTCCAACAGTCCAAGCTTGAATTTCAAGGTATGCACAAACCCTCCCTTTTCACATTTTTTTTAAAAAAAATTTCTCCATCTAGATTCTAATTGTACAGTCTGCCTCTGCCTCCTTAATGTGCCTAAACCAATTCTCCAACCGAATAATGAGGTTACCTAACGCTAAGCACTAGTAAGGTTACCAAAAAAATTGAAAACCCTTCAAAAAATCTTTAATTTTTTTATCTGAAGCAATCTGGAAATTAGTAATTACTAATTACTAACTCAGAATTAGTAATTACTAATTTGTAATTTCCAGATTGCTTCAGAATTAACTAATTACATCATAAAATGAAAAATCAGAGTTTTTCATTCGATAAAATATGACCCAAAACCCTCATTTTAAATCCACAAAATGCTAAAATGTCGTTAGTATCCTAGGGCATCACTTTGAGACTTTGAGTTTGTACTTTGTCGATTTGTAGTTTGTCAGTGTCTAACTTAAGAAGAGCGGGGATAGTTGGAAACACACTTAACAACTTAACACAATCAAAATGTAAATTAATTTTTGTTTTTCCCTGTTTGTCTGATTTGCTATTTTTGGAAATAAAAATATGCTAAAAAACATTTTTTTATGTTGCAGGTTCAAAGTTTCAAACTAGTTTTCACTTCCAGAATCCATATTACAAAGTTGCAAACATGTCGAAGATTTTGGATCCATTTTGGGAGTATGCAGAACCTGTTGATCCACGTAATTGACAAAAGCTTAAATGCAATTTGTGTGGGAAGGAGATGATGGGGGGGGATAAGCAGGCTCAAATTCCACCTCTGCAACTTAAAGGGCATGAGGTGGATATTTGTAAAAACTCCACTCCTGAAATTATTCATAGGGCCAAACTTGCAATTGAAGGTATTGACAAGAGGAAAGATGAAAGGGAAGTTTTACGACAAGAACTTGGAATTAGAATGACATTAGGATCCATGATAGCCGGACAGACTTCAAGGGGAGGGGGGAGTGAGACCTTATCCGCATCTCCCACAATGCCTTGAACTACATCTCCTTTCTTTGTTCCGAGATCCACGCCTGGTGGACAACTAGGTATAAGGTCAATGTACAAGATAAATGAGAAAAAGGAAGTAGACAAACTTGTGGGTCGATGCCTTTTATGGAGTGATACTCCATTCCACTTTGCGAGGAACCCATTCTACGTGCCTATGTTTTAGGTTGTTGCTAGTGTTGGGTCGGGGTATAATCCCCCCACTTATGAGGAGTTGAGAGGGCCCATCCTTGATCATGAAAAGATCAATTGCACTTCTAGGTTGGAGGAGCTTCGAACTTCATGGGAGGTCACAGGAAGCACTATAATGTCAGATGGTTGGACCGATACGAAGGGTGGGACCCTTCTCAATTTCTTGGTTCATTGTCTCAGGGGCACAATGTTTACAAAATATGTGGATGCATCTGCACAGGTCAAAGATGCAACATTACTATGTCAGTTGTTGGATGGGTTCATTCAAGAGATAGGTCCGTAGCATCTTGTCCAAGTCATAACGAACAATGCTACGAATTATGTGGCAACTGGCAGGATGCTTATGGATAGATATCCTACATTGTTTTGGACTCCTTATGCAGCACATTGTATTGACTTGATCTTAGAGGATATGGGAAATATTGAGTTTATCAGGGATGTCATTGATTCAGCAAGAAGCATCACCAAATTTGTATACAAGCAAGCTTTTGTGCTTAGCTTGATGAGGCAGTTCATTGGTGAGAAAGAGTTGGTCTGTCCTACCATCACTCGCTTTGCCACTTGTTTCATCTCTCTTCAGTCTCTCCTTACTTCCATGTGGGACTTGCAGACTATGTTCCTTTCAGCTGAGTGGCGTGCTTTATCAATTAGCACTAAACCGAAGGGACATGCCATATTCAGGCTAGTGTCATACCAAGAGAGTTTTTGGGATGGGGTGAAAGAGGTGTGTACCATCTGAGAACCTTTGGTAAAGGTTCTTCGCTTAGCTGATGGAGACAAGCCCCCAATGGGCTACCTATATGAGGTCATGGATAGGGCCAAAGAGGCCATGGTGCCTATTATGAGGACAAGGGGGGTGAGCAGCAAGCGAAACAACAATTGATATGGGAGGTGATTGATCAGGGATGGAACAACACACTGCATCGCCCTATTCATGCTACAGGGATATACCTCAACCCTGCATTCCCTTACTACTATGGTTTCGGGTTTTGATGCAGAGGTAATGGATGGGTTCTTGGAGTGTGTCCATAGGATGGTGCCAAGTGCAGCTGACCTTTCAGAGATTTCCAAAGAGTTGGAAGTCTATAGGAAGGCCATGGGAACATTTGGGTTTGAGATGGCTATTAATGACAGGAAGAACATAATTCCAAGTAAGCTTCACCTTGTTTCAACTTTCAAGAATTAAAATTCAATTTATTTACTTTCTTTGTTTTAAATTTCAAATTTTCAACGTCTTCTCTTACGTTTTTCCAATTCATTGTAGATACTTGGTGGGAAACCTATGGAAGAGTAAAAGTAAAAGTAATTTGATTGCTTGGAATTGGAAATTCTTGTGGTTATTGGTTGACTGTTTAGAGTAAAAGTAATTTGATTTCTTGGATTTAAAACTACATATTAACATATTACTGTTTACATAATCATCATCATCAAGATTCAACATAAGTCAAATATACAAATTACAAAACGAATTAAGTGGCAACCTACTATCATATTATGATATTCAGTGTTCAGTGTTCATACTTCATTGTTCAAAAGTTCAAAACATAATTATAAATTACATTTAAATATCATCAAAAATGTCCTCGTCCATATGACGAAGATCAATATCAACACTAGCACTTTCATCGCCTCTAGAAGTAGAAGCAGGAGCATTGCTACCATGTCCACATGATGGTGCCCCCTCATCAAGTGGATTCATATGAGACATGGCATTCAATGTCATATCCAAGTCAGGTAACTTTGGTTCTAGATCCCATAGTTTGGTGGGCCCCGATTTGTACTCATCCTTCTTATGTGACAAAAGGCGAAGGTTGGAATGGACATAAACAAGTTCGTCATCCTTCTTGGAGCCCAATCTATTTCGCTTCACCGAATGGATGAAGCCATATGTGCTCCAATTCCTCTCTACTAATGAGGAACTAGCAACTTGTGACAAGATCTTGATGGCCAATTTTTGGATATTTGGAATTTCCCCACCATGGAAATTCCACCAATTAATTGGACTTAGTCTGGTCTTGTCCTGCATAATCTCAATATCTGCATCCAAATTTCAATTTTCAAACCCTTAGATCGTAAACAAATATGAAATGATCTAAGAAAACAATATGAAATAACAATGATCTTGATTCTTAAGATGATAAAGGATCATTACCTGCACCCAAACCCTCGGATCCCACGAAATGTGAAAACTCTTCATGAATCTGATAAGCAATATCAGGATCTACAAATAGCTTTCGAAAAGCTTTCTTAAACCCTTGGGAGACTTCTGGGTCGTTGTTTGGTGCAGTTCTTTCTGGATCATTTAGCAACTCTGTAGAATAATATTTAGGATTCACTACATAGGCCAAAAGGTGTAATGAAGTGGTCATCTTGTTCCACCTTAACGTCAATATGTATTTTACTTCTCTGTAAGACTTCATCTGGGTCACGCTCCTTGGCATTGATGACCACTCGTATCTTCTCTATCATGGAGTCAATGCCCTCATACACCTCTCCCAAACTGGGCCTATCTGTGTCAAACATGCATAGCAAATCCACAATTGGCTTAGTAAATGCCAAGAGTGGTATCAGAGCAGGCCTCCGTTACGCGCCTAACAAGCTTGAAGGAGATCCTTAGACACAATGGAGGAAAAGAAATAATCATCAAGCAATGATGTTCCTGTACTTGATGATACAGATTATTTCAGTTGGAGGAGCAAAATGAAGGCTTATCTGAAGAAGTTCGGGATTTGGGAAATTGTCATCAATCCACCCGCTCCTTCAAACAAGAAAGGAAAGCCAGCTGCACAGAAGGAAGCGAAGAAGGACAATACTACAGCCTTGAAGTTCCTCATGGATGGACTTCCTAGTTCAGTGAAGGAAAGCGTAGGAGAGTTCACTTCGGCAAAAGACCTATGGCTCAAGCTGGAGAGTGAGTATCAGAAAGCAAAACCAGAACCCGAAAAGGCAGATCAGAAATCAGAAGACAAGCCCCCAGAAGAGCTAAATCAAGAAGAAGATAAACAGGAAGAGGTCTCTTGTAAAGGTATGGACTCTTGTGATTATGATAACTTGTGTGATGAAATTGACAAGGTTCTCGCAGATGATGATGAAGCAATGTTAGAAGCTAAACAGAGAATTATAAACTATGTATGCCACATAGATCTCAAAGCTGACTGGTTCTTGAACAAAGTTGATCTTAATCAATTGAGTACAAGGCATTTAGGACGACAACCTTTGATTATATGGATAGTCTCCAAAAGCAGAATGTTGAACTAAAGGAGTTGCTTAAGAAACTTAAGCATGAAGGAGTAGGTTGGTTGAAATTGTTGAAGGAAAAGGAAGTTGAAAAGGAACAGCTGAAGATTGATTTGATCAATCAAAAGAACCATGATAAAGATTCAAAAATACTTGAAGAAGCAAGAGAGGCAAATCATGACTTGAAGACTCAGCTGGAGGAAGCCAAGAGGACAGAAGAAATCTTGAAAAGACAGCTAGAAGAAAAGGAGGAAACAGTCCAGAAGCTGGAAATGGAGGTAGTTGGTCTCAGGAAGAAAGGTAAGAAGAATGAAGCCTTGCTCAAGCTCCAGGACAGTTCAATCATCCTAGACAAGATCTTAGATTGCCAAAGATCTCCGCACGACAAGACTGGTCTTGGTTACAAGAAGAACAAAGAAAAACTTGAAGATGAGTCTTGGTCTCTGAAGACTCCAGTAGCAGGTCCATCAACGTCCAAAGCTGCCCCCAAGGCTCCTGCGCATGACAACAAGGAGTTTGGATGTTCAAAGATGAAACAAGGAGTTAGGTCTGTTCATCAAAGCAACTTCATAAAGGAAACAGCTCCAAGACCCAGGTTATATGAAAGGAGAAGGGCTGGAAGCCCCAATGTCTCAGTGAGATGTTGGACATGCAATCAAGTCGGACATGCTGCTGCCACATGTCACACAGTGAGATGCTACTCCTGCAGTGGGTTTGGACACAAAGCACATGAATGTGCCAGTCAAAGAAGTCAACCAAGAAGAAGTATTTTGTACATATCAGCAAGAAGATTTGAAGATCAGAAGACAAATGCCTACGGTCAGGGATATGCTCAGGCATGGAGAAATGAAGTGGATCAAAGAAGTATTGGAAGTTCCAACAGCTCAGTTAGGTGCTGGTCATGCAACAGATTTGGGCACAAAGCACAAAATTGTTGGAATGATATGAGAAGACTGACATATAGCTCAGCCAAGAAAACCGGCAAGGACTATGAAAGAACAGATGTCAAAAAGCAGGTATGGATGAGGAAGACCGAGCAGTTGCGGTTAGGAGAAGCTGATCAGAGCAGGGAGGATGGCTGCCATATGGCAAGCCAAGTGTAAGGTCTCTCAAAGACCTTAACACACCTTGAGTTCATGAGGCTGGAGAATGAACTCAAAGGAGAAAGGATGTTTACTCCAGGCATAGAGACAGGTCCTAGGATCGTGCATTTTGACAGGGGGAGCAGTCAACAGTGATCAGAGTTTTCAGAGACAGGTATGAAGGCACCCTTTGCCATTGATGCAAAAAGGAAGAGAAGTTGTTGACAGGGGGAGCATGCCCTGAGGGGGAGCTGTATTGTCAAAGGATGTTCCCTTTTCCATTGATGCCAAAGGGGGAGAGAAGTTGTGAACAGGGGGAGCCTGTTCTTAGGGGGAGCCTGTTCTCAGGGGGAGCCTGAGTGTTGTCATCAATGACAAAGGGGGAGATTGTTGATTAGGTTGTCATTGATGCCAACAATGTCTGGTCATTGATGCCAACAGTTAAGTCTTGGTGCCCCTTGTGGAGCCCCTGAGGGTTAGTGTTTGGTTTGTGGTTGTCTGTGTCAAGAGGAGACCTTTTGACTTTGTCCAAGCCCAAGCTTGAAGCCCTTGGAGGCCTTGGGAAAATGGCAAAAGCCTTGAACACCCTTTAGAGTGTTTAAGTACCCCTAAGGTGTTTCTCTGGTTCCCCAGTTGTTTTCCAGTACCACAACCTATGCCCTAATATTCTAGAAAGTCTCCTTGGTGGGTTGAAGAAGTTGCAAGAGTCCAAATGAACCTTTCAGTGGTCATTTGTGTTTATTGAGGTCATGGTACCCCAGGAGAAGGTCTAGCAACCCCACAGGTGATGTCATGATGGATCTTGACCCTTGTAGGTCCCCTGGTGTGGTTGAGGTGGTTGAAGAAGCCTATGAAGCCCCTTGCTTGATGAAGAAGCCCTGAAGAAGTCCTTGGACCCACATTTGATGGCTTAATGGTCCTTGTCCCCTTAAAGGTGATGATGTGGTCATTAATGACTTGATGAAGACTTGGACCCCTTGATGAAGATCTTGATGCCCATGTATCCCTTGTTGGGGTCATGGAACCCTTGGAGATGGTAATTATGCATGAGAAGGTCTGGCACCCACATAAATGGCAGCATGATGACCCTTGGACACTATATGATCATTGATGGTGCATTTGGAAATGATTTGGGTCTTGGAATCCATACATATTGTGGTTTGTAAGCCCATGATTGTTGGAGCCTTTGATATGATAGAATCCTTGGTCATGATTCCCTCATCACTTGGAGATGGAGTCCTATGTGATGGGCTTGAAGTCCATGGAAAGTATCTTGTTTAAATATTATATGATATCCTTGAAAGAGTCCTTGAAACCCTTGCATGCGGTGCCTTGGGACTTGAACCATGGTGATGTATGGTCCTATTTGTGGTTATATGGCTATTGGGATGTAGATGGAGGTAGATCCCACGGACGTGCCTTGATATGTTGAAGAAGACTTTGAAACTCTTGTAGTTAGTGGTATGGTCTTTGGCACCCTCATGTGTGGGGTCTTTGACGTCTTGGACACATTGAATAATTTAAGGGTATTAGACCAAGAATTTGCAAATAAACCCATCATAGGGAGATAGTCCTCGTCAAGCCATTTCCATTGATATGTGGAGCATCTTCTAACTCCTTATGGTTGAAGAGATATGAATTTTTGAAGTTGGTGTACCCCACCTTTTTGGGTGAGCCGACCTAACAAAAGAAAATTTAATTATTTGTAATTTTGAATTGCATGTCGGCCCTGTTTGAGGTAATAAATTTCCTCCACGACCTATATAAATAGAATATCAAACATTTCATTTGCTCATCAATTGGAATTTCGCAACTCTTGGAGAAAAGTGCGAAATTTTGTGGAGGAGAAATTTTTGGGCATCTTTACTAAAATTGGCATAACTTTCTCATACGGAATCGGAATTACAAAATTCTTGGCTCGTTGGAAAGCTTGTTACGAGAGCTATGTGATGACATGATCTAGATTTTATTTTGGTTTGTCTATTGTTTCTTGGACTTATGATCTTCAAAAAGTAAAGTGCGATGGTATACAGGATTATGTATGCTCAGTGGTGTATGTAGTGATATATAGAAACAATGATACAATGATGACATTGATGAAATGATGAACGGTGGTATTGAGCAGTGAGTACATTGATTCAGGCTACATGAGCAGATTCCTTAACTCAGATTGGCTGAGTTGTATGAATAGTTGGTTTGACTCAAGTGGACTAAGTCTAGTATACCGTTGGTTAAACTGAGATTTACTAATTCGAATGACGTGAACAGCAGATTGATTGGTACAGACAAATTGATTACTCAGTTGATGAACAGTGTGGCACAGTTGTGATGAGCAGTGGTCAGTTGATGTGGTTGTGCAATATAGTATAGATTGAGCAGTGTGATACAGTTGATGTGCAGTAGTCAGCAGTGGTCAGCAGTGACAGTGGTTGTGCAGTGTGATACAGATTGAGCAGTGTGATACAGTTGATGTGCAGTGGTCAGCAGTGGTCAGTAGTGATAGTGGTTGTGCAGTGTGATACAGATTGTGCAGTGTGGTACAGGTGTTGGATAGCCGGTCCACAGGATCAGTGCAGTAGTTAAGTATCTATCTTCATTTCAGGGTGGTAGGACGGGGCAAAGAAATATAGGGAGCTAAGGCTTCCTTCAGGTTGTAGCCTGTAAACCAGGGGGTTGTAGCCTCTTTCCAGTTGTAGCTGGAGAATTGAAGTCTTTGTAACAAAGGGGGTTGTTGCCTCCTTCCAGTTGTTGCTGGTAAATTATTATTATAAAGGCTTCCGTGGTTTTTCCCCCAGGACTTGGGTTTCCACGTAAAAATATTGTGTACTGTGTTTTGCTATGCTTCCTATGTGATGATGATATGATGATATGTGATGATGAGCTGTAATTGTTAATAATGTTGATGATATAATGATAATGTGGTAATACATTAATGAATGATGTATTGAAGAAGCAGTTGATGATTGTTAAAGTTGAAAAAGTAATAAAAAGCTATACACACTGTTCAGCCCCCCCTCTCAGTGTGCTCGGTGTGTCCAACAAAGAGGTACTCCACCTTATCCCACCATTCATCATCAACAACCAACCTCTTAACTGCTTCTGCTCTTTCAGTTTGGGATTGCCTCCATTGACTCCAAAGAGAACTGCATACCATTGATTGTAATGCTTCTTTCACCTGCATAAGCCTTGTCAAGACTATGATGAGAGACGCAAAATGAGTCTCTGCAACCTGCAAGTGCCAAGATTTCAATAAATTAAAATTTAGAGTCCTAGGCTCCTAACATTTATGAAACAACCTTTACAAGTTTAAAACTTTAAACTTTAAATTTTTGGTACCTTAAGAAGCTCCAACTTGGAAAATTCCCTGTAAATGCCTTGGGACATGTGGTGGTTTGTGATGAAGGCTTGTATTTCCTTCGCCTCTTCAAAAATAGGTCGCATCCACTCGATTTGAGACCCCATCTCACTCAACATTAGGTTCAATGAATGAACAGCACAAGGGGTCCAAAGGATGTGTTGATATTTGCCTTCAACAATTAGCCCCGCTGCTCTCAACATTAGGTTCAATGAATGAACAGCACAAGGGGTCCAAAGGATGTGTTGATATTTGCCTTCAACAATTAGCCCCGCTGCTCTACACACCGTTGCATTGTCCATTATGACCTGGACAACATTTTCTTCCCCCACAAATTCAATTGCTTCAATCACGATGTCAGCAATGAATTGAGCATCTTTTTGCTACCCCTCACAATCCACTGCCTTCAAAAACATTGCCCCTTTAGGGCTTTGAGCAATCACATTGATCAAAGGCCTATTCCTTTGATCTTTCCATCAATCAGAAATGATGGACACCCCTGATAAGCGCCATGAATTACGGATGGGGTTCAATGCACCCTCCTAACGTAACTTCTCACCTATCAACAATGTAATGCAGATCTTTTCATAAACAGGGCCAACGTATCCTGTTGGAGCTTTGTTAACTTCTCTAATCATCTTTGCCCAGTAAGGAGATTGCACAAGGTTAAAAGGAAGGCCATTTGCATAAATGCATGGGCCTATCGCTTCATTCGCTGAGCCTCAAGCATCATTATTAAAACTCTTTTCAAGTGGTCCCAAATTAGACCGCTTTGAATTTGAACTTGAAGGACTACCAAATTCATGAGAGGGAAATGGAGTCCTTGATGAATATGCCCCTATTCTTGTTGGTTGTTTGAACTGAAATGCAGCGTTTGATTCATTTGCTTTAGCATCTGCCTCATCTTGTTCTTTCTTATACTTTGCTATTTTTTCTTTGCACAAAACCCTTTCCATCTTTTCCATCTGGTCTAGGTGGACCGATGCATACTCGAATACCAGTGTTCTTTATCCCAAGCAAATGTGCTTTCACCCAGGTGTAGGATGCCTTGAATTCCTTTTGGCATTCACTACAAATCCATATTAACGACCCCCCTCCTTGGATCTTCCCCACAACATTGACATATTTCCAAAGAGGAGACTTTGGATCAATTTTCTCTATAGGGGCAAATTCAATTTCCGGCTCCCCAACATTGATGGATGCCAATTCCATGATGCAGATGAATAGTAGCCTAGTAGGTTGTAGCTATGCTACTAGCAACTATACCCTGTAGGACCAAGAAATATACAAATTAGGAAAATGAGCAGTCACAAACTTACAAAGTGAGATCCAAATGCTGGTACAGTTTGAGAATTTTTTAATATATGAGAGAATTTTTAATGCTGGTACAGTCAGAGAACATGCATTATTTTGAAATTTTCTTGAAATATGACAGAACTGTGTTTAAACTTTAAACACAGTTCTATCATATTTCAAGAAAATTTAAAAGTTTTAAACACAGTTTTAAAGTTTTTTCAATGTATATGGAAATTTCAGTTTATTTAATAGTGGACAATATTTAAGGTAAACTCTATTGCAAAATTGTCTTTATTTTTTAGAAATGTTCAAATGCTTGGTCTGTATGAAGAACAGGATAGATTTTATCAGAATTGATGGGTGGTTTGGAATACCCTTTTATACCATATTATGTGTTTAATATTTATTCAATATATTTGGACATATAATTTGCGAGTGACAATTATGGCTCATTTCATCAAAAAATGCAGTTAAAAGTTAAAACTAGCAAAACATACTCCAACAATTTCTGCTCATCAAATGCCAAAGAGAAAAAGGAGGAAACTGTGGTGTACACATGATAATTGCTGGCAAACTATACATGTTAGAAGCAAACTGATGAGAATACCAGAGCACATTTGTCACAAAAACATGCAATGAAATACAATGTTCTCATAGAGGTTGCAGGGTATAATATTTTGGTTTCCTTTAGACAACTCATCCAGCTAATGCTCCACTGTCAGATCTCAAGACATCTATTTTGTTCTTTGCATGAGGATGTCCTTTTGTTGGCATCTACCTTTCAAGAGCACTAATAGTAATAATGACCAGGGATTGGGAGGTACTTTACTTGATTTGCCACCTGAATGATTAAACACAGTTTTAAAATTTAAACTTTAAAAGTTATTCAAAGATTGCATTTTGCAAGCAATTAGCGAGGTGGGGAAAACCGAAAATCGCTAGCTAAACAGTGTTTAAAGTTAAAACTTTAAAAAATTAAAAGTTAAAAGTCCAAAATTTTAATTTAATATTTAAAATTTTAATGCAAACTTTTAAATTTAATTAAGTTCAAACTTAGAACTGTTAAGTGTTAAATTTAATTAAGTTAAAAATGTTGATACATGGAAGTAAAAATTGAGCCCTACGTTTTAAAATTTTCGAGCAACAAAGCAATGAAATTTTAAACTTAAAACATGTTACAAACTTGCATACCTGGTCTTGCAGCGAGCAGCGAACGGCCTGAGGGAGTCACAGACAGCAACAGAGCCACGAGGTTCCTGAGGGAGTCTGTAGAAGAACAAGTCACAACAGCCACATCAAGCGCTGTGTTAACAACAAACAGCCGGTTCGTTGAAATGTTTCAGGGTCAAGTCTGTGAGATGGTCGCCGGTTGGCTTCAGCGAATGATCAATGAAATATTAGTCGCCCGAAAACAAACACAATGATTCACGGGGGAACAAGTAAACTGCCACGGGGGCCCATGCTAGGTTTTATGAGTCAAACATTTCACGTGAAAGCTTGGAAAACCGAGAGTCAAACGTTTCACGTTTTTTTTTCACCTGCTGAAACGTATGAAAAATTACCTGATCCGTTTCATTGGCGGCCAATACGTAACCGGAAATAGGCTGATCCGTTTCCAAATCAACGGATTCGTATCAACCAAGTAAGATACGGATCCTCCACGTATCAGCCATGTTTCGCTTTTGTTTCCATTTCGGATTCTTGGAACGGCGTTTCATGGAGGGCCCAAGGCCGTTTCCGGTAACTTAGGTATGGACTTGCTCATTCCCACCTTTTATGGATTACTAGTTATGGCATCTCTTGTCACTTTCCCCATCCATCCGTTATTATCCGTTCTTGGTTGTGTCCTGACATACACTTCAGCCTATGATATTGAGGACTTTCCCACTTATGCCTCTATGTTAGATAGACTCCCTGATGTTATGTGTCTCGGCTCTGAGTTGTGCAACAGAACTTGTCGAAGCCTTGATCCTTCTGGGCCAGGAGAACCCGCTGGTGTTGGTTCCTGAGCTTAGGTGAGTTGATTTATAAAGCCTTGACCTCTCTGGTCGGTTGCCCCTAATGTTTGGTCCTGATTGTGGATGATTCCCCCTAGTTTCCTGAGTTGTGTCAGCTAAAGCTTAAAGCAAATTGTTCTACCATCATTACATTCATTATGTCATTCATTGTTACATCTTTTGAAAATACAAGCCCATGATTAAAATGAAAATAAATTGTGCTTTTAAGCACAAATAAAGAGGGCTATGAAATGAAATGTGAAACACACTGGACGAAAGCTGCAATTAGTTGTGCTTTTCAGCACATCCAAAATCTGAAGGGTTAAAGGCCTAAAAAGCAGTGGGTAAATAAATGCTAAATCTAAAGACTATTGGCCATGATTGAAATGTAATGATTATTTCCTCATGGAGCCTACGGGTAGGGATGTGAGATGGAGTAAGGGACAACTAATTCTAAGTGTCCCCTAGAACCTCAAGTTACGATTTACTGTGCACCCAGTCACGGTGGTTCTAGAAAAAATCCTCACAGAGCTTGATTCATGCTTGGATGTGAGCTGTAGACAATTGTTAAAGTTGAATGCGCACTCCTTAAAACAACTTATTCCATTTTTGAGGCACTGCCGTTCCCTATGTGTTTTGTGTCCAACATATGCTTAGGTGGTTTTCTCTTTCCCTTTATCCAAAATGTCACAGTGTTGAAGTTGTAAATTCATCCCCTCAACTTAGCCTTGTTTCTTCGGCCTTCACCCATTTCTAGCAAAATAGCAACGTCCATAAAATGAATATACACTTGAGGGTCTTATTTTAAGCAATATGTTGCTTTAATCTAGACTTATATTTGATGTTTTATGCTTAACGCCAACATAATGTGAAAATCCTCACAGCAGATCTAAGAGATGATGTATACCTCACAAGAAATATTAAGCAGGAAAATAGAAGAAGAGTGAATAATGCAGTGTAAAGGAGCAACAGAATTATGATACAGTAGAACTCAAATAGGCAAAATAACATCACACACTAATTCATTAATCATAATATGAACAATAAATAATACAATGGTGAGAGGATTCGAATACCAAGGTGGCAATTCGAATTAGCCTTCATGGAGTGATCATCAGATCAATAGAGTGTTATCAAAGCATAACTAGGAGTCCTCATCATCATCAGTGGAGTCATCAACGCACAAGTAATTGTCAACCAGATGTCAAACTGAGTCTAACTGAGTGTGGTAGGTGTAACTGGCACATGGAGGCGTAACTGGCACATGGAGGCACTAACTAAATGAAGGAGGCTTAGTGGAGGGTGCATGAGGAGCTAACTTGAGTCAGAATGTAATGTCCCCACCTATCTATCCCATGCAAGGGAGGGAACATGGCACTAAGATCTGGGCTTTTAGAACAACTTAGCCAAATTCATCATGAATAAAGGTTATGGCATTACAATAAAATGCCTATGGGTGCAGATGCAAATTAATTGAATATACACAACAGATTTAAACATCATCCAAACACATTTCATACTCATCCAATATATCAATAACAGTCATTAATTTAAACACTGCAGAGGTAAAACACATAGATAGAAAACACTTATCTTCATTGTGCAATTGTCTCAAACAACTAGCAATGTCACTGCGACGTTCCACCCAACCATAGGTCTCTGCCCAACCTGTATTCTTTCAGCACTCAGAGACCACCCCCGAGCTGGGCATGATATCTACAAGGAAAAGGGAACCCTCAAGCACAACACAGCCCAAAGCCATGGATACCCATCTCAACCCCAGCATTCTCTTGCACACCAAACTCAGATATGGGCTCTGGAACACACTTTCAGCAGTGGGACTTAGGAACTAGATGGACAGGGGTTTCCCCAAAAACGTAGGCACACCAAAAACGGGTTTTGAGAGGGAAAATCAACCATAGGGAAGAAAACAATTTCTCCCACAGATATATAAGCAATCCGTGAGCCAAAACAACCTCTATGGTCCCCAAATTGATTTCCCTTTTCTTCCCCACTGTTATACCACACAAAAACGCCCTTCCCGGCTAGGATAATGAAGGAAACACAGCAGAAACCGTGGATAAAACACTCAGGTAGCTCTAAACTCATGGGAGAGCAAAGTTGGTTGATGGGTAATGGCTTAGGGAGCAATTCATGGCTCTTTTCTTGCCCAAGAAGCCAAACACGTTTTTTCATGCAAGGTGGCTTGCCCATACTCGAATTTGGACAGCCATACCTCCTATTCCCCATGGCATTAACTACCTCAACCAACTCTTGGGAGAAATAAATGATTGGGTACAAAAGTCAACATGGGTAGTTGAGGGTTTGATCGGTTCTCTCATTGACACTTGGCTTGACTTGATTGGATCCAATGGTTTGAATGTTTTCCCCTTCCAATTCCTTGTAACATCATGCCCCCATCTCTTGTTGCATTGCATAGCTAGTTGTGGGCATTTATATTAAAATTCATATTTACAATTTCCATGGTTCACTAGCACATGGGTAGCATAATATCAAATACTTGCCTCTTCTAGATCGAGAGCTCACTAGCGGGGCCTTGGCCTTGAGCTCCACGCTAGGAATCATACATAATATGCATACATTATTTACATTATAGCCCAAAATATTACAAGGGTCAAAATGGGGGACGCTACACAGAATGGGAAGTCTAGTCTCACTGGAGGTCCATCGGAGTGATACAGTCAATTGAGAGTCAATCTAGCCTTAAATCAAGGAAAGATCTAAAGATAACTCAACTAACTGAAGTGCAACTGAGTGGTAGGTGAGAGAGGGTGCCTGGGATGCATGCAATTGCATGCAGGGCGCACTAAGCACTAGGAGGGCTAAAACTGATCAGTGAGAAGCTCTCGGGGCTAGCTAACTGAGGGATAGGTGCTGGGACTGATTACTGGGATGAATGCAATTGCATGCATGCATGCAAAATGCATGCATGACTGAAAATGCAAAAATGGATAATGCTGGTAGGACTAGGATGGAGTATAGGAATATCCCAACACCCCCCCTTAATCCATCATGGGCCCTGGTAACTGAGACCAAAGGTCACCCAATACAATGAATCATAATAACAGTCAATAAACCGAGGAAATGGGGAAAACCTCATGGGAAAAATACCCCCCCTCAAAATAGACTGTAAGGCACACACAAACAATAAATGCTCCAAACTCAAGTAGGTGTGATGCTTGGTCATATGTCTGGAGGTATCTTCTTCTTGGGAAGAAGTGGATCATGCTCAAAAAGCATGTGCTTGTACTTGCTCTTCAGATCGAATGCGATGAGAACAAATCCAAGAGTATGAGGATGATCCTGGAACCTGTGATTCGAATCAACTGAGGTAGGATCAAAACCATGAATGTGTAGATAGTCTTTTGTTTTCTCCTTCGAACCATCATGGGTGAGATTATGCCCAAAAGAACCATCAAATGTCAGTGATTGCTTGGAATCCAAATCAGATCCAAGACTTGAAAGATGGTTTTTTAAGATCTCCTTTGAACCATTAGAGGTGAGATCTAAACCATGAGATGCATGAGAAATTATCCCAAGCGAATGGCAATGGCCTTCATCTTCAATAAACTTCTGAGAGCATGAAAAAATGATCTTACAGTAGTAAATAAGAGGTGATTGATCAAGGAGAGCAAATGTATGACCTCCAATGGCTTATTTGACCTCCGAAACATTCAATAGATCATGATGCAAACCACAAGACTCTTTTGCAAGAGAGGATTTAAGAACCTCTGCAGTTTCTAGAGCGCGAGCTGGCACATAATTCGAAATAGAAGAAATTTGGAGCATGAGTGTAGAATCTGCAAGTTCTTTTTCTTTGTGGACAACTTCAATATGAGATATGTTTGATACTGATTCATGATCAGAGAGACCATCAAGAAGGGTGAATGCAATAGTGGGCTTGCTCTCGAAATGGTTTGGACCAATACCTTCATTCTGTTTACCAAATCTTTCATCCAGACGAGCCCATAGCTCTTTTCGAGATTCAACAAAATAGAAGTGGTGTACCATGCATCGAGACATATTAAGCATCATGGTTGCAAAATCTTTTTCACCTTCATCTAACCATTCTTCTCTTTTTTAGAGGATTCGAACTCTCTTTCAAAACGATAATCAAGGAGACCATTTCCCTTCAAATGTGCTATCATCTGTGGTTTCCATTTATCATAGTTGAATGGAGAAAGAGGAGTAATTCCTTCTGAATTCATCGAAGCTATTTCAGAAGACCTGCAAAAACAATAGAAAATGTCTGCAACTACTACTGCTGCAAAAGTGCAGAAACTGCTGCAACTGCTGCACTCGAAATCTTGATAATAACTTGCAAAAAACTCTCAGGAATGGAGATAGAAATACTCTCAACATGCTCCGATACCATGTGAAAATCCTCACAGCAGATCTAAGAGATGATGTATACCTCACAAGAAATATTAACCAGGAAAACAGAAGAGTGAATAATGCAGTGTAAAGGAGCAACAGAATTATGATACAGTAGAACTCAGATAGGTAGAATAACATCACACACTAATTCATTAATCATAATATGAACAATAAATAATACAATGGTGAGAGGAGTCGAATGCCAAGGTGGCAATTCGAATTAGCCTTCATGGAGTTATCATCATATCAATAGAGTGTCATCAAAGCACAACTAGGAGTCCTCATCATCATCAGTGGAGTCATCAATGTACAAGTAACTGTCAACCAGATGTCAAACTGAGTCTAACTGAGTGTGATAGGTGTAACTGGCACATGGAGGCACTAATTGAATGAAGGAGGCTCAGTGGAGGGCGCATGAGGAGCTAACTGGAGTCAGAATGGGTAGTCTAGTCTCACTGGAGGTCCATTGGAGTGATACAGTCAATTGAGAGTCAATCTAGCCTTAAATCAAGGAAAGATCTAAAGATAACTAAACTAACTGAAGTGCAACTGAGTGGTAGGTGAGAGAGGGCGCCTAGGATGCATGCAATTGCATGCAGGGTGCACTAAGCACTAGGAGGGCTAAAATTGATCAGTGAGAAGCTCCCGGGGCTAGCTAACTGAAGGCTAGGTGGTGGGACTGATGACTGGGATGCATGCAATTGCATGCATGCATGGAAAATCATGACTGCATGCAAAATGCATGCATGACTGAAAATGCAAAAATGGATAATGTTGGTAGGACTAGGATGGAGTATAAGAATATCCCAACACATAATGCTACTTTATACTTTAGTTTTTCTATTGAAATATTTAAAGGAGCATATCTTATCCATTTGCACATGCAACATCAGTCAGTTATAGCCCGGGTCATTATTTTGATCAGTTTCGACCTCGTCAACCCAATGTGACCAAGTCAACCACAGGATCCGGGATGAGTTGGACCAATAATGTTCGAGATGGATTATTTGTGGTCCCATGGTGCCCATTAGATGGTTCCATGCATCACACAAAGGTTTCATGTGATGGTTTGATGGATTTTTATTATTATTATAATTTACAGACCATTATTTTTATTGTCAGGTTATGGTTGAGCTTACAGTTGATTATCTCGATGGTCACATGGTGTATGAGTACTCATCCTTACTAGATTTGGACCTTCTGAGATCATGGGAACACTCAGACATTAGTTTCAAGCACTTACAGATGAGATTATGGTCAATTTATCACTTTATTGTAAATTTGCCATATAAAATGGTCTGTTAGCACATTTTGAGATTATTTTAGTTCTCTTAGGGTGTGTTGTCCACCAGATTGCACGCCAGCAACGGAAATCTTTCAAAAGATGTCTCCCTCACTGGAAGTGGGGAGAGGTGTGGCCTTGGGGGAAAGCAATGAGCTAGGTACTGTCACCTAAATCCCAACTCCTCCATTTAGGCTAACTCCTAACGAAGCCAATGGGGGTAGTCCCTACAAAGAGTTGACTATGGCTCAATGTTTCGATGTTTTTAAATGTATGGTATGATGCGAATGGGTGTTGTTTAGGTGTTTTTTGTGATGAGACCAAATTATAAATGTGATAAACAAGATAAGATGCAATCCATGTTGCTAAATAAAATATCAAAAAGGCAGTACGTTTCAAGATTTGAAGTTCAAAAAAGCATCCACAAGATAAAGTAAAACCACAAGGACAAATGGTCCTGATTAAGATATAGTATTTAAGATAACCAGTGCCTTATGGAGTCAAAGAAAAGTAAAGATGTGATGTTGAATGTGTGGGTCTTGAAAGGCACTGTTCATGAGATCGTTGTGCAAATTATCTTGATAAATTACAAGTTTTAATGGTCTTAATTATTAGGCTAAGAACAAGGATATCAAAAGTCCGGAAATAATACTGGTAACCTCTTAGATGATAGGTCAAAGCCGCCCAGATTGCAAAAGGGTAAGTGTTCAATTGGCTTGACCACCCTTGAGTCTGACAGCGGGATTTCGGCACCACCTGTTTCAGGAAACAACCTCAGTAAATCTCGAAGGCAACACCGGTTCGTTGGTTGGGCTAAAGTTTTATTAAATTATCACTTGTGAGATTAGCAAATCCAACACCTTTCTGAGTACTAGCCCAACCCTTTCAGGTTGGCAGAGCATATGGGTGTTGGATAATCGACCAAGATAAATTAATTATGAAGGGGTGTGAATTAGAATATTTTATTATTAAAGCACAATTCAACTCTCCGATAGAGAGCGCTCTTGACTTAGTCTTAAGACCAAAGTTCAAGAGACTTTAATTAATCTAAATGCCTAATGCAAGGGAAATGCAACAACTAAATGCTCTCCGACAGAGAGTGCTCTTGACTTGGATTTGGCCAAGTTCAAGAGGCTTTAGTTCTTTTTATGAAATAGGAGCAGTTGTAACTTGAAGAACAAAATGAAGCTTTAGATGACTGAAAATAAAAAGATGATAGCAAGATGTAACAAGATGACTGAAATAAACTGAGAATGGACTTAGTGTACTACCAAACAATATTAATCTAAAAGTGGGATCTACCTGTTATCACACAATCTCTAGCTGTTTGTGGTGGATATCCCAATAGGGATGGTAGAGGATACAACTAGGAAGGTGTAACCGGCAATAGCCAAGTCCTCCGCTCAAATGAATGGAAGTCACATCGGACAATGCTACTGTCACTTTAGACGAGGCACTTGGCCAAGTCAGGGGGGAGACCCCAAACAACCGGTGATGGTTGAGACTCAATCAATCAGACACCCAAACCCAAAAGATAAACGAAGTAAGGGACAAAATGGATGGCTAAGTGTGAGAAAACTTCCAGCCTAGTGGAATCGAGACTCTGGATGGAAAAGATGTACTAGAAGAAACAAAATCAGATCTGATTACACATACAAATGATGAATTCTATGAAAGATCAGAAGGCTGAAAATTAAATTAGCAAACAGAAAATTACTAGAAGAGTGGTTGGGGACCCTGCCAATGGGAAATGAGGCTCGTTATGATTTATCAATACATAGCATAGATGGACCATCAATTGGAGCACACTTCTAGTGATTATAAGATTATTAAGTGGCTGATTTAAAGCACAAAAAACAGACCAGCAAGAAGTGAAGTGAAAGTACCCTAGGGGAATGAGTTAATCAATTGAAAAATGGACCTAGGGCATAGAAAAATGAGCATTTATACTCACTTCCAGCCAGCGAAACTTGGAAATCTAAGGTAAAAAGACATTTTAAAGCCATATATCAAGTACCCATAACCCCAAACTAACCCAAACAGGCTGAAACAGAAAAACGCCCCAGGGGGGCGTTTTTGCCAGGTAGACTAGTGCTGATTCGATGGGCAAATGGAGTCCAAATCAAATGAAATTTAGGATGTAGGCTTTTAAGCATAAATCATTTGTGGGTTTTCAAAATAAACTAATTCTAACGGTGGATTTTGTAGATTTTAATTTTTAGAGATTTTATATGGGTTTTCTCTCTTAAACAAGATTCAGAAATTGAAATGCAAGAGAAGAAGAAGTAACAGCTACTTGGAACAAGCTGATAACTCTGATTTTGAAGAGGTTTGTACGTCCCGAAGATCAAATAGCAGCAATTGAAAATGTCCCAGCTGAAATCGATTTGCTCTCTCCCCACCAACTCGTCCTCCTTCCCTGCAAACACCAGTGGACAAGAAAATCAAATTAGTGTTGACAAACAAGTAAATCTACAGCAATACAAATAAGAATGAGGAAAAATGTTTGGCTGGAATGGAAAAAACACTTCCCTTGTGATACCAATCTGGAGAATAGAGCAACAGTGGCAACCAAATGGTGCACCCTCCTCCAAGACTTTGCTTGCTGCAAACAATGGTGAGAAATATAGTGTTGGAAACAAACACCAACTACAACTAGTGCATCAAGATAGTATGGCAATCTACAACATCAAGAAGCTATCACACAAGAGCCAAGTAGAGCAACAACGTTTCTCTTCTATTCCAACTCTAAAAATGCCAAGAGAGGTACAATGGAGGTGAGTCCATTCTCTTATAGAGATGGCTCACTCTCAAGATAGGTTTCCCCCCAAAATGGAGGGTTGAGATCATCTCCCCAATCCACAAAATCGAATGGTGGAGATCATCTCTAGAGGGGAGGCGAGTTACCCTCAAAAACGCCCAAGTGGAGAGTGGGGCCCATAAAATCAATACAATAGTGGTTGGGGGGTGCCTATGGGCTGTTTTAGCCCCCCATACCAATACACTATGGTCCAAGTACAATAAAACACAAAAATTATGAGTTTTGCTAAGTGGAAAAACGCCCCCAATGGTGAGCTGGGCAAGAGAGGGCCCCACAATGTGTCAATATCATATCAAACATTACCATTTTACCTTTAGGAATTACCTTTACCTTTTCCAACCATTGATTTTGCCATTTATCTATAGTTGCCTTAGTCAAATTCTGATTTTCCATGTAATTTTTACTCGTTTATATGGCTGAAGCTGAAAATTGGGCTTTTGACCCACTTTTATTGCCCGGATTGTCGAACCGTCTGCTGCAATGCGATCGTGGACCCCAAAAGTAGTAGGGATGACCACTCGAACGACCCCGATCCATCAATTTGGCATTATTTGCCCCAAATCCATATTTTTTAATTAAAACAGGTCAAAGTTGACCAATAATAATTAAAAATCTCTCAAACGGTTCAATGTTTTGCAATTCCGTCAGTTGCATGCTCATATGGGACCCCTGTAGATAATAAATGATCAAAATCGAAATTCCGATTGCAACATTTTTTCGGGCCCATTTTTGGCCTAGTCAACCCAGTTTGACCAAGTCGAATCTAGTCAACCATAGTGCTAGCTGAAACCTGTATGCAAGCATGAAGTGACAAGGCTCATTTAAACAACTTAGTACATTACTAAGCAATAAATGATAACATGGTGATCCAAATTTCATTAAATCCCGAAATAGTACAAGGCCCTGGTGAAGTGGGCCCACCACCTCCAAAAGACTAAGATGCTATACACCTCTATAGAATTGACCACTTTGCTGACTCTAAGTGATGTGGACAACAAGGTAAAGGACATGGGAAGACAAGGATAAAGATCGTGTGACCCTTAGGACAACTCGGCAAAGCGGGGTCAACTTAGGTAAGCATGCCATGACAAAACACGGGGAAGGGCGGTGCCTCACAAATGGGTATAGTGCAGGGAAACCACCACTAGTCATCTAACCCCACAACTCACATCCGTATTCGAAGACTCCGTGAGGTTATTTTCTATAGCTTCCAAACTGGGTGTCCGACAAACTGTAACTTGAGACTCTATGGGGCAATCTTGAGCTTGTCCCTTGCTCCTTCTCACCTCCTTGTCCCGCAGGACTAGGTGAGGAATAACCACTAAAAATGCTGACATGTATAGCTGACCAGAATCAATGTGTGTTCACAAACACATTGCATGGATTTTACAATGAGTTTCATACTTAGCCCTTTTTTGGCTAGATTTTACAATTTACAATATAATGGCCTTTTTAGCCTGATTTACATTTCATTTCTTCATTTCTTCATGGCCCTCTTGGGCTACATACATATCTCAAAAGATATAAACATGGCGCTCATACTGCAAAGGTAATGGGGGTGGGTAATACAAGCTTCGACGAGAAGTGGAGAGCACCCGGTGAGGCTACACAATCCTAACTGCATTGCAACATCGGGGGCAACTGACAAGAGCAAATCCCAGGTCTAACCATGTATCTCACACACTAAAGAGCCGAGGCACAATAAACAGGGAGTCATGGAAAACTCAGAGATCAGTGGGGAAAGGGGTCCTCGGGATCACAAATCAAAATCCAAGTCGGGGAAGAAGTGTCATGAATGAGTCGGATGAGCAGAGGGAGTGGAAATGATGCTAAAGTCAGCTACCTAGGGGTTAAGTGATCAAGTCTAAGCCAAGTGTGTAGGACATTACTCAGCGTGCATATACATAAGTCTAACTGGAGGGTGGACTGACATCACCAATAGGCCCAAACACATCACATCATAGTTAGATCACCAAATATATCATCTCATGCAAAGTTAGTGTACTAACAAGTATAAATGAGTCTAATCTACAACATGAGCAATAATCAACAATATGCAATACCTGCTGCACCATATACCTACTACCACTGAACCTCTATCTGAGATGGATCTCTGCTGAATCCGGGCATATAATAAACCAGCACTGTACTGTGATAATCTTGATCAAAATAAGACTAGGCAACTGTATCAAATGGGCTTGTGTAAAAGCATGACAAGGAAAGGTAACCCTATGGTAGATGGTAATTCCAACTGTCTGTCCCCTCTGATATGTCTGCTAATGGCAATCTGAACAAAAATGCCTCCTCTGGAGGTAGCTGATCTCTTGATCTGGAAAAAAAAAGTACTGTGCGGTCCTTGGCCGCACAATCTGCAGTGTGGAAGCTGCTCCCGACATAAAATGTGATAACACTACCTCCAAACAAGGTTGATCACTAGAAACACTAGTCCTTGAGACTTTCCAACTAGCTGAAACTTCGGCAAGGAGGCTAATGGGGAACGAGAAGCTACCACAAAGCTATGTGGCCTTTGGGATGCAATCCCAAAGTTTGCTTACTCTAGTCAAAACTTGGAAATGGAGTATAATATAAGTACAAAAATAGAGACTAATCTATGAACTTGAAGAGAGGATATCTAAACTAAGCATGCACAACACTCTTCCTCAAATGGGGAAGAAAAACCCAAAAAGTGGAGGACTCCTCCACTTAGCTTTTTATTAAATTGATACAATTGCCTTGGGAATGAGATCCTTGCAAGGTCTTTTGAGAAGAATGAAATGACTAATGAGAACTTTAAACCTAGGAACCTGTTATCACATATATAGTAGCCGGGCTACCATACATTATTTTTCTCATTCCAGTACACTATTCAGCCAGTTCCCTTACATTTGAGATGCTGAGATGAGCATCTAGATTGGATCACTATCAGATTGTGGACAGCAGTTGTATTCCCCATGCCATGACTGAGTCTCAGGACACTCAGAGAGATGACCGATATAGCCATTATACCATTTGTACAGAGCAGTCAGTAGTGTTCAGAGTTGCAGCAGCAGTTCCAGAGGACAGGTGATGGTACAGGTTGATGAGCTTTCAGGTATATGACTCAGCAGGTATATCATGGTGTTATGGTTAGATTGCTTTTATACTTATTCTTATAGCATGTCTTAGCACTCAGTGTCATGATCTGGCGATCATATAGATATTTGGACCTGGTCGATATATTATATATATTACATTGTCCCTACTCAGACTTAGAAGTTCACTATTCATACTCATTGGTTTTACCGTCCTTAGGGAGAATAGAGGTGATCATTCAACCATACCTTGGCTTGCTAGTGTTGGCTCCATCATTTCATTGTCTTCATCCATCCATGACCTACCTTTTAGATTATCACCCTAACTTAATACTTGAATAGTGGCATGGAGGACTTTTCCCCACTGTAGCCTCTGTATTGGATGAGCTTCCCTGTTTATTGTGTCTCGGCTCTGAGTTGGTGACAAAACTTACCTATGGTGAGTTGGAGTTCCTTGGAATTCCCCCTAGTCACTTAAGTTGTGTTGGCTAAACCTGAAACTTTTAGTGCTGCCATGAATACAAAATCTGGAAAAATGAAATGCTATATCTTGTATGAAAAGCCCATTCATGCAATGTGTTTTTAAACACACATGAATGAAAGGCGTGCCAAATGAAAATGGCCATAAAAATAAAATATTATATCTTGTGGAAAATAAATACCTAGGTAAACAAGCTGTCCATGACACACCTAGAAGTGCTCAGGTAAACAAGTGCCTTAAAAACATACCTGCAGCAGAAAGCCTAAAAGAAAAAAAGTAAATCTATGCAATGTGTTTGTAAACACACATAGATCAAGGCTATGGAAACTTCAGGCCCAAAAAGCAATGGAACTTAAATGCTATATCTAAACAATTGCTGGCCTTATTTGTATTATGGATTGTGCGCATCTGTGAAGGTGAATAAACCCTCTTTAAACAACTCATCCATTTGTGAGACACCGCCATTCCCTGTGTTATTGCTCATTCAATATATACTATGGTGTGTATTCCCTTTCCCTTGCCAAAGTGTCACAAAGTCAAGTCAGTCAAGTCATCCCTTAGCCTAGCCAGTTAATTCAGCCTTCACCCTTCACTAGCAAATTGATCACAACTATGAAGTGAGTATGGTCCTGAAAGTCTAGTCTGAGTAATAATAATAATAATTAATGACACTATATATTTGGATGTAGATCGCCAGTTATGGTCATTATGTGTTATAATTGCTATTTGAATAAGTTGTAGAGCATGTATTAACCTTGATACTTTGCAGCAGCCTTGGATGATGGTCTGAGTTATATTTGGTCTTGGTTAGACCTAGTTTGACCATGGAGGACCATGGGACATGAGATGTTGGACCTTATGATGATATGGATAGATGATATATGGTCTATGTATACATACATGATGACTCTATGCAGCAGCTACAGGGTTATGATGATGATTCTGGGGTTACAGCAGTGTTTGTATATGTACAGCGCATTATTATTGGCCTTGATCCGGTATATTGGATATTTATTTTGATCATGCAGAGATTCATATGGTGTATAAGTACACATCTTGGATGGATTTGGACCTTCTGAGTCCAATGGGACAGTTTGTTTTCAGTTCCGGGCACTTACAGTGATGATTTAGCCTCAGTAGGCTGTCCTAGTGCAGTTTTGGTCTGTCGGAGGCCCTGTCAGAGCAGATGTGATTTTTATCCGGTTGACCTAGGGCGCTGATAATGGAGGGGGTGGTCCAGCCACTTGTTTTTACCATATTACCACCCTTCCGGACACACTGGTGCCCTCACCTTGACAGCGCCAGCACTCCAGGAGGCTGTTTGGGGCAGTTTCACGCTTCCCGAGGCATTTCAGGATTGGTAGAAATGGCTATTGAGGAAGTCGATTTGGGCTACTGAGGCAAAGTTATGGCATGGGATGATCAGTGATGATAGATCGGGACCTTCCACACCTTCTCCAGCAGTTTCAGCTTTATCAGGGCCCACATCCATCACTTATGGCACTTTCTATGGATTTCTGAGGTCTTTTGAGGACCACGACTTCACTATGGAGGCACGATTTGGTACATTCATGATTATTTTTTGGTTATTGTGCTATGGGGATTGACCAAGGAGGGATAAAATTACCCCTTGGACCCACCATAAGCCTCTTATGATATTTTGTCATCATGATTTGGTGGGATTCCCCTGTTATAGGGCGATTTTGTCCACTTACATTATATTTTATTAGTGATCCATGTATTTTATTGTTGAGCTCATCTCAACCATTGATTAGACATTTGTATCTTTTAATCTTAGCCACTCATTCAAAAAGTGGTTAGGGTTTTGGTGCCTCTCCTTATTTAAAGGAGAGAGCCTCTCATTGTAAAGGGGACTTTTGGCTCTGGATTATTGGAATAGAAAATTATTATTGCATCTATCTCCAGTGTTGTGGTGAATGTTTTTTGGTGTTCGTTCGTTGGTTCTTCCTTTGCACTGAGTTAGTGGAGATCTTGTTTGCCATATCTTTTGTACCACGATTTTGCATCTACAGGTGGAGGCCGATTTGCTTGGAGGAAGAGGTATTGGTAGGGGAAGACTCTCCCTACTTCTTCTTTGGAGCTCTTCGTTGGTAACAGGGAGTATTACTGTCCCAGGACCTTCTATTTCATGTTACTATTTGCATTTCTCTTGTATTTCTTCCATACTTGATCTTACTGATTGAATCTTCATTCCTTGGTTTGACAGGTAGAGGAAGGCGCACTGGTGGGCTAGGGCATCAAATTGGCAAGCAAATCAACAATCTCTCATTTGATCTCTGCAGGAATCTTCCTCAACATCAAGGCATCTCATCCACATCACTCAGGTATGATCTCAAGGTAAGTTCTATCTCCATGATCTATCCAATTGTCACAAACATTTAAAACCCTAATTAATCAAAACCCCATTTTTGCATTTTCTCAGATCTACTTAGATCTAGTGGGTTGTTGGGCATAATATCGAAAACCCACCTCTATAGCATCCACGGCATCCCGGATCTATAGTTTGGTGAGGATTGCCTTCCGTTTGACCCCTCTCCCACGCCAACTTAGCTTCTCCCAAGCAAGGCGCACTTCACTAGTTGAGCAAGTTGACCTAGATCTAGGTGGTGGGTGTTTGAGATTCCACTTGATTTGTCATCTACACATCAAGTAACATACACCCAGGTTGTCACTTTCCTGAAATTTACCTTGTGGGCCCCATTCCACATTTTAAGGGATTTAATCCCCATTTTGGACCACTTGGAACACTTAAACTCAGATCTACTAAGATCTAACCGTTGGATTACCACGAAATTGCAGATCCATACTCCTACCTGACCGATCTACCCGGATCTAAAGTTTGGATGCCATCCGACTTGTTTTGACCCACCTAACCCCACTTTTTTAGCCTCCTTGGGCAAAGTCCCACCACCTTGGAGAAGTGAGTTCACTCACTTCTAGGAACTGGGTACTTGAGATTTTTGGAGATTTGAAACCGGAATAATTCAAAACCTAGGTCTAGACTATCACTTTGTCAAATCTTGCCTTGGGGATTGCATTCCTTGTTTTAAGGGATTGTGGTCCACTTTGGTCAAACCTAGATCTAGACACATTCATCCATCAAGACCTCAATTGCCCACTTGTCCCAAGTCCTAGGAGTCCTAAACCACAAGTCAACCCTACTTTGACTCCACTTCCCAATTCCCAAGGCACTGGTTTCTCTCCAAGTTAATTCAACTTTCTTAGATTGTTGGATTGACTTGTGGTCTGACCTATGCATGGTGAACCAAACCCTTGAAGCTGTCATGGTCAAGCTTGTCACTTGTACTAGTTAGCCCCAATACAACCCTTAACTACCCTGCATTGGACACAGTTCCCAAGGCAGTGGATCTTCTGACATTGAACTAGTACACTAGCCCTAGATCTTACTACAAACATTATAAGTCACTCTTACATCAACCATGAACCAAAGCTATACCTATTGAACCCCTCACTTGGCTTGTGACTTCATCTTTAGGTCTAGGATAAACCATACACCTAACTTCACTTAGAAATACCCTGATTTGGTGTCTTGGTTTTGATCTCTCTTGTCGGGAGTAGATCGGGTCTCCCCCTTTGTTGTCTCGGCTAGATAACATAAAGCGAAGGTTGCCTCGACTGGCGTGACAACCATATATATTGGAGGTCGAGGTGATCGTGGTTGCACCTTTTGAGTTGCCCTTCCCTATTGCCATCCATGACTGGATCCATCCATAGGGGTAACTACATCTTAGGTGATAACAGAACCCTTGAGGGCTTTTTACAAAGGATAATGCTAGTAGTATTTGTCTTTCTTGGTTTAAGTCTTCTCTTGGATTAGATCTTCTTGAGTTTTGCTCTCCAAAAGCACCTTTTCTTCTTCAAAGTAACCTACACAAATCTCAAAAAAATCTCAACCAAGGCACCCATTAATCATTAGAAAAAGACAAAGCAATGGAACTACTTAGACTAAAATCTATAGAAGACTTTAAAAAAAAAAACTAGATTTATGAGATTTTATTTCGAAATATGCATAAATGTAAAATGGACCAGCAAACAACATAAGCCTAAAAGATGATGGGAAAGAGATCTAAAACATAAAAATTTTGATATATTTTTTGTATATAAAATCTATCTTTTGAATGAGGAAAGAAAATTCAAACAAGTGCAAGCTACATGCAATATTTCACTACCCTATATGCTCAATAAACTTTCCAAACGCAAGATCTAAACTTCTAATAGAGATCTAAGATGCAAAAATTAACTAAGACTAACAATGTAAAGCAAACTAAGATCTAACTAACACTAACTTAAGCAAATCGTTTTTTGTGTTTTTAATGTGTTTTTAGGGCCCTTTTAGAATGGAGGACAAGGGAAGTTGTTGAAGACAAAAAACGAATGGATGAGGAGAGCTTAAAGAGGAGGGACAAATGGAGTGAAAAAAAGAGGGAAAACTAGGGCCAAACAAAAGCTGAGGAGGATGGTTTTGAAGAGGAGAAAAAGAGATGGCAAGAGGAGGTTGGACGAGAGCACAAGGGAACTAATCTAGGCTTAGAACACAAAACTTCAACTTCTAGATCAAGATGGGCAAGGGGCTTCCACAAAGTATGAAGGTGGATCTTATGTAACCAGTAACCAAGAAAAAGAGAGATTGCAGATGGAGGAAGATACGAGTCTCTTTTAAAAATGTTTCTTCTCTTGAAATAAAAGAATCCTTTGGGAACCTGCAAGACAAACTTTCATTAGGTGCTAATAACCATTGGTATGCAAAGAGTAACTTGATCTCCAAGTCGTTCTCCACCTCACATGAATCTTGCAAAACAGTTACACATTAAACAAGCCAAACCGAATCGTACATTTCTAACAATTATAGAACATATACTAAATAATGAAAAGCTTGAAATAAGGAATAAGGTGAAAAAGATGTCACCAAGCAATGTGAAAGACAACCCCAAAGCTCTTGTATGGACCTCCAAAGTCAATATTTTATTCAAGAATCAAACAAATGTTACAATAACATTTTGGCAGAGTGTTCATGCTCAAAATCTCCATGAGAGAATGGCCAAAATGGCATCTCTTTATAGCAAAGACTGGCTAACTAACACCTAAGTCGAATTGGCAATGAAGGGAGCCAATGACACTAAACACTAGTTTGAATTCCAAGTCTAAATCTTAATCACCATCAAGCTTCGAGTCAATCTTCACCAAACAAGTCGAGTTCCATTGATTGAGATGAGGATGTGGCCTCCACCTAGACAAGGCGCCGCTCATCTCCTCTTTGTGAATATCACCCAACAAATAGATGAAAGCCAAGTTGTAAACTCGAGCTCCAATAGAAGATGACGTGAGCACATAGGAAACTCGTGAGCTTTGAGGTAGGTGGCTTGGAGTTTAACCAAAGCTTTGATTGGAATCTTGGTAGTTGGGAGTGGGAAGTGGCCTCCACCTAGGCAAGGCGCCCCCACTCCCATTCAATGCAACTAAAAACCTAACTCAATCACCAATAAATACTCATCCACATCACCCAATTCGAGCTTGCATGCATGGAGGGCGAATTAGTTTGGAATTAATCTCTTGTGCTGACTGTAGTTGATTGAATTTTGACTAAGATGATTGGAATCTTCATAAATGCTGAGTGCCATGTCAAATAGCCTTTTATTTTATTCTCTTTGGATTATTTAGGAGAGATTTGGATTATCTCTAAAATAATCATTTTTATTATTTTAATTAATAATTTCTCTGTAACTAGGCTTTTTGAGAAATTATTAATTATGAGGCCTAAATGACATCCGAAACTTAGGATAAACTGGTCCGGGGATCATGAATGACTTTAGGCTTAAGTCTGGAGCCTTCGATCACTGAATTCGGATCCCGGATGACTGACATATTACAAATTGAAATTTCTCTATTCAAACTATAGAGAAATTTATTAAAATTTAAAAAATAATTAAAAACCCAAAACCGGAGGACCCGGTAAAAAAATTTCGAAAATTTTTTTGAGGGTTCTAGGGACCTAGGACATGACCAACACCTATTCTAATAGTGTCTAGTAGGCTTATATACATCAGTTGGACTCTAATAACCCCCCATGGCTAAAATTTTCAAAATTAGGCATTCCAGCTTTGGAGGAAGAGGGAGAAAACCTCATCGATTATAGCTCGGCTATAGGCAAAGTATAATTGACAAGGGAAAAAAACTCCCTGGAATACCATAGTTGCTTAATCAAGTCATGGGGGACCGAGACACTCAGAATCCTACTAGCACACTTTATTACAAACCCCATGGGGCCATGGTCATGTCGACTGAAAAACAAAACTGACTAGCCAAAACTGGCCAGGCACAAATGCTGGATCATCTGATACACTGGAGTACAAACATTCATCATGTTTGTCAAATGACGGCTCTTCGGATAATCCAACTATGGTACAAATAAGTTGGTAACAGGGTGCTACAGAGGGAGTATGGGGTCCAACCACTCGTTATTACCATATTACCATGCTCCCAGACATTTTGGTGTAGTCAGTTTGGTTCCCGGGGCATTTGGCAGAGACTTACAGGAATTTTATATCTTATAGGTGATACTCTAGAGGTACAAAACGAAAGAATTGGCTACAAAGGAAATCGATTTGGGCAAATGAGGCAAGGAAATGGCATGAGGTTTGATCAAAGAGTTATTATGGTACATCCCAAATATGCAGTTGACATTCTAAAGAGATTTCAGATGCAGGATTGTAGGCCTATTAACCACACCTATGACAACCAACTGGAAGAACTTGGTAGCTTCAAAGGGTGAGTTGGTTGATCCCATGAGGTATCGTTAGCATATTGGATCCTTAATGTATCTAGTCAACACTAGGCCAGATCTAAGTTTTGTCGTCACTACTTTCATTCAATATATGGTGGAGCCCAGGGATGTGCACTGGGTGGCAACAAAACATGTGCTCAGGTATATCAGAGGTACAACAGAATATGGACTGAACTATGAGAGGAAGGGTGGAGTGCAGTTAGATGGCTTTTCAGATTCTGATTGGGCCGGTAATGGAGTAGCCAAGAAAAGAACCTCTGGGTGTTGTTTCAACTTGGGTTCGACAGTTGTGTCATGGTTTAGTAGGAAACAGAAGTTTGTGGCACTGAATTCTGCAGAGGCAAAGTATATGCTAGCTAGTCTAGCTAGTTGCGAAGCCATTTGGCTTCGCAACATTCTAGTGAGTTTATTTGATCAGCAGTTGTACCCAACTGTGATCCACAGTGATAATCAGAGTTGCATAAACCTCACTAAGAATCCAGTTTTTCACAACAGGTCTATTGTCACCTAAACTATAGTTACCCCTATGGATGTATCCACTCATGGATGGCAATAGGGAAGGGCAACACAAAAGGTGCAACCACGATCACCTCGACCTCCAATAGATGGTTGTCACGCCAGTCGAGGCAACCTTCACTTTATGTTATCTAGCCCATACAACAAAGGGGGAGACCCGATCTACTCCCGACAGGAGAGATCAAAACCAAGACACCAAATCAAGTTAATTCTAAGCGAAGTAAGGTGTATGGTTTATCCTAGACCTTAGGATGAAGTCACAAGACAAGTGAGGGGTTCAATGAATATAGCTTTGGTTCATTATTGATGTGAGAGTGACTTATGATTTGTGAAATAGGATCCAGGATTAAAGTACTTGTTCAATGTGAGAAAATCCACGGCCTTGAGAACCGTGTCCAATGCAGGGTAGTTTAGGGGTTGAATTGGGGCTAACTAGTACAAGTGACAAGCTTGATCATGATACAAGATGACATCAAAGGGTTTAGCTCACCACACTAAGGTCAAACCACAAGTTAATCCAACAATCTAGGAAAGTCGAATTGACTTGGAGAGAAACCAGTGCCTTGGGAATTGGGATAATGGAGTCAAAGTAAGGTTAACTTGTGGTTAAGGACTCCTGTTGCATGAGACAAGTGGGCAATTAAAGTCGTGATGGATGAATAGGTCTAGATCTAGGTTTGACCTAAGTGGATCACAATCCCTTAAAACAACGAATGCTATCCCCAAGGCAAGATTTGACAAGGTGACCTACTAGACCTAGGTTTTGAATTATTCCCGTTCCAAATCCACTGAAATCTCAAGTACCCACGTCCTAGAAGTGGTACAACTCCCTTCTCCAAGTTGGTGTGACTTTACCCAAGGAGGCTAAAATGTGGGATAATGGGTCAAGACAAGTCCGATGGCATCCAAACTTTAGATCCAAGTAGGTTGATCAAGAGGGAGTGTGGATCTACAATTTCAACGCAATCTGATGGTTAGATCTTACTAGATCTGAGTTTAAAGATACCAAGTGGTCAAAAGTGGGAATTAAATCCCTTAAAATGTGGAATAGGGCCCACAAGGTAGCAATCAGAAAACTGACAATGTTGGGATAGGTTATTGGATGTGTAGATCATGAATCAAGCGGGATCTCACGTACCCACATACTAGATCTAGGTCAACTCACCAAACTAGGAAGTGCGCCCTTGCTTGGAGAAGCTAAATGCGTTGGGAAGAGGGTCAAATGCAGGCCAATCCTCACCAAACTATAGATCCGGGATGCCGTGGATACTATAGAGGTGGGTTTTCAATATCTTACCCAAGAAGCCACTAGATCTTAGTAGATCCGAAAAAATGTAAAATGGGGGTTTTGAAGAAATTAGGGTTTTATCAATTTATGAGCTACGTCAATGGATTGGATCAAGATAAGAGAAACAAACCTGTGGATCTTACCTGGGTAACCTTGTAGATGCCTTGATGATGATGATCTATGCAAACCCGATCAATTTGAGAACCTTTGAGGTAGTTTTCTATGCAATCGATTTAGTCCAAGAAGCCAATGCACCCTCTCTCCTGCACAACAAACGTCAACAATATCAGATTTGATGTAATCAAGAGATAAGACTAATGCCAAAAGAGAAGTAACAGAAAGATAGCATAGATCACAATGATACTAATGATAACCCCCTGATACAAGCAAATGCCAAGAAAGTCGATTTGAAGAAAACTTGCAAAATCGTCCTTGTTGAAGTCGCCCTCCTGTAGACAAGACAATGATTTCCAAAATAGATAGATCTTACCACAAATTCCAAATGCTAAGTTGCAATAGACTTTCTAATCACCATCTAAGAACACCAGATGCAAACGAGACCACAAGAATTTCCACAAGAAAGTTTTTCTATACCAATAATCCAAGAGCCAAAGACCCCTTACAAATAAGAAGCTCTCTCCTTTAAATAGGAAGGAGAGGCATCAAAATCCTAACCACTTTTTGAATGAGTGGCTAAGATTAAAAGATACAAATGTCTAATCAATGGTTGAGATGAGCTCAACATTAAAATACATGGATCACTAATAAAATATAATATGAGTGGACAAAATTACCCTAGAAGAGGGGAATCCCACCAAATCATGATGACAAAAAATAATAAGAAGCTTATGATGGGTCCAAGGGGTAATTTTAGCCACCCTTGGTCAATCCCCATAGCACAATAATAATAAAATAGTCATCAATATACCAAATCGTGCCTCCATGGTAAAATCGTAGGCCTCAAAAGACCTCAGAAATCATCAGAAAGTACCATAAGTCATGGATACGGCCCGAATGAAGCTGAAACTGCTGGAGGAGGTGTGGAAGACATCAATCCATCATCACTGATCATCCCATGCCAAGACATTGCCCCAGTAGCCCAAATCGATTTCCTCAATAGCCATTTCTACCAATCCTGAAATGCCTCGGGAAGCGTGAAACTGCACCAAACTGCCTCTTGGAGTGCCTGCGCTGTCAAGGTGACGGCACCAGTGTGTCTGGGAGGGGGGTAATATGGTGAAAACAAGTGGCTGGACCACCCCCTCCAAGCACAGCGCCCTAGGTCAACCGGATAAAAATCACATCTGCTCTGACAGGGCCTCCGACAGACCAAAACTGCACTAGGATAGCCTACTGAGGCTCAATCATCACTGTAAATGCCCGGAACTCAAAACAAACTGTCTCATTGGACTCAGAAGGTCCAAATCCATCCAATATGTGTACTCATACACCATATGAATCTCTGCATGATCAATATATATATCCAATATACCGAAACAGGGCAAATAATAATAATCTGTAAATGATCAAATACTGCTGTAAACCAAGAATCATCATCATAACCCTGTAGCTGCTGCATAGAATCATCATGTACATGTACATAGACCATATATCATCTATCCATATCATCACAAGGTCCAACCATCTCATGTCCTCTAGTTGACCTTGGTCAAACTACGTCTAACCAAGTCAACATGACCAAATATAACTCAGACCATCATCAGAAGCTGCTGCAAAGTGTCCAAGGTTAATGCATGCTCTACAACTTATTCAAATAACAATTATAGCACAAAGTAATCATTACTGGCGATCTAAATCCAAATATATAATGTCATTAATTATTATTATTACTCAGACCAGACTTTCAAGATCATACTCACTTCATAGCTGTGATCAATTTGCTAGGGAAGGGTGAAGGCTAAAATAACTGGCTAGGCTAAGGGGTGACTTGACTGACTTAACTTTGTGACACTTTGGCAAAGGGAAAGGGAAAACACACCATAATATATACCGAATGAGCAACAACACAGGGAATGGCGGTGTCTCACAAATGGATGAGTTGTTCAAAGAGGGTTTATTCACCCTTAACAGATGCGCACAATCCATAATACAAAGAAGGCCAGCAATTGTTTTGATATAGCATTTAAGTTCCATTGCTTTTTGGGCCTGAAGTTTCCATAGCCTTGATCTATGTGTGTTTATAAACACATTGCATAGATTTACATTTATTTTAGGCTTTCTGCTGCAGGTGTGTTTTTAAGGCACTTGTTTACCTGAGCACTTCTAAGTGTGTCACGGACAGCTTGTTTACCTAGGTATTTACACTTTCAAAAGATATAACATTTTATTTTCATGGCCATTTTCATTTGGCATGCCTTTCATTCATGTGTGTTTAAAAACACATTGCATGAATGGGCTTTTCATACAAGATATAGCATTTCATTTTCCAGATTTTGTATTCATGGCAGCACTAAAAGTTTCAGGTTTAGCCAACACAACTTTAGTGACTAGGGGGAATTCCAAGGAACTCCAACTCACCATAGGTAAGTTTTGTCACCAACTCAGAGCCGAGACACAATAAACAGGGAAGCTCATCCAATACAGAGGCTACAGTGGGGGAAAGTCCTCCATGCCACTAGTCAAGTAGTAAGTCAAGTTGATAAACTAAAAGGTAGGCAATGGATGGATGAAGACAATGAATAATGGAGCCAACACTATCAAGCCAAGATATGGTGGAGTGATCACCTCTATTCTCCCTAAGGAGGGTAAAACCAATGAGTATGAATAGTGAACTTCTAAGTCTGAGTAGGGACAATATAATATATATAATACGATCAACCATGTCCACATATCTATATGATCGCCAGATCATGACACTAAGTGCTAAGACATGCTATAAGGATAAGTATAAAAGCAATATAACCATAACACAATGATATTCCGGCTGAGTCATATACCTGAATGCTCATCAACCTGTACCATCATCTGTCCTCTGAAACTGCTACTGCAACTCTGGGCACTACTGACTACTCTGTACAAATGTATAGTGGTTATATCAGTCATCTCTCTGAGTGTCCTGAGACTCAGTCATGGCATGGGGAACATATACTGTTGTCCACAATCTGATAGTGATCCAATATAGATGCTCATCTCAGCATCTCAAATGTAAGGGAACTGGCTAAATAGTGTACTGGCATCAGAAAAATAATGTATGGTAGCCCGGCTACTATATATGTGATAACAAGGTCCAAACATATAGAGACCAGATATCACTTCATTCGAGATCATGTTTAGAGGGGAGAAGATGAGCTTCAGTATGTACCTACAAATGAGCAGGTAGCACACATTCTCACAAAGTCTCTGATGAAGAGCAAGTTTGTTTACTTTAGGGAAAAGATGGGAGTGGTTCAGAACAATCTTCTCGTTAAGCAGTACTGTTGAAAAGTTAGCTAGGAAAGTGTCCTTCATGTTCAGATGCCTAGCATGGAGGTGCATTTTCAATATAGGCATCAAGATGGGCTAAAGGGTGAGATGCACTCTACCAAGTATCATGAATCCAGCGATGCATGCAGACCTTTCAGGGTGATTTGCCTTACGCATGCAATATTTTGCATGCAACCTTTTTAATTAAACAACATGCAAAAGTGGGATTTTTGCATGTACTCATATTAGGGTTTCAAAAACCCTAATCAGTCAATGAGTTAGTATAAGGAGGCAAGGGGTCACCGGAAAAGGTTAATCAGTATTTTTCATCAGAGATAAATGAGAGAGGGAGGAGGGCGCATTCTCTGCATGCACAGGAGGGGCGCACTCATCTGAGCTAGATTGAGGGCATCTTCCTGACAGAGAGAGGGTGCATATTTTCTATAGTGACGAGAGAGGCTACATCACCCAGTGTGTGAGAGATATCTTGGGAGATTCCTTCAGAGACTAATGAGCAGCACAGAGAGGGGTGCATTCCTGAGAGAGGGGTGCATTCTTTGAGGAGAAGAGATCAGATCTGAGACAGATCTAATGTGCTTGTCGAGTATCCTTCAGGGAGTATGAGACTGCTTCAGTATTTGACAGGATTCCGGAGCCAAGGGATCAGAGACTTGACCATTCAGAGAGGGGCGACTTCAGAGCAGTGGAGGGGCGCACTTCATACTAAGAGGTTGCAGCATTTATTCCGTGGTTGAGCAGATCAAAGCAAAGACAATTAGAGATCTTCTTCCAGAGATTGGTTGAAGTTGAGATCAGAGAATAGTCAGTACAGAGCAATTGGTTGACATCCCCAGAGTAGCAGTTGCAGCTGCATGCAGATCTAGGGCTTGTCCCTTCAGGTTTCTTTACCTTATATTTATGATTGTACTTATTCTATTATATGCTCTAGCTCGAGAAAGAAGAAAGCCCTCAGCAGTTGGTTTCCCCATTGGGGTTTCCAGGATACATTGGTGTTCATTGTGTGATTGCTTCAGTTGTCGTTGAAAAGTATATTCCATGTGGCTTGTTCTTTAAGTTTATTGCTTTTCATTATTACTTCTCTGGCTTTGAGAAGTGGGTTTGCTTTGCATGAGGCTTGCGGTGAACAGGCCAAGTTGGGATTGAGCTTTCCAAAGCAAGTAGTGACCTCTGGAAAATTATCACTATGAGGCAAGCACAACCAATTGGTATGTACATGCATCTCTTTTGAACTTCTTTATGTCATAGATCCGATTACTTGGGTTTTAGGGTTCATGCAATCATAGTTTTGTTCATGCAACTATATTATCTTTGAGTTTTGGGTACCAAGACATCAAACAAACAACAACTCCATAAACCCTACAGAAGAGCAGAAAATATCAGTTTGGGATATTACATTGACATGGTAGAAAATATCTTGATTTTTCGGTGTTTTTGGTTTGGGAGAATATTTTATTTGAAGAAACCTTGTCATATTTTTGGTATGACCTACTTAGTTACAAATTTTAGGCTCCACAATTTCTGAGCTTCACAAAATCCAGGATCAAAAAATTTCAGCCTCCACAAACTCCCACTTCCACAATTTTCTGCCCCCACGAATTCTGACCTCCACAAATTCCGGTGGTGATTTTGTGACGTATTTGTCACATTAGTATTGCACTAGGATTGGCTCTAATATCAATGTTATAAATGTTAAGTTTATAATCTGAATAATGCTGAATGATGAATAATGATTTACATGAACGAGGGTGATGGCTATATATGCCCGACGCCACACTTCACATATATTCATGACTTTACGACTGTACCTTTAACTAATTACATTAGCTTTACCTTATACCCTAAATTCCTATGTTGCTATATCTATATATGTTATTATATTCATAACAGCCTTAGCTTGGTGGGCTAGATCGAGTGGTTGAGTGCTGTGAGCTGCAAGTAGGAGTTTGCAGGGTAAGTCCCCAAGCTGGCTATCTATGTGAATGTTGAGGGTCTCACTCGATGTCCCCGCTAGGTTAGGTTGCCAAAACTGCCACCGAATGGTTTACCCCAGGGACCATTTTCAAAATGAAGGGAAGTGGTCAGAGGGTTTCCCATGATGTGTATTCCATTGAAAAAATATTCATAACATCCTTGCAGCACCTAGACCCACAAGCTATTCACATCTCCAAGCTTTTTCCGCAGCAATTTGCCTATCCTACAATTCAACCTTGTGACATTCCAACAATATGCAATGTACCACCAGCATTGATCCTGGCTTTTCACTAATAGCGCACTGTATAATTCCACCAACAATATGATTTTTGATAAATAAATGAAGCACAATTAGTTTTCTACAACAGATACTATCTTTAGGAAATTCTAAATTCCAATCTTTTTCAAAGTGAAGGATCCATAAATGTCTTCGTGCAACTAAACCTAAAAAATGTTTATATCTAGATTCTATATTCTGTTTAATCTAATCCTCCATATTTGCAATATTCAGTATTCATCATATAATGTATCACATTAATTATTATTTTGATTCATGTTGTTTTCTATGTCTACATAGTTTTGAAACCCCTAATCTTGATAAATAACCAAATTTGAGAACTTTTAAACTTTGTTTCTCTTATAACCAATCTGCAACCAATATCTATACCAAAAGATTGTTTTTTCTAGGTTTGTTTTCTACTACACTCTACTACATCCAGATATAAGGAACTTTCAAAAGGTGCATCCAATAGAAAATGAAAGACTTGCATAAACAGAAGTCTCAAACGAGATAAACAACTTTCAAGGAAACAGAATATATCAAAGGAATCTTACATAGAATGTATAGGCTTGTAAAAATGTATGTGACAATCATAAAAAATACCCCATGGTGATGATCTTGAAAATTTTAATGTTAACATTTTGCTCAATTGATCAGTTGCGGTAGAAGAATAAGGATGCTTGATGTTTTGGAAGATCTGCCAAAAATATAGTCTCCTCTTCAGAATAAATAAACATAAACACAAAAACATAACTTTTTATCATGACAACAACAAGTGAAGTAATAAAAAAAGCACTTCGAAGCTAGGGAATAAAGGAGAACCTGGACAAGATCTTCTGTTTCTATAGGGTCAAACCATGGGTCTCCAAACTCATCCACTGATTTTTCAATTGTTTTTCTTCCAGAATTACTCAAATGAAGATAGTGTCTACATCAAATCCCATAATTCATGTCATAAACTTGGTATTCATGTTCAAACTGCTAACCCCCATTTCCATAATCAATATACAACTTATTCAACTTAACTACCATTCATTTAAATAAAGCAATTCCTAATGTAAACAAGTCAACAAAGACTTATTTCATAACAAGTTGCTTTGTTCAAACTTGTAACTTGTGGTGCAAACCTTGGTAGGATTGGTAGAAGCTCCTTTCCTTCAATCACTAAAAGAAGCCATGAGATATGAATGACATCAAAATTGGAGGATACTGCTACATTGTATTGAACACCTGCATTGTCAAATTTAACTACTCTTAGGATTTTCAACCCTTGAACAATTTCTAAAACAAATAAAAATGTGAATATAAGAATTATACATAAAAAAAAAACATTGAAGAGTAAACCTAGACAACTTTTTACTACATCTTGGGTGAAAAAAAGGTAATTAATTATGTTCTATATAATGTTCTTCAACTAGAATTCTCACGAAATGATAGTAATGTTCTAAAAGACCCTATCCTTGCTTTCAGATTTCCCTCCACAATTATCACTCCAAAAGTTTCCCATGCTACATGTAACCAGCTATGTTGTACTTAGATGGTTTCAAGTGAGCCTGTAAAGATAGAACACGTTTACTTGTTCAAGTTTAGAAGATCAGAAGTCCTAGTAGGCCACCTTGGCCCTTTTTAATAAAAAAATCACATGTATATGCCCTACGGGGAATTGTAATAAAGTGTCATAGCATGATGGCTTTGTAAAAGACTTGGCTTCCCTAGACTTAGGCATCAATCCAGGTATTCCAAGGTGTTTTCTCCCTTGTCAATTATACATTGTTTTTCAACAAGGTATAATTTTTGAGTTTTTCACCTTACTCTTCCAATGTTATAATATTCATCTTGGTCCCTAGGCCTTAGGAGGTTATTAAAGTCCAAGTGTCAATGTTTATTACCATGCTAGGCATTAATATTGATTTGTATGGGCATGTGCTAGGTCCCTCTAAGTTTTTTTCATGTTTCGTAAAAAAAAAAAAAAAGTACACTAGGCTATTTTTTAATAGTTTAATTGAAAAAATCAAAAATGTTATAAAAGTGTGGTTAGGAGGTGAAATTCACCATGGGAGTGCTCATTTTCTATCCCGAAGCACCCACAAAACCCCTGAACCCACTTTTCTAAGTATTTGAGTGATTATTTATCACTCAAATCTATTCTCTCAAAACATCAAAAAATTGAATAATAGAAAAATCATAAATAATGAGAGAAAATCAAGTTCCTAATTTGATCGAATCTTGTCTCAATCAAGATCAAAGTTAACTAAAGATCAAATTGGAGGTGATTGAGGATCAAATCAATCATGATCGAGCTTGATTGGCAATCAAATCAAGGAGGGCGAGTTTCTCCTCAATAAGGGGGGCGCATATCTCCTTAAGATGGGTGAATCTCATGATGTGGGCATCTTGCATTGGATGGGAGTGGTTTCCAAGGAGAACGGGTGCACCTCTTGTTGAGGTAGCTCCCACCTCATCACCTAAACTCCCTCTGATTCCTCAATCAACTCGTTCAATCCCCTTTTTCTCTCATGTGATGTGCCCTTGCTCTCTCTTGAGCTCATGTGCCCCCCCTCTCTCTGGATTTATCTTTAAAAGCAAGGCTCTTGCTCCATTGTAAACTAGTTGGAGTTGTTTGGAGAAGAGCTTGCCATTGTAATAGTGTTCTCATTCTTTAGTTGTCAGAATAAAGGTTAATCTTTGGAGGCTACATGGCACCATGCTCTATTGTTGAATGGTCATTGTTGCATTTGCTTGAGGTAACATGTATCTTTAGTTATTTTTGCTTACTTGTTTTGTGAGTTTGGCCTTGAAAGGAATCAAAGGATTGGTACCAATTGATAGGAAAGGATCAAGTAATAAGTTTATTGCAAGACTCTTTTATTCATGCATATTTAAAGATCTAATGTAGCATTGTTCAATAAGATTTTTAACATGCTTTCTTGATTTCTTTATGTGTATGTTACCAGATCTCACAAATTCTTTGCCAAGCTTCTAATTAGTTACAAGTTACCAAGCGTGGAGAAGGATTGGAACAAGTTTGTTCTTTTTATCTCTAGGGATTCACTCAGCATAGTCCACAAGCTTGCCACCGGAAGTCTCTTTAGTCAAATCTTTTCGGCACCAAGTCTTTTCTCTTTCTTTCCCTCTTCTTAAATTCAAAGAAAATTTACTCGGTTACTTGTTCTCGTATTAATGCTTATTTCTTATATCTACATATTGCAAAGTTAAATCTTACTTTAGATCTAGTCAATAAGTAGTTTTTGCTTAGATATCAATACTTTCAAGTACTATTCAATTAGATCTAGCATAGAAACTATTTGGTTTTGCAAGTTCCTTCAAAGTAAATTTTTAGCTTGCTAATTAAGTAGTTTCCTTTGAGTAAAATAATTTAAATCTAGCATCTAAGTGTTTCATTGGCTTCCTTTTGAAGGTTGTCCAAGACCCTAAGAAAGTTGGTTTCATAAGCCAACTTCTCTTATTACTTGTTTCCTTAGATCTAGTATTAACATAGCAAATTTTTAGGAATTTTATTAGCTTGCCCAAGTCACTTTTAAAGTGATTTTGGGCACTTTTTACCACTAATTTGTTTGCTGGTTTTTGTACTTTCTTAGCAGGTTTAGAGTCTTTTTCAGCGCATTTTCAATAGACCAAGACATCTAGGACCGCCTTGATCCATCTGTCAACCCCTCAGCTTTAGTCTTTCCAAGCATTGTAACTTCTTTTCTGCAAATCTATAAGGAGAAAGAGGATTTCTTTAGCCTTTTGTTGTAAATCATAATAAGTAAAAAAGAGCAAGTGGGCTACACAGTGCCCACACCCCAACCCCCTGGGGCAGTTTGCAACTTTTGTGGTGTGCTGGTTTTTGTCTATTTTTTACTTTCCTTTGTTTCAGCAAGTTAGAATTAACTTAAGTAGTTTTAAAATTTATTGTTTGTTGGTTCTGTTTCAACGGTGGACTACAAAATTTACTCAGGACGTAAGAACATTTTTTACTCTTTTGTGTAGACCGTATACTTTGATTATTGTAAATTTTCCAATTATGTTTTGCAAAGTAAACGAGTACTAACGATGGTTATCTGGATTAACTTAGATGGTTATCATTTCAATCCTTAATTAAAAGCATATCCATCTATTTGTCTCACTCTCTCCCTGCGCTTTAAACGACATACATCTTGGTAGAAGAGTTTAAAAGTCTACCTGGCGACTCCTAATCGTGACTCTGTTGAGGAGCGAGCTCATAGTCATCCTTACAACACTAGAAGTAAATCAAATCCAAATCAATTGGAAGGAACCCCACTTACTTATCACAGAAGAGATCCTAAAGCCCAATCATCTAATTTCTTTTCGAAAATTGTTAACTCAAATTCTCCAAACCATATCTTGGGATCTCCTTTGTTCAATTCGGTTCCTCCTTCATCTCCTAATCCTAATCTTAACGTAGCTCCAGTTAATCCAATGGTTGGACTTAATCAATCTTCCTCTAGAAACAATACTCAAAACAATCCTCCCGTCACTCATGCTTTTAAAAACAAGGCTAGAGCCTCTCCCTTAGACTTTTCCCAAGTCGTAGGTGCCCCCCATGATATGCCAAACAAGTACTTTGAAAATATCCCAAAGTTCAATGGGAACTGTGTGACCTCCATTGAGGACCACATAGAAAATGTCTGGGCTCACATGGAAGCTTATGGGGTTGAAGAAGATGTGTTTATGAGGGGTCTCTTCGCATCCTTGAAGGGTGATGCTCGCAAGTGGTTTGACCATTTGCTTGCATCATCAATCAATGGATATGATGTATTCACCGAGAAACTCAAGCATGAGTGGTTAGTCAACTTAGATGGGCGTTTCCTTTTGAACCAACTTTTCGAAATCAAGAAGAAAGAAAACAAGTTTGTCCATGAGTTTAACCTTCGCTTTGACAAGATAGTGGCCAACATTCCTTCCAACATTAGGACTCCTGAGCAAGGCATCTTAATTCATTACCTGAATGCTTATGAGGGTTACCTTGGCTACCATTTAAAAGATAAAGACCCTAGTAACTTAAAGATGGCACAAGACCATGCTAGAAAGGTTGAAGCAAATGCTACTTCCATGGGGAAGCAAATTTTCTTTGACCTATTCAGTGCCTCTTCTTCTAGATCTGAGCCTAAGTTTAAGAAGGGGAAAGAGCCTAGTAAAGATCCCAATGAGATGATGGAGAGCATGCATGAAATGATGAAGAATCTAACTCTCTTGACTAGGGATCTAGCTAAGAGCAAAGAGGTGGAAAGGTATAGGAAGCCTTATGGCCCTAAGCCTTATTGGAACCAACAAAAGAAACCTAATGAAGGTGATAAAGAAATCCTATGAGCCAAGCTTCACCTGAAACTCCTGTCATAAACTGGTTTGAAGAGTGAAGGTTGGAAGATCCCGAGTATCCCACCCACAGTGATGGTACTCTTGATTCAACAAAGAACATTAATTGGGTTGACAACTTAGAATTTGACAAGGACTTTGGGAGAATTCTAGTTGATCATGAGGAAGAGCCCAGTCCTAGTTCTCCCATCTATGCTACTGAACAAGCCAGTAGTAGTTGTCAAGCTCCTTTTAGAACCTATTAACGAAGAAATGATGGCCAAAAGCCTACACCTTTCAGTGAAAAGAAAAGTAGTGAACGGCCTAGTCCAGTGAGTGAGCCAATTCCTCTTCCTGAGTATGACCTGGATATCAACATTGAAAGAGAATTGGACAAGGTTATGCACAACATCCCACTCGCTGAGTTAATGAAAATCCCGTCAATAAAAGAGCAAGTGGTAGAGTTTTTCGAGAATATCCCTGAGACTGCCACAAGCAATGGTGAAGGTTCATCTTTTCAAAACTTAGCACCTAGTGCTTTGGTTGATGAAGAGGAGGACCCTCCCATTAACATCCAAACTTCCTTATACGAGAGAAAGAATGGTGGTCACCAACCTTTTTATCTTACACTTCGCATTGGTGATACCCTTCTTCATAACTGCATGTTGGATTCTGGTGCCTCCATGAATGTGATTGCTTTGCAAGTCATGGAAGCTATGGGATTAAAAATAACTAGGCCCTATGGAAACGTTTGCGGGATTGACTCTAGACAAGTTCAAGTCTTTGGCTTGATTAAAAACTTGAGAACTGGCCTGTTTTCATGCCCCGACATATCCATGCTAATGGACATAGTAGTCATACATCTCCCTCCAGCCTATGGAATGCTCCTTTGTAGGAAGTGGTCTGCTAGGCTAGGGGGACATCTTCAGATGGATTTATCATATGCTACTATCCCCAACTCTGATGGGTCATTGTTTAGGGTATATCAGGAGCCATTTTACGATGGTCATCTTGAAAGTTATGAGGATTGTAATGTTCCGTTTTGGGTAAAACTGGAACAAGGGACATGCAAAGCATGTGAGCCCTAGCTCAAGAGCATGCAAAAGTAAGATGCATGCAAGCATGCATGCATGCAAAAGTGAAATGCATGCAATCATGCAGGCATGCAACTCAACGAAGATATAGAAGAGAAAAGTGACCTAGGTATAGGGCATGCAATGTCAGGGCTATAAAAGAAAAATAAAGTGAGTTACTCAGTATCTATTGTTATTGTTGATTGAGAATTGGTTTGGAGAGATCTGAGAGCCATAGGGTTTTAAGGCACACTACCCTAGCCAACAAGTTGGGTTCGATGTTGAAATCTATACATCCTAGTCAACTTCAAGAGGATAGATCACCCCGATCTATCAGCGTGCTTCAAGGAAGATAAAGATTGTGAGTTCTTTAGGGTTATGAGATGTGAACAATGCATGAACAGTGCCGTGAATAGTAACATGAACAGCATTGCTACAGTGCACAAACAATGTTTTTAGTGCTGTGAATAGTAACGTGAACAGTGCGTGAACAGTGCCGTGAATAGTACATGAACATTGCCGTGAATAGTATGTGAACAGTGCTGCTACAGTGCGTGAACAGTGTTTGACAGTTGGATTCCTGTGTAAAAAGCAGAGTTCCATCAATTTGGAGCATCTTTCTCTCTTGAGCAACATTAAGACAGAACTAAACCAGCAGTAAAGTGAAAGTTAAAGATCAGATTTGAGTTCTTGAAGCTGGGTGACCAACTCAACAAAGAAAAAAGGCATCTTAGTATTCTCTGGGAAGATTGGTGAAAAATACCTTTCAAGGAGGGCGTATTCATTCTTGCTACCAGAACTAGAGGACATCCCTTTCCTTCACGGGCTGCATATTATCACATCTGGGCGTGATCCTTTACAGTTGGGTGTGTACCCAATATCTGGGCGTTAATTCCATTCTCAATATTCAAAGAATGCATTAAAGATGCTACAGATATCCTCCAATCAGCCATCTTGATATTACAACTATCTACCATCACTCATAATACACAGATCTGGTATTATCCAAGCTGCTACAGCCATCTCCCATTTAGTAGCTTCACTGCTACAGCATTATTATGTGACAAGTAAATATCAGTGTGGAATAGTGAGGTGAGCAAGGTATGTGTGCATTCAATTGGACATGTTTAAGTTGAGAGTGTGGCCATGGGAAGGTCGAGATCATTCTTAGAAGGCATTTAGAGCAAGAGAAGGCGAGTATATCAGCACTGTGGACTGCATGCACTAAAAGCGGACATGAATTATCCATTAGCATTCTGAATCCTTCAGCAGAATTGCACATCTCAGCCATATTCCATGCACATCCAAAGAGACCATTATTGCTGCTATAACCATCTTTCTCTAAGTGAAATCACTGCTAACAGGTCAGATTTATAAATTCTCTGTGGACTGATATTTTATTAATAGTGAAGGGATTACCATGGTTTATTGTTAAAGAAAACTTTATTATATTCTGGGGCTTCCAAATAGGAAATTATCAACTCTGCTATATTGTATTGTTAAATAATCCATGCCATTAAGTTGGGTTAAAAAGTAATACCTCACTAAACCAGTCAGTTACTTCAGACTAGCCAATACCAAAGCATGCAAGAATAGATTTCAGTGACTGGAATCTTACAAGGATGGTGTAAGGAACACGTTTGGTGAGGGTGAGTTATTACGTGAGGGAATCTTTATGGTCATGGGTGGCCGTGAAGAGTATCCTAGTACAGAGAGAGAAGATATTTGGAGATCATTTGGAGATGATAGTTCTTTTGAGGAAGAAAGGGAAAGAGCTATTGTTGTTAGAGAAATGAACCTTGAGTCACTTCGAGGTGAAGTATCGGAAGAACTTAGGGCTTTGAACCAGCCTAGTAATGAGGAGCCACACATTGAACAACCTGAGGCCATCATTCAGCTAAATACCTCTGAGGCTAACTTTGAACAAACAAGAAGGGGTGAGTATATACCTAGAATGGTCAATGAATGGCTTTTTCTGGTTGACCTCAACATGGAAAGGGGAAGACAAGGCTTACCTCACATCACTCCTTGGGCAAATAACAATGAAGGAACACATCCTTCCCCTGGTAAGGGGAATGATGACGACCCAACTAATTATAATTTTTCTGATGTTCCTGATCATTTGTCCCATTTGTCCTTGGAAGATGGGGTTTTGAGGCAAGTGAATGACAACTCCATGAGTTAGCAGGAGCATGCATTAATCCATGATGCCCCTGGAGAGGACTTTTCTTTGAATAATTTAGTTGTTTTTTAGGAAGAGCCTAGTGGGCCAAGTTTGTCTTCATCTTATCCTAGCATCCCCAGTTTCCTTTTTCCCCGTGACTTACCTATTGGTGAAGACGGTATGAACTCCACAATTTCATTCCACATTGTTTAAGATTTAATATGCTAAGACAGAAAATAGCAGCATTGCATTCCATTTCACAATAATAGCATATACAGGATCACTGAAGAAACAACAAGTACAACATAAACACAAGAGACACAAATTTATCCTGGGAAACCCTCATGGGGTAGAAAACCCAGTAAAGCTTCCTCAATATAGATGACCAGCAATATACAAAGATGTAACCCTGAGCATAAGCTCCTCCTTCTCCATAGCAGACCTCTCCTCCACAAGTGTGCCACTCTCAAGTGAGTGAGTGTGTGTGAAATGAGGAATACACCTCCTCTATTTATACACTACTCCGACTTGTCTTTTACACAAATCATGTAGGCTCATATTTAACCAATGGGTTAAATACCCCACTACAACTAACTGGGCCGACCCCTCTAGGGTGGTCTAATAATCCTTTGACCCACATAACACATACAGGGCCGACCCCTACTAGGGAAGTCTAATAACCCAAGTTACCACATTCCGACGGAGGAATAAACATCTCCGGATATACAATAAGATCTTCAAGGAGGAATGAAACATCTCCAGAATAATAAAGTACAAATATAATATTCTTTGAAGTTACAATATCTCAACACTCCCCCTTAACGAGAAGGATATTATAACAGCATTTGCACGAGCAAGGAGTCATCAACATCATACATGATACATCTATAAATCATTGGAAGCTTTCTCAACATCATCAGTAACTCAAGTAGTTACTGGAACATCAAAATCTTCAGTACTGAGTCTTTATCTTCTGCAGCACTCGAACAACTATAACAACATCAACATCTGGATCCTCACGATCATCAACATCGTCATCATACGATCATCAGCATCGGGACGATCTCGATCTACAGCATCTGGATCATCACGATCTACAGCATCTGGATCATCTCGATCTACAACATCTGGATCATCTCGATCTACAGCATCTGGATCATCACGATCTACAGCATCTGGATCATCTCGATCTACAGCATCTGGATCATCTCGATCTACAGTATCTGGATCATCTGTATTAGTATCCACACCAATACATCTATCATCAAAAGCATGTATTCTCACTAATACATCTATCATCAATAGCATGTATTCTTACTAATACATCTATCATCAATACATAGCAGCATACCCTGCAACACACATGATCCAATTATGGGATGGTCAATCCCTCTCACTTTAAGACATAGGTCCAAGGATGATACAATCCTGATCCACTTACGGGATAATCAATCCCTCTCAATTTAAGACATCTCTCATGTCTATGGACGATGCAATCCAGATCAACTTACAGGATGATCAATCCTTGTCCTTTTAAGACACCTCACCATGTCTAGGGATGATGCAATCCCAAATCAACTTACAGGATGATTAGTCCTTATCACTTTAAGACACCTCACCATGTCTAGGGACGATGCAATCCCAATCTACTTACAGGATGATTAGTCCTTATCACTTTAAGACACCTCACCATGTCTAGGGACGATGCAATCCCAATCTACTTACAGGATGATTAGTCCTTATCACTTTAAGACACCTCACCATGTCTAGGGACGATGCAATCCCAATCTACTTACAGGATGATTAGTCCTTTTCACTTTAAGACACCTTACCATGTCTAGGGACGATGCAATCCCAATCTACTTACAGGATGATTAGTCCTTATCACTTTAAGACACCTCACCATGTCTAGGGACGATGCAATCCCAATCTACTTACAGCATTATTAGTCCTTATCACTTTAAGACACCTCACCATGTCTAGGGACGATGCAATCCCAATCTACTTACAGGATGATTAGTCCTTATCACTTTAAGACACCTCACCATGTCTAGGGACGATGCAATCCCAATCTACTTACAGCATTATTAGTCCTTATCACTTTAAGACACCTCACCATGTCTAGGGACGATGCAATCCCAATCTACTTACAGGATGATTAGTCCTTATCACTTTAAGACACCTCACCATGTCTAGGGACGATGCAATCCCAATCTACTTACAGGATGATTAGTCCTTATCACTTTAAGACAAGTCTCATGTCTAGGGACGATGCAATCCCGTCACGTACATTTTGAACCGAGGTCCAGGGACGATGCAGTCCTGTCTTCAATTCTCGGAGACATCAGTCTACGGATCAATTCTGGGACCAAAGTCCGGGGAAGATACAATCCCCTACCTGTTCATTCAGGACTTCATTCTCGAAGACATACGTCTACGGCTCTCTTTAGGACTGAAGTACAGGGATGATCCAATCCCCTCATGTCCACCAAGGACTTCATTCTCGAAGACATACGTCTACGACTCTCTTTAGGACTGAAGTCCAAGGATGATCCAATCCCCTCATGTCCACCAAGGACTTCATTCTCGAAGACATACGTCTACGGCTCTCTTTAGGACTGAAGTCCAGGGATGATCCAATCCCCTCATGTCCACCAAGGACTTCATTCTCGAAGACATACGTCTACGGCTCTCTTTTAGAACATGTGTTCAAGGATGATGCAATCCCCTTGTCACCTTAGACCCTGTCTAAGGACCATCAACCAACCTCTCTGTCGACATCACCAATATAGGTATCCACATCATCGACCTCACTGTCGATGCGGGCAATCTCATCATAAGTGATCACATCGCTCCCCCTTTCGAGGAGGGTCCTTCTGAACTATTTTAAGTTTGTCTCGGAAAACTTTACTTGAGGTAGAGGTTTGGTTAGTACATCGGTAACTTGTTACAAATTCAAACTTTAATTCCTTTCTGCGCCATTCTGATTCTTTCTTTTCATGATCTGTTTCTCATTCCTTGTCAGAAAGAGATCATCGTCATACAATAATGGTATGATAGGTTCATCATCCACAACCTTAAGGTAAAGGTTAGGAACAACTTTACTTTTGGTAAAGCCCAAGCTTATCAAGAAACTGTCAATTCTCCCTTTTTGACTAAACATCATTCACACTCTGCATTGAATGATCTTCTGCATATCTATCTGTGCCATCTCTCGTTAGATGGGTCTACTGATATGAGCCTCAATATCATTCGAACTTTGTGGTGAGTTCCTTCTTGCATCCATGTCATCTGTGTATAGAAACCATATTCAACCTTGTAGCAAAGGTTGAGATCCACATCACCCATGGTGATCATTAAGTTCATCAATTGATTATCGATCCTAGGTACCCGTACAGAACCTGATTCACACTTCTTCTTTAATTACACCATTAAGAGAATGGTCTTATCTAGCCACTTGGAGCAAACATCTCATCATGATTCTCTTCATCTTTCTAAGAGAATCTTCTAGCCACAAGCCTTCTATAGTGTGTTTGATTTGTAAATCTTTTTGTTGAACATCCATCGCTTGTTCAGTGTTCATCATTCATCATGATCTTTCCTACAAATCAAAATTAAGTACATGATTAGTAATACTTCATAATCATCAAATCATATTGACATGATAACCTATTATGCATACAAATATCATTTACATAGTTATGCAACTATTTTGACCAATACTTTGGCACAACACTTTCCCATATCCTGTATGCATACAGTGGCTATCTAGATGCCTTCCATCTCTACCAGAACACACTATCGAGAGTGTGCACAGCTCTCAGCATGTCAACAAAGAGGTTTCATTCAAGACAAGCAACAATGGAATGTTTGTCCAACTTACCAATCATATGCATATTAGTAATATACTGTTCAATGCTCTATGAATGTTTACACTCAGCATGATATATTCTAGGAATACAAATATGCATACAAGCAATATCATTTACTATTTCAAATAACAACTCAAATACTTATCTTTTATGTTTGTGTGGTTGCCTCCCGCTCGATCTTCTATATGTCTTTTGAACTTCTATTCATTCCGTACCACTGTGCATGCTTAAGTGTGCACTAGTGTCATCCTCATGATCTCATACACAAACATACATTCATTAGTATATTCTCAATATTATCAAAACATTCTAATTCTAAATAATCTTGAATATGTATAGTCATGATCATTAGTATTCAGGTTTTCAAGGAAGTCTTCTTTTACTCATGCATATTCTTGTTTGATCATAGTACTCTTCTGGTTAATTAAATCATCAAGATAAGAGACATAATATGCATAAACCCTTTATTACTAACTTTATGAATAAGCATAACCAATCATACCAAGTATACTTATATAACGGATCCTAACACAAGGTAAAATTCTAACTTGACATAGGAAAACATACCTGGATTAGTATACCTGCTTAGTTATGTACAACATACCCAAACAATCTCTTCAATGATTTAGAGATCCTGAGCTAGAACCTGCATGTCTCATAGGTTAAGCATAATATAACGAAGTCATACATACCTCATAAGTAGAACAAAGATTATGGATGAGTCTTTGTCTTCATGTTGTCATGGTCATGGAACTTGATTTGTCTTTTGTGATGTACCTGTATCTTGTTAGCAGACAACATCAACCTCACACAACACCATAATGCATTAGTACAATCATATAGCCCTAATCAATGAATGTCTTCTATCATTCACATGCATTCATACTGTTACTAGGGTGATAAGACAATTCTAACATTAATCAAGATTGTACTAATAAATAATATGAAGACAAACACATTATGAACTTAATCAAGAATCAGATTTCAAGACATACCTGAACCTCCTTAAGTCATACCTGTCGAGACTTCTTGTAGTCTTCTTATGTAAGGCCTTAGCCTCAACTCCCCCTGAAACTTGATCTGGAGCTTGATTAGGGTTTGCTAGAAAAACCCTAAAAATTCAATCTTTGCCTTTCACACTTCCGAATGGATGGAAGGATGTGTCTTGCTAGCATACTTCAATTTTGAAATCTCCAAAATTTGACCCCTCAAAATTGCCGTCGAAACTTCTGGATCTTCTGGACAGGAACCCGAACTAGGGTTTGATGAAGCACACCCTTCTGTCCAATCAAAAGGTTCGATCCAAGGTTCTAAACTCTTATTTTTCTAAGGAGCTTTCAGCCGTGGTTACAAACTTCAAAAAATTCCAACTTTTGCTAAAGCCCTAATTTTCAATCTTTCCAATCAAAATCCCGAACTGGGGTTTGATCAAGCTCGGTCTTCTACCCAACCAAAAAATTCGATCTTGGTCTCTAAATTTCAATTTTCTTGAGTAACATTCAGCCATGGATTCTGATTCCAAAAATTCTAACTTTCTCCGAAACCCTAAATTCCGGAAGCCATGAATGAAGGTGCTCCAAAAATAATTCTATTTTGACATAAATATGTACCTGATTGTTTTTGTTGTAACTCCGAACTTTTCGCTCCACAGGGTCTGAAAACTTTTTCTGTGGTAGCCTGACCTGTCATCTTCCCATCCCGACAGGTCTGACCTCAATTGGATTTTCTGAGAGAGAGTTATGCCAAGTGTCGCAACGTGACCTGTTTACGGGATAAAACAAGAGAGCGAACTTGTACGACGTGCCACGTGTCACTGGTTCAACTTCGGCCTCTAAAAAATCCTCCTGAGATAGTACAGTCTGTGTACTACCTGTCACTTTTTACGAAATTGCATTTGGAGCTTCCTAGCCCAAGTTATGCCAAGTGTCGCAACGTGACCTGTTTATGGGATAAAAAAGGAGAGCGAACTTGTACGGCGTGCCACGTGTCATTAGTTCAACTTCATCCTCTGAAAAAGTTTCCTGAGATAGTACAGTCTGTGTACTACCTGTCACTTTTTACGAAATTTCATTTGGAGCTTCCTAGCCCAAGTTATGACCTTTTTTCCTAGGTCACCTGATTTTGACTGAGATCTGGAAGAGGCAGAAAACCTAACTTGTACTAATCATAACTCACAAATTACAACGAATCTGAGGGTTCCCTTTGGACACAAGGTACCTGGGGATGTTATCTACGACCTGTAAACTTTTCAGATCCCGAACCTTCGCATAAATGGATTTATAACGAAAGTTCCACGATGACTGGATTTATAACGAAAGTGTCCTTTGATTCCTTTGGCATACTCACGGGTTCCTTTGGTTTTCGAAGTCTAGGGTCAGATCTGGAAGTGGATGGGGTAAATTGATCGAAAACGTTTTGTTTACCCATGGATGCTACATTTTGCTCAGCCATCTTGGCATTTGATTGAGCGGTCTTTAAGTCATTTGGGTTTTTATCCTTTAGCTGATAACCAACCCATCCCTCAAAAGCATTTAAGTAGTGAATAACAACTGCTTGGTCTTTTGGTCTAATTTCTTCAGGGATAACAGCTACAGTTTTGTCGAATCTTATGTTAAACTCATGGACTGTTTCATTTTCTCTTTTCTTAATGTCAAAAAGTTGATGTAAGAGAAATTTCCCATCTAACTTTCGGGACCACTCACCATTTAGCTTGTTGACAAAGTTATCATACCCATCAATGGATGAGGTAGGCAACCTGTCAAACCACTTCCTAACATCTCCTTCTAAAGATGCCAGGAGACCCCTCATGAACACATCTTCCTCAGATGCACCATATGCTTCCATGTGTTCCCATACTTTATCAATGTGGTCTTCAATTGATATAGCAGATACTCCATCAAATCTGGGAACCTTTTCAAAATACTTTTCAGGCATGTCATGGGTTGCACCCTGGATTTGGGAAAAGTCTAAAGGAGATGGTTTTGCCTTTCTTCCAAAAATCCTAGGAGCTCGTGGAGGAGGAACATTTTGGTTTCCAGAGTTTGTTCCGGCCATTGGATTTGGTAAGTTTGTGTTTAAGTTTGAACTAGGAGATGAGGGAGGAACCGAATTAATCAAAGGGGATCCTGAAGCTCTGTTTGGAGAATCGTTAACCAATTTCCAAAAGAAGTTAGATGATTGTGCTTTAGGATCTCTTTTACGATATGTAATTGGGGTTCCTTCAACTTGATCCAAGTTTACTTTACTTATTGTGTTGTAAGGATGTAAATGAACTCGCTCCTCAGCGGAGTCACGATTGGGAGTCGCCAGGTAGGTTTAAACTCTTCTACCAAGATATGTGTCGTTGTATATGTAGGAAAGAGTAAATAATGACTACTAACTTGTCCAAGGTAAGCCCTATGCCTTTCAATGCAAAAAATGTTAGGCAAAGAGAACAGGAGGGCTTTAAGTATGTCGAACCAGGGTAAGCTATTGCCTCCCCGGCAGCGGTGCCAAAATGTTCTCACCTAAGCTGTAGTTACCCCTATCGATATATCCACTCATGGATGGCAATAGGGAAGGGCAACTCAAAGGTGCAACCACGATCACCTCGACCTCCAATGGATTGGTTGTCACGCCAGTCGAGGCAACCTTCACGTTATGTTGTCTAGCCCAGACAACAAAGGGGGAGACCCGATCTACTCCCGACAGGAGAGATCAAAACCAAGACACCAAATCAAGTAATTCTAAATGAAGTAAGGTGTATGGTTCATCCTAGACCTTAGGGTGAAGTCACAAGACAAGTGAGGGATTTATGAAATGAGATCTAGGATTAGAGTTATAGTTCAATATTGGAAAATCCACTGCCTTGGGAACCGTGTCCAATGTAGGGTAGTTTAAGGGTTAAATTGGGGCTAACTAGTACAAGTGACAATCTTGACCATGATACATGATGGCATCAAGGGTTTAGTTCACCACACAAGGTCAAACCACAAGTTAATCCAACAATCTAGGAAAGTCGAATTGACTTGGAGAGAAACCAGTGCCTTGGGAATTGGGATAATGGAGTCAAAGTAGAGTTGACTTGTGGTTAAAGACTCCTATGGCATGAGAGTAGTGGGCGATTAAGGTCTTGATGGATGAATAGGTCTAGATCTAGGTTTGACCAAAGTGGACCAGAATCTCTTAAAATAAGGAATGCTATCCCCAAGGCAAGACTTGACAAGGTGACACACTAGACCTAGGTTTTGAATTATTCCCGTTCCAAATCCACTGAAATCTCAAGTACACACGTCCTAGAAGTGAGTCAACTCACTTCTCCAAGGTGGTGCGACTTTACCCAAGGAGGCCTAAAAGTGGGGTAAGTGGGGTAAGTGGGGTCAAGACATGTCCGATGACATCCAAACTTTAGATCTGGGTAGGTTGGTCCAGTAGGAGTATGGATCTATAATTTCACGGCAATCCGACCGCTAGATCTTACTAGATCTGAGTTTGAAGATACCAAGTGGTCCAAAATGGGAATTAAATCCCTTAAAATGTAGAATAGGGCCCACAAGGTAGAAATCAAAAAAGTGACAATCTGGGGGTAGGTTATTGGATGTGTGGATTACGAATCAAGTGGAATCTCAACTACCCATGTACTAGATCTAGGTCAACCCACCCAAACTAGGAAGTGCACCCTTGCTTGGAGAAGGCTAAATGCCTTGGGAAGAGGGTCAAATGGAGGCCAATCATCACCAAACTATAGATCCGGGATGTCGTGGATACTATAGAGGTGGGTTTTAAATATCTTACCCAAAAAGCCACTAGATCTTAGTAGATCTGAAAAAATGTAAAAATGGGGGTTTTGATTAATTCGGGTTTTAAATGTTTTAGACAAGTGGATAGATCATGGAAAGAAATTACCTTGAGATCATACCTGAGTGATGTGAATGAGATGCCTTGATGTTGAGGAAGATTCCCGCAGAGATCAAATGAGAGATTGTTGATTTTGCTTGCCAAATTGATGCCCTAGCCCACAAGTGCGCCCTCCTTTACTTGTCAATCCAAGGAAAATCGATTTCAATCAGAGAGGTCAAGTATGGAGGAAATACAAGTAAAATGCAATGATAACATAGAATAGAAGGTCCTGGGACAGTAATACTCCCTGTTATACCAATGAAGAGATCCAAAGAAGAAGTAGGGAGAGTCTTTCCCTACCAATACTTCCTCCTCAAAGCAAATCGGCCTCCACCTGTAGATGCAAAAACGTGGTACAAAAGATATGGCAAAACAAGATCTCCAATAACTCAGTGCAAAAGAAGAACCAACGAACGAACACCAAAAACATTCACCACAACACTGGAGATAGATGCAATAATAATTTTCTATTCCAATAATCCAGAGCCACTAGTCCCCTTTACAATGAGAAGCTCTCTCCTTTAAATAGGAAGGAGAGGCATCAAAATCCTAACCACTTTTTGAATGAGTGGCTAAGATTAAAAGATACAAATGTCTAATCAATGGTTGAGATGAGCTCAACAATAAAACACATGGATCACTAATAAAATATTATATGAGTGGACAAAATCGCCCTAGAAGAGGGGAATCCCACCAAATCATGATGACAAAATATAATAGGGGGCTTATGGTGGGTCCAAGGGGTAATTTTATCCCTCCTTGGTCAATCCCCATAGCACAATAATCAGAAAATAATCATCAATGTACCAAATCGTGCCTCCATTGTCAAATCGTAGGCCTCAAAAGACCTCAGAAATCCTCAGAAAGTGCCATAAGTGATGGATGCGGGCCCCGATGAAGCTGAAACTGCTGGAGGAGGTGTGGAAGACCCCGATCTATCATCACTGATCATCCCATGCCATAACATTGCCTCAGTAGCCCAAATCGATTTCCTCAATAGCCATTTCTACCAATCCTGAAATGCCTCGGGAAGCGTGAAACTGCCCCAAACGGCCTCCTGGAGTGCCTGTGCTGTCAAGGTGAGGGCACCAGTGTGTCCGGGAGGGGGGTAATATGGTAAAAACAAGTGGCTGGACAGCCCCCTCCAAGCACAGCGCCCTAGGTCAACTGGATAAAAATCACATCTGCTCTGACAGGGCCTCCAACAGACCAAAACTGCACTAGGATAGCCTACTGAGGCTCAATCATCACTATAAGTGCCCGGAATTGAAAACAAACTGTCTCATCAGACTCAGAAGGTCCAAATCCATCCAAAATGTGTACTCATACACCATATGAGTCTCTGCATGATCAAAATATATATCCAATATACCGGAACAGGGCCAATAATAATAATCTGTAAATGATCAAACACTGTTGTAAACCAAGAATCATCATCATAACCCTGTAGCTGCTGCATAGAATCACAATGTATGTATACATAGACCATATATCATCTGTCTATATCATCATAAGATCCAACCATCTCATGTCCTATGTTTGACCTTGGTCATACTAGGCCTAACCAAGTCAACATGACCAAATATAACTCAGATCATCATCAGAAGCTGCTGCAAAGTGTCAAAGGTTAATGCATGCTCTACAACTTATTCAAATAACAATTATAACACAAAGTAATCATTACTGGCGATCTAAATCCAAATATATAGTGTCATTAATTATTATTAATACTCAGACTAGACTTTCAAGATCATACTCACTTCATAGTTGTGATCAATTTGCTAGTGAAGGGTGAAGGCTAAAATAACTGGCTAGGCTAAGGGATGACTTGACTAACTTAACTTTGTGACACTTTGGCAAAGGGAAAGGGAATACACACCATAGTATATACTGAATGAGCAACAACACAGGGAATGGCGGTGTCTCACAAATGGATGAGTTGTTCAAAGAGGGTTTATTCACCTTTAACAGATGCGCACAATCCATAATACAAATAAGGCCAGCAATTGTTTTGATATAGCATTTAAGTTCCATTGCTTTTTGGGCCTGAAGTTTCCATAGCCTTGGTCTATGTGTGTTTATAAACACATTGCATAGATTTACATTTATTTTAGGCTTTCTGTTGCAGGTGTGTTTTTAAGGCACTTGTTTACCTGAGCACTTCTAGGTGTGTCATGGACAACTTGTTTACCTAGGTATTTATTTTTCCAAAAGATATAACATTTTATTTTCATGGCCATTTTCATTTGGCATGCCTTTCATTCATGTGTGTTTAGAAACACATTGCATGAATGGGCTTTTCATACAAGATATAGCATTTCATTTTCCAGATTTTGCATTCATGGCAGCACTAAAAGTTTCAGGTTTAACCAACACAACTTTAGTGACTAGGGGGAATTCCAAGGAACTCCAACTCACCATAGGTAAGTTTTGTCACCAACTCAGAGCCGAGACACAATAAACAGGGAAGCTCATCGAATACAGAGGCTACAGTGAGGAAAAGTCCTCCATGCCACTAGTCAAGTAGTAAGTCAGGGTGATAAACTAAAAGGTAGGCAATGGATGGATGAAGACAATGAATAATGGAGCCAACACTAGCAAGCCAAGGTATGGTGGAATGATCACCTCTATTCTCCCTAAGGAGGGTAAAACCAATGAGTATGAATAGTGAACTTCTAAGTCTGAGTAGGGACAAATATAATAGATATAATAAAATCAACCAGGTCCACATATCTATATGATCGCCAGATCATGATACTAAGTGCTAAGACATGCTATAAGAAGAAGTATAAAAGCAATATAACCATAACACAATGATATACCTGCTGAGTCATATACCTGAATGCTCATCAACCTGTACCATCATACATCCTCTGAAACTGCTGCTGTAACTCTGGGCACTACTGACTGCTCTATACCAATGGTATAATGGCTACATCGGTCATCTCTCTGAGTGTCCTGAGACTCAGTCATGGCATGGGGAATATATACTGTTGTCCACAATCTGATAGTGATCCAATATAGATGCTCATCTCAGCATCTCAAATGTAAGGGAACTAGCTGAATAGTGTACTGGAATCAGAAAAATAATGTATGGTAGCCCGGCTACTATAAATGTGATAACACCTCCTTATAGGAATTCGAGCATAGTTACACCTCAACCTCATTGCAATTCTGACATCCAACCTATTCCCGCTCATGTTGTTGAAGACATCCCTCAATCTATAAATCACCGAAGGTTTGAAATTGGTCATAGGGTCGTTATTCCTAATGATTTATTTTACATGCGATCCAGGGGATCTGGTGACTTTTGGGTCGGACCGCTCACTGTTGAGCAGTGCATTGATAATTGGTGTTTCCTCACTACTAGGACTGGCCAGCGTATCTTACTCCCTATCAACCAGAGGGTGTTAAGGGATTATCATCCCTGACTCCGCCTGCCTTGCCTTCCCTTGCATGCTTGTTTAGAGTAGGTAGCCTTCTGAATAAGCTCGCTTGAGCAATAGGATTTGTGTGCTCTTTCTTTTTCTGTGTGTTGAGTACTGCCATTTCTTTTTCTTTTTGAAGTTGTTTGCTTGATTGTTTGCCTGCTGAGTTGTTGATTGAGTGGAGTCTTGCTCCTTCCTAAGCTTGTCTCACCTCCTGCATGCATCAAAGAATGGTTAGTTTCCTTGAGTTTTCTTTTTGGCTTCCTGTGCAAGTTGAGTTGAGTGTGCCTGCTTGAAAATGTTTATTTTCCTCCTGCACAATAAAATAATATAAAATTTAGTTGCCACGTTAGATTAATATTTCTTTTATGCATTTCAATTACTGCTTTAGAATAGATTTCATTTCCAGTTTTATTTTATATATATCTCCCATACATGCTCCATGAGGTATTCTAGTGGCTATGAGCACAGATACAGGTGCAAAAATAAAAGTTGAAAGCAAGGATGATGCGGTGTTGGATTGAAGATTGATGCAGAGCAATTCGAGACCAGAGATTCTGAGGTTCTCAAGCGCTCTCTCTCTTAGAGCACTCGTCCCAAATGGAGCCAGATATTATCACACCATAATAGCAGGGCTACTATTCTTGCTTAGCATATATCTACACATTTCAAAGCTTGGATTATTCAGAGCTTGGCTATGATGAGTTTATATTTTGAGATCACTCATGATCAGAGCAATGTATTTTATTAGACTTATGTTAGACCTTGTGCCAGGGCTGAGCCTTGAGAGTTCAGATTTGATGACCGATGTGACCCTTTATTCCATACAATTTCATTTCAGTGTCCTAAGGTGTTATTTGCAGCAATGTTTTAGATGGTTTATGACGCTTATTATTATGACATGATATGACCTATGGATTTTTGATCATTGATTATGAATTATTATCTTGTTGCTTTAGTCATCTTCACAGTATTAGCTTGGTATATGATTCATGATGTGGCAAACTTTGTAAAATGAAAATGAACTGTCTTGATGATGTTATAAATTATAAAATGGACATACTACTTGCACATTTAGGTTGCTTGACAAAACTCACCGGTTTGACACCCTCCTTGCATAGATATGGTCTTTCTTGACATCATTTGTTTGCTAGATTAGGCATCATTTTCACTTGACTCCATCCATTCATGACCTTCCTATATTGGATTTACCCTTGACTTATCTTTCTTAACACTTTGATACTGAGGACTTCCCCATTTACTACCTCTGTGTTGGATCGCATCCATGTTTGTTTAGTGTCTCGGCTCTAAGTTGGTGACGGAACTTACCTTCAGTGAGTTGGATTTAAGGCCTAAATCATTCTAGTCGGTTGTCCTGATGTTTGGCACTAGCTCCAACTCCCCCTAGTCACTAAAGATGTTGGCTAAAACTGAAAGCTCATGTACTACTTATGGAAACTTGTGTAAATTCTCCCATGGAAACTATAAACTCTAGAATGTGTTTCTTAACACACATGAGTAAAGGGCAAGAGCAATGAAACACTATAAATACTCCTCGAAGGGTATAAGAAAGGTCCAAAAAAGCAATGGTTCTTAAACTCTATATCTAAACGATTGCTGACCTTATATATATATATATATATATATAAACATGCCCTGGATGCAAGTTGCAATTAGTGGTGCTTCTTAGTGCACCTGAGATCCGAAGGGTTATGTAGGCCAAAAAGGCCATGAAATGAAATTGAATGATCCTAATGAACCTGGATCAACTTGATGTAGACATGATGCCTAAGTTGAATAAACACTCTCTAAACAACTTACCCATTTGTGAGGCACAACCCTTCCCCGTGTTATTTGTCCAGCACAGAGTGTAGCTTCCCCCTCTCCCAGTCCAAAGTGTCTTTTAGTTAGGTTTAGACAAGTCACCCCTTTGCCCAGCCTTGTTCGTAGCCTTCATCCTTAGCTAGCAGTTAGACCATGTCCAATGGGTGAGTTTGTCATTTAAGCTAGTGTGCAAGTAAATATAAATAACAATGGAATATGCAAACATGATTAATGCCAATTAATGATGTCTATACTTTAAGTTGAGCTGTGAGTATGATTAGAGGAACATGTCTTAGTCTATTGATATGATTTATCCTTGGTTGTATATTGACGTAGTCAAACCTAGTTTGACTATGGTCATTCTTGGGATCCGTGATGATGTGGGCCAGGTATACTTATTGATGATGATTGATGGTCTCACATACTCTTGATGATCATACCATAAGGTGGACATATAATTCAAATGGTGATTGATGCAGTTCAGCAGGTTTTATTATTATTTCAGATCATCAGATTATGCACTGTCCGGATATGGTGGACTTTACAGTTGTCCCATCAGGGCAACCCATGGTGTATGAGTACACATTCTTAGTAGTTTTGGGTCTACCGGATCCAATGAGACACTTATCATTCAGTTCTGGGCACTTTTAACAGTGATAGATGCAGTTTTCCACTTGTTGACCAGATTTGGAGCTGTGTTCCCAGCCTGACCAGTAGGGTCCATGAGAGGCCAATTCACCTAGGGTGATGTATGAGGAGGGGGTGGTCCAGCCACTTGATATCACCATTTTACCCCCCTTCGGCAGAGCCTAGTGGGCTCAGTTTTACAGTGCAGGTGCCCTAGGTGGCAGTTTCAGCGGCTCCACAGTTACCAAGGCAGTTTGAAAATGGGATAAAAGGGTCACTGAGGAATTCGATTTGGGTAATTGAGGCAAGGTTTTGGCACTTGGTCTTCACAGAGGTCTTCCAGGGTGAACCCCCAATCTTCCAGCCATTTTTCATCAGTCAGTGGGGTCCACAGAGGCCACAGGAGGCCTTTTACTGCATGTCTCTCACAGATTTTGAGGACAGGATTTGATCATTTGTATTATTTTGGACATATTATTTTATATTATTGTGCCATGGGGATGAGCTAGCAAGGATTGATGCCTCCTAGCCCCACCATGAGCTTTATGAGTCATGTCCATGTTATATGAAGTGAGCCCCTGTGTTTTAGCCCCCTCTAGAGGATGACGTCACCCTCACTTAATCACTTTTAGCTATGATGTCACCTTTATTTTGAGTGGTCCATGTGATATTATGTTATGGCTCATCTTAGCCATTGATTATGTTGTGAGATCTTTTAATCTCAACCACTCATTTCATAAAGTGGTTTTGAGATCTAGGGTTTTGATCTTTATTATCCTATATAAGGAGGAGACCCCCTCATTGTAAAATCATTTAGACATTTTTGGTTCTTGGCTATTGGAATAAAAATACTTTCCAGGCATCTTGGATCTTGAAGTTGGAATGCTTGTGGTGATTGTAAATGCTTCTTCCTCTGCACTGACAGACATTGGTGGTCATCTTGATTTTATCTTCAACTAACATTGTTTTGCAGGCAAAGAAGACGTTTTGGAGGAGTGCGAACTAGTGGGGAGGCCTACCCTTCAAGACTCAAGAGGACGTTTTGGTTGACAGGGATTTGTTTTGTCTTTGTACCAACAATTCATGTTTATCATCTCTTTGTTTACATCTCTTTCCATTCTTGATTGATTGATTGATCTTTGTGTCCTTGATTGATAGGAATAGGGAAATCGATTTGGTTGAAGGAGGCAAAACATTGGCAAGAAGGGCTCATCCAAGTTTGGCATTTGATCTTTGTGGGAAGTAATCCTCGTCACAAGCCTCTTCCATCTTCATCTTCCAGTTATGTTCCAAGAGGTATGAAATTCTTCTATTTTATCAATCTATTCTCTTAGATCTAAAAACCCTCATTGATTAAAACCCTCTTTTTCACTTTTTTCTAGATCTACTTGGATCTAGCTTGGCTTTGGGGAAAATATTGAAAACCCACCTCTATAGTATCCACGGCAATTCGGATCTATAGTTTGGTTAGGATTGGTCTTCATTTGACACACTTTCCAAGGGACATTAGCCTCCTTGAGGGAGGTCGCACTCCTTAAGGAAAGCTATCGGGGCTAGTTCCAAGACATGGGTAGGTGAGATCCCACTTGATTTGAACTCCTCTCACTTCATAACCTACCCCTAGTGCTTCACCTTGTTGATTTTCACCTTGTGTGCCCCATTCCTCATTTTGAGGGTGTTGTCCGCCAAATTGCACACCAGCAACAGAAATCTTTCGAAAGCTGTCTCTTCACTACAAGTGAGAGAGGTGTGGCCTTGGGGGCAAGCAATGAGCCAGGTACTGTCACCTGAATCCCAGCTCCTTCGTTTAGGCTAACTCCTAACGAAGCCAAAGGGGGTAGTCCCTACAAAGAGTTGTCTAAGGCTCTTGTGTTTTAAAATGTTTCTTGTATGGGGTGATGCGGATGAGTGTTGTTTAGGAGTTTTTGTATAATGATGAGAACACAATTAAACACGCAATCCACGTTGCAAATTCCACAAGATACAAATTTAGAAGATGACAAAATACTTTGACTTAGAATTAAAACAAAGCATCCACAAGATAAAGATCAAACAAATGACAAGGACATATGGTCCAGATTCAGAAGATATATAAGAACTTTTAAAGACCAGTGCCAAATGGAGTCAAATGAAATACTTGTGATGCTGAAAAGTGTAAGTCAAAAGTAACTGTTTGTGAGATCGTTTTGAAATTGTTCTTGGTAAATTTTAAGTGTTTTAGATGTTCTTGATTATTATGGCTAAAACCAAGGATATCAAAAGAGTGTCCGGAAAGACATTCTAAGCAGCTCCTTTTAGATGTTCTTGATTATTATGGCTAAAACCAAGGATATCAAAAGAGTGTCCGGAAAGACATTCTAAGCAGCTCCTTTAAGAGACATGTCGGACCTGTCTGGAATCACAGCGAGGCGCGCAATGCTAACCAGCCACTGTGTCGCAGATTGGGCAATCCGGCGCCTCCCCTGAGAACTGCTTAAAATACTTTTTGAACAACACCGGTTCGTCGGTTATAGGGGTCAAAGTTTTAATTAATTATCACTTATGAGCTTATCAAATCCTTCACCTTTCTGAGTACTAGTCCAACTGTTTCCGGTTGGCAGAGCATACGGGTGTTGGATAAACGACCAAGATAAATTAATTAAGGGGGAAATGTGGATTGAAAAGTTTTATTATTTAGAGCACTTGTTCAACTCTCCGACAGAGAGCGCTCTTGACTTGATCTTAAGACCACAGTTCAAGAGACTTCCTACTTTAAAACGCCTAATGCAGGGGAAGATGCAAGCCTAACAATGCTCTCCGACAGAGAGTGCTCTTGACTTGGATTTGGCCAAGTTCAAGAGACTTTGTTCATTTTAAGAAGCAAGAAGCAGTTGTGATAACAAGATATTCCAATTTTATAACATTTAAATCATGTGATAGCTCAAATAGATGTGAAACACTGCTAGCATGCTACTTGCAAAATAAAATGAAATAACTGAAAGATCTAGTGTTCTACCAAGCAATTCTACTCTAAAGGTGGGATCAACCTCCGAACAAGGTCAACCATTAGAACCGTCAGTCCTGGAAACCTTCCAGCTAGCTGAATGTCCACAAGATGCTGATGGGGGAACGAGAAGCTACCACAAAACTATGTGGCCTTTGGGATACAATCCCAAAGTTAGCTTACTCTGGTCAAAACTTGAGAGAGAAGCGACAAGATGAAAATAAACTACTCTAAAACATGAACTGAAAAGATCAAAACTAAGCAAACCCAAGACTCTTCCCCAAATGGGGAAGAAACCCAAAATATGGAGGACTCCTCCACTAGAGACTTTTATTAATTTTTTACAAGTGCCTTGGGTTTTAAAACCTTGAAGGACTTTTGGAATGAAAATAAAACTTTGAAAAATTTAACTTAGCTCTTGATAGCTATTACAAAGAATAGTGAATGATGGATTTGTATATTTGATCCTCCTTGTATTTGGTTTGAGTTCTTGCTACTTTAGCTCGGTTTTCTTCACTTCAACTTTTTCAAATCCTTCACACTTCCAAAGTACCTACAAGAAAAACTAAACTCAAGGCACCCTTTAGTGTTAGAAAAATAAAATAAACTTTGAAACTAAGTCTATATTTGCAAGATGAAATCTAAAACATAGAATGACATGAAAAATGGTTCAAAAAAGTTAAGATGGGAAAACGGACCAGCAAGCTAAAATGCTCCAAAAAACAGTGGGAATGAGAATGCAACCACAAAATTTCACACTATCCTATATGCCAACTTTTCTACTTTTGAAATGAAACTATAAAACTTAAGAAAAAAGACTAAATGCAAGCCCTAAATGACCTTTTAATATGCCTAAACTAACTCTTTTCAAAAGAAAAACTTACTAACTTTAACGAATCTAAGACTAACTTGTCTTTTTGGGCTTTTGCGAAGGTGGATGGGAGAAGGAAGAGGCTCAACAAGGAAGGGGAGCGAATGGGAGAGAGAGGCAAAACTTGGAGTGGATGGAAGATGGGTAAAATGGAGCGAAAAGAGAGGAAAAACGAATGGATGGAAATGGGGCTCAAGTGGAACACTTGAGGGCTTGAAACACTGCCATGGAAATCCTCCGGTTAGCCGGTGATACGCCAAAAACAAGTGTTGGAGAGAGCACAAGGGAACAAATCCCAAGTTATTCCCCAAGGTTGAAGCAACTTCAACCTTATGGCAAACTAATCTAAGGCTTTAAAACAAAAAACAACTTCACTTTGGATTAAGATCTAGAAAGGGTTTCCACAAGAATGAAGGTAGATCCAAGTAACCAGTAACCGAGAAAGTGTTTGGATGTTTGATGGAGAAGAGCTAGATTCTCTTGTTTCTCAAATCCATAAAGATTGAAACTCCTTTGGCCTTATGTGGAGTGAAGATGTACCTGCAAGAACCTTAAGCATGGGATAATATATATAAAACAAGAATATTTAAGTGAAAAGAACTAGATACATGCTTGCTTGTGCTAGATTGTTAGCCATCTTGAACATAATCTACAACTTAAAAGCCTCAAATACAAATTCAAAACAATATCACCTTGATTCTCAAGTGAAGTAATGAACATCAAGAGCCTCCACGTTTTTGACCTCCAAAGTCTCAACTTTATTAAAAATAAAATGCTTACAAAATCTCCAGAGTTTCTTTGCCTAAAAAATCCATCTCTAATGAGGAAAAAAGAGCCTCATTATATAGCAAAGGCTAACAACTAAAACCCTAAGTCGAAATGGCATGAGGGAAGCCAATGGCACCTAACTAAAGTCGATTTCCAATCAATAACTAGTCTCAACCAATCGAAATATATGTCAATCAAACTTGGAGTGCTAACTCCAATCTAGAACTTGAGTTCAAAGTCTACATGGATGGGGAGGTGGCCTCCACCTAGGCAAGGTGACCCCATCCCATTCTTGGAATAATCACCAACTAATATTCAAATGCCATGTGTGAAACTCGAGCTCAAAAGGAGGTTGACGTGAGCTAGCTTGGAGAAGGCGTGATTGGAGGTGGTAGGTACTTGGAGTTCAACACATCTTTGATTGCAATCATGGTAGTTGAGAGTGGGAGGTGGCCTCCACCTAGGCAAGGCGCCCCCACTCTTCATTAAATGCAAATCACACCAAACAAATTCCATTTATTATGAACTCCACATCATCAAACTCGACTTTGCATGCATGGAGGGCGAATTAGCTTGGAGAGATCTACTTGTGCTGACTGTACACTTGATTGAATGTTGACTGAGATGATTGGAATCTTCATAAATGCTGGGTGCCATGTCATTTAGCCTTTTACTTTATTCCATTTGGATTATTTTGGAGAGATTTGGATTATCTCCAAAATAGTCATTTTTATTATTTTAATTAATAATTTCTCTATAATTGGCTTTTTAGAGAAAATACTAATTACGAGGCCTAAATGACATCCGAAACTTGGGTTTAGCTGGTCCATAGGTCATGTGTGATTTTTGGCTTATGAAACGAGCCATCAATCACTGAATTCGGACCCCGGACGACTGACATATTACAAATTATTATTTCTCTATTTAAACTATAGAGAAATTTATTAAATTTAAAAAATAATTAAAAACCCAAATTCGACAGACCCGGTAAAAAAATTTCGGAATTTTTTCTGAGGGTTTTATGGACCTAGGACATGACCGACACCTATTCTAACAGTGTCTAGTAGGCTTATATACATCAGTTGGCCTCTAATAACCCCCCATGGCTAAAATTTTCAAAATCGGGCATTCCAGCTTTGGAGGAGCGGGAGAAAACCTCATCGATTATAGCTCGGCTATAAGCAAAGTATAATTGACAAGGGAAAAAACTCCCTGGAATGCCTTAGTTGCTTAATCAAGTCATGGGGAACCGAGACACTCAGATCCTACTAGCACACTTTATTACAAACCCCATGGGGCCATGGTCATGTCGACTCAAAAAACAAAACAGGCTAGCCAAAACTGGCTAGTCACAAAAATGTTGGATCTTCTGATACACTGGAGTCAAACACTTATCATGTTTGTCAAATGGCAGCTCTTCAGATAATCCAACTATGGTACAAATAAGTTGGTAACAGAGGGATTGAGCCCCACTTGGGCCACTTGGTGATGCATTTTGAATCTCATATCTACTGAGATCTAGCCATTGGATGCTTTTGATCTTCAAAACCCACCTTGCTTTGTACCTTGCCTACCCCGATCTACATTTTGGTGGACATCCGACTCCATTTGGACCTTGATCTAAGGCACTAGTCTTCCTTGGGGTAATTCACATTTCTTGGGGTTAGTGGCTTGCTTTGCTGTTATCAAATTTTAGGACACCAACATGCTTGCTGTAAGACTAAGCATGCTTGTTGTTCTGTATGCTGTTAGCATAGACAGCAAGCAAGCTTGCTTTGTTGTGTATGCTAACAGCATACACAACAACAACATGCTTGTTGTTTTGTATGTTGTTAGCATACACAACAAAGCAAGCATATAGAACAATATGTTGTTTGGTGTTTGTTGTTGTTTATGTTGTTAGCATACATAGCAAACTAGCTTGCTGCTTGTTGTGAATGCTAACAGCATACACATTGTACAAAAATTTAAAAATTTAAACATTGAAAATTTGAAACAAAATTTAATTATTAAATCAACAATGAACATTGAAAATTTGAAACATACTTGTGAAGTTAACCACCTGTCCAAGCCTGCTGCAGCCTGCTGCTCTTCCCACTTCTCTTGCCCAAGCTGAGTAAATGCAGAGTCGTCGAGATGGAGAGGCCCGAGAGGGAGATGGAGAACCCTAGCAAAAATCTGAGATGGAGAGCCCGAGCTATCTGTGTGGTTGGGTCACACTGCCGTCGCGTGAGAACATGTTCGCAGGGAAGGTAAGATGGGAAGGACGGGGAGCAAGGTAGGTAGATTACTATTAGTTTTAATTTTTATTTTTTTTTTTTATGTAATTTTTTTTTAAAACCGTGACCCATTGACCCTAAACCGAGGTTGGCGAACCCGCAGTGAACCCAAAATCGGGGTTCGTCGTACCTTTTTGCACTCTCGCGCCCATTTTTTTATGCCGGCGTCTCGAGTTCGTACGGAAAGAACCCAGTTCTTTTGGGTTCGTCGATGGTGAACCTGAACCCGTACCGGGTACATTGGTTCGTGAACCCGAGGCACGGACGTGTACCCTACCCCTGGGTACGTGTACCCATGCAACTTAGCTTTTTATCATCTAATCATTTGTTTAAATCTATCATGTGTTGAATATCTGATTTATATGTTGTTTATGATGTGTTAATTTCACTATTGCAATCTTTTGCTTCAGTTTTTTCATTTCCATGAACTCATAAAAACCTAATTCCTTGTACAAATCACTAAACAACTTAATCAACCTTAGTAACTCTTAGGGACTACCCCCCTTGGCTTCGTTAGGATTTTTCCTAAACGTAGGAGTCAAGAATCAAGTGACAGTACTTGACTCGAGGCTTGCCCCCAACGAACGCACCTAAGTAGCTTGAAGATTTCTGCTGCGATAACCTCCAGGTGCGTGTTCAAACGGCAACACTACAAAAGGATCAAAGAACCATAAGATTAAACATGAACTTTGTAATTAGATCATATGAAAATCCACTTTTATTAAAGAGAGAACAAGTGATATGCACACAATACCAACAATGAGAAAACTCGCACACAAGTGAACATAAGACTTAAGAGAGCAAGTATGCAAGTCTTAGAAAGAATGTTGGAACTATACATATATATTTACATTCATTTGTAATATAAATGTAAAGAACTATTCTATTCTTTATAAATTGATATATGAATTTCTGTAAGTATATAATAAATAGTTGATTGAATGAATGATCGTTTACAATGTTCTCATGGCGGTATACTTTATAGGCATTGACTGGTCACGCGAGTGAACATGTGTGTCTCTTGGCTCTTCGTCAAATACTAATCTTATTTATTTTTATTAATTATTACTATTTATTATTATTAATTCTTACTATCTATTATTATGTATTATTATGTTTGTAACATTGCCACCTCCTTAAGGAATACTTTGTCCTCAAAGCATAATAAATTGGATTTTCTCTAGCTAAGCATGTTTCTTTGGCAGCATCATCTTTGTCCTTGTCTAATTAGAAGAACATGACTTGGTTTCTAATTTGGGTATCCACAAGACTCTTTTGTAGGTTGTGCATCATACCTTGAAGTCTCTTAATTTGGTCAGGTAACATAAAACCTTGACAGGTTTTGGATGCAAACTTGCTTTGCCTCTGTTGTTCCATGATTCTTCGACCATTCGACATTTTGTTCTCTAGTTATAATTCTCCATTCTTCATAGCACGAACACCATAGAATTTATAATGGTGTAACTTATATTTCATGGGTATAAGTGGAGGTATAAATTTGGCTACTTGTTTTTTGGGAACATTGATCTTTCATCTTCCTATGATGAGGTGGAATGTACTTTGTGGTTACTTCTTGTGTTTGGTTTTTCTAAATAATAGTTTCTCAGAGCATGAAATTGATGCTAGTGATACTTTCTCTAGTGTTTCCTCATAATCAACAATTGAGTTGTATGCCACTGTGACTTCATTTTTGACCTCGTTTCTTCAAAATCTTCAACTACCTTGTTAAATTTGTCTATGAATAATTTATGCATGTTAGCTATCAATCTATCGATTTTGTTGCCCAACTCTTTTTGGCCTTCCGCTAGCTCTCTCTACGACTTCACAATGCTTTTCATAATTATTGAGGTGTTATTGGCTTCATCTTCAAAACAATAACCATCTGCTTTGTCATAGTAATCACCCATTTTGAATTTTTCCTTATTCTTCATGAAACCCACTTTTTAATTTTACTGTATATATTATATATATAAAGCTTTCTAATTGGGATTTTTTATTTTTAAAATATGAAAAAGGTAACTTTAAAAAATAAAGTTTTAACCTTTTTTAATTGTATATCACTTTATAAGTCAAGGCTAACTCTTCCAAGGTTTAGGGTTGATTTACTACTTTGACTTTTTCCCAATGTTCCACCAAGTTTTCGGGACACAGGAGTGCGGGAACGGGGAAACACACATTGGGGACGTGTGAAGACCACCCCCAAATTTTAGCCAAATTCGGGGGGGGCGAGTGGGGGGTGTTGTCCGCCAATATGCACACCAGCAGCGGAAATCTTTCGAAAGCTGTCTCTTCACTACAAGTGAGAGAGGTGTGGCCTTGGGGGCAAGCAATGAGCCAGGTACTGTCACCTGAATCCCAGCTCCTCCGTTTAGGCAAACTCCTAACGAAGCCAAGGGGGGTAGTCCCTAAAAGAGATTTTTACTAAGGCTCTTTTTCTTATAATGTTTTTTGATGTAGTGATGCGGATGGGTGTTGTTTAGGAGTTTTTTATGAAATGAGAGACAATATAAGGCTTGAAAATAAAACACAAGACAAGATGCAATCCACGTTGCGAAACAGTATATAAAGACTTGATATAATTAAGAAGCATCCACAGATAAAAATTAAATGGCAAAAGGACCAGTGCCTTATCCAATGGGTAACGGAGTCAAAATAACCAATGTAGTGCTGGGAGATGCTGAAAAGTAAGTCTTGATAGTAACTGTTCGTGAGATCGTTGTGCAAATTATCTTGGTAAATTTCAAAGTTTTAGTTGTCTTGATTATTAGGGCTAAGACCAAAGGTATCAAAAGATGGTAGAACCCTACTCAAGAAAGATACTGGCAACCCTAAGTGACCTGTCGGAAGCACCCAGATTCGATAAGGATTGGTGTCCAATGTTTAAACCGCCCCTGAGTCTGACAGTGGGAATCCGGCGTCACCTCTCGTGGGAAGAACAGTATATTGCCTTGGTTGAGGTTTTGGGTAAAAAATTTTAATTAAGTTTATCGATCGTAATTACCAAGTCTTACACCTTTCTGAGTACTAGCCCAACCGTTTCCGGTTGGCAGAGCATACGGGTGTAGGACAAACCAAGATAAATTAATTAGGGGTGTGTGAGTGGGAAATTTTATTATTAAAAGAACCTTGTTCAACTCTCCGAAAGAGAGCGCTCTTGACTCGGTCTTATGACCACAGTTCAAGAGACTTACTAAAATTAAAATGCCTAATGCAGGGATGATGCAAGACTAAAATGCCCTCCGATAGAGGGTGCTCTTGACTTGGATTTGGCCAAGTTCAAGAGACTTTGGTTTATTTTAAGAAAACAAATAAAAGCAACAGCAGTATATCTCAGATTTAAACAGATTTCAAACAATATTATTGATCACAAGATATAAATTATCACTAATGATAATGCCTGCAAGATAAACAAATCTAGTGTTCTACCACACAAAATTAATCTACTAGGTGGGATCGATCCCCGAAACAGGATCAACCGCTGGAACCGCCTGCACTTGAGAACCTCCAGCTAGCTGAAAGCTCTACCAAGGAAACCGACGGGGATGGAAGAGTAACCACAAATTATGTGGTCCTGCCCTTGAGACGAAATCTCAAGGATACAACTTCCGGCTGAGGGCTTTGGAAGAGAAGCAAGAATAAAATGCAAAAATTAAACTAAACTACCCAAGAATCTCTTTCAGGTTCAAGACCCTACTCGGGAAAGCATGGGGGTAAGTAGATATGAAATATAATCAAGATAACTTATTTGGAACAAAATTTAAACTAAGAGCATGAAAATGTAAATCTAAGCTACAACCAACCACAAGACCCAACACCCTTCTCCAAATGGGGAAGAAGACCCAAAAAGTGGAGACCTCCTCCACTTAAAAGTTTTATTAGATAATTACAAGTGCCTCAAGGGAAAATCCTTGAAAGGTCTTTTAATGACTACCTAGAAACAATCTTATAAAAAAAACTTTATGGATCGAAGCCCTTGATGGCCTTTACAAAGGATAAGAAGAAATATTTTGGAATATGTCTTATGATGCTTAATCTCCTCTTCTCTCTTCGATTTGATCTTTAGATTTAAGAGATCTTTCTCTTCCCACAATCCTACCACAAGGATAAGCCAATAACTCATGCACCCATTAGCGTTAGAAATCTAATCAAACTTTGAAAAATAAAGTCTAAGTTTGCAAAGTAGGACTAGAACATAAAAAAGCATGAGATTTTGTCTTAAAATATTTAATATGGTAAAACGGACCAGCAAGCTAAAATGCCCCAAAATATGGTGGGAATGAAAATGCAACCATAAAATTTTACACTATCCTATGTGCCAATGTGTTTGTCTTTGAAATAAAGCTAAGAACTTTTATTGATAGATACTAGATGCAAGTTATAACACTATTTCTAAAGCATATACTAGGAGCTACTCAAGCAAAATGATTGAGATCTAATCTACTTCAATCAAAGGACAAGATCTATGCTCATAAAATAAGTCTAACAAAACCAACCTTTAACTTGTTCAATGTTTTGTATTTTGTTGTGTTTTATGTTGTAGGGCAAGTGGGGATGGACGATGGGAAGAGAGGCAAAAGACCAAGAAGGAAACGAATGGAAGGAGGAGATGAACAAGATAGGGACGAGAGGAGGAAGGTAAGGTAGGACGAAAGGAGCAATGGTTGAGAGAAACGAATGCAAGAGGGAGAAAGGGAAAATGAAGTGGGACGAAAGCTATGGAAGGAGAGTAAGAAAAGAGGAAAGAAGGGCTTTAAGGAGGAGGACGAATGAGGAGAAGGGATGAGAGCAAGAGAGTGGGGCTAAAAGGGGTTGGATGAAACTAGGGCAAGGAGGAAAAAAGCTTAGCATGCAAATACAAAAAAGTCCAAGGAGCAAATGAGAGGGCTTGAAGAAGGGAAGCCTAATGTAACCAATGAACAATATTTGAATATGAGAGATGGATCTTTGAAATCAAACCCTTTATGCCACCATCTTGGTGTTGTGAGATCGACTTTAGGAGATCCTGCAATGTATGAATGTTAAATGGAAAAATGTTCTTTGAAAAGATGGAGGAGACAACCTAGTTCCAACTCCTCTTCATAACTCTTTAGATCTGCAAAATGTATCACTTACAAACAAGATTGATCAAATATAGTATGCCAAATTGAATGGGACAAGAAGAGTGTTAGTATTTCCGACTACAATCCACTACTTCCCAATCACAAACAACCCAACATCAATGGACAAATTGAACCCAAATGCCCACCCTATGGACTTGGAAAAGTCTTCTAAGCTTAAATAATTTGATCAAAACTTGGAACATGTAAGTAAAAAACATAACACAATATCACCTTGATTAGATTGAAACACTTTCCATGAACAAGATCAACACACCATATGGACCTCCAAAGCCACTTTATTTCAATTAGCAAATGCTATAACACATATACAATTTTGGCAGAGTAAGTTTGCCTCAAGTTCTCCATGGGATAACAACCCAAATGGGCCTCTCTTTATACTAAAACTAAACACCTAAACCCTAATTCGAATTGGTAGTGAGCAATGAAGTCGAATTCCAATCATGCAAGGCTTGGAGCAAGAGACATGGCCAAAGTCGAGTTGGTGTTTGGTGAGATTGGCATTATGTGGCAAAACTCGAATTGAGGTAAGTGTGAGGTGAGGGCATTAACCAATAGCCAAACTACAACAAGGAAAAACGAGCTAGCATGGAGATTGACGTGAGCTAGGGTGAGCAAAGCGTGAGCCATGTGGGAGGGCGAGCTTGGATGTGGTAGGTTGAAGCTAGTTTAGTGGATGACACATGGTAGAGGTGGGCACTAACTTAACTTCAATCAAAAGCCAAGCTAATCCATACATCAACCAACCACAAAACGAGTTACAACAAGGCAAGGCGTGGATCTAAATGAGATTGACGTGAGGGTTTATAGGAATGCGTGAGGGTGAGCTTGGAGTTTCAACGCATGTGTTGACTCGAGTTCTTGAAAGGAGCCAAGCTTGATGTTGCCACACAAGCCAACGGATGTGCCCACCATATTCAACAAACACACATCCGTGAGCCACGCGTGAAGAATTTCTACGTGAGGTAGGGGCCATGCGTTATTTCTCCTCAATTCAATTCGAGACCAAAGTTTGATTTAGCATGTGCTTTATCACTTGAATGATACCCCACCACTCATATGACTTGGAACCTTCACTTAAAACTATGCAATATTGATGCCCATGCGAATGGAGGAAAACACATCTCAACCTCACGTCACCCTCCTCATGAAATTCGAAAATCACACTTGGACTTTATACTATGTCACTTTTATCACTTGAGTGAGGTCGTATACTTCATGCAAACCACTTTCAACCTTTCCATCTAATTTTTTAATCAAATTTTGGCTTATTTGATTTTTGGATTTTAGTGCATTTTGTCATTTTCTGGCAATTAAATGCCAAAATGATGCATTTTTAGCCAAAACTGTTCCTGGGTGACGGAACTGCCCGGAAACTGAAGAATGAAGGTGCCAAGGTGAAGAGGATGCTCTGAGCGTCAAAACGAGCCTCCACACGCCCAATTCCGCCTCTGGATGAGGCTTTTATCTCTTCTTGAAAATTTTTAATTAAACCATTTAAAAATTGGTCTAATTTTATGAAAAAATTATTTTTTGCCGGAATCAAACGAAACTCCTAGGGGACCTAGTGCATGTTCATACAACTCAATCGATGTGGCTAACCCGTAAAAAATCCTAGACACAAGACTCTAATAACCACCTTAGGTTTTGACCACCATGGGAAATACTCCAGCTTTGGAGGTTTGAGTGAAAAACTCGGGGATTATACGCCACTGATGAGTAGCGCATAATTCCTAAGGAAAAAACACTCTAGAGTATCCCCCAAATGGCTAAACCTACGGATAGCCGAGTCTTTTATAAAAGGACCCCGTTTAGACCAACTTTTACAAATTCCCCATGGGGGTATGAACATGCAGTTATTACAAAAGGGGCAAAATTGCCCTGAAATTGACCTCTGAACTTCTGAATGCTGATGATGAACATGAATCATGTTCTGATAAACTGGCGGCTCATCGGAAGTTCAACTATTTGTACAAAATAGGTGATAACAGGGGGCGAGGGGGGGACGAGGGGACGTCCAAATCATAATAAAAATTATAAAAAAATATAAAAATTAATATTATAAATTATAAATCCCAACAATACCAATTCAATGATTCATCCCATGTAAATTACTAAAAGTAAATAATAAATACTAAATACTAAATTCATCATTGTGCAATATAAATCAGAATTTAACAAATTAATAATACAAACATGTTGCACAATTCATTGTGATCGTTTTCAAATTTGTCATTTGAATCTTGATATTCATATTTCTCATGTCCCCAAATTTTGCATTGGGTCACAATGCCCTAAGCCACTTGGCCATACTCATGATAGTTTGTCAAATTGGTGCTAAGAGTCAAATAATTGCCAAGAATAATGTCCAAGTTATTAATAATGTAAAATTAGATCCAAATGGACAAGGTGGGTCACATTAAGAGAAATTTCCAATTCAAATTTGTAATATACCCATCCAAGTGAACTATCATGGAGGAAAATTACTTGTTCCCTAGGTTGGGGGTGGAAGCATTAAAAGTTGGAATAAGGGAGCTACAAGACCCAAAATGACATTAGACTTACAAATTCACATTAAATGGGCCAAATAAATAATAATAAGAAAATAAGGTGGCATTGGATCATGAGGGCACATAAGAGGTTGTGGGACCCACATGTCGCAAGATTCCCCACTACACTTGGCATTATTCTCTCACGAATTCAAGTTCAAGATGAAGGGTAACATACTTGGGGAAGTTGAAGAGGTATTATTCATGGCATGAATCATGTAAGGTCGAATTGGAGTGGAAGAGAAACTCTCATGGAAGACGAAGAGGCATCTTAGAAGAATTGTGACACTTGGAGCTAGATTCCCTAACTCATATGACAACAATGATGAAGATTCTAGGACACTTATGACAAATTTCAAACCTGATTGCTGACATCTGACATATTTGACATGTCAGGGCTAAAAATAGCCTCCAAGAGGGCACACAAGGAGAGTTAGGGCAGCCAAGAGTCCCCCATTCGAATTGATGGAAGAGGAGAGCTACGGAAAGTTGGACAAGTGGCATTCATGGGAATCTCTCCCTAACTTGAGTTGGGATGAGTCTCTTGGATGGAATTCGAGCTAAGGAGACCTTGGGAGGTTAATAAAAGACAAGAGGAAAGAAAAAGAGCAGCTTTTGATCATTTGTCATTTTGCAAATTGGAGACCATAGCTTGTCCATGCTAGTGGAGTGTTTACTCTACTTGCCTTAGTACCAATTTCGAGGGTGCAAGATTCCCATCCTAATTGGCAATTGGAGAGGCCATTCAGACCTTTCATTTGGAGCTACAATGGAGTCATTTGTTGCAGGTTGAAGCTACAGGGTTGCTTGTGACCATTTCTCCTTCAACTTATTCCCACATCTCTCTCACGTTTCTCTCTATATTCTTGCTCTTGGAGGAAGGGCACAAATGGTGAGATGTTGATCTCTTTGTGGAAGTCCAAGGGGCCCCATTTACTTGTAATGTGATGTCTGAACTCTGTATTTGATGCTCATATGAACCTCAGGTCGAATATCCAAGTAAAACCATGTAAAAATGTCAAACTATGTATGAATGGTGCCATTTTTCCCCATAGCTTTTGCATAGCGCACTTGTTGTTGCACATAGTTAGTGAATGACTGATATTTCGACTTCATGGACATGTTAGCTGATATATATCTCTGTAATAGTCATATCATGAGAGCCACAACTCGAAACATTATGTATTTCAAGTGATATTTACATTCAAGGAAAATATTCAAGCCATTTTCCCATATATCTTGGTGAGAGAGCTTGAAGTTGTTTGGTCTCGACTTGTATCAATAAATCTCTGTGGTTTTATTGTTGTTTGGTGGGTTAACCGGGACAACCACTACCTGGAGATAGTTTCACTAATTATCTGAGAGAGTACCAGGATCTTGGAGTGAGTTCCATGCCGCCATGTCGTTCCAAGACTTCTGCAACATCAAGTACAGAAACAAGCCCAAAGACTTCAACAAGTAATCTCAAAATTATGACTTGCACTGGAAGATGGGGAAACTTACTCTTCCTTCTTTTGATGGGTCCCACAAATCCACAGTGAGGGCTTGGGTTCAGAAGTTGGACACTTATTTCCAACTCAACCCTATGAAAGAAGCTGAAGCCATTAAATATGACACCTTGCATATGGAGGGAGAGGGCCATAAGTGGTGGTATCATGGTTTGGTTACGCTAGGGCATGTTTGCATCACATCATACATGGAGTTCACACAGAGGTTGATGGATAAGTTCGATAGGAAGGATCCGGAGTTGCATTTCCAAGAGATGGCACAGGTTAGGAAGACGGGCACTTCAGATACTTATATCACAGAGTTCCAGAGGTTGGAAGTGATGGTGACAGATATCTTCGAGACCAAGCTTATTATGCTATTCACAGCCTCTACGAGGTTGGATCAAGGCATTCAAGCCTGCCACTTTACAGGATGCCATCTCTAGAGTACAGGACATGGAGGGTGCCGCATCAAAGAATAAACCCCTATCCAAACCTTTCATTCCCCAGAAAGGCGAGGACAAGAAGACTCCCCAGAAAAGCGGAGCTGGAAAGAACAAATTGGACGATGAGACCAGGAATGAATTAAGGAGGAAGAAATTATGTTTCAATTACAGAGAACCATGGGAACCGAAGCGCAGGTGCATGGGGAAAGGCAAGGTCCACTATATCGAGGTAGTATCAGATAGTGATGAGGATGATGATGATGATGGGGATGAGTGGGTGCAGGATTATGCACAGGACAATGGGATAGAGCAGCAGCCACAAGTATAGGGGACACCTCAAACACCAGTACAAGGACCCCAGACATAGCAACCACAGGTACAGCCGCAGAGAGGCACTATTGCCACCCTATCAGCTACTCCCAGGTTCGACACTTTCAGGGCTAGGGGTATTGTACGAGGTCAGAGAGTCACGATTCTGATAGATGGTGGGGAAACCCACAACTTCATAGACTCTGCTTTGGTAGCCAGGAGAGTCACCCACGCTGAGCAGTTTGAGGGTTTTGGTGTGGTGGTGGTCGGAGGCCAAGTGATGCCTTTCCTATTCAAGGCTCCCCAGTTGACAGTGACGATGGGGAATTACATATTGACAGACGACTTTTATATTGTTGATTTGGCAGACACCAATATGGTTTTGGGAGTTCAGTGGCTAAGCACTTTGGGACCTATCAGGACAAACTACCAAACCATGGAGATGGGGTTCAATGCGTCGGATGGCACCAGGGTAGTTCTGCGGGGCATGTCCAATGGGGCCCCAAGAGTTGTCTCGGCCAAACGGATGGAGGCACTATTTAGACATGGGGACATAGCTTATGCAGGAGAGTGCCTGATCACCACACAGAAGACATCTCATGACAACCAGCAATATTATGTTGACATACAAGACCTATTGGGAAGGCATGACAAGGTGTTCGGAGAGATTCCACCAGGTAGGCCACCAGATAGAGGCTTCGAACACACCATAGAGCTGGAGGAGGGAGCAAATCCAAATTGCTGCAGAAAAATTGAAGCCTCATTTTTACAAACCTTACAGAGTAGTCAGGAGGGTTGCAGAGGTAGCCTATGAGTTGGAGCTTTCGGAGGGGAGCAAGATTCATAATGTGTTCCATGTGTCGTGCCTCAAGAAGGTACTAGGACAACAGGTTACAGCCTCTGCAAAGTTACCCCCACTAGATGAAGAGGGGCAATTGATTCTAGATCCAGAGGAGATTCTTGATGTGCAGGAGAGAAGGTTGAGAAACAGGGTGATCCGGGAATATTTGGTCAGGTGGAAGCATATGCCAATAGAGGATGCTACGTGAGAGAGTGAGCAAATTATACAGCACCCCAATTTGCAGTTGCTTGAGGACAAGCAATCTCGGGAAGGGAGGACTGTCATGTCCCTTTCAAGATGACCACCATGGGGACGACTTATTAGCCTATTTAGTTCCCGTAGGCTATAGTCGAGAATAGAAGGGAATTAATTCATTATTAAATTGTCACCTAGGCTTAAAGGTGTTTTGTAAAGTGACAATTATTAATTAATTCCTAAGTGACTTTATAAAAGTCACTTGAGTCATAAAGTGTTGCAAAAGTGTAAAAAGCGGGTCAAAGTGAAATAAAAAGACAAAGGGGATCATTTTCTCCATAAAGTCACTTTTTAAATATTTTAATGAAAGAATTCATCAAGGGAAGTTGAAGAGTCACAAAAGGGGTCAATGAGAAAATATAAAAAGGACATGACAGCTCATTCTCTCCATTCTTGTCCATTGCATTTTTTGAAAACTAGAGTTCTTGAGCTTCAAGCTTCTCTTGGACGAAACCCTAAAAGGAGGAAATGGTTGCGATAGTGAGACAATCTATCCTAGCCATCTATTGAGGAGGAATCATCTCAGATTTCTCAATGATCTTCATCACTGTGGTTTAGTTTTGCTCTTTGTTTCAGATCTGGAGTTTCCTTCAGTGCACAAGCAGTTTTCAGTGGGCATCTTGAGAAAGGCACACTTGTGGTTGAAGGGACGAAAAGGGGGCAGTGATTATCCGACTTCATAGGGGAAAGGAGGACGCACCCACAGGCAGTGAAGGTGTATGCAGAAGCTGGAAATGGGAGTCAAACTCCAATGGTAATCTTTGTATGACTCTTCCATAACCTTCAGCCTTAGATTAGAAACTGAGGAAGGGCGCATCTGTAGTGAATCCTCTCATACCTGGCTGATTTTTTATATCCTTCCAAAATTGTTCATGGAGGGTGCAGTTGATGTTGCCATTAATTTTCGTTGAGGAGGGCGCAATTGTTGGAGAAGAAAGGCACACTGGGAGAACACTGTTTCTGTGGAGAGTATCTAGATTTGCAGAGAATATTCAGTCAGTCAATATATTTGAAGGACAGATGTGGATGACACCGAAGAATATATTGCTTTGAGTTTTCCTTCAACTGCATTCATTTCCATAGCTGAATAGAGTGGAGTAGTTGTTTATTGAGTAATGGTCTATATATGCCAAAAAGCATCATGTGGGAGCAACTGATATCAATACATTTTGGGAACCTCTTTCTTCACTGCTGGAACAGCTGCCTTACCCAAATCGTGGCCTTCTGGAGCAGTCAACTCTTCCCATAATTTTCTGTGGCAGCCATATTATTTTCGTGTAGCAGACTGGTTGCATTGGTTCACTGTGTAGAAGTTGGAAGAAGGTTATATTTTCCGCTGTGTACAGCAGCAGCTTACTTAAGTTCCCTTTCTTGCATTGTGGAAGTAATAATCAATGAAATGGTCTTCACAGACATTTTCCAGGCATGTATATTGTTGAATTAAAATATCAGTTCTGATTTTCCTCTTATTTTAATGACTGTATGTGTAGAAATTTGGCTGTTATCCAATCATTGTATGAATATAAATTCTGGAAATGAAATATATATCATACATTACCATAAAAACCATGATAAACCCCTCCATAAGTGTAAACAGTCAGGATACACCTACAGCAGTAAACCATTAATTCTTTGACAAGTTCCTCAAGCCAGAATTGAACAAGTTACCTTGTCAACAAATTCAGTGGGTTGGAGTACACATTTCATAATCAACAGCAGTATATTATCAAGGCCCACTTTTCATTCACAAGTACCTCATCAAAGTTTTGAGTTGTAAGGCAAGTTTAATTCAGATTGGCTTGTTGGTGGAGTGTTTGGCCAATTCCACAACCAAGTTAACAAGTAGGATTCAGAAAAATTGGCTCAGATTCTTGGTAGGGATTTTACAGATTATTACTGACTAGAAAAAGGTAAAAATACCATATAAACAGTACCCATACAGCCAAGACAGAAATATGCATAAAACATCCTTTTTATATAATTGTCCATTATTTGCCAACGAGGAAGATTATGCTAGCTTACCTCTCAGTTAACGAAGAATGGATTTGGATATCAAGCATATATTTCACAAAATCAGCATCCATTCGACAATTTTATTGGAAAAGGAACGAAAATTAGCCCAATTCAAATCTACAGAAACTCAATAAAGAAAGTCAGTGATCACACCTTTTGGTTCTGCTGCAAAAACATGAGTTACAGATTGGGAAAGATTCATTGCTATTTTTCCACCAGATTGTTGAATATGTCCAAATAACTTTTCTTTCTCGAGATCTTTTGTCAGGTTACAAATGTCTATACATAAGCTAAGGCAAACAAATTATAGTAAATTTAATCCAAGCCTAAGTTGCCACAGTGAAACTCCAGGTCTCATTTGGCATAGTGAGTTTAGTATTAGACAGTCTAAAGATACAGCTCTTTTTTTTAAATGGTGGTTCACCGTTTGTTAGAGGGCTAGTCCACCAGGGGAAATGCCAACACCTGCTATTCCATGTAGAGAATCAAGGTATGGCAGGAAATACAAGCATTTGAACAGGGGCTCAACAAGACCATCATTTCATTTACAAGAATTGAACCTGGGTGGGGAGGGCAACAACAAGCAACAACCAATGGATATAAGATCACAGCTATCTACATAAACACAACCTGTATGCTTTATCATAGAAATCATAACTTAAAAACAGATATCATATCTAAAATTTAAAATTTAAAACAGAGTTTGTATGCATATAACTTGTTAAAATAACAATGTAATTGCTTTGTTATTTAAAGGATACAAATTACAAGATAATCAAGATGACCATTTGCTCTTTCAACAGGAGCAGGAACGAATCTTCGAAAACGTGATAGAATTACAGGATATTTTTCTAGCTGGTCCTGTCTGCACCTCTTTGAATCTTTAACTTTCACAAGAGGATCATACTTGCGACTATTAGAGACCAAACTATTCCCATTTACCCTTGCTGTCTGAATCATCTCTTCAAACTCTGGATGACAAGAAATACAATCTCAGTAATATCTGGTGTGCTTAAATGGGAGAAATGTAATGTAAGAGCTAATAAAGTAATTCTTCACTCAACTAATGCAAACAGAGACATTACAAAAATCACATTAGCCACTTTTAAAATTCATAACAGACTTTGAATGGAACTGTCCTCATTATTAGCTGATAACTCCCAATAATAAGAAAATATGGAAAAAAATGTATGTATCTCAGCACCACATTTAATATAATGATCAATGCAGACTATTTAACCAAATATGACATTTTCTTGGCATTCATTACAATTTCGATCGTTTGAGCCCCAAAACGTTATTCCACGTATATTGTTATCTTTCTTAGTCACCCCCACCCCCACTGACAATTCCTTTCTTTGACACAAATGCAGATTACGCATAGGATAATCATCACATGTTACTATTATACACAGATCAGGCTGCTTCAGAAGCAGGTAGGGCATTGCATATAATTTGTTGCTACAAGATACATATATAGAGTGAATCTCTATTACAACTACCCAAAAATATTTAACTGTGTTCCATCTTTAATCTCACCCACTCAATTCCATTCATCTACATCAAAGTTCATGCCATTTGTATGACTTTCGCATTGTTAGCAATGCCAGCATACACTTGAAAGGGCAAAATTTTGTCTATTCTTCTGTTTATCATAGCCTCTGATTGTGAAACCAAAGAACACAGACCACTGTACAGGTCCTAATATTATGTATGCCATTTTAAGAATATGAAAATTAACAGGAGAAAGGTAAAGAAAGTTGGTAATTATAAACTAATGTCCATAGGTTACCAGATGGAGGCCAACAAAATGATAAACAACAAATATGTTGAATATATACAACATAGCATATTAAGTATCTCCATATCAGAAGTATAACAGAAGATAAAGATAAGTTTATTAATATTCAACAAATGACCACAAAAGTAGGTCAATGTGACTAAAAGATACACACTCCTAGGAAAGCTTGTTGGGAGTGGGGAAGCACAATTTTCGAAAGCTTCTGGGAGCATTTTTATATAATACATATTATAATATATTTGGATGCATATGTTTAAAAGAAAACATGCAGAATGTCGAATTAGCTGCAAAAAACATGAAAAGTTGAAAACATAGATCTAACTATTTGATTAATGATGGTCATTAAATCATTAACGATTTAGCAATGTTTTAAAACTTTGACTCGGACTCAAACTCCGCCAAGGACCAATGCAAACTCGGACTCAGACTTGGCCATGACTTGGTTTTTTAAAAATACATAGAATATTCAAATTTTGGCGGGAAAAAATTATTTTAAAGATTCCAAACCATTAGAGACAAAATATCCAAAGTCTTTTCATGTATATACCATGTAAGGGTGATTATATCAAAATGGCATCAAGTGCAATACATATCTGAATCAAAATACATAATCAACGAGGCTATAAATGGCCTATAGAGTCCAAAAAACAACATGATATCCCTACAAGGCTACAAGATCAACATGATCAATCATCAAAATCATTGATTATATTGGAATCCTATTCATCAATAGCACCATGTGCCCCCTCCTCTAGGCTCTAGCCCTTGCCTCTACCTTGAATCTCAAACATGCTCCTCCAAAGACATTAGTCAACACCCTACAATCTAAGTCATCTGACACGAGGACACGAGACACGAGTGTCCTCAAAATACGAGTGTCCCCAAGGGACACGGTGACCCCCGGAATCAAGACACGTAGGACACGTTTTATATACATATATATATTTTTTTAAATATATTAAAATTTAAAAATATAGACATATAGATCCAATAAAATTTAGAAACTATAACATTTACAATTAAAAATATTCAATAGAAATTACATTTACAATTACAAATATTCAATAGAAATTAGATCATTCACAAATCACAACACATTTGTCATTCACAATCACAAATCACAATGAGACACATAGATGCATGTCGGAGACTTGGAATCATATTTCTCAAAGTCATCAAAATCAAAATGTATTACATAGATGTCGAAATGCCACTCGGCACTGGCAAATGCCAAATAGACTAATAGTCTATTAGTAAATACAAAAAAGGGGTGGATCAAGATGGAAGAATCCCATATATCAATGACTCAATAGTCCTCCTCCATGCCTGAATCAACAAACTCATCACTGCCCTGATCCTCCTCCTCCTCCTCCTCCTCCTCCTCCTCCTCCTCCTCTCTGCCAATCTGACTAACTCCATCTGTTGGTGTGGAAGATGACCCTTCCATACGATCACCCTCATCAAAAGTGGCTAGCTCTAGCACTGGATCATTAAGATCCATGTTGGCTAATGCCAACTCAATACTGTTGTCCAAACCCATCTCATCAAGAAAGACATCCCACATCTTTGTCTTTCCCTTCGCCCACTCCTCCCTCTTCCTGTTGTTATCACATCCATGTTAGTTGGAGCTACCATGCTACAAATTGTGTGGTCGGGGACCATACTACATTTTATTTTCCAGATCAGAGATCAGATGCCTTCAGAGGAAGCATACATTTTGTTCAGATTGCCCCGAGCAGAGATATCAGTGCGGACAGATGGTTTATTCATGAGTCTAGACATGTACACATTATTGCCTACAAAGGCACCCTTCATTGCCAGGCTTTGCACAAGCCCATTGAGACAGTTGCCTAGCCATATTTTTGATTGAGAGTACAGAGTATTGTTGGTTGGCCACTTATTGCCCGAATTCAATAGAGATCCAGTTTCAGAGTCAGCTTCAGCAGCAGGTATATGGTGTGGCAGGTATAGCATCTAATGTTCTTGTTATCACACAACTTGTAGTTGCCCCTAAAGGTATCCCATCCGGGACGGTAGAGGAGTTAGGCAACTAAAGAGGTGACCCAAGAGATGCCACGGTTCCCAATGCAATGTGGGAGTCACGTCAACCGAGGCACTCTTCGCTTTAGGTCAAGGTATAACTAGACCAAGGGGGAGACCCTATACCCCAATCACAGTTGATTGGACCCAAGCAAAGGTTTTAAAGGGTGAATGAGTGATAAGTTACGGAAACCAATGCAAGTCTAAATGGACCTAATGTTTAGGGCATGGTTGAAGGTGGTATCAAGGATAGTTAGTGTTTCAACCTATATATGGTTTAGGCCACTTGATGGGGTATGATTATTAAGTATAGTACCATGTGTTTACACAAGTGGGTCTTATTGCCTTGGGAAGTGTGAAATGGTTTTAGATGGGCCCACAAGGTGAAGCTAAGTGTGAAGATGGTACTATAGGCTAGATCTAGGTTGGATCTACAAGTTAGAGTTGGTTCTAGGGTTACCCATGTGTTAGATCTAGGGTTTGACACTAATCCCAAGAAGTGCGCCTTGCTTGGAGAAGGACTAGTGCCTTGTTGGATGGGCTAATGGAGTCAAGAAGGATGTCAAAGTGTAGATCGGGACACCTAGAAGCCAAGTCAAGTGGTTCGGATGAGATCCAATGGTTGGATCTTGCTAGATCTAGGTTTTTAGGTGATAACCAAAAGTGGACCACAATTCCTTAAAACAAGGAATGCAATCCCCAAGGTGGATCGGGACAAAAGAATAGTCTAGACCTAGGTTTCAAGGCATGGGCATTCCAAATCCACCAAAATATCCAACACCCACTTCCTAGAAGTGGTCCAACTCAAAACTCCCAAGGGGTGCGACTTTCTCAAGGAGAGGCAAAAGAGGGGTTTGGTGGACCAAACCAAGTCCAATGGCCACCAAAAAGTAGATCCGGGATGCTAGTACCCCGATCTATGCATGTTCAAAGTTTCAAGTGAATCAAATGGGTAGATCTTAGTAGATCTAAGTTTTAAGTTACCAATGAGGTCAAAAGGGGGTCTCAACCCCTCAAAACATGGAGAGATGTCCACAAGGTAGTTTTCACCAAAGTAAGGATATGGGTATGTGTAATTAAGTGTCTAGTTGTCAAATCAAGCGGGATCTCACATACCCATGTACTAGATCTAGCCCAACAAGCCTCCCTCAAGGAAGTGCGCTTTAGGTCAAGCAGAGCTTTTTGTCTTAGAAAATGGGTCAATTCTTAGCCAATCACCACCAAACTATAGATCCAACTAGGGGTGGATCCTATAGAGGTGGGTTCTTAATATCTTTTCAAATGCAAGGGTGGATCTAAGTAGATCTAAAAAAAATACCAAAATTGGGGTTTTGATTTAATTAGGGTTTTATGACCAATGAAGATAGAATGGATGAAACAGACACATACCTTGTAGATCTTACCTCAATTGCTTATGGCCACCTTGCAAGTTGATAGCATTCTCCTATGTTTATATTCAAGAGTGAGATCCAAGTGCTCCAACCAAATCGCCCTTCTCCAAGATAGCCAAATCATCCTCCTCCTACAAGACAAGATCAAAGAAACAAGTCAAGCAAGATGATTATGAAAATGATAGAAAGATGTAATAGAAAGCATCAACTATGTCACGAAGATACAATAATGATACTCCCTGTCACAAGATCAACCCAAGAGAGAATATGTGGATCCCTCCAACAATAACCCTCAAAAAGTCGCCCTCCTCTCTCCAATTCGACTTTCCTGTCAAAAGGTTAGCAAAAACACCAAAATCCACAATGATACATAGAAGAGATGCTTTATATTCAATATGCAAGAGAATCCACAATGCAAGAGAGATGTGCTCCACAAAAAATCTTCTATTCCAATATTCCAGAGCTCCAAAGGTGAGCTTTACAATGGGGGGTCTCCTCCTTATATAGGATAATAAAGACCAAAACCCTATACCACTCTACAATACTACATCAAATGAGTGGTTGAGATTATAAGATCTCATCATACAATCAATGGCTAGGATGAATCCATAACATAATATCACATGGATCACTCAACATAACAATAGCGCCCTCACTAAATGGTACAATGAGGGTGACGTCATCCCATAAGAGGGGTATAAAGTACAATAATCCACCTCATGATGACTAGGACAAGATAAAATAAGCACATGGTGGGGCTAGGAGGTATAAATCCTTGCTAGCTCACCCCAAGGCACAATAAAATAATAAAATATGCCCAATATAATGATAATGACCAAAACTGTCCTCAGAATCCATGACAGTCAAGCAGTAAATGTCCTCCTGTGATCAATCTGGAGATACCCACATGGTGAAAACTGACTGGAAGATAGTGAGATCACCCTGGAAGACCTCTGTGAAAACCAAATGCCAAAACCTTGCCTCAATTGCCCAAATCGATTTCCTCAGTGACCACTTTATCCCATTTTTTAACTGCCTCGGGAACTGTGAAAGTGCCAAAACTGCCTCCTAGGGTGCTAGCGCTGTCAAACTGAGCCCACCAGGCTCTCCGGGAGGGGGAATAAATGGTAAAAACAAGTGGCTGGACCACCCCCTCCATCATCAGCGCCCTAGGTGAACCGGCCTCTCGGGGCCCCTGCTGCTCAGGCTGGGAAATCAGCCCCAAATCTGGTCAACAAGTGTAAAACTGCATCAATCACTGTCAGAAGTGCCCGGATCTGAAAGATAAGTGTCTCAATGGATCCAGAAGACCCAAATCCACTAGGAATGAGTACTCATACACCCTGGGTTGCCCTAATGGGCCAGCTGTAGGGTCCACCATATATGGACAATGTATAATCTGCTGATCTGTAATGATAATAACCTGCTGAACTGGATCAAACATCATCTGTATCATATGTCCATCATATAATATCATCATCAAACATGTGGGACCATAAATCATCATCAATAATCATCCATACATGGTCCACATCATCACGGATCCCAAGAATATATATAATCAAGGATAAATCACATCAGTAGACTAAGACAATGCTTTTTTAATCATTTCATAGCTAAGCTCAAAGTACCAATTCCATTCAGTGGCATTAATTATATTAACATATTCCGTGGTTATAATAAATCACTTGCACCATAGTTCAAATGACAAACTCACCCATTGGACATGGTCAAACTGCTAGTGAAGGATGAAGGCTAGGCAGCAAGGTTGGGCCAAGGGTGTGACTTGTCTAACTCAACTCAAAAATACTTTGGACTGGGAGAGGGGGAAGCTACAAACTCTGTGTTGGACAAAAGAACACGGGGAATGGCTGTGCCTCACAGATGGATAAGTTGTTTAGAGAGTGCTTATTCAACTTAGGCATCATGTCTACATCAAGTTGATCCAAGTTCATTAGGATCATTCAATTTATTTCCATGGCCTTTTTGGCCTACATAACCCTTCGGATTTCAGATGTGCTGAGAAGCACAACTAGTTGCAGCTTGCATCCAGGGCATGTTTTTCATATTTTCACAAGGTCAGCAATTGTTTAGATATAGCTTTTAAGAACTATTGCTTTTTGGACCTTTCTTTATACTCTTCGAGGAGTATTTTTTAGCTTTTCATTGCTCTTGCCCTCTTTTTGTTTCCATGGGCGAATTTATTTAATTTCCACAGGTAGAACATGAGCTTTCAGTTTTAGCCAACAACATCTCAAGTGACTAGGGGGAGTTCGAGCCAAGGCCTACAATCCAACTCACCAAAGGCAAGTTCTGTCACCAACTCAGAGCCGAGACACTGAATAAACAGGGATGCGGTCCAAACACAGAGGTAGAAAAATGGGGAAGTCCTCAGCATCAGAAAGTCAAATAAGACAAGTCAGGGTTTAAAGTCAAACAGGAAGGTCATGTATGGATGGAGACAAGTGGATATGGAGCCTACACTAGCAGACAAAAGGTGTCGGGAAAGACCATGTCTATGTAAGGTGAAATACCAGTAAGTTTTGTTAGATGACCTAAGAGTGCAAGCAATTGTCCATTTTAAGGTTTACAGTTCATTTTAAATATTTTGCCACATCAGGAATAATATACCAAGCACATGCTATAATCATGATTAAATCAACAAGCTAATAATCCACAGTCAGTGAGAACAATATCCATAGATCATACAACATCATCATAATAGCAATCATCATGCATCATCTGAAACACTGCTGAAGTAAATCTCTAGGCACTGAACTGAAACTGTAATGGGAAAAGTGGTCACATCAGTCATCAAATCTGAACTCTCAAGGCTCAGCCTTGACACAAGGTCATACAATCTGAATAATGTACTGCTCTGATCATGAGTGATCCAATATATGTAGCCATGCTCTGGAATAAATGAAGCTCTGGAATGTGCAGATATCTGCTGTACAAGAATAGTAGCCCTGCTACTATGGTGTGATAACAGTTCTATTGCTCATGGTGTTGATTAGACTTGTTTATACATGATAGTACACTGACTTTACATATTATGTTGATATGGTGATCTAGTTGTTATGATGTGTTTGGCCCTTGGTGATGTCAGTCCACCCCCTTCAATAGGCTCCTATCTATGCACACTGGATCATATCCCCACTACTGGTATAGACTTGGTCACTTAGTCCCCCTAGGCAGCTGACTTTGCATCCACTTTCACTTTCTCCACCCATCCGACTCATTCATGATTGGTCTTTCCCGACTTGGATTCTGATTTGTGACCTTGAGGATCCCCTTCCCCACTGACCTCTAAGTATGCCATGATTCCCTGTCTTTTGTGCCTCAGCTCTTTAGTGTGTGAGATGCACTCTCAAACCTGAGATTTGCTCCTGTCGGTTGCCCCCGATGTTGCAATGCAGTATAGGAGTGTGTAGCCTCACCGGGTGTTCCCCATTGGTCATCGAAGCATGTATATTCACCCCCATTACTTTGCAGTATGAGCACCTTGATTATATCTATTGAGATATCTATGTAGCCCAAAAAGGCCTCGATGTAAAAAAAAGAAATGAAGAAATGAAGAAATGTAAAGCAAGCCAAAAAGGCTATTGTAAATGAAAAATATAGCCAAAAAGGCTAAGTATGAAATGTAATGTAAAATCCATGCAATGTGTTTGTAAACACACATGGACATAGGTCAGCCGTACATATCAGCTTTGTAGTGGTTATTTCCTCACCTAGTTCTGTGGGGCAAGGAGGTGAGAGGGAGCGAGGGACAAGCTCAAGATTGTCCCCTAGAGTCTCAAGTTACGGTTTGCCGGACACCCAGTTTGGCGGCTCTAGAAAAGATCATCACGGAGTCTTCTTAAGGCACGGATGTGAGTTGGGAGGTATTTGTTAGATGACCAATGGCGGTTTCCCTGCACTATACCCATTTGTGAGGCACCGCCCTTCCCTGTGTAGAATTTTCTTGCACTTTACTGTTTGCTGGTTTGTGTTAACAATTTGTGGTTTTCACCTACAGTCGGTTATGCATAGGCTGTAGGTTACTTATAACAATTTCTGTAAAAATCAAACACACAATAGAATGCTACTAACAGGCTGAAAAACACATTTCAACATTCACACATGAAAGTAATAGACTCAGAGATTTTTGGCCAAAATCAAGCCCTGGAAAAACCCCCACGGGAAAAAACCAGTTAGAGAGAGAGAGATTTATTATTTCTTCAGCAAATATTTCTGCACAAATTATTACAGTCAAACATGTACTTATCTGACCAACCAAAGTCACCCTGGGTGCTGCCTCGATTTGTGTGCCTCACTGTGCCTCGATTTCTACACCACTATCTCGATTTCTGTGTCACTTTCTGTCTCGATTTCTGTGCCAGCTCTGTCTCGATTTCTGTGCTCAAAAATCACCTCGATAACAGTGCCAACCTTCTCGAAAACTATGCAACAGAAAGTGCCTCGAAAACTGTGCAAAAGACAGACTGTACGGATTAAAAAAATCAATCTGTAATTTTTAGAAATGCGTGCCCAGATTTCTGCATAGAAACTCGTGCCTGTTTTCTTCGGGAAATGTGCATAGATTTCTGCATAGAAACTCGTGCCAATCTTCCTAGGGAAATGTGCCCAAATTTATCCTCAAAAATCATGTTGTACGGACTGCATTAAATGCAGCAGTACGGTCCCTCGATTTCTGTGCAAGCTGGAACTACCTCGAGATATGTGCAATACTGAAGTAAACCTGTTGATAATAAAAGCCAAGTCTGTGCCTTGAAAATCGTGCCAAAAGAAAATGGTTGCCTCGATATTCGTGCAGGAGCCCTAGCTCTCTCTTCTCGACCTCTCTCTTTTTCAAACTCTTCAATAATTAATGTGAAATGAGCCTCCCTCATCTTTTTGTCTAACCCTAAGTGGGTTCTAATCCAACGGTGGACAAATGATCTAATCCAATGGCCAAGATTGAATGAGAGTAAAAACATCACTTTATTTAATTCACATAAATAAATATTTACTCACCCACTTAACTTTAGCAAAAAGTGACTTTAAAATTATAAAGTCTCATTAAGTGACTTTTAATGTGAGGGTCACTTTTTCCCCCTTCTAAGTGACTTAGAAAAATAGTCACTAGGGGAACACTTCCCTAGGTACAAAACTAACACCCTGTGTTTTGTCATGGTATGCTTATCTCAGTGGGCCCCGCTGTCCCAATTCATCCAAAGGGTCGCATGATCTTTGTCCTTGTCATCCCTCATCCTTCACCTTGTGTTCCGCATCCAAAGTCAGGTAGGTGGTCAAGTCTATAGGTTGTGCATAGCAGTTTGAGTCTTTTGGATGTGGTGGGCCCACCTCACCAAGGGCCTCGTATTTTTTGAGATATTATGTATTTTTTATCACCATGTTGGCATCGTATTGTTTAGTAATATACTAACATGTATAAGGAAGCCTATCGCTTCAATTTGCCCAGCAGGTATTCACCCAACACCATGTTGACCAAATTTGACTTGGTCAAACTAGGCTGATCAGGCCAAAAATGGGCCCAAAAATATGTTGCAATCAAGATTTTGATTTTGATCAATTATTATCTTCTGAGGTCCCATACAAGCCTCCAAGTATCAGAATTTGAGAAAGTTGAGGCAGCGATGAGATTTTTAATTATTATGGGTCATTATTGACCTGTTTTAATTAAAAATCATGGATTTTGGGCAAACAGTGCCTGAGTGATGGATCGTGGTCGTTCAAGTGACCATGTCTACTATTTTTGGGGTCCACGATCGCATTGCAATAGACGGTTCGACAATCGGGGCAATATATGTGGGTCAAAAGCCCAATTTACACCTTCAGCAATAAAAACCAACAATTAATTAAATGGAAAATCAAAATATGGCAAAGGAAACTATGGCAAATGGCAAAAATCAAAGGTTGGCTAATACAATGGTAATTTCTAAGGTAATGTTGGTAATATTTGGACATCTATTATGTGTTGTGGGTACTGTTGTCCTCCGAAATGGCATGCGTGTCGTTTGAAAGCCCAAAATGTGCAATGCCAGCTGGATGACAACTCTCTCAGGAGAGAGGCCAATGTCACCACACTCCTCTCCTCTTCACTTCAGGTTGGCTCTTCTCCAACACTAGGGGGGTATCCCTAAAATAGGATCACTAAGGCAGGTACAGTAACGGGCAAGGTGAATGGAAGAGGCTGCCTTAGAGAAACGGATGTAACAAAAGATAATTTTAGATGGGTGATGAAAAAGAAAGGAAGATCAATCCTCAGGGAAAGACCAGTGCCAGTATCAGAGAGGGGCGAATGGAGTCAAAGGAGAGCTCTAATAGGACCTTGCTGCCAGGTGAATGTAGTAACCAACTAAGAGCTCTTGCACTAGAGCATACCTGAAAGCCGCAAAACTTAAGAGAAAAACATGGGTCAAATAAAGTTGTGCTAGATTGTTAGCCTTCTATTCAGATGATCCCAGCTTAAGAATCGAAAGCAAAGAGCTAAGAGAGGTATTGCCTCATACAAAATGAAAGATGGCATACAAAGAAAAACGGCAAACAAAGAGCGAAAGAACTCCCAATCTATCCAAAGAATCCCATCATGATATTTTTCTATTAAGGTCTGGGGAAGAACTCCCAAAAAAATTTCATGATTACAGGTGAAAGAGGCTGTCCTCTTTATAGGCCCAAAGGCTCTCATAAAGTAAAAGAAATAAAATAATAAAAAACTTGGAAAAGGTGGGATCCCAGATCCACCTTTCCATACCCAACGAATGCATGACTATTTCCATTCATTAAATGGAACTCCACCTTTGGCTGCCAATGAAAACACCAATGCCCCCAACAAAAGTCGACTTCTATTGATTAGTGAACTCCAAACACCCAGTTGTCACTCAAAAACGCAGGTCACAAAATTAAATAAATGTTGCTCCAAACTCCACGCATCAAATGAAAATACCCCCGAGCAGCTATCGAACAACAGCCGCGGTGATTGAGGCGCTCCAAAAAAGCTCCACGTAACTGACTACTGTCAAACGTTGAGACCACCAGTGCAAATGACTGCTTGCTTATTGCGTGACCTTTAGTTTTTAACCTCGGGACTGGACTCAGAGTGAACAGAACCTGGAAATTTGGCCCACTAAATCAGCGATAGACTTACTATCGTGTACTTCAGTCTTTAACGCCATCGTCTTCTCTTAGTGTGGAACCCCAAATTATAGCTATACGGCAAATTTCAATGATTCGACTGTCAATAGATGCTCCAAAACTTCACGTGACAGTGAAACAAAATTTGATCGGCGGTGAAATGAGCGTGTGGTCCGCTAATAACCGGAAATCAACAAAGATCGACTCAGCAAAATAAATAAAAAATGCGGTGCACTGTCACTAAATCCCGAATCAAACGCCAGCTGTCGAAGATTTGATTGATACAGCCAATTTTTTAATGAGCCCGGCTTGATCAGAAAAAATGGCGCAATTCCATTTCCTTTCAACCCGATGACAAACTTCTCTGCAATTTTGTCATTTGCTGATGGTGACGGTTGTGCCAGGATTGCAAACCAAGCATAGATGGTCACTGCCATGTCCAATCTTTTGATGAACCTCGAGCTCGACCAAGACGATGGCATGTGAGCTCGAAAATGAAGCTGCCTGTTGATTATAACCCAAGCACCGGCGTCGTGGACCAATACTTCGGCTACTAAGAAAGTGACCATAAAAACTCATAAGTAGCTGCTGTATCAACATTAAGACCAAGCAATGGGTTTCCAATAGATATTCCTTCAAGGTTGAATTTATATATTTTGGGCGCTTTGTAGTAATTTAGCAATTTGTTCGCTAACTGTGGAGATTTTTTTGATGGAATTGCTTGGTCTCTACTATACACAACAGAACTTTTGTGCGGCCATCTGGTAGCTTTGCTGCACTTAGGGCATCATCTTACGTCGTCAATTTCATCTACACAATTGCATAGACCTTTAATGCAAGATCCTTCCGATTAGTCTCATCTGGATCAGGAGGTGCATGTTCAAATATATCGTCCACAGCAGCAAGAACACTATCCAACTCAGAAGTTGTCCTTTCATCCGATTTGCAGGCATCTAAGGCAAAAGCTTCAAGAGCTTCTATTCGGCTTTTTGTATTTTCCCGTCTCTCTGCCATTAGCATTTTGGAGGCTTAGCATGAATAGGCTGTTCTCTGGCAGACTTTACAGCACATATAAAGGTCTCCAGTTCTTTCTGGGAGGCCTCTCTCTTTTTCTAAAACTTCTCACCATGCATACTCCAGAAGTGACAGATCCACAGGTCTTTAGCTTTTAAGAAGGAAATCAGCTATCTGAGCAAGCTGGAATTCCTTGGTGCACGAACGACATATGTGACTTCTTGTGGCGTTATAGAAAAATTTACCCCATAGAATGCTGCTGGGTAATATCCAGTTCATTTCATGCACAGCAAAATCCAGCATCTGGGGAATTCACAGCAGAGTTCCTTTCTGGAGATGTCTGTATCCTAACATCAACTTTGCCAACTACTTGCAGAACCCTCGGATCTAGAGTTTTAAATGAAAACCTTACCGATGACTTCCTTAAAGATAATCTTTAAACCATTGCAGATGCATTTTTGAGAGATGCATTTCTCATGTGGACACCATCGTCAATATGGAGAGGTAACAGGTCCCTCTATTGCCCAGCTCACCATGAGCGGCGAATTGGCCCATAGGGGCGTTTTCCCACTTAGCGAAAATCAATGTTTTTGATGTTTTATTGTATTGAGATCATAGTGAAGTGGTATGGGGGGCTAAAACAACCCATAGGCACCCCCCCAACCACATTTCTTATGTATTTTATGGGCCCCACGAGTTGGTTCACCATCCACTTGGGCGTCTTTGAGGGTAATTCGCCCCCCCTCTAGAGTTGATCTCCTCCATCGATTTGGGCATTGAGATAATCAATCTCAGCCCTTGATTTCGGAGGGAGAGTTAAGGTTGAGAGTAGTCATTCTCTATAAGAGAAGACTCTCACCCATTTTGTACTTCTCTCTTGGCACATTGTACACTTGAGTTTTGATGATATAGAGTCATTTTTCACCGAGTTCTTAAGAGTTTATAGATGGATATGTATTGCTTGACTGATATCTAGTTTTCCTTAGCCTTGTTGAGTTGTTAGTGCATTGTTTCCATCATTTCCTTGGCCAACGATTTGCAAGTGAAGAGCACAACTGGAGGAGGGCGCAGTTTTTGGAGTGGGAACTCCACAATTGCTCATTTTTCTTCAAAGTATCAACAAAGGGAGTTGTTATTGCCTCGTGCCTTTCAATTTCTTTCATTTTCAGTCATTTACTTGTTGGTTTTACTTCTTATTTGCTGCATACATTGACTTGATCTTGTTTGTTGCAGGTGGTTAGGGCGTACTTAGTCTTTGGGAGCTCAAAACGCCAAAGGGAACACGTTGCTGCTCAACAACTGAGTTTGGAGGGCTAGTCTTCGGCAATCTCATCCATCCATTCATTCTCAAGTAGGTTATTCTTGCTGGTCTTGTAGATATTAACAGGGCAATATATATATGAGTCTCTGCATGATCAATATATATATCCAATATACCATATGAGTCTCTGCATGATCAATATATATATCCAATATACTGGAACAGGGCAAATAATTATAATCTGTAAATGATCAAATACTGATGTAAACCATGAATCATCATCATAACCCTGTAGCTGCTGCATAGAATCATCATATACATGTACATAGACCATATATCATCTATCCATATCATCATAAGGTCCAACCATCTCATGTCCTATGGTTGACCTTGGTCAAACTAGGTTTGACCAAGTCAACATGACCCAATATAACTCAGACCATCATCGGAAGCTGCTGCAAAGTGTCAAAGGTTAATGCATGCTCTACGACTTATTCAAATAACAATTATAACACAAAGTAATCATTACTGGCGATCTAAATCCAAACATATAATGTCATTAATTATTATTATTACTCAGACTAGACTTTCAAGATCATACTCACTTCATAGCTGTGATCAATTTGCTAGTGAAGGGTGAGGGCTAAAATAACTGGCTAGGCTAAGGGATGACTTGACTGACTTAACTTTGTGACACTTTGGCAAAGGGAAAGGGAATACACACCATAGTATATACTGAATGAGCAACAACACAGGGAATGGCGGTGTCTCACAAATGGATGAGTTGTTCAAAGAAAGTTTATTCACCTCTAACAGATGCGCACAATCCATAATACAAATAAGGCCAGCAATTGTTTTGATATAGCATTTAAGTTCCATTGCTTTTTGGGCCTGAAGTTTCCATAGCCTTGGTCCATGTTTGTTTATAAACACATTGCATAGATTTACATTTATTTTAGGCTTTCTGCTGCAGGTGTGTTTTTAAGGCACTTGTTTACCTGAGCACTTCTAGGTGTGTCATGGACAGCTTGTTTACCTAGGTATTTACATTTCCAAAAGATATAACATTTTATTTTCATGGCCATTTTCATTTGGCATGCCTTTCATTCATGTGTGTTTAGAAACACATTGCATGAATGGGCTTTTCATACAAGATATAGCATTTCATTTTTTCCAGACTTTGTATTCATGGCAGCACTAAAAGTTTCAGGTTTAGCCAACACAACTTTAGTGACTAGGGGGAATTCACAAGGAACTCCAACTCACCATAGGCAAGTTTTGTCACCAACTCAGAGCCGAGACACAATAAACAGGGAAGCTCATCCAATACAGAGGCTACAATGGGGCAAAAATCCTCCATGCCAATAGTCAAGTAGTAAGTCAGGGTGATACACTAAAAGGTAGGCAATGGATGGATGAAGACAATGAATAATGGAGCCGACACTAGCAAGCCAAGGTATGGTGGAATGATCACCTCTACTCTCCCTAAGGAGGGTAAAACCAATGAGTATGAATAGTGAACTTCTAAGTCTGAGTAGGGACAATATAATATATATAATAAGATCAACCAGGCCCACATGTCTATATGATCGTCAGATCATGACACTAAGTGCTAAGACATGCTATAAGAATAAGTATAAAAGCAATATAACCATAACACAATGATATACCTGCTGAGTCATATACCTGAATGCTCATCAACCTGTACCATCATCTGTCCTCTGAAACTGCTGCTGTAAATCTGGGCACTACTGACTGCTCTGTACCAATGGTATAATGGCTACATCGGTCATCTCTCTGAGTGTCTTGAGACTCAGTCATGGCATGGGGAATAGACACTGCTGTCCACAATCTGATAGTGATCCAATATAGATGCTCATCTCAACATCTCAAATGTAAGGGTACTGGCTGAATAGTGTACTGGCATCAGAAAAATAATGTATGGTAGCCCGGCTACTATATATGTGATAACAAGACCAACTTAGTTTAGTTCCCCCATGGGGGTCTGGACATGCAATTATTACAAAGGAGCCAAAATTGGCCCTGAAAAAGTCTTCTGAACTTCTGAACACTAATGATGAACACTGAACATGTTCACAACACTAGCAGCTCACAAAAAATCCAACTATGGTACAAAATAGTTCGCAATAGATCCTACATCCCTTAAGAAATCCATGGAGATAGCTAAGAAGATAGATAGAAACATGCAAACTTGTGGCAAGTCCAATCTTCCAGGTTTCACAAGAGGAAATGTAACAATGCATAAGCAACATGAAAATGAGGGCAAAGCTATAGATTATGAAATCAAAGATCTTGCAAAAGACTGCATGAAAGAGATGATCAAACTATTGAAAGCTCTAGTTTCCAATCAAGCCTCTCAAATGAACGCCATGCAGAATCGTTCGATTTCTATTGAAAGAGCTCAAGCAAACCTAGCTCCAGGAAAGTTTTTTCCTAAACCCCGGTATGCTCCTAAGCCTCAATGGAAAAAGAAGGCACCACTCCAAGACCAAAGGCCCCCAAACCCTTTGGAAACTGCAAATGTTGTCTTAGAAGAGGTTCCTCCTTATTGTAGGGCATGCAAAAATTTTCATGATGAGTCCACTTGTGTTGTTTTTTGTCAAGACAATGAACAAGGTTTTCAAGAAACTAGTAACAGTGTCAGATTCTCAAGTGAGCCTGAGACCAAGCCAAATTACATCACCTTGTAGGCAGAACTCATCCAATTTCAAAAGAAACTTGGGAGCAAGCTAGACAATATAGTCAAGAAAAAGATAATGTGACTAAGTTGTATGGTGAGATGCCTACACCTGAGCAGATATTGGAGATGTCAAAGTTTAAAGGCATAACTTATCAAAGGAAGGATATTGCTCGATCTTCAAAGACAAATCAGACTGTTCCAAAGGCAATAACTCCCCATGCCATAGATGACTTGAATGTTGATTTGGGTACATGGTTGTCTATGTTAAAAGGTTAACTAGGGAAGTTATTCTCTGGAGGGCATGAAAATTTTTGCATGCTTAGATGCATGCAAAAGTGAGTTTTGCATGCACCCACTTTAGGTTTTTGGTAAACCTAATTTAGCAGTGAGTTGATATAAGGAGACAGAAGGTGTCTAACAGAGTTACCGAGCCAACTAATCTGAGATAGATCTAGTTGAGAGGTGGGCGACTTTCTTAAGGAAGGAGGGTGCATTCTTTGAGGAGAGAGAAGCTCGTACTACTTGTAGTTGATCGATTGAGCAGCTGAGACTTTCAGAGTATCCTTGTCTCGGTGATTGAGAAAGGACTGTGACGATCATAGCTCAGATCTGTTGAGATCTTATTCCGTACAAGCGTTTGTTATCTTGAGGGAGGGCACACTTATCCATGTAGAGGAGGACGCATTCAACTATTGGGCTTCTTCTGTAGCAGAGCAAATCAGAGCAGAGGAGAGGGAGAGATAGTACAGTCAAAGCTACCTGCAGAGAGACTCAGATCCACATTGACAACTAGGTCACATTTCCCCAATGCATGCATCAGTTGATGCATGCATATCTAGGATCTTGATCCATCCAAGATTGAGTGTTACATCTGAGGTAACATTGTATGTACTTGTTTGTTTCATATCTTGCTCTGGGCTCAAGATAGAAGAAAGCCCCACAGGTTGTTGGTTTTCCCCGTTTGGGGTTTCCAAGGTATATTCAGTGTTATGTGTGATTGATTGAGTTCTCAGTGTTTAAGTTGTAAAGAGATCTATTGCATTTGATTCTTAAGTCTTTAGAGTATTAATGATTTACAGAGACTCAAACCGCTTGAGATCTCAGGGCTCTCCATAGGGAATAGTGATCTCTGAATTAAAATTTATAGTCTAATGCTAAAATCCATGTGCATATAATTGACCTCATTAAAATTCCAAGCCTAAAAGAATATTTTATGAAGGTAATAGATCACCCTATGCAAAATGTAATATCTTCAAATATCCCTAAGGAAGTAGTTCCTCATAAAACAAGTGAAGAAATCCAGCCTCAGGATTCAAATACCATTGAAGATACTCTAGTTATTTTGCACAGTATGGACCCCCGAAAAGATCATCCTCCATTCTACATATCTTTGCTCGTTAGCAATCTTCTTTTACACAATTGCATGTTGGATTCTGGTGCTTCTTCTAATGTTATGACCAAAAAAATCATGGAACAGCTTGGCCTAAAGATAACCAGACCATATCATAATGTGTGTGTCATGGACTCAAGAGAAGTTGACACAATCAGCATAATTTCGTATTTGCCTATAAAATTAGCCAAGTACCCCGACATCCATTTGACCATGGATGTACTTCTAATCGATGCTCCAGATAATTCGGGAATGTTGTTGTCTAGAAAGTGGGTTGCATCCTTAGGAGGAGATATAAGAACGGGCTGGACATATGCTACCATCCCTGCATCAGAGCACGCATTGGTTAAACTCTATAATGAACAAGAAAGAAAGTTTCATGTCGAAAACCCCATAGAGCCAACAAATGAGTTTGTCTATGATTCAGATAGCTTTGGAAATTATGCAATTTTGTCAAACTTCATGGCACCTTTCAAAGAGAAAAGGATGAAAAGGATAATGGAGTTTGGAGGATGAGTTTTGATGGAGCATACTCTAGAGCAGGAAAAGGGGCATGGATTGTTATCACTTCGCCATCTCATAAAACCTTTAATTTTTCCTTTAGACTTGAATTTGATGCATCTAACAATGTGGCGGAATATGAGGCAAAATTGCAAGGTCTTGAAATTGCCAAAGACATGGGAATAAAAATCTTAAGTATAAAAGGTGATTCAGACTGGGTGGTTTCTTAGATGAAAGGTATTTTTGCATGCAAAAGTGGAAGGCTAAAGAAATATAGGAACGCATGTTGGGACACCATGGAGATATTTGATGCTTTAAATAGCACAGCAGTTCATAGGCATGAGAATGAAGAGGCAGATCAGCTGGCAGTCATAGCTTCAACACTTCAACCGACGGACGAGATAATAAAGGGGAATGGCAAATTTGAAATAAATTTTAGACCCTCAATCCTGGACAACATAGTTCATTGGCAAGTGTTTAAAGATGACAAGCAAATCCTAAGGTTTATTCATAATGTCTAAGAAGTTTCTAACAACAAAATCAGCTATAAAAAGGACAATCATGAATATAATGAAGATGAGAATCAGCCTAGAAATACAGTCCCAAGTGGCATACTTGAGTGGGAGCATATGTTTGACAGACAAGATAGGCACAACCTAAGAAAGAAATATTGAAACCTGGCAACCATATAGAGGTAAATATCGAGACTAACCAAGAGCCAAAGATAATAAAAATTAGTAAAGGCACATCCGAAAAGGAAAGAAAATATCTTATAAGCCCTGTCCAAGAATATAGGGATGATTTTGCTTTTACATATGATGAATTAAAGGCTTATCGAGAAGATGTGTTTCAACACACCATCCCCTTAAAAGAAGGTGCAAAGCCTTTCTAATAAAAGCTGACACAAATCAACCCCAAGTTGGCCCCATAGTCTTAAAAGAACTTCAAAAGATGCATACCGCAAGAATTATTGTGCCGACTAGACATTCATCTTGGTGCTCAAATCTAGTTGTGGTAAGGAAGAAAAATGGATACCTAAGACTGTGCATTTGGAAACTTAAACTGGGCTTGTTTAAAAGATAACTACCTTCTTCCCAACATGGAAACATTACTACAAAGTGTAACTGGGTCGGGTAAGATGTCTATGCTTGATAGTTTCTCAGGGTATAATCAAGTGCTTGTTAACAAAGAAGATAGGCATACGACTACTTTCACCACTCCTTAGGGAACTTTTGAATATTTAAGAATGCCATTTCGATTGCTAAATGTTGGTGCAACTTTTCAAAGGGCCATGGATTATGCCTTCAAGGAATTGATTAGCAAAATCATTGGGATATACCAAGATGTCCTTATTGTTTTCTCTAAGGAAAGAAGTGATCATATCGGTCATCTTAGGCAATAGTTTGAAAGATGCAAAATGTATGGAATATCCTTAAATCCAGCCAAATCAATGTTGGGGGTTGATGAAGGTAAATTATTGGGTCACATCATCTCTAAAGATGGTGTCAAGATTGATCCAAAAAGAGTTGAGGCCATCAAGAAAATTTCTTTACCCGCAAATGTGAAATCCCTCCAATCTTTCAATGGCCAAATAAACTTCATCAGAAGGTTTATCCCAAATTTAGCAAAACTAATGAAGCCCTTACAGTTATTACTTAAGAAAGATGCTAAATTTGAATGCAGTAAACAGGGAAGAGAAGCCTTACAAGCATCAAAGATGCCATCACTAGATTCCCTGTGTTGGTAAGCCCAGATTATTCCAAAGAGTTTCAAATTTTCTCATTTTCTTCCGAGCAAACTATTGCAGGGGTATTACTCCAGAAGAATGACCAAGGGCAAGAGCAACCTATAGCCTTCTTCAGTAGGGCCTTACATGATGCAGGAGCATTAGGAAGGAGAATAAATTTTTATTATTATTGTATTCTAAGTTAGATTGAGTTAGTTTGAGTGGTAGTGAGGTGTGCGTTGTAATAATGGCTGTTATAGCCAAATGGGCTCTCGAATCTTTAAGACCAGTTTTAGAGCTTTGTTTAGATTGGATTGTGATCTTCAAGTATTGTAGATCCTATTTGCTAGGATCTCAAACAGATTCCTATAGTCTTTTAAAAATAGCATCACAATTGAGTTTTGGTGGTTGTTAAAATAAGGAAACAGAGTAGTTTTACTCTGTGGGTTTTCATAAGGCATTTTTGGTTCCAGATAACCATTTTTCCTGCTAAGATAATCTTCAATTAATCGTGGTGCTTGTTAAATTGATCTCTACAATTTGTATTTGAGAATGAGTTTCCCAGGATGGTTAAAACAGTCTGAATCAAACCTGTTTTCACTAGAAATATCTCTGCGTCTAGCTATGTAATGAATGGTGATGGTTGATTTCAGTTTTGAGGAGGGAAGCAACAAGAGACCAACTCCATCACCGAGTCCAGATGCCCTGTGGTTTTATAAAGGAAACCTACGATCCTGGATCGAATCCCTGAACATTTCTGCGCGCAATACCAAAACCCTGGTGCCTTCGGCGTTGAAGTAAAACAGACAAAACTTTGCCAGGTAGTCTCTACTCCGTTGGATTGAATAATGTGTGGTCACGATTTGGTGTGGAAAGTTAAATTGTGGAAAAGTCAAACAATTTTACATCGTCGATCTGGGTGAATCAACGGTGGCTGAGAGTCTAATTTGAAATTCATTTGTCGTCAAAATATGCATCTGTACATTGGTCAGAGTTTGGAAACTTGGTTCTGCAACATTTAGTCTTTAAACAGAAAATAGATCTTTTTTACTGTTCACTAGTTCCCCATCAATTGGTATCAAAGCCGAATTTTGATTGGCTGAGTGTTAGTATTATATGTGGTGCAAAGTCAGTCGTTCACCTGTATCGTTTCTAGAAGAACAGGATCATCAATTGAGATCTCAGAGTGATCTTTCATGTCAAGTTATGGCTTATCAAGTTGGAAGAAGAGGTCAAGGAGGTAGAAGGCCTATAGCAAACGCTGAGGTAGTGAGATTGATCCAGCGTTTGGAGGCAAGGCTAGATGTCATAGAAGGTGACAGACAAAGGGATCCTAATGATGTTAGTGAGGATGAAGAGTCTCAAGAGGAAGAGACTGCAGTTCAAGAAACAACTGAGTTGAGGATGTTGAAGCAAGTTTTGGGATCCACCTCGAGACCTAAGCCAGATGTGTCGAACTACAATGGTAGTTTGAATCCTGAAGAGCTTGTTGATTGGATCAACTATATGGAGAAGTTCTTTGACTATGAGGAAATGAATGATGAAAAGAAGGTGAAATTCGCTGTGACAAAACTCAAAGAGCATGCATCTTTATGGTGGGACAGTGTACACACAGAACGGAGAAGGCAGAACAAGCCAAAAATCAAGAGTTGGAACCGGATGGTTACAAAACTCCGAGGTAAGTTCCTACCCCAAGATTATCAGCTCTCTTTATTTAGACAGATGCAAAATCTTAGGCAAAGGCTGATGTCCGTAAGAGAGTACACCGAAGAGTTTTATAAAGGGAATATAAGAGCAGGTTATGTGCAAGATACCACAGAAAAGGTAGCCAGGTATGTGAATGGTTTGAGAATGGATATCCAAGATGAAACTAGCCTGTTGACTCCAAAGACAATAGAAGAAGCTTACCAGCTTGCTTTGAAAGTAGAGGACACGATTACAAGAAGGCAATCGAATAGAGGAAGAGGTCCTAACAAAAAAAGGGGACAACAATTTAATAGAGGAAGATCTACAACCCAAAGAGAAGGAACCAACAGTTCAAGTCATCAAGGACATCGGGAGGATGGCTTTAAAGAAAGAGGATTCTCTCCTAGAGGGAGAGGCCGAGGAAGAGGAAGAGAATTCAAATGTTTTAAATGTGGCAAGATGGGAGATCGATCTTTTGAGTGTCCAGAAAACAAGGACGCGAGCTCAAGAAATGTTGTTGTTACTCCAACAATGGAAGGAGAAGTAAAGGAACTTGTTATCACATATATAGTAATTGGGCTACCATACATTTTTTGTCAGATTCCAGTCCACTATTCAGCCAGTTCCCTTGCATTGAGATGCTAAGATGAGCATCTACTATGGATCACTATCAGATTTTGGACAGCATATATATTCCCCATGCCATGACTAAGTCTCAGGACACTCAAAGAGATGACCGATGTAGCTATTATGCCATTTGTACAGAGCAGTCAGTAGTGCCCAAAGTTACAGCAGTAGTTTCAGAGGACAGATGATGGTTCAGATTGATGAGCATTCAGTTATATGACTCAGCACGTATATTATGGTGTTGTGGTTATATTGCTTTTATTTCCATTTTCTTAGTATGTCTTAGCACATAGTATCATGATCTGGCAATAATATAGATATGTGGACCTGGTTGGACTTCTACATATATATCATATTTGTCCCTACTCAGACTTAGAAGTTCTTGGCCTATACTCATTGGTTTTACCCTCCCTAGGGAGAATAGAGGTGATCATTCCTGCCATATGGCATATACTCATTGGTTTTACCCTCCCTAGGGAGAATAGAGATGATCATTCCTACCATATGGCATATACTCATTGGTTTTACCCTCCCTAGGGAGAATAGAGGTGATCATTCCTACCATACTTTGGCTTGCTAGTGTTGGTTTCATTACTCACTGTCTTCATCCATCCATGACTTACCCAGTTGTTCATTACCTTGACTTACTACCTGACTAGTGGCATGGAGGACCTTTCCCCGTTGTGTCTCGGCTCTGAGTTGGTGACAAAACTTACCTATGGTGAGTTGGCTTAGTCCCCCTAGTCACTAAAGATGTTGTTGGCTAAACCTGAAACTTTTAGTGCTGCCATTAATGCAAAGTATGGAAATGAAATGTTATATCTTGTATGAAAAACCCATTCATGCAATGTGTTTCTAAACACACATGAATGAAAGGCAAGCCAAATCAAAATGGCTATGAAATATCAAATGTATATCTTTTGTGAAATGTAAAATACCTAGGTAAACAAGCTGTCTGTGACACACCTAGAAGTGCTTAGGTAAACAAGTGCCTTAAAAACACACATGCAGCAAGAAGCCTAAATAAATGTAAATCTATGCAATGTGTTTGTAAACACACATAGATCAAAGGCTATGGAAACTCTAGGCCCAAAAAGCAATGGAACATAAATGCATTATCAAAAATATTGCTGGCCTCTTTTGTATTATGGATTGTGCGCATCTGTGTAAGGTGAATAAACACTCTTTGAACAACTTATCCATTTGTGAGACACCGCCATTCCCTGTGTTGTTGCTTATCCACTATATGTTATGGTGTGTATTCCCTTTTCCACTTCCAAAGTGTCACAGTGTTAAGTCAATAAGTCATTCCCTCTAGCCTAGCCATGTTTTTCTTAGCCTTCACCCTTCACTAGCAAATTGATCACAACTATGAAGTGAGTATGACCTTGAAAGTCTTGTTTGAGTAATTAATAATAATTAATGACACATTATATTTGGTTTTAGATCGCCAGTAATGATTGCTATTTGTTATAATTGCTATATGAATGGATTGCAAAGCATGCTTTAACCTTTGACACCTTGCAGCAGCTTGATGACAGTTTGAGTCATATTTTGGTCATGTTGACTTGGTCAAACCTCAGTTTGACCAAAAGTCAACCACAGGACATGAGGTGGCAGACCTCAGATGTTACAGATAGATGATATATGGTCTGGTACAGTTCACCATGGTGGGCTTATGCAATGGTTTCAGACTTCTGATGATGATTTGTGCTTTTCAGCACTTTTTACAGATTATTATTATTTGGTCTGTTGGATATGATGAGCATTTATTTTGGACCATGTAGAGGTTTATATGGTGTATGAGTACACATATTAGATGGATTTGGACCTTCTGAGTCCAATGAGACAGTTTGTTTTCAGTTTCAGGCAGTTATAGTGATGATTGAGCCCCAGTAGGCTATCCTAGTGCAGTTTTGGTCTGTCAGAGACCTTGTCAGAGCAGTGATGGGATTCACTTGGTTCACCTAGGGCGTTGTGCATGGAGGGGGTGGTCCAGCCACTTGTTATTACCATATTACCCCCTTCCCAAACTCATTAGTGAGCTCACCTTGATAGCGCAGGCTCTCCAAGAGGCAGTTTGGGTAGTTTCACGCTTCCCGAGACAGTTAAGAAATGGTAGAAATGGCTACAAAGGAATTTGATTTGGGCTACTGAGGCAAAGTTTTGGCATGGGATGATCAGTGATGATGAGTGGGATGTCTTCCACACCCTCTCCAGCAGTTTCAGCTTCATCGAGACCCACATCCATCACTTATGGCATTTTCTGATGATTTTTGGAGCCTCCTAAGGCTCACGATTTGTCCATAGAAGCACGATTTGGTACTTTGATGATTATTTTATTGATATTGTGCTATGGGGATTGACTAAGGGTGTCTAAAATTACCCCTTGGACCCACCATAAGCTAGATCTATTATTTTATCATCATGATTTGGTGGGATCCCCTCTTCTAGGGTGAGTTTGTCCACATATTGTATTATTTTATTAGTGATCCATGTATTGTATTGTTGAGCTCATCTCAACCATTGATTAGATCTTTTGATCTTTTAATCTTAGCCACTCATTCAAAAAGTGGTTAGATTGTGGACTCTCTCCCTCCTATTTAAAAGAGAGAGCTTCTCACTGTAAAGGGGTCTTTGGCTCTTGGAATCTTGATATAGAAAAACTTTCTTGTGGAAATTCTTGTGGTCTCCTTTGCATCTGGTGTTCTTAGATGGTGATTGGAAAGTCTATTGCATCCTAGCATTTGGGTATTTGTGGTAAGATCTATCTTTTCTGGAAACTTTTGTCTTGTCTACAGGAGGGCGACTTCACATGGGCGTTTTTGCAAGGCTTCTTCAACTCGCTCCACTTGGCATTCGCTTGTATCAGGGGGTTATCATTAGTATCATTGTGATCTATGCTATCTTTCTGTTATTTCTCTTTTGGCATTAGTCTTATCTCTTGTTCGCAGTAAATCTGATATCGTTGACGTTTATTGTGCAGGAAAGAGGGCGCATTAGCTTCCTTGGGCAAATCGATTTCATAGAAAACTACCTCAAATTGCTCCAAATTGATCGGGTTTGCATAGATCATCATCATCAAGGCATCTACAAGGTTATCCAGGTAAGATCCACAGGTTTGTTCTTCTTCTCTTGGCTCTAATCCATTGACATAGCTACTTCATTGATAAAACCCTTAATTTACAAACCCTCATTTTACACTTTCTCAGATCTAGTAAGATCCACTTGGCTTTTGGGTATAAAATTTAAAACCCACCTCTACAGTATCCACGGCAATTCGGATCTGTAGTTTGGTGAGGATTGGCCATCATTTGACCCACTTTCCAAGGCAAAGAAGCCTCTCCAAGGGCCATCGCACTTCCTGGGAGAGGTGAGTTTGCAGGGATCTAGCACCGAGGTAGGTGAGATTCCACGTGATCTGTAATCTACAAATTCAATAACCTACCCCTAGTGTGTCACTTCAGTGAATTTGACCTTGTGGGCCCCATTCCTCATTTTGAGGGTTGTGCCCCACTTGGGTCACTTTGTGGCATAATTCAATCTCAGATCTACTGAGATCCATCCATTGGATGACCTTAATCTTTTAGATCCACCTACCTCAACACCTCAACATTCCAGATCTATAATTTGGTGGACATCCAACTCCATTTGGCCCACTTCCCAAGGCACTAATCTTTCTCCAAGCTAATTCGACTTTCTTGGACTGTTGAGTTTGTTTGTGGTTTGATCCTTGTTTTGGTAGCTTGAACCCCTTGACTTTGTCATATCAATCAATCAAGCTCACTTTTGTTACTGGTTAGCCCCATTTCAGTCCTTAACTACCCTGCATTGGACACAATTCCCAAGGCAGTGGATTTTCTCATAATTGACTAGTACCCTAATCCTGGATCTTATTTTAAAAATCATAAGTCACTATTCCACCCATACTTGACCAAAGATACACTCTTTAAACCCCTTGATCCAAACTATTATTCATCTTGTGACTTCTTCCATAGATCTAGGGTTCACCATACACCTTACGTACTTCAACTATACTTGAATTGATCTGGTGTTTTGGTTTGATCTCTCCTATCGAGAGTAGATCTGGGTCTCCCCCTTTGTTGTCTTGGGCTAGATAACATAAAGTGAAGATAGCCTCGATTGGCGTGACAACCATCCATTGGGAGTCGAGGCCATCGTGGTTGCACCTCTTTGGTTGCCCTTCCCTTCTACCATCCATCTTGGATTCATCTCTAGGTGCACCTACAAGTTTGGTGATAACAGAACCAGAGATTGAAAATGTACCAGAGACAGGTGAGTCTCTTTTGTTAAAGAAAGTGTTGCTGAAATCAGAGAAAAAGCCTGTTGAACCAGTTTAGAGGAAAACCTTATTCAAGACCATGTGCAAAGTTAAAGGGAAGTGCTGCAAGGTAGTAGTTTATAGCGGAAGCACGGACAATTTGGTGTCCACTGAATTGGTAGAGAAGTTAAATCTGAAGAAGACTAAGCATCCAACACCATACAAGGTGTCATGGCTTCAAAAAAACCATCAATTGTTGGTAAATGAACAATGTGAGGTAGATTTACAATTAGGCAGCTACAAGGACAGAATTCTTTGTGATGTGATGCCAATGGATGTGTGTCACATCCTGTTGGGCAGACCTTGGCAATATGACAGAAATGCCATACATGAAGGTAGGAGGAATGTCTACAAGTTTCAAAAAGATGGGTTGAACCAAACTTTGCTGCCATTGCAAGAAGAAGAGACAGCTGGAAACAATGATCCAAAAGCTTTGTTGATGAGTGGCAAAGAATTTCTACGGCAAATGGAGGATAATGAGGTAAATTTTGCTTTGGTTTGTAAACCTAGGGTAGTGTTTACAACTACTAAAATTTCAGATATGCCTGTTGAGATTCAAGATATGTTAAATGAATTTCATGATATAGTGGTGAATGATTTACCAAGTGAATTGCCACCTAAGAGGAGTATCAGTCACCATATTGACTTGATACCTCGATCAAATTTGCCGAATAAGGTTGGATATAGAATCACACCTCAGGAAAATGAAGAAATTAGAAATCAAGTGAAGGAACTACTAGACAACGGGTTGATCAGAGAAATCCTTAGCCCATGTGTCGTACCAACAGTACTAAGTCCAAAGAAGGATGGAACCTGGAGGATGTGCATTGATTCAAGAGCCATCAACAAAATAACAATCAGATACAGATTTCCATTGCCTAGAATAGATGATTTACTGGATTGTGTAGAGGGTGCACGGTATTTTTCCAAAATTGATTTGAAAAGTGGTTACCATCAAATCAGAATCAGAGAGGGAGATGAGTGGAAAACAGCGTTTAAGACAAACGATGGGTTGTATGAATGGCTTGTCATGCCATTTGGCTTATCAAATGCACCAAGTACTTTTATGAGACTAATGAATGAGGTGTTGAAAGACTTTATTGGAAAGTTTGTCATAGTTTATCTAGATGATATACTAATATTCAGTCGGTCCAAAGAAGAACATTTGAGGCACTTGAGTCATGTCTTAAAGAAATTGCAGTAGGAGAAATTGATAATAAATCTAAAAAAATGTTCATTTTTAAAGTCTAAACTTATATATCTTGGCTTTGTCATTTCTGAGGAGGGATTAAAGATGGATCCTGAAAAGGTGAAAGCTATCCAAGAGTGGCCTTCACCCAAGAATATTTCCGAAGTAAGGAGCTTCCATGTGTTGTCTAGTTTTTACCGGAAATTTATAAGGAATTTCAGTAAGATTAGTGCACCAATAATTGAGACCATTAGAAAAGATAAGCAGCCATTCAAGTGGACTACAGAGGCTGAAAGGAGTTTTCAGCTGTTGAAAAAAAGGGTCACTGAGCAACCTATTTTAGCTTTACCAGATTTCCAAAAACCATTTCAAGTGAAGTGTGATGCCAGTGGAGAAGCCATAGGAGTTGTGTTGAATCAAGAAGACAAACCCATAGCCTATTTCAGTGAGAAGTTGAATGAAGCCAAGAAGAAATACTCATCATATGACAAAGAGTTTTATGTTGTAGTTCAATCACTGAAGAAATGGAGCCATTACTTGTTGCCTAAAGAATTTATTTTGTATTCAGACAATCATGCCTTGCAATACATAATGCAGCAACCAAAACTGAATCAAAAACATGGAAAATGGGTTGAATATCTGCAAAATTTTACTTTTGTGATAAAGCATATCAGTGGACAATCCAATAAGATTGCAGATGCCTTAAGCAGGAGGGCGTTGATAATGCAAGAAAATCAAGTGCATGTTACAATGTTTGACTCTATGAAAGAGTTGAATGAAGATGATGCAGATTTCAAGGAAGCATTTGAAGCTTGTAAAAATCCAGTAGTAAGAGAGAACTCCATGGTTAGAATACATAATACAGGATGGTTTATTATTCAAATATAATCAGCTTTGTATTCCTAAATGCTCAATGAGAGAAAACTTAATCAAAGAGAAACACAGTAGAGGATTAAGTGGGCATTTTGGACATGATGAAACTCTGGAACAACTGAAACATTTTTATTTCTGGCCAAGAATGAGAACAGATGTGCAGAAGTTCGTGGATAAATGTACAGTCTGTCAGCATGCAAAAGAGAGAAGCCAAAATACTGGTTTGTACACACCACTTCCAATTCCCATCAGACCTTGGGATTCAATTAGCATGGATTTCATTTTGGGTTTGCCAAAAACACATAAGGGTCATGATTCAATTTTTGTTGTTGTTGATAGATTCTCCAAAATGGCACATTTTATCCCTTGTTTCAAAACTAGTGATGCTACAAACATAGCCAATCTATTTTTTAAGGAAATTGTAAGATTGCAAGGGCTTCCAAGAAACATTGTTTCTGATAGAGACTCTAAATTCCTTGGACATTTCTAGAAGACCCTGTGGAAGAAACTTGGAACAAACCTGAGTTTCAGTTCAGCATACCACCCTCAAACTGACGGACAAACTGAGGTGGTTAATAGAAGTTTGGGAAATATTTTAAGGACCTTAGTTGGAGAGCACCCCAAGCAGTGGGATCAAGTACTCGCTCGGGCTGAATTTGCTTATAATGATTCCCCGAACAGGAGCACAGGCCAAAGTCCATTTCAGATTGTTTCTGGAATGCACCCAAGAGGCATTTATGAACTCAAAGATTTAGGAAGAGCTGAAGGAAAAAGTGCAAATGGAGAGGACTTTGCTACAGCAATGCACGAGGTCCATGAACAGGTAAAATTGAAATTGCAGGAGAGCAGCATCAAATACAAAGGCAGAGCAGATTTGAAGAGGAGAGAGCAGAGTTTTGAAGTTGGTGAATTAGTTTTGGCACACCTGAGGAAGGAAAGATTTCCAAGAGGAGAGTATAACAAATTGAAATATAAGAAAATTGGACCCTGTAAAATTCTCAGGAAATTTTCAAACAATGCATATGAACTAGAATTGCCATCGGGTATGGGAATATCACCAATTTTTAATGTTGCAAATTTATATAAATACAATGCAGATACAGCAGAAGGAATAGTGGAAGAGGATGACAGTGGTAAGGACAGACAACAGGTCCAATGGCAAAAACAGATGCCAGTTGAAGCAAGATTACAGGCAGAGAAGATCTTAGACAAGAGAGTAAAGAAGAAAACCAGAGGAAAAGAATACTTTGAGTACTTAGTGCAGTGGATAGGTCATCCAGTAGAAGATTCAACATGGTTGACAGCCACAATGTTACAGAAAAGTGGCACCTGTATAGAAGAACTCATGGACAGGTCCATGAATCTTTTCAAGTCCGGAAGCCTGATGCAGGAGCTTTAGGAAGGAGAATAAATTTTATTATTATTGTGTTCTAGATTAGATTGAGTTAGTTTGAGTGGTAGTGAGGTGTGCGTTGTAATAATGGCTGTTATAGCCAAATGGGCTCTCGAATCTTTAAGAGCCAGTTTTAGAGATTTGTTTAGATTGGATTGTAATCTTCAAGTATTGTAGATCCTATTTGCTAGGATCTCAAACAGATTCCTATAGTCTTTTAAAAATAGCATTGTAATCAAGTTTTGGTGGTTGTTGGAATAAGAAAACAGAGTAGTTTTACTCTGTGGGTTTTCATGATGCATTTGTGGTTCCAGATAACCATTTTTCCTGCTGAGATAATCTTCAATTAATCGTGGTGCTTGATAAATTGATCTCTGCAATTTGTATTTGAGAATGAGTTTCCCAGGATGGTTAAAACAGTTTGAATCAAACTTGTTTTCACTAGAAATATCTCTGCGTCTAGCTATGTAATGAATGGCGATGGTTGATTTCAGTTTTGAGGAGAGAAGCAACAAGAGACCAACTCCATCACTGAGTCCAAACGCCCTGCGGTTTTAAAAAGGAAACCTACGATCCTGGATCGAATCCCTGAACATTCCTGCGCGCAATACCAAAACCCTGGTGCCTTCGGCGTTGAAGTAAAACAGAGGAAACATTGCCAGGTAGTCTCTACTCCGTTGGATTGAATAACATGTGGTCACGATTTGGTGTGGAAAGTTAAATTGTGGAAAAGTCAAACAATTTTACATCATCGATCTGGGTGAATCAACGGTGGCTGAGAGTCTAATTTGAAATTCATTTGCCGTCAAAATATGCATCTGTACATTGGTCAGAGTTTGGAAACTTGGTTCTGCAACATTCAGTCTTTAAACAGAAAATAGATGCAACATTCAGTCTTTAAACAGAAAATAGATCTTTTACTGTTCGCCAGTTCCCCATCATTACAAAACTCAAAGCTTAAGTACACCATAATGGAAAAACAGGCCTATGCACTTGTAAAATCTTTAATGCACTTTAGAATGTATATTGGGTACTCAAAGGTTGTTACCTATGTACCTCATGCGCCTATTAAGGATATTCTATCTCAGCAAGATTGTCTTGGTATAAGGGGAAAATGGGTTTCAAAGATCCAAAAATATGATTTGGAAATCAAGCCAACCAAGTTAAACAAAGGACAAGGATTTGCCCGCATGATGGCGGAGAGTAATGAAAAAGCAGTAGGGATGATATGTCAAAATAATGAATCAGCACCAGCCATGTCAGATGAGCTTCAGCGATCAAGTCAATTGCAATGGTATTCCAATATTATATTTTTCCTTATGAACCTTGATTGCCCAAAGCATTTAACCGGTCATAAAAGAAGGGCCTTAAGATTGAAAGCCACCCGATATTGCATAACTCAAGAGGGATTGGGGTGGAGGAACACGATGGCTTAATTCTAAGGTGTGTCGATGAGCCAGATTCAAGTAAGCTTCCGGTTGAGTTCCATTCAGGATTTTGTGGAGGGCATTATGCTGCAAATACTATTACTACTCCCACAAAATTCTCAAATCGGGTTACAACTGGCCCAGTTTGTTTACAGATGTGCATAATTTTGTCAGGTCTTGCCAGCAATGTCAATTGTGTGCTAGGAAGCAAAAATTGGCAACTTTGCCTTTGCACCCATTAGTAGTCCTAGCCCCTTTTCAGCACTGGAGGCTCGATTTTATTGGTCAATTTAGTGAAAATTAAAGTAATGGTCATACCTGGATTCTGACGGCAACCGATTACTTTACCAAGTGGGTGCAAGCTATTCCCACCAAGGCAGCAACCGATAAAGTGCTCATGAAATTCCTAGAAAATAAAATCATAACAAGACTCGATGTGTCTACCAAAATAACTACCGATAATGCCCAAACATTCAGCTCAACAGAATTTACATATTTTTGTTTCAGATATGGCATTATCCTATCCCACTCATCAAATTACTATCCCTAAGGTAATGGTCTTGCATAGTCTGGTAACAAAACTTAATGACCATACTTAAGAAAATTGTGGGGAAAAACAAGTCTTGGGATAGTAAAATTAAGTATACACTCTAGGCTGACAAAATAACAAAGAAGAGTGCAACTGGAAAAACCCCTTTTGAATTGGTGTATGGTATAATTGTCTCCTTGCCCATCTACCTTCAGTTGCCAATGTATCAAATGCCTATGGAATATGGTTCAAAAGAAGATGCCATGCCTAATAGAGTTAATCAAATAATTGAACTAGATGAGAACAGAGGGAAGGCATTAGACTAGAGTATCAGGTATCAGGACACAGTAAAGAGGACTTTTGACAAGTCCTCCAGTTCAAGGTTGATGATCCAATCCTCCTATGGGACAAGCGAAGAGAGAAGTAGAGCAAGCATGGGAAATTCAACAACCTGTGGACGGGACCTTACATTATGTTAATTTTATCCAAAGATCACTACTCCCTCTGGATAGCCATGAGATCTCAAGCGGTTTGAGTCTCTATAAATCAATAATGCAATGAAGACTTAAGAATCAAACACTATAGATCTCTTAACACTTTGACAATGAAAAACACAACAATCACACAACGCAGGATTTACCTTGGAAACAATATGTAACCACACTGTTGAGCTCTCTCAACCCACAGTATCTGGAAACCAAGTCCCTTTGATCAAGTGAGGTCTGATCCACCTCAGATCACCTCACTCTCCCTACTGCAGAAGCTCCTCTCTCTCTCAGAAAGTTGCCCTCTACATGCACTATGCACCCTCCTGACCCTGACTGATCTCTCTCTGATAAGCCACTGAGCTACCTCATTCGGTGACTGTTGAATAGGATTGTCATTGATGACGACATTAATGACAAAGATTAAAATTGATGACATGGCTTTGACAACGACTTGAAGAAGACGAGAAAAGACAAAGTGGACAAGGTGATGGGCATCGGAACCATTGGAACACCAAATGAGCCAAATGACCGATACTATGGTCATTTGGGTCATGAAGCCCACACACATGGTTGCTTGTTGATCTATTGCCCACAAGCTAAGTGGAGGTACCTTGATGATGTTCTAGTAGCCCATGCCCATGTGGATGTCCTGAGAAGCCCACGCACATGATGATGAAACCCTTGAACAACATGTTGAAGTCCATGATAAACAAGTCCTCTTGCACTTGATGATCACATATGTAATTGGTGGCTTGATGTACATGTCGTTGAAACTTATTAACAATTATGGATATGCATAATGTGGCAAAGATGATTAATTAACTACTTGAAGAACCTTGCACCTAAGTCATTGCTTGACAATTGCTTGATGAGATTGAACCTTGGAGCCCACATAATATGGGTTGATAACCCTTAAAGCCCTTGACATATGGGCACTTGGTGTATGGTGGGTTGGACCCCTCTTGGATGAGTTGGCAACTCTTAAGGCATAAAACAATGGAAATAATCCATTAAAAGACAACCCAGCATAAGCATAAAACAATAAAAGGAGATTGATTTTTGACAGTGGCAGCAGCTAATTTGAAGTTTTTCTTTATGCTGGTTATATCTCTCTCTGATTTTCGGGCACAGACTAAGATAGTAGCAGCAGAGGTGGAGTTTTTTCAGTGATGAAACTTTTCTCTGATTCTCGAGTTAAGTTGTGAGTGCTTTCGATGGAGATGACAGATTTGGAGCAGTCTCAGTAGAAGACAAATTTTTAAGTCATACTTATCAAATCTCAGGCATCACAGAAGCAGTAGTTTTGTAAATTGGGTGGACATTCTGTTGAATGTATGGAGGACTGATATTCGATAAGACAAAAGTTGAAGCAGTTTGTGAATATGACAAGTAGCAGCAACAATATTTTATCTCTGAAGTAACGATATAGCTTGACTTGAAAGGGACAGTGAATGATGAGCAGAATTTTTGTATGAACTCTTGATGACTTGAATGTTTGGGCATAATCTGTGGTAACTTTGTGTGAGCCTGAATATCTGTATATTGAAAGATCTCAGCATGTGAACAAAACTCTGATTTTGGCATCTGCAAATTCTTCAAGACATGAGCAGAAACCTTGATGACTTGAATATTTGAGCTGACACCCTTGATGATCCTGATGTATTGATAAGATTGAGTTGCTTGCAGATGTGAGGTTGGTGATATATTTGTGGACATGGTGTTGATATGACTGTGTGGACTAAATGCTGATTAATGCTAGATAAAAGATGTTGAGGACATGGATGAAGATATATTATTTATGGATAGAGTTGACGAAGCTACAGGCTGAATGATATGGACAGCAGCATGACATCTCTGATTTCAGGGCAGCATGATATGCATGGACAAAAACGAGGAGTATGCTGGGCATAGTGAAGATTGTGTATGGACAGCAGTAAAACATTATTGCTAATTTTTGGGCTGGCTGAAATGATGATTGAATGATGAATGTATAAATTGGCAGAAGACTAGATACTCGCTGAATACAGTAATGATATGCTTGATATACTAGTGATGTTGATGATGTAGTTGTGAATAAAATGATTGATGTAATCTTGATGGTGTGAAGTGTATACTGTAATATAAATGCAAGTAATTCTTGCATATGAGGTTAGGATACCTCAAACCCTTCTTGGCATGGACCAAGAAACCTAGGCAGGGTCCTAGACAAGGAGTTGGTGCTCTTTTATTTCAGTTGGTGCTGAATTGCCTCACGGTTGTAGCTATTAAGCCAAATACAAAAGAATACAATTATATCTTGTGTCTCTTGTGTTGATATATTTTATTTGATAAATGACATGTGATTGGTAGATAGTTCATTGATGAATATGATTTTGATGTGAATGTGAAATGATGATATAAGAGTTGGTGATTGAAGAAGTGAAATTTGATTAAGCTTAGGCTCACTGATTCACCTCCCCCCCCTCTCAGTGAGACATTGTGTCTTAGAGGGACCTACTGCCTCTATATATAATCTCACCTGTCAATTAGGTTTACCAAAAACCTAATATCTGTGCATGCAAAAAGTCACTTTTGCATGCATCTTTTAATTAATAATTGTACATGCAAATCTCATGCATGCATGAGGCAAAACACCCTGGAAGGTCCACATGCATCCGCCAATGGATTCATGCCACTGAGTAGAGTGTACCTCACCCTCTACTCCATACTGATTCCTATACTGATGATGTACCTCCATGCAAGACATCTGAATCATGGAGGGCATCTCGAGATACCACTATCTCTAACACTCCCTCTTATCGAGGGACAACCACTGATTCCTGGATCCAACAAGTCCCCTGCTATTGATACTGGCCCAACTGTCCTGCATGTCACTACTGCCCTCTGACCTGTAGTACCCTGATCAAACTCCATAAATGTGGCTCCAAAAGAAGCCCCCTGATCAACCACTGACTCTGTCACTGAACTCTGATTCAAACTCCCTCTAAATCTCTGTTGTAACCAATCCCCAAGACTGTTGTCAGTGGATCCACTGATTTGTAAGTGAACTTCCTCTATCTCTGAGCTGACTCAGCTCTCTCCTGAGCTAAGCTAAGTCCATCTCACACCAACTCAGTCTCCGACTGGTACCTGTATGAGCATCATGCTCGTCCATCAGATAACCAAAATCACTCCACTCCTGCTCATCCATCGGATAACCAGAATCACTCCCCTCCTGCTCATCCATCGGATAACCAGAATCACTCCTATGATCCTCATCGTCATGGTGAGCATCTCGCTCACCCATCTGCTGAAAGGACTCACTCTTATGAGCACCATCCCTGCTGTGAGCATCTTGCTCTCTATCCCCCTTTAACTCTGAAGAGGATGCACTCAACCAACCTGATGTGCCAGATGTGGGGTGTCCCCGAACCAAGTACTCACTGTCGATCCTGTGAAACATCAAGACTGGATCGAATCCCTCTGGATAAGTGAATATCAAATCCCTCTGGAACACCACTGAGTAACCGGCAGCACCCAATGCTACCACTGAGAGTATACTCCCTCTCAGTCCTGGAATGAACAATACTCCTGATACCTCCAAGAGTTCTCCAAGGTCAAGTAGAAAACAAACTCTACCCACTCCTGTGACCAAGTGATCAGTCCCCTGCACATCTCGAATCATCTGCATAGGTGTGTGCTCAAGAATGAGGAATGCATCTCGCATCGCGGTCATGTGACTACACTGCATGCAATCAACCCTCCATCTCTCGTCAATTTGGATCTCTCGCTGACTACTATCATGCCCCGACACAAATGAGGCTAATGAGAACTCCCTCTCAAACCTAGAGATAAACTCATCCACCTCCTTCGCCTTCATGCACATGTAGCATGCATATCTCACACACATGCATCATGCAAGACCTCATGTACATGCAAATATCATGCACATCTCTACAGTAACACTCCCTCTTAGTGAGGAAGGTACTTCTAGAGAAGCATCCACCAGGATCAAACACATCATATCCTGTTGCAGCTACTCCCTTTGAACTGGAAGGCTTCCTGGCTACATCTGTTGCACTCTGATATGCAAATCTACGCTCGTCCTCTATCAGTGTCATCTTGAGAGAAGCATCATGCTCTCCCTCTATCACTGATACTGAAACTGTATCCAAGGTCTCCCTAGACCCACATACAGGTTTTCCCAACAACCTGTACAACTGACCTTGTTTGATGCCATGCCTCACTACTGCATCCAAGGTCACTCCCTCTGAACATAGAAGCCTATGTCCATCCATGAACACAATAATATATCCCTCATCCTCCATAGTTGATATGGAGGGTAAGTCTGTCTGCTCTCACATGTCTGAACTTTGCTCTTCAAATCTGCATATATCTGCAACAGATCTGGACTCTACTCTCCAGATCTGAAAGATCTATCTCAGATCTCACCTCCAAACTAACAAATCTGATAGATATGACCTATACAACCACAGATCTGAGCTCCGCTCTTCAGATCTGGTAGATATGGTCTCTATCTTCACTGATCTACTAGATCTATCTCAGATCTAGTCTCCAACTTCTTAGATATGTTAGATATGACCTCTACTATCATGGATCTAAACCCCACACTTCAGATCTGGTCTCCCTCTCCACAGATCTGAAAATCAACCTGAGTCACCACACAGATCTAGTATACTGCTCGCAGATCTGAGTGTGATTGCTTCTCCCTGACCCTTACCAGGGCTCTGATACCACATGTTAATTTTACCCAGAGATCACTACTCCCTCTGGACAGCCCTAAGATCTCAAGCGGTTTGAGTCTCTGTAACTCAATAATGCAATGAAGACTTAAGAATCAAACAATATAGATCTCTTAATACTTTGACAATGAAAAACACAGCAATCACACAACTCGGTATTTACCCTGGAAACCCCAAACAGGGAAAACCAACTTTCTGTGAGGCTTTCTTCTTTCTCGAGCCCAGAGCAAAGTAAGAATGAATTTAGTACATACAATTCTTCATAAACAAATGACCAAACCTGGCGGGTTAGAATAACCCGATATTTGCACCAGCTGCAACTTTTACTCTTGAGTAATGTGCACCCCTTCGGTCAGTTTGGATCTGAACTATTTGAAGATCTGACACTGCTTGTCTCAGGATGTATTATCTCCCCCTTTACTCCACTGCCCTGATTTGCCTTGTCTGGAATAGTATCCTGCTCTGCTCAAAGTCTAATGCGCCCCTGCAGTTCTGCATGCAAAAGTGCGCCCTCTCTCCAACTGTCGGAAACTCATACCGAATCAGATCTCAACAAATCTGAGCTCTGATCATCATAGTGCTTCCTCAAACACTAAGGCAAGGATACTCTAAAAGTCTCAGCTACTCAATCAGTCAACCAGATGAAGTACGAGCTCCTCTCCTCGAAAAGAGCACCCCATCCACGACTACAACTCGCCCTCTCTCTTAACAGTATGTAACCTCACTGTTGAGCTCTCTCAACCCACAGTATCTGGCAGCCAAGTGCCTCTAATCAAGTGAGGTCAAATCCAGCTCAGATCACCTCACTCTCCCTACTGCAAAAGCTCCTCTCTTTCTCAGAAAGTCGCCCTCTGCATGCACTATGCGTCCTCCAGACTCTAACTGATCTCTCTCTGATAATTCAACTGAGCTACTTCATCCGGGGACCTCCTGCCTCTATATATAATCTCACCGATCAATTAGGTTTACCAAAAACCAAATATATATGCATGCAAAAAGTCACTTTTGCTTACATCTTTTAATTAATCACTGTACATGCAAATCTCATGCATGCATGAGGCAAAACACCCCGGAAGGTCCGCATGCATCCACCAATGGATTCATGGCACTGAGTAGAGTGTATCTCACCCTCTACTCCATACTGATGCCTATACCGTTGATGTACCCACATGCAAGGCATTTGAATCATGGAGGACATCCCGAGATACCACTATCTCTCACACATTATACATGATGTGGCGGGTCCCAACGCTTTCCATCTTAGTACCATGGACGGGGAAAAGCTGACATTACCAATCAATGGTCGGCATCTAAAATTATTTTTCAGCGATGATATCTAGTTCCCATGGGAGCATTCTTGTAGTAGGGCCATTTCTAAACCTTTGCCTTGCATTTTAATTTCAAGCTATTTTCTTTTGTACATTAGTTATGTATATTATCCTTTTTGTACATTATTGTTGTATATTAGTATTTATTGTTGTATATTAATTTTATTTTGATGTACATTAGTTGTGCAATTTATGTTTCATTTGGCAAAAATATGTGTGGACTGATCCTTCCTAGTTTTTGTTCAGGAACCAAAGATTCTTGGATTCTCGCATACTCTCTTTGATTGAGAGATCAAGATCGAGCACGCGTCCCACAGTTGGAGCCAGATTAAAGTTCCCTAGAAGAATGGCCTCCCAAGAGTGTAGTGGGAGATGTCAATGTAATGGTCGAGAAAAGGGCTCCCCTTGAGCGCCCTATGAAGTGTGATGAGTACGAGTGGCAATAGCACATAGCAATATAAGTGTCCTGAAGTAGGGGGCACTTCGATGAATCCAGACCCACAACAACCTAGCATGCTTGTCAGAGCCCACCATAGTAATTGGACTTTGGAGGGAGTCACATATGAGACATGCGATCCCAGATGAGCCTCTGACACTATCGGACTGTATCTCTTTCCGACGGGACCATGCCAAGTGATCTGAGGCAATGTCTGCATAGGGCTCATGTGTCTCTGTGAGGAGAAGAAAGTTGCAGAACCTACTGCCTTGCAAATTGTGCCCGGTTAAGACCAAAACATTCCATTATAGTTCCAACTTCCAACAACTAATGGAGATGGCAGATCAAGGCCCCTTATCTTGTCCCCCAACTAGATAGACCTGTCATTTAGACCACGGTCTGGATTATCCTATAAGGGGGAGTCCCGAAAGATGGCTCTGAGGTCTCGGATAACAGCCCACTTCCCTTCTTTCCTCGCTGCTTTGACCTGATCCCGTGACTGCTTGAGCTCCACTTGTTGGGCCCTGGTGAGGTCAGCGTCCATGCAGCCCCTCTTCTCTATGCATACACCAGATCTGAAACAAAAGACAAGATCCAATAATCTGTCTGGTTAGCTTATCTGACAGCTCCTACCTTGAACAGATAACTCTCAATCCCAAAACTGGAAATAACGGAAATGCCACACATGGTACTTTTTCAGGTTGAGATTAGAGAGTAGTGCTTGAAGATAACACTGTTGAATTCACCAAATTTGAAAGTGAAGTCTAGAATTTTGAAAACTTAAGTAGAAGTACCAAATGTGGCTCTCTTATCCACGTAATTGTATGCATAAACAGATCTGGAATGACATCCATCATTAATGCACCTTGCAAGCTGAGTTTTGAGTGAGGTTAAACTAGACATGTGCCATACCAGCTTCTAATTTAATACAGTTAGAAACTGAAGAATACAAGGTATTAATATGAAGTGGAACCAATGTACAAGTTGCCCTCCAACTGCTGTTTTGTGCTAACAAAATTAAATGCAAAAAAAATCTGAAGATAACAATCACCTGTCATCCACCATAGATGCACCCTTCAACTAGCTGTTACACACTGATTTTGTGTGGATAAATCCATGCCAAAAAGAGATACACAGTAGCGCCTATTAGCTTTTGGGTTATTCTGAAAGTGTTTACACCATGCTTGGGGGTGCTTCATGTGATATGGGGTGCATGATGTGTCGATTACACTTGGTTGTACCGTGATGGACATACACTAGAGATAGCTTACTCATGTATTGCTAGACCTCGAAGATAACAAACACCCAACATCCATCATAGATGCACTCTTCAACTAGCTGTTACACACCGATTTTGGGTGGATAAATCAGCATCAAAGAGAGATACACAGCATATTAAATGAGACTAGAACTAGCAGATAAGTCGAGTGTTGTAGTTGCTAATTCAGTTGTTATGTTTCTTCTTTGTAATAGATGTTCATGTTCATTCTTTGTAATAGATGCTCAAGCTTTTATATTAGGGGAAGGGGGACTTTAAAATTTGATTTTCATGGAATGGTGGAGTATGAGAATATTAACATGAAATTAGAGTTAACGTAATAAAGGTCACAATTTATCACCTGTGACCAAACCAAGTACTCATATGTTAGTGTGTTTAATAAAGGTCATAATTACTAAACATAATATTAGATTTACATTAGTCCTTAGAGGAGTTAAGTAGTTTAACTACATAGCACATAAACAAAATATATTAAAACAAGATATATGGTAGCCTCTATTTTAATTAAAATTTTCTTATCATCGCAATCTCTCTTCTATATTTATGTATCTGCATCCATTGTAATTCTATAATTACAAGTTCTTTGCCAAACTGCAGAGAAACTGTGTACACCAAATGCTTTTCAAGTTCCTGAATGACAATGAAAAGTTTGCGAGGATCGAATTTAGAAGCCTTAGAAATCAACAATAGATAACCTGATCTATCCAGTTCTCACTTGGGGACTATGTTTTAATGGAACAGAAGGTTGAACTTATACAATATCAAAAGGTACCAAATATATTAAAATAACTATAAAGATGGATTGAGAAAACAAACCTCCCATATGAAGAGAATCAGACCAACATTTGTCATATCTCACCCTTACAATTCGTGGGAATCTGAATGTCCATCCTGCTTTGAATGTCTACACAAAATAAAATAGTTCTTATCAAGAATAAAATCGGAACATCAACAAAGTGAACTAAGTAATGCATGATTTCAAGTAGAAGCAATGCTCATTGTAGAAATTGCCATACAGAAGTTGGATAAATTCTCTGCTCTGACGAAACTTGAACAACAACAGACCTGCACCAGGTAGAACTATAATCAATGTGCAGTTTGACTCTCAGCTCAAAATTAAAACATAGAAAACTGACACCAAAAGCTTGTAATAAGGCTATTAAATACTTCATCCATCAAAAATGACATCTAAATAATACTATATGATATCCATAAAATTATGTTTAGGCTGCCCTAGGGATTTTAAGTCATTTGTTGATTCTCACTTAGTTTGTTGACTAGTCCAATAAAGATTCTTTGATCCTTCAAGTGTGAGAAAATAAGACTTGTGTGTGAGATTTTACACACACGTGTGGACAGTAATACACATGAAAGAGAAAGAGTGGATTGATTCATACATTAAACGATGCAACATCTCATTACATTGTAGGAGATAGGAGTATGTTACATAAAATACCTAACAATTAACAACTTCATTAATGACTACATTAAATGACCCATTATTACATCACTTTATAAGTGAGCATTTACTATCCATCTAAGCCCTAAGTTCTAAATATCAATGTTGCACGACTCGGACTCGGCAAAGACTCGGCTGGCATATGACTCGTGGACTCGGGAAAAACTCGGGAAAGACTCGGGACAGACTCGGCAAGACTCGGCAAATATGAAAAAAAATAAAAATATTATACATTTTGGGAAAAAAGAGATTAAAAACATTTCCAATCCATATAAACTATAAAACTACAATTTAAGCAATAATTCATAACATTGTCTCATAAACTCATAAACAATGACCATACGACAATCAATTTTAAAATAATAAAATTAAAAAATATATATACAAAAAATATAATGGAAATAAAAAATATAAAAAATATATATATAAAACAAAATATAATAGAATAAAAAATAAAAAATATATAACAAAAAATTAATAAATTTAAATTTAAAACATATAACATAAATAAAAAATATCACAAATTAAATAAAATCAAAATAAAAATATCAAAAATTAAATAAAATCAAAATAAAAAATATATAATAAAAAAATTTATAACAAAAATCTAAATAAACAAACTATACAATAAAAATATAAATAAAAAAAAACTACATACATCATATATATTACATATAAAATATATAACAAAAAATTAAAATATAAATAAAAACACTACATATATAATATGTATTATATAAAATATATATCAAAAAATTAAAATATATAAAAAAAACTATATAAAGTTATAAAGTTTAAATATAACAATGAACATAAATAAACTATTTATATAAAACATAAACCATGCAAATCGATTCCAAACTTGCCGTCGAACACACAGCCCAGCCGGTCGTCGAACATTAACAGAACCCGACTGTCGGAACCCTACACGCACGGAATCACCTCCACCCGCGAAACGTAAACTTGCCGTCGAACACAGCAGCCCGAACGGAACCCGACTGCATGGAACCCTGGAGTCCGGCGATTATAGTGATTATTCCGGCGAGTTCGTGGGAGATTCCAACGATTCCGACAAGTTGGCAGCTGTTGACGACGAGTTCTCTGTTGACGGCGAGTTTCCTTGCCGAGTTTGCTGCGGTTACGCGGGAGCAGGAGTCACTCGTCCAGACTCGCGAGTACTCGCGAGTCTTAAACGAGTGGTGCTTCACTGCTAAATATGACCATTGTCTCCAACACCCTTCAATAGTGGTCATTTTACATGCTAGTTCAAGATACAAAAAGACAAAGGCTTTGGACAAGCAAGATGTTTGCAGTCCACAAGATAAAATCTTCAATGTAGAAATTGAAAGTGAACTATCTCCGGCAAGGTTAATGAAGTACAAGTTACGTCACCATCCTTTTGTCTGACCATTGACTCACCAGCCGGATGAGAGCTGATGTTTTCTGAATAGTCAGCAATTCCACCATTGAAATAGAACTTGGATTGTTCACTAAACTCACCTCCTCCACATCCTGCCACTCCAACATATCAAGATTTTGTGTTTGCTTCACTAAGGAAACACCATCATCTTCACCCTCACCAAGGGTCTTCATCTATACCACTTCATCCATCACCCTCCTTGAGGGTCTTCTTCTTATGAATTACAGTAGAAAATACATAATATACCTGTTGTTTGCATTCTCTTCTTTGTTTATTCTGGCTTGTTTTGACAGTAACATCTTCTAGGGCTTCATCTCTTGAGCTTTTTCTCACCCAACACCTATCTTCCCTAGGCATTATGGGTGATTTTTCAGTGACATTATAGCCATCTTTTTGCTGAACCAATCCTGCATTCTCAAATTCTATCAACCGGAATAAGCCTTGTTCTTCCACACCCATAGTAACCTTCTTTTTTGCTATTCTTATCAACAGTAAAACACTTATACTGCTGAAATTTTTATTTAACCGTGGACTATGCTTCATTATACTAATCGAAAATAGATTTTTCTCCAAACAAGGAACATAATAGACATCTTTATTCATTACTTTTTTGCCTCTTAGTTGAAGTATGACATTTTCTAGCCATGAACATAGAATCCTTCCTCCTCATGTTCAGCCACGCTGCCATGTTTCTTTCAGGATTGATCATCGGAAGAATGCCCTTAGCTATGCCTTTCAACTAACAACTGTTTCCTACAAACTCTGCTTATAAGCCCTCATTTTCCACAATGACAACATTTAATTGCTTTTCTCCTTTTACCGGACTGGGAAGAGTTATCTCCATCATTATCCTCCCTCTAATTGCCTCTCTTGCTATTAAACTTTGTTGCAAGTGCTACCTCAAAAGCTACATTCACACGGTTATTCCCAAACTAGTTTTTCCACGTCTTGCTGCAAGAGCTTAGTGCTCAATTTCTCAAATGTCAGATCTTTATCAACACTAGTAATATTCAAGGTTTCAATAAAATTTGCATAGGAAGAAGATAAACTTTTCAAAGTTATAGCCAACATATCTTCTTCTTCCATTGTCTTGTTAATTGATTTCAATTGATCTCAAATATCCTTGAATTTTAGCAAATGATCTAACAAAGGGTCAAATTCCTTGATTGAACTTGAAAGTAACGAGGCTTCCCTCGCCCTCTCTTTTCCCCGACCCCATGCAAGCAAGCCACCTTGTTTCTTTGAGATCACCTTGAGCTTCCGGACATCCCTCGTAAGAGAACATGGTTCGGTCATGATTCTACACTCTTCATCCAATCCAAGACAACTAGCAATAGACTTCGAGCTCTGAGAGCCAAGCAGAGGTTGTTCTCCCTTCCTAGTACGATCTAGATCCTAATCTCACAAGATCCAAAGTTGCAGAACTGAAACAATCAAGGGAGCTAGTCATGGCAGCATGACAAGAAGGGAAATGGGTGGTAATTAGAGACCTTCGAGCCATTATACCAGATTCCACACCACCTGTTGTAACAAATATAAATAAAAACTTATATTAAATAATAAATAATATAAGTAAGTAACAATTAATAAAAATAATTAGTAATTAATGGAAGTCCAAGAGACATAATTGTTCACCTTCGTGACCAGTCAATGCCTATATAGGTAAACCGTCACGAAGCTATTGTATCATCTTATCACTCATTCAATAAATATTTTATTCATTCAGTTACAGAATATTTCCATAATACAGCACTTCCACTGCTACATTGGTATCAGAACAAACACCAAACTTACGTACTGCTGCTTCAACTAATTGTTATTTGCCTAGTTCCCTACGAATCGTAATGCCTACAAATAAGGTTTGTTTCGTATGTTACCTCCTAATTTGTACATTAAGTGGATTTCTTGTGAGCTGCCGAAGTTGTGAACAATCCAATTGTTCATTATCTGTGCTCAGAAGTCCAGAAGTCTTTTTAGGGCCAATTTTGGCCTCTTTTTTAATAATTGCATGTTCATACCCTTTGGGGATATTGTAAAAATGTGCCAGCATGACGCTCTTTTGTAAAGAGCTTGGCTCCCTAGGACTTAGACATCAATCCAATCATTCCAAAGTGTTTTTTCCCTTGTTAATTATGCAATGTTGAATAAGCAATGTATAATTGATGAGTTTTTCACCCGCTCCTCCAAAGTTGGAATGGTCATCTTGGTGGTTAGGCCTTAGGAGGTTATTAAAGTTCATGTGTCAATGTTTATGAGCATGCTAGACATCAAATTGAGTATGTTACCAATTATTTTGTACCATAGTTGGATTTCTTATGAGCCGCCAGAGTTATGAACATTTACAATGCTCATCATCAGTGTTAAGTGTTAAGTTTTTACTTGTTTAGCATAATAACATTAAACAATATACTCACTGAAAAAAAGTATATTGGATCTGGTGACTTTTGGGTTGGACTGCTCACTATTGAGCGGTGCATTGATAATTGGTGTTTCCTCACTACTGGGACTGGCCAGCACATCTTACTCCCTATCAACCAGAGGGAGTTAAGGGATTATCATCCCTGACTCTACCTACCTTGCCTTGCTTGCCTATTTAGAGTAGATAGTCTTCTGAATAAGCTCACTTGAGCAGTAGGATTTTTGTTCTTTTTCTTTGTGCTGAGTATTGCCATTTGTTGAGTTGTCTACTTGATTTTGTCATTTACTGAGTTGTTGATTGAGTTGAGCCTTGCTCCTTCCTAAGCTTCTCTCACCTCCTGCATGCATTAAAGAGTCCTTAGTTTTCTTGAGTGTTCTTTTTGGCTTCCTGTGCAAGTTGAGTTGAGTGTGCCTGCCTGAAAAAGTTTTATTTTCCTCCTGCACAGTAAAATAATTAAAATTTGTATGCCATGTTAGATTAGAATTTCTTTTATGCATTTCAGTTGTTGTTTTAGAGTAGATTTCATTTTCAATTTTTTTTTATATATCTCCCATACATGCTTCATGAGGTATTCTAGTGGCTATGAGCGCATATACAGGTGCAAAATAAAACTGAAAGCAAGGATGATGCGTGTTATCACATCCATGTTAGCTAGAGCTACCATGCTGCAGATTGTGTGGTCAGGGGCCATAGTACATTTTTTTTTTCAAATCAGAGATCGGATGCCTTCAGAAGGGGCATGCATTTTGTTCAGATTGCCCCGAGCAGAGATATCAGTGGGGACAGATGGTTTTTGTATTGGTCCAGACATGTTATACAGCATTGCCTACAGGGTCACCCTTCCTTGCCAGACTTTGCATGATCCCATTTGAGATAGTTACTTAGCCATATTGTGATGAGAGCACTACAGAGTATTGTTGGCTTGCCACTTATTGCCCGGATTCAGTAGAGATCCAATTTCAGAGACAGCTTCAGCGGCAGGTATATGGTATGGTAGGTATAGCACTTTATGGTTTATCGCACATGTTGTTGTTTAGACTTGTTTATTTATGTTAGTACATGGACTTGGCATGTGATGTTTGATTATTGTGATCTTGTTGTTTATTATGATGTGTATAGCCCTTGGTGATGTTAGTCCACCCCATTTAGGAGGCTCATGTATATGCACACTGGTTCCCATCCCCGTTACTGGTACAAACTTGGTCATTTCGTCCTCCTAGGCAGCTAGCTTTGGATCCACCTGTCATTTTTTTCCATCCATTCGACTCATTCATGATTTATTTCTCCCAACTTGGACCTTGATTTGTGACCTTGAGGATCCCTTTCCCCACTGACCTCTGAGTATGCCATGATTCCTTGTCTTTTGTGCCTCAGCTCTTTAGTGTGTGAGATGCATTCTCAAACTTGGGATTTGTTCCTGTCGATTGCCCCCGATGTTGCAATGCAATATAGGATTGTATAGCCTCACCGGGTGTTCCCCATTGGTCATCGAAGCATGTGCACTTACCCCCATTACTTTGCAGTATGAGCACCTTGATTATATCTATTGAGATATGTATGTAGCCAAAAAGGCTATCGTAAATGTAAAATCAAGCCAAAAAGGCTAAGTATGAAAGTCAATGTAAAAGTCCATGCAATGTGTTTTTGAACACACATGGACACAGGTCAACCATGTATATCAACATTGTATTGGTTATTTCCTCACCTAGTCCTGCGGGGCAAGGAGGTGAGATGGAGTAAGGGACAGCTAATTCTAAGTGTCACCTAGAGTCTCAAGTTATGGTTTGTCGGACACCCAGATTGGCGGCTCTAGAAAATATCCTCACGGAGTCTTCTTAAGGCACGGATGTGAGCTGTGCGGCATGTGTTAGATGATCAGTGGTTGTTTCCCTGCACTATACCCTTTTGTGAGGCACCGCCCTTCCCTGTGTATTGTCATGGTATGCTTATGTCAACAGGTCCCGCTTTCCCTGTTTACTCGAGAGGTCACATGGTCTTGGTCCTTGTCTTCCCTTATCCTTCACCCTGTTTATCCACCTCACCCACAGTTAGCTAAGTGGTCAAGTCTGTAAGTTGTGCATAGCATTGAGTCTTTGTTGGAGGTGGTGGGCCCACCTCACCCGGGGCTTGTATTTATTGAGATTTTTATGTTTTGATCACCATATCATCATTACATTGTTTTAAGTAATGTACTAACGTAAATAAGGAAGCCTTGATGCTTCATGTTGCTTACAGGTTTTCAGCCATTGACATTTTGACCAGATTTGACTTGGTCAAACCAGGTTGACTAGGCCAAAAATGGGCCCGGAAAAATATTGCGATCAAGATTTCGATTTTGGTCATTTATTATCTCTTGCGGCCCCATATGAGCCTCCAAGTGTCAGAATTTGAAAAAGTTGAGGCAGCGATGAGATTTTTAATTATTATGGATCACCAGTGACTTGTTTTAATTAAAAATCATGGATTTCAGGCAAATAATGCCTAATGGATGGTTCGGGGTCGTTCAAGTGACCATATCTACCATATTTGCGGTCTACGATCTCATTGCAGCAGACGGTTCGTCAATCCGGGCATTATAAGTGGGTCAAAAGCCCAAATAATATCTTCAGCAATAAAAACCAACAATTAATTAAATGGAAAATCAAATATGGCAAAGGTAACTATGGAAATATGGCAAATTGCAAAGGTTGGCTAATACAAGGGTGAGTTCTAAGGTATTGACATTATGTTTGGACATTATATTGGTGTTGTGGGGCCCTCACTTTGGCCAGCTCACCATGTGGGTCGAATTTGCCCATAGGGGGCATTTTTCTTCACTTGGCAAAATCGATTTTTGATGGTTTGTTGTATTTGGACCTTGGTATAGTGGAATGGGGGGCTAAAACAACCCATAGGCACCCCCCAACCACGTGTTATATGTATTTCATGGGCCCCACGAGGTGGTCCCATCTCCACATGGGCGTTTTTAAGGGTAATTCGCCCCCCCTCTTGAGAGTGATCTCCACCATTCGTTAGGGTTGGGAGAGAGTTAATCTCAACCCTTAGTTTTGGGGGGAATTAGGTTTGAGAGTGATATTTCTCTATAAGAGAAGACACTCACCTCATTTCTCTTCCTCTTGGCATTTTTGTAAACTTGTGATTTGTGAATAAAGAGACATTTCTTCCGATCTACTTGTGTATATAGTGATGAAGTGTTATGGTGTTGATTCTTAGCTTGTCTCCGGTTATTGTACAGCTCACCTTTGGGCTTTGGAAAACTTGGAATGAAAATAATATTTTGGAGATCTACTTCTTGGATTTGATTGGGTTACTCTTGTATATGTTCTTGCATCTTATTTCTAGACATTCTTTGCTTCTACAAGTGAAATCGACATCAATTGAAGGGAGGCCGAATTGCTTGAAACTAGCTCAAAGACTTGCTTTGTGGGAAGATTGTAGGGGTTGTTCACATCCCCCATGGGTAAAACGTCTTCATCTTGAGGGAGTTTTTCAATTGTGTTTAGTCCATTGATTGCTTTCTTGATATGACATGCTTAGATCTTATGGATTTGTGGATCAAATCTAACTTGATGTAGTTTGATTTACAGGTTTTCATGGGACATCTCTCCTCCTAGGGCATGGACGATTTTGGTTGAAGACACTTGGATCACTCTTGGAATTGTAACTAAGGCAAGATTTCTCCATATGCTAAGAGGCCACAAGCTTTTGAGGTAAGATCTACAAGGTACGTATTGATTTCGCTTGCTATCCATCCTATTGGTCCAAAACAACATTAAAATCAAAACCCTCATGTTTGTTTTTCTTAAATCTACTTGGATCTAGCTTGGCTTTTGGAAAGATATTAAAAACCCACCTCTATAGTATCCACGGCAATTCGGATCTATAGTTTGGTGGTGATTGGGTTCCATTTGACACACTTTCCAAGACACCTAGCCCTCTTGAAGGCAATTCGCACCCCTTGGGAGAAGCTAGTTGGGTTAGTTCCGAGACATGGGTAGGTGAGATCCCACTTGATTTGCATTCCTCTCACTTGATAACCTACCCCTAGTGCTTCACTTCTTTGATTTTTGCCTTGTGGGCCCCATTACTCATTTTGAGGGTCATGCCCCACTTGGGTCATTGGGTGAGGTACTTTCAACATTAGATCTATGGAGATCTAGCCTACCTTGGGGCATGCCACTTAAAACCCACCTTGACAATTGCCTTGACCATCCCGATCTACAATTTTGCATACTCTGGACTCCATTTACCCCCTCATCTTAAGGCACTAGTCTCCTTGGGTCAATTCGCACTCCTTGGGGATTGTGTCATGTGCTAGATCCCATATGTGGGTGTTGCCTAATCCAACTTGGATCCATAGATCCACATCTTCAAACACCTCTTAGTGCCATTTCACCCCTAACTTCACCTTGTGGGTCCCATTTGGGTCATTTCCATACTTAAGGAAGTGGGCCCCACTTGTGTATTTCATGGTACTAGATCTATCCCTTTGATCTCCCTAGGTGGCCTAACTCATTCATTGGTTGAAACACTTGTCACTTCTTAAGCCTCTTCAACCACATCATAACTCTTGGGTCCACCTAAGCTTGCATTCGTTTCCATAACTCTACTTTCACATCCCCCTAGGAACCTTTGATTTGGCTAATCTTCTGTCGATTAGCTATAGAGTTTCCCCCTTTGATCTTGTCTTGTCTAGATCTAAAGTGAAGAGTGCCTCGGTTGTCGTGACTCCTTGCTTGCATTGGGAACCGTGGCATCTCTTGGGTCACCTCTTTAGTTGTCCATCTCCTCTACCATCCCGGATGGGATACCATTAGGAACAACTACAAGTTGTGTGATAACAGAACCCAATAATAGCACAATGCCACAAAGGATCAAATTAGGGTGGTCTGACCCTTTTACACAATTTTACAACTATGCTCAATGCTTAGAAGGTCATATTGCTTCACGTCCTCAACCAAGACAAACTTAAGAATGCAGAATCTTGAGAAGGCATTACAAGCCAGAACAAAAGCATAACATTTGTATGCTCTGAAGACAGCATTTTGAAGGGGTAGGCAATGTAATGAACACAATATATATGTACATTGTAAATATTAAATAAATAAATAATAATGATTAATAATAATCAATCAATAATAATGAAGAGACACATCTTGACTAAAGGACATAACCTAATGAAGGGACATGACCTACCAACCATGGTGACCAGTCAATGCATATATAAGCTTACTGTCCCATGGCATTATAACATATTCTATCATTCAATCATTATTATATTTATTACTATCCTATATGGATTTCTGTTTACTGTCCTTCCTATGTGGCATATTTGCTAGGAAATAAACCTTATTCATTTCACCAATCCTTTATGTTCATCAAGATTATTAAAAGGGTATACACTTATACCCAAAAATATGTTCCCCCATTTCATTAGATGTTGTGTGCACTTAACATCATAGTCTAGACAATCCTGTGGATGTATGCATGTATTCGCATCAGAAAAAGAGTTGCTTCTCGAATTTTTCCAGCAATGGGTATGAAAGCACCAATATTACTAAAAGTTCCAGCCTGGAGTACATTTCCATCAGCATGTTCAATCATCAATGAAAGGTAAGAACATAGGCAAGAATTGCCCAAGGAGAATTATGGCAATGAAACTACACCAGATAACACAGAAACGAGAATGCAAACTATATAAACAATCCTCAAAAACAAGATAAAAATAGAGAAGATACAAGATAAAAACCAACATAATTGATCAGCAAATAACCAAAGCACTAGAAAAAGAGATAGGAATGATAAGAACAAATTATTAAATGAAAAATCTTATCAGCAAAACTATCTCACATTTCATAAAGTTAGAATTTAAAAGACTTTCAAGCATAAAGATAGTTATCCTTACATCTCCGGTTTTGAAACCCAGACGTCTGGACATTCATAACGACTATTTGTCACTAGATAATTACAGGAACTTGGCGGCCCACGGCCCTTATTATTCACTCTGCAAAATAACACCGGCAAAACTAGTAATTTCCTTATACAAAGTATTTCATAAACAATCTGTGATTACCAGTTCAAAATCTCGATGCTCGATGCATTTATAATGCTATCTGTGCAACCATCGAGATTCTAAACATGGGCAGAAGCTCAGGCGATAAATAAAATCATTATCATAATGAATTGAAGGAAATCTTGTTCAATTTCAAGCTATTAACCTTTAGAAAAAACCCACGTGTATTCAAAAGTCATAAAAGGGGGAGAAATTATATATAGAATTCAACTGACAAGAGCAATGGAGCAAGCTTGTAATGTAAGAAGGACCGATCTTCTTCTGAAAGTCCAATTCCACATCTACAAATTGAGATAAACCTACAACAAAACAGATTGGAGACAAACCAATAAGTGAGGTATCTTCTAACAATAGAATATATACAAGGTAAGTGATTTTCACATGCATCTTATAGCATGGCATCTTCTCACAGGTCAAAATGAAAAGTGCCAATTGAGGCAGATATCATCAAGGAGACCTCTCAAGAACAATGATAAGGGTTATAATAGCATACCTTGGTGAGTGGCATTTCCCCTCAGAAATCTCAACTAAAGCTAATAAATAGGATACAACCTGCATTTCCCAGAGTCAAAAACTATCAAAGAAGAAGAAAGACAAATGATAAACGACAAATTATCAAAATTGAAAACGCAATCTATGAAGGTTACAGTAAGCAGAAAACATGATACTGTTAAATGTAAGTAGAATATCTGACTTTTACAAAATCCTCACATTCATCATTCAATGTTCAAAGACACGTTAGGAATGCATGATAACTAGAAAGTCAACAATAATTAGAAGCCATCACCATAGTAAGCAGTCTCATGTTTCGTTGGCAAGAGATGTAAATAAGATGCTTATGAAAGAATAAGTACCCCCTGAAAAAAAAAAACTCCATTTCTTGTTTCCGTAGGAATGACCTGACTGTCAATTGTGTCTAGCCTGAGTGGTTGTGGGATGGTGTGTTATCCTCCCCACCCATGCTCTATTCCCGTAAGTGACATGTTGAGCTCATGATGAGTATATTGTTGTAACAGCTTCAAGCCCTGTTATTGACTTGGACTTGTTCCCTGAAGAATCTAAGGTTTATGCTGGGTACCATCTTCGAAATGAGGGCAAGTGCCCATGGATTTTCCCCAGGATAATTACCTAAAAAGGGGGAATGACCTGACCAGATAGGCAATCTGCCAAATATTTGCCATGTATATACACTAGATAATTAATTATGATCTCTTCAATTTTTAAGTTTTACCTTATATAATGCTCTGATGGTTCAACTTAGTACAACTCTAGCTGTTGACTTATGATGCAGGAGTATCCCTGGGGGTTAAAGCAATCCTGCATGAATAAAGCCGAAGGTAAAAGACTGTTTCAGTTGCAATGCAGTTTCTTAGATTTATTCGGAGTAAATTCCAGTTTCATAGTGGTATTCCCCAATGAAGATGGCAGCATTCATGGCAAGGCCAAAATTATGCACAGGTCGGACAAAGGATCAGTCATGGATGCGTTTCTTTGACATACTTCAAATGGAGAAGGGTTATTTGACTTCACATCAACAAAGGGAGTTCGGAATGGTAAAGTGCAAAGGAATTTCGGGAAAGTAAATAATGAAGGAATTTGGAATGGTGAGGAACGAAAGGAATTTGGGACAGAAAGGCATGAAGGAATTCAGAAAAGGAAGGAGCACGGGAATTTGAAATAAATTAAGAGCATAGGAATTCAGAAGATGGAAGAACAAAAGAAATTCAGATGGGAGTAAAAAAGAGGACTTACATTGTTCGTTCTGGAGATTCCTAACGCCAATTTTGAATTGACATCTGGCCTTCAGCCACATCAACAAAGACCCACGAATTCGAACGCATTCTTACAAGGACTACATGTCCTCAAAAACGCATAGGATTCACCTACTGGTGGTCCAACTTCTATTATTGAAATGAAATCAATGTTTGGTGGTTCAAATTCTTGGAAGTTGGAGCAGTTGTTGCAATTCAAAATTTCAAATCCTAGAAAATTGTATCAAAAGTCATTCCATAAATGGATAAGGGATTTGGCACCTGTGGTTAACCATTCAAAGAATAGAGAGTGCACAAGGGCTTTAGACATTCGAAAGACGAGAGTAGCAAAGACACCAAACTCGGGGGAAAGAAAGAATTCAGCTGAGAGACTGAGACCTCCCTAATTCAATTCTGCATGTTGTAATAAGGCCCAATAGATTGGCCATCTCAAAATTGAATAAATAGTTGTTGTTTTCAATTTCTATTCTACTTGTGTTTATAATTATTGAACCATTTGGTATCAAAGAAATTGGCCATCTTGAAATTGAATAAAGAGTTGTTTTCAATTTATGTTCCACTTGTGTATATAATTGTTGAATTCCATGTGAGCTTAGATATTTCCAGGCTTACGGCTTGGACCATTTGCTATCAGAGTGGGAGAATCTTGTGTGTGAAGATAACTCCAGCGAGGATGAGGTTGCTGACTTGAGTTATCTGAGAGACAGCGCCAGTGGAAGCGATTGGGTGAATGTTGTGAGAGGATTCTATGACAGAAGTTTGTAGTGCAAAATGGCAAATAAAGGTGTTCAAATCAGAAGAGGTCATGGAAGACCTAAAAGAGTGGAAACTCATGCTGTTATAAACCCAAGGGGTTCATAATCCATCTAACACAACACAAAGATTGAAGACGCACACAAAGAGCACAACAATATATATGTTAATATACATTCATATTTAATAAAATGATTCACTGACAGATGATAACAGACAACGCAAGACTTGGACCTATATAGCCTTAAAGAGGTGAGTCATGGTTTGCTAGTGACATCATTGCTACTTAAAATGTTTATTAGCGCTCTACAGGATGAAAAATTCTAGGGAACAAAGGGGACAGAATATCGAGGAAGACTATTTTCTTCCATATTTATTATATCACAATTTTCTCTCCTAAGTTCCTTCACCTTTTTCTTTCCACCCAATCATTTCTTTTTACTCTCCCAAATCAGCCAATTCTTGCTTGACATAAATCAACAAAACAAGCTTGCTCCCCTTTAATTATTTTGTAAGATTTCCTTTAATTATTTTGTTACTTGTGTAGAAATCCAAGTATAGCAAACAAACCTGACCTCCATATTGACTCCTTCCATAATAGCCTCCTGCAATAGGCAAAGGGAAAAATTAGCCCTGTATAGTACCATGGACTTTATATAAGTTTGCTCCCTTAGATATAAAATATGCAAAGTCCATAATAGAAGATATGGCAACTTTGAAGCAACTTATGCTTTCATAACAATCACAGAATAATGTATATGACGTCCATACTTATTTACATGGAAAGACCAAACCACCCAGTCAATCCAGGACTCAATAGGAATGCAAAGACCAAAGGGCATAGTTACAATTAAAGAGATGTAAGAATCAATCAAGGAAAACTGATGTCAATATTTCCCATCTCCTTGAATGCCGGAGTGCAAGAAGAATGGCAAAACCAATGTTGTCAGACTTGGACTCGGCAAAGACTCGGCTGGCTTGGGACTCGGCCGACTCAGCGACTCGGATAAGACTCAGATGAGACTTGGCAAAGACTCGGCAAATAGAAAACAAAAATTCAAAATATAGTAAATTTTGTGCAGAAAAAATATACTAATGACATTTATAATCCATATAAATTATAAAACCACATTCTATGCAGAAATTCATTAGATCATCTCATAAAAAACGATAGTGCAACATTTGACACTGCATATTTGTATGCACCAGCATAGATCCATCTTAAATCCGGATCTATCAAGCATCGAGAGGGATCCATTTTCTTGATGTGTAAATTTTATCTTAAATTTTTTACACGTACATGGATTTTTTTATTTTTTGAACCGACGTGGATTTTTTTAATTTTTTTTATTTGGTTGTAATTTTTTATTTTATGAGCCGACATGAATTTTCTTAAAGTACATAACGTTAGGTTACGTTATGTGACAACATCTCCCCCATACAGGTCTATAGAGCACCTAGCTACTCTCAGTGCAAAAATAACCAACATAGATCCATCTTAAACCCGGATCTATCAAGCACTGAGAGGGATGCAATTTCTTGAGGTGTAGGTTTTTTTATCTTAAACTCAAGAAATTTGATTCCTCTCGTGCTTTATAGATACGGGTTTAAGTTTTAATTTTCTATTTTGAACATGGATTTGTTTAATTACTTTTTATAATTTTTTTTATTTTATGAATTTTATTAGTTGACATGAATTTTTTTAATTATGGTAACGTTACGTTACGTTACAACATCTCCCCCATACTGGGCTGTAGAGCACCTCGCTCCTCTCGGTGCAATGAACCGAAAGATGATTCCTTGAACATATTCATAAATAGTACCAAGTTCAATTACATAACTCAAAACATTTGCATCTCTTCTCAAAGTTTAAGGAGATATTTTAAGATATTTTAAAATAGAGAAATTGAATTATTTATTATTATAAAAATAAAATAATAGTTATATCTAATAGTTAAAAGTAATAAAAACTTTAAAATATATATATATATATATTATTTTTATAAAATTAAAAATAAAATAATTTTAAGTAATATTATTATAATTTATTATTATTAATATAATTTTAATTATGTAATAGCCTTCGAGATAGTTATATTCAATAGTTTAAAAAAAAAATTGATTAATATTATTTTATAAAATTAAAAATAAAATAATTTTAAGTAATATTATTATAATTTTAGTTATGTAATGGCCTCCAAGATAGTTATATCTAATAGTTAAAAAAAATTTAAAAAATGATTAATATTTTTTTGTAAAATTTAAAATAAAATAATTCAAGTAATCTTATAATTTATTATAATTTATAATTGCTAATATAATTTTAATTATGTGATGGTCTCTACACGTATGTTGTAGTGCACCTGTCCTGCCTCCATTCAACTTGCCAACGCCTCCACTCAATTCAACATCGACAATCAATAGCAACACCAATGTGCATTTTTCGTTTTCAATTGTCATATCAATCCAATCCCTCTCGTGGGTTTTTTCACAGACCTAGCCTATGCCCACTAGTGTGTATGATGATAGCATCAATACAAAGGTTGACGACGCTAGAGCATATTTCTATTCCTGCATCGGCCCTAAGAATAATCCTGGATAGAAGATGACGATGATGAGTAGTCTAAGTGTTTGGAAGGGCGAGAAGATACACGATGTAGGTCGGGATGACCTGGAATTGACACTTGGATACTCCTTCAAAGGCATCGTCAAGATTTGAAGCATGACCATGAAAACAATCTCAAATTTGAACCGAGTCTAGACGAGTTTGTATGAGTGGGCGAGTATCTATGAGTCACGACTTTGGAGGGGGAGTATCAAGCGAGTACTCGTTTGGCAGGTGACTCAGACAGACTCGGCAAACTCGGCAAGTCTCAATCGAGTCTGATAACACTAGGCAAAACACTTGAGAGATTTTGTGAATGTTTACAGCATATGGAGATAACAATAAATGAAATTATTATACTTCCATGAGGTCAACAAAATGTTAGTGACATAAAATCTCTCTTTATATTTTGCAAAAAAATTAACTACTGAAAGGAAACCATGCCATTGGAAAGTCACAGTATATAATGGATTTCAATAGCTTTGGATTGCTGAATCTAGAAGATATGCATCGGATAAACGTTAAAGCCCATACATGCATCAGTAACACAACTGATAAAGAGATGGAAACAACTTATGCTTATAGTGATTAAGGCAGTTAATGCAGTTAGAAATTAATAATTTAGGCTCTTGAAACGAACCCTAGAGGTTGTTCCAAGAAGCTCTAACCTAGTTGACAAGGAGAATTTATCTCTAAGAGGAAAGCACTAGTCTCCCTTGGGTAAATCGCACTCCTTGGGGTTAGTTTTCTTTGCTAGATCCCATATGTGAGTGTTGCTTGTTTCATCATAGATCCATAGATCTACATCTTTGCATACCCCTTCATGCCATCTCACCCCTAATTTGACCTTGTGGGCACCATTTCGACCATTTTCCAATTTTTAAGGAGTGGGCCCCACTTGTGTATTTTCATGGTACTAGATCTATCCATTTGAGCTTCATAAGTGGCCCTAGTCATTCATTGGTTGAAACACTTGTCACCTCTTAAGCCTCTTCAACCACATTTAAACTCTTGGGTCCACTTAATCTAACTCACTCATTGGTTTCCGTAACTCATTTGCACATTTCCCTAGGAACCTTTGGGTTAGCTAAACTTCATTGATTGGCTAGGGTCTCCCCCTTGGTCTTGATTTGTCTTGATCTAAAGTGAAGAGTGCCTCGGTTATCATGACACCCAACTTGCATTGGGAACCGTTGCATCTCTTGGGCCACCTCTTTAGTTGTCCGTCTCCTCTACCATCCCGGATGGGATACCTTTAGGGACAAATTCAAGTTGTGTGATAACAGGAGGTATTAACTAATGCCATGGTTCATACAAGATTAAAATTATGCCTAAGTATTAACTTGATTTTGACAATTCCTCCCTTGGATTCTACCAACCCAAATGTGCCTATTAAGTGAAATAGTTATGCAAGGTGTAGCTAGTGGTTTCTTAACAATAATAGCACATCATGATTTTCATCTATATCGTGATGTTGAAAATAGTAGGTTTCAATCAAGCAATACAAAATGGCAATGCCTAGCATTAAACAAAATTGGACAAAAAAATGGTTGCATTTGTGTAATAAATAATCCATATGAATTACTATAAATAAGAAAAAAATATTTAGGATAAAAAGCACGGTATGTAGACCAACTACCTCTCATAGTAAGAAAAAGATTATACAAACAACATATAAATGTGAATTGATTTCCGTTAAGAGTGAGAAAGCAAAGATTAAAAGTATTTCTTCCATTAAACACAAATCTAACTTTATAAACTTATGTAAAGAATTCAAGTTTCAACATATAAGCTGTAAAAACTCAACTATCCCATTTTTTAATGTGAATAAAACATACAATTCATAGGTACTTTCAAAAGGCTTGCAATGACACCAAGAAAGGATGCAATTTATTATTGTTTTAAATTCACAATCTACAGTATCCATCACACCAATCCGAATCAATATTTTTGCTATGCATCCAAATTGTTCCATCTTCATTACTTGTTTTGATTAAGTATGGAGAAAAATAAAACAAAAATTGTTCAGCTGGTGGACAGCTCGTGGAAGAGTGAGACAATTGGCTAAGGCATTATGAATATATAAAAGCAGCTTCCACATCTCTTTTGGAGATAACATTTATTATTGTTTAATTTTAAAAACCTGTAAACAACAAAATAATCGAACCATTAATCACATACCAATTATCAAAAGATCAAGATCATTGCCCATTGATACATAATCAGGCTTGATTTTGCACCAACGACCATCACGATTATCAGGGCACCATTGAGAATCAAGGTCTTTCACAACGATGCCTTCATCCCTACAATAAAAAGAAATTTAAAAGAAAAAAAATGATTATCCAAGCAAAACTTCATCTCTACATTATACTTTGAAAGAACTAGTTGCATGAACTAAAACATTAGAAAAAAAGGAAAAAGGAAAAACAAACAATTATGAAAAAGCAGTCATACAAATCAAAAGAGAAAATCCATTAAGTTATTAACTTTATTGTGTTCCAAAAGGTACAAACAGAAAAACATACCCTTGTTGGACAGTTTTGACAAAAAAATCAGCAAGTTCCTCCTTTGACGTTGGTACAATTGACCATTTGGTATTCCCTATGCATATGAAAGAAAGACCAATCCATAAGAACAAGAAAATCGACAAGTAGCATACCACAACAGTAAGTCCAGTGGTAAGAGTAACGGAATAACAATGCCAGAAATGAAGCGACATGTCATTAATACAAATAAACTTAGGAACATAACCAACAAATACAAGATAATTATTTTTCACTTGAAAGCATTAAATTATAACAAAGTGATCTGAGATTCTGATCCAGTGATATACCTGTCATGACTCATGACACAAATCAGTTTCCATTAAGGTTCTGTGTGTGTGTGTGTGTTCTATCAAATGTCAACACCAATATCAGCCAACAGAGCATGACAATCATATGAAGAAACTCAAAAAGGGAAAAAGAAAACAAAATGGTTATCATGACAATATGGATATATATTACAGGACTTGAGCTCACTCAACAAAGGCCTTGAGCTTCTCAAATTATCAATCAAGTTTACAGGAGAGGGATTTTATTCCTCGACGTCTCATATCTGATTCCTACAGCCCTGTTGGTACAAGTAGTGCCATGCACAAGACTTCACAAGCTCCATAACATTTGCACTCATCTTTGACCAATAAAAGTATCTCTACAAGTTTTGTATAGTCTTGTTCACTCTGAAGTGGGTTGATTTTCAAGTATCCATCATGGACAGACATTTTAGATGACATCACTATTGCATCAGATACTGTGCAGTAACAAAGGATCAAGCTAACCTTTTTTGTTCTCTACACCTTGAAATCACTTAAGAGGGAAATAATGGGACACCACTTACTTTCTTTTTGAAACATCATTCTTCAAGGAATATTAGGCATATGGCACACAAGAAAGATTATTTTACTTCATTAAATAATCTAAGAATAAATATTAATATGTTTCCCTTAGTTATGATAGCATGTAGAGCATAGAAGGTTAAGGTACTATTTCCATGAAGTTGCCAGATGGCACAATAAAGAACATTGGAAATTAGTATCTGGATTGCCCTCATCAAAATCCTAATCCAAAGGTTCTTGTGGGATAGGTGGATGAAGCCTCATCCATTACGACTACCTAGGGTGCTAGGGGTGTGGTCCTTCAACATCCCCGAGTCTGGGAGATAGGCCTTCTAGGAGATTGGATCTGGGCTCTTCCTTGAACCCTAGTGGTCTAGTGGTGCAACCTGTTACCAACTTGCCACTCAAATTAGCACCCTGATTAATGTCACAAATCTCGGTGCCATGAGGGGTAAGCACAAGAGAAGCTAGCACCCAATGTCACCACAGCCCATCTTCTCAACACTTTAGGTCAACTCCTATGACCATGGGGGAGTCCCTATATTTTGATGAAGGATACCTACAAGCACTCAAACACCATACAAATACCTTTCACAAGCAATCTCTCAGCTAAGACGAGTGCCTTATGGAGTCCAAACAGTTAAGCATATATATGACACTACCAAAGGGTAGGAGTTAGAGCACTTCATCAAGACTTTCAAGATAAATAACCACAGTATCTTACGGTTGTTATAACAATACAGCAGCAATAAACACTTCAGAAAATAGAAGAAAATCAGCTAAAACATTACCAATTTATCATAGATGTATCTCAACCTTGGGACCTGTTACCAACTTTTTTGTACCATAGTTGGATTATTTGAAGAGCCGCCATTTGACAAACATGATGAATGTTTGTACTCCAGTGTATCAGATGATCCAGAATTTGTGACTAGCCAGTTTTGGCTAGCCAGTTTTGTTTTTGAGTCGACATGACCATGGCCCCATGGGGGTTTGTAATAAAGTGTGCTAGTAGGATCTGAGTGTCCCGGTTCCCCATGACTTGATTAAGCAACTAAGGTATTCCAAGGGGTTTTTTTCCCTTGTCAATTATACTATGCCTACAGCCGAGCTATAATCGATGAGGTTTTCTCCCGCTTCCTCCAAAGTTGGAATGCCCGATTTTGAAAATTTTGGTCATGGGGGGTTATTAGAGTCCAACTAATGTATATAAGCCTACTAGACACTATTAGAATAGGTTTTGGTAATGTCCCAAGTCTCTAGGACCCTTGGAAAAAATTTCGAAAAAATTTTACCGGGTCCGTCGAGTTTGGGTTTTTAATTTGTTTTTTAAATTTAATAAATTTCTCTATAGTTTAAATAGAGAAATATTAATTTGTAATATGCCAGTCGTCCGAGGTCCGAATTCAATGATTGATGGCTCGTTTCATAAGCCAAAAATCACACATGACCTATGGACCAGTTAAACCCAACTTTCGGATGTCAATTCAGCCTTATAATTAATATTTTCTCTAAAAAGCCATTTACAGAGAAATTATTAATTAAATTAATAAATTTGAATATTTTGGAGAAATCCAAATCTCTCCAAAATAATCAGAAATGAATAAAATAAAAGGCTAATTAACATGGCACTGGGCATTAAAGAATATTCCAATCATCTCAGTCATCAACCAGACCACTATCCAGTCAGCACAAGTTAAACTCCAATAGAGAATTCGCCCTCCCTCCTTGAAAACTCGATTTAGTGATGTGGCAATTGATGAATGGGTGGTTGGTTGGCAATTAAAGCCAATGGTAGGCACCTCCCCTAATCTAGCAATCACTAAAACTTGGCTCCTTTATAGACTCGAGTTAGCACCTACCACATCTTACACTTGTCTCCCTTCAAACTCACGCCATCCCTCATTAAGCTCACGTCATCCCTCTCTAAACTCACACATGCCTTCACTAACCTCACGTGGATCCTAGTTGGAGCTCCCTCATTGGATGGATGGAGCTTCCCATACCTTCCAAAACTCGACCTTGCCATGTGTACTACCACTCCAAGCTTTGTGATTGACTTTGAACTGGAATTCGACTTTACAACTCAGTGTTATTTGGCTCTCTTTGGCCAAATTCGAATTAGGGTTTTAGCTTCTTGTTTTTCTATTTAAGAGAAGCTTTTAGGCTCTCTTCTCATGGATTGTTATTGTAAACTTACTCTGCGGAGATTGTAATAGCTATAGTTCATGCCTATTGTTTCATCTTTTCATCCTTAGTCATTTTCATGTTAGATTGATTCTCATTTAGATCATTTCTTGCACGAGAAGGGCACACTTGTCACCTTGGAGGGATAGCGATTTCACTTGGATAGGTTGGATCTCACTCTCGATTGCATCACTTGGAAAGGATTATCAATTTGATTTCACTTGGATATGTTGGATCTCACTCTCGATTGCATCACTTGGAAAGGATTATCAATTTGCAAGGTAGTCGCAAGCTTTAGAGGTAAGATCTACAAGGTACGTATCAAGTTTCATGCATTTTACCCATTGGTCACTTCAAACCCTAATAGTTTAAAACCCTTAATTTTTAGATCTGATAGACCTGGCGAATATCTGGGATTAATAATTAAAAGTCACCTCACTAATAATTAATAAACCTTGAAGACCAAATTTGGTGGGCATCCGATTCCATTTACCCCCTGATCCAAGGCACTGGGCCTCTCCTAGGGAGGTCGCACTAGTGGGTAGGTGGGCTTTTTCAAGATCTGTCACTTGGGTATTGCTTGTTCCTGATCAAATCATCAAATCCATTGATTAGCAACCCTTCTAGTGTCATTCCTCTCTTGATTTTGCCTTGTGGGCCCCATTTCACTCTTTTTCCATCATTTAAGGGTGGGCCCCACTTGGGTTCTTTTGATTGGCATTAGGTCTATCTAGATCTACTAAACTAAACCCATAAGTGGCATATTTTATGCATGGTTGAGCATTTGTCACTTCCATAAGCCTCCTCAACCAAGCTCTAACTCCAATTGTCCACTTATATGCCCTAGATCGAGATCTATTCACTCTTGATCTTCTCCTTTTCCATTTCACATTTCCCTAGGAGGTGTTGAGCAGGTTCGCTAGCCTTCATAGGTTAGCTAGGGTTGTTAGGATATTTAGACACTTAGGAGTTAGTTAAAATCAACTTGTGTAATATATCCGTTAGGGATAGTGTGTTTCTTTAGTATGCATTAGTATGCATTTGTAAATACTTAATCTGACGGTCACGATATGTTTCCGACATAGAATGATCCGACGGCTTAACTTCTCTTAGATCAAACCTAACCTTGATCCGTGGCTTAACACCCGATTGGTCCATGATCTCTATTTAAAGAGCATGGAGGGTCATTGTTTAGTTGATCGATTATGAGAAGCTCATTTGTAACTTTCTTTCTTTGCATAATAAATTGTCCCATAGAAGCTATTTGGTCGGGGCCGTGGAGTGTTTCCCTCAAGAGGGTTTAAACCACGTCAAAACATCGGTGTGTTGATCTGTGATCTGTTTGTGTGAAGTGGTTGTTCTTGGTGTTCGGTCCTTTGGTAGTACCCTGTGTACCCGAACAAGGGTCTCTTCCTTGGTCTTGCTTAGGCTAGATCTAAAGTGAAGGGTGTCTCGGTTAACATGACAATCATTAACCTTGGGAACCGTCGCATCTCTTGGGTCACCTCTTTAGTTGTCCAACACCTCTGCCATCCTGGATAGGATCACCTTTTGAGACAACTACAAGTTGTGTGATAACAGTACTGTTGTTATCACACAAACTCTAGCTGATGGAAAATGAATGTCCCAATAGGGATGGTAGAGAGTGGTCAGCTAGAATGGTGTAACCTGCAATAGCCAGGTCCTCCGTTCAGGGAACGGAAGTCACACCGAACAAGGCTACTGTCGCTTTAGACAAGGCACGTAGCCCAGTTAGGGGGGAGACCCTGCTCAACCAGTGATGGTTGAGACTCAACAGTCAGACACCCAACCCAAAAGATAAGTAAAACGAGACACAAGGTGAATGCCTAAGTGTGAGATTTCTTCCAGCCTAGTGAAAGCGAGATTCAGGATTAGAAAATAAACTAAATGAAACAATCTCAAATCTGATTACAAGTGTTATATGATGAATTCTTTAAAGATTAGAAGGCTGGAAACTAAATCAGAAAATCGAAATTGACTAGAAGCGTGAATGAAAATCCTGCCTATGGGGAATGAAGCTCATTTATGACTACTCAAACATGGCAGCAGCAAATTAGGTGAATAAAACACATCTTCTAGCAATCATACATTGAATAATAGCTGATTTAGACTGAAGAAAAACAAATCAGAAAGAAATGATGTCAAACTACCCAAGGGAATGAGTTAAGTAGTGGACAAACGGACCTAGGGCAGTAGATAATTAGCGTTTTTAATCACGTCCAGCCAATGGTACTCGATTTCCTAAGGTAAAATGACATTCTAAAACCAAATCTGAAGTACCCACAACCCAAAAAATTACCAGATAGCATGATGGGCCAATTTGCCCAAGTGGGGCGAATTCAGTGAAAGACTAGTGCCCGGTTAAGTAGGTAGATGGAGTCGGAATCAAATGAAATTTGAGATATGGGATTTTAAGCACATTTCATTAGTGGGTTTGCAAGAAAAACTAATTCTAACGGTCGATTTTTAAGATTTTAAATTTTAGGGTTTTAACGTAAATTTACTCTCTCCAACAATCTAGAAATGGGAATGCAAGAGAAGAAGATGAAACACCTACTTGAAACCAGTTGATATCTCTGATTTTGTTGAGGTTGTACGTCCCGAAGATCAAATGGAAGCGGTTGTAGAAATCCCCAGCTGAAATCGATTTGCTCTCTCCCCACCAACTCATCCTCCTTGCCTGCCAACACCAATGGACAGAAATCAAATTAGTATGATAAGCAAGTGAAATCTACAGCAATACAAATAAAAGATGAGAGAAAATGCTTGGTTGAAATAGCAAAAAACACTTCCCTTGTGTTACCAATCCGGAGAATGGAGCAGCAGTGGCAGCCAAATGGTGCGCCCTCCTCCAAGACTTTGTGCTTGCTGCAAACAATGGTGAGCAATACAGTGCTGGAAACATCCACAAACTACAACTAGTGCATCAAGATAATATGGCAATCAACAACACCAAGAGAATACCACACAAGAACCAAGCAAGAGCAGCAACGTTTCTCTTCTATTCCAACTCCAAAAATGCCAAGAGAGCCGATACAATGGGTGAGTGCCTTATCTTATAGAGAGAGGTCACTCTCACAACAAGTTTGCCCCCAAAATGGAGGGCTGGGATCTAATCCCCAATGATCAAATCTAAGGGTGGAGAATTCTCCTTGAGGGGGTGCGAATTGCCCTCTAGAGCGCACATGTGGAGAGGGGGTCCCCTTGTGGGGCCCCTACAATACATACAATGTGGTCGAGGGGTGTCTATGGGATGTTTTATCCCCCCAACTCACTATACCAAGGTCCCATATACATCAACACCACAAAAAACGAATTTGCCAAGGAGGAAAAACGCCCCCCATGGGGAAATTCGACCCATCTAGTGAGCTGGTCCAATGGAGGGACCCACAATGTACAAATACCATGTCAAACATTACCAATTTACCTTGGGAATCACCCTTTTATTTGCCAGCCATTGATTTTTACCCTTTGCTATAGTTTCCTTTGTCAATTTCTAATTTTCCATGTATTTTATTGTTGGTTTTATTGCTAAAGATGAAATTTGGGCTTTTGACCCACCTAGAGTGCCCGGATTGCCGAACCTTCTGCTGCAATGTGATCGTGGACCCCAAAAATAGTAGGAATGAACACTCGAACGACCCTGATCCATTACTTAGGCATTATTTGCCCAAAATCCATGATTTTTAATTAAAACAGGTCAAATGGATCGGGGTCGTTCGAGTGGTCATTCCTCGATCCTTTTGCATCCTGTCACTTGGAGGCTCATATGGGTCCCCTATAAATAATAATTGACCAAAATTGAAATTCCGGTCACAACATTTTTTTGGGCCCATTTTTGGCCTGGCCAACCTAGTTTGACCAAGTCAAATCTGGTCAACAATAGTGCTAGCTGAATACCTGTATGCAATCATGAAGCGAAAGGCTCCCTTATACAAGTTAGTACATTACTAAACAACATGATAATTATATGGTGATCAAAAACTGCATTAAATCTCGAAAAATACAAGGCCCCAGGTGAGGTGGGCCCACCACATCCAAAAGACTCAACTGCTATGCACAACCTATAGACTTGACCACCTAGCTAACTTTGGGTGATGTGGAATACATGGCGAAGCATGAGGGATGACAAGGATGAGGATCACGTAACCTTTTGGATAACTCGGGAAAGTAGGGTCCACTGAGATAAGCATACCATGACAACACGGGGAAGGGCGGTGCCTCACAAATGGGTATAGTGCAGGGAAACCACCACTGGTCATCTAACAAGTATCTCACAACTCACATCCGTGCCCGAAGACTCTGTGAGGTTCTTTTCTAGAACCTCCAAACTGGGTGTCCGACAAACCGTAACTTGAGACTCTAGGGGACAACCTTGAGCTTGTCCCTTGCTCCCTCTCACCTCCTTGCCCCGCAGGACTAGGTGAGGAAATAACCACAACAAATGCTAACATGTATGGCTGACCTATGTCCATGTGTGTTCACAAACACATTGCATGGATTTTACAATGAGCTTCATACTTAGCCCTTTTCTAGCTAGATTTACATTTACAAAAAGCCTTTTTGGCTTGCTTTACATTTCTTCATTTCTTCAATTTACATCAAGGCGCTTTTGAGCTACATACATATCTCAATAGATATAATCATGGTGCTCATACTACAAAGTAATGGGGGTGAGCAATACACACTTCGATGACCAATGGGGAACACCCGATGAGGCTACACAATCCTAACTGCATTGCAACATCGTGGGCAACCGACGGGAGCAAATCCCAAGTTTGAGAGTGCATCTCACACACTAAAGAGCCGAGGCACAATAGACAGGGAATCATGGCATACTCAGAGATCAGTGGGGAGAGGGATCCTCAAAGTCACAAATCGGAATCCAAGTCGGGAAAGAATATCATGTATGAGTCGGATGGATGGAGAAAGTGAAGGTGGATCCAAAGTTAGCTGCCTAGGGAAACTAAATGACCAAGTCTATACCAAGAGTAGGGGTGTAACCCGGTGTGCATATAACAGGAGCCTACTAGGAAGGGGTGGACTGACATCACCAAGGGCCCAATCACATATTGTAAAACTAGATCACCAAATCAATCATCATATGTAGAATTAGTGTACTATCATGTATAAACAAGTCTAAGCAACAATCATGAGCAATATATATAAAATGCAATACCTGCCGCACCATATACCTGCTGCTGAGGTTGTCTTTGAACTGGATCTCTGCTGAATCCGGGCATAAATAGTAAACCAGCAATACTCTGTGATAGTCTCAATCAAAACAAGACTAGGCAACTATCTCAATGGGCTCATATCAAAGCCTGGCATGGAAGGGTGACCCTGTGGTAAATGCTAAGTAACATGTCTGTACCACTGTACAACCATCTGTCCCCTCTGATACATCTGCTCCGGGCAACCTAAACAAAACTGTGTGCCTCCTCTGAAGGCATCGGATCTCTGATCTGGAAAAAAAAAGTACTGTGCGGTCCTCGATCGCACAGTCTGCAGTATGGTAGCTCCAGCTAACATAGATGTGATAACAACGGTATGGCCTGCTCAATCTCTGCCTCGATTTTCGAGCCCATGTGTGCCTGGAATCATTGTTGTACGATTTTTATGGTCTGCATTTAATGCACCGCCAGCTTTCTTGGGATTCGAGGCCACACGTGTGACTGTTCTGGACTACTCTACAACCTACTACAGGCTACCTAGGGATACATACTATTGTTTCTCCTTGGAAATCATGCCCCTTTGCGTTGGGAACTCTTCTTCTCCTTTCACTTCTCTTTCTCTCTTTGATGGTGAGTGTATCTTCCTTGCCCCTTTTCTCTTTGTTTTATACTTTATTTTTTGTAACTACCTTGCTAACTACCCAATCTAGGGTTGAGATCAAATTACAAAATCAAGGGTCTAAATTAAATGCTCACCTTTTAATAATTAAATCACTAATTATTAAATATGTCACTTAAGTGAGACCCAAACTCATGAAGTACAAAACATCACAACTTAATTTATATAAAAGTCATTTTTTACATAAAAACACAAGGAACAAAGCCTTCAAGTCCCCCTCATCACACCCACATCTTCAGAGTTATCTTTTCAACACATATCCATTTCTCAGAAGAAGTATATTGGAGAATTATTGAACAGATTTGGCATGATAGACTGCAACCCGCTCTCAACTCCAATGGAACAAAAACTAAAGCTTACATCAAGTGAAGGAAAAGAATTTGAGGATGCAACCAAGTACCGACAGCTTGTAGGAAGCCTTATCTACCTTACCTTCACCAGACCAGATATTCCTATTGTTGTTAGCATTCTTTCACGATTCTCAAACAAATGTTGCGAAGGGCACTGGTTTGTTGCAAAAAGAGTTCTAAGATACTTGAAAGGCACTCAAGACTTTGGACTAAAGTACTCTAAGGTGGATGACTTCAAACTCATTGGGTACTCTGATTCAGACTTCGATGGTGACAAAGAAACGGGAGTGTCCACTTCTGGATACACGATGAGTCTTGGATCAACAAATGTCTCCTAGAGATCACACAAACAATCAATTCCAGCATATTCCACAACAGAGGTAGAATATGTAGTTGCTGCAGAAGCAACTAAATAGATTGTGGGGCTCAAGAAGATACTTGAAGATTTGCAAGAGTAACAAGAAAAATCCAATCCACTTTTGATTGACAACACTTATGCAATCAAGTTGGCCAAGAATCCTAGATTCCATGATCGAACCAAACACATCAACACAGTATCATTTGATTCGACACCATGTAGAGGCCAAAATGGTTCATTTACGTCATTGTTCCAAAATGAGCAAATTGCAGACATCTTCACTAAAGCACTTGGACAAGAAATGTTTGAAAGATTTAGAACCATGCTCGGACTTACAAACACCCCTTCGGATTAAGGGGGGGAATGTTGGAATCCTCCAGGATTTTTGTAAATAATAACAATGTAAATAGTTTCAGTTCTCAATTATGGAAGATGAGGAGTCTGGAGACTCCAAGGAATCTCTTGGAATCCGAAGTCCAAGAGTCTCCTATCTTATGCATAAATAAAGGCTTTGGCCTATGAATTAATTGAAAACCGGGAGTTATTTATGTCAGGACAACCCCTAAAAAGTACTGCAAAAAATGGCCAAGTTAACTAAGTTAAAAAAGGACAATGTAACAAGAGAAAACAATATTTCTCTTGGATCTTGGCTTGCCTTTTGGGGCAGCCAATGAAAGCACTTTTAAAATTGCTAGATATAAACTTTAGAACCCTGAAAAGATTCCTTTAAACAAACTTTTAGATCTATTTTTAACTAGCTTACATAAAAGGAAAACTTGAAGTTAGATCTAGATGTAGAGTAAACTTTTAAAAATACTGACATCTAAGCATGAGAATCCGATAACTAAGATCTGATTTACAATGCTACTTTGATGAAATAACAGATCTAAATTATAGCATAAGAAACTAGTAACCAAAGATCTAGATAAATTTGAGAGGATAGAAGTGAAGAAAATGATGCCCTTGGAACTTGGGCAATGGAATTGCAATATTGGCGCTAAGAGGGACTATGTCTTCCTTAAGCACAGAGAACGTTGGAGAGTGAAAGAATCAATCAAGAACTTCCACCAATCCAACAAGAGGAACCTATAGAAACTCTTCACACTTGCCAAAAGACTTGTCAAATCTAGTAAAAATCTATGCTAAAGAACAGAAGAGCATACATATAACTAAATAAGCATGCAAAATTCCAGATCTTCAGCACAGATTAATTTAAGTGAGTAAAGGAAACTACTATACTCACTCCTATTGATTAATACTAATCCTTCATTAGGCTAGCATTTGACAATAAGAAACAAGTGAAAGACAAAATTCTACAGATTACCTCGACACACACATGAGACAATGTTCATCCACCTTGAGCTAGAGACACCGTATTAGACCTCCAAAGCCTTTTATTCATAAAGAGATTCAACAACAGAAATTACAGGCAAGAGCAAAGGTTCCACATTCCATCCTTGAATGAGTGAAATGACCTCGCTTAAATAAGAAAACCAGAGAGGGGGGAACACATCCATCACTGGAGTATGAGGGCGAGTTTGAGAGGGAGTGACCCCATCATTTGTGGGATTGATTGCCACTTCAACTCTAGAGGAGGGCGTCATCTCTCAAGAGATGCGCCCTTCGTCATAGTAAATATCTTCAAGCCAATACAAAGAATCCAATTCAAGAGTTGTGCCCTACTTTAGGGAGAATTGATGTCTAAGTCTTAGGGAAGCCAAGTCTTTTAGAAACTTCATCATGCTACGACAACTTATTACAATTCCCCGCAGGGTATGAACATGCAATTTTATTGAAAAAAGGGCCCAAGTGGCCTGCTAGGACTTCTGATCTTTGGACTATGAACAAGTGTACTTGTTCCATCTTTGCAAGCTCACTTGAAACCAACTAAGTACAACTTAGTAGGTAACAATGTTTACATTTTCTTGTAGGATAGTGCGACTTTGTGGAGGGCAAAGTGGTGGAGAGATCTACTCTCTCTCTCTCTCTCTTAAATTGTTGGAGTAATAGGGAATGGTTTGTGTATTTTGCTAGTCATTTTGATCACAGTCTCTCTTTGATATTCTTTGTATGCAAATTGTATTATTGAAGAACCAATTAAACTCAAGCTAATTCTTGGTTGTTTGGCCTTTCGGGAGGGTGCACTTGTGCAAATTGGGAGCAAGCTCAGGTGGCAAAAATTTATCTCCAAGTTGGAAACGTTGGAAGCAAGGTATCAAATCTTGGCATCTCCCAAGATCCAAGTAAATCCAATCTATCTCTTTCTCTTGTTTTCATTCTATTCCATTGTCAACATAATAAAAAAATTCAAAGCAAAACCCTCACTAAAAATTATTAAAATTCCTCCGGTCACAATAATCAAAATTTTGGATTTCTGCCACTCGGGTATTTTTTTTTGCCCCCATGAACACCAAAACGCTCCTAGGATGTCATCTCTAGGGACCCAATAGCCCATTTCTCGTGACACTGACCTAGACCGCCAATTCGCACTTGTGGAGGAGAGGCCGATATCTTGGTTGTGTGTCTGAGATTTTGCTTGTGGCCTTTTCGAGTGTATTCATCTATCATCCAAGCAATTAAACAAGTGTTAGGAAGCACTAATCTCCTATCAAATATACTATCCCAAGCATTCCTCATTATCCCAATCTCAAACCCCCTTGGGTAGTGATTTGGCCATTTTCAACCTAACACCTTCATCCTAGATCACCATAACTAATTTAAGTCACTGATAAATTATTATCGGGATTGCATTTTAATTATTTAACTAATCTTCATCAGTCCCTTAAGCTTCACTCAGTAGCCATTATTCTAGATCTAGGGTTTCATCCACAGAGTATTGTTATCACACAACTTGTAGTTGTCCCTAGTGGTATCCCATCCGGGATGGTAGAGGAGATGGACAACTAAAGAGGTGACCCAAGAGATGCCACGGTTCCCAATGCAAGCTGGGAGTCACGTCAACTGAGGCACTCTTCACTTTAGATCAAGATGAATCAAAACCAAGGGGGAGACCCTATAAACAATCAAAGGTGATTAGACCCAAACAAAGGTTCCTAGGGATATGTAAAAGACAAGTTACGGAAACCAATGCAAGGTTAGGTGAACCTAGAAGTTTAAGTGTGGTTGAAAAAGGCTTAAGGAATGACTTATGTTTCAACCAATGAATGATTTAGGCCACATAATGAGATCAAAGGACAAGATCTAGTACCATGAAATACACAAGTGGGACCCACTTCCTTGGGATATGGAAATGGTTCAAATGGGACCCACAAGCTGAAGTTAAGGGTGCAAATGGTACCAAGGGGCATGTAATGAGTAGATCTATTGATCTAAGATGAAATTAGAGATGCCCACATATGGGATCTAGAAAATGACACAACTCCCAAGGAGTGCGAATTGCCTTAGGTAGACTAGTGCCTTGATGGATGGGCTAATGGAGTCAAAAGAGATGGAAATGTAGATCAGGACACCTAGGATACAAATCAAGTGGGCTATTTGAGATGTGATGGTTGGATCTTACTAGATCTAATATTTCACCAAGTGACCCAAGTGGACAACTTTCCCCAAAACAGGGAATATTACCCCCAAGGCAGAACTTCACTAAGTGGGACACTAGATGTAGGTTTCAAGGTATGCTCTTTCCAAATCCAATGGAATCTCAACCACCCAGTTTCTCAAAGTGGGACAACTCAATCACCCAAGGAGTGCGACTTTGCCCAAGGAGGGCTAAAAGCATGGAAAGGTGTGTCAAATCAAGTTCAATGGCCACCAAATCATAGATCCAAGTAGCTTAAGCAAGTATCAATGTAGATCTTGAAAATTAGGGGCATCCAATGGCTAGATCTCCATAGATCTGAGATTGAAAGTGCATCACAAAATGGACCCAAGTGGGGCACAACCCTCAAAATGAGGAATGGGGCCCACAAGGAAAAAATCAACAAGGTGAAGCACTAGGGGTAGGTTATCAAGTATGAGGATCATGAATCAAGTGGGATCTCACCTACCCATGTCTTGGAACCAACCAAACTAGCTTCTCCCAAGTGGTGCGATTTTGCTCAAGGAGGGCTAAGGGCCTTGGAAAGTGTGTCAAATGGAACTCAATCACCACCAAACTATAAATCCGAATTGTCGTGGATACTATAGAGGTGGGTTTTCAATATCTTTCCAAAAGCTAGGCTAGATCCAAGTAGATCTAAGAAAAAGTAAAAATGAGGGATTTAATCAATTAGGGTTTTTTTTATGATCTAGAAGTTATGGATAAGCCAAGGAAGAAGAAGACCATACCTTTGGAGCATACCTGGATGAAGAGATGAATGCTAGTTGAGATGAGGATTACTTTTGCCAAAGATCAAATGAAGAATTTTTGAAGCCCTCTTGCCAAATCGATTTTTCCAAGCCACATGTGTGTCCCTCGAACCTGTCAAAACCAAGGAGCAAACCATCATTCAGTTTAACATGTTGAAGGTAGATACAAGTAAGAGAGAGATAAGCAAAGAATAGTTGGCACAAAGACAAAACCACTCCCTGTTTAACCAAAACATCTTCCTCCAAGCTTGAAGGGCAAGCCTCCCCACCAATTCGCACTTGTCAAAAACGTCCTCTTAACCTGTAAAAAGATATGGCAAAATATGCAAGATAGCTACAATAGATCCTCTATGCAGTGGACAAAAGCATTTACAATCAAAGCAACCAAACATCCACTCCAAACCCAACCATGTACTCCAAAAGATAGAAATTTTATTCCAAGAGCCAAGAGCCAAAATCTCTAGATGATTTTACAATGAGGGGGTCTCCTCCTTATATGGGATAATAAAGACCAAAACCCTAGATCTCATAACCACTTTTTGAAATGAGTGGTTGAAATTAAAAGATCTCAATACATGATCAATGGCTAAGATGAAACATAACAATATAACACATGGATCACTCAAATAATGATGACGTCATAGCTAAAAGGTACTTATGGAGGGTGACGTCATCCACTAGAGGGGGCAAAAGTACAAAATCTCACTTCTTATGACTAGGACATGACATATGGAGCTCATGGTGGGGCTAGGAGGCATCAATCCTTACTAGATCATCCCCATGGCACAATAAAATAATATAATATGTCCAAAATAAATATAAATGATCAAATCTATTCTCAAAATCTGTGATAGACAAACAGTAAAAGGCCTCCTATAGCCTCTGTGGACCCACCCAAGTGGTGAAAACTGGCTGGAAGATAGGGGGTTCACCCTGGAAGACCTCTGTGGAAACCAAGTGCCAAAACCTTGCCTCAATTGCCCAAATCGAATTCCTCAGTGACCCTTTTATCCCATTTCTGGACTGCCTCGGTAACTGTGAAAGTGCTGAAACTGCCTCCTAGGGCACCTACGTTGTCAAACTGAGCCTAATAGGCTTTCCAGAAGGGGGGATAAATGGTAATAACAAGTGGTTGGACCACCCCCTCCTCATACAGCGCCCTAGGTGAACTGGCCTCTCACGGCCCCTGCTGCTCAGGCTGGGAAATCAGCCCCAAATCTGGTCAACAAGTGTAAAACTGCATCTATCACTATCAGAAGTGCCCGGAACTGAAAGATAAGTGTCTCATTGGATCCAGAAGACCCAAATCTACTAAGAATGTGTACTCATACACCATGGGTTGCTCTGATGGGCTAGCTGTAGGGTCCACCATATATGGACAGTGCATAATCTGATGATCTGAAGTAATAATAAAACCTACTGAACTGTATCAATCACCATCTGAATCATATGTCCATCATATAGGATCATCAATAGGAGTATGCGGGCCCATACATCATCATCAATAAGCCTTCATGGCCCACATCATCACGGATCCCAAGAAATGACCATAGTCAAACTGGGTTTGACTAGGTTAATATACAACTAAGTATAAATCATCTCAATAGACTAAGACATGTTCCTCTAATCATACTCACAGCTTAACTTAAAGTATAACATCATTCAGTGGCATTAATCTATTCCAATGTTATTTTATAATTGCTTGCACAATAGCTTAAATGACAAACTTACCCATTGGACATGGTCTAACTGCTAGCTAAGGATGAAGGCAAGGAACAAGGTTGGGTAAAGGAGTGACTTGTCTAAACTCAACTCAAAGATACTTTGGACTGGGAGAAAGGGGAAACTACAAACTCTGTGTTGGACAAAATAACATGGGGGATGGCTGTGCCTCACAGATGGATAAGCTGTTTAGAGAGTGCTTATTCAACTTAGGCATCATGTCTACATCAAGTTGATCCAAGTTCATTAGGATCATTCAATTTCATTTCATGGCCTTTTTGGCCTACATAACCCTTTGGATCTTAGGTGTGTTGATAAGCACAACTAATTGCAGCTTGCATCCAAGGCATGTTTAATAAGGTCAGCAATTGTTTAGATATAGCATTTAAGAACCATTGCTTTTTGGACCTTTCTTATACTCTTCGAGAAGTATTTTTAGCAATTCATCGCTCTTGCCCTTTTTAGTTTCCATGGGTGAATTTATATAAGTTTCCATAAGTAGTACATGAGCTTTCAGTTTTAGCCAACAACATCTCAAGTGACTAAGGGGAGTTCGGACCAGTGCCAAACATCGGGACAACCAACCAGAATGATTTAGGCCTACAATCCAACTTACCAAAGGCAAGTTTTGTCACCAACTCAGAGCTGAGACACTAAACAAACAGGGATGCGGTCTAAGCACAGAGGTAGAAAAAGGGGAAGCCCTCAGTATCAGAAAGTCAAATAAGACAAGTCAAGGGTAAAGCCAAAATAGGGAAGTCATGAATGGATGGAGTCAAGTGAAGGTGGAGCCTAAGCTAGCAGACAAATGGTGTTAAGAAAGACCATATCTATGCAAGGTAGTGAACCAGTGAGTTTTGTCAAACAACCTAAATGTGCAAGTAAAAAGTCCATTTTAAATTATTATCAAGATAGTCCACTTTATACAGTTTTCCACATCATGAATTATATACCAAGCCAATGCTGTGAACATGACTAAAGCAACAAGATAATAATCCACAGTCAATGATCATACATCCATAGGTCATACAACATCATCATAAGAATAATCATCATATACCATCTGAAACACTGCTGCAATACATCTCTAGGCACTGAACTGAAACTATATGGGATAAAGGGTCACATCGATCATCAAATCTAAACTCTCAAGGCTCAGCCTTGACACAAGGTCTAACATAAGTCTGAGAAATACACTTCTCTGATCATGAGTGATCACAAAGTACAAAGTCATCAAAGCCAAGCTCTGAATAATGTAAGCTCTGGAATGTGTAGATATCTGCTAAGCAAGAATAGTAGTGTTGTCCGCCAGATTGCACACCAGCAGCGGAAATCTTTCGAAAGCTGTCTCTTCACTACAAGTGAGAGAGGTGTGGCCTTGGGGGCAAGCAATGAGCCAGGTACTATCACCTGAATCCCAGCTCCTCCATTTAGGCTAACTCCTAACGAAGCCAAGGGGGGTAGTCCCTAAAAAAGAGTTGTCTAAGGCTCTTGTGTGTTTAAAATGTTTTTTAGTGTTGTGATGCGGATGGGTGTTGTTTAGGAGTTTTTGAAGGTGAGAGACACAATAATGCTTTAAAGAAAACCAAGATAACGCAATCCACGTTGCAAGAGAAGATAAGAGACACACTGAATCAGATATAAATCACTCTTTATACGAAAATTAACACAAGTACTCCAAATTGATAATAAGCAAATAAAATATGTGATTAAGGACCAGTGCCTTATGGAGTCAAAAATGTCTGAGTGATTGAGTTGTTTGATACAAGTGTTTCGAGAGAAGTGTTCGTGAGATCGTTCTGCAGCTTATCTTGGTAAATTAAAGATTTTAGTGGTCTTGATTATTAAGGCTAAAACCAAGGATATTCAAGAAGTGGAACCTTAACCGAGAAAAATACTGGCAAGCTTTTAGATGATAGGTCGGGAGCACCCAGATTCAGAGAACAAGTGTTCTTACGGCTTGACTGCCCTCGAGTCTGACAGTGGATTTCTGGCACCACCTGTTTCAGGAAGTACTCAGTGACTTTGTCTTGGTTGGGGTTTTGGGTAAAGTTTTAATTAATGTTATCACTTATAAATTTAACAAGTCTTCCACCTTTCTGAGTACTAGTCCAACCGTTACCGGTTGGCAGAGCATACGGGTGTAGGACAAAAGACCAAGATAAATTAATTAAAAGGGAAGTATGGGTTGAAAAGTTTTATTATTAGAGCACTTGTTTAACTCTCCGACAGAGAGCGCTCTTGACTTGATCTTATGACCACAGTTCAAGAGACTTGCTAATTTAAAATGCCTAATGCAGGGAAAGATGCAAGTCTAACAATGCTCTCCGATAGAGAGTGCTCTTGACTTGGATTTGGCCAAGTTCAAGAAACTTTAGTTCGTTTTAAGAAGCAAATAGTAGTTGTAATAACAAGATACTTCAACTTTGAAATGCTTAAATCATGTGATGGATCAAAAAGAATACGAAATACTGCTAATATGCTACTTGCCAAATAAAATGAGAAAACTGAAAGATCTAGTGTTCTACCAAACAAATTTATTCTAAAGGTGGGATCAACCTCCGAACAAGGTCAACCACTAGAAACCACCAGTCTTGGAAAGCTTCCAGCTAGCTGGATGTCCACAAGAAGCTGATGGGGGAACGAGAAGCTACCACAAAATTATGTGGCCTTTGGGATGCAATCCCAAAGTTAGCTTACTCTAGTCAAGGCTTGGAAGAGAAGCGACAAGATGAAAAAATAAAATATTGAACAGAAAATAAAGTCTAATCTACCCAAGAATCTCTTTCAAGTCAAAGACCGTACTCGGGAGAGCATGGGGGTAAGTAAATCGGAAAATATATAATAATAATAAAAAACAACTCTCCGATAGAGAGCACTCTTGATCCACTATCGGTGAGATTCAAAAGATTTCTACTTTAAACAGTTTATTGAAATGGAAACTAATCTAAGAGCATATCAGAGATCTAAGCTAGAAAATCAAACCAATCAAAGACACTACAAAACTTCCCCAAATGGGGAAGTTGGGGGTGGGGGATTAAAGACCCCACAAATCAGAGATTTATTAAACAAGTACAATATTTAGGGATTTCAACCTTTTGACGAAGCTTGAAAAAATGAAATGAAACAAGCCTTAGTGGCCTTTTTACAAAAAAGGAGAATGATTGGCACTTTGGTTCAAAATCCCAACAAGTTTGAGTCTTCTTGGTTTTGGTGCTTGATCTTGGGTTATATTTCTTCTTGTCTTTTGCAATTAGCTTTGGCAGCCTCTTCTTGTTTTTCACTTCTCTTTTGAATTTTGGTCTTCTCCAACACCTACAAGACAAAACACTCAAACTAGGCACCCATTAACCATTAGCTCAAAAATCAAAGATAAATCTTGAAACTATTTGAACTTAGAATCCTAGAAAGAACTTGAAACTAAGCTTTATGATATTTTTTACTTCAAAATATGTGTAAGTGCAAACGGACCAGCAAACAATAAAAGCCTAAAAAGTACTAAAAATGAGATCTAAACTATAAAAAAATGAAATATTTTTATATGCAAATTTTTATCTTTCAAGTGATAGATCTAAAGATGCAAAGAAATAAAACTAGATGCAAGATCTAAAACAAAACTAGTAAATTGAAATTTAACTAAGATCTTAACCATGCAACCTACCAACAACTAACAACTAACTACTACTAACAATTTTGTTTGTTGTTTTTGATGTGATTTAGGGCTAAAATGGGGATGGACGAGAAGGGGAAGAGGAGCAAACTTGAGGGCAAAAAACGAAGAGGATGAAGGAGCTAAATGGAGGGAGATGAGAGGGTGGAGGAGAGGAGAGGAAGTGGGCGAATGGAATGAAGAGAGAAGAACTAGAAGGGGGACGAGAGGAAGGACTTGAAGGGGGACGAGAGGCCAAAAAGAGGTAGGACGAGACTAGGGCAATGGAAGAATGGGCTAGCAAGTCAAATGCAAAGGGATTCAAGGAGAAAAAAAAGGGCTTGAAGAAGAGAATGTCTAAAGTAACCAAGGTGAAATAAAAAAATTTGAAACTTTGATGGGTGAGGAAGAGAGCTCTTTGTAGTTTGGTTTTGGAGAAAAGATGAAGGAGCTTGAGGATCCTGCAGAACAAAAGATATTAGTGGGAAAAAGCTTTGCTTGTGAAGTCAAGCTAGATGCAACCTAGCTCACACTTGTCTTCACCTTTGACAATACCTATAAAACCCCAACACACTCAAACATACAAGTGAAATCAAATGCTAGTATGTTAGATAACCAAGACTAAATCAACATTGGTATAACCAAATACTTCTTGCTCATTTAAATCTTTGGAAAACATCACACATAATCAACTTGAAAACAACAAATGACTATTCTCATGGACTAAAGATAGCCTTCTTGAGCTAGCAATATTGAAAGAAACACTTGCATAAATAAGAGGAAGGTTATAGGAAGATATCACCTCAATGCATTAGACACATTCACCACACAAATTTGAAAACACATGGACCTCCAAAGTCTTGATCTTTATTCCAATATGAGCATAACAATATTACAATTCTCAGCAGAGTTTTCTTGCATCCAAAAATCCATGAGATAATAACCCAAAATGGGCCTCTCTTTATAGTAGAACCAATAGCTAAAACCCTAGGTCAAACTTGGCTTGAGAAGAGAGCCAAAAGCAATAGACAAAGTCGAATCTCCAGTCATAATCCCAATCAACACCGAGTTGAGAGCCAATCTTCACCAAACAACTCGAATTCTATTGGTTGGGAGTGGGGAGGTGGCCTCCACCTAGGCAAGGCGCCCCCCACTCTCCATAGAAATCTTCACCGAGCAAATCAACGAATGCCATGTGGGAGCTCGAGCTCCAAGTTGAGGTTGACGTGAGCTACCTAAGAGGGCGTGAATACCACATGTCTCAAGCTTGGAGGGAGTTGGGTGGGTGTAACACGAGTCATGAAGGGAGCCAAGGTTTTGTGATTCCACAAATCATGGATGGCACCTACCATAACTATTAGATGTAACCACCAACCCAATAAACAAGTGCCAACACATCAAATCGATTTTTATGGTGAAGGAGGGCGAATTGCTTGGTGAGGATGAGCTTGTGCTGACTGTACACTCAACTGAATGATGATTGAGATGATTAGAATCTTCATCAATGTCTATTGCCATGTCATTTAGCCTTTTACTTTATTCATTTCTGATTATTTTGGAGAGATTTGGATTTCTCCAAAATATTCAAATTTATTAATTTAATTAATAATTTCTCTGTAAATGGCTTTTTAGAGAAAATATTAATTATGAGGCTGAATTGACATCCGAAAGTTGGGTTTAGCTGGTCCATGGGTCATGTGTGATTTTTGGCTTATGAAACGAGCCATCAATCACTAAATTCGGACCCCGGATGACTGACATATTACAGACCCAAATTTCTCTATTTAAACTATAGAGAAATTTAATTAAAATTTAAAAATAATTAAAAAATTAAAAACCTCAAATCCAACGCGTCCGGTAAAAAATTTTCGAAATTTTTTCTGGGGGTCCTAGAGACTTAGGACATGACCAAAACCTATTCTAATAGTGTCTAGTAGGTTTATACATATTAGTTGGACTCTAATAACCCCCCACGGCTCAGATTTTCAAAATCGGGCATTCCAGCTTTGGCGGAGCGGGAGAAAACCTCATCGATTATAGCTCGGCTGTAGGCAAAGTATAATTGACAAGGGAAAAAACTCCTTGGAATACCTTAGTTGCTTAATCAGGTCATGGGGAACCGAGACACTCAGATCCTACTAGCACACTTTATTACAAACCCCCATGGGGCCATGGTCATGTTGACTCAAAACAAAAACTGACTAGCCAAAATTGGCTAGGCACACATGCTGGATCATCTGATACACTGGAACACAAACATTTATCATGTTTGTCAAATGGCGTCTCTTCAGATAATCCAACTATGGTACAAAATAGGTGATAACAAGTAGTACTGCTACTATGGTGTGATAACAGGTATCTTGCGTTAAATTACAATATTAAGATCCGGTACCCTATCATCAAGTCTTTCCCACAAGGTTAAGCTAGGATCTCCCCCTTAGCTCTCTTAAGGCTTGAGGTGAAGAGAATCTTATTCGATGTGGCAACCGATTCGTATTTGGGGAACAGGATCCTCTATGGTCACCTCTTTGGCTGCATGTCCCCCCCTACTGTCCTAGATAGGATATATGTTTGGAGCAACTACAAGTCAAATAAGACAAATCAAGGGTTAAAGCCAAATAAGGAAAGTCATGGATGGATGGAGTCAAGTGAAAGTGGAGCCTAAGCTAGCAGACAACTGCTGTCAAGAAAGACCATATCTATGCAAGGTAGTAAACCAGTGAGTTTTGTCAAACAACCTAAATGTGCAAGTAAAATGTCCATTTTATAATTTATCATCAAGATAGTCCATTTTAAGTTTACAAAGTTTGCCACGTCATGAATCATATACCAAGCTAATGTTGTGAACATGACTAAAGCAACAAGATAATAATCCAAAGTCAATGATCAGAAATCCATAGGTCATACAACATCATCGTAAGAATAATCATCATATATCATCTGAAACACTACCACAATACATCTCTAGGCACTGAACTGAAACTGTATGGGCTAAAGGGTCACATCGGTCATCAAATCTGAACTCTCAAGGCTCAGCCTTGACACAAGGTCTAACATAAGTCTGAATAATACATTGCTCTGATCATGAGTGATCTCAAAATATAAATTCATCATAGCCAAGCTCTGGAATGTGCAGATATCTACTAAGCAAGAATAGTAGCCCTGCTACTATGGTGTGATAATAGTAGCCTCCAAAGCCTTCTCTTTATTAACTCAAGAACTCAAAAAATATTACAAAGCAGAGGAGCAGAGGTTCCACCTTCAGATGAAGAAAGAGGCCAACATGCTCTCTTTAAATAGCAATCTCATGCAAGAGGGGGGCGCATTCTCCAAGGGAGGGGCGCATTCTTGATGAGGGAGTTAACAAGAACTTGATAGATCCTGATTGGAACTTGATTGAAATCCATTTGATGGAAGTTGCGCCACCTCTAAAGATGGTAGGAAGCCCCAACCTCGAGATCATCACCACAAATCACAAATTGCCACATAGGAAAGTCGCCCAAGCTTGAAGAGGGCGAATTCTCTCTATTGGAGTTAACTGGATCTTCACAACTTTGATTGGATTTGTCTATTTCGGAGCTCAGATAACTTAGTGTTGACTATTCAATCACTTTAGTTCAACTTTTGATTAACTCCGTACAATTCCCATTGATTTAGGAATTGGTCCTTTTCCATTATTATGTCTTAATTTGACATTTATTATGTCTTTTTTAGCTTTTTCGAGTAAATATCATTTTTTTAGATAAATACTTACTCGAAACTTAGGAAAAGTGAGTTTATGGGTTAAATGGGTGCTCTGGCTTAGAAAACGAGCATCCCATTGTCAAATTTTGCCCACAAACCACTTCTTTATTACATTTTTAATTTTCCTAGTTAAACCATTAAAAAATTGCCGAATTTTACGGGAAAAAATTATTTTTCCAAAACAATAAAAAAACACCCAGGGACCTAGCACATGTCCATATCACTCTCTTATAGTGTCTAGCATGTTCATATACATTGACACATGAACTTTAATAACCCCTCAAGGCCTAACCACCAACATGAGCATTCCAGCTTTGGAGGTGTAGGAGAAAAACTCAAAAATTATACTCGGCTAATACGCAAAGCATAATTAACAAGGGAAAAAACTCCTTGGAACACCCAGATTGGTTGTCAATTCTTGGGAAGCCAAGTTCTTTACATAACCACCATAATAGCACACTTTATTACAAACCCCGTGGGGTATGAACATGTGGTAAAAATTTAAAAAGGGGGCCCTGAAAAAGCCTGATTTGAACTTCTGAACCCTGACATGCACAAGTACTTGTGCAAACTTTGGCGACTCTCTGGAAGGCCAACTGTGTGCAACTCAGTTGGTAACAGACATCACAATACAAGAAAACATTTTACAAGGCAATGATCGGTGGTAAAATCATGCATTCCAAGTCAACAAATGTCTACACAAGATCTCACTACATGAATAAGGAATTTGGCTGGTATTGCTTGTAGCAAGAAATACTCCTTATCATGCATAATTGTTTAGACATATCAGATCTTTATATTGGAGTGATTCATTAGTTTGGATTTGAGAGTTTTGTTGACCAACTTATGACCCATCTCCATATCATTGTCATAAGTTGAGGGTACTTTCTCTTGACAAGAAGATTTATTGGGTGAAGAACAATCCTTGAGCAATCCACTTCATTTTTTTATTAGAAAATAATTATTAGGTAATAGCCTTATGCTTTTTAAGATCTTGTTCTATATGAGTTAAACTGTTCACTATTTGATGCAACGGCTTAATTCCAAAATTGAATGTTATATATTAGAATCATACTTGAGGGAATGATATATAATTATATTGCATTGTGATTGTGATTGATTGGTTTCATGGCAATGATTTCCCTAGTAGGATGTGAAAAAAAGACTCCAACCAGGTAACAAATGTGGTTTCCAGTAAATCACTCAAGGATTGGTCAACAATAGGTGATTAACCGCATCGAAGTCTATCGGAATTGTGTGCATCAGGCATATAACAATCAAATATATGATAATAACAACTATGCAATAGAAACTTTACGATACTCCAATTGAGAACATAAATTAGTTATTCCCCTAAACTGTAGGCTTAGATTCATTATGTAAATATACAGGCCATACTTCTGACTTTTGACAATGAGTAGAAATGACAATCAACGTTCATAAGAAAAATCAATGTATCTACAAGCACAATGCATTAAGGAAATTGTTTTATATGAATAAGATGCAATGGCGAGAAGAAAACATGTATCACAATCATGTAATGATTACACAAATCATATTCAAATGATTCAAGAACCACAAACTAAATACAGTCCATTAAAGATTTAGATAATAGTAGAGGAATATTATATCATTGACAAGGAAGGCAAACTGTGTCATCAAGTCAATTCAAAATTGTAAGTCTCTACCTTCTCCAAGAATGACAACTTGAGGAAACGAAGGTTGAACAATCCTCTTCAATATTTTGCGCCTTTCCTTCAGGGTAAGATGGATAATGCTGCCATGTTTCTCTTCATAAAGTATATCAAATATTACATCTATTTCATCTAAGGAATCCAAATTATTAGAAGTTTTTCCTTAGAGATGTTAAAAAGGAGAAATATTGAACAACCAAATGTACACAATATGGTAATTTATATAATCAATACACTAGTGAATACCTTGAAGAAATAGAAAGCCATTCCATTTGATCTTGTAAAACGTTATGATACTCAGTTCGATTTAAAAATTTAAAGTTTCTACAAAATAATTTGCTGCTTTACATGAAACTTGCATTCATATTTATCACGTGATGCAAGAACACTAGTTCCACAAGGATACAGCAAACCTGAAATTACAAGAAATTCAATCACTTAGTCAAGGCAACATACACATAAATTAAAAAAGCAAAAGCAAAAAAACACAAGTTTCGACAACATTCCAACATAGAAAATCCAAATTTGTTAACATAGATATAATTTCAAGAAATAAGTGTTCAAACTAGCAATTAATTTGACTTATAATGATCTTTTGAAGACTCACCACCCAATGGTTGTTGTACCACATGGTCATACCCATCAAATACCCATCGAAGTAGGAAAACAATAAACATTCATGTGAATCAAATATACTAAACTGTAATATGATATTTGAGATGACTAAAACAGTAGAAATCAAAATGGGTTCCCTTCTGTTACAACTTAATCCCTCACCCAGGGTGTCAAAGCCCTAATTCACAAGGTGAAGACTCAAGGGTAACTAAGAGGGAGGCAACTGTAATCTCACCAACCCTCTTTTACTTTTTAGGTTGGGATTTATTCCAACACAAGGGAGGCTTCCCTATGGCAATAGTCTAGGCCTTTTAGGTATGGATTGCAAGCAATTGATAGACTAATTATCAATCTGTTTTTAGTGATCTTCTATAAATTATTTTCCAGATTTATTAGGCTTTTAACAATAGCCCTATAAATATATTCTTAAGATGATTTAGGGGCTGAATCAAATCTGTTTAGGTCCTGTTATCTTGCTGGTACAAACTTCAGATTTGATTAACATGAATCAAGCTTGCTTCAAGGAACAAACAATGAGGTTTAAAGCTTGATTTGCATATCTGAATTTTTGGGTTAACTTTAATTTATTTCAGATCTGTTAGAACAGCAAAAAAGGAAAAGAATTATAAGATTTTAGTGGTTCGAGGTGTTATGCCATGGATTCTCTGCAACGCACCCTACTAGATGTGCCAAGGTGGGGGTCCTTTTGCCATTGTAAAAAGCCAAGTTGGGGCTGCTTTGCATAAAAGTATTGGTCTATCAGTGATCCAAACCTTCTGGTTGAGCATGGCAAGTCCTCTTGGTCCTCATTTCAAAGTGTACTGGTCTTGTGGCTCTGCTGACTACCCCTTGATGGGTGGCCACTCCTCATCATGTCGGGCATTCACGCCCTGGGTATGTATTGGTGCACTTTGGGGTGACTCAATTAGGGCACATGGCTTAGGAGCCCCTAGCCACACTCATGATTTTATGTTTGTAAAGATGATTGCATGTGTAAGGGTTGTCATACCCGTTCTAGCACACCTCTGTTACCCCCACTTGGACCTCAATTTGTCGTACTACCTCTCCTTTTTGGTCATCCTATGTAACATACATAATATATATAAATATTAATAATAATAATAATAAATAACTAAGTCACCTGACATGAAGACACGAGACACAAAGGACACGCAAATACAAGTATTCAACACAGGGCATGACGACCCCAGAAACATGACACAGTTGACACATTATACACAATATTTGAACATAAGAAAATTACTGAAATATACACAATATTGATAGATCATTGATTCATTCAACTAGTTAAAACTTAATACATCAAATTTCAATGATATTGATGAACAAGATACAATAATACACCATACATGTTATAAAAGAATTAGAATTTAGAACCAATGGACCATAAAATAAAACCATAGATAGCAGATTTCTCATTAAGTCATCCAAATCAAAATGTATTATCATAAGTCATCAAAATCAAAGCCTTCACCTGCAAACAGCAAACCCATGAGAGCTCTCCCTTTTGCAAACAATGAAAGACAAAAGACAAAAATCAATGATTTAAACCCCAGCAGACTAACTTTTACAGAGGACACATGTCCTGGAATCGAGACATGTCCTGGAATCGAGACACGGCCTAGGGCATGTGTCCAGTATGGTTTTTTGGCGTGGCTTAAAACATGACACAGCCCAAACCTGTGTTCGGCACATGTTCAGGCAAGTCATGCCAAAGAAACCACGGATATGGACATTGGGGGTCAAATGGATGTGTCTGGTTTCCTTAGGATTTGTATATATAAGAAACTATCATTGTATCTTCAATCATCACATACTTTTCTCATATTATATATATTTATCCATATGCATTATTTTATACTTGCATATCTATTTTGGATATTTATTGTTTGAACCAAATCGGTTCATCACATTGGTATCAGAGCTAAGTCTGATCCGGCTTTTGGCCACTCATTAATTTCAAAGTTTCTCTGAATTACTAGGCCTTTGGCCGCTCAACTTTTTCACAGTTTCTCGGATCAAGGTCTTTGACCATATGTAGGCATTTAGCCATTTTGAAACTCATATATTATGAAGAACATTCCATTGCAAGTTTGAAGACGAAAAAAGAAGTCAATTCTACGTGAAGACAAAAAGAAGGGCCATTGAAATTTCAAAATCCAATTGAAGGAAGATCATTTTGTTGCTTGAAGGGAAAAAAATCATTTTCTTGCCAATTCATAAAAGTTTACACAAAAAAACAAAGAAAAATTAAAAAAGCGTAGCAAAATCGTCAATAAATAGAACCATAATTTAGGAAGTGGAACTGGAAACTACCTTTATTCTAAGAATACACTGAGCAAACATCGGTTCAAGTTTCAAGAAAAGAAAAAAAGAGAAAAAACCACGCGAAATCAAGCTTTGCATCATCTACAAAAATGTACCTGCTATCTACAAAATGTCCAGAGCTATACCAAACTCACAAACCGGTCATCAGAACAATGCATGTATATACATAAATCTCAAAAATAAACAGTACTGAAAATAAAATGCAGAAAGTAAAGTCTAATCTACTAACATAGCTTCAAGTTTTATTATCATGCAGGAAAAGAAAATGACAAGTACTCAGGACTAAACTATGAGCTTCAAAAGCGAGCTTAGGAAAAGACAAAAAGTGCCAAACTCAATGGCTGAAAAAACTAAACTACTGCTCAAGTGAGCTTATTTAGTTCCTACCTATTCTAACTACCAGCCAAGTCATTCAATATTCATAGGAGGGAAGTAATGTTTCAACATCCTCCCATTTACAGGTAGTTCAACTTCATCACCATCCAATGTTTCAAGAACAAACGACCATTGTCCTTCCATCCTTGCCCTCCAATCCTCCACGTCATTGTGTGGCTCCCCATCCATGCTTGCATACCTTAGCGCCCTCTGCCACACTTTCCTTATCTCCCCACACGCTCTCTGCCACACTCTCCTTATCTCCCCACGCGCCCTCTTCACCAATGCTCACTCCCACAGTCCCTCCCACAGTTTTGCAATAAAGCACTCAAGCCTGCGCCTTGCACCATTCATCGACACCTGCACCTCTTCCCATCCCTCTTCCACGCGACTCCTCTCCGCATTTGCTAAGCTTCATCCCTCATTCCACTCCACACCAGCTCGTCCAAATCCCTGGCCCACACACCTACATACACTCTGCTCCCAACTTTCGTGAGTTGTCATCCCACAACCATCCCATATTCTCTACATTGCCAACACCATGCCCTATCCCTACACCATCACACACGCCGCGTGACTGTTCATTACATATAGTTAACTCGAGTCTCTGAAAATCGTAACCGCCCAAGCCGCCGTCGTGACAGTACACCATAAATCATACAACAAAAGATATCAAACGGTGATATAAGGATAAACTTCAAGTATTAAAAGTATTAAGAGTTATTATAATTTTAAGTCAAGAAAAGGGTTATAAAGGAAACTCTTTCAAATATATATATATATATATAGAAGTGGAAAGTATATTAAAAATAAAAAAATAAAATAATAGACTATATATTCTAGTCAAGTTCATATATAAAGTCCATATATGTGTGTGGGGGGGGGGGAGTTGCCAAGTGGAGAGAACATGACTTATTAAGGCACTTTTTATTTCATACAATACTTAATAAAAGAGTCTAAGTAAAATATATATATATATATATTTCTCGTTAAAAAAAAAAAAAAAAAAATGGAAGAGATAGATTGTATTAATGAGAAAAAAATATTTCTCAAAGTGCCATAAAAAATGCCAATTGCGATGCTAAAAGTTTATGGCATATTTGATGAAAGTCCTATTGTCATCGCCATTTGTCCAACTAATAAAGAAAATTTTATTAGTGTTGATGTTGCTAATCAACTACAAGTCCTAGAATCCAGTATAGAGAAGAACGAGCCTGTTACCTCCCATTTTTGCATGGGTGGTCACTTGAGGACAGGATCAACTGTTGCAAGCGAGCGTGAAGGCAAATAGTGAACCCTAAGATCGCTTCAGCAGAAGCATCCAAAGTCCAAACGCTGGGCTTTGTAGATCATGGTTGATGACAAGGAGCATTCAAACATTCGCCTTCTGACATAATGTGTGAGTACAATCGCCAGGGGGTGCATTTAGATCCTAGTATTTATCTAATGGATGAAGAGAATCAAGAAACAAATGGTTCAAAAGTTAGCACCGAAAATTCCTCTTCTTTGGAGAACACTTCACTTGATCATGACTCAGAAGCAAAGGAAGAAAACACTTCAAAAGATGCCCTGGTTGGTGATGTTTCTGATGCTCCAGAACCTAAAGATGCAACCATAGTGGACACAGGAAGTTGCGACTCAAAGATACCTACATTCAACAAGACAATGAGCAACACGATGTCAAGGAATGTCAGGAGTCTATAAAAAATCTAGGGATTGCCAGTGAATCTGCAGGGAAAACATCTACTGGTGGACAAGATGCAAAGGCAAAAAGTGAGAAATCAGCTACGAAGCCCATCATTGTTCCCATTGTCCTGAAGATGGTTGTTTTGATCATAAGGCTCTTCTGGAGGAATGGGTGTCTAGTACATCAGTTGATGGTGAATGTCTAACCAAGGATCAAAAGAGTTTAATAAGCAATTTGAAGATGATTCAGGATTATCTTTGTTCATTTGAATCACAGGGTATGACAGTAGTTAATATCTCTTCCACAACTTTTCCTCAAACGCTGGACTGGTTACACAATCATCTTTTACAGTGCATTGAGGAGGGTAGCTTGCAATCAAATACAGAAGCTGGTTCTTAGTAATTTATATGTGCATTGTTAGTTTCTGACAAGGAAAACCAAATGATTCGTCAAATTAAATTGCCACCTGGTGACTGTGTTCAACACTCTGGATCAGGGATACATTGGGTAACACCAGTCATGGCATCTCTGGTGTCGTTCTTGCTTGGGCTCCTCATCAAAGTCAGCCAATCGCATGGGTTACCTTGTTCGACAAGGAAGCTAGACTTCCATTTTTATGCTCGCCATTTATTGATTTGAAGACAGCCCGAGCGTGAGAATTGCATCGTGATTTGTGACAAAGCATTAGAGCCCCGAGCTGGAGATTATTCCTTTTCTATCTCTTTACTGAGATCATTGCACCTTGGAGGTCATCCCAAGTCGTCCTGTGAAATTAAAATGATCGAAGATCATTGCCAGAAGCATCGAGTGATGAAAGATAAACCCACAATCATGCTGGCAGCCGATTTCATAATCAATGTGGAGTTTTTTGGTGCATTTCTATCCGCGGTGCTCGCATATAACATCGACACAGCTCTTCAGGACGATCCTTGAAACTCCTGACAGCCATTTCCAGCTCAGTGGGGAGATCCGCGATTTTTATCACCAATGGAAGAATCCCTTGCACTCGACGGCGTTTTGATGCAATTTTGCACTTCACGTGGGCTCGGACCTATCTTGTGGGCAGCCAACCGATTGATGCAAGGTTGAATTCAGCCAGTTCATAGGCAATGAACTCGGTTTTCAGCAAAGCCGCCAATCAGAGTTTGTTTCACTGTCGATTGGAAATTGAAACAGCTGTTGATTCCCCCGAATCGCATGTGTTTTGACAGCCGAGCAACCACATGGACCAGTTGCATCAAATGGGATCATAAGACACTAAAAATGGGAGAATCGACTCAGACATCGACGCAATGTTTACGAGACTTAGACCCACATTCACGCTATTGGCAGCCGAATACAGTGCGGTTGGCACCGGTGGTCATTTTAATGTTCAACGTTTGGCATTTGCAACCTGCTATGTGGAGCACTTCGTGGCTAGTTGGTGGCGCCTTTTACAGCGTGGAGAAGCTCGGCTCAAACATTTGTTTCAATTAGGAGGCCAAGTCTTTTCCTTTGTTTTCAGCATTTAAACAAATACATGGGGTTGTCTTCAGTTCACGTGGAGTATCTCACGGGAGTAGGTTGAGTTTTCTTAGCAAACGTGGCTATTGTGTAGCAGTTCACCCTATACATTGGGTTCCTCTTTACTTTTATTGGTGGGAATTAAAGGCCTTTTTGAGATTCAATGGAGCTGGAAAAGTGGATCTAGGATCCACCCTTTATCATTATCTTATTATTATTTTTTCTTTTTGAGAAGTAGGAGGTTTTGAGCCTATAAAGAGCCAAGCCTTCTCGATTGTATGAATGGAAAAAACTTGGGAGATTTTCTTCCCATGAGCTTAATGAAAAATGTTATGAGCCTGTTATCACACCATAGTACCAAGGCTACTATTCTTGTTTAGCAGATATCTGCACATTCCAGAGCTTTCATTATTCAGAGCTTGGCTATGATGATTGTATATTTTGAGATCACTCATGATCAGAGCAGTGTATTATTCAGACTTATGTTAAACCTTGTGTCAAGGCTGAGCCTTGAGAGTTCAGATTTGATGATCGATGTGACCCTTTAGCCCATACAGTTTTAGTTCAGTGCCTAGAGATGTATTGCAGCAGTGTTTCAGATGATATATGATGATTATTCTTGTGATGATGTTGTATGACCTGTGGATGTTTTATCATTGGCTGTGGATTATTATCTTGTTGCTTTAGTCATGTTCATAGCATTGGCTTGGTATATAATCCATGATGTGGCAAAATGCGTAAAACTTAAAATGGACTATCTTGATGATGAACTATAAAATGAACAGTTACTTGCACATTTAGGTTGTTTGACAAAACTCATTGGTTTACCACCTTACATAGATATGGTCTTTCTTGACACCAGTTGTATGCTAGTTTAGGCTCCACCTTCACTTGACTCCATCCATCCATGACTTTCCTTATTTGGCTTTGACCCTTGACTTGTCTTACTTGACTTTCTGGTATTGATGACTTCCCTTTTATTTCTACCTCTGTGTTTGGACCGCATCCCTGTATGTTTAGTGTCTCGGCTCTAAGTTGGTGACAAAACTTGCTTTTGGTAAGTTGGATTGTAGGCCTAAATCATTCTGGTCGGTTGTCCCGATGTTTGGCATTGGCTCGAACTCCCCCTAGTCACTTGAGATGTTGTTGGCTAAAACTGAAAGCTCATGTACTACTTATGGAAACTTATATAGACTCGCCCATGGAAACTAAAAAGGGCCAGAGCGATGAACTGCTAAAAATACTCCTCGAAGAGTATAAGAAAGGTTCGAAAAGCAATGGTTCTTAAATGCTATATCTAAACAATTGTTGACCTTATATGTATATGTAAACATGCCCTGTATGCAAGCTGCAATTAGTTGTGCTTATCAGCACACCTGAGATCCGAAGGGTTATGTAGGCCAAAAAGGCCATGAAATGAAATTGAATGATCCTAATGAACTTGGATCAACTTGATGTAGACATGATGCCTACGTTGAATAAGCACTCTCTAAACAACTTACCCATTTGTGAGGCACAGCCATCCCCCGCGTTATTTTGCCCAGCACAGAGTTTGTAGTTTCCCCTCTCTCCCAGTCCAAAGTATCTTTTAGTTGAGTTCAGACAAGTCACCCCCTTTGCCCAACCTTGTTCCTAGCCTTCATACTTCGCTAGCAGTTTGACCATGTCTAATGGGTGAGTTTGTCATTTAAACTATTGTACAAGTAATTATAAATAACAAAGGAATATGCTAACATGATTAATGCCACTGAATGGATGTTATACTTTAAGTTAAGCTGTGAGTATGATTAGAGGAACATGTCTTAGTCTATTGAGATGATTTATACTTAGTTGTATATTAACCTAGTCAAACCCAGTTTGACTATGGTCATTTCTTGGGATCCGTGATGATGTGGGCCATATATATACCTATTGATGATGATGGATGGTCCCACATACTCTTGATGATGATGCTATATGATGGACATATGATTCAGATGATGATTGATGCAGTTTAGCAGGTTTTATTATTACTTCAGATCATCAGATTATACACCTTCCATATATGGTGGACCCTACAGTTAGCCCATCAGGGCAACCCATGGTGTATGAGTACACATTCTTAGTAGATTTGGGTCTTCTTGATCCAATGAGACACTTATCTTTCAGTTCCGGGCACTTCTGACAATGATAGATGCAGTTTTACACTTGTTGACCAGAGTTGGGGCTGATTTCCCAACCTGAGCAGCAAGGGCCATGAGAGGCCAGATCACCTAGGGCGCTGTATGAGGAGGGGGTGGTCCAGCCACTTGTTATTACCATTTATCCCCCCTTCTGGAGAGCCTGGTAGGCTCAGTTTGACAGAGCAGGTGCCCTAGGAGGCAGTTTCAGCACTTTCACAGTTACCGAGGCAGTCCAGAAATGGGATAAAAGGGTCACTGAGGAATTCGATTTGGGCAATTGAGGCAAGGTTTTGGCACTTGGTTTTCACAGAGGTCTTCCAAGGTGAACCCCCTATCTTCTAGCCAGTTTTCATCACTTGGGTGGGTCCACAGAGGCCACGGGAGGCCTTTTACTGCTTGTTTGTCACAGATTTTGAGGACAGATTTGATCATTTATATTTATCTTGGACATATTATATTATTTCATTGTGCCATGGGGATGAGCTAGTAAGGATTGATGCCTCCTAGCCCCACCATGAGCTCCATGTGTCATGTCCTAGTCATATGAGGTGGGCTTTTGTACTTTTACCCCCTCTAGTGGATGACATCACCCTCCATGAGTACCTTTTAGTTATGACATCATCATTATTTGAGTGATCCATGTGTTATATTGTTATGTTTCATCTTAGCCATTGATCATGTATTGAGATCTTTTAATCTCAACCACTCATTTTGTTGTAAAGTGGTTTTGAGATCTAGGGTTTTGGTCTTTATTATCCTAAATAAGGAGGAGACCCCCTATTGTAGAGCTCACCTTTGGGCTCTGGAAAACTTGGAATGAAAAGAATATTTTGGAGATCTACTTCTTGGCTTTGATTGGGTTGCTCTTGCATATGTTCTTGGATATCTTGCTTCGAGACATTGTTTGCTTTTCAGGTGAAATCGACTTCAAGAGAGGGAGGTCGAATTGCTCAAGCTAGCTCATCGAATTGCTTTGTGGGAAGATTATAGGGGTTGCTCACATCCCCCATGGGAAAATCGACTTCATAGAGAGGGAGTTTTTCAATTGTGCTTTGTCCATTGATTGCTTTCTTGATATGACATGCTTAGATCTTATGGATTTGTAAATCTAACTTGATGTAGTTTGATTTGCAAGTTTTCATGAGACATATTTCCTCCTAGAGTTTGGATGATATTGGTTGAAGACACTTGGATCAAGCTTGGAATTGTAACTAGGGCAATAATTCTCCATATGCTAAGAGACCGCAAGCTTGGAATTGTAACTAGGGCAATAATTCTCCATATGCTAAGAGGCCGCAAGCTTTTGAGGTAAGATCTACAAGGTACGTATTGATTTCGCTTGCTATCCATCCCATTGGTCAAAATTACATTAAAATCAAAACCCTCATTTTTTTTCTTAGATCTACTTGGATCTAGCCTTGCTTTTGAAAAGATATTGAAAACCCACCTCTATAGTATCCACGACAATTCGGATCTATAGTTTGGTGGTGATTGGGTTCCATTTGACACACTTTTCATGGCAAAATAGCCCTCTTGAGGCAAATCGCACCCCTTGGGAGAAGCTAGTTGGGTTAGATCTAACACATGGATAGGTGAGATCCCACTTGATTCACACTCTCCTCACTTGATAACCTACCTGTTATCACACCATAGTAGCAGGGCTACTATTCTTGTACAGCAGATATCTGCACATTCCAGAGCTTCCATTATTCCAGAGCATGGCTATATATTTTGGATCACTCATGATCAGAGCAGTATATTATTCAGATTTATGTATGACCTTGTGTCAAGGCTGAGCCTTGAGAGTTCAGATTTGATGACTGATGTGACCACTTATCCCATACAGTTTCAGTTCAGTGCCTGGAGATGTATTTTCAGCAGTGTTTCAGATGATGCATGATGATTATTATTATGATGATGTTGTATGATCTATGGATATGTTCTCACTGACGGTGGATTATTAGCTTGTTGATTTAGTCATGATCATGGCATGTGCTTGGTATATTATTCCTGATGTGGCAAACTATTTAAAATGAACTGTAAATTATAAAATGGACAATTGCTTGCACTTTTAGGTCATTTAACAAACTTACTGGTTTTTCACCTTACATAGACATGGTCTTTCCCCGACACCAGTTGTCTGCTAGTGTAGGCTCCATATTCACTTGTCTCCATCCATACATGACCTTCCTATTTGACTTTAAACCCTGACTTGTCTCATTTGACTTTCTGATACTGAGGACTTCCCCATTTTTCTACCTCTGTGTTTGGACCGCATCCCTGTTTATTCAGTGTCTCGGCTCTGAGTTGGTGACAGAACTTGCCTTTGGTGAGTTGGATTGTAGGCCTAAATCATTCTGGTCGGTTGTCCCGATGTTTGGCATTGGCTCGAACTCCCCCTAGTCACTTGAGATGTTGTTGGCTAAAACTGAAAGCTCATGTTCTACCTGTGGAAACTAAATAAATTCGCCCATGGAAACAAAAAAAAAAGGGCAAGAGCAATGAAAAGCTAAAAATACTCCTCGAAGAGTATAAGAAAGGTCCAAAAAGCAATGGTTCTTAAAAGCTACATCTAAACAATTGCTGACCTTGTGAAAATATGAAAAACATGCCCTGGATGCAAGCTGCAACTAGTTGTGCTTCTCAGCACATCTGAAATCCGAAGGGTTATGTAGGCCAAAAAAGGCCATGGAAATAAATTGAATGATCCTAATGAATTTGGATTAACTTGATGTAGACATGATGCCTAAGTTGAATAAGCACTCTCTAAACAACTTATCCATCTGTGAGGCACAGCCATCCCCCGTGTTCTTTTGTCCAACACAGAGTTTGTAGCTTCCCCCTCTCCCAGTCCAAAGTATTTTTGAGTTGAGTTAGACAAGTCACACCCTTGGCCCAACCTTGCTACTAGCCTTCATCCTTCACTAGCAGTTTGACCATGTCCAATGGGTGAGTTTGTCATTTGAACTATGGTGCAAGTAATTTTATATAACAACGGAATATGTTAAAATAATTAATGCCACTGAATGGAATTTGTACTTTGAGCTTAGCTATGGAATGATTAAAGAAGCATTGTCTTAGTCTACTGATGTGATTTATCCTTGATTATATATATTCTTGGGATCCGTGATGATGTGGACCATGTATGGATGATTATTGATGATGAGTTATGGTCCCACATGTTTGATGATGATATCATATGATGGACATATGATACAGATGATGTTTGATCCAGTTCAGCAGGTTATTATCATTACAGATCAGCAGATTATATATTGTCCATATATGGTGGACCCTACAGCTGGCCCATTAGGGCAACCCAGGGTGTATGAGTACTCATTCCTAGTGGATTTGGGTCTTCTGGATCCATTGAGACACCTATCTTTCAGTTCCGGGCACTTCTGACAGTGATTGATGCAGTTTTACACTTGTTGACCAGATTTGGGGCTGATTTCCCAGCCTGAGCAGCAGGGGCCCCGAGAGGCCGGTTCACCTAGGGCGCTGATGATGGAGGGGGTGGTCCAGCCACTTGTTATTACCATTTATCCCCCCTCCCGGAGAGCCTGGTGGGCTCAGATTGACAGCGCTAGCACCCTAGGAGGCAGTTTTGGCACTTTCACAGTTCCCGAGGCAGTTAAAAAATGGGATAAAGTGGTCACTGAGGAAATCGATTTGGGCAATTGAGGCAAGGTTTTGGCATTTGGTTTTCACAGAGGTCTTCCAGGGTGATCTCACTATCTTCCAGTCAGTTTTCACCATGTGGGTATCTTCAGATTGATCACAGGAGGACATTTACTGCTCGACTGTCATGGATTCTGAGGATAGTTTTGGTCATTATCATTATATTGGGCATATTTTATTATTTTATTGTGCCTTGGGGTGAGCTAGCAAGGATTTATACCTCCTAGCCCCACCATGTGCTTATTTTATCTTGTCCTAGTCATCATGAGGTGGATTATTGTACTTTATACCCCTCTTGTGGGATGACGTCACCCTCATTATACCATTTAGTGAGGGCGCTATTGTTATGTTGAGTGATCCATGTGATGTTATGTTATGGATTCATCCTAGCCATTGATTGTATGATGAGATCTTATAATCTCAACCACTCATTTGATGTAGTATTGTAGAGTGGTATAGGGTTTTGGTCTTTATTATCCTATATAAGGAGGAGACCCCCCATTGTAAAGCTCACCTTTGGAGCTCTGGAATATTGGAATAGAAGATTTTTTGTGGAGCACATCTCTCTTGGCTTGTGGATTCTCTTGCATATTGAATATAAAGTATCTCTTCTATGTATCATTGTGGATCTATGTGTTTTTGCTAACCTTTTGACAGGAAAGTCGAATTGGAGAGAGGAGGGCGACTTTTGGAGGGTTATTGTTGGAGGGATCCACATATTCTCTCTTGGGTTGATCTTGTGACAGGGAGTATCATTATTGTATCTTCGTGACATAGTTGATGCTTTCTATTACATCTTTCTACCATTTTCATAATCATCTTGCTTGACTTGTTTCTTTGATCTTGTCTTGTAGGAGGAGGACGATTTGGCTATCTTGGAGAAGGGAGATTTGGTTGGAGCACTTGGATCTCACTCTTGAATATAAACATAGGAGAATGCTATCAACTTGCAAGGTGGCCATAAGCAAATTGAGGTAAGATCTACAAGGTATGTGCCTCTTTCATCCATTCTATCTCCATTGGTCATAAAACCCTAATTAAATCAAAACCCCAATTTTGGTATTTCTTAGATCTACTTAGATCTAGCCCTCATTTTGAAAAGATATTGAAAACCCACCTCTATAGCATCCACCCCTAGTTGGATCTATAGTTTGGTGGTGATTGGCTAAGAATTGACCCATTTTCTAAGACAAAAAGCTCTCATTGACCTAAAGCGCACTTCCTTGAGGGAGGCTTGTTGGGCTAGATCTAGCACATGGGTAGGTGAGATCTCACATGATTTGGCATCTAGACACTTGATAACCTAAACCCATGTCCTTACTTTGGTGAAAACTACCTTGTGGACATCTCTCCATGTTTTGAGGGGTTGAAACCCCCTTTTGATTTCATTGGTAACTAAAAACTTAGATCTACTAAGATCTACCCATTGGATTCACTTGAAACTTTGAACATGCATAGATCGGGGTATTAGCATCCCGGATCTACATTTTGGTGGCCATTGGACTTGGTTTGGTCCACCAAAACCACTTTTTGCCTCTCCTTGAGAAAGTCGCACCCCTTGGGAATTTTGAGTTGGACCACTTCTAGGAAGTGGGTGTTGGAGATTTTTGTGGATTTGGATCGCCCATGCCTTGAAACCTAGGTCTAGACTGTCCTTTTGTCCCGATCTACCTTGGGGATTGCATTCCTTGTTTTGAGGAATTGTGGTCCACTTTTGGTCATCACCTAAAAACCTAGATCTAGCAAGATCCAACCATTGGATCTCATCCAAACCACTTGACTTGGCTTCTAGGTGTCCCGATCTACACTTTGACATTCTTCTTGACCCCATTAGCCCATCCAACAAGGCACTAGTCCTTCTCCAAGCAAGGCGCACTTCTTGGGATTAGTGTCAAACCCTAGATCTAGCACATGGGTAATCCTAGAACCAACTCTAACTTGTAGATCTAACCTAGATCTAGCCTATAGTACCATCTTCACACTTAACTTCACCTTGTGGGCCTTTCTAGAACCATTTCACACTTCCCAAGGCAACAAGACCCACTTGTGTAAACACATGGTACTATACTTAATAATCATACCCCATTAAGTGGCCTAAACCATACATAGATTGAAACATTAACTATCCATGATACCACCTTCAACCATACCTCAAACATTAGGTCCACTTAGCCTTGCATTGGTTTCCGTAACTTATCATTTATTCACCCTTTGAAACCTTTGTTTGGGTCCAATCAACTGTGATTGGGGTATTAGGGTCTCCCCCTTGGTCTGGTCATACCCTGACTTAAAGCGAAGAGTGCCTCGGTTGACGTGACTCCCACATTGCATTGGGAACCGTGGCATTTCTTAGGTCACCTCTTTAGTTGCCTAACTCCTCTACCGTCCCGGATGGGATACCTCTCGGGGCAACTACAAGTTGTGTGATAACATTTTTGGCGCCGTTGCCGGGGAGGTAGAGGCCTACCTTGGTTCAACATATGTTTTGTCTCACTCTCTCCCTGCACTTTAAACGACATACATCTTGGTAGAAGAGTTTAAAAATCTACCTGGCGACTCCAATTCGTGACTCCGCTGAGGATCGGCCCCATTCCCATCTTTCAATTTTGTAATTTATAAATCATAAATGAATTCAGACATTTTCTTCCAAATGACAAGGTGTATGAATGAAATATATGAGAATCTATCTCGCTATAGAGGGCAGTTGGAAGAAAGTAATGAAGGTCAGTCAACATATCAATATGGGAATGATTATGTACATAATTCTTATAACTCTCATCATTCTTTTCATTCTTCAAGTAAAAATATTAACCTAATTAATTCAAACAAAAGTCAACTTCAACCAAGGCCTTGCAACCAAAGCATTCGGTCAAATGACTCTAGCATTCCAGTTAGACATCCAAAACTAATCCCTAGTAGAATGGCCAAAGTTATTAGAAATCCACCTAAGCCATCTCCTTTTGACTTTTCTGAAATTCATGGGGCACCTCATCTTATGCCAAATAATTACTCTGAATGGTTGCCTCGTTTCTATGGAAATTATTTTGAGTCAATTGAAAATCATTTACAAAGATTTTGGGATTATATGGAAGTTAGGGGTGCTGATGATGAAGATGTTTATATGCGGGCCCTGGGTGAGACATTAGGTGGAAATGCCGGATTATGGTTTGATAATTTAGCCCCAGGATCCATCACTGGTTATGATATGTTTGTTGGGTTATTAAAGAATAAATGGGGTAGTAATGTTGAAGAATCCTTAACAGAGACATCAAGCAATAACTGTCTTGTTGAGGATCATTTTGATAAGGACCATGATAATAATAATGACACTTCAAATCAGTCCTTGAGTAGCCCTACTTTTGATCTTGAAGAAATTTCTGATTTTGTGTTTGATGAGGACCCTTCAGAAAAAGATTCCCTTAATCATTCTATCATTAACAATCATTCAATTCCTTATCACCTTATTGAAGAAGAAGAAAGTGGAAACATTGACCAAGACCCTTTAGTAGTGCTTTCACATGATCATTGTGCAAATAATCAGGATGCTTTAAATGAACTTGTTGACTTTATCCCTGATCAATTAAATGAAAATGATCAAGTGTCCTCTTGTGAATTTAATAATGAATCAATAGAAGGTCAATGTCAAGATGAGGATGAATTAGTGAATCACACTAGATGCTCTAATCTTTGTTCCACTTCTTATAATGAGTCTTTAAATTTTTCCATCCTTAGTCAAGATAGCTGCATCCATTTATTAGAGTCAGAATCTTGTCCTCAAATTAGATTTAATCAAAAGTTTGAAGTCATTCCTAGTGCTATTTTGAAAAGCCTTTCATTTTGTCAAATTTCAAGGCCAAATCTTTCTATCCATCTAGGAGACTGTTCATATTTGCAATCCACCCTCCCTTCCCAACTCTTTCAATCATCTTTTGGTTGGTGGTCTAGTCAGTCTTTTGCTTTTAAACTTTTCAATAGAAAGTATATGCACGATTACATAACTGGAGAAAAGGCACTTCATTTCCCTTTTCAGTCACCTTGGAACAATAATGCTTGTTGTCAAATTATCAATCATTTTGGGTGGCTAGAAAAGGTGTTTAAAGATCAATTTCATCTTTTCTCCGTTTTCGAGCATCAAGTGGGTCTAGTTTTGATTTTTCGTCTTTTAAGCCTTGATTTGCCCCCACTTGGTTTTTATTTGATCATCAGTCCCAAGGGGAAACGAATTGAATATGAAAGTGAAGTGAATGAGGAAAGTAGTTTATTAAATCAAATACCATATGTTTTCCCTCCATCAATTTTAAACAATCATTTGCATAAATTTTATGATCCTATCAGTTCTTTGATGGAGGATGTCGGCTTCAGTCAATCTTTCCCTTGGCATGATTTCATTTTGCACCATTCAAACCCTTCTTCAATTTTTGAACAAGCCAGAAAGATTGTGTTATCAAATTCTCTAATCTTTAATCCAATCATGACTTGCTTCATTAATAAAAATCAAAGAAGAATCACTAATCTGTTTGATGAATGGTTGCATTGGATTTATGATTTTACCTAACATTTGTGCTAAATGGTTAGAGTAGGGTAGGTAGGACCAAATAAGCTCACTTGAGCAATAGGATTTGTGTGATTTTTCTTTTTCTGTGTGCCGAGTATTGTCCCTTTTTCTTTTCTGCTTGGAGTGTCTGCTTGTTTTTCTGGGTTGAGCCTTGCTCCTTCCTAAGCTTGTCTCTTCTCCTGCATGCATTTAAGAAGTTGTAGTTGGCATTTCTATTTTTGGCTGCCTGTGCAAGTTGAGATTGCCTGCTTGAAGAAGCGCTATTTTCCTCCTGCACAGTAATAAAAATGATAAATGAATAATATATGCCATGTTAGTTTATATTTATATTTTGGCGCATTTCAGTTTATGTTTTAGAATAGAAGTCATTTTCAGTTTTATTTTATATTTGTCCCATACATGCTCCATGATGGTATTCTAGTGTTTGTGAGAGCAGGAACAGGTGCAAGATAAAAGCTGAAAGCAAGGATGGTGCAGTGCTGGATTGAAGATTGATGCAAAGCTGTTCGAGACCAGAGATTCTGAGGTTCTCAAGCGCTCTCTCCCTTAGAGCACTTGTCCCAGCTGGAGCCAGATGTTATCACACCATAGTAGCAGGGCTACTATTCTTGTACAGCAGATATCTGCACATTCCAGAGCTTCCATTATTCCAGAGCATGGCTATATATTTTGGATCACTCATGATCAGAGCAGTATATTATTCAGATTTATGTATGACCTTGTGTCAAGGCTGAGCCTTGAGAGTTCAGATTTGATGACTGATGTGACCACTTATCCCATACAGTTTCAGTTCAGTGCCTGGAGATGTATTTTCAGCAGTGTTTCAGATGATGCATGATGATTATTATTATGATGATGTTGTATGATCTATGGATATGTTCTCACTGACGGTGGATTATTAGCTTGTTGATTTAGTCATGATCATGGCATGTGCTTGGTATATTATTCCTGATGTGGCAAACTATTTAAAATGAACTGTAAATTATAAAATGGACAATTGCTTGCACTTTTAGGTCATTTAACAAACTTACTGGTTTTTCACCTTACATAGACATGGTCTTTCCCCGACACCAGTTGTCTGCTAGTGTAGGCTCCATATTCACTTGTCTCCATCCATACATGACCTTCCTATTTGACTTTAAACCCTGACTTGTCTCATTTGACTTTCTGATACTGAGGACTTCCCCATTTTTCTACCTCTGTGTTTGGACCGCATCCCTGTTTATTCAGTGTCTCGGCTCTGAGTTGGTGACAGAACTTGCCTTTGGTGAGTTGGATTGTAGGCCTAAATCATTCTGGTCGGTTGTCCCGATGTTTGGCATTGGCTCGAACTCCCCCTAGTCACTTGAGATGTTGTTGGCTAAAACTGAAAGCTCATGTTCTACCTGTGGAAACTAAATAAATTCGCCCATGGAAACAAAAAAAAAGGGCAAGAGCAATGAAAAGCTAAAAATACTCCTCGAAGAGTATAAGAAAGGTCCAAAAAGCAATGGTTCTTAAAAGCTACATCTAAACAATTGCTGACCTTGTGAAAATATGAAAAACATGCCCTGGATGCAAGCTGCAACTAGTTGTGCTTCTCAGCACATCTGAAATCCGAAGGGTTATGTAGGCCAAAAAAGGCCATGGAAATAAATTGAATGATCCTAATGAATTTGGATTAACTTGATGTAGACATGATGCCTAAGTTGAATAAGCACTCTCTAAACAACTTATCCATCTGTGAGGCACAGCCATCCCCCGTGTTCTTTTGTCCAACACAGAGTTTGTAGCTTCCCCCTCTCCCAGTCCAAAGTATTTTTGAGTTGAGTTAGACAAGTCACACCCTTGGCCCAACCTTGCTACTAGCCTTCATCCTTCACTAGCAGTTTGACCATGTCCAATGGGTGAGTTTGTCATTTGAACTATGGTGCAAGTAATTTTATATAACAACGGAATATGTTAAAATAATTAATGCCACTGAATGGAATTTGTACTTTGAGCTTAGCTATGGAATGATTAAAGAAGCATTGTCTTAGTCTACTGATGTGATTTATCCTTCATTATATATATTCTTGGGATCCGTGATGATGTGGACCATGTATGGATGATTATTGATGATGAGTTATGGTCCCACATGTTTGATGATGATATCATATGATGGACATATGATACAGATGATGTTTGATCCAGTTCAGCAGGTTATTATCATTACAGATCAGCAGATTATATATTGTCCATATATGGTGGACCCTACAGCTGGCCCATTAGGGCAACCCAGGGTGTATGAGTACTCATTCCTAGTGGATTTGGGTCTTCTGGATCCATTGAGACATCTATCTTTCAGTTCCGGGCACTTCTGACAGTGATTGATGCAGTTTTACACTTGTTGACCAGATTTGGGGCTGATTTCCCAGCCTGAGCAGCAGGGGCCCCGAGAGGCCGGTTCACCTAGGGCGCTGATGATGGAGGGGGTGGTCCAGCCACTTGTTATTACCATTTATCCCCCCTCCCGGAGAGCCTGGTGGGCTCAGATTGACAGCGCTAGCACCCTAGGAGGCAGTTTTGGCACTTTCACAGTTCCCGAGGCAGTTAAAAAATGGGATAAAGTGGTCACTGAGGAAATCGATTTGGGCAATTGAGGCAAGGTTTTGGCATTTGGTTTTCACAGAGGTCTTCCAGGGTGATCTCACTATCTTCCAGTCAGTTTTCACCATGTGGGTATCTTCAGATTGATCACAGGAGGACATTTACTGCTCGACTGTCATGGATTCTGAGGATAGTTTTGGTCATTATCATTATATTGGGCATATTTTATTATTTTATTGTGCCTTGGGGTGAGCTAGCAAGGATTTATACCTCCTAGCCCCACCATGTGCTTATTTTATCTTGTCCTAGTCATCATGAGGTGGATTATTGTACTTTATACCCCTCTTGTGGGATGACGTCACCCTCATTATACCATTTAGTGAGGGCGCTATTGTTATGTTGAGTGATCCATGTGATATTATGTTATGGATTCATCCTAGCCATTGATTGTATGATGAGATCTTATAATCTCAACCACTCATTTGATGTAGTATTGTAGAGTGGTATAGGGTTTTGGTCTTTATTATCCTATATAAGGAGGAGACCCCCCATTGTAAAGCTCACCTTTGGAGCTCTGGAATATTGGAATAGAAGATTTTTTGTGGAGCACATCTCTCTTGGCTTGTGGATTCTCTTGCATATTGAATATAAAGTATCTCTTCTATGTATCATTGTGGATCTATGTGTTTTTGCTAACCTTTTGACAGGAAAGTCGAATTGGAGAGAGGAGGGCGACTTTTGGAGGGTTATTGTTGGAGGGATCCACATATTCTCTCTTGGGTTGATCTTGTGACAGGGAGTATCATTATTGTATCTTCGTGACATAGTTGATGCTTTCTATTACATCTTTCTACCATTTTCATAATCATCTTGCTTGACTTGTTTCTTTGATCTTGTCTTGTAGGAGGAGGACGATTTGGCTATCTTGGAGAAGGGAGATTTGGTTGGAGCACTTGGATCTCACTCTTGAATATAAACATAGGAGAATGCTATCAACTTGCAAGGTGGCCATAAGCAAATTGAGGTAAGATCTACAAGGTATGTGCCTCTTTCATCCATTCTATCTCCATTGGTCATAAAACCCTAATTAAATCAAAACCCCAATTTTGGTATTTCTTAGATCTACTTAGATCTAGCCCTCATTTTGAAAAGATATTGAAAACCCACCTCTATAGCATCCACCCCTAGTTGGATCTATAGTTTGGTGGTGATTGGCTAAGAATTGACCCATTTTCTAAGACAAAAAGCTCTCCTTGACCTAAAGCGCACTTCCTTGAGGGAGGCTTGTTGGGCTAGATCTAGCACATGGGTAGGTGAGATCTCACATGATTTGGCATCTAGACACTTGATAACCTAAACCCATGTCCTTACTTTGGTGAAAACTACCTTGTGGACATCTCTCCATGTTTTGAGGGGTTGAAACCCCCTTTTGATTTCATTGGTAACTAAAAACTTAGATCTACTAAGATCTACCCATTGGATTCACTTGAAACTTTGAACATGCATAGATCGGGGTATTAGCATCCCGGATCTACATTTTGGTGGCCATTGGACTTGGTTTGGTCCACCAAAACCACTTTTTGCCTCTCCTTGAGAAAGTCGCACCCCTTGGGAATTTTGAGTTGGACCACTTCTAGGAAGTGGGTGTTGGAGATTTTTGTGGATTTGGATCGCCCATGCCTTGAAACCTAGGTCTAGACTGTCCTTTTGTCCCGATCTACCTTGGGGATTGCATTCCTTGTTTTGAGGAATTGTGGTCCACTTTTGGTCATCACCTAAAAACCTAGATCTAGCAAGATCCAACCATTGGATCTCATCCAAACCACTTGACTTGGCTTCTAGGTGTCCCGATCTACACTTTGACATTCTTCTTGACCCCATTAGCCCATCCAACAAGGCACTAGTCCTTCTCCAAGCAAGGCGCACTTCTTGGGATTAGTGTCAAACCCTAGATCTAGCACATGGGTAATCCTAGAACCAACTCTAACTTGTAGATCTAACCTAGATCTAGCCTATAGTACCATCTTCACACTTAACTTCACCTTGTGGGCCTTTCTAGAACCATTTCACACTTCCCAAGGCAACAAGACCCACTTGTGTAAACACATGGTACTATACTTAATAATCATACCCCATTAAGTGGCCTAAACCATACATAGATTGAAACATTAACTATCCATGATACCACCTTCAACCATACCTCAAACATTAGGTCCACTTAGCCTTGCATTGGTTTCCGTAACTTATCATTTATTCACCCTTTGAAACCTTTGTTTGGGTCCAATCAACTGTGATTGGGGTATTAGGGTCTCCCCCTTGGTCTGGTCATACCCTGACTTAAAGCGAAGAGTGCCTCGGTTGACGTGACTCCCACATTGCATTGGGAACCGTGGCATTTCTTAGGTCACCTCTTTAGTTGCCTAACTCCTCTACCGTCCCGGATGGGATACCTCTCGGGGCAACTACAAGTTGTGTGATAACACTACCCCTAGTGCTTCACCTTGTTGATTTTTGCCTTGTGGGCCCCATTCCTCATTTTGAGGGTTGTGCCCCACTTGGGTCAATTTGGTGATGCATTTTAAATCTCAAATCTATGGAGATCTAGCCATTGGATGCCCATGATTTTCAAGATCCACACTAATACTTTCCTAAACTACTTGGATCTACATTTTGGTAGCCATTGGACATGATTTGACACACTTTATCATGCTTTTAGCCCTCCTTGGGCAAAGTCGCACTCCTTGGGTGTTTGAGTTTGTCCACTTCTAGAACCTAGGTAGTTGAGATTCCATTGGATTTGGAAAGAGCATACCTTGAAACCTACATTTAGTATCTCACTTAGTGAAGTTCTGCCTTGGGGATAGCATTCCTTGTTTTGGGGAAAGTTGTCCACTTGGGTCACATAGTGAAATATTAGATCTAGTGAGATCCACCCATCACACCTCAAATAGCCCACTTGATTTGTATCCTAGGTGTCCCGATCTACAATTTGACATCTCTTTTGACTCCATTAACCTATCCATCAAGGCACTAGTCCACCTAGGGCAATTCGCACTCCTTGGGAATTGTGTCAAGTCCTAGATCCCATATATGGGTATCCCTAATTTCATCTTAGATCCCTAAATCTATCTCTTACATACCCCTTGGTACCATTTGCACCCCTTAATTCCACCTTGGGGGGTCCCATTTAAGCCATTTCCATATCCCAAGGAAGTGGGTCCCACATGTGTATTTTTATGGTACTAGATCTTGTCATTTTACTTCATGATGTGGCCTAAATCATATATTGGTTGAAACACTAATCACTCCTTAAACCTCCTTCAACCATACCTTAACTTCTAGGTCCACCTAACCTTGCATTGGTTTCTGTAACTTGTCTTTTACATATCCCTAGGAACCTTTGTTTGGGTCCAATCATCTTTGATTGGTTATAAGGGTCTCCCCCTAGGCCTTGACTCATCTCAATCTAAAGTGAAGAGTGCCTCGATTGACGTGACTCCCATCTTGCATTGGAAAAAGTGGCATCTCTTGGGTCACCTCTTTAGTTGTCCATCTCCTCTACCATCCCGGATGGGATACCTCTAGGGACAACTACAAGTTGTGTGATAACAGGGCCTTTTTGGATAAACTGAGTATTTTTGTGGCGTGATGTTGTGATATTTTAGATGAGTGTGAGCAATTTCCAGATTCTGCGTTTTCCTTTCTTCGTGTAAGAGGCCATAGAAGGGTGACAATCCACCACATTGGAAGGTGAAGAATTCTTAGCAGCTGCCTTCGTTTTCCCTTTGGCGAAGAACTCTTGGCATCTGCTTTCTTTTTCCCTTTGTGAGCGTGCATACACAGGTATTGATCTTTGCATTTAATCTAGTTTGATTGTGTAATATTGATCTTTGGTTTGTATAGCGCACCTCCCGGAGTTAGAGAAGAAGAAGTACTCTTTCTGATTGTCAAACACTAGACTGAGCAGGGCTTGCTCAATAATACGATCTTTCCCCCTCAGTCACATATGACACAAGGCCCCTTTGATCTCTCTTTTGACTCCATTCGCCCCTCTGATATACTGGCACTGGCCTTTTCTCGAGGACTGATCCTCCCAACTTTCCCATCACTCAATCAAGATATATTTTTATGTTACAATCGTTTCCTAAGGCAGCCTCTTCAGTTCACCTTGCCCTCCGTTGCACCTGCCCTAGCGATACTATCTTATGGATACCCCCCTTGAGTTGGAGAAGAGCCAATCTAAAGTGAGGAGAGAGGAGTGTGGTGACATTGGCTTCTCTCGAGAGAGTTGTCATCAGGCTGGTGTGTTCACATTTTGGGCTTCAACACACGCATGCCAGTTTTGGGAGACAACAGAGCCAAATGAAGATCAAATAAATGAATTACACTTACATATCGTTGATTATTATTTTGCGTTTGAATTCACCGTTGCAGCTATAAAGGACAATCTTATTGACATAATGTTAGGTTCCAACTAGCTGGAAACATCAAGTTCATGACCTTCTTCCATGAGAAGAAGAAAATAACAATACATGACTTATCAGTGAGAGTTTCCCCATCACAAAATACAGACAAAGAATCAACTTATGGAAGCTATGAAGATTTAGAAGAAGAAGTAAAATGTTTGAACAAACTCCCCATGGATAAAGATGAAAAAATTGCGCAAATTCAAAAAAAAAATAGAATGCCAAGAATCTGAGGTCTGCCGACGTCAACAACAAATAAAAAGCTCCAGCAACAAAAGGTCAACATTAAAAAAGATCACAAATTAGAGATAACAAAGATCAATAAAACTTTATCAAACAATACTGAAGAAATCTTTTGGCTAAGAAACCATAATAAAATTCTAGTTACAAAAATCAAAAAGTTAAAAAATATTCGAAAGTCGAAACAAGATAATGAAGATATTGAAGGGAAATTAGTGGAAAAAGAAGAAGAAAATCGCCACATTGGAAATCAAAATCAAGATATTCAGACAAAATTATAAAGAAATGATGAAGAAAATTCTTCCTTAAAGAAGGTTAATCAGCGATTGCTAGAATAGATTAAGAAGTTAAAATATAAAGAAAAGTCACAAGAAGAAAAGTTTAAGGAGATTCAGAGTAATAACAAGCTATTAGAAAACAAATTAGAACGAATCCAGAATGAAGCATCAAAATCTTTAAGAATAAAAGTACAAGTTGTGGAAAAAGACATAATTACATATTTAATCCAGATCACAGCTCAAATAGTTGAAGAAAAGCATACAAGAAAGTTGAAAGACACTACAAGTATGACAAGGGAAAATAACGTTATAAGAACTCCCCTATCGACATCCAAACCATAAAAGCGGATATCTTAAAAAACGGGAACAACTAACGAAAGATACTGATACGAGTGCAATCAAGTCTCACGACGTCAGCTCAACGTGGAAGCGCAACATTCCGCAAAGAATCGAATTAGGATGGACCAATCCTTTGACGTTTCGAAAGTTGTGTTCAGTACTTACAAGTTCATATCGTCTCGTATTATCCATTACGACAAAACAAAGAATGATGCGACGAGTCTGATTTTCACCTTAGGGTGGTTTTTTCCTGGGGCATTTGCCCAAAAATCCCGAGTCTGAATTTTTATGTGCGTGTGTTTATTTCTGCTCAGAAGTATTTGTAAATTTCTCATGTGTTTCAAGTACAGAATTGTTTTACGAGTAACAATTTCATTTGCAGCAGTCATATGTTGAATGGGGTTGGGCATTAAACTACGATGTTCTGAGAAAACTTGAAACCGGGTTGTAAAAGTGATAATTTTACATAGATATTAACATTAAGCCAAAAACTAACAACAATAATGGAAGCACAAGTGCACCAAAGTTTAGGCTGCTTAATAATAAAGTATCTCAATTTTGAGAGGTAGAATAAGAAACTCTTAACTTCCAATAGATATTATGATAACGTTCAAATTTTAAATATATTCTCCTAAAGAACTGATAATATAGCCTCACAGGAATACACTTGAGTTGTACTAACAGAAAAATACAAATTCTCTTTTTAAAAATCCTTTTGTTTGAAAAAATATAGTCGACTAGTGTTCAAAAAACGATATTACAGGTACCACATATTATAAGTACAAACTTTCTCCAACTTTAACATAGAAAATCAAAATGAACCTGCTCTGTTGTGTCGAAACCCTTCCTAGCTGCAGCCGCTGCACCAATAACATAAAATGATATGCACATACTCAACAACAATATTAATAGTTATATGAATGAACCCTAAATTTATTAGCCTATAAAGCAAAGCATACAAATACTTATTGTAGAAGAAAAATAATGAAAACCAATAGTGAAGAACAATTCTATCTTACCTGCATGTTGGTTCGAGGTTTTAGTTCTTTGTTTAAAAAGATTCTCTGAGGAATCCCAGACAAGTAATTCCCCATCTAAGATGCATCTAAAGTACAATTACAACAAAACAATCACCATCCACAGTTTATATAAGAGCAAAACCAAAGAACAGTGGATGTAAATTGTACATACCCTTCAGCAATTTTGATTTTTTGTTTGTATATATATGACGGATTTTTCAGAAATAAAATTACGTCGTAGATCTTATTAGGTGAATGGTTGTAGATGTTATTTTATTTGCACATTGTATTTTTATTTATTTTATGTGAAACCAGAACATACCGTGTAGAAAGGATACACTTTTGAAGTAAATCTCCTAGAGCTGACTTATATTCATCGTGTTCTTTTCCATTCCTGCAAACGATAAACACCAATGAAAGGAACTTGAGATATACATTTGCCAAAAATATGGAAATCACATCACAAGGACATAATCAAAACAAACATTAATTGTGCAATGGTACCCATTTATTTTAAAAGGGAAATGATTCCAACATTTTCTACAATCAACGTAATATACAAGGGTAATAAGGATACGGTGCCATATACAAAATTAATCAGTATTAATCAAGTTAGTAATTTATAAGTATCAATGAAAGGTTGCACTTGTTAACAAAAGGAAAAATATAAATATCTTGGGCTTCTACTGTAATAATACCAGCATAGATCCATCTTAAACCCGTATCTATCAAGCACCGAGAGGGATCCAATTTCTTGAGGTGTATTTCTTTTTTTAAATTTAAATTCAAAAAAATTGATCTCTCTTGATTGATAGATCCAGGTTTAAGTTTTAAGTTTTTATTTTATAAACGAACATCTATTTTTTAATTAATTTTCATAATAGTTTATTTTATGAACCAACACGGATTTTTTTATAAATACTTTCCATAATTTTTTATTGTATGAGACGACATGAATTTTTTTAATTAATTTTATCACTTTTTACGTTTTATTAGATGTAACGCTACATCCATGTTAAAACATCTCCCCCGTACTGAGCTGTAAAGCACCTCGTTTCACTCGGTGCAAAAATTTTAAAATGAATTAATATTAGTTTTTCCCTCATGCTCCACCAGAAGTCATATCAAAGCCTTCCCTGTTGCAAATATGCATCATAATCAATGCCAGTTCGATAAAACACACACATACATATATGTATGTATGTATATGTCCATCAAGCCGTGGTCTAATGGTTGAGATGAGGTGTCAGCACATAATAGACCCAGGTTCAAACCATGGTGAGCTTAGAGCCCTCTCTTGTTGGATTAAACAAGTTTGACTAACCTCCACATTAAAGCGGATGGGATTCACAATTGTCCATGTCTACAAGCGTTTCTCCCAAGCAATATATATCAATGTTGAAAATATCACTTCAAGGACTATATTGCCAAGGGTCTAGAAAGACAATTATTAGAACTATTGTGAAAATATTGGAAATATCAGCAATATCAAGGACAATATAGTCACCCTAGTATCACTTACTTCCAAAGGGACTTGCTTAAAGATTTCACCAAAGATTTGAAAATGCTCTAGGCTACCTTCAACTCTGTTGATGTATTAGAGGGTTTTATGAAATCACATAGGAAAGGAGAAACTCCCTCTTTTACTTCCTATCTTGAATTTAACCTACACAAATGGAGTTAGTATTGCACCATTCAAATTAAGTACCACTGCAAAAAATAGCATCCCTTTTAATGCACAAAAACAATTGAATCCATAATAGAGACTAACTTACCATAGATTTAATCCAACTAGATAATACTATCCCTTCAATGGGCCAAGATTAGAAATAAAATAGACAATGCTAGCCATATTACCTCCAATAGTTAAGCACAATAGCAAGATGAATGCCACACATGAACAAGAGACCCCAAGTCTTTACCTCCAAAGACAAAGATGATTTGTATTAAGAATGCTTACCTAAGTGTACAAAGATAACTCTTGTGCAATAACAACCAACAAAAGAAATGAGAGAGGAGGTATAGGACTTGAGACTCAACTTCCTTCTCATTAAAAAATTATTTTCTCGTAACAAATCCTAGATCTAGCCTAGAAAAACTAAAACAAGACCTACTTTCCTCTTGACATGGTAAAACAATGACTAAAGTCTTGAAAGCGGTTATAACAAGCCTTTGACAAGTCAAAAAGGAGAAATGCCTTACCTATAGGAGGGGGATATTTAAATCAAAGAGGGACAAATTAGTTAGGAAGGGGAAACTTCTAGAGGAATATTGGCATGTGTGGTGTTAACAGCTATTTTTGTACAATAGTTGAACCTCCATTGAGCCGCCAGTGTTTGAACATGATCAATGTTCACTTCCAAAGTATCAGGGGTTTAGTTTGTGATGATTAGCCAGTTTTGGCTAGCCAGTTTTGTTTTTCTGTTGAAATGACCATGCCCCATGGGGTCTTTGTAATAAGTGTGCTAGTAGGGCTTTGAGTGGCTCGGTTCCCCAAGACTTGACTATCAACTAAGGTATTCCAGGGAGTTTTTTCACTTGTCGATTATGCTTTTCCTTTAGCTGAGTAATAATCGATGATTTTTCCTCCCGCTTCCTCCAAAGCTAGAATGCCCAATTTTGAAAGTTTGGGCCTTGGGGGGTTATTAGAGTCCGACTGATGTATATGAACCTACTAGACACTATCAATGTTACAAAAACCAAACCAGTTGTCGAACCGGCCGACCCTGTGAATCGGAACCGGATAAAAACCTGGGGAAAAAAAACAAAAAAACAAAAAAAACAAAAAAAAAAACGGATCATAAAACCGAATTACCAAAAATACATAAAATATTCAAATTTTGAAAAATTATAAATATATGCATGTGCATTCAAACCATTATACACAAAATATCTAAGTTGCCAGGAAACGTGGGTACGGGGACGGGTACTAGTACGAGGACGGGGACGGGGACGCCACTTTTTGAAACAGGGTACTTGGGTACTGTTATCACACCATAGTAGCAGGGCTACTATTCTTGTACAGCAGATATCTGCACATTCCAGAGCTTCCATTATTCCAGAGCATGGCTATATATTTTGGATCACTCATGATCAGAGCAGTACATTATTCAAATTTGTATATGACCTTGTGTCAAGGCTGAGCCTTGAGAGCTCAGATTTGATGACTGATGTGACCACTTATCCCATACAGTTTCAGTTCAGTGCCTAGAGATGTATTACAGCAGTGTTTCAGATGATACTGGATGATTATTATTATGATGATGTTGTATGATCTATGGATATGTTCTCACTGACTGTGGATTATTATCTTGTTGATTTAGTCATGATCATAGCATGTGCTTGGTATATTATTCCTGATGTGGCAAACTATATAAAATGAACTGTAAATCTTAAAATGGACAATTGCTTGCACATTTAGGTCATTTAACAAAACTCACCGGTTTTTCACCTTACATAGATATGGTCTTGCCCGACACCAGTTGTCTGCTAGTGTAGGCTCCATATTCACTTGTCTCCATCCATACGTGACCTTCCTGTTTGACTTTAAACCCTGACTTGTCTCATTTGAATTTCTGATACCGAGGACTTCCCCATTTTTCTACCTCTGTGTTTGGACCGCATCCCTGTTTATTCAGTGTCTCGGCTCTGAGTTGGTGACAAAACTTGCCTTTGGTGAGTTGGATTGTAGGCCTAAATCATTCTGGTCGGTTGTCCCGATGTTTGGCATTGGCTCGAACTCCCCCTAGTCACTTGAGATGTTGTTGGCTAAAACTGAAAGCTCATGTTTTACCTATGGAAACTTAATAAATTCGCCCATGGAAACAAAAAAAAAAGGGCAAGAGCGATGAAAAGCTAAAAATACTCCTTGAAGAGTATAAGAAAGGTCCAAAAAGCAATGGTTCTTAAAAGCTATATCTAAACAATTGCTGACCTTATATATATTTGAAAAACATGCCCTGGATGCAAGCTGCAACTAGTTGTGCTTTTCAGCACATCAGAAATCCGAAGGGTTATGTAGGCCAAAAAGGCCGTGGAATAAAATTGAATGATCCTAATGAACCTGGATCAACTTGATGTAGACATGATGCCTAAGTTGAATAAGCACTCTCTAAACAACTTATCCATTTGTGAGACACAGCCATTCCCCGTGTTCTTTTGTCTAGCACATAGTTTGTAGCTTCCCCCTTTTCCCAGTCCAAAGTATTTTTGAGTTAAGTTAGACAAGTCAACCCCTTGGCCCAACCTTGCTCCTAGCCTTCATCCTTCACTAGCAGTTTGACCATGTCCAATGGGTGAGTTTGTCATTTGAACTATTGTGCAAGTAATTTTATATAACAACGGAATATGTTAACTTGATCAATGCCACTGAATGGAATTTATACTTTGAGCTTAACTGTGAGAGTGATTAGAGAAGCATTGTCTTAGTCTACTGATGTGATTTATCCTTGATTATATATTCTTGGGATCCGTGATGATGTGGACCATGTATGGATGATTACTGATGATGATTGATGGGCCCACATGTTTGATGATGATATCATATGATGGACATATGATGCAGATGATGTTTGATCCAGTTCAGCAGGTTTATTACTACTTCAGATCAGCAGATTATACATTGTCCATATATGGTGGACCCTACAGCTGGCCCATTAGGGCAACCCAGGGTGTATGAGTACACATTCCTAGTGGATTTGGGTCTTCCGGATCCATTGAGACACTTATCTTTCAGTTCTGGGCACTTCTGACAGTGATTGATGCAGTTTTACACTTGTTGACCAGATTTGGGGCTGATTTCCCAGCCTGAGCAGCAGGGGCCATGATTGGCCAGTTCACCTAGGGCGCTGATGATGGAGGGGGTGGTCCAGCCACTTGTTTTTACCATTTACCCCCCCTTCTGGAGAGCCTGGTGGGCTCAAATGGACAGCGCTAGCACCCTAGGAGGCAGTTTTGGCACTTTCACAGTTCCCGAGGCAGTTAAAAAATGGGATAAAGTGGTCACTGAGGAAATCGATTTGGGCAATTGAGGCAAGGTTTTGGCATTTGGTCTTCACAGAGGTCTTCCAGGGTGGCATCACTACTTTCCAGTCAGTTTTCACCATGTGGGTATGCCCAGATTGATCACAGGAGGACATTTACTGCTTGACTGTCATGGATTCTGAGGACAGTTTTGATCATTTATATTATATTGGACATATTTTATTATTTTATTGTGCCTTGGGGATGAGCTAGTAAGGATTAATACCTCCTAGCCCCACCATGAGCTTATATTGTCATGTCCTAGTCACCATGAGGTGGATTTTGGTGCTTATGTTTCTCTAGTGGATGACGTCACCCTCTTATTGTACCTTTTAGTGGGGGCGCTATCATTATGTGGGTGATCCATGTGATATATTGTTATGATTTATTGTTAGCCATTGATTAGATCTTGAGATCTTTTAATCTTAGCCACTCATGTAAAAAGTGGTTAGGATTGTACTCTCTCCCCATCCTATTTAAGGAGGGAGCCTCTCATTGTAAATTCATCTAGAGATTTTTGGCTCTTGGCTCTTGGAATAAAATTTCTATCTTTTGGAGTACATGCTTGGATTGGAGTGGATGTTGGTTGTTTCGATTGTAAATGCTTTTGTCCATTGCACTGGAGGATCTATTGTAGCTATCTTGCATATTTGCCATATTTTATTTACAGGTTAAGAGGGCGATTTTGGACAAGGGCGAATTGGTGGGGAGGCTTGCCCTTCAATCTTGGAAGAAGTCGCTTTGGTGTAACAGGGAGTAGTTTTGCCTTTGTGTCAACTATTCTATGTTTCTCTCTCTCTTGCTTGTATCTACCTTCAATTTGTTAAACTGATTGATGCTTTGCTCCTTGGCTTGACAGGTTAGAAGGAATCACATGTGGCTTGGAAAAATCGATTTGGCAAGAGGGCTTCAACAATTCTCCATTTGATCTTTGGCAAAGTAATCCTCGTCTCAACTAGCATTCATCTCTTCATCCAGGTATGTTCCAAGAGGTATGATCTTCTACTTCCTTGAATCTTCCATGATTTCTAGATCATAAAAACCCTAATCAATTAAAACCCTTGTTTTTTTTGTATTTTCTTAGATCTACTTAGATCTAGCCTTGCCTTTGAAGAGATATTGAAAACCCACCTCTATAGCATCCACCCCTAGTTGGATCTATAGTCTGGTGGTGATTGGCTAAAAATTGACCCACTTTTCAAGGAAAAAAGCCCTCCTTGACCCAAATCGCACTTCCTAGTGAGAAGCTTGTTTGGTTAGATCTAGCACATGGGTAGGTGAGATCCCACTTGATTTGGAATCTAGACACTTGATAACCTACCCCCAGATTCTTACTTTGGTGAAATCTACCTTGTGGACATCTCTCCATGTTTTGAGGGGTTAAAACCCCCTTTTGAATCTCTTGGCACCTCAAAACTCAGATCTACTAAGATCTAGCCCTTGGATTGACTTGATTTTTTGGGCATGCATAGATCGGGGTACTAGCATCTTGGATCTACAGTTTGATGGCCATTGGACTTGATTTGGTCCACCAAACCCACTTTTTGGCCTTCCTTGAGCAAGTCGCACTCCCTTGAAAAAGTGAGTTTGTCCACTTCCAGGAGATGGGTGTTTGAGATTTTCGTGGATTTGGAATGCCCATACCTTAAAACCTAGGTCTAGACTGTCTTTTTGTCACGATCCGCCTTGGGGGTAGCATTCCTTGTTTCAAGGGATTGTGGTCCACTTAGGGTCATTACTTGAAAAACCTAGATCTAGTAAGATCCAACCATTAAATCTCATTTAACCCACTTGATTTGGCTTCTAGGTGTCCCGATCTACACTTTGACATACCTTTTGACCCCATTAGCCCATCCAACAAGGCACTAGTCCTTCTCTAAGCAAGTCGCACTCCTTGGGAATTGTGTCAAACCGTAGATCTAGTACATGGGTACTCCTAGAATCAACCTAGAGTCATAGATCTAGCCTTTATCCAACCTATAGTACCAACTTCACACATAACTTCACCTTGTGGGCCTACCTAGAACCATTTCACACTTCCCAAGAAAACAAGACCCACTTGTGTAAACACATGGTACTATACCTAGTCATCATACCCCATCATGTGGCCTAAACCATACATAGGTTGAAACACTAATAACCTCTTACACCATCTTCAACCATACCTTAACCCTTAGGTCCACTTAGCCTTGCATTGGTTTCCGTAACTCATCATTTACCTACCCTTAGAAACCTTTGTTTGGATCCAATCAACTGTGATTGGTTATAGGGTCTTCCCCTAGGTCTTGCTACACCTTGACCTAAAGCGAAGAGTGCCTCGGTTGACGTGACTCCCACCTTGCCTTGGGAACCGTGGCATCTCTTGGGTCACCTCTTTAGTTGCCTATCTCCTCTACCGTCCCGGATGGGATACCTCCAGGGGCAACTACAAGTTGTGTGATAACAGGTACGTCAGGGGTACTGTATATATATATATATATATATATATTAAAATTTATAAAAATAAAACATGTCACATCACATCATCCATGTATATTTGATATTTCTAAATTCAATGATTCATATGAACATTCACATTGAAAATTTGAAACATAAAATAATAAATTTGATAAATCATATGACATAGACTCATTGTAGATATCAAGTGGAAGACTGGAAGACTGAATGGCATTTCCAGACATGAAAAAGAAAGTTCAAAACAGTAAACATTGAACAATGAACAAGATAGCTGATTTGGCTTCCTCAAGCCATGTCATCAGCGTCCTCAGGATCAATGTCATCAGCATCACTAAGGTCCTCTGTCAGGAAGCTCTCTAGATAGGCATCGCTGGAGTAGTGAGCACGGAGCACTAGCAGTGAGAAATGGAGTGCCGCGCAGGTTTAGGTAAGGGGTAAGTGCCCACAAAACATGTGTTTCATTGTTTTAATTTTTAATTTTTAAAATTTTAAACATCAAACATTGCAAATCGACCCCCCTCTATGTTGAGATATTGTAACTTCAAAGAATATTATATTTGTACTTTATTATTCCGGAGATGTTTCATTCCTCCGTGAAGATCTTATTGTATTTCTGGAGATGTTTCATTCCTCCGTGAAGATCTTATTGTATTTCCGGAGATGTTTATTCCTCCGTCGGAATGTGGTAACTTGGGTTATTAGACTTCCCTAGTGGGGGTCGGCCCTATGTGTGTTATGTGGGTCAAAGGGTTATTAGACCACCCTAGAGGGGTCGGCCCAGTTAGTTGTAGTGGGGTATTTAACCCATTGGTTAAATACGAGCCTACATGTTTTGTGTAAAAGATAAGTCGGAGTAGTGTATAAATAGAGGAGGTGTATTCTTCATTTTACACACTCACTCACTTGAGAGTGGCTCACTTGTGGAGGAGAGGTCTGCTATGGAGAAGGAGGAGCTTATGCTCAGGGTTACATCTTTGTATATTGCTAGTCATCTATATTGAGGAAGCTTTACTGGGTTTTCTACCCCATGAGGGTTTCCCAGGATAAATTTGTGTCTCTTGTGTTTATGCTGTGCTTGTTGTTTCTTCAGTGATCCTGTATATGCTATTATTGTGAAATTGAATGAAATGCTGCTATTTTCTGTCTTAGCATATTGAATCTTAACATGGTATCAGAGCTAACCTGAAGGAAGGCAATGTATGGCACTTACGACACTTGCTTCACTTGCGACAATTTGAAGGTTTGGGTTTTACATAGCAAAAACCAGTCATCGTGGAACTTTCGCTATAAATCCATTTATGCGAAGGTTCAGGATCTGAAAAGTTTATAGGTAGTAGATAACATCCCCAGGTACCTTGTGTCCAAAGGGCACCCTCAGATTCGTTGTACTTTGTGAGTTATGATCAGTACAAGTTAGGGTTTCTACCTCTTCCAGATCTCAGTCAAAATCAAGTGACCTAGAAAAAAAGGTCATAACTTGGGCTAGGAAGCTCCAAATGAAATTTCGTAAAAAGTGACACGTAGTACACAGACTGCACTATCTCAGAAAACTTTTTTCAGAGGCCGAAGTTGAACCAGTGACACGTGGCACGCCGTACAAGTTCGCTCTCCTGTTTTATCCCATAAACAGGTCACGTTGCGACACTTGGCATAACTGGGGCTAGGAAGCTCCAAATGAAATTTCGTAAAAAGTGAAAGGTAGTACACAGACTGTGCTATCTCAGGAAAAATTTTCAGAGGCCGAAGTTGAACCAGTGACACGTGGCATGCCGTACAAGTTCGCTCTCCTGTTTTATCCCATAAACAGGTCACGTTGCGACACTTGGCATAACTCTCTCTCAGAAAATCCAATTGAGGTCAGACCTGTCGGGATGGAAAGATGACAGGTCAGGCTACCACAGAAAAAGTTTTCAGACCCTGTGGAGCAAAAAATTCGGAGTTATAGCAAAAACAATCAGGTATATATTTCTGTCAAAACAGAAGTATTTTTGGAGCACCTTCATTCATGGCTTCCGAAATTTAGGGTTTCGGAGAAAGTTAGAATTTTTGGAATCGGAATCCACGGCTAAATGCTACTCAGGAAAATCGAAATTTAGAGACCAAGATCGAATTTTTTGGTTGGGTAAAAGACTGGGCTTGATCAAACCCCAGTTCGGGATTTTGATCAGAAAGATGGAAAATTAGGGCTTCAACAAAAGTTGGAATTTTTTAAGTCTGTAACCACGGCTGGAAGCTCCTCAGAAAAATAAGAGTTTAGAGCCTTGGATCGAACATTTTGATTGGACAGAAGGGTGGGCTTCATCAAACCCTAGTTCGGATTCATGTCTAGAAGATCCAGAAGTTTCGAAGGCAATTTTAAGGGGTCAAATTTTGGAGATTTCAAAATTGAAGTATGCTAGCAAAACACATCCTTCCATCCATTCAGAAGTGTGAAAGTCAAAGATTGAATTTTTAGGGTTTCTCTAGCAAACCCTAATCAAGCTCCAGATCAAGTTTCAGGGGGAGTTGAGGCTATGGTCTTACATAAGAAGACTACAAGAAGTCTCGACAGGTATGACTTAAGGAGGTTCAGGTATGTCTTGAAATCTGATTCTTGATTAAGTTCATGATGTGTTTGTCTTCATATTATTTATTAGTACAATCTTGATTAATGTTAGAATTGTCTTATCACCCTAGTAACAGTATGAATGCATGTGAATGATCGAAGACATTCATTGATTAGGGCTATATGATTGTACTAATGCATTATGTTGTTGTGTGAGGTTGATGTTGTCTGCTAACAAGATACAGGTACATCACAAAAGACAAATCAAGTTCCATGACCATGACAACATGAAGACAAAGACTCATCCATAATCTTTGTTCTACTTACGAGGTATGTATGACTTTGTTATATTATGCTTAACCTATGAGACATGCGGGTTCTAGCTCAGGATCTCTAAATCATTGAAGAGATTGTTTAGGTATGTTGTACATAACTAAGCAGGTATACTAATCCAAGTATGTTTTCTTATGTCAAGTTAGAATCTTACCTTGTGTTAGGATCCCTTATATAAGTATACTTGGTATGATTGGTTATGCTTATTCATAAAGTTAGTAATCAAGGGTTTATGCATATTATGTCTCTTGTCTTGATGATTTAATTAACCAGAAGAGTACTATGATCAAACAAGAATATGAATGAGTAAAAGAAGACTTCCTTGAAAACCTGAATACTAATGATCATGACTATACATATTCAAGATTATTTAGAATTAGAATGTTTTGAGAATATACTAATGAATGTATGTTTGTGTATGAGATCATGAGGATGACACTAGTGCACACTTGAGCATGCACAGTGGTACAGAATGAATAGAAGTTCAAAAGACATATAGAAGATCAAGTGGGAGGCAACCACACAAACATAAAAGATAAGTATTTGAGTTGTTATTTGAAATAGTAAATGATATTGCTTGTATACATATTTGTATTCCTAGAATATATCATGCTGAGTGTAAACATTCATAGAGCATTGAACAGTATACTACTAATATGCACATGATTGGTAAGTTGGACAAACATTCCATTGCTGCTTGTCTGGAATGAAACCTCTTTGCTGACATGCTGAGAGCTGTGCACACTCTCAATAGTATGTTCTGGTAGAGATGGAAGGCATCTAGATAGCCACTGTATGCATACAGGATATGGGAAAGTGTTGTGCCAAAGTATTGGTCAAAATAGTTGCATAACTATGTAAATGATATCTGTATGCATAATAGGTTATCATGTCAATATGATTTGATGATTATGAAGTATTACTAATCATATACTTAATTTTGATTTGTAGGAAAGATCATGATGAATGATGAACACTGAACAAGCGATGGATGTTCAACAAAAGGATTTACAAATCAAACACACTATAGAAGGCTTGTGGCTAGAAGATTCTCTTAGAAAGAGGAAGAGAATCATGATGAGATGTTTGCTCCAAGTGGCTAGATAAGACCATTCTCTTAATTGTGTAATTAAAGAAGAAGTGTGAATCAGGTTCTGTATGGGTTCCCAGGATTGATAATCAATTGATGAGCTTAATGATCACCATGGGTGATGTGGATCTCAACCTTTGCTACAAGGTTGAATATGGTTTCTCTACACAGATGTTGATTTGGCAGAAATTGTATCAGACAGGAAGAGCACATCGAGAGGATGTTACTGTCTGGGATCAGCCATGATCTCATGGTTTAGAAGAAAGCAATCTAGTGTGGCTCTCAACACAAGCGGAATATATGGCTGCTTGCTCTGCTAGTTGTGAAGCGGTATGGATTTAGAATGGACCCAACTGTGATCCTATGTGACAAACAGAGTTGTACCAAAATGGCAGAGAATCCAGTATTCCATGATAAGTCAAAGCACATAGAGATCTGACATTTCTATATACAAGATATGGTGCAGAAAAGAATCAAAGTTTGAATTTGTAACAAGTTACCAATGTACTAACCAAACCCCTACCTCAAGTAAAGTTTTCCGAGACAAACTTAAAATAGTTCAGAAGGACCCTCCTCGAAAGGGGGAGCGATGTGATCACTTATGATGAGATTGCCCGCATCGACAATGAGGTCGATGATTTGGATACCTATATTGGTGATGCCGACAAAGAGGTCGGTGGATGGTCCTTAGACAGAGTCTAAGGTGACAAGAGGATTGCATCATCCTTGAACACATGTTCTACAAGAGAGTCGTAGACGTATGTCTTCGAGAATGAAGTCCTTGGTGGACATGAGGGGATTGGATCATCCCTGGACTTCAGTCCTAAAGAGAGCCGTAGACGTATGTCTTCGAGAATGAAGTCCTTGGTGGACATGTGAGGATTGCATCATCCTTGAACACAAGTTCTAAAGTGAGCCGTAGACAAGTGTCTCCGAGAAAGAAGAGGGATTGTATCATCCTTGAACACTTGTTCTAAAGAGAGCCGAAGATGTATGTCTTCGAAAATGAAGTCCTTGGTGGACATGAGAGGATTGGATCATCCATGGACTTCAGTCCTAAAGAGAGCCGTAGACATGATGTCTCCGAGAATGAAGTCCTGAATGAACAGGTAGGGGATTGCATCTTCCCCGGACCTCGGTCCCAGAATTGAGCCGTAGACTGATGTCTCCGAAAATTGAAGATAGGACTGCATCGTCCCTGAACTAGGTTCAAAATGTACGTGAGGACTGCATCGTCCGTGAACCGGGTTCAAAATGTACGTGAGGACTGCATCGTCCATGAACGGGGTTCAAAATGTACGTGAGGACTGCATCGTCCATGAACTGGGTTCAAAATGTACGTGAGGACTGCATCGTCCATGAACTGGGTTCAAAATGTACGTGAGGACTGCATCGTCCATGAACTGGGTTCAAAATGTGCGTGAGGACTGCATCATCCATGAACTGGGTTCAAAATGTGCGTGAGGACTGCATCGTCCATGAACTGGGTTCAAAATGTACGTGATGGGATTGCATCGTCCCTAGACATGAGACTTGTCGTAAAGTGATAAGGACTAATCATCCTGTAAGTAGATTGGGATTGCATCGTCCCTAGACATGAGACTTGTCTTAAAGTGATAAGGACTAATCATCCTGTAAGTAGATTGGGATTGCATCGTCCCTAGACATGGTGAGGTGTCTTAAAGTGATAAGGACTAATCATCCTGTAAGTAGATTGGGATTGCATCGTCCCTAGACATGGTGAGGTGTCTTAAAGTGATAAGGACTAATCATCCTGTAAGTAGATTGGGATTGCATCGTCCCTAGACATGGTGAGGTGTCTTAAAGTGATAAGGACTAATCATCTTGTAAGTAGATTGGGATTGCATCATCCCTAGACATGGTGAGGTGTCTTAAAAGGATAAGGATTGATCATCCTGTAAGTTGATCTGGATTGCATCATCCATAGACATGAGAGATGTCTTAAACTTAGAGGGACTGATCATCCCGTAATAGGATCTTGTGTGTTGCAGAGTATGCTGCTATGTTTTGATGATAGATGTATTAGTGAGAATACATGCTTTTGATGATAGATGTATTAGTGAGAATACATGCTTTTGATAATAGATGTATTAGTGAGAATACATGTTTTGATGATATATGTATTAGTAAGAATACATGTTTTGATGATAGATGTATTGGTGTGGATACTAATACAGATGATCCAGATGCTGCAGATCGAGATGATCTAGATGTTGTAGATCGAGATGATCCAGATGCTGTACATCGTGATGATCCAGATGCTGTACATCGTGATGATCCAGATGCTGTATATCGAGATGATTCAGATGCTGAAGATCGAGATGATCCAGATGCTGTAGATCGAGATGATCCAAATGTTGTAGATCGAGATGATCCAGATGCTGTAGATCGAGATGATCCCGATGTTGATGATCGTATGATGACGATGCTGATGATCATGAGGATCCAGATGTTGATGTTGTTGTAGCTGTTTGAGTGCTGCAGAAGATAAAGACTCGGTACTGAAGATGTTGATATTCCAGTATTGAAGATGTTCCAGTAACTGCTTGAGTTACTGATGATGTTGAGAAAGCTTCCAATGATTTATAGATGTATCATGTATGATGTTGATGACTCCTTGCTCGTGCAGATGTTGTTATAATATCCTTCTCGTTAAGGGGGAGTGTTGAGATATTGTAACTTCAAAGAATATTATATTTGTACTTTATTATTCCGGAGATGTTTCATTCCTCCGTGAAGATCTTATTGTATATCCGGAGATGTTTATTCCTCCGTCGGAATGTGGTAACTTGGGTTATTAGACTTCCCTAGTGGGGGTCGGCCCTATGTGTGTTATGTGGGTCAAAGGGTTATTAGACCACCCTAGAGGGGTCGGCCCAGTTAGTTGTAGTGGGGTATTTAACCCATTGGTTAAATACGAGCCTACATGTTTTGTGTAAAAGATAAGTCGGAGTAGTGTATAAATAGAGGAGGTGTATTCCTCATTGTACACACTCACTCACTTGAGAGTGGCTCACTTGTGGAGGAGAGGTCTGCTATGGAGAAGGAGGAGCTTATGCTCAGGGTTACATCTTTGTATATTGCTGGTCATCTATATTGAGGAAGCTTTACTGGGTTTTCTACCCCATGAGGGTTTCCCAGGATAAATTTGTGTCTCTTGTGTTTATGCTGTGCTTGTTGTTTTTTCAGTGATCCTGTATATGCTATTATTGTGAAATGGAATGAAATGCTGCTATTTTCTGTCTTAGCATATTGAATCTTAACACTCTACGGCAAGCTAAGGTAAATTTCCCAACGGTCGTACCTCCCGAGTACCCAAACATGCGGTACAACGTACCAAAATCCATGCAAGTACCCTGTTTTCATAAGTGAAGTACCTAGTACGCGAGTTTGAATTTGGGTATGGCTGGGAACATACCATTGAAGTACCCGGTACGGGTACGTGTACCCGACCCCCCGGTACGGGTACCCATGCAACATAGCAAAATATGAAAAGTATCTCATTTATATAGGAAACAAGAGTGCATAGAACCAAAATAGTTGTTAGCACTGAGTGCAATACATGTCTAAATCAAAATACATCGTCAAAAAAGGCTCTAAATGGCCTATAAAAAAGACAAGTCAAAGACTAAACAATCTAATCATCTGAATCCTCAAGCTAAGAGGCCTCCGACTCAGACTCTAAGCCATCATCTACATCCTCATCCTCAATCTGCAGAGTCTGGGCTTGGGCCACTTGACTTGACTCCCCTGGTCCAGAAGGCACCTGTCCAACATCACCTTCCACATCATGCTGTTGTGGAAGTGGGTCCAAATCCATCCATGAAAGGTCTTCATTCTCAGTGTCAAATGCTGGTGGCTACGTCTCCACAACCGAATCTGCTGAGCAATCACTATCATCCAGGAATATGGAAGACGATTCAGGGGTCCTATTCTGCAATTGGTTGCGCCTCAACCGAAGGTTGTACTGAACAAATACCATATCATTTAACCGTTTTTGCTCTAAACGGTTACGCTTCTTGGTGTGAAAACGCTCAAAAACACTCCAATTGCGTTCACAACCAGAAGCACTACATGTTTGGCTCAGTATTCGAACTGCAAACTTCTGCAAATCAGGGCACTGGCTACCAAATTGTTGCCACCAATATGTTGCATGTACATTGTAAAGACAAAAGATTAGCAAAAGAATTATTTTACTCATAATCTAAAGTTTAAAGACTTTCTACATTCTATCATTACCTAGAGGATCTTTAGATCTAGTCTGTATAGCCGTAGCCATGCCAAAGATACCAAGACTCTCATTGAAATGCAAGAGCTTGCTGTGGATCTCGTCTTGTTTAGCGGGATCAAATACCATGTGCTTGATGCATTTGTACAATCCTTCCTTTACCTCCCCATCTGCTTCAAAACCTTTTGTGTAATGGTACCTTTACAAGAATCAAGCCAAAGCAAATGATCAATTTAAGTCTTAAGAAGATGATCAACTTTTGCAATTAAAATTTAATAAAATAACTTAAAAACTTTGAAAGTAGTTACCTTGGATTCAAGTAATAGCCTGCAGCATGTAAAGGCCGATGGAGTTGTCTATTCCAACGATCATCAATTATTTTCCACAAAGGAAGATACTTTTGTCTTTTGCCATCATATGCTTCCTTTATTGCCTCCTTGGCCTGATCCATGGCCTCATAAATAAACCCCATCGTTGCTTTATCACCATCCACCATTCTCAAAACTTTCACAAGAGGTTTACTAAAAAGTACAATCTCCTCTGCTTTTTTCCAGAATCCTTTCTCATAGACTTTGTCAACAATGTCTTTTCCTTTAGCCTTCTTGCTATATTGAGAAGCATTCCACTCATCACAGGAGAACATCTTCCTCAAGTTGGCCTTTTGCTCAATCAAGGACTGCAATGTAAGAAAGTTTGTTGCAAATCTTGTGATAGCTGGCCTGACAAGCTCTTTTCCACCAGTGCATTTTCTCATAAGGGTCAAAACTGATGTGTGGTTGTAAATGTATCTTGTTATGGATTTTGCTTGTTCCACACACTTTTTCACCCACTCCATTTTCCCAATATCCTCAAGCATGAGGTCCAAACAATGGGCTGCACAAGGAGTCCACCAAATGGTGGGATGTTTCTCCTCCAACATCCTTCTGGCTGCAACATAATTGGAGGCATTATCTGTGATAATCTGTACTACATTTTCCACCCCCACCTCCAGAACTACGTCATCCAAAAGACGAAAGAGTAAATGTGCATCCTTAACTTGATCAAATGCATCCATTGATCTAAGGAACATAGTTCCTTTTGGGCAAGCAACAAGGAAGTTCACAATGGTGCGACCCCTTGTATCAATCCATCCATCGGACATGATCGTGCACCTTGTTTTACTCCATGAGTTTTTGAACTCTAATAGGTATTCTTGTACTCTTTCCACTTCATTTTTTAAAATGGCCCCCTAATATCCTCATAACCGAAGCCCTTGAAGCCTGGACCACATGAAGCTACAGCATCCAGCATAGGTTGATAATAAATAGATCTTGTAGCATTGAAAGGTATGTCTGCATCATACCACCATCTAGCAATGCATTCCCAAGCAGCCTCCTTTTCCACCTTCTTCCATTTGGCATCAATGGTGGGCTGAGCACCAGGAGTAGTTCGGGCTGAAAGAAAGACTCAAGGTTGCCACGAGGCCTTTTAAAGTGGGATGTACTGCTACCAACACCACCACCAACATTTTCTTCCAAAGGTATGGTATAAGGATCATGGGTAGGATTTGGAAAACTAGAGGATTCTTCAAAACTAGGGTTTCTCTCAGAAAAATCAGAACTACAACTTCTCCCTATCTCTTTTTGGATCCTCCCTTTTCTAACTTTTTCAGCTTGGTAGGATTTAATATGTCCAAGCATCTCAGCTCTCAGGTCATCAAACACTTTTGGACATGGTCTTACAATCCCCCTTGCACCCGCTAAATGTTGTTTCAGCCTATGTATACCTCCCCCACCAACCTCCTTCTAACAATAGTTACACATTATTTTCCCCTCAACTAATTGACAATGTACCCATGCAGGATCCTTTCTATCTTTGGGAGCCATGGAAAGCAATAAAAATCTGCAAATAAAAAGCAAAACCCTACTTTTTTAAAATTTAAATCCTATGAAAAAAAACGATTTCAAATTTTTGGAGACTAGACACTACATAACTAAAGGAATACATGGTTGATTTTACATACCTTGAAGAGAGTGAGATGCCTCCAAATTTACCCAAGAAATTCAGCCTTGAGTGGACTCCAAATCTACTCCAATTTTGCTCCAAATCAGCTGCAATTGTCTCCAACAGAAATCAGCCCACTCGCTCCGGAAAAAACTCCTTCAATCTCCCTTCAAATCAGCCTAGCAGCCAACTAGAAGACCCTCAGCAATCAACACTCAAACAATCGAAGGACAAAGACCCCAAGCACAAACTCAAAAATGGAATATTGGAAACCTTGGAAAGACTCCAATGAATAGTGTGAGTGAAAGAGAGGGGGTGGGTGTCTTTTTATAGCTTAGGGGGAGTGTTTAGGGTTGTCTAGGTTCGTCCCCCCCACCCACTTTCCTTTTTTTTAAATTAAAAAAAAATCAATTTCTGGTCGATCGTACGCACCGTACGGGCTGCTATACGGACCGGCCGGTTTTCACTGCAAAACCGGTTCCGTGCAGATAAATCCGGTTTTGACCGGTTTGATGGGTGAACCAGCCGGTTTAGGCCAAAACCGGACTAGACCGGTTCAATTGATTGGAAAGGCACCGAAACCGGTCTAACCGGTCGGTTTTGCCTAAACCGGTCCAGTTCTGGTAACATTGGACACTATGTGTATGTTAGATGGTCATTTCCTAGGTCCCGTGTTCATTTAAAAAGTTGTCCGAAAAAAATTTACCGGACGCGTTGGACAGTTTTTATTTTTGTTATTTTATTATTATATTTTCCAAATATTTAATTGGAAAATTTCAATTTGTAATAATTAAGTGGTTTGGAGGTGGATTTAAAAGATTGGAGGCTCAATTTCTAAGCCAAAAATCCCAGTTAAACCCAAAACCCACTTATCCTAAGTTTTGGACAGTCATTCAACCTCATAATTAATATTTTCTCAAAAAATCAATAAAAGAGAAATATTAATTAAAATAATCAAAAAATATTAAATTGGAGATAATCCAAATCTCTCCAAAATAATCCAAATGGATTAAATAAGCAGGCTAAATGACATGGCAATCAGCATTTATGAAGATTCCAATCATCTCATATCAGTTTCAATTGAGTATCCAGTCACTACAAGTCATATCAATCAAGGAAATTCGCCCTCCCTCATGAGCTCTCACGAATTTGGTTATGTGGCAAGCAGTTAATGGTTTGTTGGATATGCATTGATTAAAAGGTGGGCGCCTTCCTCAAATGGAGGCCACATCACAAGGTTCTTAACTCCTCAAGCTCGAGTTAACAACTCCATCAAGCTCCAAGCTTTACTCTCATGTGGATTCACGCCTTCATGCATGCACACGACTTTACCATGTTGGAGGTTACGTATTGGGTTGGTGATATGAACAAGGAGGAGTGGGGGGCGCCTTGCCTAGGTGGAGGCCACCTCCCCAGTCACAACAACCATAAACTCGAGTTAGCTATTGGATCTCAACTCCAAGCTCTAAGATTGATTGGAATTCGACCTCTTTTGATTGTCATTGGCTCTCTTCTTTGCCAAGTTCGATTTAGGGGTTTGGTACTTAGTTTTTTGTATAAGAACAGAGCCTTGCACCATCGTTTTCTCATGGAGAATATGCAAGAGAACTTTGCCAAAATTGTAATGCTTACATTTGTTTGAAATTGGAATAAAAGCGACTTTGGAGGTCAATGCATGGTCTTTTAGTGTTGTGATTTCATCTTGTATGAGGTGATATCTCTCTCAACCCTAGTCTCTCTTTTGCAAATATATGTTCATTGCTAGCTTTAGAAGGCTATAAATCTAGCACATAAGGTTAATCATTTATTGTCTTTAAGTTGATTATCAATGCAAGGTCTTTCAAATATCTAGATCGAACAGGACGTAGTCAGTTATACTAATGTTTTTTGGATATTTGTTTGATTTAGTATTCTAGCATTTGATCTTGTTTGCTTCTTGAGTATTTTGTTTTCAGGGATCACCAATGGTGGAGAAAGGGTTGAAGTTCAACTTCTTCTTCACAAAACAAGAGCTTTTATCTAACACTTTCATCTTGTAGGATCTACAAAGGCTTCTACCTCCAAGCCAAGAAACTTAGCCAAAAGGCCTCTCTCCTCATCCATCACTCTTAAAATTAAAACATCTTTGGTTACTTGGTTACTAGATCTACCCTATTTTAGAGTTGTGGAATTCTCAAAGAAGTATTCTTCTCCAAGCTTTAAACCCCATCAAGCTTGTCTTTTGATTTTGATTTGCTTGATCTCCTTCTCCTTGATCTTCTTCTCCTTCTTCCCCTTCGTTTTCCTTCTCCCTCTCCCTTTTGTTTGGCTCTCGCTTTCTCCTCTCCTCCTTACCTCTCATTTTCCTCTCTTCCTCCTCTTTTCATTTTCTTCATCTTCTCTCCTCAAGCTCCTTTCGTTTCTCTTCATTTCCTCTTCCTTGCTTTCGTTTTCTTCCTTCCTTGCTCTCATGATCTTCCCTTTCTTCCACTTGTTTTACCTTTAGCTCCTCTTCCCTTTCGTTTTCTCTTCTTCTCCTTCTATTTGTTTTCTCTTACCTTCTTCTTCTTCTTTTCAAAGTGTCATAAAAGTATGGCTAGGGGGCCAAATTTGTCATGGGGATGCTCATTTTTTAAGCCAGAGCCCCCACTTAGCCCCTCGACCCACTTTTCCCAAGTTTTGAATCTCTCCAAAAAAGCAAAAAAGTCAATTAAAAAATAGAAAAGTGAAATAATGGAGAAAAACAACGACCCTAAATCAGGGGGAACTTGTCCCGGCCATGTTCCAGTCCAACTAAAGATCATGTTGGAGCATCTTGGGGACCAAATAAAGCATATTGGAGTTGGTTTGAAGAGGTGGCCAGTTTGCCTCCGTAGAGAAGTGCGCCCTCTCTCATAAGGGGGGCGCATTTGATGTGGTGGCAAGATCTTATATGATGGAGGGAATATCAAGGGAGAGGTGGCACACCTGTTGCTAGGTGGCACCTTCCTCTTGTTCCAAGCTCAACCTCTTCCCCATTTCTCTCAAGCATGCACCCTTCCTCTCCCTCTTGGAGTGCGCCCTACTCTCCTCTTGAGTTTTTATTTAAGCAAGGTCTTTCTCCTCCATTTGGTGGAAGCAAGGAACCTCTACTCTTGTGATGTGTTGTTGCTATTATTTGATGAATAAAGTTGTGGCTATGGAGGTCCAAACTGTGCAAGACTTCTCATGAATGTGAATGTTGGCCTCTAATCAAGGTGATATTTAGCTATTTGCTTTCTTCTTTTATAAGTATGTAGATTCACTATCTAGCTTAGAAGGCCATTCTTGGCTTATAGAGTAAACATTTAAAGGCTTAAGTTGTTTACTTGTGTTTGATTTTATGAGATTAAAGAGTAACAATTTGTAGTTGGTAATACTTGTGTTCTTTTTATCTCATTTGATTAACCACACTAGATTGATCTCACTTGTTTAAAGATTTTTGTAGCTTGCAGATCATCTTAGGTGAAGAAGAACTGGGAGTTCGGTTGCATCCTTTTCTCTCTCCATATAAAATTTTGCATCTAACAATTCTTGTCTTATAGACATCTCCACGTCCTCACAAAGATTCAAGTTGGAGCTTGAGACTTTCTCTTCTTCTCTTAAAGAAAAGAAAACTCTCTTTTCGGTTACATTTAGAACAAGCTTAGATCTTCTTAAAAAATTTATCATACATTTCTTAGCTTGGTCAAATTTCTAGATCTAAAAGTGGTTTTACTTGCAATCATAAGCTTAGATCTAGTTCCATTTACTTAGTACTTAAAGTAGTATAGTTTCTCTACTTTTTGCAAGTATTTGGTTGTATAATCGTTAATGTATTTTATACACTAATCCACTAATCCTTGCAATTTTAGTTTGTTGGTTTTTAGCAGGTTGAAAGAAAAAGAAGAATTTTGGGTTAAAATGTCCATAAAGTGAACCATTTGAAGCACCAAGACCCATCTCCTATTCCTACTCTTCTTCTCTCATTCTTCTAGCTTTATTGTAAGCCTTTTTTTATCCATTTTTCAAGGATCAAAGGCATTCTCTTTTAAGAAAAATTGTACAAAAACATTAATAAAAAGCAAGTGGGATTTAAAGCTCACACAATCCCCTTCCCCCATTTGGGGGAAACCTGTATCTTTTTTTGGTCTCTTGCTTTAGAGTAGTTTTGTTTTCTTTTATTTCTTGCAATAAGTTAGATCAATCATTATCTTGCTTTCCTTTTTTCTTTTGCAAGCAAGTAAGTGAACCCGACTCGTTGCCACAAATTATGTTCTCTCCACCACCTAAAGGATTGTTGATTAGTGGTGGATGACCAAAAAAGTGACACATAGTCTGTGGTTTTAGTATAATATTTCTCTGCTTTAAGTTCATTTGCTTATTTCGCACTTGCAATTATTTTTTTTTGTTTTAAATCGGACTAAACATTTGTTGCAAATTTCACATATGCTCTTTCCCTCTGCGGGCTTTTTCCTGGTCGTTGGGAAACCAAAAACAATTTGCAACACTTCTTTAATCTTCCACATTTTAAATTAAACAACTCACCGTGATAAAATAAACCACCCTCAACATAGCAGAAATCCGATGCTACGAATTGAATTTGAGTGGGAAATTCTTTAGAAGAAGCAGGAACCACTAGAAAGTGACCTCGGGGCCCCGTTAGGCTACATCCTTGTTGGGGTAGTGTTGAACATCCCCTCGAGATTCTATCCATCCCACACGTCTTCGTGAGGAGCCATTCTTATTTAATTTCCGTACATACTCCTTGTACGTCACGGTATATATGGAGTTCCCCGTACCCGTAAAACAAATTCCATCATTAATAATTTAAAACTGACCAAGATCATATTGCACAACATTTACAATTTTATCGCAGCAGCACAGTATTTTATTTGACTCCATTGGCACTGATCACTATTGGCAACAATACTTTATATTTGCCTAATATCATTTCATTGTTGTTGTTTATTCCTTATATGTTGATGTTATCCTTTATATGTTGTTGAAGTATTTCTTATTTTTGCAATAATATTGATTCAGTAATTCACTTTGAAAAAACTCCTGAAAACTCATTTCCATCCTTAACGACTAAAACATTTAGAAGAGCCTTAGCAACTCTTTTTAGGGACCACCCCCTTGGCTTCGTTAGTTGTTTGCCTAAAGGGAGAAGTCAAGATTAGGTGACGACACCTGGCACGAGACTTGCCCCCAAGGACACACCTAGCAGCTTGAAGATTTCTGCTGTGCTGACCCAGGTGTGCATCCAGCGGCAACACACCCCACTATCACACACACTTTGCCAAATAAATTCTCTCCCTCCAAAACCTTCTTAATGAGTACCCAGCATTGAGACGATGTTTTGTAGCCAGCAATGGCTATATTGGAAACATAGTACAAAACCAAATGCAATGGCTTTGAAATTGTCTCTCTTTAAAGATAAGTTATGGGAGAAAGTCATTGAGATTGTCAAAATGACAGAACCACTTGAGAAAGCGTTGAGGATCATGGATGAAGACAAACCACAAATAGGATACATTTATGAGGAGCATGGACAAGGCCATATACACCATCAAAACTTTCTATAAGGAGGGTTAATTTAAATATCTCACTATATGAGATATTATTGATTCCAAGTGGGACAGACAACTACATTCACCATTACATATAGCAGGAGCATATCTCAATCTGAGCATATTCTATAATTAGGGATCTAAAATTCAAAAAGATATCGAGGTAATGAGGTGATGAGAGGCGTGATGATATGCAATGAGAGGATGTACTCCAATCAAGACATTCAAGACCAAATCAATATGCAGCGAGATATGTACAAGGAATTGTTACCATTCAAACTAGCAGGCTAGGCTTGCAAGTGAAAGGCAATCACATAAGAAACTTGGACTACTGTCACCTTTGTCCAATATCCTAACTTCATCGAGATCCAATGTTGTCCCAAGGGGAGAGCCCTTTAATGTACCTACCAAGTAGATGCCAAATTCCTTCCAAACACCTTAAAGCATAGATCAGTGCCTCTAATAGAGTCAAACACAGAGTAATAGAGAGAGTTAGAATGGTGCTTGTATAGTAGTTTTGGCAATTTTGCAGGTCTGTTTAGGGTTAAAAGAGATTGGTCGAGGATTTCATGTCCAAAATTTTAGGGCCGCGAGAATTTAGGGCCAAAATTTTGGGGTCGTGAGAATTTAGGGCCGAGATTTTAGGGTCGCGAAAATTTAGGCTAGAAATTTTGGTGCCGTGAAAATTTAGGGCCGTGAGGAAATAGGGCCGAAATTTTGGGGACGCGTGAATTTAAGGGCGAGATTTTAGAGTTGCAAGAATTTAGGTCCGAAATTTTGGGGCCACGAGAATTTAGGGGCGAGATTTTAAGGCCGAAATTTTAGAGAGGCCAAAAAATAAAGAAAATTATTTTTTTTATTTTTAGGGTTTTTGTTATAAAATTGCAGACCTAATTCTAACCCTAATTCTACCACGAAAATTCAAAATTACACATGAAAATGCAAGTTTAACCTAGCAATAATATTTACAAAACTTCAAACTAGGGTTTGATGTAGAGAAAATGGACAAACTTAGGGTTTTAATGGATGTTACCCCAAACTCTAGCCTTAGAGAAAGGTGACAGGCCTTCCTCTTGGAGGTAATTCTCCTTGCTACTAGGTTAGGGCTTCTTGAAACAATCTCTAGAGTTGGTTTCAAGAGTCTAAACTAGGGCAAAGTTGGAGCTCCAAGGCCAAACTTTGTAAAAACCTCCTCTTGGGAGCGTTTTTAGTATGCAACGAGAATAGAATAGCAGGCAAAATCCTTATTCAAAGAGAATGTATCCCTAGGGCTACCATTCAATCATTCAAGATACAAAATTGACCTACCATTCATCAAGCAAACCTTAAAAAATGTAAAAGACATACTTGAGCATGACTTATTCCAACCATTCTAGCATCCACAAAGCATTAGCAAGACAAAGAAAGCATCCAAATTCATCCAAGAGCAAGAAGAATCATCCCTCCAAGAGGTGCACATCACTTCATAAGGCCCTTTTAGGGTAAAAGAGTAGCAAAATGAATTTTATCCCATAAGTTGTTGTCTAAAAATTAAGTGAGGAGAGTTTATTTATAGTCTCTCACACTCACTTTTACAAAATATCCAAGCCGACATGCCTTTTAAAATGTCAATTTGAAATTATAAAATGTCAATAAAATAGCTAAAAATGAGTTAAACACTCTGAACTGAAGGCTGGAGTGGCGTGGGGGGGGGGGGGGGCGCCATGCCCCATCTAACCCCAACAGTAGTGAAAATCCCTCAACGCCCCACCCCCAAATCAAGCAATGCATCCTGGCATGGAGGATGACATCATCATCAAAAGGAGCCCAAGGAGAAAGGGCATTGCTGAACTAGAGGACTAGGAGGGTGTGGAAGGTGACATGGAGGAGAGACATAAGCCTCAATGCTAAAAGAAGTGCCACCAGAATAATAAAACAAGGTGGGGGTCATGTGACCCAGTGACCCACCCCTGGAAGCCCTGGACACCAACCTCAAGGCTTCAAGCCCTTTCATAAGGCATTCAACAATGCCACTAAGCCATAGTACTCCCAAGGGAGAAACCAAAGGGTCTGGCCATAACCCCCACTCAAAAAAAAATTGAATAACACCCCTCCTGGTCATGAAAAAAATGACCCTCTCTCCCTGGGGCACATCAGCAGGTGCGCTGGTACTGGTACCACGTAACACTGGCTCCAACTGCAGGACAAGTACTCCTCCTGAGGGTGCTCGAGAATCCATGAATCATCTGGGTACTGTTATCACATATATAGTAACCGGGCTACCATACATTATTTTTCTGATGCCAGTACACTATTCAGCCAGTTCCCTTACATTTGAGATGCTGAGATGAGCATCTATATTGGATCACTATCAGATTGTGGACAGCAGTATATATTCCCCATGCCATGACTGAGTCTCAGGACACTCAGAGAGATGACCGATGTAGCCATTATACCATTGGTACAGAGCAGTCAGTAGTGCCCTGAGTTACAGCAGCAGTTTCAGAGGACAGATGATGGTACAGGTTGATGAGCATTCATGTATATGACTCAGCAGGTATATCATTGTGTTATGGTTATATTGCTTTTATACTTATTCTCATAACATGTCTTAGCACCTGGTGTCATGATCTGGCGATCATATAGATATATGGACCTGGTTGAAGCTTATTATATATATTATATTGTCCCTACTCAGACTTAGAAGTTCACTATTCATACTCATTGGTTTTACCCTCCTTAGGGAGAATAGAGATGATCATTCCACCATACCTTGGCTTGCTAGTGTTGGCTCCATTATTCATTGTCTTCATCCATCCATTGCCTACCTTTTAGTTTATCACCTTGACTTACTACTTGACTAGTGGCATGGAGGACTTTCCCCCACTGTAGCCTCTGTATTGGATGAGCTTCCCTGTTTATTGTGTCTCGGCTCTGAGTTGGTGACAAAACTTACCTGTGGTGAGTTGGAGTTCCTTGGAATTCCCCCTAGTCACTAAAGTTGTGTTGGCTAAACCTGAAACTTTTGGTGCTGCCATGAATACAAAATCTGGAAAATGAAATGCTATATCTTGTATGAAAAGCCCATTCATGCAATGTGTTTCTAAACACACATGAATGAAAGGCATGCCAAATGAAAATGGCCATGAAAATAAAATGTTATATCTTTTGGAAATGTAAATACCTAGGTAAACAAGCTGTCCATGACAAACCTAGAAGTGCTCAAGTAAACAAGTGCCTTAAAAACACACCTGCAGCAGAAAGCCTAAAATAAATGAAAATCTATGCAATGTGTTTATAAACACACATAGACCAAGACTATGGAAACTTCAGGCCCAAAAAGCAATGGAACTTAAATGCTATATCAAAACAATTCCTGGCCTTATTTGTATTATGGATTGTGCGCATCTGTTAAAGGTGAATAAAACCCTTTTTGAACAACTCATCCATTTGTGAGACACCGCCATTCCCTGTGTTGTTGCTCATTCAGTATATACTATGGTGTGTATTCCCTTTCCCTTTGCCAAAGTGTCACAAAGTTAAGTCAATCAAGTCATCCCTTAGCCTAGCCAGTTATTTTAGCCTTCACCCTTCACTAGCAAATTGATCACAGCTATGAAGTGAGTATGATCTTGAAAGTCTAGTCTGAGTAATAATAATAATTAATGACATTATATATTTGGATTTAGATTGCCAGTAATGATTACTTAGTGTTATAATTGTTATATGAATAAGTTGTAGAGCATGCATTAACCTTTGACACTTTGCAACAGCTTCCGATGATGGTCTGAGTTATATTGGGTCACGTTGACTTGGTCAAACCTATGTTGACTTGGTCAAACCTAGTTTGACCAAGGTCAACCATAGGACATGAGATGGTTGGACCTTATGATGATATGGATAGATGATATATGGTCTATGTACATGTATGTGATGATTCTATGCAGCAGCTACAGGGTTATGATGATGATTCATGGTTTACAGCAGTATTTGATCATTTACAGATTATTATTATTTGCCCTGTTCCGATATATTGGATATATATATTAATCATACAGAGACTCATATGGTGTATGAGTACACATCTTGGATGGATTTGGACCTTCTGAGTCCAATGAGATAGTTTGTTTTCAGTTCCGAGCACTTACAGTGATGATTGAGCCTCAGTAGGCTATCCCAGTGCAGTTTTGGTCTGTCGGAGGCCCTGTCGGAGCAGATGTGATTTTTATCCGGTTGGCCTAAGGTGCTGTGCTTGGAGGGGGTGGTCCAGTCACTTGTTTTTACCATATTACCCCCCTCCTGGACACACTGTTGCCCTCACCTTGACAGCGCAGGCACTCCAGGAGGCAGTTTGGGGCAGTTTCACGCTTCCCGAGGCATTTCAGGATTGGTAGAAATGGCTATTGAGGAAATCGATTTGGGCTACTGAGGCAATGTTATGGCATGGGATGATCAGTGATGATGGATCGATGTCTTCCACACCTCCTCCAGCAGTTTCAGCTTCATCGGGGCCCGCATCCATCACTTATGGCACTTTCTGATGATTTCTGAGGTCTTTTGAGGCCTACGATTTGACCATAGAGGCACGATTTGGTATATTGATGACTATTTTATTATTATTGTGCTATGGGGATTGACCAAGGGTGGCTAAAATTACCCCTTGGACCCACCATAAGCTTCCTATTATATTTTGTCATCATGATTTGGTGGGATTCCCCTCTTCTAGGGCGATTTTATCCACTTATATTATATTTTATTAGTGATCCATGTATTTTATTGTTGAGCTCATCTCAACCATTGATTAGACATTTGTATCTTTTAATCTTAGCCACTCATTCAAAAAGTGGTTAGGATTTTGATGCCTCTCCTTCCTATTTAAAGGAGAGAGCTTCTCATTGTAAGGGGTCTTTGGCTCTTGGATTATTGGTATAGAAAAACTTTCTTGTGGAAATTCTTGTGGTCTCCTTTGCATCTGGTGTTCTTAGATGGTGATTGGAAAATCTATTGCAACCTAGCATTTGGAATTTGTGGTAAGATCTATCTCTTTTGGAAATCATTGTCTTGTCTACAGGAGGGCGATTTTGCAACGCTTCTTCAAATCGACTTTCTTGGCATTTGATTGTATCAAGGGGTTATCATTAGTATCATTGTGATCTATGTTATCTTTCTGTTACTTCTCTTGTGGCATTAGTCTTATCTCTTGATTGTATCAAATCTGATATTGTTGACGTTTGTTGTGCAGGAGAGAGGGTGCATTGGCTTCTTGGACTAAATCGATTGCATAGAAAACTACCTCAAAGCTTCTCAAATTGATCGGGTTTGCATAGATCATCATCATCAAGGCATCTACAAGGTTACCCAGGTAAGATCCACAGGTTTGCTTCTCTTATCTTGATCCAATCCATTAACATAGCTCATAAATTGATAAAACCCTAATTTCTTCAAAACCCTCATTTTGCATTTTTTCAGATCTACTAAGATCTAGTGGCTTCTTGGGTAATATTTTCAAAACCCACCTCTATAGTATCCACGGCATCCCGAATCTATAGTTTGGTGAGGATTGGCTTCCATTTGACCCTCTTCCCAAGGCATTTAGCCTCTCCAAGCAAGGGCGCACTTCCTAGTTTGGTGAGTTGACCTAGATCTAGTATGTGGGTAGGTGAGATCCTGCTTGATTCATGATCTACACATCCAATAACCTACCCCCAGATTGTCACTTTTCTGATTGCTACCTTTTGGGCCCTATTCCACATTTTAAGGGATTTAATCCCCATTATGGACCACTTGGTATCTTTAAACTCAGAGCTAGTAAGATCTAGCCATTGGATTGCCATGAAATTATAGATCCACACTCTTGCTTAAACTACTTGGATCTAAAGTTTGGGTGCCATCGGACTTGTCTTGACCCCACTTATCCCACTTTTAAGCCTCCTTGGGTAAAGTCGCACCACCTTAGAGAAGTGAGTTGTCCCACTTCTAGGACATGGGTACTTGAGATTTCAGTGGATTTGGAACGGGAATAATTCAAAACCTAGGTCTAGTAGGTCACCTTGTCAAATCTTGCCTGGGGAATAGTATTCCTTGTTTTAAGGGATTGTGGTCCACTTAGGTCAACCCTAGATCTAGACCTATTCATCCATCAAGACTTTAATTGCCCACTTGTCTCATGCAATAGGAGTCCTTAACCACAAGTTGACTTTACTTTGACTCCATTATCCCAATTACCAAGGCACTGGTCTCTCTCCAAGTCAATTCGACTTTCCTAGATTGTTGGATTAACTTGTGGTTTGACCCTTGATTGGTGAGCTAAACCCTTTGATACCATCATACTTCATGATCAAGCTTGTCACTTGCACAAGTTAGCCCCAATTCAACCCTAAACTACCCTGCATTGGACACGGTTCCCAAGGAAGTGGATTTTCTCACATTGAACTAGTACTTTAATCCTGGATCCTATTTCACAAATCATAAGTCACTTTCACATCAATAATGAACCAAAGCTATACTCATTAAACCCCTCACTTGTCTTGTGACATCATCCTAAGGTCTAGGATAAACCATACACCTTACTTCACTTAGAAATAACTCAATTTGGTGTCTTGGTTTTGATCTCTCCTGTCGGGAGTAGATCGGGTCTTCCCCTTTGTTGTCTGGGCTAGATAACATAAAGTGAAGCTTGCCTCAACTGGCGTGACAACCATCTATTGGAGGTCGAGGTGATCGTGGTTGCACCTTTTGAGTTGCCCTTCCCTATTGCCATCCATGAGTGGATACATCCATAGGGGTAACTACAGTTTAGGTGATAACAAGTACCTGTAGACCTACACACACATCGAATAGCCAGGGACATCAAAATACCATGAGGCAGACACTTCCGTCCTGCCTTGCTCATCATGAATACATGAAAATAAACTGAATGAACAATTGACTAACCTATGTAGACATGAAGAACGTCAAATGCAATGCATGGGTAACAGCATATGCCTAACTCAAGCGAACTAAACCTACCTATGCTAAACATAAGAATCAAGAAGGGTTAAGTGAAATCATACCACCAATGTAACCATTTAAGTAAGCAATTCATACCTGATCCCTCACCATTGTCTTTAGAATGGATCCATGATAAGATCTGATCGATCACAAAGCAAATATATACCAAGGTCTTCACTAGGATAGGAGATGAAGGTTGGATGACTACGGGGGCTTGGAAGCTTTGATATTGCTACCATAGAGAAGGATCGCTTTCGCAAGCTCCATGTATCCAAGCTTCCACAGGGCTCAAGTATGGACCATCTTCATCATACACTAGCATTGAGAAAAAAAATTGCCTGATTGTCAATTTGAGAGACCATTCGTGGAGGTGGACCTCGCAAATCTTCGTACGTGAGTTGCAACCTGTTTAAACATTTCTTTGGAGATACAAGCATATTGTTCATCTTTATAATTACCATGTAAGTACCCCCGATGATCTTTAAAATTTTGAAATTGTCAACCACATAACTTATGCCTTCACATTTCAGACAAAAAGATAAACAATAAAAATCGTCACAATGTGAGAAGAACGCCATACCTATCCACATACCTGGATTGGTTTTACTAAAATGCATTGTTGGAAACTTACCGACTCTGGACGGAAAAGGCTGAGCAACTGCTTGAATACTGCTCGCAGAACAAAGCTAGGAATGATAAGCTGGGCTTTGAATAACTGCAAGATAAACCCCTATATGACCTGCCTCACTATCCTCCATGCTGGATAAGTATGACTACGTTGAATCCACGGAGATATCACCAAAGATACGGGACCCCGAATTTTCAAACCATTTATCATAGTAAGACATCTGCATATGGCAATCATCTATAATAGTAAGAGGACCCACATATCGCACTACTACATCATCGAGCAAGGCAAAAGGGTTGAACCATTCTTCATTGATGGCAAACTAAGCTTCTTTACCCACATATGTGCTCGGGAGAGAGTCTACCACCAGCATAGATCCATCTTAAACCCGTATCTATCAAGCACCGAGAGGGATCCAATTTCTTGAGGTGTATTTCTTTTTTTAAATTTAAATTCAAGAAATTTAATCTCTCTTGATTGATAGATCCAGGTTTAAGTTTTAAGTTTTTATTTTATAAACGAACATCTATTTTTTAATTACTTTTCACAATATTTTATTTTATGAGCCGACATGGATTTTTTTTAAATACTTTCCATCATTTTTCTTTTTTTTACATTTTAATTAATGGCCGACAATACATTTTATTTTTTTACTTTTCATTACATTTTACTTTTTTACTTTTCATTAAATACTTTCCATTACGTTTTACTTTTTTTTTACATTTTAATTAATGGCCGACAATAATAAAGACAAACGTTACATGTGACGTTACAAAGACAAACGTTACATGTTACAACATCTCCCCCATACTGGGCTGTAGAGCACCTCATTTCACTCGGTGCAATAATGCTACACGGTCTTAAAGAATCCTACATCGGTGGACCAAGTAACTTCCAATAATCTTCGTCTCTCGTAAACCTGTAATTTTCTTACAAGAGACCCAAAATATCATAAGAAACCGTAACCTGAGGATATGGAGAATTCACCATTTCTGTATATTCTTCAGTTTCTTCAATTAAGGCTTCTTGGTCTTCATCTCCAGGGATCGCTTCATCTCCAGTCATAAGGGCCATTACGTCATTTACCAGGTCCTGAACCATGTTTTCCTCAAGTAAACCTTCTGAGACTTGATCTTGATCATGAACTTCCTCACCAAGAACTACTTCATCAATATCCGTATGATCGCCATTTATAATCTTCATGATTTCTTCTTTAGCATTGGGACCCCATTGATCTCTGAATGCCTCAACCAATTGGAGGAAGGAAGATATCCCGTTAGGAGGGAGTCCTTCATACCAAGCATCCATATCCTGATCACCTCCTAATTCGAAGGACATTACGAACAACTGCATAATGGTGTCCTCAGCTGTGATATCCCATGCCATCAAAACATCTTTGAACTTCATGACATGTGTCGTAACAGTATCTTTTCCCTTGCGGAACATTGGGATAGACTTCAGACAATGATGTTTATAAAACTTATTCGGGTATCCTGGAATATTTGAGAAGTCAAACGGATAGAGGATCCCCATCTCTTCCGCCTTTCAATTTTGTTCTTGTAGAGCACTTCTTTTTTATTTTCTTCAGTAGGAGTCACCAGGAGAGACCTGCCAAGTTAGACTTAAACAAATCTCACCGAAAGCACTAAACAAGTACATACTTGTGTTAGTCCTTGCAAAAATATAGATATGTTGATAATGAAGGCCTACCTTAGGATTTACCAATGTGTCATTCATGCACAAATTAGTCACCTCAATTTGATTTTTAGGTCCCCGGCAACGGCGCCAAAAATGTTACCAGCGTTGCCGGACTTAACTAAATTATTTTTAATTGGAGTCGCCAAGTAAGATCTACAAGATTAGTCCTCAATAATATTTTCAAAATACAAATCCAAGACTTACCTCGAGTTTCTTACCAAGTGTCGTTTTTCCAAGGGTGTAAAGGACCTCAAATAAACCACTTCAATCTTTGAAATGTCCCCGACAACGGCACCAAAAATGTTACCGTTCAAACTAGCAGGCTAGGCTTGCAAGTGAAAGGCAATCACATAAGAAACTTGGACTGTTGTCACCTTTGTCCAATCTCCTAACTTCTTCGGGATCCAATGTTGTCCCAAGGGGAGAGCCATTTAATGTACCTGCCGAGTAGATGCCAAATTCCTTCCAAACACCTTAAAGCATAGATCAGTGCCTCTAATGGAGTCAAACACAGAGTAATAGAGAAAGTTAGGATGGTGCTTGTATAGTAGTTTTGGCAATTTTGCAGGTTTGTTTAGGGTTAAAAAAGATAGGTCGAGGATTTCATGCTCAAAATTTTAGGGCCATGAGAATTTGGGGTCGCGAGAATTTAGGGCCGCGGGAATTTAGGGCCAAAATTTTGGGGCCACGAAAATTTAAGGCCCAAATTTTAGGGCCATGAGAATTTAGGGCCAAAATTTTGGGGTCGCGAGAATTTAGTACCGCGAGAATTTAGGGCGGGATTTTAGGGTTGCAAGAATTTAGGTTTGAAATTTTGGGATTGCAAGAATTTAGGGCCGCGTGATCTTAGGGCCGAAATTTTAGGGAGGCCAAAAAATAAAGAAATTTATTTTTTTTTATTTTTCGGGTTTTTGTTATAAAATTGCAGACCTCATTCTAACCCTAATTCTACCATGAAAATGCAAGTTTAACCGAGCAATAATATTTACAAAAATTCAAACTAGGGTTTGATGTAGTGAAAATGGACAAACTTAGGGTTTTAATGGATGTTACCCCAAACCCTAGCCTTAGAGAAAGGTGACAAGCCTTCCTCTTGGAGGTAATTCTCCTTGCTACTAGGTTAGGGCTTCTTGAAACAATCTCTAGGGTTGGTTTCAAGAGTCTAAATTAGGGCAAAGTTGGAGCTCCAAGGCCAAACTTTGTAAAAACCTCCTCTTGGGAGCGTTTTTAGCTCTGTTGCACGGGAACGGTTCCCAACTATTGCGAAACTCGTTCTGGAGGTTCCCGCGTTCCAAGGAACTTGGGAACCGGAACGAAACGTTCCTAATTCAGCCGAAACACTTTCGGGAACGGGGGAACAATTCGGGAACTTTTGCTGGAAAATCGCAGAACGTGGGAACTTAAAACGCAGCGTTCCGGTTAATGGGGACTGCCACGCGTTTCTGAAAGGCATCGGAACTGTCTCCAGCGAGTGTGATTACTGATTTGTTGTGAGGCGGCAAGGTTCATTGTTCAGTGTATTGTTCATTGCCAGCGCGGGTGAGAGTCGGCCCGTCCGGACTGCGAGGGCAAGGGAGTGGCATCCTGTGCCAATGGCTGCAGTGAGGGCGACGACAGCAGTGGCTGCAGCGAGGGAGGGCGACCGTGGCTGCAGCGAGGGAGGGCAACGGTAGTGGCTGCAGCGAGGGCGACGACGGCAGTGGCTGCAGCGAGGGACGGCGACGATGGCTACAGTGAGGGAGGGCGACGGTAGTGGCTGCAGCGAGGGCAGCAAGGGCGACAGGAGGGGCTGGCCGAGGGCGACGGGAGGGCCTGGGTGTGCAACAAGGGTGACGGCGAGGGCAGCTTCAACTCGACCTCGGCCTCTGATTCGATAGTCCACAGGTAAAAAATTAATTTCATTTTTATTGTTTTTATTTTTTTTATTGTAATTTCATAGTATTAAATAATAAATTTAAATTTAAAAGTTTAAAACCATTGTAATTTGTTAGTAGGGCCGTAGGCTAATTTAAATTTATTTTTTATTTATTAGAAAATATTTGTTAGGTTTTTAAATTTTTTAAATTTTTTGTTTCATATTAATTTTTAATTTTTTTAATGTTGCGGTTGTATTATAATTATATTTTTATTTTTATTATTTTATAATTATTTAAATTTTCGTTATGAAACAATAATAATTTAAATGTTCGTTTTTGTTTCATAGTTTAGTATTTAATATTTACTATTTAGTTTTTAAAAATTAAATTTCAATGTTTCATATTTTTAATTAAAATTTTAACTTTAATATTCAAATTTATTATTTTATAGTTTATTGTTTAAGTTTTACTTTTAAGTTTTTAACACTTTATGATCACCTTATTTTGGGCCTTATCCTTTGGGTATTTTTGGATTTGTGTACTACTTCGGTGACTGGTCATTTTGCCAACTTTTGGACTATGTAGTACTTTGGGCATTTTGCCAAGTTGTTGACTATGTATTGCTTTGGGCATTTTGGTTTTCATTTTACCAATATAAATATCAATGTGATGTGGATGATTTAAATTTGTGTTTTTAACTTTTTAAAATTTTATTCATTGTTCAATCATTTTAAAATATATGTAAGAAATAAGAATTAGTTTTAGTAAGGATTCATTTAAAGTACAAAACATTATATATAAGATTTATATTTTTAATACTAGTTTTTTAAATATTTTTTAAATTTTTTAATATATTTTATTGCCGTTCCCAACCTGCCGTTTCCGGCAAATTTAGGGGAAACCTCTAGTCGTATCCGAAACTTGTTCCCCCGTTCCCAACGTTCCCACGTTCCGGAAACTCGTGCAACATAGGTTTTTAGTATGCAACGAGGATAGAATAGCAGGCAAAGCCTTATTCAAAGAGAATGTATCCCTAGGGCTACCATTCAATATCTACCTCAAATTTCGTGGCCAGAATCAGTCTCAGTCTTGGTTTTCGAGCCAGAAATCTTCACCTCGATTTCTGAGCCATCTCAACAGCAAAAAACAGCAGTACATACTGCTCATTAATTGTTGTACGATCTGGTTGTACTTGAGCATCAAAAAATCGTGCCACAGACTGGAAATGAATATTGCTGCAACCTCCTCAATTTTCAAGCCAACTGAACTATTGCATTAATTGTTGTACTTCTTCACCTTGGAATTTGTGCCTACAAACTTCTCTCTCAACTCCTCTCCTTTTCTCAAGTAGAGTTGCTCTCCGAGTCTCATGGATTGAGTTCCTCACCAAAACCTCTCTCTTTGGATGATTGAAAATGAAAGAGGGAATGCCTTTTTATTATTTTTCCTTTTCTTTTCATTTCACCTTCCTGGGGTAGCGGAAAGGACATCTAATCCAAGGGCCCACATTGGTTTAGATCAATGGATGAGAAAAGTCACTTTTCTCTCCATTTAAAATTTTCTCTCTCAATCACAACTTAAATAAATTTGAAAAATCACTTTAATCTCTAAAGTGAATTAATTGTTCATTTCAAGCAATTAATACAAGAGTCATGTCACTTTTCCCTCTTCGTGACTTGGACAAAATTACTAGGGGAACACTTCCCTAGGTACAAATTTCAACACATTTTACTCCTATAGCTTACTCATCCTTAGATAATTTATTAGGGTCTACCTCCCTTGGCTTTGTTTAGGAGTTGACATAAATAGAGAGGTTGAGTGTTGTGGTGATATTTGCACCCAACCTAAACTTGCCCCCAAGGCCGCACCGAGTGAGTTAAGATTTTTCTCACGTTTCCCAAGTGCGGATTAGGCGGAAATAGGCATCATTTTGACTCGAGACAAGACCAGGAGGTAGTGGGGCAGATTCTTGGATCACTGCTTTGAGGTCATGAACACAGCGCATTGGCCCTACTTCCTCACCATCATCACCTATTCTCTAGCTCACTTGAACTTGACATATTAGAATTGTTTAAGATCAGCATCTAGAAAAATCCTATGAGGTAGCGACAAAATCATTTCTTAGCCCAGAAAATGAAGGAATCAATTTAGATCCAACCCAAGCTCACTAAAGATTAAGATCCTTCTAGTCTAGGGTATTGCGAAGGAAGGTAAAACCCACTTGCAAAAGATCTGAAGAGAAGAATGAAGGTAGCCTGCACAATCTTAGATTCACTTTCTTAACCCACCTAAGACATTCCTCATCAATTTTTGCTTGAGCTACCTCTTCGACCTCGATGAATTGGGGGGCTTCTTCTTTCCTTTAACAACAGGGACCCAAGAATTCAAAGTTTGTTGCTGAATGTTTGCTTCTTGCTTGAAAAGTACTTGCTGGTTCCTCATCTCTTCTTGCATGTGTTGAGATACAAAAATTCGGACTGCAGAGAGGTGGTGTTGTCAAGAGGGAGTTGAAGAGATGGGTTTCTTGGTTTTTCATTTATACAACCAGTGGTTTCAAGCTGTGATTCTCAAATTTCAATTCAACTATCCTTTCAGTGATGTCTCCAACTGGAGATTGCAGCTTGTTCTCAAACTCTACCCTCTCTAACCATGTTAGAAATTAGAACTGCTTTAACCTGGGCAGCCTAAATGGAGACATATGTTAAGGAGGGAGGATTATTTTTGAGGAAGTGTCCATGGAACTCTAAAGCCTGAGGAGATTACTGTCTCTTCTGTGTGGAAATCTGAGTTTAGCCTCTGCTAGAAAAACATCTTCAGAAATTGGAGAGCCGCCATTAAAGGAAGACCACCACCCAAGCATCCACCTGTTTCCTGCTGTAATTCCATAGGGGAAGGAGGGATAGGGATACGATCGGGGAGAAGCAGGGGGTTCAGGATATGGCAGTCAGAGCAAGAAAGACTGTATTACCAAGTACCTTGTGTCTTCTCCATCTTGATTTATTAAAACATAATTCCAATCTTGAACTCTTGAAATTTCAATTTTCCCACTAAGTTCGTAAACTTACGGCATATTTGGATACTAAATTTGTAATTCCTAAGAGCCTGAGGAGCACCATTTACTAATAATTCAATGGTTCCATAGCTTAAGACTCTTGTTTACGAATAATCTGTCATAGGGTAATTTGACAAACAGCAAAAGTGAAGGCAAAGAAGCAAGTTTTGAACAACTCCCCACTTTCATAAAAAGATTGTTCCACCTAAATTCGAGGACTCCATAAAATTGAAAGTCAAGCTTTGAAACAGAACATGCTAATTTGTCTCAAATATGGCACTGACAGCCTTTTGCAACCAATATATCCCAACTACTTCAAATTATCAAGGCAAAGATTGCATGTATAAACTTTATGCCAGTACCAAAGTTAATTTGTCAAAAGCTATAATGATGTCTGAGACAAAGTCACTTATGAGTTCCAAAATCATATCCTCTGGAATTTATTATTATTTGTATGTATTCCTCTGCTGTCAAATAAATCTGCACTCCCTAGCCTCTGCAATGAGGAACAGCATGAGATTTCTGACACAATATTCATCTGATAGACTTAATCCCACCATAGCATGTATCAGTATATTTTGTTGCATCACATTTGTTCCTGAATATCAATGTAAACAACAAAATGCACAGGCAGGAAGCAGTTTACCTTGACCAGAACTGGAAGCAAGACTTATCTTTGTGCACTTGCATGCGATCGCCATCAAACTTACACTCAGCAGTAATTTCTTTCCCTTTCATCTAAAACATGGGACAAAATAATCAGAACGATTGAAATACCTACCCAAAATACAGTGGAACAAAGTTAAAACAGAGAAAAAGTATACATTATAACCAGAGTTTGTATTTGGGCAATAGAAAACAAACATTCTTTATATAAATGATGAATACAAAGGCCCTATTTTCAAGAAGAAGGAAGAAATATCCATAGAAAGATTATCATCGGGAGTGACTACAAAAGGCATATTACTCTTTGACACCAATTTTCAGTTTATGTCTTTCCACAAAATTGGCAAAAGACTAATTATCTCCGTAGAAGGAGGTGGGATGCTATCCCAGTGGGTTAGCTCGAGTGGTTGAGTGCTGTGAATTGCAAGTAGGAGATCACGGTGTCAAGTCCCCGGGCTGGCTGCCTCTGTGAATATTGTGGGCCTCACTTGATGTCGCCACCGAGTTAGGTTTCCAAAACTGCAACCGAACGGTTTACCCCAGGTACCATCCTTGAAATGAGGAGAAGTGCCTGGAGAGTTTCCAGTGATATGTATCCCATCGAAGAAATAATTTTAAAAAAAGGAGGTGGGATGCTGTTTCCAGCAGAAGACTTCAATTAGCATCTTCACATGACAACTTGTAAAATGTGATACCATTGTGAATGTGGATCACAGGTGAGGATCAGAAGATAATGTTGCTAGTCCACATAAACATTACCAGCTACCCCTTGAAATTCCCTATACAGAAAGATAAGCTTGAATTTCAGAATAAATTTACATCCACATAATCTGCTTAGTTAAGGACTAGTTTCAAGGTTGGATAGGATTGTCCAGTTTTGCAGTTTCATAGACTATTTAGTTTTCTGCATGTTAGTAAATCCTATATCAGCATCCCCCTCCTTGAACTAGCAATCACAACCATAGATGTAAGAACACATTCTGTGTTTATTTGATAGCTTCTATGCCTTGGGATATGGTGTCTATATTTGGTCCTAAAAGGCATGCCTGCTAAGTTTTTGGGCAAATCACAGCTTACTGCTAAGTTGCTAACTGTTTTCACCCAAAGAAAATATATTTTGCCCTTCCAATTTATGTTTCATCGTTCTAACTGACTAGACAGTTCAACAACTAGTAAACACTATGCATGCACAGCAGAATCGATGAAAATTATTCGGTAACTCTACATGTAATAACAGTATTCACATATACAATCATACAAGCCGTAAAGAAAAAAGAGGTAACAGTGGAATGATACAATAAAAAATAGCTACAATATTGGCTAAATTAAGCTATAAAAGTTTATATCTTACAGATTCCCAAGTAGTATCAATAGAATTCATTCGCTTGGAGTGCTGACACTTGACCGGCTTGCCTACCACAAGATCCTGATGAAGCTTTGACAAGATGCTATATTAACTCAAGCACAAAATATAATAAATTTGCAATTAATATGATAAGGAACAGCATATCTTGTTTAAAAGAAAAGCAAAACCTTTGGGTGAAGTGAGAGAAGGCAAAAATAATGAAGACAGTTACCATCCACCAGAAACTAAAAACACTGAATGAAAGACATATTTATTGATTTTGATGGTCAAAAGAAGCAGTAATTGGTGTCATTCATATCAAAGATCAACGGAAGAACCAAAACAAACCTGCCGCAGATATTGAACAGAACGACTGTGTAGATGTAAGCAGACATTCTTTAAATCTACACACGAGGCCATCATGTCTCGAGCATCAGGGTGAATCTCATCAAGAATAGAATTTTCTCCCAACCCAATCCTGAGATCTGCAAATATGGATTTTCAATAAGAGGCGGGTTGGAAAAGAAGAAGATATACAAACTAAAGAACATGACTTAATGAAATAAACATCATCTCTGTCTCCTGATTCCTGAAGAGTGTCTCTTTTAAATGTCGTTAACTGTTACATAGGTCAGGTCTGTTCTGGAGAGACTGAAGATGGAGGAATGGGTAGCCCTTCTACATCCATGTGACTAAGGATCTTTATGGTATGCTTAGACACACCATTGACATTGCCCCTCACTTGGACAAATAATGGAGGGTGAAATATCCTATGACCTGCTGGTTGAGGAGGTGTCAGTCCATCTGGAAATAACATTCTTCTTTTAAGCACAAAGTTTTGGGGTGCCTTCTACTACAAGAGTTGGTTGTCAAGAGATTGGAGGTGGCTTCTACTCCAAAAAGGGTTGGTTGTCACGAGATTGGGGGTGGCTTTTGCTTGTGCTTTGTGTGAAAAGGATGAAATGGATGTGCAAATTTTTAGATGTCAAGCTGCAAAAGTATTTTGGCTGTGGTTTCAGGCTGATTTTCAATTCTTCTTCCCTACCCAACTTTTGTGGAAAGCTCCTCTTCTGGGTGAAACTTGGATGGTTCAGGACGGCTGCAAATCCCTACAGTATATAATACAGTTTATAGTTATTGCCTTTCAGTGGAAACATCAATGTAAAGTTACTTTTTAGAATCCCTCTTCTTTTAGCCTAGGAGATTTTAGAAGCTTTAAGCAAGAGTTGGCTCTTCTTATGAGAGTCAGACTCAGTCCTTCTCATTGTGACATTAAGTCCCTTTCTCTAGGTGTGCAAGCTCAAACGCTTGCTTTTTTGCCATTTTTGGGGCAGAATTTTCCCAAGACTCCTATTGTTCGAATGATTCTTTTTTTTCGTGATGCAGTGTGTTACAGCTTGTTTTCACACCAAAGTGGCAAAGTCTTAATCCACCAATGCTACAAGTGCAACTTTGGAAATAAATGAAACTGTCACCTGAACACAAATCTTCCCATGTTTTAGGCCTGCTCTCAAGGCCATGTGAGGCTTACCTAAAGGTTCTTGGATCTAAAGTTTGGGAGAGCAAAAGGGAAAGATCTTAGGATCTTGAACTTGTCTTGAGATAGATGTGTATTTGCATTAAGTTAAAACCCATCCAAATGCTTGATCAATAAAAGTGTGCAATTGAATAAGTAAATGAAACAAGACACCTTTCAGAAATAAAAATTGCTTGTGTAAAGAAAGAACATCCATGGGTGTTAAAAGAAAAAAAAAACTGATCAGTAAACTGCAGTGGATATTCCACTAGAACAGTTCGTCACAACGGATCTTACAACTTAGTTCTTATTTTATCAGCTTATTTTTTTTAATGCCAAATAATTGGAACTGAAACAAGAATAACTAGAGCAAATAAGTACACAATCCACACAATAACACAAGATATACCCTGGGAAACCAACTATGGGAAAAAAACCAGCTACAAATGAGGACTATGCCTTGCCCTTTATGTCAAATTGCAAATACAAAGGAAATGGTACTCTCTATGGAGTTACCTATGACTCTGTGGCCAGAATGGCTACTACAAGATCTCTTATCTCCTTTGTTCTGCTCTAACATCCACTCCTGTGTTGTTGTTCAACTATGGAACAAGTTACAATACAATACATCAAAAGAATGGAATCCTTCTTCTCCTGATGGGTCGGTATTTAACATGGCCCGATAGCCAACTAGGGTTAATTTTAGAGTTTTTGCATGCCCCAACTCCCGATTAGGGTAAGATTTTTGGACCTTCTAGAATGTTCTCGAAAGTCCACACGTGACTAGCTCAACATGTGCGAGAAATGAGAGCTGGCATGGAATCCACTCGATACCACAGTGGTCGACTGGATAGGTCAACTTGCGGGAGGCATAACTTTTTCATACGAACTCTGTTTGAGGCGATTTTTGGACTGTTGGAAAGGTCTCGATGTGTAGAATATGGCATCTTGGTCCACAATAAGGTTTGAGCAAAAGAAAGTGTCATTTAAGCCCTCAAAATGGCCTCAGAAGTTTTCAAACGATTTTTTACCCCAAATCTGAAAAGTGAGACCTGCCCCTAAAATGGGCCCTACAAACCAATTCATCCAATCTTCCGACCCTGAAAGCTCCAAATAGGTGACAAATTATATATTGATCCATTTTGGATCACACCTCCCCATTTTGGGAGGCTTTTGGTCCCCAAAAGCTTTTACTAAATGAGGTGAGAAAAAGTTTCCTCTACCTTCTCCTTGGAGTACCATTTAGCCTTGCCTGGAATTTGTCCTTTCAACCCCACCTGCCAGAGTTCATACTCTCCCCACCTAGTAGGTCTGGACTTCTTCTGCAAAACTGTGTCTTCTGCCTTTGATGTTAAGTACTCTATAGAAGGTATGACCTACTCAGGTTCTTAATCCAACATGAAAGGTTCATAGAGTTTTAGATTTTCCACATTCACTATAGAGTAAATGTGCATGTATGAGGGTAGATTGAGTCTATAAGCATTATCTCCCACCTTCTCCAATACCTCAAAAGGGCCTGTTATCACATTTATAGTAGCCAGGGTTACCATATCTTCAGATTAGATTCCAGTATTTTTCTTAGCCAGTCCTTTACATTGAGATGGTTGAGAACAACAATTAATGAGCATTTATTCCATGATCACTCATACTTTCATACAGCCCCAGAGCAGACAGTACAACCTTATGCCATGACTGAGCCTCATGACCTCAGATTTGATGACCGATGTAGCCATTTTATTCCATAGCAGTATGATAGTGCCCAGATATGTACAACAACAGTGTTCCAGTGACAGTGGATGGTTCAGATGGTATGTACAGGTATATGACCCAGCAGATATATGGATGTGCCTTGGATAGCCTTATTTTGCTCTTTTGCTTATCTTGTTAGCTTGACTAGGTATCTAGCGGTCATGATCTAGCGATTATATCTATCTATCTATCTATCTATCTATCTATCTATCTATCTATCTATATATATATATATATATATATATATATATATATATATATATACTGCTCTCTACATCCTCTCTCTCCCCCGCTGGAAAAGACAGTGCTTGACTAGTGGAATGATCACAAGGTATGTTTGTACAAAGCTTATCCTGCTGTTTTCGTTTTCACAATCTGGGAAGCGCGAAACAAGTTGATTTTCCACAACACAATCATTCCTCCAGACATCTTAGTTTTGATTCTGTTGCAAAAAACCAAAGAGCATAAGACATTACCTTCAGCGAAATCTACTAGAATCATATCCCACCCAGTTATCAACGGAATGCATCCCTGGGCTTATTTTGATGGTGCAAGTGAGGGATCCCCTCCACTAGGAGGAGCTGGAGGTGTCATCCACTTTTCGAAAAACAAGAAATGATACGTCAAGTTTTCTCCAGGTCATGCCTCAAATAGCAAAGCTGAACATGCAGCATTATGGGCAATCCTGTTAGTTGCCTCGAAAAATCATGTAAAACACTTGCAGCATCTCCTGCTCTCCATCAAAGAACTGCTGTCCAATTTTGAGCAAGTTCAATTCCTACACATTTACAGAGAACTAAACTCTGAAGCTGATAAGCTGTCAAACCTTGCTCTAGCTCTTCCTCCTGGTCTAATAGATGTGGAAGGCCACTCTAACAATCACGTGGACCTCCATTATGTGATGAAAGTTTAGCACAATATGTAAAGCATTTTTGTATAAGTTGTAAAGCTTTTTGAAGCCCATAGTGGAAATCAGACCTCCGATGATATGTAAGACAGTAATGTAACTCTCAATTTTTATGATATATAATGAAGTCCCTCAAGGACCATCCACGATCACTCTTTATTTAGAGTGATGGATATTTTCCTTTTGGAATATATATATATATATATTTTTGGTTATTGGTTGATTGTATGGAATTGAATTTATCTGATTACTTGGATTAAAGAATTTTTCGTGTATATTAGTTGGTCTCACCCTCTCTAGTAGTATGGACTTGGTCATTCCCACCATTGTATGGCTTGCTAGTTATGGCATCACCTGTCACCTTTCCCCATCCATCCATTCTCTTCCATACTTGGTTTTTACCCTGACTTACACTTCAGCTAGTGACACTGAGGACTTCCCCACTTATGCCTCTATGTTGGATAGATTCCCTATTATTTTGTGTCTCGACTCTGAGTTGTGCAACAGAACTTACCGAAGCCTTGATCCTTCTGGGCCAGGAGAACCCGCTGGTGTTGGTTCATGAGCTTAGGTGAGTTGGATTTGAAGCCTTGACCTCTCTGGTCGGTTGCCCCCAATGTTTGGTCTGATTGTGGATAGCCCCCCCAATTGCCTGAGTTGTGTCGACTAAAACTTGAAACAAACTGTACTACCATCATTACATGCATGTATTTATATGTTTATCTTTTATGCAAACCCATGATTATGAAATAAAACTGTCTTGAAACACAATGAAAGAGGGCTATGAAATTAAATGAAACACTCCCTGGATAAAAGCTACAATTAGTTGTGCTTATAAGCACATGCAAAATCCAAAGGGAACATAAGGCCTAAGAAAGCAGTGGATAAACATATGCTAAACCTAAAGACTGTTGACCATGGAAAAGTGTAAGGATTGATTCCTCACGGAGCCTACGAGTTGGGATGTGAGATGGAGTAAGGGACAGCTAATTCTAAGTGTCCTCTACAACCTCAAGTTACGGTTAGTTGTGCACCCAGTCACGGCGGTTCTAGAAAAGATCCTCACGGAGTTGGTTCCAACTTGGATGTGGGTTGTAGACATTTGTTAAAGTGAACAGGCACTCCTCAAATCAACTTATTCCATTTGTGAGACACCGCCATTCCTTGTGTGTTTTCTGTCCAACATATGCTTAGGTGTGTTCCCCTTTTCCTTTATCCAAAGTGTCACAGTGTTGAAGTTTGTTAAGTCATTCCCTTGTCCTAGCCTTGCTTTATCCACCTTCACCCATTCCTAGCAAAATGGTCAAGTCCACAAATTGAGTATACACTTGAGGGTCTTTTTCCTAGTATTTGTTTATCTTAATCCAGACTTATATTTGATGTATTATCGGTTATTCGTCAGTGAAATGCTACTTTGTACTTTAGTCTTGCTATTGAAATAATTAGAAGAGCATATCTTATCCATTTGCACTTGCAACATCAATCATATTGAGTCTGGGTCATTATTTTGATCAGTTTTGACTTGGTCAACCCCGTTTGACCAAGTCAACCGCAGGATCTGAGATGAGTTGGACCTATGATGTTCAATATTGATTATTTGTGGTCCTATGATGCCCACTTGATGGTTCCATGCAGCAGACACAGGTTTTATATGATGGTTTGATGGATTTTTATTATTATTATTATTATTATATACAGACCATTATTTTTTATTTGTCTGAGCATGGTTAAGGTTACAGATGATTATCCAGGTGGTCATATGGTGTATGAGTACTCATCTCTACTATATTTGGGCCTTCTGAGTCCATTGGTACACTCAAATATCAGTTTCAGGCACTTTCAGATGAGGTTATGATCAGATTATCACTTTACTACATATTTGCCATATAAAATGGCCTGTCAACACAGTTTCAAATAATTTTGGTTCACATAGGGCACTACAAAGGGAGTATGGGGTCCAACCACTTGTTATTACCATATTACCATGCTCCCAAACATTTTGTTGCAGTCAAATTTGTGCCCGAGGTACCAGGCAGTGAGATACAGGCATTTTATTCTTTTACAGGTGATTTTCTAAGGATAAAAAATGTTGAAAATTGTTACTGAGGAAATCAATTTGGGAAAATGAGGCAAAGAAATGGCATGAGGTTTGTTCGTAGGATTTTTGTGATGCATCCCACAACTTCCGGCACAGCTTTCAGCTTTCAGTGGGGTCCACACACACTCTGGGCTATTATTTTGGATTTTATTATGTCATTGAGGGGGCACGATTTGGCCATGTGGTTACAGTATGTTATTATTGTTGAGCTATTATATATTATTGTGCCATGGGTACATGTTAGAGAAGGATAGTTACACCTCCTAGCCCCACCATGAGCTTATGTTATGATTTCTAGTCACTTTTATGCAGTGCATCCCCCCTAAGGCATCTTAGTGAGTGTGCCCCCTCTATTTTTGAGTTGATCCATGTATATTGTATTTGGGCTCATCGTAGCCATTGATTATCATGATGTATCTTTTGATCTCAACCACTCGTTAAAAAGGTGGTTAGGGTTTTGGTCTCTATCATTCTTATTTAAAGGAGAGACCCCCTTCATTATAAAGGGACTTTTGGCTCTAGATCTTTGACAATAAAGAATTATTTTTGGAAAAAACTTGTGCCTTTGTTATAGATTGTTCTTGTGCTTGATTGTAGCTCTGATATCCTGTCACATCCTTGTTGTTTGATGAGATATCCATGCTAGACGTTTTGGCTTAGTGTGTGCTCTACAGGAGGGCGACTTCTCTGAAGGATTTCGTGGGGTTTCTCCGGATCTCTTCACTGGATGAGTAAAATAATATGGGAGTAGTTTTTATTGTATCTTTGATCAATATTTATGTTATTTTATTCTTCTTGCACCATTTACTTTCTCTTTCCATAAATCAATTCTCATTGAGATTGTCATTTGCAGGAAGGGGGGCGCAGAAGCTGTTGGAGGAAAATCGATTTCATCTTGGGGATTGTCAAATCAACTTGGAATTGCTTCGAGGGGGTCAGAACATCATTGCACTTGGCATCTGCAAGTCACGAGAGGTAAGTACCATTGTTTTTCTTGAGTTATTTATCTGTTCCACTAGTCTACTGTTACTTCTTTTACAAACCCTAAGCTGCTAAAATTCATAAAAGTTCTCTAGCTCAAACAACTTCAAATCGTGGCGAACAGTGTCTGGATTTTTACTTTTAGGCCAAACCTAAAGTGGGTTTACTAGGGCGTCGCCCTTAGTGGACTCCTTGCCCAAATCCCGAGGCACTAATCTCTCTCTCTCTCTTGCGCCCTCTCTGAGTTTGTCCCTTTTTTCAGTTGTTTGATGCTCGATCTTTGCTTGTAAACTTTGATACTATCAAATATTCTACCAAGCAGTGCTAGAAAGCCCTAATCTATTCAGATCTACTTCCTTGGACCATTTTGCCTGTTTTAAGGTTCACGTTTCCCAAGGCAATTGGATTTGATCATTTTCCCTAGCACTTAAATCTTGGATTCACTCTTAATTTCTAAGTCATTGTGCCTAAACACTCAAAGTCTAATATTATCTTTCCTAAGCCTCCACAATGACCTTGTTTCCTCAAATCTAGGATTCTTCACCCCTCACCTTACGTACCCTATCTATATAGCTTGATCTGGTGATTGGGTTAGATCTCTCCTATCGAGAGTAGAACAAGGTCTCCCCCTTTACTATATGTGGCTTGGACGGTATAAAGTGAAGAGTGCCTCGATTGGCGTGACAACCAATCCATCTTGGGGATCGAGGCCCTCTTGTGTCACCTCTTTAGTTGCACATCCCTTATGTCATCCTGTATAGGATCATCTTTTGGGGCAACTACGAGTTGTGTGATAATAGGGCCATACCTCGGAGTCTTGATCTTCTTACCAAGAACCTATAGTCTTTCCTTGTTCAAGTGTAACCATACTCTGTCTCCCACCTTGAATGTTTTCTCAACCCTATGTTGGTCATGTCTTGCCTTGCACTTTTCCTACGACTTCTTCAAGGCCTCCTGTACTTGTAAATATATCTGCCTAATCTTATCAATGAATTTTTAAGGTCTTACTACTTCACCTGTGGTGTCTTCCCTCACTCCCCCTTGTTGTCCATAAACAACATCTAGAGGTGAAGGTGGGAAGTATCCAAAACAAGTTTCAAAAGGGGACTTCTCGATGGAAGTGTGGACTGCTCTATTATAAGAGTGTTGGATGTAGATCACATTTTCATCCCAAGTCTTCGGATGCTTTTGATTGTAACCCATCAAAAGTTGTACCAAAGTCCTGTTGACTACTTCTGTCTATCCATCTGTCTGTGGATGGAATGTTGTAGATCTCTTCAACTTAGTGTCCATCTTTTCTCAAAGTGTAGTCCAAAATGTACTGAGAAATCCGGTATCCCTGTCTGATATGATGCTCCTTGGTATCCCAAAGTGCACCCAAACCTATTCAAAGAACATGTTTGTAGCTTCTTGTCCTTTGATGGTCTTTTTGCAAGGCATAAGAATGCACATCTTGCTGAATTTGTCAACTACCACAAATAAATAGTCATGTCCCTTCCTAGTGGTTAGAAGACTGCCCACAAAATCCATGGATATGCTTTCAGCAGGCCGTACTGGGAGAGTTCGGCACAAATTTTCAAGAAGAAATTGGTTGAGATAAGTACTGCTGTAAAATTTTGTAATTTGTCCCTGAAATAAAATTTCTCTCCTATCAAGTTTTCCCTTCGGGGTTTTTCCTGAGCCTATTTGGCTAAAATTCTGAGTTTGATCTTTTATGTGTTTGGCTGTTATAAATTTTCTGAGTGTGAAAAAGTGAAAAGAAATTCCATGTGTTTCAAGAAAAGTTAATTTGTTTATGCATTGAAGTTAACATGCAGTCATGGGGTTTGGGCATTAAACTCTATGTGAAAAATAAAACTTGAAACCAGGTTGGGGTTCCAAAATTTTCACTCCCTAATAATCAGCAGCTGACAGGTGTTCTACTTTTGATTAAAAGCACCTCTAGAACTCAAACACTTCCTAAGAACTAGTACACAGCTACTCTTCTGTCCAGATTATATTTGCCTTTGACAAGCTTGTAGCACCACTATGACTGAACTACCCAATTAAACATAGCCAAGTGACTGATATTATTTATTATGTGAAATTCATTCACATTGATCAATTCAGTGTGGAGTAAGATTCATACCCTTTAGAATAATGCGCAGAACCCACTTCATCTCCCCAGCAGTAGTCTTCGAAACAAGCTCCCTTAAAACAGAACCCTTTGCTTCCCTGTAACATCCAATGATGACAACAGACTGCAACATTAAAAAATTCACCACTTAATACTTTTTCAGCCGATTAAAACTCGAACTTATATATCCTTAACTGCATGATCAAGATTAATAAGTCAATGAACTAACAACCACAAAGCCAAAGACAAAATCACAGAAAGGTAATATTTTCACCTATTAACACGTACCTGGTATTGGAGATGGCAAGGCAGTCTAAGAGAGAATTCAATGCAGGAATAGAAAGATCCAGGCATGGTGTATGTTGTCTTTTTGCCATAACCTATATTCATGTAGTCGAGGTGTTGTGTATTTACATTTCAATCAATTATAATATTGTAACGAAAGTTCAGTTTGTTTATTTATCGTTATGAATCTGAACTTAACATGGATCAAACAACTTATATTGAATTTTTAAGCCCTAAAAGGTGAGATATAAAAATTGGCTTTGTGCAACAATATGAAATCAACATAGGAGATAGAAGAGAACCTGCGAGGCAATAATGGAAAAATCACCAACAGCAGAATTCGTAGCTCTTTTCCAATCCAAAAGCAGATGTCCATCTACAGACTTGGGTGCTATGCCAAGGGCAACAACCAAGCAGGATGCCAATGCTGTTTCTTTCATATTGTAGTTCTGGCGCTCTAGATCACGCTGCAATCAAACTTTTTTAATGTTAAATGAGAGTGCAGAGTTGTCATAACTATCTCAGAAACTCAGCATGATGATGGTTATCGACATAACCTACATGGTTGCACTTGAAGTAAGGCCTAAATAACCTCATCTAAAATGAAATGGAAACATATTGAGACAACAAAAATGACTGCTCAGGTACAAGTTACAACATGTATTAGATGATTGTACACAGCTAACTTAACAAGCAATATAAAGTTGAAGCAACATATTAAAGATCTCGACAAGTCCAACAAGAATGCACCATAGAACAACTGAATAATAGCAAGTGAAAAGGTAGATTAGACTTTCCATATTCTTTTATGAAAAGGAAAAATTCGATCTCTTTATATGCAAGAAGACAGGGAAATTTTAACGGATTATAAGACTTTGTAAATAAGGCCAACAATCCAATACTGAATTTTGTTACTTCTATATGCAATGATTGCCTTGTGACAAAAATAAGGCATGACATATTTCTTATGTCCAGTAGCTGAAGAAGGCGGTAGTACAGCCATTGAAAGTGTGCAGGGGGAAGCAATGAACAATATAGCAGTTAAATATTGCCTTGTGACAAAAATAAGGCATGTCATGTTTCTTATGTCCAGTAGCTAAAGAAGGCGGTAGTACAGCCATTGAAAGTGTGCAAGGGGGGAAGCAATGAACAATATAGCAGTTAAATAATGGATGGTGCATGCCATATTTCTTGAGGAAGGTATAAATGAAATATTTTTCTCTGTATTTATGTTCCCCATATAGCATCTGATCAAATATGTTTTGGGCCTAGAGACACAAACAGAATGAGTTCAGACTGGTTAATAGAATTAAAGCATTAAACAATTTGAGCATCATCATTAAAATACTTGCCAATGCTCAAAATTATTAAGTATAGTTGGTCTTATTGCCACAAAAACGAACAGCCTAAGGTGCAAGGTCTTTACTGAGGAGTAGCTATATGCAACTATAGAAGTGTTGCCACTGTCACCTAGACAACTCTCTACTCTTTAGTCATTTGGATAAAATCAAATCACATGGAAGGATTCCCTAAGACAACTAAGCACTTAATAATCAAAAGATGATGTGGATTACTTAAATTGCCAAAAATTTAACCATGAATGCATTGAGAGAGTGAATGTTAGTGTAGGAAGTTAGATTAAGTGCTAGAGCAAAAGCAAAACATGTAAATTCCTGAATTGATCTACAAGATTCTACTCACAATTGATTAAGTGTGGCATCCCTGATTAAAATATACTAGATTCTAGTATTATTGTTATATCATAGATTAGATCTACTTTACGTGCTTTATTTCCTCCACTATGTACATAAATCAAGCTCTTTCATGAGCATCTGCAACATAAACTTCCAAGGGGTAAAAATAAAGCCCCCATGTAATCAGTCGCACTCCCTAAGACCTGACAAGTCAGTGTTAACCACACCTACAAACATGTGATCACAACTTGAAACAAAAACAATTCAGCCAATAACCACAGAATCAAGGCGGCAATAGAAGGAACACAGCTCCATTATAGTAGTTCATAGTGTAGAGCTGTGAGAGGAAAAAGAACATTGTGTGCATTATTCGGATCCTGCAGGCAGGTCTGGGTTACTGTTTATCTCGTCCTGCACCAGGGGGGGTGCCTACTGGCCGGGTGTAGGCAATGGAACAAAGTTTAGTTCCGTTAGCATTCCAGCCGGCGTTGGTTGGGCAGCACTCATAGTAAAAGGAAGCACCGAAAATTTCCAGTAAAAATCTCCAGGAAAAACAATGAGGAGCAACAAATTCCTTAGCAAATTTCCAATTTAATTGTATAATTTAGAACTATCACTGCCTGTTTAATTGAGACATAATTTATATTTTCAGACTAAATTTGACTAAGGGCCACTATATCTCTCTTGCGGGTAGATTGCAATCGATATTGATTAATTCTAACGATGTTAAATGATCTGCCCATCTATCTTTAGAGAAGTTCCGAATCGATCAAGTGGGCATTTGGAGGTGAAATAAGACCTAACTGGTGTTCCTCTTTAACCATAGTTGCAGCATCCGTTTTGTGGCCACGAAGAGTGAATGCAATTAATATTACATCCAGAAATTTCTAAACTTAGTTCCCTTGGATTTATTCCGGAATTCCATATATTTAATAGCGAGCTATGCATGGATTATGTTGCAGAGGCATAGGGTAGAAATACGTGTATAGAGTTATATTGTTTCCTCTATACCTGTGGAATTAATAGTCGCACCACTCCATACAAGTCACCAGCGGCACGGGCTGCATCGAGCAATCTTTGAAGAGCATTTCTCTTCTTTGAACTGGACCTGGGAAAATCTTCAATTCTTTCCACCATTTTACTGAAGAAGGCCACACTCAGACTCGAGGGAGGCTTGGGCTTCTTTCCACTTTCCATCTCCATTGCCTTGTTCGTCCCTCCTCCGCCTTTCTTTCCGTTATGTGGTCTGCTCCTCCTGGGGTAACAGCCGCCCGCTCTTTATAGTCTTTTAGCGCCAAAAAAAGCAAAAAAACAAATGAATTTAAAAATTACTGATGGGCCTGGCTCGGATTCAATAAAATCATGGACGAATAAGTAATTATTCAATTTCTTATTATACCACACGACACGAAGTGTACAAGGCACGGCAACAAAGTGCACGTCTATAGGGTCCTCTATTAATTTAAGAGAGGACCCTATTAGTTTTGGGTGAAAGAAAAGGTCCTCTATTAGTTTCAATTGACCAAGGCTATTCAAAAATTCATAATTTCATGTGATTTTGTTATCCAAAAAATTAGTCATCTCAACTTCACTTTTTATTTTTCTATTTTTTTCCTTGTAATCACTCAGGCAAGCCCACCCAAAAGGACCACATCCTGCCAACTCTATGTGTAAGAACCTAATCTCGATGGCCCCAACGAATCGAACCCACGACCTCATGACAGAAGGCCAATGGCTTGGCAGCAGGGGGCTTCGACCAATTGAACTACCTGTCGGGGCTAGACTTCACCTTTTATTCTAGGAGTGGTAACACAATTCTAAGTGCTCACACTTCACATTGAATTGAATCTACCCAGCTACCAGCTATTAACCTTAGCCTCTGACTTTGCCAACTACCTCTACTTTCAATTCCTAGTTTTTCAATTATCCTTACTTTAATTCCTTATATAGTTGTTTCGTGTTTGTTGCTCCTCCACCAAGGTTGCACATGATGTAGTGTATAGAGAGATAATCAATGCTCATGTGATACTTTTCTTTAAAAAAATCTTAATAGTGTCAACGAACCCAGTGCCATATTGAGCATTCGAAAACCACTCCAAACCCATGATCATATTGATCCTTTGAAAACAACTCCAATTCAATTTTTCTCTACCTGCATATTATTATAATATTAACATGTTGAAGTCAATCGAAGTCAACCAAGAAGAAATTACAACATAGCCAATCATTTGGTCAAGTGCATTTATACTCCCAACTTACTCCTTTTCTCCCATTGAATGGAGTGTTGTCTATAATAAATACAATCGCTTGCTCCTTACGTTCACATGGCCTCGTTAATTTGCTCATCAACGGCCGCAGTAGATGCAATCAAGGAATCCACTCCTTGCAACAAGATAATCATCAAATTGATCTTTTATTTTATTTTTGTCCATATGCAAGGAACTCATAGTCAATATGCATCATATTCTCCTAACTCTCTGACATGTTTTTTCTCTTTTCGAAAGCAAGGAAAATGACTTCCAACACGATCAGGAAGGCCTACAGTAGCTCAGCTCAACTCATCCATGATGTTGTTTCTCCAATTAGCAACATCAGGAAGACATTCTCCCAGATTGGTCATGCTGATTTGACCAAGGGGGAATGATACATTCACCCACGAGGCCATGCTGATTTGGCTAGTGGTGAATGGCTCAGGTGCAGTCCTTCTCCTATTAGTCATGTCGATTTGACTATGAGTGAAAAGGCTCGAGATGCTCTCACATTGCCTGCTCCAGGAAGTAGTGATCTATTTTATATAGAGCAGGTTTGACTTGTTTACAAGTCTAGTCTAATGTTGAAGATGTAGGCTCAAGAGAGCTCTTGTGGTGACGGGCTTCTCAATGGGTTTACTCAACATTAGATCTCTATATTAATAGATGTGCACGTAAGGAGATGATCAATCAACAAGGCTCATGGGAAACTTTTATGGTAAAGAAGAAATGCTAAGAAGACAAGTCAAGCCCATTGAACCATTGAAGAAGCCCTGGAAAGCATTATAGAAGCCCCAGGAAATATTGAAGACAAAATTACAAGTCAGGCCTAGAAGAAAAGTACAAGTCGGCCCTAAAAGTGAAAGGAAGGCAACTTGAAGTGTATAAATGAGTGGCTAAACATTTCATTTTTATCATCACATCTTATCATCTCTTCTCAACTCTTCTAGTGCGCAACTTCAAGGAGGCCTAGCGAAGGTACAAGGAGCATCTTTTTTAAGGTTCTTATAATCTCTAATAGTTAACTATCTTGATCTAGGGTTTCTTCATGAAGGGTGCACTCTTTATGGCTAAGATTTCTTCATAGTGGTGATGTACTTGTAACATTGGATTGATTTCTTCTAAGAAAAGTTGGCTGGGTTTTCTCCCAAGTTTGGGTTTCCTAGGATAAAAAAATTGTGTCTATTGTGCATGGCTATCCTTCTATGGTCTTATTGTTTCCGCTGCATTTTCAGTTGAAATTTTCAATGTGTAATTGTTATACGATAACAGTGCCATCAAATTTTGTTTTGAAATCATAAGGAAATAATGCATGATCCATTGCATCTATCGATAGGTGAATCAACCTTGTAACTTTTTGTTTGTGTTTGTAAGGCTTTATGTTCTTTTGTAGTTAACCTGAAAATTGAATTTATACAACTCAAAACCAAATACATACAAATTTATGTTGAGGAATGCGCATCAAAATGCTCCTTAGAACAAGGTTGGGTTCCATGACTCCATATGGCAGGTTCAATTTTCATTCATGCATTTGTCACATATGTTGTAGTTTGGTAGTTGCATTAAAGGATAGAAAGGTTGTATTTATTGAAAGCACATAATATTGTTATCTCGGCAACAACTTTGCCGCAAATTGATTTCCATTAACGCATCTATTGCAAACGCTTTCTCATTTGTCATTCAATGTTTTTCATCCAACATATATAGCCTTATAATGCTTTCCCATTTGTCATTCAAGGATATGTAGCTTTATAATGGCACGTAAATGCTACTATGTAGCCTTGTTTGGTGGCATCCAATAATTCATTTGTGTCTCAAAAAAATAAATCTTCATGGATAATCTAACAGACCACTATTGAATCACAATCCTTTTTACAATTAACAAGAGTATTTAGAAGTACAAATACCAAAAAAACAAAAGAAAAGTTCATAATATTGCAATGGATGGATTTGAAAAAAAAAATCTAACCATTAACAACAATGGTCATTGGAATTGGAACATATATCTCAAACTAACTAAATCAAAGGCATTATATAAGAAAGTTTAAAAGGTAACATTGTGAAAGAAGTATTTAATTGGAAAAGTTAAAAAAAAACTCAAAAACTTGTCGAGTATGGAGTTTGATGTCATTTTAATTTCAATTTCCTTATTGAACTTTATTCTTAAAAAAAAACTCCATTTCAAACCCTCTACATAAAGCATAATAACACTTTGATTAAACTTTGAGTAATTCATCACATGCAATAAGGGTGATTGAACTTATTTTTCATCTTCCACCATAATTAATTGTAAAAAATAATCTTAACGTGTTCTCTCTGCTAATAAATATTTAAACCAATAAAATAAATCAAATATTTCCGGGTAGTGAACGTAAACTTTTTTAATAAATCAACATTATATGAATCACTAAGTGGGCATTACATGATTTAGGGGTGGCAGGTGTGATGGGGATCATCCTTGACCCCCGATGGAAATCCAAAATCTTCATACACTTGGGATTTAGGCAAGACATCAAACAACCAAGTAGAAGCACTTGCACAGTGGCTAGGACTATTGCTAGCTAGACAACTTGGATACAAGAAGATAATGGTCTTGGGAAATTCTTTGTTGATTATTCTTCATTTGATTTCTCAATCCCTACCACACGATCAACATTTAAAAAGATTCATGGAAAGAATTCACAAGTAGTTGGAAGTATTTGAATCCATAGAATGTTTCCACATCCTATGAGGGCTAAATAAACATGTTGATTCAATGGCAAATAGAGGGTGTAGTCTTAGTTTTGGTTTATTGTGGAAAAGAGGGGGATCATTGGAGCATCATCGCCTTCCCTATAGTTTTATATCCATATAGTCCCATTGAAATTACATGCCTTGTGTCATCCTCTCGTTAACATGCAAGCAGTCATTTATGGTCACAAGCCCGACTACACTTCGTACATCCTTTCTCACACTAGGCATTTTGATTTAAGGAAGGACTAGATGGGATGTTGTGAGGAACCTGCAACAATTAATTGATAAAATGCACAATATATGAGATCACAGAATATTTGTATTGATCCCAGGCCACTTCGAGGGGCAACCTCCTTTGAGCAAGCTCAATACAAATAACTTCACAATGCCTTCATTGGTCTCAACACACACTTATATACTAAGTCTATGCCCAATACTATGGGTCAATACCATGGAACACATAATACTATGGGACGACTTACAAAGCATATGTGTCCAATACTATGGGTCAATACTATGGGCTAATACAAAGTATGGATCAACAAATACTACGGGACGACTTACAAAGCATATGCATCCAACAACAATATACTAACAAAGTAAAGAGAAGTGTTGACACGGGTTCCTAACATTCCCTCTCCCTTAGAAAAAGCTTTGTCCTCGAAACTTTAGATGTGGAAATTGATGGGGAATCTGAAGGAGTGGTTCCCCTGTAGCATCCTTGGGTTGCATTCTGTGCCACTGAATTAATACCTCTGTGATAGAATGAGAGAGAAGTTGATGCCTTTTGAGTTTCAGGGAGGATTTCTTGGAAGGCTAGAGACGAAGAAGAACCATATCATCTGCTTGAAAAGTGCGCTCAAAACGGTGTTGATCGGCTTGTTGTTTCATTCGAATTCTGGCCATGTGAAGATTGTCCTACAAAATGAGAAGAATCTGATCACAGTTTCGAAGAACCGAGTCAATTGCCTAAACTGGGGAACTGTTGAGGGTGTATGGAAGAAGAACTGGCGATGCCTATCCATAGATTACTTCATATGGTGTCATTTTAGATGTGGTGTTGTACCACTGGAGTGTTGCAAGGGAATCCATAGAAATTGTTGTCCAAATCTGTGTAGGGATGGGCAAGGGTTCGAGCAGTCCCGAAAGGACAGTCGTTTCACCCTTTTTGACCTGGAAAGTATCAAAGTCAGCCACCATCTGTTGAATTGTCATTTTCAGTCCCTGCCAAAAGAAGTTACATTGTTCCCGGTCATACGTTTTGAGGAACCCAGAGTGACCTGTCGATGGAGAAGCATGGAGTTCATAGAAGACATAGCCATGTTGAACAGATTGCAACCAATTTGGAACAAGCAGAGAAATACCTTTAAGAGAAACTAGGTCATCAAATGTGCGAGAAGGAGCATCTGCCACCAGATTATCCTTACCCTTCTTGTAAGTGATCGCATAGGCATAACCCATGAGTTGGGTAACCCATTTCAGGTGTGCTCGGGAAGAGACCCGCTGTTCCAGGAAAATTTCCAGACTCTGGTGAGCAGTCTTGATGCATAAATAATTCCCTAATAGGTATGGCTGCCACTTTTGTATTGCATGCAAAATAGGCATCATTTCTTGCTCAGATGTAGATGCGACTAAATTCTTACCGGAAAGGTATCTTGAAGGCGACAATCCCACTGGCTCAGCAAAGACACATGCATATCTATCCAAGGAAGTAGTGGAGACCGTTGATGGGTGCATCTGAATGGAATGGAGTTGAGCGATGACACCATGTGAATTCTTCTTAAGGATCTTTTCTAGGCGATGTGAATTGATGATGCAGAGAGACCCTGGTTGTAAGCCCATAAATTTGTGTTGTTTCCCATTGACTGAAAACTGCATCCAAAGTTAAGCAAAATCCCATAAAATGAGGCCAAGTGTGCATAACCATTGAACGCCCAAAACCACATCACATCCACCTAAGGACAAGGAAAACATGTCAGAGCGCAGGTTATAATCTTCCAGAGAGATACGCACATTGTGACACTTCCCCTTGCAAGGTAAGGTACCCCCATTGGCAATCATGACTTAAAAATTGGAGCAAGGATGGACAAAACAATCAACCTGTTTGGCGATCCGATGGTCAATGAAATTATGAGTGCTACCAGAATCAATGAGTATTGTAAGAGGGATCTTCTTGAAGTAACCCCTAGCCCGCATTGTTTGTGGGGTGGTGACTCTAGCTAAAGCATGGAGAGATATCTCTAGGTGGTCATCCGGAGACGGAGGGTCAGCAGGCGGTTGCTGAATGTCAACCTAATCATCCAGTGTATCTGGAGCTTCTGCACCAAGTTCAGAGGCAAGCGGAGAATCCACATCTAAGAGATAGAGTTGTTGCTCAACACATCTATGTACCCGAGTGAATTTCTCATCACAATTATAACAAAGCCCTTTTTCTCTACGTGCCCGCATCTCTGTTTCAGACAAATGCTTGATAGGAGTGGTGCGAGGAGCTAGCGTGATGGGAGGTTGTTGGGAAACCATATTTATCAATGGAACAAAAGTGGATTTGGAGCGATGTTGGGCTATGATCTTGTCCTCTGCCAACTTAGCCAACCCTAGGACTTCCATCATTGTGTTGGGACAAAACATTTTAACCTCTGAGCGGATTTCATCCTTAAGACCACTAGTGTAACAACTCCTGTAGAATTCATCAGACAATCCTTCTGTGTGATTGGTGAGTTTCTCGAATTTTGTCTGATACTCTCTCACAGTGCCAAATTGGTGAAGTTTAGTGAGTGCTCCTGTGAAGTCATCAAAAGCACTAGGACCAAATCATTGCAAAAGGAGTTGGCAAAAATCTATCCATTTTGGCTCGTCATGAGCCTTGATGTACCAACAATACCATTGAAGGGCTTCTTGTTCCAAATGAAAGGATGCAAGTGGAACTTTTTGGACATCAAAAGTATTATGCAGACTGAAATATTGTTTTGCCTGGTATATCCATCCAGTCGGATCATTGCCATTGAAGCGAGGAAAATCAAGCTTCGGCCCACGAAACTTGATGGAAGAAGAGAACCCAGTGTTCATGGCTGAATGTTGAAGATGGAGGATGCAAAAAATTTCATCCAAATCTTGGAGTTTGGTTTTGAGGGTTGCAAGTTCTTCCGCTATGATTTGTGCTCCTCCACGGGTGACAGCCATAACCAGGAGTTTTTTTTTTGTGAATGAGTAGAAAAACACAAACAAAAGCTTATTTAGTAAAGGGGAATTTGGATTTGAGAAAAACTCGGATGGGTAATTGGGGTTTGACTAGGTTTTAGACACTTTCGAATGGACAGGGAAGCAGAAAATAAGGATTTCAGAAGCGAGGTGAAAGAATGGGAAAATTTGTCAGAGAGGGACAAAGAAGCAAAAATAGGGAATGAACACGGTGGCAAAATTTGAAGGAGTTTGGGTGAAAATCGAAGAAGTTATGACAAACCCTAAAAATAGACAAATGTGAGATTTCTGGTTTTGGGAAATGCAATTTGAGATAGGGTCCTCAGGAATGAAATATGCAGACTGGGATTGTAGGGGTGCCAATGAAGTTTCAGGGGAAACAGAGATAAAACAAAGGAGATGTGTGTGTGTGTGTGTTTTGTTCAGAATGGATCTAAAACGACTTTTGGAATGGATCTGAAACGGATTTTTGAATGGATTTGAAATGGCGGGATCTGAAACGGCTCGAAATGGATCGAAAACGACTAGATATGAAACGACTTTGAGAATGGATCTGAAATGGCCCGATCTGAAAAGGCTCGGAATGGATCTAAAATGGATGGATTTGAAACGGTGCAGAAGTGATTGGTAACAGATGGATCTGCAACGGTGCGGAAGTGAACGGTAACAGATGGATCTGCAACAGCGCGGAAGTGATCGGCAACAGTTCAACTGAAAACAGATATGGACCCCAGGTATGCTTGGCTTCCTAACGGTTCAGGGGTTTCACTCAACCACCAATGTTGTCTGACGGCTTGCGTATTTGACGCAAGGCGCCTTAGGAATAAGGTTCTTACTTAACAAGACACACGACACAACCATAACGCTTACACAAATAGGATGCCAGAAGTGGCTTATATTACTTCTCAATTCGGTTACAATGCGGAATAACTGAAATGCAAATAACTAACTAACTAGTCGGCCTCAACCGTTACAACTCAGAAGTAACTGTGGTGTGCTCTCTTAGTGTGTCAACCTCACCTGCTCTTGGTTCGCTGCGGAACTCTGAGCTATGGCTCGATCTCAGCTGCTTGTTATCAGCATGTGTGACTCTTCTCTCTCACAACTTCAAACTCTATTGTGTCTGTTGCTGCTCCTCCGTCTCTCCCTCCTTTTCTTTTTTCAACTGATCCCTTTACCGGGTCTTCTACCCTACTGCTGTTGTTCCTGAGATCATGAAGATCCCTGAGACACGCATTCTTCTGTCCGCCGATTCTTCCAAATCCTGCAGACCTGCAACTGTCACCGCCCTGTCGTGCTGCACAACCTCTGCCTGTGACGACATCTGTCACGTCCTTCACCTACCTGCAATAACTGTATTAAATTCCTCAGCAACCCCGAACGGATACCAGGTACAGTCTCCTTGACTTTTCATCCTTCTAACTCTACAACAGTAGTTGGTCACATCTTGACCTATCTGTCAACTCAATCCTATCTCCTGCAGTTTTCCAGTCCTCCCCTTTCCTCCACGCTTGGCTCCGACAAATCTGTCGATGTCGCAGTTCGACAATATGTCAATTTTCCCACGACCTTGTGGCAACTTATCGCCCATCGACCGTCGTCCGTCGACATTGACATGTCGACTCTCGACCTCCTCTCTCCTGTCGACCACTACGACAGCTTCTGCTAGACTTATTGACTTCGACAAGTCAATCTGCTTCACTCACTAGTGTTCATCGACACTCCCTCTGGTCGGCTTCCTTCTGTTGATCAATTTTGACCGATCTGCCTGGGCTTCGATGCTCCTGCATCAGGCTCCCCATGTGAAAAATACCTCGACTGCTCCGTCAATCTCCTGAACTCTTCTTCGAAAATCCATGTTGCCTGCTGCAACTCATCATCCTTCCATCGCACTAAGTATTCCTTCTTTTGCGTCCTGCGCGTACGCCCGACTTCGCGTTCTTCAATTACCTCTGCGATCTCTTCCTTTTGTCAATCTTGAATCCGGGTTGTCCAGTCGATGTCTGCTACTTCTTCGCTTCCGCTGCTCGAGCCTTCTTCAAATTTTTATAGATCTGAGACATTGAATGTTGCTGAAATGTTCGAGTCATCCGACAACTCTAACATGTAAGCTTTGTCCGAAATCTTCTTCAGAATCTTACATGGTTCGATCTTCTTCAGCTTCAGCTTGTTGTATGTACATGTCGAAAATCTCTCTTTCTACAAATATGCATAGACTAAGTCTCCCTCACTGAATGACCGTAGTCTCTTTTTCTTGTCGGTTCTCAACTTGTATGTCGTGTTACTCTTTTCTATGCGCCTTCGCACATCTTCGTGGACTTCCTTCATGTGCTCTGGGAATGATTCTGCATCCGCGCTCTTTCTGATTTCTGTTGGCAATTCGACCAAATCCACCACTCCATGTGGGCTTCTTCCCTGAACAATCTGGAATGGGCTCAAACATGTTGACCGATTCACAAAAGTGTTGAATGCAAATTCTGCATGTGCCAACGCATTTTCCCACTGCTTGGGTCTATTGGCTGTCATACATCTCAGAAGGTTTCCTAAACTTATGTTCACTACTTCGGTTTGTCCATCTATCTGTGGATGGTATGCCAAGTTGAACTGCAACTTCGTGTTCAACTTCTTCCATAGGGTTCTCCAAAAATGCCCCATAAACTTGGTATCCCAATCTGACGTGATACTCTTTGGCAACCCATGCAATCTGACTATCTCTTTGAAGAATAGAACAACCATCCCTGTGGCATCATTCGTCTTCTTACACGGAATAAAATGTGCAATCTTTGAAAACCTGTCGACTACCACAAATATTGAGTCGTTTCCTTGCTGTGTCTTCGAAAATCCTAACACAAAATCCATGTTAAGATGCTCCCAAGGGTTATCTGATACCGGCAATGGCGTATACGACCCCGTGTTTAGACTTCTCCCTTTCACCAACTGGAAAACTCGACATTATCGAACCCACCTTCCGACATCTGTTGTCATTCCTGGCCAATAATACTTTTCCTCGATCAATGCTTTAGTCTTGTCGATGCCAAAATGACCTACTAATCCACCGTTATGCAACTCTCGGATTAGGTTCTCCCGGATGGATCCTCTGGGAATGCACATCTAACTTCCCCTAAATAAATAGCCTTCTTGGATAAAATAACCCAAGTTTGGAGTCCTGTCGACACTCCAAGGTTCATGACAAGCCTTCCATGCTTTCCCAAAATCCTTGTCGGTCTCATACTCTGTCTTCACCGACTCTATTCCTATTGCCTGAACAGTCGCCGTGTTCAGCAGTGCAACTCTCCTACTCAGCACGTCGGCAACCTTGTTCGACTTGCCCGACCTATGTCGCAACATGAATGTATATCCCTGTAGGAATACCACCCATTTCATGTGTCGCTGATTTAACTTCGATTGAGTATTCAGATACCTCAGTGCTTGGTGATCTGTGTATAACACAAATTCCTTGGGAAATAGATAATGCCTCCACTTCTTCAATGCTTGGACAATAGCATAGAATTATTGGTCATAGACCGAATACTTCCGCTTCGCTCCATTCAACTTTTCACTAAAAAATGCAATTGGTCGGCCTTCCTGGCTCAACACTGCTCTAATGGCCGTTACACTCGCATCACAATCGACCTGGAAAACTTTGTCAAAGTCTGGGAGCATTAACATTGGGCTCTCAGTGACCTTTTCCTTCAACTTGTCGAAAGATTTATGGGCAGTGTCCTTCCACTTGAACTCACCCCTTTTCATGCATTCTGTCAATGGTGCATAAATCCAATTGAATCCCCGAATGAACTTCCGGTAGAAACTGGCAAATCCATGGAAACTCCTCACTCCCGTCATTGTTGGTTCCGGCCAATCCACTATTGCCTTCACCTTTTCTGGGTCTATTACTAACCCCTTACTCAAGATTACAAATCCCAAGTATACCAATTCCTTCCTCATGAAGAAACACTTATGCATTCACCATTAGTTTCTCCTCCTACAATCTCTGTAACACTTGTCGGATGTGTTCCAAGTGTTTTGTCTTGTTTCGACTAAAAATCAGAATGTTGTCTAAATAGACTACGACAAACTTTCCCAAGAATGGTTTCAGTACCTCATTCATCAATCTCATGAATGTACTGGGTGCATTAGTTAATCCAAACGACATGACTAACCACTCATACAACCCTTCCTTCGTCTTGAACGTTGTTTTCCATTCATCTCCTTCTCTAACCCGAATCGGGTGATAACCACTCTTCAGGTCTATCTTTGTGAAGTATGTCGCTCCACTCAGGTAATCCATCAAGTCGTCCATTCTCGGCAATGGAAACTGATAATTGATCGTGATCCTGTTGATGGCTCTGGAGTCTGTACACATTCTCCATTCTCCACCCTTCTTCGGCGTCAATACTGTTGGTACTGCACACATGCTCAGACTCTCTCTGATCAACCCTATGTCCAATAAATCTTGGACCTGTCGGTTGAGTTCCTGACCTTCCGGGACTCATCCTATGGGGTGCTTTGTTCGGTAGACTCGACCCTGGAATTAAGTCGATCTGATGGGATATGCTCCTTATCGACAACAACCCCGTCGGTGTTTCCTCGACCATTATGTCGCGGAACTCTTCGATTTCGACCGAGATCTTTTCCTCCATTGTCAACTTCTCGACACATGGTCCTTTTGGAATGATCACAAAACATCCCGAGAGTTTTTCCTCCTCTGCGAGGAATTCTTTCGCTGAGCTCATTAGCACTCTCTTTTCCCAAAGATTGTTCTCGTTGTGCTTGCTGTCAGCTTGCTCTTCTTGCCTCGACTTAAGAGTCCTTCTCACGCCATTCTTCCACATTGTGATTGTGTTGACTCGACCATCATAGATCATTTTCCAATCATACTGCCATGGTTTCCCTAACAACAGATGGCATGCGTCCATTGGGATTACGTCGCACAGTACACTATCTTCAAATCCTTCAACTCTGATGTTGATTAGGCATTGTTCGATCACTTTTACATGGTGTCCTTTCTACAACCATGTGATCTTGTATGGGTGTGGGTGTTCCCGACACTTCATCCCAATCTTGTCGATGAATTCTGTCGACACAAGATTTTACGTGCTTCCACCATCTACTATGGTTTTGCAACGCCATTCAACGATCCGCACCTTCGTCCGAAAGATTGCCTTCCACTGTGCCGGCTCGGTCTTGTCACATTGATCTTCCTGGATAAAGGCTCTTTGGACCGTCAGGTTTCGGTTCTTTCTTTTCTCACCTCCACTGCTGTCGGATGTCAATTATTCCTTCTTGTCGACTTGTTCATCTTTCCGACGTCTGGGTTTCGACTCCTCTACAGCATGTAGGTTCTTTGGGCACTCATATGCCTTGTGTCCTGCTCCTCGACACTTGTAACAGATTATGGCTGGTCTGTTAGCTCCTTTTCTGTCGGATGGACCACTTCGACTGTACGCACCTCGACCACGAGTCTCGTGACTATCGTGTCGGTTCTCTCACGTTTTCTCCTGTGTCGATGTTCCCTCCGTCCGTCGATTTTCTTCGACAGATTCCCTTTTGTAACCGCTACTTTGGCCTTTCGCGGAAACAGTCTTCGCTCCTCGACCAGTCATCCTGCCTCTAGCCACTGTGGATTTTCTCGACAGTTTCTCTTCTGCCTTCAGGGCTAACTGGTAGGCTTCGTCGATTGCTCTGAATCTTGACATGCTCAATTCATCCTGAATAGCATATTTCAAGCCATTCACGTACCTAGAGACAACTTCTTCTCCTTCGTCGGTTTGTCCTGACCGAATCGAAAATCAGTCGAACTCTTCCGTGTACTCCTTCACGGTCATTTATTTTTGTCGAAAGTTTTGCAACTTCCTGAACAAGGAAATCACATAGTCATTTTGCAAGAACTTCCCTTTCAACTTGGCGACCATCCCGTCCCAAGACTTGATTTTCTCCTTGCCTTTCTTGACTTTGTCAGCCTGTACATTATCCCACCATAATGAGGCATGACCTTTCAACCTCAGCCATGCAGTCTTAACCCGTTTAGGATCCTCAATCTACTCTATGTCGAAGTATTTCTCCATTTCTCTGAACCAGTCGATCAAGTCTTCTGGGTCCAAGCTTCCTGAGTAAGTACGCACGTCTATCTTCGGCCGACCTCTCATATTTGTCAGAAGCTTGATCAGTTTTTCTTCTGGTTCTTCGACGACTTCTTCTCGAGCTTCCACCTCTTCAACTTCCTCGTCGCTATGGTCTAACACCTCAGGAATAAAACCACACCTCTGCCTTTCTTTGATCGCCGCGACTTCATTTGTCAAAGTACGCATTGTTCGAATGCATTCGTCAAACATATCACAATCCACTGTGATGGCAGTTGCACCACGCGATCTTCGTCCTCGGACATTAACGCCTCTGTGAGCCATTTTCAACCTCTGTAGAAACTCTCTCGCGTCCAATCGCAACCGGACTTCAACAAGTTGTGTACAACTCTACCCAACCTCAACTGGAGTTGTTCAACCGCACGTGTAGGCTCAATATCACTGACGTTCTTCAAACTCCATGGATTCTTCTGCTCTGATACCAATTAACACAAGGCGCCTTAAGAATAAGGTTCTTGCTTAATAATACACACGACACAACCACAACGCTTACACAAACATGGTGTAAAACAGGATGCCAGAAGTGGCTTATATTACTTCTCAATTCGGTTACAATGCGGAATAACTGAAATGCAAATAACTAACTAACTAGTCGTCCTCAGCCGTTACAACTCAGAAGTAACTGTGGTGTGCTCTCTCAGTGTGTCGAACTCACCCTCCCTTGGTTTGCTGCGGAACTCTGAGCTATGGATCGATCTCAGCTACCTGTCATTAGCATGTGTGACTCTTCTCTCTCACAACTTCAAACTCTGTTGTGTCTGCTGCTGCTCCTCCATCTCTCCCTCCTTTTCTTTTTTCAACTGATCCCTTTTACCAGGTCTTATACCCTGCTGCTGCTGTTCCCGAGATCACGAAGATCCCTGAGACACACATTCTTCTATCCATCGATTCTTCCAAATCTTGCAGACTTGCAACTGTCAACTCCTTGCCGTGCTGTATAGCCTCTGCCTGTGACGACATCTGTCACGTCCTTCACCTACCTGCAATAATTGTATTAACTTCCTCAACAACCCTGAACGGATACCAGGTACAGTCTCCTTGAATTTTCGTCCTTCTAACTCTACTACAGTAGTTGGTCACATCTCGACCTATTTTTCGACTCAATCCTATCTCCTGCGGTTTTCGAGTCCTCCCCTTTCCTCCACGCTTGGCTCCGCCAAATCTATCGATGTCGCGGTTCGACAATATGTCGATCTACCCACGACCTTACGACAACTTGTCGCCCATCGACCATCGTCCGTCGACATTGACATGTCGACTCTCGACCTCCTCTCTCCTGTCGACCACTACGACAGCTTCTGCTCGACTTATTGACTTCGACAATTCAATCTGCTTCACGCACCAGCGGTCGTCGACACTCCCTCTGGTCAGCTTCCTTCTGTCGATCAATTTGAACCAATCTGCCTAGGCTCCGATGCTTCTGCATTAGTATTGGGGAAATACCCCTCACTCCATGACTCATGTAAAACTAATAACTACTTTGCCACAAACGATAGCTCTTGGTTTACCTCACGGGTCGGAACTAGTCAATCAAGTAGGGGTCTTTCCCTTTTCGTTGGTAGGTCCTCTCAATGGACCAGCTACTTAGGGGTTTCTGTGGTACTCCTCACAATGAGTTTTAGGGATTATGCCCAAGTACTTCCCACAGTTAAGTGGATAAGGATTATTCCCAAATCCAAACCTACAACAGATGCAAAAAAAAAAATTGGCAGAAATTCCATCCAACGAGCCCAAGAAAGTGCTTTGATACTAGATGTGAGGAACCTGCAACAATTAATTGATAAAATGCACAATATATGAGATCACAAAATATTTTTATTGATCGCAGGCCACTTCGAGGGGGCAACCTCCTTTGAGCAAGCTCAATACAAATAAATTCACAGTTCCTTCATTTTCCTCAACACACACTTATATACTAAGTCTATGCCTAATACTATGGGTCAATACCATGGAACATATAATACTATGGGACAACTTACAAAGCATATGCGTCCAATACTATGGGTCAATACCGTGGGCTAATACAAAGTATGGATCAACAAATACTACGGGACGACTTACAAAGCATATGCGTCCAACAACAATATACTAACAAAGTAAAGAGAAGTGTTGACACGGGTTCCTAACAAATGTTCAATTCCATGTGGGTTAATGGAATCAAGTAGAAAAGCAACTTGCCCATCATGGAATTATTGCAGCCAGGCTACAATGGCATGTTGTTGTGTTCTTTATGGTGTTTTTAGTTCTCGTTGTAGTAGAGCCATGTGGGGATTTCATATGCCCACCAATGGACTATGTATTGTTTTAATTGTGGTTTCTCTTTCTATTGTTCCCTCGTTTGCACGTCATCTACAAGATTTGCATTGCAAGGGTTATTGCCTCGAGGATTTTCAACATACTCTAGTGCAAATGGATCATAGGAACCCAAATTGTTGTGCACATTGTGAGCACTTGGAAATGTGTTGACCTATTTGGCCTTGTGAGTGTCATTGTGATTATTGCCAGGAACATGTGCCTTTTACAATGAGAAAGTGGGAATCATGGAGAAAAGACAAGGAGTTAAATTATGAAGGGAACGTTAAGGAAACCAAGAGACAACTGGTAGTTTTGAAAGCATGAGTAGAGAAGCCCAAAGGAAAATTGGTTTTGTTGTAGGTAGGGAAAGAACATAATAAATAAAATTTAGAGGAGAGGGAAGCTAAAATAAAAGAACTATAGAAAAGGTGCTAGATTGGAATTGGAATAAAGGCTCGAGTATGAAAAACTACATAATATGGTCTCTCCATCAATCTTCGTTGGTTCTCATGTGTAGGATCAAGTTGTAGTTGTGGAAGAGGATACAATTGAGCAGAATTTTGAGAAGACTAGATACCAATATCTATCTTATCATGTAGCAATTGCAGGCAAGAAGAAAAATACCCTTTGCAGGTATGGCTAAATTTTTTCTTCTTCTGAATTTTAGGATGTTTTACAAGTGTGTTATTACGTTGGGTCAATATGCAAGGTTGCTTACAAGCCATTTGTGTGGACAATAAGGCTAAAACTTTGAATATAGGGAAATCAAGTTTTTTCCATGGAAATTCCTATTGCGTAAACGGATTGATTAAGTTAAGGCTCCAACCATGCATCTATGTGCACATGGATTCTTTATGTCCATATGTTCTAACCTATGACACCATGAGGATTTATTTGAAGCAAGCCCTTACTTTCTCAATTATGTTAGCTTGCATATGTTATATTGGTCATATTTAATGAAACCAAAGATGATCTCACTCAAGCTCCAATGTAGTAGCATATGTATTCCCTCCTAATTGAATTTTGGAACATAGATATAATACTAGAAAGTATTGGTGACTCCATGGGTAAACTTATCAAAATATCACATATCACATGCACAAGATTATATACATCATATGTGTTGAAGGAATTTACATACAGGATGTACTACTAGATATCCACAAGCTTATTGGAAGGTTAATGACAAATAATAAGAAAATGGGAGTTTTGCTTCATCAAAATACACAAGCTATAGGCTAGGGTTTGGAGAAGGGAAAGGAGAAAACCTTGTAGAGTGCCCCATCAAGAAGTCTTTGAAGCTATAGTTAAGCTAGAGGTGTGGGAAGAGAAGAATAAATAACTCAAGCAACTTAGATACAATACAAACAAAACACTTTTATAACCTACAATATAGTCCCCACATCTATCTAGAGTGAATGGAATGAAAATCTTGTAATCTACTTGCAAGATTAAATCATGTCAAAGTATATAAAGTGACATTAAATCAACACGACTAAGTGGGGTAAAAATAAAGTACATTCTATTAACAAGAATGAGAGATTACATTGATGAAATCCATAACTTTGTTTTGGCAAGATGGATTCAAGTTCCTTGTCTATGTGGTCCATTCCTCTTAAAGGATTGCTTATGTCCAATGGTCATAATGTCTTCACATATACTTTTCCCTCTAATCTTCCATGAGCAAATTGGAAAATGGAAGCAAAGGTGCAAATAATGTAACCTTTTGCATATAAATAAGAGAATTACACTATCCATGGTCTCTCATTTATCTACCAACACTTTGGCACGTGTTAGGTAGATTGTGGACAATGGGGCATCGAGGCATATGACTTGTGATAGAAAACCCTTTAGCATGTTCTAGGATCAAGAATGAGGAATAAGAATGGAATTGGATTATTATTTCATTTATCATGTGAATGGATTGGGCTTGATTTCCTTTCAGATTCCATAAGGTGGATTCTTGAGTTGAATGATGTTTTTTTGCTCCTAGTTTGAAAAAAATCTTATTTTAATTTTGTGTATGACATTTTTCTTATGTAGAATTGCATTAAGGACAACACTGCATTACCAATAAATGTAGTTTGGCAAGTCCAAAGACTTTGGCTAGAGGTGTGTAGGATGGCGACCTTTTTATATTACTAGTTGATAATGTAACACATACACATGACAATGGGATGTTGTCTGAGCCTTCTAGTTTTGAGGAGGCATATGCAGAGGATGTATGGTGGGATGCCCTGGAGACAATTCCAAACCTATCATGGAGTCGATGATTGATTCCAAGTTTATAGTTGACGGAAGTATTGGGGAGTACCAATATACGGTTGTTGGATTTTCCCAAAAAGAGGAATTTGACCTTGACAAGACTATTGACTCATTTACCAACTAATTCTATTGAAAAGAAGGAGTTGACCTTGTAAAAGGTTTTTCTTCAATAATGTAATATCCCGATTTTGACCCTATTGCATTAAAATTGTAAATGATGTAAATATCATTATTAAATCATGGTGAGGAGCTCAAGGCCAAGGCCCCGTCGTCGATTTGTCATTTTATGTATCGGCAATTAAAAATAGGTGCATATGGTTCTTGTGCTAGCTATGCACAATAGAAATTATGACATCATGTAAATATGCACAACTAGCTATGCAATGAAACAAAGAGATGGGGGCATGATTTTCACAAGGAATAGGGATGGAATATTCAAACCCTTGAGCCAATAGTGTTAATCCATCACACACCATAGATTTTGAAGTAATTGAGATCATGAGAAAGATGGATCCCTATCCAGCACTGCTTGGAATTGAATGGGCCTATGAAAACTATGAGAATTGATTTGAAGAATAGAACAATGACCTTCGCAGCTGATGTCATGAAGGTAACACAACCCCTGAATTCACATCAAGGGTCACGATACACATAACCAATCCAAGAAAATATGGAACGGGATATTTTGGACAACATTTATTCTTTAAAGGCATGAAAGAGGGAGGACTATCTGAATCCTACTGCAGAAGGCTCATTAAGTTGGAGAAGTATCCAATCATTTGACAATGATTCTGAAGACGATGGGGACAATTGGAAAAATAGGCGTCATGAGATCTCATCCAAGCATTGCACAATGGTAAAATTGGGTTGCTAGATCGACATAGAATCAAATAATACACCAACATATGATAGAACCAATGGCTTGGACACATTCCTACAAGAAATGGAATCTTCAGTGGATGAAGAATATTGTATGGATGTCTTGGACACAACGCTTGGAGGGTCTCCCGCAAGATGGTAGGAAACACACAAAGATGATTTTCCTGACCTGTACACAACCCAACTAACTTTGATGATCAGGTTCAAGCCATATTTACATGCTAACATGGTGGAAGAAGTCTACATGGTAGAGACCAATCCATGCAAATATATTGACATGTCTGAGTACCAATGGGAGTCAAGAGGCATACAACCATAGTTTTGGTTTCATCAATTATTTCATGAGCTTGGACCTTTCCCAAAAGCTTGGAATATACATGAACAAACAAGGAGGCAGACTGATTGTTGGAAGAAGCTACATAAGCCAAGTTATGTCAAGATTTCTCCTTTTCTACGACAAGTGACATACTAACAAAATCATTAATAGCCATAAAGGGTGCACTATTTACTGATCAGTTATAGAATGTGGGCCACCCATATGTCTGTCCTGCACATGAAGACTTGGTGAGCCTTCACTTTTCCATCCCTGAAATTAAACAACCTCTATTTTGCACAAAGGTAGACCAAGACAATCCCAAACCAGATGGACAGGAACAATCGAGACATCTAACCTTTCAGGAGTTGGAAGGCGCTTGGGAAGTCCGACGGACCAAACCATAATACACTGGAACAATCTATACACAACCTTTGCAGTTAAAGAAAGTCAACATTGTCACTAAAAACAAACCAAATATGGTAGCTTGTTAGGAACTCGTGTCAACCCTTCTCTTTACTTTGTTAGTATATTATTGTTGGACTCATATGCTTTGTAAGTCGTCTCGTAGTATTATATGTTGATTCATAGTTTGTATTATCCCATAGTATTGGATGCATATGCTTTGTAAGTCGTCCCGTAGTATTATATGTTCCATGGTATTGACCCATAGTATTGCCGCATAGACTAGTGTATAAGTTTGTGTTGAGGCCAATGAAAGCACAATGAAGTTATTTGTATTGAGCTTGCTCAAAGGAGGTTTCCCCCTCGAAGTGGCCCACAATCAATAAATATATTCCGAGTTATGTTATTTCTGCTATCTCGTGCATTTTAATTAATTAATTGTTGTAGGTTACTCACATCTGGTATCAGAGCACTTTCTTGGGCTCGTTGGGTGGAATTTCTGCCAAATTATTTTTTTCGCATATGTATTTGTTCCTATCAATTGCAGGTTCGGATCCAAGAATAATCCCTATCCGCTTAACTGTGGGAAGTACTTGGGCATAAGCCCTAAAAATCATTGTGAGGAGTACCACAGGAACCCCGAAGAAGCTGGCCCATTGAGAGGACTTGCCAACAAAAAGGGCACTGAACCCTACCTGATTGACTAGTTCCCACCCCTGACGTAAACCAAGAGTTGTCGTTTGTGGCAAAGCGGTTATCAGTTTTGGAGTGAGGGGTACTTCCCCAATACGCATGCCGTCAGACATCATTGGTGGCTGAGTGAATCCCCTGAACCATTAGGAAGCTGAGCATACCTAGGGTCCATATCTATTGCCAGCTGATACATAGCAGATTACATCTATCCAGATCCAGATCCAAATCCATATCCATATCCAGATCTAGATCCGTTGCAGATCTAGAGCCATTGCAGATCCATTGAAAAAAAAGTATAAAATTCTGTTTTTTCGCCTTATCTTCCTTTTTTTAACTCTGTTTCCCTTGAAACTTCACTGAAACCTCTGCAATCCATTTTGCATATTTCATTCCTGAGGACCCTATCCCAAATTCCACTTCATGAAGCCCGAAATCCAACATTTGTCTATTTTTAGGGTTTGCCATAACTTCTTCTATTTTCACCCAATCGCCTTCAACTTTTGCCACAGTGTTCATCTCCTATTTTTGCTTCTTCGGCCCTCTCTGACAAATTTTCTCGTTCTTTCACCCCGCTTTTGAAATCCCCATTTTCTGCTTCCCTGTCCATCAGAAAGTGTCCAAAACCTAATCAAACCCCAATTACCCATCAAAGTTTTACCCAAATAAAGAAACTTTTTTGTTTTTGTTTTTCTACCCATTCACAAAAAAAAAAACTCCTGGTTCTGGTTGTCACCCGCGCAGGAGCACAAATCATGGATGAAGAACTTGCAACCCTCAAAACCAAACTCCAAGATCTGGATGAAAAATTTCTTAGCCTCCATCTTCAGCATTCCACCGTGAACAATAAATGACAGTTAGAATCTTCTGCAGCCATTGGGTTCTCTTCTTCTAGTAATTTTCGTGGGCCGAAGCTTGATTTTCCTCGCTTCAATGGTACTGATCCGACTGGATGGATATACCAGGCAGAACAATATTTCAGTCTGCATAATACTTTTGATGTTCACAAAGTTCCACTTGCATCCTTCATTTGGAACAGGAAGCCCTTCAATAGTACCGTTGGTACATGAAAGCTCATGACGAGCCAGACTGGACATATTTTTGCCAACTCCTTTTGCAACGATTTGGTCCTAGTGATTTTGATGAATTCATAGGAGCACTCACTAAACTTTGCCAAATCAACACTGTGAGAGAGTTTCAAACCGAATTTGAGAAACTGGCCAATCACACAAAAGGATTATCTGATGAATTCTATAGGAGTTGTTTTATTAGTGGTCTCAAGGATGAAATCCGCTCAGAGGTTAAAATGTTCCGTCCCAACACAATGATGGAAGTCCTAGGGTTGGGTAAGTTGGAGGAGGAGAAGATCACAACCCAACAACGCTCCAACTCCACTTTTGTTCCATTCATAAATATGGTTTCCCAACGACCTCCCATCACGCCATGTCCTCGACCAACTCCTATCAAGTATTTGTATGAAGTAGAGATGCGAGTATGTAGAGAAAAAGGGCTTTGTTATAATTGTGATGAGAAATTCACTCGGGGACATAGATGTGTTGAGCAAAAGCTCTATCTCTTGGATGTGGATTCTCTGCCTGCCTCTGAACTTGGTGAAGAAGCTCCAGATACAAAAGATGATCAGGTCGAAATTCAGCAACCGCCTGTTGACCCCTCGTCTCAAGACGACCACCTAGAGATATCTCTCCATGCTTTAGCCGGAGTCACCACCCCACAAACAATGCGATTAAGGGGTTACTTCAAGAAGCTCCCTCTTACAATACTCATTGATTATGGTAGCACTCATAAGTTCATTGACCCTCGGATCGCCAAACAGGCTGCTTGTTTTGTCCATCCTTGCTCCAACTTTGAAGTCATGATTGCAAATGGGGGTACCTTACCTTGCAAGGGGAAGTGTCACAACGTGCGTATCTCTATGGAAGATTATAACCTGGGCTCTGACATGTTTGCCTTGGCCTTAGGCGGATGTGATGTGGTCTTGGGCGCTCAATGGTTATGAACACTTTCCCTATCTTTTGGGATTTTGCTGAACTTTGGATGCAGTTTTAGTCAATGGGAAAAAACACACATTTACGGGCTTACAACCAAGGTCTCTCTGCCTCATCAGTTCACATCGCCTAGAAAAACTCCTTAAGAAGAATTCACATTGTGTCATCGCTCAACTCCATTCCATTCAGATGCACCCATCAACGGTCTCCACTAATCCTTTGGATCTACATCACATTTTGGATAGATATGTTGGTGTCTTTGCTGAACCAGTGGGATTGCCGCCTTCAAGAGACCTTTCAGGTAAGAATTTAGCTACCTCTACATCTGAGAAGGAAATGATGGCTATTTTGCATGTAGTACAGAAGTGGTAGCCATACCTATTAGGGAATTATTTCTGCATCAAGACTGCTCACCAGAGTCTGCAATATTTCCTGGAACAATGGGTCTCCTCCCCAGCACAACTGAAATGCGTTAGCCAACTCATGGGTTATGCCTATGAGATCACTTACACGAAGGGTAAGGACAATCTGGTGACAGAGGCTCTTTCTCGCACATTTGATGACCGCGTTTCTCTTTCATCTATTTCTATGTGTGTTCCAAATTGGTTGCAATCTATTCAACAGGGCTATATCAATGACTCCTCCTTATCTCAACTCATCCAATGGTTGTACAACAACCCTTCTATTGTATCGCATTAATCTTGGGATGGTACTTCCCTGAGATACAAGGGTCATCTCATGCTTCCCCAGAGCATAGATCTTCAACAGGCTGTCTTCTTTGACCTCCATGCTTCTCCATTGGCAGGGCACTTTGGATTCCTCAAAACATATGAGCGGGCACAACGTAACTTCTTTTGGCAGGGAATGAAAAGGACAATTCAACCGATGGTGGTTGAATGTGATACTTTCTAGCTCCTTCCTAGATTGATCGAACCCTTTCCCATCCATACAAGGATTTGGACATATATTTCTATGGATTCCATTGAAAGACTCCCTAAATCTAGAGGGAAGACTCAAATTACCAATAATTGTTTGGAAACTTATCTTCGTTGCTTCACCTCCGAACAACAACCTCAGTGGGCGAAGTGGATCCCTCTCACTGAATGGTGGTAGAATACTGCATCTAAAATGAATCCATATGAAGCAATCTATGGTCAGTCACCGCCATTTCTTCTTTGATACACCCTGAGCAGTACACCAGTTCAGGAAATTGACACGGTTCTTCGAAACTGCGATAAGATTCTTCGCATTTTGCAGGACAATCTTCACATGGCAAGAATTCGAATGAAACAACAAGTCGATATGCACCGTTTTGAGTGCAATTTTCAAGCAGTTGATATGGTTTTTATTCATCTATAGCCTTCCAAGTAATCCTACCTGACACTCAAATTTAGTCCGCTTCTCTCTCGATCTATCAGAGAGGTATTAATTCAGCGGCATGGCATGCAACTAGAGGATGCTACATGGGCACCACTCCTTCAAATTCAACATCAATTTCCACATCTAAAGCTTTGAGGGCAAAGCTTTTTCTAAGGGAGAGGGGATTTTAGGAACCTGTGTCAACCCTTCTCTTTACTTTGTTAGTATATTGTTGTTGGACGCATATGCTTTATAAGTTGTCTCGTAATATTATATGTTGATCCATAGTTTGTATTAGCCCATAGTATTGATCCATAGTATTAGACGCATATGCTTTGTAAGTCGTCTCGCAGTATTATATGTTCCATGGTATTGACCCATAGTATTTTCGCATAGACTAGTATATAAGTTTTTGTTGGGGCCAATGAAGGCACGCTGAAGTTATTTGTATTGAGCTTTCTCAAAGGAGGTTTCCCCCTCAAAGTGGCCCGCGATCAATAAATATATTCTGAGTTCTGTTATTTCTTCTATCTCGTGCATTTTCATTAGTTAATTGTTGCAGGTTCCTCACATAGCTATTGGGCATTACAGGGACGACCAAACATTATTTGAGGTCGCATCGCTATTGAAAGTGTACAAAAACTTCTTTCTACAAAGCTTCATAGAGCCAAAAGGAATCTAGGGAGACCTTGGTGAGATTGATATTGCACTCAAGCTAGACGCATAACATGTAAAGCATAGGCCATATGATTTATATCCTCGGATAAATCAAAATGTGAAGAAGGAGATTGACCGTATGTTGACTGTAGGCCTAAATTTTCTAGTTGATGAATATGAATGGATTATTCCCATTGTGATTCAGAGAAAGAATGATATAGAGGGCATCCAATTTTGTGTTGACTATCGCAACCTGAATGTTGCTTACGTCCATCACCCATTCCCGACACTGTTCAGTGAGAAATGATTAGATCAAGTGGCGGGGAATGAAGCATACTCCTTCGTTGATGGATTCTTGGGCTACCATCAGGTTGGGATTACTAAAGAATATAAGAAGAAGACTACATTTACTACCGAATGGAGATCATTTGCATACAATGTCATGCCATTTGGACTTAAGAATGCACTAGCCATCTTTTTCACGAATAGTGATCTCAAATTTTTGCAAGTTCCTTCATAAGTTTTTGGAAGTGTATCTTGACTATTGGACAATCTATAGTTTGCTCAAAGACCATGTTTCTCTCCTTCGACTTATGTTGGATTGTTGTAGGTAGATGGGGATTTCTTCGGAATCTGCGGAAATGTATATTTTGTGTACCTTTTGGCAACTTGCTAGGACATATTGTGTGTAAAGAGGGGGTATTGGTGGACCTTGCGAAAATTGCAACCATTGTTAATCTACAGGAACCTACGACAACAAAACAATTTCGATCCATGCTGGGTCATACCGGGTACTATAAAAGATTCATCCATAACTATGCATCCATCACTGCACTGTTCGAGAAACTACTGAAAAAACTTGAGACTTTTAAATTGACGAAGATTGTGAAAAAGCATTCAACACACTAAAAGAAAGAATGGTAAATGCCCAAATCCTTGCATTTCCTAATTGGAAAAAGGAGTTCCATGTTCATGTCGATTCATCGAGAATTATTCTTGGCACTATATTGTCCCAACCAGAAAACTATCGCAAGCAAAGCACAACTATCGAAAGCAGAGCACAACTATCGAAAGCAGAGCACAACTATATGACAATAGAGCGAGAAGGATTGGCTATGATTCATGCATTACAGAAGTTATGCCACTACTTATTGGGAGGACACTTCAAGTTGTTCATGGATCACTCCACCTTGAAGTATCTGGTAAACAAACCAGTGTTAGATGGAAGAATTTGCAGATAGCTACTTCTGTTTCAGGAGTTTTCTTTTGAGGTCATAGTGAAGCTCGAGAAACACAATCACGGACTCGATCATCTCCCTCGAATATAATCAGGTGAATTTGACGAACTGGTAGATGACCAGCTACTAGATGTAACATTATTTAGCGTGGAAGTCATTCCATACCACCTAGAATAGGTCACATTATTTATTACCACAAGAAAATCCCCATACGACTATTCCCCAACACAAAAAAGGCACTTAGTTGTAAGAGATGCAGAATATTAGTTCAAGAGACAATTATATAAACTGGGGATTGATGGAATCTTGCACAGATGTGTATTATATCATGAGATTGAAACTATTTTGTGGGAATGTTATGTTGGACTTGTGGGAGGACATGTTGGCAGAAAATCCACAGGAAGGAAAGTGATTCAAGTAGGACCGTGGTGTGATACACTCTTCAAAGATGCTAAGGAATATGTACGAAAATGAGATGTTTTCTAGCACGTTGGCTGACCATCCCGATGAGATGAGCTCCCATTGCATCCAATTCGAGTGCTACAACCATTCGAGAAATGGGCGATCAACTTTATGGGACCCATCAACCCACCGGTAAAGCATTCGAAAGCTTGTTCTATTATCACTGCAACAGATTATTTAACTAAGTGGGAAGTAGCTGCACCAGTCCGAGACTGTTCCATTAAGACAACTTCTCAATTCATTTATGAAAACATTATTACTCGGTTTGGGTGCCCAAGAAGTAAAAGGTCATGTAAAATTCATGAGGTAAATCCTCCATTGTAAGTCGGGTCAATAGTACCCAAAAGAGTTTAATACAAATATTATTTTGAGTCTTCTTAGGTAAGTCGACCCTGTCAGTTTGATAGGTCGGCCCAGTTAGGTTAAAAGGTCAAGTGAAAATTTGAGTATAAATATGTGAGGTTCCTATCTCATTTGTATCATTTACTCACTCAAGCATTGCGCAAGAGAGGAAGAGGAAGGCTAGCGAAGGAGGAGGAGGATTGTTCTTGGCTCTTGTATTTGGGTTTGGTCTCTCTTTCTTATGAGACTTATTCTTTGGGCATTATACTTTGGTAATCTATATTGAGGAAGTTTTTGCTGGGTTTTCTTCCCCTTGAGGGTTTCCCAGGATAAATTGTTGTGTACCTTGTGATTGTGTGTCTTTCAGAGATCCTCTTTATGCTGCAATTATGAAAATGTATTAAATACTCATGACGTTAGAAGTTAGTATTTAGTAGCATATAATATTAACATGGTATCAGAGATAGACTGGAAAGAGCAGCTTTCACTAGGTGTTGATGCCCGGAGAATCCTAGCATCGATAGTAGGGACTCTCCCCAATGAATAATCCCAACTAGATCATTCATTGTTTGGAATGGGGAATCCGTCAGGTTAACGGTTCGACTACCATAGGTATGTTTGTTTAATATTTGTATCGGTTGCGGCCCGACCCACTGTTTATATTTAAAGTATGAGTATGCAAGTGATTCTAATCTAACTAATGCATTTAACCTATAATTGATAGGCAGAAGCCTCACAAGTGATGCGCAGGTTCTTACCTCTCGTCTTATCACTTCTACCTTATCAATTAGCTAACCCTACTCTAATCTAACTAATCTATCCTTGCAAGGAGCGAGTTTTAATAAGATTAATAATCTGAGAATGCTTATACCAATCTAACAGATAGCTATTCAGATAGAGTATTCACATTCACAGTAGAAAAAATACAAAGATAGCTTTGATGGCATTTAAATCCATTTATTACTCTAATATTGCATAGACATTTGCATAGATACATGAAATCATTCATCACCATCGAAATAATTCAATAAAGTTAGAAATATCTCACAGCACGAGTATGAACACAAGAATAAATAGTTTTGATTTGTTATCCTACACATTCCACGCAAAAAATCCATGCAAGCATTTCCCAGCAAATAGGTCTTTCTCATTAGTAGGAAAATAGTTCTCTTACAAAATGTATCCAACCTCTATTTCACTAGCAAAAGTCCCTTTATCTGGTACCCTTCCCCTCTATTTATATTACAAGAGAATTTGTCTCTACATGACTAATCACTTCACCTACCCCTGACCTTTGGATTGCCAAAATTTGTCTTTTGTGTTTGCACATAAAAAATAGACAATTAATTACAAATTAAATTAACTTTCCGGTGGGACCTCCAGGATGGAAATATAATTGTCCAACAAATCCATTTCTTGAAATATTATATTACATTGTAGAGGTTCTAATAATTCCAAAGATACTTCATGAACAGATAATTCCTTTTCCACATTTATCACTCCTTCAGTGGTTGCTTTATAGCTCTCTTCCAGTAAATAAGCATTTATAGATGCTTGTCCAATGTGCTGCTTGAGGTCTTCTTCATTTAGCACATCTAGTTTCCTGATATATTCCAGGTCTTCTTTTAGGCCATTTCTTAATTCCGTTAGGCACTGATCCTTGGTGGGTAACTCGTACATATTTGGAATCATTGCGATATGATATTTATCATGTATTTGATAAATTGTTTTGTAAAATTCCTCACATTTTGTGATGGATTTTGGTACTTCTACCTGTTTCTTCCTAGAATCTCTCCTGCAACTTTCTAGAAGTGCTATATCCAACTTGAGTTTCACAGCCAGTTTGTTTGGAAGGTGATCAGGGAGATTTGGATTTCCTCCCTTCCAGGTCATCAACCTTTTCAATTTTTTGAAAGTATCAACTAACTTTTGTCTTACAGATAAAGCACCAGCAGAGATCTCCTTCATTCTAGCTATCATCAGTTTCATTTTATAAATCTCTTCAATTAGCAATTCTTCTGAGTGGCAAATTTGTTCTTGTATTTTGCATGCCTGCTCGTGGAATGGGGTCATATCTACCTTCTTATTTTTATCCATGTCTACTTGTTCCAAGACAAATTCCTTATCTCTAACCAACTCACTCACCTGAGACTGCACAGATTCTTTTTCATTGTTCAAAGCACCAACTTGTTGGTTTGACCTCATTTCTTTTTCCTCCAACTCATTGATGTGAGAGTCGTAGTCGCTTCGCTCGCCTTCCATAATTACAAGTTGCACATTCAATGCATCTCTTTCATTTTCCAAGTTATGGTAGTCCAACAATAATTTATTGTTTTAAGCTATTACTACATCTTGTTTTTTATTTAACTTAATCCCTTCACCTCTCGCTTTTACTAAGCTATCCTTCAACTTCAATACTTTTCCTTTGTTGCGTTCCAGATCATTCATCAGTTTATCAACATTGTCGGCGTTTGCTTTAGCGGTTGCTATGTTGATTGACGCGATGAACTTGGGATCTTTGTGGGTGAATTCCATTATGGTGCTTTCCTGAATAGTTACCACATCAGGTTGTGCACCCATTTTTAGCCTTTTCTCTGTTCTCCTTGAAATTGTCTTCCTTTTGGGGTTGAAAATTATTGTATTTAGTTTTGCTACTAAATGTGGCTTTGAAGGGGTAAAAGGAGTGATCCTGAGCTCAACAAATGGAAGGTGGCCTCCTGTCAGGGGAATTCCGGAGATGCCGGGTGGATCTATGTCCATGTATTGAAGAATAGTACCTTTCTTGGACTCCTTTATCCTCCACATATTTCTTGAGCTTATCTTATTCTTCCTTTTTTATTTCTAATTCTGCTGCTTTATCTATTGCTTCTTGCTCTTCTTTCTTCTTCTGTCTTTCTGCTTCTTCTTCTCGCAGTTTTTATGCTTCCTTTGCTTGTTTTCTTTCTGCTTCCTCTCTCGACTTTTGCAATTCTGCCTCTTTATCACTGTCCATGGTATAACTGGAACCTACACCACTTCTATGGCCAAATCGTTTATTCAAATCCGCCATGTTATTTTCCCTCAGATGTACTTCCTCATCCTTAAGGAAATGGTATGTGTATTCAAAGTGAATTTTACATGACGCACAGTGTTGGATGGCCTTTTGTAGCTTGTCATTTATGACAAAAATCTTTTCTCCAAAATAAAATGCTTCTAAGTCTTTTACAAAAACCTTTGTTCCTTTCACCTTAGGGAAGTTATACGCCCCAATGACAAAGGGAAGTGGTGGATAGGAAGCCTTTGTATGTTTATTTAAAAAATTGCCTACTTCATTGATGAAAAATTGTCTTACCACCTCCTTGTGTACCACATAATCTATTGTGTATCTTGGCCTTAGTGACGGAGCTTTGGTACCCCCATACATTCTGATATACGTGCCTTTCAGGTAAAGTAGAAATCTCCATATTCATAGATAACGAACATTGCGTTGTCCGACAAGCAATTGGGTTCTTCGTTAAATATTAGCCAATATAGAGGAATTATGAATTCCTCACATATGAGTTTGTAGAAGATTGCATACTTGTGTGCCCACATTATTTGGTAAGCCATATATAGTGGAGACTGAGCCGGGATCCAATAGCACCCCAACTTGTTTAATGGGTGTCTAATCAAGATGCAGTCAATCAGGTAGGAAGACATATAGAACTCAACTTTATTTTGGGTCATCCCTCCTTGGGATGTTGCTATCGTTGATGCCATACTCTCCGAGATAATATCCGCCCAATTGAATACGGTACCATGGGAAGCGATATGATACATGAGGGGCACCCAACTGAGCTTGTAGATGTTCCCATTCACTGTGCCGAATATTCTGCTCAATATTAGAGCTATGACTCTGAATGGTGTTTTCAAATTCTGAGTATCGTGCTCCCCACTTTCCCTTTGCCTCAACTATTTTCCAGGAACCATCATTTTCTTAGCATACTCAAAATGATCTATGTTGACTCCCCTTAACCAGTCATCTGTCCTCATAACTTTGGGAGGTGGCAATTTATACGTTGCGCTGACATGAGGTGGTTGAAACGATGCCAATCCTATTCCATTCTCCCCAGCTATGATCTGTGTGTTGACATCCACATGAGGTAAGATCCATCCAATAGCTTATGAAATGGGAAAATATCTAGACATGTGGCAACTTTATGGAGATCGGATCTTTTAATGTTTTGATACACCATCATCTCTTCAATGGACGCATCTGGTACGTTCTGATCTTGGGTGAGGTGATATAATGTCTCCATCAGGGTACATCTGGTGTCCTCATATAATGTCTCCATCAGGGTTTCTGGAACAACTTCAATGTCAGAATCTGATTCTGTTACCTTGTCTTACGCTTGGCAGCTCTTCTTTGCATCTCTGAGTCTTGAGGAAACAACAAAATAAATGTATAAGAATAATTCACTATTAATACAATACTTCCAAGCAAAGTGAGAATGAACATAATATAAATTGCAGAGGTATTTTTTGTCAATATTGTTTACAAAACAAAAGATTCATACTCCCATGACGTCAGCTGTGTTTGGTTCTGAATGACTTGTTGTGACGACTTCCTAATGCACTGTCACATAGATTTCTTCATTCTTTCATTAACCTCAGTAATCGATTTCTTAGTCAAGACTTAAAATTTGATTTCGTTTAGTGCTAGATATGTGTGAATTTAGGAATGCAACTACTAATTTACTTTTGGTACTTAAACACTCCTCTCCGTTCTTTAAGCAGATCCAAAACATCTATTCTTCAGGGCTTAAATACATATTTTCTCATTAATTCATTCGAGGACAAGCATCGGAGCATCACCCAAAGCGGTGTAGCTTATTAATCTGCATTATCCTGTTCATCATTTAAAGCATCTTCTTCCTATTAATTATCTGAGGTAATCGAGTAGGCCGTGGCCATGTTGGAATACTAAACATAAATAATCAATGCATACAGATTTTGGAACAAGTCACATGATTATCAGAAGATTTTCTGCATGGCATGCACATATAATAAATGGAAGACTACACCAATAAGCATATGATTACTCCGTGAATATTCTAGAGAGTATCTTCCCTAAAACCAAAACCTTAAGCATGCCCAAAACCCTAGGGCCAATGAAGGATACAATAATACATCCCATGAATCAACAACAAAAGAAAATGAGGGCAAAACCCTAGCCAATGTAAGAGCGTTGAGTTTCTAAGATAAGCGGGCCTTCAAGTACGAAGATTGGCGCTAGCTCATGATCCTATTAATGCAAAAAAACCAACAACTGAGGCAACTTATAAGCACAATGGGAGGTCTGGCTTTACTCTATTCAAACTCAAATGCGAAAGGGTGGTAAAGTGATTTGCAAAACCTAATAAACAAAGGTGAAAAAATGCCATTTGCAAATAAACAGGAAGGTGGTCAGAAAATGACCTGCCTGGCAATATGCAAGTGGTCAACAGAGTATTCCACTAGGGTTAAATGCGCTTTCCTGTTGTCCGGTGAGTGCTCCAATTGCAAAACGGTGTTACAATTTTTTTTTTACAAAACAAATTCACCCATTTATAATCAAAACGTAACCCTAGTCATAAATGAAGGGGGTACTTGTGCTTACAGGGTCCACAAGGCTTAATGAAACCGTTTCAGAGCGTTTCCATCTTTTACCGACGCTTTTCGGCGTCGTTTTCATTTTTCATCGACTCTTTTCGGGCCACTTTTAATCTTACGCCAAACAAAGTTTGAGTGTGTTTCAGAGCAAATCTCTTTCGGCACGGATCATTTTTTCATACGATCATTTCTTTTGGCACCGATGTGATTCGACACACTTTATGATTTGTCACCGATCTCGTTTCAGTGTGAAAATGAAACGTCCTCCTATAAGGCTTTTCCCTTTGTTCTCCGACCATTTCGGCGGAACATTCTATTTGGCTCCAAAACAGTTTTCTTCCCACAACTAATGTGGAAGCGGAAAGTCGGAAAATGATTTTAAAAAATAACCAACTTCAACCTCCCGCAATCTGCAATGCGATGCGGAAATGTGAAATGCGGGAATGCATAAATGATTTTCGAAAATAACCAATTTCATCCTCCCGCAATGCAATGCGGAAAAGCGGAATTGCGGAAATACGGGAACAATTTTTAGAAAGTCGGAAATGCAATCCGCAATCCGCAATCCTCAATTGGAATCCGTTAATTTAAACCCCCTCAGACCGTGCTAGCACAACTTCGGATTGTCCTCCGACCGTTTTGGCGGAACATCTAATTCTGCTCCGAAACACAATTTCTTCAACAAAATCTAAGTGTTTCGGTGTCTAACTCGCAACTGCTTCGACCATTTCGGCGGAAAATTGGATGTTGCTCCTACCGTTTCGGCGGAAAATCGGCAGTTCTCCCGATTAGAATCTCGACTAAGAAAATACTTTTAATCTAAATTTGATCCAAATTCTCGATAAAAAATACGCATCATATAATTTCTTTCCCCCTTTTCCATAAAGTGCATCACATATTCATGATACAATACATAATACTCATGAATACTAACAAGCCAAATCTAAGTGTGGGAACCCAAATGTAGTGAGAAGTTGTGAGAGTCAAAGCTAAATACAAGTGGACCTAGTCATTAATATCAAACATTGGATACTTGCGACGTTCAAACCCCATAAAGTCTAAGTTCTAGGTGACTAAGCATTATACATAGATTAAAATCCAAGAAGCAAATATTTGATATAAATTTGTTTATTTTATTTTATTTATTATTTATTTTTAACTAGGAGAATCTATATCATCTGATACTAAAAGACCAAAGATGTAGTTACATATTATTATGATTTAAAATAAATAAATTAAAAAAAAACAATTGAACTAGCCATCTTTGAACGGTCCTTGCAATTTTGCATCAATGAGAAGTCTACCGGTGAGGTGAGAGTTGCAAAATCATTGTCATTAGTAGACTCACTCTTAGATGTGATGTATTTAGATGACTCATTATCTAGCAGTTTTGGATTGCCCCGAGTTGTAGAACCTGATACTCCATTTCAAAATTTGTTCAAAGATTTCTTTATTTAACAACTCTCCTTTGCAGAGTTTCTAGTCTCTTCTTTCTCTACCGGTGATGATGAAAATTTAAACCTCATTATTTGTATGGAGGAAGGGAGATGATTATGCAAAACAACATTGTCTTTTGTGTGAAGTCATAGGGAATGCTAAGAATATTACCAAATAATTCTAAATGATAACATTAATACTGGATCCATATTATATATACAATATAAATATAATATTGAATAAAACATAATCAACAGAAACATAGTCACCACTATGAAATGGTATGCTTTCCCACCCCCACAGGCTCTTGCCATCAACCACTATACAACTTTGTTGAATAAATTCTCTATTAATTCTTTACTAAACATTCAAAAAGAGTCTACGAAACTACTCTTATTCACTTCGATGTTACCTTTCCATGCTTCCAAAGTATGCAAATTTTAATTTTGTTGAACCATTCAAAAAGAATCTACGAAACTACCCTTAGTCATTTTGATGTTACCTTTCCCCTTTTCCAAAGTATGGAAATTTGATTCATGATTATACCTGTAACCTACGAGTTTTCATGAATAAATGACCCATGTAAATGGATATAGGACTGAATTATAAATAAATTATTTGTGTTAAGTGGAAACCTATTCTATTGGTATTTTGTGAGCACATTATCTTTATCTCATTGGTCTAATATTTTATATTATGCTGAAAACCCTCGGATTCACTAATAAATCATAGTTACCAGACTCGAGGTGCGCAATGTGAAACAATCACAGTCGACCAGATAAGTGCGTCTTGACTCCTTCCCCTGCTAGAATCTCTGGCATTCAATATATTCTGTCTATTGTAATCCTTGCCGTTGTAGAATTGCTGGCATTCAATATATTCAATATATATATATATATATATATATATTTAATTTAGAAGACAATCTCATATATATATATAATCAATAAATATATATATATATAAAATTTGGAATCTTCTAAGGATCAAACTCTTGGTCGGGTATGACAGCAACCTGCCTGGCTGGTCTCTCTGGTCTTATGGCATTTTAATGGAGTTATGTCTTATTACATCAAAAGCTAAAATACAAAAGAAAAGATAATTGAAGCTGTTTATTAAAATTAATTATAATCATTATAAAACTTTATAATAATAAATTATATTATATAGATAAGAATTATTTATTATTATTATTTTAAATATTATTTAATGCTGATTAAATCTCGGATTAAAATAAACTTAAAAATATATATTTATAAAATATTATCTAAACAATCTCATATATATATATATATATTTAATTTAGAAGACAATCTCATATATATATAATCAATATATATATATTTAGTTTAGAATCTTCTAAGGATGGGTTGAAGGGAAGAATTAAAGGTATCATCAAGTTTATATGAAAAGATGGTTCAATTCTCAGCTTTTAACCTACAACAATTGAACAAATAACTTATAATAACTTAACCTCCACAGACATCAACTACCATGCAATTCATTAAATATTATAACCACTACAAATATTTGCATGAAATATATTACATTAATAGTTATTGGGTTTTCTAACATTTTATATTTAATAGTTTATAATTCTTTATTAAAATGTGACAAGTTTATCAATTCTTTTTAACTTTTCTAATAGGTAGGGCATTTTGTTTATCTAGGATAACTTTGTATGTTTGATATTTTTGAGATGATTTTTTTATTGATGCATCTCCTAGTTGCACTTCGGATGGTTATTTAAAGTTATTTTTCATTTTTTCCATGGTTTTTCCAAATTTAATTGTGGTTATAAGTTTGAAATAATAAAGTTTTGGCATTAATTATTGATTTTGAATTAATCCATTTTTTACATGGTTTTCTTTGGACCATTTCAATTATATAGGCTAAGCAATCCTGAGAGTTTGGAAGCAGCAGTGAATATGGCAATCGAGTTCCTAAATGCATAAGTGAAGTCGGTTTTGGTAGGTGGGCCAAAGATGAGGGTAGCTAAGGTAAAAAGTGCATTTGTGAAATTAGCAGATGCATCAGGTTATGCCATGGCTGTAATGTCGTCTGCTAAGGGACAAGTTCCAGAGACTCATCCTCATTTCATCGGGACTTATTGGGGTGCAGTCAATAGTGCATTTTGTGTTGAAATAGTTGAGTCTGCCGATGCATATTTATTTGAAGGGCCCATATTCAGTGGGTATACCTCAGTGGGATATTCATTACTCGTGAAGAAGGAGAAATCCATACTTGTGCAACCTAACAGTGTGATTGTGGCAAATGGCCCTACTTTTGGGTGCGTGTTGATGAAAGATTTTTTAGAAGCCCTTGCAAAAAAGGTGAAGTGCAACCCAACATCTTTGGAAAATTATCGACGTATATTTGCACCTGCCGATGTTCCCTTGAAAAGTGCACCAAATGAACCTTTAAAGGTCAATGTGCTATTCAAACACATTCAGGCAAGGCCTCAAAGAATCTAACCAAATTTTGAATTAGCAATAGTTAGAAAATTTTCTTTTAGTTCTTTTTAGTTGGCTTTGTTCTTGTCACAGATACAAAAGAAGCCTGATTATTGTTGATATTCACTTGTTAAAATTGGTTGGTTGTAGGGAATGCTATCAAATGAAACCATTGTAATTCCTGAAGCTGGTGACTCTTGGTTCAATTGCCAAAAGCTTAAATTGCTGGAAAAGTGTGGGCAAGTCAAACATCATTTCTCTATCAACGATACTTCTTAGTAATTTAATATTTAATATTTTAATTGTCATTGCCAAGAGGTGGAAACATATTGGTTGTTGAGTATTACTTTTTTTCGATGATTTTTACAAAATATTGCATAACATTCTTAATGAATGTTGAATTTTAGGGTGAGTTTAGTATATCATGGGTAGGAACTAAGATTTCTATCTCTCATCCATTAGTTTCTTAGTTTGTTCTTGTGGAAACTATTTCATACCAATAAATGCCATTGTTAATTAATAACAAAAGAACATTAAAATAAAATGTTTCTTTAAATTATAAGACTAGGGTCCACATGGTTTTCCATCAAAGGGGTTATAGTCTATCAACACATATCAATCTCTAAGGATAGGGAAGGTCTCAATTGAGGTGAATTTCCAAGACTTTAAATGGATGGAAGAAATCTATAGAGGATGATCACAACCATATTTATCTTGATACTCTAACAAACAATCTATCCATTCATTTAATGAATTATTAGACTTATATTATACCATTCATAAGATTATACTATAGACACAACTATCCATTAATGTAAATAAGTCAAAATAACAAGGGGAGAGATATACTACAATGCTGAACACATCATCAAAATACACCATCAACACATTGAACAAATTTTTTAAAGGGGGTATGATTCCATTCATATTAAGCATAAATGCAAACATCATTACATCACTTATCAATGCTCACAAGAGTTACAACTCAATCTAAAAACCATACTCTTTATGATACCTCTAGATCTTTAACCCATTATAGGCCAAAGCCTCTACACATTTATACTAGCGTTCTTGGATACCGAGGTTACTTTAAGGTTCTTGCCATGTTGCTAGTGCAATAAAGATGATCTATTAGTTGATTTTTTCTTAGTTATTAAGTATAGTCTTGTAGTCTTCTTTTTGTTGGCTCCTTAAAACTTGATATCTCTCCTTGATTCTTTGCCTCCTACATCTTGTGACCTCTATCTTCCTTGGTCAGTTCTATCTTCCTTGGTCATTGTAAATTTCTTCTCTGTCTAGATGATGTTGTGTGGATTTCACTATATGTATATCCAATGCCACCACGTTTATATAAAAAACCAAGGGGCCTACACCAAAAATTAAATATTAGTGATGAAAGAGAAATGATTGTTATGATATAAGGGACCAACTATCATAGTTCTCTATTTGCATGTATAATTTGTACTATGCTTGAACACTCTCTTCATCAATGGAGTTGGGCTTGAAAAGGATCAATTGTTTCTCTCTAAATAGGATAGTGCAAGGCCACCAAGTATTTTATCAACATTTTAGGGATTTTGAGTGAGATCCCCAACTAAATGGATCTTTATCTAAATTTGATGGTGAAATCTTGTATGAACTTTTATGACCTCTACCTAAAATAACGCCATGCATTTTTCTCATACTCATAATCAATTTGGTAAACTTATTATTTAATCATGTTAGACTGGATATTTTCCAATTGGTTGTTAAGGGTTGAGTTTTAAGACTTCAATCGACAACATCAATTTCCCACCATGCCAAGGCATGGGCATCAAGCTGCAAGTGGGAAAATGAAATTATTTCTTTTCCATTGATTTCATATACATTGAAATACACCTCCATATGGTATAACTATTGAAATACACCTCCATATGGTATAACTATTGGTTCAATTTGTGGGCATCAACTTCTCTTTCATAAGTTTCGATATCTACTTTCACCTTACATAGAATTGTAATTGAGTTCTATTGTGGAAACATTTTCCATTCTCAGTCTCAGACTTTGTCTCACATTCCTTTCTCTTTTCCTTATATTCTATCTCCTTATTTAAGCTTGTACCAAAATGTCAAGGTACTTGTTTCTATTTCACTTGACCAAGTAACCACTAATCAAACATAATTTTCATATATGCCATTTGATTTGAAAATCAAAGTAACCAAAGCTCTACATCACCAGCCTCTAGAGGATTATTCATGGTTTGGTTTGTACATTGTTTTCCTTTTCTTCCTTGTGCTAATCTTGAGGTAAATGGAAGCAATTCACTGCCTTCTATCAACTTATGCAATTGAGAGAGCATCCACAGTGTGCTTCCCTTCAATGTAGGAAGTGATATGTTTTGATACCAATGTGATTCATAAATGGTAGGCCTATCACTTGTTCATTTCACCAACCTTCTTGTATAATGAAATTATGTTTGAACTAAAATCACTGTTAAAATCAAAACATGTTTCTTCTAACACTATCGCAAAACATGAAGGAATTGTCCTATTTCTAATTTGGAATCCCCAATTTTCCTCTTTTTCCTTTTAATACCATGACAACAACTAAGTGGAGGAGATTGATTGCTAATTAGTTATAATGAATCAAATTGGGCCGGAAATACAAAAAGGAAATGAATTGTTGGGTGTAATTCTCAAGGAGTGGATAAATGAATTGAAGAAATCACTACATGTGAAAGAATTTAGCATCGTGTCAATCGGTTGGAGATGACACTTTGTGGGTAGACTTAAACTTCTTCTCAATTATTGAGATAAATCGCTAGAAGTGTGAGGGTATATCCCAGCCAACAATCCTATGATGTATTCATAAAGAAAGAGAAATCTTTCAAACCCCATCTTACTATTCATTCATCCATAGTAGAACCAAAATTGAAATAAGCCAATATGAATTGTCTTGTTGTAGATTGATGGTGGTCAGAGAAATGATTACAATTTCTAATTACTATTAAACGATTAGCAATAGAGATGGATGCATATTGGCCATATATGATTGATACTAACACATTGAGAAGATGATTTTAATTTACCAAATGCCAAGCATTCATAAGAAACACAAACACGATAAGAAATACATAGAAAGACATGGATAATTATCACACATTTAATGATGATCAAGAACATCATTGACCGAGAGTAATCAAAAGGAAAGAATCGAACATTGAATGATTATGTTCAGTCTTCTATTCTTAGATATTATAGAATTGCAATTAATGCTTTTGGCTCTGTAGGAAATTTAACATTTTACATAACATGAATTTATTCAACATCCCTTTACTACTCCACCAAAAAACCCCTTGTAAGTTAACATGCATGGTTTTATAGGATTTTTTTGGGTAGTTGGAAGGTGAGGTGTCCATGTCCCTTTAGTTACCCTTATGTAGCACTTCCTCTTCCATTTTGTCTTTTTGTTGCACCATTCCCCTTCTATTCCCTTCTTCTTGTATTATTTTAACTTTTGGTGCTTCTATTGGTAGTGCAACACCTTATGGATGAATGATGGCTAGTTGAACTAGCATGGGGCCCTTCACACTATCAACTGCAACATCATACCTCTTCATCATCTTCTATAGCCACACAATTTAATTCCATGGTAAAACAAACCTTCTTCTGTAGGAACAATTTGAACTCTCATTTTTATAATTGCTTTGAGTCATAACCAATCGATGCTTATTTCATATCCATTTCGAATCAGTTCTTTGTGATAAATATATATTTGGCATGTATGAATTTCAATTGCAGTGTGGGTCAATTGGATGGTCTACAGGAGCAACACTAGGATGTGCTCAAGCAACACTAGACAAGCATATAATTACATGCATTGGTGATGGAAGCTTCCAGGTTCATATACAAGGATTTTTCTTTCAATATTCTATAATATTATTTAATTCAAAATAATAAATGAATACCAATGTCTATAAAATATTTCAAATATTGAATTCCTTGGAATTGTTTGGTTTGTCCAAAAATTAGTCTAATTTTTATGCTTGATTGTATTGTTCCTTATTTGAATAGTTCACAACCCAAGATGTCTCTACCATGATTCGATATGGGCACAACTGTATTATTTTTCTTATTAACAATGGAGGCTACACTACAGAGGCTGCAATTCATGATGGACCATACAATGTCATAAAGAATTGGAACTACACTGGTGTAGTAGATGCCTTTCATAATGCCGAAGGGAAATGTTGGACGGTTAAGGTACTCTTTATGTATATATATAGCATGGTCATTTTCTTCAGGAATTCTTGTGAATTTTTGTGATATGAGAGTATTGTGCATACATTATTGTATTAATATGGTTTCTTGTACTTTTTTCCATTTTTTTGAGGATCACTTCTTAACCAAATCATTCTCCTTAAAAGTACATTATCATAGACTTGAGGGTACTTCCATTTTAATTGGTCAATATCAATATTGGTTAACTTTTTTTTTTCTTTTTAAAATTGTTTGTATCTTTTTAACCCCTCTCGAGGTATCTATATATGATTGAAATCATAAATCAATATGTCCATTGATGGAAAATTGTTTTTCTTGTTGGGAACCTTTTTGGTTAGTACATTCATTAGTGGGTTATGTGTTGCTCAACAACTTGAGGGACTAGTGAAATAAGAAAACTACCTATGCCTAATTAGTCCATTTTGCTAAAATGTCTAAAGTAAATTAGGATGATCTAAATCTATTGGGTTCTTTTGTTGATTGTTTTCATGTGTGTTTTATGTTTTCCTCATCCTTGCATGGTTTTGTATAATGTCAATGCCTCAGAAAATGTGAACCTCTTCCAAGATATCCCCATTAGTACACTTCTATTGAAATATCTCAAACATGAACTTAATCTAAATGTTTCTTTTATTGGTTCATATCATGGTATTTTTCTTGTTCTAAAGTCATCTCTACATGGTTTTGTATCATGCTAATTCGTTAAAAAATGCAAGATGTCCTAGCTAAATTGTTTTTTTGTTTTTTCAAATATCTCAAACATGATCTTAATTTGTTGGATCCTCTTATTGATTATTCTTGTGGGAGTATTTTGTTCTTGTCATCTTTGTATGGTTTTGATCATGCCACCAATGCCTTACAAATGTGGACCTTTTTCTAAGATGTCAATGACCATTTAACTACACCAAACAACTTTTTTATCATTTAACAACACTATTTCTTTATGTGTAGGTTAAAATAGAAGAAGAGGTTGTAGAGGCTATTAAAACAATTGTAGGACCCAATAAGGATTGCCTATGATTCATTGAAGTTATTGTACACAAGGATGCCACAAGCAAAGAGTTGCTTGAGTGGGAGTCCATAGCCTCAACAATGAATAGTATGCCACCAAAGCCTAAATAGGAAGGCTTTGAAAAGACAAACAATTGGAGATACTTTCTACATTTCATGTTTGGGATGTTCATGTTTTTTTGTTCTATCTTGTAGGCTCATATGTTTTATCACCCTATATATTGTGTCTAGTTTTCCTTATCTCCAGGATTGAGATGTGCCCCTACATTGAGGCACATAACATACAACTACTTTATGATGCTTGGCTAGCATGTTTAGTGTTAAATTGTGCAATGTAGTAGGTGAGACATCTTTAAGAATATGAATAAAATAATAAATATCCTTGATTATAGTTCAGATGTAGAATATTTTTAATTTGTGTACCTCTCTTCATTATATAAATTATGAACAATTATACAAAATTTAATGCAGTTTTATTGTTAAATTGTGCAATGTAGTACGTGAGACATTTTTTAGAATATGAATAAACCAATAAATATCCTTGACTATAGTTTAGATGTAGTGTACCTCTCTTCATTATATAAATTATGAACAATTATACAAAAAATGAATCTCTCTCTCTCTCTCTCTCTCTCGATATATATATATATATATATATATATATATATATATATATATATGTATGTATGTATGTATGTATGTATGTATGTATGTATGTATGTATGTTAAATTAATAAATGTGCAAGAACATTTAAAAAGATAAATGTGAAACATAAATCATAAATCATACATGTTGGTGAATCATTACCTATACTTGGATTCTATTCATCAATAGCACCCTATGCCTCCCTCCTATAGGCTCTAGCCCTTGCCTCTAACTCAAATCTCAAAGTTGATCCTCCAAAGACATTAGTCAACGACTCAAAACCCTACAATTTTGATGGAACTTTCTAATATTCCAATCGTTAAAATAAGGTAAAAGAAACTTCCCATCCTTAATAAGTGATTTTGCTTGAGTGAAGAGTACATTGTTTTAAGGTCATGACAGTGGAGTTCAACAATCAACACCACCAACATCAACGTACATACAGGGATTGGTGTGCTTGATTAAATGTCGATCACATACCCTCATTCATGATAGAATTTGGTGGAAAGTTCAATCCCGAAATCCTAAAAACTATTAAGTTTGTTGAATTTTGAATGGGATCTAAATTTCTACTGTTTGCATATGAAGTTTGATGAGGTTGGAACCATTCTCAAACATCCTAAAACAATTCATGGTAATGTTAAAAATTTAAGTAAAAGATAGAAGATTAAATATAAGGAGAATGCCACCATTTAATATTACCAATTTCTACTGAACATGTCGATTTTTTTTATCGGTCACACAATAATTTTTTGGAAACACAACCTTAATAGGGATTGTATCTGTACCATAAATGTGTTTCCATACAGATGAAACACATTTCCTTCTCGAGACGCACACATTCATATAGAAACAAGTTTCCAAGCCGTACGACATGCATTTCCACGTTTTTGGTAGGAAACGGGCTAGGGACATTGGGGGGTGGTGGCGTTTCCTGCAACGTGTGTGTGTGTGTGTGTGTGTGTACACACACACACACACATATATATATATATAATTTATTTAATAAAATATTTTACTTCACCAAAATGGTTTAGATACTACTAAGGAATGATAGTTTTCAATGTTTATTGGGATATATAAGTGATATAATAAAAAAATTGTCACTAGTTGAAAGTGGTTTTCTATCAAACTTGATACTAAAAAATGAGGATGTTCAATGTTGGTTGTGCTATACCAGCATAGATCCATCTCAAACCTAGATCTATCAAGCACCAAGAGGGATCCAATTTCTTGAGGTGTAATTGCTTGATAGATCCGTGTTTAAGCTATGCTTTATTTTTTTTTTATAAGCCAACATGGATTTTTTTAATATTTTTTATTTTGCTTTAATTTTTTATTTTATGAGCCTACATTTTTATTTGGTTTTATTTTTTTATTTTATAAGCCGACATGATTTTTTTAATTATTCTTTATTTTGTTAGGAACGTGACAGCATCTCTAACAGACTGGGCTGTAGAGCACCTCTCTACTCTCGGTGCAATGACTCTTCTAATCAAACAACTGTTACTTTGATATAGTATATTTGTATCAAAATTTATCTTATGGCATGGCATTGTTTAGAGTTGGTTGCAATTGTGGTCTACTAGCACGTAGTGGGGGCCCACAACAACTAGCCTTGGTTTGATCCTAAGTGCATCATTGGGAGTTACTGTAGCAACATTTCCCCTACATAAGAGTATCATACATGCTCAAGACAAAAATTAGGTGGTTCTTGTTAGTGGGAGAAATCAACATGAGGATGTTCAATGCCACAAGTTACAAAAAAGTATTTCTATAAGATGGGAGGGATGCCCTTTTCCACACGAATGGAGAAGCAACAATATTAGATGATTAGGGATCCAAGTAGAAATAGTTTTGGAATATTAGAATTACCAAAAAAAGTTCTAATATTTTGTAGGGAATATAGATATGTGGAGATATAAATCTTGGGGGAGAAATGAACAAGATGGGAAAGTAATGGAATACATGAAGTGAACACAATAATGTGATGGAAAGGAAAGAACCAAAGAAAAAGGATGACTTAAACTAGAAAGTGGATTTTATTTTTAATTGCAATTAGTAAATCCAATTAACACTAAATAAATTGTGTATTAGGTGCATGTCATCAGTAATATATGCATTGTAATTGTGAGCCATGGGTTTATAAAGAATTACATGTAGCAAAAGCTTTCCCAATCTAGAAGATGGCATTGCTGTGCAAATTTTCAAGTTGATGTGATAGCACATTTTTTCACTCGGGTACTAACATATTAGAAAATTTTGGTGTGATGTATTGTGACTTGTCTAATGTTTATGATTGTTATTTATGTGATATTTATAATATTATCGAGCAATGGGGTTATAATTTTTATGGGTTAATGCTACTTAGAGATCTATGGGTTTATATGGGTTTGGGGTTATGTTCTACGAATGACCAATGTGGTTATATGACTTAAAGCTTGATTGGAGTTAGTGGGTATTTAGGATTTGTGGTTAAGGACTATGGTGTTGGTGTTTTGTCACCAACATGTACTAAATGTATCTACTTGTGGGATGCGTAATATCAAGTACCAGATCAAATGGAAATGGGAAAAAATAAACTAAACTAATAATATTCTTTAACATGCATGCAATGTAAATGAAGAGAAAACTAGCTAAAACAATGAAATACATATAAATAATGATAATTTATATTAACAAAAAGATAGGTAGAGATAGAGATGCCTTGGTGTTTGTTGTGAAATATCAAGTACCATACACACACACACACGTGCGCGCGAGCGTGCGCGCGCGCGCACACACACACACACAATTGATTTAATACAATCTTTAACTTCACTAAAATGGTTTAGATACTACTAAGGAATGATGGTTTTCAATTTTTATTGGGCTTTATAAGTGATCTAAAAAAACAATTGTTACTAGTTTAAAGTGGTTTTCTATCAAACTTGATACTAAAAAATGAGGATGTTCAATGTTGGTTGGGCTACATAACTCTTCTAATCAAACAAATTTTACTTTGATATAATATATTTGTAACAAACTTGATCTTATGGCATGACATTGTTCAAGGTTGGTTGCAATTGTGGTCTAATAGCACGCAGTGGGGGCCCACAACAACTAGCCTTGGTTTGATCCTAAGTGCATGATTGGGAGTTACTGTAGCAACATTTCCCCTACCTAAGAGTTTCATACATGATCAAGACAAAAATCAGGTGGTTATTGTTAGTGAGAGAAATCAACATGAGGATGTTCAATGCCACAAGTTACAAAAATGTATTTTTATAAGATGGAAGGGATGCCCTTTTCCATAGGAATGGAGAAGCAACAATATTGGATGATTAGGGATCAAAGTAGAAATAGTTTTGGAAGATTGGAATTACCAAAAAAAGTTCTAATATTTTGTAGGTAATATAGAGATGTGGAGATATAAACCTTCGGGGAGAAATAACAAGATGGGAAAGTAAATAAATACATGAAGTGAACATAATAATATGATGGAAAGGAAAGAACCAAAGAAAAAGGATGACTTAAACTAGAAAGTGGATTTTATTTTTAATTGGAGTTAGTCAATCCAATTAACACTAAAAAATTGTGTATTAGGTGCATGTCTGTCATGTCCCAAATTTGGAATTGGGTCACAATGGCCTAATCACATTAGCCATATTCATTATATTTTGTAAAATTGATGTTAAGGGTCAAATAATTGCCAAGGAGGAAAATTACTAGTTTCCTAGGTTTGGGGTGGAAGCTTTGGGATTTGGAATAAGGGGGATAATAAATGATGTTTAGACATTAGAAGGGTTCAAGTATTTAATAAATAGAGTGAATAAAGAAATTCAAGAGAAATCCTAGGTGACAAATGGTTTTGGAGACATATGGAGGATGTGGGACCCACACTAGCTTGATTTTTCATAATACATGGTATCTCTTTTGCAAATTCGAATTAATGGGAATGTGAACACTCTTGGGTGAGTTGGTAAGTCATAACACATGTCATTGAGCATATTAGGTCGAATTGGGAAGGATTGGTAACCTCCATGGAAGATAAAGAGTCAAAGTGGAAGTTTGTGGACACTTGGGCTAGATTCCCTAGCCCCTATGACACCAATGATGGAGCATCTATGACAACTATGACAAATTGCAGACCTAACCTCTGACATCTGACCACTATGACATGTCAACCCCAAAAATAGGCTCAAGGAAGGCGAATTTGGGAGTTGGAGAAGCCAAAGAGACTCAAATTCGAATTTGGGAGAAGATGGAAGGTTGGAACTAGGAGACAAGTGGCAAATGTGGAATATTTCCTAAATGGAAATCTATTGAATCTATTGAGAGGATTTCGACCCTTAGAAGGATAATGTTGGTTACAAAATGTAGAAATGAAGTATGAGAATGGCTTTTGATCATTTGTAGAATTTGCAATTGCATTTGTGAAGATATGGAGAAGAGAGAACAGTTGTAATAAACCATTAATGGTGCATATGAGACCTTAATAACATACTTAACACATTACATACCTCTGTTCATAAATTTGAGTGGGTTTGGAGGCATTTGGGAAGCCATTTTCAGTACTTACCTTAGGGGGATTTGAACCCCAAATTACTAGTAAAATTGCATACTTGGTCCAGAATCTTAAGAGAGTTTGCAGAGGTCTTTTGGTGGCCATATGTTATCCCTGAACATCATATTCAATTCCTAATATCATTCATAAACCTTCCTTGAATATTTGAAGGCATTTGGAGTCAATTTGAGACCTAGAGACCAATACTAGTCAAAGGGAAATCACTAGTAAAGTTACCTACATTGACCAGAATTGAAAGAGTATCTGTAGAAGTGTTTTAAAGGTACAAAGGCATCCCTGAAACACATATTTATGTTTTAATATCATTCATATACCTTCTCAGAATATTTGGGATCATTTGGGGCAAATTTGGGACCTAGAGATCGAAACTAGTCAAAGGTCGAACCAAGGAAAAAAGTGGAAAATTGCAATTTTAATAAAATTCCTAACAAGGGACATTACAGTGGTATCAGAGCATGGTCCTTGCACCTGTGTATTAGGTACATACATTCAAGAATAATTGGCAACCATGTCTTACTATTATGATGAATCCTATGAGTACAATTCTTATGAGGAATATGCAGATGCTTATGAGGAATATGCAGATGCTTATGAGCAATATGAAGCAGAATGTGAATGGTATGAGGAAGAGGTGCCATCATGCAACACTTCTTACAATTTCAAGAGAAATGAAGATTATTCTTATGACTTTAAATTTGATGAATATGAGTCTTTCACACCAACCAAGGATAATTCTATGAGTGAGTTCCAAAAATGGAGAGCAAAATATAAAACCTTGCCCCAACAATATCAAAAATATCAAGAATATCTTGCTTTTAGCAAAAATACACAAAATGCCATGTCTTTTGAGTACTATGCTGAACATGTTTTTGAAAATAGGCCCAAAAATGAAGATGTGGAGTTAGTGAAGAAAGGTTTATGCCCTTCTTGTAAAAACCCTTGGAGCAAGTATCACATATGTGTGCATGAAATGATGTCCTCCTTGAGGAGAGCTTTTGAGATTTATTCAAGAAGAGATTCCAAATATATTGATCCTAAGGAAAACAAGGGGAAAAATGCATCAGCTTGCTTTAAGGAGCAAAAGGAAGAGACATCACAAGAGCACGAAGAAGATTCTATTGAAAATATGGAAGATCATTTCGAGACACCTTCTAGCTTAGACATGAACCAAAGAGCATCTACTGATGGATGCTTAAACTATGAAGGAGTACCTACTGATGGGTGCTCACACCTCTATGTTGGTGACATAGAGATCACTTTTGAAAGTGTTTTTACAAGTACAAGTTTCATTAAGCATGATAATGAAGACCTTGTAGCAGTTGAAGAAGAACCAAGATCAACTTCCCCATCACCACTTGAGCTTCATGAAGTTGGTCCAAGCAAAATTGAAGAAGATGAGGAGGTTCATTTGCAAGAGCCTCATTTTCTTGAAGGGTCCTTAAATATGAATGAAAATAAGATCCAAGAGTCCCTCAGCATTCTCCATGACACTCAAGCATTGGTGTCAAATTCTTGTTGGAGAGCTACTTCATTGGAGGAAACATCCTTCCTTGAAGACATGGAGAAGATTCAAAGAGCAATGTGCCACATCAAAGGTAATTTCATGTCTTTGCTTTTTGATAGAAACCATTTGTTTGAGCTTAATGAATTGTTACATGATGCATACTTGAAGAATAATGAGGATATTCATAAGCTCACAATTCAAAATGAGCAACTTCTTGAAAAGTTGCAAGATACTTGTTTTTCCTCCTATGTTTCAGATTGTCAAATGGTAGATTGTTTGGAGGATTCTCATGACATGGTGGATCATGAGAAATGTGAAAATTTGAATGTTCTTGATGTGTTTGAAGATGAACTTGAAGAGATCCAAACACTTGATGTGGTGGAAGAGGAATTTGAATTGCCTCTTGATGAAGGTTATGCAATTTTTAAAGAAGAGCATGATTCCTCTACATTGGAACCAAACTATGACAAAGAGTTCACACTTTTGAAGGAGCTGCATGATACTACCCATATGGATCATTCCCATGATGAAACTTCTGTACTTTTTGATCATTTGGGTGATTTGGTTCATTCTCCTACATCCTACAATTCCATGTTTTGCAACATTAGTTTCAATGAAGTATGGGTGAAAGGGTTCTTTTTGATGGTGCCACATGAGGAGCATGGAACTCCTAGATTTAATTTTTATGATGATATGGTTGGAGCACATTCTTATTCACATTTTCAGCAACATTATTTGTCACTTTATGATGATGCAAATCTACATGGATGCACCTATGATATGCATGTGAGTCACTTGAAGACTCATAGTTTTTCTTGCTCAACATTTGATTCATTTGATGTTGGAGGAACTTCATCCAACACTTGGGAGAATAGATTTATGATTGGAGAACATTTTTGTTGGCAGCCACATACTTTGTTATATTTTTATGATTTTCACATTCATGGATGTATGGGTGAGACTTCTTTGAGTCATTTGAAGTCTCCTTGTTTTTTTTGCTCATTATTTGGTTCAGATTTTAGTGGAGATTCTTCATTCACTCTTTGGATGAAAGAATACATGGCTGAATATTTTGATGCATATCACATCCTTTTGGAGCAACATTATAGGACATGGGATCCTCACCTATGTTATTGGAGCAGATTTGATTGGTCACTTGAAGCTTGTATGCACTTGGAAAATGGTGGTCTACTTGCTTGGAGGTATAAGCACTTTCATGACTCTTTGATGAAGCATATACTTGATGTACATTTTCATTATGTTGTTATGTACTTTGATGATATATATTTGGTACTCATGATGTTTGGAAGAATGCATACAAGAAAATGGGATCCGGGAATCCTCTTATCTAATGGTGTAGGTTGGAGAGCACTCTTAAATGTTGGGGTGCAATACAAGCAATGGGACCCTGGAATAATTTTTGTCTCATTGGTTTCATTTTTTTTGGGGAAGCAAGCAGTATGGGAGATGGATTCCCCACTTAATAAAGTGATTTTAATCAGAGTAGTGCAGTAGCAAGCATGGCGGTTCCTCTCTAAAATATTCATGGAAACTCAAAGACTCAAGGTTTGGCAATTCAATGGCAACTTCAAAGAATTATACAGAAAGCAGGTTCTTCAACACCCATGTTTGAAATTGCTTGAGGACAAGCAATATTGGGAAGGGAGGATTTGTCATGTCCCAAATTTGGAATTGGGTCACAATGGCCTAATCACATTAGCCATATTCATTATATTTTGTAAAATTGATGTTAAGGGTCAAATAATTGCCAAGGAGGAAAATTACTAGTTTCCTAGGTTTGGGGTGGAAGTTTTGGGATTTGGAATAAGGGGGATAATAAATGATGTTTAGACATTAGAAGGGTTCAAGTATTTAATAAATAGAGTGAATAAAAAAATTCAAGAGAAATCCTAGGTGACAAATGGTTTTGGAGACATATGGAGGATGTGGGACCCACACTAGCTTGATTTTTCATAATACATGGTATCTCTCTTTTGCAAATTCGAATTAATGGGAATGTGAACACTCTTGGGTGAGTTGGTAAGTCATAACACATGTCATTGAGCATATTAGGTCGAATTGGGAAGGATTGGTAACCTCCATGGAAGATAAAGAGTCAAAGTGGAAGTTTGTGGACACTTGGGCTAGATTCCCTAGCCCCTATGACACCAATGATGGAGCATCTATGACAACTATGACAAATTGCAGACCTGACCTCTGACATCTGACCACTATGACATGTCAGCCCCAAAAATAGGCTCAAGGAAGGCGAATTTGGGAGAAGATGGAAGGTTGGAACTAGGAGACAAGTGGCAAATGTGGAATATTTCCTAAATGAAAATCTATTGAATCTATTGAGAGGATTTCGACCCTTAGAAGGATAATGTTGGTTATAAAATGTAGAAATGAAGTATGAGAATGGCTTTTGATTATTTGTAGAATTTTCAATTGCATTTGTGAAGAGGGAGAGCTAGTGGATGACTAGTTTTTTGCCTTAGCCAATTTCGAGGGTGAAAGATTCCCATCCAAGTTGGCAATTGGAAAGGCCATTCAGACCTTTCATTTGGAGCTTTAATGGAGTCTTTATTTGCAGGTGTAAGCTACAGGGCAGCTCATGGTTTCTTCTATTGCAGCTCGCTCCTTCAACCATTTCCAGTTTTGATGGCATATTCTTGATCCTTGAGGGAGGGAGTTTTTGGTGAGCTACTGTACTCTTTGGGGGAGCTTCTAATGCCCTATTTATTTTTTAATATGAATTAAATACTCTGTTCTTCATCTCCAGAAAGTTTCAGGTCGAAATTCCAAGTAGAAATGTATAAATCTCATTTTTAATGGAAGAACAATGCCATTTCCCCACTACCTTGTTGTGAACCAATGTATTGATGATGATTTCGAATGAATGGATGATTCTATGATGCATTTGTGATTAATGGACTGCCATGGATTTATTTTACAAGTTTCATGTACTGTACTTGAGCATTTGAAGTATTTTTACTCAGTTTAATTGCATTGGGAGAAGAAATAGTGCCATTTCCCCAAGGGTCGAATTGGTGATTTTTGCAGTTGAATGGGAGAGGGTGAGAACAGTTGTAATAAACCATTAATGGTGCATATGAGACCTTAATAACATACTTAACACATTACATACCTCTGTTCATAAATTTGAGTGGGTTTGGAGGCATTTGGGAAGCCATTTTCAGTACTTACCTTAGGGGGATTTGAACCCCAAATTACTAGTAAAATTGCATACTTGGTCCAGAATCTTAAGAGAGTTTGCAGATGTCTTTTGGTGGCCATATGTTATCCCTTAACATCATATTCAGTTCCTAATATCATTCATAAACCTTCCTTGAATATTTGAAGGCATTTGGAGTCAATTTGAGACCTAGAGACCAATACTAGTCAAAGGGAAATCACTAGTAAAGTTACCTACATTGACCAGAATTGAAAGAGTATTTGTAGAAGTGTTTTAAAGGTACAAAGGCATCCCTGAAACACATATTTATGTTTTAATATCATTCATATACCTTCTCAGAAGATTTGGGATCATTTGGGGCAAATTTGGGACCTAGAGATCGAAACTAGTCAAAGGTCGAACCAAGGAAAAAAGTGGAAAATTGCAATTTTAATAAAATTACTAACAAGGGACATTACAATGTCATCAGAAATATATGAATAGTAATTGTGAGCCATGGGTTTATAAAGAATTACATGTAGTAAAAAATTTCCCAATCCAAATGTTGGCATTGTTGTGCAAATTTTCAAGTTGATGTGATAGCATATTTTTTCACTCCGGTACTAACATATTAGAAACTTTTGGTGTGATGTCTAGTGACTTTTCTAATGTTTATGATTGTTATTTATGTGATATTTACAATATTATCGAGCAATGGGGTTATAATTGTTAGGGGTTAATTCTACTTAGGAATCTTTGGGTTTATATGGGTTTGGGGTTATGTTCTATGAATGACCAATGTGTTTATATGACTTAAATCTTGATTGGATTTGGTGGGTATATAAAATTTGTGGTTAAAGACTACGGTGTTGGTGTTTTCTACCAAACTTGATACTAACTAAAAAATGAGGATGTTCACTGTTGGCTGGGCTACATAACTCTTCTAATCAAACAAATGTTACTTTGATATAATATCTTTGTATCAAACTTGATCTTATGGAATGGCATTGTTCAAGGTTGGTTGCAATTGTGGTCTAATAGAACATAGTGGGGGCCCACAACAACTAGCCTTGGTTTGATCCTAAGTGCATCATTGGGAGTTACTGTAGTAACATTTCCCCTACCTAAGAGTTTCATACATGATCAAGACAAAAATTAGGTGGTTCTTGTTAGTGAAAGAAATCAACATGAGGATGTTCAATGCCACAAGTTACAAAAAAGTATTTCTCTAAGATGGAAGGGATGCCCTTTTCCATAGAATGGAGAAGCAACAATATTGGATGAATAGGGATCAAAGTAGAAATAGTTTTGGAAGATTGGAATTACCAAAAAAAGTTCTAATATTTTGTAGGGAATATAGAGATGTGGAGATATAAACCTTGGGGGATAAATAACAAGATGGGAAAGTAAAGAAATACATGAAGTGAACATAATAATATGATGGAAAGGAAAGAACCAAAGAAAAATGATGATTGACTTAAACTGGAAAGTGTATTTTTTTTTAATTGCAATTAGTCAATCCAATTAACACTAAATAAATTGTGTATTAGGTGCATGTCATCAGCAATATATGCATAGTAATTGTGAGCCATGGGTTTATAAAGAATTAAATGTAGCAAAAACTTTCCCAATCCAGATGTTGCCATTGTTGTGCAAATTTTCAAGTTGATGTGATAGCATATATTTTCACTCGGGTACTAACATATTATAAAATTTTGGTGTGATGTCTTGTGACTTGTCTAATGTTTATGATTGTTATTTATGTGATATTTACAATATTATCGAGAAATGGGGTTATAATTGTTAGGGGTTAATTCTACTTACGAATCTCTTGGTTTATATGGGTTTGGGGTTATGTTCTATGAATGACCAATGTGTTTATATGACTTAAAGATTGGTTGGAGTTAGTGGGTATATAGAATTTGTGGTTAAGGACTATGGTGTTGGTGTTTTGTCACCAACATGTACTAAATATATCTATTTGAGGGTTGTGTAATTTCAGGTACCAGATCAAATGGAAATGGGAAAAACTAAACTAAACTAAAAATAATCTTTAACATGTATGCAACGTAAATGAAGAGAAAACTAACTAAAACAAAGAAATGCATATAAAGAATGATAATTTATATTAATAAAAAGATAGGTAGAGATAGAGACACCTTGGTGTTTGTTGTGGAAGGTAATGGACCTTTTGAGGTGACCCAAAGATGGGTTGTTCAACTCCTTTGTGCCGAATTTTTTTCCAAGTGATGTAGAAGGTGGATCCCAAATGGTGAAAGGAAAAATGATGGAGGTTCTCTCTCAATTTCAATAGGAAATATAACAACATAACCTTGTAATTGTGGATAGATTGATGGAGTGATCTTGAGGGCTATACTTATAGGAAATAATGTGGAGAAATCTTACATCTAGCACCGATGTGAATAGTCCCCTTTTCATTGATGATTTAGTGGAAAGATAGGTTTTGGAGACTAAATTAAATGTTATTTTAAACAATAACATCCAGGGAACATCCACTTTCAAACACTACACCTTTTTGGGAGGTGGAAAATAATTAAGAGTAACCAAATTATGTTTTTGGGACCCCATCAAGGTTTTGGAGGTTTTTATTGTGAGGTATCATCATGGAATTTAAGGGAAAATTCATGCAATGATAGTTGGGGTCAATCTTTGGATTTTATTTTATTTTTGGTTGCATTGTTGAGGTTATATGGTGATGGAAGTGAGTGAAAATGGAGCTAGTACTATCATGAATAATGTATAATGGTGATGATACTCACGATAAGGTAGGTGAGTCAAATTAGGTTGCTAATAGTCTATGAAGAATTAATGTGGTTATATGTGTATAATGCCCACATTTGGCATTACTTGGCTATAATTATATTAACACTTGTCTTAATACTTTATTTGCTTACTTTATATTTAGACAAACTAGACTAATGAGACACTTGCTATGTGGACATATGGACATGTTAAGGTATTGTAGGATATCATTTTAAATTATATGTTCATGATGATGGTACATATTTCAGTTCGTTAAACATGCAAAGTAAAAGGTGGAAACTTGGTACATGATACCAACTCAAAAATATGTAGTGAATGTATAACAAATGTGAGTTAGTATAAATAAGTGTTTCTTATTTTAACATTGATACATTACATATTGATATATGAAATTTGTTTTATATCTACATGGAAATAAGTTATTGTTGAATTAACCTACATGTTGGTGAGCTATGTAATAGCAAAATGATTGTAGTAATGAGGTGAATTGGATGTCGCAGACATCATGGAAATAATGTGTACAGTAAGTTTTCTATATGATTTCAAACACTATTGTGATCTTTGGGTAAGTGTGGTTTTGACATGATGCATAGCTTTCCCAGAATGGTTGTTCGGTGATGTGACTATAAGAACAATAATTGCACAGCACGACTCAATATAGGGTGTCGAACCTAGTTATACCGAGGGGTGGATGAACTTCCCACCATGTATCATCCAAAACCTAGAGTTGTGGTAGGGTTGTGCAGAGACACGCTTCCCAAGTTGTGTGATGATGACTTCTAGGTGCCTGTTGGGGAGGTTTGGTCGATATAGTCAACACTTCCACTTACACTTACTGGTTCTATTCGGGTTAAGTCAATGTAGTTGATGCTCCAACATATTCCAGCAGAGGAAAGGATAGGATGTGGAAGATGAAAGTAGGCTAGGGAGGAAGGATGGTTTGAAGTAAATTATAAATATGTTGTGAGTTAGTTATTTAAAAACATGATTACTTTTGTGTTCTGATACATGCTCCCCAAGTTTTGTGATGATGACTACAAGGTGCCTCTTGGGGAGGTTTGGTCGATATAGTCAACACAACCACTTACACTTATTGGTTTTATCTAGGTTAGGTCAATATAGTTGATGCTCCAACATATTCCAGGAGAGAAATGATAGGATGTGGAAGATGGAAGTAGGTTATGGAGGAAGGATGGTTTGAAGTAAATTATAAAGATGTTGTGAGTTAGTTATTTAACAACATGATTAATTTTGTTTTCTAAAAGTCTTGCTTTACTCATGTGTGTTTGTGAGGTAAAATATATGCATTTATAATTTACCTTGAACATTGAATTGTCAACCAGGGAGTACCATAAACTTAGATGTGTAGGCACATGAAATGCAGGATCAGAGCCTATCTAGCCTAATCTAACAACTAAAGCCAACAAACACACTTCAAAATGCAATGAATGAAAGCTAAGAAAAAATTGACAAGAAGGATAACAACACAAGATATAACTATTGAATAGAAAGATATTATATCCCGAGTTAGATCTCAATCTTCAATGGCTTATTCTTGTAGTGTTTGACTACACTACGAGAAAACTAAATCAGAGCAAAGGAATGTAAAGGCAATTAAAGCTATCACCACTAAACTTGGGAAATTAAAGCAATCTAAACTCAAGGTACAAAAATGTAAAGGCATGCACTTTTTTTTTCATAAATAAAAAATAGTAGCTTGTTATTCTATTAGAATCAAAGTTGCTACATAAACATAACAAAAAAAGATAGCTAGTGAAAAAGACATTCAATTAGCTTACCCTCTGCCTATACCAAACTAGAAAAAGTAGGTAATAACCCCCATAACTGACAGTCTGAGTTATCAATCATTACATGCCCAAAAAAACCATGCTAAAAACAGAAAGACAAATACTGATCTTTCCACAGAAAACTAAAAACAAGAAAACAGGGACAGTAACTATATCCCACAAAAAACTCCAAAATGAGCCATAACCCTCTATGTGGATCTATCCAATAACCTCAAAGAACATGCTCCTCGTTCCAAACACAACCACATGACCATCCATGAATTCTTCGAAGTATAGAATACCATCCACATCACCCCAGGGCCAACTTAGATAATCGGTCCGCTTCAACGTTAAACTCTCTATAGATGTTCTTGAACGTAATATGAGAGAAAAAGGAGATCATGGCATTTACCCTAAGTTTCCAGTGTTCCAGAACCAATGAGTCCAGTGCTGAGGCATCCCTATCCCAATCAATAATAATTTTTGAGTCCCCCATTATATGTAAACTAGAGGTATTGATTCTCCAGGCGAACCAAAGTAAACCCCACAAAGCTAAGAGCTCAGCATGCGTATTTGTACCTCGGCTTGCTTTCATCCACAATTTAAAAATATGAGAAGGATTTAACTGCAATATCATACCAGAGCCACACATACCACTATGTTCGGCTACGTCGAAGAACCCAAAAACCCGATCAACATCAATAAAAGGTGGTCTAATCCGTTGAAAATTAATATGGTGTACAGTCTTTTCCGGACCCAACTCAAAATAAAGGGAGACAATTTTTGTGCAAGTCCACTCAGTCGAGATGTTGTGATTCTGAAAAAGATAGCCATTCCTCGATTTCCATATAACCCAGAAGACCACAAAAGGCAGATAACGATGGCTTCGTTGCTATCCCAACCAATCTGCAAGATTTTGTTCCAGGTTGAGCTTATCGCAGTGAAAGGCGAAACCGGAAAAAATACCCAGCCACTGCCAGATACACTTGAAAAAGGAACAGTTCCCAAACATATGATCCACGGACTCCTGTGCTCTACTACAAAGAATGCATATACCAGGACCAATCCAACCACATCATAGAAGCATGTCCCAAGTCAGAATCCTCTTCTTTATGCATAACCAGGATTTTATTTTTATTTTTTAAGGGTAAATAACCCTTCCAGAGAAACGGTTTCCACCAACATAAAGTATCATCTAGCTCAAGATCAATTATCATCTGATAAGAAAGTTTGGCCGAGACGTGCCTCATACATTTGTTATAAGACCACACAAGGTTGTCAAGGGATTCATTCAAAACAATCCCTGCTTGATAAAGATAATCAACAAACAAATTCCACTCGTCGGTCCAACAGTGAGACAGCTCTAGATCACTAGCTCGTAGCCAGGAAGTTTCACCACATGACGTTGACCCAGCCACCTGTTTAAGAACAAAAATATTCCGATGATGAAGTTCTGCAAGGAGACCAGAGGATAGCAAGTAGTTAGCTCCTAAACCAATAATCGGGTCCACAACCAGGTAGATCTGAATACCTCTACCAACAGACCAGTTAATGGAATTGTTAATGATCGGATATGCCTTCATGAGACTTCTCCGCAAGACCGAGGCATTATGTCTAAAATTCACAGGTTCACGAAACCACTGCTCCACATTACAAGATTTTAAATACTTATGAGAGATCAGTTTACCCCATAAGCCTTGATAAAAAAGGGCTCTCGAAGATTCTTCACACATAGAGATCAATTAAATAAAGAAATATTCTTTATCCCCCAACCTCCGAGATATCTAGGTTTCGCAACGCTATCCCACACAGCTAGATGATATTTCGAGATATTCAATTTCCTCGCCCAAAAGAAATGTGAGATCAGGCGACTGATAGAGGATAAAATAGAAGCTGGAACCATATACAAAGAGAACTAGTACACATGGATACAATGTAGTACTGCATTAATCAAAGTAAGTCTGGCCCTAGTGGACAACCATTTGAACGACCAAGAGCTTAAACGCCTCTGAATCTTCTTAACCAACCAAATCCAATCACAAACCATATAGCCATTAGGTTTCAGACTAAAACCAAGGTACTTCAGCCCGGTTTCAAGAGTTTTCATCTGATAAGGGAAAATGGAGCTAATCTGTTCACATACTTCCTTATCATCACTTAAATAAACAAAACAAGATTTCTGGGTGCTCACAGCCATACCTGAAGCACAACAAAAAGTCTTAGTAATTGAATGGAAGGTTTTCCACTCCCTGAAATAGCCCACTCCAAAAAGAATGACATCATCCACAAAAAGTAGATGGGTGAGAGTTAGCGATCTGGTGATATTTACTCCCTTTATCTTCCCCTCCTTTTTAGCCTTATTAATAAGTAGGCTCAGACCTTCTATAACCAAGATAAACATATATGGAGATAAAGGAAAACCTTGGCGTAATCCTCGTGAACCGTTGGAAAAAGAAGTAGGGGATCCATTTATCAAAACTGAGAAGCTGGCCGTCATGATGCAGGCCATGATCCAAGAGAAAACCTCCAGAGGGAGCCCAATATGAACCAATATGAGTCTCAAAAGAGACCAATCTACTCTGTCATATGCCTTGATAATTTCCATTTTTAGGATAAAGGCGTTCATCCTCTTGGATTTAATAGAATGTAAAGTTTCTTGTGCTAGGCCCACGACATACATAATCTGTCGGTTAGGAAGGAAACCAAATTGTTTCGACGATAAGAACTTCTCCGGATATGGATTTAGTCTTTCAGATATAATATTGGTTATAAGCTTATATAAAAAATTATAGAGCGAAATCGGTCTAAAATCGTCAAATGTTTCAAGACGATCCTTCTTAGGGATAAGTGCTATATAAGTGTTATTGATATTACTCGGTAATCTCCTAGTTCTTTGTGACTCATTAACTGATTCCACCAAATCGCACCCCAAGAGGTCAAAAAAGTGTAAGAAGAACTGCACCGTCCACCCGTAAGGGCCTGGACTCTTATATTTTGAAAAGAGAGACAAGGTACTCTTAACCTCCTCCACTGAGATTTGGGCTCCTATGGACTGCCCTTCTTCCTCCGAGAAAAATCTCGGGAAGTTTTGTAAAATAGCTAATTGGTGCTCCAAATTTGCTAAACCGGATTGAGAATAAATATTATTAAAATGTCCCAATGTTGCTTCCTTAAGAGACCTGTTATCCATAATAACTTCCTCATGATCCCCCTTTAGTTCCCATATAGAGTTATGTATTCTGCGTTGATTAGCGAACTAGTGGAAAATTTTTGTGTTATTGTCTTTAGCTTATAACCACACGGCCCGACTCTTTTGTCTCCAAGTCTCTTCTTGAATCTGAAGTATCTCCTGCCTTTTAGACTCGAGGGATGCTATAGAAGCTTTGCGTTCCAAGGAAAACATATTCCCATCAACGAGTCCCGAAAACTTATGTATGTCAGCTTCCAACTAGGATAAATCCTTGTTTAGCTCCTGTTTCTTCTCTTTTTACCATTTCCAGACTTCATCCTTCATCCTCTCCAACTTTTTGGTCAATCGAACTAAGGATGAAGCATGAGATATATTGGCCAACAGTTCCCATTGATTATGGACAAGAGAAAAAAAATCTGCATCCTTCAACCAAACATGATTAAACTTAAAAGGGTAGTGTACAAAATCCCTATTAAAATCCAACCAAAGTATAATATATTTATGATCCGATATCCTAGAAGAATAAGCCCAAGAGCGATAGCGACCAATATCCTCACATAATGATTCTGACATTAAAAAATGGTCTAGACGTTTGGCAATCCCAACAAAACCACACCTGCCATTCAACCAAGTTGGAACAAGAGAACATGGTAGGATCACAAGCTTTGCAGCTTCAAACAAAGAGCAAAAATATTAGGCCAGAGGGTCCTCTGCCTTGCCATCCCCCTGGGTTTCCTCAGGCGACAATGTAAGATTGACACAATCAACGGATAGTCCGAAAGAGTACTAGACTAAGCCACCATGTCCCAAAATGTGCGTCGATGATTATACAGGCCATAAATGTTAAGGATTCTAATCTTCTGGTTGAGACTTTGTCAGAATCCTTCCACCACAATACCAAAAATAGTAGAGAAAGATTTCAGATCAACCAACAGAGGATTCCAAGCCACCAAGGTACCACCTGGGATCCCCAAAGAATCCAACCCACTAACATGCCAAGAGGGAAATGACTTAAGGAAAAAATTACAAGCAGAAGGCGCAGAGGTCATGGTTTCCTATAAAATAACCACCGTTGGCTTCAAAAGGCTCAAACGTCTCTTCAAGGTAGTTCTTTTGTGGCTACTACCCAAACCCCAAACGTTTAAAGAGAGAAAATTTATTCTAAACCCCTACAGGGGCCACATATTCTCTAAGAGCCCGAGTATCATAGTTTGAAAAAGAGTCTGAGACCCTCGACAAACCCTTCTAAAAAAGGGAAGTTACCTTCGGATTATAACAGTTCGTGTCCCCAACCTCTGAGACCCCTGTGGAGATATCCGAAGTGAGATTTTTCTTTCCCTTTCTCGGCCTTCTAATTTTCACATTCCCATTGAAAATTGACGAGATAGGGACAATGTTAGTATTATCAACCACGACCGAGGAGTACATAGGAATCGATTTCAGGCCCGCCGGAGCAGGATCCGTGTAATCTCCTGGGTCCCGCAATGGGGAATTCGTAATATGAATGCCCATAGAACCTAACTGTAATCCCCCAAGAGGCAGGAATTCCTTCAGATAAAAGTTCAACTGAGGACTCACAGATACATATAAAACCTCCTTGCCACCCACAAAGCTGCAAACCTCCTTCCCCTGGACTTCCAAAACAAAAGCAAGAGAAATTGGGGAAACAGGACTGGGATAACCCTCATCCCCAAGTGACAATATAGAGATAGGACGCTGAACCAAATCAACCTTCCTAGGGTCTACTAGAGCAACCCTAGTTCTCGATCGTGGACCGCTCAAAGGAAAAGTAGAATCCTCGCCAAGGGTCGAAAGTGAACTAGAAATATCCTCTTTTGACAGAATTTTAAGAAGTATCAAATAAGAGGTAACGAACTTACCAAGAAAGTCAGATGCCGAGTCTCGATCCAAGGGTATCAAAAAAGTCATACCAGCCGCGACCTTCGTCAAGCCCTCCTCCAGAGCACCCATCACCGTAATCGACAGTTGTGAGCCAAAATTCGGATTTTGACATACGAACCTCACATGGCCAGTTTCTCAACAATTATTACACCTAAAAGGTATACGCCAGTAATCCAATCTTTGAATAAAGGATCCACCCTCCCAAACGACCTCAAATTCTGCTGGTAAACCTCCGCCATAATCAATTTAAACCAACATCTGGGGAAGTTTCCGGTTCGACCCCAAGAGTTGCTTCTCTTCAATAAGAATGAAACGACCAATAGTATTTGCAACGGCCATGAAACCTTGTAGATTCCAAAAATGGAGTGGGAAGCCCGACATAAGAACCCACAAATGTCTCTTGAGAGGGTTTATTTCCAAGGGTCAAAACCCACATGCTAGCGACATAGAACCAGGGAGCCCATACCGATAACCCAGAATATCTCCTCGATTTCCTGACGATCATCCTCATATAGGAATTGGAAGACAATCCAACCGTTAACCAACATAAGCACCCGCGACACATTATTTATAAGGCTTCCACTTATCTCTAACCCAACCAAGTATGTCCTCCCTAGATATCCTTATGTGCTCAAATATCCTCACCAAGGCACGTTGAGCTAAATCCAGAACTGAATCCATAGTGATATGTCACCCCATGACACAAAGGGCTCCACCCTTCTTAGTCTGCTCAAGTTTCAAGTTCCTCATCTCCTTTGACTGAGAGATAAAAAAATCCCTGTCGTAGGATCGTCCCTCCTTTGTCACCGACTCACCAGCCCCCCTTGCAATATCATTTTCAGATAGTGGTAAAATGCTCCCATTCTCAGAATAAAAGAGTTCCCTGCTCGTCAAAACCCAAAGACCCTTGTTTGAAGAGAAAATGACCTCACATGAAGGATTTGTTTTGACCCCGAAACCCAAGGAAACCCCACTCGGGGTGACCAGGGTCGACGTCTCCAACCTGGTCGCGTTACAAACCCAACAATGTAACAACCTGTAATCCCCACCTCCACATGTCCTTCTCCCATCGTTTTTGACCATGACTGTCAACAGAAAAATGCCCGGGAAAACAACAAAAGAAGACCGTAAAATAGTGATTTGTTTGATTCCCACATTTTTTATAATCTGGTTGGTACTAGGTCCTCCAGAAATGGCGGACGAAACTCCGTATGCACATAACTTACAATCTCTGACCCGACTTACCTAGACACGACCATACCAGAAGGAAAAGAAACCGTAACGTATCCTGTCCAACCTCCATTGCCACACAACCCAGCTTTCCTCCATAAGCGAGTAAGGTACGCACTTCATAAATGTTCTAAAAAAAGATACACCCAAGAAATAAAGAAGGGAGGTGATGAAAATAGTAGTGGAGAGAAAAGTGAGGTGAAATAACGAAAATAAAGAAAAGACAACACATGATGTTAATGGAAGAAAAGCAAGGTGTCAATATGGACTTAGTTGCGGGATTAGTTTTGTTTGTAGATGAATAAAATAATTTTGCAATAATGATTCATTTCACACTTCATTTGTATAATGGGACTTAATATTTTTTATGTCTTTTTAATATACTAATGAAACTTACACACAATAATGAAACAATAAAATAATAGCAATATATCAAAATATAATAGCAAATATGGAAACACATCCAATTTAAGGCTGCATGTGTTTTTATTTAATAACATAATAATTACATATCAAATTAAACTTAATATTTTTTTCATTGGAACATGTCATGGGGAAACCCTCATGTACTTCCCCTCATTTTTGAGGATGGTACCCAAGGTAAACCATCGACCCTGATTATGGGGCCTAACCCGGTGGCGACATCAAGTGAGACCCTTATATAGCAATGTATAGCCACCCAGGGATTTGACCCCGAGACCTTTTGCTTACAACTTACAACACTCAACCACTTGAGCTAGCCCACCGGGCTATCAAATTAAACTTAATATGAATGCATGACATCAATATAATATAACAAAACAAATTACCAATCAATATAATAACACAATATAAAACAAAAGAGTAACAACACTATACATGTGCGTTAACAATTCAAGAAAAAACATATCACAACAAAGGCTACAAGCAACAAAGTCCCTTCCTTTGGAAAGAGTTAAATGAAAATTTCAAAGAAAATTGGAAGCTCATGTAAAAGCATAGATTGTTATCTCAATTTCTTCCTTTATTGCTTTTTGGAAAGATGAGGTTTGTCATCAATTATTATCCAAGGTGGCTTTGTTAATGAATATGCCACGGAGTTGGATCCTAATGTATACTTTGATTTTCATTATACTTTAGTTGTTTGATTGTAAATAAGTTTATGTGAATATAAGATTTTTTTTTCAAATAAAAGAAAAACAAATTCCTAATTATCCTAGTTGTTAATGAGTTAAAAGATTAAGAAATTCAGCATTATAACAAATTGAAAATGTACTCACAATGCATGGTTTTAAATAAAGTTTGAATAATCTAATAACACCGAATTTGGATTGCAGCTGAGTCTCTTTATCCTTTTCCCCTTTTTCCTTGACGTGTAGTGGAATAGAGCCCTATTATTTTTATCTTTGATTGATGATAATTGAAAAAGTCTACATCTTTTAACAATAAAAATTTACAAATATTAAAAAAAACAAAATTACTTAAAACTCAACCATGAAAAATCATCAATGTCAATGAAAATTAAATGATAGTAATTACAAACAACAAGATTTGCATTGACTTTATTTGATGCTATTAGATTTCTTTTTACAATTAAATATATGTCATTATGCAAGGAAATTTAAGCAACCCGGGTGGCAAGGGCTTTGACTTGGACATCATTAATACCTTGCAAAATCTCCTTCAAATAATCAACATCATCTTTTAATATTGAGTCCGTGTTTATATGGAAGACAAATTAGGATTAGTTACCACTGAATTTTCTCTTTTGAAATAACCAAGCTGATGCTAAAACATAACATGACATAAGAAACTTACTAGTTGCGTTCTCAATTCAACCTGTAGATTAAGTTCAATGAGATGACGGATTAAGTTCAATGAGATGATAGATTGAGATAAAAAAAATGCAGAAACTGTTATGAAATCTGGAAAAAATAAGAAAGCTCCTAAAATTTATGTTATGTCAAAATTCAGAAACTACTATTTGTATGGAATAAAAATAAGAAGAATAAAATTATATAAAAAAAAAACTTTAGATTTAGAGATGTTTCAATGCATTAATGTTTTGGAAACTTTTTTTTTAATTTTTTTTAATCCTTTTTTTTATCTTATTTGTTATGGTATATCACCAATTAGATTTGAAAAAAAATTATACATAAATTAAAATAAATAAAATAAAATAAAATAAAATAAAATAAACTAAACTAAAACTATAGTTATTCTTTAGTCATGTTTATATATTAAATATACTTTTTATGAAAATAAGGGGAAGAGGGAATCACATAGGCAAACCTTTCCGCTTAGGGGTGTCTTAACCATTACCCACCATCGACTGTTTTACATCCCACGAATGATAAGGACCATTATTGGAAGAGGGAATCACATCCAATACTTTGCCAGAAATAACTGACCAAACTGAAAGAGAGAGTGACACATTTAACTAAGAAATGTGTTGGCAAACTACCCAATCGAGCTTTGACCATCCAACTACAAACTCTTGCAGTAACTGAGTATAATTCTTGAGTGCCACATCTGCTGATGTTTCCTTCTACCAGATCCAATGGTCCATTTAGAAAATGAAGAAGCTAGAATATGTCAATATGTGGACTACAGTGCTAGAACGAGTATAGGAAATGGTGCAGAAAAGAGTAACTTCTACAAAAACAAAACTAGACTTCCACCATTAGTAAGATCAAACCATAAATTGATTTAATTAACCAAAATGATAAAAAATAACTAGAATAACAACAATTTAACTCCTTTTGCTTAGAAAGGAAAATTTGAGCTTGAAAGTGTGAAAACATAGGCAAATAAGGTAAAATGATTGTCTAGATGGCATCAAAAAATGAGAGGCCATCATTGAGGATATGATTATGTTGTGTTGTTTGTATTGAATTATTGTAAACTAGTGTGATTGTTAGATGTTGAGATTTATATTTGTTATCTTGCATGAGAATGAGAACATACATGAACTATGCATTGGAAGAATGATTGTTTATAATTAGTACATGCTCAGGTATATATACACTAGATATGCATACCTACATTGTACATGTATATTAGTATGTACATTGTTAGGATATTTAGACACTTAGGAGTTAGTTAAGATCAACTTGTGTAATATATCCTTTAAGGATAGTGTGTTTCTTTAGTATGCATTAGTATGCATTTGTAAATACTTAATCCGACGGTCACGATATGTTCCCGACATAGAGTGATCCGACGGCTCAACTTCTCTTACATCAAACCTAACCTTGATCCGTGGCTTAACACCCGATTGGTCCATGATCTCTATTTAAAGAGCATGGAGGGTCGTTGTTTAGTTGATCGATTATGAGAAGCTCATTTGTAACTTTCTTTCTTTGCATAATAAATTGTCCGGTAGAAGCTATTTGGCCGGGGCCGTGGAGTGTTTCCCTCAAGAGGGTTTAAACCACGTCAAAACATCGGTGTGTTGATCTGTGATCTGTTTGTATGAAATGGTTGCTCTTGGTGTTCGGTCCTTTGGTAGTACCCTGTGTACCCGAAAATACATTAGTATGACCGACATAGATCCATCTTAAACCCGGATCTATCAAGCACCGATAGGGATCCAATTTATTGAGGTATATATATTTTTTAAAATTTAAACTCAAGAAATTTGATTTCTTTTGGTTGATAGATCCATATTTAAGTTTTAAGTACTTATATTATAGACTAACATCGATTTTTTTAATTACTTTTCATAATTTTTTATTTTATGAGCCAACATCATGAATTTTTTTAATTACTTTTTTATTATTTTGTTAGGTAGAAACGTTACAACATTATCTCCCCCATACTGGGCTGTAGACAGTGTTGAAATTTGATGGGTAAATAGACGTCATTTTCCATTTTACACATCAAAATACTACAACTTTTCATAAAATTAAACGTCATTAATGAAGTGCGAATTTTAATTTTAGCCGTCATTTTGAAGTGCATGTTTATTTTTACACATCATTAATATCTATATCCCAAGTATATATATATATATATATTCTCTTTATATTTCCATTTCTAATATGGAAATTTTGATATTTGTCATGGTCTCGTTGTCTTCCCTTGTTAGGTAAACTTGACTGGGTCATGGTTTTTTGGGCCCATGGTATTTGGTGGCCCATGGTAATGGCCCATTTGTTAGAAAAACAGGATCGCAGAGCAATAACAATAAACAGAAATGCAAATATAATCACACAGACACATTACAAGAGAGACACCAATATATCATGGTTCACCTAAGATGGGCTACGTCCACACTGAAATTGCCAGTCCTTATTATTATACCATCCAACAAATGAAGGGATACAACCTGCAGCACATCCGCTGCACTTCCTCCTCACTATCTCACAGTCTCTCTTCACGATCTCACAGATCTTTACAATGCATAATACCTAATACATCAACCCTAGTCGTATTACAATGTCTTTCTTATAAAGGGGAAATACAAAGGGAAAATACCACAGGTTACCCAAAACCATGGGCCCGTAATATGTTGGCGAAACAACCCAAAAATTTTCTTCGGGTGCGCTCCCCCGGACCCCCTGGGGCGCGTGCCGGGATCATAACCAAAGCAGGGGTACAACATGGCTGAAACAACATCATCTATGAGACTGGAAGATCAGGCTCCACAACCAACACCACTGTATTGCTTGTGAAGAAGCCTGTTTAATTATTTCCAATAAACCTTCTTTGTCATTATGCATGTGCTTGGTTTAATCATTATGTTTATTATATTTTTGTATTATATGAGGCATGATATGAGAATTCAATGTTTTATATAGTTAATATAAATGCTATTTCAAAAAACAATCTACTATTGTTATTATTATTATTATTGGGACAGGTAAAATTAAGATTTAAACGTCACCCTGGATGTAGAGCACCTCGCTCCTCTAGTTGCAATTATTTGACGTATTAATTATTGAATGTAGGGAGTATATGGAGTACATATAAATATCTACTAGTATTAAATACCCACTTTCATTAATTGTTTATATGATGAATTAAATAGGTATGGTGAGGTGTAATAAATTTCAGGGGAAAATGTCATATTCATTTATAATCTAGCATGAAAATAAGACTTTTTATTTTATATTTATTATTATTTAATTCATATTTTTATTTTAGATATTTTTCCTAAAATCTAGAAGGAGTGGTTGATGACCCATAAATGAGGGTGGTTGAGGAGGCTTGGGGAGATGTGCATAAGAATTTGATAAAGAGAGAGTGAAGAGAAGATGGGGATTTCTTTTTATTTTGGAGTCGTGGAGAGGTTGAGTTTGCTAAGAGGTGGAAGCATAGAGGGCCAAGCAATCGAAAGGTTACTTGGAGCTAGGATTTCGGCTAGGATCCTAGTTGGAAGGGAGGTATAATTCCATTATGGGGATGGAAGGAGGGTGAAGGCTTGTTGTTGTGGAAGGACTAGTGCATTCTTGGACAAATTCCTTATAGAAAGAGGCACTTTTCCATATGTTAATGTTTATATTCATGTTATACATCGATTATTCACTATTGCCATAATTATAAGCATGTTTCTCATATTAGTTAGTATATTTATGATGAAGAATGAAGTAAGGCTGAGAGTCCTTACTATGGTATAAGAGCTTTGGCTCAAACACTATTGACAAAAAGGACATGATTTATGAATATAGTGCAATAAGAAAATAAGTGTTTTAAGATATATAACCCGAACTGAAAAACATACACACACATTCCAAATGATATTTTTTTTGAATTTTTTTTTTGGTCCAGCACAATAGATCAATGGCAGAAACTTGGGACTCATGTTGTTCTACATAAATCGTTGCATATGTATATTTAGTTGTTTATTCGAATTCACTACACAATACTATCATATTATTATCATATTATTCATAAGGTAGTGTGTATGGTGTAAACACACATCAAATGGATTTGACCACTAACCAATTGTGATGTGACAAATTACATTGAGCCATCTTTTTTTTGTCTAGTTCTCCACCATATGAGGTTCGATATTCATGCTTAGTAAATTGAAGCAACATTGTTTTCATATATTTTGAAATGAATAGTTTTCTAGAACAACTTAAATGCATAAGCAATAATAGGGCTATATCATTATTATTGAAGCAACTCTTCCTTCCTTACATAAAAATGCCCCTAGAAACACCATATATGACTCATAGGTCCTTCCCAGCTTCTAAACCAACAAAGTGATTGTAATTCCATCCAAATCCATAATGGTTTCTTCCCTTAACATAATTATGCAGTTGAGTCGATAATTTAGATCAAATGCAAGCAATCTTCCAAAATTTTATGTGCTAAATGATCCATACCTGCAAATTTCTGTGTAAAGGTAGAGGTTGTTTCTTGCGCATGCTATTCAAGTATCTTCTAGATTTTTCATTGCGAACCATTGCAATTGTTTCTATGAACGGTGTGCCAAGAAGATATGCCATTAAATTTAGTTGATGAATGACATTTTTCCCGAGAAAATAATTTTTCCAGTCAAGAATTTAGCAAATATGCAACCAACACTCCAAATAACATGGAATGATTTATGTGAGTTGTTTTGTTTAGACTTGGTGTAGGTTAGATTCCATAAGTTCAAATATCACATAAATGTCTTTGAACTCTCTCTGTGATGGAGGTAACATGATATGCTTGATATCAACAATGATTAGGAATCGTATCAATCTTGCCTTGGAAAGATACTAAAGAATATTGGTTATCTTCTTTATTTAAATCTTGGTTATCAATTATGATGATATAAATATATTTTGACAAAAAAGCATAGAATTTCTTTTACTTATGTATCACTGCAGATTTACATATGTGACAAAGGAGTTTTTTGTATAAAAATTATGAAGATGTAATAGCAAAATAGTCCGGTGGGACAGAACTAGTTTTATTTGAACAAAACAGGAAAGTAACATATTATGCATACTGAAAGCAGACGTAACAGTCTCAACAAGTGAACCAAATTTTTTTGGACTTGGATAATTCACTGATATAGTGAATACTAAATGTAATTCTGAACTCTTATGATGAATGGAATTACGCTTTTTTCTTTTGGAAAAAAAAATAAATGTGTATCAATTGCAAAGCATACAACTCCATTAGAAAATCTGGGAACTGTATTGCATGGGTGTTTCGGGTAAGAAGGATTCTTATTCAGGGATTCAACTTCAAGTTAATGAGGTGACTTTGGCTTATTTTTGGAAGAGGCAGTATTGGTAGCTGAATGCACTGATTACTTCGAGATAGAAGGTCCCCAACCAATCACATGGCCATGAGGAGAAGGGAGATTATTGCCCCAACTGATATTATGAGAAAGAGGATCTCGAGGAATTTTTGCAATACTCAGATGGGGTTGAAATACTGGTTGAGCATGCATAGAAGGGGGCTGATTAGCTTGCGGAGGGGGACCCATATATAAATTCCCAGTTGTGGAAAGCTGATGAAATTCCTCAGAGTCAGCATCAAAGTGAACATAAATCTAATCTTCTTATTCCTCCTTTGTTGATAAGTATACTAACCCCTAGTTTCTCTACCTCTTACAGATGTTCTTAACCCTCTACAATGAAAGACTCATAACTGATAGAAAAATGAAATTTAAGACATTTGCATTTAAAAATCCAACATTCATATTATAAAACTTGTAGTCAAAAAATTTAATATATGTACACCATAAAACAACCACTCATTTCACTTTAATGATCATCAACACCAAATTGTTATCATTCTCATACAACCTTGCTATCAAGGTAAGGGTGAATTTAACAGGAAAAGATGGGAGATAAGCTGGGTTTGTGAATGTAAGAATGATTGTTTAATGAAGGAAGGGTATGGTAGAAACAATTAATATATAACAGATCAAAATCCCTTCAATAGGCATACATGCATTCGGGCCACCACATGGCTATACAAATCTTCAAATCAAAATATCACATATATTATCGCTGAACCACCTTAAAATGTTTATTCCAAACAATATTTTGCTTAATGTTTGTTAAGAACCCATGTCAACCCTTCTCTTTACTTTGTTAGTATATTGTTGTTGGATGCATATGCTTTGTAAGTCGTCCCGTAGTATTTTTTGATCCATAGTTTGTATTAGCCCATGGTATTGACCCATAGTATTGGACGCATATGCTTTGCAAGTCGTCCCGTAGTATTATATGTCCCATGGTATTGACCCATAGTATTGGGCATAGACTTAGTATATAAGTGTGTTTTGAGGCCAATGAAGCCACCGTGAAGTTATTTGCATTGAGCTTGCTCAAAGGAGGTTTCCCCCTTGAAGTGGCCTGCGATCAATAAAATATTCTGTGATCTCATATATTGTGCATTTTATCAATTAATTGTTGCAGGTTCTTCACAATGTTCTGAATATGCTATTTCACTTTCGTACAATCAACATACAATTTAACCAAATATTAACAATTATTGACCTCATTTGATTTCAAATTCACATTGTTTGTCCTTTGTCATTACATCTACCAATGGAGCCCGACAAGGAATTAGCGAAGAAAGCGTTCTGCTACAACCATTGCAACTGACATACATGTATCATTGAGAACTATTATTTTCTGAAGGTTGGAGGTAGAAATAAACACAAATATTATGCAGAATGAGCTACGTCTCTTCAATCTTTATTGATAAACGAAAGATCAACTAATGCATTACAAACAAAATTTGAATGTGTATTTAAACACTTATGGAAACCCTAAAAAGTCTACCCTAGCTTTTGCATGCATGCAAAGCATGCCGTTGCATGTTTTATTAACTGAACTTCTAAATAGGAACTAAAGTAAAAGCTAAATCTAAAGCTAAGCTAACAAAAGTAATTACTATTTCTAACACTCCCTCTTAATTACTACTACTGACTACTGCAGCTTTTACAATGCCTAAATTATTTCTATGGGTTTCAAAAATTTCTTTTTCCAATGGCTTTTTGAATATGTCAGCCAATTGGTCAAACGATTTACAATGCTCAACATGAGCTTCACCATTGTTCACAAGTTCTCTTATGAAGTGATATCTGGTATCAATGTGCTTTCTTTTCTGGTGAATACATGGTTCTTGGATAGAGCGATTGCTGAATTGTTGTCACAATAGATTGTTGTTGGTCCTTCTTGTTTATGTTGAAGACCTTCTAAAACTCCGCATAACCAAAATGCTTGAAATGCTGCTGATGTTGCTGCTACATACTCTGATTCTGCTGATGAAAGTGTCACAATGGGTTGCTTCTTGGATGCCCATGAAATCACCCCTGATCCAAGATGAAAAACATGACTGGAAGTGCTCTTCATGTCGTCCACACTTCCCGCAAAATCATTGTCAGTGAAACCTGTCAAAACATCATACTGAGTGCTTGAGTATAAAATTCCATAGTTTGAAGTCCCTGCAACATATCGTAAGATCCTTTTTCCAACTTGCCAATGCGAGTCTTTGGGAGACTCCATGAACCTGGAAATCAAGTTGACAACATACATAATATCTGGTCTTGTAGCTATGAGATACATGAGACTTCCTACAAGTCTCTTAAACAATGTTGGATCTACTTTGCTCAACTTTGTACCTGTTGCCATTGGTGTAGGTGCTGGTTTGCAATTAAGCATTTTGAATCACTTAAGAACTTCATTAGCATATTTACTTTGAGAAATAAATATACCTTTTTCTGACTGTTCTACCTCTAAACCAAGAAATAACTTCATTAATACAAGGCCTGTCACCTCAAACTCTTTCTTCATAGCCGCCTTGAACTCATGTACTGGCAGGTAACCTATAAAAATCATATCATCAACATATAAACAAACTATCAAAATCTATCCTTGTTGATTTACCTTTGTGTAAAGTGTTGGTTCGCTGTTGCTTCTGCTAAAACCATTTTTGATCAGATAAGAATCAATTCTGCTGTACCAAGCTCTTGGAGCTTTCTTGAGCCCATATAGAGATTTATTCAACTTGTAAACTTTCTCTTCATGTTCTTTGATTTCATACCCATGTGGCTGCTCCACATAAATTTCTTCATTAGGAATGTCGACTTGACATCCATCTGATACACTTTCCATCTGTTCTGGGATGCTATTGCTAGGACTGCTCTTACTGTGTCCAATCTTGCCACTGGTGCAAAAGTTCCTCCAAAATCAATTCCTGGTTGCTGCGAGAAAACTTTTTCTACTAACCTTGCCTTGTACCTATCAATCTCACCTTTTTCATTGAGTTTGGTCTTATAGACCCACTTCACACCAATGGGTTTCTTATTTTTTGGCAGGTCAACTAGATCCTATGTACCATTTCTCTCAATGGAATCTATCTCTTCGTCCATAGCTTTTACCCAATGCTATTCTTTTACTGCCTCTTCATAAAACACAGGTTCACTAGCAATAAAAGCATAATTGGTATTTGCATCCAATTCATCATAGATATCTTCCAATCTTCTAGTCTTTCTATTACTGTAATCAGATTCATTACCTGAATGCAGACTTGATGCTTCACCTCGAACTGAGTTTGTAGGTGTTCTTGTTGGAGTATTTGCTACTTGTGAAGATGCTAATGGAACCTGTTGTCCAATCAACTCCTCTTCTTCTTCATCTTCTAGTTGGGGTATTGCAACTCCCACAACATTGTCTATGGTTCCATTCCATGACTCTTCCTCCTTGAACAACATATCTCTGTTGAAGATAACCTTTTTGGTAATAGGGTTATACAGTTTGTAGGCTTTAGATTCTTCACCGTATCCAAGAAAGATACATTTCTCACTCCTGTCATCTAGCTTTTGTCTTAGGTGTTTAGGAACATGAGCATAAGCAACGCAACCAAATATTCTGAAATGAGAAATATTAGAACTCATACCTATCCATACTTCCTCTGGTACTCCGTTCTTCACAATTTTGGTGGGAGATTTGTTTATCACATGAACATCACAAGCCACTGCGTCTCCCCAAAAATCATGGGACAAGTTTCTTCCTTTCAACATGCTCCTTTCCATATTCATGATGGTTCTGTTCTTGTGTTCTGCAACACCGTTCTGCTGAGGTGTATATCTTGTAGTGAATTTCCTCTTGATTCCATGATATTTGCAGTAATCATGAAATTCCTTTGAGTCATACTCTCCCCCTCCATCTGATCTCAATACTTTGAGTTGATAACCACTCTGTTTTTCAACCAGAGCCTTAAATTTCTTGAACTTGTCAAAAGTTTCATACTTCTGACGAAGGAAATACACCCATGTTTTTCTACTGAAATCATCAATAAATGTAATAAAATAATAGCTTCCACCAATTGACTATTTCTGCATTGGACCACATAGATTAGTATGAATAAGTTCTAGAGGTGCATGTGCCCTTCGAGACATACCTTTAGGAAAGCTATCCTTGTGCTGCTTTGCAATGATGCAACACTCACAACTGTTTGCTGGCTCCTTCATAGGGGGTAATCCTTTTACCATCCCTTTCTACTGCAACAACTTGAGACCACCAAAGTGAAGATGTCCATATCTGAAATGCCATAACCAATAATCATCCATGCATGTGGATTTTGAGCAAAAGAGCTTACCTTGCTGCTGCAATTCATGACTAGTGGATACATCCTGTTCCTAGTCACTTGTACTTTGATGATCAACTGTCTATTTGGGGGTTTGTCATAGATTTCATAGTATGATCCATCAAAGACAAGTCTGTATTTATTTTCAGTAAGTTTCCCAATGCTAAGCAGATTATGCTTCAATCCTGGAGCATAATATACGTCTGTGATTGTCTTTTGTTGGCCTTGTTTGGTTAGAATGTTGACCACTCCTTTGCCAAGAACTGGAACTACCTCATCCGTGTCGACTTTGACCTATGTCTTCACTGATACATCTAGGTCTGCAATTAGACATCTATCACCTGTCATATGGTTATTGCAACCAGTATCTAAAAGCCAAAGTCCCTTTGGGATTTCGTGTGCAGCGTGACATGTAAGAAATAACATATCTTCTTTATTCTCAGAGGTATTAGTCACATTAGCATTCTGTTTTTCCTGATCAGACTTTTTCTTTCTACATTCATGACCATAATGCCCAAATTTACTGCAATAATAACACTTAATATTATATTTATTTGACCTTTTTTTGTTGTAATTCCCGCCTTCATGGTTATGATCGTGATCTTGATCTTCCTTGCCATTACTTCGACCACCTTTGTCTCTTCCTATTGATCCTCCTCTGCCTCTGCCTCTTCCTCTACTTTTTGAGAATGAGACTTGTGATTTGAAAGCACTCTCTAGAGAGGACTCTTCATTCCTATTGATTCTGGATTCATATGATAGTAGCGATCCAGTCAACTTGTCTATAGAGAGAGTACTCAGATCCTTTGCTTCTTCAATTGCTGCAAATTTCAGATCAAATTTGTGGGGTAGGGATCTCAGAACCCTTTCAACCACCCTTTGATATTCGATATTTTCACCATGGGTATTTAGCTGATTAACAATTCCCATGACTTGGGTTATGAAACAATCTACTGAGTCTGATTCTTTCATCTTTAGATCTTCAAAATCTCTTCTTAGGTTTTGGATTTTAGCTGTTTGTACCTTACCAACACCCTGATAACTGGTCTCCAAGGTTTCCCATGCTGCTTTGGCATGCAATGAAGCTGATATCTTTGGAAATATGTTGTTATCCAAAGCGTTCATTATGTGATGAAGTGCCTTTGCATCCTTCTTTCTGTGAATTCACAGGATATCATTTTCTCCATTTGATAGGGTTTGATAAGATGCGTCATCTACTGGTTCGGAATAGCCATTCACGACATATTCCCACACATCTTCTGATATGAGATAAACCACCATTCTCGTGGCCCAGACATCATAGTTCTTTTTCCCTGTAAGAGGAGAAATTTGAGACTGATTGTTGCTGCTAGAATCCATAGACGTTGTAGAGTCTTTCACTGGTTTTTTTTATTTTATTTTAAATACCCATTTTTTTTTAATAATAACTCTTCTTCACTTCGTTAAAAATAAAAAAGACTTTCGCGCCTCTATGCAGGGGAGGGATGCAAAAATTTCTGCAAAGTATTTTTTTTGCAAATTTCTTCAAAGCTACAGCTTTGGCTTCTCCCTTGCTTCGATCAATCAATCCTCTTCCAACGCTCTGATACCAAATTGAAGGTTGGAGGCAAAAATAAACACAAAGATTATGCAGAATGAGCTACGACTCTTCAATCTTTATTGATAAACGAAAGATCGACTAATGCATTACAAACCAAATTTGAATGTGTATTTAAACACTTATGGAAACCCTAAAAAGTCTACCCTAGCTTTTGCATGCATGCAAAGCATGCTCTTGCATGTTTTATTAACTGAACTTCTAAATAGGAACTAAAGTAAAAGCTAAAGCTAACAGAAGTAATTACTATTTCTAACATTTTCTCAAAGCATATACAACATCATACTAGTAAACTTTCAATTCATTTTCATCTATTAAAGCCATTAAGTCATACTCCATGACTTACATTATCCTTTCAATTTGTTCTTGGAAGACAACAAACACACCGTTATGAAGTAGAACTATTTCAATCTTTAGTACTTTAACTTAGACAACCATAGGTCACTAAATGCACATGTCTGACTATATTTTCCACTATAGGGCCGACCTCACTGCGACAATTTTTCCCATTGTTTGGGGCATACTTCCCATTGGTTGAGGTAGTTTACCCACTGACTTCTGTTGATCCGACTTTTCTATTTTGACTTATTCTTTTAGGGTTTTTACATAATCAAATACAATATGATTATTTCCCAAAGGAAGTGCAATAAGAATACACTAATAATACAATAAGAATATATTTCGAAGTTACACAATCTTTTAGAGGTACCTTGGCACATAAAGTAACAATCCGGTAGGGCTCCACATGATGCTAATAAGTGTCAAAATTGCAACTAAAGAAGGGTATACAAAATTGATCATTGAAGGGGACTCCAAGCTCATGGTGAAGATCTAACCAAACTCCTCAATAGAACTAGTGTTAGAAAAATAAATCCAAGCTAGAGATTGGCTTCCAAAATGGAAGGATTAGCATCTAGCCTTCATAACTTTGATGCTTTTATCCCGCATCATGTTAGAAGAGAGGCTAACAAACTTGCAGACAATTTGGAAAACTAGGGCGTGGATCATCCTCAAGATGACTATGACCAGTTATGGAACGACGAAACAAGAGCTCAACTCAAAGAGGAATGTGCTAGAATCCATTCACAAGATATGCATCCCCATGACAGGTGATATATTCCTAGAGTGAGGACCTTGACACATGGACAATTGGAATAAAGTGAAGAGGGGATGAACTAGCGGGTAAGTAGGTGGGTGACCCCACTCACCATGCAATTATGTTTTGGAGGCGGTCATCATTCCTCACCTTAATGGCAAGTACCGTCCCACAATCGGATTTTGGTTAACCATGCAGCGTTCTGATACTTCTCCTGTGCGAGCTATAATGGTTCCTCATGATAGCTCTTATTATGATGGCACGGTACTCCGCAAGGTGCTTAATCTCTCAACTAAAGTTTGCGGGCATCGAAGTGTTATCCTAGTCTTGGTTCCCAGGTCTAGAAACTGCGTCCATCCCTAGAGAAGGATTCTCTCTACAAACCTAACTCTCTCTTCTGGTAGCTGGGACAAAGGGAAGGTGATCTGGTCTTTCAAAATTAGAAGTATTAGAATGGTTGATACCAAGACCATGAAGAGGAAGACGAAATAAGGTCCTAAGTGCTCTCACATGGTGCAGACCATGCGAGAAATGGAACATGCGAAGGGCCATTTTGAATCCAAGTTTAGTCCCTTGGCCCGAGCCCACATTGACAGGTTGGAGAAAAGACTGAGAAGTGAGAAGAGGTGTCCTGATGCCCAAAGGCTGGTGGAATATTTTGAGGGTCTTGTTGAATATTCTAGTTAATCTCAAACTAGAGCAACACATCATACAAGATGTTGCACATCTTCTGGTGCATGAAGTCGATGTCTAGTTAGCCCTGGAAGATTTCCTAAAAGGTGAGGCTCGAGAGGACACATGTGGTATATTGGTGGAAACTCGTATAGTGAGCTTGGAGGAAGGTATGAAGAGGCTAGAACACAACCAAGTTATTGTGGACGAGCATATAAAGAGCAGGTTGGCCATCGTGGTGCAGGACCTCATTTGTAAGAGATGCATGGGAGTCACACATTAGTTAATACATGAAAAGTATTTTTGTATACAAAGAAGATAAACACATAAATTAGGGAATTGCACTATTAACATTTCACAAATGCAAATACATATAGACATTGTATTGAATCTAGATTTATTCCTTCTCCTAATTTAATATGAAACTTGTATTTAGATATTGTAATTATGAGTTATTAATGAGCTTACAAATAAATATTGCATTGCAAATCCTATTTATATAGACACACAACATTGTAAAGGTAGATTTATTTGCTCTTTTAGTATAGCAATAACTTGATTGCCATTGAATTGCAAACAATTGTGTTCATGATTTGATTGTTCATGATTATTCTGCTTCATCCGTCAATTTAATTAAATTGCCATAACATTGTTGCAGTTCATTAAGTTGCAAGAACAAGCAGTTCATTGTTGCCATAACATTGTTGCAGTTCATTAAGCTGCAAGAATATTCCTTGAACCACCACATCATACCTTTTCCGCTTATCAATAACCTATAAGGGTGCTATGGGGAATACGACTAGGTTAGTTACGAACCAAGTATGGGTCTTGAAATCTAAACCAAGGTCAAGGGAGTAAAACAAGGGCCTTTGGACTTAAACAATGCTTCTTGGTTTCAACTACTATGAAAAGAAACTACAATCCATAAATCATTCACTCTCCAAATATTTCAATTATGAGTGGTTTACCAGGGAACATTATGATGTGTTCACTAATACTTATGGGTCTTGAAAATGGTCAAGGAAGGATAATAAGGGCCTTATGCGTTTAAAAAATATTCTTAAGCTAAAGCATCATGAACTATGCATGAAACACCACATAAGATATTTCTAGTTTATGTTTGGTATCTAAGTGCGATATGGCTACAATTAATTGGTTTTGGGAAATAGTGATGGGTCTACTATCTAGGGGTCTATACCATGGTAAAAATGAAAAACAAGGGCCTTACAATAGAAATTTAACCTTATATTCCTCAATAATTGTGAACAAGGCCTCAAACAAAACACTTTTCCTTTGCCCTCTTTGTTGGGTCTTTCACCCTTGTGTGGTATTCCAAGCACAATTGGGAATATTTACACAAACAAGATGGGTCTAGGGGCCTTAACTATGTGTGGTAGAGAAAAATAAGCCTCTTTCCCTTAAAACAAGGTTTTAGTGTGCACACATATAGACCTTGGTGTGTGTGTGTGTGTTTTAAGGAAAAAATATTGTTTTCTAATTTTTATTTTTATATTTATCATAATTTTAAAATACATAGGTCTCTTTTTTTGTCATAACTTTTTATTGCCTCAACCATACGAAAAACAAATTATATGGTGCACAAGTATAGACAAAGACCTTCATATTAAAAAAAATAAAAAGTGATTGAAAAAAATTTCCAAATAGTGGTGCGCAGGAATTTATTATTATCCACAATTGTGCAAATTTGCTTCAATAAATTCCATCAATCATGTACTAGGTTTAGAAGAATGTGATTTTTTTATTATAGAAATTTTCCATAATTAAAATTGATATATTCTAAAGATAATTCAATTCCTACATTTCATAGGTTTACACCATATTCCAATAGGTTATGCATGTAACTTGAATAATTCCTCCTAGTCAACAAATTGTTGTTTTTCTAGATTTCTATTGCAATTAACTTGTCATGAGAGAGAAGCATTCATTTCCACTAGACCTCAACTTTTCATAGTTTTCCATGCTCAAATTCTATTCCAAGGAAAATGTGTGGTTTAAAACGTAAACCTTTCTCTAATTAATGGATGAAAGGTTTTCTTAGTTTCAAAGAATGATTGTGGAGAAACAAAATAACTATTAACATTATCATTAAAGATGATAAGGATGGGAGGTTCTGTGAATATTTGTTGGGTTAACCTTGACTCAATCAAAGTGTAATTAGGTTAATTTTGACTAGGTCAATGATGAGTTTACCAATGGTGGTTTGTGGGTCCATTGTATTCTACATGATGAATCCTACTTGAAGGCTTGGAGAAATCCATTGTAAAATGCCTACTTGTTCTTTGAATGGATTGGTAAAGGGTAATGAAAGATATATTTGATTGTTCATTTTGTGGGTAAAGGGATTCCAAGGTAAAAATGTGATTGTTCTTCTTTCTCTCACCATGCTCATAACTTACATATGGTGCCGTAGCTAACTTAACTAGGATTCTCAAGCAAGAGTGGGCTGATAATAATCGAGATGTGCAAAAAAAAGGTATTGGACAAGCTTTGATTAGTTCATGAATCTAATAATCACTTTGAAAAAGTGGCTTATGAAAATTTGAGATCATGATTTATCTATTATGTAACTGCTTATGCAAATAGTTCAAAGGTTTAGGAAATCAAATAAGGTTTAGGAATATGTAACTTTTATTTATGTAAAATGGGTATAACGTAGAGAAACTCACTTTCTTGTAACATTTCTATGTTATTTTTTCTCTAAAACATAATGCATATGATTGTGTTAAGGACATGGTTTAGTATAAAAAAATGGAATTTCTTGAAAACAATTGGACATTTGTACATAACAGTTGGTTCTTATATGTCACTATTTTTCCATATTAATTTTATATTTATTTAAAATTAATAAAGTCAATGAAGCCCTAAAATAATTATGAGGTCAACCATTAAGGACAGTTTTGAGGGTCTTAACTTAAACAATCCATTTTTTTAAAGTGTGGAGGCCTCCTTTTGGTACTTTTGCTTGCTACAAATTGTTTTCCAAATGGATACCGAAATACAAATTTACACTAAAATAAAAGACCTACGTGTCCTAAAAATATGAAATATGTACAAATAAAATCAAGAAAAAATAAAAGGCAATATTTTTTCCTTAAAAACATATATATAAAATCTCCAGACAAAGTTTTATAAGTTTTTGCAGTTTCATAAGAAATTAATACATGCTTCATATTTAAAAGTGTGGTTGAAAATGGCCTTAAGAATAAGGAGTTGGGAAAATGGATTTATTTTTGTTTATGCATCCCAAACCAACAAGGTTTCCATTCTGAAGCTACAACAAAAGAAGACAAGTCATCCCACATGTAGATGAATAGAAGCAATCTCGCCTCTTTTTTTTGAATTCATAAGAATGCATGTGCATTATTAACATGCATGTGTTCTTTCCTTACATTTTACATCTTAAATTTTTACCATCCAATCTCTTGTGTGGTGGTCTCAAAAGATGTCTTCCTAGTTCTTGAGCCTATGAGGCTCTATTTAGGTGATCCAAGATGATCCAGGATCACTAAAGGTTTAAAAGTATTCAATGCTAATTATGAAAGTGGTACCACAACTAAGGGCTCAACGAGATCTTTCTGATGACGTGCGTTTCGCCTCAAACAGACACTGAACAACCAAAATATTAAGTTATGAAGTGTCGAAAAAACAGAGGAAAATTGATAAAAAAGGGTGCCACGTGGAACCATTGGAAGGGTGACACATGGCCTGTACAGTGCAGACATGGTAGCCCCACATGTCACCACGTGGTAGGACAAGTTTTCAGGTTGAGGTGACTGTGCAGTCGAGTTGGCAGGTGATTGGGCGTGATGTGGCCCAATCATGGAGCAACACGTGTCACCACAGTCGAGTTAGCAGGTGACTGGGCATGACGTGGTCCAATCCTGGAGCGACATGCGTCACCCCAAGCATGACCAAAATTGGTTTGAAGGCCGAATTGCATGCCATAGGAAGCAAACTCACGACCTCCAAGTTACAAGACTAATGACCTTACCACTGTGCCACCGATGATCTATGTTATGAGCAGTGGGACATATGTTGAAATATCCAACAATAATGAGAGGGGGGGTGAATCAGTATTGTCTTCTTTTCCTTTTATTAAAACAATTAGTACAAGACACACAAATAATCAAACAAGTTAGGACACAAGATTTTATCGTGGAAACCTCAAAGAGAAAACCACCAACTCATACTCATTAATAAGATGAATTTTATCTTATTAAAAAATTGTTTATCTGCTATTATAGAAAGGATGCAACTGCACCCCAGGGTTTTCCTGTTGCTGCAGACAAGGATTCTACTACACCCTGGATCTTTTGCCTGCTGCTACAGACAAGGATGCAATGACACCCTAGACCTTCTACCTATTGCTATAGACAAGGATGCAACAACACCCCGTTTTCCAGCTTCTACTGGAAGGAGGCTGTGAACCCCTGCAGGATTTATGCCTGTCCTAGCACCAACCTACCTCCCTAATCTGACTTCTTCAGATCATCCAGAACATCCTTTCTTCAGTCGTGGAAGTTCATTGGTCTCGGGCTGTTCTTGCTGCTGATACAACTAAGACACCGAAGACACACTTACCTTCTAATTCGAATATTCTTTTAAACACATTATTCATGCCTCTTCAAATCTTCATACCCTCTCAACTCCTACGTCTTCAAACTGGACAGACACATCTCATAAAAACGCCTTTTCAAAATAGGCTCATACCTTTCTCCTTCACGCCCCTTCAAATCTACGTTTTAATAAACTTGTAATTTATAACTCTGTTTATGTTTATCCGTCATGACTTTCCACAACAGAGATATTTCCAAAATTGCCTCTCCGCAATCGTAATTCTGCACCAGAATTCCTTTCGAATTTTCCTTTTTCCGCAATGATATTTCTGCAACAAAAATCATTCCGCAATTGCCTTTCCACAACGATCTTTCTACAATTACTTTTCCGTAGTGACCTTTCCACAATTTCCTTTCCACAGTTGTTTTTCCACAATTTCCTTTCCACAACGAATTTTCCGTAATCTCCTTTCTATAGTGGTTTTTCCGCATTTCCTTTCCGCAATGACTTTCCCGCAATCTCCTTTCCGCAGTGATCGTGGACCGTTAGATCTTGATCAATGGTGGATTCTCTTTCCATAGATTGCGGATTGTGGAACTATATTTCTATTTTTACAAACTAGCTTCCGCAATTTGTCTCCCGCAAGACTTCTTTCGCAAGTCTCTTTCCGCAAGGTTATTTCCGTAGTGATCGTGGACCATCAGATCTTGATCAACGGTGGATTCTCTTTCCGCAGCTTGTGGATTGCGGATTGCGGAACTGTATTTCAAATTTTACAAATTGTCTTCCGCAATTCTCTTTCTGCAGCTTGCGGATTGTGGAACTGTATTTCAACTTTTACAAATTGTGTTCCGCAATTTATCTGTCTGAAATTCTCTTTTCGCAGTCGGGTTGTGGATTGCGGATTGTAGACGTGCCTTCAAATTTTCCTGAAATGGGATTCCGCAATTTCTCTCTCGCAATTCCTTTTCCGCAACTCTTTACAACCGTCGATTTCTTGCACGTTCTTTCTTGACCGTCGATTTGAGATCAGATGCGGATCTCAACTTATCTTTGCGGATCCGTTATCTTCCTTACACGTTAACATCGTGATCTCTTTCCTATCATTGATCCATCTTTTCTCCTTTAATCTCGATCGTCCAAATCTCTGCAAACTTCAATCTTTGCAACACTATGATTCTTCATTGATTGATCAGAGAATCAATCAATCACTCAATCGAACATCACCGGACTTGATTCCCTTGCTGGATCTGCACATCGACTCTGTGGTTTTACACATACATAGATCATTCATACATCCGCTGCAACATTCAATCCTCAAAATCCCTTACTTCAGGCTACGCATACACACAGTGATTTATCAAGCATTTACAAAGATATCAATTGTTAACACTTCAGACATAGATTCATGCATACACACAGAGACAACTTAATTAACTTTCTTTATTCACACGGGAACCTGATAAAAACAGGGTCGCTTCATAATAGCACTAAAACACCACCATGCGTCTTTTACATGCCACATCATCATACATGCCATTTCATCAGCTCCTTTGTCTTTCACTGAGTTCACCTTGCCATCATGTCCTTGGTTATTCCTTTGTCATTACTGAACTCCTTTGACATCAATGAAAAACATATCCAACATTCTCCACCTTTGGCATTGATGGAAACCACTCCTTGATTCACTCCCCCTTTGACATTAATGACAAAGGCTTCCTTTTGAAAACTCCCCCTGACATGATGCCTTTTTCTCCTTTCTATTCATTGCAAAGAAATTACTCCCATCTCTTGTCTAAGATGCTCAAATTCTTCTTTGGGTAGTGGTTTAGTGAAAATGTGAGCTATCTGTTCTTTTGTGTCTACATATTCCAATTTGAAAATCTTTTGTGACACTTAATCTCTTAGAAAATGATATTTTATTGGAATGTGATTTGTTTTAGAGTACATAATAGGATTTTTTGACATGTTTATAGCACTAGGGTTGTCACAATTGATTATTATTGGATTCTCATACTTCACAAGCAAGTCTTCCAAAGCCTGCTTCATCCAAATGACTTGGGTACAACATGATGCAGCGGCAATGTATTCAGCCTCTGCTATAGATAGTGATATGGATGATTGTTTCTTGCTAAACCATGATACCAAACAATTTACTAAAAAGAATGCTGCTCCACTGGTACTTTTTCGATCATCAACACTTCCTGCCCAATTTGCATCAGTAAATGCTTTTAAGGTGAAATCTTAGCATTTTGGGTACCATAAACCATACTCCATAGTGCCTTTTAAATATTTGGAAATTATTTTTAATGCTGCCACATGTGTTTCCTTGGGAGCTGATAGAAATCTAGCAACCAATCCCATAGCTTGCATCACATATGGTCTTGTAGCTGTCACATACAACAGGCTGCCAATCATGGATCTATACATGGTATGATCCACTTCCAAAGACTCATCATTATTGTTTAGATTACAACCAGTGATAATGGGAGTGTTAATAGGCTTGGAGTCTTCCATATTTGAACTTCTTAAGCATATCCTTTATGTACTTATTTTGAGAAATGAAGATTCCTTTGTCTGATTAATAAACTTGTAGTCCCAAGAAAAATGTTAATTCACCCAACATTGATATTTCAAATTCCTTTTTCATTTCAGAAGCAAAATTTACACTTAGTATTTGTAGATTTCTTTCAAAAATGATATCATCTACATAGACAACAACAATGATCATATTCTTATCCTCGATCTTTATGTAGAGATTGTTATTAGTGGCTCCTCTTTTATATCCTTGTTGTTTCAAGTAGTTATCTAGCCTTGAAAACCATGCTCTTGGGGCTTGCTTGAGACCATAGAGTGCCTTTTTTAGTTTGCAAACATAGTCCCTATTCTATGACAGGAGGAAACCCTCAGGTTGTTCAATATATACTTCTTCTTCTAGCTTCCCATTTAGAAATGTAGACTTGACATCCATTTGATATACTTTGAAGTTTTTATAACATGAGAATGCCAAAAACATTCTGATTGTTTCAAGTCTTGCTACATGTGCAAAGGTTTCTTCAAAGTCAATTCCTTCCACTTCAGCATATCCCTTACACACTAGCCTTGCATTATTTCTGATCACTTTACCATCTTCATTGAACTTATTCTTGAAAACCCATTTGGTCCCTATAAAATTCTTGTTTGTAGGTCTTGGAACAAGTTCCCAAGTTTCATTCTTCTCAATCTGATCTAATTCTTCATCCATGGCTTTGATCCAACCATCATTTTTGCTTGCTTCTATAAAGTTCTTAGGTCCCCCTACTGAAAATAGAGCTTGTTCAGTAAATTTTTCTTGTACTGATTCCTGCATCTTTGTCACCTATAATTTGTGTGTTCAGGATGGTTCTTTTGTATTCTTCTTGATGGTGCCTTTGTATTAGCTCTTGGAGAATCTTCATCTTCATTTTCTTGTGATTATTCTCTTTCTTCTTTCCCATCCATATCTTCATTCTTTTGCAAAAATTCTTCTTCATTGTTTGTTCTTGCATCTTCATCTTTGTTTCTTATCCTTCTTGGCTTCATGTCATCCACTCTTACATCTACACTCTCTATGATTTTGTGTAATCTTTGATTGTAACATCTATAAGCCTTTTTGGTGGAGGAATATCCAAAAAATATTCCTTCATCAGTTCTAGAATCAAACTTGCCAAGATCATCTTCATTCCTTTTTATGTAGCACTTGTTGCCAAACACTTTGAAATACTTGACTGATGCAGGCCTTCCATACCATAGTTCATAGGGAGTCTTGTCATTACTCACTCTGAGTTGTCCCCTATTAAGTATGTAGACAACTGTGTATACTGCTTCTCTCCAATATATATCAGGAATTTTTGCTTCATTTAGCATGGTTCTGGTAGCTTCTTAAACTGTCCTGCTTTTTCTTTCCACCACGCCATTTTGCTGAGGTGTATTTGGAGCTGAAAAATTGTCTTTTGATCCCATGGATTTCACAAAACTCATTGAATTCATTTGAAGTGAATTCACCTCCATTATTTGACCTAAGAAATTTGTTTTTTTGGTTTGTCTCATTTTCCACCATTTCTTTGAAAGTTTTGATTTTTTCAAAGGCTTCTAATTTTTCCTTGAGAAATGTTACCCAAGTCATCCTTGTGTAATCATCAATGAGTAAAATAAAATAATACTCTCCTTGCAGGATTTTAGTCCTTATTGGTCCACAAAGGTCAGTGTGAACCATTTCCAAAAGATGTGAGGTCATATGTTCTTTTGACTTGAAGCTAGCTTTGGTTTGCTTCCCATGCTGACAATGTTTACAAACTGCATTGAGAGGTTTCACAATTTTTGGTAAATCTCTCACAGCCTCCTTATTACTTACCTTGACAAGATTATCAAGATTTAAATGTCCCATCCTTCTGTGCCATAACCAACTTTCATCAATCATACTCATGTAGCATTGGTCTTCATTCTCTAGGATGTACACATTACTCAAATTTCTTACAAGAGTCCCAACAAGTCTCCCCGAGTCCTTTTTTTCTGATTTCACATTTCTCAGAGTCAAAGGTGCAGATATATCCTTAGTCACAAGTTTAACTTACACTGATGAGATTAGGCTTTAGGTCTTCTACTAGAAACACATTTTCAGCTTTGATCTTGTTATTGATAGTGGCTGTAGCTTTTCCAATTATTTTGGAAGACATATTATCTCCAAAAGTGACCCTACCTTTATTATCTCTTTTTAGGCTTATGAATTTACTTGGGTCTCCTGTCATATGTTTTGAACACCCACTGTCAATATGCCATAGATTCTGCTTTTCTGTTACACATAGAGCAATCATGGATTTATCCTCTTCGTTCTTTTTCTTCCAATCCTTTCTCTGTTTTTTGTCTAGGAATTCTTTTGCATCAGTCCTTTTTGTAGGAGTCATTAGTTTACAGTTTCTTTCTATATGCCCATGGTTATTGCATTTGTAACACTCTATGTCATATCTTTGAAGAGGTGTAAAGAAATTATGATCCCTTGTTTTTGGTTCATTACTGGATGCTCTTTTCTTGTAGTCACGAAGCTTTCCATATTCTCTGCAATTTAGGGCCTTATGTCCAAAATTATTACAAGAGTAACAATGTCCAAAGAAAATCTGCTGATATCTATTTGTCTTTGGTCTTCTAGGAATTACATTAATTCTGTTTTTGTCAAGAGAAGATGGAGCAGATTTCTTATTTTCTTCCTTTTTAAATGAAATTTTAAGTGCATCAGCATAACTTCTTTTTCCTTGGTTTGTGAAGGAGGAACATTCTGGCTTCTTTTTATTGTTATATCCCAAACTAGATTTATCTGTTGATGGTCTTTGGCTACTCAAGATGTCACCTAAAGTCTTTGAACCGTTTTCGTATTTTGATTTAATAGATTCTTCATTGAGCTTTTTCCCAAGCTACATAATTTCTTCTTCAAGCTTCTCTGATTCTTGTATTCTCTCTTTGAGCTATAAATCTAGGTCTATTTCAATATTTTTGGCTTCTTTAAGTTGAGCTTTCAAGTCACTAATGATTTGGTTTGATTGTTTGTTCTTTTCCCTACTTTTTTCAAGTTCTTCAAGAGCATCGATTAATTCAGATCTTAGATCTACTACTACTTCTTCCATTAGTTTATCATCTTGAGCTTGGTCTTCTATTCCCATGTTTAGAATTTCTGTCTCCTCATCTTCACTTGTGTCTTCATCTTTACGATCTTCTATGTTGTAAATGAACTTCTTCTTTTCATTGAACTTCTTTTTGTTTCCTGTTTTGTCATTTTTGAACTTCTTTGAGGCTTCTTTCTCATCACTTCTATCTTGATTAGGATGAGGACATTTTGAAGAAAAGTGTCCAATTCTTCCACAGTTAAAGCACTTTAGAGGTATATTTCCCTTGTAATTTCCAGTACCTCTCTCAAGCTTATTGATGAACAAGGCTTCTTCATCATCTGATTTTTCTGATTGATTATTGGATGAGGCTTTATAAGCTTCTTCTTTCTTTGATTGACCATCTTCTCCTTTTCTCATATCGTAGGAAGTGAAGATCACGTGCAGTTCATCTACTGTCATGTATTTAAGATCTTCTCGTTCTTCTAGAGAAGATACTTTTGAGTCATACTTCAATGGCATGGTTCTTAGTACTTTGTCCACTACTTCTTTCTCCTCTAATTCCCCTCCAAAGCCTTGGATAGAATTGACAATTTCATCTACTCTTACAAGATATTCTGCAATATTTTCTTCCTCCTTCAGTTTCAGGATTTCAAGCTGTCATTTGTATGTCTGAAGTTTTGATTGTTTGACTTTGGATGCTCCTTCATAGACAATTTTTAATTTATCCCAAGCCTCCATGGTTGTCTTGTATTGCATGAATTTAACAAACACTGTGTTTGTTAACCCATTCAAGATGGCATTTAGGGCTTTTGCATTGGCCTCATATTGGTCAAGTTCTTCTTGGTCTGTAGGTAGGTTATCTTCTATGTTATACTTCTTTTCAACTACTCTCCATACCTTCTATCCAAGAGACATTAGGTGACACTTCATTCTTGCACTCGAGTATGCATAGTTAATTCCTGTGAACAGTGGAGGTTTGTTGGTAGCTAATCCTTCCTGCTGATCTATTGTGGTATTTAATGAGGATCTTCCTTCCAGTGGTTAAACTGTAATGAAGGAACCTTGCTTTGATACCAATTGTTGAAATATCCAGCAATACTGAGAGGGGGGGTGAATCAGTATTGTCTTCTTTTTCCTTTTATTAAAACAATTAGTACAAGACACATAAATAATCAAACAAGTTAAGACACAATATTTTATCATGGAAACCTCAATGAGAAAACCACAACCTCATACTCATTAATAAGATGATTTTTACAAAATTGTTTATCTGCTACTATAGAAAGGATGCAACTACACCCCGGATTTTTCCTACTGCTACATACAAGGATTCTACTACACTCTGGATCTTCTTCTTGCTGCTACAGACAAGGATGCAACGACACCCCATATCTCTGCCTGCTGCTACAAACAAGGATGCAACGACACCCTATTTTCCAGCTTCTACTGGAAGGAGGCTACAACCCCCTGCAGGCTTTCTGACCACCCTACCTCCCTAATCTGACTTCTTCAGATCATCTAGAACATCCTTTCTTCAGTCCTGGAAGTTCATTAGTCTCGGGCTATTCTTGCTGCCGATACAACTAAGACACAGAAGACACACTTACCTTCTAATTCGAATCTTGTTTTAAATACATTATTCATGCCTCTTCAAATATTCATACCCTCTCAGCTCGTACCTCTTCAAACTGGACAGACACATCTCATAAACACGCCTTTTCAAAATAGGCTAATACCTTTCTCCTTCACGCCCCTTCAAATCTCTGTTTTAATAAACTTGTAATTCATAACTTTGTTTATGTTTATCAGTCATGACTTTCCGTAACAGAGATCTTTCCAAAATTGCCTCTCCGCAATGATAATTCTGCACCATAATTCCTTCCGAATTTTCCTTTTTCCACAATGATATTTCTGCAACCAAAATCATTCCGCAATTGCCTTTCCGCAATGATCTTTCTGCAATTACCTTTCTGCAGTGACCTTTCTGCAATTTCCTTCCTGCAGTTGTTTTTCTGCAATTTCCTTTCCGAAACGACTTTTCCACAATCTCCTTTCCGTAGTGGTTTTTCCGCAATTTCCTTTCCGCAACGACTTTCCTGTAATCTCCTTTTCGCAGTGATCATGGACCGTCTAATCTTGATCAACGGTGGATTCTCTTTCCGCAGCTTGTGGATAGTGGATTGCAGAACTATATTTCGATTTATACAAACTAGCTTCTGCAATTTGTCTCCCGCAAGACTTCTTCCGCAAGTCTCTTTCTGCAAGGTTCTTTCCGTAGTGATCATGGACCGTCGGATCTTGATCAACGGTGAATTCTCTTTCTGCAACTTGCATATTGTGGATTGCGGAACTGTATTTTGACTTTGAAAAATTGTCTTCTGCAATTTATCTTTCCGCAATTCTCTTTCCGCAGCTTGCGGATTCCAGAACTGTATTTCAACGTTTACAAATTTTCTTCCGCAATTATCTTTCCGCTTTCGGGTTGTGGATTGCGGATTGCAGACGTGCCTTCAACTTTTCCTGAAATGTGCTTCAGCAATTTCCCTCCCGCAATTCCTTTTCCACAACTCTTTACAACTATCGATTTCTTGCGGGTTCTTTCCTGACCGTGGATCTGGGATCAGATGCAGATATCACCTTATATTTTCGGATACGTTATCTTCCTTACACGTTCACCTCATGATCTCTTTCCCATCGTTGATCCATCTTTTCTCCTTTAATCTGGATCGTCCAAATCTATGCAAACTTCAATCTTTGCAACTCTATGATTCTACTTTGATTGATCACAGAATCAATCAATCACTCAATCGATCATTAGCGGACTTGATTCCATTGCTGAATCTGCACATCGGCTCCATTGTTTTACACACACATAGATCATTCATACATCCGCTACAACATTCAATCCTCAAAATCCCTTACTTCAGGCTACGCATACACACAATGATTAATCAAGCATTTACATAGATATCAACGGTTAACACTTCGGACATAGATTCATGCGTACACACAGAGACAACTTAATTATCTTTCTTTATTCACACAGGAACCTGATACAAACAGGGTCGCTTCATAATAGCACAAAACACCACCATGTGTCTTTTACATGCCACATCATCATACATGCCATGTCATCACCTCCTTTGTCTTTCACCGAGTTCACCTTGCCATCATGTCCTTGGTTATTCCTTTGTCATTATTGAACTGCTTTGACATCAATGACAACCATATCCAACATTCTCCCCCTTTGGCATTGATGGCAACCACTCCTTGATTCACTCCCCCTTTGACATTAATGACAAGGGCTTCCTTTTGACAGCTCCCCTTGTCAACATATCTCCCCCTGACATGATGCCTTTTTCTCTTTTTTATTCATTGAAAAGAAATTATTCCCATCTCTTGTCTAAGATGCTCAAATGCTTCTTTGGGTAGTGGTTTAGTGAAAATGTCAGCTATTTTTTCTTTTGTGTCTACATATTCCAATTTGACAACCTTTTGTGACACTTGATCTCTTAGAAAATGATATTTTATTGGAATGTGCATTTTTTAGAGTGCATAATAGGATTTTTTGACATGTTTATAGCACTAGTGTTGTCACAATTGATTATTATTGGATTCTCATACTTCACAAGCAAGTCTTCCAAAGTCTGCTTCATCCAAATGACTTGGGTACAACATGATGCAGCAATAATGTATTCAGCCTCTGTTGTAGATAGTGATATGGATGATTGTTTCTTTCTAAACCATGATACTAAACAATTTCCTAAGAAGAATGCTACTCCATTGGTACTTTTTCGATCATCAACACTTCCTTCCCAATCTGAATCAGTAAATGTTTTTAAGGTGAAATCTTAGCATTTTGGGTACCATAAACCATACTCCATAGTCCCTTTTAAATATCTGAAAATTCTTTTTCTGCTGCCACATGTGTTTCCTTGGGAGCTGATTGAAATCTAGCAATCAATCCCACAAATTGCATCACATCTGGTCTTGTAGCTGTCACATGCAGCAGGCTTCCAATCATGGATCTATACATGGTATGATCCACTTAAAAAGACTCATCATTCTTGCTTACAACCAGTGATCATGGGAGTGCTAACAGGCTTGGTGTCTTCCATCTTTGAACTTCTTAAGAATATCCTTGATGTACTTGTTTTGAGAAATGAAGATTCCTTTGTTTGATTAATAAACTTGTAGTCCCAAGAAAAATGTTAATTCACCCAACATTGACATTTCAAATTCCTTTTTCATTTCAGAAGCAAAATTTACACTTAGTATTTGTAGATTGCTTCCAAAAATGATATCATCTACATAGACAACAACAATGATCATATTCTTATCGTCGATCTTTATGTAGATATTGCTATCAGTGGCTCCTCTTTTATATCCTTGTTGTTTCAAGTAGTTATCTAGACTTGAAAACCATGCTCTTGGGGCTTGCTTGAGACCATAGAGTGCCTTTTTTAGTTTGCAAACATAGTCCCTATTCTATGACAGGAGGAAACCTTCAGGTTGTTCAATATATACTTCCTCTTCTAGATTTCCATTTAGAAATGCAGACTTGACATCCATTTGATATACTTTGAAGTTTTTATAACATGAGAATGCAAAAAACATTCTGATTGCTTCAAGTCTTGCTACAGGTGCAAAGGTTTCTTGAAAGTCAATTCCTTCCACTTGAGCATATCCCTTACACACTAGCCTTGCTTGATTTCTGATCACTTTACCATCTTCATTGAAATTATTCTTGAAAACCCATTTGGTCCCTATAACATTCTTGTTTGTAGGTCTTGGAACAAGTTCCCAAGTTTCGTTCTTCTCAATCTGATCTAGTTCTTCATCCATTGCTTTCCTCCAATCATCATTTTTTCTTGCTTCTGTAAAGTTCTTAGGTTCCACTGCTAAAAATAGAGCTTGTTCAGTAAAAAATCTCTTTCTTGTACTGACTCCTACATCTTTGTCACCTATAATTTGTGTTTCAGGAGGTTCTTTTGTATTCTTCTTGATGGTGCCTTTGTATCAACTCCTAGAGAATATTCATCTTCATTTTCTTGTGATTCTTCTCTTTCTTCTTTCCCATCCATATCTTCATTCTTTTGCAAAACTTCTTCTTCATTGTTTGTTCTTGCATCTTCATCTTTGCTTCTTATCCTTCTTGGCTTCATGTCATCCACTTTTACATCTGCACTCTCTATGATTTTATGTAATCTTTGATTGTAACATCTGTAATCCTTTTTGGTGGAGGAATATCCCAAAAATATTCCTTCATCAGTTCTAGAATCAAACTTGCCAAGATCATCTTCATTCCTTTTTATGTAGCACTTGCTGCCAAACACTCTGAAATACTTGACTGATGCAGGCCTTCCATACCATAATTAATAGGGAGTCTTGTCATTATTCACTCTGAGTTGTCCTCTATGAAGTATGTAGACACCTGTGTATACTGCTTCTCTCCAATATATATAAGGAAGTTTTGCTTCATTTAGAATGGTTCTGGCAGCTTCTTGAACTGTCTTGTTTTTTCTTTCCACCACGCCATTTTGCTGAGGTTTCTTTGGAGCTGAAATTTTTTCTTTTGATCCCATGGATTTCACAAAAATCATTGAATTCATTTGAAATGAATTCACCTCCATTATCTGAACTAAGACATTTTATTTTTTGGTTTGTCTCATTTTCCACCATTGCTTTGAAAGTTTTGAATTTTTCAAAGGCTTCTAATTTTTCCTTGAGAAATGTTACCCAAGTCATCCTTGTGTAATCATCAATGAGTAACATAAAATAATACTCTCCTTGTAGGATTTTAGTCCTTGTTGGTCCACAAAGGTCAGTGTGAACTATTTCCAAAAGATGTGAGGTCATATGTTCTTTTGAATTGAAGCTAGCTTTGGTTTGATTCCCATGCTGACAATGTTTACAAACTGCATTCAAAGGTTTCCCAAGTTTTGGTAAATCTCTCACAGCCTCCTTATTACTTACCTTGACAAGGTTATCAAAGTTTAAATGTCCCATCCTTCTGTTCCATAACCAACTTTCATCAATCATACTCATGTAGCATTAGTCTTCATTCTCTAGGATGTACACATTACTCGAATTTCTTACAACAGTCCCAACAAGACTCCCCGAGTCCTTTTTTCTGATTTCACATTTCTCAGAGTCAAAGGTGTAGATGTATCCTTGGTCACAAGTTTGAATTACACTGATGATATTAGGCTTTAGGTATTCTACTAGGAACACATTTTCAGCTTTGATCTTGTTATTGATAGTGGATGTACCTTTGCCAATTATTTTGGAAGACATCTCAAAAAGTGACCCTACCTTTATTATCTCTTTTTAGGCTTATGAATTTACTTGGGTCTCCTGTCATATGTTTTGAACACCCACTGTCAATATGCCATAGATTCTGCTTTTCTGTTACACATAGAGCAATCATGGATTTATCCTCTTCGTTCTTTTTCTTCCAATCCTTTCTCTATTTTTTGTCTTGGAATTCTTTTGCATCAGTCCTTTTTGTAGGAGTCATTAGTTTACAATTTCTTGCTATTTCCTCATGGTTATTGCATTTGTAACACTCTATGTCATATCTTTGAAGAGGTGTAAAGAAATTATGATCCCTTGTTTTTGGTTTATTACTGGATGCTCTTTCCTTGTAGTCATGAGGCTTTCCATATGCTTTGCAATTTAGGGCCTTATGTCCAAAATTATTACAAGAGTAACAATGTCCAAAGAAAATCTGTTGATATCTATTTGTCTTTGGTATTATAGGAATTACATTAATTATGTTTTTGTCAAGAGAAGATGGAGTATATTTCTTATTTTCTTCCTTTTTTAAATGAACTTTTTAGTGCAACAAAATAATTTTTTTTCCCTGGTTTGTGAAGGAGGAACATTCTGGCTTCCTTTTATTGTTATATCCCAAACCAGATTTATCTGTTGATGGTCTTTGGCTACTCAAGATGAAATCTAAAGTATTTGAACAGTTTTCATATTTTGATTTAATAGATTCTTCATTGAGATTTTTCCTAAGCTGCATACACCATCTTCTATGTTGTAAATGAAATTATTCTTTTCATTAAACTTCTTTTTGTTTCCTGTTCTGTCATTTCTGAACTTCTTTGAGGCTTCTTTCTCATCACTTATATCTTGCTTAGGATGAGGAAATTTTGAAGAAAAGTGTCCAATTCTTCCACAGTTAAAGCACTTTAGAGGTAGATTTCCCTTGTACTTGCCAGTACCTCTCTCAAGCTTCTTGATGAACAAGTCTTCTTCATCATCTGATTTTTCTGATTGATTCTTGGATGAGGCTTTAAAAGCTGCTTCTTTCTTTGATTGACCGTCTTCTCCTTTTCTCATCTTGTAGGCAGTGAAGATCCCATGTAGTTCATCTACTTTCATGTCTTTAAGATCATCTAGTTCTTCTAGAGCAGATAATTTTGAGTCATACTTCAATGGAAGGGTTCTTAGTACTTTGCCACTACTTCTTTCTCCTCTAATTCCCCTCCAAGGCCTCAGATAACATTGACAATTTCATCTACTCTTACAAGATATTCTGCAATATTTTCTTCCTCCATTTTTTAGGATTTCAAACTATCCTTTGTATGTCTGAAGTTTTGTTTGTTTGACTTTGGATGCTCCTTCATAGACACTTTTTAATTTACCCCAAGCCTCCTTGGCTGCCTTGCATTGCATGAATTTCACAAACATTGTGTTTGTTAACCCATTCAAGATGGCATTTAGGGATTTTGCATTGGCCTCATATTGGTCAAGTTCTTCTTGGTCTGTAGGTAGGTTGTCTTCTATGTTATACTTTTCAACTACTCTCCAAACCTTCCATCCAAGAGACATTAAGTGACACTTCATTCTTGCACTCCAGTATGCATAGTTAATTCCTGTGAACAATGGAGGTCTGTTGGTAGCTAATCCTTCCTGCTGATCCATTGTGGTCTTTAATGAGGATCTTCCTTCCAGTGGTTAAACTGTAATGAAGGAACCTTGCTCTGATACCAATTGTTGAAATATCCAACAATACTGAGAGGGGATGGGGGTCAATCAGTATTGTCTTCTTTTTCCTTTTATTTCTACAATTAGTACAAGACACTCAAATAATCAAACAAGTTAGGACACAATATTTTATTGTGGAAACCTCAAAGAGCAAACCACCAACTCATACTCATTAATAAGATGAATTTTACAAAATTGTTTATCTGCTACTATAGAAAGGATGCAACTACACCCCAGATTTTGCTTGCTGCTACATACAAGGATGCTACTACACCCTGGATCTTCTGCCTGCTGCTACATACAAGGATGCAACAACACCCTAGACCTTCTGCCTGCTGCTATAGACAAGGATACAACGACACCCTGTTTTCTAGATTCTACTGGAAGGAGGATACGACCCCCTATAGGATTTCTTCCTGCCCTAGCACCACCTTACCTCCCTAATATGACTTCTTCAGATCATCCAAAACATCCTTTCTTCAGTCCTGGAAGTTCATTGGTCTCGGGCTGTTCTTGCTGCCGATACGACTAAGAAACTGAAGACACACTTACCTTCTAATTCGAATCTTCTTTTAAATACATTATTCATGCCTCTTCAAATATTCATACCCTCTCAACTCATACCTCTTCAAACTGGACATACACATCTCATAAACACGCCTTTTCAAAATAGGCTCACACCTTTCTCCTTCACGCCCCTTCAAATATCTGTTTTAATAAACGTGTAATTCATAAATCTATTTATGTTTATCAGTCATGACTTTCCGCAATAGAGATATTTCCAAAATTTCCTCTCCGCAATGATAATTATGCACCAGAATTCCTTATGAATTTTCCTTTTTCGGAAATGATATTTCTGCAACAAAAATCATTCCGCAATTACCTTTTCGCAGTGACCTTTCCGCAATTTCCTTTTCGCAGTTGTTTTTCCGCAATTTCCTTTCCGCAATGAAATTTCCGTAATCTCCTTTCCACAATGGTTTTTTTCAATTTCCTTTCCGCAACGAATTTCCCGCAATCTCCTTTCCACAGTGATCATGGACCTTCTGATCTTGATCAACGGTGGATTCTGTTTCCGGAGCTTGCGGATTGCGGAACTATATTTCGATTTTTACAAACTAGCTTCCGCAATTTGTCTCCCGTAAGACTTCTTCCGCAAGTCTTTTTCTGCAAGGTTCTTTCCGCAGTGATGTGGATCGTCGGATCTTGATCAACGATGGATTCTCTTTCTGCATCTTGCGGATTGAGGAACTGTATTTCGACTTTTACAAAATGTCTTTTGCAATTCTCTTTCCGCAGCTTGCGGATTGCGGATTGCAGAATTGTATTTCGACTTTTACAAATTGTCTATCACAATTTATCTTTCCGTAATTCTCTTTCTGTAGTTGGGTTGCAGATTGCGGATTGGGGACATGCCTTCAAATTTTTCTGAAATGGGATTCTGCAATTCCTTTTCCGCAACTCTTTACAACCATCGATTTCTTGCGAGTTCTTTCCCGACTATCGATCTGAGATCAGATGCGGATCTCACCTTATCTTTGTGGATTCGTTATCTTCCTTACACGTTGACCTCATGATCTCTTTCCCATTGTTGACCCATCTTTTCTCCTTTAATCTGGATTGTCCAAATCTCTTAAAACTTCAATCTTTGCGACTCTACGATTCTACATTGATTGATCAAAGAATTAATCAATCACTCAATTGATCAACACTGGACTTGATTCCCTTTGTGGATTTTCACATCGACTCCATGGTTTTACACACACAAAGATCATTTATACATCCGCTGCAACATTTAATCATCAAAATCCTTTACTTCAGGCTACGCATACACACAGTGATTAATCAAGCATTTACACAAATATCAACTGTTAACACTTCATACATAGATTCATGCGTACACACAGAGATAACTTAATTAGATTTCTTTATTCACACAGGAACCTGATAAAAACATGGTCACTTCATAATAGCACTAAAACACTACCATGTGTCTTTTACATGCCACATCATCATACATGCCATGTCATCACCTCCTTTGTCTTTCACTGAGTTCACCTCGGCATCATGTCCTTGGTTATTCCTTTGTCATTACTGAACTCCTTTGACATCAATGACAACCATATCCAACAACATATTATATGTATGTTGTATGGGGTAGATGTATCCAAAAAAAGGGGGGAGTCCATGGGTTTGACACTGGGTCTCCCACCTAACAAACAACAGATATATGGTTATAAAATTACGCGATGTTTACGATATTATGCAAAATTTTATGCCACGATGTTTGAGTGGTAGAATGATGATACACCAAGTTTGGGTGGCGTAGAACAAACTTGCACCATGTTAAGAATTGGTTGATGTTGGTGGTTGGTAGTGGCTTAAATTCATGCCATTATTAGAGTTTTATTGCCATGAAAGGTGGGGTATGGATTTGAATTACCAAAATTAAAAAAGGTTGCAGTTTCCTACCCCCTTATGCTATATAAGCACTCTTACCTTGGAGCCAAGGGCAGACAAGTCTTTTGACAAGGCATAAGTCATGGGAAACAAACAAGTCATAATGGAAGCCATGGGGATTCATTGCAGAGACTTTTGGAGTCCAGGGATCAAGGGTCCAAGCAAACCCTGGAAATGGGTCAACAACTTGGGTAAAGTATTGATATCCTTTGAAATCATGCATCCCTTTTTAACTCCTTTTGGATGGGTATCTTCATCATAGTTTTAAACTATTGGTATCCCCTTGTATTATGGTGCTTTATTGAATGGGCTCTTCATTATGGTTTTGTTCATTAAACTATTGAAGCCTATTGTTGTGAAATTATGTTTCCTTGTAAAAGGTTCTTTGAGCCACTCTTAAGTGATGATGAGAGTGATAGGCATTGTGTTTTATGCTTGAGCCTTGTCAGCAATATTGTAATGGTGCACATTATGTTGTAGTGGTTTTGAGACCTTAGATTCTACCACTTGTGCACAATTTATTATGACTTAAAGATTGATGCTACCATGCTGTAATGGGATTTGTACCCACTTACTATGAGAGGCATTGTTTTCCTAAAATCCTATTTGGTGACTTTATAAACTTGTTTGATTTTCATAAGATGTTTGGGACATGATGAGGCAAGTATGAACTTGCTTAGATCCTACATATTGAGACCAATTGATCAGCTACAACTATGCACTGATACAAGTGTCGGCCTTCGACATTCTCCATCCGAATAAAAAAGGTGAAGCGCTTGAAGGAGATTGTGGCTTTTTTAGAGACAATTGTTTTGCAACATAAGCAACTATCGAGATGAATATGGATGCAAGTGTTGGCCTTCGACATTCTTGGTCCAAAGAACAAAGGTGAAGAATCTTCAAGAGAATGTGGTCTTACATAAGCACTTGTTATGTAGTCCAAATAGTAAGCAGTTGGTAAAGACTTGTTGCAGGTGAAATCCATTTTTGATGTAATAAACTTTTATTCATTTTATTCATCATGTTTATGGATAAATTTTCAGTTGAAGTGGGTCTGGAGATGTAACCAGAAGAGTCTGGGGAACTCCGTTATCACATGGGTGATCATTTATGTGCTTGAATTTCTATTGCATTGTTGTATGGTTGATTTTGTTTAAATATGCACAATAATAATTGCTCATGTTCAGATGCATATAATCGTCATTAAAATATCCTTCGTTGAATATTCTTGTTTGAGAAAGTTCTCACAGAAATATCAGATCATTAGGGAGTGATAAAGATGTTGTATCTCTCCACTAAACAATTTCAAGGGCCTTAGAATGCTTTTATCTACCACAACTATGGTTGTAATGTACCAGGTAGCCTCAATCGTCCATGGAGACCACGGGGCACTCAAATTCCATGTCTGAATTTAAATATTCATATTCTGATTTCATTTTTTAGAGATTCATTCAATTATATAGGGGGAAATAAATAAATATGGTCGCCCAAAAACATACTATGCATTCATTATAATTTACAGACAATTCATGCATGAGCACACATTCCATGCCATGTAATACCTTACATTGATGCATTCATTAAACAATAAATGAACATTATACAGACACAAAATTAACCATGGCATTCATAAGAGTGAGATACTTATATTTGGATTCAAGTTTCTCCAATTGGCTGCATGCGAAGGACATTCCTACCAACCATAGGCTCTGTCAAGCCAAGTCTTAATTTGACATTCCATCCCTAAGTTGGGGCTATCAATCCACAAGGGAATAGCTTCCTCAATCCCAGTCACTCAGTTGAATCTCTCATGCAACTCATTGGTACCTAAAACCCCTCCACAACTATCCCAATGCTCAATTCTCCTTCCCCATCAACCTACATAACACCAGGAACAAGCTCCCTTCTGTGAGTTAACAATCCATTGGGCAGCCTCTAGTTCCCTTTTGGCCCTCCAACACAGGATGGAAACGAAGTATCTAAATTGAGACTCCAGGGAACAAGTTGTAGGCCAAGTTTCTCTCACACTAGTCTACCCGAGTTAATTGCAAGACAAATTGATGTTCACCTGTGGTATCTTCATTCTATGTGCAATATCCAACCATAGATTCCCAAGATGATGGCTAAGGAGTGAAATTCGAAATGGTGGAGGATTAATGGACAACATGTAATATCCCCCATTTATTACTTGGAATGTAATTAACCAAAATTATGTAAATGATGTAATATAGTTATAAAATCATGGTGAGGAGCTCGAGGCCAAGGCCCCTCCATTGATTTATTGTTTATGTATCGGTAATGAAAAATTGATGTATGTGGATTGTGTGCTATCCTAGCATGATATAAATCGTAAATATGATGTAAATGTATTTTAATAAAAATACCCACAGCGGTAATAATATTAATTACTATTACTATTATATATTGGTCATGTATTATCTAAAATATAGATGGGTATATTAGTTAAAAATTATTAGACCCAACTTTTCAATGTTATTTTTTTCAGTGAAAAAAAGTCGTACTACTGATATTCATTAAAAACAAATCAAATAGTACAAAATAACATAAATCTTGCACAAACTTATGTGCTAAAAAAACCATCAGCGATCAGCATCATCCATCAATGTTCTGCAATTGTTCAAAACGACAAACAAGGAGGAGAGGCCCGCGGGTTTGAACCCGGGAGCTCTCCCTGTTATGCACCACGCTTTACAATTGGGCCACAAGGGCACCCCAACTTTTCAATGTTATTATAAAATATTACTTATAATATAATATTATTATATATTAGTTGTACTATTAGTTACTATTACTATTATATATTGGTCATGTATTATCTAAAATATGGATGGGTATATTAGTTATGATATTAGTTAAAAGTTATTGGACGTAACTTTTGACGGTTATTATAAAATATTAATTATATTAGTTATAATATTAATTACTATTACTATGGTGAAATATTACCTAAAAGATTGATGGGTATGTTAGTTATGATATTAGTTAAAATTTATTGGACCTAACTTTTGACGGTTATTATAAAATATTAATTATAATATTATATTATTATGTATTAGTTATAATATTAATTACTGTTACTATTATATATTATATATTGGTCAAATATTGCCTAAAAGATTGATGGGTATATTAGTTACTATTATAGGTTATTTTTTTTTTTCCTTGGAAAAAGTCGTAATTTTATTTCAAATAGTTGAACAAAATTACATTCTGCACATGTAATAGGATCACAGAGATCCCTACATTGTCACATATATACTATCCCATATGACTGTCCAAACAACCCTCGGATATCCGACTACATATGACTGTCACATATGACTGTCCCATATGACTGTCTAGTGTCCCATACAAAATCATATCAATGTAAATGGTTGTCCAAACAACCCTCATATATCCAATTACATATATCAAATACTATCTCAAAAAATGAAGAAAGTGATCCAATCAGCAGAAAATATATTATGTCCATACATCCCGTGTATATAAAAACAAAAAACAGAACAGTTGTAATGTAGAGACAGGTCAAAACAGAAGTTGTTCTAATGCTCCATCCAGTCCTCAATGTCCCCATGGAAAGGCCTGTGGTAATAACTGTAGATGCCTTCAGTGTAATGTATAGTGATCCTCCATGTGCCGAATGTCAAATGTTGCTGCATCGCTTCTTTGGAAAGTAGGTCGGCCATCCCATTTCTCTCCCTGTAGACATGTGTAAATGTAATAAGATTAAATGTTTGCTTTAACTGTAATACCTCCTCCAGGATAGGTAAGAGTACCATCACATTACAATGTGTAAGCTCCTTGGCCCAATCAATAACTATCAGTGAGTCTCCAAAAATCTGTAGAGATAGACAACCTTGTTCAAGTGCGAAAAGCATCAGCAGTCTAAGTGACATAAGTTCAACATAGTTATTTGAACCACTCCCCAAACCAGCCACGATATGAAAATAATGGGACTTGGATTTGTGAAGGACGCCCCCTCCACCACACACCAATTGATGGTCAATTGATGCACCATCGAAATATGCCCACGGCATGGATTTATCTATTAATTCCGAATCACAGGTCGTATTCTATTCGCTTTGATAGTAGCCTTGTAGTGTAGTATAATAGCCACAGCATGTGCCACTACATGCTCCATCGGGACCCTACAGTCCTGAAAAATGATCTTATTTCGGGTGATCCAAATGCCCCAGGCGAAGATACATGGGACAACCCGAATGGATGAGTTCTTATGATATGACCACCACAGTTGAAACGCGTCAAGAACACTCTCTCCCCACCACCTCACATTGAGATCCAGGTATTTGCAGATATCAGCCCAAACAGCTTGTGTAAACCGACAGTGAACAAATATATGGGAAATGGTCTCTTCCGCATCCCTACAAAGTGGACAGAACCCCAGGCCCTGGATGACTCGTTTCTTCAGAATGTCCCAGGTTGGTGCCTTATTTTCCAATATAGCGCAGAAGAGTAATTTAGCTTTACCCGGGCACTTTAGCTTCCACAGATATTTCCACCACCACACCAATTCCCTGTTATGTACTTCCACATTCAGCTGGATATATCCATGTTTTGGGGTGTATATTCCAGAGGGACGGTGATCCCAGATAAGTTCATCAATCCTATTTGTCAGGCGAATATTTGTGTATCTTAAGTTCCGAATATAATCCTCCCAATCTCCAAGCAAGTCATCAGGAATCTCAAGACGCTGTGCAGAGGTCCACCCCTGATGCCATAGAGTGGATGATCCCGGTTTCTCAATATCAGCCAGAAAATGACATCCTCTAGTTGCCAGAAAATTCCTTAAGGCCACAGGAAGGACATGTCCACCCCTACATCCAACCCAAGGATCCAGTCCAATACGTATAAATCTCCCATTTCCAATTCTCCACACTAATCCAGATCCAATCAGATGAAAATGCTGCACCACCGCTTTCCAGACCACAGAGCAATTTGCCCTCGTCTTATTGCCTTGCCTAATCCAATCGAGTATAGTTAATGGAGCAATGTATTTATGATATACCACTCTAGTCCAGAGACTCTGTGTATGGATAATTCGCCATGCCACCTTGGCCCCCAAGGCTTTAGCAAAAAGAAAAATATTCTTTAAGCCCCATCCTCCCAGTGCTTTGGGGACCGCAATCATTTCCCATCTAACCCACACCAAAGCTCGATTATCACCCTTACCCTTCCAAAGAAAGGCAAAACACAACCGATGGATCTGCTCCAAGACTCCTTTGGGAATCCAAGCGAGTGACATCCAATACACTGGAATAGCTTCCAAAACTGATTTAACCAGTACCAACCTCCTTGCCCGCGAGAGCCATTTATGACTCCATCCATGAAGTCGCTGTTCTAATTTAGCAATTAACCAGTGCCAATCTGCTTTCAAATATGCATTGGGTTTCAAGTGAAAGCCAAGGTACTTTAATCCATCATCAATATCCAAAGTCCTGTAAGGTAGTCTCATGGCCAATCTGTGAATCTCCTGCTCGGTTAAATGCGAGCATGTGATTGATGATTTATCAATATTCACTAACATACCCGCTGCATCTTGCAGCAAATTGAGACCTTCAACCACCTTATCAATATCCCGCGTCGAGCCATCACAAAATATCAGAATGTCATCAACGAAAAGGAGATGTGTAATATACAATACCTGAGAAATGGATATACCACGAAAGGAACCTTCAGCTTTTGCTTTCAGAATAAATCGACTGAGGCCTTCAGCAACAACGAGAAACAACAACGGTGACAGTGGGCAACCTTGTCGTAGACCCCTGCCAGCGTGAAAGAATGGACTAGCAGAACCATTTATCAGTACAGCAAAGCTCACCATGGTGATGCAGGCCATAATCCATCGTATAAATTCATAGCATAAGCCCAGGTGTGTTAGAAGCATCCGGATATAGAGCCAACTAACCCTATCAAATGCTTTGGAGAGATCAATCTTAATCACTGCACCCTTCTGCTTCTACACCTTCGTAGTGTGTATTCCTTCCTGTGCAACTCCAATGGCCTCATGAATTTGACGGCCTTCCAAGAACCCAAATTGTTCACAAGAAATATTCTGAGACAGAATATTCTTGAGTCGCCTCGCCATAACCTTATAGATGATCTTATAGATGCAATTGCAGAGAGATATAGGTCTGAATTCATCAAAGCTTTCAGGCTTGTCCGATTTAGGAATGAGAGCTATAAAGGTCGAGTTGAAGGGACCATGTACAAACCCATCCTTTCTTGATTCTTCCACCACATTCAATAGTTCCTCCCCGAATAAATCAAAGAAACCCAAGAAAAATTCAATAGGCCAACCATCAGGCCCCAGACTTTTATCTTTCTGGAAGGAGTGCATAACCTGCGAAAGCTCAATCGGCAACACCTCCGCCATCAACATTTTGTTCTCCTCCTCCCCCACAAAACGAGGGAAGAGCTGAGCCATCCTAATAACCTCAGCTATAGAGGCCCCAGGTTGAGCGGTGTATAAGTCTCCGAAGTGTCGTACCCCCAACTCTGCCAAACCATAAAAACTGGAGACCAGTTCCCCTTCAGTAGAAGATAGCTCCCAAATAGAGTTAGTGAATTTTCTCCCCTTTGCATATGCTTGAAAAAATTTTGTGTTCTCGTCCCCACACTGTATCCAGACCGCCCTACTTTTCATTCTTCACATCTCTTCTCTCTCACATAGAATCACATTCCTGCATCTTTCCCACTCCAACAACTCACCTTTCTGCACTTCATCCAGATAACCCATACCCTGGCAATGTAGAAGTCTATCAATATTCAGCTCAGCAGCCCTCAGATTCTGATCATCTTTCACTCTTTTTTCAGTAGCTAGAGAATAGTGGCCTCTTTTATACGCTTGAGATTGAGTTGAAAGTGTGCGCCCGCATGCTCCAGAGACTTTGGAGGTCGATGAACCCACTGAGCCTGTACCAATTTAAGAAAATCCTCCTCCTTCAACCAGCTAGGATTGAATTTGAAAGGGCTAGGGGGTTTAACTCTACCACCCCTTAATTCCAGGAGGATGGGGCAGTGGTCAGATACCCCCCCTGTCCCAACCCATTGCTTGACAACATCAACTCCCAGAGCCAACACATCAACCACCAGAAACCTATCCAGCCTTTTAGCCACCCTTTGTTCCCCTGTTCTCTTATTCCTCCAAGTAGGGGTTAACCGGGTTGGTAGTATGTCAAGTAGGTCCTTCCTGGCGAAGGCTTGTATAAAATAATTAGCTAGAGGATCCGGTGCAGCCCGAGGCCGCCAAACTTCAGAAGCCCCCAGAGAAAGGTTGAAATCCCCACCCAAAATCACATCCCTTCCAGCAAAGAGATCCATACTTAACAAGGAGTCCCAGAATCCAACCCTATTTAAATAGGGCCCATAGATATTGAGAACCGTGATCATCCTACCGATCGTTGCACCCCAAACTTCCAACCCAATACCAGAAGAAATGCCCCAAGAACAATCGTATCTACAACTCTTCACCTTCCACCCCGTGGCCAGCCCTCCAGAGCATCCACGAGCATCCACTCCTACAAACTTCCAACCAGGTAGCAAATTTTCCAATGCCCGAACAACCTCCTCACTGCCACCCAATGTTTCTTGCAATAGTAAAACATCCGGTTGATTTAATTCCACCAACCTCCGAAGTGACGATTTTTTAATGGGACTCGCCAACCCACGACAGTTGAATGACAATAATTTCATATGAAACCCCCTTCCTGGGCTTTCGCTGCTCTAAGTGCCCATTCAATAGAGGATTGTGTACCTATTACTAAATCAACTTTAGCCCGTTCTTGAGCTTTTGACAAAAGAGATTTTCGACCCCGCCCTTTCCCCCCAACACTATAAGCCAATTCAGGAAGTCCCTTTCCCCCCGAGCCATCAGCAGTGATCACCCTATTTCTAAGAGCATATCGGATACTACGTCCCACAGAACTGGGAGAGTGTTTAGTGGATACAATGGACGGTGTGTATACACTATCCGCATCAAGTAACATACAAGGAGCTACAGGACATAGTAAAGCTGTACAGATCGGAGGAAGAGACCCAAGACAACCCTCCCCCAATACATTAGAGACATTATATAATGAAACAGCAGAAGAAATGTGGTGAGACATACCCGGGGTATTCAAGGATGAGCCCCGACGAATAGAGGACTGCTCCTGTAGCTTCCTGGAGGCTGCCTGCGTCAAAGGTGTCGTGGTACCCATTGTAGCCCCCACATCAACCGAATCCTTGCTCCCAAGGATTTCCAAACCCGTGTTCTCCATGGATGCCAAATGTTTCTCGGATCCCTGCATCCCACACAGTGCGTCTAGTACCACCGTATCATGGTCCACCCTGTTGACAATAGCAGGCGCAATGCCTTCATCTCCCACCACCTGTGGGTTCACCGTCTTCGCTGGATCAGTGCAATTATCAGCTTCATCCACGACCATCGGTCTGCTACTCCTAAACGGTAACGGGCAATAGGCTACCAGGTGTCCATAAGCGTGGCAGCGGTGGCACCGAAACGGCACACCCACATAGTCCAGGATTTGTACGAATGCCCCATCCTTCGTTTGAACATTGATCTCAGCCGATAGCCCTAGTCGAAGATCGATTTTAACCAAAATCTTTGCCATCGTATAAATGCCTGTCTCATTATGGGAGTAATCAGAACACACATAGTCGCCAAGGAAATTCCCAATCGCGGCAAACCGTGTTTCATTCCACAGATGCATGGGAAACCCAGGAAGCTTCACCCATAGTGGTTCTTTGTCAATTTTCTCCTTTTTAGAGTCGAAGAAAGGTGACCATCGTTTCAAGACAATTGGGACGCCCAACATTGACCAATGTTGGCATAAGACAGCTTCAACCTCCCCAATGTTCGACAGGATGAAGGAGAACCATCCTTTCGTTAATACCCGAAATTCAGGTGCAGTAGACACAATATCCTTCCACTGCTCGGCCGCCCATCGCTGGAGGAAACCACAACCAAGTCTCTTACCACGAACATGTCCAACCACTGCAATGTGTGAGAAATCCTCTGCCTCCTCCATCGTGACATCCACTCCCAGCACAAGCTTATCCTTCCTCTTCCGTTCCTTAACCTGTTTAGCAGTATTTTTGTGTGAATCTGCCTTCGTAGAAACCCCTGCTCGTGGTACTAGCAGGGATTCATCTTCAGGTAGAATATCTCCACCGCCAGGAGCCGCTGCTACATGTCCACTGGAAGAGTAACCCGGTCCACCGCTACCCTGTCCCCAGTCATCAGAATCACGAAATTCCACCGACCTAACCAAATTTAAAACGGATAAGGAAGCCAATCCGCCACCCTGGTCCGTCCGTCATCTGCCACTCCCAGCCAGAGTTTCAATCCCCTCCACACGCAAGGCATCCGAGCAAATGGGGAAGTTTGAGAATGACCCCAGTTGGGGTTGTAGAGTCCGCCCCAAAAGGCCAGCCAAGTCGGGCCTGTCAATATTTCCGGCAGATGACCGAAAGGTCTCCAATTTCGCCTCTAAACCCTCCAGCCCAAGAGAGATGACCGACGAAGTGATCCTGGCAGATGTCGGTAGAGTAATAAGGTGCCCGTCCAAGTCCATCGCATCCATGGGCCCAGAAAAAACCCCTGCCCCCCGCTTGTCAAGAGTGGTCCAGGCGATGCCCCCAACCCATATGCCACAGCATTAACTGCTCCAATATCAAAAATCCCTCTGTCACGATCACCATCCGAGGTGTAGTCCACCTCCTGCTCATAGACGCTCGCCATACCGCCCCAGATGGTCCACCTCCTGCTCAAAACAGCCAACACGCCTAACCCCAACCAAACAATCAGCAATGCTGACAGGATAGAAACCCCAGAAAGTGCCCGGTCCCCTATCCACCGTTCAAGAAAACCGCTATCGTCACCTCCACAGAAATCCCCAAGCTACCCCATATAGCCCGTCACGCGACCACAACAGGGGTTCAGGTTCCCACCAGCAAACCCCGTCAATAACGCCACCCAGCTTCAAGAATCAATCAAAAATCAGCTAGGCCAACCAAGTCACCGTAGTATTGAATCCTTGAACCTCCAGGGTTCAGAAACTCTGGTTTCCCAAGCCGCCGACGCCCATTCTCTGCGCTCTCATCCGAAATACCCTTACTATTATAGGTTATATATTAGTTATGATAATAATAAAAGTTATTTGACCTAATAATATTATTATATATTAGTTATAATATTAATTATTATTACTATTACATATTATCTATGGATCACCTATTACCTGAAATCAGTTAGCATATTAATTTCATTATCAATATCCAAGATAATTTCGGGTAGCTTGGGTAGTGGACAAACAAATTATATTATTAAAAAGGTCCACTTATCCCCAAATTATATAATAAAAAATTGTTTAAGAGGTGCTACCTTTTCGAATTTTAAAGCATTTTGATTGGCTAATACATGATGACATGGAATTTGAATTAGGGTTGAAAGGCCCACTTTTCATCCAAATTTCCTCTAATCGGCGGCGACAATAAGAGTATGGGGGCATGATTTTTACAAGTATAAGGGGGGGTATTCCAACCCATGAAGCCAATAATGTTAAGCCAAGTTTCAATGAGACAACCCATGAACCATTAGCTACCCATGTTGACTTAGGCACCCAATCATTTAATTCTTCCAAGAGGTGGTTGAAGTAGTTATTGTTTTGGGAAATGGAGAAGATGGCTATCCAATTTCGTGTATGGGAAAGCCACCATTTTGGTAAATCATGTTCTTCCTTCCTAGGAAAGAAAAGGCCCATGAAATTGCTTCCATTTCCATTATTCATCCATGAGTTTTGTTCCCTCACGTCCTTCCTTGCTTGCTGGGTGTTTTCCTCCACGAATTTACTGTGTATTCATTCATTTTTCTAGTTGGGAGATCCATTTCTGGGTTGCAGAATGTCTGGGAGGAAGGGAATTTCAAGTTGGGGATTCATAGAGGCCATTTTTTCCATTTGAATGCTGATATACCTGTTGAAAAATCGTTTTGTTTCCTAGCTGTTGTTTCCCCCTCAAAAAAATCATTTTTGGTGTGCCACAATTTGGTAAAAAACCATGGGAATCGTGTTTGGTGAATCCCACATCTAAAACGTTTTTCCATGCCCAACAATTGTGCCCCGCTGCATGTGGGGAGATTGCTATCGTTTGGGATACATGCGTCCCTTGTTTTGGCTTGAACTTGTGTGTAAGCAACTAGGAGTAGACAAGGATTTGGAATTGGCTTGATAAACCTAGTGAAGGGTGTAACCTCACTGAAGATGATAGGGATTTGGCTAATTTTCTATGCACAACCCGAATAGCACTAGAAGGGAAGGCGTGGCCCGAGGGACTGTGGAGCAGTGAAGGGGTTACCTTCCCGGTGTTGGGTGTGTAGGTATTGTGGGTTCCAAACTAGCTTTATCTTGTAGAGGTACCGATAGCTCTGTGGTTGAGCTCACTGGCTTAGCGATTCCTTCCTTTCTACTGCCTTGACAAATTGATAAACCCAACTGTGGACTAGCTTGAATGAGATGTGGTATATACTTGGCTATGTGTGAGTTTGTTGTTCACTTTTCCTTGTGGAAATCATTCCCGTGTCGGGGGTGGCAGCTGTGTTGAAAGATTGATGAACACAACTATCCTATGGTTGGGTGGAACGTTGTGCTTGCATAGCCAGTTGCTCGGGACAACTTCATTTCAAAACAAGTATTCAATGAAAGCTTCGTTGTTATCAATTCATTAGTTATTCAAGTATTGATTGGAATGAATAATTACATTGGTTGTTTATAAATGATGCCTATGATTATTATACTTGTTTATGCATGCTATATGTGGTGGATGGAGTTTACTTCCATTGTTTCTTTGTATTATGCATCTACACATGTATTTTATTTATATCAATTTGTAAAATGAATATGGGGCGAAATTTGGAAGCCCTAATTTAGTTCATGTTCCCTCCCTTAAGTCCAATTGAGTGAAAGGGATATGAAATTGTGGTATCAGAGCTACACGTTGCAACATAGGGCCTGAATGGGATAAATCGAGTGACTTGCAGCATTAAGTTCGCTCCCTGATCATTGCAAAATTATGATTTTGCCTAAGTATATATGTCGACAAGTTTTTATGAGTTGCGCCAAAGTGTTTCAACGAACTTAGGCAAGTTTCACCAACGTGCAGTTTCGATGAAGTTGGAGAAGTTTTCCGACACATTTTGACAAGTTTTGGAAAGTCTGCTGATGTGTTTTGGTGAATTTGGAGAAAATCCACCAATGCGTTTTAGCGAAACTGGAGAAAGTTTTCCAATGAAGCATTTCAGCGAGTTTCGTGAAGTTCCTCCGACGACATTTTAGAAAAATTGGAGAAGTTCACGGGAAAGCATTTCGGTGAAGTTGAAGAAGTTCGGCGAAAAGTGTTTCAGCGAAATTGGAGAAATTTTGTCGACGAAGTGTATCAATGAGTTTTGCAAAAGTTCACTAATGGGTTTTGGCGAATTTGGAGAAAATCAGCCAATGCATTTTGGCGAAATTTGAAAAAAAATTGCTAATGAAGCGTTTCGGTGAAGTTTGAAAAAATTCATCGAAGAGACATTTCGGTGAAGTTTGAAAAATTCGTCGATAAGCATTTTGGTGAAGATTTGAGAAATTTGCCGACAAGAGTTTCAACAAAGTATGAAAAATTCGCTGGCATGTTTCGCCGACATTTTGAGAAATCCGCCAATGTGTTTCGATGAAGTTGGAAAAAGTTCACTGATGTGGTGTTCTAGCTAGTTTGAAAGGTGCGCTGACCAACATTTCGATGAATTTTGAGAAATTCGTCGATGAGTGTCACAACACTTGGGAAAAAAAGGCCGTTGTACTGAGAGACTTGGAGAAATATGTCGAAGCAGAGAAAATACTCTGTGAATTTTGCTGAAATGAAGAAATTGGGCAATTTTGCAGGTGAATGTCCACGATGAATTTCAGGTGCCAAGAATCGAGAAATTCCTATGGTGATGACAGGACTCATAGAAATGGAAATGTTTCACTATGATAACAGTCTCAGGGACAATTGGGCAAGTTGTGGATTATAAAAAGGTGATTCAGATGTTTGTGTAATTTGATAGAAATTGGCGTTTTAATGGGATGTAGTTTTTACTCAATAATCAGAAATAGGCATGCTCCTACTCATTATAAATATTATCCATAGGAGAATAAGATAGAATGATCTTATTCTTAAAAGATGTTTCTAGTTGTTTTAGAAATCAATCATGGTAAACTTGCTTTCTAGCTAGAAATGTGAGAGAATTGAACCAAGTTTGGTTTGATGCTTGTTAACAAGGTAGTAACATTAATGAGCATGGATACTCAATTGAGAGTATTATCGTAATTTATGTTAATATGTGGGAAAAATATTGAATGGATAAGAATACACTCTTGTATATTGAATTTTATAAACACCCATGATGGAATAAGGGAACTAAGAAGAAGTGATGGTTCCTTATCCAGGATGCATGCAATGCATCCTCTATGTTCAGAATGTGTAATTTGAATTGCAAGCAAGAGACACAGGAGTTCTTGCTTATTGGAAATGGATATTGTATTCCATAAGAGAATGCTGAGAAAGGTATGGAATATACTAGTAGGTAAAGGACATACAACTTGTAAAGGTGATAGGCGAATCCTCCTTGTGGGCAAGTGATTGCATGCTAAGATAAGTTGTTGTATATGAACCACCAACTTATGAGTAAGTAATGAGAATGGGTAAGAAATTTTTTATTCATCCAGAAGTTGTCACTGATAGAATAAAACATTCTAGTATGTGGACCTGTCATGTGGTTCATGATAGTGAAATATTGGCCATGCAAAGGCTATCAATTAAGGAATGAGGCATCCCCATGTGTGAATCAAGTATGTGGTTCAGAATTGTGGAAATAATTTCCATGAGAAGGGAAAGCAAGTATCATAGTTGAATGAGGTGCAAGGGAATATAATGGACCTTGAAAAGTCTCCTTATGGAGTTGGAATGGAATAAATTGCAGCGCTAGGAAGTTTAAGAAAGGTCAAGTTGGACTTGGCCAGAATTGCTCCAAGCAATTGAAGCATCAAGAAAATGTAAATAGAATGAAATGGGAGCTATTGTAATGACCAAGGAAAGTTGCACAAGGCTGATAAGATGGTTGCAAAAGAAATTGGAGAATAATATCCATAAGGCAATGTTGATAAAGAGGAAAATTTCTCACCTTAAGCTATTTATGTTTATAGCATAAGAATTGCATGCTTGGAAAGTAGCAAGTATAAATGTTATACATATGTATATGTATTGAATTGCTACTTGGTGAGAGTATCATAGCTAATAATTCCTTGTGTGCTTAGTAGAGAGGCCATGAAATTGGATCAACTATGATGTGGAAGAGAAATTCCATGCTATGATGATGAATTGGAAAGGGATAATTCCTTGACTCTTATCTTGCTGTTACATTTACATATTCTAAGTTTTATATATTGAAATTTTAGCATATGAATGCTGGAAATGCAAAGCGATTAGATAGCTGAAATACATATGCACTAGTGGGCATATTAAGAGATAATGGATATTACATGTGAACTTTCTTATGCATGCATATGATTTTGCATATTAGTAAAAGTAGTTAGGTTTTACATATGCAATGATCCACTAATAACAATTGTTGTGGTTGATGATGATGGTCTAACCATATATGGTTGAAGCATGGTTGAATATGTTGATGATGCTATTGTATGTGACCAGTATCCTTGTGAAAAAAAGTTGAGGCAATAAATCTATGATCAAGAGGTTGGTGGAAGGATTGTGTAACCATTTGTAAGGGACCAACTGATAAGGTAACATCAAAGATATTAATTGAAGCCATGTAGGTAATGGTTTATTTATGTTGATTGCATGAGTATTGAAATGGGATTTGAGTAAGAATGCCTTCAACCATATTTTAATCATCCTAAAATGGTATGCATGTAATATTGAAGGCATTTATGTGAATGGAATTCCACTAGGATTGTGAGGAATGGGGTAATAAAGGTAAGGAGCCTTATACCCTGTGACTTTTTAAAAATTAGAATGTATTCATATGAAAAAAAAATAGCATGCCTTGTGTGAGACCATGAGGATGTTGGGTAGTGAAGCATATAGTGCTGCACAAGTACCTCGTGAACTCCCTATTGGTGTTAATTGTTGGAATCAATTTATTATTGAGAGGGGGGGGTGAATCAATATTGCGCAATTATAATCAATTTTTACCTTGTTTAACAGATTAGTATTAACTTAATCTTGATCTTATGCATCCAATATAAACAAAATCATTCATCCATATATGCACCAAGACAAAGAACACATAACACACATGATTTTTGACATGGAAACCCAATTGGGAGAAAACCAAAGCATGCTCTTTTTAATGAAAATAATACATTCAAGGAAGCACGAAATTCCTGTGTTTACCAGCACCAACTACAAGGAGGCACCGACCCTTTGGTTTTACAGGCACCGACCTGAAGGAAGCTCCAAATCCCTGTAATACCCCTAGTTTTGACTTGGAATGTATTTAGCCAAAATTATGTAAATGATGTAAATATGATAGTATGGATTCCTAGTGCGGAGCTCAAGGCCAAGGCCTGACTAGTGAATAGATAGGCATGTATGATGTATATATTTTATTTGGACTGTTTGGTTGACTTGTCATGCTGATTTGGAATATATGTAAATATTATGTGCATAAATAATAAAATGGTCCAACTATGGATGTTTAAAGAGCACCAAAGGGGCTATGATTCCATTAGAGGGGAAGAGGAAAGGGGGTCCATGGGTGTCTAAATCCTTGCTACCAAGTGTCAACCTTAGAACTCACCCAAATTCTATCATGTGCCTTGAATAAGTGTTACACGTCAAATTTCCACACCATGTTCTATATGGGGTTACCACATGTCTTTCACCATGAAAATATACTTTGTTAATACCTCATCGGGGTGTTAGGACCCTTCATCCTAATGTTGGTCCCTTCCCTAGTCACACTTGGAAGAAAATCCAACAAGCAAGGGGTCAAAACCCACCTTAACCACCTCCTAAAAATACCTCTTACTAGAATTTTCGCGCCCTTCCAGTGTCACTTGGAGCGACAATTTCATCTTTGTCGCTCCTTGCATGCCTGTGGGGGAGCTAAAATTTCATCTTTTTCGCGTTTTGCTCAGCTATAGGGGGCATAAATCTCAGTTTAGACTTATCCCTTTGATTTTGGATCTTGGATCATGGATATTTTTTTGGGATGAGGCCCCCCTTTGAATCCCATCTCGCATTCCCTCGGCATGGTTTAGATCCTTGATCCACATCTCCCTCACTTAGATCCATCATCTTCTCTAATTGGTTGGACTCTCAAATCCTATAAGAAGAGAGCCATCCATGAGCTTGGGGGGGAGTTCTTGGAAGCACCAAACCTATGATCCTATGATTTGGAAACACTCAGAAAGGAGGCCATTATGATGCCATAAGTATTGCAAGGGTGATGTTGGAGAGCGTGGAAGGAGATGCTATCATCTTGGAAATCAAGGTATAACATTGTAATCAACTTCTTTGGATTTCTTAATGATAACTTGGCCTATTCTCCCATGTCTCGTTTCTTGTTATGTTGATGCATGATATGTTGTAGATTAGATATAGCTTAATACATCTACTTTCTTGGAATTTTTGGTCCTTTGTATTGTTTCACAGGTTCAAGCCTTGGAGATTAAGCTTGGAGAAAGCATTAGGACAACCTACATGTTGGAGGTAAGGCCTACCTCTTTCTCTTTCTTTCCATGCTTAAAATTTTATGTGTAAGCTTTATCTATGAGAGTAGATTACCATTTGTTTTGTTTCTATCTTGGGTAGGTGTCTAGGGACCTAATTGATCCCAAGAGGACTTCTTTTTATCCGTAGGAAGAAATTTCTACAACAAAATTTAGTGATTCCACTGGGGATCTTTCCCTAGTTTCACCCTTGGATTGCTTGTTTAGATCATTAAAACCTCTTCTAAGTGTTGCTTCTCATCAACTTAGATCCTCTTTGATCATAGTTGAGGACCATTTTAAACTCATGACCTCATCTTTGCTTGGATCTAGGAAATTTTTTTTCATTTTTTAATCCTACAGGAGAATTTTCGCTCCCTCAAAACAAATTACAGAGTGAAATTTCCAAAATTTCGCTCCTTTCTAGTGTCCTAGGGCGCAAAAATTTCCAAATTTTCGCTCCCCCACAGTGTTCTAGGGGGTGAAATTCTCAAATTGCCGCTCTGTGTTGGTCTGTGCAGGGGCGAAAATTCCTTGTTTTGGTCATTCTGAGCTTGTTTTAAGGCGTTCCCTGGGAGTTTTTGCTTGCAAACTTTTGGTGTCCCTCCATATGGTCCATAGTCTTATTTTTGGTACATTTTTGAAGAAATTTGAGTCTCTTTTGAGTGATTTTCATCCACATTTTGTCTCTAGTCCTTCATTGGCAGCCATTAGAGAAAATTCGAGGTAAAAAATGGGCCTCAAAACAAAAGAAATGTACTATAAAACTCAACCAATAGAATTCAAGGTGATGATGTCAACCATAGGGGATGAATCACCATTCTTTGGGTAAAAAGGTAAAAGGGTCAATGTGAAAAAGCTACTTTTTCAACTCGTATTTTCAACTTATCTCCCTGTGTATTCACTCAAATTTCGATAGGGAGCACTCATTGGGTGGAGAATTCAATTCCGCACCCAACGAGTACCTGGGCGACATATGTTTGAGGGACCTTGCTGCCCCAAAAACAAGAAATACATGAAAAAACGTGACGATGACACTCAAATTTCGACAGGGAGCACTCGTTGGGTGGGGAATTCAATTCCGCACCCAACGAGTACCCGCGAGACATACTTTTGAGGGACCGCACTACCCTCAAAAGTATGTCATGCGGGTACACGTTGGGTTCGGAATTGAATTCCCCACCCAACGAGTGCTCCCTGTCAAAATTTGAGTGAATACACAAGGAGATAAATTGAAAATACGAGTTGAAAAAATAGTTTTTTAATTTTTCCTCCAAATTTTGATGAAATACATGCTAACAATATTTTATTATTTCCACTATTATTTTATAATTTTCCTTAGGAGGTCCATTTTAGACCTCAAAATTTCTCTAATGTTTAAGGTAATTTGGTCAATTTTGAGTCCTCTAAGCCAATTTTCACTCCTGGGAGTCAAGTGTACCTTTCTAGTAACTTTGGGATCTATGTAAGATCATTTTGAACCCTTCCAAACATCGCTTGGGATAATTTGGGACCTTATTTCTTTGTTTGGAAGACTAGGTTCTACCTTGGAAACTTGAACCCCCCTAGGGTTAACTTTGATCCCATTCTTTGGTGTTTTAGTTTTATGAGTTTCATTATTTTGTACAGTGGTATTATTATCTTCTTAACACTGATTTAGATCCTTCCATACCCATTTTGGTTAGATTTGGGGCCCTTCTTCCTTGTTTGGAAGTTGGAGTTTGTGCTTGGAAAATTGGAATCCCCTTGGGTTAACTTGATCCCTTGTGTACATTTTCGTTTTTTTTTTTTTTTTTTTTTTTTTTTTTTTTTTTTTTTTTTTTTTTTTTTTTTTTTTTTTTTTTTTTTTTTTTTTTTTTTTTTTTTTTTTTTTTTTTCTGAATTAGAGTGTCTTGATCAATGATTTTGTGACCATTATATGACTGATTTGTACTTATCCAAATCATATTTGGATTTGTTTGGACACTCTTCACATGGTTTGGAAATTTGAATCCTTTGTTTGGTCTCTTGAGTCAAACTAGTGCTTTGTTTGCTTGTTGGGTAGAATTGTCATTATTTTCAACTCCCAATAGCTTGCATTTGTTTTTAAACTTCTTCTTGACTGGAATCAAGTTTTAGAGATATCATTCGTTTGATTTCAAAAAGGTTTTCTTGAGTTTTGGTGCGGTGTGGCTTGGTTGAAGGCCTTGAAAGACTTGGGACATCCTTGTCTTTTGAAGTCATTTTGTTGGGTTGTGCACTTTGTTTCCTTTACACTCTGAGCTATTTTTTATTTATTGTTGGAGTGAATTAGTTATTTGTTTCCATATTAGGTCAAAGAGAAGCTTCATTTGTGTCTCTCTTTTGCTAGATTCACAAGTTTGAAAAAAAAGAAATATTCTTCTTGCATTAGTTTGATCATTTGACATTCTTGGTCTTACATTCATAAGAAGAAGAAAGGGTTGTTTCGGGTTTCTGTGCATTTTAGTTACAAAATATTATTGAGTGTTTTATTTGTATTACATTTTTTTGGAAGCATTCATGGAAATTTTATTTCCCATAGCTTAGATGTGTCTTTTTCAAGTGTAAAAAGATAGGAGACAAACTAGAATTTGCGTTTGGTGTTGATGGAAAGATCTATTTTTGTCACTTTAGGATAATTCGGGGTGCATGATTTTAAAATTTTTGTTTTGAGAAAGCTAAAGTTGAATTTGCATAGGGTTGTGCATTTGGGAATAAAAAATATCTCTCTCTCCTTCTTGAGTAGGACTTCATCGAAAAGAAGATTTGTATCTCATACTTGCATGGTTTTGAGTCAGGTCCAAATTTCATCTGTCCACTTAACCTCATAAGATAAAATCAAGTGCTAATTAAGTTAAAATCTTGTAGCAACTTGTTGTGATAGGATAGAGAAGTGTTTCATCGTCGTAAAGCGTAGGATCTATCATTATTTTCCTGCACTGCATTCCGGGGGCTTGTAGTTCTTCAACGTACTAGTCAGTATATCGAACGACCTTTTACGTACTTAACGGTATATAGAAAGGTTCTTCATGTACTCGACGATATATAGGAAGGCTCCCGTTGAACGGTTGTGTATTAGACAACACTATTATGGATTTGAGCTCTCACGTACCTTGAGTATATAAGGAGACCCCTATAGAATCCTGGAATCATCCGAGTAACTTTATGGTCATCTTATTGTCGCAATACATCGAGAACAACAGTCGGGGAGATTACTACACACGTACTGTTAGGTAGTCGGATTCTAATTCCAAGGGTACAATCCCAATCCTCCTTGGTTAGTGCTCTGAAAAATTGGTTCGAGTATAACTGTTGGACCCTACAATATATCTCGAGTTGTGACATATTGACACACCCGTGAGGAATCAGGATCCGGCTTTTACATCTCTCGTATTCACAAGTTTGCCTGTTGCTTTTAGTTTGAGTAGCATTTTGATCCGGATCTTGGGGGATGAGACCTGAAAGAATTGAATTCCGAGATAGGAGGAGAATAAATATCCTCAAAGCTTAAGTGGAATATGGATCATCTGTTAGAAATACATAGCAACGAGATCCGGGCTGTGAAAAGTCTATACATAGAAACATAGTGTAAATATGCCACATGGAGGGGTGAGGCTCAAAGTTCTTTGAGCCTCACCTATCAAAATATACTAAGAAAGGAACTCAGAACCAATAACCCAATAATAACTTAATAAAATAAGAGAAAGGTAGGATGCCAAAAATAATAGCTTGCTTTATATAATATTATTACAATGTGCCTTGAAGCCCTACCATGGAACAAAACCATGGGCTACCAAATACCATGGATGGGTGTATTCTAAACTGTGGGCTACATGGAAAATTCCAAAACCATGGATGGGAGAGGGTGGCCTCTCCATTTAATGTTTTTATGATGAATGGGAGAGGATGGCATCTCCATTTAATGCTTTTATGAATTATACATCCGAATTTAGATCATATACCCCATAAAATTCAGATCATTCCTCCCCCCTTAGAAAATGATGGTCCCCACCATTTCATGCTAAAAAGAGACCCATGATTACAATGTGATAGCTACCAATTAAGAGAATGGTTTTCTGTGGTTAACCCATAACCGTGGGTTTTGTGTGGTTGGCCCATAACTGTGGGTTTTGTGTGGTTGACCCATAACCGTGATTACAATACATAACTGTGAGTTTTGTGTGGTTGCCCCATAACCGTGGGTTTTGTGTTGTTGAACCATAACCATGATTAAAATACATAGTTGTGGGTTTTGTGTGGTTAACCCATAACCGTGGGTTTTGTGTGGTTGACCCATAACCGTGATTACAATACATAACTGTGGATTTTGTGTGGTTGAACCATAACCATGGGTTTGTGTGGTTAACCCATAACCATGATTACAATAGGATTTCATAAAAGTCCAAAAATTGAAAAATTCATGAGCTTTGGTGCTATTGATGTCTCGTTTCAAATCCATTCATTGCTTCTGATGCAAATGATGAAATTGAATTCCATTGAAGACCCATTTGAGATATCAAAGAGACATTTCCATACATATAGCACACTTGCTCTATGGTGGCCCAGTGAGTGATAAAATGTTTGTTGAAGCTCAGGAGATGCGCACACACTATTTTATAGAAATATGTTGCTTCAGTCAGTGATATATATCAAACCAGAAAGCCAAATTAAAAACCACGAATACCCATTTTAGCTAACGAAAATAGATTTCCAATGAGATATGGTAGATCCTATGAAACGTTATGTGGATTCTGTATCACTTGTTTAAAGTTGTTGTACGTGCGACCGCATTGTGTACAAACATGTGTTACTTCAAACAAGCATTGTCACGTCCCCTCCCATCATACTAGTGCAATGGAGAGGATCGTGATGCTAAAACCAAGCCTCTAATCCATGAAATTATTAAGTAAGCAGTCAGCTAACATATGGAAATGTATAATTACAAGAAAAACACAGCGGAGGTAATATCAATTACACATCCATCAAACATTCCAGATTTTCATGTCATTCATCAATTAAGCAATATCAAATTATCAAATGAGGATACTTATCTTAAACCAAGTAGTCCCTGAGCAACCAGCTACGCTTCTGCAACGTTCCACCCAATCGTAGGGCAGTGTGCTCCTCAATCTCTCAGCACCACTGCCACCCCCGAGCTGGGCATGATCTCCACAAGTAAAAGGGGAAAGCAGGCTCTCACATAGCCAAAGATACACCAGAATCAACCAAGCCAATCAACAATTGGGTTTCTCAGGCTGCTAAGAGATGGACAGAGGTGAATTACTAAGCTAGTGGCTCAACCATTGAGCTATGGATACTTCATTAGGCTCATCAAGCCAAATCTGTCCTCTTCCACTCCTGAATCTCCTACTCACAGGTTCAAACCAAAGATGGGGTTTCTACAAGCTCAGAAAAACATGGGAAAGCCCAAAACGAAAATTGGGAAATGAGAAAACAACCCCAGGAGCATAACAGTTTACAGAAAAATGTCCATGGGCATTTTGGGGCAAAAATGACCTCTACAAACCCCCAGAAAATTGTGGTTCTCTTCTCCCAGCCACTATGCTAACCAAAAACGAGTTCCCAAGCATGGAAGAATGCAGAGAATGGTGAAAACGTGAAGGAAAAACCCCAGTTCGCCCCAGGCTGCGTGAGAGAAGAAAGACTGTGGTTCACAATGGCTTGGGAAGGCAAAACGTGGGTGATTCCTTGCCTTGCAAGCAAAAATTTGAATTCCCAGATTGATGGCTTTCCCATACCCGAAATTGGCTGCCATACCTCATCATTCCCAAGGCATTAACTTCCTCAACCAACTCTGGGAAGAGTTTAATGATTGGGGCATAAGCCAAAATGGTTAGTTGGGACATCATGGGTTTTCTTATTGACACATGGATTGACTCCATTGGCTCAAGGGTTTGGTTATCTTTCCTCCCTATTCCTTGTAAGATCATGCCCCATCTCTTTGTTGCATTGCATAGCTGGTTGTGGGTTTTTCATTAAAATTGCATATGTACATGATGTCCAAATTTACATTGTGCACGGCTAGCACAAGAGCCATATGCATCTATTCTAATTACCGATACATAAAACGATAAATCAATGGTGGGGCCTTGGCCTTGAGCTCCTCATCATGACTAAATAACAATATTTACATCATTTACAATGTTAATGCAATAGGGTCAGGATGGGGACATTACATTCCCCTCCCCTTGGAATAACACTGTCCTCGGTGTTCCAACACTTCGGAGAATAAATACCCACTTTACATAAGTCCAAAATTTACAAAATGTGGTAGGTTTGTCCTGCATTTCACCTTTTTACTTGGGTTTTTCAGGACTAAGTCCTTTGGTCTTTACAAACTGCTCTTGCTGGCTGGGACCTTCTAGCTCTACATGAGGACATCGTTCCAAAACAATTCCTTCTTTTTCTTTTCCTTCCAACGGGTCCACGAACCTGGGGAATTTACTGTTGCTACCCTCTCGATATTCTCTTGTTGGGTAGTCACGGAGGCAATGATTTCCTCCACATCCCCAACATTTCATTGGCGGCTTTACCTTTTCCCGGTCCATTTCCTTTGAGTCTTCCCACCTGGAACGTTTCTTAATTGGACGATTGGATGAATGCTTCTTCATTGATCCACCTTCCTTTCCCTTACTGATTTCTCCCAGAATGCTCTTTACCTCTTTTTGCAGATGAATAGAGTCCTACAAAGCCTCATGGTTTATCTCATTCTGTTGCCTCTGTAGCTTGAGCATCTCCCCAAGATTTTCTTGGGTCCTGGCAATTGTTTGAAGAAGACTTTCAGCCAACTCTAATAGCCCTCGGTCTGATGCCATGGTCAATGGGCACAACGGAACACTCTTTGCTTACTAGCAACACTTTCTTGTGTCGGCTGCAACCAATTGTTTCACTTTCTTACCTGTGAAATTCATGATGGGAATTCTTTGTTAGGACAAGCATAACATAAACATTAAGATTAGTCAATTATTTTTCCCATTGACATGGAATGTCCAAGCTTTATTCATGGTACTTCCACACTTTCATGCTTTCCCAACATACACATGAACTCATTCATGTTCATCCTTTCACAGGAAATTTACTATTTCAGCATTCACAATTCATCTCAAGCAATTAAACACAATCTATTTTCAGCCATGATATGCACTCAACAATCTTTTGTTTTATAAATGTATCAATCAAAAGGAAAGAGAAGAGTAGGGGTTTCTCCCTCTTAGTCTTGTTCCAATCCGGAGCCACACCATCACTTGTGGTTCTATGCTCCTTAGTCTCTTTCACTTCAATGTGAATGCTTTGACTTTCCTCTCTTGGCTATGACACTTAGTGTCTAAGGTCTGCATATGGATTTTTAGCTAGGGCACCCTTCCCATTATTGCCTACAGAACCTTGGGTTGCTAGGATCCACTTGTATCCACTAGCACCATCTTTCATTACTGCTCATAATGAGCTCTTTAGGATGGTCACATGTCCACATGCATCTCTAGGATGCCTTCATAATCCTTGCTTCCAACAATACCTACACTCAAACATTGAATCAATTCACATGTTTAGTTCATTCTAAACAAGAGTTTAGGAAATCATAACCAAATCATATACACACGTATATTCATAAGCAAGAAGCTGCAAGGTAACTAAATACTTATATGTATTGGATGTCTTCACTTTATTCCACGGGATCCTTCTTTGCTTTACGAGCCTTGGATTTCCTGTGAACACAATAACGAATGTTGGGTCAGCAGGTAGGCTACTCCACAATCATTCGAATAGGCAATTCCAGGCCAGTACGCCGACTAGGTTTATCAATCATTTCCTTTAGCAATATGCTAGGCCAGTGCTCCGACTGGTTTTATCAATTGTTTAAGGGGTGTTGGGCTAGCGTACACGCTGCTTTACCATATCAAGTAGTTAATGCCCAACTAGTCACTCTCTGGACTTATCAAGAACTTTATAGCGTTCAACCAGCTACTCCCTGGATTTCTTAATAATTTATATCGCCCACTCATTTACTCTCTAGATTTACCAGCAATTTATAGTCTTTCAGGGTCTTGACTTCCTGTAATGACCAAGGTTTCCAACAAAGAAACAATAGTGTATCAGCTTAGCTGTTAGAAGACTTATACCTGTAATCTTCATTACTCCAAAGAAGACATAAATGAAAATGAATACTTATCTGCATTGTGCGTTTCCCCTATGGTCCACAGGATCCTGCTTCGCTTTGCAAGCCTTGGGATCGCCTATGGACTTGGATATAGCTAATGCTTAACCAGTACGCCTCCCCATCGGCTGGATTTACCAAGCATTTGGTGGTGCCCAACCAGTCCCATACCTGGTTGGCCCTCTCCAGTGCCGAGCCAACACATTCATCTGGGTCATCGACCAATGGAAGGAAACTGCGCCACCGACCATTATAGGTCAAGGCTCTACTATGGAGCCATAGGCATCTCAGGGTTTTCAGTCAGTCCTCAATGCCCGCCCTCCCACTGCTGTCCCAGTAGAGATTTTATGCCTTTACCAATGTCACCGCACCTTCTTGCACCGTAACCCTTCACACACATCAACTCTTCATTTATACCAGGACGCCACTCCTTCTTTTGTGCAAATCGGTGGTTCCTTTTAGGAACTTTATAGGTGAATTTCTTGATTGCAGGTTAACATGACCCCTACTCACACAAGGATGATACCTTCTCTTATTACACAGCTCTTCAGGCCTGTCCATCCCTTCTGGTAATATTTCACGTGAGCATAGAAAGGTTTCCAATTCCCATACAGTCCCTTTGTGTACCCTTCTTCACTTTGCCCTTTAATTTGCAGTATCAATCTGCATCTGTGTAGGCTGACAACACAAGAAGGATAAGCAAGCTCATCAGTATTGCTGTTCAATTCTTAACCACATTCCATATCATTCACTACCAAGTATTGAAACACCAGGAATGCGTCCATTCCCTTAGGGTGTAGTCAATATTGAAAACCCTATCATGACCCAACACCAGAAAAGGTGTGCACCCCCTTTCCGATGTGCGCCATGTAGGCCCTAATCATACTCAAGCAGTCTGCAATGATATAAATAAGATAGAGCATGCTCTGCATATTAACCCTAATAATTTAGACATGAATGTTCTTATCTAGGGTCACAGAATACTCATTCATTTTGCAGATGTGTCTCACATGCCTTCTGGCATAGCTTTACTGTTTCACTTTCATGGTTTACCGACATGCGGTTTGGCTGAGACATTATCAATGGCGTTTCACCCGAAACCCATCTCCAAAGCATGGGGTCTCTCCCATCTGGTTTGGCTTTGGTAGACCATCACTCCTGGTCTTCCTGCAATGTGTCTTCAGAAATTGATTCGCTTAGCCATGAGCCTATTCTCATATTGTTTGGCTCCTATAAGTGACATCACTATGCCCATTATGGTCTTATGCCCGCTGCCATACATGAGCATCCACTTACAGCATGTCCCCCTGACACATTTTCATATAAGCCAAACAGTCATTAGCAATTATTAGCAAAATTTCAAATCCGAAACATTTACAAATCTGATATTTACAACTATTCTTACTGACAGAACTTAGAGCTCTCAACCAGGAGATTCCTTCTCATAAGCTCTAGATCAAATTTCATAGTCATATCATTCATACAACTCTGTCCTTCCACAAAACATTCTAGCATCCCATCGATCATGATTGGGCTCTTCATGCACTTACTATTCTGCATTCATAACAGCCCATGAAATGATCCTAGAATTATCATCAATTCATCATTTCATTCATTATTTATTTTGCAATAACATATGCATCATCCCTATGCATTCATACAATGCATCACAAGATTTATAAAATCTCTCAATGCACATCTACTCAATGCTACCTTGCATTGTTTCATGAGTACTATGCATTCAAGCATATTATAATTGAAAACATGACTATCTCATATAACTTGCATTACCATAATCAGGACCACCAGTCCTCACTTGCTTTGGTTATTAAGCACATAACCAACATACACATGGCAGGATATAAATTCATATGAATGCATTGAGATTTCTAAACAGTCATAGGGTGTAAGGATCATTTCCTTCACTTACCCACACCTCACCAAGCTTGGTAGGTTAACAGTTCCAATCGGTATTCAATATCACATGCAAACTACTCAACATAGCTCAAACATAGTTGAAGAGATCTTACCAAATCCTCTTTCACCATTAATGCAATTTGGCACCAATAATTATTACCTGCATGGTTACCATTAACATCGCCTAATGTTACCTGATCAGTTGGCCTCTTACCAAGGTTGCTCAGTCCTTTTGCCAACTTTATGATCATAGATTTGTTGCACCATCCTTTCTGCATAAGGTTGTTGGCTTCATGCAACAACATCCTCAGCACATTTTTCCATGCTCTTTGTTATCTTTGGTCCTACAACCAATACCAACATCAATAGTGATTATCAACCACAATATTCTCCCTTAGTGGTTCATTGCATATGTAGACTTCATTATTTTACCAATATGCAATATCCCATTTATGCACAAGCATTTCCATATGCACTATGCAATGTTTGTTAAGATGCCATCTAGTGCATATACATCTATGTAATCCCTTACATTTTTAACATTTTTATGCCATATGACAATTTCATAATTTTAAGTATGATAACAAACAGAGGTTTAAGGAATTCTTCCCTTTTCGATCCCTCATCGTAACATGGAATTCCTCTTCCATATCATGCAATTGTAGAAATTGCCCATATTGACAACAAAATTTGTTTGCCAAAACAACCGCTGGCACTCTTCTGCACTAAATATCTATGATATTTGTAGACCTCATTCAAACTCTGGTCATGCATCATTGTTCCCTGCTAGACAAGCTTTCCAATTCCTGTCTTCATGCTCCATTCCGACATCGGGTGCGGGAACTACATCTTTTAAAAAATGACAACTTTCACTCCAATTCTGCACATTTTACACAGTTGCATTTTGGTCCAAAATGCCAACTTTAGCCACCTGCGGAAGAAAATCTATGAGGAATCAAAAAAACTTATCTATCGGGCGAAGTTAGTCAATATAACAAGGAACACTCATCAATTTACGGATTTCAATTCCAATGCACCATTCATCTTCTATGAATTTCTGGGTTTTACTACTCACTTTTCACTTTTTTCCAAAATTCCAAATTTTGGGCCAAAAATGGCTATCTCCCAATCGGTGCATTTCTGGGAAATCTTCGTCTAACGGAAACTGTCCATCTTAATGAGAATATGAAATGTCTAGTTTAGTAATTTTTTTGATTCCCACATCTAGGGTCACTTTTACTGCCCACAAGTTTTTCAAAATCCCGAAAAAGTGGCCCGGAACAGTGCTTTTTGGCCTTCTTGCTCACCCCGACCTCACATCCTTTGGAGTTTGGCTCCAAGATTCTGAACTTAACATCGTTCCTGATTCATGACTGTCTCATATCAATTCCAGCTCAAACCGACCTTCTGTCAAGCCTCGGGACTCCGTCCTTCAAAAGTCACTATTATCCATTTTCTGTCAAATCGGAGTGTAATGGGCTCGGGGTCTTCACTGGTTCCTTCATGGCCTTCGTCAATGGCCTCCGAGCCCCACAGGAATCATCCCATTCTGAAGAGAATTCCTTCCGCAATTTTCGGGCAGAACTCATAGAAACTTAGAAAAATTTTGAAATTGAAAATTTTTGAAAATTTTCTTAACTCTCAGTGCTGAGCAGGAAGCATACTTACCTCTGCACCTATGATAGGTAGCCCCATAAAGGCCCAATGCTGCAACCAGCAACTCTGATACCATTATGTCATGTCCCCTCCCATCATACTAGTGCAATGGAGAGGATCGTGATGCTAAAACCGGGCCTCTAGTCCATGAAATTATTAAGTAAGCAGTCAACTAACATATGGAAATGTATAATTACAAGAAAAACACAGCGGAGGTAATATCAATTACACATCCATCAAACATTCCATATTTTTATGTCATTCATCAATTAAGCGATATCAAATTATCAAATGAGAATACTTATCTTAAACCAAGTAGTCCCTGAGCAACCAGCTACGCTTCTGCAACGTTCCACCCAACCGTAGGCCAGTGTGCTCCTCAATCTCTCAGCACCACTGCCACCTCCGAGCTGGGAATGATCTCCACAAGGAAAAGGGGAAAGCAGGCTCTCACATAGCCAAAGATACACCAGAATCAACCAAGCCAATCAGCAGTTGGGTTTCTCAGGCTGCTAAGAGATGGACAGAGGTGAATTACTAAGCTAGTGGCTCAACCATTGAGCTATGGATACTTCATTAGGCTCATCAAGCCAAATCTGTCCTCTTCGACTCCTGAATCTCCTGCTCACAGGTTCAAACCAAAGATGGGGTTTCTACCAGCTCAGAAAAACGTGGGAAAGCCCAAAACGAAAATTGGGAAATGGGAAAACAACCCCAGGAGCATAACAGTCTACAGAAAAACGTCCATGGGCATTTTGGGGCAAAAATGACCTCTACAAACCCCCAGAAAATTGTGGTTCTCTTCTCCCAGCCACTATGCTAACCAAAAACGAGTTCCCAAGCATGGAAGAATGTAGAGAATGGTGAAAACGTGAAGGAAAAACCCCAGTTCGCCCCAGGCTGCGTGAGAGAGGAAAGACTGTGGTTCACAATGGCTTGGGAAGGCAAAACGTGGGTGATTCCTTGCCTTTCAAGCAAAAATTCGAATTCCCAGATTGATGGCTTGCCCATACCTGAAATTGGCTGCCATACCTCATCATTCCCAAGGCATTAACTGCCTCAACCAACTCTGGGAAGAGTTTAATGATTGGGGCATAAGCCAAAATGGTTAGTTGGGATATCATGGGTTTTCTTATTGACACATGGGTTGACTCCATTGGCTCAAGGGTTTGGTTATTTTTCCTCCCTATTCCTTGTAAGATCATGCCCCATCTCTTTGTTGCATTGCATAGCTGGTTGTGGGTTTTTCATTAAAATTGCATATGTACATGATGTCCAAATTTACATTGTGCACGGCTAGCACAAGAGCCATATGCATCTATTCTAATTGCTGATACATAAAACAATAAATCAATGGTGGGGCCTTGGCCTTGAGCTCCTCACCATGACTAAATAACAATATTTACATCATTTACAATGTTAATGCAATAGGGTCAGGATGGGGACATGACAAGTGTATCTCACAAACCAGGAAACGAAATGAAATTCCGTGAAATACCCATTTGAGATCACCGAAATTGTTTTCAAGTGAGCTATGGTAGATTCTCTAAAACATCTTGTAAAGTTATAAACATCCCTATAATTGTTTTTGAATGTGAGAGTATCGAATGTAGAGGGCTAAGGGTTTGTAGAGCAGCATGGGCTGTTGCATATGTTGTGGAACCTCCATGGGCAACATGGAAACCCTGTAAAATTATTGAAAATTTTGCATACTAATGTATGTATTAGATCCATGTATGGATCTCTTGGTAATGGTGAACGAAGATCCGAGGGTACAAAAATCTTTGAATGCACAGTAAGCTTCAAACCCTTGTTCCAAAGGAGAGCGTACCTGCTCTGATACCATTGATACGGATCTTGGAGGCTGAGACCCAGAAGACTTGAATGCTGAGAGAAAAGGAGAAGAAATAGCCTCAAAGATTAAGTGGACCATGGATCAGCTATGATAAAGATACATCAACGAGATCTGGGTTGTGAAAAGTATAGACCGAGAAACATAGAGTAAATATGCCACATGGAGGGGTGAGGCTCAAAGAGGGTACTTTGAGCCTCACCTTTCAAACTATACTAAGAAAGGCACTCAGAACCAATAACCCAATAATAACTTAATAAAATAAGAGAAAGGTAGGATGCCAAAAATAATAGCTTGCTTTATTGAGAATGCATAAAACCCTTTATATAATATTATTACAATGTGCCTTGAAGCCATACCATGGAACAAAACCATGGGCTACCAAATACCATGGATGGGTGTATTCTAAACTATGGGTTGCATAGAAGATTCCAAAACCATGGATGGGAGAGGGTGGCCTCTCCGTTTAATGCTTTTATGATGAATGGGAGAGGGTGGCATCTCCATTTAATGATTTTGTGAATTATACATATGAATTTAGACCATATTCCCCCTACAATTTGGATCACGTTTGTTGTGTATGATATTTAGAAGGCCTTAGAGAGTTTAGATATGGCAAATCCTTCTGGGACTACCAATCAAGAGGCTCCTTTTCAAGGGGTACCTTTTGTATTTCCTCCAACTGGAGATATAGGTCCTCCCTTTATTGCCACTTTAAATCTTCCTGGATTAACCATAGGATTACCGGTATGGTTATTCATTCCGACTATTCCGGATGTATCCAATGTTTCAAATGTTAACTCTCCACCACTAGAGTATCAATCCCAAACTGATCCTTTTCCTTCTTCATCAAATGTATCTTCTTCTTCCTCTTCATCGCTTGATAAAAGCAATGATGCTAATAGTTAGGAGGATAAGAAGAAGAAGAAGAAGAAGAAGAAGAATATTAAGAAGAAGAAGGATAATAAATAGACCAATCATCAACCAACTGCCTCTGATGGAACTCATTCTATTCATACACCTTGTAGCCCCAAGTTCCCTTGCAAGATTTGCAGGGGTGATCACCTTCTTAAGGTTTGTCCTGGTCTTTCCAAAGTTGTAGAAGAGTGGTATAAATCCTCCAAAAAACTCATATCATCAACCTATGGACATCATACTAATGATACCCCATCGACCAGTGACTCTATGGTTAAGGGTTGGAAAGGGAAAATCAAGTATCCTTATTTATTATGTAAGGATATGCACCTTACTTACCTTTTTCCTCGCATGGATGGAGCTTCACAACTATTGGAAGACATTACTGTATCACAGAAACACCTTCCAATAGGATATCGTAAGTTGTCTCTTTACCCCCCATTGGTTGATGAAGTAGTTGATCCAACTCCATCCTCGGTCGATCCCACTCTTTCCCTAGAGAGTGAAGACCAAGTATTTTGTCCTACTCTTATTTTTAAAAGTGAATTTGAGGTGGTCGAGTCGATGTCATCTCCACTTGATCCCACTCTTTTATTGGAGAATGCTACTACTGAAGTAGTCATCATGACACAATCTTCGTCTTAGTTTACTTTTCCAGTTGAGAGTGAACCAAAAACCAATGATTTTTTCCCAATCAGTTCAGATTGTTCTAAGCAAGGGGAATCCCTTTCCATTTCAACAAGACCCCCTCCAAGTACTGAGGTCATTTACTTTGATTGGAGTAGTCTTGCAGAATCCCGTCTTCCTTTGGGTGTTCCTTTCCAGATATCCATATGAGTTTCTGATAAGGAAATATTTCACACTATAGTTTATGAAGGAGCTTCTGTTAGTATTTTATTATCAATTGCTTGGAAAGCTATAGGTTCTCCTCATCTTGTGCCATCCATCGATCATATATTGTCTTTTAATAGAAGACCTACGGGATCCTTAGGGATCCTTCCTTAGTTACCTATCACGTTAGGAGGTAAAACTGTTTGTATTGATGTTATGGTCGTCCAAGGTCCCTTAGATTTTAATTTGCTCCTTGGAAGAGATTAATTTTATGCAATGAAGGATGTAGTGTCCTCACTCTTTGGAGTGATGTATTTTCCCCATGATGGGAGGATCGTGACCATTGATCATCTTTCATTCTCTAAAACTAATCACCGCATGATTGTTAGTCATCAAACTTCCGTGAATGTTTCACATGTTTTAGTGGTTTCTACCCCTTAGGGATGGGGGGAATGTCTCCAGTCTCTGGACATCATGTTGAATTTATCCCATGTCTTCAGCCTCTGGACATCATGTTGGAGTCGCCCCCCTAGATTCTTATGTTGGGGGGAACACTACCAACCTTTGGACATCATGTTGGGTAGGAACCGGTCCCAAGCATACTTTCTTTTTGGTTTCAAGCTTGTGTAAAAATGAAACCAATAATGAGCAGAGTTCCCTTTCTGTGTCAAGCTCATTAAAAAGGCAGGAACTAGATAATGATCACCAAGCTTGATTATTGTAAGTGAACAATGATCACTGCACTTTCCCTTAACAGTAGGTGCATTGGCGACGCGATTCGTCCGTGTAGAGAGTGCGTCAGCGACACACTTTTCTTGAGCATCAGGTGTGTCGATGTAAGGGTGACATAGTTCCCGATAGGGATAGGGTGCGTCGACGCTTCTTAAGGAAAAAAAATAAAAATGGGTGTAAGTGAACAATGATCGCCGCACTTTCCCTTGACAACAGGTGCATCAGCGACGCGCTTCGTCCGTGCAGAGAGTGCGTCAATAGTGCGCTTTTCTTGAGCATTAGGTGTGTCGGTGTAAGGGTGACACAGTTCTCGATAGGGACATGGTGCGTCGACATTTCCAAAGGAAAAAAAAATAAGAAATGGGTGTAAGTGAATAATGATCGCCGCACTTTCTATTAACAGCAAGTGCGTCAAAGACGCGCTTCGTCTGTGCAGAGAGTGCATCAACGACATGCTTTTCTTGAGCAACAGGTGTGTCGGTGTAAGGGTGATGCAGTTCCCTATAGGGACAGGGTGCGTCGACGCTTCCAAAGGAAAAAAAATGATACGACACGACCTAGTGTTGTGAGATCGGATCTATGCGAAATGTGTGCTTTCCACTTTGTGAAAGGGCTTACCCAAAGCAATCGTTGAGAATGGATCAGGCCATGCACTCTGATACCATGTTAAAGGCATAAGGAAAGAAGAAAATAAGTAAAGGACATAACACATGTGGGCATATTCATTTCTTTCTCATCATTAACCACAAGAGTATATATGATTACATCAAAACAATTCTACGGGAAAATACTATGGGCCAGAAAAAACTATGGGACATCAAAGTGTCCTAGTCCATCTAACCAACTAACTATTCAATTAGTAATTAATGCACTAATGGCCAGTGAGATTACAATTCTTAACTGTGAAGAACCTGCAATAATTAATTAATGCAATTACACGAGATATCAGAAATAATAGAACTCAGAATCACTTTTATATTGATCACGAGCCACTTCGAGGGGGCAACCTCCTTTGAGCAAGCTCAATACAATTAACTTCACGGTGCCTTCATAGGCCTCAACACACACTTATATACTAAGTCTAGTCTCCAATACCATGGGTCAATACTATGTGTCAATACAAACCATGGGCTAAGTCTAGGCGCCAATACTATGAGTCAAAACCATGGGCCAATACAAACTATGGATCAACAAAACTATGGGCGACTTACAAAGCATATGCGCAAACAAAAATAACACAAACTATGGATCAACAAATACTACAGGACGACTTACAAAGCATATGCGTCCAACAACAATATACTAACAAAGTAAAGACTTGGGTTCCGAACATCCCCTCTCCCTTAGAAAAAACTTTGTCCTCAAAGCTTTAGATGTGGAAATTGATGCAGAATCTGAAGGAGTGGGTCCCCTGTAGCATCCTCAGGTTGCATTCTGAGCCACTGGCGCCTTTGGAGTTTCAGGGAGGGTTGCGTGGAAGGCTGTAGACAAAGAAGAACCATATCAACGATGTGAAAAGTGCGCTCAGAACGATGCTGATCGGCTTGTTGTTTCAGTCGAATTCTTGCCATGTGAAAATTGTCCTGCAGAATGAGAAGAAGCTGATCACAGTTTCAAAGAATTGAGTCAATTGACTGAACTGGGGAGCTGCTGAAGGTGTATGGAAGAAGAACTGGTGGTGCCTGTCCAGAGACTGCTTCATATGGTGTCCTTTGAGATGTGGTACTATACCACTGGAGCACTTCTAGGAAATCCATAGAAATAGTTGTCCAAATCTGTGGAGGGATGGGCAAGGGTTCGAGCAGTCCCGAAAGGAGGGTCATTTCACCCTTGTTGACCTGGAAAGTATCACGGTCAACCACCATCTGTTGAATTATCCTTTCAGTCCCTGCCAAAAGAAGTTACATTGTTCCTGGTCATACGTTTTGAGGAACCCAGAGTGCCCTACTGATGCAGAAGCATGGAGTTCATAGACGAGATAGCCCCATTGAATAGATTGCAACCAATTTGGAACAAGTAGAGAAATAGCTGTAAGAGAAACTGGGTCATCAAATGTGCTAGGAGGAGCATCTTCCACCATATTGTCCTTACCCTTCTGGTAAGTGGTCGCATAGTCATAACCCATGAGTTGGATAACCCATTTCAGGTGTGTTGGGGAGGAGACTCGTTGTTCCAGGAAAGTTTCCAGACTCTGGAGATCAGTATTGATGTAGAAATAATTCCCCAATAGGGATGGCTACCACCTTTGTACTGTATGCAAAATAGCCATCATGTCCTGCTGAGATGTAGATGCGGCTAAATGCTTACCGGAAAGGTCTCGTGAAGGCGGCAAGTCCACTGGTGCAACAAAGACACCTGCATATCTATCCAAGGAAGTAGTGGAGACCATTGGTGGGTGCATCTGAAGGGAATGGAGATGAGCAATGACACCATGTGAATTCTTCTTAAGGATCTTTTCCAGGCGATGTGAACTGATGATGCGGAGAGACCCTGGTTGTAAGCCCATAATTTTGTGTTGTGTCCCATTGGCTGAAAACTGCATCCAAAGTTCAGCAAAATCCCATAAGATGGGGCCAAGTGTGCGTAACCATTGAACGCCCAAAACCACATCACATTTGCTTAAGGAGAAGGAAAACATGTCAGAGCGTATGTTATAATCTTCCATAGAGATACGCACATTGTGACACTTCCCCTTGCAAGGCAAGGTGCCCCCATTGGCAAGCGTGACTTCAAAGTTGGAGCAAGGATGGACAAAACAATTAGCTTGTTTGGAAATCCGAGGGTCAGTGAAGTTATGAGTGCTATCAGAATCAATGAGTATGGTAAGAGGGAGCTTCTTGAAGTATCCCCTAACCCGCATTGTTTGTGGGGTGGTGACGTCGGTTACAACATGGAGAGAGATCTCGGGTGGGTCGTCCTGAGATGGGGTGTCAACAGGTGGGTGTTGAATGTCGACCTGATCATCTACTGTATCTGTAGCTTCTTCATCAAGTTCTGAGGTAGGCGGAGAATCCACATCCAAGAGATAGAGCTTTTGTTGAACACATCTATGTCCCCGAGCGAATTTCTCATCACAATTATAACAAATCCCTTTTTCTAGGCGTGCCTGCATCTTTGTTTCAGACAAATGCTTGATAGGAGTTGGTTGAGGAGCAAGCGTGATGGGAGGTCGTTGGAAACCCATATTTCTGAAGGGAAGAAAGGTGGGTTTGGAGCGCTGTTGGGCTGCAATCTTGTATTCTACCAACTTAGCCAAACTTAGGACTTCCATCATTGTGTTGGGACAGAACATTTTAACCTCTGACCGGATTTCATCCTTAAGACCACTGATAAAACAACTCCTGTAAAATTCATTAGATAATCCTTCTGTGTGATTGGCTAGTTTCTCAAATTATGTCTGATACTCTCTCACTGTGCCAGTTTGGTGAAGTTTAGTGAGTGCTCCTGTGAAGTCGTCAAAAGCACTAGGACCAAATCGTGGCAAAAGGAGTTGGCAAAAATCTGTCCAGTTTGGCTCGGGATGAGCTTTGATGTACCAAAGGTACCATTGAAGGGCTTCCTGTTCCAAATGAAAGGATGCAAGTAGAACTTTCTGGACATCAAAAGTATTATGCAGGCTGAAATATTGTTCTACACGGTATATCCATCCAGTCGGATCAGTACCATTGAAGCGAGGAAAATCAAGCTTAGGCCCACGAAAATTGCTGGAAGAAGAGAACCCAGTGGCTGCAAAAGATTTTGGCTGTCGGTTATTGTTCATCGCTGAATGCTGAAGATGGAGGCTGAGAAATTTTTCATCCAGATCTTGGAGTTTGGTTTGGATGGATGCAAGTGCTTCCTCCATGGTTTTTGGTCCTGCGTGGGTGACAACCATAACCAGGATTTTTGTTTTTTTTTGTTTTTTGGGAATGGATAGAAAAACACAAACAAAAGCTTATTTAGTAAAGGGAAATTTGGATTTGGAAAAAACTCGGAGGGGTAATTGGGGTGTGACTAAGTTTTGGACACTTTCTGATGGACAGGGAAGCAAAAAATGGGGATTTCAGAAGAGGGGTGAAGGAATGAGAAAATTTGGCAAAGAGGGACACAGAAGCAGAATTAGGAAAGGAACTCTGTGGTAAAATTTGAAGGTGATTGGGTGAAAATTGAAGGAGTTATGGAAAACCCTAACAATAGAAAAATGTGAGATTTCTGGTCTTGGGAAGTGGAATTTGGGATAGGGTCTTCAGGAATGAAAATATGCAGAATAAGATTGCAGGGATGTCAGTGAAGTTTTAGGGAAAACAGTGTTGAAAGAAGGGAGATATGGCCGAAAAACAAAATTTTATACCCTTTTTTTTTTTTCTCCAGAAATGGATTGGCAACAGCGGCACAGAAGGGATCCACAACAGATGGATCGACAACGGCGTAGAAGGGATCGAAAACGGCTAGATCCCAAGTACTTCCCACAGTTAAGCGGATAGGGGTTATCCCCAGGTCCGAACATGCAACAACGCGAAAAAAATTTGGCAGAAATTCCACCCAACGAGCCCAAGAAAGTGCTCTGATACCAGATATGAAGATCCTGCAATAATTAATTAATGCAAATACACGAGATATCAGAAATAATGGAACTCAGAATCAGTTTTATATTGATCATGGGCCACTTCGAGGGGGCAACCTCCTTTGAGCAAGCTCAATACAATTAACTTCACGGTGCCTTCATAGGCCTCAACACACACTTATATACTAAGTCTAGGTACCAATACCATGGGTAATACTATGTGTCAATACAAACCATGGGCTAAGTCTAGGCGCCAATACTATGAGTCAAAACCATGGGCCAATACAAACTATGGATCAACAAAACTATGGGCGACTTACAAAGCATATGCGCCAACAACAATAACACAAACTATGGATCAACAAATACTACGGGACGACTTACAAAGCATATGCGTCCAACAACAATATACTAACAAAGTAAAGACATGGGTTCCTAACATTAACATATATCAGATCTATATGTAAGTATATGTAAGTATAGTATTCAACTAAACATAATCAACAAGAGAATGGTCACCACCACTAAATGGTATGCTTTCTCACCCACCCCATAAGGATTTGGACGTAGACTTCCATCGAGAAGACAACCATCAGAGCCACGGTTGGCCCTTCCATCAATAACCATTCACTTCGATGTTACCTTTCCATGCTTCCAAAGTACGCAAATTTTAATTCTTTGTGAACCATTCAGAAAGAAATCCACGAAACAACCCTTAGTCATTTTGATGTTACTTTTCCCCTCTTCCAAACTATGGAAATTTGATTCATGATTATACCTGTAACCTACGAGTTATCATGAATAAATGACCCATGTAAATGGATAGGACTTAATTATAAATAAATTATTAGTGATAAGTGGAAACCTATTCTATTGGTATTTTGTGAGCACATTATCTCTATCTCATTTGTCTAATATTTTATATTATGCTGAAAACCCTCGGATTCACTAATAAATCATAGTTACCATACTCGAGGTGCGCAATGTGAAACAATCACAGTCGACCAGATAAGTGCTTCTTGACTCCTTCTTCTTCTAGAATCTATGGCATTCAATATATTATGTCTATTGTAATCCTTGTCGTTCTAGAATTGTTGGAATTCAATATATTCTGTCCATTGTAATCCTTCCACTTCTAGAATTGTGGTACTCAATATATTCTGTCTGTTCCAATTCTTCCCCTTCTGGATTCGCACTCTTTGAATAAACCTTCCAATTAAAAGAGTGTGAATCGTTTTACCATTGGGCTATATCCATGGGCGCTAGCCCAATGGTAACACGTTGGTATTGCAGAACGGAGGTCCCAAGGACAAACACACAGACTTCATTTTTGGTTGGTAACAATATGATATACATAGTATATAAAAACCAATATATGTCGTGGAATATAGAACAATGGAAACATAATCTACATAGCCCGCAACCATGGTTTTGGAGATAACAAGGTATCACATGGGATTGGGGCATGGCTCCCGATCCCCCCCTTTCCGCTAAATAATATTACATTCAACTTCAAATAGAAGATTTATACCATGTATAGTAAGGAACAGCGGAAGCAGAGTGGTAAGGTGTAGAGATTGTGGGCACGAGGTTTGGGATTCGATCCTCCTGGATCGCCCCATTTTTTGGTGGATAGAACCTGTAATTTGGCCAACCAGACTGCCACATGGCAACCTCCGATTGGTCCCCTTGTCTGCCACTTGTACATTCAAAATTCCATGTGTCAACAAATAATTTGACCACGTCACTAGCTATCTACCAACTCAGCAGCCCACATCAACCTGCAACCATCCAGGTGGCACAACATGGTGCCACTACATTAGCATATGGTCCACCTATACATGCCACGTGGCACAATGTAGGTCTACCATGTGGCACCCTATTTTTACAATTTTACCTATTTGAGAAATACTTCAAAACTCGATATCTTGGGTATACTGTGTCCGTTTGAGACGAAACATGCATCAGCAATCCACATTAACCTGCAACTAGTCACGTGGCACAACATGCTGCCGCTACATTGGCGTATGGTCCACCTATACAAGCCACATGGCACAATGTGTTTCTGCCATGTGGCACCATGTTTTTACAATTTTACCTATTTGAGAAATACTTCGGAACTCGATATCTTGGGCATACTATGTCCATTTGATACGAAACATGAGTCGTCAGAAAGCTTGACGAGACCTACACGATGTTGTGCTTCTACTCAACATTTGAGTATTTAAGTCTAGATCGATCGGTAAGATCCTACTAGGACACCATAAATTTTACATGGAAAACCCAACTAGGAAAAACCATGGGGAAAGGATCAATATCTTTATTTCTTCATAGAAAAATAAATACATCAAGCTTTCATCTTTACTCCTTTGATAGAGCTCTTTGTGTGAGAAAGCTTACATATATAGGTTCTCATAGAGTACATTATCTGCAATACCATGGGCTGTACACATCAATAATTATTATTATTCTATTTGGTCTCATATACAACATCTTGGAGACTAATCGATCAATATACAATTAAAAAGAAGCAAAATTTCCATGAATAAGGGTTTCAGTGAGTACATCATTGTAGAAAGTGAGTGTTGAAGAATGTAAAAATGGAGAAAAACACATTTTCTTCTTTATATATGTAGTCTCTCATCATCTATTATCCAAAACATTGTTTTATTTTGATCTCTTAACCGAAACATTTTTACACAATAATCTATCTTTTTGATCCAAACGTTTTCATATATTTATTAGATTCTCAAGTGAGAAAATACTTTTAATCTAAATTTTATCCAAATTCTTTATCAAAGGTAAGCATGATACAATTTCTTTCCCCCTTTGCCATAAAGTGCATCACATATTCATGATACAATATGTAATAGTCATGAATAATAACAAGCCAAAACTAAGTGTGGGAACCTAAGTGAAGTGAGAAGTTATGAGAGTCAAATCTAAAGACAAGTGGGCCTACTCATTAATATCAAACATTGGATACTTGTGACGTTTCCCATAAACAAGCTTGGACTATTTATTGCATCCTCTAAGTTTTAGGTGAGTAAGCATTATATTTAGATAAAAATCTAAGAAGTAAATATAGGATAAATCGGTATAAACCCATCTAACTCAGGTTCTACAAAGTGCCCACAGTGATCAAAACCTTTCACCACTAAATTATAACACACATCCCTCTCACCACTATGCTACAACTCACTGATCCATGCATTATTATTTTTTATTTTTATGAGATAGATGTACACTTCTAGTAGCTTTAAAAATGTGTCTTCTCAACACAATTATTTTTTTAAAAAGAAAAAATCCGCAACTTGTTATTTTAAGTAGAAAATCAAAGTTACAAAATAAAGACATAGAGAGATACACTCTTCATTGTTCAAGTTCTCCTCTATCAAAAAAGTCCAAAAAACAGTCCTGATTGCAGCGTCTACACAGTCATAATAGCAGTAAGGACTAATCAACAATAGCACAAGTATTCCAAACTAGAAAATGATCAAAGATCAAATATAAAACAAGCAAATGATCTTACGATCAAAACTAAAGAGTTTGTTGTAATGTCCCTTTTTAAGGATTTTATTTAAAATTGCAAAATTTTCACTTTTTTTCCCTAGTTCGACCTTTGACTAGTTTTGATGTCTAGGTCTCCAAATGCTCCCAAATATTCCGAGGAGGTGTATGAATGATATTAATACTTGATTAATATGTCCAAGGATGATTTAAGACCATTAAAACACTTCTGCAAACTCCTTCAATATTCTGGTCAATGTATGGTATTTTACTAGCAATTTCTCTTTGACTAGTATTGGTCCCTTGGTTTCCAAATGACTCAAAATTATCCCAAATTGGTACAGAAGGTAATTGGATGATATTAAGACATATTTATAATGTTTATCGATGCTTTGGAGTGTTCATATGACTTCTGCAACTCCTCTTTCAAATCTGGTCAAGATAAGGGATTTTACGAGTAAATTGTGGTTCAAATCCCCTAGGGGTAGATGATGAAAATGGATTTCCAAATGCACTCAATCCAATTCGAATTTCTGAATGGAAAAAGGGGAAATATAAATAAAATCAACATGAACTCATATGCATCACCATTCAACTTTTAATGTCTGCTATAACTCCCTTAAATCAGATGCAAAAAGACTAGTTTCAACCTTGGGGGAAATTATAGGCAATTTTCTCCAAATGCTATGAAACTCAACCAAATGACTCCAAATTCTTATGTAATAAACATTAAACTAATATAATACATCAATAATAGTCCATTAATCAATAAACCATCAGTATTTTACTTATCCATTCGAATGCATCAACATTACATTGGTTCACAACAAGGTAGTGGGGAAATGACACTGTTTGTCCATTAATGAGAAATTTAACATAGTTTTTCTTTGAATATCGAATTTTGGATATTATGATATGGTTATTACAGAGATATATATCATCTTACATGCACATGAAGTCGAAATGGCATTCCTTCACTAACTATATGCAACCACAAGAGCGCTATTCAAGAGCTATGGGGAAAATGGCACCATTTCTTCATTAAAAATTAGATTTATACATTTCCACTTGGAATTTCGACCTGAAACTTTCTGAAGATGAAGAAAAGAGTATTTAATTCATATTTAAAAAATAAATGGGTCATTAGAATCTCCCCCAAATAATACAATAGCTCACCAAAAATGCCCTCCCTCAAGGATCAAGAATATGCAATGAAAAATGGAAATGGTTGAAGGAATGAGCTGCACTAGAAGAAACCATGAGCTTCCCTGTAGCTTACACCTACAAATTAAGACTCCATTAAATCTCCAAATGAAAGTTCTGAATGGCCTTTCGAATTACCAACTTGTATGGGAATCTTTCACCCTCGAAATTGGCTAAGGCAAGAAACTAGTCATCCACTAGCTCTCCCTCTTCACAAATGCAATTGCAAATTCTAAAAATAATAAAAAGCTGCTTTAATTCTTTGTTCTTGAAATTTATAAATTTTCTAAGCTCTCTATGGGTCGAATTCCTTCCAAGAGATGCATTCCAACTCAAGTTGGGAAGAGATTCCAAGAATGCCACTTGTACAACAATTCCTAGTCTCCCACTTCCACCAAATCACATGTGGAAGCATCTTAGCTGCCCTAACTCCCTTGAGCGCCCTATTGGAGTCTATTTTTATCCCTTACATGTCATATGTAAGCCTTCAGGTTTGATTTGTGTCATAGGCGTCATAGCATCTTCATCATTCTTGTCATAGAGCCAGGGAATCTAGTCCAAGTGTCTCACTAGGTCCAAAATGCCTCTTCCTCTTCCATGGGAGTTACTCTTCCACTCCAATTAGACCTTAATTGATTCATTCCAAGTATATTTACCTTCCAACTCATCCCAAGACCCTTGGGATTCTTATGGATTCAAAATTACAAGTGGAGGATGCCATGTGGCATAGAAAATCTAGCTTGTGTGGGTCCCACTTCCTCCATGTGTCTTCATGATCAAATGCCACTTTGATTTTCACTTGTATATATTTATTTAGATCCTTTATTAAATATTTATGCTATTCTAATGTCCACACATCATTTATTATCCCCCTTATTCCAAATCCCAAAGCTTCCACTCCCAACCGAGGGAACTAATAATTTTCCTCCTTGGCAATTATTTGACCCTTAGCATCAATTTGACAAACTCTCATGAATATGGCCAATGGGCTTAGGCCATTGTGACCCAATGCATAATTTGGGACATGACATTTGCAAACACCATTATTTACAATGTATTCATCCACATACTACTCAAAGTATAAATGGTTCTCCAAAACACCTAAGACCTCCTTGAAAGTTTTTCTGCATCCATGTTAATCTCACGAAAAATATGCGAAAAATTCATAATGTCAAAAGTCCTGATAAGTTTCCTGGTTTTTTCAAGCCAATGTTCTAGTGGAATTATTTGCAAATTATGAACACCTGCTGCCCAATCCACGATGACTTTAGAATCACCATAGACATTAGTCTGAAATATACCCCTTTTGGAGGCAATCCAAAAAAGCCCCAAAAGACCACGAAGTTCTCCTTTAATGTTGCTTCCAAGATGAGCACCCAACTTCAATACAATTTTATGATCAATTTTAATATAAAGTATCATACCAGCCCCACACTTCTGGTCTTTCATAGCCCTGTCAAAATAAGCAAAAGAAACATCATAATCAATACAAGGATGTCTAAAATTTCTCCATTTATATTTTATATTAGGAGCATGATAGTCAGTCATAATATGCAGAACCCTTCTACAAGTCTCAAAAAATAGTCATGGCTAGGTTCTGAAATAAAGCTTTGTTTCTACCTATCCAAATTGCCCATATTAAGAATAAAGGAAAAGTTTTGTATTTAACTATGGAACAAAACCATCTATGAAGGAAATCATCAAAAGATTGACCTATCCAATCATTAGAACAGTTTAAGAAAACTTTAAGTTCTTTCCACGTTGCTTTAAAATATTGACAATTTATGAAAAGATGCGATGTATCCTCCACACTGCTTCTGCAAAGTAAACACATATTCGGACCTTGAAAACCCCTCTTCTTTAAGTTTCCTTAAGCTTTTCCAAGTAATAATTTTATCCTCAAAGCACAACCAAATAAAACATTCCAGTTTCATAGGAATCTGCCACCTCCAAAGTTCGTTTTGCCACCACTTAACCTGTGGTCTTGGAAGATTCAGAATGATAGCTTCATATGCTCTTTTGACTGTTAGATCACCATTCACCCCCTGCCAATACCAAACCAATTGGTTGAGACTATCTGATAAAGTAATACCTGTAGAAGTAATACCATATACAAAATTATGTAATAGATATAATCTTGTTTTTTTATTTTATTTGATTTAATATTTATTTTTAACCAGAAGAATTTGTATCAGACTTGTACTCGCGTGATATAAAAAAACCAAAGATGTAATCACAATTTATTATGATTTAGAATAAATAAATTTAAAAAAGAAGATGGAACTAGCCATCTCTGACCCATTCTTGCAATCTCGCATCGATGAGAAGTCTACCGGTGAGGTGAGAGTTGCAAAATCATTATCATTAGTAGACTCACTCTTAGATGTGATGTATTTAGATGAATCATTATCTAGCAGTTTTGGACTGTCTCGAGTTGTAGAACCTAATACTCCATTTCAAAACTTACATCCAAAGATTTCTTTATTTAACAACCATCTTGGGTTTCCAGTCTCTTCTTTCTCCACTGGTGATGATGACAATTTAAAGCTCTTTATTTGTATCGAGGAAGGGGGATGGTTATGCAGAACAACATTGGTTCTTGTGTGAATCCATAGGGGCTCTAAAGTGCCAAGAATATTATGGAATAGTGGTGAATGATAACATTAACATTGGATTTATATTGTTAAAGGTATAAGGAAAGAAGAAACAAGTAAAGGACATAACACAAGTGGGCATAATAATTTCCTTCTCATAATTAACCACAGGCATATATAGGATTACATTACAACAATACTACGGGCCAATACTATGGGCCATAAATACTATGGGACATCAAAGTGTCCTAGTCAAGCTAACCAACTAACTATTCAACTACTAATTAATGCACTAATGACTAGTGAGATTACAATTCTTAACACACCCCCTTAATCTCAACTCGGACAATATTCTCCACACTATCAATGCATAAGTGCTTTCTATGAAACTCAATGAAAGTGTTCCCAAAGGTTTGGTAAACATATCATCCAATTTCTCCCGAGAGCCACAAATCAGTAACGTGATCTCTCCATTATTGACTAGCTCACAGATGAAATGAAAGCGAGTGTCAATATGTTTACTTTTTCTGTGAAAGACATTATGCTTGGACAATGTTATTGTAGAACCATTGTCACAAAAAATAGGAGTTGGATCTTTTTGTGTGTGTCCCATATCCTTCAAAATTCTTCTCAACCAAACTGTGTGGCATGCTGCTATAGTTACTGCTACATATTCTACTTCTGCAGAAGACATACTGACAATGGGTTGTTTTTGAAGAGGCCCACGAAATCAGATTGGTACCCAAATGGAAAACATGACCATATATGCTTTTCCTATCATCAATATTGCTTGCAAAATCACTGTCAGTGTACCCTATAAGAGTACTGTCTGGTGAATGAGAGTACCAAAGTCCATAACCAACTGTTCCTGCAACATATCTCATAATTCTTTTACCAACTTTCTAGTGAGAGTCTCTGGGAGACTCCATAAACCTAGAGATCAGGCTGACAACATACATCAAATAAGGTCTAGTTGCAGTCAAATACATTAAATTGCCTACCATTCTTTTATAAATTGTAGAATTCGCTGCTAGTCCATTATCATTATTACTTAACTTGGTGCTTGTAGCAATGGGGGTTTCTGCTAGTTTTCATTTATCCATTCTGAATCTCTGCAGAATGTTTGTAGTATAGTTATGCTGACAAATGAAGATTCCATGTTCACTTTGGTTAACTTCCATACCAAGGAAGTAATTCATAAGGCCTAGATCAGTCATTTCAAAATTCCTTTTTCATGACTGTCTTAAATTCTTCCAACATTAGATTTCTAGTGTAAATCATATCATCAACATAAAGACATACAATCATAATGTTACCTTGCTGATCTATTTTGACATACAGAGTGGGCTCATTACTGCTCCTATTGAACCCATTGTTGATGAAGTAGGAATCAATTCTGCTGTACCAAGCAATGGGAGCTTGTTTTAGACCATACAAGGCCTTTTTCAGCTTGCACACTTTGTGTTCTTGACCCTTGATTGCATATCCAGGTGGTTGGTCTACATACACTTATTACTCAAGTATTCCATTGAGAAAGGCATATTTCACATCCATTTGATAAACATGCCATTGATTTTGAGTTGATATTGCAAACACAGCTTTGATGGTGTCCATCCTTGTTACTGGAGCAAAGGTTTCATCATAATCCACACCATATTGTTGAGAAAATCCTCTGGAAACCAACCTAGATTTGTGCTTCTCTATCTCTGCTTTTTTCATTCAGTTTGATCTTATAGACCCATTTGACTCCAATACTTATTTTGTTTGGTGGGAGATCAACAAGATCCCAAGTCTGATTCCTTTCAATAGCATCAATCTCTTCATTCATTGCTTGCACCCACTATGCATCCTTTACTGCTGCATCAAAAGATGTTGGCTAACAAGAAAACATAGCATACTGTAGTTGCTCATCAATAACAGGGGTTTGCTCATATATCTCCCTCAAACTTCTGGTTTTCTGGTTCTGTGGTGGACTATCCGCTAGTGTTGCTTCTTGCTGTTGTTGCTATACCTCCAATCTTGGCATTCTGAGTGGTAGATCTGGTGGAACTGGACTTTCTTTCTGTTGAATATTCGCTGAAGCATTTTGAGGACCAGTCCATCATTTGTCTTCAAGGAACGTAACATCTCTATTCACCACAACCTTTTTGGTGATAGGATTATACAATTTGTAAGCCTTGTGATGTTCACTATAACCAGTGAAGATAAGTTTCTCACTCTTTTTGTCCAACTTTTTTCTCAATTCTTCAGGTACATGTGCAAATGCTACACATCCCAAAAATATGAGATGTGAGACACTAATCTTAGTGCCACTCCAGGATTCTTCATGAATCTTGTCTTTAACACTCACAGTAGGAGATCTATTTAGTAAGTAAACTAAACATGCAACTGCTTCAACCCAATAATCATCTAACAACTTATTAAATGACATCATGCTTCAAGACATGTTCATGATGGTCCGGTTCTTCCATTCAATAACTCCATTCTATTGTGGAGTGTATCTGGTAGTGAACTGGTGCTGGATGCCATGCTGTTTACAGAACTCTGCAAAATCATGTGAATCATATTCACCTCCACCATCTGACCTGAGCACTTTGATGGATTTACTAGAATGCTTCTCAGTTAATGCCTTGAATTCTTTGAACTTGGAGAAGACATCTAATTTGTGTCTGAGAAAGTAGACCCATAATTTCCTGCTATAATCATCAATAAAGGTCAGAACATAAAGACTACCTCCTATGGATTGGGTTTGCATGCGTCCACATGGGTTTGTGTGAACTACCTCAAGATGTTCTTTAGATTGGGATGTGGAAGTGGGGAAATTGTCCCTTTGATGTTTTCCTAAGATACAACCTTCACAAGAATTGGACTGTTCATTCATGACTGGTAACCCCTTAACCATGGATTGTTTTTGCATATGCCTGAGACTCTGGAAGGGTAGATGACCAAACCTACAGTGCCACAACCAAGTTTCATCTAGACTGGAAACTATATGTGCATATACGTGTGATAGTATAGCACTTCTAAGACTGAGAGGGAATATTTTGTTCTTGGTCATTTCTACTTTGGCTAAGAGTCTTCTACTGTGGGTTTTGTCATAGACAACACAATACGTATCAATAAGCCTGCCATCATACTTGTTTTGAATCAGTTGACCCACATTGATTAGATTGAATTTAAGATTAGGAACATATAATACATTATGTATAAACTTCTTCTCATTCTGGTTAGTAAGGACAGGAACAATGCCTTTGCCTTGAGTAGGAACTAGATAATGATCACTGAGCTTGATTTTTGTAAGTGAACAATGATCGCCGCACTTTCCCTTAACAACAGGTGCATCAACGACGCGCTTCATCCATGCAAAGAGTGTGCCAACGACACACTTTTCTTGAGATGAAGGTGTGTCGGTGTAAGGGTGGCACAATTCCCGATAGGGACAGGGTGCATCGACGCTTCCAAAGGAAAAAACATGGGTGTAAGTGAACAATGATCGCCGCAATTTCCCTTAACAACAGGTGCGTCAGCGACGCGCTTCGTCAGTGCAGAGAGTACTGTGTCAGCGATGCGCTTTTCTTGAGAAACACGTGTGTCAGTGTCAGGATGACGCAATTCTTGATAGGGACAGGGTGCGTCAGCACTTCCAAAGGGAAAAAAATAAAATTGATACAACACGACCCAATGTTGTGAAGAAACGTTACTCCTCCAAGCTGATGTGTTCCCATCTTGATATTCAACCTCCAAGGTGTGAGATCATATCTATGCAAAATGTGTGCTTTCCACTTTGTGAAATGGCTTACAAAAAGCAATCGTTGAGAATGGATCAGGCCATGCGCTTTGATACAATGTTAAAGGTACAAGGAAAGAAGAAACAAGTAAAGGACATAACACATGTGGGCATATTCATTGCCTTATCATCACTAACCACAAGAGTATATATGATTACATCACAACAATACTACGGGCAACACTATGGGCCCGAAAAAACTATGGGACATCAAAGTGTCCTAGTCAAGCTAACCAACTAACTATTCAACTACTAATTAATGCACTAATGACCAGTGATATTACAATTCTTAACATATATCAGATCTATATGTAAGTATATGTAAGTATAGTATTCAACTAAACATAATCAACAAGAGCATGGTCACCATCACTAAATGGTATGCTTTCTCACCCACCCCATAGGGATTTGGAGGGAGACTTCCATCCAGAAGACAACTATTAGAGCCACGGCTGGCCCTGCCATCAACCCCTATGCGAAACAACTTTGTTGAATAAATTCTCTATTAATTCTTTGATAACCATTCAAAAAGAGTCTACAAAACTACTCTTATTCACTTCGATGTTGCCTTTCCATGCTTCCAAAGTATGCAAATTTTAATTCTTTGTGAACCATTCAGAAAGAAATCTACGAAACCACCCTTAGTCATTTTGATGTTACCTTTCCCCTCTTCCAAAGTATGGAATTTTGATTCATGATTATACCTGTAACCTACGAGTTATCATGAATAAATGACCCATGCAAATGGATAGGACTGAATTATAAATAAATTATTTCTGATAAGTGGAAACCTATTCTATTGGTATTTTTTGAGCACATTATCTCTATCTCATTTGTCTAATATTTTATATTATGCTGAAAACCCTCAGATTCACTAATAAATCATAGTTATCAGACTTGAGGTGCGCAATGTGAAACAATCACAGTCGACCAGATAAGTGCATCTTGACTCCTTCCCCTTATAGAATCTCTGGCATTCAATATATTCTGTCTATTGTAATCCTTGTGTTCTGGAATTGCTGGCATTCAATATATTCTGTCCATTGTAATCCTTCCACTTCTAGAATTGTGGTACTCAATATATTATGTATATTCTAATCAGTGATGGATTTTGATGGGCAAAATGACCATCATGGGGCATTTTGACCGTCAAATACGATTAAAATATTTTGCTAACCGTCTACTGTGAAGGGTATATTTCTCATTTAAACGTATTTTTGAAGAGTATTAAAATTTCTAAAATGTCATCATATTTCTATTATTTTTGAAGGGTAACAAAATTTAGAAAACTTCATTATATTACAGTAGTATTAATATCTTTTATCTTATATTTAATTCCAACTTCCAACCATACTTTCACTAAATAAATAGAAACATATATTAAATTAGTATTATTTCCATCTTTCCATGCCTTTCCATTTTGGAAGTTGCTTGATTTTTAATAGAAAAATAGAAAAAGAAAAAAACTCATTTAATTCAATGGGTTTCCATTATTTTTTTTATTTTTCTATTATTGCAATGAGCATCTACATACTACAAATTTCAGTGGTCAATGGTCAATGCTCATTGATTACATTTGCATGCTATAACAACTAAATCACTTGGAAATTGAGAGTGTGCATCCAAAGGATTTTAAGTTTGGACACATAATCTTGGAAAGCATCATCACAGGTACTTCTTGCATGATTTTTTTGACATTATATTTAGTGTTTGGTTTAGATTTAGAGATTTGTTTGAAATTTACAACTTTGAAGAAATGTTATAAACTATGTTCTGTGTTTTTTTTTATAATTTTTGCGTGAGAGGCGCTCTACAGCCCAGTATGGGGGAGATCGTGTTAGTCGAGTGTTTGTGGAATAAAAAAATATACAAAATAAACAAAAAAAGAATAATACAAAGTAAAAAATAATAAATATTATGTCGACCATAAACAAAAAAGAATAATACAAAGTAAAAAGTAAATATGAGACTTAAATTAGAGACTTTAGAGCTTAGGATCAGGTGGTAAATATTATGTCCGCCATAAACAAAAAAGAATAATACAAAGTAAAAAGTAAATATGAGACTTAAACTAGAGACTTTACTTTTTACTTTTAATACAAAATAAAAAGTAAATATGAGACTTTAGAGTGTTTGTTGAGTATTAATAACAAAATAATACAAAGTAAACACAACATAATAATACAAAGTAAAAAGTGATAAGGAGAGTTTTGCACTTGTAGCTATCTTACTGTCCCAATAATTAATTAAAATAGAGTATTAAGTTTAATTAGTAAATTAGAATTATAAATATAAATGCATACATAAATTGAATAAACAAATAGAAAATATTTTTTTTAAATGCATTATATTAATTTATTACATATATTATCAAAATAAAGTATTTCCTCTCTTATCAAAATAAATTAGATTAAAGTACATCAAAATAAAGTATAAATAAAGTATACAAGTTAAAGGACTACAAAGACTACAAAGATTGCATATAAAGAAAAAATGAAAAATTGTAGATTCTTTTACAAAAAAAAATTGTAACTTTTATTCTTTAATGAAAAAACGAAACTAAAAATTATTCGAATTTATAATGAAAAAAATGTATTGTTTTTTTAAATGCCTTATACTAATTTATTATCTATATTATATAAATAAAGCATATAGATTAAAGCACATTATTGATGTAAACAAGGATTGCTCTACAACCCAGTATGGGAGAGATATTGTGAGTCGAGTGTTTGTTGAGTGTTTGTGGAGTTTGTCGAGTAACAAAATAATATAAAGTAAACAAAAAAAAGAATAATACAACGTAAAAAGTAATAAGTATTATGTCGGCCATAAACAAAAAAGAATAATACAAAGTAAAAAGTAAATATGAGACTTAAACTAGAGACCTTAGAGCTTAGGATTAGGTGGTAAATATTATGTCGGCCATAAACAAAAAATAATAATGCAAAGTAAAAAGTAAATATGAAACTTTAGAGTGTTTCTCGAGTGTTTGTTAACAAAATAATACAAAGTAAACAAAAAATAATAATACAAAGTAAACAAAAAATAATAATACAAAGTAAAAAGTAATAAATATTATGTCGACTATAAACAAAACAGAATAATACAAAGTAAAAAGTGAGCTATTCAAGGAGAGGTTTGCACCTCCGCACATTTGATCCTAGGATTTGGATCTAGGCTGGTAAATAACATCATTTATATGTAGACTTAATTATTTTTGTTGACATGATATTTTGTGATTTCTCGCATATTTTCAGTCATTTCAATTTCAATAATGTATATAGATTCATACATTAAATTGAAATAAAAATCTCATATATTTTTGTTATGGCTCAATTTCAATGATATATTTCTGTTATGGTTCAATTTCAATGACTTCTACCATTGTAATGATCACTAAAACAAGTTTTTGTTTGCTACATGGTTGTTTGTCACGTATTTCTCTTAAACCATGTATAAACATAATAGCTTTAGAGTGGGCATATTTGATTCAATTCAAATGTAATGCGACTTTTACCTCTTGAAGTAGGTGACGCATATTTAAAATGACTTCATTGGTTGGTGGGTTGAATGATTGTTTTGAAATTAATTTGGGCTTCACCTATGATGTGAGGTAAATAATTGGATCTAGGCGAGGTTGAAGCATCCAGTTATTTACCTCACATCGGAATTGCCAACAGAAGGAATGGTTTAAGAACTAGTTGCAGACCAAAGTCTACACTGAATCTAGAGCTAAATTTACCTAGTTAACGAATTCCATATACAAATGCGGTCTGTATAAGCATCTAAGAACAAGTTATACAACTTGACGAGAACCTGACATTGTTCTCGTTTTTTTAGGTCAATTTTAGTAGTTGTTTTAAACTTTTTTTCAAAAAGTGTATATATTGGTAGCACCATTTTTCATTTTGAGCCATTTTTTTGTGATTTTGAATCTTCTTGGTCATAAAAAAACTATACTTTTTATTTACAAATGCGTTTTTTCAAATTTATCAAAAAAAAAATATAGTAGCGAGTTATAATGAAAAAATATGTATATTTTGGATTTTTTTTCACATCTAGAAGCTAGTTATAATGAAAAAATATACATTTTTGAAGTTTTTTATTTAATCTTTCCTATATAATAAGTCATTTTTATGGACAAATTTGTAAAACAAATGAGAAAATAGAGACATTTCAAACCATTTTAACATATTTCTAGATATTATATATATAAATGATACTATTTAACATGATTTTCTGTAAAGTGATGATTCATATAAACTCAACAAAATTTATACAATATATTTGTAAATAACATATTAAAAACATAATATTTAGAATGAGAGGAGATATATGGTAGAATTTTTCAATTCGACAGTTTCGAACCTTTTAAGCAGGTTCATCTTCAGGAGAAAGCAAGTCTCCACAGATCTCCTCTCATTCTAAATTGCTGAACTGTGGATTAATGATGAACAACATAATATTTATTCATAAAATAAAATCTTAAAGTCAAAACATTACAAAAATATCTTATAAATTTTTTGTCAAATTTAACATTTTTCTTAACGACATGAAACTATCAAAAATATTATGCAAAACCAAGATCTAACATCTTCTAGAGCTTGACTCTCTTTGTAAACCTCAATGTGTTATGTCATAAAGAAATACCCCTAATCAAATTTAATGAATATAACAACATTCAAATTTATAAATCAAAATTTTATCAATTAATAATAGATATACTTTATTTTTTATTTTTTAAATTATACTAAAATTTCAAAAATCAAAACTAAACATGAAAAAAAAAATTATATTAAAACATTTAAATATAAATCCATATAAAAAAAACATAATTAAAAAAATTATAATACTCAAAAGAAAACAAAAAAACAAACCAATAATAAAAAACATAAAAACAACAACAAATAATAGAAAACAAATTTTAAAAAAATAACATAAAAAAATAAAAAATAACATTTAAAACATAACAAAGAATATTAAAAACTCAAAACAAATGATAAAAATCAAATTAAAAAAAAAAAAAACATAACAAACAACATTAAAATGAAGTGGCCACTTTAAGCCCACCCCAAGGCCCTCCTAACTCCTCCCTTAAAAACCCTCGTAACATTTGTATGGTTCCTTTTTATGTTTTTATTAGAATTTTTAAAAACCCTCGTAACATTTGTATGGTTCCTTTTTAAGTTTTTATTAGAATTTTTAAAAACCCTCGTAACATTTGTATGGTTCCTTTTTATGTTTTTATTATAATTTTTATATTTTTTTTAATGTTTTTGTTATTATTTTTATTATTTAATGTTTTTAATTCTTACTGGGATTATAGCAATCAGTTGGTTGCTACTTTTGTATTAATAGTTAAAAAAACTATAGTGTTTTCAAATGTTTTGAAATAATTTTATATTAAATTTAATATTTTGAAATTAATTTTTTTTTTTAATATTTAAAATTAAAATTTTTGTTTTATTATTGGCTGAATTTAATGAATTGACAATATTTCCTTGGTGAGATGTGAAATTGTCAGAAAACAAAAATAATTAAAAATTTTAAATATTTAAAAAAATTATTAAAATGCCACTTGTCTTTTATACCACTATTACATTATTACATTAATTAATCAAAGTACAAATGAGATAAATAACCAGTTGCATAAAATTTGTGACAATTCTAGATGAAAACAAGATGAATTATTAAATATGGAACCAGACCCCTTGTGACATTGTAGCAGAGTTTCTAATTAACTATATACAAGTTTCTAATTAACTAGATAAAGGGCAACCATAAATTATTTAATCAACATCGAACGAGTGTAAACATTTTGTCAGTCATTTTCATTTTTATGATTGGTCCATATGATATCGTAATAATTTTCTCATAATATGGACCACCTTATCTTTATTGAGTATATTCTAAAATCTTTACTTTTTCGAAGTGGAGGTTTAAGTAAAAATGTTCAGCAAAAGAGTAAGGAAAAAATCTTTTTATTAAAAAAAATTTAATTACTATTTTTTAAATTTATAATTATATTTTAATAAAATAATAATAATACAAAGTTTTAAAACTGATATAAAAGATAAAATATCTAATTATTATTTTTTAAAATAATAATTATATTTTAATAAAATAATAATATTAATCAACCCATCACGATTCACACCATGCTGAAATGACAAAAACCCACTTTGAAGTAATCCCACTTTCAATTTTGAAAGTTTTTTTATTATTTTCTGAATATTATAATAGATTAGAATAATCATAATTTAACCCAAAGGCCATGGTTAAAGAGAGGTTACGGTGTGTCAAATTAGCTGACATCGTGTGGCGGTGGGACCCACTGCTTCCCTGAGAACATTCACGCGTCCCAAGCATGCAAGTGAGTGTGTGTTCTTTGTGTCATCCTACGACGGCGATGTGACAGAACTTTCCCGGAACCTCGGCCCGATAGATTTAATAAAAAGTTTGGTGTCCGGAGAAGCTGATGCATCATCATTTATTCATGCATCCTATGCCACACATGTGTATCATGCATCCATTTGCAATTATATTTTACAAATTTTTCACTTAAATGTATTCTAATGTCTCACCAACATTACAGTAATGTTGGGCAATGAGGGACTCAATACCATTATCATTTTTAACAACTAGCATTTGCTCCAAGAGGGGCAAAAGGAACGCCGAGAGGAAAATAGTATAAGGAAATAAAGTTAGTTTGGGCACATTATGGGCAATAGGTCATAATGGCGTCATTGAAACAAAAAACAAAATCGCAATTTAAGTATGAATCTTAGACTAACTAATAGAAACACCACCAAACATGATGTAAACAATTTCAAAGTAACCCTGAAAGCTAACAAGGTGAGGAAAATGAGAATCAAATACAAATAGGAGATATGTAACACTAGTTTTTGGAACATATTTGAATCTTGGAATGGCCTATAGTTGTATTAGCTCTAGGTTCAGACAACAATCAATTGGGAAACATACCCTAAATAAATGTGTCCCTAAAATGGATCTTTTGTTCGTGAACCTCGTAATGTTGTGAAGTATGATTCCTTTCGGTATCAGAAACCATTGCTATAAAGGCTAATGCAAAAGCCAGGAAATGATTACCACTAAGTTGTAAACAAGAAGACAAATTCAATTTTAAAAAGAGCAATCAATTGGTTTAAAAGCATTAAATCCTACAATAGACATAATAATCTAGGGCTATTTGCATAGATAGAAGTCTCTCTGCAAAGCAAAAAGGAAGCCTTTATGCAAAGCATAAAGGTAACTACGGTATTATATTATAACACAATGATTGTAACTGTTCGGGCAAAAGATGAGAATGACATTTGGCCATTCTACATCAAAAGGATGGACACTTTAATTGTTATACATCAAAAGGGATTGACACTTTTAATTCACTTTTAACAAGAGTAATCACTAAATGAACCTCCTAGAATCTTCCACTTGATCACAAGCAACAACCATCATTGCATAAAATATGTCTTATCATTTATTTACAAAATCATATTTCAAACTTAAGAAACTTCCAAGTTTTATTATTATATATGTATTATAATTAACAACCACTCCATAGATTTAGATTTTAAATGACCTCTCACCATAAATCTGTGTGAATCATAGAACACTAACTTTATTCTCATATTAGGTCGCGATGCATAAAAAAAAAAGTAGATGGTATAACCGACAATAAAATTAATAAACAAAGAACCTTACCCTTTCATTAGGGAAGGAAACATGCTTAAAATAAGTAGCAACCATAGTGAGCATAGCAACCATAGTGACACAAATCAAATTATTTCCTCTATGATCATGTAAACCGTGGTTTGAAATATATTATGATCATGCCCATAATGGTGCAGAAATCCTTCAGATTTCATAATTGCTTCTCAAAATCATAGGGAAGCCTTGCCATAAGAACAATATCATCAGCATAGAGAAGAAGCATGATGATTATTTTTTATAAGGTCGTTCTAACACAACTTGCTTCTTCTAAACAATCTTCTAACATATCATTGTAAATGCCGAAAAAATTCTCTTAATTCATTAAATTAAACTTTTAAACATATTTCAATATGTCTTTTACAAAAATAAAAATATTTTTAAAAAACTTTTAAACATATTTCAATCTTCTTTTAATTATCTATATATATCACATTTTTTATATTATGTGTAAATATTATACATATATAAGATATACATATAACTATATTCATTTGATTGATTAAGGAATTTATATGGTTATAGAATGGAAATAAAATTAAAAAAAAAACATTTTTAAGAAACTGCGATTATAAAAAATAATAACTTTAAAAACTTCATAAATTATTATCTTATCACTTTAATCATGAATATGCACATATTTATAAAACTTATGATGTAGAATGTTAAACATAAATGGAATCATGTTTTTTTAAACTTACGAAGGGAAACGTCATACATAGAACGACCTACAAGCACTAGGAAGGACCTTTGGCCATGAACTATATTTTCAGTTTAAAATATATAATGGAAGAAGGGACAAACACTTAAGGTATATTATTGTTGTGTTGGTTTAAAAACCAAATGTAGGGTTTGTAGTTGTAAGTAATTTTTTTGTAGCCCAAAGACAAAACCTCTCTTTCCTCTACAACCAAATTCTTAAATAGACAACAATGTCAAAAACTGTAAGGGTTATGAAGTATTCCTTAACGTAAAATTGCATCTTCAAAGATGAAATTCAGTTTACATAAATAACTCTACTAATTAAGTTATGTAGTAATTAGTATATACATTTAATATATATTTAAATATGTAGTTTGAAATTTTGCATACACGGGGCACTAATCTCTGCTTTATTTTTTTATTCAATGCACTATTGTCTTAACATGATTAGCTATGGTTGGAGATTAAGGGAAAGTTGGAAACCTGCAGAAACAAACTATTAGTATGGGTGCTTGCAAAATCAAATCTTCAATTATGATGAGTGACTGTATAGAGTTCGCGATCCAATCTCTATTAACAATGTGCAAACTCAGAAGAAAGTGATTCCTCAATTTTGTCTTCTAACATGGTGCAACTTTTGCACCATAGCAATTCTTAGTAGATGACCCATCCTATGTAGCAAAAAAAACTATGAAGCTCCCGTTGGACACGAAATGTTTACAATGGATGTAAAATGTTGGTAGGTGTAAAATGCAATGATCTTCTTTAATCTCTTTAATCTATGAAGTAAATATATGATTTGTAACCTATTAGAATCTTGTATTATTCTGTGGTAGAAGCAAAGGCTTTCATCCTTACGAATGAAAGTAAATTCTACATGTATGAGAAAATTAGGCTTTCATTGTTATGAAATGTAGGAGAAACGTAGGAGTTTATATTGATTTAAATGTTTGGAACTTCCTGGAATGTTGGGAAGGTCAAGCTGATTTGCGACAATTGTGGCAAAACTTAGGCTCATCTCCAACCAAATCGCTCTGATTCATGGGTTATTTCCAGTTAGGATTTTGCCATTAATAAGGTCACTGAAAATGGGGTTTATAAGAAATATCCATAATTCCATTAATAAGGGCATTGAAAATGGTTATCAAGATATCTGACTAAGACGTACAAACATGGAAATTATAGACTTCTAAACAATCAATTGGTTCCACGAGAGTTATTGCATGTCAAAATTGACTTTCGTGATCTCTATATCAACCAAATGCGATAATGGGGTTCATGAATAAATGGTTTACAACACCCAAATTGCCCACGTATCCATAAAATATGAAAGTGGCACACATCCCTTCAACCGAAAGTTGAATGAACCATGTACAAATAGTGACTTTGCATGAAAAGTAAGGAGAGCTATTGACATTCCCTCTTAGACAACAGTGCATGAAAATGAGAACAAGGGCAATATTCGGTAGGAGTCACAGTCACTTAACTTGTGGTCCATGAACACTAAGTGAATGTTAGTATAGCCATAGCCCAAACACTAAATTAATATTAACTACTATAACCATAGTCACTTAACTTGTGGTCTATGAATAGAATATTCAATATATTGAAATTTAATATTTAAACTAGTGAAATTTTATATTTAAGATATCTAAATTATTTTAACATTATTTGAAATACAATTCAAATATAAATTATGATTTTCAATATATTTGAAATTAAATATAAATTATGATTTTCAATATATTTGAAATTAAAAATTTAAATTAATGAAATCTCATATTTAACATATTTAAATTAAATTAATATTGAAAATCTAAAATGTAAATTTTATATAAATTTAACGAAATGGACACTTTTTATTTTAAAACATTTTACAACTCTTTAATTAAAAAGATTTAAAAAACTTGCAATCACAACATTATTATTAAACATTTTATGAAATGTTAGGAAATTCGAAAATATATAAGGCTTGCAAAATTGAAAAAGTAAATATATATCGCAACATTATTAAATACATAATGCTTGCACAAAGGATGACATCTCCTGATCTTCCAGTTCTTCGAGAACATGACCAAAAATCTATTTGATAAAATTTTAAATTTAAGATTATTTTAGAATTCATACACATAAATATATTTATAATTATTAAAAAAATTGTAGATAGAATTATTTTTTAATATAAAGATTATATTAATAATTAAAATTTTGTCTTTCTATCTAATTTTTTTTAACTATTAAAAAATCACATATATATAAGTTTATATATAGACGTTTTTTCACACATAGACCATCCCCATTATTAACAATCATTATTTACAACTATACCATCTCAACATTATTAACAATCATTATTTAATCGATCTCCTCATGTCTATATGGTTAATTGATCTCCTTTTCCTTTGCATGATCTTAAAATTTTTATTCATTAACTTCGTAGATTTAAGGTGTAAGAGAGCTTTAAAGAAGATGATGAATAGTGTAAATTTGAAATAAATATTTATAAAAAATTATATATAAAAAAATATCTATATAATTGATACTTAAAATAGCCCTAGATTGTTGCACCTCCGGAACCGAGATGGGTAGCAAACGGGAATGTTTCCACCCATACCGACGATCCCCACAACTTAAGGTTTTCCCCTCAACCGGTGCGATAACACCTACTCAAACTCTTGGAACTTTTCATCCAAACCGATTGGATATTTGGCCACGTGGAAGCGTGTTTTCTCCAACTTTTCCACTACCCGTTCCACAACCTTATCGACCAACTCTCCCTTGCCACTGGTTATTGGCAATAAACATAAATACAACTACTCAAAAACAAATGTGTGTGTATCTCTATCCAGCCTATACTGGTACAATACTGAAAACATACAATAATACAATATGGGCACTGGTTATGGTTATCCACAAGTATTAAGAAACAAACTAATATACTAAACATATAATACAGTTTGGGTTTAAAGGTAATTTTTACATACAAGGTGATTGAAATACAATCTTAAAAAAATTAATTAATACAAATTAAAAATTATTATAATTTGTCTATAAATCAAAGTAAAATAATATATTAAAATAAACTTGTCAAACTTAGACACCACTAAAACAATTTGTTTTTCAAGATTAATAGAAATAATACATTCTTTTTGGAATGAATGATGTTTTTTTGTTTTTCAAGATTAATAGAAATAATACATTCTTTTTGGAATGAATGATGTTTTTTTATTTTTTAAATAATGTATATTTTACCATTAATATATATATTGCCTCTACTCATTTTTTGAATTTATGTTTATAAAGATTGAAGGTACATTAAGTAATGAACATTTAAAGGCATGAATTCAATTATAATGAAGTGGACGCATGACTTTTGGGTTGGCAATAATTATAGAGCTTGCTAATTAGTTTGTTAACAAAGCAAAATTTTAAATTTAATTTATTGTGCGTCTCGAAGGGTATTCAAAATTTGTTTTCTATTGTTTTTTGTAGGTGTAATTGCCAGCAAATCAAATTGTAGCAAACTCCATTTACATTGACTTGACCATCTCTAAGCCGAGTCAATTTCTCAATAAATTTTTTATCCACCTTGGATTTGTACTAAAAGAGGGATATTTCCATACCATTGCATCTGGTTATTGAGGGATATTAAGTATCGATTGACAGATTCTTAGTTTTAAAGAGGAAGATCATTGCTAAATCATGGGAATATCGTTCTAGTGAGTAGAAAGAGTATTGAATCTTTGATTCTAGTGAGTATGATCCTCGTGTTTGAGCATGGTGAGCAATGAGCATACGCATTAGTTAGTTACGCGTGTTCACAAAAACCATTTGGGTGGATAATTTTCATATAAAGATTTTATTCCACTTTCTCAACCTTGGAATTCAGATAATGAGCTCATTGTGACAAGACAAGTAGTAAAATAAAAAGAAAACACATAAAAATAAATAGGGTAAATTTGTTGAAATGATTGGAATTGTAAATATCTGTATTTAGGATTGAATGCATTTTGTAACAAAAATACAATTTCAAAAAAATCGTGATCTTATTAAAGACTTATTCTGAATTTTGAGATTAAATGCATTTTTAATTATACCGATAAGTTTTTATATCAATGTTCAAGTGCTTGTGCTAGTAAAAATACAATTTGGAAAAAAATTCCTGATCTAAGTACATTTATCCCCGGTTCAAAACTTAAAACTTTGACAAACTCCGACCAAAAGGAAATCTATAACATCCCCTTTGAATCCATCGTGGAATGGAAGATAACACTTCAGGTTTTTCTGTGTCAAGTTCTAGGCCATAAAATGGAAAAGAAAAAGATAAAGATTTATGACATTTTGGCAGGATTGAGTGAAAATGCACTTCAATTGTTATCTTGATTAAAGTTAAACTGGCTGTGTGAGGTGACCCTAAATCCATAAAAAATTAGAATCAAATGGTAAGTCGGCCTCCTTTAAATACAAGAACCTACCTCATGCAGAACTGGGAGTTTGTAGCCAAACGTTTTCAAAACGGCAGCAAAGTATTCCAATTTATCAACGATTTTTTGGAAAGTGCTTCAAGAAACATGCCTTGAGGGGTTCTAGGGCATAGAGCAGACTTGCTTAAACCTTTCGCTTAGATGCCAGAGTTTGTAGCAAAACCTTTTCAAAACGGCAACAAAGAATTCCAAAACATAGTGCCTCCAATGCCCATAACCATCAACAACATAGAGACTTATCAATGCATAATTCCCCAACAACAACAACAAGTAGAACTACATGGTTGAAAACTGCGCTCCTCATCCCCTTCTACTGCTGCTTGCTCATTCTAACTGAAGCGTTGTAAAACAAAACATAGTGGCCAATGTCCAAATGATTTTAACTTCAAATGAAGGTGCATTTGAGTCTCCACGGTCATCAAAACAATTACATTGAGAAATTTTGCAATTGAAATTTCAATGACCTCCATGATATAACGGTTAATAAAAAAATTTACCCATTTATTAAAATTTACCCAGTGGTAGTGCAAAAGAAAATAAGAAAATGAATATCAAAACTATTTCAACCAAACCACAAAGCTGTCAAATACGAAATACATTCAAATTTCTGTCTCGAGAGTTCAGGGGTTGGTGGTCGGAGCCCGAGGAGGAGTACACGTCGGAGGTCGACGGTCGGAGCCCGGGGAGGAGTTTCTGTCTCGAGAGTTTAGGGGTCTGCGGTCGGAGCCTGAGGAGGAGTATGCGTCGGAGCTCGATGGTCGGAGCCCGGGGAGGAGTTTTGTTGGCACCCCAACAACTCCCCTTGATTTTTTCCAAAATAAAGGATCCCCATGTAAATTTTGTAAATACTTAGCTTATGGTTTGCTTGCTTGTTTTGAAAGAGTGGTCCCATTGGCCTTTACTCTTTGGGTTGCTTGCCTTTGAACTTGGTTTTCATGAAAAACGATTTGGTGGTCATTTACTTTTTTAAGTATCTAACTTAGGTGCTTCATGATTGGTGTGTTTGCTTGTCTTCTATGTAATAATGACTTTGCAATGTCATTTAAAGCAACTGGTTTTTCATCTTAAGCTTGGCATTATTTTTTTTCAGCTTTTAACTGTTTCATTAAAATATGTCATTTCACATTTATTGATAAAACATTTGAGAATTGCTTACATGTAGGTTTATCTTTAGATATATTATCATTATAAAATGCATTAAGCAAACTACTTTTAATTCACTATATAATTTCATAAATGACATATTTTAAGAAATTGATTTCTTCCTAAAATCCCTTTTCATATTTAAAGCAATATCAAAGGGAATTTGAAAAAAGTTTTTATCTAATAAAACTTATGATGAATCATCATTCAAGATAATATCAATTTGGGACTTTGTTAAATTACACATAATTATAAAAATATATGGTATTCTTAGTCCTAACTTTATCTTATCTCATGAAAATATTGACATCACTTTTTCTTTTAATTTTCCCTTTGAATTTGGTAAACTTTATTGAAAATACCTATACCTTTTAACATTCACAATTTCATAAAACTATCTAAACTCGTGAGCTTTTGGGGAAAGGTTTTTCTTATATGGAAAGGATATGTTATCTTTTGGAGAGAATGTATTTGAAATATTATTCAGTACATAAAGGATTGACATTTTTTTTAATAAATTATTCTTTCTTTATAAGTTTATTAATATGTCACCTTTATATTTGTTTTGCCACGTTTGAAAACATATGAAATATTACTTGCTAATGCAAGCTTGGATTAAAGTTTTGTGGGAAGGAAATATAAATTTTCATATTATTTAAAAGAAATTTCTAAAAACATTAGGTTGTTCAAACTTTCACAACACTTTGGTTTTGATTACAATGTCTTACCAGGAACATTTAATTACTTGAAACCTAAATTGAATTTTGACCTATGGTCAATACGTTAAACAAGAAAACTTCCACGTAATTTTGGAGAACTCATTTAAGAAAGAAGGTGGGGTTAATAAATTAAGAAGTATATCACACTTCTTTTTTTTTCCTCGGAAAAAATCGTAATTTTATTTCAAATAGATGAACAAAATTACATTCTGCACATGTAGTAGGATCACTTAGATCCCTACATTGTCACCGTATATCACACTTCTATTACATTCAAGTATTATTTTAAATTCCTTTGTTATCGATTGACGTATATTTTTATAAAGGAAAATAACACATTTAACTTTTCTTGAATATGTTAATTTGTTGATATTCTTTGCACAAACTTTGGACAATAAGAAAGGAGTCCACGTTCCTCTTCTAAATTCATCGAGTCGATGCAGCTAATCTGATAAGTGACGGATCTTATTGCTTGGTTGATATATCACAATGCTTCCACGTATTGATAGGAGAATCCGCCACTTATCCAACGAAGATGCCATAGTGATATCATATTGCTGTTGGTCTTGTAATACTCTCAACGACTTAGTTGATATGTAAAGGACGTGTCAACACGAACACACAATGTGCCAGATTGTTTTGAAAGTTTCACCGGTCCACCAAAACACCACCCCAAGCCTGCACACAAGCATTTAAGGAAGTGATAACTTAAAACCTGAAACTGTGAATGCCTGAGATCGCTGAAGGAGAAACACACTGTTTCGCGTTCCACCAGATCGTTACCATCCACGCTATAGGCTCATCACCATAATTGCAGCATTTAAGAATGATTGTTGTGCGCCTAATAATAGAGCTATATCGCCAGATAATTCTTTCAAGTTCCTAAAAAAGGGGATTGAATGGGTACATGTTTTCTCCTGAGATTTCGTTTGCTCAGTAAATACCGACATTGATATCATTCAGATAGAAATTAAATTGTTGAACGGATCCCTGGAAGTAACATGTGACTCTCATTGCCGAGGATAAATATGACAGTGTGTAAATGAGAGATCGTTAAGAAAACTCGCCACCAAAATCGCCAAAGATAATGTAATCAGATCATTGTTAGGATACCAGATCATAGTAAAAGCAGAAGATTGCTATCTGCGTTATTATTTTATTATTGGTTTTCTTAATTATTCTCTCCTTCTCATTGATGTAAATGAATTGCTGCAGCTACTATGATTTATAGTTTTGATGTATGGATATGGCGAAGTCTTAGGCGTGCAAAGATCGTGAGATAAGTCAATTCTATTGAAGACAAACGAAGGTCACCATGACGCATTTGAGGAGCTCAAATGATCAATGATCAATATCCATGATCACAAAGGGAGTACAGTTGTATTCCAAATATGTTTTCATTTCTTTTTAGTTTTGCATATTTATTTTCTGATCATTATATTCTGAAAATGCAGGTATAAAAGTTACAATGTGCAGTTACGGAGTGATTTATCATGGAGGAGCAGTAAAGAAATCTAAAATTTTATTAACGCTGTTGGTAACCTGATCGTGAATACAATGTCTGGATGCTGCGAAGCATCAACAATTTTATGAAACTACCGCAGTCATTGAGAGCACCAAGCTACCAGAAAAATGCCACGAGACCCCAAGCTATAAAGTCCAACCAACCAGAAAGATAGGATTCGTCTGGCTAATTTGTTAAAGATAGCTCAACGGAATCGATGAAGACAGGGACACCAAATTTTTTATGAATGCAATCAATTGCAAGGAGGGGTCCTTTGCCTATATAATGGAATGGAATCGATTGTATGGTGAAGGCGAGTTCAGGGGTCGGCGGTCGGAGCCCAGGGAGGATTACGTGTCGGAGCTCGACGGTCGGAGCCCGGGGAGGAGTACGCGTCGGAGCTCGGCGGTCGGAGCCCGGGGAGGAGTGAATGCCGGGTGGTCGGCGTTGAAACTCGGTGGTCGACAGGCGGAGCTCGGGGAGGTGAACGCTGCGCAGTCGGCAACGAGGGCTGGCGACGGTGGACTCTTGGAAGGGGAAGAATGCGGGGGTCGGTGGTCAGAGAGGAGTAAACGCGGGGGTCAGCAGTCGACGGTCGGAGATGAGTGAATGCCGGGTGGTCGGCGTCGAAACTTGGTGGTCGGCAGGTGGAGCTCGGGGAGATCGGCAGTGGAAGCTTGGGGAGGAGTGAATGCTGCGCGGTTGGCGACGAGGGCTGGCGACGGTGGACTCTTGGAAGGGGAAGAATGCGGGGGTTGGCGGTCGGAGAGGAGTGAACGCGGGGTCGGTAGTCGACGGTAAGAGATCAAGAGACGAGATCATCTCCGTGTCGAAAAAGTGCGCACTCGATAAAAGGGAAGGTGGTTGCGGAGGCAAAACCACCCTAACAGGTGTCAAACGGTAAATAGTCCGCATGGACACAAAACCGAGAAAGAAAACCATCGCTAGAGGTTGTGGATACCACCATGGAGCAAATTGCAGGTCCTGGAAACTCGTAGAGGTAATGGGATATATTGTTTCAGTCAAATACACATGGCGCCACTCTTTGAAATTGTTTGAACGAGAGATTTTATATCAAGTTTCCAAATATGACAATTTATCAACAAATATTCAAGCTAGAAAATCATAAAGGGATGAGCACCAAATTATGAAGGCATTTACAGCAAAACTCCTTTCGTATTCATAAACTGAGGTTAAAATTGGGTACCTGCAAAAATTTTGAAAATCGGTCTAGAGTTACTGCTAGTAGAAACGCTTTGAAGTTTTATACATCAATATTTTAAATATTTGAAGAATTAGATTGCTGAAAAAGAGGAGGGGATGAACGCGGGTTGGCGGTCAGAGCTTCGGGAAAAGCTTTTCTGAACTAACGTTACCTGTAAATAGTCTGAAAATGTTGAATTCGCACAGGGAAGTATCGTCGGTATTGAGGGAGCTCGCGGCGGCCGCATGAAATGCACAACCATCCATGTGGCATGATTCCATTCGCTCCATGAGCAAGGCATCTTGCTAATGTGGAGGTAATGCTTCTCCATGGTGAATGCCTACGGCGTAAATATAGTCACTATACAACTTTTAAGTCTTATTATTTTCAGAAATAACAACCCTGGAAGCCTAGTTGGTCAGAGGAAAATATTAAAATATTCTAAATTAGTAAAGTTTTTTTTTAATTAGAAAAATGTTAAAATTGTTTCAATTTTATCACACCTACTATAAGGGTTGGGCACTATCAGGATCCCATTATTGACAAATTATATAAAAAAATTTCTTATAAAAAATGTTTGGGTAGATTATAGCTCTTGTTGCTATTAGGGTCATTCCTACTTCTTTACCCGATTATCAAAATCAATCCAATATAACTTATTAATCAAAAATAGTTTTACTTCATATACCAACGTTAAAAAATAAAAATAAATTTAATTCTTGATAGTACTTTCTATACTTACTTATCTCGTTTCTTTTACATGTTCAAGAACTCCTTCCAATAAGATCAACCTAGTCATCATAACTGAGTTTTGCTGGCACTGCACCATAAGGGGACTCATGTTGATTTTTGAGCATACAAAATTAGAAAAGGAGTTGGTTTCTTTGTGTTCATAAATATAGAAAAAAGTTATATTATTTTTTTATTTCACTTTGTTATACTTTTTATTATTTAAAATTTTCAAAAATATATCAATTTTTAAGCAGGGATTAGCTGCTTTGCAGCTATTTCATTTGTTTAATTATTCTTTTGGTATTATTCGGTATTTTTTGTTTGTAATGTTTTCATTTTATTATGTTTTTATATAATTTTTTGTTGCTGTTTTTATTTAGTTTTTTAGTTATATTTGTTTTTCTTTTTTATTTGTATTTTTTATATAGTTATGTTTTATAGTATTTAAATATTTATTTTTATTAATATTTTTAATGTTTTATTTTGATTTTTAGTGTAATTTTTTTTTTAAATTAAGCATATTTTAATTTTTTCATTTGGGAAAATTTTCTAATAATCATACGAGGTTGAACTTATTTTTTACCTATTTTTGTTTTTTTTATATGGTTTTGCTTTTCAAAATTTTAATGTTTTTTTTTCTATTTGTTTATTTATTTATTTTTTAATGTTTATTTTGGTTTTTAACATTTAGTATAATTTTTTTTAAAATTTAAATATATTTTAATTTTTTAAATTTAATTATATCTTAATATTTTTTATTTTTATAATTTTTTTATATAATTGTTTTATTTTTATTTTTATTTTTTGGGTTTTTACGTTTTTTATTTATTTTTAAGAGTTCATTGTAATGATGATTATTCGGAGGGTCATAGTTTGAAACAAAGCCTAATTTTAACCCCACTAAAATAATTGTGATTTTGGGAGCACTATTTTTTTATTAAGGGGGTGATTTAGGGTTCTGATTGTAATCACATTTATCGAGATTTTAAAAATGTTGTAAATTTGGCTTCGAAAAGAAAGGGTGCTACCGGTAGCACCACTTTTCAAATAGAGGGTTGTTTTTAATGCAAAATATGAGTTTTTATGGCTAGAGTTCTCGTTTTGAGTATAAAGTTCTCGTCAAGTTGTATAACTTGTTTAAGCCTATTCATTGAAGCAGTCAAAATCAATTTCCATTATTTAATTGTCAAATTTTTTCCTTTCCAAAAACAAGGGTTAGAATTTGCCCCTACCCTTGCAAAATGACAAGCATGGAAACTATATGTGCATATGACTGTGACAGTATAACACTTCTGAGACTGAGAGGGAATATTTTGTTCCTGGTCATTTCTACTTTGGCTAAGAGTCTTCTACTGTGGGTTTTATCATAGACAACACAATAAGTATCAATAAGCTTGCCATCATACTTGTTATGAATCAGTTGACCCACACTGATTAGATTGAATTTAATATTAGGAACATATAATACATCATGTATAAACTTCTTTTGATTCTTTTTAGTAAGGACAGGAACAATGCCTTTTCCTTGAGCAGGAACTAGATAATGATCATCGAGCTTGATTTTTGTAAGTGAACAATGATTGCCGCACTTTCCCTTAACAGCAGGTGCGTCAGCGACGTGCTTTGTCCGTGCAGAGAGTGCGTCAACAACACACTTTTCTTGAGCAGCAGGTGTGTCGGTGTAAATGTAACACCCCTCCAAATTTGATCCCTAATATTATTAATCTTGGTAAATGTAATTGTATCTTTGTAAACGACCTTGATGAGGAGTTCAAGGCCAAGGTCCCACCAGTGAACCTGGGAACTAATATTATGTTTATACATGTTGTTCTAGACTTAGGGGACTAAGAGTAGGTTGAACTTAACGATGGGGAAATGATTCCACTAGGGTATATGGTCGTCTTGCTGGAAAGCCATGAAAACTTAAGACATGAATGACAAATGTCATCTTTATGCCAGAAGGAACTTGAAGAAAAGTAAGCGTTTGATTATGTCGACCTAATTTAAGGATCCGTCCGAGAAAGGTTGTCGAAGGAAGTACTAACTCCTCTCAACTCTCCTAGTAAGTATTAAGACTTATATTTTATATATGAGGATATTATTCCCTAGATAATATATGAACGAAGGAACATATATTATATACGTATATAATATGAATAATCAAGTGTGATATTTGTATATATATGAACAAAGGACTAAAATGACCAAATCGCATATGGTAAATAAAATGTTATTTTTTTCTCTCCTTATAATGGAAGACTCGACCATTTATGAGAGGGAGCATGCTTAAGGTGGTGTAAAATCTTAAAGAATTCGTGAGTGATGTAACCGAAGAAGTAGATGACCGTTTTACTTCAATTGCCAAATGTCTAGTGCTTAAGGCGTGTAATCTCTTAAAAGATTTCGTGGGTGATGTAACCAAGCAAGTAGGTTACCGCTCTACTTCCATCGACAAATGTCGAGTGCTTGAGGGAGTTTTGGGGTTTTTGTAATGGTTGGAAAGAGGGAAAGCGATTCAGAATTGAGTGCTATGATTTGTCTACTCTACATTTCTACAGTATAAGAGATGGCGTCATGGAGAATGGGAGGGAGATATTTTTTTTATCCCACTATACATTCTGCCAGAGAAAGATAGTGTAAACTATGATGATAGAGTGAGATAATTTGTACACGTCTGCGATGGGAGCTAGGCAAGGGAGTCCTGCGGTAGGATTAGAATCGGAGAAATGAATTGATACAAGGAATTGGTATTTAAAGGTATTTTGGAAGTCTAGTTGCAAATTAGAAAAAAAGCTTATGTGGTTGATTAATGTAAAACTACAATATAATCTTGATTCTATTATTAATATTAAATTATAGATTTTTTTCTTTTGAATTTTTTTTTCGCAATTTTATATTTTTATATAAAAATATTCATCATTTAAAAACTAGATCACCCCTCTACAATGAATATATACATGATATTTTAAAAGAATAACATTTTAAATTATAAAAAATTAATTTCTATCTAATTATGTATAATTTTAATTATTAATAATAATATATCCTCATAAATAATTTCATTTCTTATATTTTATTTTTTATAATATATTTAAGTATTTAGAAATATCATTTCACATCAAAATATAATTGTTTTTAGATTTTCATTACAATTGTCATAATAATTATAGACATCATTATAAACTATACAAAAAATTAGACATTTACTTATATAAATGCTAAGATGGAAACATCAATCATAATTTTTTTATATTAAAAAATACCAATTACATTAACATCATTAAACAAAAAGCAAAATGTACTTCTTTATTTCCATTTACAAGGAAGGATATAAACCAAACATGTAGAGTTGGATATTCATTATACCCTAGATGGAGTGGTGCATAGATCTTAGGTCCATCCTTTATTCTCAACTCGGAATCGGAATCAAAGCTGGAATAGCAAAAGACCTACTTACAAGCTGAAAAAAATCTTATATCATATCTCAAATCACTGGATAAACTAAACTAATGACATGGTAAGGTAGCAAGTTTAAACAAAATCAAACAACCAACATAGAAACATCTAAGAGTCCCAAATTGGGCCAAAGGCTGAGATGCCCGCAGCTCTGCATCCGTTCACAACATCCCTGCTTCCGCTCGGATTGCTGGTCACTATCACCACTTCAGCTCCCCACCTTTTCACAGCTTCAACTGTCATCTCCGGAACATTTGGTCGACCCGAAACCGCTGTGTCATGGATGATCACCTTCTCCGATGGGTAATTCTTCATCTTTATGACGATCTCATCACCGAAATTTTGCGGAATTCCTTTGGCAACCCAAATGACGTACACCTCGGCAGGGCAAGGCTGCAGCAGGAAGGACAAAAAGACGCAGATGCCCAAACCCGTTGCCACCACCACCACTTTTTTATACATATTTATCAAATAAGGCAATCCTGAGAAGCGAAGGCCACGCACCCACAAGTGTGTAGGAGGGTTCGATACGAGTCCTCGGGTGAAGTCCCCAACGGCGCCGGCCAACATCATGTGTTCTTCCTTCCCGTCGGATATAATCCCAAACGCATGCCATTCCAACAGAGGTGATCGACTGATTCTGCCCAGCATGCCTGATTCTATTCCGCCTTGGAATTTGATTAGGCTGGCGTGATTCGAAGGTGCAGACACTTTCACTGGAACTCTTCTCAGGCACACCCATGGGAAGATTATAGCCAACGTTATTACTACAGTGAACCAGAATTCCTGCTTCTTCACAAGGTTCGAACCACGAACGTTATAGGATTTGTCCAGTGGATTATAGCTTGCACTGAGTATGACGAAGGCCCAGAGCATAGCGAGCGCAGCCCAGCCGACGAAGCGGTGAAATCGTTCGAAGACATTGTGGTGCAAGTGACGGACTAGAGGAAATGCTGCGAGTGAGCTTATGAGCAGAAGTCCCAGGATGGCGGATGCAACTCCTATAATCTCATCGGAACTGTTCTCACGGTGAGAGAAGGTTTCCAGCAACGAGTAAATGAGCCAAACTATGGACGAAACAGCACATCCGCTGTGAATTCCTCCCACACACTGGAGAAACGAGGTAACGGCCGTCTTTACCGGTAGTGGAACCCATGACCCACTGCCTAGCAGCTTCACTGCGAGCCAGAAGACGCATCTAAGAAAAGCCTCACTTCGGCAGAGCACGGAGGCGAGAATGTTCCCGATGGAGAAGAGAGCAGCTTTCTCTTTAGCATAGGGAAAGTAGCCTGTAACTGCCGCAGCCAATCCAAGGAAGTTCACTGTCAAACAAAAAGCGAAGAGGCGCTTATAGACAGCAAAGAGGCCTTGATCTAATAATATCACTGACAGACGCGACTCTTGGGGCTTTGCTGCGGACACTTTGCTCGCCGGTGGTGGTGGCAGCTGTTGCTTGTGGTCTTCGTTGCAGCAATCGATTCGCGGGGGAATGTGAACCAAGTTGGCGCTGATGACAGGCGGCGGGTCCTCTATGTCTCCATGACGTTGATAGACAATAGAGGGAGGGTTGTCTTCATATTTCTCCTCCTCGTCTTCGATGTCGAGATCACAGAAATGGCTGCTTGCACGACTATGGGTTCTTGAAAAGACGCGGAGTGATGAAGCAGGAGATTCTGCTGCCAGTGGATGTGGTACAATTTTTGCTGAAGAAGAAATTGTATTCACAGAGAAAGCAAGTGTTGGGAGGCGGCGCAAGTAGTAGGAAGGGTGGGGATCTGGGTCGGCTATGTTGTTCTCATCATGAGCTCCTGATCCTTCACTTGTATTTGTAATAGCAAGTGGCGGTGGACGAGGAGGCCCAGAGCTGTTCCTATTGATTTCGAAAGAAACCCCGCGACAGCTAGAAAATCTAGGGAGTTGCAGTTCGGCAGCCATGATTATATTTATCAAGCTCAGTGGTATACTAAGTTTGCTCAATTAGCAGAAGCAGCAGCTCAGCTCGACTGACAGACAAATTAATCTATCACCACACACAAGCAATTTTAATTCAAAATGAGTTTGCTCAATTAGCACGAGCAGCAGCTCGGCTAAACTGACAGAAAAATTAATCTATCACCACACTCACAAGCAATTTTAATTCAGAATGCTATAGACTGGACTGGAGAATTATACTGTAATTGCTGCAAATGAAAACTGCTTTGCATTGCAGGGATGAAATGGATTTGAATCGAGTAATCGATAGTATTTATAGCTGGACCAGAATCTTCTCAGTGAGCCATTTGGCATGGTCTGTGTTATGGGAATTGGGTCGATGGGCTGTGTTGACTTGACTTGAGAGCCTACCCCAGTAATAAGTGGGACGAATAATTATACGCAGGAATCCATGAAGGGAGACCTAAGCACCGACCAGTATTATAGGCTTTCCAGTTCCGTTTATTGAAAATTTTCACGACAGACTTTTGAATTTTATTTTTTATTTTTTTAAATCCTTTTCTTACGTGCTGCCAAAATATATTCATTAAAAAATCTTTTCAATATACTTTTAACTCTTAAAAAAGGGTTTTATTTATTTAATCTTTTAATAAAAATCCTTTCAATATATTTTTTAATTCATAAAACTATAATTTTTATTAAACATGCTTTTAAATTTTCATTTATAAATAATTTTTAATTTAGTATTTTTTTCTTACCCGTTAGTATACTTATCCTTACATGATTCCCTTTTGACTTATTTATTTTTATTATGCTTTCTCTTAAAACCATTATTATTTTGCAACCTCGTGTGGGGTGACATGGATGTGGGCACTCGCTGGGGGTCATTTACAACTATATAGTCCGGTCTCTGCTTATTTAGATCTGACGGCCCAGGTAGGAGAGCTCTAATTTATAGTTAGTACCACACACACACACATATATATATATATATATATATATATATATATATATATATAGTCCGGTCTCTGCTTATTTAGATCTGACGGCCCAGGTAGGAGAGCTCTAATTTATAGTTAGTACCCCATATATATATATATATATATATATATATATACGTGGTTTTTTGATGCTTCGAAATGGAAAGACCCGTACTCCTTAGCTTTATTATATATATTGCCGATACGTGTGAATTTTAGGACGTGGATCTACCACATTGAAGTGGATCCCGCTGGATCACAGTTACATGACACTCGGCCTTTAATATTGTTGATTTCTTGGAGCAAATGCCACTCTCACATTTTGTTTCTCAATAAACATATGATGAGTTTGCGTAATAGACCCTTTGAGGAATAACTTATTGAGTTGCTTCTGGAAACATAATGGTTAACTGTATGTTGAATTCTTGTTAGATACTTTCATTCTTGTTTTATGTTTGTACTAACCAATGCATATGATGTCGATTATATAGGATGATCTCTGTCGCAGCTGGGTTAGTAAGCGATTTGGTACAATTGATCTTTTGCTAACAAACAACATTTGTGATATAGCTGAACTCTGTCCTTCGTTAATACTCCCAAATGTGTGTGATGGTAATGTTTGAGCTCTGCGTTAAACTAGCAATTGGGTACACCCCGACTTGTTTATGGTTGTACTATGAAATATTTATGAGTGATTTATATAGGTTTTGTCTTTGTCATATTTGTGTCATCCGCTAATGGTGTGAGATTTGTACTAAGGCAAGAGATGGTGGATATATATAATAAATACAATAGTACATGTTAGATATGTAAGATTTTATATATATATATATCAACGGTGAGATTATTGTTGTGCAAAGGTCACGGAAGGACACGTACACCTTAGCTTTACTATAGTATAAGGCTGTTTCATTTATATATTCATATGTTGGTTGTTAGTATTAACCTTTGCATGTTGAAATGCCTGTTTCCGATTTTTGCTGCACTAGGAATAGGTTTAGGATCTCGGCTTATGTAGTACTACCACAAAATCCTTTTAGATTTCGTGGGTTTATGATACTGCCTTATGAATCTATTTTTTGTTATTTAACATGCTTCCCTTTTTATCTATATACCAACTTGCTCGATTCTTGTAAACTTTTGAGGTTAGTTTCAAACCTTAAGTATTCAGTTAATTATATATATAATTTTATCTCTGTAAAATATGTTGTAAAATTTCATTACTGGAGATAATTCGTTTAAAGTAAACTTGCTACTTATATCGAATGAAACTTTGCTAAGGGAATAGATCTCTGTCATCTTTATGATGTAGCATTGAAACGCTAGAAAGAACCATGTGAAATTACTAGAGGATAGGTTTGAAGTGTGGAAGGTACTTTAGAGCAACAAAGGTGTTGTAGGATGTAAACTCTCTTTTGAATGTAACTCTCTACTTGAGTAATAAATAAGATAAGACGGTTTGGTGGACGTAGCCCAAGGAGTGGGTGAACTACGTATATGTGTCTCTCTCATGTGTATTATGATATATGTTTCCTCTTATGTATGACATGATTTGATGTTATTACTATTCATTATATTTTTGAAGTAAAATCACGTTTACTTAGTAGCGTGTGTCTTTTACAAAGGAATTACAAAGAGTTGCATAGTTTTATTTTTTAATCATTTGCTATCGATGCAAGAATATTTTATGTTTTACGAAATATTTGGATTAATTTTTCACTAAATTAATTACTTGATTAATCGGGTATGTTACAGGTGACGCAGTTCCCGATATGGACATGGTGCATCGATGCTTCCAAAGGAAAAACAATGGGTGTAAGTGAACAATGATCGCTGCACTTTCCCTTAACAACAGGTGCGTCAGCGACGTGCTTTGTCCATGCAGAGAGTGCGTCAACGATGCACTTTTCTTGAGCAGTAGGTGTGTCAGTGTAAGGGTGACGCAGTTCCCTATAGGGACAGGGTGTGTCAGCGCTTCCAAAGGGAAAAAATAAAATTGATATAGCACGACCCAATGCTATGAAGAAACATTACTCTTCCACGCTGATGTGTTCCCGTCTTGATCTTCAACCTCCAAGGTGTGAGATCAGATCTATGCAAAATGTGTGCTTTCCACTTTGTGAAATGGCTTACCCAAAGCAATCGCTGAGAATGGATCAGGCCACGCACTCTGATACCATGTTATAGGTACAAGGAAAGAAGAAACAAGTCAAGGACATAACACATGTGGGCATATTCATTGCCTTATCATCATTAACCACAAGAGTATATATGATTACATCACAACAATACTACGGGCCAATACTATGGGCCCGAAAAAACTATGAGACATCAAAGTGTCCTAGTCAAGCTAACCAACTAACTATTCAACTACTAATTAATGCACTAATGACTAGTGAGATTACAATTCTTAACATATATTAGATCTATATGTAAGTATATGTAAGTATAGTATTCAACTAAACATAATCAACAAGAGCATGGTCACCATCACTAAATGGTATGCTTTCTCACCCACCCCATAGGGATTTGGACAGAGACTTCCGTCGAGAAGACAACCATTAGAGCCACGATTGACCCTACCATCAACCTTTATGTGAAACAACTTTGTTGAATAAATTCTCTATTAATTCTTTAATAACCATTCATAAAGAGTCTACAAAACTACTCTTACTCACTTCGATGTTACAATTCCATGCTTCCAAAGTATGCAAATTTAAATTCTTTGTGAACCATTCAGAAAGAAATCTACGAAACTACCCTTAGTCATTTTGATTTACCTTTCTCCTCTTCCAAAGTATGGAAATTTGATTCATGATTATACCCGTAACCTACGAGTTATCATGAATAAATGACCCATGTAAATGGATATGACTGAATTATAAATAAATTATTTGTGATAAGTGGAAACCTATTCTATTGGTATTTTGTGAGCACATTATCTCTATCTCATTTGTCTAATATTTTATATTATGCTGAAAACCCTCGGATTCACTAATAAATCATAGCTACCAGACTCGAGGTGCGCAATGTGAAACAATCACAGTCGACCAGATAAGTGCGTCTTGACTCCTTCCCCTTCTAGAATCTCTAGCATTCAATATATTTTGTCTATTGTAATCCCCGTGTTCTAGAATTGCTGGCATGCAATTGATATATTCTATCCATGGTAATCCTTCCACTTCTAGAATTGTGGTACTCAATATATTTTGTCTATTCTAAAAGTGATGGATTTTGACGAGCAAAATGACCGTCATGGGGCATTTTGACCGTCAAATACGATTAAAATATTTTGCTAACTGTCTACTGTGAAGGGTATATTTCTCATTTAAACGTATTCTTGAAGAGTATTAATATTTCTAAAACGTCATCATATTTCTATTATTTTTGAAGGGTAACAAAATTTAGAAAACTTCATTATATTACAGTAGTATTAATATCTTTTATCTTATATTTCATTCCAACTTCCAACCATACTTTCATTAAATAAATAGAAACATATATTAAATTAGTATTATTTCCATCTTTCCATGTCTTTCCATTTTGGAAGTTGCTTGATTTTTAATAAAAAAATAGAAAAATAGAAAAAGAAAAAAACTCATTTAATTCAATGGTTTTCCATTATTTTTTATTTTATTTTTCTATTATTGCGATGAGCATCTACATACTACAAATTTCAGTGGTCAATGCTCATTTATTACATTTGCATGCTATAACAATTAAATGACTTGGAAATTGGGAGTGTGCATCCAAAGGCTTTTAAGTTTGGACACATAATCTTGGAAAGCATCATCACATGTACTTTTTGCAAGATTTTTTTGACTTATATTTAGTGTTTGGTTTAGATTTAGAGATTTGTTTGAAATTTACAACTTTGAAGAAATATTATAAACTATGTTCTGTGTTTTTTCTTTTATAATTTTAAATAACATCATTTATATGTAGACTGAATTATTTTTCTTGACATGATATTTCGTGATTTCTCCCATATTTTCAGTCATTTCAATTTCAATGATGTATATAGATTCATACATTGAAATTGAAATAAAAATCTCATATATTTTTGTTATGGCTCAATTTCAATGATATATTTCTGTTATAGTTCAATTTCAATTACTTCTACCATTGTAATGATCGCTAAAACAAGTTTTTGTTTGCTACATGGTTGTTTGTCACATATTTCTTTTAAACCATGTATAAATATAATAGCTTTAGAGTGGGCATATTTGATTCAATTCAAATGTAATGCGGCTTTTACCTCTTGAATTAGGTGACACATATTTAAAATGACTTCATTGGTTGGTGGGTTGAATGATTGTTTTGAAATTAATTTGGGCTCTGCCTATGATGTGAGGTGAATAATTGGATCTAGGCGAGGTTGAAGCATCCAGTTATTTACCTCACATTAGAACCACCAACAGAAGGCATGGTTTAAGAACTAGTTGCAAAACCAAAGTCTACTCCGGATCTAGAGCTAAATTTACCTAGTTAATGAATTCCATATACAAATGCGGTCTGTATAAGCATCTAAGAACAAGTTATACAACTTGACGAGAACCCGACATTGTTCTCGTTTTTTTTTAGGTCAATTTTAGTAGTTGTTTTTACCTCTTTTTCCAAAAGTGTGTATACTGGTAGCATCGTTTTTCATTTTGAGCCATTTTTTTGTGATTTTGAATCTTCTTGGTCATTAAAAAAACTATACTTTTTATTTACGAATGCGTTTTTTCAAATTGATCAAAAACCAAAAATTTAGTAGCAAGTTATAATGAAAAAATATGTATATTTTGGATTTTTTTCATATTTAGAAGCTAGTTATAATGAAAAATATATACATTTTTGAAGTTTTTTATTTAATCTTTCCTATCAAATAAGTCATTTTTATGGACAAATTGTAAAACAATTGAAAAAATAGAGACATTTCAAACCATTTTAAAGTATTTTCAAATATTATATATATATATATATATATATATATATAAATGATACTATTTAACATGATTTTCCATAAGGTGATGATTCACATAAACTCAACAAAATTCATACAATATATTTGTAAATAACATATTAAAAACATAATATTTATTCATAAAATAAAATCTTAAGAGTCAACATTATAAAAATATCTTATAAAAAAATTGTCAAATTTAACATTTTCCTCAACGGCATGAAACTAATCAAAAATATTATGCAAACCAAGATCACATCTTCTCAAGCATGACTCTCAAGCATGACTCTCTTTGCAGACCTCAACGTACTATATTAAAAATACCCCTAATCAAATTTAATGAATTTAATGAATATAACAACATTGAAATTTATAAATCAGAATTTTATCAATTAATAATAGATCTACTTTATTTTTATTTTTAATTATACTAAATTTTCAAAAATCAAAACTAAACATTAAAAAAAACAAACAAATAAAAAATTATATTAAAACGCTCAAATACAAATCCATATTAAAAAATTATAATACTCAAAACAAAACAAAAATACAAACCAATAATAAACTACAAAGTAATAAAAAACATATAAAAACAACAAATAATAGAAAACAAATAAAAAAAAATAACATAAAAAAAAAAAACAAAGAATATTAAAAACTCAAAACAAATAAAAATCAAATTAAAAAAAAAAACAATAAAAAATGAAACGTTAAAGATTTTAAGGGGTTGTTGTTATGACGGCCTTGGGGTGGGGGCGATTCTCCACTTTGAGCGGCGCTTGGTGGTGGCGCGATTCTGAGAATCGCCCCCACCCCAAGGCCCTCCTAACTCCCCCCTAAAAACCCTCGTAACATGTGTATGGTTCCTTTTATGTTTTTATTATTACTTTTATTATTTAATGTTTTTTAATTATTCTTTTGGTATTATTCGGGGTTTTTTTGTTTGTAATGTTTTCATTTTATTACGTTTTTATATGATTTTGTTGTTATTTTTATTTAGTTTTTTAATTATATTCTTTTATTTATATATATATATATATATATATATTTTATATTTGTATTTTTTATATAGTTATGTTTTAGAGTAGTTAAATATTTATTTTTATTAATATTTTTAATGTTTTATTTAGTTTTTTATAATGTAATTTGTTATTTAAAAATTAAGCATATTTTATTTTTTTCATTTGGAAAATTTTCTAATAATCATGAGGTTGAACTTATTTTTTGTTTTTTTATATGGTTTTGCTTTTCAATTTTTTAATGTTTGTTTTTAAATATGTTTTTAATAGGTTTTCTTTTCTAGTTTTTTCTATTCGTTTATTTATTTAATTTTTAGTGTTTTATAATTTTATTTTGGTTTTTAACATTTAGTATATATATTTTTTTAAAATTTAAATATATTTTAATTTTTAAAATTTAATTATATTCTAATATCTTTTATTTTTATAATTATTTTATATAGTTGTTTTTAATTGTTTTATTTTTATTTGTATAATTTTTTGTGTTTTTTATTTATTTTTAAGAGTTTCATTGTAATGATGACTTGTTGGGAGGGTTATAGTTTGAAACAAAGTCTAATTTTAACCCCCTGAAATAATTGTGATTTTGGGAGTACTATTTTTTCATTAAGGGGTTGATTTAGGGTTCTATTGGAATCAGATCTATCTAGATTTTAAAAATGTTGTAAATTTGGCTTCCGAAAAAAGAGGATTGTTTTTGTATAAAGTTCTCGTCAAATTGTATAACTTGTTTAAGCCTATTCGAGAGCCAAAGCTAGCGTCATTGTCAAATTTTTTCCTTTCCAAAAACAAGGGTTAGAATTTGCCCCTACCCTTGCAGAACGACAAGCAAGTTAGTGATTTATAGATGTAATTTCAAGAATGAGCAATCGATAATATACATTATTAGAGAAATCAAAGAGTCGCCATCAGAAATCAATTCACGGAATCCATGTGGTTATTAAATTGATAAAAGAGAGGTTAAGACAATACATCTCTGCATTTATTAAGAGGCTAAAGTAGTTTTGTTATGATTATGAAAATAATAATAATTTTAACTCTATCAATCAAATTTTATTATGTATTTTATTTAAAAAACAAAAAAAACCCTTTAAATCATTATCGATCAATCCTTAAATGTAAGCTTTCTCTCTATTTTTGGTTGAATTTTTAAGAGAATTATACCAAAGACTATGTAGATGTTGACTTTTAATAAGAAACACATTTAAAATGTTATTTATAATGTATTTTTTTTTCAGTTTATATCTATATCTATATAATTGTTATCTGAATTAGCATGATACATCTAATTTTATTGGTTATTATTAGTTTTATCTAATTTTATTAGATAAAACTAAAAAAACTAATAATAACCAATAAAATTAGATGTATCATGCTAATTCAGATTATATATATATATAATTGTTATCTAAATTAGCATGATACATCTAATTTTATTGGTTATTATTAGTTTTTTTAGTTTTATATAATTTTATTGGTTATTATTAGTTTTTTTAGTTTTGTATATATTGATGTTATTATTAAAATAATTTCAAAGCGAGCGTTACACAAACACAATGGTATATATTTTTATATACTTATTAGAAATTAGAAATATTTATATAAAAATTTGTTTAAAAAATAAAATGAATTATAAATATTTATAAGAAAATTGTTTAAAATATATATATTTTAATATAAAGAATAATATTAAAATATTTTTTTTTTGCCCGAGTGTGGATATGAAGTCATTTGTTGTAAATTGGAGGTCACGAGTTCAAATCACACCCAGCTTTACCCGTGTTCCATCTACACACCTAGGGGTATAGTGGTAGCGAGATTGAACCGAGTATCACGCGAGTACCAGCCTACCATCCGTCTCCATTTACCAATTCTCCTAGTACAAAAAAAAATATTCATATCTTTTTAAGCTATATTTTTATATAACTTCATTATTGAAAAATAAAAATTTAAACAAAACGTTTCAAGGTTTCACGATTAGTAATATATAAATTCAAAACATAAAAATAAAAATAAAAATTGACACGTAGAATGAAAACCAAATTTCAACCTTGATTCTAATCCTTCCCCTTCTTGATTCGGACTCTTTGGATAAACCTTCCAATTAAACCTTCCATTCCTAGGGAAAGTTGAAAGCAAACCAGACAATATAGTCGGGAACTAGACAACTTGACTAAAAACTATGGAGAAAGGCCCTCTAATGAGCAAATTCACAACATGCAGAAGTTCAAAGGGATCACTTATCAAAGAAAAGGAAATAATGGACCCAGCATGCAGTGTCCTCCAAAGGTAATAAATCATGATAAATCTAATGAGTCCAATGATTTAAATTTTGATTGGGGTTACTGGTTTAACACTATTAAAGCACCTGTGCCTGTTATCGAACTATTCAAGATTCCTGGAGAAAAGGAGAAATTTTTTAAAGTTTTAGATCCTCCTACTTTTACAAATCCCCCCACTCCTTTAAATCCGCCTACCCCTAAAAGGGTCACTTTTTCTGAAACTATAGAACAACCTTCCACAAGTAATAACAGTGTCTCAAAAGACCCCCTAGTAATTCTGCATACCAAGGACCCAAGAAGAGAAGACCATCCCCATTTTTATGTATCATTGATGATAGGTGTGTTATCACACAAACTCTAGTTGTTGGTGGTAGGTATCCCAATAGGGATGGTAGAGGTGAACAGCTAGGTAGGTGTAACCAATAGTAGCCAGGTCCTCCATCCAAGGGACAGAAGTCACACCAGACAAGGCTACAGTCACTTTAGACGAGGCACGTAGCCAAGTCAGGGGGGAGACCCCACTCAACCAGTGATGGTTGAGACTCAACAATCAGACACCCAAACCCGAAAGATAAGCAAAGTGAGAGACAAGATGGATGACTAAGTGTGAGATTTCTTCCAGCCTAGTGGAATCGAGATTCTGGATGGAAAATATACTAGATGAAGCAAATTCAGATTTGATTACACATGTAAATGATGAATCCTATGAAAGATTAGAAGGCTGGAAAATAAATCAGCAAACAGAAATTTACTAGAAGAGTGGTTGGGGACCTCGCCTATGGGAAATGAAGCTCGCTATGATTTATCAATACATGGCAGTGATAGATAAGCAATTGAAACACATCTTCGAGCAATTATAAGTTGATTAATTGGTTGATTTAGAACAAAAAAACAAATCAGCAAGACATGGAGTGAAACTGCCCTTGAGGAATGAGTTAAACAGTGGAAAAATGGACCTAGGGCATAGAAAAATAGGCATTTATATTCACTTCCAGCCAACGATACATGATATCCTAAGGTAAAAAGGCGTTTTGAAACCGATTATCAAGTACCCAGAACCCCAAACTAACCCAAACAGGCTGAAACAGAAAAACACCCCAGGGGGACGGTTTTGCCAGGTAGACCAGTGCTGATTAGGTGGGCAAATGGAGTCTAAATCAAATGAAATTTGGTATATAGGCTTTTAAGCATAAATCATTTGTGGGTTTACAAAATAAACTAATTATAACAATGGATTTTGTAGATTTTAATTTTTAGCGGTTTTGGTGAGTTTTCTCTCTTCAACAAAATTAGAAATTGAAATGTGGGAGAAGAAGAAGTTACACCTACTTGGTAATAGCTGATATTTCTGATTTTGAAAAGGTTTATACATCCCGAAGATCAAATTGAAGCAGTTGGAGAAGTCCCAGCTGAAATCGACTTGCTCTCTCCCCACCAACTCGTCCTCTCTGCCTGCAAACACCAATAGACAGTAAATCAGATCAGTATTGGCAAACAAATGAAATCTACAGCAGCACAAATAAAGATGAGATAAATGCTTGACTGAAAATAGCAAAACACTTCCCTTTTGTGGTCAATCCGGAGAGTGGAGCAGCAGTGGAAGCCAAATGGTGCGCCCTCCTCCAAGACTTTGAGCTTGCTGCAAAAAAAAAATGGTGAGTATAACAATGCTGGAAACATATACCAACTACAACTAGTGCATCGAGATAGTATGGCAATCAACAATATCAAAAAGCTATCACACAAGAGCCAAGTAGAGCAACAACGTTTTCTCTTCTATGCAACTCCAAAAAATGCCAAGAGAGGTACAAATGGAGTGAGTGCCTTCTCTTATAGAGAAGGGCCACTCTCAAAACTCATTTTCCCCCAAAATGGAGGGGTGAGATCAATCCCCATCAACAAAAACGAATGGAGGAGATTGAGCCAAGGAGGGGGTGCGAATTGCCCATCTAAAGCGCACATGTGGAGGATGGGTCCCTTTGTAGGGCCCATAAAATACATAAACATGTGGTTGGGGGGGTGCCTATGGGTTGTTTTAGCCCCCCATACCACTTGGACAAAGTCCCATCACAAAATCTTTACAAAATATGAAGTTCTACATAGTCAAAAACGCCCCTCTATGGGCAAATTCGCCCCTCATGGTGAGCTGGGCAAGATGAGGGCCCCACAACATAAATCTAATGTCCAAACATTACCAAAATTACCTTAGGAATTACCTTTACCTTTGCCAACCATTGATTTTTCCATTTGCCTATAGTTGCCTTAGTCAAATTCTGATTTTCCATGTAATTTTTGCTGAGTTATATGGCTAAAGCTGAAAATTGGGCTTTTGACCCACTTTTACTGCCCAGATTGCCGAACCGTCTGCTGCAATGTGATCGTGGACCCCAAAAGTAGTAGGGATGACCACTTGAATGACCCCGATCCATCACTTTGGCATTATTTGCCCCAAATCCACAATTTTTAATTAAAACAGGTCAAAATTGACCAATAATAATTAAACATTTCTCAAACGGCTCAGTATTTTTCAATTCCGACAATTGCATGCTCATGTGGGATCCCTGTAGATAATAATTGATCGAAATCGAAATTCCGATCGCAACATTTTTTCGGGCCCATTTTGGCCTAGTCAACCCAGTTTGACCAAGTCAAATCTGGTCAACAATAGTGCTAGCTGAACCTGTATGCAAGCATGAAATGACAAGGCTTAATTATACGAGTTAGTACATTACTAAGCAATACAATGATAACATGGTGATCAAAAATACATTTAATCCCGAAATAATACAAGGCCCTGGTGAAGTGGGCCCACCACCTCCAAAAGACTAAGATGCTATGCACATCTATAGAATTGACCACCTTGCTGACTCTAGGTGATGTGGACAACAAGGCAAAGGATATGGGAAGACAAGGATAAAGATCATGCGACCCTTTGGACAACTCGGGAAAGCGGGGTCCACTGAGGTAAGTATGCCATGACAGAACACGAGGAAGGGAGATGCCTCACAAATGGGTATAGTGCAGGGAAACCACCACTAGTCATCTAACAAGTATCCCACAACTCACATCCGTATTCGAAGACTCCGTGAGGTTCTTTTCTAGAGCCGCCAAATTGGGTGTCCGGGAAACCGTAACTTGAGACTCTAGGGGGCAATCTTGAGCTTGTCCCTTGCTCCTTCTCACCTCCTTGTCCCGCAGGACCAGGTGAGGAATAACCACTACAAATGCTGACATGTATAGCTGACCAGAATCCATGTGTGTTCATAAACACATTGCATGGATTTTACAATGAGTTTCATACTTAGCCCTTTTTTGGCTAGATTTTACAATTTACAATACAATGGCTTTTTTAGCCTGATTTACATTTCATTTCTTCATTTCTTTATTTCTTCATGGCCCTCTTGGGATACATACATATCTCAAAATATATATACATGGTGCTCATACTGCAAAGGTAATGGGGGTGAGTAATACAAGCTTCGCTGACCAATGGGGAGCACCCGGTGAGGCTACACAATCCTAACTGCATTGCAACATCGGGGGCAACCGACAGGAGCAAATCCCAGGTCTAACCGTATATCTCACACACTAAAGAGCCGAGGCACAATAAACAGGGAGTCATGGAAAACTTAGAGATCAGTGGGGAAAGGGGTCCTCGAGATCACAAATCAGAATCCAAGTCGGGGAAGAAGTGTCATGGATGAGTCAGATGGGTGGAGAAAGTGATAATGGTGCTAAAGTCAGCTACCAAGGGAGGCTAAGTGATCAAGTCTATGCCAAGTATGGAGGACATGACTCAGCATGCATATACATAAGTCTAACCAGAGGGGTGGACTGACATCACCAAGGGCCCAATCACATCATATCATAGCTAGATCACCAAATATATCATCTCATGCAAAGCTAGTGTACTAACAAGTATAAATGAGTCTAATCTACAACATGAGCAATAATCAACAATATGCAATACGTGCTGCACCATATACCTGTTGGTACTGAACCTGTATCTGAGTTGGATCTCTGCTGAATCCGAGCACAAAATAAACCAGCACTGTACTGTGATAATCTCGATCAGAACAAGACTAGGCAACTGTCTCAAATGGGCTTGTGTCAAAGCCTGGCAAGGAAAGGTAACCCTGTGGTAGATGGTAAGTCCAACTGTCTGTCCCCTCTGATATGTCTGCTAAGGGCAGTCTAAACAAAAATGCCTCATTTGAAGGAAACTGATCTCCTGATCTGGAAAAAAAGTACTGTGCAGTCCTCGGCTGCACTGTCTGCAGTATGGAAGCTGCTGTTGACATAAAATGTGATAACAAGGTGATCTTCTTCTACATAACTATATGCTAGATTCGAGGTCTTCTTCCAACATCATGACTAAAAAGGTCATGCACCAACTCAACCTTAAAACATCTAGACCATAACAAAATGTTTGTGCCATGGACTCTAGGCAGGTTGATGTGGTGGGTATCATTGAAAATCAGTCAGTAAGGTTAGCCAAATATCCGAATATCCATGTAACTATGGACATCCTTGTCATTGGTGTTCCAGATAAATGGGGGATGCTGCTTTCTAGGAAGTGGGCTGCCATTTTAGGAGGATGGATCCAAATGGATTGGACTTATGCCACTGTGCCAGCATCTGAGGATTCATTAGTAAAATTGCATAATGACAAAGAAAAGAAATACCATGTTGAGAATCCCAACAAGCCATTAAATCAATATGTTTATAATACTAATGATCTAGGGAGTTATGCAATTAACTCTACCTTTTTAGCCCCCATTCAAGAAAAGATCAAAGATGAAAAGGTAGATGAGATATGGAGGATGAACTTTGACGGTCCTCACTCAAGAGCAGGAAAGGGGGCAGGGATAATCATAACTTCAGCGGGAGGAAAGAATTTCAACTTTGCATTTAGATTGGAATTTGAGGCAACCAACAACGTAGCTAAGTATGAGGCACTTCTATTAGACATTGAGCTAGCCAAGGACATGGGGATCAAAATGCTAAATATAAAAGGAGACTCCGACCTAATAGTATTACAAGTTAAAAACCAATTTGCATGTAAATGTCAAAGGCTAAAAAGATATAGAAATGCAATTTGGGACACCATGGAATTTTTTGATGCCTTGAACATAGAAGCAATCCCTAGAGATCAGAATAGTGCAGCAGATAGATTGGCAGTTTCGGCATCAACCCTCCAACCTTCGGACAAAATGTTAAAATGGGGATTGTACATTAGAAATCAACTTTAGACCATCAGTACCAAATAACATGGAACATTGGCAAGTTTTTAAAGATGATGAACAAATTCTAAAATGCATTCATAATATAGATGAGTTTTCAAATTTTAAAGTCAATGAACAAGAGGAGGACAAAGAGTATCAGGGAGAAGGCAACCAGTTCAACAATCTTGTGCCACACAAATTTATAGCACTAGAAAACATTTTCGACAGGCAAGATAGAAGAAAGAACAGTATTGATTCCATGAAACCTGGGGACTACATGGAAATAAACATTGGGTCAGAGACATCCAAAAATGATAAAAATTGGAAAAGGCACCTCATAAAAGGAAAGGAATGACTTGATCAATCTAGTTAAGGAATATAGGGATGTGTTTTCCTTCACATATGATGAATTAAAAGCATATCGAGACGATGTGTTTCAACACACCATACCCCTTAACCGAAAATTAAAGAAGTCAATCCTTTCTGTCAAAAGTTAAGAGAGATAAACCCTAAGTTAGCTCCTATTGTCAAGAAAGAACTTGAAAAAATGTTAGCAACGGGAATAATAGCACCCACTAGACATTCATCTTGGTGCTCTAACTTAGTTTCTGTTAGGAAGAAGAATGGGAATACAAGGATATGCATCGATTTCCGAAACCTCAATATAGCTTGTCAGAAGGACAACTATCCTCTCCCAAACATGGAGACCCTCCTCCAACGGGTCATAGGTGCTAGCATGATGTCCATGCTAGATGGTTTTTCAAGATATAATCAGGTGATCATACAAAAGGAATACGAGCACAAAACCACCTTCACAACCCCATGGGGCACCTTTGAATATCTAAGAATGCCTTTCGGCCTTCTGAATGTTGGGGCTACTTTTCAAAGAGCCATGGACTATGCTTTTAAAGAACTAATTGGTAAAATCATTGAGATATATCAGGATGACCTAACTGTCTTTTCCAAGGAAAGGTCGAGCCATGTCAATCATTTAAAACAGGTCTTTGAAAGATGCAGGAAATATGGAATTTCCTTAAATCCAGCCAAGTCTATCCTAGGAATTGACGAAAGAAAGCTTCTAGGACACATCATCTCTAAAGACGGGGTCAAAATTGATCCTGAAAGAATTGAAGCTATTAAAAAGATACCCTTACCGAAGAATGTAAAAGCCCTCCAATCTTTTAATGGACACATCAACTTCATTAGAAGATTCATCCCCAATCTAGCTGAATTGACGAAACCCATGCAAAAATTACTTAAGAAAGATGTAAAGTTTGTATGGACTAGTGAGGGAAGGGATGCTTTTTCCAGTATAAAAGATGCAATCACTAAGTCACATGTCTTAGTCAACCTCGATTACACCAAGGATTTTATGATTTTTTCCTTTGCATCAGAAGACACTATTGACGGGGTGTTACTCCAGAAGAACCACGAAGGGTTCGAGCAGCCTATTGCCTTCATGAGTCGTGCTTTGCAGAACTTTGAGTTAAAGTACACCATAATGGAAAAACAGCCTTATGCCTTAGTTAAATCTCTCAAACATTTTAGAAGATACATCCGGTATTCGAAAGTCATAGGGTATGTCGCCCATGCTGCAGTAAAAGACATCTTGTCCCAACAAGATTTCTTAGGAATAAGAGGCACATGGGTATCAAAGATTCAAGAATATGACTTAGAGATAAAACCAACCAAGCTTATAAAAGGACAAGGCCTTGCTAAAATGTTAACTCAGAAAAATGAAGAGGCAATAGGTATGGCTTGTGAAAACAATAGGTCTAAACCAGCTATGACCCCATCATTACAGAATCTTGACAACCATTGTTATTCGGACATCATCTACTTGTTGCTTCACTTCACTTGCCCGGATCACCTCAAGGGTCACAAAAGCAGGGCTTTAAGATTAAAAACTGTTAGGTATTGCCTTACTCAGGAAGGTTTGGGTTGGAGGAACCCAGATGAAATAATACTTAGATGTGTAAATTAACAAGATTCCAAAAGAATCTTGATTGAGTTCCATTCAGGATTTTGTGGAGGACACTTCGCAGCAAATACAATTGCCCACAAAATCCTCCGAGCTGGTTACTATTGGCCAACCATATTTGCAGACGTACATAAACATGTTAAGTGTTGCCAAGAGTGCCAACTCTTTACTAGGAAGCAGAAGTTGGCTGCTCTTCCCCTAACACCAGTAGTAGTCCTTGCCCCCTTTCAGCAATGGGGCCTTGACTTCATCGGTAAATTCAAAGATAAATCAAGTAATGGATTCAATTGGATCCTCACAGCTACCGATTATTTCACTAAGTGGGTAGAGGCCATACCCACCAAGACAGCCACTGAAAAAGTTGTTATCGATTTTCTTGAGGATAAAATTATCACGAGATTTGGTATCCCTCTCAAAATAACAACTCATAATGCCAAAGCCTTCAGTTCCATTGACATCACATCTTTTTGCTTCAAGTATGGCATTACCCTATCCCACTCATCCAATTACTACCCACAGGGAAATGGACTTGCTGAGTCCACCACTAAAAACTTAATGAACATCCTCAAGAAAACCGTGGGTAAAAATAAAAAGGCATGGGATAGTAAGATCAAGTATGCACTTTGGGTCGATAAAATCACTCAGAAGAATTCTACTGGTAAGTCTCCCTCTGAGCTGGTATATGGTCTCACAGCCGAGTTACCTATTAGCATGCAAATACCAGTTTTTCGAAATTTTATGGAATATGGTTCGGAAAGGGAAGAGATGGAGCAGAGAGTTAATCAAATTATTGAGCCTGATGAGAATAGAAGAGCAACCTTAGATCAGAGCCTAAGACATCAGGAGAGCATGAAAAGCTCATTTTGTAAATATTTGATCCAAATATCACTACTCCCTCTGGATCGCCCTGAGATCTCAAGTGGTATGAGTCTCTAAATTAATATATGCTCATAAAGAAATAAACTCAAACAACTAGATCTGCATTTACCAATTGAACATAAATGCAATCAACCACATAAACAACAGATGTACCTTGGAACCCTTGCAGGAAAAACCAGCTAACTATGGGGTTATCTTCTCTCTCGAGCCCAGAGCATATAGATGTATAAATGACAATACAATACAAGATTACCTCAGTTGGTAACTCAATCCCTCTGAAACAAGACAAAACTCAAATTTGCATGCATCCAGCTGATGCATGCACTGAAGAAGTAAGCCCTAACTGCCAAACTGGATCTAAGTGCTCTGGCGGTACCTCTGACTGATCTGCCCTCTCTAGATCTCTCTGCTCTAATATGCTCGCTCTGAAGACTGCCTCCTCTACATGCACAAGTGTGCCCTCTTCTCTGGATGTCAAATGCTCGTATTGTTCCGGATCTCAACAGATCTGAGCTTCGATCGTCCCTAACCTTCCTCAAATCCTAAGGCAAGGCTATCCTGGAAGTCACAGACTCCTAATCAGTCAATCCGACTCACAATGAGCTTCTCTCCCCTCAGGAAAAACGTCCTCCTCCAAGAGAACTCGACCTCCTCCAATCTAATCAGAAATCATACTGTGGAGCTCTCTCAGCTCAAAGTAATGGGTGTCTAGTCTCATTGGAACTGAAGGTCACTGATCTAGCTTAGATCTGACCTTCCTAGCTCCTGCAGCAACTCTTCTCTATCTCAGAAAGTCGCCCCACATGGACAGTTAAGTCCTCCTCACTCTAGAAATATCTCTCTCTGATAATACAACTGAGTAACCTCATCTGGGGACCCCCTGCCTCTATAAATAATCTCACCGGTGAATTAGGTTTGCCAAAACCCTGATTCCCGGTGCATGCATGCAAAAGGTCACTTTTGCATGCAGTCACTGAATGCTGACAGGTCATGCAAAACTCATGCATGCAAAGGTCAATCTCCCCTGAAGCTCCGCATGCAGCCCCCACTGGACTCATGCCACTAAGTAGAGTGCCTCTACTCCATCCTAATACCTATGCAGCTAATGTACCTCCATGTAAGGCATATGAACCATGGAGGACATCCCGAAGTTACCATAATCTAACACATTTGACAAGACAGCTAAGCCAAGACCTTTCCAGATTGGGGACACAGTCCTCATGTGGGATAAAAGAAGAGACAAGCCTGGCAAACATGGGAAATTCGACAGCCTCTGGAAGGGGCCTTTTATTATTCACGACCTTGCCGACACAAACTCCTTTTTGCTCAACAACATGGAAGGAGAAAGGATGAACCTGCCAATGAATGGATAGCATCTGAAGCTGTTCTATAGCAATAACATCTAAAAATGCGCATGAGGGCATTTCAAGGCTTTTCTAAACCCTCTCGTGTTGTACTTTTATATGTTGCACTTCTATTATTGTATCATTATTTTTCTACATTATTTTTTGTATACTATTTCATGTACATTAGTGCTTTATACTACATGTTGTATACCAACATTGTAGAATAGATTTCATTTTTATGTTGGTTTTTATTTGGCATATTTATCATGTATATGTGGGCTGATGCACTTATGTTTTCATGCAGGAACCAGAGATTCTAGGGTTCTCGAACACTCTTTTTGATTGAAGATCATACGAGTGCTCGTCCCGCAATTGGAGCCGAATGTTACCAACTATTTTGTACAATAGTTGAACTTCTATTGAGCCGCCAGTTTTTGAACATGATACACCTTCACCTTCAGAGTTCAGAGGTTCAGAGTTCATTTTTCAAGGCAATTTTGCCCCATTTGTAATAAAATTCATGTTTCACACTCCCATGGGGGAATTGTAAAAGATGGTTTAACTGGTTCATTTTATAAAAGACTCGGCTATCCTTAGGTTTAACTATCAAGGTGATACTCTAGAGTGCTTTTTCCTTAGGAATTATGCATTGTGCTTCAGTCGTGTATAATTCCTGAGTTTTTCACTCTCTTTTCCAAAGCTGGAGTATTTACCATGGTGGTCAAAACCTAAGGTGGTTATTAGAGTCTTGTGTCTAGGAGTATTACATGTTAGCCATCTATATTGAGTCATGTGGACATGCACTAGGTCCCCTAGGTTTTTTAAGCTTTTCTGAGAAAAACATTTATGCCCGCTTTCCGAGGTTTTTTAATGATTTAATTAAAAAATCATGAATAATGATAAAAGATGGGTTAGGAGGTTGTTTCTGCCATGAGGGTGCTTATTTTCTAACCCAAAGCACCCATAAAACCCCTAAACCCACTTTCCCTAAGTTTCTGATGATTATTATTCACTTAATTAAATATTTTCTCAAAATTAATACATGAAGAATATTTAATTACAAATAATAATTTTAGAGAAAATAAAAAAATCTCCAAAATAGACCAATTGAATAAAGTAAAGAGCTAAATGACATGGCAAAAGGCATCTAAGAATATTCCAATCATCTCCTACCTGATTGGAGTCAACATCAGAGCATTGTCAGCTATCTCCTCTTGCGAAATGCGCCTTCCTTGCATGCATTCACGTCTTGCTTAGTTGGAGGCTCATGATTGGCTTGGAAGTGATTACAATGATGAAGGGTGGGTGCCTTGCCTAGGTGGAGGCCGCCTCACCCTAATCCTACCTTCCAAGACCCAGTTAACTAGCAAATCAAGGGCTTGGCTCCTCCATCCTTGGGATTTGCGCCCTCCTTAACCTAGCTCTTCTCTCCAATTCGAATTGGTCTCTCTTATTGCATAAGTATGGGTCCTTGCTCTACCATTTGGGTGGAATTTTTGTGCAAGGAACCTTTGCTATTTTCTCATGTTGAATGCTTGATGCTATTTGGCATGCAAGTTGGAATAAAGTGAAGGCTTTGGAGGTCTAAAAGTGTGCAAATCTCTCATGGCATGTGTTTGAAATCAAGGTGAAATCTACCTAGTTCTTCATTTTTTATGCAAATGTTTATGATCTTAGCTTAAGAAGGTTATAATACTAATCCAAAGAATAGATATTTGAGGCTTCAGCTTATCTATTTATGCAAGGTTGTTCAAGATTTAGGAGTTGCATTTTGTAGTTAGTTATACTTGTGCACTCTTAGTTTTGCTTAGCTTACCATACTAAGATCTAATCATTTGTGTGAAGTTTGTGTCTTGGAAGATCATCATAAGGTAAAGTATGATTGGGAGTTCGATTTCTTCCCATTCTTCTTTGTCATTTTTTATGCTAATGAGTTTTGTCATATAGGAAACCTCAAAGAGTTCACTTGTTCAAGCTTGGGCTTGAAGTTCTTTCTCATTCTTCACCCTTTAATATTAAAATTCAAACTTTTTCCTTACTTATTGGTTACATAAGCAAAGTTTTGGACCTTAAACTCCTTATCTTTATCCAAGCTTTCACTCCTCCTTGTTTCTCTTCAACTCACCCTCTCCTTTTTCTCCTTTTCCAAGCCTTTGCTTCTTGTTGGATGCCCTCTTTCATTTTGTTGGTTGTCCTTTTCTTGTTGGCTGCCCTTTTCTCTCTTGTTGTAGCCTCTCCTTGCTTCCTATCTCTTCCTCCTTTGCTCCTCTCGCCTTCCCCTTGCTATCTTCTAGCTTTCGCCTTCTCCTTGCTCTCTTCTAGCTTTCACTCCCTTCTTTGTTTCTAGCTTTCGCTCCCTTCTAAGCTTCCTCCTTGCCTCGCTTGCTGCCCTCTTCTTTTGATGTTGCCTTCTTTGTTTGCAGCCCTCTTTCCTTCTTTGTTTGCAGCCCTCTTCTCTTAGTTGGCTGCCCTCTTCCTTGCCTCGCTTACTGCCCTCTCTTTTGATGTTGCCTTCTTTCTTTGCAGCCCTCTTTCCTTCTTTGTTTGCAGCCCTCTTCCTTGCCTCGCTTGCTGCCCTCTTCTTTTGATGTTGCCTTCTTTGTTTGCAGCCCTCTTCTCTTAGTTGGCTGCCCTCTTCCTTGCCTCTTTTTTCATGCTTCTTCTCTTTGCTCTTTGCTTTCTCCTCTTTGATCTTCGCTTTCTCCTTTCTTTGTAGCTTACTTCTTAGTTTGCACTTAGTTAGTTTCAACTTTTAAATACTTAGATCTTAGTTTACTTGTATGTTAGTTTAGTTTTAGATCTTAGTTTCATTTTTACTAATTTCTTAACAAAGTTATTGTCTAAAGCTCTTAATTTCAGGAAGATCAAACCAGGAAAGCCTAAAGGCTAAAGCTGAACCAGAGAGCAAAAGAGCAAAGACCTAACTCCTTGAAAACCACACAAATTCCCTCTTCCCTTCTTCTTCATCCCCTTTCTAACTTGTGCTTTCAAGTGGAGAAAAACACCAAACACATTGTAAAAGTTAAATAAAGAGCAAGTGGGATAAAGGCTCCCACACCCTACTTCCCCCATTTGGGGGAAGCTTGTATCGTCCTTTGTCCTTTTTGCATTGTATTTGCTTTATACCTGCAAGTAGTTTAGATCTTATTGTTAGATTAGTTTTCATTTTGATAAATTGCTAGATCTTAGAAGTTGATAGCTTAGTTTGCCTTTTTCAAGTTTTAGCTTAGTTTCAATTTCATATAACTTGTTTTAAAAAGAATCAAAGTCTCTTGAATCTCACTGAAAAATGGATCAAGAGCACTCTCTTTCGAAGAGGTTTACTTTTTGTCTTAGATTTCCTGCTTTTCGTATAAATTGTTAAAAGGAACCAAAATCTCTTGAATCTCACCAAAAGGTGGATCAAGAGTGCCCTCTGTCGGAGAGTTTGTTGTTTAATTTTCAGTTTATTTCAAGCATTTTTATCTTTTCTTAAGTCTCTTGAATCTCACCATAAGGCGGATCAAGGGCGCTCTCTATCGAAGGGTCTATGGTTGTTCAAAACCCATAATAAAATTGGAACAAATATTTACTACACTGCGTATGCTCTACCCACTTGTGGGATACTTAGAAACAGTGTAGATTGATTAATTCCTCACATCTAACTCCACTTCAACCATAATAAAATACATCCCGAGAAAACCAACGAAAACTCGGCGTTGATCGCTAATAGTCGAAAGTGGGCAAATTCTCCCTGGGGACGCGAGAACCACTGGACTGAGACCTTAAGGGCACCAGTTAGGCTACATCCTTGTGGGTGTAGTGTTAACACCGCTCTGGAGACTCCGGCCAGCCCACATGTCTTTGTATGGAGCCACTTAGACTATTATCTGGACATATCTCCAATACCGCAAGGTATATCTTGGAGATCCCTTTTTCCCCTAATAATCTACTTCACCCCAAAATTTACAATAAAATCCACCCAGAGCATTTGCAAAACATTCTCAAGAACACCGAAGACATGTTTCAAGCATCCCAAGCACTACATTGACTCCATTTGGCACTGGTCATTCTATTCAGTATTTCATTTGTTTTTTATCTATCTAGAGTATTGTTTTATCTACTTTAAAACATGTTGTGGATGCTTTGCTCATCAATTAATATTGGTTGTGTGTCATCTAAACTATTTTGCAAATACATGCTTGGATTTAATATCTTATTGTAAATCATCAAAAAACTCCTAAAACAACACCCATCCTCATCACACATTTCAAAAACACTTTAAAACAATAAGAGCCTTAGTAACTCTTTTGTAGGGTCTACCCCCCTTGGCTTCGTTAGGAATTTGCCTAAACGGAAGAGTCGGGATCAAGTGACAGCACCTGACTCTTTGTTTGCCCCCAAGGCCACACTTTTCCCCTTGGGAAATAGCTTTCGAAAGATTTATGCTGCTAGTGTGCACATCGGCGGGCAATAGGGAGCAAGATTCATAATGTGTTCCATGTGTTGTGCCTCAAGAAGGTACTAGGGCAGCAGGTTACAGCCTCTACAGAGTTATCCCCACTAGATGAAGAGGGGCAATTGATTCTAGATCCGGAGGAGATTCATGATGTGCAGGAGAGAAGGTTGAGGAACAGGGTGATTCAAGAATATGTGGTCAGGTGGAAGCATATGCCAGGAGAGGATGCTACGTGGGAGAGTGAGCAAATTATACAGCACCACAATTTGCAGTTGCTTGAGGACAAGCAATCTTGGGAAGGGAGGACTGTCATGTCTCTTTCTGGATGACCACCATGGGGACGACTTATTAGACTATTTAGTTCCCGTAGGCTATAGTCGAGAATAGATTTATGCTGCTAGTGTGCACATCAACGAGCAACAGGGAGCAAGATTCATAATGTGTTCCATGTGTCGTGCCTCAAGAAGGTACTAGGGTAGCAGGTTACAACCTCTATAGAGTTACCCCCACTAGATGAAGAGGGGCAATTGATTCTAGATCCGGAGGAGATTCATGATGTGCAGGAGAGAAGGTTGAGGAACAGGGTGATCCGAGAATATGTGGTCAGGTGGAAGCATATGCCAGGAGAGGATGCTACGTGGGAGAGTGAGCAGATTATACAGCACCACAATTTGCAGTTGCTTGAGGACAAGCAATCTCGGGAAGGGAGGATTGTCATGTCTCTTTCCGGATGACCACCATGGGGACGACTTATTAGACTATTTAGTTCCCGTAGGCTATAGTCGAGAATAGAAGGGAAATAATTAATTATTAAATTGTACATAGGCTTAAAGGTGTTTTGTAAAGTGACAATCAATAATTAATTCCTAAGCGACTTTATAAAAGTCACTTGAGTCATAAAGTGTTGCAAAAGTGTAAAAAGGGGGTCAAAATGAAATTAAAAGACAAAGGGGGTCATTTTCTCCATAAAGTCACTTTTTAAATATTTTAATGAGAGAATTGGTCAAGAGAAGTTGAAGAGTCACAAAAGGGGGTCAGTGAGAAAATATAAAAAAGACATAAGAGCTCATTCTCTCCATGTTTTTCCATTGCATTTTTCAAAAAATTGAGCTCTTGAGCTTCAAGCCTCTCTTGGACGAAACCCTAGGAGGAGGAAATGGTTTCGATAGTGAAACGATCTATCCTAGCCATCTTTGAGGAGGAATCATCTCAGATTTCTCAATGATCTTCATCGCTGTGGTTTAGTTTTGCTCCTTGTTTCAGATCTGGAGTTTCCTTCAGTGCACAAGCCGTTTTCAGTGGGCATCTTGAGAAAGGCGCACTTGTGGTTGAAGGGAAGAAAAGGGGGCAGTGATTATCAGACTTCATAGGGGGAAAGGAGGACGCACCCACAGGCAGTAAAGGTGGACGCAGAAGCTGGAAATGGGAGTCAAACTCCAGTGGTAATCTTTGTATGACTCTTCCATAACCTTCAGCCTTAGATTAGAAACTGAGGAAGGGCACATGTGTAGTGAGTCCTCTCATACCTGGCTGATTTTTTATATTCTTCCAAAATTGTTCATGGAGGGCGCAGTTGATGTTGCCATTAATTTTCTTTGAGAAGGGCGCAATTGTTGGAGAAGAAAGGCACACTGGGAGAACACTGTTTCTGTGGAGAGTATCTAGATTTGCAGAGAATATCCAGTCAGTCACTATATTTGAAGGACAGATGTGGATGACAACGAAGAATATATTGCTTTGAGTTTTCCTTCAAATGCATTCATTTCCATAGCTGAACAGAGTGGAGTAGTTGTTTATGGAGTAATGGTCTATATATGCCAAAAAGCATCATGTGGGAGCAACTGATATCAATACATTTTGGGAACCTCTTTCTTCACTGCTGAAACAGCTGCCTTACCCAAATCGTGGCCTTCTGGAGCAGTCAACTCTTCCCATAATTTTCTGTGGCAGCCATATTATTTCCGTGTAGCAGACTGGTTGCATTGGTTCACTGTGTAAAAGTTGGAAGAAGGCTATATTTTCCGCTGTGGAGAGCAGCAGCTTACTTAAGTTTCCTTTCTTGCATTGTGGAAGTAATAATCAATGAAATGGTCTTCACCAACATTTTCCAGGCATATATATAGTTGAATTAAAATATCAGTTCTGATTTTCCTCTTATTTTAATGACTGTATGTGTAGAAATTTGGCTGTTATCCAATCATTGTGTCAATATAAATTCTGGAAATGAAATATATATCATACATTACCAAAAAAACCATGATAAACCCCTCCATAAGCGTAAACAGTCAGGATACACCTACAGCAGTAAACCATTAATTCTTTGACAAGTTCCTCAAGCCAGAATTGAACAAGTTACCTTGTCAACAAATTCAGTGGGTTGGAGTACACATTTCGTAATCAACAGCAGTATATTGTTAAGGCCCACTTTTCATTCACAAGTACCTAATCAAAGTTTTGAGTTGTAAGGCAAGTTTAGTTCAGATTGGCTTGTTGGTGGAGTGTTTGGCCAATTCCACAACCAAGTTAACAAGTAGGATTCAGAAAAATTGGCTCAGATTCTTGGTAGGGATTTTACAGATTATTACTGACTAGAAAAAGGTAAAAATATCATATAAACAGTACCCATACAGCCAAGACAGAAATATGCATACAACATCCTTTTTATATAATTGTCCATTATTTGCCAACGAGGAAGAGTATGCTAGCTTACCTCTCAGGTAACGAAGAATGGATTTGGATATCAAGCATATATTTCACTAAATCAGCATCCATTCGACAATTTTATTGGAAAAGGAACGAAAATTAGCCCAATTCAAATCTACGCAAACTCAATAAAGAAAGCCAGTGATCAAACCTTTTGGTTTTGCTGCAAAAACATGAGTTACAGATTGGGAAAGATTCATTGCTATTTTTCCACCAGATTGTTGAATATGTCCAAATAACTTTTCTTTCTCGAGATCTTTTGTCAGGTTACAAATGTCTATATATAAGCTAAGGCAAGTTTAGTATTAGACAGTGAAACTCCAGGTCTCATTTGGCATAGCGAGTTTAGTATTAGACAGTCTAAAGATACAGCTGAAATAGATTAAAAAAATAAAAATAAAAGAATATGGGGATCACAGCTATCATTTTTTTAAATGGTGGTTCACCGTTTGTTAGAGGGCTAGTCCACCAAGAGAAATGCCAACACCTGCTATTCCATGTAGAGAATCAAGATATGGCAGGAAATACAATCATTACAACAGGGGCTCAACAAGAGAATCATGTCACTTACAAGAATTTAACCTGGGTGGGGAGGGCAACAATCGTTCCTCCCAACCACCCAAGCTACAACCAATGGATATAAGATCACAACTATCTACATAAACATGACCTGTTGCTTTATCATAGAAATCATAACTTAAAAACAGATATCATATCTAAAATATAAAATTTAAAACAGAGTTTGTATGCAAATAACTTGTTAAAATAACAATGTAATTGCTTTGTTATTTAAAGGATACAAATTACAAGATAATCAAGATGACCATTTGCTCTTTCAACAGGAGCAGGAACGAATCTTCAAAAACGTGATAGAATTACAGGATATTTTTCTAGCTGGTCCTGTCTGCACCTCTTTGAATCTTTAACTTTCACAAGAGGATCATACTTGCGACTATAAGAGACCAAACTATTCCCATTTACCCTTGCTGTCTGAATCATCTCTTCAAACTCTGGATGACAAGAAATACAATCACAGTAATATCTGGTGTGCTTAGATGGGAGAAATGTAATGTAAGAGCTAATAAAGTAATTCTTCACTCAACTAATGCAAACAGAGACATTACAAAAATCACATTAGCCACTTTTAAAATTTCATTACAGACTTTGAATGGAACTGTCCTCATTATTAGCTGATAACTCCCAATAATAAGAAAATATGGAGAAAAATGTATGTATCTCAGCACCACATTTAATATAATGATCAATGCAGACTATTTAACCAAATATGACATTTCCTTGGCATTCGTTACAATTTCGATCGTTTGAACCCCAAAACGTTATTCCACATGTATTGTTATCTTTCTTAGTCACCCCCACTGACAATTCCTTTCTTTGACACAAATACAGATTACGCATAGGATAATCATCACATGTTACTATTTTACACAGATCAGGCTGCTTCAGAAGCAGATAGGGCATTGCAGATAATTTGTTGCTACAAGATACATATATAGAGTGAATCTCTATTACAACTACCCAAAAATATTTAACTGTGTTACATCTTTAATCTCACCCACTCAATTCCATTCATCTACATCAAAGTTCATGCCATTTGTATGACTTTCGCATTGTTAGCAATGCCAGCATACACTTGAAAGGGAAATTTTTTGTCTATTCTTCTGTTTATCATAGCCTCTGATTGTGAAACCAAAGAACATAGACCACTGTACAGGTCCTAATATTATGTATGCCATTTTAAGAATATGAAAATTAACAGGAGAGGTAAAAAAAGTTGCTAATTATAAATTACTGTCCATAGGTTACCAAATGGAGGCCAACAAAATGATAAACAACAAATATGTTGAATATATACAACATAGCATATTAAGTGTAACATAAGATAAAGATAAGTTTATTAATATTCAACAAATGACCACAAAAGTAGGTCAATGTGACTAGAAGATGCACACTCCTAGGAAAGCTTGTTGGGAGTGGGAAGCACAATTTTCGAAAGCTTCTGGGAGCATTTTTATATAATACATATTATAATATATTTTGATGCATATGTTTAAAAGAAAACATGCAGAATGTCGAATTAGCTGCAAAAAACATGAAAACATAGATCTAACTATTTCATTAATGATGGTCATTAAATCATTAACGATTTAGCAATGTTTTAAAACTCGGACTCGGACTCAAACTCTGCCAAGGACCAACTCAGACTCGGACTCAGACTTGGCCATGACTCGGTTTTTTAAAAATACATAGAATATTCAAATTTTGGTGGGAAAAAAATATTTTAAAGATTCCAAACCATTAGAGACAAAATATCCAAAGTCTTCTCATGTATATACCATGTAAGGGTGAATATATCAAAATGGCATCAAGTGCAATACATATCTGAATCAAAATACATAATCAACGAGGATGGCCTATAGAGTCCAAAAAACAACATGCTATGCCTACAAGGCTACAAGATCAACATGATCAATCATCAAAATCATTGATTATATTGGGATCCTATTCATCAATAGCACCATGTGCCCCCTCCTCTAGGCTCTAGCCCTTGCCTCTACCTTGAATCTCAAAGTTGCTCCTCCAAGGACATTAGTCAACAGTGACAACACCCTACAATTTTGATGAAACGTCTTAATCCAAGCATTAAAATAAGGTAGAAAAGCTTCCCATGTTTAATAAGTGATTTTGTTTCATTGAAGGGTACATTTTTATTAAGGTCATTACAATGGAGTTGAACAATCAGCACCACCAACATCAACGTACATCGAGAGGTTGATGTGCTTGTTAAATGTCAATCCATTACCCTCATACATGATAGAATTGTTATTACATATATAATAAGCTACCATGATGCAAAGGACCATATTTTGCTTCCAGTCAGTGCCAATTCCACATGTGTTGAGCATATTTCATCAAGAGATCCAAGGCTAGGCAAAGGGAGAGGCCTTGACTAACTCAACACTATGATACTTTGGATAAGGGAAAGGGTATTACACACTTAAGCATATGTTGGATAAAGAATACACAGGGAATGGCAGTGTCTCACAAATGGGTAAGTTGTTTAGAGAGGTGCTTATTCAACCTTGGCAAATGTCTAATCACATCATTACATTTTATTTCCTTGGCCAGCAATTCTTTGGATTTAGCATTCATTTAGCCACTGCTTTTATTTGGGCCTTTCATTTCATTTCCTTGGCCAGCAGTCTTTAGATTTGGCATACATTTAACCACTGCTTTTTAGGCCTTTAAGAGGCCTTTAAGACCCCTCTAGGATGTTGCATGTGCTTAGAAGCACAATTAATTGCAGCTTTCTTCCAGGTTGCATTTACATTTCATTTCATTGAATTTCATAGCCCTTTTTCGTTGTGCTGAGAAGCACAGTTTTAAACTGTTTCCATGGGCTTTCACAAGAGATATATCAAGAGTTTCCATATGTAAAGATGGTAGTACAATTTGCTTCAGATTTTAGCCAACACAACTCAAGCAACTAGGGGGACTTCCACAATCAAGACCAAACATCGGGGAAACCGACTAGAGTGATCAAGGTATAAAATCCAACTCACGAAAGGTAAATTTTGTTGCCAACTCAAAGCCGAGACACAAAAATAACATGGATGCTATCCAACATAGAGGCAAAAGTGGGGAGGTCCTCCATATCACAGGCTGAGGTGTAAGTCAGGGTGGAAACCAAAAGATAGGGAAGGTAACGGATGGATGGTGAAAGCGAAAGTGATGCCTAAGCTAGCAAGCCATAAAGGTAGGAATGATCATGTCCACACTCCTAGGAGGGTAAAACCAACAAGTATAAGACAAGAGCTTCTAAGTGCAAGTAATAAAACCATTTAGATAATCAATAGAAACCATTTTCATTTTGCAAAGATAGTCTGCCAGGTCATGAATACTAAATACTAAGTCAAGTTATCAAAATGACCAAAACAGCAAGAAAATAAAACCAATGCACATCATATTCCTGCTATGCCATATACATGTATCTGCTATATGAACCAACTGTAACCACTGAGAACGTTGTTGCTGAAGCTACAAACACTGCACTGCATCTGTATGGGATAAAAGGTCATCTCAGTCATCAAATCTGAGGTCAAGAGGCTCAGCCCTGGCATAAGGTCTACCACATGTCTCATATAGGGTTGCTCTGATGTGTGAGTGATCATAAATATAACTGCTCATCATAGCTAATCTCACAGAATCTGTGTAAAGGCAAGGCACAAAAATATGCACATAACTGCTCTGCAACCATGGTAGCCCAGCTACTATGGATGTGATAATAGGTACATGCAAATCTCATGCATGCATGAGGCAAAACATCTCGAAAGTGTGCATGCATCCGCCAATGGATTCATGCCACTGAATAGAGTGTATCTCACCCTCTACTCCATATTGATGCTTATAATGTTGATGTACCTCCATGCAAGGCATCTAAATCATGGAGGACATCCTAAGATACCACTATCCCTAACACTCCCTCTTATCGAGGGAAGTCCAACCACTGATGCCTGGATCCAACAAGTTCTCTGCTGCTGATACTGGCCCAACTGTCCTGCCTGTCACTGTTGCCCTCTGGCCTATAGTACCCTGATCAAACTCCTTAAATGTGGCTCCAAAAGAAGCCCCCTAATTAACCACTCACTCTGTCACTGAACTCTGATTCAAACTCCCTCTAAATATCTATTGTAACCAATCCCCAAGACTACTGTCAAGTGGATCCACTGATCTGTAAGTGAACTCCCTCTGTCTCTGAGCTGACTCAGCTCTCTCTTGAGCTAAGTCCATCTCTACCATCTCATACCAACTCAGTCTCTAACTGGTACCTGTATGAGCATCATGCTCATCCATCTGCTTTGAGTCCAAGGACTCACTCCCCTGTGTCTCATCAACACCATGAGCATCTTTCTCATCCATCGGATAACTAGAATCACTCCTTTGGTCCTCATCATCATGGTGAGCATCTCGCTCACCCATCTACTGAAAGGACTCACTCCTGTGAGCACCATCCCTGTTGTGAACATCTCGCACTCTATACCCCTCTGACTCTGAAGAGGATGCACTCAACCAACCTGATGTGCCAGATGTGGGATGTCCCCGAACGAAGTACTCACCGTCGATCCTGTGACCCATCAAGACTGGATCAACTCCCTCTGGATAAGTGAATATCAGATCCCTCTGGAACACCACTGAGTAACCAGCAGCACCCAATGCTACCACTGAGAGTATACTCCCTCTCAGTCCTGGAATGAACAATACTCTTGATACCTCGAGGAGTTGTCCAAGGTCGAGTAGAAAATGAACTGTACCCACTCCTGTTACCAAGTGATCAGTCCCCTGCACATCTCGAATCATCTGCATAGGTGTGTGCTCAAGAACGAGGAATGCATCTCGCATCCCGGTCATGTGACTGCACTGCATGCAATCAACCCTCCATCTCTCATCAATCTGGATCTTTGGATGACTACTATCATGCCCTAACACAAATGAGGCTAATGAGAACTCCCTCTCAAACCTAGAGGTAAACTCATCTACCTCCTTCGTCTTCACGCACATGCATCATGCAGCATGCATATCTCACACACATGCATCATGCAAGACCTCATGCACATGCATATCACATGCAAATATCTATAGTAACACTCCCTCTTAGTAAGGAAGGTACTTCTGGAGAAGCATCCACCAGGATCAAACACATCATATCTTGTTGCAGCTACTCCCTCTGAACTGGAAGGCTTCCTGGCTACATATGTTGCACTCTAATATGCAAATCTATGCTCCTCTTCTATCAATGTCATCTTGAAAGAAGCATCATGCTCTCCCTCTGTCACTGATACTGAAACTGTATCCAAGGTCTCCCTGGACCCACATACAGGCTTGCCCAACAACTTGTACAACTGACCTTGTCTGATGCCATGCCTCACTGTTGCATCCAAGGTCACTCCCTCTGAACATAGAAGCCTCTGTCCATCTCAGAACACAATAATATATCCCTCATCCTCCATAGCTGATACGGAGGGTAAGTCTGTCTACTCTCACAGATTTGAACTCTGCTCTTCATATCTGGATATATCTGCCACAGATATGGACTCTACTCTCTAGATCTGAAAGACCTATCTCAGATCTCACCTCCAAACTCACAGATCTGATAGATCTAACCTCTACAACCACAGATCTGAGCTCCGCTCTTCAGATCTGGTAGATCGGGTCTCTATCTTCACTGATCTACTAGATCTATCTCAGCTCTAGTCTCCAACTTCTCAGATATGTTAGATCTGACCTCTACTATCACAGATCTGAACCCCACACTTCAGATCTGGTAGATCTTGTCTCCCTCTCCACATATATGAAAATCAACCTTAGTCAACACACAGATCGGGTATACTGCTCGCAGATCTGAGTGTGATTGCTTCTCCCTGACCCTTACCAGGGCCCTGATACCATGTTAATTTTATCCAGAGATCACTACTCCCTCTAGACAGCCCTGAGATCTCAAGCGGTTTGAATCTCTATAAATCAATAATGCAATGAAGACTTAAGAATCAAACACTATATATCTCTTAACACTTTGAGAATGAAAAACACAGCAATCACACAACTCAGGATTTACACTAGAAACCCCAAACGGGGAAAACCAGCTTTCTGTGAGGCTTTCTTCTTTCTTGAGCCCAGAGCAAAGTAAGAATGAATTTAGTACATATAGTTCTTCAGAAACAAATGACCAAACCTGACAGGTTAGAATAACCCGAGATCTGCAGCAACTGCAACTGCTTCTCTTGAGTAATGCGCCCCCCTACTGTCAGTTTGGATCTGAACTATTTGAAGATCCACCACTGCCTGTCTCAGGATGTACTATATCCCCCTGTACTCCACTGCCCCGATCTGCTTTGTCTGGAATAGTAGCCTGCTCTGCTCAAAGTCTAATGCGCCCCTGCAGTTCTACATGCAAAAGTGTGTCGTCTCTCCAACTACCGGAAACTCGTACCGAATCAGATCTCAACAGATTTGAACTCTAATCATCACAGTCCTTCCTCAAACACAAAGGCAAGGATACTCTGAATGTCTCAACTGCTCAATCGGTAAACCGGATGCTGTACAAGCTCCTCTCCACGGAAAGTGTGCCCCCTCCACAACTGCAACTCACCCTCTCTTTGAACAGTATGTAACCTCACTGTTGAGCTCTCTCAACCCACAGTATCTGGTAGCCAAGTGCCTCTGATCAAGTGAGGTCTGATCCAGCTCAAATCACCTCACTCTCCCTACTGCAAAAGCTCCTCTCTTTGTCAGAAAGTCGCCCTCTACATGCACTATGCGCCCTCCTAACTCTGACTAATCTCTCTCTGCTAAGCCAACTGAGCTACCTCATCCGGGGACCTCCTTCCTCTATATATAATCTCACTGAACAATTAGGTTTACCAAAAACCAAAAATATGTGCACGCAAAAAGTCACTTTTGCATGCATCTTTTAATTAATAATTGTACATGCAAATCTCATGCATGAATGAGGCAAAACACCCCAGAAGGTCCGCATGCATCCTATTATCACACCATAGTAGCAGGGCTACTATTCTTGTACAGCAGATATCTGCACATTCCAGAGCTTACATTATTCCAGAGCATGGCTATATATTTTGGATCACTCATGATCAGAGCAGTACATTATTCAGATTTGTATATGACCTTGTGTCAAGGCTGAGCCTTGAGAGTTCAGATTTGATGACTGATGTGACTACTTATCCCATACAGTTTCAGTTCAGTGCCTAGAGATGTATTACAGCAGTGTTTCAGATGATACTGGATGATTATTATTATGATGATGTTGTATAATCTATGGATATGTTCTCACTAACTGTCGATTATTATCTTGTTGATTTAGTCATGATCATAGCATGTGCTTGGTATATTATTCCTGATGTGGCAAACTATATAAAATGAACTGTAAATATTAAAATAGACAATTGCTTGCACATTTAGGTCATTTAACAAAACTTACTGGTTTTTCACCTTACATAGATATGGTCTTTCCCGACACCAGTTGTCTACTAGTGTAGGCTCCACATTCACCTGTCTCCATCCATACATGACCTTCCTGTTTGACTTTAAACCCTGACTTGTCTCATTTGACTTTCTGATACCGAGGACTTCCCCATTTTTCTACCTCTGTGTTTGGACCGCATCCCTTTTTATTCAGTGTCTCGGCTTTGAGTTGGTGACAAAACTTGCCCTTGGTAAGTTGGATTGTAGGCCTAAATCATTCTGGTCGGTTGTCCCGATGTTTGGCATTGGCTCGAACTCCCCCTAGTCACTTGAGATGTTGTTGGCTAAAACTGAAAGCTCATGTTCTACCTATGGAAAATTATAAATTCGCCCATGGAAACAAAAAAAAAGGGCAAGAGCGATGAACAGCTAAAAAATACTCCTCGAAGAGTATAATAAAGGTCCAAAAAGCAATGGTTCTTAAAAGTTATATCTAAACAATTGCTGACCTTGTATAAATTTGAAAAAACATGCCCTGGATGCAAGCTGCAACTAGTTGTGCTTCTCAGCACATCTGAAATCCGAAGGGTTATGTAGGCCAAAAAGGCCATGGAATAAAATTGAATGATCCTAATGAACCTGGATCAACTTGATGTAGACATGATGCCTAAGTTGAATAAACACTCTCTAAACAACTTATCCATTTGTGAGGCACAGCCATTCCCCGTGTTCTTTTGTCCAGCACAGAGTTTGTAGCTTCCCCCTTTTCCCAGTCCAAAGTATTTTTGAGTTAAGTTAGACAAGTCAACCCCTTGACCCAACCTTGCTCCTAGCCTTCATCCTTCACTAGCAGTCTGACCATGTCCATTGGGTGAGTTTGTCATTTGAACTATTGTGCAAGTAATTTTATATAACAACATAATATGCTAACTTAATTAATGCCACTGAATGGATATTATACTTTGAGCTTAGCTGTGAGAATGATTAGAGAAGCATTGTCTTAGTCTACTGATGTGATTTATCCTTGGTTGAGTATTCTTGGGATCCGTGATGATGTGGACCATGTATGGATGATTATTGATGATGATTGATGGGTCCACATGTTTGATGATGATATCATATGATGGACATATGATGCAGATGATGTTTGATCCAGTTTAGCAGGTTTATTACTACTTCAGATCAGCAGATTATATGTTGTCCATATATGGTGGACCCTACAGCTGGCCCATTAGGGCAACCCAGGGTGTATGAGTACACATTCCTAGTGGATTTGGGTCTTCTGGATCCATTGAGACACTTATCTTTCAATTCCGGGCACTTTTGACAGTGATTGATGCAGTTTTACACTTATTGACCAGATTTGGGGCTGATTTCCCAGCCTGAGCAGCAGGGGCCCCGAGAGGCCAGTTCACCTAGGGCGCTGATGATGGAGGGGGTGGTCCAGCCACTTGTTTTTACCATTTACCCCCCCTTCTGGAGAGCCTGGTGGGCTCAGATGGACAGCGCTAGCACCCTAGGAGGCAGTTTTGGCACTTTCACAGTTACTGAGGCAGTTAAAAAATGGGATAAAGTGGTCACTGAGGAAATCGATTTGGGCAATTGAGGCAAGGTTTTGGCATTTTGTCTTCACAGAGGTCTTCCAGGGTGGCATCACTACCTTCCAATCAGTTTTCACCATGTGGGTATGCCCAGATTGATCACAAGAGGACATTTACTGCTTGACTGTCATGGATTCTGAGGACAGTTTTGGTCATTTATATTATCTTGAACATTATTTTATTATTTTATTGTGCCTTGGGGTGAGCTAGTAAGGATTGATGCCTCCTAGCCCCACCATGTGCTTATGTTGTCATGTCCTAGTCATCATGAGGTGGATTTTGGCACCTATACTTCTCTAGTGGATGACGTCACCCCCTTTTTGTACCATTTAGTGGAGGCGCTATCATTATGTTGGGTGATCCATGTGATATATTGTTATGATTTATTATTAGCCGTTGATTAGATCTTATGATCTTTTAATCTTAGCCACTCATGTAAAAAGTGGTTAGGATTGTACTCTCTCCCCATCCTATTTAAGGAGGGAGCCTCTCATTGTAAAATCATCTAGAGATTTTTGGCTCTTGGCTCTTGGAATAAAATTTCTATCTTTTGGAGTACATGCTTGGATTGGAGTGGATGTTGGTTGTTTCGATTGTAAATGCTTTTGTCCATTGCACTGGAGGATCTATTGTAGCTATCTTGCATATTTGCCATATTTTATTTACAGGTTAAGAGAACGATTTTGGACAAGGGCGAATTGGTGGGGAGGCTTGCCCTTCAATCTTGGAAGAAGTCGCTTTGGTGTAACAGGGAGTAGTTTTGCCTTTGTGTCAACTATTCTATGTTTCTCTCTCTCTTGCTTGTATCTACCTTCAATTAGTTAAACTGATTGATGCTTTGCTCCTTGGCTTGACAGGTTAGAAGGAATCACATGTGGCTTGGGAAAATCGATTTGGCAAGAGGGCTTCAACAATTCTCCATTTGATCTTTGGCAAAGTAATCCTCGTCTCAACTAGCATTCATCTCTTCATCCAGGTATGTTCCAAGAGGTATGATCTTCTACTTCCTTGAATCTTCCATGGTTTCTAGATCAATAAAACCCTAATTAATTAAAACCCTTGTTTTTTTTGGAATTTCTTAGATCTACTTAGATCTAGCCTTGCTTTTGAAAAGATATTGAAAACCCACCTCTATAGCATCCACCCCTAGTTGGATCTACAGTTTGGTGGTGATTGGCTAAAAATTGACCCATTTTTCAAGGCAAAAAAGCCCTCCTTGACCCAAATCGCACTTCCTAGTGAGAGGCTTGTTTGGTTAGATCTAGCACATGGGTAGGTGAGATCTCACTTGATCTGCAATCTAGACACTTGATAACCTACCCCCAGATTCTTACTTTGGTGAAATCTACCTTGTGGACATCTCTCCATGTTTTAAGGGGTTAAAACCCCCTTTTGAATTTCTTGGCACCTCAAAACTCAGATCTACTAAGATCTAGCCCTTGGATTGATTTGATTTTTTGGACATGCATAGATCGGGATACTAGCATCTTGGATCTACAGTTTGGTGGCCATTGGACTTGATTTGGTCCACCAAACCCACTTTTTGGCCTTCCTTGAGCAAGTCGCACTCCCTTGAAAAATTGAGTTTGTCCACTTCCAGGAGGTGGGTGTTTGAGATTTTCGTGGATTTGGAATGCCCATACCCTGAAACCTAGGTCTAGACTGTCTTTTTGCCACAATCCGCCTTGGGGGTAGCATTCCTTGTTTCAAGGGATTGTGGTCCACTTAGGGTCATTACTTAAAAAACCTAGATCTAGTAAGATCCAACCATTAGATCCCATTTAACCCACTTGACTTGGCTTCTAGGTGTCCCGATCTACACTTTGGCATACTTTTTGACCCCATTAGCCCATCTAACAAGGCACTAGTCCACCACTAAGCAAGTCGCACTCCTTGGAATTTGTGTCAAAACCCTAGATCTAGTATGTGGGTAGTCCTAGAATCAACCTAGATTCATAGATCTAGCCTTTATCCAACCTATAGTACCAACTTCACACCTAACTTCACCTTGTGGGCCCACCTAGAACCATTTCACACTTCCCAAGAAAACAAGACCCACTTGTGTAAACACATGGTACTATACCTAGTCATCATACCCCATCATGTGGCCTAAACCATACATAAGTTGAAACACTAACAATCCATTACACCACCTTCAACCATACCTCAACTCTTAGGTCCATTTAGCCTTGCATTGGTTTCCGCAACTCCTCATTTACTTACCATTAGAAACCTTTGTTTGGATACAATCAACTGTGATTGGGTATAGGGTCTCCCCCTTGGTCTAGTTACACCTTGACCTAAAGCGAAGAGTGCCTCGGTTGACGTGACTCCCACATTGCATTGGGAACCGTGGCATGTCTTGGGTCACCTCTTTAGTTGCCTGTCTCCTCTACCGTCCCGGATGGGATACACCTAGGGGCAACTACAAGTTGTGTGATAACACATCCACCAATGGATTCATGCCACTGAGTAGAGTGTATCTCACCCTCTACTCCATACGGATGCCTATATTGTTGATGTACCTCCATGCAAGGCATCTGAATCATGCAGGACATCCCGAGATACCACTATCTCTAACACATTATTCATGATGTGGCGGGTTCCAATGCTTTCCATCTTAGTACTGTTATCACATCTATGTTAGCTGGAGCTACCATACTGCAGACTATGTGGCCGAGGACCGCACAGTACCTTTTTTTCCAAATCGGAGATCGGCTGCCTTCAGACGAGGCATTTTTGTTCAGATTGCCCCTAGCAGACATATCAGAGGGGACAGACAGTTGGACAGTGTCACACACATTGTCACTTACCATCTACCACAGGGTCACCTTTCCTTGCCAGGCTTTGACACAAGCCCATTTGAGACAGTTGCCTAGTCTTGTTTTGATCGAGACTAGCACAGTACATTGTTGGTTTATTATATGCCCGGATTCAGCAGAGATCCAGCTTAGAGACAGGTCCAGTAGCAGCAGGTATATGGTGCAGCAGGTATTGCATTTGATGATTATTGCTCATGTTGTAGAGTAGACTTATTTATACTTGTTAGTACACTAACTTTGCATGAGATGATATATTTGGTGATCTAGCTATTATATGATGTGGTTGGGCCCTTGATGATGTCAGTCCACCCCTCAGGTTAGACTTATGTACATGCACGCTGAGTCATGTCATCTACACTTGGCATAGACTTGATCACTTAGTCCCTCTCGGTAGCTGATTTTAGCTCTATTATCACTTTCCCCATCCATCTGACTCATCCATGATACTTGCTCCCGACATGGATTCTGATGTGTGATCCCGAGGACCCCTTTCCCCACTGATGTCTGAGTTTGCCATGACTCCCTGTTTATTGTGCCTCTGCTCTTTAATGTGTGAGATAAACGGTTAGACCTGGGATTTGCTCCTGTCGGTTGCCCTCGATGTTGCAATGCAGTTAGGATTGTGTAGCCTCACCGAGTGTTCCCCATGGGTCATCGAAGCATGTATTGCTCACCCCCATTACCTTTGCAGTATGAGCACCATGTTTATATCTTTTGAGATATGTATGTAGCCCAAGAGGGCCTTGATGCAAATGAAGAAATGAAATGTAAATCAGGCTAAAAAGGCCATTATGTTGTAAATGTAAAATCTAGCCAAAAAGGGTTAAGTATGAAACTCATTGTAAAATCCATGCAATGTGTTTATGAACACACATGGATTCAGGTCAGCCATACATGTCAGCATTTGTAGTGGTTATTCCTCACCTAGTCCCGTGGGACAAGGAGGTGAGAGGGAGCAAGGGACAAGCTCAAGATTGCCCCCTAGAGTCTCAAGTTACGGTTTGCCGGACACCCAGTTTGGCGGCTCTAGAAAAGAACCTCACGGAGTCTTCGGATACGGATGTGAGTTGTGAAATACATGTTAGATGACTAGTGGTGGTTTCCCTGCACTATACCCATTTGTGAGGCACCGCCCTTCCCCGTGTTCTGTCATGGCATACTTACCTCAGTGGACCCGGCTTTCCCGAGTTGTCCAAAGGGTCACATGATCTTCATCCTTGTTTTCCCATGTCCTTTGCCTTGTTGTCCACATCACCTAAAGTCAGCAAAGTGGTTAATCCTATAGATGTGCATAGCATTTTAGTCTTTTGGAGGTGGTGGGCCCACTTCACCGGGGCCTTATATTATCTCGGGATTTAATGTATTTTTTATCACCATGTTATCATTGTATTGCTTAGTAATGTACTAACTTGTATAATTGAGCCTTGTCACTCCATGTTTGCATACAGGTATTCAACCAGCACTATTGTTGACCAGATTTGACCTGGTCAAACTGAGTTGACTAGGCCAAAAATGGTCCCGAAAAAATGTTGCGATCGGAATTTCGATTTCGATCAATTATTATCTACAGGGATCCCATATGAGCATACAAGTGTCGGAATTGCAAAATATTGAAGCGTTTGAGAAATTTTTAATTATTATTGGTCAACTTTGACCTATTTTAATTAAAAATTATGGATATTGGGCAAATAATGCCAAAGTGATGGATCTGGGTCGTTCGAGTGGTCATCCCTACTACTTTTGGGGTCCACGATCGCATTGCAGCAGACGGTTCGGCAATCCAAGCAATAAAAGTGGGTCAAAATCCCAATTTTCAGCTTCAGCCATATAAACCAGCAAAAAATTACATGGAAAATCAGAATTTGATTAAGGCAACTATAGGCAAATGGCAAAATCAATGGTTAGCTAAGGTAGAGGTAATTCCTAAGGGTAAAATGGTAAGGTTTGATACATTATTGGCACATTGTAGGGCCCTCTCCATGGCAGCTCATCACTTGAGGTCGAATTGGCCCATAGGGGCGTTTTTCTCCACCTAGGGGAATTCAATTTGCATGTTTATTTGTATGTAGGGCCTTGTTGTATTAGTTGGCGGGATAGACCATCCCATAGACACCCCCCAACCATATGGTATATGTTGTATGGACCCAACATGGGTCCCCTCTCCTCCTCTAGTGAGCTCTCCTTGGGCAATTCGCACCCCCACCTAGAGATAATCTCCACCATTCGATTTTGATGGTTGGGAAGTGATCTCCACCCTCCATTTTGGGGGGAAACCTATTTTGGGAGTGGCCCTTCTCTATAAGAGAAGGCACTCACTCTATTGTACTTCTTCTTGACATTTTGAGATTTGCTATTGAGCTCTTGAGAGACATTTCTTCACCTTCTTGTGCATATGTGTTGTGGAGTGTTTTGATGTGGATTATTGGCATGTTGCTGGAATATTGTTGAGTAATAGTGAGCTATTTCCATCTCTTTTCTTGTCCAAGCTAACTTGCAGGTGAAATCGACTACCAGAGAGAGGCGCAGCCATTGAGCCAGCAGCTCCACGTTGGGTTTTCTCTCCGGGTTTCTGCAAAAGGGAAGTAAAACTTATGTTGTTATCTTGCTTTCCTTCATTATTTGTCGTTATTTGCTTGTACTTCCTTGTTATTTTCCTCAGTTACTGATTTGTGTCTCTCTTTGGCAGGTACAGGGGCGCACTTTTACAACTGGCTGCTCCAAAACGCTCAAGGGAAAGGCACTGTTGCTCAACATTTGGTATCCAGCATTCATTTCTTCATCAAACTCTTCACCTCCTTTGTTTCAGGTAGGCAATCACTGCTAATCTCTCTTGTTCTCATTTTTCTTGTATATGTTAAGATGCAAAACACTAAAAAACCATAAAATTTAAAATCTACAAATTTAACCGTAGGAACTCAATTCTCTTGCCAAACCCGCTTATTATTTCCCCTTAAAAGCTTATATCTCAGGTTTGGTTAGATTTCGACTCCATTTACCCGTATTTTAGGCACTAGTCCACTTGGCAAAAACGCCCCCTAGGGGCGTTTTTCTCTTTCAGTCTGTTGGGTGTATTTTGGGGTTCTGGGTACTTGCTATTCGTGTTTAAAACATCTTTTTACCTTAGAATATCAAGTATAAATAGCTGGAAGTGAGTTTAAATGCTTATTTTTCACTGCCCTAGGTCCATTTGTCCGCTGATTAACCCATTCCCCCAGGGCTGTTCACTTCACTTCTTGCTGGTCCATTTTCTCATTCTAAATCAGTCAACTAATCACTCTATAATTACTAGAAGACGTGTTTAAGTTGCTTGATTTGTTTCTGCCATGCTTGAGTAGTCACCATATGCTTCATTCCCCCATAGGCAGAATTTTCAGCCACTCTTCTAGTCATTCTCCATTTTCTGATTTAGTTTCCAGCCTTAAGATCTTCCACTTATTCATCATTATACTCTTTCATCGGATCTGATTTCATCTCTCATAGACTACCTTCTCATTTCAGGATCCCGATTCTACTAGGCTGGAAGAAATCTCACCTTCAATCATCCATCTTGTTTATTGTTTTGATCATCTTTTGGGTTTAGGGTGCCTGATTGTTGAGTCTCAACCTTCACCGGTTGAGTGGGTCTCCCCCTTGACTTGGCTTTGAGCCTTGTCTAAAGTGACTGTAGCCTTGTCCGGTGTGACTTTTGTCCCTTGGACAGAGGATCTGGCTACTGTGGGTTACACTTTCCTAGCTATTCACCTCTACCGTCCCTACTGGGATACTTACCACACACAGCTAGAGATAGTGTGATAACAAGTACCATGGACGGGGAAAAGCTGACATTGCCAGTCAATGGTTGGCATCTACAATTATTTTTCATTGTTCAGTGATGATATCTAGTGCCCATGGGAGCATTCTTGTAGCAGGGCCATTTCTAAACCTTTGCCTTGCATTTTATTTTCAAGTTATTTTCTTTTGTACATTAGTTATCTACATTATCCTTTTTGTACATTATTGTTGTATATTAGTTTTTCTTGTTGTATATTAATTTTATTTTGATGTACATTAGTTGTGCAACTTATGTTTTGTTGGATTTTGTGCAACTTTGGAAGATATTATTTATTGTATTTCATTGTACTTGATTGTACCTCCTGTTGTCCGCCAATATGCACACCAGCAGCGGAAATCTTTCGAAAGCTGTCTCTTCACTTCAAGTGAGAGAGGTGTGGCCTTGGGGGCAAGCAATGAGCCAGGTACTGTCACCTGAATCCCAGCTCCTCCGTTTAGGCAAACTCCTAACGAAGCCAAGGGGGGTAGTCCCTAAAAGAGAGTTTCACTAAGGCTCTTATATTTATAGTGTTTTTAGGTGTTGTGATGCGGATGGGTGTTGTTTAGGAGTTTTGTGAAATGAGAGACAAACAACTTAAAATAAAACACAAGAAAAGATGCAATCCACGTTGCGAAACAGTATATAAAGACTTGAGATGATTAAGAAAGCATCCACAAATAAAATTTAAATGACAAAAGGACCAGTGCCCTATCCAATGGGTAACGGAGTCAAAATAATAAATGTAGAGCTGGGGGATACTGAAAAAGTAGTCTTGATAGTAACTGTTCGTGAGATCGTTGTGCAAATTATCTTGGTAAATTTCAAAGTTTTAGTTGTCTTGATTATTATGGCTAAGACCAAAGGTATCAAAAGATGGTAGAACCCTACCCAAGAAAGATACTGGCAACCCTAAGTGACCTGTCGGAAGCACCCAGATTCGATAAGGATTGGTGTCCAATGTTTAAACTGCCCCTGAGTCTGACAGTGGGAATCCGGCGTCACCTCTTGTGGGAAGAACAGTATTTTGCCTTGGTTGAGGTTTTGGGTAAAAATTTTAATTAAGTTTATCGATCGTAATTACCAAGTCTTACACCTTTCTGAGTACTAGCCCAACCGTTTCCGGTTGGCAGAGCATACGGGTGTAGGACAAACCAAGATAAATTAATTAGGGGTGTGTGAGTGGGAAATTTTATTATTAAAAGAACCTTGTTCAACTCTCCGACAGAGAGCGCTCTTGACTCGGTCTTATGACCACAGTTCAAGAGACTTACTAAAATTTAAAATGCCTAATGCAGGGATGATGCAAGACTAAAATGCCCTCCGATAGAGGGTGCTCTTGACTTGGATTTGGCCAAGTTCACGAGACTTCGGTTTATTTTAAGGAAACAAATAAAAGCAATAGCAGTATATTTTCACTTGAAACAAATTTAAACCACAGTGTCGATCAACAAGATGAAAATACTACTAGCAATAAAGCTTGCAAGATAAACAAATCTAGTGTTCTACCATACAAACTTTAATCTACTAGGTGGGATTGATCTCCGAACAAGATCAACCACTAGAAGCCACCAATCCTGGAAACCTTCCAGCTAGCTGGATGTCCACAAGAAGTTGATGGGGGAGCGAGAAGCTACCACAAAACTATGTGGCCTTTGGGATACGATCCCAAAGTTAGCTATTCTCTGGTCAAGGATTGGAAGAGAAACAAGATAATGATAAAAATTGAACTAAACTACCCAAGAATCTCTTTCAGGTTCAAGACCCTACTCGGGAAAGCATGGGGGTAAGTAAAATATGGAAGATAAATAAACAAGTTACTTAGCGAAATAGAAACTAATCTAAGAGCATGGAAACATAAACTAAGTTAAACCACACCACAAGACCCAACAATCTTCCCCAAATGGGGAAGAAGACCAAAAAGTGGAACCCCCTCCACTTGAAACTTTTTATTAAGCAGTTACAAATGCCTTGGGTTTAAAACCTTGCAAGGTCTTTTGAGAATGGAAATACTTGAGAAATATTGAAGAAGAAGCAAGTTTTACTCGCTATTACAAAAGGATAAGTATCTCAAAGTTAAGTCATCCTCATGGATCCTTCACTTTGTTTTGCGTTGATTCTTCGTTTCAAGATCTTTATCAAATATATCTCTTCCTCAAATGATCTACACAAATCCCAAAAATCTAAGCAAGGCACCCGTTAACTGTTAGCAAAATACAAAGCCAAAACTTGCAACTATTTAAGTCTAAATTTGAAATTTTAACTCTAAAATGTGGAATGCATAAAAATTTATCATAAAATGTTAACTATGGTGAAACGGACCAGCGAACAAAAGTTGCTCTAAATATGCTAGAAATGAGATCTAAGACTTAAAAATTTGAAATATTTTTATGCAAAATATTCTATCTTTCGAAATGAAACTATAAAACTAGGAAAGATGACTCAAAATGCAAGCCTAAACTCAATAAAATAGGATCCACAATGAGATTTAAACTTATAAAATGAAATGCAAGTAAGACTAACTATGCAAATGCAAGTATGATGATCTAACAAATGCCTAAAGACTAACACTAAAATCTAACAAGCTTATGCAAAAAGACAAATGCTAACGTTTTAACAATTTTTTGTGTTTATGGTGGATTTTAGGGCCACTCAAGGATGGACGAAAGGAGGGATCCTAAAGCAAGAAGTGAGAGGTAGGAAGGCTACAAAATGAAGTGGACGAGAGCAAGGGAAGGAGAGTAAGACAAGAGGAAAGAAGGGCTTTAAGGAGGAGGACGAGTGAGGAGAAGGGATGAGAGCAAGAGAGTGGGGCTAAAGGGGATCTAAGGCAAGAGAGGTAGGACGAAAGGATGGAAAGGGAGAGACTAGAAGACAAAGGTGAATGGGAAAGGGGAGAAGACAAGGGCAAAGGGCTACAAGTGGAACACTTGAGGTAATAGAACACCGCCTTGGAAATCCTCCGGTTAACCGGTGATACGCCGACAGCGAGTGTTGAAAAGAACACAAGGGAGCAAATCCCAAGTTATTCCCCAAGGTTGAAGGAACTTCAACCTTATGGATTTCTAAACTATGGCTTGAAGACAAGGCAATCTTGGATCAAGGCTAGAGGGGCTAGAAGTGGCTTAGCATGCAAATATAAAAGCTTCAAAGAGCAAATGAGAAGGCTTGAAGAAGGGAAGCCTAATTGTAACCAATGAACAATATTTGAATATGAGAGATGGATCTTTGAAATCAAACCCTTTATGCCACCATCTTGGTGTTGTGAGATCGACTTTAGGAGATCCTGCAATGTATGAATGTTAAATGGAAAAAATGTTCTTTGAAGAGATGGAGGAGACAACCTAGTTCCAACTCCTCTTCATAACTCTTTAGATCTGCAAAATGTATCACTTACAAACAAGATTGATCAAATATAGTATGCCAAGTTGAATGGGACAAGAAGAGTGTTAGTATTTCCGACTACAATCCACTACTTCCCAATCACAAACAACCCAACATCAATGGACAAATTGAACCCAAATGCCCACCCTATGGACTTGGAAAAGTCTTCTAAGCTTAAATAATTTGATCAAAACTTGGAACATGTAAGTAAAAAAAGCATAACACAATATCACCTTGATTAGATTGAAGCACTTTCCATGAACAAGATCAACACACCATATGGACCTCCAAAGCCACTTTATTTCAATTAGCAAATGCTATAACACATATACAATTTTGGCAGAGTAAGTTTGCCTCAAATTCTCCATGAGATAACAACCCAAATGGGCCTCTCTTTATACTAAAACTAAACACCTAAACCCTAGGTCGAATTGGTGGTGAGCAATGAAGTCGAATTCCAATCATGCAAGGCTTGGAGCAAGAGATATGGCCAAAGTCGAGTTGGTGTTTGGTGAGATTGGCATGAGGTGGCCAAGGGCTCGACTTTGTGAAGGAGATGCAACGAATGGCTATGCTACACAAGGGAAGTGCGAGCTAGGATGAGGAAAACGTGAGCCAATGTGGAGGAGCGAATGGGGTATGATGGAGACACGTGGAGAGTAGTGGGTGCTAACTCGACTTTGGAAGGAGCCAATACCACTCGTGATTGCATGGGAACTATCACTAACCAACCAACAAACTCCAACAAAGCCAAAACTCGACTTTGATGAAGATTGACGTGAGGAAGGTAGGGATTGCGAGTTGGTTGTGAGGGAACACGTGGTAGATGGTAGGTAGAACTCGAGTCATGAAAGAAGCCAAGCTATGGTGGGTAAGGTGAGTCAATAGGGCGCCTACCTCTAGTCTTAAATGCAAGCCACCATCCCAAACAATAACTGACACATCACTAAATCGATTTTCCTATGAAGGAGGGCGAATTTCCTCAAGAAGATTCTTTGCTGGTGACTGGATGGGTGACTGGATGGGCTTGGAGTTGATTGGAATCTTCCTAAATGCTCATTGCCATGTCATTTAGCCCTTTATTTTAATCAAATTGATTAATTTTGGAGAGATTTGGATTATCTCCAAAATAATCAATTTTATTATTTTAATTAATAATTTCTCTGTAAATGACTTTTCAGAGAAATTTAATTAAAATTAAAAAATTAAAAACCCCAATTTCGACGCGTCCGGTAAAAAAAATTTTGAAATTTTTTCTGGGGGTCCTAGAGACCTAGGACATGACCAAAACCTATTCTAATAGTGTCTAGTAGGTTTATACATTATAGTTGGACCCTAATAACCCCCCATGGCCAAATTTCCAAAATCGGGCATTCCAGCTTTGGAGGAAGCGGGAGAAAAACCAAGAGATTATATTTCGCCTGAAGCAAAGTATAATCTGACGGTGAAAAAACTCCCTGGAATACCTTAGTTGTTTAATCCAGTCATGGGAAACCGAGCCACTCAGACCCTACTAGCACACTTTGATACAAACCCCCGTGGGGCCATGGTCATGTCGACTCAAAAACAAAACTGGCTAGACCCAAATATAATGAAACCCAGATACTCTAGAAGTGAACACTGATGTGTTCCAACACTGGCGGCTCAATAAGGTTTCAACTATTGTACAAATCAGTTGATAACACCTCCTAAGGGAGATGAACATGATGTAATTAATGATGTAATCACATGAAAGAATCAATGTAAACCTTGGGGTGAAAAAAAGCAAAAGAAAAATATTAAAATTAAATTATAAATTGTCCCCCAAGTGAAGTCGACCCAGTTAGGGTATTTTTCATGTTAGCACTTGTACAAATAGAGGTAAAGTGCACCTCATTATTTCACTCACTCATCCACTCAAATTCGCATCATTTGGGAGAGAGAGAAGTTCGCACTAGATGAAGAAGGAAGGTGTTTTGGGGTTTCTACTTTTGGGAAGCATTCCCATCTTTTCTCTTTTGTGATTGTACTCTAATCTCGGAATTATCATCTCTATACGAAGGTTGTTGGGTTTTCTTCCGTTTGGGTTTCCCAGGATAAACTATGTTGTTATTGTTTTGTGCTTTGTCTTTCTTCTAGTGATCTTGGTTAGGCATTTATATTATTATGCTATGAATGTATGAAATTTAACATGTTTGATTTGGAAAAAATATGTGTGGACTGATCCTTCCTAGTTTTTGTGCAGGAACCAGAGATTCTTGGATTCTCACATATTCTCTTCGGTTGAGAGATCAAGATCGAGCACGCGTCCCGCAGTTGGAGCCAGATTAAAGTTCCCTAGAAGAATGACCTCCCCAAGAGTGTAGTGTGAGATGTCAATGTAATGGTCGAGGAAAGGGCTCCCCTTGAGCGCCCTATGAAGTGTGATGAGGACGTGTGGCAATAGCACATAGCGATATAAGTGTCCTGAAGTAGGGGGCACTTTGATGAATCCAAACCCACAACAACCTAGCATGCTTGTCAAAGCCCACCATAGTAATTGCACTTTGGAGGGAGTCACATATGAGACATGCGATACCAGATGAGCCTCTAACACTATCGGACTGTATCTCTTGCCGACGGGACCATGCCAAGTGATACCCATGGATCTGAGGCAATGTCTGCATAGGGCTTGTTACCACCAAAAGTTGCACTTCAGTTGGACTTCAGAGAGCCACCAGTGTTGCACAATCATTTTTGCTTATCAGAGTTCAGAAGTTCTAGCCTTGGCCTATTTTAGCCCATCTGTTTCTTTTTGCTTGAAATGACCATGCCCCACGGGGTTTGTAATAAAGTGTGCTAGCATGGTGGTCTTTGAGTGACTCGGTTCCCTAGAACTTGACAACCAAACAAGGTATTCCAAGGAGTTTTTTCCCTTGTCAATTATGCTTTGCCTATAGCCGAGTATAATCAATGAGTTTTTCTCCTACACCTCCAAGGTTGGAATGCCCGAATTTGGCGGTTAGGCCTTAGGGGGTTATTAGAGTCCAACTATAAATTATAAACATGCTAGACATTATTTTTGTGTTATGTGGCCATTTCCTAGGTCCATAGGGGGTCTAAAACATTTTCACAAAAAATAAATTTAGCGGACGTGCACAAAAAATATTTTTTATTTTTTATTAAATAATTAATTTTTTCAATTAATTAAACCATTTTTCTTATGGTTTAATTGAAAAAATTCAAATTGTAATAATTAAGTGTTTTATGGGTGGAATTTGATAAATGGAGGCTCATTTTCTAAGCCAAGCACCCATTTAACCCATAAACCTGCTTTTCCTAAGTTTTGAATAAGTATTTATCAAGAAAATTGATATTTACTCAAATTCTCCAAAAAGAGACGAAATAAATATTAAAAAAAGACATTTATTAAATAAAAAGACAAATTCCTAAATCAAAGGAAAGTGTCCGAAATTGAAGTAGCTTCAGTTAAAGTGACTAGACAATCAATATTAAGTTAACTGAACTCCGAACCAGTTAATTCCAATTACAACCAACAAGTTTCAATCATCTCTCCATCAGAGAATTCGCCCTCTCTCTTGCATGGACGACTTTGTGGAATGGATGGTTGAGATTAGATGGAGGAGATCTCAATGTTTGGTCACCTACCTGTCAAAGAGGTGGCGCATCTCTTATTTTCTTGGCATTCAGTCAAGGTTCAATCAACACCAAACAAACACCTGTTTAACTCCCTCATTGAGCTTGGGCACCTTTCCTAGGGTTTTAGCTCATGCTTGCATGTTTTGTTCTATAAAGAGAAGAGCTGAGGTCCATTATTATTCCTCTGAAAGTGGAACCTCTACTCATATTGTATTGTATCATTTTATAAGTATAATAAAGAAGGCTTTGGAGGCTAGTCTGGTGATTGTCTTTGGTTGGATCTTCATGCTTGGCACTTATGAGGTAAACTGTATTATGTTTCATAAATTAGTATTGTTGGGATTGTATGTCTTGTGAAGGAAAGCTATCTTCTTAAGGATTTGTAAGTAATACTTTATAGTTTTCTTACTCATGTTGATAATATTATGATGCTAAAATTAGTGATATTTCTTGTTTGAATTCATTACTTCATTGCTTTATATTCATTGTTTACACATATGCTCGTATCCCCTTGCCAGTTCTTTGCAGTTGTTTACAGGTAGCCTAAGTTGAAGAAGTCCACAAACTTGTTAGATCGGATCTTCATTCAATAAAATCGAACAAAGTATTGATCCTACCGGTGCATCAGGGAGCTTGACTCCATTGCCTTTCTTCAAAACGCTCAACCCCCATGGGTTCAATCTTCTAGATCCCTTCTTCTCTTTCTATTTCGGTTACTATCCTATTTAATCTAAATCTTGTTTCAAAGCTCATTTGATTAATAGATCTAAGCAAGTAGCAATCTAAAGAACTTAATAGCTTCATTTTTATCTAGATCTAGGTTGCTAAGCTTTTCTTTTGCTAGAGTTTAGGGTAGATCTCAAAAAAAGGCAAAGATAGATTAGTTTTTCTTTCAAGTTCTTTCAAGTTCTTTCAAAGTTATATCAAGTAAAAGAGGTGCTTTGATTTGCTTGTCATCTCTTAAAGAGACAAGCAAAGATCCTAAGAAGGCAAGCTTTCTAGCTTGCCTTAGTTCTTTTTCTTTTACGGTGTGCTAGTTAAGTTAGAATTTTTTCCATTTTTTGGCATATAAAGAAATACACTCTTAAAGTGTGTTTCAGTAGATTCTACGCATTTTATAGTTCGCTGGTTTTTTTTCAATTAAATATCAGTCCCAAACTTTAAAATCATTTCAAAGTTAGTTTAAAATCCAAATTTTTCCCAAAAAACAATATTTTTACATACTAGTTGCATTGTAGTTCAATTTGGAAATTTATAGTATTGTCAAAACACTCTTAAAGTGTTCTGATTGTTATTTCTAATTTACTTTTGTTCACTGATCTGATTTTTGTCTTTAGCAGGTTGAAGCCCAAAAACCAAGAGGTTCCCATTTCGAAGCTTCCCAAACTTTTGCAAGAACCAGCAGTTTGAACCTTGATTTATTTCATCAATAATTTGTAAACTGACTTGTTTCCCTAAGCATAAAGGGCAAGCAATGGTTCACTTCTATTTCATTTTGTAAAAGCAAAAAATGAAAAGAGCAAGCAAGCAATTCCAGCGGCTGATCCCAATCCCACCAGGGGGGATTCGCAATTTTTCACTTTTTTCAGTTTTTTGCATTTTTTACTTTTCTTTGTTTTACATTAGTTCACTTCTATTATTAGTAATTAGAAAACATTCATAGAGCACACAAAGCGTCCCGGGGGGACCTACAATCATTTTTCAATCTCTCACCTAAGTGCTACAAAATAAACCACAATTTGTTCTAAAAATTACCAAGTAAAATATTCTTGGTAAAACCCCCCTTGCTCTATCGAAGTACTCCACCTCTGGTGTGAAGAAAAGATATTCTTGGGGTTTAGTGTATGTTAATCATCCATTTTCAATCATAATAAAACTTACCAACTCCCCAAACCCAAAGTATGCTCTTAACCTCTGCAGTTGAGTCTGAACAGTAGGGTTAACCACAAACCCAAAGTATGCTCTGAACCTCTGCAGTTGAGTTTGAACAGTAGGGTTAACCATAAACGGGTGTAAGGTACTTAGTTTTAAATAGAGAAATCCAATAGAACCAAATTCTAAGAACTCGGGAGGTCGCATGGGCAGAAACTATATATTCAGCAGGCTACTTTAAGAAGGTTTATCCTCGCCCGGTTGGACACTTGGTAAAGTTGCTAAAGCACTCAGTTCGAAGGGTTAGGTTTCTTTTGGTCCAAACCAAGAATTAACCCATTCATTTAATAACCATTTAATAACTCTAAAATAAACCAACAAGACTCTTGCAATAATTTCACCGAGACCACAGAAGCAACCCTACACAGCACAATCACACGCATTTCACATTCTCGGCACTGGTCATTAGTTTTCCATGTTTTAAATCTCAATCATAAATGTCGTGAATGCTTATCTACTTATGTGGGGTTAATTAATTGATTTAATTTGCAAGCAGTGCTTAGTTGTTATTTTTCCATTTCCTCATTAAATAACTCCTAGATTAGACTTTTATTTCTGTTAATAGATTAAAAGCCTTAGTTTTACTTTTATAGGGACCACCCCCCTTGGCTTCGCTAGGAGTAAGCCTAGGCGGAGGAGTCGAGTAATCAGGTGACAGCACTTGACTCTCAGTTGCCCCCAAGGACACACCGAGCGGCTTGAAGGTTTCCTATCGCGTCCCCCCAAGTGTGTATTAGGCGGCAACAGGGCTCATGTTCTTTGTGAGGAAAAGAAAGTTGCAGAACCTACTGCCTTGCAAATTGTGCCCGGTTAAGACCAAAACATTCCATTATAGTTTCAACTTCCAACAACCAATGGAGATGGCAGATGAAGGCCCCCTATCTTGTCCCCCAACTAGATAGACCTGTCATTTAGACCACGGTCTGGAATATCCTATAAGGGGGGAGTCCCGAATGATGGCTCTGAGATCTCGGATAACAGCCCACTTCCCTTCTTTCCTCGCTGCTGTGACCTGATCCCGTGACTGCTTGAGCTCCACTTGTTGGGCCCTGGTGAGGTCAGCATCCATGCAGGCCCTCTTTTCCATGCATACACCATATCTGAAACAAAAGACAAGATCCAATAATCTGTCTGGTTACCTTATCTGGCAGCTCCTACCTTGAACAGATAACTCTCAATTCCAAAACTGGAAATAACTGAAATGCCACGCATGGTGCTTTTTCAGGTTGAGATTAGAGAGTAGTGGTTGAAGATAACACTGTTGAATTCACCAAGTTTGAAAGTGAAGTCTAGAATTTTGAAAACTGAAGTAGAAGTACCAAATGTGGCTCTCTTATCCGCGTAATTGTATGCATAAACAGATCTGGAATGACATCCATCATTGATGCACCTTGCAAGCTGAGTTTTGAGTGAGGTTAAACTAGACATGTGCCATACCAGCACCTAATTTAATACAGTTAGAAACTGAAGAATACAAGGTGATAATATGAAGTGGAACCAATGTACAAGTTGCCCTCCAACTGCTGTTTTGTGCTAACAAAATTAAATGCAAAAAATCTGAAGATAACAATCACCTGTCATCCACCATAGATGCACCCTTCAACTAGCTGTTACACTGATTTTGTGTGGATAAATCCATGTCAAAGAGAGATACAAAGTAGCGCCTATTAGCTTTTGGGGTTACTCTGAAAGTGTTCACACCATGCTTGGAGGTACTTCATGTGATATGGGGTGCATGATGTGTCGATTACACTTGGTTGTACCGTGATGGACATACATTAGATATAGCTTACTCATGGATTGCTAGACCTTGAAGATAACGAACACCCAACATCCATCATAGATGCACTCTTCAACTAGCTGTTACACACCGATTTTGGGTGGATAAATCAGCATCAAAGAGATATACACAGAATATTAAATGAGACTAGAAGTAGCAGATAAGTCAAGTGTTGTAGTTGATAATTCAGTTGTTATGTTTCTTCTTTGTAATAGATGTTCATGTTCATTCTTTGTAATAGATGCTCAAGCTTTTATATTAGGGGAAGGGGGACTTTAAAATTTGATTTTCATGGAACGGTGGAGTATGAGAATATTAACATGAAATTAGAGTTAACGTAATAAAGGTCACAATTTATCACCTGTGACCAAACCAAATATTCATATGTTACTGTGTTTAATAAAGGTCATAATTACTAAACATAATATAGATTTACATTAGTCCTTAGAGGAGTTAGGTAGTTTAACTACATAGCACATAAACAAAATGTATTAAAACAAGATATATGGTAGCCTCTATTTTAATTAAAATTTTCTTATCATCGCAATCTCTCTTCTATATTTATGTATATGCATCCATTATAATTCTATAATTACAAGTTCTTCGCCAAACTACAGAGAAACTGTGTACACCAAATGCTTTTCAACTTCCTGAATGACAATGAAAAGTTTGCGAGGATCGAATTTAATAAGCCTTAGAAATCAACAATAGATAACCTGATCTATCCAGTTCTCACTTGGGGACTATGTTTTAATGGAACAGAAGGTTGAACTTATAACATATCAAAAGGTACCAAAATATATTAAAATAACTACAAAGATGGATTGAGAAAACAAACCTCCCATATGAAGAGAATCAGACCAACATTTGTCATATCTCACCCTTACGATTCGTGGGAATCTGAATGTCCATCCTGCTTTGAATGTCTACACAAAATAAAATAGTTCTTATCAAGAATGCAATCGGAACATCATCAAAGTGAACTAAGTAATGCATGATTTCAAGTAGAAGCAATGCTCATTGTAGAAATTGCCATACAGAAGTTGGATAAATTCTCTGCTCTGAGGAAACTTGAACAACAACAGACCTGCACCAGGTAGAACTATAATCAATGTGCAGTTTGACTCTCAGCTCAAAATTAAAACATAGAAAACTGACACCAAAAGCTTGTAATAAGGCTATTAAATACTTCATCCATCAAAAATGACATCTAAATAATACTATACGATATCCATAAAATTATGTTTAGGCTGCCCTAGGGATTTTAAGTGATTTGTTGATTCTCACTTAGTTTGTTGACTAGTCCAATAAACATTCTTTGATTCTTCAAGTGTGAGAAAATAAGACTTGTGTGTGAGATTTTACACACACATGTCTGGACAGTAATACACATGAAAGAGAAAGAGTGGATTGATTCATACATTAAACGATGCAACACTCATTACATTGTAGGAGATAGGAGTATGTTACATAAAATACCTAACTATTAACAACTTCATTAATGACTACATTAAATGACCCATTATTACATCACTTTATTAGTGAGCATTTACTATTCATCTAAGCCCTAAGTTCTAAATATGACCATTGTCTCCAACGCCCTTCAATAGTGGTCATTTTACATGCTAGTTCAAGATACAAAAAGACAAAGGCTTTGGACAAGCAAGATGTTTGCAGTCCACAAGATAAAATCTTCAATGTAGAAATTGAAAGTGAACTATCTCCGGCAAGGTTAATGAAGTACAAGTTACGTCACCATCCTTTTGTCTGACCATTGACTAACCAGCCGGATGAGAGCTGATGTTTTCTGAATAGTCAGCAATTCCACCATTGAAATAGAACTTGGATTGTTCACTAAACTCACCTCCTCCACATCCTGCCACTCCAACATATCAAGATTTTGTGTTTGCATCACTAAGGAAACACCATCATCTTCACCCCCACCAAGGGTCTTCATCTATACCACTTCATCATCACCCTCCTTGAGGATCTTCTTCTTACGAATTACAGTAGAAAATACATAATATACCTGTTGTTTGCATTCTCTTCTTTGTTTATTCTGGCTTGTTTCAACAGTAACATCTTCTAGGTCTTCATCTCTTGAGCTTTTTCTCACCCAACATCTATCTTCCCTAGGCATTATGGGTGATTTTTCAGTGACATTATAGCCATCTTTTTGCTGAACCAATCCTGCATTCTCAACTTCTATCAACCGGAATAAACCTTGTTCTTCCACACCCATAGTAACCATCTTTTTTGCTATTCTTATCAACAGTAAACCACTTATGACTGCTGAATTTTTTATTTAACTGTGGACTATGCTTCATTATACTAATCGAAAATAGATTTTTCTCCAAACAAGGAACATAATAGACATCTGTATTCATTACCTTTTTGCCTCTTAGTTGAAGTATGACATTTTCTAGCCATGAACATAGAATCCTTCCTCCTCGTGTTCAGCCACGCTGTCATGTTTCTTTCAGGATTGATCATCGGAAGAATGCCCTTAGCTATGCTTTTCATCTAACAACTGTTTCCTACAAACTCTGCTCATATGCCCTAATTTTCCACAATGACAACATTTAATTGCTTTTCTCCGTTTACCGGACTGGGAAGAGTTATCTCCATCATTATCCTCCCTCTAATTGCCTCCCTTGCTCTTAAACTTTGTTGCAAGTGCTATCTCAAAAGCTACATTCACGCGGTTATTCCCAAACTAGTTTTTCCAAGTCTCGCTGCAAGAGCTTAGTGCTCAATTTCTCAAATGTCAGATCTTTATTAACACTAGTAATGTTCAAGGTTTCAATAAAATTTGCATAGGAAGAAGATAAACTTTTCAAAGTTATAACCAAAATATCTTCTTCTTCCATTGTCTAGTTAATTGATTTCAATTGATCTCAAATATCCTTGAATTTTAGCAAATGATCTAACAAAGGGCCAAATTCCTTGATTGAACTTGAAAGTAACGGGGCTTCCCTCCCCCTCTCTTTCCCCAGACCTTATGCAAGCGAGCCACCTTGTTTCTTTGAGCTCACCTTGAGCTTCCGGACATCCCTCGTAAGAGAGCATGGTTCGGTCATGATTCTACACTCTTCATCCAATCCAGGACAACTAGCAATAGACTTCGAGCTCTCAGATCCAACCAGAGGTTGTTCTCCCTTCCTAGTATGATCTAGATCCTAATCTCACAAGATCCAAAGTTTCAGAACTGAAACAATCAAGGGAGCTAGTCATGGCAGCACGACAGGAAGGGAAATGGGTGGTAATTAGAGACTTTCAAGTCATTATACCAAATTCCCCACCACCTGTTGTAACAAATATAAATAAAAACTAATATTAAATAATAAATAATATAAGTAACAATTAATAAATATAATTAGTAATTAATGGAAGTCCAAGAGACATAATTGTTCACCTTCGTGACCACTCAATGCCTATATAGGTAAACCATCACAAAGCTATTGTATCATCTTATCATTCATTCAATAAATATTTTATTCATTCAATTACAGAATATTTCCGTAATACAGCACTTCCACTGCTACATTGGTATCAGAACAAAAACCAAACTTACGTACTGCTGCTTCAACTAATTGCTATTGCCTAGTTCCCTCCAAATCATAATGCCTACAAATAAGGTATGTTCCGTATGTTACCTCCTAATTTGTACATTAAGAGGATTTCTTGTGAGCAGCCGTTGTGAACAATCCAGTTGTTCATTATCTGTGCTCAGAAGTTCAGAAGTCTTTTCAGGGCCAATTTTGACCTCTTTTTTAATAATTGCATGTTCATACCCCTTGAGGATATTGTAAAAATGTGCTAGCATGACGTTCTTTTGTAAAGAGCTTGGTTCCCTAGGACTTAGACATCAAACCTCGGCAAAACTTCCTCAATATAGAATTCACCAAGTACAAGATAAAACCCCAAGACAAAAACAGCTTCTCTCCTTCACTTGTGCGAACTTCTCTCTCTCCTATGCGAACTTGAGTGAGTGAGATGAGTGATCCAAATGAGCAACTCAACCTCTTATTTATATTCTTCCGTTGAGATGACTTTTTCCCTAACAGGACCGACTTGACATAACTGACTGGGTCGACTTATCAATTACATAATATAATATTTGTTTTGGATTCTTCTAGGCCAACAAAAGTCCTAGCTTTTACATTGAGTCTTTCAATGACTCTTACATTATCACTTACATCAATGACATCTCCCGAAGGAGGAATACAATAATACAATAGACAAGTACATTTAGAATATCTTCCGCAGTTACATTTCTTTAACATTAAGAAGTCCAGAAGTCATTTTCAAGGCCAATTTTGACCTCTTTGTAATAATTGCATGCTTCATACCCCCTTGGGGATATTGTAAAAATGTACTAGAAAGACTGCCTTATGCAAAGAACTTGGCTTCCTAGGAAGGTGATCATTCCATGGTGTTTTTTCCTTGTCAATTATGCAATACTAAATAAGTGTTGTATAATCGACGATTTTTTCACTGCTCCTTTAAAGCTGGAATGGTTGTCCTGGGGGTTAGGCCTTAGGAGGTTATTAAAGTTCATGTGTCAATATTTATGAGCTTGCTAGACATAAAATTGAGTCATTATGAGCATGCACTAGGTCCCCCAGGAGTTTAAGTCAATTCTAACAAAGTTAATTTTTTCCCATTTTACGGGCTTTTTTAATGTTTTTAATTTAAAAACCAAAAATATGATAAACGTGTGGTCTAGGGGTTGTTTTTTCCTTGGGGGTGCTCGTTTTCTAACCCGAAGCACACACAAAACCCCAAAACCCACTTTTCCTAAGTTTTAAGTGATTATTTATCACCTTAATAAAAATTCTCTCGAAAATAATTATAGATGATTATTTAATTAGAAAAATAAAGATGTGAGAAAAATCATTTCTCTAAAAAAGAGGGAAAAGAGCCAAATAAAGGCTAAATGACATGGCAATCAGCATCTAGGAATATTCCAATCATCACCTACCTGATCTGAGTCAATATCGGAGCACTGTGAGCTATCTCTCCTTGGGATTTGTGCCCTCCTCTCTAGGTTGGGTGACTTTCTTGAGTGGCAATTCGTGGTTGGCTTGTTGGATGGTGGGTGCCTTGCCTAGGTGGAGGCCACCTCACCCCAATCTCATCTACCAAGGCTCAGTTAAGCCATAATTCAAGGCTTTGATCTCTCAATTGTTTGGTGATTGTGCCTTCCTAAGCCCTTCTTCTTCCTCAATTTGCATTTGAATCTCTTGCGCTATATAATAAGGTCCTTGCTCCACCACTGAGGGTGGAAAATTGTGAAAGGAACCTCTGCTGTAATATTGTTGAATGCTTGTTGCTATTTGGCATACAAGCTTGGAATAAAGTGAAGACTTTGGAGGTCTAATGGTGCAAATTCTCATGGCATGTGCTTGAACTGAGGTGACATCTCTCTATTTTGCTTCCTTTTTTCAATATCATTGATCAATCCTAGCTTAGAAGGTTATTGTTAATCCATAGGGTAAGCATTTGTAGCTTCAACTTGTTTATCTATGTTTTGTATTTGAAGTCAAGGAGTAGCCAAAAGTAGTCAGTTATACTTAGGCTCTCTAAAATTTCTTTTATTGAAATATACTGGATTTTATCATGGTTTGCTTTTAGTGGTGAAGTGTTGCACGTTGTTACCAGAAGGCAAAGTAGGACTTGGAGTTTAGTTGCTTCCAAACCTCTTTGCTACCTTTTAATGCTAATGAGTTCGTTTTACAGGATCCTTCAAAGTGATTCATTTGTTCAAGCTTGGGCTTGAGCTCCTTCTCTTTCACCCATTTAAATTTAAATCAAACTCTTTTTCCTTCAGTTGGTTACAATAGCGAATGTCTTTTTCAAAAAGCTAGATCTTTCAAGTGTATTTGCTTTCAAAAGTGCAATAGGTTGTTTTAGCTTCAAGTTTTTCATCTCCCTCACCTATTCGCCTTGTGCATGCAATAGGGTTGTTTCAAGTTAATTTTGTCCATCCTCCTTACTAGCCTATTTGCATTTGTCCCTTAAAGTGCTCTAGCTTTCCCTTGAAAACTTTCCTCTTAAGAGTGCATTCACTCTCCTTGAAAGCTCCCTCCTTGATCCATTCGCTTTCATCCTTTAGAGCTCTCGCCTTCCTCAAAGTCCTTCTCTCCCTACCTCTCTAGCTCCTCATCCATTCGCTTTCACCTTGAAAACTCTTCATCCCTTGAAGCATTCGCCATCCTTCTAAGTTGCATTCTCTCACCTGCATGCAAGAGGCTTAAATTTCAAGTTTTTTCAAAGTTTTATATTATGATTGCTTGCTTGATTACTTCTAGATCTTAGTTACTTGTTAAAGTTTGCATCTTTCTTCTTGCAAGATCTAGTTTGTAGTTGTATTTTGTTTTATAAACTAACCATACTAATCATTCTTTGTTTTGAGCTCTTACTTATAGGAAAACAAGAAATCCAAACGAAAGAAGCCCAAAGGCAAAACCAAAAGACCAAGAGAAAACCTTAAAGACACATAAAATTCTATTCCTCCCTCTTCTTCATTTCCCACTTCTATCCTTGTGCCTTCAAGGGGATTAACACCATTCTTTTGTACAAAGCATTAATAAAAAGCAAGAGGGATAAAGGCTCCCACACCCTACTTCCCCCATTTGGGGAAAGCTTGTATCATCTTGAGTACTTTATTTGCTTTATACCTGCAAGTACAATAGGAAATTTAGAGTAGTTTTCACTTTGATAGGTTGCTAGATCTCCGAATTGGTAGCTTTAGTTTGATTTATTTTTCAAGTTTTTTTACTTAGTTTTCATTTGATATAAATTGTTTTAAAAGGAACATAAAGTCTCTTGAATCTCACTGCAAAGTGGATCAAGAGCACTCGCTGTCGGAGAGCTTCTTATTTGTGTCTTAGTTGCTTAGTTTCCCATTTTATATAAATTGCTAAAAAGAACATAAAGACTCTTGAATCTCACTATAAAGTGGATCAAGAGCACTCTCTGTTGGAGAGCCTTTTTGCTTCAAGTAGCTTGGATTTTTTTTTTTCTTGTTCATAAATCTCTTGAATCTCGCCATAAGGCGGATCAAGAGTGCTCTCTATCGAAGAGTCAATGGTTCTTAATTTCATCATTTAATAAAATTGGAACGAACACATTTATCTACACTGTGTATGCTCTACCCATTTGTGGGATACCCAGAAGCAGTGTAACTTGTTAATTCCTCACATCTAAATCCACTTCAACCTTAATAAAATTAACTCCCAAGAAAACCAACGGAAATCCGGCATTGATCGCTACAATCGAAAGTGGGCAAATTCTGCCTGGGGATGCGGGGAACCACTGGGAAGAGACCTTAAGGGCACAGTTAGACTACATCCTTGTTGGTGTAGTGTTGAACACCGCTCTAGAGACTCTGTCCAAGCCCACATGTCGTTGTACAGAGCCACTTAGATTGTTATCCAGACATATCTCCTGTACCGCAAAGTATATCTTGGAGATCCCCTTTCCCATAATAATCCACCTCACCTCAAAATTTACAATAAAATTTACCAAGAGACATTTGCAAAACATCCTCAAGCACTCCAAAGCATTTCAAGACATTGACTCCATTTTGGCACTGGTCATTTACACATCAGCAACAATTGTTCAATATTTCATTTTCTTATTATCTATCTGGAAGTGTTGTCATTTATTTAATTATATCATGACGTGGATGTTTCTTTAAATCTTTCATTTATAAATTATCATCATATTGTGGATGTGATCTATCTTGCAAATATTTACTTGGACACAATTTTGTTGCAAAGTACTCAAAAACTCCTAAAAAACACCCATCCTAATCCATTAAAATACTTTAAAACACTTAAGAGCCTTAAAAACTCTTTTTTAGGGTCTACCCCCCTTGGCTTCGTTAGGAGTTTGCCTAAACGGAGGAGTCGGGATCAGGTGACAACACCTGACTCTTTGCTGCCCCCAAGGCCACACATTCCCAAAGCAGCCTTCGAAAGATTTATGTTGTTGTGTGCACATCGGCGGGCAACAGAACCCACCTGGGGATAGGCCTTAAGGTAAAACCCAGAAATGGTTTTTCCAGTAAACCAAATAATCAAACCCAGAGAATTTTTCCGAATAATTTGCAGTCAGGGTTTAAACGTAGATGACAGATGGGTAGGTTAAAAGAATAAAATGTGTACCTTACAAGCCTACCTGGATCATGAGAATGGATAATGGTATGTCAAGGACTACTCCCGCAAAGATCAAGTGAAGATTTGATGTGTTCTATTGCCCCCACGAAGTTGCCCGAATCCACTAATGCACCCCTCTCTTCCAGCAAAACCAAAGAGATAAACTCAGTTAGCAAGCAACAATGAAGGTAAATGCAAATGAAGAAATAAACACAGAGAATAAGTAGTACAGAGACAAAATTACTCCCTGAATCAAACCGATCGGAAAGAGAGAGACAAGGTAAGTCTCCTCAGCCAGTGCAGTGCGTTCCTCCTCCAAGTCGTCCTCTTCACCTGCAAGTTAGATGTGGATAAAAAGGTGTGCAAAATATTCACCAAGATCTTCAATGCAATGGAAAAGCAGTTTAAATTGAGTTAGCCAAACATCTAGACCAAGATCACAAGACTTTCTCGCAAAATATATTTTCTATTCTAGTAGCCAAGAGCCAAAAGTCCCTTTACAATGAGGGGGGGCTCTTCTTTAAATAGGAATGAGAGAGCCCAAAACCGCAACCACTTTTTGAATGAGAGGTTGAGATTAAAAGATACATCAATGATAATCAATGGCTAAGATGAGCCCAAATACAATACACATGGATCAACTCAATAATAGAGGGGGCACACTCACTAAGTCGCCCTAGGGGAACGCACCACATAAAAAGTGACTAGAACTCATAACATAAGCACATGGTGGGGCTAGGAGGTGTAAGTATCCTTCTCTAGCATGTCCCCATGGCACAATAACATATAATAACTCAACATAATAACATGTTGTGACCACATAGCCAAATCGTGCCCCCTCAATGACATAATAAAAATCCCAAATAATAGCCCGGAGTATGTGTGGACCCCATTGAATGTTGTAAGCTGTGTCGGAAGGTGTGGGATGCATCACAAAAATCCTCTGAACAAACCTCATGCCAATTCTTTGCCTCAATTGCCCAAATCGATTTCCTCGGTAACCATTTCTTCCATTTTTTATCCTTAGAAAATCACCTATACAAGAATAAAGTGCATGTACCTCTCTGCTTGGTGCCCCGAGCACAAATATGACTACACCAAAATGTCTGGGACTTGTTATCACATATATAGTAGCCGGGCTACCATACACTATTTTTCAGATTCCAGTACACTTTTCAGCCAGTTCCCTTACTTTGAGATGCCGAGATGAGCATTTATTATGGATCATGATTATTACATGGATAGCATTTTTATTCCTCATGCCATGACTGAGTTTCAGGACACTCAAAGAGATGACCGATGTAGCCATTTAGCCATTGATACAGAGCAGTCAGTATTGCCCAAAGTTACAGCAGCAGTTTCAGAGGATAGATGATGGTTCAGGTATTGTGCATTCAGGTATATGACTCAGCAGGTATATTATGGTGTTTTGGTTATATTGCTTTTATATTCATTCTTGTAGCATGTCTTAGCATTTAGTATCATGATCTGGCGATCATATAGATATGTGGACCTGGTTGCACCTTTATATATATATTACATTGTCCCCACTCAGACTTAGAAGTTCACTATCCATACTCATTGGTTTTAGCCTCCCTAGGGAGAATAGGGGTGATCATTCCCACCATCCTTTGGCTTGCTAGTGTTGGTCTCATTATTCATTGTCTTCATCCAATCATTACCTACCGGTTTGTTTATTACCCTGACTTACTACTTGACTAGTGGCATGGAGGACCTTTCCCCACTATAGCCTCTGTGTTGGATAAGCTTCCCTGTTTATTTGTGTCTCGGCTCTAGGTTGGTGACAAAACTTACCTATGGTGAGTTGGATTGTAGTCCTAAATCATTCTGGTCGGTTGTCTCGATGTTTGGCACTGGTACGAACTCCCCCTAGTCACTTAATATGTGTTGGCTAAAACTGAAAGCTCATGTACTACTTGTGGAAACTTATGTAAATTCGCCCAGGAAACTGTAAACTTTAGAATGTGTTTGTCAACACACGTGAGTAAAGGGCAAGAGCGATGAAAAGCTAAAAATACTCCTTGAAGAGTATAATGAAAGGTCCAAAAAGAAATGGTTCTTAAACTCTATATCTAAACGATTGCTGACCTTATGTATATGTACAAACATGCCCTGGATGCAAGCTGCAATTAGTTGTGCTTATCGGCACACCTGAGATCCGAAGGGTTATGTAGGCGAAAAAGGCCATGAAATGAAATCAGTGGATCCTAATGAAACTGGATCATCTTTTATAAAAGTAGACATGGCTCCTAAGTTGAATAAGCACTCTTTGAACAACTTACCCATCTGTGAGACACTGCCATTCCCCGTGTTATTGTTTGTCCAGCATATGTAGAGTGTGTATTCCCTTTCCATTTCCAAAGTGTCACAATGTCAAGTCAATAGTCATCCCTTGGCCTAGCCATTTTATTTTTAGCCTTCACCCTTCACTAGCAAATTGATCACAACTATGAAGTGAGTATGGTCCTGAAAGTCTAGTCTGAGTCATAAATAATATTGAAGACCTTTATATATTTGGTTTTAGATCGCCAGTAACGATTACTTCTTGTTATAATTGCTACTTGAATGAATTGTAGAGCATACTTTAACCTTTGACACCTTGTAGCAGTTTGATGATAGCATGAGTTATATTTTGGGTCATGTTGAATTGGTCAAACCCAGTTTGACCAAAAGTCAACCATAGGACATGAGGTGGCAGACCTCAGATGATACAAAGATATGATATATGGTCTGGTACAGGTCACCATGGTGGTTCTATGCAGTGGTTTCAAACTTATGATGATGATTTGTGCTTTTCAGCACTTTTACAGGTTATTATTATTTGGTCTAACGGATATGATGGACATTTATTTTTGACCATGCAGAGGTCTATATGGTGTATGAGTACACATCTTAGATGGATTTGGGCTCTCTGAGTCCAATGAGACAGTCTGTTTTCAGTTCCGGGCAGTTACAGTGATTTTTAGCCTTAGTTGGCTTTCCTAGTGCAATTTTGGCCTATCAGAGGCCCTGTCAGAGCAGTGATGAGATTGGTTGAGTTCACCTAGGGCGTTGTGCATGGAGAGGGTGGTCCAACCACTTGATATTACCATATTACCCCCCCTCCCAGAGAGCCTGGTGGCCTCACCTTGACAGCACAGGCACTCCAGGAGGCAGTTTGGGGCACTTTCACACTTCCCAAGGCAGATCAGAAATGGTAAAAATAGCTACTGAGGGATTCGATGTGGGCTGCTGAGGCAAGGGAATGGTATGGGATGATGTTTGATGATGAGTGGGATGTCTTCCACACCTTCTCCAGCAGTTTCACCTTCTAGTGGGACCCACACCCATCACTTCCGGCATTTTATATTGATTTCTGGAGCCTCCTAAGGCTCACGACTTTCCCAAAGAGGCACGATTTGGTGCTTAGAGCATTATTTTATTGATATTGTGCCATGGGGATTGACCAAGGGTGTTAGAAATTACCCCTTGGACCCACCATGAGCTAGATCTTATATTTTATCATCGAGTTTTTGTGGGACCCCCACTCCTAGGACGATTTGGTCCATTGATGTATTATTTTATTAGTGATCCATGTATTGTATTGTTGAGCTCATCTCAACCATTGATTAGATCACTTTGATCTTTTAATCCCAGACACTCATTCAAAAAGTGGTTAGGGTTTTTGGTCTCTGTCCATCCTATTTAAAGGAGAGAGCTTCTCATTGTAAAGGGTCTTTGGCTCTTGGAATCTTGATAATAGAAAAACATTATTGTGGAAATTCTTGGATCTCCTTTGCATCTGGTGTTCTTAGATGGTGATTGGAAAGTCTATTGCATCCTAGCATTTGGAAATTTGTGGTAAGATCTTTTTTTTTTGGAAACTTCGTCTTGTCTATAGGAGGGCGACTTCAACTTGGGCGTTTTTTGGAAGGCTTCTTCAACTCGCTCACTTGGCATTCGCTTGTATCAAGGGGTTATCATTAGTATCATTGTGATCTATGCTATCTTTCTGTTATTTCTCTTGTGGCATTAGTCTTATCTCTTGATTATATCAAATCTAATATTGTTGACGTTTGTTGTGCAGGAGAGAGGGCGCATTGGCTTCCTTGGACTAAATCGACTACATAGAAAACTACCTCAAAGCTTCTCAAATTGATCGGGTTTGCATAGATCATCATCATCAAGGCATCTACAAGGTTATCCAAGTAAGATCCATAGGTTTGTTCACTATTTCTTGATCCCAATCCATTGGCATAAGCAAATAACTGTTAAAACCCTCATTTTACATTTTTTCAGATCTACTTAGATCTAGTGGGATTTTGGGTAAGATATTGAAAACCCACCTCTATAGCATCCACGGCAATTCGGATCTATAGTTTGGTGTGGATTGGCTTCCATTTGACCCCTTTCCCAAGGCACCTTAGCCTCTCCAAGTGAGGTCACACTCCTTGGTTGGGTGAGTTCTGCTCGTTCTAAGATCTGGGTAGGTGAGATCCCACTTGATTCATACTTTCCACACTTGATAACCTATCCCTAGTGCTTCACCGTGTTGATTTTCACCTTGTGGGCCCCATTCCTCATTTTGAGGGTTGTGCCCCACTTGGGTCACTTGGTGATGCATTTTAAATCTCAGATCTACTGAGATCTAGCCATTGGATGTACTTGATCTTCAAAACCCACCTTGCTTTACACCTCAACATCCCTGATCTACAGTTTGGTGGACATCCGACTCCACTTGGCCCATTTTCCAAGGCACTGATCTTTATCCAAGCCCTCACGACTTTTCTGGGTTGTTGGGTTTGCTTGTGGTTTGATCTCTGTATGGTTGCTTGTATAGTCAGATACTGTCATATCCATCTGGCAAGCACAGCTAGAAAGCCCTAACTGTCAGATCTTTGACTTGGGACACTTTCCTTGTTTTAAGGGTCACGTTTCCCAGGGCAATTGATTTTGACCATTTGAAACTAGCTCTGAATCCTGGAATCATACTTAATCCTTGAATTACTGTGTCATCTTTCATCATCACATCACACCTTTCCTAAGCCTCCACAGTGGTCCTAACTCCTCAATTCTAGGGTTCCATACCTGTCACCCTACGTACTTCATTAGATTGATTTGATCTAGTGATTGGGTTGATCTCTCCTATGGGAAGTAGATCTGGGTCTCCCCCTTGCTATCTTGGCTTTGATAGCTAAAGCAAAGAGTTCCTTGGTTGGCATGACAACCATCCTTTTGGGAACCAAGGCCCTCTTGGTTCACCACTTTGGTAATAACAGGACCATCGTAATATGGTAATAACAAGTGGTTGGACCCCATACTCCCTCTGTAGCGCCCTAGGTGAACCAAAATAATCTCAAAATGTGTTGACGGGCCATTTTATATGACAAATATGCAATAAAGTGATAATCTGATCATGATCAAATATGAAAGTGCCTGAAACTAATATCTGAGTGTACCTATGGACTCAAAAGGCCCAAATATGGTAAAGATGAGTACTCATACACCAAATGACCACCTGGATAATCATATGTAAGATCAACCATGCCCGGACAAATAAAAATAATGGTCTGTAAATAATAATAATAATAATAATCCATCAAACCATCATATAAAACCTGTGTCTGCTGAATGGAACCATCAAGTGGGCATCATAGGACCACAAATAATCAATCTTGAATATCACAGGTCCAACTCATCTCAAACCTGCAGTTGACATGGTCAAACGAGGTCAAACGGGGTTGACCAGGTCAAAACTGATCAAAATAATGACCCAGGCTCAATCTGACTAATGCTACAAGTGCAAATGGATAAGATATGCTCTTTTAATTATTTCAATAGTAAGACTAAAGTACAAAGTAGCATTTCAATGGAAAATAAGCAATAATACATCAAATATAAATATGAATTAAGATAATCAATTACTAAGAAAAAGACCCTCAAGTGTATACTCAATTTATGGACTTGACCATTTTGCTAAGAATGGGTGAAGGTGGAAAAAGCAAGGCTAGGAAAAGGGAATGACTTAAAAAATTTCAACACTGTGACACTTCGAATAAAGGAAAAGGGGAACACACCTAAGCATATGTTGGATAGAAAACACACAAGGAATGGCGGCGTCTCATAAATGGAATAAATTGATTTGAGGAGTGCCTATTCACTTTAACAAATGTCTATAGCTCACATCCAAGCTGGAACCAGCTCCATGAGGATCTTTTCTAGAACCGTCGTGACTAGGTGCAGAGCTAACTGTAACTCGAGGTTCTAGGGGACACTTAGAATTAGTTGTCCCTTACTCCATCTCACATCCCAACCCGTAGGCTCCATGAGGAATTAATCATTACATTTTTCCATGGCCAGCATTCTTTAGATTTAGCATATGTTTATCCACTGCTTTTTAGGGCTATTGTCCCTTTGGATTTTGCATGTGCTTACAAGCACAACTAATTGCAGCTTTTATCCAGGGTGTGTTTCATTTAATTTCATAGCCCTCTTTCATTGTGTTTAAAGACAGTTTTATTTCATAATCATGGGCTTGCATAAAAGATATAACAAATAGTAATATATGCATGTAATGATGGTAGTACAATTTGCTTCAAGTTTAGTCGACACAACTCAAGCAACTGGGGGGCTATCCACAATCAGGACCAAACATCGGGGGCAACCGACCAGAGAGGTCAAGGCTTCAAATCCAACTCACCTAAGCTCAAGAACCAACACCAGCGGGTTCTCCTAGCTCAGAAAGATCAAGGTTTTGATAAGTTCTGTTGCACAACTCAGAGCCGAGACACAAAACAACAAGAAGTCTATCCAACACAGAGGCATAAGTGGGGAAGTCCTCAGTATCACAAGCTGAAGTGTAAGTCAGGGTAAAACCAAGTATGGAAGAGAACGGATGGATGGGGAGAGGTGACAGGTGATGCCATAACTAGCAAGCCATAAATGGTGGGAATGACCAAGTCCATACTACCAGAGAGGGTGAGACCAACTAGTATACACAAGACATTCTTTAGGCCAAGTAATTAGATTACTTCAATTCCAGACAGTCAACCAATAACCAAATCTAGATATATATAATCGCCAGATCATGACCACTAGATACCTGGTCAAGCTACCAAGATAAGCAAAAGGGAAAAATAAGGCTATCCAATGCACATCCAGATACCTACTGGGTCATATACCTGTACATACCATCTGAACCATCCATTGTCACTGGAACACTACTGCTGTACAAATATGGGCACTATCACACTGCTCTGTATGGAAGAAAATGGCTACATCAGTCATCAAATTTGAGGTCATGAGGCTCAATCATGGCATAAGGCTGTAATGTCTGCTCTGGGGTTGCTGAAAGTATGAGTGATCCTGGAATAAATGTTGATCAACTGTTGATCTCAAGCATCTCAAAGTAAAGGACTGGCTAAGAAAAGTACTGGAATCTGATCTGAAGATATGGTAGCCCCGGCTACTATAAATGTGATAACATCTTTTTTAATGGAATGTACTAGATTAATCTCGTTTGTTTGAAAGATTGTGTAGCTTTGCAAGTTGCCAAAGGTGAAGAGGATTTGGAGCTCAGTTGCATCCTCTTTCTCTTCTCTACATTTGTGGATCTAACGTGTTTTGTCTCACAGCTCTTTCCAAATCTTCACGACATTCAAGCTTGGGCTTGAGGGCTTCCTCTCTTCCAACTCTTAAAATTCATACTCTTTCTTGGTTACTTGGTTATTTTTATGCTTAGCAAAAGTTAGATCTACAAAATTTTATCATTTTTCTTCTTATGTTATGCATATTTACTAGATCTAAAAGCTCTTTAAATCTCTATTCCAAGTCTAGTTCTAGATTAAAACCAAGTCCAATAGCCACATGACGTTTCATCCCAGTTGTTATAGCGACTGGATAATCAATTAAAGAATAATTTAATTTATAAAAAAAAAAATTCCCTCTAATCAACAAATTAGTTATTTAAAAGTGTTATATTGAGTGGAATCCAAAAAAAAATTATATATATATATATAGAGAGAGAGAGAGAGAGAGATTTGTCCGTTAACTAAAGAGAAAAGGGCTTTTGAGTTATAGTCAATTAAGCATTTAAATGCCAAAATTTTAGCATAAAAGTTATATAAAAAGGGTACTTAAAGTTTCAAAAGGGATGGTATGTTCATGCATTAAAAGGGGCTACAAAAAGACTAAATCAAAATTAAACCGAAGTGTTAATTAAAAATCTTAAATTATTTAATTTGTTAAAAGAGAAGTACGATAATATCAAAAAGGAGGCATCACAAGGATCTTCCTTTCGCAGGGAAGCTGACAATAGTTGGTCACATTCTCCAGGCCTCTCACGCATATTACGTCTCCTTCTAGTTTCCCTGCAGAGCTCAATTCAGACGACTGGAGCAAATTTTGCGTGCTCATCTTTGGTGGAAAAATTGGGGGGCTATAGGTTTTCCCCTAATTGCTTGCAATGTCCGCATTATCCCCAAGGATGAAGGGGGGTTAGGATTGATTGATGTGGCCACATAGGGCAGTATTTTGGCATCCAAGTGGGTGGTTCGATGCCTTGAGGGTGTAGCACCGTGGCAAGTTCTCTTTCAACACCGGATTCTGACAGCTCAGCACCAAGGCAAGATACGAGGCAGATTTGGCTTATGTGACATCATCTCCTCGCCCTCTCTATTTCAAATTGGGGGCTCTATTATCTTCAAGAGTATTTGGACGACATGGAGGTTGGTGGAAGGGTTGGTTTGGTGACACTAGGAAGGTAGCAAAGCTGGGTGGGGCATTGCCTCTCAACCGATTTGGAGTTGGTTGGACCAGGTGGTCTACATTGCGTGGTTACCACAGTTCCAAACAAGACGAATGAGTTGGAAGGGTAGCTTTCATTGGCGCTATCTTTGGGATTACGAGGTTTGCTCATGGAAGTCGTAGAGACTGCTTGTTCAAGAGTTTGGGAAGATGGCCTCGAATCACTTTATGATCTTGGAGGTACAGGTTTATCTCCCAATGTCAAATTTGTTCAAAATGAACATTGGTATGCCAAGGCCTTTCTGGAGAGATTGCCAGTGGAGCTTTGGTATCTGGCTATTGCAATATGATTCTCGTCATATGTATGCAGCTCTTCATCAGCGTCATCCTCTTTCGTCGATACTCAACGTGAGATGGGTTTTGTCAAATCCAGAGGTCAATTGGATTCGTCGACTTCACAATGTTTGGTCGGTGCGACTTTCCTATAAGTTGCGAATGTTTGCTTGGTTGGTGATCTATCAAGGGCTTCCATCCAAAGCCCGATTGGCTAAGTCTGGCCTCTAAGATGGTTTGTACTTTGTGCCCTGCATGCCAGAGATCGGAGACGGTTAAGCACACCTTTTGGGGCTATAGATTTGCCAGAGACTATTGGAGATTTGCGGAGGAGCAGCACCCCGAGTTGTTCTTCAACAAAATTTATTGGAGAGAAGCTCTACTTGGAGATGGCTATTCCCTGATATGGGATTCACTCTCTGGTTTGTGGCATTGCTTGCAGATAGCTGCTTTGTTCGTGCTATGGAAACTCAAGTGCAAGTATGTTTATGATCAAGAAAGTAGTTATGTTTCAGCTTTTATTGCAATTTGGAAAGATGAGATACGCCATAAGTTACTAGCCAAGGATGCTCGGTTAATCAAGGATGTCAAAAAGTTGGATTCTACTGTATATTCTGATTTTATTTCTACTCTAATAAGCTTCAGGAAGCGATTAGGATAGGCATTGTATATGACTATATACCCTTCCACTGCTAGCTTTTTTGGTTGTAAATAAGTTTATGTCAATATAAGAAGTATTTTTCTATTTAAAAAAAGGACCTAAGGGTATTTGAAGTTCCAAATCAAAATATATAAAGGGGAAAATAATCATTAAAATATAATTTTAAATTGTTTATATTTGGTACACTAAGTATCATTGAAGAAGTAAGCTTTGGAAAAAAAAACTGTAAACAATGAATTCCAGAAAGGATTTTATCCTTATGGCATTACCTTTTTGGCAAAATGTCCTTTTTGTACTAATGAATTTAAGTGTGGAGAGTCTTTCAAGAATCGAGATGTCAATTGCTCAAATTATGGAGGACATTTACTCTAACGGATTATTGTGGTGAATTAAAAAATTAGAGGATGCATTAGCATAGTCTTAAGAGTAAATAAAAAATTTACAAATTAAGATGAACATAACTCAAATTCAAAAAAATATTAGATCAGGGAGATAATTTTCATTTAAGGAATCATAATCAAGAGTTGCTTGCTCAATTTGAAGGAATTAAAAGAGAAACAATGCAATCAACAGGAAATTTAAGATCTCAAGAAAAAATTCAACAAGAACATAGTAGAAAAAAGGAAAGAAATTTCTGGCCTAGAAGATTATTGTCAAAAACTTCTTGTGCAAATCAAAAAGTCAAAGACTCAAAAGAATAGAAGCAATGCGATCAGAAATTACAATAAGAGAATCAAGATCTTGAGAAGAAATTATTAGTAAAAAATGAAGAAAACTCTCACTTCAGGAACCTTAACCAGAGGTTATTGGAACAAATTATAAAGTTAAAAGAAGAGAAGCAAGAAAATCAAAATATAAAATTAAATTCGACAAATAAAAAAATGATGAATTTCCATCCCTAAGGAAGCAAAATCAAAGTTTGCTTGCACAAATCAAGAAGTTGAAGGATGAAAAGAAAACACGACTTTAATATTCCGAAGAATATTAAAGCCAATATAATTGGGTCTCAAAATAGTAATTCACATTGGGAACCCAATAATAGCACAATGCCACAAAGGATCAAATTAGGGTGGTCTGACCTGTTATCACATATATAGTAGTCGGGCTACCACACATTATTTTTCAGATTCCAGAGCACTCTTCAGCCAGTTCCTTTACATTGAGATGATGAGATGAGCATCTATCTATGGATCACTATCAGATTTTGGACAGCATATATATTTCCCATGCCATGACTGAGTCTCAGGACACTCAGAGAGATGACCGATGTAGCCATTATACCATTTATGCAGAGCAGTCAGTAGTGCCCAGAGTTACAGTAGCAGTTTCAGAGGACAGATGATGGTTCAGAGGATGAGCATTCAGGTATATGACTCAGCAGGTATATCATGGTGTTATGGGTATATTGCTTTTATATTCATTCTTATGGCATGTCTTAGCACTTAGTGTCATGATCTGGCGATCATATAGATATGTGGACCTGGTTGATCTTATTATATATATTCTACTGTCCTTACTCAGACTTAGAAGTTCACTATTCATACTCATTGGTTTTACCCTCCCTAGGGAGAATAGAGGTGATCATTCCACCATACCTTGGCTTGCTAGTGTTGGCTTCATTATTCATTGTCTTCATCCATCCATTGCCTACCTTTTAGTTTATCACCTTGACTTACTACTTGACTAGTGGCATGGAGGATCTTTCCCCACTGTAGCCTCTGTATTGGATGAGCTTCCCTGTTTATTGTGTCCCGGCTCTGAGTTGGTGACAAAACATACCTTTGGTGAGTTGGATTGTAGGCCTAAATCATTCTGGTCGCTTGTCTCGATTTTGGCATTGGCTCGAACTCCCCCTAGTCACTTGAGATGTTGTTGGCTAAAACTGAAAGCTCATGTACTACTTATGGAAACTTATAAATTCGCCCATGGAAACTAAAAAAGGGCAAGAGCGATGAACTGCTAAAAATACTCCTCAAAGAGTATAAGAAAGGTCCAAAAGCAATGGTTCTTAAAAGCTATATCTAAACAATTGCTGACCTTATATATGTATAAAAAACATGCCCTGGATGCAAGCTGCAACTAGTTGTGCTTATCAGCACACCTGAGATCCGAAGGGTTATGTAGGCCAAAAAGGCCATAAAATGAAATTGAATGATCCTAATGAACCTGGATCAACTTGATGTAGACATGATGCCTAAGTTGAATAAGCACTCTCTAAACAACTTATCCATTTGTGAGACACTGCCATTCCCTGTGTTGTTGCTTATTCAGTATATACTATGGTGTGTATTCCCTTTCTCATATCCAAAGTGTCACAATGTTAAGTCAGTCAGTCACCCTTTAGCCTAGCCAGTTCATTTTTAGCCTTCACCCTTCACTAGCAAATTGATCACAACTATGAAGTGAGTATGGTCCTGAAAGTCTAGTCTGAGTCATATAAATAATTAATGACACTATATATTTGGAATCAGATCGCCAGTAATGATTACTTTGTGTTATAATTGCTATTTGAATGAGTTGTAGAGCATGCATTAACCTTTGACACTTTGCAGCAGCTTCTGATGGTAGTCTGAGTTATATTTGGTCAATATTGACCTGGTCAAACTTAGTTTGACCAAGGTCAATCATAGGACATGAGATTATTGGACCTTATGATGACACAGATAGATGATATATGGCCTATGTACATGTACATGATGGTTCTATGCATCAGATACAGGTTTATGATGATGATCTATGGTTTTTAGCATTATTTGATCATTTACAGATTATTATTATTTCACCTGTTCCGGTATATTGGATATATTATATGACCATGTAGAGATCTATATGGTGTATGAGTACACATCTTGGATAGTTTTGGACCTTCTGAGTCCAATGAGACAGTCTATTTTCAGTTCCGGGCAATTACAGTGATGATTTAGCCTCAGTAGGCTGTCCTAGTGCAGTTTTGGTCTGTCAGAGACCCTGTCAGAGCAGAGATGATTTTTATTTGGTTCACCTAGGGCGCTGATGATGGAGGAGGTGGTCCAGCCACTTGTTCTTACCATATTACCCCCCCTTCCGGACACACTGGTGCCCTCACCTTGACAGCGCAGGCACTCCAGGAGGCAGTTTGGGGCAGGTACAAACTTCCCGAGGCAGTTTTGGATTGGTAGAAATGGCTACAGAGGAATTCGATTTGTGCTACATAGGAAAAGTTTTGGCATGGGATGATCAGTGATGATGAGTGGGATGTTTTCCGGACCTCCTCCAGCAGTTTCAGCTTCATCGGGGCCCACATCCATCACTTATGGCATTTTCTGATGATTTCTGAGGCCTCCTAAGGCCAACGATTTGTCCATAGAGGCATGATTTGGTACTTTGATGACTATTTTATTATTATTGTGCTATGGGGATTGACCAAGGGTGGCTAAAATTACCCCTTGGACCCACCATAAGCTTATTGTTATATTTTGTCATCATGTTTTGGTGGGATCCCCTCTCCTAGGGGGATTTTGTCCACTTATGGTTATATTTTATGGTTGATCCATGTATTTTATTGTTGAGCTCATCTCAACCATTGATTAGATCTTTTGATCTTTTAATCTTAGCCACTCGAAGAAAAATGTGGTTAGGATTATGGTCTCTCTCCATCATATTTAAGGAGAGAGCCTCTCATTGTAAAATCATCTAGAGATTTTTGGCTCTTGGCTCTTGGAATAAAATTTCTATCTTTTGGAGTACATGCTTGGGTTGGAGTGGATGTTGGTTGTTTTGATTGTAAATGCTTTTGTCCATTGCACTAGAGGATCTATTGTAGCTATCTTGCATATTTGCCATATCTTTTTACAGGTGGAGAAGACTTCTTCAACAAGTGCGAATTGGTGGGGAGGCTTGCCCTTCAAGCTTGGAGGAGTACGTTTTGGGTTAAACAGGGAGTGGTTTTGTCTTTGCATCAACTATTCTTTGCTCATCTCTTTCTTGCTTGTATCTACCTTCAACATGTTAAACTGATTGATGCTTTGCTCCTTGGTTTTGACAGGTTAGAGGGACACATATGTGGCTTGAAAAAATCGATTTTGCAAGAGCGCTTCAAAAATTCTCCATTTGATCTTTGGCAAAAGTAATCCTCATCTCAACTAGCATTCATCTCTTCATCCAAGTATGCTCCAAAGGTATGATCTTCTTCTTCTTTGAATCATCCATAATTTCTAGATCATAAAAACCCTAATTAATCAAAACCCTCATTTTGGTTTTTCTTAGATCTACTTAGATCTAGCCTTGCTTTTGAAGAGATATTAGAAACCCACCTCTATAGCATCCACCCCTAGTTGGATCTATAGTTTGGTGGTGATTGGGTTAAAATTGACACACTTTTCAAGGCAATAAAGCCTTCTTGAACCAAATCGCACTTCCTTGGACAGGCTTGTTTGGTTAGATCTAGCATATGGGTAGGTGAGATCCCACTTGATTTGCAATCTACATACTTGATAACCTACCCCTAGACTTTTACTTGGGTGATTTCTACCTTGTGGGCATCGTTCCACATTTTAAGGGATTAAAACCCCCTTTTGAACTACTTGGCACCTTAAAACTCAGATCTAGTAAGATCTAGCCCTTGGATTGACTTAATTTTCAAGATCCATATAGATCATTGCATGAACCACTTGGATCTACAATTTGTTGGCCATTGGACTTGATTTGATACCCCGTTTCCATCTTTTAGCCCTCCTTGAGCAAGGTCGCAAAGGAAAAGATTTGGAATTCCTTTGAATAATCAGGGCTTATCAACACAGGGGCTCTAGATATGGCATCCTTGATACCTGCAAAAGCTTCTCTTCCTTGCTTATTCCATTCAAACCTAGCATCTTTTTTAAGTAAGAGTTGTAGAGGCTTCATTAGCTCAGCTAGATTTGGAATAAATCTTCTAATGAAATTAATTTGGCCATTGAAGGATTGGAGAGCTTTGACATTGGTAGGGATAGGAACCCTTTTAATGGCCTCAACTCTTTCAGGATCAACCTTTACACCATCCTTAGTGATAATATGCCCTAATAGTTTGCCCTCATCAACACAAAGCACAGACTTGGCTGGATTTAAAGATATGCCATACTTTCTGCATCTTTCAAAAAAATTTCTAAGATGGCCAACATGATCTGATCTTTCCTTACTATATACCGTTAGATCATCCTGATATATTTCAATAATTTTACCAATCAATCCATTAAAAGAAACATCCATAGCACGTTGAAAGGTAGCACCCGCATTAGTAAGACCAAAAGGCATTCTAAGGTATATGAAAGTGCCCCAAGGTGTAGTAAAAGTAGTTTTATGTTGATCTTCCTTGCTTACTAGCACCTGGTTATATCCAGAAAATCCATCAAGAAAAGACATCATACCTGACCCAGTTACTTTTTGAAGTAAAGTGTCCATGCTTGGCAAAGGATAATTATCTTTTAGACATGCCCAGTTCAAGTTTCGGAAATCAATACACAATCTGATATCCCCATTCTTTTTTCTAACAACTACCAAGTTAGAACACCAAGAAGAGTGTCTTGTTGGAGTAATGATGCCTGCCGCCAACATCTTTTGAAGTTCTTTGTAAACCATAGGGGCCAACTTGGGATTTATCCGCCTCAGTTTTTGGCGAAAAGGCTTGATGCCAGGTTTAAAAGGGATTGTATGTTGAAAAATATCCTCACGATAAGCTTTAAGTTCATCATAGCTGAAAGCAAATATATCCCTATATTCATAGATCAAGTCAATCAAGGCTTTTCTTTCTTCTTGAGATATTCCCTTTCCAATTTTTATCATTTTTGGTTCTTTTTCAGTTCCTATATTTACCTCAACAAATTCTCCTGGTTTTATTGAACCCTTTTTCTTTTTATGGCCATCTTGTCTGTCAAAAAGCTGCTCTAATCGGGTGATGCCTTTGGGAATTTTGTTCCTTGGTTGATCCTCTTCCTCTGGATACTCTTTTCCTTCTTCCTTATAGGTGATTTAACAATCAGAAAATTCTTGAAGATTATGGATGAAGTTGAGAATTTGCTTGTCACTATCAAACACTTGCCAATGATCTATGTTGTCAGGGATTAAAGGTCTAAAGTTGATTTCAAATTTCCCATTCCCCTTTAATATTTCCTCAGTTGGTTGAAGTGTAGAGGCTGCCACAGCTAGTTCATCTGCCTCAGTGTTTTCTTCTCTAGGAATTGCCATGATGTTTAAAGCATCAAACCATTCCATAGTATCCCAAACAGCATTCCTATATTGTTTCAACCTTCGACTTTTGCAAGCAAATATGTTTTTAACTTGGGAAACCACTAAGTCAAAATCACCTTTAATAGATAAGATTTTAATCCCCATATCTTTGGCGATTTCTAACCCTTGCAAAAGGGTTTCATACTCAGCCACATTATTTGATGCATCAAACTCAAGTCTGAAAACAAATTTGAAAGTTTGCTTAGAAGGAGAAATTATGACAATTCCAGCTCCTTTTCTGTATCTTGAAGATGCCCCATCAAAACTCATCCTCCATACCTCATCTTTCTTTTCATCTTTGGATACTTCTTTAAAAGGTGCTATGAAATTTGACAAGATAGCATATTTTCCAAAGTTGTCTGTTTGATGCACAAATTCATTAGCCAGATTCTGTGGGTCTTCAACATGGAGTTTTCTAGCTTGTTCATTGTATAACTTAACAGTTGTATGTTCTGATGCAGGGATAGTAGCATATGACCAATCCATCCTTATGTCTCCCCCTAAAGATGCAGCCCACTTTCTGGATAAAAGCATTCCCCAATTGTCCGGCACATCAATAACTACGACATCCATGGTTAAATGGACATTAGGATACTTGGCCAACCTAACAGGTAGATTTATAATTATACCAATAGTATCAACTTCCCTCGAATCCATGGCACACACATTGTGATATGGTCTAGTTGTTTTTAAACCCAGTTGATCCATAACCCTTTTGGTCATAACGTTTGAGGAGGCACCAGAATCCAACATGCAATTGTGCACAAGCATATTATTGACAAGCAAGGAAACATAGAAGGGAGGGTGGTCTTCCTTATGAGGATCCATGCTATGCAAAATAATTGGGTCATCTTTATGATTGACTATGCTTTGAAGGTTAGGTTCTTCTCTAGTCTGGCTAAAATTAACTCTCTCTGAGTCCATAGGAGCTTTGCCTTTTTCCTGTTGAGGATGATCTATCACTTTCATAAGATTTTCTTTCAAGCTTGGGATTTTGATAAGGTCAGTAACAAGAACAGGAATCTTAGAAGAAGATAACCATTGAGCCAAATCGACATGAAGACTTTCAGAGTGGGAAGAAGGTGTTACCTTAGGGATATTCTGATTTGAGTTTGATGTTCCAATATTGTTCTTTCTTTGATATGTTAGACCTTTGAACTTTGACATCTCAAGAATTTTCTCTGGTGGAGGCATCTCACCAAATCTAAGGGTAGCTTTATCTTTCAAGTCCTGGCTGTAACATCTAGCTTGTTCCCAAGTTTCTTTAGAGACAGGGTGAGTTTGACCCACAACATTGATATATTCAGGCTGGTTCTCAGGCTCGCTTGCTAATCTGACACTGCTACTGGCTTCTGACGGATTTTGTTCCATTGACCTTTTAAATATAGCACAAGTAGACTCCTCATGGAAACTATCACATGCCCTACAAAAGGGAGGAATTTCTTCTGAAAGAGCATTTACAGTTTCCAAAGGATTTGAGGTCCTCTGATCTTGAAATGGAACTTTTCTCTGATATTGAGGCTTAGGAGCATATTGGGGCTTAGGCACATACTGGCTTGAGACTTGGTGGTTTTGAGATCTTTCAATGGAGATCAACCTGTTCTGTATGGCAGTCATGTTGGAAGCTTGATTTGAAACAGCTTCTTTTAAGAGTTGAGCGATTTCTTTCAAAGGTTCCTTTGAAGGATCCTTGATCTCAGTGCTAATGGTCTTTTCTTTACTCTCACTTTGCTTCATAGGAACATTGGCCCTTGTGAAACCAGGAAGATGAGACTTGCCACAATTTAACATGTTTTTATCAATTTTCTCGGCCAATTCCATGGCCTTCTTTAGATCGGCAGTTTCTTTATCACTTAATTGATATTTCAACTCTCCGCTAAAAGCTTCCATGTAGTAAATGAGGATGGAATTATCAGGTGGCTTGATATCAGCATGAAGTCTACCCACAATTTCATTGAATTTGTTGTTAAATTCTTCCATTGTCTCATTTTCATTTTTCTTAGTATTGGTCAAGGCAGCTAGAAGGTAGCGGTCTTCCTTGATGTCCCCCCATTTGGCCAGGAAAGCAGTTTCAATTTCTTTGTAGGTTTTGTACTTGTCAGCTTCCAACTTGTTAAACCATTCATAAGCATTTTCTTCCAAAGACAAAGCAAACAACTTCATTTTTACATCTTCATGCTTGGCACCCAAGCACCACTTGTCAAAACAATGGCAAAAACGAGTTAAATGGGATTTAGCACTAATAGCATTATTTCCTTGAAAATATGGCAACCTATCAATAGCTTTTTCGGGAATATCATGAGGGTAACCAACTATAGCAGTAAAATCATAAGGACCAAACTCAGCCATTTCAACAATAGAATTATTCAAATTATTTTCTGTGAATAAAAGGTGAATATCAGAAATTGACTGAGAACCAAGATCCTCAAGGTTTTTTCGAGAAGATAGCTTGCTTTTCCTTCTATGATAGACCTTTTCAGGCTCAGGAAAGAACTGAAGCAAGTTCTGAGGATTCCTTCTTGTAAAACGCCTTGGTAGATTTGTTGACAGTGGAGTCGCCAGATGTTCTTAGTCAATTTAAAAAATTCACTACATACATCAAACAAAGCAAAAACAAAAAGGAAAACTCAAAAGTCGTATTCCGGGAATAGAAAGACTTATCCCCGGCAACGGCGCCAAAATGTTGCCGCCTGGTTCCACACCTGGGAAAACGCAGCAGAAGTCTTCAAGCTGCTGGTGTGGCCTTGGGGGCAAGTCAGAGTTAAGTGCTGTCACTTGGGACTCGACTCCTCCGTCTAGGCTTTCCTAGCGAAGCCAAGGGGGGTGGACCCTAAAAAATAAAAAGAAACTAAGGCCTCTAATCTAGGAGTTAGGAAAATATTTTTGGTAACCAAGAATAAACAGCATATACTTTGATCAAATAAAACAATCATTCATCATTTACTCCCATTTTAAAATAACCATCATTTAACTGCACATTAGTCAATAATATAAAATAAAATTTAAACAAGACCAGTGCCTTATAATGGAGTCAATAAACAAATGCATAAGCAGAAAAGTAGATGTTGTGCGAGTGTTCTTGGTTTATTTTAAAATTTATGTGAAGGTGATCTTTTTATTATGGCAGGTGGGTTCCCAATATACGCAAGGTACGAGGGAACATGTCCGGAATTTTGAAGCGTGGCTTCCCTCTCAGGCTTGGGCTGAATCGGAGTCTCGAGGAGGTGTTCAGATGCTATACCAACGAGGGCAAGCCTAACGGTTTCCAAGAGGTCACTACTCAGTGTGGTCCCAAGCCTTCTGAGAAATTTGCCCACGACAACAAAATACGTGTTGTGCTGGATTTTCACAAAAAGGATTTTTTATTAGGGCGGTGTTAGATCCTATTACTAGTCATCCCCTCCTTTCTGATGTGTACCAACTGGATCAGACTGAGCTGCAAGTCGTCCACAGAGCATACGGGAGAAGACCTTGGTATTTTTATAAAGATTTTATGAACCCAAATTTTATCTTTTTTTTAAAACCTCCGGAGTCTCTTTTCAGGCACGTATTTCGGGCAAGCCCTCATACAGAAACCCTACTTCGGGAAAGCAAGGGGGGGCGTTTTGAGTTTGTAAAAAAAATGTGAAAAAAAACTACGTTGTGAGTGAACTTGTGGCCCGCCAGTGGAACGGACCAACAAGGTTTATTTTAATCCTAATTAATTTTATTAAATGCCGGAAAACAAAGAAATAAACTACTCTAAAAATCACGCCATGAAAAGAGATGACACAGGCCACCCCTGGGGGGATGGGGTATGGGCGCTGGCTAGCCCACTTGCTCTCGTTTAATATTTGCTTACAATGATTAGAGAAGTGCCCCAGTCCACTTTAAGTGACTTGGTAGCTTACAAAATTTGAGGAAAAAAAAGCCCGGTTTTCAAAAATATGAAAGTTTGTCCTCCGGATTGCCTGGATCCTCGAAATTTCGGCAGCACTTCCTCCTACCTGTTCGTCTTTTGCTGCAAACCAGCAAGCAATAATTAGTATAAGATGCCCAAAAACACTTTAAGAGTGTCTTTGGAAAACCTCCTAAAAACCGAAAAAATTCTAAGTAAAAATGACGGAAAGTAACCAAGCAAAACAAGCTATGGGGCTTGTCTACTTGGGATCTTTGCTAGCTTTTAATGGCTGCAAATTTCAAGCTCTAGGGCAGCCAGGTAATACTTTGAAATCAGATCTAACACTACTTCAGAAAAAACTTGAAAGATTTTGACAACTTAAACCAGTTTTTTGAAAAGAAAGTGCTAGATAACCAAGAAGCTTTGATCTACGAACAATAAACTCTTTATGAAATGAAAGAATAAAACTTCTTGATGACAGAATCTGATTTATTTAAGTTTTTATCAACAGTATGTAAATCAGATCCACTTTTTGATTAGTAACTAGTAACCATAAAATTTGATTTTTTCTTGAATGAGAGAGAGAGAGATGGAACAAATCCTTGTTGAAAATCGAAGCTTTGAAGATGGTTTAGTGACGTTTGAAGGGACTATATCTGCAAACAATGATTAGAAAAAAGGGGAAACAAACAAGATCCTCCTTCTTGCCAACTCAAGAAAACACCTGCACATCACAGACCTCACCAACAAAAATTTAAGTGTAGATATACACTCACAAGAAACTACTATTGCATATCCATAAACAAATGAAAGATACAAAAATAATCTCTTACCAAGCACACATCACTAAGCTGCTGCAATAAACAAATTGAAAACAACTTATCTCATAGATTGGTAACAATCTTTCCGATGAGCACACCACACCCTTGAAGAATGAAACTTATGCACAAGTCATCTTGGAAAAAGACACAAGATAGTACATCCACATATGACAAAACACCACAAGCTGACCTCCAAAGTCTTCTCTTATTCAAACTAGAAAAATATTACAATCATAGGTCTCTTGCTCCAATTCTCACTAACTAACAATGGAGAGAGAGCACTTCAATTTATAGAGCAAGCAAGGAGGAAGGGCGCACTTGGTGAGGGAGTGAGTGGTGAAGTTATGGCATAAGAGGTGGAGGGGATGGGGCTGCCATCTCCATGCACTTAGCTGCCCATGTGAGGCACCATATGTGCTAGCAGCCAGCACTAATAGTGCTGCTCCCTCCATAGTTCGTGGGCTGCCCATAATAGCAAGTGCGCCCCTCCTCATGGGCACGATTTCCTCCACTTATGGGGCTGCCAAAACACATTAAATCAACCCAATAACTCTCCTACAATAGTGCTGGTCGAAATCAGACCCTAAAATCCTCAAAAACTTTTAATTTTTTTTATGTCATTTTCCCATTTTTCGATTTTTTAAGACTTTTTTGGGATTTTTGACTTTTTTGGATTTTGACAAAAATAGAAGCACCCAAACATTAGGAAAAGTGGGTTTAGGGGTTTAGGGGGTGCTCTGAGTTAGAAAACGAGCACCCCTAAGGCAAAAAATACCTCCAGACGCCCCTTACAGGTTTTTTACAAAATTTTTAATTTAACCATTAAAAAATGGCCCAATTTACGAAAAAATTAAAACTTGTCGAAAAATAAAAACAACCTAGGGGGACTTAGCACATGTCCATATGACTCAAAATTAACGCCTAGCATGTTCATATACATTGACCCATAGACTCTAATAATCCCCTAAGGCCCGTCAGCCTCCCCAGGCATTCCAGCTTTGGAGGAGCAGGAGAAAAACCAATTAATTATGAAATGCACTAATGCAAGACATAATAGATAGGTGAAAAAAACTCCTTGGAATACTTGACTTGGCCAAAAAGTCCTAAGGAACCGAATCTTTTACAAAACCCCATGCTAGTACGTTTTTATTACAAACCCCGAAGGGCCATGGACAAGTGGAAAAAAAAATTTAAAAACGGGGGCCTTTAAAAGGCCAGCTGGATATCAAATCACCAAAAATGAACATGTATCATGTTCCACTCTGCCCGCTCGCTTGACAATCCAACCAAGTACAACTTAGTTGGCAACAGATCCCATAGGTGGGTACTCTTAATTTCAACTTAGATCCATAGATCCACTCATCATATGCCCCTTAGTACCAATTTCATCCCTTAAAGTCCACCTTGTGGGTCCCATTTGAGTCATTCACATATCCCAAGAAAGTGGGTCCCACTTGTGTAATACATGGTACTAGATCTTCTCATTATAACTAATCATGTGGACTAAATCATACATTGGTTGAAACACTAATCATCTCTCAAACCACCTTCAACCATACTTTAATTTCTAGGTCCACTTTACCTTGCATTGGTTTCCGTAACTTACCATTTACTCATCCTTAGGAACCTTTGTCTGGGTCCGATCATCTTTGATTGGTTATAGGTTCTCCCCCTAGGTCTTGATTTATCTAGATCTAAAGTGAAGAGTGCCTCGGTTGACGTGACTCCCACCTTGCATTGGGAACCGTGGCATCTCTTGGGTCACCTCTTTAGTTGTCCATCTCCTCTACCATCCCGAATGGGATACCACTAGGGACAACTACAAGTTGTGTGATAACATGACCCTTTTACACAATTTTACAACTTTGCTCAATGCTTAGCAGGTCATATTGCTTCATGTCCTCAACCATGACAAACTTAAGAATGCAGAATCTAGAGAAGGCATTACAAGCCAGAACAAAAGCATAACATTTGTATGCTCTAAAGACAAAACATTTTAAAGGGGTAGGCAATGTAATGAACACAATATATATGTAAACATTAAATAAATAAATAATAATGATCAATAATAAGCAATCAATAATAATGAAGAGACACATCTTGACTAAAGGACATAACCTAATGAAGGGACATGACCTACCAACCATGGTGACCAGCCAATGCATATATAAGCTTACTGTCCCATGGCATTATAACATATTCTATCATTCAATCATTATTATATTTATTACTATCCTATATGGATTTCTGTTTATTGTCCTTCCTATGTGGCATATTTGCTAGGAAATAAACCTTATTCATTTCACCAATCCTTTATGTTGATCAAGATTATTTAAAGGGTATACACTTATACCCAAAAATATGTTCCCCCATTTCATTAGATGTTGTGTGCACTTAACATCATAATCTAGACAATCCTGTGGATGTATGCATGTATTAGCATCAGAAAAAGAGTTGCTTCTCGAATTTTTCCAGCAATGGGTATGAAAGCACCAATATTACTAAAAGTTTCAGCCTGGAGTACATTTCCATCAGCATGTTCAATCATCAATGAAAGGTAAGAACATAGGCAAGAATTGCTCAAGGAGAATTATGGCAATGAAACTACACCCGACAACACAGAAACGAGAATGCAAACTAAATAAACAATCCTCAAAAACAAGATAAAAATAGAGAAGATACAAGATAAAAACCAACATAATTGATCAGCAAATAACCAAAGCACTAGAAAAAGAGATAGGAATGATAAGAACAAATAATTCAATGAAAAATCTTATCAGCAAAAATATCTCACATTTCATAAAGTTAGAATTTAAAAGACTTTCAAGCATAAAGATAGTTATCCTTACATCTCCGGTTTTGAAACCCAGATGTCTGGACATTCATAACGACTATTTGTCACTAGATAATTACAGGAACTTGGCGGCCCACGGCCCTTATTATTCACTCTGCAAAATAACACCGGCAAAACTAGTAATTTCCTTATACAAAGTATTTCATAAACAATCTGTGATTACCAGCTCAAAATCTCGATGCTCAATGCATTTATAATGATATCTGTGCAACCATCGAGATTCTAAACATGGGCAGAAGCTCAGGCGATAAATAAATTCATTATCATAATGAATTGAAGGCAATCTTGTTCAATTTCAAGCTATTAACCTTTAGCAAAAACCCACGTGTATTCAAAAGTAATAAAAGGGGGAGAAATTATATATAGAATTCAACTGACAAGAGCAATGGAGCAAGCTTGTAATGTAACAAGGACCGATCTTCTTCTGAAAGTCCAATTCCACATCTACAAATTGAGATAAACCTACAACAAAAGTTAAAACAGATTGGAGACAAACGAATAAGTGAGGTATCTTCTAACAATAGAATATATATAAGATAAGTGATTTTCACATGCATCTTATAGCATGGCATCTTCTCACAGGTCAAAATGAAAAGTGCCAATTGAGGCAGATATCATCGAGGAGACCTCTCAAGAACAATGATAAGGTTATAATAGCATACCTCGGTGAATGGCATTTCCCCTCAGAAATGTCAACTAAAGCTAATAAATAGGATACAACCTGCATTTCCCAGAGTCAAAAACTATCAAAAAAGAAGAAAGACGAATGATAAACGACAAATTATCAAAAATGAAAACGCAATCTATGAAGGTTACAGTAAGCAGGAAACATGATACTGTTAAATGTAAGTAGAATATCTGACTTTTACAAGTCAACAATAATTAGAAGCCATCACCATTGTAAGCAGTCTCATGTTTCGTTGGTAAGAGATGTAAATAAGATGCTTATGAAAGAATAAGCACCCCCTGAAGGAAAAAACTCCATTTCTTGTTTCCATAGGAATGACCTGACTGCCAATTGTGTCTAGCCTGAGTGGTTGTGGGATGGTGTGTTATCCTCCCCACCCAGGCTCTATTCCCATAAGTGACATGTTGAGCTCATGATGAGTATATTGTTGTAACAGCTTCAAGCCCTGTTATTGACTTGGCCTTGTTCCCTGAAGAATCTAGGGTTTACGCTGGGTACCATCTTCAAAATGAGGGCAAGTGCCCTTGGATTTTCCCCAGGATAATTACCTAAAAAAAGGGAATGACCTGACCAGAGGCAATCTGCCAGAATATTTGCCATGTATATACACTAGATAATTAATTATGATCTCTTCAATTTTTAAGTTTTACCTTATATAATGCTCTGATGGTTCAACTTAGTACAACAACTCTGGCTGTTGACTTATGATGCAGGAGTATCCCTGGGGGTTAAAGCAATCCTGCATGAATAAAGCCGAAGGTAAAAGACTGTTTCAGTTGCAATGCAGTTTCTTAGATTTATTCGGAGTGAATTCCAGTTTCATAGTGGTATTCCCCAATGAAGATGGCAGCATTCATGGCAAGGCCAAAATTATGCACAGGTCGGACAAAGGATCAGTCATGGATGCATTTCTTTGACATACTTCAAATGGAGAAGGATTATTTCACTTCACATCAACAAAGGGAGTTCGGAATGGTAAAGTGCAAAGGAATTTCGGGAAAGTAAATAATGAAGGAATTTGGAATGGTGAGGAACAAAAGGAATTTGGGACAGAAAGGCATGAAGGAATTCAGAAAAGGAAGGAGCACGGGAATTTGAAATAAATTAAGAGCATAGGAATTCAGAAGATGGAAGAACAAAAGAAATTCAGATGGGAGTAAAAAAGAGGACTTACATTGTTCGTTCTGGAGATTCCTAATGCCAATTTTGAATTGACATCTGGCCTTCAGCCACATCAACAAAGACCCACGAATTCGAACGCATTGTTACAAGGACTACATGTCCTCAAAAACACATAGGATTCACCTACTGGTGGTCCAACTTCTATTATTGAAATGCAATCAATGTTTGGTGGTTCAAATTCTTGGAAGTTGGAGCAGTTGTTGCAATTCAAAATTTCAAATCCTAGAAAATTGTATCAAAAGTCATTCCATAAATGGATAAGGGATTTGGCACCTGTGGTTAACCATTCAAAGAATAGAGAGTGGCCAAGGGCTTTAGACATTCGAAGGACGAGAGTAGCAAAGACACCAAACTCTGGGGAAAGAAAGAATTCAGCTGAGAGACTGAGACCTCCGTAATTCAACTCTGCATGTTGTAATAAGGCCCAATAGATTGGCCATCTCAAAATTGAATAAATAGTTGTTGTTTTCAATTTCTGTTCTACTTGTGTTTATAATTATTGATTTCACTGTCCACTTTGATATTTGTAGGTCTACAGCTTGAACCATTTGGTATCAAAGAAATTGGCCATCTTGAAATTGAATAAAGAGTTGTTTTCAATTTATGTTCCACTTGTGTATATAATTGTTGAATTCCATGTGAACTTAGATATTTCCAGGCTTACGGCTTGGACCATTTGCTATCAGAGTGGGAGAATCTTGAGTGTGAAGATAACTCCAGCGAGGATGAGGTTGCTGACTTGAGTTATCTGAGAGACAGCGCCAGTGGAAGCGATTGGGTGAATGTTGTGAGAGGATTCTATGACAAGTTTGTAGTGCAAAATGGCAAATAAAGGTGTTCAAATCAGAAGAGGTCATGGAAGACCTAGAAGAGTGGAAACTCATGCTGTTATAAACCCAAGGGGTTCATAATCCATCTAACACAACACAAAGATTGAAGATGCACACAAAGAGCACAACAATATATATGTTAATATACATTCATATTTAATAAAATGATTCACTGACAGATGATAACAGACAACGCAAGACTTGGACTTATATAGCCTTAAAGAGGTGAGTCATGGTTTGCTAGTGACATCATTGCTACTTACAATGTTTATTAGCGCTCTACAGGATGAAAATTTCTAGGGAACAAAAGGGACAGAATATCGAGGAAGACTATTTTCTTCCATATTTATTTATTATATCACAATTTTGTCTCCTGAGTTCTTTCACCTTTTTCTTTCCACCCAATCATTTCTTTTTACTTACCCAAATCAGCCAATTCTTCCTTGACATAAATCAACAAAACAAGCTTGCTCCCCTTTAATTATTTTGTAAGATTTCCTTTAATTATTTTGTTACTTGTGTAGAAAGCCAAGTATAGCAAACAAACCTGACCTCCATATTGACTCCTTCCATAATAGCCTCCTGCAATAGGCAAAGGGAAATATTAGCCCTGTATAGTACCATGGACTTTATATAACTTTGCTCCCTTAGACATAAAATATGCAAACTCCATAATAGAAGATATGGCAACTTTGAAACAACTTATGCTTTCATAACAATCACAGAATAATGTATATGACGTCCATACTTATTTACATGGAAAGACCAAAGTCCAAACCACCCAGTCAATCCAGGACTCAATAGGCATGCAAAGACCAAAGGGCATAGTTACAATTAAAGAGATGTAAGAATCAATCAAGGAAAACTGATGTCAATATTTCCCATCTCCTTGAATGCCGGATTGCAAGAAGAATGGCAAAACCAATGTTGTCAGACTCGGCAAAGACTCGGCTGGCTTGGGACTCGGCCGACTCAGCGACTCGGATAAGACTCAGATGAGACTTGGCAAAGACTCGGCAAATAGAAAAAAAATTCAAAATATAGCAAATTTTGTGCAGAAAAAATATACTAATCACATTTCTAATCCAGATAAATTATAAAACCACATTCTCTGCAGAAATTCATTAGATCATCTCATAAAAAACGATAGTGCAACATTTGAACCGACGTGGATTTTTTTAATTATTTTTTATTTGGTTGTAATTTTTTATTTTATGAGCCGACATGAATTTTCTTAAAGTACATAATGTTATGTTACGTTACGTTACATTATGTGACAACATCTCCCTCATACTGCTCCATAGAGCACCTAGCTACTCTTAGTGCAAAAACAACCAACATAGATCCATCTTAAACCCGGATCTATCAAGCACTAAGAGGGATCCAATTTCTTGAGGTGTAGGTTTTTTTATCTTAAACTCAAGAAATTTGATTCCTCTCTTGCTTTATAGATACGGGTTTAAGTTTTAATTTTCTATTTTGAACATGGATTTGTTTAATTACTTTCATAATTTTTTTATTTTATGAATTTTATTAGTCGACATGAATTTTTTAAATTATGGTAACGTTAAGTTACGTTACAACATCTCCCCCATACTAGGTTGTAGAGCACCTCACTCCTCTCGGAGCAATGAACCGAAAGATGATTCCTTGAACATATTCATAAATAGTACCAAGTTCAATTACATAACTCAAAACTTTTGCATCTCTTCTCAAAGTTTAAGTAGATATTTTAAAATAGGTAAATTGAATTATTTATTATTATGAAAATAAAATAATAGTTATATCTAATAGTTCAAAGTAATAAAAACTAAAAAAAAAAAAAATTTATTATTTTTATAAAATTAAAAATAAAATAATTTTAAGTAATATTATTATAATTTATTATTATTAATATAACTTTAATTATGTAATGGCCTTCGAGATAGTTATATTCAATAGTTATAAAAAAAAATTGATTAATATTATTCTATAAAATTAAAATTATATAATTTTAAGTAATATTATTATAATTTATTATATTAATATAATTTTAGTTATGTAATGGCCTCCAAGATAGTTATATCTAATAGCTAAATATTCCAAAAAAAATGATTAATATTTTTTTGTAAAATTTAAAATAAAATAATTCAAGTAATATTATAATTTATTATATTTTATAATTGTTAATATAATTTTAATTATGTGATGGTCTCTACGCGTATGTTGTAGTGCACCTATCCCGCCTCCACTCAACTTGCCAACGCCTCCACTCAACTCAACACCGACAATCAATAGCAACACCAATGTGCCATTTTCGTTTTCAATTGTCATATCAATCCAACCCCTCTCGTGGGTTTTTTCACAGACCTGGCCTATGCCCACTAGTGTGTATGATGATCGCATCAATACAAAGGCTGACGACGCTAGAGCATATTTCTATTCCTGCATCGGCCCTGAGAATAATCCTGTATAGAAGATGACGATGATGAGTAGTCTAAGCGTTTGGAAGGGCGAGAAGATACACGATGTAGGTCGGGATGACCTGGAATTGACACTTGGATACTCCATCAAAGGCGTCGTCAAGATTTGAAGCATGACCATGAAAACAATCTCAAGTTTGAACTGAGTCTAGACGAGTTTGAACCGAGACTAGACGAGTTTGGACAAGTGGGCGAGTATCTGCGAGTCACGACTTTGGAGGGGGAGTATCAAGCAAGTACTCGTTTGGTAGGTGACTCGAACAAACTCGGCAAGTCTCAACCAAGTATGATAACACTAGGAAAAACACTTGAGAGATTTTGTGAATGTTTACAGCATATGGAGATAACAGTAAATGAAATTATTATAATTCCATGAGGTCAACAAAATGTTAGTGACATAAAAACTCTCTTTATATTTTGCAAAAAAATTAACTACTGAAAGGAAACCATTCCACTGGAAAGTCACAGTAATCTCTAATTGTTCTACTTCTTTTAATCCAGGTGACAGTATATATTGGATTTCAATAGCTTTGGATTCCTGAATCTAGAAGATATGCATCAGATAAAGGCTAAAGCCCATACATGCATTAGTAACACAACTGAGAAAGAGATGGAAACAACTTATGCTTATAGCGATTAAGGCAGTTAATGCAGTTGGAAATTAATAATTACACAAGGTACAATATAATAATAGAATGTAAGGGAGGTCTCCAATTTAAATACGGAAGCAAACAAGAGAACATATAATTTATTGTGCTTTCATAGCCCAATAAATCAATATTTCACACAACTATTAATTCTACAGTCACATATCCGTGAGATGTAGAATAGTTGGTGGCGGGGTTTGGTTAAGACATCCCCTAAGCGGAAAGGTCGTCGATTCTAATCCCATGGATGCCAAAAAATCCAACCATGTTAAGGGTTGGTGCGGTCCAGGCCGGGTGCGATCACCAGGTGATTTTGACGGCTTAGATGCCCCTGGTTCGTGGTAACTTAGCCAAAGGCAAACTTGCTAGTCAAGGAGGTTCCACCACTTTGCCAACAAAAAAAAAAAATCTACAGTCATATATTAGGAGTAGTTAGGACATATGTGATGTATATTAATCGGACTTGTATAAATATACAAAAATTGACCCTTTAGAAACCTTAATTTGTCAGTAAAATGGTTCAATCAACCTTAATAAGACTTATGAATGGGTTAATTAGGCTCAAGCACGATTTAAATAGTCTCAACTAGCATAGATCCATATTGACATGTATCTATTATGCACCTAGAAGGATCAAAAATATTGACGAGCAAAACTCTTGCTTTTGCACCCTCAAATACTATCCAATATTTAAATAAACATTGAGCTTTTCACCTCACTTTTAACACCACTTGCCATGCAATAGATCCAAAAGGATAAGATGGATTTCCGATAGATTATTTATAGTTGTTGGTCAAAACTTCAAAGTAAGAAAGATAATAATATGCCAGCTTATTTTGAAATTATGATTTATTAGTGTTACACATACATAAACACTACACACACATGAAGATTCCCCCACATTGGGTTCTAGAGCACCTTGATTCACTCGATGCAATTAGGCTTAAATAACCTAAAAATAGGCTTAATTATGTATTTAGAATACACTTATTTAAAGAAAATGAACTCTAAAAGACATGTCTAGATCAATGTTGCAAGTATTGTGTCAAGGAATATATCGGTGAGGGTCTGGAAAGAAACTTGTCGGAAATATTGAGGAAAATATCGGGAATTATCGGAAAATATCAAAAAAATAAACTTAGACCTGAAGAATTATGAAAATATCGAACAAATCGGCAACATGAAAAACTCGAGAGAAATCAGAAATATCGAGAGAAAACGAAGATATTTGCAACATTGGTCTAGATTAATGGCATCCTTATTATAGCCTATATAAATTCCATTTCAACGTGAAAAAGGAACCATTCAGATGTTACGTGGTACCAGTACCAGCGCACCTTTAGATGTGTCCCCAGGGAGAGAGGGTCATTTTTTTCAGACCAGGAGGGGTGTTGTCCAGCATTTTTTTGAGTGGAGGTTATGACCAGACCCTTTGGTCCCTCTCTTAGGAGTATTATGGCTTAGTGGCATTGTTGACTGCCTCATTAAAGGGCTTGTAGCACTAAGGTTGGTGTCCGGGGCTCCTAGGGGTGGGTCACTTGGTCACATGACCCCCCACCTGTTTCATTACTTGCTCATTTTTAGCTATTTTAGTCATTTTTGGGTGAACTCTAGAGCAAATGCCCCAAGTTACCCACAAGTTTGATTATTTTATATTATTTTATGTTATAATTTTAAGTTGACATGTTATGATGTTAAATTGACATTTTAAGGCATGTGGGCCGGGTTATTTTGTAAAAGTGGGTGTGAGAACATATAAATAAAGTCTCCTCACTTCATTTTCAAATCAACAACTCATGGGATAAAATTCATTATGCTACTCTATTACCCTAGAAGGGCCTTATGAAGTGATGCGCACCTCTTGGAGGGATGATTTTTCTTGCTCTTAAATGAAGTTTGATGCTTTCTTGTCTTTCTAATGCTTTGTGGATGCTAGAATAGTTGGAATAACTCATGCTCAAGTAAGTATTTTACCTTTTAAGTCTTGCTTCGTGAAAGGTAGGTATTATTGCTTCTTGAATGAATGAATGGTAACCCTAGTGATGCATTTTTTGGAATAGGGCATTTATCTACTTTTCTATCCCCTTAGCATAGTAGAAACGCTTCCAAGAGGAGGTTTTGACAAGGTTTTTCATTGGAGCTCCAACTTTGCCCTAGTTTAGGCTCTTGGAACGAACCCTAGAGATTGTTCCAAGAAGCCCTAACCTAGTTGACAAGGAGAATTTACCTCCAAGAGGAAAGCTAATCACCTTCCTTTAAGGCTAGGGTTTGGGGAAACATCCATTAAAACCCTAAGTTTGTCCATTCTCTCTACATCAAACCCTAGTTTGTACATTTGTAATTATTATTTTAGGTTTAATCTTTGTGTTTCTTTTTGTAATTAATTTTATTTATGTTTTGTACATAATTAAAAACCCTAAAATCTGAAACCCTAACCCCATAAAATAAATTAAAAATTAAAAAAATTCCAAATTTTGGCCCTCTCTCCTACAATTTCGGTCTGCCCTATTTATTCCTAGAAACCCTAAAATGAAATTCCTAAAGGCCTAAAAAAACCTAAAAATTGAAAATTTATAAAAATACTAAAAAATTAACCTAAAATCTAGTTCTAAACCCTTCCTAGCAGCCTCGCCCCACTTCCTTTTCTTCCTCTCCTCTCCTTAGCTGCCTTCTCTTCTCCTTCTTCTCCCTTTCCTTTCCTTCTCCTCCAGCCTTCCATTTTCTCCTCCCTCTCTTTCAGACCTCGGCCACCAAAACAGGGGCTCGGTCTTCTCCTTTAGGACCTCAGTCCTCTCCCCTTGGCTGTCCTTTGTCTCACCTTGGCCCAGCAGCACTCGGTCCCTTATTTGGGGGCTTTTCTAAGGCCTAAAACAGCCCTCACCTGAAACCATTCCTCTGCTACAACAAAGTCTGCAATTTTGCAGACCGTTGTAGTCTTGGACAGTCCCCTTTCTTTGGCCTTTGCACCTACACAAAGCATAAACAAGTTAGTCATCAAACACTTTAATATTCTATATCAAAGGCTGCCCTCACAAGGTCTAAAAATTACTTTAACAGAGGTCTGAAACCATCTATTTACAGTCTGAAGTTTTTGTCTACTTGTATGAGAAAAACAACTAAAGCTTGAAGATTAACATTGTATACATCTTTTAGAATCACTGTTATTATAAATTAGTATCAAAAAGGGTATCCTACTGCTGTTACTGATCTTGCACTTGGTCTGAAAACATGTTGTAACTGGCTACTGACATAACCCTGATATACTTACAATTTAGTGCATAAAGGTTAGTGGTGAAACTGGTTCAAAGTGCAAGTAATATTGCTCATCCTCTTTTTGTATCTTTTAATTACTTTGCAATTATTACACGTTGATCTTACCTGTGTCTTGAATTGCTATTGAATGTGACTACATTGACTTAATATATTTGGCATCTATAGTATGTCCTCTTCATTCACATATTGACTGAGGCACTAGTCACTAACGAGGTTATCTAGGAGATATATATCTTCTTTGAGATATGTCATCTTCTTTTTGTATCTTTTAATTACTTTGCAATTATTACACGTTGATCTTACCTGTGTGTTGAATTGCTATTGAATGTCACTACATTGACTTAATATATTTGGCATCTATAGTATGTCCTCTTCATTCACATATTGACTGAGGCACTAGTCACTAACGAGGTTATCTAGGAGATATATATCTTCTTTGAGATATAGTCTTCTTTGTTATGAGATATAGTCATCCTCATCCTCCACTGGAGATGGTATGTTTTGATTTTCAATACTTCTACTACTACCCTCTCCAGATGGGATGGGAACAACCATACCTTCTAAAATTGCCAGATGACTAGTGGGAAATGACGAATGACTTGAAACCATGCTAGAAGCATTCTGAGCTCCCATGTTCAAAGATGTTGGCGAAGGAGTAAGAATGTGAGATGTATCAATAGATTGCATACTCTCTTCACTAATAGGTAACTCATGGGCAAAAAGGAAACTAGGGATGTCCCTAAGTAACGGATATCGCAAAGACAACTCATCTTCATTGGTTGCTATGTTGGCATGAGGTGGCATGAGGCTCCTCCTGAAAAATAGCTAGGTTGTTCAATGAGAACTCACCTTCAGGAGCATCATGTATCAAGGAATGTTCTTTCAAACTCATAGAGTTGTCATTCACCTACCTAAACACACCATCTTCCAAGGACATATGAGATAAATGATCGGGAACATCAAAAAAGAAATATTCGTTTGGTTCTTCATCACTTCCCAAAATAGGGGAAGGATGTGTTCCTTCAATATAGTTTGTCCAAGGAATAATATGATCAAGCCCTTGCCTTTCTCTTTCCATATTATGATCAACCAATGCAATCCATTCATTAACCGTCCTAGGTATACGCTCACCCATCCTTATTTGATCTAAATCTGTTTCAGAGTTGTTTATTTCAGTGATGGGCTGAGGTTGGTCAATCCGTGGCTCCACATCACTAAGTTGGTTTAAAGCTCTAATTTCTTCCGACACTTCTCCATGAAGTGATTCAAGATTTATTTCTCTAGCAAAAATAGCTCTTTCCCTTTCTTCCTCAGAAGAACTATCGTCTCCAAAAGACCTCCAAATCTCTTCTCTTCCTGTACTATGATCCTCACTATGTCTACCCATGACCATAAAAATACCCTCATGCAATAACTCACCTTCGCCAAATGTGTTCCTTACACCATCCTCATAACTTTCGACCATCCTCAAAACTTTCGATATGACCATCGTAAAATGGCTCCCGATATATCCTAACCAAAGACCCATCGGAGTTAGAAATAGTAGAGTATGATAAGTCCATTTGAAGATGTCCCCCTAGTCCAGCAGACCACTTTCTACCATGATTGCAGAGCATACATTTGCACATTTTTGAGCTTTTCCTTTACACAATTTCTGTGAGATCAGCTATGATGAGTCGTGTTATTTATGATCACTCACACATCAGAGCAACCCTATATCAGACATGCAGTAGACCTTGTGCCAAGGCTGAGCCTCTTGACCTCAGATTTGATGACTGAGATGACCTTTTATCCCATACAAATGCTGTGCAGTGTTTGTAGCTTCAGCAACAGTGTTCTCAGTGGTTACAGTTGGTTCAGATAGTATATACATGTATATGGCCCATCAAGTATATGATGTGCATTGGTTTTTATTATCTTGTTGTTTTAGTCATTTTGATAGCTTGACTTGGTATATAGTATTCATGATCTGGCAGTCTATCATTACAAAATGAAAATGGTTTCTATTGATTATATATGGTTGTATTACTTGCACTAAGAAGCTCTTGTTTTATACTCGTTGTTTGACCCTCTTATGAGTGTGGACATGATCATTCCCACCTTTATGGCTTGCTAGCTTAGGTATCACCTTCACTTTCACCATCCATCCATTACCATCCCTATATTTTTGGTCGTTGCCTTGACTTACACCTCGGCCCTTGATATGGAGGACCTCCCCACTTTTGCCTCTATGTTGGATAGCATCCATGTTAGTTTTCGTGTCTCGGCTCTGAGTTGGAAACAAAACTTACCTTTGGTGAGTTGGATTTTATACCTTGATCACTCTAGTCAGTTGCCCCGATGTTTGGTCTTTATTATGGAAGTCCCCCTAGTTGCCTAAGTTGTGTTGGCTAAAACCTGAAGCAAATTGTACTACCATCTTTGCATATGGAAACTCTTGATATATCTTTTGTAAAGCACAATGACAAGAGCTATGAAATTCAATGAAATGAAATGTGAAATGCACCCCGGATGAAAGCTGCGATTAGTTGTGCTTCTAAGCTCATGCAAAATCCTAGAGTAGTCCTAAAAGGCCTAAAAAGTAGTAGTTAAATGTATGCCAAATCTAAAGACTGTTGGCCAAGGAAATGAAATGAAAAGAAATGCAATGAAATGAAATAAAAGGCCCAAATAAAAGAAGTGGCTAAATGAATGCTAAATCTAAAGAACTGTTGGCCAAAGAAATGAAATGTAATGATGTGATTAGACATTTGCCAAGGTTGAATAAGCACCTCTCTAAACAACTTACCCATTTGTGAGACATTGCCATTCCCTGCGTATTCTTTATCCAACATATGCTTAAGTGTGTAATACCCTTTCCCTTATCCAAAGTATCACAGTGTTGAGTCAGTCAAGTCCTTTCCCTTTGCCTCGCCTTGCATTCTTAGCCTTCACCCTCTGCTAGCAAATTGATCATGTCTACAAAGTGAGTATATTCTTGAGGTTCTTTTGTAAGTAAACTATTATTTAAATTAATGATTTATTGTAATTTAATGTTAACTGCCAATGAAATGATGCTTAATGCTTTAAAGTCTTGCTATGAGAATGATTAAAAGCAGTGTTACAAACATCGACGATATATCGCCAACATCCCGAAATATCGCGATGTTTCCAGCTCGGCAAAAATATCGCCATTTGAAAAATATCACGATTTTTTGAAAACATTGGCAAACATCGGCAAACATCGGCAAATATCAGCAAAAAATCGGCAAATATCAGCAAAAATCGGGAAATATCAGAAAAATATTGGCCGAGTCAAAAAATTAATATTTTTGTTTTTTTTAATTTCGCCAATATATTGTTGATGTTTGCCGACATTTTCCCCGATAAATCCGATATTTTGTTATTGGACCCTCGGCGATATATTCGTCGGCACGATATTTGTAACACTGATTAAAAGAGCGTGTCTTAACCAATTGCACTTGCAGCATCAGGCTCTTCTAGCCTAGGTCATATTTTGATCAGTTTTGACCTGGTCAAACCTAGTTTGACCAGGACAACCTTGGGATCCGCAATGAGTTGGACCAATGATGATGTATGATGTTGATTTATGGTCCTTTGATACACCTTTGGTGATTCCATACAGTGGACACAGTTTTCAGATGATGGTTGATGTACGTTTTTATTGATTATGATTATCTCCAGACCATTGTATTATTATTGTCCGAGTATGGTGGATGCTCCAGATGATCTTTCAGGTTGCCACAGGGTGTATGAGTACTCATCCTTAGTAGATTTGGGTCTTTTGGATCCATTGGGACACTTTGTTTAAGTTTCAAGCACTTTCAGGGATGATACGAGCATTTTTCTACATTTTGACCAGTTTGGCCATGTTGAGTTGGCCTGTCCAGCAGATACTTGGAGGTAAGTCGTTTCCTAGGGCGCTACAGAGGAAGGGGGTGGTCCAGCCACTTGTTATTAGCATATTACCCCCCTTCTAGGCATGATGGTGCAGTCAGATTTTGTGCCCAGGCACCAGGCAATTGTTTTCAAGCAGTTTGATGGATTTTCAGGTGGGATAAAAATGGGATAAAAAGGTCACTAAAGAAATCGATTTGGGCAATTGAGGCAAGGTTTTGGCATGTGGCCTGCTCAGAGGTCATCTATGGTGTATCCCACTCCTTCTAGATCAGTTTGCAGCATTCAATGGGGTCCACACAGTCTCCAGGTTGTCTTTTGATGTATTCTTCTCTCAATTGAGGGGGTTAGGATTTGATCATTTGTTCACTTGGACATGTTATTGAGTCTCATGTTATATCATTGTGCCATGGGGTCATGCTAGTGAAGAAAAGTAATGCATCCTAGCCCCACCATGTGCTCCTAGTGTCTTGTCCCAGTCATATTACGTGGCACACTCATGTTATAGTCACTTTTATGTGGTGTGCACCCCCTTGGAGCCCTCTTTTAGTGAGTGTGCACCCCCCTTTAGTGAGTGATCCATGTTATATTGTACCGGCTCATCTTAGTCGTTGATTGTATTATGTTTATCTTTTGATCTCCACCACTAGTGGTTTCGGGCTTTTGTCTCTCTCCTCCTATTTAAGGAAGAGACCCCCTCTTGTAAAGGCATCTAGAGATTTTTGGCTCTTGGCTATTGGAATAAAAATTTATCTTTTGAGCACACTTGGATCTTGAAATGGTTGTTTGGCTATGATGATTGTAAATGCTTCTCCATTGCATTGAAGGAAGTTTGTAGTTATTTTGTATCTTTTTTCCACTAATTCGATTCACAGGTGAAGAGGCTGATTTGGAGGAGTGCGCATTGGTGGGGAGACTTACCCTGCAAGCTTCTGTCAAATTTTGGTTCAAACAGGGAGTGATTTTGTCTTTGTACCAATCATTTCTTATCTTTTGCTTCTTACTTGTATCTACCCTCATTTTTGTTATGCTAATTGAGCTTGTCTCCTTGGTTTTGCAAGAAGAGAGGGGCGCACTTGTGGCCTAGGTCAAAATGCACAAGCAAGAGAACTACATCTTCTTTCATTTGATCTGTGTGGGAAGTAATCCTCATCATAATCGACATCCATCTTCATTATCCAGGTGCGCTTGGGAGGTACGTATTTTCTTCCTCTAATCTATCCATTTATTCTCTAGATCCAAAAACCCCAAAATCAAAACCCTCATTTTTTTTATTTTTCGGATCTAGTGAGATCTAGCGATCACTTGGGATTAATAATTAAAACCCACCTTAAAAATCATCTAAACATCTCAGATCTAAAGTTTGGTGGACATAAACGCACAAGCAAGAGAACTACATCTTCTTTCATTTGATCTGTGTGGGAAGTAACCTCATCATAATCGACATCCATCTTCATTATCCAGGTGCGCTTGGGAGGTACGTATTTTCTTCCTCTAATCTATCCATTTATTCTCTAGATCTAAAAACCCCAAAATCAAAACCCTCATTTTTTTTATTTTTCAAATCTAGTGAGATCTAGCGATCACTTGGGCTTAATAATTAAAACCCACCTTAATAATCATCTAAACATCTCAGATTTAAAGTTTGGAGGACATCCAACTCCATTTACCCACCGATCTAAGGCACTGGGCCTCTCCAAGGGAGGTCGCACTTGTTGGGTAGGTGGCCATTCGCTAGATCCACTTCGTGGGTATTGCTCTTTTCTTCTCAAATCCATAGATCCATATCATGGCAAACCCCCTAGTGCCAATTCACTTTGATTTTTACCTTGTGGGCCCCATTTGGACCATTTTCCATATTTTAAGAGTGGGCCCCTCTTGGGTACTTTTATTTGGCATTAGATCTATCTAGATCTACCACTCTTAACCTATAAGTGGCTTTATCTTTTATTGGTTGAACATTTATCCATCTCATAAGCCTATTCAACCAAGCCCTAACTTCCTTGGGTCCACTTATCCATTCTAGATCTAGATCTATCCCTCTTGATCTCTTCACATTTCACTCTCACATTTCCCTAGGAGGTCTTGAGTGGGTTCGCTATCCTTCTTAGGTTAGCTAGGGTCTCCCCCTTGGTCTTGCTTAGGCTTGATCTAAAGCGAAGAGTGTCTCAGTTAGCGTGACACCAAATTGCATTGGGAACCTTGGCATCTCTTGGGTCACCTCTTTAATTGTCCATTGCCTCTACCATCCTGGATAGGATAACCTTTAGGGACAATTACAAGTTGTGGGATAACACCGCCCATGCTAGAGTACTCACTTGTCCCTACGCTGAATTGCAATTACTGCTAATCAATAATAAATGTAAATCTATTTTGACTTTTTATATATTAAATAAAAGAAAGTAAATTTATGTATTTTACTATTTACTTTAATAAAAAAATAAACTTTTAAATAATTGGAAATAGTTTTAAATCTTACTTTAAAACTAAATTCATATATTACATTTAAATAAAAATTATCTTGATTTTTATTTTAAGATAATTTAAATTTGATTATTTATACACCTTTGCAAATACCCTAGCATAGAATGTCTTGTAAACATATAATATTCTAATACATTTTAATCATAGTTGACACAAAACTGAAAACTTACTTTATACATATAGCCTCAAATATAGGGACTATAACTTCTAAAAGTTTCAAATTTAGAAAGAATCTACCTTATATAATCAATGACGTGGATGGTAATATTGATTTTATTGCCATTTCCATCTGCTAAGTGGTTCTAGTTACAACCGTAATATAAGGAATAAGCTAAGTCATCTTGTTTGTGCTAAGTTATCTGGTTCTCATGTTTTTTTAATTATTTTATTTTTATATTTTTTAATATATATTATTGTCGTTCCCAAACTGCCGTTTCCTGAAAATTTGGGGGAAACTTCTAGACGTATCCGATACTCGTACCCACATTCCCTACGTTCCCGCATTCCGGAAACTTGTGCAACATAATATATTATTGATCCATCTTAGATAAAGTGATCTCTCACAGGGAGATTTATACAAAACTACCTCTAGGATTTATAGGATGTGGTAAGGAAAATTATGTATGCAAATTCAAGAAATACTTTTATGGTCTAGACTCTAAACAAAGGTTCTTGTCTGGAATAGTCAATCTATAGATCAGAAATATACATCCAATATCCTGCAAGAATAGACATTTCTTGAAATGAATTCAACTCTATTGAAATAGGAGACAACACTGGCATGTTGGCCCTTCTCGATTGTGTCAAGTGCGGAGATTCTCATGACTCAGTTGTGACTTGGCATTAAAAGACTATGGGATAAATCTTCTCTTTGTGCATCAATTGAATACACTACATTTTTTCAAATAAAAAACAAATTAATGACAAAGCAATGGCTAACAACATCAAAGTTTATTCTATTTATCGTCAATAGTCCTACCATGGCGGTATTAACTAATGACATGGTTCATACAAGATTAAAATTATGCCCAAGTATTAACTTGATTTTGACAATTCCTCCCTTGGATTCTACCAACCCAAATGTGCCTATTAAGTGAAATAGTTATGCAAGGTGTAGCTAGTGGTTTCTTAACAATAATATCACATCTTGATTTTTATCTATATCGTGATGTTGAAAATAGTAGGCTTCAATCAAGCAAGTCAAAATGGCAATGTCTACCATTAAACAAAATTGGACAAAAAAATGTTTGCATTTGTGTAATAAATAATCCATATCAATTAATATAAATAACAAAAAAATATTTCGGATAAAAAGCACAGTATGTAGACCAACTACCTCTCATAGTAAGAAAAAGATTATACAAACAACATATAAAATTATAAATGTGAATCGATTTCCGTTAAGAGTGAGAAAGCAAAGATTAAAAGTATTTACTTCCATTAAACACAAATCTAACTTTATAAACTTATGTAAAGGATTCAAGTTTCAACATATAAGCTGTAAAAAACTCAACTATCCCATTTTTTAATGTGAATAAAACATACAATTCATAGGTACTATCAAAAGGCTTGCAATGACACCAAGAAGGATGCAATTTATTATTGTTTTAAATTCGCAATCTACAGTATCCATCACACCAACCCGAATCAGTATTTTTGCTATGCATCCAAATTGTTCCATCTTCATTACTTGTTTTGATCAAGTATGGAGAAAAATAAAACAAAAATTGTTCAGCTGGTGGACAGCTCGTGGAAGAGTGAGAGATTTGGTTAAGGCATTATGAATATATAAAAGCAGCTTCCACATCTCTTTTGGAGACAACATTATTATTGTTTAATTTTAGAAACCTATAAACAATAAAATAATAGAACCATTAATCACATACCAATAATCAAAAGATCAAGATCATTGCCCATTGATACATAATCAGGCTTGATTTTGCACCAACGACCATCACGATTATCAGGGCACCATTGAGAATCAAGGTCTTTCACAACGATGCCCTCATCCCTACAATTATAAAAAGTTTAAAAGAAAAAAAATGATTATCCAAGCAAAACTTCATCTCTAAATTATACTTTGAAAGAACTAGTTGCATGAACTAAAACATTAGAAAAAAAAGAAAAATGAAAAACAAACAATTAAGAAAAAGCAGTCATACAAATCAAAAGAGAAAATCCATTAACTTTATTGTGTTCCAAAAGGTACAAACAGAAAAACATACCCTTGTTGGACAGTTTTGACAAAAAAATCAGTAAGTTCCTCCTTTGACGTTGGTACAATTGACCATTTGGTAATCCCTATGCAAATGAAAGAAAGACCAATCCATAAGAACAACAAAATCGACAAATAGCATACCACAACGGTAAGTCCAGTGGTAAGAGTAGCGGAATAACAATGCTAGAAATGAAGCCACATGTCATGAATACAAATAAACTTAGGAACATAACGAACAAATACAAGATAATTATTTTTCACTTGAAAGCATTAAATTATAACAAAGTGATCTGAGATTCTGATCCAGTGATATACCTGTCCTGACACAAATCAGTTTCCATTAAGGGTCTCTCTGTGTGTGTGTTCTATCAAAAGTCAACAGCAATATCAGCCAACAGAGCATGACAAAATCATATGAAGAAACTAAAAAGGGGAAAAAGAAAACAAAATGGTTATCATGACAATATGGATATATATTACAGGGCTTGAGCTCACTCAACAAAGGCTTTGAGCTTCTCAAATTATCAATCAAGTTTACAGGAGAGGGATTTTATTCCTCAATGTCTCATATCTGATTCCTACAGCCCCATTGGTACAAGTAGTGCCATGCACAAGACTTCACAAGCTCCATAACATTTGCACTCATCTTTGACCAATAAAAGTATCTCTACAAGTTTTGTATAGTCTTGTTCACTCTGAAGTAGGTTGATTTTCAAGTATCCATCATGGACAGACATTTTAGATGACACCACTATTGCATCAGATACTGTGCAGTAACAAAGGATCAAGCTAACCTGTATTGTTCGCTACACCTTGAAATCACTTAAGAGGGAAATAATGGGACACCACTTACTTTCTTTTTGAAACATCATTCTTCAAGGGATATTAGGCATATGGCACACAAGAAAGATTATTTTACTTCATTAAATAATCTAAGAATAAATATTAATGTGTTTCCCTTAGTGATGATGGCATGCAGAGCATAGAAGGTTAAGGTACTATTTCTATGAAGTTGCCAGATGGCACAATAAAGAACATTGGAAATTAATATCCGGATTGCCCTCATTAAAATCCTAATCCAAAGGTTCTTGTGGGGTAGGTGGATGAAGCCTCGTCCATTACGACTGCCTAGGGTGCTAGGGGTGTGGTCCTTCAACGTCCCCGGATCTGGGAGATAGGCCTTCTAGGAGATTGGATCTGGGCTCTTCCTTGAACCCTAGTGGTCTAGTGGTGCAATCTGTTACCACTCAAATTAGCACCCTGATTAATGTCACAAATCCTGGTGCCATGAGGGGTAAGCACGAGAGAAGCTAGCACCCAATGTCACCACAGCCCATCTTCTCAACACTTTATGTCAACTCCTATGACCAAGGGGGAGTCCCTATATTCCGATGAAGGATACCTACAAACACTCAAACACCATACAAATACCTTTCACAAGCAATCTCTCAGCTAAGTCCAGTGCCTTATGGAGTCCAAACAGTTAAGCATATATATGACTACCAAAGGGTAGGAGTTAGAGCACTTCATCAACACTTTCAAGATAAATAACCACAGTATCTTACAGTTGTTATAACAATACAGCAGCAACAAACACTTCAGAAAATAGAAGAAAATCAGCTAAAACATCACCAATTTATCATAGATGTATCTCAACCTTGGGACCAAGGAACATACTTCAAGAGGGTAAAGGAGGAACTAAATCAGATCTGAAAGTGCTTAACCAAATCTGATTTAAGCCCTAACCAGCCCTCAAAATAAATGGTGTGCCCGTTTAAACTCTTCCAATAGATGCTCAATGTCAGTCGATTTATATGTATAAATCCCATTACATTTAATTGTCAATCTGGAGTTTGTAAACTTATGAAATGCAGGCACAGTATGTGCGGAATTAGATTATTTGTAATATGATTTACCTAAGATGCTTATGGAAAGTAATGAGGATAAATGAAATCAAATGTACGTCCATTGGATGTAGCTCGAGTGGTTGGGAGTATTGATTGATAACCTCCCCACTCGGGCTCATTTCTTTGTAAGTGACTGTTGTCACATCCATAGTAGCAGGAATACCATGATGCAGATCGGCATATCAGGACATGAGCCTAATCCTAGTACATGAGATGACCAAGTGATTGAGAGCATTGATCATCGGTGGCAGAGTTCTTTTCAAAGCTAGCCAGACTCTTCAGAGCAGCACATTAGTACCCCTTGAAATGACTGAACCCCACATGACCCCTTTCAGATGACTGGGTTTGGTCATGGTTCACTTGGGAGAGTAGCAGAGCAGGCAGCTGATATACTTTCCTTTTCCCTATGCAGTCAGAGTTGGTCTTCATGGTCACATTCAGAGACAGGTATGTGACTGAGCAGGTATACATGTTGCATTTGGGGTACTATTATTTGTCTCTTTTATTTATATTAGTAGCTTTGACTTAGCATGGGTGACTGGCAGTGGTGATATTGTTGTATTGGATGCTATTATAGACTTGTTATTATGAGTAGTTAATTGGTTCCACATGTCAAGATCCTGGTATATGCTCACTAGTATGGCCTACCTTATACAAACTTGACCATTTTCTTGTTATGTCTGGCACGACTTCTCACTTGTCATCCATCAATCTATTTTTTCATCATGCAGTCCTTTTTCCTTGACATGGATGAGACTCTTGAGATCAAAGAGCCTTCCCCACCTTGACCTTGTACTGATATGGCCCCCATGTTTATGTGTCTTGACCCTGAGTTGTGCAACAAAACTTGTCGAAATCCTTGACTCTTCTGGGCCGAGAGAACCCGTCAGTGTTGGGTCCTGAGCTTAGGTAGGTTGGGTTTCTAAAGCCTTGACCTTTCTGGTCGGTTACCCCCAATGTCTGGTCCAGATTGTGGAGGATTTCCACCATCTGACCCCATGATTCACTCCTGGGCTAGGAGTACTCGTTGGTGCTGTGACATGAGCTAAGGCTGGTTAGTTTCCCGGGGGGTATTAGCTAGACTTGAAGCAAGATGCCATCATGTGTAAATGAAAACCACCATGAATGAAAGCTGTAGTTAGTTGTGCTTTAAAGCACATGTAAAATCCTAAGGGTCATTAAATAAAAAAGGTCATATAAAATGCATCGGAGCTTAATGCCATATCTAAAAAGATGCAAACCCAAATGAAAGTTAAAGACTTGCAAAAAGCAAGTAGAAATGAAATGCAATAAAGGCACTCGTTAGAGTTGAATGAATGTCTCCCACTCAACTTATTCCATTTGTGAGAAACCGCCCTTCCCTAGTGTCAACCTAACCAATATATGTCAAGGTGTCTCCCTTTCTGGTCGATTACCCCCAATGTTTGGTCCAGATTGTGGAGGATTTCTGCCAGCTGACCTCGTTATTCACTTCTGGGCTAGGAGTACCCGCTAGTGTTGTGACATGAGCTAAGGTTGGTTAGTTTCCCAGGGGGTATTAGCTAGACTTGAAGCAAGATGCCATCATGTGTAAATGAAAACGATCCTGAATGAGAGCTGCAGTTAGTTGTGCTTTTAAGCACATGTAAAATCCGAAGGGTCATTAAATAAAAAAGGTCATATAAAATGCATCAGAGCTTAATGCCATATCTAAAAAGATGCAGACCCAAATGAAAGTTAAAGACTTGCAAAAAGCAAGTAGAAATGAAATGCAATAAAGGCATCTCGTTAAAGTTGAATGAATGTCTCCCATTCAACTTATTCCATTTGTGAGAAACTGCACTTCCCTAGTGTCAACCTAATCAGTATATGTCAGGGTGTCTCCCTTTCCCCTTATACTTTGAGAGATCACTAGTCTAGTTAATCAAGTCAATTCCCTTAGGCCTAGCCTTGTTTTATCCACCTCACCCAGCTTAGGAAGATGGTCAAAGTTGTAAGTGAGCATATGTCAAGGACTTCATGAAGGATCATGCAATTGTTCTAACACGGATCTGGTTTTATGGATTATTGTTGATCACCACTGTTTATGTCACAAACGTTTTAGTTGGCTATAAATATAAATGAAGGAGCATCATTCACCCCCTTATGCATGTAGGATCTTTCATTTCTCAGCTTAGTCATCAGTTTGACCAGTTTTGACCTGGTCAACCTAGTTTGATCGGGCCCACATATGTCCTGGGTGGACTCAACTACAGTGGTTCGAGATTGTGCATTTGTACCTATGGACATCCATTTCATCATTCCATGCTTTAGTTGGTTTTTATTGGCCATATTTGATGAGATTTTTTATTTATTATTATTTATAATGGCCATATTGTTATTAGTGGAGATGGAATGGCTCATAGATTGTTATATCGATGGATCCATGGGGTGTTTGTAGTCACCCTTAGTGGATTTGAGGTCCTTAATTCCATCGGTGCACTCATATCATTCATCTGGGCAAGAGAAATGAAGTTATGAGCAGATTTATCATTCAGCAGTACATATCAGCATTTTAATCATTAATAAAGTGACCATGGCTATAGCCAACAATTTGATTTGGCTAATGTGGGCAAGGAAATGACTTGGGGTTAATATCTTATGTTATGATTATGCTCTAGAGACTATTCATCGTCATTATTTTGCTTGTTGGTGTCCACAACATGTTATGTTCCCTCACTAGGGACAATAGACTTCGTCATGGGGGGCGTTGTAGTGGGCAGCCACATTCATGTTATACCATATGTTTCACTTTCATATTGTATGGGGGACGCCCAAGGGAAACTTAGACCCCTAGGCGACCCCGCTTCTCATACTCATGTTATATTATGTACCACACTTGATTGCTAGGGCAGATTAGAGAAATCCCCCCCCCCCCCTCTTGAGCTAGCTCAATGTATTGTGATGGCAATCTATCTACCGTTGATATCTCACTTAGATGATTTAATCTCAGCCCTTGATATCATTGGGATAGGGATTTTGTACTTGGGATTTCTATATAAAGAAATCTCTCACTCATTGTATGGATTTTTGGCTCTTGAATGAAAGCATAGAGAGAAATTGTTACCGACAAAAACTTGTGCCTTTTGTATGGACTGTTTTAGATAGTGATTGTATGTTGCTTTTCCCTTGCATTAGGAAAAATTTGTGATTGTTCATAGCATATTTTTGTGGTGATTTTACCTATATACAAGGGAAGCCATTAGCGGAGGGCACACTAGTGGGGAAACCTCTCTTTCTCTCTTCTCAATTTGTTGAGAAAATCAGGGAGTAATTTTTGTATCATGCCATCAATTATTTTCTCTCTAAAATCTTTTGCATACAAGTGTTTTCTTGTTTGTGAATCAAACTAACTTCTAGTTGTTGGTTTTGCAAGCAAGAGGGCGCACTTGGTCACTTGGGCAATTTGTCAGAGATGGAACTTCACAAGCACTCCATAGTTGATCTTTGAGGGAGCAAATTGTCACCATCTTGGCTTCTCTACTTAGTCCAAGTAAGCACTTCATTCTCTTCTCTCAATTTCATTTTCATTCCACTAGTCACAATTCTATTTAACTCATTCATACTACTCATAATTTTCGGCAAGTGATTAACTAGGAATCTCAAAATTCTAGCAAGTGGGTATTTGTATTCTTAGCCTAAAACCTCTAGGGGCTGATTTTCGTGCATTTTTACCCCATTTACCCTTAGATTAGGCGTTGGTCTTCTTTGAAGTGAGCCCCACTTAGCTGGCTACGTAGGGCTTCTAGTTTTTGACTTGTGCTTTGCTTGAGACTCATCCTTTTTTCTTTATCTATCATCCAAGCAACATTTTTGTAGAGTTAGAGAAACCTTTACTCGTTGATTTAGGTCCTATCTTGGGCATTTCCGATTTGCTAAGTCATGCCCCCTAGGGTAGCATCTTGTCCATTCAGGTCTAACACCTATAGTCACCTAGATCAGTAATTAATTTCACAAGTTACTGAGAATAATTAATATGATCTTATTCACTGGTATATCCATCACATTCAATCTAAATCTCTAAGTCACCTCTTAGTAGCTCATTTTATGATCTAGGATCCAAGCACCAAGATATTTATGTTTTGTTTCACATTTCCTAACTTCACCAACGCCTTGGTCTCACTTTGGTCGGTCTTTCCTCAGTGGAAGACCAAGGGTCTCCCCCTTAGCCCTCTCATAAATTGCCTTAAAGTGACAAGAACCCCATCCGGTGTGACAACCACTCCAACAGTGGTGGATTGGGTCCTTGAAGTGCCACTGACTCAGTTGCCTTACCTTCTTTTGTCCTGGATAGGATACCTTTAGTGGTAGTTGGAGTTTGCATGATAATAGTGACAGATGATGCTCTTGTTGTTGAGCCCCTAATATTTCGACTATGTTCAGCCTCCCCACATGCCTCATGGTAAAACAGGGAAGTACCATGGATTTAGCAGCCTGTTGAAAGATAGAGGCGTGAACCACATGAAAAAAAATGAAATCAAATGTAGAAATAAAACACACCACACTTCATCAATCGAAAGTAAACTTAATCAATTCTAGCAATGACCATTTACTCCAATGCCATCATGCTACTAAGACCTTGTTGTCACCAAGTTATCTCTTGACATGTGTAACTAGGCACCTCTTCTTTCCATGAATCAATGCTTTAATAAAAGAAAAACATACTTGCATAAAATAAAGTAAAAGGAAAGACTACCATTATCAATTTGGAATGAACTCAATTCTCCCAAGAACAAGGTAGCAAACTAAACTACAACAATCTAAAGCTTAAATCAAAGCACACTATTTATGGAAGCAAAACATGTTATTTATAGAAGTAAAAAATGACAAGCTATATAAGGAAATACCAAGAAGCTTTATTCACTCCATCATAAGTTGGACATTTGCTCCAAGAGTCCTCTGGGAATGGAAAAGGAACTCTTATTTATACATGAGTTTGCTTAGAAACTAAAATAAAAAACAATAAAAATAGATCCACAAACCCTTCATATGGTTCAACAATTTGCTAAAAACTAGTTGTAAAAATCAACTCATAATATCTCAAAGATCTTTGCTAACTAATCTTTCCCAAAGCTCCATGATTCTTCTCCATCTAAGATTCTTGAATAATCAACCCAAATCTAAATCAAATCTTCCATGGTTGAATGAAGAAATTCGAATTTCACCCACAAATTGCATTTTCCAATTCCCGTAATTATTCTGGTAACCACTAGCCAGTTCCAGTAACCACTAGTGCAGTTCCTATAATCACTGGAAAACTGACTCAATTGTCAAAGATAAGTGAGGATATGTTATTTTTCTAACAATTAATCATAAATCCACTTAAAACACTAAAATAAATGCATTGGAAAATATATTAAACCTAATCTCACATCAAGCATAAAAATGGAGTAAAATGGTATTACGGGAACGCAAAAAAAGTTTAAAAGTCAAAGGAAAGGTTACAAAAATTATGGTAAGAGGATGTGAAAAGATGGCAATTCTTAGACTCAACATCTCCCCCTAACTAAACATGTTGCATGTCCTCATGCAACCCTGCATTTGATTCTCTTGAACTGTGTGATCGGGTCTTCCTTTGAAAATTGGGTAGCAAGATGTCTCTACTAGATCCTTCAAAACTTTGAAAACCAAAACGCTACTAGAAAGACTTGAGTGCAGTTGAGTTTCAGGTAGTTGGTTCTTGTGTGACAACCACATGTTTTGTAAAGTGATGGTTCTTATGTGGCAACACCTACCTCTTTAAAATTATTCCCGTGGTTGGTTCTTGTGTAGCAACCACAAGTTTTATAAGTGTTGGTTCTTGTGTGGCTGCACTTACCTCTGAAGATCATTAACTTTTCTGTTGCAACAAGAAATCTCACTCTTTAGCCAATAGCAAAAAGATCATAGACTTTGAAAAATAAACCATATGCATTCACTCAACAATTTGCATAAGAATTCATGCAACTGATATGCAACCTGTTACCCCCCAAGTTGCACTTGGATGAACTTGCAGTTGAGCCGCCAAAAGATTGAACAATTACTTGTTCAAATTCAAAATTCAGAAGTCCATCTAGCCATTATGGCCCTTTTTTTTTATTTTGACGCATGTTCCATACCCCCATGGGGGAATTGTAATAAAATGGCGTAGCATGATGAATTCTTGTAAAAGGCTTGGACTCCTAAAACTTGGTCACTAGTACAGTACTCTAGAGTGTTTTTTTCAGTTGTTCATTATATCTTGCTTATTAGCGACTTATAATTTTCGAGTTTTTTCACTCAATATCCTCCAAAGCTGGACAATTGTCCTAGTGGTAAGGCCTTGGAAGGTTATAAACCCTAGTGTTTGATGTATATTACCATGCTAGTCATTGTCCTAAAGTGTTATGAACATGTGTTAAGTCCCCCTTATGACTTTTTAATATTTTAAATCATTAAAAAATTTCCCGTAAAACAGAGTATTTTAATTGTAATTCTTGAATAAGTTAAAAATGTGGTACTAGGAGTCATCATATGCCTTGGGGGTAATTCTTGAATAAGTTAAAAATTTCCATCCTTGAATGAGTGAAATGACCTCGCTTAAATAAGAAATCCAGAGAGAGGGGGGGTGGGGGGGGCACATCCATCACCAGAGTATGAAGGCGAGATTGAGAGGGAGTGATCCCATCATTTGTGGGATTGATTGCCACTTCAACTCTAGAGGAGGGCATCATCTTTCAAGAGATGTGCCTGTTATCACCTAAACTGTAGTTACCCCTGTTGCCGCCTAATACACACCTGGGGGGGACGCGGCAGGAAACCTTCAAGCCGCTCGGTGTGTCCTTGGGGGCAAGTGAGAGTCAAGTGCTGTCACCTGATTACTCGACTCCTCCGTCTAGGCTTACTCCTAGCGAAGCCAAGGGGGGTGGTCCCTATGAAAAATAATCTAAGGCTTTTAATCTACAACAAAAGATAAAAGTCTATTCTAGGAGTTAAAGATGACGAGATGATAAAATATAACAACAAAGCACTGCTTATGAATTAAATCAAATAGCTAACCCAACATAAGATAAATAAGCATTCACGACATTTATGATTGATACTTAAACATAGAAAATTAAAGACCAGTGCCGAGAATAAAAAAAATGCTTGTAAGTACTGTCGTGTGGGGTTGCTTGTGTAGTCTCAGTGAAAGTATTGCAGTGGCTCGGTTGGTAAATTTTATAGTTATTAAATGAGTAGTTAAGGAGTGGGTTGATTCTTGGTTTGGCCCAAAAGAAAACTAAACTTCGAACTGAGTGCTCTAGCAACCTTACCAAGTGTCCAACCAGGCGAGGATGAACCCGCTTAAGAACCTGCTGACTCTGTGGATTCAGTCCATGCAACCTCCCGAGTTCTTAGGATTGAATTCTAATGGATTGTCCTATTAACACTAATTACCTTGCACCCGTTTCTGATTGAGCCAACTGTTCCGACTAAGCTGCAGTGGTCAAGAGCATACTCCGAGTTTGGGGCGTTGTTCGTTTTATTAAATAGGTATGAATGGATGATTAATCTACACTAAACCCCAAGCATAAAGCAAGGGGGGTTAATTTTAGGATTAAATTTTAAGCACAGAATAATAATTTGAAATAAACACAAAAGCATATAAAATGATAAACGGGTCCTTGGAGGACGTTGTGTGCTTGAGTGTGTTTATTTAATTACTACTGCTTGAATGAAAACTAATCTAAAACGAAAAATAAAAAAAATAAAAATAAAAAAGGGAAGGGTGCGAATCCCCCCTGGGGGGATTGGGTTCAGGCGCTGGAATTGCCTGCTGTGCTCTTTTTATTTTTTATGATTTACACATGAAGCTCAAGAAACACTGCTGGTCCTTTAACTAGGCACCAGTACAGTTTACAAATGTTAGAATGATGTAAGGGAGGTAAAACTAGCTCCCCGGATGGCTACGAACACCTCCGAATCTCAGAGTTTGAGCTTTAAAAGGTTCGGACCTGCTAAAAGACAAAAAAAACCAGCGAACTGAATTAGTCTTAAAAATGCCAAGAAACACTTAAAAAGTGTCTTTAACGTTGCTACAAAAAATTGCAAAAATTTCTAACTTAGCTAGCAACCTAGAACTAAATAACAATGAAGCTATTAGACTCTTTAGATTGCTACTTGCTTAGATCTATTAATCAAATGAACTTTGAAGCAAGATTTAGATTTAAATAGGACAGTAACCGAGATAGAATAAAAAAAATGGATCTAGAAAAGTGAACCCATGGGGGTTTGAGCAAGTGAAGAATGGGCAATGGAGTCAAGCTCTCTGATGCACCGGTAAGATCGAGACTTGGTTCGTATTTACTGAAAGAAGGCACGATCTAACATGTTCGTGGACTTCTCCAGCTTAGGCTATCTGTAGACAGCTGCAAACAACTAGCAAGGGGATAAGAGTATATGTGTAAATGAACAACAGAAAACTTGAGAAATAATAGATTCAAACAAGAGATCATACTACTTCTAGCATTCTAATATCATTGACAAAAGTAAGCAACCTATAAAGCATTACTCACTATTCCTTATGAAAGATAACTTTCCTTTTAAAAGACATACAATCCCGACAATACTAACTTATGCAACACGATACAGTTTACCTCAAATGTAACAAGCATGAAGATCCAACCAAAGACAATCACCAGACTAGCCTCCAAAGCCTTCTTTATTAAATTCAGAAAAATATTGCAATACAAATATAAGCAGAGGTTCCACACTTTCTGATCATTACAATGGAGCCAAGCTCCTCAATTTATAACAAATGGTATGAAGCTAGGGCGCAAAACCCTAAGGAGGGCAGCCTCCTAGTTTGTAGAGCAAGAAACCTTAACATCCAATGATAAAACACCATAGCATTTGGACAAAAACACTCTGAAATGGAAGATGCCGATTTGATGAAGAAAGCACCTCACGCATGGATGAGAGGTCGAGTGGATGTTTCCATATTAATTGAAGAGATGCGTTGGAATGTTCTAATTTGAAATCTGGCATGTGATTGGGCCACCTCCCAAGCAAGAAAACGCCCCCACCATATTCTTATCCTCAACAAAGGAGAACACGGCCGAGTGAGAAAATATGGCCCACGTGAGCTCCACTTCGTATGGTTTTGGCAATAATACAAATCTCAACCTTTTCTATATTTCATCTTTTGACCATATAAAATAAACTTTGTCCATTTAATGAACTAATGGGTTAATGCCATGTCAACGTAAGCATCAATGTGGAAAGGAAGGAGTTTGGCCCCACGTGAGGATATCGTACGGACTTGCTCATAACCTTTATAAAATGTTTTAATGCACATGCCTTAAACCATATGATATAATCTTTAATTCAACCAATCCTAATGACATCATATGCCATGTCAATTGGCTCATGCATGGGTGAATGATGGCCCACGTGAGAATTCGTACGGTTTTGGTTTTAATACAATTTCTCAAACCTTTTAAAATTTTTGCATTTTAATACATGCTTTACCTCTTTAATATGGTCGCACACTTTAAGTGATGTCATGCCATGTCAATTGGCATGTGACTTTTTCAATTTTTTAATCATTTTGACTTTTGACCAAAGTGCAATTTGTTGCATTTTTGGCATTAAAGTGCCACTTTGTAGCTCTGATAGGCAAAACTGCTCCACGGGGGTTCTCGGTCACCCGAAATGTAGGAAAACTGGGTACCGGGGTAAAGAGGATGCTCTGAGCTTGAAAACGAGCATCCCTGCGCCAAATTCCGACTCCGGATACCACTTTTATCACTTTTTGAAATTTTTTAATTAAACCATTAAAAAATGGCTTAAAAAATGCGAAAAATATTTTTTCTCGGAATCGACTGAAACTTCAGGGGAACCTAGTACATGACAAAACGATAAAATTCTAGCGTCTAGCATGTTCATACATGTTGCAAAATGGGCTCTAATAATCCCCTAAGGCTTAACCCCCACTTTGGGCATTCCAGCTTTGGAGGAGCAGGAGAAAACCTCATCGATTATACTCGGCTAAAGGCAAGGCATAATCGACAAGGGAAAAAACTCCTTGGAATACCTTCTTTGGTTGTCAAGTCCTAGGGAACTGAGTGACTCAAAGACCACCATGCTAGTACGCTTATTACAAACCCCGTGGGGCACAGTCATGTACTACAAAAACTGACAAATGGGCCCTGAAAAGGCCAAACTTGGAACTTCTGAACTCTGAAAAAGGCACAAGTAAATGTGCAATACTGGCGGCTCACTGAAGTCCAACTGTAATGCAACTCAGTTGGTAATAACCCCTATGGATGTATCCATTAATGGATGGCAATAGGGAAGGGCAACTCAAAAGGTGCAACCACGATCACCTCGACCTCCAATAGATGGTTGTCACGCCAGTCGAGGCAACCTTCGCTTTATGTTATCTAGCCTAGACAACAAAGGGGGAGACCCAATCTACTCCCGACAGGAGAGATCAAAACCAAGACACCAAATCAAATTAATTCTAAGTGAAGTAAGGTGTATGGTTTATCCTAGACCTTAGGATGAAGTCACAAGACAAGTGAGGGGTTCAATGAGTATAGCTTTGGTTCATTATTGATGTGAAAGTCACTTATGATTTGTGAAATAGGATCCAGGATTGATGTACTAGTTCAATGTGAGAAAATCCACTGCCTTGGGAACCGTGTCCAATGCAGGGTAGTTTAGGGGTTGAATTGGGGCTAACTAGTACAAGTGACAAGCTTGATCATGATACATGATGACATCAAAGGGTTTAGTTCACCACACAAGGGTCAAATCACAAGTTAAACCAACAATCTAGGAAAGTCGAATTGACTTGGAGAGAAACCAGTGCCTTGGGAATTGGGATAATGGAGTCAAAGTAAAGTTAACTTGTGGTTGAAGACTCCTATTGCATGAGACAAGTGGGCAATTAAAGTCTTCATGGATGAATAGGTCTAGATCTAGGTTTGACCTAAGTGGACCACAATGCCTTAAAACAAGGAATGTTATCCTCAACGCAAGATTTGATGAAGTGACACACTAGACCTAGGTTTTGAATTATGCCCGTTCCAAATCCACTGAAATCTCAAGTACCCATGTCCTAGAAGTGGGCCAACTCACTTCTCCAAGGTGGTGCGACTTTACCCAAGGAGGCTAAAAAGTGGGATAAATTAGTCAAGACAAGTCCAATGGCATCCAAATTTTAGATCTGAGTAGTTTAGGCAAGTGAGAGTATGGATCTATAATTTTATGGCAATCCGATGGCTAGATCTTACAAGATCTGAGTTTAAAGATACCAAGTGGTCCAAAAATGGGATTAAATCCCTTAAAATGTGGAATGGGGCCCACAAGGTAGAAATCAGAAAAGTGACAATCTAGCGGTAGATTATTAGATGTGTAGATCACGAATCAAGTGGAATCTCAACTACCCACGTACTAGATCTAGGTCAACCCACCCAAACTAGGAAGTGCGCCCTTGCTTGGAGAGGCTAAATGCCTTTGGAAGAGGGTCAAATGGAGGCCAATCCTCACCAAACTATAGATCCGAGATGCCGTGGATACTATAGAGGTGGGTTTTAAATTTCTTGCCCAAGAAGCCACTGGATCTTAGTAGATCTGAAAAAACGTAAAAATGGGGTTTTGATTGATTAGGGTTTTAAATATTTTAGACAAGTGGATAGATCGTGGAGATAGAACTTACCTTGAGATCATACGTGAGTGATGAAGAGAGATGCTTTGATGTTGAGGAAGACTCCCGCAGAGATCAAATGAGAGATTGTTGATTTTGCTTGCCAAATTGATGCCCTAGCCCACAAGTGCGCCCTCCTCTACCCGTCAATCCAAGGAAAATCGATTTTAATCAGAGAGGTCAAGTATGGAGGAAATACAAGTAAAATGCAATGATAACATAGAATAGAAGGTCCTGGGACAGTAATACTCCCTGTTACCAACGAAGAGATCCAAAGAAGAAGTAGGGAGTCTTCCCCTACCAATACTTCCTCCTCAAAGCAAATCGGCCTCCACCTGTAGATGCAAAAACGAGGTACAAACGATATGGCAAAGCAAGATCTCCAATAACTCAGTGCAAAGGAAGAACCAACGAACGAACACCAAAAACATTCACCACAACACTGGAGATAGATGCAATAATAATTTTCTATTCCAATAATCCAGAGCCACAAGTCCCTTTACAATGAGAAGCTCTCTCCTTTAAATAGGAAGGAGAGGCATCAAAATCCTAACCAATTTTTGAATGAGTGGCTAAGATTAAAAGATACAAATGTCTAATCAATGGTTGAGATGAGCTCAACAATAAAATACATGGATCACTAATAAAATATAACATAAGTGGACAAAATCGCCCTAGGAGAGGGGAATCCCACCATATCATGATGACAAAATATAATAAGAAGCTTATGGTGGGTCCAAGGGGTAATTTTAGCCACCTGTTATCACACAACTTGTAGTTGCCCCTAGAGGTATCCCATCCGGGACGGTAGAGGAGACAGGCAACTAAAGAGGTGACCCAAGAGATGCCACGGTTCCCAATGCAATGCGGGAGTCACGTCAACCGAGGCACTCTTCGCTTTAGGTCAAGGTATAACTAGACCAAGGGGGAGACCCTATACCCCAATCACAGTTGATTGGACCTAAACAAGGTTTCTAAGGGTAGGTAAGTGATGAGTTACGGAAACCAATGCAAGGCTAAGTGGACCTAAAGGTTAAGGTAAGGTTGATGGTGGTGTAATGGATAGTTAGTGTTTCAACCTATGTATGGTTTAGGCCACATGATGGGGTATGATTACTAGGTATAGTACCATGTGTTTACACAAGTGGGTCTTGTTGTCTTGGGAAGTGTGAAATGGTTCTAGATGGACCCACAAGGTGAAGTTAGGTGTAAGGATGGTACTATAGGGTAGATCTAGGTTAGATCTACAAGTTGGAGTTGGTTCTAGGGTTACCCATGTGCTAGATCTAGGGTTTGACACTAATCCCAAGAAGTGGGCCTTGCTTGGAGAAGGACTAGTGCCTTGTTGGATGGGCTAATGGGGTCAAGAAGGATGTCAAAGTGTAGATCGGGACACCTAGAAGCCAAGTCAAGTGGTTTGGATGAGATCCAATGGTTGGATCTTGCTAGATCTAGGTTTTTGAGTGGTGACCAAAAGTGGACCACAATTCCTTAAAACAAGGAATGCAATCCCCAAGGTAGATCGGGACAAAAGGACAGTCTAGACCTAGGTTTCAAGGCATGGGCATTCCAAATCCACGAAAATCTCCAACACCCACTTCCTAGAAGTGGACCAACTCAGAAAATCAAGGGGGTGCGACTTGCTCAAGGAGGGTCAAAAAGTGGGTTTGGTGGACCATGCCAAGTCCAATGGCCACCAAAGTGTAGATCCGGGATGCTAGTACCCCGATCTATGCATGTTCAAAGTTTCAAGTGAATCCAATGGGTAGATCTTAGTAGATCTAAGTTTTAAGTTACCAATGAGGTCAAAAGGGGGGTTTCAACCCCTCAAAACATGGAGAGATGTCCACAAGGTATTTTTCACCAAAGTAAGGATATGGGTAAGTGTTATCAAGTGTCTAGTTGTCAAATCAAGCGGGATCTCACATACCCATGTGCTAGATCTAGCCCAACAAGCCTCTCTCAAGGAAGTGCGCTTTAGGTCAAGGAGAGCTTTTTGTCTTAGAAAATGGGTCAATTCTTAGCCAATCACCACCAAACTATAGATCCAACTAGGGGTGGATGCTATAGAGGTGGGTTTTCAATATCTTTTCAAATTGAGGGCTAGATCCAAGTAGATCTAAGAAATACCAAAAACAAGGGTTTTAATTTGATTAGGGTTTTTTGTGATCTAGAAATTATGGAAGATTCAAGGAAGAGAAGATCATACCTCTTGGGACATACCTGGATGAAGAGATGAATGCTAGTTGAGACGAGGATTACTTTGCCAAAGATCAAATGGAGAATTATTGAAGCCCTCTTGCCAAATCGATTTTTCCAAGCCACATGTGATTCCTTCTAACCTGTCAAGCCAAGGAGCAAAGCATCAATTAGTTTAACAAATTGAAGGTAGATGCAAGCAAGAGAGAGAAAAACATAGAATAGTTGACACAAAGGCAAAACCACTCCCTGTCAAACCCAAAACGACTTCTTCCAAGCTTGAAGGGCAAGCCTCCCCACCAATTCGCACTTGTCAAAGTCGCCCTCTCAACCTGCAAATAAAGTATGGCAAATACGCAAGATAGCTACAATAGATCCTCCAGTGCAATGGACAATAGCATTTACAATCGAAACAACCAACATCCACTCCAATCCAAGCATGTACTCCAAAAGATAGAAATTTTATTCCAAGAGCCAAGAGCCAAAAATCTCTAGATGACTTTTACAATGAGGGGGTCTCCTCCTTATATAGGATAATAAAGACCAAAACCCTAGATCTCAAAACCACTTTTTGAAATGAGTGGTTGAGATTAAAAGATCTCACAACATAATCAATGGCTAAGATGAATCCATAACATAATATCACATGGATCACTCAACATAACAATAGCGCCCTCATTAAATGGTACAATAGAGGGTGACGTCATCCCACAAGAGGGGTATAAAGTACAATAATCCACCTCATGATGACTAGGACATGATAAAATAAGCACATGGTGGGGCTAGGAGGTATAAATCCTTGCTAGCTCACCCCAAGGCACAATGAAATAATAAAAATATGTCCAATATAATAATAATGACCAAAACTGTCCTCAGAATCCATGACAGTCGAGCAGTAAATGTCCTCCTGTGATCAATCTGGAGATACCCACATGGTGAAAAATGGTTGGAAGATAGTGAGATCAACCTGGAAGACCTCTGTGAAAACCAAATGCCAAAACCTTGCCTCAATTGCCCAAATCGATTTCCTCAGTGACCACTTTATCCCATTTTTTAACTGCCTCGGGAACTGTGAAAGTGCCAAAACTGCCTCCTAGGGTGCTAGCGCTGTCCATCTGAGCCCACCAGGCTCTCCGGGAGGGGGGATAAATGGTAATAACAAGTGGCTGGACCACCCCCTCCATCATCAGCGCCCTAGGTGAACTGGCCTCTCGGGGCCCCTGCTGCTCAGGCTGGGAAATCAGCCCCAAATCTGGTCAACAAGTGTAAAACTGCATCAATCACTGTCAGAAGTGCCCGGAACTGAAAGATAAGTGTCTCAATGGATCCAGAAGACCCAAATCCACTAGGAATGAGTACTCATACACCCTGGGTTGCCCTAATGGGCCAGCTGTAGGGTCCACCATATATGGACAATGTATAATCTGCTGATCTGTAATAATAATAACCTGCTGAACTGGATCAAACATCATCTGTATCATATGTCCATCATATGATATCATCATCAAACATGTGGGACCATAAATCATCACCAATAATCATCATACATGGTCCACATCATCACGGATCCCAAGAATATATATAATCAAGGATAAATCACATCAGTAGACTAAGACAATGCTTCTTTAATCACTTCATAGCTAAGCTCAAAGTATAAATTCCATTCATTGGCATTAATCAAGTTAACATATTCCGTGATAATATAAAATTACTTGCACCCTAGTTCAAATGACAAACTTACCCATTGGACATGGTCAAACTGCTAGTGAAGGATGAAGGCTAGGAGCAAGGTTGAGCCAAGGGTTTGACTTGTCTAACTTAACTCAAAAATACTTTGGACTGGGAGAAGGGGGAAGCTACAAACTCTGTGCTGGACAAAAGAACACGGGGGATGGCTGTGCCTCACAAATGGATAAGTTGTTTAGAGAGTGCTTATTCAACTTAGGCATCATGTCTACATCAAGTTGATCCAAGTTCATTAGGATCATTCAATTTATTTCCATGGCCTTTTTGGCCTACATAACCCTTCGGATTTCAGATGTGCTGAGAAGCACAACTAGTTGCAGCTTGCATCCAGGGCATGTTTTTTATATATTCACAAGGTCAGCAATTGTTTAGATATAGCTTTTAAGAACTATTGCTTTTTGGACCTTTCTTTATACTCTTCGAGGAGTATTTTTAGCTTTTCATTGCTCTTGCCCCTTTTTTTTTGTTTCCACGGGCGAATTTATTTAGTTTCCACAGGTAGAACATGAGCTTTCAGTTTTAGCCAACAACATCTCAAGTGACTAGGGGGAGTTCGAGCCAAGGCCTACAATCCAACTCACCAAAGGCAAGTTCTGTCACCAACTCAGAGCCGAGACACTGAATAAACAGGGATGCGGTCCAAACACAGAGGTAGAAAAATGGGGAAGTCCTCAGTATCAGAAAGTCAAATAAGACAAGTCAGGGTTTAAAGTCAAACAGGAAGGTCATGTATGGATGAAGACAAGTGGATATGGAGCCTACACTAGCAGACAACAGGTGTCGGGAAAGACCATGTCTATGTAAGGTGAAATACCAGTAAGTTTTGTTAGATGACCTAAAAGTGCAAGCAATTGTCCATTTTAAGGTTTACAGTTCATTTTAAATAATTTGCCACATCAGGAATAATATACCAAGCACATGCTATAATCATGACTAAATCAACAAGCTAATAATCCACTGTCAGTGAGAACATATCCATAGATCATACAACATCATCATAATAGCAATCATCATGCATCATCTGAAACACTGCTGAAGTACATCTCTAGGCACTGAACTGAAACTGTAATGGGATAAGTGGTCACATCAGTCATCCAATCTGAACTCTCAAGGCTCAGCCTTGACACAAGGTCATATACAAATCTGAATAATATACTGCTCTGATCATGAGTGATCCAACATGTATAGCCATGCTCTGGAAAAATGTAGGCTCTGGAATGTGCAGATATCTGCTGTACAAGAATAGTAGCCCCGCTACTATGGTGTGATAACACCACCCTTGGTCAATCCCCATAGCACAATAATAATAAAATAGTCATCAGTATACCAAATCGTGCCTCTATGGACAAATTGTAGGCCTCAAAAGACCTCAGAAATCATCAGAAAGTGCCATAAGTGATGGATGCGGGTCCCGATGAAGCTGAAACTGCTGGAGGAGGTGTAGAAGACATCAATCCATCATCACTGATCATCCCATGCCAAAACATTGCCTCAGTAGCCCAAATTGAATTCCTCAATAGCCATTTCTACCAATCCTGAAATGCCTCGGGAAGCGTGAAACTGCCCCAAACTGCCTCCTGGAGTGCCTGCGCTATCAAGGTGAGGGCACCAGTGTGTCTGGGAGGGGGGTAATATGGTAAAAACAAGTGGCTGGACCACCCCCTCCAAGCACAGCGCCCAAGATCAACCGGATAAAAATCACATCTACTCTGACAGGGTCTCCGACAGACCAAAACTGCACTAGGATAGCCTACTGAGGCTCAATCATCACTGTAAGTGCCCGGAACTGAAAACAAACTGTCTCATTGGACTCAAAAGGTCCAAATCTATCCAAGATGTGTACTCATACACCGTATGAATCTCTGCATGATCAAAATATATATCCAATATACTGGAACAGGTCAAATAATAATAATTTGTAAATGATCAAATACTGCTGTAAACCATGAATCATCATTATAACCCTGTAGCTGCTGCATAGAACCATCATGTACATGTACATAAACCATATATCATCTATATATATCATCACAAGGTCTAACCATCTCATGTCCTATGGTTGACCTTGGTCAAACTAGGTTTGACCAAGTCAACATGACCAAATATAACTCAGACCATCATCAGAAGCTGCTGCAAAGTGTAAAAGGTTAATGCATGCTCTACAACTTATTCAAATAACAATTATAACACAAAGTAATCATTGCTGGCGATCTAAATCCAAATATAATGTCATTAATTATTATTATTACTCAAACTAGACTTTCAAAATCATACTCACTTCATAGCTGTGATCAATTTGCTAGTGAAAAGGGTGAAGGCTAAAATAACTGGCTAGGCTAAGGGATGACTTGACTGACTTAACTTTGTGACAATTTGGAAAAGGGAAAGGGAATACACACCATAGTATATACTGAATGAGCAACAACACAGGGAATGGCAGTGTCACACAAATGGATGAGTTGCTCAAAGAGGGTTTATTCACCTTTAACAAATGCGCATAATCCATAATACAAATAAGGCCAGGAATTGTTTTGATATAGCATTTAAGTTCCATTGCTTTTTGGGCCTGAAGTTTCCATAGCCTTGATCTATGTGTGTTTATAAACACATTGCATAGATTTACATTTATTTAGGCTTTCTGTTGCAGGTGTGTTTTTTAAAGCACTTGTTTACCTGAACACTTCTAGGTGTGTCACAGACAGCTTGTTTACCTAGGTATTTACATTTCCAAAAGATATAACATTTTATTTTCATGGCCATTTTCATTTCGCATGCCTTTCATTCATGTGTGTTTAGAAACACATTGCATGAATGGGCTTTTCATACAAGATATAGCATTTCATTTTTCCATATTTTGTATTCATGGCAGCACTAAAAGTTTCAGGTTTAACCAACACATCTTTAGTGACTAGGGGGAATTCACAAGGAACTCCAACTCACCATAGGTAAGTTTTGTCACCAACTCAGAGCCGAGACACAATAAACAGGGAAGCTCATCCAATACAGAGGCTACAGTGGGGAAAAGTCCTCCATGCCACTAGTCAAGTAGTAAGTCAAGGTGATAAACTAAAAGGTAGGTAATGGATGGATGAAGACAATGAATAATGGTGCCAACACTAGCAAGCCAAGGTATGGTGGAATGATCACCTCTATTCTCCCTAAGGAGGGTAAAACCAATGAGTATGAATTGTGAACTTCTAATTCTGAGTAGGGACAATATAATATATATAATAAGATCAACCAGGTCCACATATCTATATGATCGCCAGATCATGACACTAAGTGCTAAGACATGCTGTGAGAATAAGTATAAAAGCAATATAACCATAACACAATGATATACCTGCTGAGTCATATACCTGAATGCTCATCCTTTGAACCATCATCTGTCCTCTGAAACTACTACTGCAACTCTGGGCATTATCGACTACTCTGTACAACTGGTATAATGGCTACATCAGTCATCTCTCTGAGTGTCCTGAGACTCAATCATGGCATGGGGAATACATACTGTTGTCCAAAATCTGATAGTGATCCAATATAGATGCTCGTCTCAACATCTCAATGTAAGGGAACTGGCTGAATAGTGTACTGGAATTAGAAAAATAATGTATGGTAGCCCGGCTACTATATATGTGATAACAGTGCCCTTCCTCATAGTAAATATCTTCAAGCCAATACAAAGAAGCCAATTCAAGAGTTGCGCCCTCCTTTAGGGAGAACTGATGTCTAAGTCTTAGGCAAGCCAAGTCTTTTACAAAATTCATCATGGTACGCCAACTTATTACAATTCCCCGCAGGGTATGAACATGCAATTTTATTGAAAAAAGGGCCCAGGTGGCCTGCTAGGACTTCTGATCTTTGGACTATGAACAAGTGTACTTGTTCCATGTTTGCAAGCTCACTTGAAACCAACTAAGTACAACTTAGTAGGTAACAATGTTTACATTTTCTCATAGGATAGTGCGACTTGGTGGAGGGCAAAGTGGTGGAGAGATCTACTCTCTCTCTCTCTCTCAAATTGTTGGAGTAATAGGGAATGGTTTGTGTATTTTGCTAGTCATTTTGATCACAGTCTCTCTTTGATATTCTTTGTATGCAAATTGTATTATTGAAGAACCAATTAAACTCAAGCTAATTCTTGGTTGTTTGGCCTTTCGGGAGGCTACACTCGTGCAAATTGGGAGCAAGCTCAGGCGGCAAAAATTTATCTCCAAGTTGAAAATGTTGGAAGCAAGGTATCAAATCTTGGCATCTCCCAAGATCCAGGTAAGTCCAATCTATCTCTTTATCTTGTTTTCATTCTATTCCATTGTCGACATAATAAAAAAATTCAAAGCAAAACCCTCACTAAAAATTATAAAAATTCGTCTGGTCACAATAATCAAAATTTTGGATTTCTGCTACTTGGGTATTTTTCTTTGCCCCCATGAACACCAAAACGCTCCTAGGGTGTCATCTCTAGGGAAACCATAGCCCATTTCTCGTGGCACTGATCTAGACAGCCAATTCGCACTTGTGGAGGAGAGGTCGATTTCTTGGTTGTGTGACTGCGATTTTGCTTGTGGTCTTTTCGAGTCTATTCATCTATCATCCAAGCAATTAAACAAGTATTAGGAAGCATTAATCTCCTATCAAATCTACTATCCCAAACATTCCTCATTATCCCAAACTCAAACCCCCTTGGGTAGTGATTTGGCCATTTTCAACCTAACACCTTCATCCTAGAGCACCATAACTAATTTAAGTCACTGATAAATTATTATCGGGATTGCATTTTAATTATTTAACTAACTTCATCAGTCCCTTAAGCTTCACTCAGTAGCCATTATTCTAGATCTAGGGTTTCATCCACAGGGTATCTTACGTTAAATTATAATATTAAGATCTGGTACCCTGTCATCAAGTCTTTCCCACAAGGTTAAGCTAGGGTCTCCCCCTTAGCTCTCTTAAGGCTTGAAGTGAAGAGAATCTTATTCGATGTGGCAACTGATTCGTATTTGGGGAATAGGATCCTCTATGGTCACCTCTTTAGTTGCATGTCCCTCCCTACTGTCCTGGATAGGATTCTGTTTGGAGCAGCTACAAGTTGTGTGATAACCTTTTTGGCGTTGTTGCTGGGGAGGTAGAGGCTTACCTCGAGTGTTTGTGAGTGTACCCCTTGTGTTTATTATTAATCATATTGCATCCGGTTTTAATTTGGGTGGTTATATTTTACATTGTTAAATATTATATAACCATCATTTGTCACTCATTTCTATTTCTCCCTGCTATTAGAACGACATATCTTTCAGTAAGCGAGATCAATACTTCACCTGGTGACTCCACAACGCACTCTACTGAGGAGCGAACCCATCCCATTAATCCACAAAATTTAATATGTCTGATTGGTTTTGAGGAAAATCCCGCAACTTATACTTGGAATAGAAACCGTAAAGAGCCAAAGACCAAGTCATCTAATCTCTTCTGGAAAATTGTTAATTCACCTTGGTCTTGGAGTAACCCTCTTGGATCTTCCTCTAACACCTCATCATCTTCAGTCTTTTTCAATGGCCAACACAAACCCTAGCGGCAATCAGCCCAATCAACAAAATCCACGACCTTTTAGGAGCAAAGGTTGAGCTTCGCCATTTGATTTCCCCTAAATAGCTGGGGCACCACACAATATGCCCGAAAAATATATCGAAAAGATCCCTAAGTTTAATGAAAACTGCGTAACCTCGATAGAAGACCATATAGAATCTGTATGGCAACATATGGAAGCTTATGGTGCTAGCGATGAGGATGTGTACATGAAGGGTCTTGTTATCACCAATCTTGTAGGTCTTGTTATCACCAATCTTGTAGTTGCCCCTACAGATGGATCCAAGGTGGATGGTAGAGGGGATAGGCAACTAAAGTGGTGAACCAAGAGAGCCCTAATTCCCACGAGGATGGTTGTCACGCCAACATAAAGTACATGGATCAACTCAAAAATATAATATACCCACATAGTCAAATCGCCCTAGGGAGGACGTCCTCATGAAGTGACTCTAAAAACATAGCATGAAGCTCATGGTGGGTCTAGGGAGTGATATATTATCTCCCTAGTGTGTCCTCTGGAGGGTGTGGGAAACATCATACACAACATCAAAACCATTCATATGCCATTTCCTTGCCTCAGTAGCCCAAATCGAATTCCTCTGTAGCCATATTTTACCATTTTTATGCCTCTGTAAATCACCTGTAAAAGATAAAAATCCATGTATCTCTCTGCATGGTCACCAGGGGCCAAATCTGACTGCACCAACATGTCTGAGAGTATGCCAATAAAGTAAAAACAAGTGGTTGGACCCGATACTCCCTCTGTAGCGCCCTAGGTGAACCAATCAAACCATGACACTGCTCTGACGGACCATTTTTAATGGCAAATCTGTATTGAAGTGATAAACTGAGACATATACCAATTGAAACTGCCCGGAACTAAAAAATGACTATCCCGATGGACTTAGAGAGCCCAAATGCACTAGAGATGTATACTCATACACCATATGGATGTCTGGATAATCATATAAAATCAATACCATGCCCGGACATAATAAAAAATAATAATAATCTACAAATGATCAAGATCATTAAAAAATCTACATATCACTATCTAAGCCTATAAATGTTGCATGGAACCATCTAGTGACCAATAATATACCACATATCATAAATAGCTATCATCCAGGGTCTATCCCATCTCATGTTTTGTAGTTGACTCTGGTCAAACTAGGTTTGACTAAGTCAAACTGACCCAAAATATGATCGAGGCAAAAACATCAAAGTGCTGCAAGTGTAACTGGTTAAGGCATACTTCATAAGTCATTCCAATAGCAATATAAACATAAAGTAATCATTTCACTGGCGATCTAAAACAAAATATTCAACATTTTCCAATAATAATAATGGCTCAGACTTAAAACCTCAAGACTATGCTCACTTCATGGTTGTGATCAATTTGCTAGTGATGGGTGAAGGTGAAAATATGCAAGGCTAGGCTAAGGGATGACTATATTGAGTTGACATTGTGACACTTTGGAAGTGGGAAAGGGGATACACACTAAAGCATATGCTGGACAAGCAATAACACAGGGAATGGCAGCGTCTCACAAATGGGTAAGTTGTTTGGGAAGTGCTTATTCAACCTTGACAGATGCCTACAACTCACATCCAAGCTGATACAGCTCCGTGAGGATCTTTCTAGAGCCACCATGACTAGGTGTCCAACAAACCGTAACTGGAGACTCTAGGGGACACTTAGAATAAGTTCTCCCTTGCTCCATCTCATATCACAACCCGTAGGCTAATGAGGAATAATCATTACATGCATATAAGGTTAGCAATCATTAGATATAGCATTTGTTACATTATTGCTTTAATTGGACCTTTTCATTTCCATAGCCTTTGTCCGTGTGTGTTGAAAAACACATTCTTGGATTTACATTTCATTAGGATTTTTTATCCATGTGTGTTGAGAAACATATTCTGGGATTTACATTTCACGTGCCTTTCATTCACATGTGTTGAAAAACACATTCTAGAATGGGCTTTCATTAAGATATACAATAAAGTTTCCAGTTACAATGTAATGATGGTAGCACTATCTGTTTCAGGCCTAGCCAACACAACTTAGGCAACTCAGAGCCGAGACACAAATTAAACAGGGAAGCTTATCCAACAAAGAGGCTAGAGTGGGGAAGTCCTTTGTATCACAAGTTAAGTAGTAAGTCAAGGTAAAAACAATAACTGGAAAGTAGCCGATGGATGGAGATAGTGAAAATGATGCCAACACTAGCAAGCCAAATAATGGTGGGAATGATCACCTCCATTCTCCTAAGGAGGGTAAAACCAATGAGTATAGACAAGAACTTCTAAAACCTGAGCAGGACACTAGATAGATACATAATAACACCCAAGTCCAATACTATATATATGATCGCCATATCATGACACTAAATGCTAGGACATGCCACTAGAAAGACTATAAAAGCAATATAACCAAGAACACCAGATAATACCTGTTGGATCATACACCTGTGCAAAACATCTGAATCATCATCTGTCCACTGAGAACCTGTTGCTACAACTCTGGGCACTGCATACTGCTCTGTAATGGAAAAATGGCTACATCGGTCATCAAATCTGAGTTTCCTGAAACTCGGACATGGCAAAGGAATATATTGTTGCTCATCATCATAAGAGTGATCCAAAAATAGATGCTCATCTCAAGCATCTCAGTGTAAAGGACTGGCTGAAAAATATACTCGAATCTGGAATAAATATATGGTAGCCCCTGCTACTATAAATGTGATAACAGAACCCCCAACCTTAAATAGAGAGGGAAAGGAGATGATGTCACATAAGCCAAATCTGCCCTGTATTTTTCCCTAGTGTTGAGCTGTCAGAATCCAGTGTCGAAAGAGAACCTGCCATGGTGCTGCACCCTCAAGACATCGAACCAACCACCAATCTGATCTTGATCTAGGCATCACAAATATTCAATTTGTAGAGATTTCCAACAACATTCTAAATCATTCGCAATAGTTTTGATTGTCACCTTATTGTGTTTTTGCATTATTCTTTATTATCCCACAATAATGACACTCTCAATGACCTTCTCATGCATCCAACAATTCTCGATCTTTCGTCCTTGGTGATCATTAATATGGTATCAATCATCCAACAATGTCTCTCATACTTTATTCATGACCATAGCATAGCTATCATCTTCACAAACATGTCATTCTTTGTTTTGCAATGATTTGTAGCTCCCAATGACATTCTCGTGCATCCAACTGTTCCCAAACTTGTGTCCTCTATAAGCTCTCACATTTCCAAGCCTCCACGAATGTCAAATGTGGCTTCTCTCATGCAGTCACAAATAAGATAAGATCATTTTATCAATGTCCAACAAATGACCACAAAAGTAGGTCAATGCGACTATGTTGTACCGTGATAACTAATCAATGGGATTGTGTTGCAAACTCATACGATCAAAATGCTCTTAGACCATATGGAGTTAAATGACGAATGAAGAAAAGAAAATACATAAGCAATTTAGAATCCAATCATAATGAAACTTGCAAAACTTGATCACATTTTCATTACATGTGACTCTAAATAGGCATTGTTGCCGCCTAATACACACCTGGGGGGAAACACGGCAGGAAACCTTCAAGCTACTTAGTGTGTCCTTGGGGGCAAGTCAAAGTCAAGTGTTGTCACCTAATTACTCGACTCCTCCGTCTAGGCTACTCCTAGCGAAGCCAAGGGGGGTGGTCCCTATAAAAATAAATCTATGGCTTTTACACTACGAAATGAAAAAAGCACAATTTCTAGGAATTTTTAAAATGATGAATAAAAAATACTAAATGATGGATATGAAATCACTGAACAAAAAGAACATTGGCATATAACTTTAAATGAGCAACATTGTATAAAAGATTACATTCACGACATGATAATAAATTGATTTAAACAATAAAGTTCGTATGATAACCAATGCCGAAATGTGTAGATTGTTGCTTGTGTCTAGGATGCTGCTGATGTCTTGTTTGTCAATTTTAAATTATTAGATATGAGTGATTAAGGGAGTGGGTTGATTGTTTGTTTGGCTCAAATCTGAATCGCTCCTTCGATCTGAGTGTAGTGACAGCTATACCGAGTCCAACCAGGCGAGGCATAACCTTCTTAAAGTAGCCTGCTGACTCTAAAGTAAGCTTCACTCGACCTCCCGAATTCTAGAGATTGAATCTTTGTCGGATTTCCCTATTACACTAGTTACTCTAAGTTCTTTTCTGATTGACCAAATTGTTTAGACTAAGATGTAGCGGTCAAGAGCATACTCGGATCTTTCAAGCCTTGGTAAATTTTATTAATTGTGAAGGGTGAGTTGCTTAACTAAACTAAAGCCCAAGAATCTATTTTCCACACACCAAATATTGGTGCAGTACTTCAGAAAATCAAGGGCACAAATTTTAGAGTTTCTTGAAAATTGCGAAATTGTAAATAACAAAGCAAAAATGAAATCTAATCTATACAACCGTCTAGGGATGGATTGTGTGGATGTGATTGTTTTTATTTATAACTTGCATAAAGAAACTAATCTAAAGCAAAAATTAAGCAAAATACAACAAACCACCAAAAAACTCAGATCCCCTTGGGGGAATGGGGGCAAGTGCTGAATAGCCCATTTGCTCTTTTTATTTTTTAGTTACAATAAACCCTGTTATCACCTATTTTGTGGAATAGCTGAATTTCTTATGAGCTGCCAGTTTATTGAACATGGTCCATGTTCATCATCAATGTTCAGAAGTCATTTTCAGGGCATTTTTGCCCCATTTGTAATAATTGCATGTTCAAACCCCCATGGGGAAAAATGTAAAAAGTTGGTCTAAACGGGGTCCTTTTATAAAAGACTCGGCTATCGATAGGTTTAGCCATTTGGGGGATACTCTAGAGTGTTTTTTCCTTAGGAATTATGCGCTACTCATCAGAGGCATATAATCCCTGAGTTTTTCAGTCAAACCTCTAAAGCTGTAGTATTTTCCATGGTGGTCAAAACCTAAGGTGGTTATTAGAGTCTTGTGTCTAGAATTTTTTACGCATTAGCCATCTCAATTGAGTTGTATGAACATGCACTAGGTCCCCTAGGAGTTTCGTTTGATTCCAGCAAAAATAAGTTTTTCCATAAATTAGACCATTTTTTAATGGTTTAATTAAAAAATTTCAAATAGTGATAAAAACCTCATCCGGAGGCGAAATTGGGCATGGGGAGGCTCGTTTTGACGCTCAGAGCGTCCTTTTTCCCTTAGCGCCAACTTTTCGAAAGTTTCATGCGATTACGTCGCCTCTGGGAGCAATTTTCACTATTTTGGCATTTAGTGACCAAAAAATGACAAAATTCACTACGTGACAAAATTCAAATAAGTAAAAAATTAAATTTTTTAACTATGGAAAAGCATGGGTTAAATGTTTATGAGGTATACGACTCCTTGAAGAGATTAAATCACACGTCATGTTCATACCTTGGATAAACGATTTCATGATTGAGGGTGACGTGAGCCACTTCCGTACAGCCTTCATGAAGCTCTCACGATTTGGGTGGTTGTGTATTAAATAAATGGTGGGCTCCTCTCACGATTGTAGCCACATCACATGGCTCAAAGGTCGAGTCATGCATTATCTATCAAACTCCGAGCTATCTCTTGGATTAGTTCACGCATTCTCCATCTCTCACGTCAATCTCATGTGGAAATCACGAATTAGTGATGTGTCACTTGTTGAGTGGGTTGTTGGGTTGTATCAAATGGATTGTGGCCACGTCATAGCATTGGCTCCTTCTAAAACTCGAATTACCATTTAGTACAAGCTCCAAGCCATACCATGTGGCAAACTCGCCATCCCTTTAAGTGCTCACGTCAATCCTTGATGGCTCATGTGAATTGGATGGTGGAGTTAACAAGAAGAAGAGTGGGGGCACCTTGCCTAGGTGGAGACCACCTCCCCACTCCCTATTGATTGCAAACTTGAGTTATATGGTAGATATGAGCTCCAAGCCAAGATTTGATTGGTTTATGATTGGAATTTGAAATTTTGTCAAGTGTTATTGGCTCCCTTAGATGCCAATTCGAATTTGGGCTATGTGCTCTTGTAAATTGTATAAATAGAGGCTCTTGGAGCTCTATTCTTCATGGAGATTTTGGGCAATAACACTCTGCCAAAATCGTATTGTAATATTTGTTTAAGTTTGGAATAAAGAAGAGACTTTGGAGGTCCATGCGAGAGCTCTTTGCATTGTGGTTTCATCTTGTATTTGGTGATATCCTCTCACTCTACTTTCTTGTTTCAAATTATTATTCAGTTTATGCCTTGAGAAGACTAACAATCTAGTACAATAGGCATTTGATCTAGTTTGTTTGCTTGAGAGTATTGTTTTGCAGAGATCATCGAAGGTGAAGAGTAGCTTGGGATCAAGCTTGTCTTCATTAGTCAAGAGCTTTTACCATTTAACGTATTCATCTTGCAGGTTCTTCAAGTGGCTTCTCATTCCAAGAGATAAACATAAGCTATCTGGGGTTGCCTTTCATCCATCAACACATTTCAAAACAAATTCATTGGTTACTGGTTACTTGGATCTAAAGCTTCCCTCTTCTAGCTCTCCTTTTCTCCTTGAATCTTTTTGCCCATGACTTGCTAAGCCTTTTTATCTCCTAGCCATTTGTTCATTGCCTTTTACACAATCATCTCCATCTTTGAAACTTGCCTTTGCTTCCTTTCATATCTTTCACTTTTTGCCTCTGCTGCCTTACCTATCAGTCCCTTCTTTCACCCACGTTTCTGCCTCCTTTTTGTCCACTGTTTTAGGGCATTTTCCAGCTTCCTTTGACTACTTTTTGGACCACTTTCCAGCCTACCTTTTACTTCTCTATCCACTGCCCTTTATCTCCTTTTGCAGCCTACTGTCTCCTCCATTTTGTTGGCTGCCTTTTCCCCTCACTTCTTGACTGTCCCAAATCTCATTTGCAGCCATCTTCCCTCTCGTTTTTGTCTTCAAACTTGCTTCCTCCTCTCCCTTTCGTCCACCTTCCAGAAAGCCCTAAAAGACGTAATACAAAACAAAAAACTTTGTTAAACATTTGTATTAGTTAATTGCATTAATTTTGATTGAAGAGTTAGTAGTTGATTAGCTTCATTTCTTTGTCAATAGTGGTTGGATCTCATGCCTTGTATTGCATAGTTAGGATCTAGTTCATGGTCATTTAGTTTCCTGTTTTGCATTGTTAGTCTTAGTCAATTTTTTGCATCTAGTTTATTTTTTAACTTGCATTTTGGCATTTAGATCTCATCAAAAAAGTTAAAAGTTTGCATTTCAAAAGATTGGGCATTTTTCTAGTTCATATTAGTTTAGATCTCATATTTTGCTTACCAATGCTGAAGGGTGCTTTGAATTGAGCCATTGGTGTAGGTACTTTGAAGGAGAGAAAAACTTGATAAGCTTTGGAGTAAGGAGATCCAAGCTAAGCAAAAACCTCAAAGAAACCATAAGGACGATCCAAAACTTGAACACATCATTCATTATCCTTTGTAAAAGCTATTTAAGAGCTTGCTTCAAGTTTATAAGTTAGATTTTCTCTCAAAGTCCTTACAAGGGTTAAATTCCCAAGGCACTTGTACTTCATTAATAAAAAGGCTAAGTCGGATAAGGCCTCCCACATTTTGGTTATTCTTCCCCATTTGGGGAAGAGTGTCTTGTGCATGCTTAGTTTAGAATTGCTTTAAGTTTTTCTTAGAATAATTTTCATTTTGTACTTAGAGTAAATTGTATTTCAAGTTTTGACCTGAGAAGCCTCTTGGGATTTGATCCGAAGAGCCGCATTAACACTGCGTGCTGCTTCTCTTTCCCCACCGTGTACTGCGTAGGACCGGCTAAGCTGGAAGTTTCATGAGCGGTGTGCAAAGTCACTTTGACTTCACTTGTTAGATTAGTCTCTGTTGTGGTAGAACACTAGTTTCATTTGCAAGTATTTCATTTATCTGTTATATCATTGTTCATCTTTTATCTTATTGAGCTATCAGTTGGTTTATTTTTGCCAGTTGCTTGTCTTATAAAAACAAACCAAAGTCTCTTGAACTTGAAATAACCCAAGTCAAGAGCACTCTCTATCGGAGAGCATCCCCACTGCATCTACCTGCATCAAGCATATAGTTTAGCTAAGTCTCTTGAACTTCTGTCTTAAGACGAAGTCAATAGCGCTCTCTGTCGGAGAGTTGAATTGTGTGCTCTCAATAATAAAAAATTCCAACTCACACCCCCTTTAATAATTTATCTTCGTTGCTATCCAACATCCATATGCTCTGCCAACCCTAAAAGGTTGGGCTAGTACTCAGAAAGGTGTTGGATTTTTTAATTTTTGATAACATAATAAAATTTTCACCCCACAACCAACCAATCCGGAGTTGATCGATAAGATAAGTTCGGTGGGTAATCTCCTAGTTGGGGGCGTCGGGGTTCCATGTTCAACCTCTAGTTTGCTGGTTAGCATTGCGCGACCTAGCTAGAGCACTGGGTGGCCCGACATGTCCTTGAACGAAGGCACTTGACAATATCTTTTCCAGAAAGACTTCCAGTACCTCGCGTATCGGTTGGAAGTATCTTTAGCCTTAATAATCAAGATCATTAAAACTTTCAATAAACCAAGATAATCTACACAACGATCTCACAAACGTTACCACTTTGAACTCTTGTATCAAGCAACCCAAGCACTTAAGACTATCTTGACTCCATAAGGCACTGGTCCTTGTCATCGTTTTCATTTGCTTTTTATCTATTTGGAGCATTTACATTATCATGGTTGTCTTGCTTTAATCTATCAAGTGGTTGTTTCTTCAATCTTGTAATCTTGTTTCACAACGTGGATTGCTTGTTATCTTGTGTTTATCTCATCTCAAATTGTGATCTTTCATCATTAAAAAACTCCTAAACAACACTCATCCACATCACTCAACACCAAAAACATTTTAAAACATAAGAGCCATAGTAAACTCTTTGTAGGGACTACCCCCCTTGGCTTCGTTAGGAGTTATCCTAAACGGAGGAGCTAGATTTTAGGTGACAGTACCTAGCTCATTGCTTGCCCCCAAGGCCACACATCTCCCCACTTCCAGTGAGGGAGACAGCTTTCGAAAGATTTCTGTTGCTGGTGTGCATCTCGGCCGACAACAAACCCAAAGAAGAAACGTTGCTAGTCCTTTATGATTTAGGCACCAGACAGCTTACAAAAGCTAGAAAATTTTGAGGGAAAGGTAGCACCGGTTGTCCGAATGGTCACGAATGATTCCGAAGCTTGAAATTTGGCTATCATGCCCTTCTATCAGCTCACTAAAGTCTGTAAAACAGCGATCAAATGAGTATCAAAAACAGTCCCAAACATTTAGAAAGTGTTGGGAGAAAAGCCTAAAATTAACTCAAAAATTTCTAAGTAAAAAGATAAACAAAAGATGCAAAAATTCAACTAGTAAGACAAGCTAGAAAGCTCGTCTTGCTAGTATCTTTTGGCTACCTTTTTTAGAGATAGAAAACCGAAATTTACAAGCACTTAAATGCTAGATATATCTTTAAAATGCTTTAAACAACACTTCTCTTCTCTAATCTAGTTAAATTTTCAACTTTAAAATGCTAGAAAATAAGAGATTTGATTACTAGTGCAAGTAATAAGATTAAATTGTGTAGCATACTAACATTAGAATAATAAATCTAGATCTACTTCCTTAAGAATTTTCAAAATTTGAGATCTAGAGAGCTATGGAACTAGTAACGAAGAAAGAATGAAAGAGAATGAACTAAAGGTGAGAAAACCCGAGTTGTAAGCTAGAAAGAGTTGAGCGAATGGAGCTTGCATGAAAGTGAGAACAAGAGGGACTACGCTTCCGTTGAAGTAGCTTGGGAAGTGGCAAAGCTAACATGCATGCCTCCTCCTTGAGCTCCGGTAACCTGCAACAAAACTTCACACAAGCACTTGCACGAGAGGATTAAATGGCACCGATATAAACAATACAAAAGACTTGCAAATAGAAGCATTCAACAAGAGATGCATAATATTCAAAGCATTTTACACTATCATCAAATAAGAAACAAGCATTAGATCCTATTTCTTACCCTACTGAAATGTAGATTTCCTTCCAAGGTCAGTGCAATCCTAACAATAAACAAAATACTTATGCAAAAATACAGGTTACCTTCATGGGTTTTGAAGCATCAAGCATCCACGCATGACATGAACCCACAATGTAGCCTCCAAAGCCTTCACTTTATTAACTCAAGAACTCAGAAAATATTACAAAGCAGAGTTGCAGAGGTTCCACCTTCAGATGAAGAAAGAGGCCAACATGCTCTCTTTAAATAGCAATCTCATGCAAGAGGGGGGCGCATTCTAGATGAGGGAGTTAACAAGAACTTGATAGATCCTGATTGGAACTTGACTGAAATCCATTTGATGGAAGTTGCGCCACCTCTAAAGATGGTAGGAAGCCCCAACCTCGAGATCATCACCACAAATCACAAATTGCCACATAGGAAAGTCGCCCAAGCTTGAAGAGGGCAAATTCTCTCTATTGGAGTTAACTTGATCTTCACAACTTCGATTGGATTTGTCTATTTCGGAGCTCAGATAACTTAGTGTTGACTATTCAATCACTTTAGTTCAACTTTTGATTAACTCCGGACAATTCCCATTGATTTAGGAATTGGTCCTTTTCCTTTATTATGTCTTAATTTGACATTTATTATGTATTTTTTAGCTTTTTCGAGTAAATATCATTTTTTGAGATAAATACTTACTCGAAACTTAGGAAAAGTGAGTTGACGGGATAAATCGGTGCTCTGGCTTAGAAAATAAGTATCCCATTGTCAAATTTTGCCCACAAACCACCTTTTTATTACATTTTTTATTTTCCTAGTTAAACCATTAAAAAATTGCCAAATTTTACGGGAATTTTTTTTTTTCCAAAACAATAAAAAAACACCTAGGAACCTAGCACATGTCCATATGACTCTATTATAGTGTCTAGCATGTTCATATACATTGACAAATGAACTTTAATAACCCCCCAAGGCCTAACCACCAACATGAGCATTCCAGCTTTGGAGGTGTAGCAGAAAAACTCGAAAATTATACTCGGCTAATACGCAAAGCATAATTAACAAGGGAAAAAACTCCTTGGAATACCCAGATTGGTTGTCAAGTCTTGGGAAGCCAAGTTCTTTACATAACCACCATACTAGCACACTTTATTACAAACCCCGTGGGGTATGAACATGTGATAAAAAATTAAAAAAGGGGCCCTGAAAAAGCCTGATTTGAACTTCTGAACCCTGACATGCACAAGTACTTGTGCAAACTTTGACGGCTCTCTGGAAGGCCAACTATGTGCAACTCAGTTGGTAACAGGCATCACAATACAAGAAAACATTTTACAAGACAATGATCGGTGGGAAAATCATGCATTCCAAGTCAACAAATGTCTGCACAAGATCTCACTACATGATGAGGAATTTGGCTGCCATTAGCCATTGCAAGAGCTTAGAGGGAACAAATTTCTTCTTGGTCAAGTAATTGTAAGCAACAAAGTATTGGTTGTAGCAAGAAATACTCTTTATCATGCATAATTGTTTAGACATATAAGATCTTTATATTGGAGTGATTCATTCGTTTGGATTTGAGAGTTTTGTTGGCCAACTTATGACCCATCTCCATATCATTGTCATAAGTTGAGGGTACTTTCTCTTGACGAGAAGATTTATTGGGTGAAGAACAATCCTTGAGCAATCCACTTCATTTTTTATTAGAAAATAATTATTAGGTAATAGCCTTATGATTTTTAAGATCTCGTTCTATATGAGTTAAACTGTTCACTATTTGACGCAACGGCTCAATTCCAAAGTTGAATGTTATATATTAGAATCATATTTGAGGGCATGATATATTGCATTGCGATTGTGATTGATTGGTTTCATGGCAGTGATTTCCCTAGTAGGATGTGAAAAAAAACTCCAACCAGGTGACAAATGTGGTTTCCAGTAAATCACTCAAGGATTGGTCAACAATAGGTGATTAACCGCATCGAATTCTATCGGAATTGTGTGTATCAGGCATATAAAAATCAAATATATGATAATAACTACTATGCAATAGAAACTTTACGATACTCCAATTGAGAACATAAATTAGTTATTCCCCTAAACAGTAGGCTTAGATTCATTATGTAAATATACAGGCCATACTTCTGACTTTTGACAATGAGTAGAAATGACAATCAACGTTCATTAGAAAAATCAATGTATCTACAAGCACAATGCATTAAGAATATTGTTTTATATGAATAAGCCGCAATGGGGAGAAGAAAACATGTATCACAATCATGTAATGATTACACAAATCATATTCAAATGATTCAAGAACCACAAACTAAATACAGTCCATTAAAGATTTAGATAATAGTAGGGGATTATTATATCATTGACAAGGAAGGCAAACTGTGTTATCAAGTCAATTCAAAAATGTAAGTCTCTACCTTCTCCAAGAATGACAACTTGAGGAAACGAAGGTTGAACAATCCTCTTCAATATTTTGCGCCTTTCCTTCAGGGTAAGATGGATAATGCTGCCATGTTTCTCTTCATAAAGTATATCAAATATTACATCTATTCATCTAAGGAATCCAAATTATTAGAAGTTTTTCCCTAGAGATGTTAAAAAGGAGAAATATTGAACAACCAAATGTACACAATATGGTAATTTATGTAATCAATACACTAGTGAATACCTTGAAAAAATAGAAAGCCATTCAATTTGATCTTGTAAAACCTTATGATACTCAGTTCGATTTAAAAATTTAAAGTTTCTACAAAATAATTTGCTGCTTTACATGAAACTTGCATTCATATTTATCACGTGATGCAAGAACACTAGTTCCACAAGGATACAGCAAACCTGAAATTACAAGAAATTCAATCACTTAGTCAAGGCAACATACACATCAAGTGCAAAAGGAAAAGCAAAAAAAAACAAGTTGCAACAACATTCCAACATAGAAAGTCCAAATTTGTTAACATAGATATAATTTCAAGAAACAAGTGTTCAAAGTCAAACTAGCAATTAATTTGACTTATAATGATCTTTTGAATACTCACCACCCAATGGTTGTTGTACCACATGGTCATACCCATCGAAGTAGGAAAACATTCATGTGAATCAAATATACTAAACTGTAATTAGTAATATGATATTTGAGATGACTAAGACAGTAGAAATCAAATTGGGTTCCCTTCTGTTACAACTTAATCCCTCACCCATGGTGTCAAAGCCCCAATTCACAAGGTGAAGACTCAAGGGTAACTAAGAGGGAGGCAACTGTAATCTCACCAACCCTCTTTTACTTTTTAGGTTGGGATTTATTCCAACACAAGGGAGGCTTCCCTATGGCAATAGTCTAGGTCTTTTAGGTATGGATTGCAAGCAATTGATAGACTAATTATCAATCTGTTTTTAGTGATCTTCTATAAATTATTTTCCAGATTTATTAGGCTTTTAACAATAGCCCTATAAATAGATTCTTAAGATGATTTAGGGGCTGAATCAAATCTGTTTAGGTCCTGTTATCTTGCTGGTACAAACTTCAGATTTGATTAACATGAATCAAGCTTGCTTCAAGGAACAAACAATGAGGTTTAAAGTTTAATTTGCATATCTGAATTTTCTGGTAACTTTAATTTATTTCAGATCTGTTAGAACAGCAAAAAAGGAAAAGATTTATAAGATTTTAGTGGTTCGAGGTGTTACACCATGGATTCTCTGCAACGCACCCTATTAGATGTGCCAAGGTGGGGGGTCCTTTTTCCATTGTAAAAAGCCAAGTTGGGGCTGCTTTCCATAAAAGTGTTGGTCTATCAGTGATCCAAACCTTCTGGTTGGCCATGGCAAGTCCTCTTGGTCCTCATTTCAAAGTGTATTGGTCTTGTGGCCCTACTGACTACCCCTTGATGGGTGGTCACTCCTCATCATGTCGGGCATTCTTGCCCTGGGTAGGTATTGGTGCACTTTGGGGTGACTCAATTAGAGCACATGGCTTAGGAGCTCCTAGCCACACTCATGATTTTATGCTTGTAAAGATGATTGCATGTGTAAGGGTTGTCATGCCCGTTCTAGCACACCTCTGTTACCCCCACTTGGACCTCAATTTGTCGTACTACCTCTCCTTTTTGGTCATCCTATGTAAAATACATAATATATATAAATATTAATAATAATAATAAATAACTAAGTCACCTAACACGAAAACACGAGACATAGAGGACACGCAAATACAAGTATTCAACACGAGGCATGACGACCCCAGAATCATGACACAGATGACACGTTATACACAATATTTGAACATAAGAAAATTACTGAAATATACACAATATTGATAGATCATTGATTCATTCAACTAGTGAAAACTTAATACATCAAATTTCAATGATATTGATGAACAAGATACAGTAATACACCATACATGTCATAAAAGAATTGGAATTTAAAAGATATTAAGTAACAAACTCTAGTTTACTAGGCCACTACAGGAACCGCCACTTACAAAAGCCACCACCAATCATATCGAGTCGGAGTTAATAGTTGTGATTGTAGATTGCACCAACTCCCAAACAAAACGATTTTCAATAGATCGACGTAACCATAGTTGTAGTCATCGCTTGGAATTAATTAATTCATCCTCATGTTGACTATCCCTAAGAAATACACAACAAGGGTGAAGAGGCACTCACCAGTTAACAAAAAGTCGTGACCTTCCCTGACAAATCAATCAAAGGGTTAAATAAAAATTAAATTCGTTGCATTAGTGTATGTGCCAAGGTGGATAAACGTTGAAATATATATATATATATATATGTGTGTGTGTACAATATAATATAATTAAAAGTGTCTTCAAGGCAATATTAAAATCATAAATGAAAAATGGTATAAACGAAGAGCTAATTCATGAAGAATATAGGTGGAGAAAATTTCATATATAAAAAATATAACATAATAAAATATATATATATATATAATAACATTAATATTAATATTAATATTAATAAATAATTAACTAAAAAGGTCAAAAAGACTTGCCCTTGTGCTTGAAAAGGTATGATGGACTTATATAAGTCCAAACATTGTAAATGTAAATATCATCATATCTTATCATCTTTTATTAAAATATTTATTCATGGATTATTTATCCTTTTTGAAGTGGAAGTTTCAGTATACTAGTTTTATCGTTTCATTGGTATTAGAGCCCCTTCTTGGGCATATCCTAAAATATATATATATATATATATATATATATATATATATATATATACGATGGGCTTATATAAGTCCAAACATTGTAAATGTAAATATCATCATATCTTATCACCTTTTATTAAAATATTTATTCATGGATTATTTATCCTTTTTGAAGTGAAAGTTTCAGTATACTAGTTTTATCGTTTCATTGCTATTAGAGCCCCTTCTTGGGCATATCCTAAAATATATATATATATATATATATATATATATAATAACATTAATATTAATATTAATAAATAATAATTAAATAATTAACTAAAAAGGTCAAAAAGACATGCCCTTGTGCTTGAAAAGGTATGATGGGCTTATATAAGTCCAAACATTGTAAATGTAAATATCATCATATCTTTTCATCTTTTATTAAAATATTTATTCATGGATTATTTATCCTTTTTGAAGTGGAAGTTTCAGTATACTAGTTTTATCGTTTCATTGGTATTAGAGCCCCTTCTTGGGCATATCCCTAATCCCGGCTGTTGGCCAAAAACTCTTTGGAGTTTCTCTGACTTCTTGGTCTTTGACCATAACCTGGCCTTTGGCCAAATTCAATCTTCAAAGTTTCTGCTACATATTCCAGTGAAAATAAAAAGAAATTCAGTGAAGAAAAAAAAACTCAGAATCAATCCATCCATTGCAAGTTCGAAGAGAAGCATAAATCAAGAACAATAGAGAACAATATTCAAATCAAGAAACAGGCCAAAAGCAAACGCATCCTCTCATATCGATCGCCACGGATAGTAAGGGTAAAATCATGTGGAGCAACCATTGAAATCACCTTTTTCCACAACTGCCCTTGGCCCTTTCCCACTCCCGCGCTTCCATCTGCTCACCTCTACCACCATTTTGAAACCCATTGTCCTTCCATCCTTGCCCTCCAATCCTCCACGTCATTGTGTGGCTCCCCATCCGTGCTTGCATACCTTAGCGCCCTCTGCCACACTTTCCTTATCTCCCCACATGCTCTCTACCACACTCTCCTTATCTCCCCGCGCGCCCTCTTCACCAACACTCACTCTCCTTATCTCCCCACACGCCCTCTTCACCAACGCTCACTCCCACAGTCCTGTTATCACATATATAGTAGCCGGGCTACCATACATTATTTTTCTCATTCCAGTACACTATTCAGCTAGTTCCCTTACATTTGAGATGCTGAGATGAGCATCTATATTGGATCATTATCAGATTGTGGACATCAGTTGTATTCCCCATGCCATGACTGAGTCTCAGGACACTCAGAGAGATGACCGATGTAGCCATTATACCATTGGTACAGAGCAGTCAGTAGTGCCCAAAGTTGCAGCAGCAGTTTCAGAGGACAGATGATGGTACAGGTTGATGAGCATTCAGGTATATGACTCAGCAGGTATATCATGGTGTTATGGTTGGATTGCTTTTATACTTATTCTTATAGCATGTCTTAGCACTTAGTGTCATGATCTGGCGATCATATAGATATGTGGACCTGGTTGATCTATTATATATATTACATTGTCCCTACTCAGACTTAGAAGTTCACTATTCATACTCATTGGTTTTACCCTCCTTAGGGAGAATAGAGGTGATCATTCAACCATACCTTGGCTTGCTAGTGTCGGCTCCATGATTCATTGTCTTCATCCATCCATTACCTACCTTTTAGTTTATCACCCTGACTTACTACTTGACTAGTGACATGGAGGATCTTTCCCCCACTGTAGCCTCTGTATTGGATGAACTTCCCTGTTTATTGTGTCTCGGCTCTGAGTTGGTGACAAAACTTACCTATGGTGAGTTGGAGTTCCTTGTGAATTCCCCCTAGTCACTAAAGTTGTGTTGGCTAAACCTGAAACTTTTGGTGCTGCCATGAATACAAAATCTGGAAAAATGAAATGCTATATCTTGTATGAAAAGCCCATTCATGCAATGTGTTTCTAAACACACATGAATGAAAGGCATGCCAAATGAAAATGGCTATGAAAATAAAATGTTATATCTTTTGGAAAATAAATACCTAGGTAAACAAGCTGTCCATGACACACCTAGAAGTGCTCAGGTAAACAAGTGCCTTAAAAAACACACCTGCAGCAGGAAGCCTAAAATAAATGTAAATCTATGCAATGTGTTTATAAACACACATAGATCAAGGCTATGGAAACTTCAGGCCCAAAAAGCAATAGAACTTAAATGCTATATCTAAACAATTGCTGGCCTTATTTGTATTATGGATTGTGCGCATCTGTGAAGGTGAATAAACCCTCTTTAAACAACTCATCCATTTGTGAGACAACGCCATTCCCTGTGTTATTGCTCATTCAGTATATACTATGGTGTATATTCCCTTTCCCTTGCCAAAGTGTCACAAAGTTAAGTCAGTCAAGTCATCCCTTAACCTAGCCAATTATTTCAGCCTTCACCCTTCACTAGCAAATTGATCACAGCTATGAAGTGAGTATGATCCTGAAAGTCTAGTCTGAGTAATAATAATAATTAACGACAATATATATTTGGATTTAGATCGCCAGTTATGATTACTCTGTGTTATAATTGTTATTTGAATAAGTTGTAGAGCATGTATTAACCTTGACACTTTGCAGCAGCCTTGGATGATGGTCTGAGTTATATTTGGTCTTGGTTAGACCCAGTTTGACCATGGAGGACCATGGGACATGAGATGTTGGACCTTATGATGATATGGATAGATGATATATGGTCTATGTATACATACATGATGATTCTAGGCAGCAGATACAGGGTTATGATGATGATTCTTGGTTTACAGCAGTGTTTGGTCATTTACAGATTATTATTATTGGCCCTGTTCCGGTATATTGGATATTTATTTTGATCATGCAGAGACTCATATGGTGTATGAGTACACATCTTGGATGTATTTGGACCTTCTGAGTCCAATGGGACAGTTTGTTTTCAGTTCCGGGCACTTGCAGTGATGATTGATCCTCAGTAGGCTGTCCCAGTGCAGTTTTGGTCTGTCGGAGGCCCTGTCAGAGCAGATGAGATTTTTATCCGGTTGACCTAGGGCGCTGATGATGGAGGGGGTGGTCCAGCCACTTGTTTTTACCATATTACCCCCCTCCCAGACACACTGGTGCCCTCACCTTGACAGCGCAGGCACTCCAGGAGGCTGTTTGGGGCAGTTTCACGCTTCCCGAGGCATTTCAGGATTGGTAGAAATGGCTATTGAGGAAATCGATTTGGGCTACTGAGGCAAAGTTATGGCATGGGATGATCAGTGATGATAGATCGGGACCTTCCACACCTTCTCCAGCAGTTTCAGCTTCATCGGGGCCCGCATCCATCATTTATGGCACTTTCTATGGATTTTTGAGGTCTTTTGAGGACCACGACTTCACCTTGGAGGCACGATTTGGTACATTCATGATTATTTATTGGTTATTGTGCTATGGGGATTGACCAAGGAGGGATAAAATTACCCCTTGGACCCACCATAAGCCTCTTATGATATTTCATCATCATGATTTGGTGGGATTCCCCTCTTCTAGGGCGATTTTGTCCACTTATGTTATATTTTATGTGTAGCTCAGACATTTGTATCTTTTAATCTTAGCCACTCATTCAAAAAAGTGGTTAGGGTTTTGGTGCCTCTCCTTCCTATTTAAAGGAGAGAGCCTCTCATTGTAAAGTGACTTTTGGCTCTGGATTATTGGAATAGAAAATTATTATTGCATCTATCTCCATTGTTGTGGTGAATGTTTTTGGTGTTCTTTCGTTGGTTTTTCCTTTGCACTGAGTTATTGGAGATCTTGTTTGCCATATCTTTGTACCACGATTTTGCATCTACAGGTGGAGGCCGATTTGCTTGGAGGAGGAGGTATTGGTAGGGGAAGACTCTCCCTACTTCTTCTTTGGAGCTCTTCGTTGGTAACAGGGAGTATTACTGTCCCAGGACCTTCTATTTCATGTTACTATTTGCATTTCTCTTGTATTTCTTCCATACTTGATCTTACTGATTGAATCTTCATTCCTTGGTTTGACAGGTAGAGGAAGGCGCACTTGTGGGCTAGGGCATCAAATTGGCAAGCAAATCAACAATCTCTCATTTGATCTCTGCGGGAATCTTCCTCAACATCAAGGCATATCATCCACATCACTCAGGTATGATCTCAAGGTAAGTTCTATCTCCATGATCTATCCAATTGTCTAAAATATTTCAAAACCCTAAATATTTCAAAACCCCATTTTACATTTTTTCAGATCTACTTAGATCTAGTGGGTTGTTGGGCATAATATTGAAAACCCACCTCTATAGCATCCACGGCATCCCGGATCTATAGTTTGGTGAGGATTGGCTTCTGTTTGATCCCCCTCCGATGCCAACTTAGCTCCTCCCAAGCAAAGCGCACTTCCTAGTTTGAGCAAGTTGACTTAGATCTAGGTGGTGGGTGTTTGAGATTCCACTTGATTTGTCATCTACACATCAAATAACATACACCCAGGTTGTTACTTTTCTGAAATTCACCTTGTGGGCCCTATTCCACATTTTAAGGGATTAAATCCCCATTTTGGACCACTTGGAACACTTAAACTCAGATCTACTAAGATCTAACCGGTGGATTGCCACGAAATTATAGATCCATACCCCTACTTGACTGATCTATCCGGATCTAAATTTTGGATGCCATCCGACTTGATTTGACCTACCTAACCCCACTTTTAGGCCTCCTTGGGCAAAGTCGCACCACCTTGGAGAAGTGAGTTGACTCACTTCCGGGAACTGGGTACTTGAGATTTTTGGAGATCTGAAACCGGAATAATTCAAAACCTAGGTCTAGACTGTCACTTTGTCAAATCTTGCCTTGGGGATTGCATTCCTTGTTTTAAGGGATTGTGGTCCACTTGGGTCAAACCTAGATCTAGACCTATTCATCCATCAAAACCTCTATTGCCCACTTGTCCCAAGTACTAGGAGTCCTAAACCACAAGTCAACTTTACTTTGACTCCACTTCCCAATTCCCAAGGCACTGGTCTCTCTCCAAGGTAGTTCAACCTTCCTAGATTGTTGGATTGACTTGTGGATTGACCTATGCATGGTGAACTAAACCTTTGAAGCAATCATGTATCATGGTCAAGCTTGTCATCTGTACTAGTTAGCCCCAATACAACCCTTAACTACCCTGCATTGGACACGGTTCCCAAGGCAGTGGATCTTTTGACATTGAACTAGTACACTAGCCCTAGATCTCACTACAAACAGTATAAGTCACTCTTACATTCAACCATGAACCAAAGCTATACTCATTGAACCCCTCACTTGGCTTGTGACTTCATCCTAAGGTCTAGGATAAACCATACACCTAACTTCACTTAGAAATACCCTGATTTGGTGTCTTGGTTTTGATCTCTCCTGTCGGGAGTAGATCGGGTCTCCCCCTTTGTTGTCTGGGCTAGATAACATAAAGTGAAGGTTGCCTCGACTGGCGTGACAACCATATATTGGAGGTCGAGGTGATCGTGGTTGCACCTTTTGAGTTGCCCTTCCCTATTGCCATCCATGACTGGATCCATCCATAGGGGTAACTACAGTTTAGGTGATAACAAGTCCCTCGCACAGTTTTGCAATAAAGCACTCAAGCCTACGCCATTCATCGACACCTACACCCAATCTTATCGGAACCGGAAGGTCATTGAACCGGCGAAGCCCAAAATGTGAACTGGACCGGAACCGGAAAAAAACCGGTCAACTAAAAAATACATAAAATATTCATATTTTGTAAAAAACATATATATTCATGTGCATACATATGAATCCAAACCATTAATACAGAAATATGCAAAGTTCCTCATATATATAGCTAGTATGGGTGCAAATAACCAAAACAGCACCTAGTGCAATACATCTCTGAGGTTCCGAACCAAAGTACATAACAAAGAGGCTCGAAATGGCCCCTACAATTTAAAAAGAAACCATAGTACTAATGAATAACAATAAACTGATCATAGAAGCATAGAAAACTTTTTTTTGTGTTTTTTTTTTTAATTTCAGTTTCGTGGGTCCACTATCCACAGTCGTACGGCACTGGTTCCGTACCCGGTTCGGACAAAAATCCAGTTCAACCGGTTTTGGTCCCTGACCGGACCAGTTACCTCTGTAAATCGATCGAACCAGTCAGTTTTGCCAGGTCCGTTCCGGTTCCAATAACACTGCCTGCACCTCTTCCCACCCCTCTTCCACGCGAATCCTCTCCGCATTTGCTGAGCTTCATCCCTCATTCCACTCCACACCAGCTCGTCCAAATCCCTGGCCCACGCACCTGCATACACTCTGCTCCCAACTTTCGTGCTCTCCCTCATTTACGTTGTCATCCCACAACCATCCCTTCTTCTCTACGTTGCCAACGCCATGCCCTATCCCTACGCCATCACACACGCCGCATATCTGTTCATTACATATAGTTAACTCGAGTCTCCGAAAATCGTAACTGCCCAAGCCGCCGTCGTGACAGTACACCATAAATCATACAACAAAAGATATCAAACAGTGATATAAGGATAAACTTCAAGTATTAAAAGTATTAAGAGTTATTTTACTTTTAAGTCAAGAAAAGGGTTAAAAGGAAACTCTTTCAAAAATATATATATATAGAAGTGGAAAGTATATTAAAAATAAAAAATAAAATAAAAGACTATATATTCTAGTCAAGTTCATATATAAAGTCCATATATGTGTGTGAGGGGGGGGGAGTTGCCAAGTGGAGAGAACATGACTTATTAAGGCACTTTTTATTTAATACAATACTTAATAAAAGAGTCTAAGTTGAAAAAATATATATATATATATATATATATTTCTCACTAAAAAAAATAAAAAATAAAAAATCAAAATGGAAGAGATAGATTGTATTAATGAGAAAAAAATATTTCTCAAAGTGCCGTCAAAAATGCCAATTGCGATACTAAAATTTTATGGCATATTTGATGAAAGTCCTATTGTCATCGCCATTTGTCCAGCTAATAAAGAAAATTTTATTAATGTTGATGTTGCTAATCAACTACAAGTCCTAGAATCCAGTATAGAGAAGAACGAGCCAAATGAAGATCAAACAAATGAATTACACTTACATATCGATGATTATATTTTTGCGTTTGAATTCACCGTTGCAGCTATAGACGACAATCTTATTGACATAATGTTAGGTTCCAACAAGCTGGAAACATTGGGAACATTCACCAATGCAAAAAAGAAGAAGAAGAAAATAACGATACATGACTTATCAGTGAGAGTTTCCCCATCACAAAATACAGACAAAGAATCAACTTATGGAAGCTATGATGATTTAGAAGAGAAGTAAAACGTTTGAACAAACTCCTCATGGATAAAGATGAAGAAATTGCGCAAATCCAAAAAAATTAGAATGCCAAGAATCACAGTTTTGCCGACGTCAACAACAAATTAAAAGCTCCAGCAACAAAAGGCCGACATTAAAAACGATCACAAATTAGAGATAACAAAGATCAATAAAACGTTATGAAACAATACTGAAGAAATATTTTGGCTAAGAAATCATAATAAAATTCTAGTTACAAAATTCAAAAAGTTAAAAAATATTCGGAATTCGGAACAAGATAATGAAGATATTGAAGGGAAATTAGTGGAAAAAGAAGAAACGAATCGCCACATTAGAAATCAAAATCAAGATATTCAGACAAAATTATCAAGAAATGATGAAGAAAATTCTTCCTTAAAGAAGGTTAATCAGCAATTGCTAGAACAGATTAAGAAGTTAAAAGATGAAGAAAAGTTTAAGCAGATTCAGAGTAATAACAAGCTATTACAAAACAAATTAGAACGAATCCAGAATGAAGCATCAAAATCTTTAAGAATAAATGTAAAAGTTCTGGAAAAAGACATAATTACATATTTAATCCAGATCACAGCTCAAAAAGTTGAAGAAAAGCATACAAGAAAGTTAAAAGACACTACAAGTATGACAAGGGAAAATATCGTTATAAGAACTTCCTATCGACATCCAAACCATAAAAGCGGATATCTTAAAAAACGGGAACAACTAACGAAAGATACTGATATGAGTGCAATCAAGTCTCATGACGTCAGCTCAACGTGGAAGTGCAACATTCCGCAAAGAATTGAATTAGGATGGACCGATCCTTTTACGTTTCAAAAGTTGTGTTCAGTACTTAGAAGTTCATATCGTCTCGTATTATCCATTACGACAAAACAAAGAATGATGCGACGAGTCTGATTTTTCCCCTTAGGGGGGTTTTTCCTGGGGCATTTGCCCAAAAATCCCGAGTCTGAATTTTTATATGCGTGTGTTTATTTCTGCTCAGAAGTATTTGTAAATTTCTCATGTGTTTCAAGTACAGAATTGTTTTATGAGTAACAATTTCATTTGCAGCAGTCATATGTTGAATGGGGTTGGGCATTAAACTATGATGTTCTGAGAAAACTTGAAACCGGGTTGGCAAAGTGATAATTTTACATAGATATTAACACTAAGCCAAAAACTAACAACAATAATGGAAGCACAAGTGCACCAAAAGTTTAGGCTGCTTAATAATAATGTATCTCAATTTTGACAGGTAGAATAAGAAACTCTTAACCTCCAATAGATATTATGATAACGTTCAAATTTTAAATATATTCTCCTAAAGAACTGAGAATATAGCCACACAGGAATACACTTGAGTTGTACTAACGGAAAAATACAAATTCTCTTTTTAAAAATCCTTTTGTTTGAAAAAATATAGTCGACTTAGTGTTCAAAAATAGATATTACAGGTACCACATATTATAAGTACAAACTTTCTCCAACTTTAACATAGAAAATCAAAATGCACCTGCTCTGTTGTGTCAAAACCCTTCCTAGCTGCAGCCGCTGCACCAATAACATACAATGATATGCACATACTCAACAACAATATTAATAGTTATATGAATGAACCCCTAAATTTATTAGCCTGTAAAGCATACAAATACATATTTTAGAAGAAAAATAATGAAAACCAATAGTGAAGAACAATTCTATCTTACCTGCATGTTGGTTCGAGGTTTTAGTTCTTTGTTTAAAAAGATTCTCTGAGGAATCCCAGACAAGTAATTCCCCATCTAAGATGCATCTAAAGTACAATTACAACAACAAAAATCACCATCCACAGTTTATATAAGAGCAAAACCAAAGAACAGTGGATGTAAATTGTACATACCCTTCAGCAATTTTGATTTTTTGTTTGGATATATATGACGGATTTTTCAGAAATAAAATTACTTCGTAGATCTTATTAGATGAATGGTTGTAGATGTTATTTTATTTGCACATGGTATTTTTATTTATTTTATGTGAAACCAGAACATACCGTGTAGAAAGGATACACTTTTGAAGTAAATCTCCTAGAGCTGACTTATATTCATCGTGTTCTTTTCCATTCCTGCAAACGATAAACACCAATGAAAGGAACTTGAGATATACATTTGCCAAAAATAAGGAAATCACATCACAAGGACATAATCAAAACAAACATTAATTGTGCAATGGTACCCATTTATTTTAAAAGGGAAATGATTCCAACATTTTCTACAATCAACGTAATATACAAGGGTAATAAGGATACGGTGGCATATACAAAATTAATCAGTATTAATCAAGTTAGTAATTTATAAGTATAAATGAAAGGTTGCACTTGTTAACAAAAGGAAAAATATAAATATCTTGGGCTTCTACTGTAATAATCAAATTTTAAAATGAATTAAATATTAGTTTTTCCCTCATGCTCCACCTGAAGTCATATCAAAGCCTTCCCTGTCGCGAATATGCATCATAATCAATGCCAGTTCGATAAAACACACACATACATATATGTATGTATGTATATGTCCATCAAGTTGTTGTCTAATGGTTCAGATGAGGTGTCAGCACATAATAGACCCAGGTTCAAACCATGGTGAGCTTAGAGCCCTCTCTTGTTGGATTAACCAAGTTTGACTCACCTCCACATTAAAGCGGATGGGATTCACAATTGTCCATGTCTACAAGCGTTTCTCCCAAGCAATATATATCAATGTTGAAAATATCACTTCAAGGACTATATTTTTTTTTCGTAAGCTGCATGGAAGTTTTATATTATAGTACAAAAAATATTATAGTTCTCCGGAAAATCCAGATAGATCAAAATGGCCCTGTACAAGGTGCCATCTTTACAAAACAGAGCAATGTAACCAAGCTTATGGAGATAAACTAGATAGCTATCGAGCAGGAAAGACATAGTAAAATACAGTAAACTAGACAGTAAAATACTATAACTCTGTGCAAGCCAGAGTGTACAAAAAGACATAGTAAAAGAACCAGAAATGCAGAGCTCAAGAGCTAGCTTCTGCGCCTTTGGAGTCATGCGTGTCCTCGGAGATGGGGCAGGGTTCGAAGAGATCATCTGTCCACTGCTGCTCTGGGAGCTTGAATGGCAGAGGCTCTGTTTTGCGCTGAAGAATCACTGCTGCTTCATCTTTCCGAAGGCGCTTGCTATGGACAGTGTCAATTGTGGAAGGTATCGGAAAAGAAGTCCCAGGAGGGGAGGCAACTTGCACCACAATGGCAACTGGGGAGTCAAGACATGGAATACTGAGAGGAGCAGGAACAAGTGCTGGAGCGGCGTCCGCTGAGGCAACGAGGTCCACAGAATTGTGAAGAGAGCTCCCGGCGGCTTGCTCGACTGTGTGAGGCTCAAAGCCTTTGTTCACCCCAACCATGCCATCGCCAGTGCCAGCCACCGTACCTTCAGGACCAACACCCAGGGGTGGAGACGGGTGGGGGAAAAGAGCATATCTGCTTCCTGAGAGACAAGCTTCAGGAGCAACAAGGATGCCATCCAAATGAGCCATATTGGACCTGGTGTCCATTATAGTCATCTTAGCTTCAAGGACTATATTGCCAAGGGTCTAGAAAGACAATTATTAGAACTATTGTGAAAATATTGGAAATATCAGCAATACCAAGGAAATTATAGTCACCCTAGAATCACTTACAGCCACAGGGCCTTGCTTAAAGATTTCACCAAAGATTTGAAAATGCTCTAGGCTACCTTCAACTCTGTTGATGTATTAGAGGGTTTTATGAAATCACATAGGAAAGGACAAACTCCCTCCTTTACTTCCTTTCTTGAGTTTAACCTACACAAATGGAGTTAGTATCGCACCATTCAAATTAAGTAACACTGCAAAAAATAGCATCCCCTTTAATGCACAAAAACAATTGAATCCATAATAGAGACTTACTTACCATAGATTTAATCCAACTAGATAATACTATCCCTTCAGTGAGCCAAGATTAGAAATAAAATAGACAATGCTAACAATATTACCTTCAATAGTTAAGCACAATAGCAAGATGAATGCCACACATGAACAAGAGACCCCAAGTCTTTACCTCCAAAGACAAAGATGATTTGTATTAAGAATGCTTACCTAATGGTACAAAGATAACTCTTGTGTGCAATAACAACCAACAAAAGAAATGAGAGAGGAGGTATCTTTATATAGGACTTGAGACTCAACTTCCTTCTCATTAGAAAATTATTTTCTCGTAACAAATCCTAGATCTAGCCTAGAAAAACTAAAACAAGACTTACTTTCCTCTTGACATGGTAAAACAATGACTAAAGTCTTGAAAGAGGTTTGTTGCCGCCGGATTACACACCGTCTTTGCCGCAGCAGAAATCTATGCTACCGCTCGGTGTGCCCTTGGTGGCAAGTCTCGAGTCAAGTATGTCATTTGGTTCTTGACTCCTCCGTTTAGGCAAAATTCCCAACGAAAGCCAAGGGGGGTAGTCCCTATGGAATGTTGCTAAGTCTATTAGGGTTTTCCAATTAATTGATGGGTTGTTTTAAGGATTTGGGAGTTTGATTTAAGGGGTTTCAAGATATAATTGCAACAATATTTTAAAGAAGTCCTTTTAACAGCATAAGTTGATGATCACTGTATAAATATAAATGCACGATTGTCTGATATGATAATAAGCAAATAAAGTGCAAGGATCAGTGCCTTATGGAGTCAAATACAGTAAAAGTAAATAATGTTAAAAAGGGAAATGTTGTACAATTGTCTCTTGATGAATTTTAGATTATTAATTGTGAATCTTAAATAGGGAAAAATGGAAACTCTCGAGATACCGTAAGGTACGGAGAGGAATGTCCGGAAATTTAGAAGTTGGTGGTTCCGTACAAGGACATGTTGGTTGTCCGAGTCTCCAGAGCGTGTTCAACACTACACCAACCAGGGATGTAGTCTAACAGTGCCCTTAAGATCTCGGTACAGTGGTTCCAGCTTCCCCAGGCAGAATTTCCCCACAAAGTCTAGTCGAAGTGCCGGATTTTCACTATCTTGTGGGTAGTTAATTTTATTAGTGACTTATTTAGTTAAGTGTGGAAATTAAAGAGTGCTTCCAACTATTTCTGGGTATCCCGAAAAGGGCAGAGCATATGCAGTGGTAGCGAAATTATTTATTTAAATTGAACAAGTAACCGTTGTACTCTCCGACAGAGAGCACTCTTGACTTGCTTTTCAACGAAGTTCAAGAGACTTTGGGTTCTTTTTATTAAACAGTTAAGCTATGGAAATTGAGAAGCAAACAAGATACTAAACGCCAAACTTATGCGTCACTTTTATGATCAACCTCCACTAATCAGCAAATGCCTTTGGGTGGAGGTGAGAGCATACTTCGTGGCAACGAAGTTGGTTTTATCTCTAACACTATGTGCAAAATTTAAATGATTTAAAATTTTATGAAGAAATGCAAAAAGTATACATCCTGCAATAACGAAGTGAGTGTGTGAAATTAGTGGGGTTAGAAAAAATCAATCTCATGAAAATGTACAAAATACACAAATCCCCCCTAGGGGGGATGGGGTGTAGGCGTTGAGTATCCCACTGCTCTCATTTAATATTTTACAAATTTGCCGAATGAAAAGTGCCTCTTAGTCCTTTTAGACTTGGATCTAAGGGCTTACAAGCTGATATTATGAAATATTGGTAAAATGGGTCCTTTGGAAGGTAATTTTGGCAAGATTTATCGATTTTTCGCCAGAGCTTCCTCCTCTTTTTCCTTGGACCTGCTAAAAACCAGCAAGTAAAATGTTTAGAATATGATGGCAAACACAAAAGAAAAATAAAAAAATTTGAAAAATTTTACACTTTGAAAAATTTCGAAAAATTTTCGAAGTATAAAAATTCCAACCTCTAGCTTAGATCTAGTGCAAAATAGAACTTTCAAGTACTTGAATCTGATCTAGAAGATAATTTCCAAGTGTTATAGATCTGAAATATTTGCAAAATGATATGGATCTACTTCTTAAACACTTAGAAAAATAACAAAAAGGGAAAGAGAAAGAGAGTAGATTCGATGATGGATGAGCTTTTCGGATCCCAATGCTCTTGACTTTGCCAAATGACTTTTAGAGATCTCTGAAAATTACACAATGTTAGAAAAATATGGCTGCCCAGAGGAACAGAGAACAACTGAGTTCTCAAATCTCCTTGAGTCTTTGGATCTGCAGCTAAACAATGCCAAACTTGCAGCAAATGAAAGACTTAGTCTGTTAGAATAAAATGAGACGAAATGAATCTAAGTACAACCGAATACTGTTGATTACATTAACATCTCCTATTATCCAAGCATAAACAAACAAGTTAACAGCTATAAATGTTTGCTTCTATATATTCAAAATAGACTAAATCAAACAAGATGAAAGCATGAAATGACAAATATAAAGACACAATATCACCTCATGTAGGAAGGAAGGAAGGAAGGAAATATTTTAACGTCCGCGAGGCTAAAAATAGCCTATGGGACAGACCATTTCACATGTAGAACTCCGACAAAAATGCACCCGATGGACCTCCAAAGTCTTTCAATATCTTATTCAATAACAATAATATACAAAGTAGCAGAGGTTCAATGCATCCATGTGAAAAATGGAGCAAGAGCCTAGCTTAAATAGAAACTCCCAAGAGAGGAAGTCGAATTCCTGAAGGAGAGTGAGTTAGGGATTTGGAGTGACATGTGTGAGATCAAATCTCAATGCTTGATATGGTATGTGATCTCCAACCCATGGGATGGCTGCCACCTCACTAAGGCGCCTGCCTTCCATTCCTTGTAAACTCCACCAACCAAAAAGGAAGTGCCATGTGGGAAAGTCGCCCACCTCAAGGAGAGGGCACAAATCCCAATAGAGGACAACTCATATCAATCCAATCCTTGATTGGAATCTTCAAAATTTGGTGGGTAATCACTTTAAATTCCCATGCCATGTCAATTGGGCCAACTCCCCAGACAAACCTCCATTTATTTAGGAGTTTGGATTCTCTCCACTTTATTATTTTTTTGAATTAAATATTCATTTTTTAATATTTTGGAGAGAAATTTATTCAAGTGGATAATAATCACTCAATACTTAGGAAAAGTGGGTTTAGGGGTTTTATGGGTGCTCTGGGTTAGAAAATGAGCACCCCCATGACAAATTTCACCTCCTAACCCATCTTTTATCACTTTTTTATTTTTTTAATTAAATTATTAAAAAATCTCATAAACTGAGAAAAATTATTTTTCTCAGAATGACTCAAAAATCCTAGGGGACCTAGTGCATGCCCATATGACTCATTATTGATGGCTAGCATGTTTAAAAAATACATACACATAAGCTTTAATAATCTTGCTAAGTTCGACCATCATGTGAATACTCCAGCTTTGGAGGTGTGAGTGAAAAACTCAGGGATTATACACCACTGACGAGTAGTGCATAATTCCTAAGGAAAAAACACTCTAGAGTATCCCTATGATAGCAAACCTAAGGTAGACCAAGCTTCTTTAAAAAAAACTCATGCTAGACCAACTTATTACAATTCCCCCGGAGGGGTTTGGACATGCAAATTATTACAAAGGGCAAAAATTTGCCTGATGAACACTGAACTCTGGCAAGTGAACAATGATAATGTTCAAGTCTTATGTGGTTCACAAGTTGTCCACCATGGTGCAACTTCAGTGGACAACATCTGGCTCCAAATGTGGGACACATGATTGATATGTTCTTTAGAGCTGGAAATCATGCAAGAATCTAGAATCTTTTGTTTTTTGCATGACACCAAAAGTGTATTAATCACATGTTATATAAAAATAAGCCAAATGAAGCATGAAATTGCACAATAATATACAAAGCATAATATATAAAAATTAATATACATGCTATGATACAAAACTAGTATACAAAAAAAATATTATACAGAAATAATGTACAAAATGAAAGAGTATAGGGTTTAGAAAAGCCCTGATACACATATGCCCTTTAGGCATCAAATATTATCTCTGAAGAATAGTTTCAAGAACTGCCCATTGACTGGCAAGTTGAGTTGTTCTTCGTCCATGTCGTTGAGAAAGAAAGAATTGGCACCAGCCAAGTCATAGATGATAAAGGGCCCCATCTAGAGGCTATCAAACTTTCCATGCAGGCCTGGTTTCTCTCTTCTCTTATCCCAAAGTAACATTGTGTCACCTTTCTGAAAAGCTCTAGGTCTAGAAGACTTATCGAAATTTTTCTTTATCTTTTCCTAATTCCTAATGCTTTTATCAACAACCTTCCTTCTGCTCTCATCCGACTCAACAATCTGGTTGATTCTGTCTCGAATGGTGTCCTGATATGAACTGAAAGGTTGAAGTAACTGATATGCTGGCAATTTAAGATGAATAGGCAATTGAAAATCCATGCCATATACCAACTCAAAAGGAGACTTCCTAGTGGAACTCTTCTTGGTAATACGGTCAACCCATAGTGCAAATTTGATTTTGCTATCCCATGATTTTTTATTATCCCCAACAATTTTCTTAATGATTGTCATTAAATTCTTTTTGCTAGATTCAGCATGGTCATTTCCTTGGGGGTAATAGTTTGATGAATGGGATAAGATAATGCCGTACTTGAAACAAAATGCTGAAAATTCTGCTGAGCTGAATGCTTTGGCATTATCAGTTGTTATTTTAGCGGGCACACCAAATCTCGTGATAATCTTATCTTCAAGAAAGTCCATGATCACAGTTTCGGTAGCCTTTTTGGTGGGAATTGCTTCCACCCACTTAGTGAAATAATCAGTAGCAACAAGGATCCATGAATAACCATTGCTTGAGTTATCCTTGAACTAACCAATGAAATCAAGCCCCCACTGCTGAAAAGGGGCTTGGACTATTAGTGGTTTCAAAGGTAAGCCGCTAGGTTTTGTTTTCCGACAAAAAATTGGGCATTCCCGACAACTCCTAACATACTTGTGCACATCTGAAAATATACTTGGCGAGTAATAGTCGGCTCGGAGGATCTTGTGGGCTATAGTTCTAGCTGCGTAGTGACCACCACAAAATCCCGAGTGAAAATCAACCAAGAGTTTTTTGGACTCTGGTTCATCGACGCACCTAAGTATCAATCCGTCTGGGTTTCTCCAACGCAATCCATCTTGAGTGATGCAATACTTAGTGGCCCTTAACCTGAATGCTCGTCTCTTATGTCCTATTAGGTGGTTTGGGCATGTGAGGTTGTTTAGGAAGAAAATGATATTTGTATACCATTCACACTGTTCTAACCGGTGAAGCTCTGTTGACTTGACCTTTTCTGACACACCATTCCCAAGGCTTCCTCATTCCCCTGAGTTAACATCTTTGCAAGGCCTTGTCCCTTAATGAGTTTGGTGGGTCTAATCTCTAAATCATACTCTTGTATTTTAGACACCCACTTCCCCCTTATCCCTAAGCAATCTTGTTGGGGTAATATATCCTTTCCTGCTGCATGTGGTACATAACCAATTATCTTAGAATAACCAACATACGCTCTGAAATGTTTAAGGGATTTTACTAATGCATAGGCTTGCTTCTCCATTAGGGTATATTTTAACGTGGAGTTTTGTAATGCTCTGCTCATGAATGCAATGGGTTGCTCGAAACCTTCATTATTCTTTTGAAGCAACACCCCCGCAATCGTGTCCTCTGATGCAAATGAGAAAATCTTAAAATCTCGTGTAATCAGGGCTAACCAAAACCGGTGCTTTTGCTATGTTGTCCTTGATGCATTTAAATGCATTTCTACCTTCATCTGACCATACAAACTTAGCATCTTTCTTTAAGAGTTTTTGTAATGGTTTCATTAATTCTGCTAAGTTCGGAATGAACCTCCTTATGAAGTTAATCTGACCGTTGAACTGGAGGGCTTTCAAATCTTTTGGCAAAGGTACTCTTTTTATGGCCTCTACTCTTTCAAGGTCCACTTTAACTCCATCTTTTGTTATTATGTGGCTTAACAATTTGCCTTCATCAATACCAAGTACTGATTTAGCTAGGTTGAGTGATATGCCAAATTTTTGACATTTCTCGAAAACTTGTGTTAAGTGTTTAACATGATCAGTCCTTTCCTTGGAAAAGACATTCAAGTCATCCTAATATATCTCAATTATTTTCCCAATCAGCTCTTTAAAAGCATAATCCATGGCACGCTGAAAAGTAGCTCCTACATTTGTTAAGCCAAAAGGCATTCTGATGTACTCAAAAGTACCCCATGCGGTTGTGAAGGTAGTTTTATGTCGATCCTCCTTATCAATTAAAACTTGGTTATATCCGGAGAATCCGTCCAACATGGACATTATTCCTGAACCTGTTACTCTCTAGAGAAGAGTTTCCATGTTCGGCAATGGGTAGTTGTCTTTTAGGCAGGATGTATTTAGATTTCTAAAAGCAATGCAAATCCTGATTGAGCCATTTTTCTTTCTAACTACCACCAAATTTGAACACCAAGTCGAATGTCTTGTCGGCTGGATGATTCCTGCTGCCAACATCTTTTCTAATTCCTTCTTGACTATTGGTGCCATCTTTGGGTTTATTTGTCTTAGTTTTTGCCGAAATGGCTTAACATCTTTGAATTCTTGTTTCAAAGGGATGACATGTTGAAATACATCATCCCGGGCAATGTTATCCGAACCAGACCGGTCATCGAACCGGCGAAGACCAAAATGTGAACCGGACCGGAACCGGAAAAAAACTGGGTAAAATACCGACCGACTAAAAAATACATAAAATATTCATATTTTGTAAAAAAGCATATAAATTCATGTGCATACATATGAATCCAACCCATTAATACACAAATATGCAAAGTTTCTCATATATATAGCAAATATGGGTGCAAAAAACCAAAATAGCACCTAGTGCAATACATCTTTGAGGTTCTGAAACAAAGTACATCAACAAAGAGGCTCTAAATGGCCCCTGCAATCCAAAAAGAAACCATAGTACTAATGAATAACAATAAACTGATCATATGGCACTACCCTACTAGCTACTACTACTAGAGTCTAGTGTCTAGTAGTCTACTACTCCTCATCATCGTCCTCCTCATCGTCATCCTCATCCTCTTCATCCTCTACAGGAGTGGGATTCTGAGCCCCACTTGATTCCCTTGGCCCTGAAGGTGGAACCTCTGGAGGTGGGTCCAAATGCAACCAAGAAAGGTCTTCATTATCAAATACTGGTGCTTGAGTCTCCACAACCCACTCTAATGATGGATCAAAGTCATCCAAGGTTATGTTGCATGATGTTGGTGTCTTGTTCAACAACTGGTTACGCCTCAGCCTAAGATTGTACTGGACATAGACCATATCATTCAACCATTTGTGTTCCAAACGGTTTCGTTTCTTTTTGTGTATACGCTCAAATACACTCCAATTGCGTTCACATCCAGAAGCACTGCATGGCTAGCTCAATATTCGAACTGCAAAAAATTTCAAATCAGTGCAGCTCCCACCAAACTGCCCCCACCAATAGGCTGCAATAAGAGTTGAATGCAAACAAGTTTCAGCAAATGGCTTTGGAAATTTAACTCATTCTTTACAATGGATAATATAATTTGAAAACTTTGAAAATTCTTACCCGGTGGATCCTTGGTTCTGCCTCGTATGGCCATGCTCATGCCAAAGCTACCCATACTCTCATTGAATTGCAGTAGCTTACTGTGTATCTCATCTTGTATCCTGGCATCAGGAACCATGCGCTCAATGCATCTATACAATCCGTCTTTTACCTCCCCATCATCATTGGCTTCAAAGTCTTTTGTATAGTGGTACCTTCAAAAGTTCAAAGTTCAAAAGACAAAAAATATTAATCAATGAATTTGAAATTGTAACTTATAACTTTGAACTTTAAAGTTTGAAATTAAAAGAAAACTTATAACTTTGAATAGGAATTTTGAGATTTCTTACCTTGGGTTTAAGTAATAGCCAGCTGCATGCAAAGGACGATGGAGTTGTCTGTTCCATCTATCATCAATGATATTCCAAATAGGAAAATACTTCTGCCTTTTATCACCATATGCTTTCTTTATTGCTTCTTTGGCCTGATCCATGGCTTTGGCCTGATCCATGGCCTCATAAATAAAACCCATAGTGGGTTTATCACCATCTACCATCCGCAACACTCTCACAAGAGGCTCACTGAATAAAACTATCTCTTCTGCCTTTTTCCAAAATGTTTTTTCAAACACTTTGTCAGCTATATCTTTCCCTTCAGCCTTTTTACTCCATTGGCATTCATTCCACTCATCGTAGGAAAACATCTTCCGCAAATTGGCTTTTTAATCAACAAGGGATTGCAACGAAAGAAAGTTTGTTGCAAATCGTGTAATGGCTGATCTAACAAGCTCTTTACCCCCAATGTTCTTCCTCATAAGACTCAAAACCCATGAGTGGTTGTAGATGTACCTGGTTATTGATTTTTCCTGCTCCACACACTTCTTCACCCACTCAATTTTGCCAATATCCTCCAGCATGAGGTCCAAACAATGGGTTGCACATGGTGTCCAGCAAATGGTTGGGTGTTTTTCCTCTAACATCCTTCCCGCTGCAACATAGTTTGAGGCATTGTCAGTGATGATCTGTACAACATTCTCTGGCCCCACCTCCATAACTACTCCATCCAAAAGATGAAATAATAATTGTGCATCATTCACCTGATCAGAGGCATCCACAGATTTAAGAAGCATGGTACCTTTTGGGCAAGCAATCAGGAAATTGATAATAGTGCGGGATTTTCCATCACTCCATCCATCAGACATTATTGTGCACCCTGTTCTACTCCAGGAGTGCTTGAACTCCTTCAGATATTCATCTATTCTTTGAACTTCATTTCGTAAAAGGGGTCCTCTGATATCATGAAAACTAGGGCCTTTGAAGCTCAGACCACATGAAGCTATAGCATCTATCATAGGTTGATAATAAGAAGAATTAGTTGCATTGAAGGGTATGTCTGCATCATACCACCATCTAGCTATGCATTCCCAAGCAGCATCCTTCTCCATCTTCTTCCATTTAGCATCAATGGTGGGCTCAGCACCAGGGGTAGTGCAGGGCACAAAGAAAGAGTCAAGCCCTCTACTGTTGGTTGGGGTTGTTACCAACTTTTTTGTACCATAGTTGGACTTCGGACGAGCCGCCATTTGATGAACATGATTTATGTTCATATCCAGTGTATCAGAAGTTCCAGTTGTTGTTCCTAGCCAATTTTGGCTAGTCAGTTTTATTTTTTCAATTGAAATGACCATGGCCCCACGGGGTTTGTAATAAGTGTGCTAGTAGGGTTTTGAGTGACTCGGTCCCCCATGACTTGATTATCAACTAAGGCATTCTAGGGAGTTTTTTGCCCTTGTCAATTATGGCCTATAGTCGAGTAATAATCGACGAGGTTTTCTCCCACTTCCTCCAAAGCTGGAATGCCCGATTTTGAAAGTTGAGCCTTGGGGGGTTATTAGAGTCCAACTGATGTATATGAACCTACTCGACACCATGTATGTCTTAGATGGTCATTTCCTAGGTCCCTCATCCATTAAAAACAATGTCCGAAAAAATTTTACCGGACGCGTTGGATGAGCTTTATTTTTTATTATTTTTATTATTATTATTCCAAATATTTAATTGGAAAAATCAAATTTGTAATATGTCAGTGATTTGGGGGTGGATTTCAGAGATTGGAGGCTTAATTCCGAAGCCAAAAATCACACATAAACCCCAAACCCACTTATCCTAAGTTTCGGATGTTCATTCAGCCTGATAATTAATAATTTCTCAAAAAATCAATAAAGGAGAAATTATTAATTAAAAATATTAAAAAATGAATATTTTGGAGATAATCCAAATCTCTCCAAAATAAACCAAATTAAATAAATAAACAGGATAAATGACATGGCACGGGGCATTCATGATGATTCCAATCAACTCCAGTCAACTTCAGTGAACTATCCAGTCAGCATAAGTCGTCTTCAATGGAGAAATTCGCCCTCCTTCACGGGATTCAGGAATTGGGCATGTGGCATGGTTTGAATGGGTTGTTGAGTTGAATTGATGATAAAGGTGGGCGCCTCCCTAAGTTTGTGGCCACCTCATGGCTTGGCACCCTTGTGATCACAAGTTCCATTCATTACAACTCATACTTGATCTCCCTTGAAAGCTCACGCATATCTCTTGAAGATCACGCATATCCCTTGTGGCTCAAGTGTTATACACTTGGCACTTCGTATATGGGATGGTGAAGCTTCCAAAGTTGGAGTGGGGGGCACCTTGCCAAGGTGGAGGCCACCTCCCCACTCTCCATTACTTCAACCACTAGTTAACTAATGATCACGCACTCCAAGCATGGATTGGATTGGATTTTGATTGGAAATTCGAATTATGTCATGTGCCATTGGCTCCTTCTCATGCCAATTCGAACTAGGCCTTTGTGCTCTTGTATTTTGTATAAAGAGAGGTGCATTTCACACTCTTAGCATGGGTATTTGTGCAAAGAAACTCTGGAGAATTTTGTAATACTTGTTTAAGAATGAATAAAGAAGAAGACTTTGGAGGTCCATGTTGGAGTTATTTGTATGCCATGTTTCATCTTGTTTAAGGTGATACCTTTCTTAGCTCATCTCTTTCGATTTTTAAGTATATGATCTTATGATTAGAAGGCTAACAATCTAGCACAATTTTAATTGATTTATGCTTTTCTCTTAAGTTTTGTGGCTTTTAGGTATTATCTCAAGTGCAAGAGCTTTTTTTTTGTTAATACTTTCATCCTGCAGGTTCCCAAAGAAGGATTCTACTTCAAAGAATCAAGAAACATAAGGCTTTCTTGCCTCATCCATCAACAACAAGTCCTAAATTTATCTCTTGGTTACTGGATCTAAAAGCTTACTTCTTCTAGCTCTCTACTTTTCTCTTTGATCTCCTTTTTCTTGACTTGCTATCCATATTCTTTTAGCTTCCTCCTAGTTTCATCTCCCTTCTCTAAGCTTCCATTCCTTTCATTTTCTCCTTCCAAACCCCCCTCATAGCCTTGCTCTTGTTTTCCCTTAAGCTTCTCCTTCTCCCTCTACCTTGCTTTCGTTTTTTGGTCTCCTTCTTCCTTTACGTTTCTAGCCTTCTCCCTCTCGTCTCTTTCCTTTATCGCTTGGTTACTGGATCTAAAAGCTTACTTCTTCTAGCTCTCTACTTTTCTCTTTGATCTCCTTTTTCTTGACTTGCTATCCATATTCTTTTAGCTTCCTCCTAGTTTCGTCTCCCTTCTCTAAGCTTCCATTCCTTTCGTTTTCTCCTTCCAAACCCCCCTCATAGCCTTGCTCTTGTTTTCCTTTAAGCTTCTCCTTCTCCCTCTACCTTGCTTTCGTTTTTTGGTCTCCTTCTTCCTTTACGTTTCTAGCCTTCTCCCTCTCGTCTCTTTCCTTTAGGCCTTCTTCCCTTTCGTTTTTTCCCTCAAAGCTCCCTTTCCTTTCATCCCTTCATCCTCCTCCTCTTAGCTTCGTTTTCCTTCTTACCTTCTACCTTCTTCACTTGCCTTCCCTTCATCCCAACCTTCCCTTCCCTTTTGTTTTTCTCCCTTTGCTAGCCTTTGCCCTCTTTCGTTTTGCCTCTCTTTGCAAGCTTAAAACCTCCTAAAAAACTCTAAAAAGAACTTGTAGTCTTTTGCATAGTTAGATTTTAGTTTCATTATTAGTTTGCATTTCATGTTTTATTCTTAGATCTAATTCATTGTTAGTTTGCATTTGCATTTTTAGATCTCATTTTAAACATTAGACTTGTATTGCATTTAAATTTTCCAGCTTGCATCTAGTTTACTCTTTCAATAGTTGCACTTAGATATCATCTAGTTTCACTTTTGCTTTCTAGATCTAAATAGTTTCAAGTTTATTCATTGGTTTTTTGACTAATGCTAATGGGTGCTTGAAGTTTGATTTTTGTTGTGTTGTAGGTGAAGAAAAGCGAACTTAAGAGAAGAGTTGAAGAAAGAGAAGAGAAGATCATCAAGTTTAAGAAGAGGAGGATTACAAAACCAAAAAGGAGCTTGAAACCAAGCATTGAAACCATGACATGAACACTCTCCTTTTTTTAATTGTAAAAGCTCTCGAGAGCTATTAAAGTTTATTTCTACATCTTCATTCTTCTTCTATGGTTGAAAATCCTAAAAAGTTGTAATTATTTAATAAAATTCATAAGTGGGGTTTTTAATCCCCCCAACCCAACTTCCCCCATTTGGGGAAGTGTGTAGTGTTCTTGTGTGTTTGATTTCTTGCTTTAGTTTAGTTCATCTTTGCAAGTAGCTTAGTTCAATTTTTACTTTAGAATAACAATTGCCTAGTTAGTTTCATTTTGCAAAAGTATAAACTAAATTGCTAGCTTAGATTCAATTGCTTAGATTAATTTTTAATTCTTGCTCTAGAACACTAATTGCTAGTTTCAATTTTCCATTCCATTTGAGCTATCATTTGTGTTTGCTTATTTATAATTTGCATTTCATATAGTGTAAATAAGTCTCTTGAACTTGTCGCAAAACGAGTCAAGAGCACTCTCTGTCGGAGAGCATTTTTATTGTTGCATTGCATTGCATATAGTGTAGATAAGACTCTTGAATCAAGCCTTAAGGCAAGATCAAGAGCACTCTCTATCGGAGAGCATTTTTCTTGTGCTTTAACTAAAATTCGCAACTCATCACTCCCCATAATAAAATTTGAATTTATTCGTTGTTTCTTTACCGGAGTATGCTCTGACCAGCCCCAAAAGCTGGAGTACTCAAAAACGGTATTGGACTGATTAATCTTGCAAGATTCAAACATAATAAAATTTTACCCATAACCAACGAACCGATGTTGATTCGATAAATACTCAGGTAGTGGGCAAATTCCAAGTGGGGGCGCCGAGCAACCCAACCTGGATACTTGCTGGTTAAATTCTCTGAACACCTAGCTTGTGAGCCAGATAGGTCCGTCATGTCTTCGAATGGAGCCACTGAAAGTATTTCCGGTTAGATTTTCATAGACACCTAAAACAAGATTACTTAAAATTTACAATTAAATAAACCAAGAACAATTGCAAAACGATCTCACAAACGTACCTCTCGAACTCTTGTATCAAGCAACCCAAGCACTTCATCTTTTGAGTTCCGTGGGTCCCTAGTCCGCGGCCGTACAGCAGAGTACGGACCGACCGATTCCTTGCCCGGTTTGGAAAAATTTCCGGCCTAAGCGGTTTTTTTGGCGGCCAACCCTGTAAACCGGTCGGACCAGCCAGTTTTGCCGGTTCCAGTCCGGTTCCGATAACATTGATCTCGGTAGGCCTTAAGTTCATCATATGTGAATGCAAAAACATCCCTATATTCCCTTACCAAGTTAATTAACTCATTCCGTTCTTTTTCTGAAGTTCTTTTTCCAATTTTTATTAATTTTGGATCTTTGTCTGTTCCGATGTTTACTTCTATGTATTCCCCAGGTTTGATTGTTTCCTTTTTATTCTTATGTCTGTCCTGTCGATCAAAACCATGCTCTAATTCCACAAAGCCCTTAAGGATAGGATTGAACTGATTATCTCTTTCCTGAAACTCTTTACTTCCTCTTGGAAGCTGACCTGAAAATCTGAAAATTCCTCCACATTGTGGATGAATCTCAAAATCTGTTCATCACTCTGAAAAACCTGCCAATGGTGTACACTATCCGGAACTGATGGTCTAAAGTTTATCTCTAGTTTACCATTTCCATCTAACAGTTCTTCTGTAGGTTGAAGTGTTGATGCAACTACTGCTAGTCTATCTGCCATGCAATTCTAATCTTGAGGAATCTCAATAAGGTTTAATGCATCAAAGAATTCCATTGTGTCCCATATTGCATTCCTATATCTTTTTAGTCTTTGACATTTGCATGCATACTTGTTCTTTACTTGGAGAATTATTAAGTCTAAGTCTCCCTTAATAATTGAAGAAAAATAACAATAATTCTGCTCACTGTACATGCACAGTCACTAAGAACTATTATCAAACACTTTGCAAACCACTGATGTTTACCTCAACAGTAAACACAAGTCATACACATTTATCAAGCATTAAATGAAACTTGACTGTAGGCAAATTCACTGTCTGTAAAGTACTTTTAACAGCGGAAATCAATAAAAAAAACAGCAGACTGTAATGATAGTTTAACACAGGAATTTTTGGTCAAAAGTTGACCCTGGAAAAACCCCCCCAACCCCTGGGGAAAACCAGCATGCAAGAGATTTTATTGAGCTTATGGAGAGAAAAAAATCATAGTACAGCAGTAATACATCACAGCAATAATCAGATTTAAATGCTGAGAACAGAACCTTGAAATCAGTGCCCTCTCACCACCTTGAAATGAGTGCCAAGTCTGCTACAGGAAAACAAGCTGCAAATTTTCACTGTGAAGACCCCACAGGAAGCATAACCCTCTTGGTTTGCGTGCACAAATACACTACAAATCTGTACTGAAGTCACAGGCTGTAACAGTGCCTAGGAAGATGTGTAGACAACAGTAAACACCTGTTGTACGGCCCTCTCCACCTCTGCTATACGGCCCTCTAACACAGCTGTAAAAATCTTGAACTTTGTGCTGCTTCCTTCCTAGAAATCTACACCAAAGTACTGCTGTACAGGCTGCAAAAATTTCCAGGCCTCCTTTTGGGGATGCGTGCTCACCAACAGTCACAGCTGGTGTGCCCCTCCTCTGGAAACTTGTGCCTCTGTCTTGGAACTCGTGCCCCTCTCACTTTGGCTGCCTTCTCTCCTACTCGACTCAATCTCTTTCTCTTGCAAATATGCTCCAACTTGGAACCCGTGCCTCACCTCTCCAATTTCTCTTGGATGTATTTCAAAATGAAGTCTCATACACTTTTTATTTACCCTATTAGGGTTACTCTCATGACTTTTCAACTTCAATGGACGAGATTAGATCTTGGCCAAGAGATCTATGGCTAGGATCTAATCTCTCACTCACTTAAACCTCCTAAGTGAACTTTATAATAAATTTTCCTTTTGAAAAGTCACATTACCCTAAATATTTAAAAAGTACACTTTATGACTTAACGTCACTTTAGAAACATAATAAAGTGCAACTCACTTTTAAATCATAAAGTCACATCAAAAAAGTACTTTAATAAAAACACATTAATAAAGTCACTTTAAGAATATAAATGAGACTCCAAGTTATTGACCCCTGCACCTAGGGGCCTGATGCAGGAGTGCCACCGAGCTATCAAATGCTAACAATAATAAGCAGTTTGATTCCCATGTCCTTAGCAATTTCCAGTCCTAGAAGTAATGCCTCATTTCAGCTACATTGTTGGTTGCCTCAAACTCTAACCTATAAGCAAAGTTGAAAATTTGGGAGAGGTGATGACAACACCTGCCCCTTTTCCCGCTCTAGAATGTGCTCCATCAAAATTCATTCTCCATATCTCACTACTTTCTCATCTTTTATTTGTTCTTTTACAGGGGCTAGAAAGTTGGAGTAAATTGCATAATTTCCATTGTTATCAGTGTTGTATACATATTCATTTTTCAAATTCTTAGGATCCTCAACATGATATTTCTTTGCTTTTTCTGTATGCAATTTAACTAGAGAGTTTTCTGATGCCGGTACCGTGGCATAACTCCAATCCATTTGGATGGAGCCCCCTAGATCAGCATCCCACTTCCTACAAAGGAGCATGCCCCACTTGTTTGGTACATCAATCACTAGGACATCCATGGTGATATGGATATCAAGGTACTTGGCCAATTTCATAGGTAGATTCAAAATGATGCCAATCACATCAACTTGTCTAGAATCCATGGCACAAACATTTCCATATGGTCTAGTGATCGAACTTGAAGCTATTAAGTGATGCTTCATCAAAGTCGGTTAATGCCACGATGTATCGTCGGATGATTGGATCTTTGATGTACCTGACGAATACGAGACCAAATATTTGCTTTGCTGTTAACACATTGAGCCAGTTCCTGCCGGATCCGAGACACGTTCACTTGATTGCTGCAAAGCATATTCTAAGGTACCTAAAGAGTATAGTGGATTATGGACTCAAATATGATGCAAATCAGAAGATTTACCGGGAGGGTTATGTTGATTCGGATTGGACAGGCAATGCCATTGATAGGAAGAGCACTTCAGAGTGTTGTTTCAGTATGGCATCAAGTGTGATCTCTTGGTTTAGCAGGAAGCAGTCCTGCGTGGCATTGAATACAGTCGAAGCAGAGTATGTCGCAGCTTGTTCGGCTAGTTGTGAGGAAGTATGGCTGAGGAAGCTACTGTCTAATTTGTTTGATCTCCAGTTGGATGCAACTTGGATATATTGCGACAGCCAGAGTTGTGTGAAGTTGTCTGAGAACCCCGTGTTCCATGACAAGTCGAAGCACATCGAGATCAAGTATCACTATATCAGGGATATGGTGCAGAAAGGAGCAATGAAGCTCCAGTATGTTGCGACAGACGAGTAGATAGCCGACGTGTTGACCAAGTCGTTAGCCAAAGTGAAGTTTGAATACTTCAGAGAGAAGCTTGGTGTACTTCAGATCGAGGTGCCTTCCAAGGGGAAGCGATGATCCGGAAGGCGCAAATGCACGTGATCCATTCTCACATGGTGGTAGGTGTGTTCTCCCATGGTGCAGATGTAAGGGCTGGGATTATTTCAACATGGTTGAGGTGTGTCTTCCCATGATCGTGATGATGTGTGCATCTGGGTTGTGCTCCATGTGATAATGAGATGATCTGAAGATGATGAGGTGATAAGTAGGAGATTCAGGTTTTGCAGAGGCATATAATCAGTAATGGGATGCTCCTTCAGGTTTTGCAGAGGTATATAATCAGTCCTGGGAGATCCTGCAGGTTTTGCACAAGCATATAATCAATCCTGGGATGCTCCTTCAGGTTTTGCAGAGGCATATAATCAGTCCTGGGAGATCCTTTAGGTTTTGCAGAGGCATATAATCAGTCCTGGGAGATCCTGCAGGTTTTGCAGAAGCATGTAATAAGTCCTGAGATGTTGCGTCAGGTTATTGCAAGGCAATGTAATAAGTCCTAGACTGTGTGTTAGGTTTTTGTAAGGCAGTGTAATAAGTCCTGAGCTATACCTACTTGATGGCTTGCTCACAGAGATGATGAAGACCTACATGGAGGCTAGGCCTACATCCAGCATGAAAAAGGGTTGGCTCTGTAGAACTTCCTATGACGAGTAGATTGGAGACTGATGGTCGAGATAGCAGCAGCAGTGACGATGATGATCCAGCTTTGATGGTGATCTAGCTTTGATAATGATCCAACGACGAAGACTTGTGTTGATCAACTGTGTCAAGAGAATACCTTCCTAGTTAAGAGGGAGTATTAATGTATTTGTAACTTCGGAAGATATTCACTTATATATTTTATATTGTATTTGTATTTTATTATTGTACCTCCGACAGAGATGTTTACTCCTCCGATCAGGCGAGTCATTATTGTACTTGAGTCATGTAAAATCATTGAGGTTAACCCTCCATTGTAATTCGGGGCAATAGACCCTTGAGTCAGCATGTATTAGGGTTATTAGACTCTCCTAAAGAAGTCGGCCCAATCAGGTACAACTAGGGGCCGACCTGTTTGGGGTAAAGGTCAAGTGAAAGTAAAAGTATAAATAGAGAGGGTGCCTCTCTCATTTACATTCACTCATACTCACTCAATTCGCATTTGTGAGAGAGAGAAGAAGTTCACACAAGTGGAGAAGAGAGAAGTCAAGAGTCTAAACTAGGGAAGAGTTGGAGCTCCAAGGCCAAACTTTGTAAAAACCTCCTCTTTGGAGCATTTTTGGTATGCAATGAGGATAGAATAGCAGGCAAAAGCCTTATTCAAAGAGAATGTAGCCCTAGGGCTACCATTCAATATCTACCTCAAATTTCGTGCCCAGAATCAGTCTGTCTTGGTTTTCGAGCCAACAATCTTCACCTCGATTTATGAGCCATCTCAGCAGCAGAAAACAACAGTACAAACTGCTCATTAATTGTTGTACGGTCTGGTTGTACTTGAGCATCAAAAAATCGTGACACAGACTGGAAATGAATATTGCTGCAACCTCCTCGATTTTCAAGCCAACTGATCTACTGCATTAATTGTTGTACTTCTTCACCTTGGAATTTGTGCATGCAAACTTCTCTCTCAACTCCTCTCCTTTTCTCAAGTAGAGTTGCTCTCCAAGTCTCATGGATCGAGTTCCTCACCAAAACCTCTCTCTTTGGATGATTGAAAATGAAAGAGGGAATGCCTTTTTATTATTTTTCCTTGTCTTTTCATTTCACCTTCCTGGGGTAGCTGAAAGGACATCTAATCCAAGGGCCCACATTGGTTTAGATCAATGGATGAGAAAAGTCACTTTTCTCTCCATTAAATATTTTCTCTCAACCACAACTTAAGTAAATTTGAAAAGTCACTTTAATCTCTAAAGTGAATTAATTGCTCATTTCAAGCAATTAATACAGGGGTCATGTCACTTTCCCCTCTCTTCATGACTTGGACAAAATTACTAGGGGAGCACTTCCTTAGGTACAAATTTCAACACATTTTACTCCTATAGCTTACTCATCCTTAGATTAATTTATTAGGGTCTGCCTCCCTTGGCTTTGTTTAGGAGTTGACATAAATAGAGAGGTTGAGTGTTGTGGTGATATTTGCACCCAACCTAAACTTGCCCCCAAGGCCGCACCAAGTAAGTTAAGATTTTTCTCACGTTTCCCAAGTGTGGATTAGGCGGCAATAGGCATCATTTTGACTCGAGACAAGACCAGGAGGTAGTGGGGCAGAGTCTTGGATCACTGCTTTGAGGTCATGAACACAGCGCATTGGCCCTACTTCCTCACCATCATCACCTATTCTCTAACTCACTTGAACTTGACATATTAGAATTGTTTAAGATCAACATCTAGAAAAATCCTATGAGGTAGCGACAAAATCATTTCTTGGCCCAGAAAATGAAGGAATCAATTTAGATCCAACCCAAGCTCACTAAAGATTAAGATCCTTCTAGTCTAGGGTATTGCAAAGGAAGATAAACCCACTTGCAAAAGATATGAAGAGAAGAATGAAGGGAGCCTACACAATCTTAGATTCACTTTCTTAACCCACTGTTATCACACAGACTCTAGTTGCCTCTAGATATATCCCATCCGCGACGGTAGAGGAGGGCAGCTAGGCAGGTGACACCTGCAAACACCAAGTCCACTGCTCAGAAGAACAGTTGTCACTCCGGACAAGGTGCTTGTCACTTTAGACAAGGCACGTAGCCGAGTCAAGGGGGAGACCCTATTCGACCAGCCAAGCTCAAGACTCAAAATCAGACACCCAACCCCAAAAGAAGAGCAAATGAAGACGCAAGGTGAATGCCTAATGTGTTTGAGACCTCTTCGAGCCAATGGATCAAGACTCTGGGTGAAATAATGTACTTATCCAAATGATTCCAGATCTGATATGAGTGCAAAGGATGATGAAAGTTGAAGAATGGATGGCTGGAAATTGACTCAAAGAGCAGAATTAAACTAGAAGTGAAGAATGGATTTCTGCCTATGGGGGAAATTGACTCAATCCAATAAAGCATGCATAGCAGAAGTAAAATTATCAATTTAAATAGCACTTCTAGTGGTTTTATCTTGATATTAGATGATGTTAGACCAATACAAAGGGGAAGCAAAAGTACCCACAAACCCAAAACAACCCAGCCAAGCAAGAGAGCAAAAACACCCAAGGAGAGCGAAATTATAAAATGGACCTGTTATCACATATATAGTAGCCGGGCTACCATACATTATTTTTCTCATTCCAGTACACCATTCAGCCAGTTCCCTTACATTTGAGATGCTGAGATGAGCATCTAGATTGGATCACTATCAGATTGTGGACAGCAGTTGTATTCCCCATGCCATGACTGAGTCTCAGGACACTCAGAGAGATGACCGATATAGCCATTATACCATTTGTACAAAGCAGTCAGTAGTGCTCAGAGTTGCAGCAGCAGTTCCAGAGGACAGGTGATGGTACAGGTTGATGAGCTTTCAGGTATATGACTCAGCAGGTATATCATGGTGTTATGGTTAGATTGCTTTTATACTTATTCTTATAGCATGTCTTAGCACTCAGTGTCATGATCTGGCGATCATATAGATATCTGGACCTGGTTGATCTATTATATATATTATATTGTCCCTACTCAGACTTAGAAGTTCACTATTCATACTCATTGGTATGTACCCTCCTTAGGGAGAATAGAGGTGATCATTCAACCATACATTGGCTTGTTAGTGTTGGCTCCATTATTCATTGTCTTCATCCATCCATGGCCTACCTTTTAGATTATCACCCTGACTTACTACTTGACTAGTGGCATGGAGGACTTTTCCCCACTGTAGCCTCTGTATTGGATGAGCTTCCCTGTTTATTGTGTCTCGGCTCTGAGTTGGTGACAAAACTTACCTATGGTGAGTTGGAGTTCCTTGTGAATTCCCCCTAGTCACTAAAGTTGTGTTGGCTAAACCTGAAACTTTTAGTGCTGCCATCAATACAAAATCTGGAAAAATGAAATGCTATATCTTGTATGAAAAGCCCATTCATGCAATGTGTTTCTAAACACACATGAATGAGAGGCATGCCAAATGAACATGGCAATGAAAATAAAATGTTATATCTTTTGGAAAATAAATACCTAGGTAAACAAGCTGTCCATGACACACCTAGAAGTGCTCAGGTAAACAAGTGCCTTAAAAACACACCTGCAGCAGAAAGCCTAAAGAAAAAATGTAAATCTATGCAATGTGTTTATAAACACACATAGATCAAGGCTATGGAAACTTCAGGCCCAAAAAGCAATAGAACTTAAATGCTATATCTAAACAATTGCTGGCCTTATTTGTATTATGGATTGTGCGCATCTGTGAAGGTGAATAAACCCTCTTTAAACAACTCATCCATTTGTGAGACACCGCCATTCCCTGTGTTATTGCTCATTCAGTATATACTATGGTGTATTTTCCCTTTCCCTTGCCAAAGTGTCACAAAGATAAGTCAGTCAAGTCATCCCTTAGCCTAGCCAATTATTTCAGCCTTCACCCTTCACTAGCAAATTGATCACAGCTATGAAGTGAGTATGATCCTAAAAGTCTAGTCTGAGTAATAATAATAATTAACGACACTATATATTTGGATTTAGATCGCCAGTTATGATTACTCTGTGTTATAATTGTTATTTGAATAAGTTGTAGAGCATGTATTAACCTTGACACTTTGCAGCAGCCTTGGATGATGGTCTGAGTTATATTTGGTCTTGGTTAGACCCAGTTTGACCATGGAGGACCATGGGACATGAGATGTTAGACCTTATGATGATATGGATAGATGATATATGGTCTATGTATACATACATGATGATTCTATGCAGCAGCTACAGGGTTATGATGATGATTCTTGGGTTACAGTAGTGTTTGGTCATTTACAGATCATTATTATTGGTCTTGTTCCGGTATATTGGATATTTATCTTGATCATGCAGAGACTCATATGGTGTATGAGTACACATCTTGGATGGATTTGGACCTTCTGAGTCCAATGGGACAGTCTGTTTTCAGTTCCGGGCAGGGTTGGAATTTGTATTCATCTTTGCCCGTCATACAATTTTTTTTTGACGTTTTTGATTCTTATACTCCCCATCAAAGAACGGTTTGTCCAAAATTTTGACTTTCAAGAATGAAGTTCTGATCAGAAATTAAAACTTCGATAATGAAGTTTTAATTAAAATTAACCTTCCATAATTAAGTTTTAAGTTAAAAACTACTTTGATCAATGATTGTTTGGGGTTGATTACAAAAAAATACCTAAAACCTCAATTTTCAAACACCTAAACACTCAATTTTCAAGTTTTGAATGAAATGGATTAAAAATAAATCTCAATAAAAAATTTATTGTGCTACCATGCATATAACTATGAACCTGCTCAAAATTCTGATTTCTTTTACTATGTTAGAAACTCAATTTTTTTCAACTTAACTTAATTTCCAAGTTTTTAAATAAAATGAAAATTCAACAAGGTTATCTAATTATAATGCTAAATGCTTAATCTACATCTTGATACAATGCATAAATCTATAAAGTACTATGTGTGTAAAATTATGGGTTTATTCTGAATTATTTAACTATGTTGAAACTTACATTTTTCAAATAATTTTTTAAGTTAACAAATATCTAAAAAGTCAATTTCTAAATTTTGAAAAATAATTGAAAATATCTATTAAAGTTATTGAAATTTGAATTGATTTCTCATATGGTTGGTCTAGTTTTAAAGCAAACCATAAAATTACCAATTCACAAACACTCATTTTAATGCAAGCCATATCATTACCATTTCATAAACTTGAAACACTTTAGTCACACCAAATCATAACCCAATCTTTTGATGCTTATTTCAAAACTACAAAGTATACCCAAAATATAGTAGAGTGTAACTGCTACCTAGTTTTATAGCAACTAAGACACCCTCCTCACATCAAGAACTAGATTTCCTCCACCTATAAGTGTTCTTTCTTCTTTCTTCCACATGTAGGTGTTTTCGGGCAATTTATAATGCAACTATTGCATTTTTAATGAAAAGATGAAGGGAGGGACTCAGGACTAGGCCATGCATATGTGCAGTATGTATGCTATGGGTGCAACGGACTGCCCCTAAAAGAAGAGCATGGGCTGAATTTCGAATTGATGTCTCCCTACAGTTTTGGAATTATTTTCCCTTTCAATGGATCTCAAGATTCTGTGATTTGCATGGTAGATTCCTGGGTTATGAATGGAGGTCGAAATCGAGGGTTTCAAGCATCAATTTTTATGCTTCCAAGACGATTTATCAATGGGAGCCGAGTTTCATCTCCCTCCCTTGTTGTTATATAGATGCCCATAAATCGAATTTTATGCCCAGCACTTATATAATTGCCCATAAATCGTTTTATGTTTCCAGCAGTTGTGAAATTCCCATGAATCGATGTGCAGGTCCAACAATGGTAAAAATTCACCTTGACTTTGTTTTTCTTTGGCCCAGCCACCGTCAATTCAACCAGTGATTCATTCTTCTTTTTGGTTATTGCCCAAGGGTTTAGTTTCTTGTTTTTGTTGCTGGATTCAAAAGTAAGTTGGGTTGAAAAGCTAAGAATGAGCTTAGAGGGTTCCTTTCCTAGTGGAATTAATTGCCCAACTTGGGTAGCCTCTCAACAGAAAAAATGTGAAAAAATATGTGGACAGAGAGTCTATAGTACAGGTGGAACGTTGCTCTTACGAAGTTATCCTAAGACAACTCTCTCAACATATGCTTTTGCTTGTGCCATGTTGTTTTCATAATCAATTCAGTGGAGTATGAATGGTGAAAATAGCTGTTTATAAATTTGCAAGACATACCTATTTTATGGTCACTATAATCTAGCATCTATGTGTGCAATTGTCTCAAAGTATTGTTTGTTTGAATAGGCGTCAATGAATGCATTACATGAGGATATAATAGTGCAGGTTCAAGGTGGGTGTAAGAAGAAAAAATCCAGTTCTGATTCGAGGAAAAAACAAGCAAAATCGGCTGAGTTCAGAAATTTTGGGCCTAATATTATTATGGCCTAAAACTGTGTGCATTTCACTTTTAAAAATGATTATGCCTTGATACAGGTTTCCTTTCTACTTGCTTAGATGCTGCTAGTTATAGCTTTAATGCTACTGGTGTTGTTGGTTCTACTGCAGCTTATGCCTTTGCTTTCACCTCCGACGAATGGGTATCAATGTCCAACAAGCTATGATGACTCTCAAAATATAAAGTCTAAGTTAATATTTGATAGATTCACCAATGCTGGACGAGATAATGTTAGTGAATCTGTGGGATAAAATTTGTCTCTTTAAACAAGTCTCTCAACAGGCTCTATATACAGGGCTTTTTTCTTTCAACAACGCTATTTCAATCAGGCTATTTAAACCAAGCTACTTCACCAGGGCTATCTAAACCAGGTCTTTTTAAACCAGGGCTCTTTAACCGGAGCTCTATCTACAGCTGCTGATCTAAGCTAAGGTTCAAAAGGGATATCTTGTTTAGCTTCCAGGTCCTTGTCCAGTATCTATGGGTGGGTTGAGGCCCCCCGAGCAGTGTTGTTGTTTCATTTTCAAAATCTCTTAGTTAAAATTGGTCTTGTGTTTCTCTATGATTGAAGGTATGAACTAAATATATGATTGAAGGTTTGAGCTAAATATTTTGTTGCAGAGAGAGTGAGAATTAAGACTTACCAGCAGAGCCTGGAGGAGATCACCTTGGCAATGGAAGTGGCAGCATTGCAAGTCAGTGGCGTTCGTCCAGCTTGCAAGTCGGTAGAACTAGCAGGTGGCAGCGTTCTTCTGAATCCTTACTCTTTGAATTCGAGCTCCATTACTAATTTCCAATTTACCAATACCATCATCCATAAACCAACATCTATTCTGCGGAGGAGGTGGTAGATGGATATGGCATAAATGAGTTAATTCCTTCACAATGGATTCATTAATGAGTGCATACTTTGGAGTATGCCACTTGGTTTATCCCTTGTCCGGATTTGGGAATAAGCTCTACCCTTCAAGCCCCAGCTGTAACATCAAAATTCAATATTTCTAGCTGTAACATCAGAATTCGATAGTATGGAATGGCCCTGTCACATAGAGTCGTAGGATTCATAGCCTAGTAGGGAATTGAGACTTGGAAATGCGAACCAAAACACCAGCTTCACCCTCGTGGCTTCCAGCTAGAGCAAGGGAAATGGAAACTAATGACGTTTTGTATAAATGATTAAACGTCAAAAAGACGTTTCCAATAATTAATTGGCCGTTTGGGTGGACGGTTACATAAAATATTTGGCTGTATTTAACGGGCAAAATGCCCCGTGACGGGCAAAATGCCCGTCAAATTCCAACCCTGGTTCCGGGTACTTACAGTGATGATTGAGCCTCAGTAGGCTGTCCCAGTGCAGTTTTGGTCTGTCGGAGGCCCTGTCAGAGCAGATGAGATTTTTATCCGGTTGACCTAGGGCGCTGATGATGGAGGGGGTGGTCCAGCCACTTGTTTTTACCATATTACCCCCCTCCCGAACACACTGGTGCCCTCACCTTAACAGCGCAGGCACTCCAGGAGGCTGTTTGGGGCAGTTTCACACTTCCCGAGGCATTTCGGGATTGGTAGAAATGGCTATTGAGGAAATCGATTTGGGCTACTGAGGCAAAGTTATGGCATGGGATGATCAGTGATGATAGATCGGGGCCTTCCACACCTTCTCCAGCAGTTTCAGCTTCATCGGGGCCCGCATCCATCACTTATGGCACTTTCTGTGGATTTCTGAGGTCTTTTTGAGGCCTACGATTTGACTATGGTGGCACGATTTGGTACATTCATGATTGTTTTATGGTTATTGTGCTATGGGGATTGACCAAGGAGGGATAAAATTACCCCTTGGACCCACCATAAGCCTCTTATGATATTTTGTCATCATGATTTGGTGGGATTCCCCTCTTCTAGGGCGATTTTGTCCACTTACATTATATTTTATTAGTGATCCATGTATTTTATTGTTGAGCTCATCTCAACCATTGATTAGACATTTGTATCTTTTAATCTTAGCCACTCATTCAAAAAGTGGTTAGGGTTTTGGTGCCTCTCCTTCCTATTTAAAGGAGAGAGCTTCTCATTGTAAAGGGACTTTTGGCTCTGGATTATTGGAATAGAAAATTATTATTGCATCTATCTCCAGTGTTGTGGTGAATGTTTTTGGTGTTCGTTCGTTGGTTCTTCCTTTGCACTGAGTTATTGGAGATCTTGTTTGCCATATCTTTGTACCACGATTTTGCATCTACAGGTGGAGGCCGATTTGTTTGGAGGAGGAGGTATTGGTAGGGGAAGACTCTCCCTACTTCTTCTTTGGAGCTCTGCGTTGGTAACAGGGAGTATTACTGTCCCAGGACCTTCTATTTCATGTTACTATTGCATTTCTCTTGTATTTCCTCCATGCTTGATCTTACTGATTGAATCACTATTCCTTGGTTTGACAGGTAGAGGAGGTCGCACTTGTGGGCTAGGGCATCAATTCGGCAAGCAAATCAACAATCTCTCATTTGATCTCTGCGGGAATCTTCCTCAACATCAAGGCATCTCATCCACATCACTCAGGTATGATCTCAAGGTAAGTTCTATCTCCATGATCTATCCGATTGTCTAAAATATTTTAAAACCCTAAATTAATCAAAACCCCATTTTACATTTTCTCAGATCTACTTAGATCTAGTGGGTTGTTGGGCATAATATTGAAAACCCACCTCTATAGCATCCACGGCATCCCGGATCTATAGTTTGGTGAGGATTGGCTTCCATTTGACCCCCCTCCCATGCCAACTTAGCTCCTCCCAAGCAAAGCGCACTTCCTAGTTTGAGCAAGTTGACCTAGATCTAGGTGGTGGGTGTTTGAGATTCCACTTGATTTGTCATCTACACATCAAATAACATACACCCAGGTTGTTACTTTTCTGAAATTCACCTTGTGGGCCCTATTCCACATTTTAAGGGATTTAATCCCCATTTTGGACCACTTGGAACACTCAAACTCAGATCTACTAAGATCTAGCCGTTGGATTGCCACGAAATTATAGATCCATACTCCTACTTGACTAACCTACCCGGATCTAAAGTTTGGATGCCATCCGACTTGTCTTGACCCACCTAACCCCACTTTTTAGCCTCCTTGGGCAAAGTCGCACCACCTTGGAGAAGTGAGTTGACTCATTTCTAGGACGTGGGTACTTGAGATTTTTGGAGATTTGAAACCGGAATAATTCAAAACCTAGGTCTAGACTATCACTTTGTCAAATCTTGCCTTGGGGATAGCATTCCTTGTTTTAAGGGATTGTGGTCCACTTGGGTCAAACCTAGATCTAGACACATTCATCCATCAAGACCCCTATTGCCTACTTGTCCCATGTACTAGGAGTCCTAAACCACAAGTCAACCCTACTTTGACTCCACTTCCCAATTCCCAAGGCACTGGCTTCTCTCCAAGTTAATTCGACTCTCTTAGATTGTTGGATTGACTTGTGGATTGACCTATGCATGGTGAACTAAACCCTTGAAGCTATCATGTATCATGGTCAAGCTTGTCATTTGTACTAGTTAGCCCCAATTCAACCTCTAAACTACCCTGCATTGGACACGGTTCCCAAGGCAGTGGGTCTTCCAACATTGAACTAGTACACTAATCCTAGATCTCACTTCAAACATTGTAAGTCACTCTCACATCAACTATGAACCAAAGTTATACCTATTGAACCCCTCACTTGGCTTGTGACTTCATCCTTAGGTCTAGGATAAACCATACACCTAACTTCACTTAGAAATACCCTGATTTGGTGTCTTGGTTTTGATCTCTCCTGTCGGGAGTAGATCGGGTCTCCCCCTTTGTTGTCTGGGCTAGATAACATAAAGCGAAGGTTGCCTCGACTGGCGTGACAACCATATATTGGAGGTCGAGGTGATCGTGGTTGCACCTTTTGAGTTGCCCTTCCCTATTGCCATCCATGACTGGATACATCCATAGGGGTAACTACAGTTTAGGTGATAACAGGACCAATGCCAAAAATGTGGGTAGATGGAGTTGTTATCCCCACTTTGGCAGAGGTGTCCATAAGCACAACAGGAAGGCTTTTTTACAAACCAACAATCAGATTTTGCTGAGGATTTCATGATTGTGATCACTAATGAAGAGTTGCAGGCTTTGTTTTTAAATTTTAATCACTCTGTCCAAATTCAGATGCATCTGCAGAGGTTTAGAATTTGCTTCAGATGAAGGAAGTTTAAGATCCCAGAATCTCTGGTTGAAACCCAAACAGATGAACATGTTCGCAGAGATAATATTGAGGTTCAGTTGCAGTTAGATCCACATACCATGGACGCAGATTGTGATGATTTTGTAGCAGCAACTAAAAACCAGAAATGATGTGCACGGGGTTTTCTGAATCTTGGATATACCATTGTTTCAACTGGTGTCACAGCATCTTCACTGGAATAGGATGGAATACCTGTAACTGAAACGGAAAAGCATGTGAAAAATAGAGTCTGGGAAATAGTCCAATTGAAGGAAGAAATGAAAGCTATGGGAATGAAGTTAGAGGTATGGTGATGGTCTCAGAAATAAAACAAGGTCATTCGAAGATTGTTTTAACGCAAATGCTCGAGGTTCGAATAGGATGACCGACACACCAAGGATTAAAACGGACGGTGCTAAACCCGATTGTCACACAAAACAGTCACTGAAAATCAGAGCTCGGTTTTCAATAGGTAGATCAACACCGCGACGGCAGTCAGAAAGGTTCCGATTCAGTGCCAAAACTAAAGATTCAGCGATCAGCACAGCAGACCAGAAAAATTAAACTGTCAAAGCTCGAGGTCTGTAATTTACAGCTCCAGTTCGTTTTGTAAGGATCCGCCATTTAACCGATTGCATGGAATCAAATTTTCGACGGATGGTTTAGAAACTAACAGAGCATGGCTGGGATTTTTAGTCGAGTTTGAATTCGTGACAGCTGATTTCATTTTCAGCTTGGAGTTATTTCCGCGGTCGCATGAGTTTTCCGGAGCAGCTCACAAAGTTGTGTAAATTTTTGACCCGTGAATCATTGTTGCTGCTTGGCGTTTATTATTAGCTACGGGAGATCTCCTTAGGCGACCAAATTGATTGATGCAGAGTTAAAAAATTAATTAAAATGCCAAAGCTCGATGTCAATCGTGCCAGCGCGGGTGGTCGTGGAGGATTCGGTAAGAGTCTTTGTGAAAGACAGCGTGAGGACCCATATTCACATTGGAAACCGCTCACGTAAAAAGACTCACCCACCCGAAGTCATTCTACGGTCAGTTTCAATGCTAATTCGTCGGGTGCAGATAGCCGAGCTCACAAGCTGAACATAGCTCACATCGTGGGCCAATCCACATTTTCATCAGCGGTTGAAGACATAATTTTGACAGCAAATTGCACTCTCAATCGATTTTCACTTTCGGTGTTTGGCAGCCATATATCCGTGTCCGAACAGAGTTTTTTCACGCAGCTGTTGCCAGCCGATTATAGGTCACATTGACAGCCGATTTGCTTTTGTTGATGTGTTGTTCCACCTTGACATCGCTTGGCACCAACAACTCGATGTTCTACCTACAAACCAACACCCGAAAGTCTGAACTGAGCATATTGTTCACGCTATTGACAGCCGATTACAAGTAGGGTTTTCACTTCACACATGGCTCACTTCTTGTTCTCTGCCATATGGTGTCCCCATGGCTAAACAGTTTCCTCCACGTGTCATTTTGAAGCCAGATCGTGAGTCGTGGGACTGGACCATTCATATTGTTAATTTTGGTTGTTTGACAGGTGTGCTACAGTTTGATTTTTAGCTGCTGCTGGAGAGAACTCACTTCAGTTAGGCAATAAAGTTTACTCGGACTTTAGTTGAGGAAAAAGTGGATCTCTCTTTTTCTTTATTTTTATTATTTTTCCTTTATTTTTCATGAGAGGCTTTTGGGTCTTTTTAAGGGACCAGCTCTCTCTATTGTAAGGATGGAAAATTTCTGGGGTTTCTCTCCCTTTCAAGCTTAATGAAAATATCAGCTGGGTTTTGTAGACAGATGGAGCATTCTTCATGTGCTTGTGTGATGTATTTCAAGTTGTAGAATGAATCTAGCTTGTGAGGGCTTTCTCAAGCACAATAGATTAGCCATTTAGGATTAAGTCGGTTAATTATGCTTGAACAATTAGTTTCTCAATGGACATCAGTATTCGGTTGTACGAAATGTTGATTAAGATTTGATTGTTTATGCATTCTAGATTCGTCTCACTTTTATGAAGCATAAAGCCTCCATGAGTCCTCTTTTGACTCCATTTCCCCTTCCGATACTGGCACTGGTCTTTCCCTGAGGATTGATTTTCCCTTCTTTTCCATCACCCATTTGAAAACTATCTTTTGTTACATCCGTTTCTCTAAGGCAGCCTCTTCTATTCACCTTGCCCGTTACCGTATCTGCCTTAGCGATCCTACTTTAGGGATAACCCCCTAGTGTTGGAGAAGAGCCAACCTAAAGCGAAGAGGAGAGGAGTGTGGTGACATTGGCCTCTCTCCTGAGAGAGTTGTCATTTCGGTTGGTGTGTTGCATTTTGGGCTTTCAAACGACACGCATGCCATTTCGGAGGACAACAGGAGTCAAAAAATCATGGGGCTTTGGATTAGAGGTTTGCTTAGCAAAATAGAAGTGGGTTTAAAGCAAAAAAAGGATTCCTACGGTTAAAATTTAAGATGTGAATTTTTAGGGTTATTAAATTGTGAAGATTTCCTCTATACCATCTAGAAAATGAATTTCAAGAGAAAGAAGAGAGATGCTTACTTGGAACTGGGTGAAATTTCTGATTTGTTGAGGATATGTGGCCCAAAGATCAAATAAGAGCAATTGTTGAAGTCCCCGGGTGAAATTGAATTGCCCAGTCTCACCAATTCGCCCTCCTTAGCGTTCCAAAACAATGGACAAAAATCAGATTGCTAAACAAGCAAAGGAAAACTATAGCAAGGTAAGTGAAAATGAAAGGAAATGCTTGGCATAAATGGAAAAAACACTTCCCTTTAAAGACCAATTCCGGAGAGTGGAGCAGCAATGGTGACCAAGTGATGCACCCTCCTCCAAGAACCCTCGCCTGCCACAAATATGGTAAGGAACAAAGCGCTGAAGACAACCACAATCTCTCTTAGTGCATTGAGATAACAAGAACAATCAACATCTCAAGAGAAATCACCACAAGAACACAAGAATGGAGCTGCAAATCGTTTTCTCTCTATTCCAAATGGTAAGAGTGTCAAGAAGAATACAAAATGAGTGAGTTCTCTCATAAATAAAGAAACTCAATACACAATCCCTAGCCCAAAGAGATGGAGGGCTGGGATTAGATCTCTTGATGAGAGATCAATGGATGAGATCAATCCATAAACATGAAACATTTTCCATAGTTACAATGAGGGGGGCGAGTTTGCCCAAGTGCGCCCATGTGGGAGAGGGACACACTCTAATGCTGATCTAAAAATGAGTTGGGGACACCTAGGGGGTGTATTTAGACTGTTTTGACCCCCTAGGACACTTACAAAGAGTTCCAATGCATTACATTACAAAAATATGAATTTTCTCTTGGCCAAAAACACCCAAGTGTGGTCAAATTCGCCCCACATACATAGTTGGGCTAAATGGAGGGCCCCACGCCAAATAATGCATGTCTAAACTATATAAAAATGATAATGAAAGACCCTTTTACCTTTACCCAACATTGCACTTACCATGTCAAAGTTTAACTTAGCCAAATTTGATTTTTCCATTGATTATTTGTTGGTTCACATAGCTGAAGATGAAAATTGCTCTTTTGACCCACTTCTTTTTCCCGGATTGACGAACCGTTTGTCCCAATACGATTGTAGGCCCCAAATCCACTAATAAAGGTCACTAGAGTGACCATGATCTATCATCTAGGCACAATTTGCCCTATTGGCCATCAATAATTAAAAATCTCATAGATGCTCCATTATTTTCACGATCTGACACTTGGAGACTTGTATGGAACCCCAATGCATACCAAATAACCAAAATCGAAGTTTCGGTTCCGACTTTTTTCGGGGCCCATTTTTGGCCTAGACAAGCTAGTTTGACCAAGTCAACTCTGGTCAAAAATGGCAATGGCTGAACTGTTATGTCTCTGCATGCAACATGGGATGCCAAGGCTCCCTTATTTATGTTAGTACAATAACTACGAGCATAAAATGACGAACATATGGTGATCATAAATAAACAATATCTCAAAAATAGGCCCAAAGTGAGGTGGGCCCACCACTTCCAACAAAGACTCTAGTGCTATGCACACTTATAGATTTTGTCATTGAGCTAACTTTGGGTGAGGTGGACAACGAGGCTAAAGGGATAAGGGGAATGACATAGACCAAGACTGAGTGACCCTTCGGATAAGCAGGGAAAACAGGACCCAATGACATAAGTACACCATGAGAAAACACAAGGAAGGGCGGTGCCTCACAAATGGGTATAGTGCAAGGAAACCACCACTAGACTCTAACACACACCTTGCAACTCACATTCGTGCCTGCAACAGACTCTGTGAGGATCTTTTCTAGAGCCGCCATGATTGGATGTCCGGCAAACCGTAACTTGAGACTCTAGGGGACACTTAGAATTAGTTGTCCCTTGCTCCATCTCACCTCCCAGTCCTTTTGGACTCGGTGAGGAAATAACCATTACATGCTCAAATAGATATAGCTAGCCTTTGTCCGTGTGTGTTGACAAACACATTCTTGGATTTACATTTCATAGGCTTTATGATCCGTGTGTGTTTAGAAACACGTTCTTGGATTTTACATTTCACATCAGATATAACAATGATACACATACTGCATAGTAATGGTGGCAAGTGTGCATGGTTCGAAGACTAATGGAGAGCACCCGGTGAGACTACACAATCCTATACTGCATCATAACATCGGGGGCAACCGACAAGAAGTGAATCCCAAGTTTGAGAATGCATCTCACACACTAAAGAGTCGAGGCACAAAACAACATGGAATCATAATGTACTCAGGGGCCACTGGGGGAAAGGGTCCTCAAGGCCACCTACTCTGGTCTAAGTCGGGGACAAGCAAAAGATGGATGGATCGAATGAGTGGAAGGAAGTGACAAGTGAAACCAAGGTTAGCTTCCTGGAAGTCGAATGGCCAAATCTATACCCAAGAGGGGATAGGAACCAGTGTGCATAAACAGGAGTCTCTAAGGGAAGGGGTGGACTGACATCACCATGGGCCAGAAGCATCATATAAATCATACACAAGATCACCAAGTCAGCCATCATATGTCAAGTCAATGTACTTGTTATCACATATATAGTAGCCGGGCTACCATACATTATTTTTCTTATTCCAATACACTATTCAGCCAGTTCCCTTGCATTTGAGATGACGAGATGAGCATCTATATTGGATCACTATCAGATTGTGGACAGCAGTTATATTCCCCATGCCATGACTAAGTTTCAGGACACTCAGAGAGATGACCGATGTAGCCATTATACCATTGGTACAGAGCAGACAGTAGTGCCCAGAGTTACAGCAGCAGTTCTAGAGGACAGATGATGGTACAGGTTGATGTGCATTCAGGTATATGACTCAGCAGGTATATCATGGTGTTATGGTTAGATTGCTTTTATACTTATTCTTATAGCATGTCTTAGCACTTAGTGTCATGATCTGGCGATCATATAGATATATGGACCTGGTTGATCTATTATATATATGATACTGTCCCTACTCAGACTTAGAAGTTCACTATTCATACTCATTGGTACATACCCTCCTTAGGGAGAATAGAGGTGATCATTACACCATACTCTGGCTTGCTAGTGTTGGCTCCATCATTTCATTGTCTTCATCCATCCATGGCCTACCTTTTAGATTATCACCTTGACTTACTACTTGACTAGTGGCATGGAGGACTTTTCCCCACTATAGCCTCTGTATTGGATGAGCTTCCCTGTTTATTGTGTCTCGGCTCTGAGTTGGTGACAAAACTTACCTATGGTGAGTTGGAGTTCCTTGTGAATTCCCCCTAGTCACTAAAGTTGTGTTGGCTAAACCTGAAACTTTTAGTGCTGCCATCAATACAAAATCTGGAAAATGAAATGCTATATCTTGTATGAAAAGCCCATTCATGCAATGTGTTTCTAAACACACATGAATGAAAGGCGTGCCAAATGAAAGTGGCCATAAAAAATGAAATGTTATATCTTGTGGAAAATAAATACCTAGGTAAACAAGTTGTCCATGACACACCTAGAAGTGCTCAGGTAAACAAGTGCCTTAAAAACACACCTGCAGCAGAAAGCCTAAAGAAAAAATGTAAATCTATGCAATGTGTTTGTAAACACACATAGATCAAGGCTATGGAAAATTCAGGCCCAAAAAGCAATGAAACTTAAATGCTATATCTAAACAATTGCTGGCCTTATTTGTATTATGGATTGTGCGCATCTGTGAAGGTGAATAAACCCTCTTTAAACAACTCATCCATTTGTGAGACACCGCCATTCCCTGTGTCATTGCTCATTCAGTATATACTATGGTGTATTCCCTTTCCCTTGCCAAAGTGTCACAAAGTCAAGACAGTTAAGTCATCCCTTAGCCTAGCCAAGTTAATTTAGCCTTCACCCTTCACTAGCAAATTGATCACAACTATGAAGTGAGTATGATCCTGAAAGTCTAGTCCGAGTAATAATAATAATTAACGACACTATATATTTGGATTTAGATCGCCAGTCATGATCACTCTGTGTTATAATTGCTATTTGAATAAATTGTAAAGCATGTATTAACCTTGATACTTTTCAGCAGCCTTGGATGATAGACTGAGTTATATTTGGTCTTGGTTGGACCTAGTTTGACCATGGAGGACCATGGGACATGAGATGTTAGACCTTATGATGATATGGATAGATGATATATGGTCTATGTACACATACAGGATGATTCTATGCAGCAGCTACAGGGTTATGATGATGATTCTGGGGTTACAGCAGTGTTTGTATATGTACAGCGCATTATTATTGGCCCTGTTCCGGTATATTGGATATTTATTTTGATCATGCAGAGACTCATATGGTGTATGAGTACACATCTTGGATAGATTTGGACCTTCTGAGTCCAATGGGACAGTTTGTTTTCAGTTTCGGGCACTTACAGTGATGATTGAGCCTCAGTAGGCTGTCCCAGTGCAGTTTTGGTCTGTCGGAGGCCCTGTCGGAGCAGAGATGACTTTTATCCGGTTGACCTAGGGCGCTGATGATGGAGGGGGTGGTCCAGCCACTTGTCTTTACCATATTACCACCCTTCCGGACACATTGGTGCCCTCACCTTGACAGCGCCAGCACTCCAGGAGGCTGTTTGGGGCAGTTTCACGCTTCCCGAGGCATTTCAGGATTGGTAGAAATGGCTATTGAGGAAATCGATTTGGGCTACTGAGGCAAAGTTATGGCATGGGATGATCAGTGATGATAGATCGGGACCTTCCACACCTTCTCCAGCAGTTTCAGCTTCATCGGGGCCCGCATCCATCATTTATGGCACTTTCTGTGGATTTTTGAGGTCTTTTGAGGACCACGACTTCACTATGGAGGCACGATTTGGTACATTCATGATTATTTATTGGTTATTGTGCTATGGGGATTGAACAAGGAGGGATAAAATTACCCCTTGGACCCACCATAAGCCTCTTATGATATTTCATCATCATGATTTGGTGGGATTCCCCTCTTCTAGGGCGATTTTGTCCACTTATATTATATTTTATGTGTGATCCATGTATTATATTGTTGAGCTCAGGTTGGGCCAAGGGGTTGACTTGTCTAACTTAACTCAAAAATACTTTGGACTGGGAAAAGGGGGAAGCTACAAACTCTGTGCTGGACAAAAGAACACGGGGAATGGTTGTGCCTCACAAATGGATAAGTTGTTTAGAGAGTGCTTATTCAACTTAGGCATCATGTCTACATCAAGTTGATCCAGGTTCATTAGGATCATTCAATTTTATTCCATGGCCTTTTTGGCCTACATAACCCTTCGGATTTCAGATGTGCTGAAAAGCACAACTAGTTGCAGCTTGCATCCAGGGCATGTTTTTCAAATATTTATAAGGTCAGCAATTGTTTAGATATAGCTTTTAAGAACCATTGCTTTTTGGACCTTTCTTATACTCTTCGAGGAGTATTTTTTTAGCTGTTCATCGCTCTTGCCCCTTTTTTTTGTTTCCACGGGCGAATTTATAAGTTTCCATAGGTAGAACATGAGCTTTCAGTTTTAGCCAACAACATCTCAAGTGACTAGGGGGAGTTCGAGCCAATGCCAAACATCGGGACAACCGACCAGAATGATTTAGGCCTACAATCCAACTAACCAAAGGCAAGTTTTGTCACCAACTTAGAGCCGAGACACTGAATACACAGGGATGCAGTCCAAACACAGCGGTAGAAAAATGGGGAAGTCCTCGGTATCAGAAAGTCAAATGAGACAAGTCAGGGTTTAAAGTCAAACAGGAAGGTCATGTATGGATGGAGTCAAGTGAATATGGAGCCTACACTAGCAGACAACTGGTGTCGGGAAAGACCATATCTATGTAAGGTGAAAAACCAGTGGGTTTTGTTAAATGACCTAAATGTGCAAGCAATCGTCCATTTTATGATTTACAGTTCATTTTAAATAGTTTGCCACATCAGGAACAATATACCAAGCACGATCATGACTAAATCAACAAGATAATAATCCACAGTCAGTGATAACATATCCATAGATCATACAACATCATCGTAATAATAATCATCATGCATCATCTGAAACACTGCCGAAATACATCTCTAGGCACTGAACTGAAACTGTATGGGATAAGTGGTCACATCAGTCATCAAATCTGAACTCTCAAGGCTCAGCCTTGACACAAGGTCATACATAAATCTGAATAATATACTGCTCTGATCATGAGTAATCCAGAATATATAGCCATGCTCTGGAATAATGGAAGCTCTGATCATGAGTGATCCAGAATATATAGCCATGCTCTGGAATAATGGAAGCTCTGGAATGTGCAGATATCTGCTGTACAAGAATAGTAGCCCTGCTACTATGGTGTGATAACAGGTTCCATAGCTTAAGACTCTTGTTTACAAATAATCTGTCATGGGGTAATTTGACAAATAGCAAAAGTGAAGGCAAAGAAGCAAGTTTGAACAACTCCCCACTTTCATAAAAAGATTGTTCCACCTAAATTCGAGGAGTCCATACAACTGAAAATCTAGCTTTGAAACAGAACATGCTAATTTGTCTCAAATATGGCACTGACAGCCTTTTGCAACCAATATATCCCAACTACTTCAAATTCTCAAGGCAAAGATTGCATGTATAAACTTTATGCCAGTACCAAAGTTAATTTGTCAAAACTCAAAAGCTATAATGATGTCTGAGACAAAGTCACTTATGAGTTCCAAAATCATATCCTCTGGAATTTATTATTATTTGTATGTATTCCTCTGCTGTCAAATAAATCTGCACTCCCTAGCCTCTGCAATGAGGAACAGCATGAGATTTCTGACACAATCTTCATCTGCTAGACTTAATCCCACCATAGCGTGTATCAGTATATTTTGTTGCATCACATTTGTTCCTGAATATCAATGTAAACAACAAAATGCACAGGCAGGAAGCAGTTTACCTTGACCAGAACTGGAAGCAAGACTTATCTTTGTGCACTTGCATGCGATCGCCATCAAACTTACACTCAGCAGTAATTTCTTTCCCTTTCATCTAAAACATGGGACAAAATAATCAGAACTCTTGAAATACCTACCCAAAATACAGTGGAACAAAGTTAAAACAGAGAAAAAGTATACATTATAACCAGAATTTGTATTTGGGCAATAGAAAACAAACATTCTTTATATAAATGATGAATACAAAGGCCCTATTTTCAAGAAGGAAGAAATATCCATAGAAAGATTATCATCAGGAGTGACTACAAAAGGCATATTACTCTTTGACACCAATTTTCAATTTATGTCTTTCCACAAAATTGGCAAAAGACTAATTATCTTCGTAGGAGGTGGGATGCTATCCCAGTGGGTTAGCTCAAGTGGTTGAGTGCTGTGAATTGCAAGTAGGAGATCACGGTGTCAAGTCCCCGGGCTGGCTGCCTCTGTGAATATTGTGGGCCTCACTCGATGTCACCACCATGTTAGGTTTCCAAAACTGCAACCGAACGGTTTACCCTGGGTACCATCCTTGAAATGAGGAGAAGTGCCTGGAGAGTTTCCAGTGATATGTATTCCATCGAATAAATAATTTTAAAAAAAGGAGGTGGGATGCTGTTTCCAGCAGAAGACTTCAATTAGCATCTTCACATGACAACTTGTAAAATGTGATACCATTGTGAATGTGGATCACAGGTGAGGATCAGAAGATAATGTTGCTAGTCCACATAAACATTACCAGCTACCCCATGAAATTCCCTATACAGAAAGATAAGCTTGAATTTCAGAATAAATTTACATCCACATAATCTGCTTAGTTAAGGACTAGTTTCAAGGTTGGATAGGATTGTTCAGTTTTGCAGTTTCATAGACTATTTAGTTTTCTGCATGTTAGTAAATCCTATATCGGCATCCCCCTCCTTGAACTAGCAATCACAACCATAGATGTAAGAACACATTCTGTGTTTATTTGATAGCTTCTATGCCTTGGAATATGGTGTCTATATTTGGTCCTAAAAGGCATGCCTGCTAAGTTTTTGGGCAAATCACAGCTTACTGCTAAGTTGCTAACTGTTTTCACCGAAAGAAAATATATTTTGCCCTTCCAATTTATGTTTCATTGTTCTAACTGACTAGACAATTCAACAACTAGTAAACACTATGCATGCGCAGCAGAATCGATGAAAATTATTCGGTACCTCTACATGTAATAACGGTATTCACATATAAAATCATACAAGCCGTAAAGAGAAAAGAGGTAACAGTGGAATGATACAATAAAAAATAGCTACAATATTGGCTAAATTAAGCAATAACAGTTTATATCTTACAGATTCCCAAGTAGTATCAATAGAATTCATTCGCTTGGAGTGCTGACACTTGACCGGCTTGCCTACCACAAGATCCTGATGAAGCTTTGACAAGATGCTATATTAACTCAAGCACAAAATATAATAAATTTGCAATTAATATGATAAGGAACAGCATGTCTTGTTTAAAAGAGAAGCAAAACCTTTGGGTGAAGTGAGAGAAGGCAAAAATAATGAAGACAGTTACCATCCACCAGAAACTAAAAACACTGAATGAAAGACATATTTATTGATTGATGGTCAAAAGAAGCAGTAATTGGTGTCGTTCATATCAAAGATCAATGGAAGAACCAAAACAAACCTGCCGCAGATATTGAACAGAACGACTGTGTAGATGTAAGCAGACATTCTTTAAATCTACACACGAGGCCATCATGTCTCGAGCATCAGGGTGAATCTCATCAAGAATAGAATTTTCTCCAAACCCAATCCTGAGATCTGCAAATATGGATTTTCGTGGAGGAGAAATTTTTGGGCATCTTTACTAAAATTGGCATAACTTTCTCATACGGAATCGGAATTACAAAATTCTTGGCTCGTTGGAAAGCTTGTTACGAGGGCTATGTGATGACATGATCTAGATTTTATTTTGGTTTGTCTATTGTTTCTTGACCTTATGATCTTCAAAAATGTATGGCTCATGCTTCTGGGTTTCTCTTGTAATGGCACATGTCTCTCATGGATAGAGTTCATCTTTGATATTAGTATGTGAGCCTATATATTGGTATATATATTTGAAGTCATTATGGAGGATATGATGATGATGTTGCATACCTTTATGCTATGATATTATACACTTTATGATGATAATGCATGTGATAATGATGTACACTCTATGAAGTTGATGCACTCCTATACAATATGATGTACATGCATACCATAGTGTGATGATGCTCTCCTATGTGATGATGATATGATGAGTTGTAACTGTTAATAATGCTGATGATATAATGATAATGTGATAATGCATTAATGAATGATGTATTGAATAAGCTGCTGATGATTGTTAAAGTTAAAAAAGTAATAAAAGCTACACACACTGTTCACCCCCCCTCTCAGTGTGCTCCGTGTGTCCAACAATTGGTATCAGAGCGGGTCCTTCACAGAAAGCCTTACCAGCTGGAAGGAGATCCTTGACACACCATGGGGTTCTCAGTGAATGGAGCACCATTGTTTTGTGGGACAAATTACTTGATCAGGAAAAGAAGAATGCAAGGTTATCGTGAAGCAGAAGGCAGTGGAGTATGGCAGTCAGTGCTTACTGGGTACGATCATCCGAAGAAAGTGAAAACAACAGCTCAGAAGGAAGCAAGGAAAAATAATTCAATGGCTATGGAATCCATTCTTGAAGGCTTATCAGATTCCATAAAAGAGAAAATTGGAAAGTGCAACACTGCTAAGGAACTATGGCTCAAAATAGAACATCTCTATTCCTCTAAGGAACATGAAGAAGAAGTTATGAAACTCATGACTGCAGATTTGACAGATCTCCAAAAGAAGAAAATAGAAAAGTGCAACTCAATTGAAGAATTGTCACTGAAGTTAGATCAACTGTACTCCATTGAAGAACAGAAAGCAGAAGACAACTCCATAGAAAGGTCAGTACAAGATCCAGGTAAGTATGAAGGTAAGTCTATTGAACACCCTATTTGTAATGTTTTTGAAGAAATATGTCTATCAAGTATAGAGGATAAGTGCTATTCAAAATTCATAGATTGTAATACATCAAAATGTGATGAATCCCATTGTTTCTTGATAAATGATGGAAATGAATGTTTAAACATTGATATTTCTAATGCTTTGCAAAAGGTTGAGAAACTTTGTAAACAGAACCAGGTATTACAAGAACAATTGGACAAATCTGAGAAGAGGAATCAAGAAGAATCTAAGAAAGCCACACAGACTATAATTGATCTAAATCTCCAAGTTGAAGAAGCTACCAGAATCAAAGAAGCCATATCCAACTCTCTAAAAGATCAACTTGAAAAGTCTGTTGTTGAAAATAAAAGACAATCAGAAGAAATTGACAAGCTCAGAAGACAGCTAGAAGATAAGGAGAAAGAATTGACTCACAAACTTCAAGACAAAGATAGTGAGATCAGTATCTTACTTGAAAAAATGCAGAAGGAAAGATCCGCCAGTCAGAAAGAGGATCCAAGTGACAAAACGGGAATTCATTTCAATCATGAGATTGAAGAGAAAATAAGAAGAAAACAAGAAGATGAAATCAAATCCTTGAAGATAGAATTACAAAAGGTATGTTTGACGAATTTTGACTTTGAAAAGGAACTCTCTGAACTCAGAAAAGAAAATCAAGAAATAAAAGGACAGATGGAAGACAGTATTGTCATTGATCTGAAAGAACAGATAGAAGAAGTCAAGAAAATTGAAGAAGACCTAACAAGACAACTCCAAGAAAAGATAGAAATTTGTCAAAAGCAAGAATTGAAGATCCTCTCTCTAAAGGAAGATCTGAACAAAACAGTTGCTCAATTGAAGACAAATTCAAAGATTGAAAAGAACATTGAAGAAAGTGGAAGTTCCAGGGAAAAAGAAGAAAAGGATAATAGTTATACAGATATTTTCAGTAGATCCCATGATCAGCAAGATTCAAGGAAGAATAGAAACAGAGAACTTGCATCACAAAGAAGATCCTTTGCTCAGGGAGATCCCATGATGTTCAGTGGTCACTGCTACAAGTGTAACAACTATGGTCACAAAGCCATCCATTGCAGAACTCATGACAGAATAATTCCAGATATAAATCAAGGTATGTTTTCCGTTCAATGTTATAATTGTTATCATTATGGTCATTTTGCGAAACATTGCAGTATGCAGGGAGAAGTTAAAGTTTGGAGAAGAAAGCAAGTTCAACCGAATGTCATGAACAGTGATCAGCCTACCAAAGTATGGAAAATAAAGTCAGTAGATTGCACCAATGATCAAAACAGAAATGATGAAAATATTGGGAAAAACCCAATACCATTTTGAAGACTATCGATCAGTGTTATGAAGTGTAAAAGGAACTATGTACTTGATTATCCTACAGTAGTTGGTTCTAGCATATAAGCAGCAGCAGTGCCCAGTGATAGGGGGAGCAGTATTGCTAAAGAAAGTTCTCGTTGCCATTGATGCAAAAAGGAAGAAAAGTTGTTGACGGGGGGAGCATGCCCTGAGGGGGAGTTGTATTGTCAAAGGATGTTCCCTTTGCCATTGATGCCAAAGGGGGAGAGAAACTGTGACAAGGAGAGATTGTTCTGAAAAGGAGTTTGAGTGTTGTCATCAATGACAAAGGGGGAGATTGTTGATTAAGTTGTCATTGATGCCAACAGTGCTTGGTCATTGATGCCAACAGTTGAGTCTTGGTGCCCCTTGAGGAGCCCCTGAGGGTTAAGTAATTGTCAGTGTCTAAGGAGACCTTTTGATCTTGTCCAAGCCCAAGTTTGAAGCCCTTGGAGCCCTTAGGACAATGACAAAAGCCCTGAACACCCTGTAGAGTGTTTAAGTACCCCAAATATGTTTTACGGTTCCCCAGTTGTTTCTTTGGTTCCCCAGTACCACAACTTATGTCCCAGTATGCTACAAAAGTGTTGAAAAAGTTGCAAGAGTCCAAATGACCCTTTCAGTGGTCATTTGTGTTTATTGAGGTCATGCTACCCCAGGAGAAGGTCTAGCAACCCCACAGGTGATTTCATGATGGATCTTGACCCTTGGATGTCTCCTAGTGTGGTTGAGGTGGTTGAAGAAGCCTATGAATCCCCTTGCTTGATCAAGAAGCCCTGAAGAAGTCCTTGGACCCACATTTGATGGCTTAATGGTCCTTGTCCCCTTAAAGGTGATGATGTGGTCATTAATGACTTGATGAAGACTTGGAACCCTTGATGAAGATCTTAATGCCCATGTATCCCTTGTTGGGGTCATGGAACCCTTGGAGATGGTCATTATGCATGAGAAGGTCTGGCACCCACATAAATGGCGGCATGATGACCCTTGGACACTATATGATCATTGATGGTGCATTTGGAAATGATTTGGGTCTTGGAATCCATAATATGGTGGTTTGTAAGCCCATGATTGTTAGAGCCTTTGATATGATAGAATCCTTGGTCATGATTCCCTCATCACTTGGCGATGGAGTCCTATGTGATGGGCTTGAAGTCCATGGAAAGTATCTTGTTTAAATATTATATGATATCCTTGAAAGAGTCCTTGAAACCCTTGCATGCGATGCCTTGGGTCTTGAACCATGGTGATGTATGGTCCTATTTGTGGTTATATGGCTATTGGGATGTAGATGGAGGTAGATCCCACGGACGTGCCTTGATATGTTGAAGAAGACTTTGAAACTCTTGTAGTTAGTGGTATGGTCTTTGGCACCCTCATGTGTGGGGTCTTTGACGTCCTGGACACATTGAATAATTTAAGGGTATTAGACCAAGAATTTGCAAATAAACCCATCATAGGGAGATAGTCCTCGTCAAGCCATTTCCATTGATATGTGGAGCATCTTCTAACTCCTTATGGTTGAAGAGATATGAATTTTTGAAGTTGGTGTACCCCACCTTTTTGGGTGAGCCGACCTAACAAAAGAAAATTTAATTATTTGTAATTTTGAATTGCATGTCGGCCCAGTTTGAGGTAATAAATTTCCTCCATGACCTATATAAATAGAATATCAAACATTTCATTTGCTCATCAATTGGAATTTCGCAACTCTTGGAGAAAAGTACGAAATTTTGTGGAGGAGAAATTTTTGGGCATCTTTACTAAAATTGGCATAACTTTCTCATACGGAATCGGAATTACAAAATTCTTGGCTCGTTGGAAAGCTTGTTACGAGGGCTATGTGATGACATGATCTAGATTTTATTTTGGTTTGTCTATTGTTTCTTGACCTTATGATCTTCAAAAAGGTATGGCTCATGCTTCTGGGTTTCTCTTGTAATGGCACATGTCTCTCATGGATAGAGTTCATCTTTGATATTAGTATGTGAGCCTATATATTGGTATATATATTTGAAGTCATTATGGAGGATATGATGATGATGTTGCATACCTTTATGCTATGATATTATACACTTTATGATGATAATGCATGTGATAATGATGTACACTCTATGAAGTTGATGCACTCCTATACAATATGATGTACATGCATACCATAGTGTGATGATGCTCTCCTATACATTATGATGTATACTTGATGTTGATGATGCATACACGGTGCACACTGAAGTGACAATTATGCATATTTTATGATGATGATGCATACCCTATGACGATGATGCATACCTATGATGATGATGCATGACGATGCATGCCTTATGTTCAGTGGAAGTAGAGAAGGATTATTTGTTCAGTGACTGTGTATGACGAGGTGTACAAGGATGTACATGAGCAGTGTATGGCAGTAAAATGACTTGTTGGTATACATGGATGATTTGGCAGTGATAAGAGTGCAGAGGTTATTAGCAGCAGATTCAGGGTTTGGTGTGCAGTTGGTTAGACTCAAATTGACTGAGTCGGATGATGTGAACAACAGATTGATTGGTGCAAACAGATTGATTGCTCAGTTGATGAGTAGTGTGGAGCAGCTATGGTGCAGTGGTCAGTGGACAGTTGATGAGCAGTGAACAGTTGATGAGCAGTGGTCAGTTGATGAGCAGTGGTCAGTTGATGAGTAGTGACAGTGGTTGTGCAGTGTGGTACAGATTGGGTACAAGTGTTGGATAGCAGGTCCGCAGGATCAGTGAAGTTTTTGGTTCAGTAGTTCAGTTTCTATCTTCATATCAGGGTGGCAGGACGGGGCAAGGAAATTGAGGGAGCTAAGGCTTCCTTCAGGTTGTAGCCTGTAAACCAGGGGGTTGTAGCCTCCTTCCAGTTGTAGCTGGAGAATTGAAGTCTTTGTAACAAAGGGGGTTGTTGCCTCCTTCCAGTAGTTGCTGGTAAATTATTATTATAAAGGCTTCCGTGGTTTTTCCCCCAGGACTTGGGTTTCCTCGTAAAAATCTTGTGTACTGTGTTTTTCTATGCTTCCTATGTGATGATGATATGATGAGTTGTAACTGTTAATAATGCTGATGATATAATGATAATGTGATAATGCATTAATTAATGATGTATTGAATAAGCTGCTGATGATTGTTAAAGTTAAAAAAGTAATAAAAGCTACACACACTGTTCACCCCCCCTCTCAGTGTGCTCCGTGTGTTCAACAAGTTTGGGGGTGGCTTCTACTCCAAGAGTTGGTTGTCAAGAGATTGGGGGTGGCTTCTACTCCAAAAAGGGTTGGTTTTCAAGCGACTGGGGGTGGCTTTTGCTTGTGCTTTGTGTGAAAAGGATGAAATGGATGTGCAAAGTTTTAGATGTCAAGCTGCAAAAGTATTTTGGCTGTGGTTTCAAGCTGATTTTCAATTCTTCTTCCCTACCCAACTTTTGTGGAAAGCTCCTCTTCTAGGTGAAACTTGGATGGTTCAGGACGGCTGCAAATCCCTACAGTATTTAATACAGTTTATAGTTATTGCCTTTCAGTGGAAACATCAATGTAAAGTTACTTTTTAGAATCCCTCTTCTTTTAGCCTAGGAGATTTTAGAAGCTTTAAGCAAGAGTTGGCTCTGCTTATGAGAGTCAGACTCAGTCCTTCTCATCGTGACATTAAGTCGCTTTCTCTAGGTGTGCAAGCTCATACGCTCGCTTTCTTGGCATTTTTAGGGCAGAATTTTCCGAAGACTCCTATTGTTCGAATGATTCTTTTTTTTTCATGATGCAGTGTGTTACAGCTTGTTTTCACACCTAAGTGGCAAAGTCCTAATCCACCAATGCTACAAGTGCAACTTTGGAAATAAATGACACTATCACCTCAACACAAATCTTCCCATGTTTTAGGCCTGCTCTCAAGGCCATGTGAGGCTTACCTAAAGGTTCTTAGATCTAAAGTTTGGGAGAGCAAAAGGGAAAGATCTTAGGATCTTGAACTTGTCTTGAGATAGAAGTGTATTTGCATTAAGTTAAAACCCATCCAAATGCTTGATCAATAAAAGTGTGCAATTGAATAAATAAATGAAACAAGACACCTTTCAGAAATAAAAATTGCTCGTGTAAAGAAAGAACATCCATGGGTACTAAATGAAAAAAAAACTGATCAGTAAACTGTCCTAGATATTCCACTAGAACAGTTCGTCACAACGGATCTTACAACTTAGTTCTTATTTTATCAGCTTGTTTTTATTAATGCCAAGTAATTGGAACTGAAACAAGAATGACTAGAGCAAATAAGTACACAATCCACACAATAACACAAGATATACCCTGGGAAACCAACTATGGGAAAAAAAAACAGCTACAAATGAGAACTATGCCTTGCCCTTTATGTCAAATTGCAAATACAAAGGAAATGGTACTTGCTATGGAGTTACCTATGACTCTGTGGCCAGAATGGCTACTACAAGATCTCTTATCTCCTTTGTTCCGCTCTAGCATCCACTCCTGTGTTGTTGTTCAACTATGGAACAATATAATACATCAAAAGAATGGAATCCTTCTTCTCCTAATGGGCCAGTATTTAACATGGCCTGATAGCCGACTAGGGTTAATTTTAGAGTTTTTGCATGCCCCAACTCCCGATTAGGGTAAGATTTTTGGACCTTCTAGAATGTTCTTGAAGTTCCACACGTGACTAGCCCAACATGTGCGAGAAATGAGAGCTGACATGGAATCCACTCAATACCACGGTGGTCGACTGGATAGGTCAACTTGCGGAAGGCATAACTTCTTCAAACGGACTTTGTTTGAGGCGATTTTTGGACTGTTGGAAAGGTTTCGATGTGTAGAATATGGCATCTTGGTCCACAATAAGGTTTGAGCAAAAGAAAGTGTCATTTAAGCCCTCAAAATGGCCTCGAAATTTTCCAAACAATTTTTGACCCCAAATCTGAAAAGTGAGACCTGCCCCTAAAATAGGCCCTACAAACCAATTCATCCAATCTTTCGACCCTGAAAGCTCCAAATAGGTGACAAATTATATATTGATCCATTTCGGATCACACCTCCCCATTTTGGGAGGCTTTTGGTCCCCAAAAGCTTTTACTAAATGAGGTGAGAAAAAATTTCCTCTACCTTCTCCTTGGAGTACCATTTAGCCTTGCTTGGAAGTTGTCCTTGCAACCCCACCTGCCAGAGTTCATACTCTCCCCACCTGGTAGGTCTGGACTTCTTCTGCAAAACTATGTCTTCTGCTAACTCTGCCTAAGCCTTTGATGTTAAGTACTCTATAGAAGGTAAGACCTGCTCAGGTTCTTAATCCAACATGAAAGGTTCATAGAGTTTCAGATTTTCCACATTCACTACAGAGTAAATGTGCATATATGGGGGTAGATTGAGTCTATAAGCATTATCTCCCACCTTCTTCAATACCTCAAAAGGGCATGTTATCACATTTATAGTAGTCGGGGACCAGGGTTACCATATCTTGAGATTAGATTCCAGTATTTTTCTCAGCTAGTCCTTTACATTGAGATGCTTGAGATCGACAGTTGATGAGCATCTATTCCATGATCACTCATACTTTCATACAACCCCAAAGCAGACAGTACAGCCTTATGCCATGACTGAGCCTCATGACCTCAGATTTGATGACCGATGTAGCCATTTTATTCCATACGGAGCAGTATGATAGTGCCCAGATATGTACAACAGCAGTGTTCCAGTGACAGTGGATGGTTCAGATGGTATGTACAGGTATATGACGCAGCAGGTATATGGATGTGCCTTGGATAGCCTTATTTTGCTCTTTTGCTTATCTTGGTAGCTTGACTAGGTATCTAGTGGTCATGATCTAGCGATTTTGCTTATCTTGGTAGCTTGACTAGGTATCTAGTGGTCATGATCTAGCGATTATATATATATATATATATTTGGTTATTGGCCGATTGTCTAGAATTGAATTTATCTCATTACTTGGATTAAAGAATTTCTCGTGAATACTAGTTGGTCTCACCCTCTCTAGTAGTATGGACTTGGTCATTCCCACCATTGTATGGCTTGGTAGTTATGGCATCACCTGTCACCTTTCCCCATCCATCCATTCTCTTCAATACTTGGTTTTTACCCTGACTTACACTTCAGCTAGTGACACTGAGGACTTCCCCACTTAAGCCTCTATGTTGGATAGACTCCCTGTTATTTTGTGTCTCGGCTCTGAGTTGTGCAACGGAAATTACCGAAGCCTTGATCCTTCTGGGCCAGGAGAACCCACTGGTGTTGGTTCCTGAGCTTAGGTGAGTTGGATTTGAAGCCTTGACATCTTTGGTCGATTGCCCCCGATGTTTGGTCCTGATTGTGGATAGCCCCCCCAATTGCCTGAGTTGTGTCGACTAAACTTGAAACAAACTGTACTACCATCATTACATGCATGTATTACTATTTGTTTATCTTTTATGCAAGCCCGTGATTATGAAATAAAACTATGTCTTGAAACACAATGAAAGAGGGCTATGAAATTAAATGAAACACTCCTTGGATAAAAGCTGCAATTAGTTGTGCTTATAAGCACATGCAAAATCCAAAGGGAACATAAGGCCTAAGAAAGCAGTGAATAAACATATGTTAAACCTAAATACTGTTGGCCATGGAAAAGTGTAATGATTAATTCATCACGAAGCCTACGGGTTGGGATGTGAATTGGAGTAAGGGACAACTAATTCTAAGTGTCCCCTAGAACCTCAAGTTATGGTTAGTTGTGCACCCAGTCACGACGGTTCTAGAAAAGATCCTCATGGAACTGGTTCCACCTTGGATGTGAGTTGTAGACATTTGTTAAAGTGAACAGGCACTCCTCAAATCAACTTATTCCATTTGTGAGACACCGCCATTCCTTGTGTGTTTTCTATCCAACCTATGTTTAGGTGTGTTCCCCTTTTCCTTTATCCAAAGTGTCACAGTGTTGAAGTTTGTTAAGTCATTCCCTTGTCCTAGCCTTGCTTTATCCACCTTCACCCATTCATAGCAAAATGGTCAAGTCCACAAATTGAGTATACACTTGAGGGTCATTTTCCTAGTATTTGTTTATCTTAATCCAGACTTACATTTGATGTATTATTGCTTATTCGCCAGTGAAATGCTACTTTGTACTTTAGTCTTGCTATTGAAATAATTAGAAGAGCATATCTTATCCGTTTGCACTTGCAGTGTCACTCAAATTGAGCCTGGGTCATTATTTTGATAAGTTTTGACCTGGTCAACCCCGTTTGACCAGCTCAACCGCGGGATCTGAGATGAGTTGGACCTATGATGTTCGAGATTGATTATTTGTCGTCCTATGATGCCCACTTGATGGTTCCATGCAGCAAACACAGGTTTTATATGATGGTTTGATGGATTTTTATTATTATTATTATATACAAACCATTATTTTTTATTTGTCCGAGCATGATTAAGGTTACAGATGATTATCCAGGTGGTCATATGGTGTATGAGTACTCATCTCTACTATATTTGGGCCTTCTGAGTCCATTGGTACACTCAAATATCAGTTTCAGGCACTTTCAAATGAGGTCATGATCAGATTATCACTTTACTACATATTTGCCATATAAAATGACCTGTCAACACAGTTTCAGATAATTTTGGTTCACCTAGGGCGCTACAAAGGGAGTATGGGGTCCAACCACTTGTTATTACCATATTACCATGCTCCTAGACATTTCGGTGCAGTCAGATTTGTGCTCGGGGCAACAGACAGTGAGGTACAGGCATTTTATTCTTTTACAGGAGATTTTCTGAGGATAAAAAATGGTTAAAATGGTTACTGAGGAAATCGATTTGGGAAAATGAGGCAAAGAAATGGCATGAGGTTTGTTCATAGGATTTTTGTGATGCATCCCACACCTTCCAGCACAGCTTACAGCATTTAGTGGAGTCCACACACACTCCGGGCCATTATTTTGGATTTTATTATGTCATTGAGGCGACACAATTTGGCCATGTGGTTACAGTATGTTATTATTGTTGAGTTATTATATGTTATTGTGCCATGGGGACATGCTAGAGAAGGATAGTTACACCTCCTAGCCCCACCATGAGCTTACGTTATGTTTCTAGTCACTTTTATGTGGTGCGTCCCCCCTAGGGCGACTTAGTGAGTGTGCCCCCTCTAATTCTGAGTTGATCCATGTATATTGTATTTGGGCTCATCGAAGCTATTGATTATCATGATGTATCTTTTGATCTCAACCACTCGTTAAAAAGGTGGTTAGGATTTTGGTCTCTATCATTCCTATTTAAAGGAGAGACCCCCCTCATTGTAAAGGAACTTTTGGCTCTGGATCTTTGGCAATAAAGAATTATTTTCAGAAAAATCTTTTGCCTTTGTTATAGATTGTTCTTGTGCTTGATTGTAGCTCTCATATCCTGCCACATCCTTGTTCTTTGATGAGATATCCATGCTAGACGTTTTGGCTTAGTGTGTGCTCTGCAGGAGGGTGACTTCTCTGAAGGATTTCATGTGGTTTCTCCAGATCTCTTCACTGGATGAGTAAAATAATCAGGGAGTAGTTTTTATTGTATCTTTGATCAATATTTATGTTATCTGATTCTTCTTGCACCATTTACTTTCTCTTTCCGTAAATCAATTCTCATTGAGATTGTCATCTGGAGGAAGGGGGCGCACTAGCTGTTGGAGGCAAATCGATTTCATCTTGGGGATTGTCAAATCAACTTGGAATTGTTTCGAGGGGGTCGGAACATCATTGCACTTGGCATTTGCAAGTCACAGGAGGTAAGTACCATTGTTTTTCTTGATTTATTTATCTATTCCACTAGTCTGTTGTTACTTCTTTTACAAACCCTAAGCTGCTAAAATTCATAAAAATTCTCTAGCTCAAACAACTTCAAATCGTGGTGAACGATTTCTGGGCTTTTGCTTTTAGGCCAAACCTGAAATAGGTTTACTAGGGCATCACCCTCAGTGGACTCCTTCTTGCCAAATCCCTAGGCATTGATCTCTCTCTCTTGCGCCCTCTCTGAGTTTGTCCCTTTTTTCAGTTGTTTGATGCCCAATCTTTGCTTGTAAACTTTGATACTATTAGATCTTCTACCAAGCAGTGCTAGAAAGCCCTAATCTATTCAAATCTACTTCCTTGGACCATTTCCCTGTTTTAAGGTTCACGTTTCCCAAGGCAGTTGGATTTGATCATTTTCCCTAGCACTTAAATCCTGGATTCACTCTTAATTTCTAAGTCACTGTGTCTAAACACTCAAAGTCTAATCTTATCTTTCCTAAGCCTCCACAGTGACCTTGTTTCCTCAAATCTAGGGTTCTTCACCCCTCACCTTACGTACCCTATCTATATAGCTTGATCTGGTGATTGGGTTAGATCTCTCCTGTCGAGAGTAGATCAAGGTCTCCCCCTTTACTATATGTGGCTTGGATAGTATAAAGTGAAGAGTGCCTCGATTAACCAATCCATATTGGGGATCGAGGCCCTCTTGTGTCACCTATTTAGTTGCCCGTCCCCTATGTCGTCCTGTATAGGATCATCCTCTGGGGCAACTACAAGTTGTGTGATAACATGGCCATACCTCGGAATCTTGATCTTCTTACCAAGACCCTGTAGTCTTTCCTTGTTCAAGTGTAACCATACTCTGTCTCCCACCTTGAATGTTTTCTCAACCATGTGTTGGTCATGTCTTTCCTTGCACTTTTCCTATGACTTCTTCAGGGCCTCCTGTACTTGTAAATATATCTGCCTACTATTATCAATGAATTTTTTAGGTCTTACTGCTTCACCTGTGGTGTCTTCCCTCACTCCCCCTTGTTGTCCATAAACAACATCTAGAGGTGAAGGTGGGAAGTATCCAAAACAAGTTTCAAAAGGAGACTTCTCAATGGAAGTGTGGACAGCTCTGTTATAAGAGTGTTGGATGTAGATCACATTTTCATCCCAAGTCTTCGGATGCTTTTGATTGTAACCCATCAAAAGTTGTACCAAAGTCCTGTTGACTACTTCTGTCTATCCATCTGTCTGTGGATGGAATGTTGTAGATCTCTTCAACTTAGTGTCCATCTTTTCCCAAAGTGTAGTCCAAAATGTACTGAGAAATCCGGTATTCCTGTCTGATATGATGCTCCTTGGTATCCCAAGGACCCAAAGAGCACCCAGACCTGTTCAAAGAACATGTTTGTAGCTTCTTGTCCTTTGATGGTCTTTTTACAAGGCATAAGAATGCACATCTTGCTGAATCTGTCAACTACCACAAATAAATAGTCATGTCCCTTCCTAGTGGTTAGAAGACTGCCCACAAAATCCATGGAGATGCTTTCAGCAGGCCGTACTGGGACAGTTTGGCACAAATTTTCAAGAAGAAATTGGTTGAGATAAGTACTGCTGTACAATTTTGTAATTTGTCTCTGAAATAAAATTTCTCTCCTATCAAGTTTTCCCTTCGGGGTTTTTCCTGAGCCTATTTGGCTAAAATTCTGAGTTTGATCTTTTATGTGTTTGGCTGTTATAAATTTTCTGAGTATGAAAAAGTGAAAAGAAATTCCATGTGTTTCAAGAAAAGTTAAATTTTTTATGCATTGAAGTTAACATGCAGTCATGGGGTTTGGGCATTAAACTCTATGTGAAAAATAAAACTTGAAACCGGGTTGGGGTTCCAAAATTTTCACTCCCTAATAATTAGCAGCTGACAGGTGTTCTACTTTTGATTAAAAGCACCTCTAGAACTCAAACACTTCCTAAGAACTAGTACACAGCTACTCTTCTGTCCAGATTATATTTGCCTTCGACAAGCTCATAGCACCACTATGACTGAAGTACCCAATTAAACATAGCCAAGTGACTGATATTATTTATTATGTGAAATTCATTCACATTGACCAATACAGTGTGGACTAAGATTCATACCCTTTAGAATAATGCGCAGAACCCACTTCATCTCCCCAGCAGTAGTGTTTGAAACAAGCTCCCTTAAAACAGAACCCTTTGCTTCCCTGTAACATCCAATGATGACAACAGACTGCAACATTAAAAAATTCACCACTTAATACATTTTTCAGCCGATTAAAACTCGAACTTATATATCCTTAACCGCATGATCAAGATTAATAAGTCAATGAACTAACAACCACAAAGCCAAAAACAAAATCACAAAAAGGTAATATTTTCACCTATTAACACATACCTGGTATTGGAGATGGCAAGGCAATCTAAGAGAGAATTCAATGCAGGAATAGAAAGATCCAGGCATGGTGTATGTTGTCTTTTTGCCATAACCTAGATTCATGTAGTCAAGGTGTTGTGTATTTACATTTCAATCAATTATAATATTGTAACGAAAAAAATTGTAACAAAAGTTCAGTTTGTTTATTTATCATTATGAATTTGAACTTAACATGGATCAAACAACTTATAATGAACTTTTAAGCCCTAAAAAGTGAGATATAAAAATTGGCTGTGTGCAACAATATGAAATCAACATAGCAGATAGAAGAGAACCTGCGAGGCAATAATGGAAAAATCACCAACAGCAGAATTCGTAGCTCTTTTCCAATCCAAAAGCAGATGTCCATCCACAGAGTTGGGTGCTATGCCAAGGGCAACAACCAAGCAGGATGCCAATGCTGTTTCTTTCATATTGTAGTTTTGGCGCTCTAGATCGCGCTGCAATCAAACTTTTTTAATGTTAAATGAGAGTGCAGAGTTGTCATAACTATCTCAGAAACTCAGCATGATGATGGTTATGGACATAACCTACATGGTTGCACTTGAAGTAAGGCCTAAATAACCTCATCTAAAATGAAAGGGAAACATATTGAGACAGCAAAAATGACTGCTCAGGTACAACATGTATTAGATGATTTTACACAGCTAACTTAACAAACAATATAAAGTTCAAGCAACATATTAAAGATCTCAACAAGTCCGACAAGAATGCACCATAGAACAACTGAATAGTAGCAAGTGAAAAGGCAGATTAGACTTTCCATATTCTTTTATGAAAAGGAAAAATTTGATCTCTTTATATGCAAGAAGACGGGGAAATTTTAACAGATTATAAGACTTTGTAAATAAGGCCAACAATCCAATACTGAATTTTGTTACTTCTATATGCAATGATTGCCTTGTGACAAAAATAAGGCATGACATATTTCTTATGTCCAGTAGCTGAAGAAGGCGGTAGTACAGCCATTGAAAGTGTGCAGGGGGAAGCAATGAAAAATATAGCAGTTAAATAATGGATGGTGCGTGCCATATTTCTTGAGGAAGGTATAAATGAAATATTTTTCTCCGTATTTATGTTCCCCATATAGCATCTGATCAAATATGTTTTTGGCCTAGAGACACAAACAGAATGAGTTCAGACTGGTTAGTAGAATTAAAGCATTAAACAATTTGAGCATCATCATGAAATACTTGCCAATGCTCAAAATTATTAAGTATAGTTGGTCTTGTTGCCACAAAAACGAACAGCCTAAGGTGCAAGGTCTTTACTGAGGAGTAGCTATATGCAACTATAGAAGTGTTGCCACTGTCACCTAGACAACTCTCTACTCTTTAGTCATTTGGATAAAATCAAATCACATGGAAGGATTCCCTAAGACAACTAAGCACGTAATAATCAAAAGATGATGTAGATTACTTAAATTGCTAAAAGTTTAACCATGAATGCATTGAGAGAGTGAATATTAATGTAGGAAGTTAGATTAAGTGCTAGAACAAAAGGAAAACATGTAAATTCCTGAATTGATCTACAAGATTCTACTCACAATTGATTAAGTGTGACATCCCTGATTAAAATATACTAGATTCTAGTATTATTGTTATATCTTAGATTAGATCTACTTTACATGCTTTATTTCCGAAGTAGCTTTTGTACTTTCAGTGTTCTGAATTAACTCCTAGTTTTAATCCTTAGTTTATTTTATTAGGGTCTACCTCCCTCGGCTTTGTTTAGGAGTTGGCCTAAACAGAGGGGTTGAACGTTGTGGCAACAATTGCACCCAACCTAAGCTTTTCCCCAAGGCCGCACCCAGTCAGTTGAGATCTTCTCACCTAGGTACGGATTAGGCGACAACATTACTGTCACCTACAATTACTTCCCTTCTCTTTAATGACTTAAAGAAATCAATAGGGGGGTCTCCCTAAAGCAACTAAGTATCAAGAGATAAGACAAATCACTTAGATTGAGAAAGAATTATGGCATAGGACTTGAAGAAAGCTAATGCGTTAGAAAATCCAAAAAGATATCAAAGATTCCAAAAATTAAACCAACTCAAAACATGCTTAAAACATCCATATAGCATAAAGCATTGTTTGCATATGAAATATAACCATTGAATGTAAGCAACAAAACCTTAAGTAAATTACCAACTGAGAAATAATGACTCGTTGCAATAAAAACCAGATCAATAGTTGTAAACTAAGTCACCTGACACGAGGACACGGGACACGGAGGACACCGAAATACGAGTATCCGACACGAACAGGGCGACCTCTGGAATCAAGACGAGTGTGTGTGTGTGTGTGTGTGTATTTTTAAAAATATAAATATAGTAAAAATATAGACATATAGATCCAAATTTTTTTAGAAACTAGAACATTTACAAATATTCAATAGAAATTAAAATCAATACACATTACACATTCACAAATCACAATGAGACACATAGATGATAGTCATAGATCAAGATGTTGAAACTATATTTCTCCTTATGTCATCAAAATCAAAATGTATACATAGATATTGGAATGCCACTGGCAAATAGTAAATACAAAAAGGGGTAGATTAAGATGGAATAATCTATATGGCAATGACTTAATAGTCCTCCTCCATGCCTGAATCAACAAACTCATCATTGCTCTCTTCTTCGTCCTCCTCCTCTGCCTCTCTACCCATCTCAGGATCTACATATGTTTGTGTGGAGGATGACCCCTCCATAGGATCAGTATCATCAAAAGTGACCGGCTCTAGCACTGGATCATTAAGATCCATGTTGGCTAATGCCAACTCGACACTGCTATCCAAACCCACATCATCAGGAAACACATCCCAAATATTTGTCTTTCCCTTCACCCACTCCTCCCTCTGCCTGTAAATAAGACGAAGGTTGGTGTGCACATACACCATCATCTCTACCCTAGACTACTCAAGCCTGCTCTTCTTCAAACTGTACAAGTTCCCATATGTGCTCCAATTCCTCTCACAACTAGAGGATGAAGTAACTTGAGAGATGATCCTCAAGGATAACTTTTGTAGAATAGGGCATGTTGCCCCATGAGTTGCCCACCAAGCATAGGGTTTCTTAACCCCCTATCTCCGACCACGTCATAGCCTCCAATTCTCCCACTAGCAGTGGAAAATTCTACAAAGCCCTCCTCCACCTCATCAAGTGAGTCTCTATCCTGATATAACCGTCTAAATGCTATCTCCCTCCCCTGTGAGATCTCTCCATCCATGTGAGGAGGGACTTTGTGTGAGGTCCCAACATTGAGCCATTCATGACTGTAGAATCTGGGGTTCAATGAGTGTGCCAAGCAATGCAAGGGTGCGCAATTCGTATCCCACCTGGAGATAAGAATATCCTATATGGTGCCCATGGGGTATAGAATAGACGGTGAATGGGTGTACTGTTAAGGCACTCATTACGTAAGGTCATTGGTTCGAAACTCCATGGGTACAATCCGTACAACAACAAAAAAGAATATCATGTATGGTGGACCATAAGTTCTCTACCGATGTCTCATACTCGGGACACTCGTTCTCCATAACAATGATCTTCATGGACTCAATCAAGGAATCCCACCTCTCATAAACATTTGCTAGGATGGGTTAATTCGTGTCTGCAAAACGCAACAAAAAAATGATTGGTTCCATGATCTTAATTGTAAGATCTACCCTCTCCCACCAACCATCATCTAGCACTATGGCCTTTACCTTTTTGAAGCATTTTGATCTGTCTTTCTCCAAAAAGACCAAAACTTTGAAATAACCATGGACCCAAGAGCGTTTTTGACCTCCCTCAAGCTCTTAAGCATGATGAATGAGGAAGCAAACTAAGTATTTGCAATCTTGAGCAATGAAAGATGTGTGTACTCTTTCTAGATTGTGAGGCATTGGTGTGGTTTTGTACAAAATTACAGATATGGCGTGCATCATCAATAAGGTTTCCAATCCATGTCACATCTAAAGCAATAGATTTCGGTGCTAAATTCAAGGAGTGAACAATACAAGGTGTCCAAATACCTGTAAGAGCAATAAAAGCAAGTATAAATGAGTCTACAACTCAAATCTATAAAAAGACCTTTCCCGTAGATGAATCTTGTGCTAAATTCAAAGAATGAACAATGCAAGGTGTCCAAAATACATGTGGATATTTAGCTTCCACAATCATGCCAACAACCTTGCAAACAGGTGCATTATCTGTGATGATTTCTACACAAGAATCAACACCTACATTTTCAATGACTTTGATGAACAACTCACCCATATACTGTGCATCCTGGTATTTCCCAAGAGCATCCACTGCTTTCAAGAACACCGGTCCATTTTGGGAAGACACCATGAAATTGATGATTGGATGGCATGCTACATCTGTCCATCCATCAGAAACAATGCTAACACTAGATGAGGGCCATGTTGATTTAATTGGCTTTAAGATTTTATCCACTTCCTTCCTTGCCTTAGCCAACAATGTGGTTCTAAGATTCTCTAAACTAGGAGGCACATAACCAGTTGGAGCTCATTTAAGTAGACTTCAACATATCTCAATAAATAATGGTGACCATGAAACATTGAATGAAATGAAGTTGATATAGAATAAAAATGCAATGGTAAGGTCCACCTCATCTCACGCCTCTTGTTGGAAAATCATATCCATTGGACCACTTGGAGTTGGCCTCTTTCTTGTTGGTTGAATATCAACCTCACTCCCATATCTATTAGGTGGAGGCCTAATGCTAGAGGCTTTCCTCAAGAATGGAAGAGGATCCTCTATCTTTTGTTTCTTACTTGTTGCTGCCACATTCCCCAAGCCAACATGATCCTCTCTTTCCATCTCCCTTCGTTGGGTAACACTCACTGCTTTACCTGCAGCAAGCCCACAAGGAAGGCCCAACAAATGGCCCTCAACCCGGTAATAGGTGCTCTTGAACTCATTCTTGCAAAAATTGCAAGTCCAAATCACATTCCCTCCACCGCCAAGCTTTGCCCCAAGCCCTGTTTTCCTTGCCACATGCTTCCACAAAGGGTATTTCTTCTCTTGGGCCTATTGTCTTGCTAATATAGGGTTATTTATTTGATAAGACCTAAGTCTCTTCCCTTCAAGGCCATCAACAAATCGTGGTTAGCGTTCTTCTCAAGAATTGGCAATCCAATTTTGATGAATTAGGGCAAAACCAAGAAACCCTAGGTTGTGTTGGTTTTGACCTAATTAGGGCAAAGAGAGGTACCAAAAGCTCAACCAGAGAGATCCTCTAAGAAGGGATGTCTCACTTACCAGCATAGATCCATCTTAAACCCGGATCTATCAAGCACCGAGAGGAATCCAATTTCTTGAGGTGTAATTTTTTTTAAATTTAAACTCAAGAAATTTGATCTCTCTTGGTTGATAGATCCAGGTTTAAGTTTTAAGTTTTTATTTTATAGAAGAACATCAATTTTTTTAATTACTTTTCATAATTTTTTATTTTATGAGCCAACATGGATTTTTTTTAAATACTTTGCATAATTTTTTTAATTTATGAGCTGATATGAATTTTTTTAATTATTTTTTATTATTTTGTTAGGTAGGAACATTACAACATCTCCCCCATACTAGGCTGTAAAGCACCTTGCTCCTCTCGATACAACAAGATAGTGTTATTATGCATAAAAAACCTAATTAACTCTTACCTTAGATGTCTTTGATAGTGAAAGACAAGAAAACCAAAGATATTACCACAAAAGATGAGAAAAGAAAAAAAGAGTAACCCTCTCAAGAATTCTTTCCCTTAGAAAAGCCTTGCAAGATTTAATAAAATCCTTCAATAACCAAAAAATACCACATTTAAGCTCCAAGATGCCAAGAAGAGAGGTGTGCACCACTTAGCCAAAATAGACAAGAAGAAAAAGAGACAAAATTTTATTTGATCCCATGATCTTGTGTTAAAATCAGGAGGCTAGACTTATTTATATGTGACTTGGGCCAACTTAACCTCTTTTTTAGGGCAACCAACCTAAAATGAATTAAAATTACTTTTTTAGGATTTGTCACTCACAATCCAAGGACCAAACCACATAATACATAAAATAATGATAAAAATGATGAATTGTTGCAACTTGACAAAACGTTGAGCATGGAAGGAGGATGCCATGCCCCAACTAACCCCAACAATGTGCTTTTTCCCTCAACATCCTCCTTTAGGTGGTACGTCCTCTTCAAAAGGAGGGCGTCATCATCAATTTGGCATTCTTGAGCCAAGAGGAGGGTTTACACATGACAAAAATAGGTCCAAGTGGGCATAAATGAGGTGTGCTAAGATGGGTATGACAACCCTTACATGCACAATCACCTCTACAAAGCAAAAATAGTCATCCCAAGAGAGGTGTGCATAGTTCAATTGCTCCAATAAACCAAGAGAAAAAGAAAAAGTTTCATATTTGAACCCTTATCCATGCTTTACAAATGAGGTGAGGTTATCTTATTTATATGAGACAACCCTCAACCTTTTACAAATTCAAGCCTACAAAGTTAAGTAAAAATTATAAAATCTTAGGTTGGCACACACACATGTTGGAGACTAAACCACATAATGACATAAAATAACTATAAAATGTGCAATTAGGCTCCAACAAGTGCAAGGTGAGCCAAAAAGAGGACGTCATGCCCCAACTAACCCCAAAGGATGTTTTTCCCTCAATGCCATGTTTTCTTAACAATGTAAGCTTCTTCTTTAAGGAATGACGTTTATGGGTCTAGAGATTAGGAGGAGGGGTTTTTCATTAAAACAATAAGCCCAAGTGGGCAAAATGAGGTGTGCTAAAACGGATACCCTTACACATGCAATCACCTCTACAAAGCAAAATATGACTGTGGCCATGTGTCCCAATGATTTATCTCAAGGACACCGGACACCTACCCAAAGGGTAGTTAGCAAAGCCACAAGGCCAGCACCTCCTTGAGGTGGAAACCAAGGGAACCTGCAATGACTTGACCAGGGGTATTTAGCCCTAAAATCAACACTCTACACAATATAGCCCCAAAAAAATTGCCTTTACAAAAGAAAAAGAAACCTCTCACTCTAGTACATCTGGAAGGAACGCTTCAAACATTTTGAGGTGTAACAAGAAGTATGGCTTACAAATTGGAATTACCTCCATCTTCACATGTACATCTAGTCTTCCTTGTTTCTCGCCTAAAAAGGGTAATTGGTGACAAGATCTAGTCCAAACTATTTTACCAAAGATTGATGAAGAAGGGAAATTGATACTAGAACTTGAAACAATCCTTGACACAAGGATCAAGCAACTATGAAATCAAGCAATTACTAAGTACCACATCAAGTGGAAGAACTTGCCAATAGAAGAGGCGACATGGGAAGATGAGTTCTTCATCTAGAAACATCCAAATAAGATAAGATAATTTTATTAATGTCCAACAAATGACCACAAAAGTAGGTCAATGGGACTGTGCGGTATCATGATGTCAAATACAAAGTGGGAGCGCTAAGGCAGCTCTTATATAAAGCAAGATGTGAGATTCTAACCTAGAAACCAAAAAGAGCTAACTCCAAAGATGGAGAGGCAACCTAGAAGAAATATCAAATAAGTACAAGGAGAGCCGATATAGAAGAAAAATGTACAAGGAGAGTAAATATGGGATATTTGATCAAAAAATGGTGAGTATGCGATGGTACACTGGAAACATTGGAAACATCTCTCCTAACATTCGAATCCAAATGAAGGAATCTCGAAATAGTAATCTATCTAAAAGAAGAACTAGAATATCTAGAAGGGGAGCTATAATGGGTAGTGTGTCGCCGCTGAGAGTAAGAAGCCTGTTGTCATGATCTAGATGCAGACGAGTGATTGTTGAGATGGGGTCGAGACTAGCAACATCATTGGGTTCAGACGAACATAGAGGTGGTCTACCGTGTCCTAACTGATTTATGATTGGGAGTAGTGTTGTCCTCTATCGGTCTCTTGGTGCCCCTATAGGAGGGGAGCATAGAAAAGAAGGGAGTGACTCACTAAGTGGAGGTCGGTCTCAACTGCAAATGTTGTTAGAGGAGGAAACGAAGTCGGAGGGCCTCCTACAAGTATAAAATCAAACATCTATAATCCAAATACCTAAAGAAACTAGCCAAGGTCTGAAGCTTCGTGAGAAGAAGGTCCCTAAAAAGACAATGAAAACGCACGTGAATCTCGTAATAGAGAGGTCAACGAAAGATGAAGTGCTCCTCAATCGTAATCTCTTGAAGATGACAAACCTGGCAGATCCTGTCTAGTTGATCAATCTGGTGATCTATCTCAACCCTAAGACGCTGAGAACCAACTCTGAGCTAACCCAAAGTGATACCAAAAGCATGTACCTAATGCCAGAGTGTGTAATGGGGTCAAACAATGAGACCATCCCTCAGATCCATGAAATGTGCAACATAAAAAGCCATCTTTGGACATAACCCACCTAAAGGTTGATCCAAGTGACCTACACGAATTGTCTATAGATGTCATCTTAGGTGATTCTATTCAACTCCTGCCCAGTAGGTAAGAGGCAACCAGATGCACCCACGAAATACTGAAATGGAGGAAGTCGATCCATCCTATGCCAATAGATGCCAAAAGATCTGTAACCCCCGCGTACCAAGATCTAGTACGGCCCAAAGGGATAGCCAGAGCAATGGACTACGATGAGAGATAGGCCAAGTACGGGTACCGATCTCAACCTATCGTTGAATCAGCAAAGCTCCGAAGGCGGTGTAGGGGTGAGACAAGACAACCCTTATTTGAAAGGGATGGGCATGTTTAAGCCCTATATATTGTGACATTAAATTTCTATTATTATATTAGTATTGTCTTTATTGGTCGACTAGGACCTTAATTGTAATTGTATGGTCGATTAGAATTGTAATTGTACCCTTTGCCTCCTATATATATTCCAAGGAGACCTAGTTTTAGGATCATCTCATCTTGTGCATTTGATACATTGTATAAGGAGGTTGACCCATCATCTCTTTATTTCGTTCTCAAGGTGTTGGGTTGCTCTTTCTTTCTAATTTTTATGCTATTTTGGGAATTTGGTGCATTGCACTTGTCGAAAAAAGACTTCACCTACAATCTACATATCTCCAATCCAAGAATATAATGTAGCAAACCAATTTCGAACTCAGTAGCCAATTTCTTCTTACACCTTGAGATGAAGTTATTAGAGTTACTTGTAATGATTAGATAATCTACATACATAAACAAGACAAGTAGATCAAATTTATCCAATATAAAATCAAGATTAGGATCTGCATAAATCTTGAAAAAATCCAGCCTATGTATGTACTCACCAATCCTGACATATTGCGCCCACAGTGCCTGCTTCAACGCATAAAGGAGTTTCTTCAACCTACAAACATGGGTGTCTCGCCCATGATTCTTAAAACCTTTTGGTTAATTTATGTACACCTCTTCCGCAACCAAACCATTTAGAAATGTCGTCTTTACATCCATCTAATATAATGACCAATCAAGCCCATGGGGTGTAGAATAGACAGAGAATGGTTGTATTGTTAAGGCACTCCTTGCGTAAGGTCACTGGTTCAAAATCCCGTGGGTACTAGCATACAAAAAAAATATAATGACCAATGAAAACAAAAAGCCAAGGACATAATGGATCCAATAGAGGTATACCCAACTACTGAAGCAAATGTCTCATAATAGTCAACTCCCTCTTTTTGTTAGAACCCTCAACTACAAACCTGGCTTAATATTTTTCAATGCTCCCATTGACTACAAGGTTAAGTTTGTAGAGCCATCTAGAATCAATCGTTGGTTTCCCAAATTGATTTTGGAACTATTTTTCAAACACTATTCCCAATAATTTGACAATATGTCATCGAAGTGGTTCCAGAAACACCGTCTCTCAAGGAGGGCTGAGGATGTGTAACCCTTATTGACTCAAGGCTAAAGGGCATGCTGCAAACTGAAACAACTATGAACTATACCCCCAAGTATAGGTGTTGGTGATCTCAATCTCCCCCTCTAAAAAATAAATGGTCATCCAATAGGATCTTCTTTGACTTGTTGAATATCCAAAGTAAAAATACCCTTCCTACCCAAAAATATCGCACAATGATCTTGTTGTCCGCCAGATTGCACACCAACAGCGGAAATCTTTCGAAAGTTGTCTCTTCACTACAAGTGAGAGAGGTGTGGCCTTGGGGGCAAGCAATGAGCCAGGTACTGTCACCTGAATCCCAGCTCCTCCGTTTAGGCAAACTCCTAACGAAGCCAAGGGGGGTAGTCCCTAAAAAAGAGTTGTCTAAGGCTCTTGTGTGTTTAAAATGTTTTTTTAGTGTTGTGATGCGGATGGGTGTTGTTTAGGAGTTTTTTGAAGGTGAGAGACACAATAATACTTTAAATAAAACCAAGATAACGCAATCCACGTTGCAAAAGAAGATAAGAGATACACTGGATCAAATATAAATCACTCTTTACGGAAATTAACACAAATACTCCAATATTGATAATAAGCAAATAAATATGTGATTAAGGACCAGTGCCTTATGGAGTCAAAAAATGTATAAGTGATTGAATTGTTTGATACAAGTGTTTCGAGAGAAATGTTCGTGAGATCGTTTTGCAGCTTATCTTGGTAAATTAAAGATTTTAGTGGTCTTGATTATTAAGGCTAAAACCAAGGATATTCAAGAAGTGGAACCTTAACCGAGAAAAACACTAGCAACCTTTAGATGATAGGTCGGGAGCACCCAGATTCAGAGAACAAGTGTTCTTACGGCTTGACCGCCCTCGAGTCTGACAGTGGATTCCCGGCACCACCTGTTTCAGGAAGTACTCAGTGATTTTGTCTTGGTTGGGGTTTTGAGTAAAGTTTTAATTAATGTTATCGCTTATGAATTTAACAAGTCTTACACCTTTCTGAGTACTAGCCCAACCATTTCCGGTTGGCAGAGCATACGGGTGTAGGACAAAGAGCAAGATAAATTAATTAAAAGGGAAGTATGGGTTGAAAAGTTTTATTATTAAAGCACTTGTTCAACTCTCCGACAGAGAGCGCTCTTGACTTGATCTGATGACCACAATTCAAGAGACTTGCTAATTAACAAATGCCTAATGCAGGGAACGATGCAAGACTAATAATGCTCTCCGATAGAGAGTGCTCTTGACTTGGATTTGGCCAAGTTCAAGAGGCTTTAGTTTGTTTTAAGAAGCAAATAGTAATTGTAATAGCAATATAATTCAACTTTAAAATGATTAAAACGTGTGATAGATCAGAAAGATATGAAATACTGCTAATATACTACTTGCCAAATAAAATGAGAAAATTGAAAGATCTAGTGTTCTACCAAACAAATCCTAATCTAAAGGTGGGATCAACCTCCGAACAAGGTCAACCACTAGAAGCCACCAGTCTTGGAAACCTTCCAGCTAGCTGGATGTCCACAAGAAGCTGATGGGGGAACGAGAAGCTACCACAAAATTATGTGGTCTTTGGGATACAATCCCAAAGTTAGCTTACTCTAGTCAAGGCTTGGAAGAGAGACGATAAGATAAAAATAAAATACTGAACAGAAAATAAAGTCTAATCTACCCAAGAATCTCTTTCAAGTCAAAGACCGTACTCGGGAGAGCATGGGGGTAAGTAAATTGGAAAATATAAAAAGAAAAACAACTCTCCGATAGAGAGCACTCTTGATCCACTATCGATGAGATCCAAGAGATTTCTACTTTAAACAATTTATTGAAATGGAAACTAATCTAAGAGCATATCAGAGATCTAAGCTAGAAACTCAAACCAATCAAAGACACTACAAAACTTCCCCAAATGGGGGAAGTGAATGTGGGGGCTTAAAAACCCCACTTGCAACTTTATTATGAGAGTACAAATGCCTTTGGGAATGAAACCCTTGTAAGGACTTTGAGAGAAATAACTTGGAAAATACTTGAAACAAGCTCTTTAAGAGCTATTACAAAGGATAAATAATGATTTCTTGGTTTGGATCGTCCTTTTGGTTTTGTGATAATCTTCTTGGTCTAAACCTTTTTCTCTTCTACTTGTCTTCAAAGAATTCTTGAGTTTCTCTTTCTCAAAAGCCTATCACAATGGTGAACTCAATAAACCATTAGCATTAGTCAAACAAGCAAATTTGAAAAACTAACAAGCCTAAAAACCAAATATGAGATCTAATGATGTAAACGAAACTACCAAATAACAAAGTGTAAGATCTAAACTAGTAACAATGAAAATGCAAAACTAACTATGATAAGAAAGAAACTAGATCCTAACTATGTAAATGTAAAGCATGAGATCTAATTACCAACTTTGAAATGATGCAACAAAATACTACTAACAATTTTTTGTTTGTTTTGTTGTGTTTTAGGACCAAAGATGGGGATGGACGAGAAGGGAAAAGGAGCAAAACCTAAGGGCAAAACGACGAGGGTGAAGGCACTAAAATATGGTAAGACGTGAGCAAAGAGAGAAATGGCGAATGGAATGAAGAGAAGAGGCTAGAGGGGGGGCGAGAGGAGCTCAAAGGAATTGGACGAGAGGAGGAACTAGAAGGGGGACGAGAGCTAAAGAAGAAGGCAAAAAGAGATGGGACGAGAGCTTAGGAGGAGATAGGACTTGGAATGAAGAGAGAAGAACTAAAGGGAGACGAGAGGAGGAACTTTGAAGGGGGACGAAACTAGGGCAAGGGAGGAATGGGCTAGCAAGTCAAAATAAAGGGATTCAAAGAGAAAAAGAGGGCTTGAAGAAGAGAAAGCCTAAGGTGACCAAGGTAAAATAGAGTGTTTTGATTGATGAGAAACTTGAGAAGAGCTCTTCCTAGCTTTCTTAAGATGAAAGATCTTGGGATTATTGTAGATCCTGCAACCACAAAATGTTAGGCCAAAACTTGAAGATGAAGCATGGGTTTGATGCAACCGAGCTCTTACCCCTCTTCACTTTAAGCAACACCTAATCACAACCACACCACTCAACCAACAAGTGAGATCAACAATGCTAGTATGCTAGAAATATCAAGATTAGATCAACAATTTGTATAACCAACTACTCATGTCCATTTAGATCTTGATAAACTATGCATAAATAACCAACTTAAATTGTAAATGGTTACTCTATTGTGCTTAAGATAGCCCTCACAAGCTAGCAATTGATCAAATACTATGCATAATCAAGAGATGGGTTTAGAGAAGATATCACCTCAACAAGAGATGAATTCACACCAAAAATTGAAAGCTCATGGACCTCCAAAGTCGAAATCTTTATTGAAAATATTAAGCCAAAGCTATTACAAAAATGTGCAGAGTAATCTTGCATCAAAGTCTCCACATGAGAATGGCCAAAATGCCATCTCTTATATAACAAAGCACTAGCCTACCATCAACCTAACTCGAATTGGCATAGAGAAGAGAGCCAATGGCCTTGACATAATTCGAACCCCATCAAATCTCAATCAAATCCCATATGTCAACACATGCTTGGAGTGCTAATCCACCAAACAAACTCGAGTTGCATTGAAAAAAGGTGAGGAGGTGGCCTCCACCTAGGCAAGGCGCCTCTCACCTTTCCTTGGAACAATCACCAACCAAATAGAGATATGCCACCTAGCAGCTCGAGCTCAAACCCTAGATTGACGTGAGCTCCTTGAGAGGGCGTGAATGCCATATGTGGGAGATCAAGCTAGAGTTACAACCAATGCAATCATGTGTGTAATGAGAGCCAAGTTTTTGATTGCACAAATGAAGGAGAGCGCCTACCATAGGCATTAATGCAACTCAACAATCCAATAACCATGTGCCAAATCACCAAATCGAGTTTTTGATGAAGGAGGGCGAATTTCCTTGAAGAGATTGACTTGTGCTGACTGTATTCCTGATTGAATGATGACTAAGATGATTGGAATCTTCATAAATGCCAAGTGCCATGTCAATTAGCCTTTTATTTTATTCATTTATGATTATTTTGGAGAGTTTTGGATTCCTCCAAAATATTCAAATTTATTATTTTAATTAATAATTTCTCTGTAAATGGCTTTTTAGAGAAAATATTAATTATGAGGCTGAATTGACATCCGAAAGTTGGGTTTAGCTGGTCCATGGGTCATGTGTGATTTTTGGCTTATGAAACGAGCCATCAATCACTAAATTCGGACCCCGGATGACTGACATATTACAGACTCAAATTTCTCTATTTAAACTATAGAGAAATTTAATTAAAATTAAAAAATTAAAAACCCCAAATCCAACGCGTCCGGTAAAAAAATTTCGAAATTTTTTCTGGGGGTCCTAGAGACTTAGGACATGACCAAAACCTATTCTAATAGTGTCTAGTAGGTTTATACATATTAGTTGGACTCTAATAACCCCCCACGGCTCAAATTTTCAAAATCGGGCATTCCAGCTTTGGAGGAGCGGGAGAAAACCTCATTGATTATACATCGCCTTAAGCAAAGTATAATTGACAAGGGAAAAAACTCCCTGGAATACCTTAGTTGCTTAATCAAGTCATGGGGAACCGAGCCACTCAGACCCTACTAGCACACTTTGTTACAAACCCCCATGGGGCCATGGTCATGTCGACTCAAAAACAAAACTGGCTAGACCCAAATATCTGAAACCCAGATACTCTGGAAGTGAACACTGATGTGTTCCAACACTGGCGGCTCAATGAGGTTTCAACTATTGTACAGATACAGTTGATAACAGATCTAAAAAGAATCACCAAACCAACAATTTTTTTGCCTATAAATGCCAAAAAATGAATTTTGGGGTATTAATTTCATTTGCAATAATTGGAAATTCGGAGGAAAGGAGCTTGCCATTGTCTTACATTGAGTTTAGGAAGGGAAACAATCATTTCCATCGCCATCAAAGAATCTTTTTGGGAGTGGAAATCGATTTCTATTTGTGGTTTTCATAATCCCGAGTGTGTTAAAATTCCACTTGTAAATATTTATCTTCTATGTCTACTACAATCTCTGGTTGTGGGTGAAGCAACTTGATAGACCCACTATTGTGGATGCCATTTCATTGGATGACATTAAGACCATGTCTAAGTGGAGGGTGGACCAGGAGGCCTGAGGAGGCACCATAATTAAGAGGAGGAGCAAGAGTACAAGGTAGGGTAGGTTGACCTAGTGCCATTGGGGGGGAGGCAAAGCAGACTAACTATGAGGAAGCTAATGTGACCAACTCAACACCACCTTCTACACCTTACACATGCAATCACTAGGCCTATTACCGTTGCTCGTAAGATGATTCATGATGATGAGATAAATTTATCATACATTTGATGTAATTTTGTATTCTATGTTCAATTTTGAGTCTTGATTGGACAACTATCAATATCAACAATTAATGTTTGATGTGTCATTTGGCATCTTATACATCTTGTATATCACTCCTTTCATCAAATTCATGTGGCAATGTGATTATTTAATGTTGTTGTTAGTTTATATTTTTAAATTTGAAAAAAAACTATTTTTAATGCTTGTCACAGTCTGCCAATTTTTGTGGAGTTTTTCCTAGAAGTCTCAAGGTCAACACCCTCAACAATTTTTTGTCAATGCTAGTGTTTGCAGCATTACTTTGATCCTTTTCCTCTTTGACCCCCAATCAATGCTCTAAATCCTTTAAATTTGTTGAACATTTGATCTTTAGTTTTCATGAAGTAACTCTAGCATTTGCAAGAAGAAACATCAATAAAGGGAACATGATAAAGATTGCCTGCCAATGAAAGGGATGACATAGGCCCATACACACTAAAGGCTACTTGGCAATGAAGGGGATGACATAGGCCCATACACACTAAAGTGGGTAGTCTTGGAGTGCTTAACAAGTGCACAACCTTTGTACACACAAATCGACTCCATCTTGAAACCTGACATGCCTACACCATATCCACAAGAGGGGGAGCGCTCCATAGTACAAATGACCAAAATGCTTGCACCATAGTTCAGCAACTTACTATCATCATGCATCAAAGCTCCATTACTTTCAATCTCTCCAAGAAACCTATAAAGGCTCCTTCACGCACTCCTTCAACCAAACCCAAGGGTGTTCTTCACATAAATCTCTTATCATTCATTATTCATGGTCAAACCCAACTTTAAATTTCAAATTTGTAATGGTTGATACAAACAAGATTCTTGGTCAATCCAAACACGAAAACAACATTGTGTAACTCAAAAAAAACACTTAAAGGTATCCCGATGGATATGGTAGTGTTACCGCTTAAAATAGCACCCCAACCGAGGTCACGAATCACGATGCAACGAGCAGTAAGCGCAAGAGGATCTAGGGCCCATTGTCACCAAAGCCTAACTCCTTAACACTTTAGGTCAACTCCTAAGACCAAGGGGAGTCCCTAGAACTTGGTGAATGATACATGCGATTACCTAGACAATACACAAACACCTTTCCCAAGAAACCTCTCAACGTAGATCATGCCTTGTGGAGTCAAAACAATGAAGCATAAAAATCACTGAAAGGGAGGGAGGAGTTATGGAACTTTATCACGGATCCGAAGAAATATAACATCAACTTGATATTGTTGTTATAGGATTGCAGTAGTGAAAACACCTCAGAAAACTTGATAAAAATCAATTAAAACAATGTCAACCTTACCATGTAAGATGTACCTTATATAGTAGGGCAAGGGGAATGAGCAATAGGATAGAAAAGAGGCCTCAAATCAGTTCTGAAAATAAAATATCAGATCTAATATGTGCCTTAAAATAACCTTTTAATAGAGTGTGGTCCCACTAAACACATTTTTCAATGAACTTCCAATCCCCCAAGGGTCAATCTAGGCCCAAAAACCTGCTCTTTAGACCTTCAAACTTGCCTAAAAAGATGAATATACCTGCTGCACCTGCAATAACATATCTGCAACACCAAACACTAGCATGCACAAGTCACCCAAAACAAGACAATCCAACCATAGGAATAAAATGCCCTCAAGGATTCACCATTAATTCAACTAGGGCGCACTTATCTGTCTGAACAAAATTTTCAAATTGCAAATATTTTTTGAGATATGAATTTTTATAATTTTTAGGGTTTTTCCAACATTATATTTTTTTGGGAATTTTTATAATAATGTACAAGAGAATTTCAAATAAAAAATTGAAGAGAATGCGTTATGACCTTAGTCCTTCAACCCGAGAACAATTACAAATCAAGGTCAACGTCCCTACTCAATTTGACTATTCAAGATTTACCAACTAGGGCAAGGTTAGTAATCCGATACTAGGTCAAAGTAGCCAAACCCTAATTAGGAAAAACAATGAATCCCCAGACCCGCAATGGAGAGCTCCTTCAAGAGGAAGGTCTCCTTAGACAAGACTGACAAGATGTCAATAAAAACCCTAATTTACCTTACTAAGGTGCAAAAGCAATGTCAAACAAGAAAATGGAGAGATCTTAAAAACATCAACCAAGAAAGAGAGCAAGAGATACTTCTTAAGTCCTTCCTTAGCCACAAGTTATTACAACTATTCCTAGGATCAATCTTGCAAGATAGCAAACCCTAGAAATTCCATCACATATAAAACTTACCAAAGAGAGAGCTGTGCAGCACTTAGAAGCTCCAATATACCAAGAGAAAAAGAAAAATATACATAATTAGAACCTTTGTCTTGTTTACAAATGATGCTAGGAGCCTTTATTTATATGAAGCCTCCTAGAATTATCTAACTTTAGAGACTACCTTACTCAAAAGTAAAATAACTACAAGTTAGGGTTTGTCACCCACAAGTCGAAGACTGAACCACAAAAGACTAAAAATAATAATAAAATAGTGCAATTGGATTCATCTCGATGAATTGATGAGTCGAGGGAGGACGTCATGCCCCAACTAACCCCAACAATGTAGAAGATCCCTCAACACCCTCCCCTTTAGCAAGGTAAATCTCTCTTGAAGAAGATGGCGTCATGATGAAGTGTACACATGTGAACCAGGAGGATGGGCCATACAAGAAAAGGAAGGTCCAAGTGGGCATAAATGAGGTGTGCTAAACCGGGTATGACAACCCTTACATGCACAATCACCTTCTACATAGCATAAACATGTGTGGCTAGGATCCCTTGAGCCATGTGTCCTAATGGGTCCATCCCAAGAATCACAGGACACCAATCCAGGTCACAGATGGCCCAACATGACAAGGGACTTCCACCCATCAAGGAGCAATCAACAATGCCACTATGCCAACACTTCCTGGAATGAAAACCAAAAGGACCGACCATGACCAAGACCATGGGTTTTGAGTTCTGCTAAACCAACACTTTTACATAAAGAAGCCCAAACTTGGCCTTTTACAATGGAAAAAAACCCCCCCACTCTGGTATATCTTGGCAAGCATGCTACGGACAATCTAGGTTGTAGCAAGTAGCAACTTCAATCTTTGGATAGTTGGTATCATAACCTAAAGCAACTTGCATGACCATTTATCTTTCATGAAGCTTGTTGAAAACCTTTTTGTTATATGACATATTGTTGTTTTTTAGTGCAGCTGCGAGACCCATTCTCAGAGAGAATGGTACCCTAGTCATTTGACTAGGGTTCCTGGTCAAGTTAACCAGGCAGAGTATGAGTAAGACCCTAGAAGGTACCCTAGGGCCCCCAGCTGTCTCCTGGGGTTCTTGGTCTAGGACCAAGCAGATTGATGCCATGACAAAGTCCCTAGCATGTGGCTAGGGCCCCTATTTGTCTCTAGGGTATTCTGGTCTAGAACCAGACGGTTTCTTGGTCATGATGACCAAGCAGATCCTGCAGGTTGAGACAGAGACTTCCTAGGTCCTGCAGATGGTTGATCAACATTCAGCCTAGGACTGAATGCTCAGCTTGAGGCTGAGGACCATTCTCTGGGAGAATGGAGATCCTGGTCATAGACCAGATGGTTGATCAACATGTCCCAGTCTAGGACTGAGGTTCAACCTTGAGCTGAAAGCCATTCATTGAGAATGGAAGATATTGTTGTCCCCTCTCCTAATCGGTTATTGCTAGGTTGCTTCTCAAGGGACTGGCCACCCCTTGACGATGTCCCTAGTATCTAACTCTTAGGAGCAGTATTAAGGACAAAAGGATTGTACCATCCGTTTGGATCTTCTCCCTTATACAGTGATGAAAATATATATAAACTATGTATCTTAAGAGAGAGAAAAGTCTTTGGTCTTTATTGGTCCTATTTGATTGTTTGTCCACCTTGGTCTTGTGGTTGTTGACTCATGGTCCTTTTCTTACTTGGTCTTAGCACTCTCACTTATGTGCTCATTTGACCCTGATGACTCCTACTTTATGGAGTGTATTTATCTATTTGATTTATTAAAGACCATTGGATATAGGACCCTCGACCCACTTATGATTTTGGTCTTTTTACCTTTTATTGGACCTTTGGACTTTTACTTTATGATAAATTCATTAAATATTTTTTTTTTTCTTATTAATAAAATCTTTATTAATAAAGACTTTATGAGTTTATTAATAAAGTTTTATTTTTATCTTTTTTTTATTATTTGAAAACCCTTGGACCATTGGTACCCTACCTTTTATTTTTTATTTATTTATTTCTTATTCTTCTTTTTTTTAATCCTAAGTTTTTATTATTATTTTTATTCCTAAGTTTGCTAACTCTAAAACTCTATATAAAAAGACTATACTCTCACATATCTCCCTGTGCGCTCTTCTTGGGTATATTTCTCGGTCTGTCTTTCACGAGTAATTTTAGCGCTGCATTTAATTGTCACTTGTTGATTCGGCTGTCTCTCTTCACGGTTCTCCCTTCACGGCTGTCTCTCCACGGGTTTTCCTTCACGGCTGTCTCTCCACGAGTGTGACCCTTCACGGCTGCCTCTCCACGGATTTTCCTTCACGGCTGTCTCTCCACGAGTGTGACCCTTCACGGCTGTCTCTCCACGAGTGTGACCCTTCACGGCTGTCTCTCCACAGGTTTTCCTTCACGGCTGTCTCTCCACGAGTGTGACCCTTCACGGCTGCCTCTCCACGGATTTTCCTTCACGGCTGTCTCTCCACGAGTGTGACCCTTCACGGCTGTCTCTCCACGAGTGTATCCCTTTACGATTGTCTCTCCACGGGTGTATCTCTTCATGGCTGTAGCATTTAATTGTCTCACGAGTGTATCTGACTGTAGCATTTGACTGTCTCATGGTTTCTCTATTTTGGCTGTAGCATTTGATTGACTCACAGTTTCTCTATTCTGGCTGTAGCATTTGGTTGACTCACAGTTTCTCTATTCTGGCTGTAGCATTCAGTTGTCTCATAGTTTTTCTATTCTGGTTGTAGCATTCAACAGTCATCACTATAATTGAACTCTGAGTGAGTGTTTGCTTACGTGCTTGACCTTTGTAGTCTGCAGCACCTATGTGTCTTTCTTACTACTGTCATTTTAATTGAAGAACTTGAGGTCTGTTTTATTCTACCTGAACCTTCTCTCTCTTAAGGTACGTATATGGTTTATCTAGTTTGACTTGTCCTTTTAGTGACAAGATCAAAACTATCTGCGTATAAGTTGAATCCAAATGGTTGTTTTAATTCTTTAATGCAGTTCATGTTTATTTTACTATAGTTCATTTATTTTATTTTTCTGAACTTAGTATTTGATGATTCTCGAGGACCAACATTAATGCAGTGACTAAATGGAGCATTAAGTTGAAAGAGATGAAAATTATGTTATTTATGTTTTAAATCAGTTTAAATTTAAATTATGCAGTACAATTGTTTACATGTTCTTGCATCAAGGTTGTTATATGTGATAAAATGTACATAACCTGTAATTTTAACACATATGTCGTGGCACTCTACTATCTACATACCAACAAACACCCGAGATAGTATCGGTAGAGGCATGAAACCATAGAAATGGTGGTTTCTAATATGGTCTCTAAGGCGGTTTTTGTGACTTCTAACCTTTCCTTTTTCCATCTCTCTAAACATTCAAAAGTGTATCGCCCTTTCTTTGACACCAATAACACATCACGTGACTCTTCTTCTTAAGCACCGTAATCAAGAAAAATGACTCCTCCCTCCTACTCTTCACAAGTTTGTTTTTCTTCCCACCCTCCTCCATCTTCCCAATAAGAGCAAAGTCTTGGGCCTCTTCTTTCCTAGCTGTAATCAACTCTTGGCTTAATTCTTCTTAGACATCTCCCATAGTTGCTCATAAGATGGGAGGTACAAGGGCACAAACACCTTGAACAAAAACTTCCCATACAGGGGAAACTCATAGGCAGCAACCCACCATCAGCTATCTTCATACAAATGGAAAATAGCTGATCTCTCAGCTTGGTAATTTTTATGAGATAGCTTGCCACGGTATCTGGACTCTGAATCACTCATACATACTTGGAACAGCTTGTTCTCTAGAAGCATCTTCATGTGTTGACATTTTGATAAGGAGAAAACAAAGCTAAGAACATCTCCTTAGCCGACGTCCCTGCTATGTGAGGAATTAAGAGGTCCTTCACAAAATCCAGGATTATCCCTTTGGCCTTGGCAACCTTCTTCTCATACTGAGGTAACTCTAGAGAATCGGTTGGAAAAATCACTGTATCCTCCACTATGCACATAAATCAAGCTCTTTCATGAGCATCTGCAACATAAACTTCCAAGGGGTAAAAATAGAGCCCCCCTCTAATCAGTCGCACTCCCTAAGACCTGACAAGTCAGTGTTAACCATACCTACAAACACTTGATCACAACTTAAAATAAAAACAATTCAGCCAATAACCACAGAATCAAGGAGGCAATAGAAGGAACACAGCTCCATTATAGTAGTTCATAGTGTAGAGCTGTGAGAGGAAAAAGAACATTGAGTGCATTATTCGGATCCTGCAGGCAGGTCTGGGTTACTGCTCATCTCGTCCTGCACCAGGGGGGCCACCTACTGGCCGGGTGTACGCAATGGACAAAGTTTAGTTCCGTTAGCATTCCACCCGGCGTTGGTAGGGCAGCACTCATAGTAAAAGGAAGCACCGAAAATGTCCAGTAAAAATCTCCAGGAAAAACAATGGGGAGCAACAAATTCCTTAGCAAATTTCCAATTTAATTGTATTAGAACTATCACTGCCCGTTTAATTGAGGCATAATTTATCTTTTCAGACTAAATTTGACTAAGGGCCACTATGTCTCTCTTGCGGGTAGATTGCAATCGATGTTGATTAATTCTAACGATGTTAAATGATCTGCCCATCTATCTTTAGAGAGGTTCCGCATCGGTCAATTGGGCATTTGGAGGTGAAATAAGACCTAACTGGTGTTCCTCTTTAACCATAGTTGCAGCATCCGTTTTGTGGCCACGGGGAGTGAATGCAATTAATATTACATCCAGAAATTTCTAAACTTAGTCCCCTTGGTTTTATTCCGGAATTCCTTATATTTAATAGCGGGCTATGCATGGATTATGTTGCAGAGGCATAGGGTAGAAATACGTGTATAGAATTATATTGTTTCTTCCATACCTGTGGAATCAATAGTCGCACCACTCCATACAAGTCACCAGCGGCACGGGCTGCATCGAGCAATCTTTGCAGAGCATTTCTCTTCTTTGAACTGGACCTGGGAGAATCTTCAATTCTTTCCAGCATTTTACTGAAGAAGGCCACACTCAGACTCGAGGGAGGCTTGGGCTTCTTTCCACTTTCCATCTCCATTGCCTTGTTCGTCCCTCCTCCGCCTCTCTTTCTGTTATGTGGTCTGCTCCTCCTGTGGGTAACAGCCGCCCGCTCTTTATAGTCTTTTAGCGCCAAAAAAACAAAAAAACAAATGAATTTGAAAGTTACTGATTGGCATGGCTCAGATTCAATAAAATCATGGACGAATAAGTAGGGGAAGGACTCCTAATGTGTTGTGCTGAAACCACCCAATTAGGGGAGAGAGTTCTATAGTTGAATGGGAGCCGGTAGTGGTCATAGAACTGGTGACAGTTAGAACCCATTAAGTGTTCAATAAAATGCCATATGTCAAACACATATTATTATATAAATATATAAAAAGTGTCTTGTTAAAGTTCATTAATTGTCATTATGTACACTAGGCCTGCAGTTGTCAACTATAAGACAAAAGGTTGACAACTACACAGTACTGACATAACAAAATTCAAACCCATCTTGTCCCTTCCAAATCCCGAGGCTCACTGACATAAACATCTAATCGGACCTCAACACTCCCCATGCATCCCAATCTACAAGGACAGATTGTCCATCACATCGACCCCATCGAACAAGCTCCAGTGAAGTCCCAAACCAGCATCGAGTATCAGTTAACCACCAAGGCATCCCACCTGCACATTTAATGGATGTCACCTACACAATAAATGGTGAATAGGTGTCAGCTCCTGGTGCATGGTTGATCAACAAAGCAACCCAAAATTGGCAATTAATGCTGCCAACTCCATTAAAATCATCAAATCAGCCATGAAAGCAAACAAAACCCATCCCAAAGCATTTTGAATAGCACCTGGATCGACTCAGCCCCATTGATGGCCATTGGATCGAACCCAGATCAATCTTGAGCACTCATCCAAACCCAGCCAGATGCAATCCATGCCTTTTCAAAGTTGCCAATCAAATCAAACACCAGAATGTTATAAAAACACTACAACCTTCAGACAGCCTCCAATTTTCTGCTATTTGGAATTCCCAGACCATGTTGAACTCGCACCTCTATTTCCAAGCTTGATTTCCAGAGTCCAGGCATCGCATTCAAGCAAAACACAGTTGCAGATTGATCTCCAAGTACAGATATAATTCAAGACAGCAATCAGAGTTGAGGTATTGCATTCAAGATAAACTTATATTTCAATTACGTTTTCAAGTAGGCAGACTATATCAAATTTTATGCCACATACTGTATTGTGAAATAGCAGTCTCTGAATAGATGCATAACAAATATAACAAGTATATATATATATGTGTGTACTAAATGCTAGAATCATGTTTTCCAAACTGCATTGAACATGTAAATCACATTACGAGTTCCCTTAGAATACTCCAGATCCTTGTGTAGTTTTAACAATTAGTTTTAACACAGCTAGTTTAATATTCCAAAACCCTGTGTAGATACACAACTAGTCTTAACAATTCATGTGTAGTTTCAGTGAGGCCCTGTTTGTTCTAATTTTGTGGGTGATTGCAATCATGGCAAGAGTCAACACTAATCGTGCAAGGAGGACAAGTAGGAGACTTAGCAGGGGTGCCCAGCTACAATGCACCTCGTCCGATGAGGACATAGCACATGATGCTGATAATAACAATGTACACAGAGATGTTGAAGAGGCAAATGATGTAGAGCGTGGTGGAGTTATTCCACCATCAACCGCAGTTGAAGAGGCAAATGATGCAGATTCTGGAGGTGTTATTCCACCATCAACCACAGTTCAAGGTGCAACTGCCAGTAAGAAGATTAGTGCCATCAGAGGATGGACATAAGAAGACATGAAGGCTACAATAGATGATATAGAGTTCAATGGTTTTTCTATCAGAGCAGCTGCTAAAAAACATGGGCTTCCACCAACATCAATCCATTACTGGATAAATAGCTTGACCCATACCAAGCAAAAAAGACCTCTTACAGTGTTGAGTGCAGAAGAGGAAGAAGAAGTTGTGGTTTGGTGTGAAGAGATGGCTCAACTAGGCCATGGTCTGGAGTTGGTTCAACTCAAATCCATTGTTGCCCAAATATGTCAAGGGAGGCCAAACCCCTTCAAAGATGGATTTCTAGGGAAATCATGGTGGAGAGGATTTAAACAAAGGCATCCAGAACTTGTGTTACGCACAGCAGAGGGCCTTGACAGGGATATAGCTTTCAATCTATGCCCTATAGTTGTGACCAAGTTCTATCAGACACTCTTTGATGCATATGAGAAACACTCATACAGAGCAGACCATATATGGAACTGTGACGAGACTGGATTGCAGGCAGGGAGGAATTGTGGCATGCGGGTAATTGTCAAGAGAGGGAGCAGGAATGTGCCCCAAATTCTGCCAAAAAGTAGGGAGTGGATAACTATTCTTTGTTGTGTTAACGCAGTTGGAGCATCAATTCCAAGTTTTTATCTGTTCAAGGGAAAGAATCAACTAAAAAATTACATTAAAAACTGTGAACCTGGAGCATGCATGACTGCATACCCCCATGCATGGATGACAAAAGAACTGTTCTTGAGCTGGCTTTGCCACTTTGCTGCCTCTGTCTTTGGCGGTGTTTCACCTGAAAGGAGACACCTGTTGATTTTTGATGGCCATGGCAGCCACGTTGCTATACAAACCATCGAGGAGGCAAACAGGCTAGGCATTGATCTGTTGACACTACTTGCACATACCACCCACAGGCTGCAACCTCTAGATGTGAGTGTGTTTGGGCCTTTAAAGTGTTACTTTAGGTCTGAGAGAGCGTCCTGGATGACAAAGAACCCGAGGGTAGAGGTGAAGAGGTTCGAATTAGCAGAACTTGCAGGCAAAGCTTTTGCTAGGGCACTCACAACATCAAATATCAGGGCTGGTTTTAGGCGGATAGTAATATGGCCTTTCAATTCTAATGCTCTTCAACATGACACGGGACGTAATCAGGCTTTTGATGTTCAGGGGCAAGAGGACACAGATGTTGCAGATAACATCATATCACTCTCTCAAGGTCATTGCCAACCACTGGGCGAGGACGATGAACATGTAAGTGAAAGTCAGTATGGCACCGAACTTGTTGGGAAGAATATAGAAGTTGTTGGAAGGACAGAAACATAATTAGATGGCCAAGGGATTATGCATAACAACGTTGCTGATTTGAGTGTGAATGGATGTGGCGAAGCAGTGGTAAACAACAGCGAGGAGTTGACATTTCCAAGCCATCCAGAACAGCTCGAGTGGTTGGCAGAGGCCATGACAAATATGAACAGACACATTGTCACCCCCACCAATGATGAAAGCCTTAACCTGCCTTCGATGCCAGCAGTCCTTAACAATGAAGTTGTACATTATTATGTGGCACTTGGGGGTGTTGGAGATGAGATTGAACAAAATGAAGATACAGTGGACCAAGAAAATGATGATGAGGCACTCCCCCCACATGAGCCACTACTTGACCAGTTCCTTAAGTTGCCAGTAGAGAAAGTTGCAACTCAACTATCTAATCCCACTGCTGAGCATCTTAGATTAAGCAGGAGCTCACAGCTACTAACATCAGAGGACTACATCACCCTACTGGTTGAGGCAGAGCACAAGAAAAAGGAGATGCAGGAATTAAAGAGAAGAAGAAGGCCTTGGAAAAGGAGAAGAAGGAAGCAAGGATTGTTGCAGCAGAAAATCAAAGGCAGGAAAGGCTTGAAAGAGTGAAAGAAAGGGAGGAAAGAGAGCGACATAAACAATTGGCAAGGGAGGAAAGGGAGCAAAGAAAGGCACAGCAGAGGAATCCAAATGGTCTGGATAGGACAGAGGTGGTGGACAACCCATTGGATCAGTTTTCAGAGAACAGAAGATTATTCCAGGACCTTATTAACATACAGATACCCCAATACCATCAGGCAGGGGGCAATACTGTGTATGCCTTCCAAACACCTCCAGTGAACCCAAGGCTATTAGGCTCAAGTCATAACTATGGTTATTCAATCTCTCCTTGGCTACAAGGAGCAATCTGGCCTGCACCATATGTTTGCAGCTCAACACAACCAGGTCAAGCATCAGTATCTAACCCAACCAGATTGGGTAATCAAGGCAGTCAACCTCCTCACACATAAGGATTTTTGTTTGGTGGATGATAAATGTTTTGTGTTTGGCATACACATATGAAAGAAAGATTTTGTTGCTAGGGGGAATTTTGGGTGGTTCCAAAGTTTTTGTTTGACAGATGGAAGATGTGTTTTCTTTGGTATACACAGATTGTGTTTTGTTTGATTCCAATCTGACAGTCGATATATGTTAGGCATAACCACAATAAATGTATAAAGGCCCAACCCACCAGGGACCAACCATATGTATAAATCTCGAATTGCTACTATGTTGAACAAGAATATGCCCTTTATGTCAAGTATTGTTTTCTTCATGGCTCTGTCTATTTACTAGATTGCATTCCTTACTAAAACTGATTGCTATATTTCTTGGTTGGCAAACTAATTTGAATGTTAAACTAAATTGGATGGCAGACCAATCTGATTGAAAATTTAAATTGAATGCAAGTTTTTTCTTAATGCAATACTGACTTGAATGCAAATCAACTTGAACTGGATTGATAGTAAGCATTGCAAACAACCTCCGAGCACACAGTTACAGATTACTTAGGTTAGAGCACACAGCAAGAATGAAAGCAACCATAAACAAACAACTCATAATTGTATTTTTTCTTCTTTGGTGTACAAACAACTCATAATTGTAATTTTTCTTCTTTGGTTTACAAACAACTCACATGCATTACAGTCTCAAGAAAACATCTTAGATACAAACTTTGCATCCTCTGCCATTCACATTAGTGTTTTCCTAGGGTTTGGTTTATTGTAGATGGTTATTTACCAAATAAGAAAGCAAGGGGGAACCGTGGCTCAAACTTTAACCGATGGGTGCAAAGGGAAGAATCCAAGCAAAGTGACGAGTAGAACATTGGAAGCAAGTCCATGTTGTGAGGGGTGACACTGCACAATGAAACTCTACATTTTGGTTTAATTTCAACAAACAACAACTCATAGATTTACAAAGTCAATATACAGGTAAAAGATTGGCACTCCTACCTACTACATGGATTCCTTGTTTTTCAGTTCAGGCTTTAATGCTCCTTCAAGCATGTCACATTCAAAATTGCGAAGGAGAGCCTCAACAACTTGTCCGAATTTTACACAGAATAGTTGATGGAAACTTTGATTTGGTAATCCACTTCAAGAATTTTATAGGCAAAAAAGTGGGCACCTCATGCACCTATGTCAAGACCTAGTGCAATTTGACAAGAATGAGAGCAGGTGGTATCACTATTTCCATGTTGCATATTGCATTACTTCTGGAAGAGTAATGACAATTTTTTAAATGAGAACCAAAATTCTAGAAAAATACAAAATGAGGGCTAATTGTAGATGGGACAAACACATAGGCATGTCCAACATCCAATTAAGAACACTGACAAGAAAAAAAACATGACCAGATTACGAAAGATACAGACGAAATCAAGCATTCAAATACTCTTTCATCTTCTCTCATACTCTTTTTAGAAATCAATCCAAATTTCACATATTCATCCAATTGGCATGTCCAAATCCCATGAACTCAGAATGCCTCCAATTCACAATCCAAATTATTCATCTAATTGGCATGCCCAAATTATTTCAGAGCGTCATCTTGCATCTCAAGCATGCATCAAATCCTATAATCAACTCCAATAAGAAATTAACAACCATTCCTTACGAATTCAAGCAATCACTGAAAGCAATATAATCACTGAAGGGTTTAATGGAGCACTGTTATGGTGTTTTTTTTTGTCAGAATTTCCCGTAACCTTCAAACCATTAAACCATATCTGAATTTTCCGTAACCATGAAACTTTCACTCAATTATAAAATATACTAAGTTACTATTTGGGTGGAATGAAGACTATCCTAAAGCCGAAACCATGAAACCATGAAACCCTAGCAAACCCTAATCCTATAATCAACTCCATTAAGAAATTAACAACCATTCATTACGAATTCATACAATCACTGAACCCTAGCAAAACCTAATTGGCATGAACTCAGAATGCCTCTAATTGACAGTCCAAATTATTGTCTAATTACCATGCCTCTAATTTCAGAATGCCTCTAATTTCACATGTGCATCTAATTGGCACGCCCAAATGAAGACAGTGCTCCATTAAACCATTATCAACTGCATTAAGAAACGAAGACAATGCTCCATTAAACCATAATCAACTGCATTAAGAAACGAAGACAGAGCTCCATTAAACCATAACCATAATCAACTGCATTAAGAAACGAAGACAATGCTCCGTTGAACCATAACCATAATCAACTGCATTAAACCCTAAACCATGAAACCCTAGCAAACCATAACCATGAGACGAAGACTATGCGCCATTAATAATCAATTTCGACCATAACAGTGCGCCATTAATAATCAATTTCGACCATAACAGTGCTCCATTAAAAACCAAATACCATAACAGTGCTCCATTAAAAACCATAAACCATAGCAGTGCTCCATTAAAAACCAAAAAGGCTATCCTAAAGCCGAAACCATGAAACCCTAGCAACCATAACCTTGAAATGAAGACAATGCTCCATTAATAATCAAATTCAACCATGACAGTGCTCCATTAAAACCCAAAAACCATAACAGTGCTTCATTAAAAACCAAAAACCATAACAGTGCTCCATTAAAAACCAAAAACCATTACAGTGCTCCATTAAAAACCAAATACCATAACAGTGTTCCATTCATAATCGAATTCAACCATAACAGTGCTCCATTAAAAACCAAAAACCATAACAGTGCTCCATTACAAACCAAAAACCATGATAGTGCTCCATTAAAAACCAAAAACCATAACAGTGCTCCATTAAAATCCAAAAACCATAACAGTGCTCCATTCATAATCGAATTCAACGATAACAGTGCTCCATTAAAAACCAAAAACCATAACAGTGCTCCGTTAAACCCTGGCTCGTAGCATGAAACCGTAAAGCCGAAACCATAACCATGAAACCGTGACCCTAGCCAATTAACCAAAAAACCATTCAACCGAGAACACAGACCCAACCAAACTAAACCAGACCGAACACAACCAAGTCAAGCAAGCAAATCTCACAGAGCGAGTGACTGTGTTGAAAAACACAACGCAGGAGAAGCCGGTAGGATGGATAACCTACCACGTCGTTTGAACAGGCCGCCACTATGGAGCACGAACCAGGAGCGGAGCACTCACCAAAAACAATTCAACCAAGAACACAGACAGAGAAAGCAAGCAAATCACACTGAGAGAGTGGCTGTGTTGAAAAACATAATGCAAGAGAAGCCAGTAGGATCGAAATCCTACCACGTATTTTGAACAGGTCACCACCGTCGAGCACGAAGCAAGAGCCGAGGACGAAGCAGGAGCTGAGCAGGAGCCAGGAACATGAACTCCAGGAGCAGCACGCAAACAGGCAGGAATGGGAGCTTCCCACCAGGGGACCCGCGCCACGAACCACGAACAGCAGAACAACACCACAGAAGTTCTCCAACCCACGGAAATGACCATGGAGGCAGGCCGCTCCAATAGGAGCTTCCACGAGGTTAACAACAGCAAACACCTTCACTTGAACAACAAACACCTTCGCTCAAACAACAAACACCTCTGCTCGAATAGAAAACAGTTGGGAACCACGACATGACAACGGAACTTCCACCAAGCGGTAGGTTCGAACAGCAGCAGGAGGCGGCATTGGAGCAACAACAAAGCCATGGCAGACAGGAACTGGGGTGGCCAAACGCTCACACTCCAGACCCGGGCAAGAATGAACGGGATTTTAGAGAGGGCGCGGGGAAAAGGACAGGTGGCACGCTTCCCGAGGAGTCATAAAGCGCATTAAAGCGTGATCTACCCGGGACGACGTGGAGCAGCCACCTGGGCACCTCCGGACCTCGACGGGTGGCGTCCACATGGCGTCCCAGGTGTGTTTTTGGGACCCGCACCACTTATGGCCTCCCTCCCCTATTCAAGGTTCCCAACTTAAAAGAAAATCACAAAACTTCATATTTATGCATAAATATATTATATTAAGTCCAAAAAGCATTCAATAGCTGATTAGAACCCCAGCTGACATTGGACAGTCCATTTAATGCCAAACTTTGTCCTACCATAAATATCAAATCTAACATCAAAACAGTTTATCATGCTTAATCTACTAAGTACACCTTGGCCATCACATCAGCCCTCATGAACCACAACTGGAGAAGCAACAATCAAACAACAAGATGCAGTGTTCCATCACCCATTACCACCTACACACTACAAGTGAAATTTGGGTTGGTCCACAATTAATCAACAACTCACACATGCAACCTCAATAAATGACACCCACCCACTGAAAAATGATCAAATCATTCATTAAAATCTATGAAATCAAAAGGAGCAGCAAAACTCTACGAATGCCCAAAATCAAATCATCCATTAAACTCTTAAATCAACAAAATAGAATTCGTTGCCCAAAATCAAATCAGGATTAAACTCAACCAAAGCACATGGATCAGCAAAACAAGCATTAATCGAATTCCCAGTTGCCCAAAATCAAATCATCCATTAAACACACTAAGAGCACATGGATCACGCAAATTGAATTCCCAGTTGCCCAAAATCAAATCATCCATTAAACACACTAAGAGCACATGGATCAAGCAAATAGAAATCTCCAGCCATTGGATCGGTGCCAAATCAATCCCAGCCTCCCATTCCCAAAATTAACCTTGCAATCCATGTCAATTCCACTAAGCAATCATTTTCAACATAAAAAAACTATAAACCAACCTCTTTGCACACAATTGAATCCATTTGCATTCCTTGGATTCATCTATCATTCAAGCAGTGCGTTTATCATCTATCAACCAAGACTCAACCATTCAAGCAGTGCATTTATCATCTATCAAACTGTTATTCCTGCAAACTGTTCATCTATCAACCATGACTCAACCATTCATCAACGGCCCATCAGTGTGTGCACAGTGTTTCAGGTATTGATAGTCACTTATTTCATGTGTCCATTCAATTAACCATCTAAGTTTTCACGTATCCATTAACTATCCATTTACTCAACCATTCCTCAACAACACATCAGTTTGTGCACATTGTTTCAGGTATTGACAATCACTTATTTCACGTATCCATTCAATTAACCATCTAAGTTTTCACGTATCCATGGACATGTATCCATTAACTATCCATTCTATTAACTAGTTTAGCGCATTAACATGTATCCATTAACTATCCATTTCACATATCCATTATATTAACTAGTTTAGCATATAATACTCACAGGTTAACCATTGCAGAAGGATACTATATTAAATGTTACATGTATGGATTATGCAGATTCTCGTATTCACATATCCATTCTATTAACTAGTTTAGCGTATAATACTCACAGGTTGACCATTGCAGAAGGATATATAATACTCACAAGTTAATTGAATGGATATAATAGCCTATTAAATGTTACATGTATGGATTGTGTAGATTCTCGTAGCCATGCCAAGAGTCAATATTGCACTTTGTACAAGGAAGACAAGGAAGCGAGGTACCCGGGGTGCCGAGCTACAATGCACATCATCGGATGAGGAAAGGGCCCGTGTTTCAAATGACAACATTGCTACAACAAATTCTGAGAATGGTCCTGTGGAAGAGGTAGATGGTGTGGTTCCACCATCAACCACAGTGCCATCACCACCCATAGTTCCAACATCGCCCATATTGCCACCATCTTCCACAGTGCAAGGTTCCATTTCAACGAAGAAAATCAGTGCAATTAGAGGATGGACAAAAGAAGGCATGCTGGATGCAATTGATGATGTCGAATTCAAGGGGTTTTCAGTTAGAGCAGCGGCCAAAAAATATGGGATTGCACCCACGTCAATCCATTACTGGATAAATGGCCCGACCCATACCAAGAGGAGAGGTCCTCTTACGGTCATGACTGAACAGGAGGAGGAGGTGGTGGTGGTGTGATGTAAGGAGATGGCCCAATTGGGACATGGGCTAGAGTTGATACAACTGAAATCAACTGTTGCTCAAATCTGTCATGGGAGGCCAACCCCATTCAAAGATGGGTTTCCAAGTAAGTCATGGTGGGCTGGTTTCAAAAAGAGGCATCCAAAGCTTGTGCTACGAATTGCAGAGGGCCTGGATAGAGACAAGGAATTGAATCTACACCCCACAATTGTGTCCAAGTTCTATGACACTCTTTCTTCTGCATATGAGAAACACTCTTACACTCCATACCATATTTGGAACTACGACGCGACAGGAAGGAATTGTGGCATGCGAGTCATTGCAAAGAGAGGGAGCCGGAATGTGCCAAAGATTCTGCCCAAGAGCAGGGAGTGGATAACCATTCTATGTTGTGTGAATGCAATTGGTATGGCAATCCTGGGATTTTATTTGTTCAAGGGAAAAACTCGGCTGCAAAACTATATCCAAAACTGTGAACTTGGGGCATGCATGGCTGCACATCCCCATGCATGGATGACTAAAGAACTTTTCCTTAATTGGCTTTGTCACTTTGCAACATCCGTACCAGGCAGTGTCTCCCCTGAAAAACAGACACTTATTGGTTTTAGATGGCCATGGCAGCCACATTGTTGTGCAAACCATCGAGGAGGAAAACAGGTTGGGCATTGACTTGTTAACACTTCCTGCTCACATCAATCACAGGTTGCAGCCCCTGGATGTGAGTGTGTTTGGGCCTTTCAAGGATTTTTCCAGGTCGGAACGTGCTGCATGGATGGCAAAGAACCCAGGGGTAGAGGTAAAGAGGTTTGAGTTAGCCGAGCTTGCAAGCAAGGCTTTCAGAAGGGCTCTCACATCCTCGAATATCAAGGTTGGATTTAGGCGAACATGTATTCGGCCATTGAATTACGATGCTCTTATGCATGACACCGGGTGTAGCTAAGCATTTGATGTGGATGGCCAAGAAGATGTGGCTGGCGAAGATCTTGAGGATGTCGAAGAGCAATTGGATGGGCAGCAAGAGGCAGATGCTGTGGACAACATCATGTCCCTTTCTCAAGGAAATTGCCAAGGAGTTGGTGTTGCTGCTGATGATGAACAGGTCAACGCTACACAATTCAATGATGAAGCAACAGAAGATAACATGGGGCTAGGTGGTCCAGCTGGCACACAAGTGGATTATGTGGCACATATAAATGTGGTTTATGGTTGTCACAGTCCAGGTAGCAACAATGACACATTGACAGTGCCAACCCAACTATCCCAACCATCATGGATGGCAGAGGCCATGATGAACTTGAACAGGCACATATGCGGTTCCACCAATGATGAAAGCATGAACATGCCTTAGCAGCCGGTAGTCATACAAGATGAGATTGTCAATTTTTATGTTGATGGTGGGTTGATAGAAGAACCTAACATAGACAACCAGGATGCAGCCGAAGAAGATACTGCAACAGAAGAACCACTGCCAGGGAACACGCCAAGGCTTGGACAATTCCTAAAGTTGCAAGTGGAGAGAGTGTCAACGCAAGGAAGGCATGGAAAGACAGACATTCTCCGATTGGGCCGGAGTTCACAACTACTCACTTCAGAAGAGTACATAAGCCTCTTGGTTGAATCTGAACAAAAGAAACATGCTTTGCAGGAATTAAAACAAAGGAAGAGAGATCTTGCAAAGGAAAAGAAGGAAGCAAGGATGATTGCAGCTGGACATCGAGCACAGGAAAGGATTGCAAGAGAGGCTAATCGACAAGAAAAAGAGCACCAGAAACAATTGGCAAGGCAAGCAAAGGGTGCAAGGAAGGTGCAACAGATGAACCAAGATTATGCAAGAGAAATGGAGGAAAGGAATGCGATGGCTGATACTACAAGAACAACCGATGAAAGGAACATGATGGAAGGATCATTAGAAGCATTTGCAAACAATGCACGATTCTACCAGGATCTTATTAACATTCAGATACCCCACTATAATCAGGCAAGTTTACACCCCCCCTCTATTCCTACTAGTGCAGGGGCCCATTCTATGTTATCTTATCCAATACCAACAATTATTCTAGGGGTCCCAAGTACAAGTCAGGACTATGGCTATTCAATTCCTCCTTGGTTGCAAGGAGTAAATTGGCCTCAATCTGTTTCCACCAACCCCACCCATCCTAATCAAACATGCTTAGTAAGGTCACCCTACTTGTCTCAAACTGGAAACCCGACAAGAAATGATGGGGAAGGTGACGAACCTCTTGAAGAATAGGATATCAAGTGTATAGGCTAACCAAATGCTATTTTGTTTTCAAGGCATTTTCTTTTTTTGCAGCCTCAATCAAGCTTGATGAGGACTTGATATAACCTAAAACCTAGGTGATAGTTTTCATACAGACTGCAAATCCTAGGCATTGACATCTACTACAAATAGAGGCATTGTATTGACATCTACTACAAATAGAGGCATTGTATTTGTATTTCAGTACTATTAATATACAATGAAGTTGTTTTATTATAAATGAGCATATTTTATTTATTTATGTTTGTTTCCAATATATGAATGTTGACCATTCCTTCCTGCCTACAAAACACAACAACTACAAAATCACAAGAACATATTAAGGAAGCTAACATCACAACCACCTAAGAAAGGTAACCATAACACTCACTCTAAAAACAAACATAAATTGGTATGTATGGTATCTCTCTCACTTGCATTTTTAGTTTGTTACATAGTGTTAGTTTTGATGGCTTAAGTTTACTGTTTTAAGTCACAATTTGCTTGTTGCCCTCTTTATTTTAATTCTATGGATAGCAATAGGTATCTGGCCATTTGCAACTTTGATCTTACATGCACAAACCAGCCAAACAACACTTTTAAGTACCATATTTAATTTCCACTTAAACTCAAATCCATAAACAAATGAACATGCACAAACTAGCCAAACAACAGTCTTAAGTACCATCTCTAATTTCCACTTAAACTCAAATCCATAAACAAATGAACATGCACAAACTAGCCAAACAACACTAATAAGTACCATCTCAAATTTCCACTTAAACTCAAATCCACAATTAATATTGAGAACAATTCATTCCATTAATTGTATCAAATGCTCAAACTGTATACCAACAAATGCTTAAACTATGTCAAAGTTTCAGCATCAGTTCACTACATAAGATTGCAAAGCCATCAGGAAAACAAAGACAAACATTCACACTAAACAAGGGGCCATGCCAAATTTCATATCCACAACATTTTCTTCTTTTGCAGCTTCAAACACTAATATAAAGATGAATATAAAGTTCAAACGCCTACTGCTGCAAAATTACCAAAATCATAACCAAAATCTTATTACAATATTGCTCCCAATAATCCATGCTGCAATAATCTAGGCTAGGACATACCAATAATCTACAATACGCATATCCAGAATGCATAACAATACTTCTGCCAACACTGAAAGCAACCAACAGTCATCCACACAATAAGGCATAACAATATTTCCGCCAACACTGAAAGCAACCAACATTCATCCACACAGTAAGGCATAACAATATTTCTGTCAACACTGAAAGCAACCATCATTCATCCACACAACATCGCATACCATGCCAAAATCCAAAAACCCTCAACCACCACATTTACAAACTAATGACCGCATATGCCTAAAAAATATTCACGAACAAAAGCCAAAAGCCAAATATAAGCTGTAGAAAAGCAGAGAATCTCATACGAAACCCTCCACCGCCAACCCTAAACAAAAAATATGTTAACAACTGTATAATTAGCCAAAAACAAACATGTGGAAGCCAATTTAGGAAAAGTTCTTTATTCATGTTTTTTCGGACCCTGTCCCAAATTACAATCACGCAAAGCCAGAACCATAACAGTGTTAAGCATACTCCACCATTTTGCCTTAAAAAACCAGTAACCAGACAGGGTCCGAAAAACATAACAAAACTCACCCATAATCGCAGTTGCAAACATACCCTGCAAACCTCCTCGCAACCGGAGAAATCCACCATATTTTTTTCAAACATACCTTGCAAACCTCCTCACAACCAAAGAAACCTTAAAAACAAAACAACCAGACAAACCCGTGCCCGAAACAACCAGACAAACCCGTGCCCGAAACAACCAGACAAACCCGTGCCCGAAACAGCCAGACAAACCCACTTATGAGATACAATTACAGTACAACCAGACAAACACAAGCAACCACAAAGAAACCGAGCCAAAGGCTTAACAAAATCATCCACGAGGAGGTGTGGAGTGTTAAAAAACATTGTCAAGATGCTGGTAGGAAACCCTACCAGTTGCAGGATGCAAAGCCGAGGCCCATCGAGGATGCAGTGCCGAGGCCCGTCGAACAAACAAACCACCGATGCCAACCTCCTCGATCCCGTAGCCGGCACAGGAGCATGCAGGGAATGAGCCACTAACGACCGCCAACGGGGAGAGCAATGCACAAAATAAATACAATTACACTATAGCTAGACAAACACAAGTAACCACATAGAATCTGAGCCAAAGGCTTAATGAAATCATCCATGAGGAGGTGTGGGCTGTTAAAAAACATTGTCGAGATGCTGGTAGGAAACCCTACCCATTCCAGGATGCAAAGCCGAGGCCCGTCAAGGATGCAGAGCCGAGGCCCGTCAAATGCACAAACCGCCGTCGCCAACCTCCTCGACCTTGTAACCCGCACAGGAGCATGTAGGGACTGAGACACCAATGACCGCCAACAGGGAGAGCAACGCACTGAAGAAAGCCCCTGCCGAGCAAAGCCACCAGAAGAAAGGCTCCAAAAGTCGAACCGAATTGAACCGAAATGCGAGGAATGTCGCCCAAAACTCCAAGCTGGGCGCGTAGTGTGAGGTTCAAAGGGGCTCCGTCAATGGGGATGCGGCGTACCACCGTGCACAGAGGCCTGCGTGGGAAATAGAGCCCCGATGGACCACTACCGGGGTGGCGGAACGACCACACATCGACCCCAAGCAAGAATGCATGGGGTGGTGGAGCTGCCCCGACAAAATGGCAAAAACCCTAGGTTAAACCCAACAAAAACCCTAAAAAGTTATGCGAACACCTGCTTGACATGCGGCGCTAGCTACTGGGCGCTTGTTGTACCAAAAAGTGTGGTCGCCATGTGTCCTCCAATGTGGCGGAGTGGACCCCGCACCACAATTGGCGTCCCTCCCCTAATTATTCAATTTCTTATTATACCACACGACACGAAGTGTACAAGGCACGACAACAAAGTGCACGTCTATAGGGTCCTCTAATAGTTTAAGAGAGGACCCTATTAGTTTTGGGTGAAAAAAAAAGGTCCTCTATTAGTTTCAATTGACCAAGGCTATTCAAAAATTCATAATTTCATGTGATCATGTTATCCAAAAAATTAGTCATCTCAACTTCACCTTTTATTTTTCTATTTTTTTCCTTGTAATCACTTAGGCAAGCCCACCCAAAGGGTCCACATCCTGCCAACTCTATGTGTAAGAGCCTAATCCCGATGGACCCAGTGAATCGAACCCACGACCGCATGACAGAGGGCCAATGGCTTGGCAGCAGGGGGCTTCGACCAATTGAGCTACCCATCAACACTAGACGTCACCTTTTATTCTAGGAGTGGTAACAAAATTCTAATTGCTCATACTTCACATTGAATTGAATCTACCCAGCTACCAGCTATTAACCTTAGCCTCTGACTTTGCCAACTACCTCTACTTTCAATTCCTAGTTTGTCAATTATCCTTACTTTAATTCCTTATATAGTTGTTTCGTGTTTGTTGTTCCTCCACCAAGGTTGCGCATGATGTAGTGTATAGAGAGATAATCAATGCTCATGTGATACTTTTCTTAAAAAAATTCTTAATAGTATCAACGAACCCACCGCCATATTGAGCATTTGAAAACCACTCCAAACCCATCATCATATTGATCCTTTGAAAACAACTCCAATTCAATTTTTCTCTACCTGCGTATTATTATAATATTAACATGTTGAAGTCAATCGAAGTCAACCAAGAAGAAATTACAACATACCCTATCATTTGGTCAAGTGCATTTATATTCCCAACTTACTCCTTTCTTCCCATTGAATGGATTGTTGTCTATAATAGATACAATCGCTTGCTCCTTACATTCACATGGCCTAGTTAATTTGCTCATCAACGACCATAGTAGATGCAATCAAGGAATCCACTCCTTGCAATAAGATAATCATCAAATTGATCTTTTCTTTTATTTTTGTCGAGATGCAAGGAACTCATAGTCAATATGCATCATATTCTCCTAACTCTCTGGCATGTTATTCTCTTTTCGAGAGCAAGGAAAATGACTTCCAACACGATCAGGAAGGCCTACAGTAGCTCAACTCAACTCATCCATGCTGTTGTTTCTCCAGTTAGCAACATCGGGCAGACATTCTCCCAGATTGGTCATGCTGATTTGGCGAAGGGGGAATGATACATTCACTCACGGGGCCATGCTGATTTGGCTAGTGGTGAATGGCCCAGGTGCAGTCCTTCTCCTATTAGTCATGTTGATTTGACTATGAGTGAAAAGGATCGAGATGCTCTCACATTGCTTGCTCCGGGAAGTAGTGATCTATTTTATATAGAGCAGGTTTGACTTGTTTACAAGTCTAGTCTAATGTTGAAGATGTAGGCTCAAGAGACCTCTTGTGGTGAGGGGCTTCTCGATGGGTTTACTCAACATTAGATCTCTATATTAATAGATATGCACGTGAGGAGATGATCAATCAACAAGGCTAAGGGGAAACTTTTCTGGTAAAGAAGAAATGCTAAGAAGACAAGTCAAGCCCATTGAACAATTGAAGAAGCCCTGGAAAGCATTAAAGAAGCCCCAGGAAATATTGAAGACAAAAGTACAAGTCATGCGTAGAAGAAAAATACAAGTCGGCCCTAAAAGTGAAACGAAGGCAACTTGAAGTGTATAAATGAGTGGCTAAACATTTCATTTTTATCGTCACATCTTATCATCTCTTCTCAACTCTTCTAGTGCGCAACTTCAAGGAGGCCTACCGAAGGTACACGGAGCATCTTTTTGAAGGTTCTTATCATCTCTAATAGTTCACTATCTTGATCTAGGGTTTCTTCATGAAGGTTGCACTCTTTATGGCTAAGACTTGTTCATAGTGGTGATGTACTTGTAACGTTGGATTGATTTCTTCTAAGAAAAGTTGGTTGGGTTTTCTCCCAAGTTTGGGTTTCCTAGGATTAAAAAATTGTGTCTATTGTGCATGGCTATCCTTCTATGGTCTTATTGTTTCCGCTGCATTTTCAGTTGAAATTTTCAATGTGTAATTATTATATGACAATAGTGCCATCAAATTTTGTTTTGAAATCATAAGGAAATAATTATTAGATCTGGAAATTTGTATTTTTTTTCAACAATCCATTCATGGTCGCTATTGCAAATTTATTACTCAAGGGAATACGACATCAATAAAATGACATATTATATAGCCAGTACCTCTTTATAATACTTTGTTCGTAGTTATACTATGTACTTTGGCAAGTATATCTCATAATTTACAGATATATGATTGACTTTCTATACAAAATGGTCATTAGAGTGCTTCGTTGCTCAAGCTACAATAAGAGTTGCTTCAATGGAATTCATTTTGGTAATTTAACACCCAAACTTGTCATAGCCTTTCTATTTGGTTATCTCATTCCAAATTTATGGAATTGTCTACTTTACATTATGAATACTTTTCAGGGCATAATCAGCCTTCATTTTTTAGAGTTGCCAACCTTTCAAAATAACATACCAAATTAAGTAAGAAACCAATGGATATCAAACCACCATGAATGTTAATATAGGATTTCAAGTAATTTTTCACTTATTTTGAAAAATATATTTGACTACTAACAATAGTTTCCAAATGCACTAGCAAAACTATTAACACAACTTTCACAATTTATAATGCACTACTCTCTCTCTCTCTCTACTCTATTTTTTTTATTACATATAAATTACTTCTTAAACCTTTCCATGTAAGTCACAAAGAGATATATAGCTTATTGTATTTTGACAAAATTATGACATATATTATGTAATGTCTAGGGTCATTTGTGGGCTCACCAAGACTATACTATGGTTGTTGTTTTTGCTTTTGCTATGTTTCGAACATTGTCGTCTAAAAAGTTGCGGAAGAGTTGGAGTAAGGATCATTGTAAAAATGTATAAAAATATTAAAGTCAAATGTTTGAAACAAGTTGTTCTTTGTGGATTTGTATTTGCAATTGGGATTGCACACTTCATGCCTTCAACTGAGAGCTTGATAAAAACGGGAGAAGCACTAGGTTTACATTCATCAATTTGTCGATTAAAAGAACAATCCATATTAAGGATCTCAAAGCAAAGGACATCCTGAAAACAATCTTCCAAGCCTAGCCTCTTTAAGATGTCATATGCATGAATCTTATCTGAAGTCATGAACATATGCACTTAAGGTTGACCAATAGCTATAGTCAGATAGCTTCCATTTCTTTATGGGAGAAATAATGCATGATCCACTGCATCTATCGATAGGGGAATCAACCTTGTAACTTTTTGTTTGTGTTTGTAAGGCTTTATGTTCTTTTGTAGTTGACTTGAAAAGTGAATTTATGCAACTCAAAACCAAATACATACAAATTTATGTTGGGGAATGCGCATCAAAATGCTCCTTGGAGCAAGGTTGGGTTCAATGACTTCATATGACAGGTTCAATTTTCATTCATGCATTGGTCACATATGTTGTAGTTTGGTAGTTGCATTAAAGGATAGAAAGGTTGTATTTATTGAAAGCACATAATATTGTTATCTGGGCAACCACTTTGCTGCAAATTGATTTCCATTAACGCATCTATCGGAAATGCTTTCTCATTTGTCATTCAATGTTTTTCATCTAACATATATAGTCTTATGATGCTTTCCCATTTGTCATTCAAGGATATGTAGCTTTATAATGACAAGTAAATGCTACTATGTAGCCTTGTTTGGTGGCATCCAATAATTCATTCGTGTCTCAAAAAAATAAATCTTCATGGATAATCTAACATACCACTATTGAATCACAATCCTTTTTACAATTAACAAGAGTATTTAGAAGTACAAATACCAAAAAACCAAAATAAAGGTTCATAATATTGCTATGGATGGATTTGAAAAAAAAAATCTACCCATTAACAACAATGGTCATTGGAATTGGAACATATATCTCGAACTAACTAAATCAAAGGCATTATATAAGAAAGTTTAAAAGGCAACATTGCGAAAGAAGTATTTAATTGGAAGAGAAAAAAAAAATTCAAAAACTTGTCGAGTATGGAGTTTGATGTGATTTTAATTTCAATTTCCTTATTGAACTTTATTCTTAAAAAAAAAACTCCATTTCAAACCCTCTACATAAAGCATAATAACACTTTGATTAAACTTTGAGTAATTCATCACATGCAATAATGGTGATTGAACTTATTTTTCATCTTCCACCATAATTAATTGTAAAAAATAATCTTAACATGTTCTCTCTACTAAAAAATATTTAAACCAATAAAATAAATCAAATATATCCAAGTAGTGAACGTAAACTTTTTTAATAAATCAACATTATATGAATCACTAAGTAGGCATTACATGATTTAGGGGTGGCAGGTGTGAGGGCGATCATCCTTGACCCCCGATGGAAATCCAGAATCTTCATACACTTGGGATTTAGGCAAGACATCAAACAACCAAGTGGAAGCACTTGCACAGTGGATAGGACTATTGCTAGAGAGACAGCTTGGATACAAGAAGATAATGGTCTTGGGAAATTCTTTGTTGATTATTCTTCATTTGATTTCTCAATCCCTACCACACGATCAACATTTAAAAAGATTCATGGAAATAATTCACAAGTAGTTGGAAGTCTTTGAATCCATAGAATGTTTCCACATCCTCTGAGGGATAAATAAAGATGTTGATTCAATGGCAAATAGAGGGTGTAGTCTTAGTTTTGGTTTACTATGGAAAAGAGGGGGGTCATTGGAGCATCACCGCCTTCCCTAGAGTTTTATATCCATATAGTCCCATTGAAATTACATGCCTTGCGTCATCCTCTCGTTAACATGCAAGCAGTCATTTATGGTCACAAGCCCGACTACACTTCATACATCCTTTCTCAAACTAGGCATTTTAATTTAAGTAAGGACTAGATGGGATGTTCAATTCCATGTGGGTTAATGGAATCAAGTAGAAAAGCAACTTGCCCATCATGGAATTATTGCAGCCAAGCTACAATCGCATGTTGTTGTGTTCTTTATGGTGTTTTCAGTTCTCGTTGTAGTTGAGCCATGTGGGGATTTCATATGCCCATCAATGCACTTTGTATTGTTTTAATTGTGGTTTCTCTTTCTAGTGTTCCCTCAGTTGCACGTCGTCTACAAGATTTGCATTGCAAGGGTTATTGCCTCGAGGATTTTCAACATCCTCTAGTGCAAATGGATGATAGGCACCCAAATTGTTGTGCACATTGTGAGCACTTGGAAATATGTTGACCTATTTGGCCTTGTGAGTGTCATTGTGATTATTGCCAGGAACATGTGCCTTTGACAATGAGAAGGTGGGAATCATGGAGAAAAGACAAGGAATTAAATTATGAAGGGAACCTTAAGGCAACCAAGAGACAACTGGTAATTTTGAAAGCCTGAGTAGAGAAGCCCAAAGGAAAATTGGTTTTGTTGTAGGTAGGGAAAGAATGTAATAAATAAAATTTAGAGGAGAGGGAAGCTAAAATAAAAGAACTATAGAAAAGGTGATACATTGGAATTGGAATAAAGGCTCGAGTATGAAGAACTACATAATATTGTCTCTCCATCAATCTCTGTTGGTTCTCATGTGTAGGATCAAGTTGTAGTTGTGGAAGAGGATACAGTGGAGCAGAATTTTGAGAAGACTAGATACCAAGATCTATCTTATCATGCATCAATTGTATGCAAGAAGAAAAATACCCTTTGCAGGTATGGCTAAATTTTTTCTTCTTCTGAATTTTAGGATGTTTTACAAGTGTGTTATTACGTTGGGTCAATATGCAAGGTTGTTTACAAGCCATTTTTGTGTACAATAGGGCTAAAACTTTGAATATAGGGAAGTCAAGCTTTTTCCATGGAAATTCCTATTGCATAAACAGATTGATTAAGTTAAGGCTCCAACCATGCATCTATGTGCACATGGATTCTTTATGTCCATATGTTCTAACCTATGAAACCGTGAGGATTTATTTGAAGCAAGCCCTTACTTTCTCAATTATGTCAGCTTGCATATGTTATATTGGGAAGATTTAATGCAACCAAAGATGATCTCACTCAAGCTCTAGTGTAGTAGCATATGTATTCTCTCCTAATTGAATTTTGGAACATAGATATAATACTAGAAAGTATTGGTGACTCCACGGGTAAACTTATCAAAACATCACATATCACATGCACAAGATTATATACATCATATGTGTTGAAGGAATTTACATTGTTACACCTAAATCTCGTCATCATCAGACCCATGTCAACTCAATGCCTTGATCCCTGAAATCTCCCTGATCAAGAAGTCATTTAGAGCAAGTTGATGCCCTTTGTCCACAGTTTCTAGTTGGGCCGACGCATGTTGTCTTCTAGAAAGAAGCGCCCAACTAGGTCAGCCGCAGATTGCCATCTGGCAGATTGTGCCGGTGGCTCAGGTTTCCTTTGTGCAGCCCACGATTCCCCTCTCAGGCGTAGGTTTCCCTCATGCAGCTTGCAGCAGGATTGGTTAAATTGGATAAAGGTGGCTTTCGAGTGATTTCTAGAAGTTGGATGAGGTGGATCCCTATCCCTAACTCCTAAGTGAGTTGTCCTACGGTTCCCTAACCTCAAGTAAGGATCCCTTAGTCCTCTCCCCATGATCCTCAACCTACTCTATCCACTTGGTCCTATATATACAAAGCTCCTCTCCATTCCAAAGGGAGGAAGTCTATAGCACTTACATGCAGGTGGAATTAGCCTAGGTGATCCCTATCCATCTCTTGGAAGGCATACATTTCCTTTGGAGGCATTGGCTTGGCTTGTTGGAGGAAGATTGCAACGTTAAGGCTTGGGTTGTAATCATCTCTCTACTATGTATTTCTCACTCTTTTCACAGTAATATAATCTCTTTCCATAAATGTCGTTGTGTTGATGATGTTTGTAGTTTACTTGGATTAGTTAGTGTTTAGATGTACTATTAATGCTTGTTTTGTCTCTATATGTTTGGACAGGTCTTGCAGCTATGAATCCGACGACCGCGGAGCTTGGAGTAATAACAAGGAGATAGATCTACAAATATGGAGGTAAGCCATCTATTTGACCCGATCTCTAATTGATCTAGGAAAGTAGTGTTATGTTCTATTCCTATTTGTTCTATATTCACATTGAACTAGGGAGATCACGCTTGCGTCCGCTCGAGTAGATTGTCCAATAAAAAATCTGGCGACCATACTGGGGAAATACTTTGTTTTGATTTCAATTTGAATGTGTTATTCTTTGATTTCTTAATGAGCCATTGCTTTGCCTCCTGAGCCTCTTTCCACCATCAGATTTTCTTCTTGAAGAGTTTGCTGACCTTCTCAGAGTCTGTTTGAATCATTATCAATCCATTTACTTATTCATTACTTGGAGTTGTTTCATTTTTTGCATTGGGTTATTCGCTCGACACACCTGGGTAGTGAATCCAGTGTGCTTGTCCATCATGAGTGCACTTTGCCTTTGAGTATCCCGCGCCATCGACACTTTTGTAGATTTGACAGTTTGCGCCACCAGCGCTTTACACCTGTATATAGTCTGCGTCGAGCGCTCTGCGCCTAACCACAGACTGTGCCGGTCTTTCAAGCTTGGTGCTTGGTCTACCCACTCTCCAGACTTTGATTTTGGCTTGATCCACAAACTTCTCTGTGTTGTACTTTCTAGTCAGAGACCTCTCTTTTAGCATTGTTTGTGTTGGTTTTTGGGTCCTTTTGGTCAAGTGAGAGTTTGATATAAGTGGCGGGCAATTTCAATCCCCCACGGTCATCCACTCCATCTTGTATTCCCTGACCACCTCACCGGATCTATCCAGCATGCTAGATCTGCTTCCAAACCATTGCCGAGATTAGCCATTAAATCTGTGCTCGCATTTGATTGTTTTTGAGTGATTTTTGTGTCTTTAGGTCATTGGAGCGCTTGTCATGTTTCTTTGAGAATTTCTGAGTGATTAGAGTGCTGCAAGTAGTCTCTTCTTTTCTGCCATTTACATTTGAAAAGCATCATTATTATCAGATTTTGTCTTGATACATACATTGAAAAATCAAAAGTGCTTTGTTTTTACCATTTTCAAGTTCATTTGAGAATTGTTGTAAAAATTGTTTCGTGCATTGGAGTTCGTCATCCATAAATCTTTGGAAAGTTTGAAAAATAAATTAGTTGTTTGTATTTTTCTTGAATTATGAATCATTCATCTTCTTGAAAAATCCAAGTGAAATCAAATTTTTGCAAAGTAATTCCAAGCTTGAAGCTCATATGCATTTTTTGGTTTTCATGTGCTTTTAGGCTACCATTGTGAAAATTGAAGAGTTAGCATGCTCTAAATCGAGATTCTCCTTTTTCACCACTTAGTTCTATTCTAATTGAAAAACAAAAAAATAAAGTACTTTGATTTGGATTTGATGTGTTGTTAATTTTTATGTTTTGTTCGAAAAATGGAAAAGAGTGCTTTCATCATTTTTGGTAGATTTGGGATTTGTTGAAATTTACTGTTTTGTGAGACCATTAATAAAAGATTTCTCCTTCCCTTACATAGATTTCATCAAAAGAAGAAGTGCATTTTCATGCAGTTAGTGTGCATTATGTTTACATTTCTTTCCTTTACCTCATGCATTCACCTAATCGTCCAGATAAAATTTACCAGTAGAACTAGGTTAAAATTTATTAGTAACTTGTGTGTTGTTAGAGACGTGTTCCTGCGTCGCAAAACATGGCAGTTGTCGTTATTTGCCAGCACTACATCCCGAGGGCACTGTAGTTCTTCCACGTACCAACCGGTATATCGAAGGCTCTTTCACATACCTTAGGGTATATCGAAAGGCACTTCACGTACTCGGTAGTATATCGGAAGGCTCTTGTCATACGGTTGTGCATTAGACAACGCCACTATGGATTTGAGCTCCCACGTACCTTGAGTATATCGGGAGACACTCCTAGGATTCCTGAAACCAACTGAGCTAACCATTTGGCCGTCTTGGCAGAGAAATACACAGAGAACAACACTCGGGGAGCTACTACGCACGTACTATCAGGTAGTCGGGTTATATGGTCAGGGGTACGATCCTAATCCTCCCTGGTTAGTGCTTTGAAAAATTGGGCTGAGTATAACTGTTGGACCCTGGAGTATATAGCGAGTTGTGAAGCCTTAACAATCCTGTGAGGTTCCAGACTTTTGAATCCACACCTACCACATAAGTTTGCTTACGGCCTTAGTTTGTGTAGATTTTTCTAGATTGCTTTTCTTTTGTGTAGAATACACTTAGGAGAATTTCTGGTTCGGTCATTCTGGATGAACAACCTTTGAGACGGTCCCATAGAATTTTAAATTTGCTACATGAATATCCCCTTAATCAGGAGGTAATTTTGAGGGTAAGCATGGATCCACAAGTTACTGTCATGTCACATGAAGCAGAAAACTCCAACATGGAGTCCGGAGCGAATTTATTTCCTCCTAGTTCACCAACCTCTAACCCTCCAAGGACTGAGGATGTGGAACCATCTACTTCACCAGACACATCCTTCCACCGTTCGTTGGAAGGAGAACCTGGGGTTATAGATTGGCTAAATCCATCCCAGGACGACCCTGTATCCGCAGCAATTTGTGCATCTGCATCCTTTTGGGACACCTCTCTTGGGAAATAATGGGCCCACCTAGAATTACATCTAGAGGCAGAAACCACCCCTTTTCGTTGGGCCCCCCATGCTCAGCGTTTGGCTCCAGTCTATGAACTCATGGACCAATTACGCCAACGCGGTGAAGACCTTCGGTGCCAAAGTCTCTCACGAAGAAGAGACACCTCGGAAACATCCATGTTTCAATATACCCCAATTCGTTCATTATCTCTTGTTTCACTGGAAACACCCACACATAACGTGACCACTTACGAACCTGGTCAACCCTCATTTCCTACGAGTACACCTCTTAATCAAGAGACCAGTTCCATTCCCCAAATGACTCAACATGTTGAAGGACAATAGTCCAACACCCCTCCTACTACTACTGGAACATTACCCACCCCTCCCCCACCCCAAAAATCGCAGAGAGGATACTCTTTACCCCCTAATTTTATCACGAGTAGTGTTCCTCCAATAGTAAGTAGTCAACAACCCATTATGAGTCAACCATCCATAAGTGGTCAAAACATTGTTACTGGGGGGCAACCCTTGTTCTCTAGCCATAGTACGAGTGGAGGACTCCCAATAAGTCATCCTGTTGGCAGCTCCTTACCCGTTGTGGGATCCACAATGGGATTACATCATGGTGGATGTCCATCCAACTCAACTCAACCACCATGGAGTCAAGCGTATCCATGCCATTTTAACCCTGTGTCGAGACAATTCAATCCCAGAAACGTGCTCCACGGGATACCTTATCCCGGAAACCCATACACTCCATGGGGACATTATCACGTTGCACCAATTAGACCCCCACGAACGTTTCCTCATGTCCCACCACCCCTAGCACCGTTCAGTCCACCTCCCCCAAAGGGGGCGGACCTCCACCTTTTGGCGGAGGTGGAGGCCCACCCCACTCCGGCGGTGGAGTTCCACCCCATTTCGACATTGGAGTCCCACCTTACTCCGGCAGCAGAGGCGTAGGACCACCACCTTCTGGTAGCGGCGAACCCCCACCGTATGGAGGAGGAACACCACCTTCTGGTAGCGGCGGACCCCCACCTTATGGAGAAGGCCCACCTCATTCTAGAGGTGGTGTCCCACCCTATTCTGGCGGTGGAGGCGGTGGCCCACCCTATTCCGGCGGTGGAGGCAGTGGTGCACCCTATTTCGATGGCGGAGGTGGTGTTCCACCCTATTCCGACGGTGGAGGCAGTGGCCCACCCTATTCTGGTGGCGGAGGCGGTGTCCCACCTTATTCCGGTGGGGGAGGTGGCGAACCCCTTTATTTTGGCAGTGGCGGAGGACCCCCACCTTCTGGTGGAGGTCCACCTTATTCCGACGGTGGAGGACCCCCACCTTTCGGCGGAGGACCACCCTATTATGGCGACAGACCTACATATGGTCCACCACATAACCTAGGAGGCCCACGCCCTTATGGATAATTCCCGACGGGAACATCTTATAATCAGTTGATTCAAGTTCCTACTAGTCCATATACGCCATATCAATACTATTAGTATCCGCAGCCGAACCAACAACTGCCATTTTTGGCTACCTTGGACCTACCCGACCCGTCTCGTCTGACCAACAATCCCATCCTACACAGTTATAATTGGCCACCCATTCTGGTCAAGCTACCCTCTGATATTCCAAAATTTGATGGCAAACTTGGTGAAGACCCGAAAAACCATGTGATGACATACCACCTATGGTGTTCATCCAATTCCTTGATGGATGACTCGATCCGTCAGAGGTTGTTTCAAAGGATCCTCACTGGCCCAACTGCCAAGTGGTATATTGAATTACCACCGCACTCCTTTCCCAATTTATGCTCCCTTGTTATGTCCTTCCTAACTCATTTCCAGTTACCCATACGCTATGAAACTGGTACGGACCTACTGACTTCACTCCACCAAACCACCGCGACTCATATATCTGACCATATCCATGAGTGGCAGAGGAGATGACGTCTCATTAAGGCCCCCACTCCAGATCGACTCTTAGATGACTGGTTCACAAAGTCTCTTTTTCCCACTGTAGCTCGAGATGTGGCGATGGGAGGGGCCGTCATCAAGGAACAAGTTATCGCTCGTGCCCATTATTTATACCTTGTCTACGCTCAATCCGTCACGTTATATGGCATTGTTCCTGATGCACCCTGCCCTGCATACGATCCTGCAAAACCACCCAAGGGACCTCAGGCCGACGACATTATCGGTTCCCTTAACTCCCAGCCTTTTGTTCAAATCGGTGGATCGTCGAACCACCATGGTTCTTCCCCACCCCCACCCCAGGATGGCAGCAGCACCACCAAGTCGCCCACTCCTGCTCCCACTGAGGAGGTGAATTCTGTTCAATCATATTCTCAAAAATCTGGTGGCAAGAAGAAAAACAAAGGTAAACCCAAGAAATATTCCAACCAGTAGGAGCACAAGAACCCCCCTAAAGACATGAAACAGAAACTGAAGCTAAAGTATCCTTGTTTACTGTGTGGTGGTGACCATTGATCCAAAGAGTGTCCCTACCGAGACGAAGTGCAGAATTTTCTTAAAGGAAACTCCACACCCGCAGTTCTCAATGATCCCTTCCCCACCCAGAATCAACAAATGATTGCTCAACCCTCTCCTCCTCAAGGAGAAGCATCATCCACCGCGCATGTTCTCATGATGCATAGTGAGACGGTTAACCTGAACACACGATCGCGTTCATACGACTCAGTCCCTCCGAAGGAACCCGTTGGAAGCAATACTGAAAACCCTTCCACCTCTATTCCCGATATTACCGTACCATAAGCCTCTCTCACCATTGAGAAGCCTTCATTAGAGTCAATGTTGCATCCGCTTAAGAGCACGATTCAAAAGGTAGTTTTCAATCCTAATGCTCGGGCGGCTCAAAACGATAACATCGTAGAGGACTTGGCACAAGCCCCTTGTGCCATGTCGACGCTAGAGGTATTGCAGAATTGTCCCAATCAATGCAAGACTCTCCTCGCTGCCATTGGCATGGTAGATCCGGATTCCTCTAATACAATCATGTTTTGGCTTGAGTACTTTAAACCGAGGCTTTCCCACTAGCTGGCATTCCAAGTTGCTACGAAGGTTGCTGGGAAGACAATCCATCGTACTGTACTAGATGAAGGTGCTTCTACCTCGGTTATGTAGCTATCTTGTTGGAGAGCCATTGGTTCTCCTGAGCTAAACCGTTCTCCTACTACACTGAAATCATTCGACGGTCGTGGCTTTCAACCCCATGGGCTATTACAAGCCTTAGCAGTAGAATTGGGGGGTAAAAATGCAACCATTAACGTGGAAGTAGTCGTATCCCCTTTGGATTATAATATCTTACTTGGTCGTAATTGGTTTTATTCCATGATTGCGGTCGCGTCATCTGTCTTATGCATTGTGCAATTCCCCCACCAAGGCCGAATTGTCACTGTCGACCAATTGGACTTCTGTACACCGGACACTGCTACTCATCCTGGCGATAATGTCCCATTGCTAGGACAATCTTCGCAGCTATATGAGAGCATGGGGGTCGGCCTCATAAAAGATTCATCTCTTATGGATGTTTTTCCAACCCCAGATCCCCCTAAACATGTTGCCACGGTGAACATGATCTCCTCCATGATTCCATATTTTCCCAACTCTACTGATCAATGCCTTGTACCCAAAGCAAACACCATGCATTTGATTGGAGACACCATACCTCTTTCACCTGCTGAAGCTACTTATGAGGCTATCCAGTTAGCACCTGAGGACCACTTGGCTGTGGCCTCTCCATCTCGTTCTCTATAGTGGACTTCCTCCTTACGAGATCCTCTACTCCAGACTTTTCATTCCGACGAGTCCATTATAGGGATTATGAGTGCGAACGACCCCCTGTGGGCAGAACTCCACCATCGATCGTCTTTCCTACCCCCATTGGATTCTATGGAGAACAACATCACCACCATTTTCACACCGGATGTCTATCCTTTCCCCCAGTCACCGATCCTCACTTATCATACGGTCACTGAGGGAAACCTGGAAAACATCGAACCCACCATTCTAGTTGACATCTCGGTTACCCCTGGCGTTGTGGAACATATTCGTTTAGGCCAGAACTGTTCTCTCAAAGAGATCACCACGTATACAGCCTTATTCAAGCAATTTCGCAGCGTATTTGCTTGGACCTATAAGGAGATGCCCGAGATAGATCCTGCCATCGTTTCACATGAGATTAAAACCTATCCCGACGCTAAACCTGTCCATCAAAAGTTACGACCAGTGCACCCTCGAAAAACTGCGGCAATTAAAGTTGAGATTGAAAAGCTCTTGAAGGCTGGCTTTATCTACTCTGTTCCTTTAACAGAATGGGTCTCCAATGTTGTCCTTGTGGCTGAGAAGCAGGGTACCATCCGAGTCTGTGTCTATTATAGGGATCTGAACAAGGCTTGTTCTAAGGAAAACTACCCTACTCCCTTCATCGATCAGATCATTGACAATTGTGCCAGAAGTGTCATCTTTTCCTTTATGGATGGCTTTTCCGGTTACAACCAGATTGAGATCCACCCGGCCGACCAACATAAGACTGCTTTCATCTACTCTTGGGGTATGTTTGCATATCGTAAACTCTCTTTTGGTCTTAAAAATGCTGGTGCTACATTCCAGCGGGCCATGTCATATGCTTTTCATGATGTGAAGGACTTTGTGGAGCCCTATCTTGATGATTTCCCTGCTCATTCGCAGCATCGTGAGTTCCACATCGATCATCTGACGACAGTATTCCTCAGATGCAGGCGGTATAACATCTGTCTGAATCCTCACAAGTGTATTTTCTGCATCGAGTCTGGAGGACTCCTCGATTTTATCATTTCAAAAGACGGGATCCGCATTGATCCCTTGAAGGTGGAAGCCATCGTCGCTCTCCCACCTCCTACTGACATTACAAAACTACAAAGTTTGCAAGAGAAGGAAACTTACCTATGGTGTTTTGTCTGTAATTTCACTCAGAAGACACAGGGCTATATGCGTTTACTAAAGAAGGACGTCCCTTTCACATGGGACGACTAAGCGCAACAATCCTTCGACAGTTTGAAACATGCTATCACCCATGCCCCTGTGCTCCAATCGCCTAATTACTACAAGGATTACATCCTTTATCTTTCCGCTTCTGCCACCACGATCGCGATGGTCTTGGACCAGTAGGACAACAACGCCCAGGAACATGTGATCTATTACCTCAGTAAGGGTCTTATCGACTCTGAAACTCGTTACTCACATGTCAAGAAACTCGCTCTCGCGGCATTCATTGCCATCCAAAAGTTCCGTCATTATATACTGCTCCGCACCACTACCATAATTGCCGACTCGAACCCCATGTACCACGTCCTTACATGTCAGGTGCTTGGGGGCAAGTATTCACACTAGATCGTGATACTTCAGGAATTTGATCTCCTCTTCGAGAAAGCCAAGTCCAAGAAATCTTTGGTGTTTGCGGAGCTCATTTGTGATCTTCTCCGTGTTGATTCGAGATCTGATCCCAACGATTCTCTCCCAGATGAGTCGTTGTTTCTCATCAGCATGTCTGACCCATGGTATGGAGATATCACCTTATATCTTCAAACCCAATGGTTCAACCCCCAACTGTCTCGTGACGATCGTTGTCATATACGCCACCAAGCTAAGTATTACTTGATCATCAGCAATACCTTGTATCGTCGTGGTGTTGATTTTGTACTTCGATGTTTCCTGGCACACGAAGAGGCTGAACATGTTCTAAATGACTGTCACGCTGGGGCTTGTGGCGGTCATCTCTCTGGGATGGCTACAGCCCAGAAGATACTACACACAGGATACCACTGGCCTTCGATCTTCAAGGACTGTATCGAGGCCATTAAGAAGTGTCCTCCATGCCAGCACTTTCAATCGAAAAAGCGTTCCCACCCAGCCCCTTTACACCCGGTTATTTTGTGGGCCCGTTTGCAAAATGGGGCATAGATTTCATGCACTGTAAGCCTACCTCGGTCAAGGGGCATGGTTACGTCACAGTAGCCGTGGATTATTTTACTAAATGGGTCGAGGCTATGCCTACATACAACGAAGACGGCAAAACCATTGCACCCTTCATGTTCAACCATGTCATTGCATGGTTCAGAGTCCCACAAGCCATAGTCACCAATCATGGATCTCATTTTCAAAACCACATGGTAGATGAATTGAGCACCAGACTGGGTTTTCACCATGAAAAATCAACTCCTTACTACCCATAGTCCAATGGACAAGTAGAGGCCATCAATAAGGTCTTGAAAACCATGATCCAACGCTTGGTGGGTACACATAAATCAAATTGGCATAACATGCTCTTTCCGCACTATGGGCATACCGAACCTCCGTTAAGACTGCCACTGGATTCACACCGTTTCAATTAGTTTATGGATTAGAGTTAGTCCTACCAATAGAGTGCGAGATTCCATCTCTCAAACTCGCAGTTGAACTTCTCCCGGACACCACTGCCGAGGAAGAATGCTTCCTTCATCTAGAAAAACTTGATGAGACCCGTCGCGATGCTGCTCTTGCCAACGAGGCACATAAGAAACACATCAAAGTTCAGTATGATAGGTTGGTTAACCTCGTGTCTTCAACGAGGGTGATTTGGTCCTCACGTATGACCAAAAGCATGATAAGATGGGGGCAGGTAAGTTTGAGTCCATGTGGCATGGACCATACATCATAAAACGTGTTCAGGAGAAGGGAGCATACGAGCTAGAGGATTACGATGGAATATCTCTGGGAGAGCCTCGCAATGGGCTCTACCTGAAGAGGTACTATGCCTGAGTCTTTCACGCTTAAGTATCTTGTATATACTGTACATGGCGTGTGTTTTGTGTGGTGTGACGCTTTGTTTTAGTGTGTCAGGATTTTGTTTCTCTACTCATACCATGTTCTGTCTGCATGTGCAGATGGCAACCTGCTATGGATTCGCAGACGGCGCCAGTCGGCATACCCGTAACCTTGCTTCGACAGCCTGGGTAATCTATTCCCCTACAAGCGAGCTTATCACTTTGGGGGGAAATTGTCTAGGATACGTGACCAACAATGCCGCAGAATATCATGCGGTGATTGGAACCCTAATCGACGCTCTTTCCTTGGGTATGAGCCACATTGTTATCCATCTAGATTCACAACTAGTGGTTTCTCATCTTAACCAGATCTACGCTATCCGTGAGCCCACTTTGCTCCATCTTTTCCGACGAGTTCGTCTCCTGGAAAGGTCCTTTGAATCTGTTCAATACCTGCACATTCCACGAGACATGAACACGGTTGCTGACTCGATGGCCAATTTCATTCTAGATTGGTACATTGCACACACATAAGATATCCATAAAATACAAAAAACAGACATGACATGTAAATTATCCATTGTATAAGCAAAACATGTAAACAATATCCCATTAATCACCAATAGAACACGATATGTATAAAATCCATCAATAGTGTCTGTATATATATAAATTGGTTAAAAGTACAAAAATGGTAGTGCTGATACAAAATCTGAAGCATGCAACTTTCAGTAAGAGTCCTCTCTACAAAATATGAAGCTCATAAGCTTTCATTATATACATATAAAACATGAGCCTAGTCTCTAGGTTGCTCATGATAGCAGATGATGGCCCTCACCACTTTCCGGAGCAGCATGCCAAAACGGAAAGATACCCCGACCATAAGCTGCTGGTAGCGATGGGGTAGGTCATGGACACCTGGCTCAGGTATATCTAGTGCCATCTTGCGGAGGTTCTCCTCGACCTCCTCCATCTCCTCGATGGCATCTTGGGCCGTAGGGCCCATATCCGGCACCGCCCCTCTCCGAACGATAAGAGAAACTCCAACCGGTTGCGACGGACCCACATCTGCATCAAACATTTGAAAACCATCAGCCCTACTCCAAAAAAATCATTAATACATAAAATGAAAAACACAAGCAGTAGTTGTTCTTACTGATGTCACCCCACTGCGCTCCCTCAGGAAGTGCTAGGTCAGGGTCCCCTCTGAAGTCCGTCCCATCATACGGATAGTCCTCCACCATGAGGAGCTATCCCGTTAGCCATGTGAAGAAACATGTGCTGAAGCTAATAATGGGACCCCTGCCACCATGGTGGGTCATCATCTCGTACCACCTGTTCATATGAGGATCTTGAGCATCTTGATCATCAAGATCTACCTGTGGACGTAAGTGAGGCACCCGCTCCAGCAAGAACGATATCACCACTAAATCGTAACCAAATTGCTTCAACACCCCGCGCCGACATTTGGTTGGCTGAACCCGTAGACTAGCGAGGATCCCCTCACACCAGTTGAACACAGTACGAGCCATGCACTCCTTAGCATACATCATCTGCAACTTGCTCACCAGATGAGCAGATCGACTACCGGCCACCCTCACGATGGTAAAGAGCATAGTACAGAGAGCTCGGTCTCGAAGCTCCTTGATGGGAATCTTCCTGCCAATCATCTGAGTGCCTGGAGTGCACCATTGATCAATCATGTCCTCCACAGAACGATCACCCCCTCGCGATCCAGTTAGGGGCACAGGCCCTCCCCCGTTGGGACAACCCCGTCATAAAGTAGATGTCCTCGACATCTATACTTAAAGTGTGCACACCAATATGAAAATGTTGTATTGGATCCCAGCATTGGATCATATGTGTCAGTAATGGTACTTGGGCCCTCATGCCCAACACTCAGAAGTACTTAAGCAGACCACAATTCCTCAATGCGGCTATGCATTGGGGATCATTTTCAGATTGAGCATCATCGAGCTCGTGCTCGAGTTCTCGCCACTCGAGGACCATTTTGGTCGCTGCAAACTTGCCCAAAAGGCCAATTAAACACCATTAGGACCTTCCTCAACCATCAATTTTTTTTTGTTTGGGTTGGGTTTTGAGTTTGATATGTCGGTTTGCGTCGGCGTAAACCATCCTTTCAGACAGGACGCCGCCGACGCAAAGCACCCTTTTGGGTTTTGCACCGGCACAGTTCCCGAAAGGAGGGATTGCGCCGACCCGCGAGCATAAATCCCCCCACATAAAAAGCCCAAAATTCAATGAAATGAAATAAAAATGAAAAAGTAATCCACTGGAAAGTTAGATGGCTGAGTTTAGGGTTACCTGTCGCTGACGACACTCGAAACGGTCGATCACAGCTCCCGGAATCGGCAAAAGAAAAACAACTCCAAACGTCACTTCTCACCTCTCCAACTTGGTAAAAAACAATGGTAAATGATTTTCACTATTTACCCCATTTTATATAAAAAAGAGCATATTCCCTTTTTAATTGATTCTGTCGTGGGTTATTTCACTATAGTTGGAAATATTTATGCTTGGTTAATCATTTTTCCCTAGTTCCGAAGCTTGCAGGTGAAGTTAAGTACCTCATTAATGTTGTTTTTCACATTTGTGGTCATTTCGCACGTATTATCAAGTATGAACAACTCGTTGAGCATTTTTATGTGATTATTTCGCTCGTAAAATTCAATTATTAATGACATCGAGCTAACTCTTTGTTCTTTCTCGTGCTCGTAAAACGATGAGAATAAGTCACCGAGTTATAGTTTATCACTTTTCCGGGTTCATTAAACTCCTACGAAAAAGGAACACCTCGGAGTCTCTCTTTAAGCTCTTTTCAGGCTCTAGAAATACGAAAATATCGCCAAGCGAACTTGATGCGTTCACGCTTGTAAAAGCATTTGAATGATCATCTTTCTGGTGATAGTTTACCCCTTTTTTGGACCAGGAGGTACTACTTACGAAAAAGGAATACTCCAGCCAATCATGACTGGAAGAGTCCTCTCTCGCGTTGTTTTACCCTTTTCCGGGCGAAGAGGCTAACTTACGAAAAAGGACCTTTGGAGTCTTCTTTAGTTCTTTTCAGAGTCTCTAAACAAGAAATGACGTTGAGTTCACCTTCTATGGACTCGTTAAAATTCAACATTGAAGGGCCCGTCGTGGGACGAACCCCTCCTTTCCTAGGTTTGTAAAACATTTGGGATTGGACTCATCCATGGGATGAGCTATACCGAGGATCTGATTACCCTCCTCAAGCTCGTTAAAAAACAAATGAGGCACTTATCAGTCATGATGGGGAAAATGGAAGATTTTGTGTTACACTATAATTCATGGAAGTACATAGTCTCTCTTGAACATGGCACTCATTTGCATTTTCATTCCATACTTGGGTAATCTGTTTGTCTTTGAGTCCTGCTAATTTCACGAGTCTTGTCACTCCTTTGGGTCATCCAAAGAATGCTTCTATTATCAGTCACATTGGGGGTTGGTGTCATTCTCGTCATGTAAATACTGCCAATTCATGCTATGCCATGTTCAAGAGATGTTCATTACTCATCATCTGCAGTCAGTACGCCTTCCATCATGTTGGTCTACCCTGAGTCAGTCTTACATGTTACTCTACCGTCCGATCTACTCCAAACATCTGTTATCGAGTTTCGTGTCGATGATGAGGGATTCATCATGGCCCTCCTTCGACGGATTCATCCTTGTCGACTTCAACACATCATCTTGGGATTGAATCTAGAAACTAGTCAAGTACCTTGGTCCTGCATGACTTAATGGCATGTTACATCGCTTTCAACATGAGTTTACATCATTGGATCTTGATTGAAAGATTTCATCGAGTGTTCGACCTCAACTCATTTATTCACGCTCGATGATATGTACTATGATACCTTGGGAATAATTGACATCAATGGTGATTTCCCTCGCAATTGTTAACGGTATACATCAATGATCGGTAATCAAGTGGTTGCTACCATGTTCGACTCCAAAACATTGTAATCACATTAATAGATTCGTATCATTGCGGGTTCGACTTGAATACCCTGGGGAAAATCATGTCTTACCCAGGTTGTGATTGTTTTGAGTCATATTACACGGATCCACTCTTGTATTTGTCGTGGTTGTGTTACCATCTCATCATGGATCTACGATTGTGTCTAGTAGCCATGATTGTGTTCAGTCGGTCTTTACTACCATGGATCTGCAATGTATTGGTCAACAACCATGTTGTGTGTCATATGAGACTTGTATCTCAGAGTCAGTTGTACTGCAGCAACATCTTCTAGCCAACAAGTCCTTGCCATCCATCTTTCAAAGCATTTCACTTGTCTTGTTTTGCGAGATTCATGCTTTGGGGGGCATTCTATTACACCTAAATCTCGTCATCATAAGACCCATGTCAACTCAATGCCTTGATACCTGAAATCTCCCTGATCAAGAAGTCACTTAGAGCAAGGTGATTCCCTTTGTCCATAGTTTCTAGTTGGGCCAGTGCATGTTATCTTCTAGAAAGAAGCGCCCAACTAGGTCAGGCGCAGATTGCCATCTAGCAGACTGTGCCGGTGGCTCAGGTTGCCTTTGTGCATCCTGCGCTTCCCCTCTCAGTCACAGGTTTCCCTCATGCATCTTGCGTCGGGATTGGTTAAATTGGATAAAGGTGGATTTCGAGCGATTTCTATAAGTTGGATGAGGTGGATCCCTATCCCTAACTCCTAAGTGAGCTGTCCTACGGTTCCCTAACCTCAAGGAAGGATCCCTTAGTCCTCTCCCCATGTTCCTCAACCTACTCTATCCATTTGGTCCTATATATACAAAGCTCCTCTCCATTCCAAAGGGAGGAAGTCTATAGCACTTACATGCTGGTGGAATTAGCCTAGGTGATCCCTATCCATCTCTTGGGAGGCATACATTTCCTTTAGAGGCATTGACTTGGCTTGTTGGAGGAAGATTGTAGCATTAAGGCTTGGGTTGTAATCATCTCTCTACTATGTATTTCTCACTCTTTTCATAGTAATATAATCTATTTCCATAAATGTTGTTGTGTTGATGATGTTTGTAGTTTACTTCCTTAACTGTTTACTTGGATCAGTTAGTGTTTAGATGTACTATTATTGCTTGTTTTGTCTCTATATGTTTGGACAGGTCTTGCAGCTACGGATATGATGACCGCGGAGCTTGGATCAATAACAAGGAGATAGATCTACAGATATGGAGGTAAGACATCTATTTGACCCGATCTCTAATTGATCTAGGAAAGTAGTGTTATGTTCTGTTCCTATTTGTTCTAGTTTCACATTGAACTAGGGAGATCACGCTCGCGTCCGCTCGAGTAGATTGTCCAATAGCGTACATACAGGATGTACTACTAGATCTCCACAAGCTTATTGGAAGGTTAATGACAAACAATAAGAAAATGGGAGTTTTGCTTCATCAAAACACACAAGCTATAGGCTAGGGTTTGGAGAAGGGAAAGGAGAAAACCTTGTAGAGTGCCACATCAAGAAGTCTTTGAAGCTATAGTTAAGCTAGAGGTGTGGGAGGAGAAGAATAAATAACTCAAGCAACTTAGAAACAATACAAACAAAACCCTTTTATAACCTACAATATAGTCCCTACATCTATCTAGAGTGAATGGAATGAAAATCTTGTAATTTACTTGCAAGATTCAATCATGTCAAAGTATATAAAGTGACATTAAATCAACACGACTAAGAGGGGTAAAAAGAAAGTACATTCTATTAACAAGAATGAGAGATTACATCGATGAAATTCATAACTTTGTTATGCAAAGATGGCTTCAAGTTCCTTACCTATGTGGTTCACTCCTCTTAAAGGCTTGCTTATGTCCAATGGTCATAATGTCTTCACATATCCTTTTTCCCTCCAATCTTCCATAAGCCAATTGGAAAACGGAAGTAAAGGTGCAAATCAGGTAACCTTTTGCATATAAAGAAGAGAATTACACTATCCATGGTCTCTCGTTTATCTACCAACACTTTGTTAGGTGTTAGGTAGATTGTGGACAATGGGGCATCGAGGCATATTACTTGTGATAGAAAAATCTTTAGCATGTTCTAGGATCAAGAATGAGGAATAAGCATGGAATTGGATGATTATTTCATTTATCATGTGAATGGAATGGGCTTGATTTCCTTTAAGATGCCATAAGGTGGATTATTGAGTTGAATGATGTTTTTTTGCTCCTAGTTTGAAAAAAATATTATTTTAATTTTGTGTATGACATTTTTGTTTGAATAATAGGTACATCCACAGTGATCGAACACCAAGGACACCGCTCACACAAAGATCATAGATCAGTACACCAATGTTTTGACGTGGTTAAAACCCCCTAGAGGGAAACAGTCCACGACCCCGGCCAAATAGCTTCTACGGAGCAATTTATTATGCAGAAGGAAAAATATTACATGATATTCTCTCAATAATGGATCATTCAGCAAGTGACCCTCCATGCTATTTAAATAGAGATCATGGGCCAATAGGGTGTTAAGCCACGGATCAAGTGTCGTTAAGATCGAGAGAAGTTGAATCGTTGGATCACTTTAAATTGTAACCGTTGGATTACATATATACTAATGCATACCTAACAGATATATTAGACCAAGTTGAACTTAACTAACTCCTAAGTGTCAAAAATATCCTAACATCCCCCTTAAGAACAACTTGGGATAGGATTGAAGGATTTACAAAGGTGACACAAAATTAGGAGAAGGAAGGAGGCATTAAAGCCTATCCCTCCTTAATGACAACTTCATGTACTCCTAGCATAGTTTGAAGTTTGGAAAACTTCGCTTCTATAAGAGACTTGGTGAAAATGTCTGCAAATTGATCATTTGTTTGACAATATCGCACTTCAAGAACATGATCCTGGAGGAGCTTTCTAATGAAGTGCATGTGAAGTTCAATGTGTTTTTTGCGCTGATGCTGGACTGGATCTTTGGCTAGCTGAATGGCACTCTAATTGTCACACCATAGTGTGGTCGGATGCTGCTGCTGGAACCAAAACTCTAAAAGGATCTGTCGAAGCCACATGGATTCCTGACTAGCACGAACAACTGCACGGTACTTGGCTTCGATTGAAGAAAGAGAAAGTGCACTTTGTTTCTTAGAAGCCAAAGAAATAGGGCCTTAACCCAGAGTGAATACATATCCTGCAGTGGACTTTCGATCATCAGTGTCACCAGCCCAATCGGAATCAGTGTAACCAACTAAAGAAGGAGTCCCCCCTGAACTGTAATGTATCCTGAACTGAACTGTACCTCGAACATACCAAAGGATTCTTTTTGCTGCTTTCCAATGACTTTCATGAGGGAATTACATATCTAGAAGAAACGTGTCCATTTTAGCATACCGAGACCGAGGGGCTTGCTTAAGGCCATAGAGAGATTTCTTGAGGTGGCAAACAAGACTTGAGTCAGACTGAATGTAACCAAGAGGTTGTTCCATGTAGATTTCTTGTTGCAAATTCCCATGCAAGAAGGCATATTTAACAGCCATCTGATGAACTTCCCAATGAAAAGATGCGGCAAGGGAAAGAACAAGGCGGATGGAATTCATTTTGGCTATCGGTGCAGTCTATGCCTTCAACTTGAGAGAATCCTTTAGCAACTAGTCTTGCCTTATGTTTGTCAATACTGCCATTTGGTCCATATTTGGTTCTGTAAACCCACTTACATCTGACAAGTTTTTTGCCTTTGGGAAGAGGAACAAGATCCCAAGTGTTATTTGTCATTAAGGAGTTGTATTCTTCATCCATTGGTGCATCCCAATTTGGATGGCCAGAAGCTTCTTTAAATGTCTCTGGATCACAGTTTTCTTGAACTTGAGCCAGAAGTAATGAGGCTCGCTGAAACTGAGAGCGAGTACGACGCCGATATGTAGGATCACCAACAAGATCCCCTGCAACTTCTCTAGTAGAATGGACCCATTTAGGAAACTGTGAAGCTGGTGCTGGAGGAGGTTGAGCAGGCAGAGGAGGATTTTCATCCTTGCTATCATCATCATCTGAAGAAGTAACTGGAGTAGGAGAAATATCAAGAGGTGAAGAAGAAGAAGAAGATAATGATGGCATAAGCGCCAAATTAGGCTTGCGGGCCAATATATGTTCATCAAATTTGACGTCTCTTCTTATAATTATATCATGAGAATGTGGCAGAAGAAGCCAATAGCCTTTGACATCTTCAGAATAACCAACAAATATGCACTTTTCACTTTTAGGCTGTAATGCTTTCCGTTTTTCATCCTGAATATGAGCCCATGCTTCACTACCAAACACACGGAAATGACTGACATCTGGTTTATTTTTACTCCATGCTTCTTCCGGTGTAATCCCTTGTAAAGCTTTAGTGGGGGTGCGATTAATTATGTAATTTGCACAATTTATAGCTTCAACCCAATATGGAAGACTTAGTCCTTTAGCTTGGAGCATACAATTAGCCATTTCTTTTAGAGTGCGGTTTTTCCTTTCAGCTACACCATTTTGTTGTGGTGTATATGGAACAATATGTTGTTTTTGGATTCCTTGTTTAGTGCAGAAATTAGTGAACTTGTTGTTAACAAATTCTCCCCCATTATCAGATCTTAACTTAAGAATTTGATGACCATATTGTTTCTCAACAATGGCCTTGTAGGCCAAGAACATGCCAAAAAATTCGCTCTTAAGTTTTAAGAAATAAACCCAAGTGCGTCTGGAGTAATCATCAATGAAAGTCAAGAAGTATTTGAAACCAGAGAAGGAAGCAAAAGGTAGAGGACCACACAAGTCACTGTGCACAAGCTACAAAGGAGCCGAGGCGTGCCAAGAGGCACGTTTGTCAAAACTGTCCCGATGATGTTTTCCGAGTACACAACCGGAACAAACACCATCCTTGCAAGAGACCATAGGAAGACCTGTCACCATATTTTATTTACATAGTTGTTGCAATGAGTGATAATTTAAGTGACCAAATCACTCGTGCCAAAGCTTGATCAGTTCATCACTATGAGCAACAAAAACTGATGGAAGTGAAGATGACCAAAAGTTGTCAAACTTGTACAACCTGGTAATATCATCAACTGTTCCAGTAGCTAATACATGTCATAGATCCTTTAAATTTATAATTACAACTTGGTGAGGTGAAAACTCTACGGTTTTACCTTCACCAGAATGAGTGATCTGGTATACTGATAAAAGATTACTTGAAAGAGTAGGAACACATAATACATCATTAAACTGTCCATTGTCTAGATGAACAGTACCAGACCCTTCAACACTAAGTGATCTATCGTCACCAACAAATATGTGTTTGGTGTTACAATTATTTAAATCAGAAAATATGGTTTTATCCTTAGCCATATGATAAGATGCTCCAGGATCTATAAGCCATTCATTTGAAGAAGAACGAGAAGATGCTGTAAGTGCAAAACCAGAATTTGAAAGTGCTTGTCCTGAAGATGAAGTTGAAGAAGAATAAAGCTGAATGTGATGCTTCTTCATTGTTGCTTCCAGAGCTTCCATCCTCTTAAAACACCTTGACTATTCATGCCCATCGCGATTACAAAAGTTGCAATGTCTTTGTGTTTTCTTTCCTTGAAATTTGGCAACTTTATCTTGTTGACGATATTTTTGAGGCTAAGAAGATTTAGGACCCTTGTTATTTTGATTGTGCTTATTTGGATATTTCTTCTTTGGATTCTTCGGATTCTTGGAATTCTTCGGACCAGGCAACTGCTGAGCTACTAAAGCTTTTTTTGAAGTACTGGTAGTATTAATTAGTCCAAGATGTAAGAGTTTTTTCTGTTCTCTTATTAAAGAATCACAAAAACATCAAAAGAGGGAGCTTTGTATTGAGCTCCTGAAGAAAGAAGAGCTTCTCTACTGGAATGAAAGGTTGAGACAAACACAGAATATGCAGGCCCCATCTTGGAAAGAATGGCGTAAATAAGGCCATCATCTGCCTTTATGACTTTACATGCAGCTAACAAGAATCTAAGAGTCTTTAAATTTTGTTATAAAATCTTCCATGCAAGAAAAATTATTAGGATCTAATGTAAGCATTTCATTATCAAGCTAATGAGCTCTAATCTCGTTTTAATACCAAAAACAGTATTTAGCTTTTTCCAAACATCATCCGGTGCATGAATGCCTTGAAGATGAAATTGCAAATAAGGAGAAACTGACAAACCAATTAAACCACGAGATGAATTACTTCTATTTTCCCATTTTGATAGTTTATCAGTATCAGAGGGAGGAGTTTCCATGCCAAGGGTAAGTCTATATAACCCTTTGCTTCTAAGAATATCTTCCATACGAGACTTCCATACAAAATAGTTAGTACTGGTAAGAAACATATCATTTGAAATTTTCATTCTGAAATAAATATGACTTCAAAGATAAAAACTAGCTCGAAAAAATAATAGAGCTCGAGAAAATGAACAGTTTAAAAAAAACGACACTGCAATCAGCTTCCGGATGAAACCGTTATGCCCTTTTGAAAACAGATTGAAAGAGCGACCAAGGAACCACGTGGTGTGTGGAGGTAAGTGCACAACAATAAAAAAAAATCCCCTTTAGTCCTAACTTAACTCCTAAGCTCACTTTTGCAAAAAAAAATTATGTGCCTTAGTTCTATAAATAAGTGAAGGTCACTTTTACATAAAGTTGCTTAAAAAAAGAAGAAAAAACAACTTAAAAATAAAAGGAAACTTTTGTTTTTGTTTATTTTATAAAGTTGCTTTAGAAAAGAAAAAGGGAAAAAAACAACTTAAAAGGAAAGAGAGTAACTTATGTGAGCTTTTAAGTAACTTCCTTTTTTTTTTAATATATGAAATCAATGCAACAAATAAAAATAGGATTTGAACTTAAGACCTCTTTAATAAGTAACTTTAAACCAAGTGAGCTATAGTAAAAATATAGAAAATATTGTAAAGGTGGAGGGTTTTTTTTTTTTTACTGTTCTTGCTTCGTAGTGCGTGCTTACCCCGCAGACCCCTGTTTCAGCCTGCAAAACAACTTTACACACCAAAAACAAAAAAACAAGACAAAACAAAAACTCAAGGGTTTCCCGCTCTCTGTTAGTTTTCTATTAGTCCTTCCTGGTAAGCGGAATGCCTTTCCTGTTGTTTATGGTCGGCCAAGACCGCCAGCATGTGTAGAGAGGAGGCTATCACTTCCATAAAAAAAAAGGAACAAATCGAAATGAAACAAAGATAGAGAAATAAAAATGTGGAAAACAAAACAGTATACCTCAGATCTGTGAAAAAAGGCAACAGTTAGGGCAAACAGAAGCCTTTTCGTACAAAACGAAGGGCGATCCTTAATGGAACCAACACTCTGAACACAATGGAGTGCTTAAGCCAGTCCAAAAACAACCAGAAATAGCAGATCTCAGCAGCATCTCCCACATGCACTCGCACCAGCCTCAGATCTAGATCGCAATAAAAAGGAGACGACCCTCAACAACGCTCTGATACCATGTTTGAATAACAGGTTCATCCACAGAGATCGAACACCAAGGACACCGCTCACACACAAAGATCATAGATCAGAACACCAGTGTTTTGACGTGGATAAAACCCCCTGGAAGGAAACAGTCCACGACCCCGGTCAAATAGCTTCTACGGAGCAATTTATTATGCAGAAGGAAAAATATTACATGAGCTTCTCTCAATAATGGATCATTCGGAAAGTGACCCTCCATGCTCTTTTAATAGAGATCGTGGACCAATCGGGTGCTAAGCCACGGATCAAGCGTCGTTAAGATCGAGAGAAGTTGAACCATCGGATCACTATAAATTGTGACCGTTGGATTACATATATACAAATGCATACCTAACGGATATATTAGACCAAGTTGAACTTAACTAACTCCTAAGTGTCAAAAATATCCTAACAATTTTTCTTATGTAGAATTGCATTAAGGACAACACTGTACTACCAATAAATGTAGTTTGGCAAGTCCAAAGACTTTGGCTAGAGGTGTGTAGGATGGTGGCCTTTATATATTACTAATTGATAATGTAACACATACACATGACAATGGGATGTTGTCTGAGCCTTCTAGTTTTGAGGAGGCATATGTAGATGATGTATGGTGGGATGCCCTGGAGACAGTTCCAAACCTATCATGGAGTCGATGATTGACCAAGTTTATAGCTGATAAAAGTATTGAGGAGTACCAATATAGGGTTGTTGGATTTTCCCAAAAAGAGGAATTTGACCTTGACAAGACTCTTGACTCATTTACCAACTAATTCTATTGAAAAGAAGGAGTTGAACTTGTAAAAGGTTTTTCTTCAATAACTAGAGGTTTTGAGGTGCATGGGCAAGATACCCATATTTATAGTTTGTTGGAGGCCCTATGTAGGTTATTGTTTGTACTACAAGATTGTCATTTCAAGATGGGTGAGACTTACGCAAATATGTATTTATGGTTTATTTGACTTGTCTTTTTCCTATGCATAGATGGGATTATCTTTGAAGGGAATATTCAACAACTTAATATGTGGTGTGAGAAGATTGTGGCCTGTGAAGTTTACATGAAGGCTGATGAAGTTTGGCATGTTTTTAATGGTCCATGGTTATGTTCTTTTAGAGTCACAAATAGTTAAGTATGTAGTAGAGGGGAGGTTTAAAACATTAGGATAACATCCTGGTTTGTTTTAGAAACTTTGGTGGGATCAATGATTAATTATTAGAGTCCTACACCATATTTAAATTTGCAAAAGGTAGGTCCATTTGAGATTTAGAACGAGAAGACTAGTGTTGGTGAAAATACTTTCATAACAAAGAGGGGGTGTTAACTATTGGGTTGCTCCAACAATTTTTATATCAAGCTAGGGCACACTGCATGTGATGTGGGGTGTGTGGACAAACCATATCCCCTTATTGTATGGTGAATATATGTCCCCTTATTGCATCTTAGATACGATATGGTAAAATCATATCCCCTTATTGTATCTTAGACAACTTACTATAGGAGGATGCTTGTCCACGAGATTTGTGCTAGAGGAGGCACACTTGTTGTGTAGGTAGTTATCTTATATGGCATTGGCATTTCTATGTGGTACACATGTTGAGGAGGATGGGGCTTTGGCACAAGACATGAATGGGCACTAGGAACTAGGTGGAAGGGTGCTTTGTCCTAGGAGCATCAAGACCATGTGACACATAGCTGGATGTAAAGTTCTTGGCTCAAGGGAGTATTGCTTGGAGGGTGCTCTTTGTTGTTGTGGACATAGTTACACACTTGTGGAGTAGGAGTGTTGAGCTTGGGAGATTTTTTTAGAGAGAGTGCAACTTGGAGATCGCTCCACTTGGGATGAGGTTCATAAGCTCCCAGTGGCATGTGCACTCTCTTACTAGAGTAGTGCTCCACTTGTGGACCTAGTCTAGTAACTTAGAGTAGGCTGTTGTGGACCTAGTCCACTTGAAGTGTTGGTGTGAACTAGACTTAGAGTTTGCCAAATGAAAATCTAGAGCAATATTTGTTAAACTTGGATGCAAGTGGAGTGGGAGATCCAAGCATGGATTTGTTGGTGTTAATTCTAGTTTTTTGTGGAATACTTGGTGGCTAGATAGCTTGTTGGGGTTCCATGCAAGGCCTTGGCCTTTATGCTTCCGGTTAGAATTTTGCATCGATGGTGGATGCCTTAACTAAGGCTTGGGAAGAAATTGAAGATTTTTTGCTTCGAAAAAGTTGAAGGTTTTGTTCTACCAACTTAGGACATTGAGCCAAGGTATTGCACTTTACCTTCATTCATGTAGAATATTATTGTCTTAAATTTATATGTTTCAAATCTGAAAAATATAACTTTGGTTTCTTATTATTATAGCTTGTTTCATGGATATTTTGATGAGCTCATTTACTAGGACAACTAGGCTGAAATGTTATGTGTTTTAGCATGCCTAGATTAAACTAGAAATGAAATTTAGTAATATTACAAATCTACTATTATAAAATTATTTTTTAGAAATGTGTGTTGGTTTAGCTTGTGCCCCAAGGGCTACAATATTCATCTCTCCTTCAAGCACATGTCAGATGCCTATCTTCTTGAGCTTCCATAATAAAGAGGTAGGAGGAACTTGAATTATTTGGCGTTGTAATAAATAATATTTTAGAATCATCCATAAGGTTGAAACTTATATGAATTAGACCCGAGGAACCACAAGTAAATGAGGTGAAATTCCTAAAGGGTTCCAAAGTGCTAATTTTAGAAATTTCCATAGGAGACTGGTTACATTTTATTGAGCCAAAATATGACCAAGATGGGATGACATACACTAAACTAAATTAACATTAAATGAAGTCAATGGATTGGGATATGTGTCTTGGTAAGGAGTGGATGTAGGCGGAGCACCCGAAGCATGCAGAATGGTTAGAGTATACCCATGAGGCACTCCATAGGAAACACTCTATCCTGGATAAGGACTGAGACATCTATGAGGATGAACATGATCAAATTGTTTAGCTTCATAATTTGTAGACCTGATAAGACCATCTATTGCAAGTGATTAGCCTATAACAAGTGAGGGAACCCCACCTATGTGGGGGGGCACGTGAAAGGATAGTGGGTAGGGAACCATAATGATAATACACTAGATCAAGCTCCTGGGCTACAAGAACAACTTCTTCCTCAATGGTAGGTTGTTGTACAATAACATCTTTATATATGTAGAGAAGAAGGGATTTAATGAACCAATCTAACAACATCTCACAAAATAAGGGGATCTCAAACTGGCTCTTAGTATCCTACCACTCATGAATGTGATATATTGAAATTAACAAGTATCTCCATCCCACTCCCTTGTCTTTTTAAAAGAGTTTCCAAAGTCTAAATCAAGAGCTGCAAAGGTAGAGTAAGAACCACCATTATAGTCATTTTTGATGTTGTTCAAATAGACTGACATGTGAAAGGTCCTAATATGATTTGAAGGGGCACTCCAAGTTTCCCCTTAAACTTAGGATTGTCCTAGGGTAGCTTCATTGGAATAATTGGCCAAGTGGCATTATAATTAATAAGATCGTCGAATAATTGGCCAAGGATCATTATGATTAATAATATCATTTGTTAATCGCAAGAAGTGCTAAAGGTTAAGGATAACCATAAAAGGAAAATCTTTAGTAGCTTTCCCTACAAGTGGAGGAGAGGGGTGAGGAGCCCCCCCTCATTAATCATTTCCTTTAGTATATTTTACCTCCCAAAGAGCTACCACCCCTAAGGCCATACACGTTGGACCCTAGTAGTGTTACTAGAAACCTATCAATAAGGGGGAAGAATCCCACTAAATGGAGGATCCGTTCCTTGAATTCTAAGAGAATATATAATATTAAGTAATGACGTCATAATTCCTTATGAAATTTTCTAAGTCCACAACCAATCGCAGAGAATATCAATCCCGTTCAACTACAATATTTGGAGGTAATAAATAATACAATATCATAAGTTGATATGTATTAATTTTTAATTTTGTTTTCTTGCATATGACATTCACGGGTTCTCAATAAATACTTATACAAAATAGGTGAAATTTGTGTCCACATCCCAAATCACAATAGCCATAAGAATCAAAACAAAGACTGTAAAATAATATTATTTAGCCAATATTTAATTATCATCGAACATTTAATACTAAAATGAGATATTTGAATATTGAAATTAAACATTGAAGCTAAGTGCTAGACTATAAATGAAATGAACATGAACAAGTTAATAATTTTAATGAAGATAAAATTAAACTTACTAGAAATTTACACATGGATTGCTAGATGGAGGAAGTGATTGTCAACTGACAACAACAAGTGATGGATTGCTTGGTTCTAAAAATAAAGGAACAATTACATAATGTGATTGTTATATAGCCAATTGTTGTCCCAATAGATATACATGGAACTCTGCTAGGTTTGCACGCACCCTATGCTCAATTTTTCGATGCAGCAACTCCTCACATTAGTGAAATTGTTGAAACTCACTATAGTGATCCTTAACCCATAGTTTGAGTCATAACAAAGATACAATCACCATTAGAATAACACCAAGATACAAAGAAGGAATCTTAAGGTAGGGTAACACCACCAATTACTCCTTATGGAAGGAATCACTTCACAATCCATGCTTGATACATTACAATTCATCCAACATATATCGTACAATGGTACTCATGTATATTTATACTTTTTCCATGAGTATTCGCAAGGGGCTCAAGACAACTACCCCTTATTATCATATTATTTCCTCTAATTAAAAAGTGGACATATTCCATGATTATGTCCACATTGCATACTTTATCCCATCAGGTATCTCCCTAGGTACCCCATATTATTCCCCCCCCCTAAGTAAATAACCTTCCAGACCCCTTTGCATGTTTCATCCTTGAAACATGGGAGGAAGCCATATGATATGATCTACTAATCAATGCAGTCAATTGCTACCAAGCATGAACATCCATCCATCCTAGTGGAATGTGGACATGGGGTCTACTTGCTTCCTTGCCACCTCGATCTTGATTCTGGTTGCTCCTCGAGTTTCATGTTGTTACTGTGTTATTATGTTGTCTCTATGCATTTCTTTTAGTCCTCCATCTTCCTTCATATTGGTTTCCTTTTTTGTTCCATGTTCATTGATGCTCCCAACCTTGCCTTGATGGTTGTTGTTTCTCATGGTGGTGTTGGTGCCGATAGACTGCAACCTTAGCTATTGGTTATTATTTGTTTGACTCTTGAATGTATTAATCCTTGGGTTCATGTATCCCCTTATCATATTCTTCAAGTTTATCTCCTTCATGGGAATTTCTTCATGTGTTTATGTAGCTTTTTCTTCTTCCGATTCAAAATCGAACTCTAGATCTTTCACGTCTGTAGATACTTCAACTATTTTACTTGAAAGGACTTCTTCATGTGCTTCCTTGTGCCCTTCTTGTAATAGTTCGAGAAACATCCCGCAATGTAATTTTATTTTATTATACCAAATCTTCAAGAACTTCTTTTGCACATTAACGTTAACGATGTTAACCGAGTCCATCCAAGGATATCCCAAAACAATATACACATTATCCATATCCATAACATAAAAATATGAATTAAACACATACTTATCCATGGTAAACTTAAAATATTTAAAAAACTGAACATTTCCACCCTCAACATGTGCACTTTGAATATGATTTGTTGGAACTCACAATATTTTAGCCACATTAACATTTATGAAATTATGTCTACTAGGGTTTTAGAAATAATGACCTTCTCTAGCCGAATGCATCCATGAACATGTAATAGGAAGTTGTCACCTGAAAACAAACCCTTAGTGTTTTTATCAATATTCATCTCATGAGACCACTCATCTAAAAATACCTTTTCAAATTCTTCATCTTGTCACGATTAAGTAAATGGCACCATCTAACATCTTCTTTTAGATTATCACTTGCCCAAAATCTGCATGTCTTTTCCCATATCGACTTATTTTGTTTTATGTATTATTCAATAGTATACCATCATGTTTTCCTGTAAAATACAACGTGATTCACATAACTTCAAAAATAGAAATAGGGTTTTCAAGAAAATGACTTACTTTTGAGACAACAAATTTAAAATGAGCATAACTCCCTCGATATTTCTCGAAATTTCTATTATGACCATGATTATGAAATGACACGATCATTTTACATGTACTGGAGCTGGTTTGAAGGAAGATGACCACTCTATCAAAAGATATCAGTTTTGTAATCTACGTAGCCCTCAAAGAAAAAACCCTAAAAATAGTTGATTTTAAATAAGCAATAACTTCACTTCTTGGACTCCATTTTGGATGGTTTTTTTTCTTGAAATTGGGTGTCTCATTGAGGGGAAATTAGATATGAAATTGGTTTCTTTATATCCTTCACAAAAAATTTCAAAAATCGAGTTGAATTCCTCCATCCTCCTTTTTCCTCGAAAAACCTACAAAAATAAAAAAATTCAATTTTTTGGCCCAAGAAAGTGCTATGATACCACCTATAGTGATCTTTAACCAAAAAATTGAATCACAACAAAAATACATTCACCAAAAGAATAACTCTAAGATATAGAGAAACACCCTTAAGGTAGGGTAACGCCATCAATTACTCCTTATGGAAGGTATCACTCCACAGGCCATGCTTGCTACAATACAATTCATCCAACATATCTCATACAAGGATACTCATGTATATTTATACTTTTTTACGAGCATTGCTAAGGGGCTTAAGCCAACTACCCCTTATTATTATTTATTTCCTCTATCTACCTTGTGGACATATTCCATGATTATGTCCACATTACATACATTATCACCTTGGGTACCATAATGCCCCAGTTTCGACCTTTTGAACTTGATCTCGTTTATATTGTATCTATGTTTTGATTTATTATCTGTTGCTTAACACCACAAGGTAGATTCCATCGTGATTATGAACACTGACAAACATGATCATTGTAATATTGATGAAACTTTCCAAGGCTAATTGACGGGGAGGACACCGATGGGGTTATGAGTCCACCAGAGGGAAAGGTAAGGGGATCTAATGGGGGAATGGCCTATGCCTTATGGTGATGGTTTACCTTATCCATAAAACTCCTTGATTTGAGTGTCCTATTTTTCATTTATCATTTAATTTGATACTAAACATGAATTGAGACCCTAGTTAAATTAAAGCGGAAATCTAAACATGAGAATTTATTAGTCTTATGCCAAAAGTGCCTAGCTCCTAGTTTATACTAACTATCAGGATCCTACCATTAGGGAACCATAAAAAGGGGGGAGTAAAGACTCCTCCCACACACTCATTCATTCGAGGTATGAATGGAAATTCGAATGGGTGTTGGTCACCCTATATGTTAATCAATTACAACTAACACACAGGATGCTCAATATAAATTGTCAACCCAAGTAGGTCTTTTTATTTCAAAGGCAATTAGCACAATCTATGCATAAACACTCAAGTAGCTGATTGAATGAATGGAGATAAATGATCCTACCTATCTACTCAGTCAAACTCATCTCATGGCTAAAACTAATCTAATTTATCCATCTAAGAATTCAAAATACAATTACCTTCCTGCAAATATCAATCCAACAGTTACTGATCTATGAATAAATAAAATAGACTTACTTTTGCAAGAAGTTAAATCCCAAAAATATCAAACTACAGTATTCAATCACAACCGATCTAATTCAACTAGCAACTACTGTAACTCAAACATAACATATATAATCTAATAAGTTTTAAGAAAGATAATCATCAGTAAAGAACTAGAATCAAACTTGAACCATAATTTGACTAAATTGGAAATCCTAAGAAAGATAAATGACTGAAAGGAATCAGAGTTGAGCTTGACTGTAACATCTAACTAACACACTTTGCATCAAAGGAAAACTAACCTACACAGTCGACTGTCACACCACATTGTTGCAGCACACCGAAAAAAATGCAATTCATAAACAATCTACTGTTGCAGCTAACTGAAAATATACCTATTGTAATTCCACACTGAAAATAACTTAAATGAACTACAACATCTACCTAAATCGACAATCTCTGTGACAAGGCGGGCCCTGGCCTTCTAACAGAGATGCCGTGAACTAACACAATCTAAAACACAAAGATTTAAAGAACTCTGCTCCTTGTATTAAAATAATGAATCACAATCACAATACTATGTTACAACTCTCAAGATCAAATGGTAATTCGCCAACCCCATGCTCAGAACGCCTCCTTACATTTATACAAAAATGACATGAATTTGTTCCACAAATATCGGGAAGCCATGAAGATCTACGATCTTCAGGCTACCGAATTACAATAGAACAGTTGCAGCCATAAATGAACTTTGAATGAGATCGTTGCGTTCAGGCCTGAGATGTTACATGCTGTTAACAGACTGAAATAGATTCTAACTGATCGGATTGCATGATTAATTGGATGCTCTGTCGAGGCCCTGTCACAGCTGGCCTCGTGGAGGAATACTGGAACTGTCACAACAATTTGTGGAATCGTACTTAGGAAGGAACAACTGGCGCCACGTATGCCTCTTCTCCAAAGGTTCAGCGAGCTGCTACACCTGTGGTCTTTCCAAGGCTTCTGAACTATCTTTGTCAATTCAATTCATATTAGCATAAATCAAAAGATAGAGTTCATAACCATAAAAAATTAGGCATTAATAAAATGAAGCAATAATGAATTATACCTGTTCCAATCCATGCTCTACTTAGGAAGATATTTGCTTAGGTTATGGAATGGTGAGGCAAAACAGGGAAAAAGGTATAGATAAGTGTGGGAAAAAAGGGACTATTTTGGGGCCCAACAATGGGAACAAAGGAGCTTGGGAAAAAAAGGGTTCTTGGAGATAAAAGAAGGATTTGAAGGAAGAAAACTCAACTCAGCTTTCATATGAACCATGGAGAGAATAAATACAAGTTCTTGGATGAGATTAGACATCATTGGAGAACAACTAGATACTAGTGTAAATCCCTTAAGATTGTTGGCCCTTTTGGTTGTCCAAATAACCATAAAACCCATGTCCAAGAAGCTTTACAATTGTTGGCCTCCTATTTTGACTGTTCAACACAATATTTTTTAGTTTAAGTCTCATGAAACCAAGTAATCATCAGCTTTATTTAGTGTTGTTTTGTGCATGGTTATGCCTTTTGAAGAGCAACATTGCTAGGAGCTTTGGTAAGTGACTTTTTAATTGTTTATTTATTATTTTGCTTTGTTTTATGTATATAATGGAACCTTTAGTTTTCATTTAATAATGGGTCAATTAATGAGTCTTTATTTCTTTTATGCAGGAGTCTTTTGGTTATTTGGCCCAATGCTTGTCCCGGCGCTCCAAAGAAGATCTATGTTGGCTGAACTAGAGATTTCGGGGATTTTATTGCTCAGGATAACATCTTGTTTGATTTCCAATCGCTTCCAGGACGCAGGTGCAGTTATCCAGTGCTGTTCTGAGGATGTCATTTGCTCAAAATGGCATTTTCGTCCTTGGTCAGGACCCTGATTTCGGGCTCAATTTCTGAACAAACGGTTGGGAATTTTTCAAAACGGTTCGAAACCCACTTCACAAATGGCCCCATTTACCCCTATTCGTGGGCAGTTTTCAGAATTTCCTAACGAATGTGGAGAAATCCCTTCCGGAACAGACGTGGTTTTGCCAGATTTGGTGTTGGCCGTTTTCTAGGTAGTTGCTCGAATTTCTGAATTTTGGGATGGATCTTGTCCATCTGTTCATGTATAAATAAGCTTGAGATGGAGATAGACGGGGCATAGATTAGATAGCAGAATGGAATATAGATAGAATTTCTAGTGTTCATATTGTTCTTCTTATTTTCAATAAAATGATTAGAGCGGTTCGTTCATTTAATTTCTGTTATGATGAGTTTGCTGTAAGAGTGTTTTTAATATGCATTGATGAGCCATGGTCTGTTGACAGAGAAGGCAGGGCCCCCTTTGATGGAAACATAGCGATATACATTGCATTTAGCATAGATTCCATCTTCAGCTTTAAACGTTATCTCTAAGCAAGAATTCGATTTCAGTTACATTGTCAGCATTTTATTTCATTTACAGAAGCAGTATTCCATTTACAGGAGTAGCATTTCATTCGATTTCAGTTACAGAAGTAGCATTTCATTCGATTGCAACAGAGGGTTTAGCATCAAGTTTAATGAACTATCTTTCCGGCCATTGATTTTGTCCTTCAGCTTTCAGTTGTCTCCTTGATCTCATAGAACATAAGTAATATTCAGGAACGGTTTTGGATTGAACAGAGGCAGCATTCAAGAAGTTGTTTGGATATCCCATTAAATTAGAAAATCTTCATTTGATTATGACAGAAGGTTTAGCATTTTCATATTCAAGTTTAGTCTTCTTGTTGATTTCATAGTACAGAAGTAACATTCAGAGAAGTTTCATTTGATTGCCGTAGAATCATTTCATTACAAAATAGATTGCCAAATGATTGAGGAGTTATAAATAAGCATTGCTTTCAACCATTAATGTTCAGCCATTGATTTACATGCATATGATCATTTTTAATTAGTGCAGAACAGTTTTATGAAATTGGTACAGAGTAGTGCAGAACGAGTGCAGAACAGAGTAGAGTACAGTAGCTTCTTCCAGCAAGTTTCTTTTAGCAGTTCAGAGATTAGTTTGACATTCTTTAAACTCCCTCTTCAACCCTGCATTTCCTGTGCTGGTTCCTCTAAGTCTACCTTCCCGGGTTGACAATTAGATGTTGATTTACATGTTATATATTTAGCTCAACATTTTGGCGCCGTTGCCGGGGAGGTACTAAAAAGGATTGGAGAGTGGATGTAGGTGTGCTTTCATTTTTAGCCAGATCAGATTTGATTTCATTAGTGTGCAAGTGGTTTCTTTCAGCAGTGTTAGATTACATTCAGTAGTAGAGAAGTTTTCATTTCAGTAGATTTTATTCAACAGCAGCAAAGTCTTCATTTCAACAGTGTTAGATTTGATTTAGCAGTTGAGGGTGTGCATTTGATTCAGTAGAGGCAATTTTCCTTTCAGCAAGAGTGCATTTCATTTTATTTCAAGCTAGTGTGGGTTTTAGAATTATTATCAGTTGGTGTGACTTTCAAAGTTTTTAGCAAACCCCCTATAACAAAAGAAAAAAATCATAAAAATCAGCTAATGGATCCAAGATTGAATGAACGAAAGAAGAGATTGTTGCAGGAGCTTTCGTGCATCTTGCGGGAACTTGAAGAGATCTCTGCAGCTCAAGAGATGGAGGAGGAATCAGTTGATTCAGTGGTTCTGTGTGAACACCTTTGCCAACCTGCAGAGAACAATGAACAGTTAGACAATCCAGCTGAGAAAGAACATGGTATGCATAATCATATTGACCATTGGTTTCAATCTATTTTACAGCCTTCAGATAATCTTCTTCTTCAGCAATTCTTGGACATCAAGCAACTGGTGTTGCTTGCTCAACATGCCTTGGTAATTATGCATCTATATATTCTATCAAAGGGCATGAATTTATTGATGATTCTGCTAAGACGGTGGCTACATTGGTTATTTGGCTATACTTAAAGAAATGTTTCATTTCTTTAAGTAGGTAGGTAGGGTAGTGAATAAAAGATAACACCTTTAGATAGTTTATGTTTTCTGCAAATAAAAAGAGCATCAACTCGAATAAGAAATGATTGAAGATTTTCTATCTAAGTGATGAATGGATGAGTTGCTAGACTATGCTCAGAGTACAGGGGCTCTTCTCAGCAGTTCCTATTAATCAAGATGGACAGTTTTCGGGACCGTTAACATTCTATTACCATGTCAGTGTTATAGAGGTGAATTCGTTTGCATGAGAACATGCAAAAGGCTCGGCATGGGGGAAGGATGCAGATATTCTTGTCAGTAAGGCTCAGGATGTTTTGAAAGCATAAGGGAAGTCTTTCCGTCACTATCCCTATTTTAGCCTTTGATTATTTTTGCAAAGTATTTTTAAGGAGTGTGTTAATTTGGATTAAATTTCTGGGTTTCATTGGCTGATTGGAATGCCTGTATCAAGTAAATAGATGTGTGCTGCTAGGTTTTTCAGACTTGTCCTCTTTATTCAGATGAGTACTTTTCCACCTGGCATTGTCCCCATCAGTGATTTAAGCTTCCAAAAGTGGTTTTTACTTATGAACTTATGGGTTACTAGGACCATTTGACTTGGTTTCACACTAGATGGAATGAGGAATTTTTTTTTAATAATGACAGCTATGGCATTGGGTTATTCTTCTGTCAGGAACCATTTTGGAAAAAGGTCTCCAGGACTGAGCAGTCTGTTGGTTATTATCTATTGGCTTCTATAATATCAAATACATATACTCATATATACATTTTTGTGCAGCCACTTTATGACTTTCACTTTATACAGTTGCAAAGGTTAGTTGTTCATTTGGGCAAATCTTTACAGGCATGTACAAAGAACACTCTTCCAATTTTGATACCATCCCACTCCTAGATGGTTTTCAGAGCTGCTCCCCCACTCATCTATGCTTGAGCAAATCATAAACTTTATCTTTAAGATGAACTTGGGATAAGGGCCTCTGATAGAAAACGGGTGTAAGAGGTTAACCCGCCGGGATACTGAACAGGTCCGCTGGCAGCGGGTACCGACCTGTGGTATAAACAGGCAAACCCATCAGGGTGCTGAACAGGCCTGTTGGAAATGGGGCATCTTCCTGGGGAAGAAACTTTTTGGATGTTACAGTTACCCCGCCGGAGTACTGAACGGGCTCGCTGGCAGTGGGTTCTAACTCTAATATCTCCTTTAAAAGCCTCATCTATACTTGTCTGTATGAACAATGTACCTATGTAAAGGTAAAAGAGAGGTCATAAGGGTGGTTAAATAAAATTTAAATAAACTGTTTTAAAAAATCAGTTTATAGCCAGTTGATAATCATCTCCAGCTGCTCTGAATTTTGGTTACCTGATCCTTGCGAAAAAAGTTTATGCCTGATATTTTTTTGAGCCCATGAACATAGCTGTGAATTTTAGTACTGGTTTTTCTTTTCACTACTCAACCTGTTCTGTGTGAAGCTGAGTCAAGTGGGCTAGTACCCCATTGGATTCTTGTAGTACTCCTTTTGTCTTGTGTTGTAAGGCACATGTTTGGGTGGAAAAAGTTCTATATGAATGACGAGAATTAAGTCTGTGTTCATGATTGAGGTGTGGAATATAGGAGTAAGGTTGATTGTTTGTGAATTGTAGTTACTTTTGTTTTTTTTGTATTGTTAATAAAAATTGGTTTCATAACTCAGCTCAGTTTCCTGTGTGATCAGGTGAAGCAGCAACCTTGAACTGAGGTAATTGTGCCACAAGCTTGTTGGGGTTAAACAAATTTTCAACCAGTTTTACTTCCTTTTGCAACACACACAAGTGGTATATTTTCAAAGACATTTATTTGCTTTAATATCACTATCATGCTGGCAATGAATTGCTCCCTATAGAATTTCAGGTGAAGACCTTTCATACTGCTGCACAATTGAGCCTGAATTTAGATGAAGTTCAGGAGCAGAGGTTGATGCAATTAATGGGCTTGATGAAATTAAACAAGATGCTATCCATGAACTGATTTAATACAGAATCAGAGGACTAGATGCCATGACAAATTGTTGAAGAAGAAATTTTTTGAAGAAGGTGATAGGCTCTGTTGTTTGACTCACGATTCAAACACTTTAAAGCTGAGGACACAACCACTGAATAATGGTAACTGTGCAAGGAGCCTGCTGATAAAACAAAATTTTCAGGCTGTTATTTAATTTTCCAAGCAGTTGTTTGATTTTTTTTAGGTAGATTTAATTGTCTTTTCAACTCACGAAAGTTGGAAAGACAGTTATTTGTCCTTACTGATAATATTACTGCTATGCTGGTGATTATCACTCCTTCAACATATGCTGGTAATTATTGTTTGTCCGTATCAGCCTAGAAGTACCTCTGTATTTTAAATTGCTGAAGTGCCGGATGGGGTGTCGGAATAAAAATTGAAAAATTGGCATGTTCAATGGTCAGGGTAATGAACGTAATGAACGTTGCATGATTGGGTAAGTCCTAATTGTTATATATTAAGGATTATTATTATTACCAATTGCTTTTGCCTTTAATACAAGGATCATTGGGGTTTATTTAGTTGAGATTCCACCATTTCTTCATAAATTATTTTATGGCATTTGATAATATTTTATTTCCTTATTATTAATTTGACATTTTTAATAAAACTTATGCCATTGATATATTTCAATTTGGGTTCGTAACTCGCCATGCGGTGAAGGTGAATTAAACGTGTGATAAAATGGGCATAATTCATTGCAACGTGGGCAGCATGTACTACAGCATGTGCCAGCGAGAGAAACATTGATGCAGTTCTCCCTTGTCTTCGAATTGACTGTCTGATCTCTGTTAGTTTGTTGTCATTTCTTTTCCTGTTTTTCACGATGCTTATTCTAGCTGAGTTAAAGAAAAAGGATTGGGTATGGGAGCAATTTGTATATGAGCTGTCCAATTCTCATCTTAAATCATCCCTGGGGAATGAACCATGTGAGCCTTGTATTCCTGATTTAGTGGATAAAGCCTCCTTTGTAAATATTTCTGAACATCAAGTCAGCCATCCTCAGGAACCAACTGTTAAGAGTTGTAAGAAGGTTGGCCCATCCCATACTAAGAAGTCTCCAGTATCTAAGGGGCAGCGTGTCAGCTCTCAGTCTGGGGGAGAAAAGGGTCGTGAGAATTTGTTTGCTTCACCCAATCGAAGATTTGCCTACAACATGACTGTTAAAAAAAAAAAAAAGGAATCCAAAGGTAAGAGCCTGTCCATGTTGAATTGTCCTCATCCACTTCTTCTTCTGCCCATGATAACTCTGATTCTCATAGCTCTCATCATCATTCTTCAATGCCTAGTCCTGTCAGTGAACCTTTGCTGGCAGCATCACCTTCAAAATCTAGTTTAAAATCTGCTAAAGCATCACCTTCCAAGTCAGGTCTAAAGTCTGCTAAATCTCATAGATCTGATACTTCAGCTCAAGGAATTGATTACTTCAGGCAGAGAAATTTTAAGTTGACAAAGAAATTACAGGAGTATGTTAGGCATTTCAGCCTCAGTTTCTAGAGTTTGAGCCAAGGCTTGATCATCTATTATGAGTTTCAAATTTTGTTTGTCTGAAACTTTCTTACATAGGGTCATGCAAGATCTTCAGTCTGGGGGAGATGTTGGCCTCCTATTTTGACTGTTCAACACAATATTTTTTAGTTTAAGTCTCATGAAACCAAGTAATCATCAGCTTTATTTAGTGTTGTTTTGTGCATGGTTATGCCTTTTGAAGAGCAACATTGCTAGGAGCTTTGGTAAGTGACTCTTTAATTGTTTATTTATTATTTTGCTTTGTTTTATGTATATAATGGAACCTTTAGTTTTCATTTAATAATGGGTCAATTAATGAGCCTTTATTTCTTTTATGCAGGAGTCTTTTGGTTATTTGGCCCAACGCTTGTCCCGGCGCTCCAAAGAAGATCTATGTTGGCTGAACCAGAGATTTGGGGGATTTTATTGCTCAGGATAACATCTTGTTTGATTTCCAATCGCTTCCAGGACGCAGGTGCAGTTATCCAGTGCTGTTCTGAGGATGTCATTTGCTCAAAATGGCATTTCCGTCCTTGGTCAGGACCCTGATTTCGGGCTCAATTTCTGAACAAACGGTTGGGAATTTTTCAAAACGGTTCGAAACCCACTTCACAAATGGCCCCATTTACCCCTATTCGCGGGAAGTGTTCAGAATTTCCTAACGAATGTGGAGAAATCCCTTCCGGAACAGACGTGGTTTTGCCAGATTTGGTGTTGGCCGTTTTCTGGGTAGTTGCTCGAATTTCTGAATTTTGGGATGGATCTTGTCCATATGTTCATGTATAAATAAGCTTGATATGGAGATAGACGGGGCATAGATTAGATAGAAGAATGGAATATAGATAGAATTTCCAGTGTTCATATTGTTCTTCTTATTTTCAATAAAATGATTAGAGCTGTTCGTTCATTTAATTTCTGTTATGATGAGTTTGCTGTAAGAGTGTTTTTAATATGTGTTGATGAGCCATGGTCTATTGACAGAGAAGGCAGGGCCCCCTTTGATGGAAACAGAGCGATATACATTGCATTTAGCATAGATTCCATCTTCAACTTTAAACGTTATCTCTAAGCAAGAATTCGATTTCAGTTACATTGTCAGCATTTTATTTCATTTACAGAAGCAGTATTCCATTTACAGGAGTAGCATTTCATTCGATTTCAGTTACAGAAGTAGCATTTCATTCGATTGCAACAGAGGGTTTAACATCAAGTTTAATGAACTATCTTTTCGGCCATTGATTTTGTCTTTCAGCTTTCAGTTGTCTCCTTGATCTCATAGAACATAAGTAATATTCAGGAACAGTTTTGGATTGAACAGAGGTAGCATTCAAGAAGTTGTTTGGATATCCCATTAAATTAGAAAAGCTTCATTTGATTATGACAGAAGGTTTAGCATTTTCATATTCAAGTTCAGTCTTCTTGTTGATTTCATAGTACAGAAGTAACATTCAGAGAAGTTTCATTTGATTGCCGTAGAATCATTTCATTACAAAATAGATTGCCAAATGATTGAGGAGTTATAAATAAGCATTGCTTTCAACCATTAATGTTCAGCCATTGATTTACATGCATATGATCATTTTTAATTAGTGCAGAACAGTTTTATGAAATTGGTACAGAGTAGTGCAGAACAGAGTAGAGTACAGTAGCTTCTTCCAACAAGTTTCTTTTAGCAGTTCAGAGATTAGTTTGACATTCTTTAAACTCCCTCTTCAACCCTGCATTGCCTGTGCTGGTTCCTCTAAGTCTACCTTCCCGGGTTGACAATTAGATGTTGATTTACATGTTATATATTTAGCTCAACAACAATACTAGAAATGAAACCTGGAAGAAGGTGGTGTCTTGGGATCACATTAGCCATACTGAAGAGAACTGAGAGGAAGGGAAATCCTGATGAACTGCTGAGCAAATAAAATGATGACTTCATGTGATTTATGGATCAAGGGATGAGTGCCAAGCAATATTATCAGAACCGAACTTGTTCTAGAAAAAATCGATTGATTTGACCAGTTTAGAAGGTTTTCCGACCTGAACCGGTGCCTAAAACAAAAAATGGTTGTTTTTGTACCGAATTAGTTGGTTATGTACCTAAACCGATAGTTTTGTACAAAACCGATCTTAAATGCCTTAACCGACCGGTTTTGTATGGAGCCAACTAGTTTGGTAGAAATCCATATGTGGGTTTAGAGCAAGTTATTTAAAAAGAAAAAGAAAGACGTAAACCCTAGACCTAGTAATAATTGGAAATATTAAATGGTAACATTAGATTCATAAAGTAAAAGTGACATTCTCCTTATCTTTCATTTTCTATTCTTTTATTTAAATTTTTAATATTACCATTAATTGTTTTAGGATGTTTGAGAGTGGTTCCAATCTCATTAGAATTCAAATGCAAAAAGTAGAATTTTTAATCCCATTCAAAATTCAACAGGATTAACGATTTTAGGATTTCAGGAATGTACTTTTTCCACTGGATTCTATCATGTATGAGGCTATGGGATTGGCACTTAATCAAGCACATCAGCCCCTATATTGCCTTGATGTTGGTGGTGCTAATTGTTCAGATTGATGTTGGTGGCCTCAAAACTAGTTTTTGAATAATCCTCAGTTTATAGCCTATTTATTGATGTACTTTGGTTCATTTATGGATGGATTGCACTCGGTCCTATTTTGGTTGTATGCACTCTTAGTTGCTATATATACGAGAAACTGTGTATATTTGTGTATAATGGTTTGAATTATCATGGATTCACACACACACACACACACACACACACACACACACACACACATATATTCCAGAGAAAAAAGTCGTTAATTTTATTCCATAGTGGAGAAAATTACAACTAGTACAACCTGAAGCTAGTATCCAACTAATGAGTTCAGTGAACAACATATAATTAAAACGAGGGAAACAACTTTCTCGACCTAAGACAAAAAAAATGCATAGGATTTAATCGTTTTACAAAATAGGGAGCCTTTCTCAACCAAATATTGGATTGTTAATGGAGAGAAACGTCGATCCATTTAACCGTAAGAATTGATCAATATATAAGGGAGTGAAACTCAATCTTTGATTTAATTTTACCTGTATTTTTGTGTTCAACTACAATTGTAAACCTACTATTCTGGACGCCAACTAGCTCTATTTTTTTCACCTGCATTTGCCCTACCTTGAAAAACACAACCTCCTTTTATAAAGAATCTACAAGGGTGTTGTTTTCCCTGAAAATATGAACCAACGAGCAGGAAGTGAACCTTGATTTAAGTACTAGCCCCTTTCTAAACATTGGTTGAAGTCTGATATTTGTCCTCCGGTCCTCCTCCATAAACCAATTGACTACCAATAAAGAGTTTGAGAAGATATTGAAGACTAATATTCCATTCTCCAACGCAAGTGAGAGAATTGTTAACAAACCCATGAGTTATGCGTACCAATGGATCCTAGCTAAAGAGGGAAACCCACGCTTCATTTTGTGATGGCATATGCTTGTTGGGATCTCACTATTGAATGATTGTTGCATACATTGAACAATGAACCAAAGAAGATGATCATTCGACTTGGCTTCGTTGAATTGCCAAGATGGACTATCTCCAAGCCTCAGAGAGAGATGGGAATGGATGTCGAGTCTAGAATTTAGATTAGAGGATTGCATAGAGATGAGAATCAATGAGTATAATTTTGCAGTGGCAACAAGTGATCCAAAACCATGAGTTGAGCCATAGCCAGGACTAAAGCTAGTATCCAGAGCCACGATGCCAGAGACAGATTCAGAGCTAAAGCTGTAGCTAAGAGCCAAAGTTAGATCCCACTTTCCAAATAAGTCAATAGAGTGCACATTAATCCAATTTGGTTTCCTTCATATTTTGGAGACCAAAGCGCCTCTCAATTGGGAACTGTGATCCGAAATGGATCCAAACTCTTGAATGGTGGTAATTCTACTACTAGCAATGTAATTTGGCAATGATGAAAGGTGATACAAAAGATATAAAAAAAACAAGGCAAACAAAAATGTAATAAGACGAGAAAAAATGAATGAAATATAAAAATAAAAAATGAAATAGGATAAAAAGGATGGGGAATAGGAAACAAAAGGTGAGGCTTATTTTCCTTCCCATTACCCAAGCTCTCCTTATTCCTCATTCATTTTCACTCAAAACGAGCTTTTTTTGGCCACAAGAAGAGGGTGCACAGGGGAGCCATAAGCATCCTTGTAACCAAAGATTGCCAAAATATACTAAGTAGCCATTCAAAGCTGGTTTTCCCATTTGGGATTCCAGGGTAAATTTACGGTGTCCATTATGTGCTTGTTCTTGTTCATTTTATTAATTGCTACTAGTGTTAATAGGAGTTGGTGTGTGTTTCAATGCCTTTAGTTCATGGGATGGTTTAAACATTCATTCTCAACTATTAAGTGAGGTTGATGAGGTTGTCTTTCATGTTTTTCAATTTGTTTTTCAAAATACAAATGAGCTCTAAAACTATCACTGTCCATTCCAATATGAATCTTGAGATCAATGGCTCTCATCGAAGAGTCGTTGCAAGTCTTTAGGTAGACTCTAAATTAATTTTTTTAAACATAATTCACTGTTGAGTGTTTTTCTCACTAGCTTGGTAGGGCATTTTTTAATCATAGTTTGACTAATTTAAATGTGCCTAGGGAATTTTTGGTCACAGTTGGGCGAATTTAAATGTGCTTGGGGTGTTTTGATCAACGTTGGATGAATTTAAATGTTCCTAAGGCGTTTGTTATCACCGTCGGGTGTTTTTATCTATTGTACAACCGGTTACTCTCAACCTGGGCGCCCCCTCCTGTTGGGAATTTTTTTGGGTGAGTTCTCTACTAAATAGTTTAATAAATCAGACGTTCCTCTTACCTGGTTGTTTTAAATCTTGTGTAGTCCGCTTATCACCTAGGCATTTCATATACAGTATAGCCGTTTTACTCATTTACCATATTTTTGGGTGAAACATTGGGTTATTTCTTATTGAACGAGTTTTCTTTTATCAAACAGTTTATTAATTTATCTATTGGGGCTACCTTTTTTTCCATTCAGGTAGATTAACTGGCGCGGGGATCGAAGGCTAAGGTGCCTCAAGAGAGCATGTCATGGGGACGATTTAGGGTGGGGACGAAAACAGCCGACCGCCCCAGTCACCCTACCTACAGCAGGTCCCCCAAATTGGGGCTACCTTTATTCTCTTGGGAATAACCATACACGCAATTTGGCAATAGATGACACAACAATATTTTCTCAAATTCTTAGCTTCATTCCATGCTTAAGATCAAGACATTTCATTGAGATTTGTGGGAATTTGTTTAAGTAGTTCATGAAATCAATTGGCGTGGAAGTAGAAAGAGATCTCAGAATTTTCCAATACAACGTTATGGCTTGGTTTCAAGGGATCGTTTCTGCCTCTAACAAAATTTTGTTATATTGCATTGCTAATTGGCATTGATCTGGATCATTCTACATAGATCAATTGCTAGTGAGAATTGACCTAGATATTGCAAGAGAATAACTATACTTGATGAGCCATTACTCCGGCATAGATGGAACTAGTAGGTTTTTTCAATTTTTTAAAATTGGAATGCATTAGTCATTGGGGTGCGTTTCCTTGGTAGGAATAAGTTGTTTATGACTCCTCTCATGTTAATGTAGACATGGAGTGATGGAACTCAAATCCATAGCCATGCCACGATAATATTTTTGGACAATAAAATAAACCTAGAGAGAGGATAGACTTCAAGCTATAAACAAGGACCCCACTAGAGTTGTACAAGTTCAAAGAAAGGTAGCCAAAGAAGGTAGGTAGTCGAGTAGTCGAGAAATAAACCAAGTCTTAAGTGGAACCATCCTCTCATGCATATTGGGAGTAGTAGTAATAATAAATAAACTGTAGCATGATATGCCAACAATGTGTGTGCTTGTTGATGAAAAAATTTGAAGATAGACTTCTCAGGCAATTGAGCTTGGAAGGCATGGAGTCACAACATTTAAGTTCAAGTAGTAAATGAACCAAGCATCATCTTAGCCTTGACAGAGCAAGAACAAAGACTATAAATAATTTTCTTCAGAAGTATTTGTGTCAGTAAGTTGAGTAGTCTATAAGTCCCTCGATTATGGATCATAAAATTAATTGGAACTATAGCATTGAGAAAATGATTAACGGAGGGTAGAAATCCTATTTTGGTCTTGCAAACAATTGTAAGTCAACAAACCTTGTGATGTGGGATAAAAAGAAGTTCCTTTTTAAAACCCACATCATTCTTGTTATCTTGTACGACTATGAAGTTTGGGGTTGCAACATCTCTAGAGAATCCTGGAGAAAGATTGAGCAAATCCATAAGTGTTTGATGATTTATAACCTCAAAATTAAAAGCAATACACCCTATCATATCCTCCTAACAAAGGTGGGCCTTCCCCCCATCGAGAGCATCAATATGACTAGGTACCTGGTATACAAGTATAAGATAAATAACATGGGAGAGCAAAGACTTCCTAAAATTGCTTTGAAATCTAGTTAAGACTAACTACAGCTCAAGAGAGGTTGGTATAAAGACGCCATGGCTTGGTCAAACCATTGGGGGATTGACGAACAATGACATTCTGCAAAATATAAACAACATTAAAAATATTATTACTACTAAGTTTAAAGATAAAAGGTGGGACGAGAAAGAATTAGAGGGTAAAAGAAAATTAAGATATTATAAACCCTAATCTAGAAGATCAAAAGTTTCTACGTTTTAACTAGTTCAAAGAAAAAAATTAATATAGCCAAGATTGGAACGAACTCTCATGAACTTCATAGTGAAACAGGGCATTGGACAATTCCTCAACCACCATGGGTGGAAAGGGTTTGCCATCTTTGTGAGATTATGAGCATTGAGGATGAATGCCACTTTATCTTAGAGTACCCCACGTACACCCACAATAGATTGCAATTTCATAATCTTTGCGATAATACATGCCTCCCTGACCTTCTAAAATATCAAAACTATGGTGACCAAAGAACGCTTCTTTCTAAGCTTTTTGAGCATAAGAATAAAATTTTAAACCAAACCAAGTAATTCATTTCTTTCCTCTCAAGGTTCGATAGACCAAAGTCAGTCCCAGTGGACGTTAACCACCACCACCACCATCATCAAATAACATTAAAGTAGAAAAATATTACTTATATATTGATAACATTTCTCTATAATTATATAGTTTCTTGGCATTATGATTAGTTTTTTAAATTGAAAGAGATGTCCATGAGATCTTTTAATGAAAAAATTGCATTTTTTTTTAAATTTTTATTCTTCAAATTACTTAAGTTAAAAGAAATTTACATAAACTAATAATTCATAAGTAAACAATAGATTTAAAAAAGTACAATATAATAAATTAAAAAAAATACAATATAAGAAAAGTATATAACTCATAATACAAGGAGTCTTTTCCTACCCAAAATCCTAAGCCTTCTAACATTTATATCTTTAAAGTATGCACTACATAAACCACTTAATCACATTAATAAAAAATGGATCACTTACAATTCAACCTTTGATGTTATGGCCCACCCAAGTAAGTAGAATGTAGAAGAGGAATCTTGATAAGAAAAATGGTGAAGCCTGATAGATATAAAAAATTATTTCCACATCCAACTAAGAAGAATGTAAGCGAGGAATCTTGATAAGAAAAAAATGGTGAATCTTAATATATCTAAAAAATTATATCCATTTAGAAGGTGAAAGAATTTTAAAATTATCAACACAAAATTAATTGTGAAATAATTTCAAAGCTATCAACACAAAAATATTATAGTTGTGACTCAACATATCCATTAGAAATAGTTTATGTTATTCTTTTTTTTTCACCAAAAATAAAGCTATACTTTATATTCATTTTAGAATCAAAGTATACATTGGACAATATCTAGATACAAACTAAACTGTGCATTGAGCACCATACTGCTCAAAAGAGAAAAAGAAACCAGACAACCAAACTGTGCATAGAGCACCATTACACCATTACAAAACCTTCTCAAAAGAGTCCATAAATATTGCCTCAAGAACCACATATCTCACCACCACCGACGGGGCCATTTCCAAGAGCCCCACCGTCGCTGCCTTCGAAGTGGGGAGGAAGCAGCCGACAACCGCCATCACTGGAAACACACAGTAAACCATGCTGTCGGAGCCAACGCCAAACTCCACCACCTCTGTTGAAGCCAACAACTCTGTAGGAGCGCTGCTGCCGTCGCCATCGAAGAGGGGAGGAACCAGTCGCCGACGCCGTCACTGGGAACACACCGCCCGTGAGCAGAGAGCAAAACTAGTGAAAGAACTTACCGTAGCCGCCACCGGTAACGCTTCGCTGCTATAGAGCAAGAATCGCCCACCTCCGCCACTGGTAGCACAACACCGAAGGAACAAAAATATGGGAGGGACCCTAGCCGCCTGTAAGTGAGCAGTGTCGACTCTAACAAATGCAAACCCTCACGCTCCAAATGCAAAAACGCATAGCCCTCACCAAGGAGACCAATCGCTAGTGATTTTTGTGGGTTAAATGGAAGGTGTATCAATGTAAGCTTATCAAGAAATTTATAACCATGGTTAAAAGAAGAAAACAATGCAAGGAAGGAGAGATAATATATTCAATGTTCCAAAGGGATCGTAAAGCAAGGTGCCTCTTGGTATCCCTTATGCTTGTTGGCTTAATTACATTAAAGAAAGATTATGGAACTATGATAGTTTTAGTCCTACTTAGGGTTTTAAGAAGCTTGCAAAGAGATGAAGGTAAGGAAAAAAATCCCTAACATTGTGGGGGAAAATAAATATTTTACATAACATTCAAGATTAAAAGGGTTTTTTTATGGAAGGTGCCTAGGTGTCTCCCCTATTATTGTTGTCTTGATTACATTAATGAGGAGTATGTGACTACTACATTTTTAATCCTACAAAGGGTTTTGAGAAGATTTGGAGGAGAGAAATAGTTGGAAAACAAACCCAAAATCTAAGTGAGGGAGAAATCAAGTAAATACTCTAATAGAAATCCTCTAAACTTCATAATACATTGAGGAAAGGTTTCACACTTATTGAAACTTAACATAGGAGTAGTATTGGAAATCAATGTAGTAGTTAATATGGATTGTTCACATTCACATTCAAATCATTTACATCAAGTGATCAAAATGAAATCAATTGAAGGAGAATTGATGAGGAATGAACTATCAACTAGAGAGAAGACAACGTGTGCAAAAAGTAAAAATCTAGACACATGCATTTAAGAATACACTAAAACTTCATTTGAATTGTTAGAAAACATAATTTCACTACTACAAAAATTCATAAGTACCAAGCATATGGATAAACAAAGAAAACCATAAGGTCGCTAGAAATAAGTGAGAAATCACCAAATTTAAGTGTACTTAAGTGAGAAAGGTAAGTCCATTGATCCTAGAAGAGTTGTGGTGGTTGAATCAAAATAAGCATTGCATTAGGAAAATAATGGGAGGTTTAATTTGAATGGAATAAACACCACAAAAGTTAAATAACACTAAGAATGCACATTAGTAAGATATTGAATCATAGTAAAAACTATATTATCCAGTCCCAAAATCTAAATTGGAAGAATGATTACATCACATTAAGAGAGAAAGATTTGACAAAATTAGCTCGACAAACTTTTTCAAATGGGATATAATAGGTCCAGTCAAGTGACATGAAGAAATTAAGATAATTAAGAAACTTAATATTTTTAATCTTATAGGTATGCCTACGGCGTGTGCATTTGAAGTGTGGAAATAGAAATCCACAAAAGGTTTAGTTAATAGGTACCATGAAGGAATATTGTGACTTTGAGGGCCAATCACAGTAGATGCTAACATGATTCATACCTTAACAAGATGGGCAATAAAATGAAGCAAAGAACTAAGGCTAAAGAATGATCTAAAATTGATAGAAAAGTTCACATGAGACAATGTCGGAGACAAAAATTCAAAAGGTACAATCTTAAGTAAAGTTCGTGACCTAGTTATCAAATGCACCGTAACATATAGTATAATTTTATTTAACAAGTTCAAGTAGGGCCTCCAATTTACCTTTGAATTCACTAGGTCTAGTGAATGTCATTGATGATGACAATGAACTTTTTAGTGAGTTGTTAATTTCAAATATAGTTCTCAAACTTGTGTAGATCGTCAAGATAATGGTATATCGATTAGAATTTTGTACCTTCATATATATATATATATATATATATTTATAGTCAACAAATTAATATTGAATAAACTTTAGACTTCGGTAATTTTAAAACATCTAGATGCCATAATTTTTTTTTGTAAGGCTCATACCCATGGAGTTTCGAACTTGTGACCTTACGCAAGTAGTGCCTTAACAATACACTCATTCACTGTCTATTCTACACCCCATGGGCCTAGATACCACAATTCTTAAAAGTATTCCCATCATGTAATATTTGGATAGTTTAAAAGTATGCCATCTACTATTTGGAGTGAATCTAATTCAAGTACATCAAGAGAGGGAAGGGTATTTTTTATGGTCAATTAGCTATTTTTTTGGGTTTTCAAAAAATACATTTGCCCATTTTCTCTTTAAAAAAACACCTATTTTTTCATAAAATATGCTAAAATTGGAAATATTTGTCAAAATTTACAATTTTTAATCGTAAAATTTATGTATTTTTTATTGAATAATCACCTACATATATCTATATGTATATATGTGTTTTTTCAAATTAAAATAATCACCTATAATATTATATTTAGGCATAATGTTTGAATCCCTAAAAAAATAAAAAAATATCCACGAGAGAATGTTTTCATCTACGTGGTGGAAAAACTTATGGAGGGTTTTCACTTACATGGTGCCTAAATTTAGTGAATTTTTCACTTACATGGTTGCCAATGATGGCAAATCTGTTTTTTAAGAAAAAGGTTTTAAACTCATTACTATTCATTTGCCAAATTTAAGCACTTTAAGCACACTAACGCACTACTTGATTAAAAAGAAATACTGAGAACCTTGGGTTGTTGGTGATGCCTTGTGACAAATTTGTCAAATTTCACTTGGGATGAATAAAGTGAATCCTTCTAAACAAAACCTCGCCAATCACCATTAGAATACACCATATCAGACTCTAAAAAATAAAATATTATGAGATCCGAAGAAAACTTGTACTTTAGAAATGTGAAAAGTGTCTAAAGTGGGATCCGCTTCGAAATATGGCATTTGTAATAAGTTTGAGGCGTGAATGGTTTTAGTGAGAAAGCACATAATTGGACTCAATAATTACGGTTCAACATAGGAGTTTAACCATCAACATACATGTGAGTGGTCTATATATGTTCAGTTTTATCTATTTGAGGGTTTAATGGACATATGCAGGGTTAAAATAGCCATATCAAAGGTGTGAAGTTAGAAGTGGTATGGAATAATAAAAAAAACTGCTCTAGAGAAAGCAGGTGAACTGTGGGGGATTTCTATAATTTGTAGTGGGCCTTTTGATATAAAATAGACATTAATTAGCAATAAAATTTAAGAGATTAAACCATAAAGAAACTCGACAGTAAATAAAATAGAAGAAAATGAATAAAAAACCATAGATAAAGGATCGACATCTGTATTTCTTCATAGCAAAATAAATACATCAAGCTTTCATCCTTGTTCCTTTGGAACATCTCTTTGTGTGAGCAAGCATACATATGTAGGTTCTCATAGAGTACATTATCTACAATACCATGGGCTGCTAGAATACCATGGGATGTACACATCAACATTTATTATAATTCTATTTGGTCTCATTGGCAACAATCTCCCACTTGAGACCAAATTGAAGCTTGGGTGAATATTGTTGCTATTGAATATATCTCCTTGCTACGGATCTAATCCCTAAAAACCGTTTATCACATTTGCATCACACCAGCGAAGGTTCTACAAAGCTCATGTTTATTCCTTGGAAAAATCCTTGTTAACATATCAGTTGGATTGGCTTCTATGTGTATTTTCTCCAACTGTAGTATCCCTTCATCTAACGCTTAACGAATCCAATGATATCTTATATCAATGTGTTTTGTATTAGAATGTGAAACATAATTTTTGGAAAGATGGATTGCACTTTGACGATCACAATTTAGTACATATTTTTCTTGCTGCAAACCTAGTTCCTCCAAGAGCCCCCTCATCCAAATCATCTCCTTACATGCATCAATTTTTTCAATATACTCAGCCTCTATAGTAGAGAGAGCCACCACCTTTTGCAATCTAGATGCCCATGAGACTACAACTCCTGCAAAAGTATAGATGTATCATGTTGTGGATTTTCTAGAATCCACATCACCATATCAACATCTATAAAACCTTCCAACAAGGTATCAATACCTCCAAAGCACAAACAATAATCAATTGAACCTCTAATGTATCTTAAAATCCATTTAACTACATTCCAATGTTCCTTACCTTGGTTTTCTAGAAACCTACTTACAACTTCCACTGAATGTGCAATATTAGGATGAGTGCAAACCATTGCATACATTAGGCTCACTACTGCTGAAGCATATGGAACTTTGGACATTTCTTTTTTTCCTTCAATAATAGTGGGACATTGTTTAGTTTTTAATTTTAGTTGAGAGGCAAGTGGTGTACGTATAGATTTTGCATCAACCATATTTATTTTTTTTAATACTTTTCCAAGGTATTGCTGTTGTGACAACCATAATTTCCTTCTTTTCCTGTCATGTATAATTTAATTTGCATCCCCAAATTATTCCTTGCTGGTCCTAATTTTTTCATTGCAAAGGTATTGTTTAATTCTTCTTTTAACCTGTCAATCATCAAATTATCTTTTCCAACAATCAACATGTCATCAACATATAATAATAAAACAATAAAATTACCCTTTTTTTCTCTTTTAATGTATACACAATGATACACATTTAGACTTTTAAAACCATGATCAAGCAAAAAAGACTCAAATTTCTTATACCATTGAGGAGGGGCTTGTTTCAACCCATATAGAGTCTTCTTCAATTTGCAAACCAAATTTTCTCTACCCTTTTTAACAAATCCTTCTGGCTACTCCATATATATATCTTTTAATCAAAATCTCCATGTAGGAAGGAAGTCTTAACATCTATTTGTTCTAATTCTAAATCTAGAGCAACTACAAGACCAAGTATTACTCTTATTGAGAACATTTTCACAACCGGTGAGAAAATTTCTGTGAAATCAATACCCTATTCTTGCTCAATCCTTTCACCACCAGCTTTGCGTTAAATTTGCCTTAACGTATTATTCTGTACACCCACTTGTTCTTTAATTTTTTTCTCTCTTTTGGCCGTTCAACCAAATCTCGTGTCTTATTATCATGCAAGTATTTTAACTATTCTTGCATAGCCTTTTTCATCTGATACTTTTCTCTCCTTCACATGCTTCCTGAAAACAAATAGGTTCACCTTCATTAGTCAATAAGATATATTGGGAGGGAGAGTACCTTTGTGGAGGCCTATGTGTCCTAGTAGACTTCCGATTTGATACATTTTGCTGTGAAATTTCTCCTAATGGTTGTTGATATTGTTGTTCTTCATGTTCTTCTTATTGTTGCTCCTCATTTTCATTTCGCTACTCAACCTCTTGTTGTAATGGTGGATGATTTTCTTGTTGTTTTTCCTATTATCCTTGAATTTCAACAAATTTTCATGCCTCCACAACTTTGTTAGCATTTTTAAACATTTGTTATTCATTAAAAATGACATCCTTACTTCAAATAAATATCCTTTTTATAGGATCCCACAACCGGTAACCAACTAACTCATTATCAACATATCTTAAGAAAATGCATTTCAATGACTTTTCATTCAACTTGGACCTTTGTTCTTTAGGAATATGCACATATGCCTCACAACTAAAGAATTTCAAATGAGCGTAACATAAATCCTTACCAGTCCATACCTTTTCAAAAATGCCACCATCCAATGAAGTTGTGGGAGAGCGATTTATTAAATAGCAGGCTATACGGACAACCTCTACCCAAAAACATTTATGCAAACAGGAATTTGAAAGCATGCTTCTCACCTTCTCCATTATTGTCTCATTCATTCTCTCAGCTATTCCATTTTGTTGCGGAGTGCGAGGAACTATCTTTAAATGCTTTATAATATTCTTCAAAGGCCTTTGAGCATTACTCCCCACCATTATCCATCCTAATACATCTCAATAGTTTATTGGTTTCCCTTTCAACCCATATGAAATTTATGAAAGACTTCTAAAACTTGATCCTTGGTCTTAATACAAAAAACCCACATATTTTTTGATGCATCATCAATAAAATAACAAAATAAGCAGCCTCTCCTTGTGATTTTACATTAATTGGGCCACAAACATCAGAATGTATCAAATCTAATATTTTTGTATCCCTTTTAGAACTATTCCTTATAAATGATACCCTTTTTTGTCTACCCATCATACAATGTTCACAAAATTAAAATTATGTACCTTTTATCCTAGGAAAAGGTTTTTGTTGAGCAAATATTTTTAGGCCTCTTCCAGTCATGTGCCCACGTCTACTGTGCCATAGATCTACTGAAGACTCCTCCTTTGCAACCACTGCAATATTTGATTTATGTAGTTTCGAACTGAATGTGTAGAGAGTGCCTGTTTTCTGCCCCTTTGGAACAACCAGTGAGCCCTGTTGGATCCTTCATTTTTGAAGAAGTCCAGACAAGTTGAAAGAAGAGAAGACCAAGGAAGGAAGTGCGAAAAGGAAATGGAACTTGCAGAAAATAGGTAACGACCACAACAACTTTTGGACCAGTTTTGGACCTGCTCCGCAAGTATAAAAGGAAGCAGAGGGTAAATGAAAGAGAGAGAGAAGAAGAAGAGCATAAGAGCATCCAAGCATTAGAAGACCAAAGTTAGATGAAGACAAAGACAATCGGCTCTGCAATAAAATTTATGTATTTAGGCTTTGGATTTTATTTTATGAGAGGATATCTTGCGATGGGTAATTCCGCGGTGACTGTAAGGCCTTAGAGCCATGATGTAATATGTTGTAATGATGAGCATTTTCCACAATAATAAAGTATTGTTGGGCCCCTTTAATTTTCTATTATGATTGTATTGGATATGCTTGGTTTTTTTTATTGTTATGATTAAATGGATAATATATTTGAATAAATAATGTTGTAATGTGTTCGAATGAATGATGTTGTGTTAGGTGTTGTTGCGATATAGTTAACCATTTCCTATCTTATGTCGGTCTTGGCTATGCTTCGGGTGAGACCTTCCCACTTAAGGGGATTGAAAATGCCAGCATACTAAACTACAACGAATCCCTTTTGTTGGCCCACGTGCAAGAACCACACTCTCAATTTTGCACCAACAAATGGTTCCATTGCCGAGACCTAGTTCTTAAAGGGACCTTGTTAATTGTATGGTTGCCTTTGTGAGGATGCATCAAATCCAGTTATGGATGGATAAAAAGCTTGACAATTTCGTAATTCAAGGGGCTAAATTGTGAGGGTGGGAAGTAGCCAATTTTAGACAATACCTTTTCTATGGAGGTCCACCTCTAGATCATTACCAAGCTTTGTGGGTTGAACTTCTAGTAACCCTAGTAGACTTGTTAAAACAACTTGCGGAAGCACCTAAGTACCGCAATAGACAAAGAAGGATTTTTGAGTGGGTTTCAAAGGATTTGATCAGATTAAATCGATTAGATTCACCCTTAACTAGAGCCATTGATTTCTAGGTGGAAATCACTCTGACTAGCTATATTATTGAATTTGCACACAAAAACAACTAATCAGTATTGAAAGCCAAGAACAAACTTAGGAGAGGAGCAAGGGGAAGACTATTGAAATAAGTTCCGTTGTGGATTAAAATTTGGTTGGTTGAATTTGGGTTTTTATCTCTAGATTGGATTAGTAGAATGGAGGATTAAAACCCTTGTGCCCAGAGGGAAAAGTCAAGGTGATGCTGTTGCGTTGCAGAAGGTAGATCTATCAGCAATTGACTAGGTTGACCGTGTTGAATCCAGGGCTAAGCGAGTAGAACGAAGATCTGAAATCCAATAAAAACGGTGGAAAGATCAAATGAGAAAGGCATGACAAAGAAGTGCACAACTGGAAGAAGAAATAAGGAATGGCGGAAATAGTGAAGAAAATCAAGAGGAGCTATGTCATATGAAGAGGAGAGAGGAACTGACTAGCGTAAGATTAAGAGAGAATGGGATGGAGGTGCTGGAAAATGCAGTGAGAGGAACTGGGGGAAGGCCCTAGCAGGAGGCAGGGCAATGAATACCAGTTACAGATCAATGAAGTGCCATATAAGATACCATAACTAGCCCTGGACACAAACGAGGATTAGTAGGAATTATCAAGACCCATGGAAAACAAAAGTACTCTAAAAAGCGAACCCCCCATTGTTTCAAAATTAGGCACTAGAAGCAACGAAGCCACCACTCCCCTAACTGACCCCAGGGGAATTTGTGAAATCTGGTATCAAACTCTCAAAATTTTGTATTACAGTTACCATGACATAGTTAGATGAATAGTAGTACCAATAGTTCTCAAAGTAGTTCTTTAATAGGAGTAAGTAGTAGTAGTTCCCAACAACCTAGTAGCAACATTGTAGCACGACCAAGACCCCAAGGGTTTGTCTTGGTAGGAACCCCAACTGCAACAATGGCAGGAGTACTAGTCGGTCCATCCCTGAAGTTTCTAGAATTTTGGAGGAATGGCAGAGAAGATGATGCAACTCAACATTGGTTTCTCTGTGAAGTGTTATGGAATGCTACGACGATGTCAGTGGCATCCAAATTGGTAGAGTTTCAGATAACCCTCCGTGGAAGGGATTTATAGTGGTACATGAGGTTGATCGAGAGGCGGGGTACATACATTCCATCTCCTACTTTGGTAGAAACAAATAAATTGTTTCTGGATGATTTTGCACAGCCAAAGTCTAAACAACAAGGTGTTGCAGAATTTAGGGAAATCCTGCAAATGCACGGAGAATTAGCCTGGGAATATGCACGATGGTTTAGAGACATGCTGACTAAATTAAAATATTCGGTCCATGAAGCCCATCATAAGGAGTGGTTTATTCAAGGTTTGCTACCTTTGACAAGGATACCTTTATCACAACAAGTAATAGGCTCACCCATAACAAGATTAGAGCAGGCAATGAGGATTGATGCTATGCCAAACTATCTAGACTCTATGGGGGTTGAAACTTCATCATCTTTTGGTGAATTAGCACAGGTGCATAATAAGATGGCAAAAATAACTGAGAGAATCCAGTATATGAATGTACCAAAAGTATCCCGACTGTAGGTATGGTGTACTGGTTGCATGACAGAAGGACATCATGCTTAAGAATGTCTTCGAACAAGAGGGGGACAAGTTTCATCGGGTGGAAAGTTCAATACAGGGCAAAGTGCAACAGTTTCACAGGTTACTGCAGCAAACCCATTCCAGTCCGTAGGCTGGCCATCATATCCGGAACCACTAAGTGCTTCTCCCAATGCGTTTTGTGAGATATGTAAATCCTTTGGTCATCCGCCACGACTTTGACCGATCTTGAAAAAGTACTCTTCGGTACCCAATACAATCTACTATGAATTATGTGGATCTACTATACATAGCACTGAAGAATGCAAAGCCTTGGATGCCCTAACAAAGAAGCTAGATCGTTCTATATTTCAAGTAGTTGATAATCCCCCAAGAATAGGAGGGGAGGGGTCATGGAAGAGGTTTCAGAACTGGATGATGAGGAGGTCGTACAGTTCCCTTGCATTGTTACAACTGTAATGAAATTGGCCATCTCACCCGTGAATGTCCCTTGCCCAAAATACCATGGGGTACATATTGTCATACTAAAACTCACACTATGGAGGAATGTCGCAAGCTTATAGCCAAATGGGAAGATTGCGCAAGAATACCATCCAAATTTATAAACTATAAACCTCGAGAAGACCAAACTGTAGTAGGATTTGTTGTCACCCGAGAAAGCGTGAAAGAAGGAGCTAATCAATGATGAGTAAACTCCCTGGTAATTAGAAAGGAAGCACCTAAAAAGACTAAGTATATTCCAGTTCAACAGAAGGAGATTTACCAGGAGGCCACATAAATCTTTGGTCGAATACCAACTCCGCTATCCCAAGAGAATACAAGACTATCTCACAAGTTCAGGAAGAATGATAAAAGAGCTGAGTCCGACGGATTAGGTACTGATAAATCAAATGATTAAGTTTCATTATGGTTCCACTTACTCAAAGATATTCTAGAAGATGCGAGAGCCACTCAGAAGATACATAGTGTGCTTCACAACCTATTTGATGTTGCATAAATTGATGGGGAAATCTGCTCCTCGTTGCCAAAAATAAAATTGTACTTGGTACGACAAAGGTGAAGGAAGAGGACTGGCCAAGAATTCCATTTGGATGCACAAGTGCATGGCTATGATATTAAGAATGTGGTGCTAGAATTAGGATCTGATGTAAACATCTTACCAAAGAATTCATGGGAAGCAATGGGTTCCCCAACTCTTGTCTATTCTCCCATTCAGCTATGTATGGATAATCAATACCGTATTTTCCCCATTGGCCATCTGGGGAACACCGAAGTGGATTTGGAGGGTGTCAAAACCACCACAGATTTTGAAGTAATTTAGATCATGAGAAAGATGGATCCCTATCCAGCACTGCTTGGAATTGAATGGGCCTATGAAAACTATGAGAATTGATTTGAAGAATAGAACAATGACCTTCGCAGCTGATGTCATGAAGGTAACACAACCCCTGAATCCACATCAAGGTTCACGATACACATAACCAATCCAAGAAAATATGGAACGGGATGTTTTGGACAACATTTATTCTTTAAAGGCATGAAAGAGGGAGGACTATCTGAATCCTATTGCAGAAGGCTCATTAAGTTGGAGAAGTATCCAATCATTTGACAATGATTCTGAAGACTATGGGGACAATTGGAAAAATAGGCGTCATGAGATCTCATCCAAGCATTGCACAATGGTAAAATCGGGTTGCTAGATCGACATAGAATCAAATAATACACCAACATATGATGGAACCAATGGCTTGGACACATTCCTACAGGAAATGGAATCTTCAGTGGATGAAGAATATTGTATGGATGTCTTGGACACAACGCTTGGAGGGTCTCCCGCAAGATGGTAGGAAACACACAAAGATGATTTTCCTGACCTGTACACAACCCATCTAACTTTGATGATCAGGTTCAAGCCATATTTACATGCTAACATGGTGGAAGAAGTCTACATGGTAGAGACCAATCCATACAAATATATTGACATGTGTGAGTACCAATGGGAGTCAAGAGGCATACAACCATAGTTTTGGGTTCATCAATTATTTCATGAGCTTGGACCTTTCCCAAAAGCTTGGAATATACATGAACAAACAAGGAGGCAGACTGATTGTTGGAAGAAGCTACATAAGCCAAGTTATGTCAAGATTTCTCCTTTTCTACGACAAGTGACATACTAACAAAATCATTAATAGCCATAAAGGGTGCACTATTTACTGATCAGTTATAGAATGTGGGCCACCCATATGTCTGTCCTGCACGTGAAGACTTGGTGAGCCTTCACTTTTCCATCCCTGAAATTAAACAACCTCTATTTTGCACAAAGGTAGACTAAGACAATCCCGAACCAGATGGACAGGAACAATCGAGACACCTAACCTTTCAGGAGTTGGAAGGCGCTTGGGAAGTCCGACGGACCAAACCATAATACACTGGAACAATCTATACACAACCTTTGCAGTTAAAGAAAGTCAACATTGTCACTGAAAACAAACCAAATATGGTAGCTTGTTAGGAACCTGTGTCAACCCTTCTCTTTACTTTGTTAGTATATTGTTGTTGGACGCATATGCTTTGTAAGTCGTCTCGTAGTATTATATGTTTATCCATAGTTTGTATTAGCCCATAGTATTGATCCATAGTATTGGACGCATATGCTTTGTAATTCGTCCCGTAGTATTATATGTTCCATGGTATTGACCCATAGTATTGCCGCATAGACTAGTATATAAGTTTGTGTTGAGGCCAATGAAGGCACAATGAAGTTATTTGTATTGAGCTTGCTCAAAGGAGGCTTCCCCCTCGAAGTGGCCCACTATAAATAAATATATTATGAGTTCTGTTATTTCTTCTATCTCGTGAATTTTAATTAATTAATTGTTGCAGGTTACTCACATCTGGTATCAGAGCACTTTCTTGGGCTTGTTGGGTGGAATTTTTGCCAATTTTTTTTTTTTCCGCATATGTATTTGTTCCTATCAATTGCAGGTTCGGATCCAGGAATAATCCCTATCCGCTTAACTATGGGAAGTACTTGGGCATAAGCCCTAAAAATCATTGTGAGGAGTACCATAGGAATCCCGAAGTAGCTGGCCCATTGAGAGGACCTGCCAACAAAAAGGGCACCGAACCCTACCTGATTGACTAGTTCCCACCCGTGACGTAAACCAAGAGATGTCATTTGTGGCAAAGCGGTTATCAGTTTTGGAGTGAGGGGTACTTCCCCAATACGCAAGCCGTCAGACAACATTGGTGGATGAGTGAATCCCCTGAACCATTAGGAAGCTAAGCATACCTGGGGTCCATATCTATTGCCAGCTGATAAATAGCAGATTACATCTATCCAGATCCAGATCCAGATCCATATCCATATCTAGATCTAGATCCATATCCAGATCTAGATCTGTTGCAGATTTAGAGCCATTGCAGATCCATTGAAAAAAAGAGTATAAAATTCTGTTTTTTCGCCATATCTTCCTTTTTTTAACTCCGTTTCCTTTGAAACTTCACTGAAACCTCTGCAATCCATTCTGCATATTTCATTCCTGAGGACCCCATCCCAAATTCCACTTCATGAAGCCCGAAATCCAACATTTTTCTATTTTTAGGGTTTGCCATAACTTCTTCTATTTTAACCCAATCGCCTTCAACTTTTGCCACAATGTTCATCTCCTATTTTTGCTTCTTTGTCCCTCTCTGACAAATTTTCTCATTCTTTCACCCCGCTTTTGAAATCCCCATTTTCTGCTTCCCTGTCCATCAGAAAGTGTCCAAAACCTAATCAAACCCCAATTACCCATCAAAGTTTTACCCAAATCCAAATTTTCCTTTACTAAAGAAGCTTTTTTGTTTTTGTTTTTCTACCCATTCACAAAAAAAAACTCTTGGTTATGGTTGTCACCCGCGCAGGAGCAGAAATCATGGATGAAGAACTTGCAACCCTCAAAACCAAACTCCAAGATTTGGATGAAAAATTTCTTAGCCTCCATCTTCAGCATTTCACCATGAACAATAAATGACAGTTAGAATCTTCTGCAACCATTGGGTTCTCTTTTTCTAGCAATTTTCATGGGCCGAAGCTTGATTTTCCTCGCTTCAATGGTACTGATCCGACTGGATGGATATACCAGGCAAAACAATATTTAAGTCTGCATAATACTTTTGATGTCCACAAAGTTCCACTTGCATCCTTTAATTTGGAACAGGAAGCCCTTCAATAGTACCGTTGGTACATGAAAGCTCATGACGAGCCAAACTGGACATATTTTTGCCAACTTCTTTTGCAACGATTTGGTCCTAGTGATTTTGATGAATTCACAGGATCACTCACTAAAGTTTTTCAAATCAACACTGTGAGAGAGTATCAAACCGAATTTGAGAAACTGGCCAATCACACAGAAGGATTATCTGATGAATTCTACAGGAGTTGTTTTATCAATGGTCTCAAGGATAAAATCCGTTCAGAGTTTAAAATGTTCCATCCCAACACAATGATGGAAGTCCTAGGGTTGGGTAAGTTGGCGGAGGAGAAGATCACAGCCCAACAACGCTCCAACTCCACTTTTGTTCCATTCATAAATATGGTTTCCCAACGACCTCCCATCACGCCAGGTCCTCGACCAACTCCTATCAAGCATTTGAAGTAGAGATGCGAGTACGTAGAGAAAAAGGGCTTTGTTATAATTGTGATGAGAAATTCACTCAGGGACATAGATGTGTTGAGCAAAAGCTCTATCTCTTGGATGTGGATTCTCTGCCCGCCTCTGAACTTGGTGAAGAAGCTCCAGATACAAAAGATGATCAGGTCGAAATTCAGCAGCCGCCTGTTGACCCCTCGTCTCAAGACGACCACCTAGAGATATCTCTCCATGCTTTAGCCGGAGTCACCACCCCACAAACAATGCGATTAAGGGGTTACTTCAAGAAGCTCCCTCTTACAATACTCATTGATTCCGGTAGCACTCATAAGTTCATTGACCCTCGGATCGCCAAATAGGCTGATTGTTTTGTCCATCCTTGCTCCAACTTTGAAGTCATGATTGCAAATGGGGGTACCTTACCTTGCAAGGGGAAGTGTCGCAATGTGCGTATCTCTATGGAAGATTATAACTTACACTCTAACATGTTTTCCTTGGCCTTAGGCGGATGTGATGTGGTCTTGGGCGCTCAATGGTTATGCACACTTTCCCTATCTTATGGGATTTTGCTGAACTTTGGATGCAGTTTTTAGTCAATGGGAAAAAACACACATTTACGAGCCTACAACCGGGGTCTCTCCGCCTCATTAGTTCACATCGCCTGGAAAAACTCCTTAAGAAGAATTCACATGGTGTCATCGCTCAACTCCATTCCATTCAAATGCACCCATCAACGGTCTCTACTACTCCTTTGGATCTACAACACATTTTGGATAGATATGTAGGTGTCTTTGCTGAACCAGTGGGATTGCCGCCTTCAAGAGACCTTTCAGGTAAGAATTTAGCTACCTCTACATCTGAGAAGGAAATGATGGCTATTTTGCATGCAGTACAGAAGTGGCAGCCATACCTATTAGGGAATTATTTCTGCATCAAGACTGCTCACCAGAGTCTGCAATATTTCCTGGAACAATGGGTCTCCTCCCTAGCACAACTAAAATGGGTTAGCCAACTCATGGGTTATGCCTATGAGATCACTTACATGAAGGGTAAGGACAATCTGGTGACAGATGCTCTTTCTCGCACATTTGATGACCACGTTTCTCTTTCATCTATTTCTATGCGTGTTCCAAATTGGTTGCAATCTATTCAACATGGATATATCAATGACTCCTCATCTCAACTCATCCAATGGTTGGACAACAACCCTTCTACCGTATCGCATTACTCTTGGGATGGCACTTCCCTGAGATACAAGGGTCATCTTGTGCTTCCCCAGAGCACAGATCTTCAACAGGATGTCTTCTTTGACCTCCATGCTTCTCCATTGGTAGGGCACTTTGGGTTCCTCAAAACATATGAGCGGGCACAACATAACTTCTTTTGGCAGGGAATGAAAAGGATAATTCAACCGATGGTGGCTGAATGTGATACTTTCCAGCTCCTTCCTGGATTGATCGAACCCTTGCCCATCCCTACAAGGATTTGGACATATATTTCTATGGATTTCATTGAAGGGCTCCCTAAATCTAGAGGGAAGACTCAAATTACCAATAATTGTTTGGAAACTTATCTTCATTGCTTCACCTCCGAACAACAACCTCAGTGGGTGAAGTGGATCCCTCTCACTAAATGGTGGTACAATACTGCATCTAAAATGAATCCATATGAAGCAATCTATGGTCAGTCACTGCCATTTCTTCTTCGAAACTGCGATCAGATTCTTCGCATTTTGCAGGACAATCTTCACATGGCAAGAATTCGAATGAAACAACAAGTCGATATGCACCATTCTGAGCACAATTTTCAAGCAGTTGATATGGTTTTTATTCATCTATAGCCTTCCAAGCAATCCTCCCTGACACTCAAATTTCATCCGCTTCTCTCTCGATCTATCATAGAGGTATTAATTCAGTGGCATGGCATGCAACCAGAGGATGCTACATGGGCACCACTCCTTCAAATTCAACATCAATTTCCACATCTAAAGCTTTGAGGGCAAAGCTTTTTCTAAGGGAGAGGGGATTTTAGGAACCCGTGTCAACCCTTCTCTTTACTTTGTTAGTATATTGTTGTTGTACGCATATGCTTTATAAGTTGTCCCGTAGTATTATATGTTGATCCATAGTTTGTATTAACCCATAGTATCGATCCACAGTATTAGACGCATATGCTTTGCAAGTCGTCTCGTAGTATTATATGTTCCATGGTATTGACCCATAGTATTTCCGCATAGACTAGTATATAAGTTTGTCTTGGGGCCAATGAAGGCACGGTGAATTTATTTGTATTGAGCTTGCTCAAAGGAGGTTTCCCCCTCAAAGTGGCCCGCGATCAATAAATATATTTTGAGTTCTATTATTTCTGCTATCTCGTGCATTTTCATTAGTTAATTGTTGCAGGTTCCTCACATAGCTATTGGGCATTATAGGGACGACCAAACATTATTTGAGGTCGCATCGCTATTGAAAGCATACAAAGACTTCTTTCTACAAAGCTTCACAGAGCCAAAAAGAATCTAGGGAGACCTTGGTGAGATTGATATTGCACTCAAGCTAGACGCATAACATGTAAAGCATAGGCCATATGAGTTGTATCCTCGGATAAATCCAAATTGTGAAGAAGGAGATTGACCGTATGTTGACTGTAGGCCTAAATTTTCTAATTGATGAATATGAATGGATTATTCCCATTGTGATTCAGAGAAAGAATGATATAGAGGACATCCAAGTTTGTGTTGACTATCGCAACCTGAATGCTGCTTGCGTCCATCACCCATTCCTGACATTGTTCAACGAGAAATTATTAGATCAAGTGGCGGGGAATGAAGCATACTCCTTCGTTGTTGGATTCTTGGGCTACCATCAGGTCGGGATTGCTAAAGAAGATAATAAGAAGACTACATTTACTATTGAATGGAGATCATTTGCATACAATGTCATGCCATTTGGACTTAAGAATGCACTAGCCATCTTTTTCACGAATAGTGATCTCAACTTTTTGCAAGGTCCTTCATAAGTTTTTGGAAGTTTATCTTGACTACTGGATAATCTCTAGTTTGCTCAAAGACCATGTTTCTCTCCTTCGACTTATGTTGGATTGTTGTAGGTAGATGGGGATTTCTTCAGAATATGCGGAAATGTATATTCTGTGTAACTTTTGGCAACTTGCTAGGACATATTGTGTGTAAAGAGGGGGTATTGGTGGACCTTGCGAAAATTGCAACCATTGTTAATCTACAGGAACCTACGACAAAAAAACAATTTCGATCCATGCTGGGTCATACTAGGTACTATAAAGATTCATCCATAACTATGCATCCATCACTGCACTGTTCGAGAAACTGCTGAAAAAAATTGAGACTTTTAAATTGACGAAGATTGTGAAAAAGCATTCAACACACTAAAAGAAAGAATGGTAAATGCCCAAATCCTTGCATTTCCTAATTGGAAAAACGAGTTCCATGTTCATTTGGATTCATCGAGAATTATTCTTGGCACTATATTGTCCCAACCAGGAAACTATCGCAAGCAAAGCACAACTATCGAAAGCAGAGCACAACTATATGACAATAGAGCGAGAAGGATTGGCTATGATTCATGCATTACAGAAGTTCTGCCACTACTTATTGGGAGGACACTTCAAGTTGTTCATGGATCACTCCACCTTGAAGTATCTGGTAAACAAACCAATGTTAGATGGAAGAATTTGCAGATAGCTACTTCTGTTTGAGGAGTTTTCTTTTGAGGTCACAGTGAAGCTCGGGAAACACAATCACGGACTTGATCATCTCCCTCGAATATAATCAGGTGAATTTGACGGACTGGTAGATGACCAACTACCAGATGTAACATTATTTAGCGTGGAAGTCATTCCATACCACCTAGAATAGGTCACATTATTTATTACCACAAGAAAAGCCCCATACGACTATTCCCCAACACAAAAAAGGCACTTAGTTGTAAGAGCTGCAGAATATTAGTTCAAGGGACAATTATATAAACTGGGGATTGATGGAATCTTGCGCAGATGTGTATTATATCATGAGATTGAAACCATTTTGTGGGAATGTTATGTTGGACTTGTGGGAGGACATGTTGGCAAAAAATCCACAGGAAGGAAAGTGATTCAAGTAGGACTGTGGTGTGCTACACTCTTCAAAGATGCTAAGGAATATGTCTGAAAATGAGATGTTTTCTACCACGTTGGCTGACCACCCCGACGAGATGAGCTCCCATTGCATCCAATTCGAGTGCTACAACCATTCGAGAAATGGGCGATCGAATTTGTGGGACCCATCAACCCACCGATAAAGCATTCAAAAGCTTGTTCTATTATCACTGCAACAGATTATTTAACCAAGTGGGAAGTAGCTGCACCAGTCCGAGACTGTTCCATTAAGACAACTTCTCAATTCATTTATGAAAACATTATTACTCGGTTCGGGTGCCCAAGAAGTAAAAGGTCATGTAAAAGTCATGAGGTAAATCCTCCATTGTAAGTCGGGTCAATAGTACCCAAAAGAGTTTAATACAAATATTATTTTGAGTCTTCTTAGGTAAGTCGGCCATGTCAGTTTGATAGGTCGGCCCAGTTAGGTTAAAAGGTCAAGTGAAAAGTTGAGTATAAATATGTGAGGTGCCTATCTCATTTGTATCATTTACTCACTCAAGCATTGCGCAAGAGAGGAAGAGGAAGGCTGGCGAAGGAGGAGGAGGATTGTTCTTGGCTCTTGTATTTGGGTTTGGTCTCTCTTTCTTATTAGACTTATTCTTTGGGCATTGTACTTTGGTAATCTATATTGAGGAATTTTTTGCTGGGTTTTCTTCCCCTTGAGGGTTTCCCAGGATAAATTGTTGTGTACCTTGTGATTGTTTGTCTTTCAGAGATCCTCTTTATGTTGCAATTATGAAAATGTATTAAATACTCATGAAGTTAGAATTTAGTATTTAGTAGCATATAATATTAACATGGTATCAGAGATAGACTGGAAAGAGCACCTTTCAGTAGGTGTTGATGCCCGGAAAATCCTAGCATCGACAGTAGGGATTCTCCCCAATGAATAATCCCAACTAGATCATTCACTGTTTGGAATGGGGAATCCGTCAAGTTAACGGTCCGACTACTGTAGGTATGTTTGTTTAATATTTGTACCGATTGCGGCCCGACCCACTGTTTATATTTAAAGTATGAGTATGCAAGTGATTCTAATCTAACTAATGCATTTAACCTATAATTGATAGGCAGAAGCCTCACAAGTGATGCGCAGATTCTTACCTCCTGTCTTATCACTTCTACCCTATCAATTAGCTAACCCTACTCTAAACTAACTAATCTATCCTTGCAAGGAGCGAGTTTTAATAAGATTAATAATCTGAGAATGCTTATACCAATCTCACAGATAGCTATTCAGATAGAGTATTCACATTCACAGTAGAAAAAATACAAAGATAGCTTTGATGGCATTTAAATCCATTTATTACTCTGATATTGCATAGACATTTGCATAGATATGTGAAATCATTCATCACCATCGAAATAATTCAATAAAGTTAGAAATATCTCACAGCATGAGTATGAACACAAGAATAAATAGTTCTGATTTGTTATCCAACACATTCCACGCAAAAAATCCATGCAAGCGTTTCCCAACAAATACGTCTTTCTCATTAGCAGGAAAATAGTTCTCTTACAAAATGTATCCAGCCTCTATTTCACTAGCAAAAGTCCCTTTATTTGGTACCCTTCCCCTCTATTTATATTACAAGAGAATTTGTCTCTACATGACTAATCACTTCACCTATCCCTGACCTTTGGATTGCCAAAATTTGTCTTTTGTGTTTGCACATAAAAAATAGACAATTAATTACAAATTATATTAACTTTCCGGTGGGACCTCCAAGATGGAAATATAATTGTCCCACAAATCCGTTTCTTGAAATATTATATTACATTGTAGAGGTTCTAATAATTCCAAAGATACTTCATGAACAGATAATTCCTTTGCCACACTTATCACTCCTTCAGTGGTTGCTTTATAGCTCTCTTCCAGTAAATAAGCATTTGTAGATGCTTGTCCAATGTGCTACTTGAGGTCTTCTTCATTTAGCACATCTAGTTTCCTGATATATTCCAGGTCTTCTTTTAGGCCATTTATTAATTCCGTTAGGCACTGATCCTTGGTGGGTAACTCGTACATATCTGGAATCATTGCGATATGACATTTATCATGTATTTGATAAATTGTTTTGTAAAATTCCTCACATTTTGTGATGGATTTTGGTACTTCTACTTGTTTCTTCCTAGAATCTCTCCTGCAACTTTCTAGAAGTTCTATATCCAACTTGAGTTCCGCAGCCGGTTTGTTTGGAAGTTGATCAGGGAGATTTGGATTTCCTCCCTTCTAGGTCATCAACCTTTTCAATTTTTTGAAAGTATCAACTAAATTCTGTCTTATAGATAAAGCACCAGTAGAGATCTCCGTCATTCTAGCTATCATCTGTTTCATTTTATAAATCTCTTCAATTAGCAATTCTTCTGAGTGGCAAATTTGTTCTTGTATTTTGCAGGCCTGCTCGTGGAATGGGGTCATATCTACCTTCTTATTTTTAACCATGTCTACTTTTTCCAAGACAAATTCCTTATCTCTAACCAACTCACTCACCTGAGGCTGCACATATTATTTTTCACTGTTCAAAGCACCAACTTGTTGGTTTGACCTCATTTCTTTTTCCTCCAACTCATTGATGCGAGAGTCGTAGTCGCTTCGCTCACCTTCCATAATTACAAGTTGCACATTCAATGCATCTCTTTCATTTTCCAAGTTCTGGTAGTCCAACAATAATTTATTCTTTTAAGCTATTACTACATCCTGTTTTTTATTTAACTTAATCCCTTCACCTCTCGCTTTTACTAAGCTATCCTTCTGCTTCAATAATTTTCCTTTGTTGCGTTCCAAATCATTCATTAGTTTATCAACATTGTCGACGCTTGCATTAGCGGCTGCTATGTTGATTGACGCGGTGAACTTGGGATCTTTGTGGGTGCCTTCCATTATGGTGCTTTCCTGAATAGTTACCACATCAGGTTGTACACCCATTTTTAGCCTTTTCTTTGTTCTCCTTGAAATTGTCTTCCTTTTGGGGTCGAAAATTATTGTATCCAGTTTTGCTATTGAATGTGGCTTTTAAGGGGTAAAAGGAGTGATCTTGAGCTCAACAAATGGAAGGTGGCCTCCCGTCAGCAGAATTCCGGAGATGCCGGGTGGATCTATGTCCATGTATTGAAGAATAGTCCCTTTCTTGGACTCCTTTGTCCTCCACAGCTTTCTTGAGCTTATCTTCTTCTTCCTTTTTTATTTATAATTCTGTTGCTTTATCTATTGCTTCTTGCTCTTCTTTCTTCTTCTGTCTTTCTGCTTCTTCTTCTCGCAGTTTTTCTGCTTCCTTTGCTTGTTTTTTTTCTTCTTCCTCTCTCGACTTTTGCAATTCTGCCTCTTTATCACTATCCATGGTATAACTGGAACCTACACCACTTCTATGGCCAAATCGTTTATTCAAATCCGTCATGTTATTTTCCCTCAGATGTACTTCCTCATCCTTAAGGAAATGGTCCGTGTAATCAAAGTGAATTTTACACGATGCACAGTGTTGGACGGCCTTTTGTAGCTTGTCATTTATGACAAAATTTTTTTCTCCAAAATAAAATGCTTCTAAGTCTTTTACAAAAACCTTTGTTCCTTTCACCTTAGGGAAGTTATACGCCCCAATGACAAACGGAAGTGGTGGATAGGAAGCCTTTGTATGTTTATTTAAAAAATTGCCTACTCCATTGATGAAAAATTGTCTTTCCACCTCCTTGTGTACCACACAATCTGTTGCGTGTCTTGGCATTAGTGACGGAGCTTTGGTACCCCCATACATTCTGATATACGTGCCTTTCCGGTAAAGTAGAAATATCCATATTCATAGATAACGAACATTGCGTTGTCCGCCAAGCAATTGGGTTCTTCGTTAAATATTAGCGAATACAGAGGAATTATGAATTCCTCACAGATGAGTTTGTATAAGATTGCATACTTGTGTGCCCACATTATTTGGTAAGCCATATATAGTGGAGACTGAGCCGGGATCCAATAGCACCCCAACTTGTTTAATGGGTGTCTAATCAAGATATAGTCAATCAGGTAGGAAGACATATAGAACTCAACTTTCTTCTGGGTCATCCCTCCTTGGGTTGTTGCTATCGTTGATGCCATACTCTCCGAGATAATATACGCTTAATTGAATACGGTACCATGGGAAGCGATATGATACATGAGGGGCACCCAACTGAGCTTGTAGATGTTCCCATTCACTGTGCCCAATATTCTGCTCAATATTAGAGCTATGACTTTGAATGGTGTTTTCAAATTCTGAGTATCGTGCTCCCCACTTTCCCTTTGCCTCAACTATTTTCCAGGAACCATCATTTTCTTAGCATACTCAAAATGATCTATGTTGACTCCCCTTAACTAGTCATCTGTCCTCATAACTTTGGGAGGTGGCAATTTATTGGCTGCGCTAATATGAGGTGGTTGAAACGATGCCAATCCTATTCCATTCTCCCCAGCTATGATCTATGTGCCGACATCCACATGAGGTAAGATCCATCCAATAACTTATGAACATGGGAAAATATCTGGAAATGTGGCAGCTTTATGGAGATCGAATCTTTTAATGTTTTGATACACCATCATCTCTTCAATGGATGCATCTTGTACGTTCTGATCTTGGGTGAGGTGATATAATGTCTCGATCAGGGTACATCTGGTGTCCTCATATAATGTCTCCATCAGGGTTTCTGGAACAACTTCAATGTCAGAATCTGATTCTGTTACCTTGTCTTACGCTTGGAAACTCTTCTTTGCATCTCTGAGTCTTGAGGAAACAACAAAATAAATGTATAAGAATAATTCACTATTAATACAATACTTCCAAGCAAAGTGATAATGAAGATAATATAAATTGCAGAGGTATTTTTTGTCAATATTGTTTACAAAACAAAATATTCATACTCCCATGACGTTAGCTATGTTTGGTTCCGAATGACCTGTCGTGACGACTTCCTAATGCATTGTCACATAGATTTCTTCATTTTTTCATTAACCTCAGTAATCGATTTCTTAGTCAAGACTTAAAATTTGATTTCGTTTAGTGCTAGATATGTGTGAATTTAGGAATGCAACTACTAATTTACTTTTGGTACTTAAACACTCCTGTCCATTCTTTAAGCAGATCCAAAACATCTATTCTTTAGGGATTAAATACATATTTTCTCATTAATTCATTCAAGGACAAGCATGAGAGCATCACCCAAAGCGGTGTAGCTTATTAATCTGCATTATCCTGTTCATCATTTTAAGCATCTTCTTCCTATCAATTATTTGAGGTAATCGAGTAGGCCGTGGCCATGTTGGAATACTAAACATAAATAATCAATGCATACAGGTTTTGGAACAAGTCACATGATTATCGGAAGATTTGTTGCGTGGCATGCACATATAATAAATGGAAGACTACACTAATAAACATATGATTACTCCATGAATATTCTAGAGAGTATCTTCCCTAAAACCAAAACCATAAGCATGCCCAAAACCCTAGGGCCAATGAAGGATACAATAATACATCCCATGAATCAACAACAAAAGAAAATGAGGGCAAAACCCTAGCCAATGTAAGAGCGTTGAGTTTCTAAGATAAGCGGGAATTCAAGTACGAAGATTGGTGCTAGCTCATGATCCTATTAATGCAAAAAAAACAACAACTGAGGCAACTTATAAGCACAATGGGAGGTCTGGATTTACTCTATTTAAACTCAAATGCGGAAGGGTGGTAAAGTGATTTGCAAAACCTAATAAACAAAGGTGAAAAAACGCCATTTACAAATAAACAGGAAGGTGGTCAGAAAATGACCTACCTGGAAATATGCAAGTGGTCAACAGAGTATTCCACTAGGGCTAAATGCACTTTCCTGTTGTCTGGTGAGTGCTCCAATTGCAAAACGGTGTTACCATTTTTTTTTTACAAAACAAATTCACCCATTTATAATCAAAACGTAACCCTAGTCATAAATGAAGGGGGTACTTGTGCTTATGGGGTCCACAAGGCTTAATGAAACCGTTTCGGAGCGTTTCCATCTTTTACCAACCCTTTTCGGCGTCGTTTTCATTTTGCATCGACTCTTTTCAGGCCACTTTTAATCTTACGCCGAACAACGTTTGAGTGTGTTTCAGAGCAAATCTCTTTCGGCACGGATCCTTTTTTCGTGCGATCATTTCTTTTGGCACCGATGTGATTCGACACACTTTATCATTTGCCATCGATCTCGTTTCAGCGTGAAAATGAAACGTCCTCCTATAAGGCTTTTTCCCTTTGTTCTCCGACCATTTCGGCGGAACATTCTATTTGGCTCCAAAACAGTTTTCTTCCCACAACTAATGCGGAAGTGGAAAGTTGGAAAATGATTTTAAAAAATAACCAACTTCATCCTCCTGCAATCTGCAATGCGATGCAGAAATGCGAAATGCAGGAATGCGGAAATGCGGGAATGCATAAATGATTTTCGAAAATAACCAATTTCATCCTCCCGCAATGCGATGTGGAAAAGCGGAATTGCGGAAACAATTTTTAGAAAGTCAGAAATGCAATCCGCATTTCGCAATCCGCAATCCTCAATTGGAATCCGTTAATTTAAACCCCCTCGGACCGTGTCAGCGCAACTTCGGATTGTCCTCCGATCATTTCGCGGAACATCTAATTCTGCTCCAAAACACAATTTCTTCAACAAAATCTAAGTGTTTCGGCGTCTAACTCGCAACTGCTCCGACCATTTCGGCGGAAAATTGGATGTTGCTCCTACCATTTTAGCGGAAAATCGGCAGTTCTCTCGATTAGAATCTCGACAAAGAAAATACTTTTAATCTATATTTGATCCAAATTCTTGATAAAAAATACACATCATATAATTTCTTTCCCCCTTTTCCATAAAGTGCATCACATATTCATGATACAATACGTAATACTCATGAATACTAACAAGCCAAATCTAAGTGTGGGAACCCAAATGTAGTGAGAAGTTGTGAGAGTCAAAGCTAAATACAAGTGGACCTAGTCATTAATATCAAACATTGGATACTTGCGACGTTCAAACCCCATAAACTCTAAGTTCTAGGCGACTAAGCATTATACATAGATTAAAATCCAAGAAGCAAATATTTGATATAAATTTGTTTATTTTATTTTATTTTATTTATTATTTATTTTTAACTAGGAGAATCTATATCACCTGATACTAAAAGACCAAAGATGTAGTTACAATTTATTATGATTTAAAATAAATAAATTAAAAAAAAACAATTGAACTAGCCATCTCTGAACCGTCCTTGCAATCTTGCATCAATGAGAAGTCTACCGGTGAGGTGAGAGTTGCAAAATCATTGTCATTAGTAGACTCACTCTTAGATGTGATGTATTTAGATGACTCATTATCTAGCAGTTTTGGATTGCCCCGAGTTGTAGAACCTGATACTCCATTTCAAAATTTGTTCAAAGATTTCTTTATTTAACAACTCTCCTTTGCAGAGTTTCTAGTCTCTTCTTTCTCTACCGGTGATGATGAAAATTTAGACCTCATTATTTGTATGGAGGAAGGGAGATGATTATGCAGCACAACATTGTTTTTTGTGTGAAGTCATAGAGAGTGCTAAGAATATTACTAAATAATTCTAAATGATAACATTAATACTAAATCCATATTATATATACAATACAAATATAATGTTGAATAAAACATAATCAACAGAAACATGGTCACCACTACGAAATGGTATGCTTTCCCACCCCCACAGTTGGCTCTTGCCATCAACCACTATACAACTTTGTTGAATAAATTCTCTATTAATTCTTTACTAACCATTCAAAAAGAGTCTACGAAACTACTCTTATTCACTTCGATGTTACCTTTCCATGCTTCCAAAGTATGCAAATTTTAATTCTGTTGAACCATTCAAAAAGAATCTACGAAACTACCCTTAGTCATTTTGATGTTACCTTTCCCCTTTTCCAAAGTATGGAAATTTGATTCATGATTATACCTGTAACCTACGAGTTTTCATGAATAAATGACCCATGTAAATGGATATAGGACTGAATTATAAATAAATTATTTGTGTTAAGTGGAAACCTATTCTATTGGTATTTTGTGAGCACATTATCTTTATCTCATTGGTCTAATATTTTATATTATGCTGAAAACCCTCGGATTCACTAATAAATCATAGTTACCAGACTCGAGGTGCGCAATGTGAAACAATCACAGTCGACCAGATAAGTGCGTCGACCAGATATGTCTGTTAGGTCTATGTGCAGATCCTTGTTAGGGACTGGTTCCAACTACTCGTTGGACGTTTTTGTATACATACTCTTCTTTTTGCGGCATATATATCAGCCTCTTATGGCTGCGGTTTGGTATTTATAGCTTTGATGGATATTTTATATGATGTATTTGGTGACTGGCAGCTGTGGATGACTGTATATGAGACCTTTATATATTCGGGTATGGGTACTTTGTGTGTTGGTGAATTTTGGATCCGTTTCTCCTACTGGAGGGATTCCTGATTTGTATTGTGGACATATGGCACTTCTTATTGGTCTATTCTGTTGTAGTTGATGACACATCTGTCATTATGACTGGATTGTCCCTGGTACTCTCTATGACAGGGTTTGAGAGCTTCTTGTATGTTCTGACAGCTGGTTTTATTTACTATTTCGTATATTAATAGTAAGTTGAATTTTTCTGTGAAAAAAAAGTGCGCCTTGACTCCTTCCCCTTCTAGAATCTCTGGCATTCAATATATTCTGTCTATTGTAATCCTTGCCATTGTAGAATTGCTGGCATTCAATATATATATATTTAATTTAGAAGACAATCTCATATATATATATATATATAAAATTTGGAATCTTCTAAGGATCAAACTCTTGGTCGGGTATGACAGCAACCTGCCTGGCTGGTCTCTCTCGTCTTATGACATTTTAATGGAGTTATGTCTTATTACATCAAAAGATAAAATACAAAAGAAAAGATAATTGAAGCTGGTTATTAAAATTAATTATAATCATTATAAAACTTTATAATAATAAATTATATTATATAGATAAGAATTATTTATTATTATTATTTTAAATATTATTTAATGCTGATTAAATCTCGGATTAAAATAAACTTAAAAATATATATTTATAAAATATTATCTAAACAATCTCATATATATATATTTAATTTAGAAGACAATCTCATATATATATATTTAATTTAGAATCTTCTAAGGATGGGTTGAAGGGAAGAATTAAAGGTATCATCAAGTTTATATGAAAAGATGGTTCAATTCTCAACTTTTAACCTACAACAATTGAACAAATAACCTATAATAACTTAACCTCCACAAACATAACTACCATGCAATTCATTAAATATTATAACCACTACAAATATTTGCATGAAATATATTGCATTAATAGTTATTGGGTTTTTTAACATTTTATATTTAATAGTTTATAATTCTTTATTAAAATGTGACAAGTTTATTAATTCTTTTTAACTTTTCTAATAGGTAGGGCATTTTGTTTATCTATGATAACTTTGTATGTTTGATATTTTTGAGATGATTTTTTTTATTGATGCATCTCCTAGTTGCACTTCGGATGGTTATTTATAGTTATTTTTCATTTTTTCCATATTAATATGGTTTTTCCAAATTTAATTGTGGTTATAAGTTTGAAATAATAAAGTTTTGGCATTAATTATTGATTTTGAATTAATCCATTTTTTACATGGTTTTCTTTGGACCATTTCAATTATATAGGCTAAGCAATCTTGAGAGTTTGGAAGCAGCAGTGAATATGGCAATCGAGTTCCTAAATGCATTAGTGAAGTCGGTTTTGGTAGGTGGGCCAAAGATGAGGGTAGCTAAGGCAAAAAGTGCATTTGTGAAATTAGCAAATGCATCAGGTTATGCCATGGCTGTAATGTCGTCTGCTAAGGGACAAGTTCCAGAGACTCATCCTCATTTCATCGGGACTTATTGGGGTGCAGTCAGTAGTGCATTTTGTGTTGAAATAGTTGAGTCTGCCGATGCATATTTATTTGAAGGGCCTATATTCAGTGGGTATACCTCAGTGGGATATTCATTACTCGTGAAGAAGGAGAAATCCATACTTGTGCAACCTAACAGTGTGACTGTGGCAAATGGCCCTACTTTTGGGTGCGTGTTGATGAAAGATTTTTTAGAAGCCCTTGCAAAAAAGGTGAAGTGCAACCCAACATCTTTGGAAAATTATCGACGTATATTTGCACCTGCCAGTGTTCCCTTGAAAAGTGCACCAAATGAACCTTTAAAGGTCAATGTGCTATTCAAACACATTCAGGCAAGGCCTCAAAGAATCTAACCAAATTTTGAATTAGCAATAGTTAGAAAATTTTCTTTTAGTTGGTTTTAGTTGGCTTTGTTCTTGTCACAGATACAAAAGAAGCCTGATTATTGTTGATATTCACTTGTTAAAATTGGTTGGTTGTAGGGAATGCTATCAAATGAAACCATTGTAATTCCTGAAGCTGGTGACTCTTGGTTCAATTGCCAAAAGCTTAAATTGCTGGAAAAGTGTGGGTAAGTCAAACATCATTTCTCTATCAACGATACTTCTTAGTAATTTAATATTTAATATTTTAATTATCATTGCCAAGAGGTGGAAACATATTGGTTGTTGAGTATTACTTTTTTTAGATGATTTTTACAAAATATTGCATAACATTCTTAATGAATGTTGAAGTTTAGGGTGAGTTTAGTATATCATGGGTAGGAACTAAGATTTCTATCTCTCATCCATTAGTTTCTTAGTTTGTTCTTGTGGAAACTATTTCATACCAATAAATGCCATTATTAATTAATAACAAAAGAACATTAAAATAAAATGTTTCTTTAAATTATAAGACTAGGGTCCACATGGTTTTCCATCAAAGGGGTTATAGTCTATCAACACATATCAATCTCTAAGGATAGGGAAGGTCTCAATTGAGGTGAATTTCCAAGACTTTGAATGGATGGAAGAAATCTATAGAGGATGATCACAACCATATTTATCTTGATACTCTAACAAACAATCTATCCATTCATTTAATGAATTATTAGACTTATATTATACCATTCATAAGATTATACTATAGACACAACTATCCATTAATGTAAATAAGTCAAAATAACAAGGGGAGAGATATACTACAATGCTGAACACATCATCAAAATACACCATCAACACATTGAACAAATTTTGTAAAGGGGGTATGATTCCATTCATATTAAGCATAAATGCAAACATCATTACATCACTTATCACTGCTCACAAGAGTTACAACTCAATCTAAAAACCATACTCTTTATGATACCTCTAGATCTTTAACCCATTATAGGCCAAAGCCTCTACACATTTATACTAGCGTTCTTGGATACCGAGGTTACTTTAAGCTTCTTGCCATGTTGCTAGTGCAATAAAGATGATCTATTAGTTGATTGTTTCTTAGTTATTAAGTATAGTCTTGTAGTCTTCTTTTTGTTGGCTCCTTAAAACTTGATATCTCTCCTTGATTCTTTGCCTCCTACATCTTGTGACCTCTATCTTCCTTGGTCACTTCTATCTTCCTTGGTCACTTCTATCTTCCTTGGTCATTGTAAATTTCTTCTCTGTCTAGATGATGTTGTGTGGATTTCACTATATGTATATCCAATGCCACCACGTTTATATAAAAAACCAAGGGGCCTACACCAAAAATTAAATATTAGTGATGAAAGAGAAATGATTGTTATGATATAAGGGACCAACTATCATAGTTCTCTATTTGCATGTATAATTTGTACTATGCTTGAACACTCTCTTCATCAATGGAGTTGGGCTTGAAAAGGATCAATTGTTTCTCTCTAAATAGGATAGTGCAAGGCCACCAAGTATTTTATCAACATTTTAGGGAATTTGAGTGAGATCCCCAACTGAATGGATCTTTATCTAAATTTGATGGTGAAATCTTGTATGAACTTTTATGACCTCTACCTAAAATAACGCCATGCATTTTTCTCATACTCATAATCAATTGGGTAAACTTATTATTTAATCATGTTAGACTGGATATTTTCCAATTGGTTGTTAATGGTTGAGTTTTAAGACTTCAATCGACAACATCAATTTCCCACCTTGCCAAGGCATGGGCATCAAGCTGCAAGTGGGAAAATGAAATTATTTCTTTTCCATTGATTTCATATACATTGAAATACACCTCCATATGGTATAAATATTGAAATACACCTCCATATGGTATAACTATTGGTTCAATTTGCGGGCATCAACTTCTCTTTCATATGTTTCGATATCTACTTTCACCTTACATAGAATTGTAATTGAGTTCTATTGTGGAAACAATTTCCATTCTCATTCTCAGACTTTGTCTCACATTCCTTTCTCTTTTCCTTATATTCTATCTCCTTATTTAAGCTTGTACCAAAATGTCAAGGTGCTTGTTTCTATTTCACTTGACCAAGTAACCACTAATCAAACATAATTTTCATATATGCCATTTGATTTGAAAATCAAAGTAACCAAAGCTCTACATCACCAGCCTCTAGAGGATTATTCATGGTTTGGTTTGTATATTGTTTTCCTTTTCTTCCTTGTGCTAATATTGAGGTAAATGGAAGCAATTCACTGCCTTCTATCAACTTATGCAATTGAGAGAGCATCCACAGTGTGCTTCCCTTCAATGTAGGAAGTGATATGTTTTGATACCAATGTGATTCATAAATGGTAGGCCTATCACTTGTTCATTTCACCAACCTTCTTGTATAATGAAATTATGTTTGAACTAAAATCACTGTTAAAATCAAAACATGTTTCTTCTAACACTATCGCAAAACATGAAGGAATTGTCCTATTTCTAATTTGGAATCCCCAATTTTCCTCTTTTTCCTTTTAATACCATGACAACAACTAAGTGAAGGAGATTGATTGCTAATTAGTTATAATGAATCAGATTGGGCTAGAAATACAAAAAGGAAATGAATTGTTGGGTGTAATGCTCAAGGAGTGGATAAATGAATTGAAGAAATGACTACATGTGCAAGGATTTAGCATCGTGTCAATCGGTTGGAGATGACACTTTGTGGGTAGACTTAAACTTCCTCTCAATTATTGAGATAAATCGCTAGAAGTGTGAGGGTATATCCCAGCCAACAATCCTATGATGTACTCATAAAGAAAGAGAAAGCTTTCAAACCCCATCTTACTATTCATTCATCCATAGTAGAACCAAAATTGAAATAAGCCAATATGAATTGTCTTGTTGTAGATTGATGGTGGTCAGAGAAATGATTACAATTTCTAATTACTATTAAACGATTAGCAATAGAGATGGATGTATATTGGCCATATATTATTGATACTAACACATTGAGAAGATGATTTTAATTTACCAAATGCCAAGCATTCATAAGAAACACAAACACGATAAGAAATACATAGAAAGACATGGATAATTATCACACATTTAATGATGATCGAGAACATCATTGACCGAGAGTAATCAAAATGAAAGAATCCAACATTGAATGATTATGTTCAGTCTTCTATTCTTAGATATTATAGAATTACAATTAATGCTTTTGGCTCTGTAGGAATTTAACATTTTACATAACATGAATTTATTCAACATCCCTTTACTACTCCACCAAAAAACCCCTTGTAAGTTAACATGCATGGTTTTATAGGATTTTTTGGGGTAGTTGGAAGGTGAGGTGTCCATGTCCCTTTAGTTACCCTTATGTAGCACTTCCTCTTCCATTTTGTCTTTTTGTTGCATCATTCCCCTTCTATTCCCTTCTTCTTGTATTATTTTAACTTTTGGTGCTTCTATTGGTAGTGCAACACCTTATGGATGAATGATGGCTAGTTGAACTAGCATGGGGCCCTTCACACTATCAACTGCAACATCATACCTCTTCATCATATTCTATAGCCACACAATTTAATTCCATGGTAAAACAAACTTTCTTCTGTAGGAACAATTTGAACTCTCATTTTTATAATTGCTTTGAGTCATAACCAATCGATGCTTATTTCATATCCATTTCGAATCAGTTCCTTGTGATAAATATCTATTTGGCATGTATGAATTTCAATTGCAGTATGGGTCAATTGGATGGTCTACAGGAGCAACACTAGGATGTGCTCAAGCAACACTAGACATGCATATAATTACATGCATTGGTGATGGAAGCTTCCAGGTTCATATACAAGGATTTTTCTTTCAATATTCTATAATATTATTTAATTCAAAATAATAAATGAATACCAATGTCTATAAAATATTTCAAATATTGAATTCCTTGGAATTGTTTGGTTTGTCCAAAAATTAGTCTAATTTTTATGCTTGATTGTATTGTTCCTTATTTGAACAGTTCACAACCCAAGATGTCTCTACCATGATTTGATATGGGCACAATTGTATTATTTTTCTTATTAACAATGGAGGCTACACTACAGAGGCTGCAATTCATGATGGACCATACAATGTCATAAAGAATTGGAACTGCACTGGTGTAGTAGATGCCTTTGCTAATGCCGAAGGGAAATGTTGGACGGTTAAGGTACTCTTTATGTATATATATAGCATGGTCATTTTCTTCAGGAATTCTTGTGAATTTTTGTGATATGAGAGTATTGTGCATACATTATTGTATTAATATGGTTTCTTGTAATTTTTTCCATTTTTTTGAGGATCACTTCTTAACCAAATCATTCTACTTAAAAGTACATTATCATAGACTTGAGGGTACTTCCATTTTAATTGGTCAATATCAATATTGGTTAACTTTTTTTCTTTTTTTTCTTTTTAAAATTGTTTGTATCTTTTTAACCCCTCTTGAGGTATCTATATATGATTGAAATTATAAATCAATATGTCCATCGATGGAAAATTGTTTTTCTTGTTGGGAACCTTTTTGGTTAGTACATTCATTAGTGGGGTTATGTGTTGCTCAACAACTTGAGGGACTAGTTAAATAAGAAAACTACCTATGCCTAATTAGTCCATTTTGCTAAAATGTCTAAAGTAAATTAGGATGATCTAAATCTATTGGGTTCTTCTGTTGATTGTTTTCATGTGTGTTTTATGTTTTCCTTGTCCTTGCATGGTTTTGTATTATGTCAATGCCTCAGAAAATGTGAACCTCTTCCAAGATATCCCCATTAGTACACTTCTATTGAAATATCTCAAACATGAACTTAATCTAAATGTTTCTTTTATTGGTTCATATCATGGGATTTTTTTTGTTCTAAAGTCATCTCTACATGGTTTTGTATCATGCTAATTCCTTTAAAAATGCAAGATGTCCTAGCTAAATTATTTTTTTGTTTTTTCAAATATCTCAAACATGATCTTAATTTGTTGGATCCTCTTATTGATTATTCTTGTGGGAGTATTTTGTTCTTGTCATCTTTGTATGGTTTTGATCATGCCACCAATGCCTTACAAAATGTGGACCTTTTTCTAAGATGTCAATGACCATTTAACTACACCAAACAATATTTTTATCATTTAACAACACTATTTCTTTATGTGTAGCTTAAAACAGAAGAAGAGGTTGTAGAGGCTATTAAAACAATTGTAGGACCCAATAAGGATTGCCTATGATTCATTGAAGTTATTGTACACAAGGATGCCACAAGCAAAGAGTTGCTTGAGTGGGAGTCCACAGCCTCAACAATGAATAGTATGCCACCAAAGCCTCAATAGGAAGGCTTTGAAAAGACAAGCAATTGGAGATACTTTATACATTTCATGTTTTTTTGTTCTATCTTGTAGGCTCATATGTTTTATCACCCTATATATTGTGTCTAGTTTTCCTTATCTCCAGGATTGAGATGTGCCCCTACATTGAGGCACACAACATACAACTACTTTATGGTGCTTGGCTAGCATGTTTAGTGTTAAATTGTTCAATGTAGTAGGTGAGACATCTTTAAGAATATGAATAAAATAATAAATATCCTTGATTATAGTTCAGATGTAGAATATTTTTAATTTGTGTACCTCTCTTCATTAGATAAATTATGAACAATTATACAAAATTTAATGCACTTTTATTGTTAAATTGTGCAATGTAGTACGTGAGACATTTTTTAGAATATGAATAAACCAATAAATATCCTTGACTATAGTTTAGATGTAGTGTACCTCTCTTCATTATATAAATTATGAACAATTATACAAAAAATGAATCTCTCTCTCTCTCTCTCTCTCTCTCTCTCTCTCTCGATCTCTCGATATATGTATGTATGTATGTATGTATGTTAAATTAATAAATGTGCAAGAACATTTAAAAAGATAAATGTGAAACATAAATCATAAATCATACATGTTGGTGAATCATTACCTATACTTGGATTCTCTTTATCAATAGCATCCTATGCCTCACTCCTATAGGCTCTAGCCCTTGCCTCTAGCTCAAATCTCAAAGTTGATCCTCCAAAGACATTAGTCAACGACTCAAAACCCTACAATTTTGATGGAACTTTCTAATATTCCAATCGTTAAAATAAGGTAAAAGAAACTTCCCATCCTTAATAAGTGATTTTGCTTGAGTGAAGAGTACATTGTTTTAAGGTCATGACAGTGGAGTTCAACAATCAACACCACCAACATCAACGTACATATAGGGATTGGTGTGCTTGATTAAATGTCGATCACATACCTTCATTTATGATAGAATTTGGTGGAAAGTTCAATCCTGAAATCCTAAAAACTATTAAGTTTGCTGAATTTTGAATGGGATCTAAATTTCTACTGTTTGCATATGAAGTTTGATGAGGTTGGAACCATTCTCAAACATCCTAAAACAATTCATGGTAATGTTAAAAATTTAAGTAAAAGATAGAAGATTAAATATAAGGAGAATGCTACCATTTAATATTACCAATTTCTACTGAACATGTTGATTTTTTTTATCGGTTACACAATAATTTTTTGGAAACACAACCTTAATATGGATTGTATCTGTACCAGAAATGTGTTTCCATACAGATGAAACACATTTCCTTCTTGAGACGCACACATTCATATAGAAACAAGTTTCCACGCCGTACGACATGCATTTCCACATTTTTGGTAGGAAACGGGCTAGGGACATTGGGGGGTGGTGGCGTTTCCTGCAACTTGTGTGTGTGTGTGTGTGTGTACACACACACACACACACACACACACACATATAATTTATTTAATAAAATATTTTACTTCACCAAAATGGTTTAGATACTACTAAGGAATGATAGTTTTCAATGTTTATTGGGATATATAAGTGATATAATAAAAAAATTGTTACTAGTTGAAAGTGGTTTTTTTATCAAACTTGATACTAAAAAATGAGGATGTTCAATGTTGGTTGTGCTATACCAGCATAGATCCATCTCAAACCTAGATCTATCAAGCACCAAGAGGGATCCAATTTCTTGAGGTGTAATTGCTTGATAGATCCGTGTTTAAGCTATGCTTTATTTATTTTTTTATAGGCCAACATGGATTTTTTTAATATTTTTTATTTTGCTTTAATTTTTTATTTTATGAGCCTACATTTTTATTTGGTTTTATTTTTTTATTTTATAAGCCGACATGATTTTTTTTAATTATTCTTTATTTTGTTAGGAACGTGACAACATCTCTAATAGACTGGGCTGTAGAGCACCTCTCTACTCTCGGTGCAATGACTCTTCTAATCAAACAACTGTTACTTTGATATAGTATCTTTGTATCAAAATTTATCTTATGGCATGGAATTCTTTAGAGTTGGTTGCAATTGTGGTCTACTAGCACGCAGTGGGGGCCCACAACAACTAGCCCTGGTTTGATCCTAAGTACATCATTGGGAGTTACTGTAGCAACATTTCCCCTACATAAGAGTATCATACATGCTCAAGACAAAAATTAGGTGGTTCTTGTTAGTGGGCGAAATCAACATGAGGATGTTCAATGCCACAAGTTACAAAAAAGTATTTCTATAAGATGGGAGGGATGCCCTTTTCCACAGGAATGGAGAAGCAACAATATTGGATGATTAGGGATCTGAGTAGAAATAGTTTTGGAATATTAGAATTACCAAAAAAAGTTCTAATATTTTGTAGGGAATATAGATATATGGAGATATAAATCTTGGGGGAGAAATGAGCAAGATGGGAAAGTAATGGAATACATGAAGTGAACACAATAATGTGATGGAAAGGAAAGAACCAAAGAAAAAGGATGACTTAAACTAGAAAGTGGATTTTATTTTTAATTGCAATTAGTCAATCCAATTAACACTAAATAAATTGTGTATTAGGTGCATGTCATCAGTAATATATGCATTGTAATTGTGAGCCATGGGTTTATAAAGAATTACATGTAGCAAAAGCTTTCCCAATCTAGATGATGGCATTGTTGTGCAAATTTTCAAGTTGATGTGATAGCACATTTTTTCACTTGGGTACTAACATATTAGCAAATTTTGGTGTGATGTCTTGTGACTTGTCTAATGTTTATGATTGTTATTTATGTGATATTTATATGGGTTAATGCTACTTAGAGATCTATGGGTTTATATGGGTTTGGGGTTATGTTCTACGAATGACCAATGTGGTTATATGACTTAAAGCTTGATTAGAGTTAGTGGGTATATAGGATTTGTGGTTAAGGACTATGGTGTTGGTGTTTTGTCACCAACATGTACTAAATGTATCTACTTGTGGGATGCGTAATATCAAGTACCAGATCAAATGGAAATGGGAAAAAATAAACTAAACTAATAATATTCTTTAACATGCATGCAATGTAAATGAAGAGAAAACTAGCTAAAACAACGAAATACATATAAATAATGATAATTTATATTAACAAAAAGATAGGTAGAGATAGAGATGCCTTGGTGTTTGTTGTGAAATATCATGTACCATACACACACACACACGCGCGCGCGCACACACACACACACACACACACACACACACACACACACACACACACACACACACACACACACACACACAATTGATTTAATACAATCTTTAACTTCACTAAAATGGTTTAGATACTACTAAGGAATGATGGTTTTCAATTTTTATTGGGCTTTATAAGTGATCTAATAAAACAATTGTTACTAGTTTAAAGTGGTTTTCTATCAAACTTGATACTAAAAAATGACGATGTTCAATGTTGGCTGGGCTACATAACTCTTCTAATCAAACAAATGTTACTTTGATATAATATCTTTGTAACAAACTTGATCTTATGGCATGGAATTGTTCAAGGTTGGTTGCAATTGTGGTCTAATAGCACGCAGTGGGGGCCCACAACAACTAGCCTTGGTTTGATCCTAAGTGCATCATTGGGAGTTACTGTAGCAACATTTCCCCTAGCTAAGAGTTTCATACATGATCAAGACAAAAATCAGGTGGTTATTGTTAGTGAGAGAAATCAACATGAGGATGTTCAATGCCACAAGTTACAAAAACGTATTTTTATAAGATGGAAGGGATGCCCTTTTCCATAGGAATGGAGAAGCAACAATATTGGATGATTAGGGATCAAAGTAGAAATAGTTTTGGAAGATTGGAATTACCAAAAAAAGTTCTAATATTTTGTAGGTAATATAGAGATGTGGAGATATAAACCTTCGAGGAGAAATAACAAGATGGGAAAGTAAATAAATACATGAAGTGAACATAATAATATGATGGAAAGGAAAGAACCAAAGAAAAAGGATGACTTAAACTGGAAAGTGGATTTTATTTTTAATTGGAGTTAGTCAATCCAATTAACACTAAAAAATTGTGTATTAGGTGCATGTCATCAGCAATATATGAATAGTAATTGTGAGCCATGGGTTTATAAAGAATTACATGTAGTAAAAACTTTCCCAATCCAGATGTTGGCATTGTTGTGCAAATTTTCAGGTTGATGTGATAGCATATTTTTTCACTCCGGTACTAACATATTAGAAATTTTTGGTGTGATGTCTTGTGACTTGTCTAATGTTTATGATTGTTATTTATGTGATATTTACAATATTATTGAGCAATGGGGTTATAATTGTTAGGGGTTAATTCTACTTAGGAATCTCTGGGTTTATAGGGGTTTGGGGTTATGTTCTATGAATGAACAATGTGTTTATATGACTTAAATCTTGATTGGATTTGGTGGGTATATAGAATTTGTGGTTAAAGACTACGACGTTGGTGTTTTCTACCAAACTTGATACTAACTAAAAAATGAGGATGTTCACTGTTGGCTGGGCTACATAACTCTTCTAATCAAACAAATGTTACTTTGATATAATATCTTTGTATCAAACTTGATCTTATGGCATGGCATTGTTCAAGGTTGGTTGCAATTGTGGTCTAATAGCACATAGTGGGGGCCCACAACAACTAGCCTTGGTTTGATCCTAAGTGCATCATTGGGAGTTACTGTAGCAACATTTCCCCTACCTAAGAGTTTCATACATGATCAAGACAAAAATTAGGTGGTTCTTGTTAGTGAGAGAAATCAACATGAGGATGTTCAATGACACAAGTTACAAAAAGTATTCCTATAAGATGGAAGGGATGCCCTTTTCCATAGAATGGAGAAGCAACAATATTGGATGACTAGGGATCAAAGTAGAAATGGTTTTGGAAGATTGGAATTACCAAAAAAAGTTCTAATATTTTGTAGGGAATATAGAGATGTGGAGATATAAACCTTGGGGGATAAATAACAAGATGGGAAAGTAAAGAAATACATGAAGTGAACATAATAATATGATGGAAAGGAAAGAACCAAAGAAAAATGATGACTGACTTAAACTGGAAAGTGTATTTTTTTTAATTGCAATTAGTCAATCCAATTAACACTAAATAAATTGTGTATTAGGTGCATGTCATCAGTAATATATGCATAGTAATTGTGAGCCATGGGTTTATAAAGAATTAAATGTAGCAAAAACTTTCCCAATCCAGATGTTGGCATTGTTGTGCAAATTTTCAAGTTGATGTGATAGCATATATTTTCACTCGGGTACTAACATATTATAAAATTTTGGTGTGATGTCTTGTGACTTGTCTAATGTTTATGATCGTTATTTATGTGATATTTACAATATTATCGAGAAATGGGGTTATAATTGTTAGGGGTTAATTCTACTTATGAATCTCTTGGTTTATATGGGTATGGGGTTATGTCCTATGAATGACAAATGTGTTTATATGACTTAAAGATTGATTGGAGTTAGTGGGTATATAGAATTTGTGGTTAAGGACTATGGTATTGGTTTTTTGTCACCAACATGTACTAAATATATCTATTTGAGGGTTGTGTAATTTCAGGTACCAGATCAAATGGAAATGGGAAAAACTAAACTAAACTAAAAATAGTCTTTAACATGTATGCAACGTAAATGAAGAGAAAACTAACTAAAACAAAGCAATACATATAAAGAATGATAATTTATATTAATAAAAAGATAGGTAGAGATAGAGACACCTTGGTGTTTGTTGTGGAGGGTAATGGACCTTTTGAGGTGACCCAAAGATGGGTTGTTCAACTCCTTTGTGCCAAATTTTTTTCCAACTGATGTAGAAGGTGGATCCCAAATGGTGAAAGGAAAAATGATGGAGGTTCTCTCTCAATTTCAATAGGAAATATAACAACATAACCTTGTAATTGTGGATAGATTGATGGAGTGATCTTGAGGGCTATACTTATAGGAAATAATGTGGAGAAATCTTACATCTAGCGCCGATGTGAATAGTCCCCTTTTCATTGATGATTTAGTGGAAAGATAGGTTTTGGAGACTAAATCAAATGTTATTTTAAACAATAACATCCAGGGAACATCCACTTTCAAACACTACACCTTTTTGGGAGGTGGAAAATAATTAAGAGTAACCAAATTATGTTTTTGGGACCCCATCAAGGTTTTGGAGGTTTTTATTGTGAGGTATCATCATGGAATTTAAGGGAAAATTCGTGCAATGATAGGTGGGGTCAATCTTTGGATTTTCTTTTATTTTTGGTTGCATTGTTGAGGTTATATGGTGATGGAAGTGAGTGAAAATGGAGCTAGTACTATCATGAATAATGTATAATGGTGATGATACTCATGATAAGGTAGGTGAGTCAAATTAGGTTGCTAATAGTCTATGAAGGATTAATGTGGTTATATGTGTATAATGCCCACATTTGGCATTACTTGGCTATAATTATATTAACACTTGTCTTAATACTTTATTTGCTTACTTTATATTTAGACAAACTAGACTAATGAGACACTTGCTATGTGGACATATGGACATGTTAAGGTATTGTAGGATATCATTTTAAATTATATGTTCATCATGATGGTACATATTTCAGTTCATTAAACATGCAAAGTAAAAGGTGGAAACTTGGTACATGATACCAACTCAAAAATATGTTGTGAATGTATAACAAATGTGAGTCAGTATAAATAAGTGTTTCTTATTTTAACATTGATACATTACATATTGATATATGAAATTTGTTTTATATCTACATGGAAATAAGTTATTGTTGAATTAACCTACATGTTGGTGAGCTATGTAATAGCAAAATGATTGTAGTAATGAGGTGAATTGGATGTCGTAGACATCATGGAAATAATGTGTAGAGTAAGTTTTCTATATGATTTCAAACACTATTGTGATCTTTGGGTAAGTGTGGTTTTGACATGATGCATAGCTTTCCCATAATGGTTGTTTGATGACGTGACTATAAGAACAATAATTGCACAGCACGGCTCAGTATAGGGTGTCGAACCTAGTTATACCAAGAGGGGTGGATGAACTTCCCACCATGTATCATCCAAAACCTAGAGTCGTGGTAGGGTTGTGCAGATACACGCTTCCCAAGTTGTGTGATGATGACTTCTAGGTGCTTGTTGGGGAGGTTTGGTCAATATAGTCAACACTTCCACTTACACTTACTGGTTCTATTCGGGTTAGGTCAATGTAGTTGATGCTCCAACATATTCCAGCAGAGGAAAGGATAGGATGTGGAAGATGAAAGTAGGCTAGGGAGGAAGGATGGTTTGAAGTAAATTATAAATATGTTGTGAGTTAGTTATTTAAAAACATGATTACTTTTGTGTTCTGATACACGCTCCCCAAGTTTTGTGATGATGACTACAAGGTGCCTCTTGGGGAGGTTTGGTCGATATAGTCAACACAACCACTTACACTTATTGGTTTTATCTGGGTTAGGTCAATATAGTTGATGCTCCAACATATTCCAGGAGAGAAATGATAGGATGTGGAAGATGGAAGTAGGTTATGGAGGAAGGATGGTTTGAAGTAAATTATAAAGATGTTGTGAGTTAGTTATTTAACAACATGATTAATTTTGTTTTCTAAAAGTCTTGCTTTACTCATTTGTGTTTGTGAGGTAAAATATATGCATTTATAATTTACCTTGAACATTGAATTGTCAACCAGGGAGTACCATAAACTTAGATGTGTAGGCACATGAAATGCAGGATCAGAGCCTACTAGCCTAATCTAACAACTAAAGCCAACAAACACACTTCAAAATGCAATGAATGAAAGCTAATAAAAAATTGACAAGAAGGATAACAACACAAGATATAACTATTGAATAGAAAGATCTTATATCCCGAGTTAGATCTCAATCTTCAATGGCTTATTCTTGTAGTGTTTGACTACACTACGAGAAAACTAAATCAGAGCAAAGGAATGTAAAGGCAATTAAAGCTATCACCACTAAACTTGGGAAATTAAAGCAATCTAAACTCAAGGTACAAAAATGTAAAGGCATGCACTTTTTTTTTCATAAATAAAAAATAGTAGCTTGTTATTCTATTAGAATCAAAGTTGCTACATAAACATAACAAAAAAAGATAGCTAGTGAAAAAGACATTCAATTAGCTTACCCTCTGCCTATAACAAACTAGAAAAAAGTAGGTAATAAACCCCATAACTGATAGTGTGAGTTATCAATCATCACATGCCCAAAAAAACCCTGCTAAAAACAGAAAGACAAATATCGATCTTTCCATAGAAAAACTAAAAACAAGAAAACAGGGACAGTAACTATATCCCACAAAAAACTCCAAAATGAGCCATAACCCTCTATGTGGATCTATCCAATAACCTCAAAGAACATGCTCCTCGTTCCAAACACAACCACATGACCATCCATGAATTCTTCGAAGTATAGAATACCATCCACATCACCCCAGGGCCAACTTAGATAATCGGTCCGCTTCAACGTTAAACTCTCTATAGATGTGCTTGAACGTAATATGAGAGAAAAAGGAGATCATGGCATTTACCCTAAGTTTCCACTGTTCCAGAACCAATGAGTCCAGTGCTGAGGCATCCCTATCCCAATCAATAATAATTTTTGAGTCCCCCATTATATGTAAACTAGAGGTATTGATTCTCCAGGCGAACCAAATTAAACCCCACAAAGCTAAGAGCTCAACATGCGTATTTGTACCTCAGCTTGCTTTCATCCACAATTTAAAAATATGAGAAGGATTTAACTACAATATCATACCAGAGCCACACATACCACTCTGTTCGGCTACATCGAAGAACCCAAAAACCCGATCAACATCAATAAAAGGTGGTCTAATCCGTTGAAAATTAATATGGTGTACAGTCTTTTCCGGACCCAACTCAAAATAAAGGGAGACAATTTTTGTGCAAGTCCACTCAGTCGAGATGTTGTGATTCTGAAAAAGATAGCCATTCCTCGATTTCCATATAACCTAGAAGACCACAAAAGGCAGATAACGATGGCTTCGTTGCTATCCCAACCAGTCTGCAAGATTTTGTTCTAGGTTGAGCTTATCGCAGTGAAAGGCGAAACTGAAAAAAATACCTAGCCACCGCCAGATACACTTGAAAAAGGAACAGTTCCCAAACATATGATCCACGGACTCCTGTGCTCTACTACAAAGATTGCATATACCAGGACCAATCCAACCACGTCATAGAAGCATGTCCCAAGTCAGAATCCTCTTCTTTATGCATAACCATGATTTTATTTTTATTTTTTAAGGGTAAATAACCCTTCCAAAGAAACGGTTTCTACCAACATAAAGTATCATCTAGATCAAGATCAATTATCATCTGATAAGAAAGTTTGGCCAAGACGTGCCTCGCACATTTGTTATAAGAACACACAAGGTTGTCAAGGGATTCATTCAAAACAATCCCTGCTTGATAAAGATAATCAACAAACAAATTCCACTCGTCGGTCCAACAATGAGACAACTCCAGATCACTATCTCATAGCCAGGAAGTTTCACCACATGACGTTGACCCAGCCACCTGTTTAAGAAAAAAAATATTCCGATGATGAAGTTTTGCAAGGAGACCAGAGGATAGCAGGTAGTTAGCTCCTAAACCAATAATCGGGTCCACAACCAGGTAGATCTGAATACCTCTACCAACAGACCAATTAATGGAATTGTTAATGACCGGATATGCCTTCATGAGACTTCTCCGCAAGACCGAGGCATTATGTCTAAAATTCATAGGTTCACGAAACCACTGCTCCACATTACAAGATTTTAAATACTTCTGAGAGATCAGTTTATCCCATAAGCCTTGATAAAAAATGGCTCTTGAAGACTCTTCACACATAGAGACCAATTAAATAAAGAAAGATTCTTTATCCCCCAACCTTCGAGATATCTAGGTTTCGCAGCGCTATCCCACACAACTAGATGATATTTCGAGATATTCAATTTCCTCGCCCAAAAGAAATGTGAGATCAAGTGACTGATAGAGGATAAAATAGACGTTGGAACCATATACAAAGAGAACTAGTACACATGGATACAATGTAGTACTGCATTAATCAAAGTAAGTCTGGCCCCAATGGACAACCATTTGAACGACCAAGAGCTTAAACGCCATACCTGAAGCACAACAAAAAGTCTTAATAATTGAATGGAAGGTTTTCCACTCCCTGAAATAGCCCACTCCAAAAAGAATGACATCATCCATGAAAAGTAGATGGGTGAGAGTTAGCGATCTGGTGATATTTACTCCCTTTATCTTCCCCTCCTTTTTAGCCTTATTAATAAGCAGGCTCAGACCTTCTATAACCAAGATAAACATATAGGGAGATGAAGGAAAGCCTTGGCGTAATCCTCGTGAACCATTGGAAAAAGAAGTAGGAGATCCATTTATCAAAACCGAGAAGCTGGCCGTCATGATGCAGACCATGATCCAAGAGAAAACCTCCAGAGGGAGCCCAATATGAACCAATATGAGTCTCAAAAGAGACCAATCTACTCTGTCATATGCCTTGATAATTTCCATTTTTAGGATAAAGGCATTCATCCTCTTGGATTTAATAGAATGTAAAGTTTCTTGTGCTAGGCCCATGACATCCATAATCTGTCGGTTAGGAAGGAAACCAAATTGTTTCGACGATAAGAACTTCTCCGGATATGGATTTAGTCTTTCAGATATAATATTGGTTATAAGCTTATAGAAAAAATTACAGAGCAAGATCGGTCTAAAATCGTCAAATGTTTTAGGACGATCCTTCTTGGGGATAAGTGCTATATAAGTGTTATTGACATTACTCGGTAATCTCCTAGTTCTTTGTGACTCATCAATGGATTCCACCAAATCGCACCCCAAGAGGTCAAAAAAGTGTAAGAAGAACTGCACCGTCCACCCGTAAGGGCCTGGACTCTTATATTTTGAAAAGAGAGACAAGGTACTCTTAACCTCCTCCACCGAGATTTGGGCTCCTATGGACTGCCCTTCTTCCTCCGAGAAAAATCTCGGGAAGTTTTGTAAAATAGCTAATTGGTGCTCCAAATTTGCTGAACCGGATTGAGAATAAAGATTATTAAAATGTCCCAATGTTGCTGCCTTAAGAGACCTATTATCCATAATAACTTCCTCATGATCCCCCTTTAGTTCCCATATAGAGTTATGTATTCTCCGTTGATTAGCGAACTAGTGGAAAATTTTTGTGTTATTGTCTCTAGCTTATAACCACACGGCCTGACTCTTTTGTCTCCAAGTCTCTTCTTGAATCTGAAGTATCTCCTGCCTTTTAGACTCGAGGGATGCTATAGAAGCTTTGCGTTCCAAGGAAAACATATTCCCATCAACGAGTCCCGAAAACTTCTGTATGTCAGCTTCCAACTAGGATAAATCCTTGTTTAGCTCCTGTTTCTTCTCTTTTTACCATTTCTAGACTTCATCCTTCATCCTGTCCAACTTTTTGGTCAATCGAACTAAGGATGAAGCATGAGATATATTGGCCAAGAGTTCCCATTGATTATGGACAAGAGAAAAAAAATCTGCATCCTTCAACCAAACATGATTAAACTTAAAAGGGTAGTGTATAAAATCCCTATTAAAATCCAACCAAAGTATAATATATTTATGATCTGATATCCTAGAAGAATAAGCCCAAGAGCGATAGCGACCAATATCCTCACATAATGATTCTGACATTAAAAAATGGTCTAGACGTTTGGCAATCCCAACAAAACCACACCTGCCATTCAACCAAGTTGGAACAAGAGAACATGGTAGGATCACAAGCTTTGCAGCTTCAAACAAAGAGAAAAAATATTAGGCCAGAGGGTCCTCTGCCTTGCCATCCCCCTGGGTTTCCTCAGGCAACACTGTAAGATTGACACAATCAACGGATAGTCCGAAAGAGTACTAGACTAAGCCACCATGTCCCAAAATGTGCGTCGATGATTATACAGGCCATAAATGTTAAGGATTCTAATCTTCTGGTTGAGAATTTGTCAGAATCCTTCCACCACAATACCAAAAATAGTAGAGAAAGATTTCAGATCAACCAACAGAGGATTCCAAGCCACCAAGGTACCACCTGGCATCCCCAAAGAATCCAACCCACTAACATGCCAAGAGGGAAATAACTTAAGGAAAAAATTACAAGCACAGGCCGTAGAGGTCATGGTTTCCTTTAAAATAACCATCGCTGGCTTCAAAAGGCTCAAACGTCTCTTCAAGGTAGTTCTTTTGTGGCTACTACCCAAACCCCAAATGTTTAAAGAGAGCAAATTTATTCTAAACCCCTACAGGGGCCATATATTCTCTAAGAGCCCGAGTATCATAGTTTGAAAAAGAGTCTGAGACCCTCAACAAACCCTTCTAAAAAAGGGAAGTTACCTTCGGATTATAACAGTTCGTGTCCCCAACCTCTGAGACCCCTGTGGAGATATCTGAAGTGAGATTTTTCTTTCCCTTTCTCGGCCTTCTAATTTTCACATTCCCATTGAAAATTGATGGGATAGGGACAATGTTAGTATTATCAACCACGACCGAGGAGTACATAGGAATCGGTTTCAGGCCCGTCGGAGCAGGATCCGTGTAATCTCCTGGGTCCCGCAATGGGGAATCCGTAATATGAATGCCCATAGAACCTGACTGTAATCCCCCAAGAGGCAGGAATTCCTTCAGATAAAAGTTCAACTGAGGACTTCTAGATACATATAAAACCTCCTTGCCACCCACAAAGCTGCAAACCTCCTTCCCCTGGACTTCCAGAACAAAAGCAAGATAAATTGGGGAAATAGGACTGGGATAACCCTCATCCCCAAGTGACAATATAGAGACAGGACGCTGAACCAAATCAACCTTCCTAGGGTCTACTAGAGCAACCCTAGTTCCCGACCGTGGACTTCTCAAAGGAAAAGTAGAATCCTCGCCAAGGGTCGAAAGTGAACTAGCAATATCCTCTTTTGACAGAAATTTAAGAAGTATCAAATAAGAGGTAACGAACTTACCAAGAAATTTAGATGCCGAGTCTCGATCCAAGGGTATCAAAAAATTCATACCAGCCGCGACCTCCGTCAAGCCCTCCTCCAGAGCACCCATCACCGTAACCGACAGTTGTGAGCGAAAATCCGGATTTTGACATACGAACCTCACATGGCCGGTTTCTCAACAATTATTACACCTAAAAGGTATACACCAGTAATCCAATCTTTGAATAAAGGATCCACCCTCCCAAACGACCTCAAGTTCTGCTGGTAAACCTCCGCCATAATCAATTTAAACCAACATCTGGGGAAGTTTCCGGTTCAACCCCAAGAGTTGCTTCTCTTCAATAAGAATGAAACGACCAATAGTATTTGAAACGACCATGAAATCTTGTAGATTCCAACAATGGAGTGGGAAGCCCGACATAAGAACCCACAAATGTCTCTTCGAGAGGGTTTATTTCCAAGGGTCACAACCCACATGCTAGCGACATAGAACCAGGGAGCCCATACCGATAACCCAGAATATCTCCTCGATTTCCTGACGATCATTCTCATATAGGAATTGGAAGACAATCCAACCGTTAACCAACATAAGCACCCACGACACATTATTTATAAGGCTTCCACTTATCTCTAACCCAACCAAGTATCTCCTCCCTGGATATCCTTATGTGCTCAAATATCCTCACCAAGGAACATTGAGCTAAATCCAGAACTGAATCCATAGTGATATGTCACCCCATGACACAAAGGGCTCCACCCTTCTTAGTCCGCTCAAGTTTCAAGTTCCTCATCTCCTTTGACTGAGAGGTAAAAAAATCCCTGTCCCAGGATCGTCCCTCCTTTGTCACCGACTCACCAGCCCCCCTTGCAATATCATTTTCAGACAGTGGTAAAATGCTCCCATTCTCAGAATAAAAGAGTTCCCCGCTCGTCGAAACCCAAAAACCCTTGTTTGAAGAGAAAATGACCTCACATGAAGGATTTGTTTTGACCCCGAAACCCAAGGAAACCCTACTCGGGGTGACCAGGGTCGACGTCTCCAACCTGGTCGCGTTACAAACCCAACAATGTAACAACTTGTAATCCCCACCTCCACATGTCCTTCTCCCATCGTTTTTGACCATGACTGTCAACATAAAAATGCCCGGGAAAACAACAAAAGAAGACCATAAAATAGTGATTTGTTTGATTCCCACATTTTTTATAATCTGGTTGGTACTAGGTCCTCCAGAAATGGCGGACGAAACTCCGTATGCACATAACTTACAATCTATAACTCGGCTTACCTAGACACGACCATACCAGAAGGAAAAGAAACCGTAACGTATCCTGTCCAACCTCCATTGCCACACAACCCAGCTTTCCTCCATAAGCGAGTAAGGTACGCACTTCATAAATGTTCTAAAAAAAGATACACCCAACAAATAAAGAAGGGAGGTGATGAAAATAGTAGTGGAGAGAAAAGCGAGGTGAAATAATGAAAATAAAGAAAAGAAAACACATGATGTTAATGGAAGAAAAGCAAGGTGTCAATATGGACTTAGTTGCGGGATTAGTTTTGTTTGTAGATGAATAAAATAATTTTGCAATAATGATTCATTTCACACTTCATTTGTATAATGGGACTTAATATTTTTTATGTCTTTTTAATATACTAATGAAACTTACATACAATAATGAAACAATAAAATAATAGCAATATATCAAAATATAATAGCAAATATGGAAACACATCCAATTTAAGGCTGCATGTGTTTTTATTTAATAACATAATAATTACATATCAAATTAAACTTAATATTTTTTTCATTGGAACATGTCATGGGGAAACCCTCATGTACTTCCCCTCATTTTTGAGGATGGTACCCAAAGTAAACCATCGACCCTGATTATGGGGCCTAACTCGGTGGCGACATCAAGTGAGACCCTTATATAGCAATGTATAGCCACCCAGGGATTTGACCCCAAGACCTTCTGCTTACAACTTACAACACTCAACCACTTGAGCTAGCCCACCGGGCTATCAAATTAAACTTAATATGAATGCATGACATCAATATAATATAACAAAACAAATTACCAATCAATATAATAACACAATATAAAACAAAAGAGTAACAACACTATACATGTGCGTTAACAATTCAAGAAAAAACATATCACAACAAAGGCTACAAGCAACAAAGTCCCTTCCTTTGGAAAGAGTTAAATGAAAATTTCAAAGAAAATTGGAAGCTCATGTAAAAGCATAGATTGTTATCTCAATTTCTTCCTTTATTGCTTTTTGGAAAGATGAGGTTTGTCATCAATTATTATCAAGGGGGCTTTGTTAATGAATATGCCATGGAGTTGGATCCTAATGTATACTTTGATTTTCATTATACTTTAGTTGTTTGATTGTAAATAAGTTTATGTGAATATAAGACTTTTTTTTTCAAATAAAAGAAAAACAAATTCCTAATTATCCTAGTTGTTAATGAGTTAACAGATTAAGAAATTCAGCATTATAACAAATTGAAAATGTACTCACAATGCATGGTTTTAAATAAAGTTTGAATAATCTAATAACACCGAATTTGGATTGCAGCTGAGTTTCTTTATCCTTTTCCCCCTTTTCCTTGACGTGTAGTGGAGTAGAACCCTATTATTTTTATCTTTGATAATTGAAAAAGTCTACATCTTTTAACAATAAAAAATTACAAATATTAAAAAAAACAAAATTACTTAAAACTCAACCATGACAAATCATCAATGTCAATAAGAGTTAAATGATAGTAATTACAAACAACAAAATTTGCATTGACTTTATTTGATGCTATTAGATTTCTTTTTACAATTATTAAAACCATGACTTGGGATAACTAATTGCTTTCTATATGTAAATTTCAAATATATATAAGTTTTTTTACACCTAAACCAGAAGTTAAGAAAAATAAAGTCCTTCTTCACAAAAGTTACTATATAAACCATTAATAGGGTTTAATGAATTTAAATTATTAAAAAAAGCATTAGTATATGATGTCAACGCTCATGGCCTTACAAATCTTAACCGAAGGATCCACATGATAATTGTTTGCATTTATCACTAGATAAATTTATTTTAAAATACATATAAAAGAGGCATCCTCACGTCACTCTTTCGTATGCTTGAAAATAATCTCCATAGTTAGTACTCTCTGTGTCACAAGATAAAATGATCCATAATTATATTGAAATGTAAATTACATAATTATATTGAAAGGTGAATTAGCGTTGAACATTTTGTTAAAAAATATTTATGAAAAAAAAAATCCAGAGTGAGTATTTAACAAACATCTATAACAAACTAAATAACCTAGTGTCAAAATTATGTCATGGAGCTGTGAGGGTGTAGATTGAAGCTCTAAATATGACCGATAGAGCTTCAAAGTAAATTCAGTACCTATTCTATCTTTGTATCAGACAAATTCTGTCACATTACAACAAAAATGAGAAAGTTAGTGTAATGCAATTAAAGATTATTAATTTTAATTAATTATTTTTGTTTTCAATTAACAGAGTGAACATGACGGCAGTCTTACTCTTACGTACTCTTCCTCTGGATAAAGCAATAAGCTTGATACACTTGGGTCATTATGCAAGGAAAAATAGGCAACCCGGGTGGCAAGGGCTTTGACTTGGAGATCATTAATACCTTGCAAAATCCCCTTCAAATAATCAACATCATCTTTTAATATTGAGTCCGTGTTTACATGCAAGACAAATTAGGTTTAGTTACCACTGAATTTTCTTTTTTAAAATAACCAAGCTGATGCTAAAACATAACATGACGTAAGAAACTTACTAGTTGCGTTCTCAATTCAACCTGTAGATTAAGTTCAATGAGATGATAGATTGAGATTAAAAAAATGCAGAAACTGTTATGAAATCTGGAAAAAATAAGAAAGCTCCCAAAATTTATGTTACGTAAAAATTCAGAAACTGCTATTTGTATGGAATAAAAAAAAGAAAAAAAAGAATAAAATTAGATAAAAAAGGAAAACTTTAGATTTATAGATGTTTCAATGTATTAATGTTTGGAAACTTTTTTTTAAATTTTTTGTCATTTTTTTAATCTTATTTGTTATGGTATATCACCAATTGGATTTGAAAAAAAATCATACATAAATTAAAATAAATAAACTAAACTAAAATAAAATAAAATAAAATAAAATAAACGAAAACTATAGTTATTCTTTACTCACGTTTATATATTAAATATATTTTTTATGAAAATAATGGGAAAACTCAATAACAAAAACAATATTTTTTAAATTATTCATAAATTAAAATTGATTATTATATTTAAATGTTCAAACACAATCAATTAAGTTTAGAAAAGAGTTTTCCATTTATTATTTTAGTTTTATTTGTTAATAGAAAATTAATATTAATACTCTATATTTATTTATTGATTAACCAATTAGTAAAAAAATAGAATTCACAAAAATAGGAAAGCTTTCTTAAACTTTCCTCTTTAAAAAAGAAAGTTGTATTTATTGATAAAAAAAATTATATCAATTTGGATACACTATAATAATAGAATGAGATCAGAAAACTAGGAAAGCTTTCCTCAACTTTCTTCTCTCAAGAAGAAAACTTGTATTAAGGATAGGAATTTTTTTTAAATTTTTTTTATGGTATAGCACCAATCACACTTCAAATAAATCCTTTAGAAAAATAAAATAAATAAATAAAATGAACCAATACTTTAGAAATGTTCAAATATTGAATCTACTCCTATGCAATTAATGCAAAAAAGCAGAAACAATAATCTTTGACTAATAATATAACATGCAGTAGTTCATGCATTGAATAAAGGCAAAGAAATAGGGCGATATGCGCAAGAGAGAAAAAGGCTGAGTGAAGGTTGGAGCGATCTGGCCTACAAGCAAATTGAATGGAATCATGGATTCCATGGAAGTGGCAATGGCATAACATGAAATGGATCGTGAATGGAAATGTAGAGGAGAAGAGGTCAGAGTGAACCTGTGAGAAAATTAGAGAATTCAGAAGTGAAAGAGTTCCAGGTCATGGAAAAGAGGGAAATGCTTGAAAATATTGCAAAATGGTAGGCAATTGCAAGGCGGAGAGTAATGCATTGGGATATTTGTAGAAAAGGGTCATTAAGAAGAAGGAAGGAGCATAGTGGTGTGCCAGGATGTGAAACAATAGGTAATGAGTATAAGGAGGAATTGCAGAAATGGCGTAGAAAGTAGTGGCTGTGTAATGAAAATTTTTGTAATAGAATTGAGTTGCAGTCGTATCAATCCAAGGAAGCAATTTACTGAATTCATAAAATTATTGCAGAACTAAATTTAAAATGTAAATAAAAATAATCATACAAAGTTGGAAATAAAATGAGATCTAATTGAAAAGCCATGGCGTTACTGGACCGAGGAGCCCTTCACACTTGGAGAAGTGAACTCAGTCCAAGAAGTTTCTTAGAATATAAATAATGATAATTTCCTCAAATCAAACTCCATATTACAAATACCAAGGCTCGACTCTCTCTCAATACAACAATAATTCTGATCTTTCCATCCCCTCTTAGCTCTCCACAAGAGATTAAGTATTTATACATAAAATGAGCAATTGGATGGGTAAAAACCATCATCTCCTACTCCTGATAATTTTTTTAAAAATTAGTAAATTCACCTGCTTGCAATTATTAAGCGATGGTTCTTCAATGAGTTGCTAAAATCTTGCTCTATGCACCCTTATCCTCATGACACAAATGTGCATGATGATAAGGACCATTATTTTTTTTTGTTGGCAAGTGGTAGTACCCCTTGACTAGCAGGGTTCTCCATTGGCTGAGAGACCACGAAACAGGGGCATCTAAGCCACCAAAATCACCTAGGGATTACATCCGACCTAGACCGCACCAACCCTTAGCATGGTTGGATTTTAGTGTCCGCGGGGTTTCGGACCAGCGACCTTTCCACTTAGGGGTGTCTTAACCATTACCCACCACCGACTGTTCTACATCTCACGGATGATAAGGACCATTATTGGAAGAGGGAATCACATCCAATACTTTGCCAGAAATAGCTGACCAAACTGAAAGAGAGAGTGACACATTTAACTAAGAAATGTGTTGGCAAACTACCCAATCGAGCTTTGACCATCCAACTACAAACTCTTGTAGTAACTGAGTATAATTCTCTAGTGCCACATCTGCTGATGTTTCCTTCTACCAGATCCAGTGGTCCATTTAGAAAATGAAGAAGCTAGAATATGTCAATATGTGGACTACAGTGCTGGAACCAGTATAGGAAATGGTGCATAAAAGAGTAGCTGCTACAAAAACAAAACTAGACTTCCACCATTAGTAAGATCAAACCATAAATTGATTTAATTAACCAAAATGATAAAAAAAACTAGAATAACAACAATTTAACTCCTTTTGCTTAGAAAGGAAAATTTGAGCTTGAAAGTGTGAAAACATAGGAAAATAAGGTAAAATGATCGTCTAGATGGCATCAAAAAATGAGAGGCCATCATTGAGGATATGATTATGTTGTGTTGTTTGTATTGAATTATTGTAAACTAGTGTGATTGTTAGATGTTGAGATTTATATTTGTTATCTTGCATGAGAATGAGAACATACATGAACTATGCATTGGAAGAATGATTGTTTATAATTAGTACATGCTCAGGTATATATATACTAGATATGCATACCTACATTGTACATGTATATTAGTATGTACATTAGTATGACCAACATAGATCCATCTTAAACCCGGATCTATCAAGTACCGACAGGGATCCAATTTATTGAGGTATATATATATTTTTTTAAATTTAAACTCAAGAAATTTGATTTCTTTTGGTTGATAGATCCAGATTTAAGTTTTAAGTACTTATATTATAGACTAACATTGATTTTTTTAATTACTTTTCATTATTTTTTATTTTATGAGCCAACATCATGAATTTTGTTAATTACTTTTTTATTATTTTGTTAGGTAGGAACGTTACAACGTTATCTCCCCCATACTGGGCTATAGACAGTGTTGAAATTTGACGGGTAAATAGACGTCATTTTCCATTTTACACATCAAAATATTGCAACTTTTCATAAAATTAAACGTCATTAATGAAGTGCAAATTTTAATTTTAGCCGTCATTTTGAAGTGCATTTTTATTTTTACACATCATTAATATCTATATCCCAAGCACACACATATATCTATATCTATATCTATATCTATATCTATATCTATATATATATATATATTCTCTTTATATTTCCATTTCTACTATGGAAATTTTGATATTTGTCATGGTCTCCTTGTCTTCCCTTGTTAGGTAAACTTGACTGGGTCATGGTTTTTTGGGCCCATGGTATTTGGTGGCCCATGGTAATGGACCATTTGTTAGAAAAACAGGATCGCAGAGCAATAACAATAAACATAAATGCAAATATAATCACACAGACACATTACAAGAGAGACACCAATATATCGTGGTTCACCCAAGATGGGCTACGTCCACACTGAAATTGCCAGTCCTTATTATTATACCGTCCAACGAATGAAGGGATACAACCTGCAACACATCCGCTGCACTTCCTCTTCACTATCTCACAGTCTCTCTTCACGATCTCACAGATCTTTACAATGCATAATACCTAATACATCAACCCTAGCCGTATTACAATGTCTTTCTTATAAAGGGGAAATACAAAGGGAAAATACCACAGGTTACCCAAAACCATGGGCCCGTAATATGTTGGCGAAACAACCCAAAAATTTCCTTCGGGTGCGCTCCCCCGGACCCCCGGGGGCGCGTGCCGGGATCATAACCAAACCTGGGGTACAACACGGCTGAAACAACCTCATCTATGAGACTGGAAGATCAGGCTCCACAACCAACACCACTGTATTGCTTGTGAAGAAGCCTATTTAATTATTTCCAATAAACCTTCTTTGTCATTATGCATGTGCTTGGTTTAATCATTATGTTTATTATATTTTTGTATTATATGAGGCACGATATGAGAATTCAATGTTTTATATAGTTAATGTAAATGCTATTTCAAAAAAAATCTACTATTGTTATTATTATTATTATTGGGACGAGTAAAATTAAGATTTAAACGTCACCCTGGATGTAGAGCACCTCGCTCCTCTAGTTGCAATTATTTGACGTATTAATTATTGAATGTAGGGAGTATATGGAGTACATATAAATATCTACTAGTATTAAATACCCACTTTCATTAATTGTTTATATGATGAATTAAATAGGTATGGTGAGGTGTAATAAATTTCAGGGGAAAATGTCAAATTCATTTATAAGCTAGCATGAAAATAAGACTTTTTTTATTTTATATTTAATATTATTTAATTCATATTTTTATTTTAGATATTTTTCCTAAAATCTAGAAGGAGTGGTTGATGGCCCATAAATGAGGGTGGTTGAGGAGGCTTGGGGAGATGTGCATAAGAATTTGATAGAGAGAGAGTGAAGAGAAGATGGGGATTTCTTTTTATTTTGGAGTTTTGGAGAGGTTGAGTTTGCTAAGAGGTGGAAGCATAGAGGGCCAAGCAATCGAAAGGTGATTTGGAGCTAGGATTTCGGCTAGGCTCCTAGTTGGAAGGGAGGTATAATTCCATTATGGGGATGGAAGGAGGGTGAAGGCTTGTTGTTGTGGAAGTACTAGTGCATTCTTGGACAAATTCCTTATAGAAAGAGGCACTTTTCCACATGTTAATGTTTATATTCGTGTTATACATCGATTATTCACTATTGCCATAATTATAAGCATGTTTCTCATATTAGTTAGTATATTTATGATGAAGAATGAAGTAAGGCTGAGAGTCCTTACTATGGTATAAGAGCTTTGGCTCAAACACTATAGACAAAAAGGACATGATTTATGAATATAGTGCAATAAGAAAATAAGTGTTTTAAGATATATAACCCGAACCGAAAAACATACAAACATTCCAAATGATATTTTTTTTGATTTTTTTTTGGTCCAGCACAATAGATCAATGGCAGAAACTTGGGACTCATGTTGTTCTACATAAATCATTGCATATGTATATTTAGTTGTTTATTCAAATTCACTACACAATACTATCATATTATTAACATATTATTCATAAGGTAGTGTGTATGGTCTAAACACGCATCAAATGGATTTGACCACTAACCAATCTGTGATGTGACAAATTACATTGAGCCATCTTTTTTTGTCTGGTTCTCCACCATATGAGGTTCGATATTCATGCTCAGTAAATTGAAGCAACATTGTTTGCATATATTTTGAAATGAATAGTTTTCTAGAACAACTTAAATGCATAAGCAATAATAGGGCTATATCATTATTATTGAAGCAACTCTTCCTTCCTTACATAAAAATGCCCCTAGAAACACCATATATGACTCATAGGTCCTTCCCAGCTTCTAAACCAACAAAGTGATTGTAACTCCATCCAACTCCATAATGGTTTCTTCCCTTAACATAATTATGCAGTTGAGTCGATAATTTAGATCAAATGCAAGCAATCTTCCAAACTTTTATGTGCTAAATGATCCATACCTGCAAATTTCTGTGTAAAGGAAGAGGTTGTTTCTTGCGCATGCTATTCAAGTATCTTCGAGATTTTTCATTGCGAACCATTGCAATTGTTTCTATGAACGGTGTGCCAAGAAGATATGCCATTAAATTTAGCTGATGAATGACATTTTTCCCGAGAAAATAATTTTTCCAGTCAAGAATTTAGCAAATATGCAACCAACACTCCAAATAACATGGAATGATTTATGTTAGTTGTTTTGTTTAGACTTGGTGTAGGTTAGATTCCATAAGTTCAAATACCACAAATGTCTTTGAACTCTCTCTGTGATGGAGGTAACATGATATGCTTGATATCAACATTGATTAGGAATCGTATCAATCTTGCCTTGGAAAGATAATAAAGAATATTGGTTATCTTCTTTATTTAGACTTTCTCCCCTGTATGTGTATCAATTGCAAAGCATACAACTCCATTAGAAAATCTGGGAACTGTATTGCATGGGTGTTTCGGGTAAGAAGGATTCTTATTCAGGGATTCAACTTCAAGTTAAGGGAGTGACTTTGGCTTATTTTCGGAAGAGGCAGTATTGGTAGCTAGATGCACTGATTGCTTCGAGATAGAAGGTCCCCAACCAATCACATGGCCATAAGGAGAAGGGAGATTATTGCCCCAACTGATATTATGAGAAAGAGGATCTCGAGGAATTTTTGCAATACTTAGATGGGGTTGAAAGACTGGTTGAGCATGCATAGAAGGGGGTTGATTAGCTTTCGGAGGGGGACCCATATATAAATTCCCGGTTGTGGAAAGATGATGAAATTCCTCAAAGTCAGCATCAAAGTGAACATAAATCTAATCTTCTTATTCCTCCTTTGTTGATAAGTATACTGACCCCTATTTTCTCTACCTCTTACAGATGTTCTTAACCCTCTACTATGAAAGACTCATAACTGATAGAAAAATGAAATTTAAGACATTTGCATTTAAAAATCCAACATTCATATTATAAAACTTGTAGTCAAAAAATTTAATATATGTACGCCATAAAACAACCACTCATTTCACTTTAATGATCATTAACACCAAATTGTTATCATTCTCATACAACCTTGCTGTCAAGGTAAGGAAGAATGATTGTTTAATGAAGGAAGGGTATGGTAGAGAAAATCAAAAATCAAAATCCCAATTAATATATAACAGATCAAAATCCCTTTAATAGGCATACATGCATTCAGGCCACCACATGGCTATACAGATCTTCAAATCAAAATATCACATATATTATCACTGAACCACCTTAAAATGTTTATTCCAAACAATATTTTGCTTAATGTTTGTTAGGAACCCATGTCAACCCTTCTCTTTAATTTGTTAGTATATTTTTGTTGGACGCATATGCTTTGTAAGTCGTCTCGTAGTATTTTTTGATCCATAGTTTGTATTAGCCCATGGTATTGACCCATAGTATTGGACGCATATGCTTTGCAAGTCGTCCCGTAGTATTATATGTCCCATGGTATTGACCCATAGTATTGGGCATAGACTTAGTATATAAGTGTGTGTTGAGGACAATGAAGCCATCGTGAAGTTATTTGCATTGAGCTTGCTCAAAGGAGTTTTCCCCCTCGAAGTGGCCCGCGATCAATAAAATATTCTGTGATCTCATCTATTGTGCATTTTATCAATTAATTGTTGCAGGTTCTTCACAATGTTTTGAATATGCTATTTCACTTTCGTATAATCAACATACAATTTAACCAAAGATTAACAATTATTGACCTCATTTGATTTCAAATTCACATTGTTCGTTCTTTGTCATTACATCTGCCAATGGAGCCCAACAAGGAATTAGCGAAGAAAGCGTTCTGCTACAACCATTGCAACTAACATACATGCATCATGGAGAACTATTATTTTCTGAAGGTTGGAGGTAGAAATAAACACAAAGATTATGCAGAATGAGCTACGTCTCTTCAATCTTTATTGATAAACGAAAGATCAACTAATGCATTACAAACAAAATCTGAATGTGTATTTAAACACTTATGAAAACCCTAAAAAGTCTACCCTAGCTTTTGCATGTTTTATTAACTGAACTTCTAAATAGGAACTAAAGTAAAAGCTAAATCTAAAGCTAAGCTAATATAAGTAATTACTATTTCTAACACTCCCTCTTAATTACTAATACTGACTACTGCAGCTTTTACAATGCCTAAATTATTTCTATGGGTTTCAAAAATTTCTTTTTCCAATGGCTTTGTGAATATGTCAGCCAATTGGTCAATCGATTTACAATGCTCAACATGAGCTTAACCATTATTCACAAGTTCTCTTATGAAGTGATATCTGGTATCAATGTGCTTGCTTTTCTGGTGAATACATGGTTATTGGATAGAGCGATTGCTGAATTGTTGTCACAATATATTGTTGTTGGTCCTTCTTGTTTCTGTTGAAGACCTTCTAAAACTCCGCGTAACCAGAATGCTTGAAATGCTGCTACATACTCTGCTTCTGCTGATGAAAGTGTCACAATGGGATTCTTCTTGTATGCCCATGAAATCACCCCCGATCCAAGATGAAAAATATGACCGGAAGTGCTCTTCATGTCGTCCACACTTCCTGCAAAATCATTGTCAGTGAAACCTGTCAAAACATCATACTAAGTGCTTGAGTATAAAATTCCATAGCTTGAAGTCCCTGCAACATATCATAAGATCCTTTTTCCAACTTGCCAATGCAAGTCTTTGGGAGACTCCATGAACCTGGAAATCAAGTTGACAGCATACATAATATCTGGTCTCGTAGCTATGAGATACATGAGACTTCCTACAAGTCTCTTAAACAATGTTGGATCTACTTTGCTCAACTTTGTACCTATTTCCACTGGTGTAGGTGCTGGTTTGCAATTAAGCATTCTGAATCACTTAAGAACTTCATTAGCATATTTACTTTGAGAAATAAATATACCTTTTTTTCTGACTGTTCTACATCTAAACCAAGAAATAACTTCATTAATACAAGGCCCGTCACCTCGAACTCTTTCTTCATAGCAGCCTTGAACTCATGTACTGGCAGGTCACCTATAAAAATCATATCATCAACATATAAACAAACTATCAAAATCTGTCCTTGTTGATTTACCTTTGTGTAAAGTGTTGGTTCGTTATTGCTTCTGCTAAAACCATTTTTGATCAGATAAGAATCAATTTTGCTGTACCAAGCTCTTGAAGCTTTTTTGAGCCCATATAGAGCTTTATTCAACTTGTAAAATTTCTCTTCATGTTCTTTGATTTCATACCCATGTGGCTGCTCCACATAAATTTCTTCATTAGGAATGCCGACTTGACATCCATCTGATACACTTTCCATCTGTTCTAGGATGCTATTGCTAGGACTACTCTTACTGTGTCCAATCTTTCCACCGGTGCAAAAGTTTCTCCAAAATCAATTCCTGGTTACTGCGAGAAAACTTTTGCTACTAACCTTGCCTTGTACCTATCAATCTCACCTTTGTCATTGAGTTTAGTCTTATAGACCCACTTCACACCAATGGGTTTCTTATTTTTTGGCAGGTCAACTAGATCCTATGTACCATTTCTCTCAATGGAATCTATCTCTTCGTCCATAGATTTTACCCAATGCTCTTCTTTTATTGCCTCTTCATAAAACACAGGTTCACTAGCAATAAAAGCATAATTGGTATTTGCATCCAATTCATCATAGATATCTTCCAATCTTCTAGTCTTTCTATTACTGTGATCAGATTCATTACCTGATTGCGGACTTGATGGTTCACCTCGAACTGAGTTTCTAGGTGTTCTTGTTGGAGTATTTGCTACTTGTGAAGATGCTACTGGAACTTGTTGTCCAATCAACTCCTCTTCTTCTTCATCTTCTGGTTGGGGTATTGCAATTCCCACAACATTGTCTATGGTTCCATTCCATGACTCTTCCTCCTTGAACAACATATCTCTGTTGAAGATAACCTTTTTGGTAATAGGGTTATACATTTTGTAGGCTTTAGATTCTTCACCGTATCTAAGAAAGATACATTTATCACTCCTGTCATCTAGATTTTGTCTTAGGTGTTTAGGCACATGAGCATAAGCAACGCAACCAAATATTATGAAATGAGAAATATTAGAACTCATACTTGTCCATACTTCCTCTGGCACTCCATTCTTCACAATTTTGGTGGGAGATCTGTTTATCGCATGAAAATCACAAGCCACTGCGTCTCCCCAAAAATCATGGGACAAGTTTCTTCCTTTCAACATGCTCCTTTCCATATTCATAATGGTTCTGTTCTTGCATTTTGCAACACTGTTCTGCTAAGGTGTATATCTTGTAGTGAATTTCCTCTTGATTCCATGATATTTGCAGTAATCATGAAATTCCTTTGAGTCATACTCTCCCCCTCCATCTGATCTCAATACTTTGAATTGATAACCACTTTGTTTTTCAACCAGAGCCTTAAATTTCTTGAACTTGCCAAAAGTTTCAGATTTCTGACGAAGGAAATACACCCATGTTTTTCTACTGAAATCATCAATAAATGTAATAAAATAATAGCTTCCACCAATTGACTATTTCTGCATTGGACCACACAGATTAGTATGAATAAGTTCTAGAGGTGCATGTTCCCTTCGAGACATACCTTTAGGAAAGCTATCCCTGTGCTGCTTTGCAATGATGCAACACTCACAACTGTTTGCTGGCTCCTTCATAGGGGGTAATCCTTTTACCATCCCTTTCTGCTGCAACAACTTGAGACCACCAAAGTGAAGATGTCCATATTTGAAATGCCATAACCAATAATCATCCATGCATGTGGCTTTTTGAGCAAAAGAGCTTACCTTGCTGCTGCAATTCATGACTAGTGGATACATCCTGTTCCTAGTCACTTGTACTTTGATGATCAACTGTCTATTTGGGGGTTTGTCATAGATTTCTTAGTATGATCCATCAAAGACAAGTTTGTATTTATTTTCAGTAAGTTTCCCAATGCTAAGCAGATTATGCTTCAATCCTGGAGCATAATATACATCTGTGATTGTCTTTTGTTGGCCTTGTTTGGTTAGAATGTTGACCACTCCTTTGCTAAGAACTGGAACTACCTCATTCGTGCTGACTTTGACCTATGTCTTCATTGATACATCTAGGTATGCAATTAGACCTCTATCACCTGTCATATGGTTATTGCAGCCACTATCTAAAAGCCAAAGTCCCTTTGGGATTTCGTGTGTAGCGTGACATGTGAGAAATAACATATCTTCTTTATTCTCAGAGGTATTAGTCACATTAACATTCTGTTTTTCCTGATCAGACTTTTTCTTTCTACATTCATGACCATAATGCCCAAATTTACTGCAATAATAACACTTAATATTAGATTTATCTGACCTTTTTTTGTCGTAATTCCCGCCTTCATGGTTATGATCGTGATCTTGATCTTCCTTGCCATTACTTCGACCACCTTTGTCTCTTCCTCTTGATCCTCCTCTGCCTCTGCATCTTCCTCTACTTTCTGAGAATGAGACTTGTGATTTGAAAGCACTCTCTAGAGAGGACTCTTCATTCCTATTGATTCTGGATTCATATGATAGTAGCGATCCGATCAACTCGTCTATAGAGAGAGTACTCAGATCCTTTGCTTCTTCAATCGCTGCAACTTTCAGATCAAATTTGTGGGGTAGGGATCTCAGAACCCTTTCAACCACCCTTTGATATTCGATCTTTTCACCATGGGTATTCGACTGATTAACAATTCCCATGACTTGGGTTATGAAAGAATCTACTGAGTCTGATTCTTTCATCTTCAGATCTTCAAAATCTCTTCTTAGGTTTTTGATTTTAGATGTTTGTACCTTACCAACACCCTGATAACTGGTCTCAAAGGTTTCCCATGCTGCTTTGGCATGCAATGAAGCTGATATCTTTGGAAATACGCTGTTATCCAAAGCATTCATTATGTGATGCAGTGCCTTTGCATCCTTCTTCCTGTGAATTCACAGGATATCATTTTCTTCGTTTGATAGGGTTTGATAAGATGCGTCATCTGCTGGTTCGGAATAGCCATTCAAGACATATTCCCATACATCTTCTGATATGAGATAAACCACCATTCTCGTGGCCCAGACATCATAGTCCTTTTTCCCTGTAAGAGGAGAAATCTGAGATTGATTGTTGCTGCTAGAATCCATAAACGTTGCAGAGTCTTTCACTGTTTTTTTTAATAATAACTCTTCTTCACTTCCTTAAAAATAAAAAAATACTTTTGCGCCTCTATGCAGGGGAGGGACGCGAAAATTTCTGCAAAGTATTTTTTTTGCAAATTTCTTCAAAGCTACGGCTTTGGCTTCTCCCTTGCTTTGATCAATCAATCCTCTTCCAACTCTCTGATACCAAATTGAAGGTTGGAGGCAAAAATAAACACAAAGATTATGCAGAATGAGCTACGGATCTTCAATCTTTATTGATAAATGAAAGATCAACTAATGCATTACAAACCAAATCTGAATGTGTATTTAAACACTTATGGAAACCCTAAAAAGTCTACCCTAGATTTTGCATGCATGCAAAGCATGCTCTTGCATGTTTTATTAACTGAACTTCTAAATAGGAACTAAAGTAAGAGCTAAAGCTAACATAAGTAATTACTATTTCTAACATTTTCTCAAAGCATATACAATATCATACAAGTAAACTTTCAATTCATTTTCATCTATTAAAGCCATTAAGTCATACTCCATGACTTACATTATCCTTTCAATTTGTTCTTGGAAGACAACAAACACATCGTTATGAAGTAGAACTATTTCAATCTTTAGTACTTTAACTCAGACAACTATAGGTCACTGAATGCACATGTCTGACTGTATTTTCCACTATAGGGCCGACCTCACTGCGGCAATTTTGCCCATTGTTTGGGGCATACTTCCCATTGGTTGAGGTAGTTTACCCACTGACTTCTGTTGATCTGAATTTTCTATTTTGACTTATTCTTTTAGGGTTTTTACATAATCAAATACAATATGATTATTTCCCAAAGGAAGTGCAATAAGAATACACTAATAATACAATAAGAATATATTTCGAAGTTACACAATCTTTTACAGGTACCTTGGCACATAAAGTAACAATGCGGTAGAGCTCCACATGATGCTAATAAGTGTCAAAATTGCAACTTAATAAGGGTATACAAAATTGATCATTGAAGGGGACTCCAAACTCATGGTGAAGATCTAACCAAACTCCTCAATAGAACTAGTGTTAGAAAAATAAATCCAAGCTAGAGATTGGCTTCCAAAATGGAAGCATTAGCATCTAGCCTTCAAAACTTTGATGCTTTTATCCCGCATCATGTTAGAAGAGAGGCTAACAAACTTGCATACAATTTGGAAAACTAGAGCGTGGATCATCCTCAAGATGACTATGACCAGTTATGGAATGACGAAACAAGAGCTCAACTCAAAGAGGAATGTGCCAGAATCCATTCACAAGATATGCATCCCCATGACAGGTGATATATTCCTAGAGTGAGGACCTTGACACATGGACAATTGGAATAAAGTGAAGAGGGGACGAACTAGCTGGTAAGTAGGTGGGTGACCCCACTCACCATGCAATTATGTTTTGGAGGCGGTCATCATTCCTCACCTTAATGGCAAGTACCGTCCCACGATCAGATTTTTGGTTAACCATGCAAGCTATAATGGTTCCTCATGATAGCTCTTATTATGATGGCATGGTACTCCACAAGGTGCTTAATCTCTCAACTGAAGTTTGCGGGCATCAAAGTCTTATCCTGATCTTGGTTCCTAGGTCTAGAAACTGCGTCCATCCCTGGAGAAGGATTCTCTCTACTAACCTAACTCTCTCTTCTGGTAGCTGGGACAAAGGGAAGGTGATCTGGTCTTTCAAAATTAGAAGTATTAGGATGGTTGATACCAAGACCATGAAGAGGAAGACGAAATAAGGTCCTAAGTTCTCTCACATGGCGCATACCATGCGAGAAATGGAAAATGCGAAGGGCCATTTTGAATCCAAGTTTAGTCCCTCGGCCCGAGCCCGCATTGACAGGTTGGAGAAAAGACTGAGAAGTGAGAAGAGGTGTCCTGATGCCCAAAGGCTGGTGGAATATTTTGAGGGTCTTGTTGAAGATTCTTGTTCATCTCTAACCAAAGCAACACATCATACCAAGATGTTGCACATCTTCTGGTGCATGAAGTCGATGTTTAGTTAGCCCTGGAAGATTTCCTAAAAGGTGAGGCTCGAGAGGACACATGTGGTATACTTGTGGAAGCTCGTATAGCGAGCTTGGAGGAAGGTATGAAGAGGCTAGAACACAACCAAGTTATTGTGGACGAGCATATAAAGAGCAGGTTGGCCATCGTGGTGAAGGACCTCACTGGTAAGAGATGCATGGGAGTCACACATTAGTTAATACATGAAAAGTATTTTTGTATACAAAGAAGATAAACACATAAATTAGGGAATTGCACTATTAACATTTCACAAATGCAAATACATATAGAAATTGTATTGAATCTAGATTTATTCCTTCTCCTAATTTAATATGAAACTTGTATTTAGATATTGTAATTATGAGTTATTAATGAGCTTACAAATAAATATTGCATTGCAAATCCTATTTATATAGACACACAACATTGTAAAGGTAGATTTATTTGCTCTTTTAGTATAGAAATAACTTGATTGCCATTGAATTGCAAACAATTGTGTTCATGATTATTCTGCTTCATCCGTCAATTTAATTAAATTGCCATAACATTGTTGCAGTTCATTAAGCTACAAGAACAAGCAGTTCATTGTTGCCATAACATTGTTGCAGTTCATTAAGCTGCAAGAATATTCCTTGAACCACCACATCATACCTTTTCCGCTTATCAATAACCTATAAGGGTGCTATGGGGAATATGACTAGGTTAGTTACGAACCAAGAATGGGTCTTGAAATCTAAACCAAGGTCAAGGGAGTAAAACAAGGGCCTTTGGACTTAAACAATGCTTCTTGGTTTCAACTACTATGAAAAGAAACTACAATCCATAAATCATTCACTCTCCAAATATTTCAATTATGAGTGGTTTACCAGGGAAAATTATGATGTGTTCACTAATACTTATGGGTCTTGAAAATGGTCAAGGAAGGATAATAAGGGCCTTATGCGTTTAAAAAATATTCTTAAGCTCAAGCATCATGAACTATGCATGAAACACCACATAAGATATTTCTAGTTTATGTTTGGTATCTAAGTGCGATATGGCTGCAATTAATTGGTTTTGGGAAATAGTGATGGGTCTACTATCTAGGGGTCTATACCATGGTAAAAATGAAAAACAAGGGCCTTACAATAGAAATTTAACCTTATATTCCTCAATAATTGTGAACAAGGCCTCAAACAAAACACTTTTCCTTTGCCCTCTTTGTTGGGTCTTTCACCCTTGTGTGGTATTCCAAGCACAATTGGGAATATTTACACAAACAAGATGGGTCTAGGGGCCTTAACTATGCGTGGTAGAGAAAAATAAGCCTCTTTCCCTTAAAACAAGGTTTTAGTGTGCACACATATAGACCTTGGTGTGTGTGTGTGTGTTTTAAGGAAAAAATATTGTTTTCTAATTTTTATTTTTATATTTATCATAATTTTAAAATACATAGGTCTCTTTTTTTGTCATAATTTTTTTATTGACTCAACCATATGAAAAACAAATTATATGGTGCACAAGTATAGACAAAGACCTTCATATTAAAAAAAATAAAAAGTGATTGAAAAAAATTTCAAAATGGTGGTGCGCATGAATTTATTATTATCCACAATTGTGCAAATTTGCTTCAATAAATTCCATCAATCATGTACAAGGTTTAGAAGAATGTGATTTTTTTATTATAGAAATTTTCCATAATTAAAATTGATATATTATAAAGATAATGCAATTCCTACATTTCATAGGTTTACACCATATTCCAATAGGTTGTGCATGTAACTTGAATAATTCCTCCTAGTCAACAAATTGTTGTTTTTCTAGATTTCTATTGCAATTAACTTGTCATGAGAGAGAAGCATTCATTTCCACTAGACCTCAACTTTTCATAGTTTTCCATGCTCAAATTCTATTCCAAGGAAAATGTGTGGTTTAAAACGTAAACCTTTCTCTAATTAATGGATGAAAGGTTTTCTTAGTTTCAAAGAATGATTGTGGAGAAACAAAATAACTATTAACATTATCATTAAAGATGATAAGGATGGGAGGTTCTGTGAATATTTGTTGGGTTAACCTTGACTCAATCAAAGTGTAATTAGGTTAATTTTGACTAGGTCAATGATGAGTTTACCAATGGTGGTTTGTGGGTCCATTGTATTCTACATGATGAATCCTACTTGAAGGCTTGGAGAAATCCATTGTAAAATGCCTACTTGTTCTTTGAATGGATTGGTAAAGGGTAATGAAAGATATATTTGATTGTTCATTTTGTGGGTGAAGGGATTCCAAGGTAAAAATGTGATTGTTCTTCTTTCTCTCACCATGCTCGTAACTTACATATGGTGTCGTAGCTAACTTAACTAGGATTCTCAATCAAGAGTGGGATGATAATAATCGAGATGTGCAAAAAAAAGGTATTGGACAAGCTTTGATTAGTTCATGGATCTAATAATCACTTTGAAAAAGTGGCTTATGAAAATTTGAGATCATGATTTATCTATTATGTAATTGCTTATGCAAATAGTTCAAAGGTTTAGGAAATCAAATAAGGTTTAGGAATATGTAACTTTTATTTATGTAAAATGGGTATAACGTAGAGAAACTCACTTTCTTGTAACATTTCTATGTTATTTTTTCTCTAAAACATAATGCATATGATTGTGTTAAGGACATGGTTTAGTATAAAAAAATGGAATTTCTTGAAAACAATTGGACATTTGTACATAACAGTTGGTTCTTATATGTCACTATTTTTCCATATTAATTTTATGTTTATGTAAAATTAATAAAGTCAATGAAGCCCTAAAATAATTATGAGGTCAACCATTAAGGACAGTTTTGAGCGTCTTAACTTAAACAATCCATTTTTTTAAAGTGTGGAGGCCTCCTTTTGTACTTTTGCTTGCTACAAATTGTTATCCAAATGGATACCGAAATACAAATTTACACTAAAATAAAAGACCTACGTGTCCTAAAAATATGAAATATGTACAAATAAAATCAAGAAAAAATAAAAGGCAATATTTTTTCCTTAAAAACATATATATAAAATCTCCATACAAAGTTTTATAAGTTTTTGCAGTTTCATAAGAAATTAATACATGCTTCGTATTTAAAAGTGTGGTTGAAAATGGCCTTAAGAATAAGGAGTTGGGAAAATGGATTTATTTTTGTTTATGCAGCCCAAACCAACAAGGTTTCCATTTGCTACAACCAAAGAAGACAAGTCATCCCACATGTAGATGAATAGAAGCAATCTCGCCTCTTTTTTTTGAATTCATAAGAATGCATGTGCATTATTAACATGCATGTGTTCTTTCCTTACATTTTACATCTTAAATTTTTACCATCCAATCTCTTGTGTGGTGGTCTCAAAAGATGTCTTCCTAGTTCTTGAGCCTATGAGGATCTATTTAGGTGATCCAAGATGATCCAGGATCACTAAAGGTTTAAAAGTATTCAATGCTAATTATGAAAGTGGTACCACCGCTAAGGGCTCAACGAGATCTTTCTGACGACGTGCGTTTCACCTCAAACAGACACCGAACAACCAAAATATTAAGTTATGAAGTGTTGAAAAAACATAGGAAAATTGATAAAAAAAGGGTGCCACGTGGCCTATACAGTGCAGAAATGGTAGCCCCACGTGGCACCACGTGGTAGGACAAGTTTTCAGGTTGAGGTGACTATGCAGTCGAGTTGGCAGGTGATTGGGCGTGACGTGGCCCAATCATGGAGCGACACGCGTCACCACAGTCGAGTTAGCAGGTGACTGGACATGACGTGGTCCAATCCTGGAGCGACACGCGTCACCCCAAGCATGGCCAAAATTGGTTTGAAGGCCGAATTGCATGCCATAGGAAGCAAACTCACGACCTCCACGTTACAATCCCAATGACCTTACCACTGTGCCACCGATGATCTGTGTTATGAGCAGTGGGACATATGTTGAAATATCCAACAATAATGAGAGGGGGGGTGAATCAGTATTGTCTTCTTTTCCTTTTATTAAAATAATTAGTACAAGACACACAAATAATCAAACAAGTTAGGACACAAGATTTTATTGTGGAAACCTCAAAGAGCAAACCACCAACTCATACTCATTAATAAGATGAATTTTATCTTATTAAAAAATTGTTTATCTGCTACTACAGAAAGGATGCAACTGCACCCCAGGGTTTTCCTGCTGCTGCAGACAAGGATTCTACTACACCCTAGATCTTCTGCCTGCTGCTACAGACAAGGATGCAACGACACCCTAGACCTTCTGCCTGCTGCTACAGATAAGGATGCAACAACACCCCGTTTTCCAGCTTCTACTGGAAGGAGGCTACGAACCCCTGCAGGATTTATGCCTATCCTAGCACCAGCCTACCTCCCTAATCTGACTTCTCTAGATAATCCAGAACATCCTTTCTTCAGTCGTGGAAGTTCATTGGTCTCGGGATGTTCTTGCTGCTGATACAACTAAGACACCGAAGACACACTTACCTTCTAATTTGAATCTTCTTTTAAATACATTATTCATGCCTCTTCAAATATTCATACCCTCTCAACACCTACCTCTTCAAACTGGACAGACACATCTCATAAACATGTCTTTTCAAAACAGGCTCATACCTTTCTCCTTCACGCCCCTTCAAATCTCCGTTTTAATAAACTTGTAATTTATAACTCTATTTATGTTTATCCGTCATGAATTTCCACAACAGAGATATTTCCAAAATTGCCTCTCTGTAATCATAATTCTGCACCAGAATTCCTTCCGAATTTTCCTTTTTTCGCAATGATATTTCTGCAACAAAAATCATTCTGCAATTGCCTTTCCACAACGATCTTTCCGCAATTACTTTTCCGCAGTGACCTTTCCACAATTTCCTTTCCACAGTTGTTTTTCCACAATTTCCTTTCCACAACGAATTTTCCGTAATCTCCTTTCTATAGTGGTTTTTCTGCATTTCCTTTCCGCAACGAATTTCCCTCAATATCCTTTCCACAGTGATCGTGGACTGTCAGATCTTGATCAACGGTGGATTCTCTTTCCATAGATTGCGGATTGCGGAACTATATTTCTATTTTTACAAACTAGCTTCCACAATTTGTCTCCCGCAAGACTTCTTCCGCAAGTCTCTTTCTGCAAGGTTCTTTCCGTAGTGACCGTGGACCGTCGGATCTTGATCAACGGTGGATTCTCTTTCCGCAGCTTGTGGATTGCGGATTGCGGAACTGTATTTTGAATTTTACAAATTGTCTTTCGCAATTCTCTTTCTGCATCTTGCGGATTGCGGATTGTGGAACTGTATTTCAACTTTTACAAATTGTGTTCCGCAATTTATCTATCCGTAATTCTCTTTCTACAGTCAGGTTGTGGATTGGGGATTGTAGACGTGCCTTCAAATTTTCCTGAAATGGGCTTCCGCAATTTCTCTCCCGCAATTCCTTTTCCGCAACTCTTTACAACCGTCGATTTCTTGCGCGTTCTTTCCTAACCGTCGATTTGAGATCAGATGCGGATCTTAACTTATCTTTGCGGATCCGTTATCTTCCTTACACATTAACATCGTGATCTCTTTCCTATCATTGATCCATCTTTTCTCCTTTAATTTGGATCGTCCAAATCTTTGCAAACTTCAATCTTTGCAACTCTACGATTCTTCATTGATTGATCAGAGAATTAATCAATCACTCAATCGAACATCACCGGGCTTGATTCCCTTGTTGGATCTGCACATCGAATCTGTGGTTTTACACACAAGGAGATCATTAATATATCCGCTGCAACATTCAATCCTCAAAATCCCTTACTTCAGGCTACGCATACACATAGTGATTAATCAAGCATTTACAGAGATATCAACTGTTAACACTTCAGACATAGATTCATGCATACACACAGAGACAGCTTAATTAGCTTTCTTTATTCACACGGGAACCTGATAAAAACAGGTTCGCTTCATAATAGCACTAAAACACCACCATGCGTCTTTTACATGCCACATCATCATACATGCCATGTCATCACCTCCTTTGTCTTTCATTGAGTTCACCTTGCCATCATGTCCTTGGTTATTCCTTTGTCATTACTGAACTCCTTTGACATCAATGCCAACCATATCCAACATTCTCCACCTTTGGCATTGATGGAAACCACTCCTTGATTCACTCCCCCTTTGACATTAATGACAAAGGCTTCCTTTTGACAACTCCCCTTGATATTATGCCTTTTTCTCCTTTCTATTCATTGCAAAGAAATTACTCCCATCTCTTGTCTAAGATGCTCAAATTCTTCTTTGGGTAGTGGTTTAGTGAAAATGTGAGCTATCTGTTCTTTTGTGTCTACATATTCCAATTTGAAAATCTTTTGTGACACTTGATCTCTTAGAAAATGATATTTTATTGGAATGTGATTTGTTTTAGAGTACATAATAGGATTTTTTGACATGTTTATAGCACTAGTGTTGTCACAATTGATTATTATTGGATTCTCATACTTCACAAGCAAGTCTTCCAAATCTTGCTTCATCCAAATTACTTGGGTACAACATGATGCAACAGCAATGTATTCAGCCTCTACTATAGATAGTGATATGGATGATTGTTTCTTGCTAAACCATGATACCAAACAATTTACTAAAAAGAATGCTGCTCCACTGGTACTTTTTCGATCATCAACACTTCTTTCCCAATTTGCATCAGTAAATGCTTTTAAGGTGAAATCTTGGAATTTTGGGTACCATAAACCATAATCCATAGTGCCTTTTAAATATTTGGAAATTATTTTTAATGCTGCCACATGTGTTTCCTTGGGAGTTGATAGAAATCTAGCAACCAATCCCATAGCTTGCATCACATATGGTCTTGTAGCTGTCACATACAATAGGCTGCCAATCATGGATCTATACATGGTATGATCCACTTCCAAAGACTCATCATTATCGTTTAGATTACAACCAATGATCATGGGAGTGTTAATAGGCTTGGAGTCTTCCATCTTTGAACTTCTTAAGCATATCCTTGATGTACTTGTTTTGAGAAATGAAGATTCCTTTGTCTGATTGATAAACTTGTAGTCCCAAGAAAAATGTTAATTCACCCAACATTGACATTTCAAATTCCTTTTTCATTTCAGAAGCAAAATTTACACTTAGTATTTGTAGATTTCTTCCAAAAATGATATCATCTACATAGACAACAACAATGATCATATTCTTATCCTCGATTTTTATGTAGATATTGTTATTAGTGGCTCCTCTTTTATATCCTTGTTGTTTCAAGTAGTTATCTAGCCTTGAAAACCATGCTCTTGGGGCTTGCTTGAGACCATAGAGTGCCTTTTTGAGTTTGCAAACATAGTCCCTATTCTATGACAGGAGGAAACCTTCAGGTTGTTCAATATATACTTCCTCTTCTAGATTCCCATTTAGAAATGCAGACTTGACATCCATTTGATATACTTTGAAGTTTTTATAACATGAGAATGCCAAAAACATTCAGATTGTTTCAAGTCTTGCTACATGTGCAAAGGTTTCTTCAAAGTCAATTCCTTCCACTTCAGCATATCCCTTACACACTAGCCTTGCATTATTTCTGATCACTTTACCTTCTTCATTGAACTTATTCTTGAAAACCCATTTGGTCCCTATAAAATTCATGTTTGTAGGTCTTGGAACAAGTTCCCAAGTTTCATTCTTCTCAATCTGATCCAATTCTTCATCCATGGCTTTGATCCAACCATTATTTTTGCTTTCTTCTATAAAGTTCTTAGGTCCCCCTACTGAAAATAGAGCTTGTTCAGTAAATAATATTTTTCTTGTACTAACTCCTGCATCTTTGTCACCTATAATTTGTGTGTTCAGGATGGTTCTTTTGTATTCTTCTTGATGGTACCTTTGTATCAGCTCTTGGAGAATCTTTATCTTCATTTTCTTGTGATTATTCTCTTTCTTCTTTCCCATCCATATCTTCATTCTTTTGCAAAACTTCTTCTTCATTGTTTGTTCTTGCATCTTCATCTTTGTTTCTTATCCTTCTTGGCTTCATGTCATCCACTCTTACATCTGCACTCTCTATGATTTTGTGTAATCTTTGATTGTAACATCTATAAGCCTTTTTGGTGGAGGAATATCCCAAAAATATTCCTTCATCAGTTCTAGAATCAAACTTGCCAAGATCATCTTCATTCCTTTTTATGTAGCACTTGCTGCCAAACACTTTGAAATACTTGACTGATGCAGGCCTTCCATACCATAGTTCATAGGGAGTCTTGTCATTACTCACTCTGAGTTGTCCCCTATTAAGTATGTAGACAACTGTGTATACTGCTTCTCTCCAATATATATCAGGAATTTTTGCTTCATTTAGCATGGTTCTGGCAACTTCTTAATCTGTCCTGTTTTTTCTTTCCACCATGCCATTTTGCTGAGGTGTCTTTGGAGCTGAAAAATTGTCTTTTGATCCCATGGATTTCACAAAACTCATTGAATTCATTTGAAGTGAATTGTAATGTCCCTTGTTAGGAATTTTATTAAAATTGCAATTTTCCAAATTTTTCCTTGGTTCGACCTTGGACTAGTTTCGATCTCTAGGTCCCAAATTTGCCCCAAATGATCCCAAATCTTCTGAGAAGGTATATGAATGATATTAGAAAATAAATATGTGTTTTAGGGATGCCTTTGTACCTTCAAAAAACTTCTGCAAATACTCTTTCAATTCTGGTCAATGTAGGTAACTTTACTAGTGATTTCCCTTTGACTAGTATTGGTCTCTAGGTCTCAAATTGACTCCAAATGCCTTCAAATATTCAAGGAAGGTTTATGAATGATATTAGTAATTGAATATTATGTTCAGGGATAACATATGGCCACCAAAAGACCTCTGCAAACTCTCTTAAGATTCTGGACCAAGTATGCAATTTTACTAGTAATTTGGGGTTCAAATCCCCCTGAGGTAAGTACTGAAAATGGCTTCCCAAATGCCTCCAAACCCACTCAAATTTATGAACAGAGGTATGTAATGTGTTAATTATGTTATTAAGGTCTCATATATACCATTAATGGTTTATTACAACTGTTCTCACCCTCTCCCATTGAACTGCAAAAATCCCCAATTCGACCCTTGGGGAAATGGCACTATTTCACCTCCCAATACAACTAAACTGAGTAAAAATGATTCAAATGCTCAAGTACAGTACATGAAACTTGTAGAAGACATCCATGGCAGTATATTTATCACAAATATATCAGATAATCATCCATTCATTCGAAATCATCATCAATACATTGGTTCACAACAAGGTAGTGGGGAAATGGCATTGTTCTTCCATTAAAAATGAGATTTATACATTTCTACTTGGAATTTCGACCTGAAAATTTCTGGAGATGAAGAACAGAGTATTTAATTCATATTACAAAATAAATGGGGCATTAGAAGCTCCCCCAAAGAGTACAGTAGCTCACCAAAAATGCCCTCCCTCAAGGATCAAGAATATGCCATCAAAACTGGAAATGGATGAAGGAGCGAGCTGCAATAGAAGAAACCATGAGCTGCCTTGTAGCTTACACCTGAAAATAAAGACCCCATTAAAGCTCCAAATGAAAGGTCTGAATGGCCTTTCCAATTGCCAACTTGGATGGGAATCTTTCACCCTCGAAATTGGCTAAGGCAAGAAACTAGTCATCCACTAGCTCTCCCTCTTCACAAATGCAATTGCAAATTCTACAAATGATCAAAAGCCATTCTCATACTTCATTTCTACATTTTATAACCAACATTAGCCTTCTAAGGGTAGAAATCCTCTCAATAGATTCAATAGATTTTCATTTACGAAATATTCCACATTTGCCACTTGTGTCCTAGTTCCAACCTTCCATCTTCTCCCAAATTCGATTTTGAGTCTCTTTGGCTTCTCCAAATCCCAAATTCGCCTTCTTTGAGCCTATTTTTGGGGCTGACATGTAATATTGGTCATATGTCAGAGGTCAGGTCTTCAATTTTTCATAGTTGTCATAGATGCTCCATCATTGGTGTCATAGGGGCTAGGGAATCTAGCCCAAGTGTCCACAAACTTCCACTTTGACTCTTTATCTTCCATGGAGGTTACCAATCCTTCCAAATTCGACCTAAGATGCTAAATGACATGTGTTATGAATTACCAACTCACCAAAGAGTGTTCACATTCCCATTAATTCGAATTTGCAAAAGAGAGATACCATGTATTATGAAAAATCAAGCTAGTGTGGGTCCCACATCCTCCATATGTCTCCAAAACCATTTGTCACTTAGGATTTCTCTTGAATTTCTTTATTCACTCTATTTATTAAATACTTGAACCCTTCTAATGTCTAAACATCATTTATTATCCCCCTTATTCCAAATCCCAAAGCTTCCACCCCAAACCTAGGAAACTAGTAATTTTCCTCCTTGGCAATTATTTGACCCTTAACATCAATTTTACAAACTCTAATGAATATGGCTAATGTGATTAGTCCATTGTGATCCAATTCCAAATTTGGGACATGACAAATCCTCCCTTCCCAATATTGCTTGTCCTCAAGCAATTTCAAACATGGGTGTTGAAGCACCTGCTTTCTGTATAATTCTTTGAAGTTGCCATTCAATTGCCAAACCTTGAGTCTTTTTGTTTTCATGAATATTTTAGAGAGGAACCAATATGCTTGCTGCTGTACTACTCTGATAAAAATGACTTTATTAAGTGGGGAAATCCATCTCCCATACTGCTTGTTTCCCCAAAAAATTTGAAACCAATGAGATAAAAATTATTCCAGGGTCCCATTGTTTGTATTGCACCCGAACAATTAAAAGTGCTCTCCAACCCATACCATCATATAAGAGGATTCCTGGATCCCATTTTCTTGTATGCATTCTTCCAAACATCATGAGTACAAAATATATATCATCAAAGTACATAACTACATAATGAAAATTAATATCAAGGAGGTGCTTCATCAAAGAATCATGAAAGTGCTTATACCTCCAAGCAAGTAGACCACCGTTTTCCAAGTGCATACAAGCTTCAAGTGACCAATCAAATCTGCTCCAATGACATAGGTGAGGATCCCATGTCCTATAAAGCTGCTCCAAAAGGATGTGATATGCATCAAAATATTCATCCATGTATTCTTTCATCCAAGAAGTGAATGAAGAATCTCCACTAAAATCTGAACCAAATAATGAGCAGAAAAAACAAGGAGACTTCAAATGACTCAAAGAAGTCTCACCCATACATCCCTGAATGTGATTATCATAAATATATAACAAAGTATGTGGATTCCAACAAAATGTTCTCCAATCATAAATCTATTCACCCAAGTGTTGGATGAAGTTCCTCCAACATCAAATGAATCAAGTGTTGAGCAAGAAAACCCATGAGTCTTCAAGTGACTCAAATGCATATCATAGGTGCATCCATGTAGATGTGCATCATCATAAAGTAATAAAGTATGCTGCTGCAAATGTGAATAAGAATGTGCTCCAACCATATCATCATAAAATGTAAATCTAGGAGTTCCATACTCCTCATGTGGCACCATAAAAAAGAACCCTTTCACCCATACTTCATTGAGAATAATGTTGCAAAACATGGAATTGTAGGATGTAGGAGAATGAACCAAATCACCCAAATGATCAAAAAGTACAGAAGTTTCATCATGGGGAGGATCCATATGGGTAGTATAATGCAGCTCCTTCAAAAGTGTGAACTCTTTGTCATAGTTTGGTTCCAATGTAGAGGAATCATGCTCTTCTTTAAAAATTGCACAACCTTCATCAAGAGGCAATTCAAATTCCTCTTCCACCACATCAAGTGTTTGGATCTCTTCAAGTTCATCTTCAAACACATCAAGAACATTCAAATTTTCACATTTCTCATGATCCACCATGTCATGAGAATCCTCCAAACAATCTACCATTTGACAATCTGAAACATAGGAGGAAAAACAAGTATCTTGCAACTTTTCAAGAAGTTGCTCATTTTGAATTGCGAGCTTATGAATATCCTCATTATTCTTCAAGTATGCATCATGTAACAATTCATTAAGCTCAAACAAATGGTTTCTATCAAAAAGCAAAGACATGAAATTACCTTCGATGTGACACATTGCTCTTTGAATCTTCTCCATATCTTCAAGGAAGGATGTTTCCTCCAATGAAGTAGCTCTCCAACAAGAATTTGACACCAATGCTTGAGTGTCATGGAGAATGCTGAGGGACTCTTGGATATTCTTTTCATTCATCTTTAAGGACCCTTCAAGAAAATGAGGCTCTTGTGAAATGAACCTCCTCATCTTCTTCATTTTTGCTTGGACCAACTTCATGAAGCTCAAGTGGTGATGGGGAAGTTGATCTTGGTTCTTCTTCAACTGCTACAAGGTCTTCATTATCATGCTTAATGGAACTTGGGATTGTAGCAACACTTTCAAAAGTGATCTCTATGTCACCAACATAGAGGTGTGAGCACCCATCAGTAGGTACTCCTTCATAGTTTAAGCATCCATCAGTAGATGCTCTTTGGTTCATGTCTAAGCTAGAAGGTGTCTCGAAATGATCTTCCATATTTTCAATAGAATCTTCTTCATGCTCTTGTGATGTCTCTTCATTTTTCTCCTTCAAGCAAGCTGATTCATTTTGCCCCTTGTTTTCCTTAGGATCGGTATATTTGGAATCCCTTCTTGAATAAATGTCAAAAGCTCTCCTCAAGGAGGACATCATTTCATGCACACATATATGATACTCGCTCCAAGGGTTTTTACAAGAAGGGCATAAACCTTTCATCACTAACTCCACATCTTCATTTTTGGGCCTATTTTCAAAAACATGTTCAGCATAGTACTCAAAAGACATGGCATTTTGTGTATTTTTGCTAAAAGCAAGATACTCTTGATATTGTTGGGGCAAGGTTTTATATTTTGCTCTCCATCTTTGGAACTCACTCATAGAATTATCCTTGGTTGGTGTGACACACTCATATTCATCAGATTTAAAGTCATAAGAATAATCTTCATTTCTCTTGAAATTGTAAGAAGTGTTGCATGATGGCACATCTTCCTCATACCATTCACATTCTGCTTCATATTGCTCATAAGCATCTGCATATTCCTCATAAGAATTGTACTCATAGGATTCATCATAATAGTAAGACATGGTTTCCAATTATTCTTGAATGTATGTACCTAATACACAGGTGCAAGGACCATGCTCTGATACCACTGTAATGTCCCTTATTAGGAATTTTATTAAAATTGCAATTTTCCACTTTTTTCCTTGGTTCGACCTTTGACTAGTTTCGATCTCTAGGTCCCAAATTTGCCCCAAATGATCCCAAATCTTCTGAGAAGGTATATGAATTATATTAGAAAATAAATATGTGTTTCAGGGATGCCTTTGTACCTTTAAAACACTTCTGCAAATACTCTTTCAATTCTGGTCAATGTAGGTAACTTTACTAGTGATTTCCCTTTGACTAGTATTGGTCTCTAGGTCTCAAATTGACTCCAAATGAATTCAAATCTTCAAGGAAGGTTTATGAATGATATTAGGAATTGAATATGATGTTCAGGGATAAAATATGGCCACCAAAATACCTCTGCAAACTATCTTAAGATTCTGGACCAAGTATGCAATTTTACTAGTAATTTGGGGTTCAAATCCCCCTGAGGTAAGTACTGAAAATGGCTTCCCAAATGCCTCCAAACCCACTCAAATTTATGAACAGAGGTATGTAATGTGTTAATTATGTTATTAAGGTCTCATATGCACCATTAATGGTTTATTACAACTGTTCTCATCCTCTCCCATTGAACTGCAAAAATCCCCAATTCGACCCTTGGGGAAATGGCACTATTTCACCTCCCAATACAACTAAACTGAGTAAAAATGCTTCAAATGCTCAAGTACAATACATGAAAATTGTAGAAGACATCCATGGCAGTATATTGATCACAAATATATCATATAATCATCCATTCATTCGAAATCATCATCAATACATCGGTTCACAACAAGGTAGTGGGGAAATGGCATTGTTCTTCCATTAAAAATGAGATTTATACATTTCTACTTGAAATTTCGACCTGAAACTTTCTGGAGATGAATAACAGAGTATTTAATTCATATTACAAAATAAATGGGGCATTAGAAGCTCCCCCAAAGAGTATAATAGCTCACCAAAAATGCCCTCCCTCAAGGTTCAAGAATATGCCATCAAAACTGGAAATGGTTGAAGGAGCGAGCTGCAATAGAAGAAACCATGAGCTGCCCTGTAGCTTACACATGTAAATAAATACTCCATTAAAGCTCCAAATGAAAGGTCTGAATGGCCTTTCCAATTTCCAACTTGGATGGGAATCTTTCACCCTCGAAATTGGCTAAGGCAAGAAACTAGTCATCCACTAGCTCTCCCTCTTCACAAATGCAATTGCAAATTCTACAAATGATCAAAAGCCATTTTCATACTTCATTTCTACATTTTATAACCAACATTATCCTTCTAAGGGTAGAAATCCTCTCAATAGATTCAATAGATTTTCATTTACGAAATATTCCACATTTGCCACTTGTCTCCTAGTTCCAAACTTCCATCTTCTCCCAAATTCGATTTTGAGTCTCTTTGGCTTCTCCAAATCCCAAATTCGCCTTCTTTGAGCCTATTTTTGGGGCTGACATGTCATATTGGTCAGATGTCAGAGGTCATGTCTTCAATTTGTCATAGTTGTCATAGATGCTCCATCATTGGTGTCATAGGGGCTAGGGAATCTAGCCCAAGTGTCCACAAACTTCCACTTTGACTCTTTATCTTCCATGGAGGTTACCAATCCTTCCAAATTAGACCTAAGATGCTCAATGACATGTGTTATGACTTATCAACTCACCCAAGAGTGTTCACATTCCCATTAATTCGAATTTGCAAAAGAGAGATACCATGTATTATGAAAAATCAAGCTAGTGTGGGTCCCACGTCCTCCATATGTCTCCAAAACCATTTGTCACTTAGGATTTCTCTTGAATTTCTTTATTCACTCTATTTATTAAATACTTGAACCCTTCTAATGTCTAAACATCATTTATTATCCCCCTTATTCCAAATCCCAAAGCTTCCACCCCAAATCTAGGAAACTAGTAATTTTCCTCCTTGGCAATTATTTAACCCTTAACATCAATTTTACAAACTCTAATGAATATGGCTAATGTGATTAGGCCATTGTGATCCAATTCCAAATTTGGGACATGACATGAATTCACCTCCATTATCTGACCTAAGAAATTTGATTTTTTGGTTTGTCTCATTTTCCACCATTGCTTTGAAAGTTTTGATTTTTTCAAAGGCTTCTAATTTTTCCTTGAGAAATGTTACCCAAGTCATCCTTGTCTAATCATCAATGAGTAAAATGAAATAATACTCTCCTTGCAGGATTTTAGTCCTTATTGGTCCACAAAGGTCAGTGTGAACTATTTCCAAAAGATGTGAGGTCATATGTTCTTTTGACTTGAAGCTAGCTTTGGTTTGCTTCCCATGCTGACAATGTTTACAAACTGCATTTAGAGGTTTAACAATTTTTGGTAAATCTCTCACAGCCTCCTTATTACTTACCTTGAAAAGATTATCAACGTTTAAATGTCCCATCCTTCTGTTCCATAACCAACTTTCATCAATCATACTCATGTAGCATTGGTCTTCATTCTCTAGGATGTACACATTACTCAAATTTATTACAGCAGTCCCAACAAGTCTCCCTAAGTCCTTTTTTTCTCATTTCACATTTCTCAGAGTCAAAGGTGCAGATGTATCCTTGGTCACAAGTTTAACTTACACTGATGAGATTAGGGTTTAGGTCTTCTACTAGCAACACATTTTCAGCTTTGATCTTGTTATTGATAGTGGCTGTAGCTTTTCCAATTATTTTGGAAGACATATTATCTCCAAAAGTGACCCTACCTTTATCATCTCTTTTTAGGCTTATGAATTTACTTGGGTCTCCTGTCATATGTTTTGAACACCCACTGTCAATATGCCATAGATTCTGCTTTTCTGTTACACATAGAGCAATCATGGATTTATCCTCTTCGTTCTTTTTCTTCCAATCCTTTCTCTGTTTTTTGTCTTGGAATTCTTTTTCATCAGTCCTTTTTGTAGGAGTCATTAGTTTACAGTTTCTTTCTATATGCCCATGGTTATTGCATTTGTAACACTCTATGTTATATCTTTGAAGAGGTGTAAAGAAATTATGATCCCTTGTTTTTGGTTCATTACTGGATGCTCTTTCCTTGTAGTCACGAAGCTTTCCATATGCTATGCAATTTAGGGCCTTATGTCCAAAATTATTACAAGAGTAACAATGTCCAAAGAAAATCTGCTGATATCTATTTGTCTTTGGTCTTCTAGGAATTACATTATTTCTGTTTTTGTCAAGAGAAGATGGAGCAGATTTCTTATTTTCTTACTTTTTAAATGAACTTTTAAGTGCATCAGTATAACTTCTTTTTCCTTGGTTTGTGAAGGAGGAACATTCTGGATTCTTTTTATTGTTATATCCCAAACCAGATTTATCTATTGATGGTCTTTGGCTACTCAAGATGTCATCTAAAGTCTTTGAACCGTTTTCATATTTTGATTTAATAGATTCTTCATTGAGCTTTTTCCTAAGCTGCATAATTTCTTCTTCAAGCTTCGCTGATTCTTGTATTCTCTCTTTGAGCTGTAAATCTAGGTCTCTTTCAATCTTTTTGGCTTCTTTAAGTTGAGCTTTCAAGTCACTAATGATTTGGTTTGATTGTTTGTTCTTTTTCCTACTTTTTTCAAGTTCTTCAAGAGCATCGATTAATTCAGATCTTAGATCTACTACTCCTTCTTCCATTAGTTCATCATCTTGAGCTTGGTCTTCTATTCCCATGTTTAGAATTTCTGTCTCCTCATCTTCACTTGTTACTTCATCTTTACGATCTTCTATGTTGTAAATGAACTTCTTCTTTTCATTGAACTTCTTTTTGTTTCCTGTTTTGTCATATTTGAACTTCTTTGAGGCTTCTTTCTCATCACTTCTATCTTGATTAGGATGAGGACATTTTGAGGAAAAGTGTCCAATTCTTCCACAGTTAAAGCACTTTAGAGGTAGATTTCCCTTGTACTTTCCAGTACCTCTCTCAAGCTTATTGATGAACAAGGCTTCTTCATCATCTGAGTTTTCTGATTGATGATTGGATGAGGCTTTATAAGCTTCTTCTTTCTTTGATTGACCATCTTCTCCTTTTCTCATATCATAGGAAGTGAAGATCACGAGTGGTTCATCTATTGTCATGTATTTAAGATCTTCTCGTTCTTCTAGAGAAGACACTTTTGAGTCATACTTCAATGGCAGGGTTCTTAGTACTTTGTCCACTACTTCTTTCTCCTCTAATTCCCCTCCAAAGCCTTGGATAGAATTGACAATTTCATCTACTCTTACAAGATATTCTGCAATATTTTCTTCCTCCTTTAGTTTCAGGATTTCAAGCTGTCATTTGTATGTCTGAAGTTTTGATTGTTTGACTTTGGATGCTCCTTCATAGACAATTTTTAATTTATCCCAAGCCTCCTTGGTTGTCTTGTATTGCATGAATTTCACAAACACTGTGTTTGTTAACCCATTCAAGATGGCATTTATGGCTTTTGCGTTGGCCTCATATTGGTCAAGTTCTTCTTGGTCTGTATGTAGGTTATCTTCTATGTAATACTCCTTTTCAACTACTCTCCATACCTTCTATCCAAGAGACATTAGGTGACACTTCATTCTTGCAATCGAGTATGCATAGTTAATTCCTGTGAACAGTGGAGGTTTGTTGGTAGCTAATCCTTCCTGCTAATCTATTGTGGTATTTAATGAGGATCTTCCTTCCAGTGGTTAAACTGTAATGAAGGAACCTTGCTTTGATACCAATTGTTGAAATATCCAGCAATACTGAGAGGGGGGGTGAATCAGTATTGTCTTCTTTTTCCTTTTATTAAAACAATTAGTACAAGACACATAAATAATCAAACAAGTTAAGAAACAATATTTTATCATGGAAACCTCAATGAGAAAACCACAACCTCATACTCATTAATAAGATGATTTTTAAAAAATTGTTTATATGCTACTACAGAAAGGATGCAACTACACCCCGGATTTTTCCTGCTGCTACAGACAAGGATTCTACTACACTCTGGATCTTCTTCTTGCTTCTACAGAAAAGGATGCAACGACACCCCATATCTCTGCCTGCTGCTACAAACAAGGATGCAACGACACCTTGTTTTCCAGCTTCTACTGGAAGGAGGCTACGACCCCCTGCAGGATTTCTGACCACCCTACCTCCATAATATGACTTCTTCAGATCATCTAGAACATCCTTTCTTCAGTCCTGGAAGTTCATTAGTCTCGGCCTATTCTTGCTGCCGATATAACTAAGACACCGAAGACACACTTACCTTCTAATTCGAATCTTATTTTAAATACATTATTCATGCCTCTTCAAATATTCATACCCTCTCAACTCGTACCTCTTCAAACTGGACAGACACATCTCATAAACACGCCTTTTCAAAATAGGCTAATACCTTTCTCCTTCACTCCCCTTCAAATATCTGTTTTAATAAACTTGTAATTCATAACTTTGTTTATGTTTATCAGTCACGACTTTCCGTAACAGAGATCTTTCCAAAATTGCCTCTCCGCAATGATAATTCTGCACCATAATTCCTTCCGAATTTTCCTTTTTCCGCAATGATATTTCTGCAACAAAAATCATTCCATAAATTCCTTTCCGCAACGATCTTTCTGCAATTACCTTTCTGCAGTGACCTTTCCGCAATTTCCTTTCTGCAGTTGTTTTTCTGCAATTTCCTTTCCGAAACGACTTTTCCACAATCTCCTTTTCGTAGTGGTTTTTGTGCAATTTCCTTTCCGCAACGACTTTCCTGCAATCTCCTTTCCGCAGTGATCGTGGACCGTTTGATCTTGATCAACGGTGGATTCTCTTTCTGCAGCTTGCAGATTGTGGATTGCAGAACTATATTTCGATTTATACAAACTAGCTTCCGCAATTTGTCTCCCGCATGACTTCTTCCGCAAGTTCTTTCCGCAAGGTTCTTTCCGTAGTGATCGTGGACTGTCGGATCTTGATCAACAGTGAATTCTCTTTCCGCAACTTGCATATTGTGGATTGCGGATTGTGGAACTGTATTTCAACTTTGAAAAATTGTCTTCTGCAATTTATCTTTCCGCAGCTTACGGATTAAGGATTCCAAAACTGTATTTCAACATTTACAAATTGTCTTCCATAATTATCTTTCCGCATTCGGGTTGCGAATTGCGGATTTCAGACGTGCCTTCAATGTTTCTTGAAATGTGCTTCCGCAATTCCTTTTCCGCAACTCTTTACAACTGTCGATTTCTTGCGGGTTCTTTCCTGACCGTAGATTTGGGATCAGATGCGGATATCACCTTATATTTTCAGATACGTTATCTTCCTTACATGTTCACCTCGTGATCTCTTTCCCATCGTTGATCCATCTTTTCTCCTTTAATCTGGATCGTCCAAATCTATGCAAACTTCAATCTTTGCAACTCTATGATTCTACTTTGATTGATCACAGTATCAATCAATCACTCAATCGATCATCACTGGACTTGATTCCATTGCTGAATCTGCACATCGGCTCGGTGGTTTTACACACACATAGATCATTCATACATCCGCTATAACATTCAATCCTCAAAATCCCTTACTTCAGGCTACGCATACACACAGTGATTAATCAAGCATTTACACAGATATCAACTGTTAACACTTCAGACATAGATTCATGCGTACACACAGAGAGAACTTAATTATCTTTCTTTATTCACACAGGAACCTGATACAAATAGGGTCGCTTCATAATAGCACTAAAACACCACCATGTGTCTTTTACATGCCACATCATCATACATGCCATGTCATCACCTCCTTTGTCTTTTACCGAGTTCACCTTGCCATCATGTCCTTGGTTATTCCTTTGTCATTACTGAACTGCTTTGACATCAATGACAACCATATCCAACATTCTCCCCCTTTGGCATTGATGGCAACCACTCCTTGATTCACTCCCCCTTTGACATTAATGACAAGGGCTTCCTTTTGATAGCTACCCCTGTCAACATATCTCCCCCTGACATGATGCCTTTTTCTCTTTTTCATTCATTGAAAAGAAATTATTCCCATCTCTTGTCTAAGATGCTCAAATGCTTCTTTGGGTAGTGGTTTAGTGAAAATGTTAGCTATTTTTTCTTTTGTGTCTACATATTCCAATTTGACAACCTTTTGTGACACTTGATCTCTTAGAAAATGATATTTTATTGGAATGTGCATTTTTTAGAGTGCATAATAGGATTTTTTGACATGTTTATAGCACTAGTGTTGTCACAATTGATTATTATTGGATTCTCATACTTCACAAGAAAGTCTTCCAAAGTCCGCTTCATCCAAATGACTTGGGTACAACATGATGCAACAATAATGTATTCAACCTCTGCTGTAGATAGTGATATGGATGATTGTTTCTTTCTAAACCATGATACCAAACAATTTCCTAAAAAGAATGCTACTCCACTGGTACTTTTTCGATCATCAACACTTCCTTCCCAATCTGAATCAGTAAATGTTTTTAAGGTGAAATATTAGCATTTTGGGTACCATAAACCATACTCCATAGTCCCTTTTAAATATCTGAAAATTCTTTTTCTGCTGCCACATGTGTTTCCTTGGGGGCTGATTGAAATCTAGCAACCAATCCCACAAATTGCATCACATTTGGTCTTGTAGCTGTCACATACTGTTAGGATATTCCTATACTCCATCCTAGTCCTACTAGCTTTCCAGTCATTTTCATTTTCAGTCATGCATGCAAAACTAGGGTTTGCATGCAATTAGGGTTTGCATGCATTCTAGGTCATCAGTCCCAGCACCTAGTCCTCAACAAACTAGCCCCCGGAGCCTCTTTCAGATAATTTCTAGCCCTCCCAGTGACTAGTGCTCCCTCCTTTGCTTCACTGCATGACAAGGGCGCCTTCTTCACCTACCAGTCCAGTTATATTCAGTTATCTTCAGTTATTTCCATGATTTAAGGATTAACTAACTCTTTACTGATTTTATCACTCTGTTGGACCTCCCGTGAGACTAGATTGACCATTCTGACTCCAGTTAACTCCTATGGCACCCTCCACTGAGCCTCCTTCACTATATTAGTGCTTCCATGTGCCATTTACACTAACCACATTCAGTTAGACTCAGTTTGACTCCTGGTTGACCTTTACTTGTGCATTGATGACTTCACTGATGAGAAGGTCGACTCCTAGTTAGGCATTGATGACTCTCCACTGATTATGGATTTGTGCATGAAGGCTAATTCGAATTCCTCCTAGTGAATTCAAATCCTCATACTCAGCATTGTATATTTACCTGTTTACTATTCAGTTTAATGTAACATGTGTAATTATTTTGCCTCAATCAGAGTTTCTTTGGATCTAAGTTCTATTGCTTGTCTCTTCTTCTATTATTCCTAAATTCTTTCATTGTGAGGTTTACATCATATCTTTGGATCTTATGTGGGCAATTTCACATGGTATCAGAGCCATTTGAGATTTTATTCTACCTCCATTCTTGAGAGTCTTTTTGCAGGTATTTCGAAGTTCCAGCAGCAGATTCAGCAGTTTCTTTTTGCACTTGTTCCAGCAGCCAAGATGAGCATTTCGAATGCTTCTCCTTCTTCTCCTGCTCCTTTGATCCTCACTCCATTCAACTACTTCAAATGGAAGGATAGGATTATATTTCACTTGTATCACAAGAGTCTAAATCGAATAGTATTTGAAAAAGATGCTATTCCTCATCATGCTGTTGAAAGAACCAAGCATCTAAATAAAATGGATGAGGCTTTGGGATTCATATGCCTCCATATGTCAGAAGATCTACTGTTTCATGTTGAAGGAGTTAAGTCTCCCAATGAGTTATGGACAAAATTGGAGAATATGTTTGGCAAACAAGATGGGATGAGAGGCTACCCTCTTGAAAATGAATTGGCTTCTCTGCAACCTAGCAATTTCGAGAGCATTCAAACATTCATCTCAAAATTTCAGAATTTGGTTACTCAATGCAAGCACTGTGGCATTACCAAAAGTGATGAACAATTAGTGCTCTCCATTTTGAGTAGACTTGGATCTCAATTTTCTGTTTTTGTCTCTACTTTCCATTCTGGGCGAATGTCAATCCCTGGATGGAAGTTTCCTACCTTGGAAAAATTTACTACCACTCTCATTCAAGAAGAGGACAAATTGATTCAAATGGGTGCCATCAAAACCTCCAGAGATCTAGCTCTTTTAGCTGGTGAATCAAGTGGAGCGAATGCAAAAGGAGGACAAAAAGGCAAAAGAAAGAAACCTTCAAGATCCAAGAATGACAAACAAAAGAGACCTAATTGCACCTACTGCAAGAGAGGAAATCATCCTGAGCATGCCTGCATGCACAAGAAGATTGATCTTCTAACCAAGCTTCTTGAACAAAACCAAATTATTGTTCCAAAAGAAGCAAAGATGACTGATTCTGGAAGTGGATCTGATGATTGCCATGCATTGATGGCTGATTTTTCAAAGACAAAATCCCTCCTCATAGATTATGGAGCCTCCAACCACATGATTGCACAAGAAGACTCCTTCTCCTCTTTGGATCTTCAAGATGGGCCTACCATTCACATGGGAGACAACTCTCAGATTTCTGCCAAAGGTTTGGGTACAGTTCATATGAAGCATGGTAAGTTCAAAAATTTCTTATTTGTTCCTTCTCTTACAACTAATTTGTTGTCAGTATATCAAATGACTCATACAGGATCTCCAAAACAAGTAATGTTTGGTCCAAACACAGTAGAGATTACAGAAATCTCCACTGGAAAGGTTATAGCGAATGGGATTGCTAATCATTCCTCAAATGCATATGAATTCTCACACTTCATGCCTTTCTCTCCAACTATTTCTTCAGATTCTGATGAAGATCACAGTGACTCCTCTTCCAGTGACTCCTCTTCTAGTGAAGAAGAAGATCAAGATTTTGATGTTGAGATCATGGTTCAAGAAGATTCAGAACCAACACCTATTCTCAGTCCAGATTCAAGAGAAATATGTTCTCACATAGTCCTTGCTACTACTGAGAACACAGTTGATGATTTATTTGCTTACAGAACTACTAGAATTCAACATCATGCCAACCTTGCATTATGCCATCCATGTCTCCATGAGAGATGCAGTATGATGATGGGGTTCTCTCTTCCATCTTTTGGGAAGACTACTCATGTTCCATTCGCTCCAAATACAGAAAAAGTTCCTGAAAGACTTGCTTCATCCTCCACATAGTGGGAGACCTTCCTACATGGGATCAGCTTGTCACGTCTTTTGCAAAAGTTTTCATTGATGAAAGCTTCTTTCTTTTCTGCATGATGGTTATTTGAGTTACTTAATGTTCTTTTGAGGGGGGGTATTTTTCCCATGAGGTTTTCCCCATTTCCTCAGTTTATGGACAGTTATGTATTTTATTATCATTTCATTTATTGTATGGGTGACCTTTGGTCCTAGTTACCAGGGACTAGGATGGATTAAGGGGGGGTGTTAGGATATTCCTATACTCCATCCTAGTCCTACTAGCTTTCAAGTCATTTTCATTTTCAGTCATGCATGCAAAACTAGGGTTTGCATGCATTTTGCATGCATTCTAGGTCATCAGTCCCAGCACCTAGTCCTCCGCAAACTAGCCCCCGGAGCCTCTTTCAGATCATTTCTAGCCCTCCCAGTGACTAGTGCACCCTCATTTGCTTCACTACATGACAAGGGAACCTTCTTCACCTACCAGTCCAGTTATATTCAATTATATTGAGTTATCTTCAGTTATTTCCCCGATTTAAGGATTAACTGACTCTTTACTGAGTTTATCACTCTGTTGGACCTCCAGTGAGACTAGATTGACCATTCTGACTCCAGTTAACTCCTATGGCACCCTCCACTAAGTCTCCTTCACTATATTAGTGCTTGCATGTGCTAGTTACACCAACCACATTCTTTAGACTCAGTTTGACTCCCGGTTGACCATTACATGTGCATTGATGACTTCACTGATGAGAAGGTCGACTCCTAGTTAGGCATTGATGACTCTCCACTGATTATGGATATGTGCATGAAGGCTAATTCGAATTCCTCCTAGTGAATTCGAATCCTCATACTCAGCATTGTATATTTACCTGTTTACTATTCAGTTTAATGTAACATGTGTAATTATTCTGCCTCAATCAGAGTTTCTTTGGATCTAAGTTCTATTGCTTGTCTCTTCTTCTATTATTCCTAAATTCTTTCATTGTGAGGTTTACATCATATCTTTGGATCTTATGTGGGAAATTTCACACATACAGCAGGCTTCCAATCATGGATCTATACATGGTATGATCCACTTCAAAAGACTTATCATTCTTGCTTAGTTTACAACCAGTGATCATGGGAGTGCTAACAGGCTTGGTGTCTTCCATCTTTGAACTTCTTAAGAATATCCTTGATGTACTTGTTTTGAGAAATGAAGATTCCTTTGTCTGATTGATAAACTTGTAGTCGGACCCAAGAAAAATGTTAATTCACCCAACATTAACATTTCAAATTCCATTTTCATTTCAGAAGCAAAATTTACACTTAGTATTTGTAGATTGCTTCCAAAAATGATATCATCTACATAGACAACACCAATGATCATATTATTATCGTTGATCTTTATGTAGAGATTGATATCAATGGCTCCTCTTTTATATCCTTGTTGTTTCAAGTAGTTATCTAGACTTGAAAACCATGCTCTTGGGGCTTGCTTGAGACCATAGAGTGCCTTTTTTAGTTTGCAAACATAGTCCCTATTCTATGACAGGAGGAAACCTTCAGGTTGTTCAATATATACTTCCTCTTCTAGATTTCCATTTAGAAATGCAGACTTGACATCCATTTGATATAATTTGAAGTTTTTATAACATGAGAATGCAAAAAACATTCTATTTGCTTCAAGTCTTGCTACAGGTGCAAAGGTTTCTTGAAAGTCAATTCCTTCCACTTGAGCATATCCCTTACACACTAGCCTTGCTTTATTTTTGATCACTTTACCATATTCATTGAACTTCTTCTTGAAAACCCATTTGGTCCCTATAACATTCTTGTTTGTAGGTCTTGGAACAAGTTCCCAAGTTTCGTTCTTCTCAATCAGATCTAGTTCTTCATCCATTGCTTTCCTCCAATCATCATTTTTTCTTGCTTCTGTAAAGTTCTTAGGTTCCACTGCTGAAAATAGAGCTTGTTCAGTAAAAAATCTCTTTCTTGTACTGACTCCTACATCTTTGTCACCTATAATTTGTGTTTTAGGAGGTTCTTTTGTATTCTTCTTGATGGTGCCTTTGTATCATCTCCTGGAGAATATTCATCTTCATTTTCTTGTGATTCTTCTCTTTCTTCTTTCCCATCCATAGCTTCATTCTTTTGCAAAACTTCTTCTTCATTGTTTGTTCTTGCATCTTCATATTTGTTTCTTATCCTTCTTGGATTCATGTCATCCACTCTTACATCTGCACTCTCTATGATTTTATGTAATCTTTGATTGTAACATCTATAATCCTTTTTGGTGGAGGAATATCCCCAAAATATTCCTTCATCAGTTCTAGAATCAAACTTGCCAAGATCATCTTCATTCCTTTTTATGTAGCACTTGCTGCCAAACACTCTGAAATAATCGACTGATGCAGGCCTTCCATACCATAGTTAATAGGGAGTCTTGTCATTATTCACTCTGATATGTCCTCTATGAAGTATGTAGACACATGTGTATACTGCTTCTCTCCAATATATATAAGGAAGTTTTGCTTCATTTAGAATGGTTCTGGAAGCTTCTTGAACTGTCCTGTTTTTTCTTTCCACCAAGCCATTTTGGTGAGGTTTCTTTGGAGCTGAAAATTGTCTTTTGATCCCATGGATTTCACAAAAATCATTGAATTCATTTGAAGTGAATTCACCTCCATTATCTGACCTAAGACATTTGATTTTTTGGTTTGTCTCATTTTCCACCATTGCTTTGAAAGTTTTGAATTTTTCAAAGGCTTCTAATTTTTCCTTGAGAAATGTTACCCAAGTCATCCTTGTGTAATCATCAATGAGTAACATAAAATAATACTCTCCTTGTAGGATTTTAGTCCTTGTTGGTCCACAAAGGTCAGTGTGAACTATTTCCAAAAGATGTGAGGTCATATGTTCTTTTGAATTGAAGCTAGCTTTGGTTTGATTCCCATGCTGACAATGTTTACAAACTGCATTCAGAGGTTTCCCAATTTTTGGTAAATCTCTCACAGCCTCCTTATTACTTACCTTGACAAGGTTATCAAAGTTTAAATGTCCCATCCTTCTATTCCATAACCAGCTTTCATCAATCATACTTGTGTAGCATTAGTCTTCATTCTCTAGGATGTACACATTACTCGAATTTATTACAACAGTCCCAACAAGACTCCCTGAGTCCTTTTTTCTGATTTCACATTTCTTAGAGTCAAAGGTGTAGATGTATCCTTGGTCACAAGTTTGAATTACACTGATGATATTAGGCTTTAGGTATTCTACTAGGAACACATTTTCAGCTTTGATCTTGTTATTGATAGTGGATGTACCTTTGCCAATTATTTTGGAAGACATATTATCTCAAAAAGTGACCCTACCTTTATTATCTCTTTTTAGGCTTATGAATTTACTTGGGTCTCCTGTCATATGTTTTGAACACCCACTGTCAATATGCCATAGATTTTGCTTTTCTGTTACACATAGAGCAATCATGGATTTCTCCTCTTCGTTCTTTTTCTTCCAATCCTTTCTCTATTTTTTGTCTTGGAATTCTTTTGCATCAGTCCTTTTTGTAGGAGTCATTAGTTTACAATTTCTTGCTATATGCTCATGGTTATTGCATTTGTAACACTCTATGTCATATCTTTGAAGAGGTGTAAAGAAATTATGATCCCTTGTTTTTGGTTTATTACTGGATGCTCTTTCCTTGTAGTCATGAGGCTTTCCATATGCTTTGCAATTTAGGGCCTTATGTCCAAAATTATTAGAAGAGTAACAATGTCCAAAGAAAATCTGTTGATATCTATTTGTCTTTGGTATTATAGGAATTACATTAATTATGTTTTTGTCAAGAGAAGATGGAGTAGATTTCTTATTTTCTTCCTTTTTTAAATGAACTTTTTAGTGTAGCAAAATAACTTTTTTTTTCCTTGGTTTGTGAAGGAGGAACATTCTGGCTTCTTTTTATTGTTATATCCCAAACCAGATTTATCTGTTGATGGTCTTTGGCTACTCAAGATGCCATCTAAAGTCTTTGAACAATTTTCATATTTTGATTTAATAGATTCTTCATTGAGATTTTTCCTAAGCTGCATACACCATCTTCTATGTTGTAAATGAACTTATTCTTTTCATTAAACTTCTTTTTGTTTCCTGTTTTGTTATTTCTGAACTTCTTTGAGGCTTCTTTCTCATCACTTATATCTTACTTAGGATGAGGAAATTTTGAAGAGAAGTGTCCAATTCTTCCATAGTTAAAGCACTTTAGAGGTAGCTTTCCATTGTACTTGCCAGTACCTCTCTCAAGCTTCTTGATGAACAAGTCTTCTTCATCATTTGAGTTTTTTGATTGATTCTTGGATGAGGCTTTACAATCTGCTTCTTTCTTTGATTGACCATCTTCTCCTTTCCTCATCTCATAGGCAGTGAAGATCCCATGTATTTCATCTACTTTCATGTCTTTAATATCATCTCGTTCTTCTAGAGCAGATAATTTTGAGTCATACTTCAATGGAAGGGTTCTTAGTACTTTGCCACTACTTCTTTCCCCTCTAATTCCCCTCCAAGGGCTCAGATAACATTGACAATTTCATCTACTCTTACAAGATATTCTGCAATATTTTCTTCCTCCTTCATTTTCAGGATTTCAAACTATCCTTTGTATGTTTGAAGTTTTGTTTGTTTGACTTTGTATTCTCCTTCATAGACACTTTTTAATTTACCCCAAGCCTCCTTGGTTGCCTTGCATTGCATGAATTTCACAAACATTGTGTTTGTTAACCCATTTAAGATGGAATTTAGGGATTTTGCATTGGCCTCATATTGGTCAAGTTCTTCTTGGTCTGTAGGTAGGTTGTCTGCTATGTTATACTTTTCTACTACTCTCCAAACTTTCCATCGAAGAGACACTAAGTGACACTTCATTCTTGCACTCCAGTATGCATAGTTAATTCCTGTGAACAGTGGAGGTCTGTTGGTAGCTAATCCTTCCTGCTGATCCATTGTGGTCTTTAATGAGGATCTTCCTTCTAGTAGTTAAACTATAATGAAGGAACCTTGCTCTGATACCAATTGTTGAAATATCCAACAATACTGAGAGGGGGTGGGGGTCAATCAGTATTGTCTTCTTTTTACTTTTATTAAAACAATTAGTACAAGACACACAAATAATCAAACAAGTTAGGACACAATATTTTACCGTGGAAACCTCAAAGAGAAAACCACCAACTCATACTCATTAATAAGATGAATTTTACAAAATTGTTTATCTGCTACTATAGAAAGGATGCAACTACACCCCAGATTTTGCATGCTGCTACATACAAGGATGATACTACACCCTGGATATTCTTCCTGCTGCTACATACAAGGATGCAACAACACCCTAGACCTTCTACCTGCTGCTACAGACAAGGATGCAACGACACCCTGTTTTCCAGATTCTACTGGAAGGAGGCTACGACCCCCTACAGGATTTCTTCCTGCCCTAGAACCACCCTACCTCCCTAATATGACTTCTTTAGATCATCCAAAACATCCTTTCTTCAGTCCTAGAAGTTCATTGGTCTCGGGTTTTTCTTGTCGCTGATACGACTAAGAAACTGAAGACACACTTACCTTCTAATTCGAATATTATTTTAAATACATTATTCATGCCTCTTCAAATATTCATACCCTCTCAACTCATACCTCTTCAAACTGGACATACACATCTCATAAACATGCCTTTTCAAAACAGGCTCATACCTTTCTCCTTCATGCCCCTTCAAATCTCTGTTTTAATAAACTTGTAATTCATAACTCTATTTATGTTTATCAATCATGACTTTCCGCAATAGAGATATTTCCAAAATTTCCTCTCCGCAATGATAATTATGCACCAGAATTCCTTCTGAATTTTCCTTTTTCCGCAATGATATTTCTGCAACAAAAATCATTCCGCAATTGCCTTTCCGCAATTACCTTTCCGCAGTGACCTTTCCGCAATTTCCTTTTCGCAGTTGTTTTTCCGCAATTTCCTTTCCGCAACGCATTTTCCGTAATCTCCTTTCCGCAATGGTTTTTTGCAATTTCCTTTCCGCAACGAATTTCCCACAATATCCTTTCCGCAGTGATCGTGGACATTCTGATCTTGATCAACGGTGGATTCTGTTTCCATAGCTTGCGGATTGCGGAACTGTATTTCGATTTTTACAAACTAGCTTCCGCAATTTGTCTCCCATAAGACTTCTTCTGCAAGTCTCTTTCTGCAAGGTTCTTTCCGCAGTGATGTGGACCGTCGGATCTTTCTCAACAATGGATTCTCTTTCTGCAGCTTGCGGATTGAGGAACTGTATTTCGACTTTTACAAATTGTCTTTCACAATTCTCTTTCCGCAGCTTGCGGATTGCGGATTGCAGAATTGCATTTCGACTTTTACAAATTGTCTACCGCAATTTATCTTTCCCCAATTATCTTTCTACAGTCGGGTTGCAGATTGCGGATTGGGGACATGCCTTCAAATTTTCCTGAAATGGGATTCTGCAATTTCCCTCTTGCAATTCCTTTTCCGCAACTCTTTACAACTGTTGATTTCTTGCGAGTTCTTTCCTGACCGTCGATCTGAGATCAGATGTGGATCTCACCTTATCTTTGTGGATCCGTTATCTTCCCTACACGTTCACCTCGTGATCTCTTTCCCATCATTGACCCATCTTTTCTCCTTTAATTTGGATCGTCCAAATCTCTGAAAACTTCAATCTTTGCGACTCTACGATTCTACATTGATTGATCAAAGAATCAATCAATCACTCAATCGATCAACACTGGACTTGATTCCCTTGGTGGATTTGCACATTGACTTCGTGGTTTTACACACAGAGAGATCATTTATACATCCGCTGCAACATTTAATCCTTAAAATCCTTTACTTCAGGCTACGCATACACACAGTGATTAATCAAGCATTTACATAGATATCAACTATTAACACTTCAGACATAGATTCATGCATACACACAGAGATAGCTTAATTAGATTTCTTTATTCACACAGGAACCTGATAAAAACATGGTCACTTCATAATAGCACTAAAACACCACCATGTGTCTTTTACATGCCACATCATCATACATGCCATGTCATCACCTCCTTTGTCTTTCACTGAGTTCACCTCGCCATCATGTCCTTGGTTATTCCTTTGTCATTACTGAACTCCTTTGACATCAATGACAACCATATCCAACAACATATTATATGTATGTTGTATGGGGCAGATGTATCCAAAAAAAGGGGGGAGTCCATGGGTTTGACATTGGGTCTCCCACCTAACAAACAACGGATATATGGTTATAAGATTACGCGATGTTTACGATATTATGCAAAATTTTATGCCATGATGTTTGAGTGGTATAATGACCATACACCAAGTTTGGGTGGCGTAGAACAAACTTGCACCATGTTAAGAATTGGTTGATGTTGGTGGTTGGTAGTGGCTTAAATTCATGCCATCATTAGAGTTTTATTTCCATGAAAGGTGGGGTATGGATTTGAATTACCAAAATTAAAAAAGGTTGCAGTTTCCTACCCCCTTGTGCTATATAAGCACTCTTACCTTGGAGCCAAGGGCAGACAAGTCTTTTGACAAGGCATAAGTCATGGGACACAAACAAGTCATAATGTAAGCCATGGGGATTCATTGTAGAGACTTTTGGAGTCCAGGGATCGAGGGTCCAAGCAAACCCTAGAAATGGGTCAACAACTTGGGTAAAGTATTGATATCCTTTGAAATCATGCATCCCTTTTTAACTCCTTTTGGATGGGTATCTTCATCATAGTTTTAAACTATTGGTATCCCCTTATATCATGGTGCTTTATTTAATGGGCTCTTCATTATGGTTTTGTTCATTAAATTATTGAAGCCTATTGTTGTGAAATTATGTTTCCTTGTAAAAGGATCTTTGAGCCACTCTCAAGTGATGGTGAGAGTGATAGACATTGTGTTTTATGCTTGAGCCTTGTCAGCAATATTGTAATGGTGCACATTATGTTGTAGTGGTTTTGAGACCTTAGATTCTACCACTTGTGCACAATTTATTATGACTTAAAGATTGATGCTACCATGCTGTAATGGGATTTGTACCCACTTACTATGAGAGGCGTTGTTTTCCTAAAATCCTATTTGGTGACTTTGTAAACTTGTTTGATTTTGATAAGATGTTTGGGACATGATGAGGCAAGTATGAACTTGCTTAGATCCTACATATTGAGACCAATTGATCAGCTACAACTATGCACTGATACAACTGTCGGCCTTCGACATTCTCCATCCGAATAAAAAAGGTGAAGGGCTTGAAGGAGATTGTGGCTTTTTCAGAGACAATTGTTTTGCAACATAAGCAACTACCGAGATGCATATGGATGCAAGTGTTGGCCTTCGACATTCTTGGTCCAAAGAACAAAGGTGAAGAATCTTCAAGAGAATGTGGTCTTACATAAGCACTTGTTATGTAGTCCAAATAGTAAGCAGTTGGTAAAGACTTGTTGCAGGTGAAATCCATTTTTGATGTAATCAACTTTTATGCATTTTATTCATCATGTTTATGGATAAATTTTCAGTTGAAGCGGGCCTGGAGATGTAACCAGAAGAGTCTAGGGAACTCCGTTATCACATGGGTGATCATTTATGTGCTTGAATTTCTATTGCATTGTTGTATGGTTGATTTTGTTTAAATATGCACAATAATAATTGCTCATGTTCAGATGCATATAATCGTCATTAAAATATCCTTCGTTGAATATTCTTGTTTGAGAAAGTTCTCACAGAAATATTAGATCATTAGGGAGTGATAAAGATGTTTTATCTCTCCACTAAACAATTTCAAGGGCCTTAGAATGTTTTTATCTACCACAACTATGGTTGTAATGTACCAGGTAGCCTCAATCGTCCATGGAGACCACGGGGCACTCAAATTCTATGTTTGAATTTAAATATTCATATTCCGATTTCATTTTTTAGAGATTCATTCAATTATATAGGGGGAAATAAATAAATATGGTCGCCCAAAAACATACTATGCATTCATTATAATTTACAGACAATTCATGCATGAGCACACATTCCATGCCATGTAATACCTTACATTGATGCATTCATTAAACAATAAATTAACATTATACAGACACATAATTAACCATGGCATTCATAATAGTGAGATACTTATCTTTGGATTCAAGTTTCTCCAATTGGCTGCATGCGAAGGACATTCCTACCAACCATAGGCTCTGTCAAGCCAAGTATTAATTTGACATGCCACCCCTAAGCGGGGGCTTTCAATCCACAAGGGAATAGCTTCCTCAATCCCAGTCACTCAGTTGAATCTCTCATGCAACTCATTGGTAACTAAAACCCCTCCACAACTATCCCAATGCTCAATTCTCCTTCCCCATCAACTTACATAACACCTGGAACAAGCTCCCTTATGTGAGTTAACAATCCATTGGGCAGCCTCTAGTTCCCTTTTGGCGCTCCAACACAGGATGGAAACGAAGTATCTAAATTGAGACTCCAGGAAACAAGTTGTAGGCCAAGTTTCTCTCACACTAGTCTACCCGAGTTAATTGCAAGACAAATTGACATTCACCTGTGGTATCTTCATTCTATGTGCAATATCCAACCATAGATTCCCAAGATGATGGCTAAGGAGTGAAATTCGAAATGGTGGAGGATTAATGGACAACATGTAATATTCCCCATTTATTACTTGGAATGTAATTAACCAAAATTATGTAAATGATGTAATATAGTTATAAAATCATGGTGAGGAGCTCGAGGCCAAGGCCCCTCCATTGATTTATTGTTTATGTATCGGTAATGAAAAATTGATGTATGTGGATTGTGTGCTATCCTGGCATGATAGAAATCGTAAATATGATGTAAATGTATTTTAATAAAAATACCCACAACTAGCCATGCAAGCCTATTAGAGGAAATTTGGATGAAAAATGGGTCTCCTAAGGAAAATGGTAAAAAAAGCCATGTAGACAATTTTTTATACTATTTTGCTTTTATCGAAGCTACCTAGGGTTATTTAACTTTTTTCAAAGCTACTTTAGATATATATTTTATATTAAAATCAATTTATGAGGACAAAATTCGATACAGTGTTTTCACGCAAAATAAGGAAATGAAATTAAATGCACGATGCCAACTTAAAAGTTATTGGGCCATGTATTACCTAAAATATGGATGGGTATATTAGTTTTGATATTAGTTATTATTATATATAACTATATATTATATATTAGTTAAAAGTTATTGGACCTAACATTTCACGGTTATTATAAAATATTAATTATAATATAATCTTATTATATATTAGTTGTAATATTAATTACTATTACTATTATATATTGGTCATGTATTATCTAAAAGATGGATGGGTATATTAGTTAAGATATTAGTTAAAAATTATTAGGCCCAACTTTTGAGGGTTAATATAAAATATTAATTATAATATAATATTATTATATATTAATTGTAATATTAATTACTATTACTATTATATGGTGGTCACGTATTATCTAAAATATGGATGGGTATATTAGTTATGATATTAGTTAAACGTTACTGGACATTACTTTTGACGGTTATTATAAAATATTAATTATAATATAATATTTTAATATATTAGTTGTAATATTAATTAGTATTACTATTATATATTGGTCATGCATTATCTAAAATATAGATGGGTATATTAGTTAAAAATTATTAGACCCAACTTTTCAATGTTATTTTTTTTCAGTGAAAAAAAGTCGTACTACTGATATTCCTTAAAAACGAATCAATCTTGTAGTACAAACTTATGTGCTCAAAAAACCATCAACGATCAGCATCATCCATCAATGTTCTGCAATTGTTCAAAATGACGAACAAGGAGGAGAGGCCCGCAGGTTTGACCCTAGGAGCTCTCCTTGTTATGCATCGCGCTTTACAATTGGGCCACAAGGGCACCCCAACTTTTCAATGTTATTATAAAATATTAATTATAATATAATATTATTATATATTAGTTGTACTATTAGTTACTATTACTATTATATATTGGTCATGTATTATCTAAAATATGGATGGGTATATTAGTTATGATATTAGTTAAAAGTTATTGGACTTAACTTTTGACGGTTATTATAAAATATTAATTATATTAGTTATAATATTAATTACTATTACTGTGGTGAAATATTACCTAAAAGATTGATGGGTATGTTAGTTATGATATTAGTTAAAATTTATTGGACCTAACTTTTGACGGTTATTATAAAATATTAATTATAATATTATATTATTATGTATTAGTTATAATATTAATTACTGTTACTATTATATATTATATATTGGTCAAATATTGCCTAAAAGATTGATGGGTATATTAGTTACTATTATAGGTTATATATTAGTTATGATAATAATAAAAGTTATTTGACCTAATAATATTATTATATATTAGTTATAATATTAATTTTATTACTATTATATATTATCTATGGATCACCTATTACCTAAAATCAGTTAGCATATTAATTTCATTATCAATATCCAATATAATTTCGGGTAGCTTGGGTAGTGGACAAACAAATTATATTATTAAAAAGGTTTGCTTATCCCCAAATTATATAATAATTTTTTTTTTTAAGAGGTGCTACCTTTTCGAATTTTAAAGCATTTTGATTGGCTAATACATGATGACATGGAATTTGAATTAGGGTTGAAAGGCCCACTTTTCATCCAAATTTCCTCTAATCGGCGGCGGCAATAAGAGTACGGGGGCATGATTTTTACAAGTATAAGGGGGGGGGTATTCCAACCCATGAAGCCAATAATGTTAAGCCAAGTTTCAATGAGACAACCCATGAACCATTAGCTACCCATGTTGACTTATGCACCCAATCATTTAGTTAATCCAAGAGGTGGTTGAAGTAGTTATTGTTTTGGGAAATGGAGAATATGGCTATCCAATTTCATGTATGGGAAAGCCACCATTTTGGTAAATCCTGTTCTTCCTTCCTATGAAAGAAAAGGCCCATGAAATTGCTTCCATTTCCATTATTCATCCATGAGTTTTGTTCCCTCACGTCCTTCCTTGCTTGTTGGGCATTTTCCTCCACGAATTTACTGTGTATTCATTCATTTTTCTAGTTGGGAGATCCATTTCTGGGTTGCAGAATGTCTGGTAGGAAGGGACTTTCAAGTTGGGGATTCATAGAGGCCATTTTTTCCATTTGAATGTCGGTATACCTGTTGAAAAATCGTTTTGTTTCCTAGTTGTTGTTTCCCCCTCTCAAAAAAATCATTTTTGGTGTGCCACAATTTGGTAAAAAACCATGGGAATCGTGATTGGTGAATCCCACATCTAAAACGTTTTTCCATGCCCAAAAATTGTGCCCCGCTGCATGTGGGGAGATTGTTATCGTTTGGGATACATGCATCCCTTGTTTTGTCTTGAACTTGTGTGTAAGCAACTAGGAGTGGACAAGGATTTTGAATTGGCTTGATAAACCTATTGAAGGGTGTAACCTCACTGAAGATGATAGGGATTTGGCTACTTTTCTATGCACAACCTGAATAGCACTAGAAGGGAAGGCGTGGCCCGAGGGACTGTGGAGCAGTGAAGGGGTTACCTTCCTGGTGTTGGGTGTGTAGGTATTGTGGGTTCCAAACTAGCTTAATATTGTAGAGGTACCGATAGCTCTGTGGTTGAGCTCACTGGCTTAGCGATTCCTTCCTTTCTACTGCCTTGACAAATTGATAAACCCAACTGTGGACTAGCTTGGCTGAGATGTGGTATATACTTGGCTACGTGTGAGTTTGTTGTTCAATTTTCCTTGTGGAAATCATTCCCGTGTCGGGGGTGGCAGCTGTGTTGAGAGATTGATGAACACAACTATCCTATGGTTGGGTGGAACGTTGCGCTTGCATAACCAGTTGCTCGGGACAACTTCATTTCAAGATAAGTATTCAATGAAAGCTTCGTTGTTATCAATTCATTAGTTATTCAAGTATTGATTGGAATGAATAATTACATTGGTTGTTTATAAATGATTCCTATGATTATTATACTTGTTTATGCATGCTATATGTGGTGGATGGAGTTTACTTCCATTGTTTCTTTGTATTATGCATCTACACATGTATTTTATTTATATCAATTTGTAAAATGAATATGGGGCGAAATTTGGAAGCCATAATTTAGTTCATGTTCCCTCCCTTAAGTCCAATTGAGTGAAGGGGATATGAAAATGTGGTATCAGAGCTACAGGTTGCAACATAGGGCCTGAATGGGATAAATCGAGTGACTTGCAGCATTAAGTTCGCTCCCTGATCATTGCAAAATTATGATTTTGCCTAAGTATATGTGTCGACAAGTTTTGATGAGTTGCACAAAAGTGTTTCGATGAACTTAGGCAAGTTTCACCAACGTGCAGTTTCGATGAAGTTGGAGAAGTTTTCCGACACATTTTGACAAGTTTTGGAAAGTCCGCCGATGCGTTTCGGTGAATTTGGAGAAAATCCACCAATGTGTTTTAGCGAAACTGGAGAAAGTTTTCCAATGAAGCATTTCAACGAGTTTCGTGAAGTTCCTCCGACGACATTTCAACAAGTTTCGTGAAGTTCCTTCGACGACATTTTGGCAAAATTGGAGAAGTTCACGGGAAAGCATTTTGGTGAAGTTGAAGAAGTTCAACGAAAAGTGTTTCAGCGAAATTGGAGAAATTTTGTCCACGAAGTGTATCAATGAGTTTTGGGAAAGTTCACTGATAGGCTTTGGCGAATTTGGAGAAAATCAGCCAATGCATTTTGGCGAAATTTGAAATTTTTTTGCTAATAAAGCGTTTCGGTGAAGTTTGAAAAAATTTGTCGAAGAGACGTTTCGGTGAAGTTTGAAAAATTCGTCGATAAGCATTTTGGTGAAGATTTGAGAAATTTGCCGACAAGCATTTCAACAAAGTATGAAAAATTCGCTGGCATGTTTCGCAGACATTTTGAGAAATCCATTGATGTGTTTCGATGAAGTTGGAAAAAGTTCACCGATGTGGTGTTCTAGCTAGTTTGAAAGGTGCGCTGACCAGCGTTTCGACGAATTTTGAGAAATTTGTCGATGAGTGTCGCAACACTTGGGAAAAAAAGGCTGTTGTACCGAGAGACTTAGAGAAATATGTCGAAGCAGAGAAAATACTCTGTGAATTTTGCTGAAACGAAGAAATTGGGCAATTTTGCAGGTGAATGTCCACGATGAATTTCAGGTGCCAGGAATCGAGAAATTCCTATGGTGATGACAGGACTCATAGAAATGGAAATGTTTCACTATGATAACAGTCTCAGGGACAATTGGGCAAGTTGTGGATTATAAAAAGGTGATTCAGATGTTTCTGTAATTTGATAGAAATTGGCGTTTTAAAGGGATGTAGTTTTTACTCAATAATCAGAAATAGGCATGCTCCTACTCATTTTAAATCTTATCCATAGGAGAATAAGATAGAATGATCTTATTCTTAAAAGATGTTTCTAGTTGTTTTAGAAATCAATCATGGTAAAATTTCTTTCTAGCTAGAAATGTGATAGAATTGAACCAAGTTTGGTTTGATGCTTGTTAACAAGGTAGTAACATTAATGAGCATGGATACTCAATTGAGAGTATTATCGTAATTTATGTTAATATGTGGGAAAAAATATTGAATGGATAAGAATACACTCTTGTATATTGAATTTTATAAACACTCATGATGGAATAAGGGAACTAAGAAGAAGTGATGGTTCCTTATCCAGGATGCATGCAATGCATTCTCTATGTTCAGAATGTGTAATTTGAATTGCAAGCAAGAGACATAGGAGTTCTTGCTTATTGGAAATGGATATTGTATTCCATAAGAGAATGCTGAGAAAGGTATGGAATATACTAGTAGGTAAAGGACATGCAACTTGTAAAGGTGATAGGAAAATCCTCCTTGTGGGTAAGTGATTGCATGCTAAGATAAGTTGTTGTATATGAACTGATAACTTATGAGTAAGTAATGAGAATGGGTAAGAAAATTTTTATTCATCCAAAAGTTGTCACTGATAGAATAAAACATTCTAGTATGTGGACTTGTCATGTGGTTCATGATAGTGAAATAGTGGCTATGCAAAGGCTATCAATTAAGGAATGAGGCATCCCCATGTGTGAATCAAGTATGTGGTTCAGAATTGTGGAAATAATTTCCATGAGAAAGGAAAGAAAGTATCATAGTTGAATGAGGTGCAAGGGAATATAATGAACCTTGAAAAGTCTCCTTATGGAGTTGGAATGGAATAAATTGCAGCGCTAGGAAGTTTAAGAAAGGTCAAGTTGGACTTGGCCAGAATTTCTCCAAGCAATTGAAGCATCAAGAAAATGTAAATAGAATGAAATGGGAGCTATTGTAATGACCAAGGAAAGTTGCACAAGGCTGATAAGATGCTTGCAAAAGAAATTGGAGAATAATATCCATAAGGCAATGTTGATAAAGAGGGAAATTTCTCATCTTAAACTATTTATGCTTATAGCATAAGAATTGCATGCTTGGAAAGTAGCAAGTATAAATGTTATACATATGTATACGTATTGAATTGCTACATGGTGAGCGTATCATAGCTAATAATTCCTTGTGTGCTTAGTAGAGAGGCCACGAAATTGGATCAACTATGATGTGGAAGAGAAATTCCATGCTATGATGATGAATTGGAAAGGGATAATTCCTTGCCTCTTATCTTGCTGTTACATTTACATATTCTAAGTTTTATATATTGAAATTTTAGCATATGAATGCTGGAAATGCAAAGCGATTAGATAGCTGAAATACATATGCACTAGTGGGCATATTAAGAGATAATGGATATTACATGTGAACTTTCTTATGCATGCATATGATTTTTCATATTAGTAAAAGTAGTTAGGTTTTACATATGCAATGAGCCACTAATGAAAATTGTTGTGGGTGATGATGATGGTCTAACCATATATGGTTGAAGCATGGTTGAATATGTTGATGATGCTATTGTATGTGACCAGTATCCTTGTGAAGAAAAGTTGAGGAAATAAATCTATGATCAAGAGGTTGTTGGAAGGATTGTGTAACCATTTGTAAGGGACCAACTGATCAGGTAACATCAAAGATGTTAATTGAAGCCATGTAGGTAATGGTTTATTTATGTTGATTGCATGAGTACTGAAATGGGATTTGATTAAGAATGCCTTCAGCCATATTTTAATCATCCTAAAATGGTATGAATGTAATATTGAAGGCATTTATGTGAATGTAATTCCACTAGGATTGTGAGGAATGGGGTAATAAAGGTAAGGATCCTTATACCCTGTGACTGTTTAAAAATTAGAATGTATTCATATGAAAAAAAAATAGCATGCCTTGTGTGAGACCATGAGGATGTTGGGTAGTGAAGCATATAGTGCTGCACAAGTACCTCGTGACCTCCCTATTGGTGTTAATTGTTGGAATCAATTTATTTTTGAGAGGGGGGCTGAATCAATATTGCGCAATTATAATCAATTTTTACCTTGTTTAACATATTAGTATTAACTTAATCTTGATCTTATGCATCCAATATAAACAAAATCTTTCATCCATATATGCACCAAGACAAAGAACACATAACATACATGATTTTTGACATGGAAACCCAATTGGGAGAAAACCACATAATGCTCTTTTTTAATGAAAATAATACATTCAAGGAAGTACAAAATTCCTGTGTTTACTAGCACCAACTCTAAGGAGGCACCGACCCTTTGGTTTTACAGGCACCGACCAGAAGGAAGCTCCAAATCCCTGTAATACCCCTAGTTTTGACTTGGAATGTATTTAGCCAAAATTATGTAAATGATGTAAATATGCTAGTATGGATTCCTAGTGCGGAGCTCAAGGCCAAGGCCCGACTAGTGAATAGATAGGCATGTACGATGTATATATTTTATTTGGACTGTTTGGTTGACTTGTCATGCTGATTTGGAATATATGTAAATATTATGTGCATAAATAATAAAATGGTCCAACTATGGATGTTTAAAGAGCACCAAAGGGGCTATGATTCCATTAGAGGGGAAGAGGAAAGGGGGTCCATGGGTGTCTAAATCTTTGCTACCAAGTGTCAACCTTAGAACTCACCCAAATTCTATCATGTGCCTTGAATAAGTGTTACACATCAAATTTCCACACCATGTTCTATATGGGGTTACCACATGTCTTTCACCATGGAAATATACTTTGTTTATGCCTCATCGGGGTGTTAGGACCCTTCATCCTAATGTTGGTCCCTTCCCTAGTCACACTTGGAAGCAAATCCAACAAGCAAGGGGTAAAAACCCACCTTAACCACCTCCTAAAAATACCTCTTACTAGAATTTTCGCGCCCTGCCAGTGTCACTTGGAGCGACAATTTCATCTTTGTCGCTCCTTGCATGCCTGTGGGGGAGCTAAAATTTCATATTTTTCGCGTTTTGCTCAGCTATAGGGGGCATAAATCTCAGTTTAGACTTATCCCTTTGATTTTGGATCTTGGATCATGGATATTTTTTTGGGATGAGGCCCCCCTTTGAATCCCATCTCGCATTCCCTCCTTGGAACGGTTTAGATCCTTGATCCACATCTCCCTCACTTAGATCCATCATATTCTTTAATTGGTTGGCCTCTCAAATCCTATAAGAAGAGAGCCATCCATGAGCTTGGGGGGGAGTTCTTGGAAGCACCAAACCTATGATCCTATGATTTGGAAACACTTAGAAAGGAGGCCATTATGATGCCATAAGTATTGCAAGGGTGATGTTGGAGAGTGTGGAAGGAGATGCTATCATCTTGGAAATCAAGGTATAACATTGTAATCAACTTCTTTGGCTTTCTTAATGATAACTTGGCCTATTCTCCCATGTCTCGTTTCTTGTTATATTGATGCATGATATGTTGTAGATTAGATATAGCTTAATACATCTACTTTCTTGGAATTTTTGGTCCTTTGTATTGTTTCACAGGTTCAAGCCTTGGAGATTAAGCTTGGAGAAAGCATTAGGACAACCTACATGTTGGAGGTAAGGCCTACCTCTTTCTCTTTCTTTCCATGCTTAAAATTTTATGTGTAAGCTTTATCTATGAGAGTAGATTACCATTTTTTTTGTTTCTATATTGGGTAGGTGTCTAGGGACCTAATTGATCCCAAGAGGACTTCTTTTTATCTGTAGGAAGAAATTTTCACAACAAAATTTAGCGATTCCACTGGGGATCTTTCCCTAGTTTCACCCTTGGATTGCTTGTTTAGATCATTAAAACCTATTCTAAGTGTTGCTTCTCATCAACTTAGATCCTCTTTGATCATAATTGAGGACCATTTTAAACTCATGACCTCATCTTTGCTTGGATCTAGGAAAAAAATTTCATTTTTTAATCCTACAGGAGAATTTTCTCTCCCTCAAAACAAATTACAGAGTGAAATTTCCAAAATTTCGCTCCTTTCTAGTGTCCTAGGGCGCAAAAATTTCCAAATTTTCACTCCCCCACAGTGTTCTAGGGGGTGAAATTCTCAAATTGCCGCTCTGTGTTGGTCTGTGCAGGGGCGAAAATTCCTTGTTTTGGTCATTCTGAGCTTGTTTTAAGGGGTTCCCTGGGAGTTTTTGCTTGCAAACTTTTGGTGTCCCTCCATATGGTCCATAGTCTTATTTTTGATACATTTTTGAAGAAATTTGAGTCTCTTTTGAGTCATTTTTATCCACATTTTGTCTCTAGTCCTTCATTGGCAGCCATTAGAGAAAATTCGAGGTAAAAAATGGGCCTCAAAACAAAAGAAATGTACTATAAAACTCAACCAATAGAATTCAAGGTGATGATGTCAACCATAGGGGATGAATCACCATTCTTTGGGTAAAAAGGTAAAAGGGTCAATGTGAAAAAACTACTTTTTCAACTCGTATTTTCAACTTATCTCCCTGTGTATTCACTCAAATTTCGATAGGGAGCACTCATTGGGTGGGGAATTCAATTCCGCACCCAACGAGTACTTGCGCGACATACTTTTGAGCCCCAAAAACAAGAAATACATGAAAAAACGTGACGATGACACTCAAATTTCGACAGGGAGCACTTGTTGGGTGGGGAATTCAATTCCGCACCCAATGAGTACCCGCGAGACATACTTTTGAGGGACCCTTCTTCCCTCAAAAGTATGTCATGCGGGTACACGTTGGGTGCGGAATTGAATTCCCCACCCAACGAGTGCTCCCTGTCAAAAATTGAGTGAATACACAAGGAGATAAATTGAAAATACGAGTTGAAAAAATAGTTTTTATTTTTTCCTCCAAATTTTGATGAGATACATGCTAATAAAATTTTATTATTTCCACTATTATTTTATAATTTTCCTTAGGAGGCCCATTTTAGACCTCAAAAATTCTCTAATGTTTAAGGTAATTTGGTCAATTTTGAGTCCTCTAAGCCAATTTTCACTCCTGGGATTCAAGTGTACCTTCCCAGTAACTTTGGGATCTATGTAAGATCATTTTGAACCCTTCCAAACCTCGCTTGGGATAATTTGGGACCTTATTTCTTTGTTTGGAAGACTAGGTTCTACCTTGGAAACTTGAACCCCCCTAGGGTTAACTTTGATCCCATTCTTTGGTGTTTTAGTTTTATGAGTTTCATTATTTTGTATAGTGGTCTTATTATCTTCTTAACACTGATTTAGATCCTTCCATACCCATTTTGGTTAGATTTGGGGTCCTTCTTCCTTGTTTGGAAGTTGGAGTTTGTGCTTGGAAAATTGGAATCCCCCTGGGTTAACTTGATCCCTTGTGTACATTTTCATTTTTTCTGAATTAGAGTGTCTTGATCAATGATTTTGTGACCATTATATGACTGATTTGTACTTATCCAAATCATATTTGGATTTTTTTGGACATTCTTCACATGGTTTGGAAATTCGAATCCTTTGTTTGGTCTCTTGAGTCAAACTAGTGCTTTGTTTGCTTGTTGGGTAGAATTGTCATTATTTTCAACTCCCAATAGCTTGCATTTGTTTTTAAAATTCTTCTTGCCATCTAATTATGACTGGAATCAAGTTTTAGAGATATCTTTCGTTTGATTTCAAAAATGTTTTCTTGAGTTTTGGTGCGGTGTGGCTTGGTTGAAGGCCTTGAAAGACTTGGGACATCCTTGTCTTTTGAAGTCATTTTCTTGGGTTGTGCACTTTGTTTCCTTTACACTCTGAGCTATTTTTTTTATTATTGTTGGAGTGAATTAGTTATTTGTTTCCATATTAGGTCAAAGAGAAGCTTCATTTGTGTCTCTCTTTTGCTAGATTCACAAGTTGAAAAAAAAAGAAATATTCTTCTTGCATTAGTTTGATCATTTGGCATTCTTGGTCTTACATTCATAAGAAGAAGAAAGGGTTGTTTCGGGTTTCTGTGCATTTTAGTTACAAAATATTATTGAGTGTTTTATTTGTATTACATTTTTTTGGAAGTATTCATGGAAATTTTATTTCCCATAGCTTAGATGTGTCTTTTTCAAGTGTAAAAAGATAGGAGACAAACTAGAATTTGCGTTTGGTGTTGATGGAAAGATCTCTTTTTGTCACTTTAGGATAATTTGGGGTGCATGATTTTAAAATTTTTGTTTTGAGAAAGCTAAAATTGAATTTGCATAGAGTTGTGCGTTTGGGAATAAAAAATATCTCTCTCTCCTTCTTGAGTAGGACTTCATCGAAAAGAAGATTTGCATCTCATACTTGCATGGTTTTGAGTCAGGTCCAATTTCATCTGTCCACTTAACATCATAAGATAAAATCAAGTGCTAATTAAGTTAAAATATTGTAGCAACTTGTTGTGATAGGATAGAGATGTGTTTCATCGCCGTAAAGTGTAGGATCTTTCGTTATTTTCCTGCACTGCATTCCGGGGGCTTGTAGTTCTTCAACGTACTAGTCAGTATATCGAACGACCTTTTATGTACTTAACGATATATAGAAAGGTTCTTCATGTACTCGATGGTATATAGGAAGGCTCCCGTCGAACGGTTGTGTATTAGACAACACTACTATGGATTTGAGCTCTCACATACCTTGAGTATATAAGGATACCCTTATAGAATCCTGGAATCATCCGAGTAACTTTATGGTCGTCTTATTGTCGCAATACATTGAGAACAACAGTCGGGGAGATTACTACACACGTACTGTTAGGTAGTCGGATTATAATTCCAAGGGTACAATCCCAATCCTCCTTGGTTAGTGCTCTGAAAAATTGGTCCAAGTATAATTGTTGGACCCTACAATATATCTCGAGTTGTGACATATTGACACACCCGTGAGGAATCAGGATCTGGCTTTTACATCTCTCCTATTCACAAGTTTTCCTGTTGCTTTTAGTTTGAGTAGCATTTTGATCCGGATCTTGGGGGATGAGACCTGAAAGACTTGAATTCTGAGATAGGAGGAGAAGAAATATCCTCAAAGCTTAAGTGGAATATGGATCATCTATTAGAAATACATAGCAACGAGATCCAGGCTGTGAAAAGTCTATACATAGAAACATAGTGTAAATATGCCACATGGAGGGGTGAGGCTCAAAGAGGGTTCTTTGAGCCTCACCTATCAAAATATACTAAGAAAGGAACTCAGAACCAATAACCCAATAATAAATTAATAAAGTAAGAGAAAGGTAGGATGCCAAAAATAATAGCTTTCTTTATTGAGAAGGCATAAAGCCATTTATATGATATTATTACAATGTGCCTTGAAGCCCTACCATGGAACCAAACCATGGGCTACCAAATACCATGGATGGGTGTATTCTAAACTGTGGGCTACATGGAAAATTCCAAAACCATGGATGGGAGAGGGTGGCCTCTCCATTTAATGTTTTTATGATGAATGGGAGAGGATGGCATCTCCATTTAATGCTTTTATGAATTATACATCCGAATTTAGATCATATGCCCCATAAAATTCAGATCAGTCCTCCCCCCTTAGAAAATGATGGTCCCCACCATTTCATGCTAAAAAGAGACCCATGATTACAATGTGATAGTTACCAATCAAGAGAAGGGTTTTCTGTGGTTAACCCATAACTGTGGGTTTTGTGTGGTTGGCCCATAATTGTGGGTTTTGTGTGGTTGACCCATAGCCGTGATTACAATACATAACTGTGAGTTTTGTGTGGTTGCCCCATAACCGTGGGTTTTGTGTTGTTGAACCATAAACATGATTAAAATACATAGTTGTGGGTTTTGTGTGGTTTCCCCATAACCGTGAGTTTTGTGTGGTTAACCCATAACCGTGGGTTTTATGTGGTTAACCCATAACCGTGGGTTTTGTGTGGTTGACCCATAACCGTGATTACAATACATAACTGTGGATTTTGTGTGGTTGAACCATAACCATGGGTTTGTGTGGTTAACCCATAACCATGATTACAATAGGATTTCATAAAGGTCCAAAAATTGAAAAATTCATGATCTTTGGTGCAATTGATGTCTCGTTTCAAATCCATTCATAACTTCTGATGCAAATGATGAAATTGAATTCCATTGAAGACCCATTTGAGATATCAAAGAGAAATTTCCATACATATAACACACTTTCTCTATGGTGGCCCAGTGAGTGATAAAATATTTGTTGAAGCTCAGGAGATGTGCACACACTATTTTACAGAAATATGTTGCTTCAGTCAGTGATATATATCAAACCAGAAAGCCAAATAAAAAACCATGAATACCCATTTTAGGTAACGAAAATAGATTTCCAATGAGATATGGTAGATCCTATGAAACGTTATGTGGATTCTGTATCACTTGTTTAAAGTTGTTGTACGTGCGACCGCATTGTGTACAAACATGAGTTACTTCAAACAAGCATATCTCACAAACCAAGAAACGAAATGAAATTTCGTGAAATACCCATTTGAGATGACCGAAATTGTTTTCAAGTGAGATATGGTAGATTCTCTGAAATGTCTTTTAAAGTTATAAACATCCCTATAATTGTTTTTGAATGTGAGAGTATCGAATGTAGACGGCTAAGGGTTTGTAGAGCAGCATGGGCTGTTGCATATGTTGTGGAACCTCCATGGGAAACATGGAAACCCTGTAAAATTATTGAAAATTTTGCATACTAATGGATGTATTAGATCCATGTATGGATCTCTTAGTAATGGTGAATGAAGATCGAGGGTAGAAAAATCTTTGAATGCGCAGTAAGCTTCAAACCCTTGTTCCGAAGGAGAGCGTACCTGCTCTGATACCATTGATACAGATCTTGGAGGCTGAGACCCAGAAGACTTGAATGTTGAGAGAGAAGGAGAAGAAATAGCCTCAAAGATTAAGTGGACCATGGATCAGCTATGATAAAGACACATCAACGAGATTTGGGCTGTGAAAAGTATAGATTGAGAAACATAGAGTAAATATGCCACATGGAGGGGTGAGGCTCAAAGAGGGTACTTTGAGCCTCACCTTTCAAACTATACTAAGAAAGGAACTCAGTTTCAATAACCCAATAATAACTTAATAAAATAAGAGAAAGGTAGGATGCCAAAAATAATAGCTTGCTTTATTGAGAATGCATAAAACCCTTTATATAATATTATTACAATGTGCCTTGAAGCCATACCATGGAACAAAACCATGGGCTACCAAATACCATGGATGGGTGTATTCTAAACTATGGGTTGCATAGAAGATTCAAAAACCATGGATGGGAGAGGGTGACCTCTCCGTTTAATGCTTTTATGATGAATGGGAGAGGGTGGCATCTCCATTTAATGATTTTGTGAATTATACATATGAATTTAGACCATATGCCCCCTACAATTTGGATCATGTTTGTTGTGTATGATATTTAGAAGGACTTAGAGAGTTTAGATATGGAAAATCCTTCTGGGACTACCAATCAAGAGGCTCCTTTTCAAGGGGTACCTTTTGTATTTCCTCCAACTGGAGATATAGGTCCTCCCTTTATTGCCACTTTAAATCTTCCTGGATTAACCATAGGATTACCGGTATGGTTATTCATTCCGACGATTCCAGATGTACCCAATGTTTCAAATGTTAACTCTCCACCATGAGAGTATCAATCCCAAACTGATCATTTTCCTTCTTCATCAAATGTATCTTCTTCTTCCTCTTCCTTGCTTGATAAAAGCAATGATGCTAATAGTCAGGAGGATAAGAAGAAGAAGAAGAAGAAGAATATTAAGAAGAAGAAGGATAATAAATAGACCAATCATCAACCAACTGCCTCTGATGGAATTCATTCTATTCAAACACCTTGTAGCCCCAAGTTCCCTTGCAATCTTTGCATGGGTGATCACCTTCTTAAGGTTTGTCCTGGTCTTTCCAAAGTTTTAGAAGAGTGGTATAAATCCTCCAAACAACTCATATCATCAACCTATGGACATCATACTAATGATACCCCATTGAACATTGACTCTATGGTTAAGGGTTGGAAAGGGAAAGTCAAGTATCCTTATTCATTATGTAAGGATATGCACCTTACTTACCTTTTTCCTCGCATGGATGGATCTTCACAACTATTGGAAGACATTACTGTATCACAGAAACACCTTCCAATAGGATATCGTAAGTTGTCTCTTTACCCCCCATTGGTTGGTGAAGTAGTTGATCCAACTCCATCCTCGATCGATCCCACTCTTTCCCCAGAGAGTGAAGAACAAGTATTTTGTCCTACTCTTATTTGTAAAAGTGAATTTGAAGTGGTCGAGTCGATGTCATCTCCACTTGATCCCACTCTTTTATTGGAGAATGCTACTACTGAAGTAGTCATCATGACACAATCTTCGTCTTAGTTTACTCTTCCAGTTGAGAGTGAACCAAAAACCAATGATTTTTTCCTAGTCAGTTTAGATTGTTCTAGGCAAGGGGAATCCCTTTTTGTTTCAACAAGACCCCCTCCAAGTACTGAGGTCATTTCCTTTGATTGGAGTAGTCTTGCAGAATCCAGTCTTCCTTTGGGTGTTCCTTTCCAGATATCCATATGAGTTTATGATAAGGAAATATTTCACACTATAGTTTATGAAGGAGCTTCTGTTAGTATTTTATTATCAATTGCTTGGAAAGCTATAGGTTCTCCTCATCTTGTGCCATCCATCGATCAGATATTGTCTTTTAATAGAAGACCTACGGAACCCTTAGGGATCCTTCCTAAGTTACCTATCACGTTAGGAGGTAAAACTGTTTGTATTGATGTTATGGTCGTCCAAGGTCCCTTAGATTTTAATCTACTCCTTGGAAGAGATTAATTTTATGCAATGAAGGATGTAGTGTCCTCACTCTTTGGAGTGATGTATTTTCCCCATGATGGGAGGATCGTGACCATTGATCATCTTTCATTCTCTAAAACTAATCACCGCATGATTGTTAGTCATCAAACTTCCGTGAATGTTTCACATGTTTTAGTGGTTTCTATCCCTTAGGAATGGGGGGAATGTCTCCAGTCTTTGGACATCATGTTGAATTTATCCCATGTCTTCAGCCTCTGGACATCATGTTGGAGTCATCCCCCTAGATTCTTATGTCGGGGGGAACACTACCAACCTTTGGACATCATGTTGGGTAGGAACCGGTCCCAAGCATACTTTCTTTTTGGTTTCAAGCTTGTGTAAAAATGAAACCAATAATGAGCAGAGTTCCCTTTCTGTGTCAAGCTCATTAAAAAGGCAGGAACTAGATAATGATCACCAAGCTTGATTATTGTAAGTGAACAATGATCACCTCACTTTCCCTTAACAGTAGGTGCATCGGCGACGCGATTCGTCCATGTAGAGAGTGCGTCAGCGATGCACTTTCTTGAGCATCAGGTGCGTCGATGTAAGGGTGACACAGTCCCCAATAGGCACAGGGTGAGTCGAAGCTTCTTAAGAAAAACAAATAAAAATGGGTGTAAGTGAACAATGATCGCCGCACTTTGCCTTGACAACAGGTGCATCAGCGATGCGCTTCGTCCGTGCAGAGAGTGCGTCAACAGTGTGTTTTCTTGAGCATTAGGTGTGTTGGTATAAGGGTGACACAGTTCTCGATAGGGACATGGTGCGTCGACATTTCCAAAGGAAAAAAAAAATGGGTGTAAGTGAATAATGATTGCCTCACTTTCCGTTAACAACAGGTGCGTCAAAGACGTGCTTCGTCCGTGCAGAGAGTGCATTAGCGACATGCTTTTCTTGTGCAATAGGTGTGTCGGTGTAAGGGTGATGCAGTTCCCTATAGGGATAGGGTGTGTCGACGCTTCCAAAGGAAAAAAAATTGATATGACACGACCTAGTGCTGTGAGATTGGATCTATGCGAAATGTGTGCTTTCCACTTTGTGAAAGGGCTTACCCAAAGCAATCGTTGAGAATGGATCAGGCCATGCACTCCGATACCATGTTAAATGCATAAGGAAAGAAGAAAATAAGTAAAGGACATAACACATGTGGGCATATTCATTTCCTTCTCATCATTAACCACAAGAGTATATATGATTACATCAAAACAATTCTACGGGAAAATACTATGGGCCAGAAAAAACTATGGGACATCAAAGTGTCCTAGTCCATCTAACCAACTAACTATTCAACTACTAATTAATGCACTAATGGCCAGTGAGATTACAATTCTTAACATATATTAGATCTATATGTAAGTATAGGTAAGTATAGTATTCAACTAAACATAATCAACAAGAGAAAGGTCACCACCACTAAATGGTATGATTTCTCACCCACCCCATGAGGATTTGGACGTAGACTTCCATCGAGAAGACAACCATCAGAGCCACGGTTGGCCCTTCCATCAATAACCATTCAATTCGATGTTACCTTTCCATGCTTCCAAAGTACGCAAATTTTAATTCTTTGTGAACCATTCAGAAAGAAATCCACAAAACTACCCTTAGTCATTTTGATGTTACCTTTCCCCTCTTCCAAAGTATGGAAATTTGATTCATGATTATACCTATAACCTACGAGTTATCATGAATAAATGACCCATGTAAATGGATAGGACTTAATTATAAATAAATTATTTGTGATAAGTGGAAACCTATTCTATTGGTATTTTGTGAGCACATTATCTCTATCTCATTTGTCTAATATTTTATATTATGCTTAAAACCCTCGGATTCACTAATAAATCATAGTTACCATACTCGAGGTGTGCAATGTGAAACAATCACAGTCGACCAGATAAGTGCTTCTCGACTCCTTCTTCTTCTAGAATCTATGGCATTCAATATATTCTGTCTATTGTAATCCTTTTCGTTCTAGAATTGTTGGAATTCAATATATTCTGTCCATTGTAATCCTTCCACTTCTAGAATTGTGGTACTCAATATATTCCGTCTATTCCAATTCTTCCCCTTTTGGATTCGCACTCTTTGAATAAACCTTCCAATTAATAGAGTGTGAATCGTTTTACCATTGGGCTATATCCATGGGCGCTAGCCCAATGGTAACACGTTGGTATTGCAGGACGGAGGTCCCAGGGACAAACACACAGACTTCGTTTTTGGTTGGTAACAATATGATATACATAGTATATAAAAACCAATATATGTCACGGACTATAGAATAATGGACACATAATGTACATAGCATGCAACCATGGTTTTGTAGATAACAAGGTATCACACGGGATTGGGGCATGGCTCCCGATCCCCCCCTTTCCGCTAAATAATATTACATTCAACTTCAAATAGAAGATTTATACCATGTCTAGTAAGGAACAACGGGAGCAGAGTGGTAAGGTGTAGAGATTGTGGGCACGAGGTTTGGGATTCGATCCTCCTGGATCGCCCCATTTTTTGGTGGATAGAACCTGTAATTTGGCCAACCAGACTGCCACGTGGCAACCTCCGGTTGGTCCCCTTGTCTGCCACTTGTACATTCAAAATTCCATGTGTCAACAAATAATTTGACCACGTCACTAGCTATCTACCAACTCAGCAGCCCACATCAACCTGCAACCATCCAGGTGGCACAACATGGTGCCACTACATTAGCATATGGTCCACCTATACAGGCCACGTGGCACAATTTTGGGTCTACCATGTGGCACCCTGTTTTAACAATTTTACCTATTTGAGAAATACTTCAAAACTCGATATCTTGGGTATACTATGTCCGTTTGAGACGAAACATGCGTCAACAATCCACATCAACCTGCAACCAGTCACGTGGCACAACATGCTGCCGCTACATTGGTGTATGATCCACCTATACAAGCCACATGGCACAATGTGTTTCTGCCATGTGGCACCCTGTTTTTACAATTTTACCTATTTGAGAAATACTTCAGAACTCGATATCTTGGGCATACTATGTCCATTTGATACGAAACATGCATCATCAGAAAGCTTGATGAGACCTACACGATGGTGTACTTCTGCTCAACATTTTAGGATTTAAGTCTAGATCGATCAGTAAGATCCTACTAGGACACCATAAATTTTACATGGAAAACCCAACTAGGAAAAACCACGAGGAAAGGATCAATATCTTTATTTCTTCATAGAAAAATAAATACATCAAGCTTTCATCTTTACTCCTTTGATAGAGCTCTTTGTGTGAGCAAGCTTACATATATAGGTTCCCATAGAGTACATTATCTGCAATACCATGGGCTGTACACATCAATATTTATTATTATTCTATTTGGTCTCATATACAACATCTTGGAGACTAATCGATCAATATACAATTAAAAAGAAGCAAAATTTCCATGAATAAGGGTTTCAATGAGTACATCATTGTAGAAAGTGAGTGTTGAAGAATGTAAAAATGGAGAAAAACACATTTTCTTCTTTATATATGCAGTCTCTCATCATCTGTTAGCCAAAACATTGTTTTATTTTGATCTCTTTACCGAAACATTTTTACACAATAATCTATCTTTTTGATCCAAATATTTTCATATATTTATTAGATTCTCAAGTGAGAAAATACTTTTAATATAAATTTTATCCAAATTCTTTATCAAAGGTACGCATGATACAATTTCTTTCCCCCTTTGCCATAAAGTGCATCACATATTCATGATAAAATATGTAATAGTCATGAATAATAACAAGCCAAAACTAAGTGTGGGAACCTAAGTGAAGTGAGAAGTTATGAGATTCAAATCTAAAGACAAGTGGGCCTACTCATTAATATCAAACATTGGATACTTGTGACGTTTCCCACAAACAAACTTGGACTATTTATTGCATCCTCTAAGTTTTAGGTGAGTAAGCATTATATTTAGATAAAAATCTAAGAAGTAAATATAGGATAAATCGGTATAAACCCATCTAACTCAGGTTCTACAAAGTGCCCACAGTGATCAAAACCTTTCACCACTAAATTATAACACACATCCCTCTCACCACTATGCTACAACTCACTGATCCATGCATTATTATTTTTTATTTTTATTTATTTTTATGAGATAGATGTACACTTCTAGTAGCTTTAAAAATGTGTCTTCTCAACACAATTATTTTTTTCAAAAGAAAAAACCTGCAACTTGTTATTTTAAGTAGAAAATCAAAGTTACAAAATAAATACATAGAGAGATACACTCTTCATTGTTCAAGTTCTCCTCTATCAAAAAAGTCCAAAAAACAGTCCTGATTGCAGCGTCTACACAATCATAATAGCAGTAAGGACTAATCAACAATGGAACAAGTATTCCAAACTAGAAAATGATCAAAGATCAAATATAAAACAAGCAAATTATATTCCGATCAAAACTAAAGAGTTTGTTGTAATGTCCCCTTTTAAGGATTTTATTTAAAATCGCAAAATTTTCACTTTTTTTCCCTAGTTCGACCTTTGACTAGTTTTGATGTCTAGGTCCCCAAACTGCTCCAAATGCTCCCAAATATTATGAGGAGGTGTATGAATGATATTAATACTTGATTAATATGTCCAAGGAATATTTAATACCATTAAAACACTTCTGCAAACTCCTTCAATATTCTGGTCAATGTATGGTATTTCACTAGCAATTTCTCTTTGACTAGTATTGGTCCCTTGGTCTCCAAATGACTCCAAATTATCCCAAATTGGTACAGAAGGTAATTGGATGATATTAAGAAATATTTATAATGTTTATGGATTCTCTGGAGTGTTCATATGAATTCTTCAACTCCTCTTTAAAATCTGGTCAAGATAGGGATTTTACGAGTAAATTGTGGTTCAAATCCCCTACGGGTAGATGATGAAAATGGATTTCCAAATGCACTCAATCCAATTCGAATTTATGAATGGAAAAAGGGAAATATAAATAACATCAACATGAACTCATATGCATCACCATTCAAATTTTAATGTCTACTATAACTCCCTTAAATCAGATGCAAAAATACTAGTTTCAACCTTGGGGGAAATGATAGGAAATCTTCTCCAAATGCTATGAAACTCAACCAAATGACTCCAAATTCTTATGTAATAAAAATTAAAATAATATAATACATCAATAACAGTCCATTCATCAATAAACCATCATTATTTTACTTATCCATTCGAATGCATCAACATTACATTGGTTCACAACAAGGTAGTGGGGAAATGGTATTGTTTGTCCATTAATGAGAAATTTAACATAGTTTTTCTTGGAATATCGACTTATGGATATTATGATATGGTTATTACAGAGATATATATCATCTTACATGCACATGAAGTCAAAATTTCATTCCTTCACTAACTATATGCAACCACAAGAGCGCTATGCAAGAGCTATGGGGAAAATGGCACCATTTCTTCATTAAAAATTAGATTTATACATTTCCACTTGGAATTTCGACCTGAAACTTTCTGAAGATGAAGAAAATAGTATTTAATTCATATTTAAAAAATAAATGGGTCATTATAATCTCCCCCAAATAGTACAATAGCTCACGAAAAACGCCCTCCCTCAAGGATCAAGAATATGCCATGAAAAATGGAAATGGTTGAAGGAATGAGCTGCACTAGAAGAAACCATGAGCTGCCCTGTAGCTTACACTTGCAAATTAAGACTCCTTCAAAGCTCCAAATGAAAGTTCTGAATGGCCTTTCGAATTACCAATTTGTATGGGAATCTTTCACCCTCGAAATTGGCTAAGGCAAGAAACTAGTCATCCACTAGCTCTCCCTCTTCACAAATGCAATTGCAAATTTTAAAAATAATCAAAATCTGCTTTCATTCTTTGTTCTTGAAATTTATAAATTTTCCAAGCTCTCTATGGGTCGAATTCCTTCCAAGAGATTCATTCCAACTCAAGTTGGGAAGAGATTCCAAAGAATGCCACTTGTACAACAATTCCTAGTCTCCCACTTCCACCAAATCACATGTGGAAGCATCTTAGCTGCCCTAACTCCCTTGAGAGCCCTATTGGAGTCTATTTTTATCTCTTACATGTCATATGTAAGCCTTCAGGTCTGATTTGTGTCATAGGTGTCATAGCATCTTCATCATTCTTGTCATAGATCTAGGGAATCTAGTCCAAGTGTCTCACTAGCTCCAAAATGCCTCTTCCTCTTCCATGGGAGTTACTCTTCCACTCCAATTAGACCTTAATTGATTCATTACTAGTATATTTACCTTCCAACTCATCCCAAGACCCTTGGGATTCTTATGGATTCGAAATTACAAGAAGAGGATGCCATATGGCATAGAAAATCTAGCTTGTGTGGGTCCCACTTCCTCCATGTGTCTTCATGATCAAATGCCACTTTGATTTCCACTTGTATATATTTATTTATCTCATTTATTAAATATTTATTCTATTCTAATTTCCACACATCATTTATTATCTCCCTTATTCCAAATCCCAAAGCTTCCACCCCCAACCTAGGGAATTAGTAATTTTCCTCCTTGGCAATTATTTGACCCTTAGCATCAATTTGACAAACTCTCATGAATATGGCCAATGGGCTTAGGAAATTGTGATCCAATGCATAATTTTGGACATGAAAAATCCTCCCTTCCCAATATTTCTTGTCCTCAAGCAATTTCAAACATGGGTGTTGAAGAACCTGCTTTCTGTATAATTCTTTGAAGTTGACACTGAGTTTCCCAACTTTGAGTCTTCGAGATTCCATGAAGATTTTAGAGATGAACCACCATGCTTGCTGCTGCAATTCTCTAATTAAACTCACTTTATTAAGTGGGGAAACCATTCCCCATACTACTTGTTTCCCCCAAAAATTGAAACCAATGAGACTAAGATATATCCCAGGGTCCCATTGCTTGTATTGCACTCCAACAATTAGAAATGCTCTCCAATACATAGTTCCTGGATCCCATTTTCTTGTAGGCATTCTTCCAAACATCATGAGTACACAATGTATATCATCAAAGTACATAGCAACATAATGAAAATGAACATCAAGAAGATGCTTCATCAAAGAATCATGAAAGTGCTTATACCTCCAACCAAGTAGACCACCATTTTCCAAGTGCATACAAGCATCAAGTAACCAATCAAATCTGCTCCAATGACATAGGTGAGGATACCATGTCCTATAATGCTTCTCCAAAAGGATATGATATGCATCAAAATATTCAGCCATGTATTCTTCCATCCAAGAAGTGAATAAAGAATCTCCACTAAAATCTGAACCAAATAATGAGCAAAAAAAACAAGGAGACTTCAAATGACTCAAAGAAGTCTCACCCATACATCCATGGATGTGAGAATCATAAAGATATAACAAAGTATGTGGCTACCAACAAAAATGTTCTCCAATCATAAATCTATTCACCCTAGTGTTGTATGAAGTTCCTCCAACATCAAATGAACCAAGTGTTGAACAAGAAAAACCATTAGTCTTCAAGTGACTCAAATGCATATCATAGGTGCATCCATGTAGATGTGCATCATCATAAAGTAACAAAGGATGATGCTGCAAATGTGAATAAGAATGTGCTCCAATCATGTCATCATAAAAGGTAAATCTAGGAGTTCCATACTCCTCATGTGGCACCATAAAAGATAACCCTTTCACCCATACTTCATTGAGACTAATGCTGCAAAACATGGAATTGTAGGATGTAGGAGAATGAACTAACTCACCCAAATGATAAAAAAGTGCAGAAGTTTCATCATGGGAAGGATCCATATGGGTAGTATCATGCAGCTCCTTCAAAAGTGTGAAACCTTTTTCTTAGATTGGTTCCAATTTAGAGGACTCATGCTCTTCTTTAAAAATTGCATAACCTTCATCAATAGACAATTCAAGTTCCTCTTCCACCACATCAAGTGTTTGGATATCTTCAAGTTCATCTTCAAACACATCAAGCACATTCAAATTTTCACATTTCTCATGATCCACCATGTCATGAGAATCCTCCAAACAATCTACCATTTGACAATCTGAAACATAGGAGGAAAAACAAGTATCTTGCAACTTTTCAAGAAGTTGCTCATTTTGAATTGTGAGCTTATGATTATCCTCATTATTCTTCAAGTATGCATCATGTAACAATTCATTAAGCTCAAACAAATGGTTTCTATAAAAAGAAAACGACATGAAATTACCTTTGATGTGGCACATTGCTCTTTGAATCTTCTCCATGTGTTCAAGGAAGGATGTTTCCTCCAATGAAGTAGCTCTCCAACAAGAATTTGACACCAATGCTTGAGTGTCATGGAGTATGCTAAGGGTCTCTTGGATCTTCTTTTCATTCATCTTCAAGGACCCTTCAAGAAAGTGAGGCTCTTGCAAATGAACCTCCTCATCTTCTTCCTTCTTACTTGGACCAACTTCATGAAGCTCAAGTGGTGATGGGGAAGTTGATCTTGTTTCTTCTTCAACTGCTACAAGGTCTTCATTTTCATGCTTAAGGGAATTTTTTCTTGCAGCAATACTGTCAAAAGTGATTCTATGTCACCAACATAGAGGTGTGAGCACCCATCAGTAGGTACTCCTTCATAGTTCAAGCATCCCTCAGTAGATGCTCCTTGATTCATGTCCAAGGTAGATTGTGTCTCGAAATGATCTTCAATATTTTCAATAGGATATTCTTCAAGTTCATGGGATGTATCTTCATCTTTCTCCTTCAAACAATATGATGTACTTTTCCCATTGGTTTCCTTAATATCAATACACTCAGAATCTCTTTTTGAAGAGTACCCAAGAAGTTTCTTCCAAATGGAAATACCTGCATTCCCTGAAGCTTTATATTTTTCATTGCTCTTTTCACTCACACATATATGATTTTCTCTCCAAGGTTTTTTACAAGAAGGGCATAAACCTTTCTTCACTAACTCCACATCTTCATTTTTGGGCTTCTTTGCAAACACCCAATCAACAAAGTCTTCGAAAGGAGGGGGATTATATGTACTTTTCTTATACAAATCAAGATATGCCTGATATTGTTGGGGCAAGGTTTTATATGTTTCTCTCCATCTTTGTAACTCATTCATAGAATTATCCTTTGGTAGTGTGACACACTCATCTTCATCATATTCATAGTCATAATAGTAAGGCATGGATGCAAATTATTCTTCAATGTATGAACTAATCCACAGGTGCAAGGACCATGTTCTGATACCACTGTAATGTCTCTTTTTAAGGATTTTATTTAAAATGGCAAGTTTTTCACTTTTTCCCCCTAGTTCAACCTTTGACTAGTTTTGATGTCTAGGTCTCCAAACTGCTCCAATTGCTCCCAAATATTCTGAGGAGGTGTATGAATGATATTAAGACTTGATTATTATGTTAAGGGATGATTTAATAACATTAAAAAACTTCTGCAAACTCCTTCAATATTTTGGTCACTGTATGGTATTTTACTATCAATTTCTCTTTGACTAGTATTGGTCCCTTGGTTTCTGAATGACTCCAAATTCTCCCAAATTTCTATAGAAGGTAATTGGATGATATTAAGAAATATTTATAATGTTTATGGATTCTATAGAGTGTTCATATGACTTCTGAAACTCCTCTTTAAAATATGGTGAAGATAGGGATTTTACGAGTAAATTGTGGTTCAAATCCCCTAGGGGTAGATGATGAAAATGGATTTTCAAATGCACTCAATCCAATTCGAATTTCTGAATGGAAAAAGGGGAAATATAAATAACATCAACATGAAATCATATGCATCACCATTCAACTTTTAATGTCTTCTATAACTCCCTTAAATCAGATGCAAAAGACTAGTTTCAACCTTGGGGGAAATGATAGGCAATCTTCTCCAAATGCTATGAAACTCAACCAAATGAATCCAAATGCTTATGTAATAAACATTAAACTAATATAATACATCAATAACAGTCCATTCATCAATAAAACATCATTATTTTACTTATCCATTCGAATGCATCAACATTACATTGGTTCACAACAAGGTAGTGGGGAAATGGCATTGTTTGTCCATTAATGAGCAATTTAACATAGTTTTTCTTTGAATATCGACTTCTAGATATTATGATATGGTTATTACAGAGATATATATCATCTTACATGTACATGAATTCTATTACATTGGTTCACAACAAGGTAGTGGGGAAATGGCATTGTTTGTCCATTAATGAGCAATTTAACATAGTTTTTCTTCGAATATCGACTTCTGGATATTATGATATGGTTATTACAGAGATATATATCATCTTACATGTACATGAATTCTAAATGGCATTCCTTCACTAACTATATGCAACCACAAGAGCGCTATGGGGAAAATGGCACCATTTCTTCATTAAAAATTAGATTTATACATTTCCACTTGGAATTTCGACCTGAAAATTTCTAGAGATGAATAAAAGAGTATTTAATTCATATTATAAAAGAAATGGGTCATTAGAATCTCCCCCAAATAGTACAAAATCTCATAAAAAATTCCCTCCCTCAAGGATTAAGAATATGCAATGAAAACTGGAAATGGTTGAAGGAATGAGATGCACTAGAAGAAACCATGAGATGATCTGTAGCTTACACCTGCAAATTAATACTCCATTAAATATCCAAATGAAAGTTCTGAATGGCCTTTCCAGTTACCAACTTGGATGGGAATCTTTCACCCTCGAAATTGGCTAAGGCAAGAAACTAGTCATCCACTAGCTCTCCCTCTTCACAAATGCAATTACAAATTCTAAAAATGATCAAAAGCTGCTTTCATTCTTTGTTCTTGAAATTATAAAGTTTCCAAGCTCTCTATGGGTATAATTCCTTCCAAGATATGCATTCCAACTCAAGTTGGGAAGAGATTCTAAAGAATGCCACTTGTACAACAATTCCTAGTCTCCCACTTCCACCAAATCACAAGTGGAAGCATCTTAGTTGCCCTAACTCCCTTGAGTGCCCTCTTGGAGTCTATTTTTAGCCCCGACATGTCATATATGTCATATGTCATCCTTCAGGTCTGATTTGTGTCATATGTGTCATAGCATCTTCATCATTCTTGTCATAGAGCTAGGGAATCTAGTCCAAGTGTCTCACTAGCTCCAAAATTCCTCTTCCTCTTCCATGGGAGTTAGTATTCCAATCCAATTCGACCTTAATTGATTCATGCCAAGTATATTGACCTTCCAACTCATCCCAAGACCCTTGGGCTTCTTATGTATTCGAAATGACAAGAGGAGGATGCCATGCGGCATAGAAAATCTAGCTTGTGTGGGTCCCATTTCCTCCATGTGTCTTCATGATCAAATGCCACTTTGATTTTCACTTGTATATATTTATTTAGCTCCTTTATTAAATATTTATGCTATTCTAATGTCCACACATCATTTATTATCCCCCTTATTCCAAATCCCAAAGCTTCCACCCCCAACCGAGGGAACTAGTAATTTTCCTCCTTGGCAATTATTTGACCCTTAGCATCAATTTGAGAAACTCTCATGAATATGGCCAATGGGCTTAGGCCATTGTGACCCAATGCATAATTTGGGACACGAAATTTTCAAACACCATTATCTACAATGTATTCATCCACATACTACTCAAAGTATAAATGGTTCTCCAAAACACCTAAGACCTCCTTGAAAGCTTTTCCGCATCCATGTTAATCTCACGAAAAATATGCGAAAAATTCATAATGTCAAAAGTCCTGATAAGTTTCCTGGTTTTTTCAAGCCAATGCTCCAGTGGAATTATTTGCAAATTATGAGCACCTGTTGCAAAATCCACGATGACTTTAGAATCACCATAGACATTAGTCTGAAATATACCCTTTTTGGAGGCAATCCAAAAAATCTTTAAAAGACCACGAAGTTCTCCTTTAATGTTGCTTCCAAGACAAGCACCCAACTTCAATACAATTTTATGATCAATTTTAATATAAAGTATCATACCAGCCCCACACTTCTGGTCTTTCATGGCCCCGTCAAAATAAGCAAAAGAAACATCATAATCAATACAAGGATGTCTAAAATTTCTCCATTTATATTTTATATTAGGAGCATGATAGTCAGTCATAATATGCAGAACCCTTCTACAAGTCTCAAAAAATAGTCATGGCTAGGTTCTAAAATAAAGCTTTGTTTCTACCTATCCAAATTTCCCATAGTAAGAATAAAGGAAAATTTTTGTATTTAACTCTGGAACAAAATCATCTATGAAGGAAATCATCGAAAGATTGACTTATCCAATCATTAGAACAGTTTAAGAAAACTTTAAGTTCTTTCCACGTTGCTTTAAAATATTGACAATTTATGAAATGATGTGATGCATCCTCCACACTGCTTCTGCAAAGTAAACACATATTCGGACCCTGAAAACCCCTCTTCTTTAAGTTTCCTTAAGCTTTTCCAAGTAATAATTTTATCCTCAAATCACAACCAAATAAAACATTCCAGTTTCATAGGAATCCGCCACCGCCAAAGTTCTTTTTGCCACCACTTAACCTGTGGTCTTGGAAGATTCATAATGATAGCTTCATATGCTCTTTTGACTGTTAGATCACCATTCACCCCCTGCCAATACCAAACCAATTGGTTGAGACTATCTGATAAAGTAATACCTGTAGAAGTAATACCATATACAAAATTATGTAATAGATATAATCTTGTTTATTTTATTTTATTTTATTTAATATTTATTTTTAACCAGAAGAATTTGTATCAGACTTGTACTCGCGTGATATAAAAAAACCAAAGATGTAATCACAATTTATTATGATTTAGACTAAATAAATTTAAAAAAGAAGATGGAACTAGCCATCTCTAACCCATTCTTGCAATCTCGCATCGATGAGAAGTCTACCAGTGAGGTGAGAGTTGCAAAATCATTATCATTAGTAGACTCGCTCTTAGATGTGATGTATTTAGATGAATCATTATCTAGCAGTTTTGGACTGCCCCGAGTTGTAGAACATGATACTCCATTTCAAAACTTACATCCAAAGATTTCTTTATTTAACAACCATCTTGGGTTTCCAGTCTCTTCTTTCTCCACGGGTGATGATGACAATTTAAAGCTCTTTATTTGTATCGAGGAAGGGGAATGGTTATGCAGAACAACATTGGTTCTTGTGTGAAGCCATACGGACTCTAAAGTGCCAAGAATATTATGGAATAGTGGTGGATGATAACATTAACATTGGATTTATATTGTTAAAGGTATAAGGAAAGAAGAAACAAGTAAAGGACATAACACAAGTGGGCATAATAATTTTCTTCTCATAATTAACCACAAGAATATATAGGATTACATTACAACAATACTACGGGCCAATACTATGGGCCATAAAATACTATGGGACATCAAAGTGTCCTAGTCAAGCTAACCAACTAACTATTCAACTACTAATTAATGCACTAATGACTAGTGAGATTACAATTCTTAACACACCCCCTTAATATCAACTCGGACAATATTCTCCACACTATCAATGCATAAGTGCTTTCTATGAAACTCAATGAAAGTGTTCCCAAAGGTTTGGTAAACATATCATCCAATTTCTCCCGAGAGCCACAAATCAATAACGTGATCTCTCCATTATTGACTAGCTCATAGATGAAATGATAGCGAGTGTCAATATGTTTACTTTTTATGTGAAAGACATTATGCTTGGACAATGTTATTGTAGAACTATTGTCACAAAAAATAAGAGTTGGATCTTTTTTTGTGTGTCCCATATCCTTCAAAAGTCTTCTCAACCAAACTGCCTGGCATGCTGCTGTAGTTACTGCTACATATTCTGCTTCTGCAGAAGACATACTGACAATGGGTTGTTTTTGAGAGGCCCATGAAATTAGATTGGTACCCAAATGGAAAACATGACCATATATGCTTTTCCTATCATCAATATTGCTTGCAAAATCACTGTCAGTGTACCCTGTAAGACTACTGTCTGGTGAATGAGAGTACCAAAGTCCATAACCAACTGTGCCTGCAACATATCTCATAATTCTTTTACCAACTTTCTAGTGAGAGTCTTTGGGAGAATCCATAAACCTAGAGATCAGGATGACAACATACATCAAATAAGGTCTAGTTGCATTCAAATACATTAAATTGCCTACCATTCTTTTATAAATTGTAGAATTCGCTACTGATCCATTATCATTATTACTTGGTGCTTGTAGCAATGGGGGTTTCTGCTAGTTTTCATTTATCCATTCTGAATCTCTGCAGAATGTTTGTAGTATAGTTATGCTGACAAATGAAGATTCCATGTTCACTTTGGTTAACTTCCATACCAAGGAAGTAATTCATAAGGCCTAGATCAGTCATTTCAAAATTCCTTTTTCATGACTGTCTTAAATTCTTCCAACATTAGATTTCCAGTGTAAATCATATCATCAACATAAAGACATACAATCATAATGTTACCTTGCTAATCTATTTTGACATACAGAGTGGGCTCATTACTGCTCCTATTGAACCCATTGTTGATGAAGTAGGAATCAATTCTGCTGTACCAAGCTATGGGAGCTTGTTTTAGACCATACAAGGCCTTTTTTAGCTTGCACACTTTGTGTTCTTGACCCTTGATTGCATATCCAGGTGGTTGGTCTACATACACTTATTACTCAAGTATTCCATTGAGAAAGGCATATTTCACATCCATTTGATAAACATGCCATTGATTTTGAGCTGATATTGCAAACACAGCTTTGATGGTGTCCATCCTTGTTACTGGAGCAAATGTTTTATCATAATCCACACCATATTGTTGAGAAAATCCTCTGGAAACCAACCTGGATTTGTGCTTCTCTATCTCTTCTTTTTTCAATCAGTTTGATCTTATAGACCCATTTGACTCCAATACTTCTTTTGTCTAGTGGGAGATCAACAAGATCCCAAGTCTGATTCCTTTCAATAGCATCAATCTCTTCATTCATTGCTTGTACCCATTGTGCATCCTTTACTGCTACATCAAAATATGTTGGCTAACAGGAAAACATAGCATACTGTAGTTGCTCATCAATAACAGGGGTCTACTCATATATCTCCCTCAAACTTTTGGTTTTCTGGTTCTGTGGTGGACTATCCACTAGTGTTGCTTCTTGCTGTTGTTGCTATACCTCCAATCTTGGCATTATCAGTGGTAGATCTGGTGGAACTGGACTTTCTTTTTGTTGAATATCCGCTGAAGCATTTTGAGGATCAGTCCATCATTTGTCTTCAAGGAACTTAACATATCTATTCACCACAACCTTTTTGGTGATAGGATTATACAGTTTGTAAGCCTTGTGATGTTCACTATAACCAGTGAAGATAAGTTTCTCACTCTTTTTGTCCAACTTTTTTCTCAATTCTTCAGGTACATGTGCAAATGCTACACATCCAAAAAATATGAGATGTGAGACACTAATATTAGTGCCACTCCAGGATTCTTCATGAATCTTGTCTTTAACACTCATAGTAGGAGATATATTTAGTAAGTAAACTAAACATGCAACTGCTTCAACCCAATAATCATCTAACAACTTATTAAATGACATCATGCTTCAAGCCATGTTCATGATGGTCTGGTTCTTCCATTCAATAACTCCATTCTATTGTGGAGTGTATCTAGTAGTGACCTGGTGCTGGATGCCATGCTGTTTACAGAACTCTGCAAAATCATGTGAATCATATTCACCTCTGCCATCTGACCTGAGCACTTTGATGGATTTACTAGAATGCTTCTCAGTCAATGCCTTGAATTCTTTGAACTTGGAGAAGACATCTAATTTGTGTCTGAGAAAATAGAACCAGAATTTCCTGCTATAATCATCAATAAAGGTCAGAAAATAAAGACTACCTCCTATGGATTGGGTTTGCATATGTCCACATAGGTTTCTGTGAACTACCTCAATATGTTCTTTAGATCGAGATGTGGAAGTGGGGAAATTGTCCCTTTGATGTTTTCCTAAGATACAACCTTCACAAGAATTGGACTGTTCATTCATGACTGGTAACCCCTTAACCATGGATTGTTTTTGCATACACCTGATTCTCTGGAAGGGTAGATGACCAAACCTACAGTGCCACAACCAAGTTTCATCTAGACTGGAAACTATCTGTGCATATACGTGTGATAGTATAGCACTTCTGAAACTGAGAGGGAATATTCTGTTCTTAGTCATTTCTACTTTGGCTAAGAGTCTTCTACTGTGGGTTTTGTCATAGACAACACAATACGTATCAATAAGCCTGCCATCATACTTGTTCTGAATCAGTTGACCCACATTGATTAGATTGAATTTAAGATTAGGAACATATAATACATTATGTATAAACTTCCTCTCATTCTGGTTAGTAAGGACAGGAACAATGCCTTTGCCTTGAGCAGGAACTAGATAATGATCACTGAGCTTGATTTTTGTAAGTGAACAATGATTGCCGCACTTTCCCTTAACAGCAGGTGCGTCAGCGACGCGCTTCATCCGTGCAAAGAGTGCATCAATGACACACTTTTCTTGAGCTGTAGGTGTGTCGGTGTAAGGGTGGCGCAGTTCCCGATAGGGACAGGGTGCATCGACGCTTCCAAAGGAAAATAAATGGGTGTAAGTGAACAATGATCGCCACAAATTCCCTTAAAAACAGGTGCGTCAGCGACGTGTTTCGTCAGTGCAGAGAGTACTGCGTCAGCGATGCGTTTTTCTTGAGAAACACATGTGTCAGTGTCAAGATGACGCAATTCCCGATAGGGACAGGGTGCGTCAGCACTTCCAAAGGGAAAAAAATAAAATTGATACAACACGACCCAATGTTGTGAAGAAACATTACTCCTCCACGCTGATGTGTTCCCATCTTGATCTTCAACCTCCAAGGTGTGAGATCATATCTATGCAAAATGTGTGCTCTCCACTTTGTGAAATGGCTTACAAAAAGCAATCGTTGAGAATGGATCAGGCCATGCGCTCTGATACAATGTTAAAGGTACAGGGAAAGAAGAAACAAGTAAAGGACATAACACATGTGGGCATATTCATTGCCTTATCATCATTAACCACAAGAGTATATATGATTACATCACAACAATACTACGGGCCAATACTATGGGCTCGAAAAAACTATGGGACATCAAAGTGTCCTAGTCAAGCTAACCAACTAACTATTCAACTACTAATTAATGCACTAATGACCAGTGATATTACAATTCTTAACATATATCAGATCTATATGTAAGTATAGTATTCAACTAAACATAATCAACAAGAGCATGGTCACCATCACTAAATGGTATGCTTTCTCACCCACCCCATAGGTATTTGGAGGGAGACTTCCATCCAGAAGACAACTATTAGAGCCACGGCTGGCCCTTCCATCAACCCCTATGTGAAACAACTTTGTTGAATAAATTCTCTATTAATTCTTTGATAACCATTCAAAAAGAGTCTACAAAACTACTCTTATTCACTTCGATGTTGCCTTTCCATGCTTCCAAAGTATGCAAATTTTAATTCTTTGTGAACCATTCAGAAAGAAATCTACGAAACCACCCTTAGTCATTTTGATGTTACCTTTCCCCTCTTCCAAAGTATGGAATTTTGATTCATGATTATACCTATAACCTACGAGTTATCATGAATAAATGACCCATGCAAATGGATAGGACTGAATTATAAATAAATTATTTCTGATAAGTGGAAACCTATTCTATTGGTATTTTTTGAGCACATTATCTCTATCTCATTTGTCTAATATTTTATATTATGATGAAAACCCTTAGATTCACTAATAAATCATAGTTATCAGACTTGAGGTGCGCAATGTGAAACAATCACAGTCGACCAGATAAGTGCATCTTGACTCCTCCCCCTTCTAGAATCTCTGGCATTCAATATATTCTGTCTATTGTAATACTTGTGTTCTAGAATTGCTGGCATTCAATATATTCTGTCCATTGTAATCCTTCCACTTCTAGAATTGTGGTACTCAATATATTATGTATATTCTAATCAGTGATGGATTTTGACGGGCAAAATGACTGTCATGGGGCATTTTGACCGTCAAATACGATTAAAATATTTTGCTAACCGTCTAATGTGAAGGGTATATTTCTCATTTAAACGTATTTTTGAAGAGCATTAAAATTTCTAAAATGTCATCATATTTCTATTATTTTTGAAGGGTAACAAAATTTAGAAAACTTCATTATATCACAGTAGTATTAATATCTTTTATCTTATATTTAATTCCAACTTCCAACCATACTTTCACTAAATAAATAGAAACATATATTAAATTAGTATTATTTCCATCTTTCCATGCCTTTCCATTTTGGAAGTTGCTTGATTTTTAATAGAAAAATAGAAAAAAAAAACTCATTTAATTCAATGGATTTCCATTATTTTTTTTTTTATTTTTCTATTATTGCAATGAGCATCTACATACTACAAATTTTAGTGGTCAATGCTCATTGATTACATTTGCATGCTATAACAACTAAATGACTTGGAAATTGAGAGTGTGCATCCAAAGGCTTTTAAGTTTGGACACATAATCTTGGAAAACATCATCACAGGTACTTCTTGCATGATTTTTTTGACATTATATTTAGTGTTTGGTTTAGATTTAGAGATTTGTTTGAAATTTACAACTTTGAAGAAATGTTATAAACTATGTTCTTTGTTTTTTTTATAATTTTGGCGCGGAGAGGCGCTCTACAGTCCAGTATGGGGGAGATCTTGTTAGTCGAGTAACAAAATATACAAAGTAAACAAAAAAAGAATAATACAAAGTAAAAAGTAATAAATATTATGTCGACCATAAACAAAAAAGAATAATTCAAAGTAAAAAGTAAATATGGGACTTAAATTAGATACTTTAGAGCTTAGGATTAGGTGGTAAATATTATGTCGACCATAAACAAAAAAGAATAATACAAAGTAAAAAGTAAATATGAGACTTAAACTAGAGACTTTACTTTTTACTTTTAATACAAAGTAAAAAGTAAATATGAGACTTTAGAGTGTTTATCGAGTGTTAGTAACAAAATAATACAAAGTAAACACAAAATAATAATACAAAGTAAAAAGTGATAAGGAGAGGTTTGCACCTGTAGCTATTATTGTCCCAATAATTAATTAAAATAAAGTATTAATTTTAGTTAGTAAATTAGAATTATAAATATAAATGCATACATAAATTGAATAAACAAATAGATTTTTTTTTTTAAATGCATTATATTAATTTATTACATATATTATCAAAATAAAGTATTTCCTCTCTTATCAAAATAAATTAGATTAAAGTACATCAAAATAAAGTATAAATAAAGTATACAAGTTAAAGGACTACAAAGATTGCATATAAAGAAAAAATGAAAAATTGTAGATTCTTTTAAAAAAAAATTATAACTTTTATTCTTTAATGAAAAAATGAAACTAAAAATTGTTCGAATATATAATGAAAAAAAATGTATTGCTTTTTTAAATGCCTTATACTAACTTATTATCTATATTATATAAATAAAGCATATAGATTAAAGCATATCATCGATGTAAGCAAGGATTGCTTTACAGCCCAGTATGGGGGAGATCTTGTGAGTCGAGTGTTTGTTGAGTGTTTGTGGAGTTTGTCGAGTAACAAAATAATATAAAGTAAACAAAAAAAAGAATAATACAACGGTAAAAGTAATAAGTATTATGTTGGCCATAAACAAAAAAGAATAATACAAAGTAAAAAGTAAATATGAGACTTAAACTAGAGACCTTAGAGCTTAGGATTAGGTGGTAAATATTATGTGGGCCATAAACAAAAAAGAATAATGCAAAATAAAAAGTAAATATGAAACTTTAGAGTGTTTGTCAAGTGTTTGTTAACAAAATAATACAAAGTAAAAATTAATAAATATTATGTCGACCATAAACAAAACAGAATAATACAAAGTAGGTTTGCACCTCCGCAGATTTGATCCCTTTCTAATAGAGCCTAGGATTTGGATCTAGGCTGGTAAATAGCATCATTTATATGTAGACTTAATTATTTTTGTTGACATGATATTTTGTGATTTCTCCCATATTTTCAGTCATTTCAATTTCAATAATGTATATAGATTCATACATTGAAATTGAAATATAAATCTCATATATTTTTGTTATGGCTCAATTTCAATGATATATTTATGTTATGGTTCAATTTCAATGACTTCTACCATTGTAATGATCGCTAAAACAAGTTTTTGTTTGCTACATGGTTGTTTGTCACGTATTTCTCTTAAACCATGTATAAACATAATAGCTTTAGAGTGGGCATATTTGATTCAATTCAAATGTAATGCGACTTTTACCTCTTGAAGTAGGTGACACATATTTAAAATGACTTCATTGGTTGGTGGGTTGAATGATTGTTTTGAAATTAATTTAGGCTTCGCCTATGATGTGAGGTAAATAATTGGATCTAGGCGAGGTTGAAGCATCCAGTTATTCACCTCACATCGGAATCGCCAACAGAAGGAATGGTTTAAGAACTAGTTGCAGAACCAAAGTCTACACCGAATTTAGAGCTAAATTTACCTAGTTAACGAATTCCATATACAAATGTGGTCTGTATAAGCATCTAAGAACAAGTTATACAACTTGACGAGAACCCGACATTGTTCTCATTTTTTTAGGTCAATTTTAGTAGTTGTTTTTACCTTTTTTTCAAAAAGTGTGTATACTGGTAGCACCATTTTTTATTTTGAGCCATTTTTTTGTGATTTTGAATCTTCTTGGTCATAAAAAAAACTATACTTTTTATTTACAAATTCGTTTTTTCAAATTTATCAAAAAAAAATATAGTAACGAGTTATAATGAAAAAAAATATATATTTTGGATTTTTTTTTCACATTTAGAAGCTAGTTATAATGAAAAATATATACATTTTTGAAGTTTTTTATTTAATCTTTCCTATATAATAAGTCATTTTTATGGAGAAATTTGTAAAACAAATGAGAAAATAGAGACATTTCAAACCATTTTAACATATTTATAGATATTATATATATAAATGATATTATTTAACATGATTTTCCATAAAGTGATGATTCATATAAACTCAACAAAATTTATACAATATATTTGTAAATAACATATTAAAAACATAATATTTAGAATGAGAGGAGATCTGTGGTAGAATTTTTCAATTCGACAGTTTCGAACCTTTTAAGCAGGTTCATCTTCAGGAGAAAGCAAATCCCCATAGATCTCCTCTCATTCTAAATTGCTAAACTGTGGATTAATGATGAACAACATAATATTTATTCATAAAATAAAATCTTAAAGTCAAAACATTACAAAAATATCTTATAATTTTTTTGTCAAATTTAACATTTTCCTCAACTACATGAAGCTAATAAAAAATATTATGCAAAATCAAGATACATCTTCTAGAGCTTGACTCTCTTTGTAGACCTCAATATGTTATGTCATAAAAAAATACCCCTAATCAAATTTAATGAATATAACAACATTCAAATTTATAAATCAAAATTTTATCAATTAATAATAGATATACTTTATTTTTTATTTTTTAAATTATACAAAAATTTCAAAAATCAAAACTAAACATGAAAAAACAAATAAAAAATTATATTAAAACATTTAAATATAAATCCATATAAAAAAACACAATTAAAAAAATTATAATACTCAAAAGAAAACAAAAAAAACAAACCAATAATAAAAAACATAAAAACAACAACAAATAATAGAAAACAAATTTTAAAAAAATAACATAAAAAAATAAAAAATAACATTTAAAACATAACAAAGAATATTAAAAACTCAAAACAAATGATAAAAATCAAATTAAAAAAAATAAAAAAATAACATAACAAACAACATTAAAATGAAGTGGCCACTTTAAGCGGCGCTTGGTGGTGGCGCGATTATGAGAATCACCCCACCCCAAGGCCCTCCTAACTCCTCCCTTAAAAACCCTCGTAACATTTGTATGGTTCCTTTTTATGTTTTTATTATAATTTTTATGTTTTTTTAATGTTTTTATTATTACTTTTATTATTTATTTAATGTTTTTAGTCCCTGTCGGGATTATAGCAAACAGTTGGTTGCTACTTTTGTATTAATAATTAAAAAAACTATAGTGTTTTCAAATGTTTTGAAATAATTTTATATTAAATTTAATATTTTGAATTTTTTTTATAATATTTAATATTAAAATTCTTGTTTTATCATTGGTTAAATCTAATGAATTGACAATATTTCCTTGGTGAGATGTGAAATTGTAAACAAAAATAATTAAAAATTTTAAATATTTAAAAAAATTGTTAAAATGCCACTTTGTACTTCTATTACATTATTACATTAATTAATCTAAGAACAAATGAGATAAATAACCAGTTGCATAAAATTTGTGACAATTCTATTGACTGCCACTATTGGCGCTTTGCAACTTGCTCCGACCAGCTCTGTCATCCTCCCTTGGGCCCAAGTTCCAATGTCTGATTAATCCCCATGATTACATCTTCGAATAAAGCTATAATATGGTAGATGAATTATTATGTCCCCGCAGGAGATATTATGTATTCGGGTAGTTCATATTAATATGTTCCATAGATGGTCAATTCTTTTTTTCCCTAATGTTATATTTCATATTCACAAAAAATGTATTTTTTTAAATTTCTTAATTTATATTTATCTAACTACTGATTGGCTGTAGTATAGTGACGTTTGTTTAGATTTTTGTGCCCCTAGGGGCAGCGGCGCAGTGACATCACCACCCCTCCGACCTGTTCGTAAATGCTCTGGTATGAAAGGCGTGAATGTCTCATTCAACTTAGAGTATTTTTTTCGGCGAGCCTTATTAAACAGACACACTCGCCTTTAAGGTGAGCCTGTCAGGTGAATATGGCATCCATAGCATGAATATGGCATCCATCTGCGGGAATATGGCGTCCATCCGCGGGAGATATGGATTGGCGATTCTGGCGACGGAAAACATCCCATCTAATACACTTAATTCTAAGCCTACTATGGCTAGGCGGCGACGGAGCTGACACATTAGCTGGCCTGGAAAAATTCCCATCTAATCCACTTAATTCCAAGTGCACTGTGGTTAGGCGACGACGTATCTGACACGATAGCTAGCTTGATGGCACGATTCCGAGAACAGCTGGACGATTCAATTTAATTGATATACATGGATTTGGGTAGATTAAGATTTTAAATTTTAAATTTCAAATTGAATAAACCTGCCATTCCAGAGCAACAGACCAGCAACATACCATGTATAATCTCATTCCATTGTTGTTCCCTGCGTTGGATAGCTAGTAGCAATAGGAGGAGCAGCAGACGCCTAAAAGCAGAAGTTAGAAGCAAATACTGGTTTCGTGAAGGCTCGTTCCCCTCCCCACCATAGAAGGGATTCGGGTAGAGGAGATGTTTTGAGGAGCGGAGTATTCAACACCCCGAGCATGAGAGGCACAGTTTTCTACATTGCTCCCTAGTATGGCGGTGGCTGTGTCCTCTCAAAGAAGGGCGACGTTTACAGTTTTGGGGTTATGTTGCTGATTATCTCCGGCTGGAGGCTTCTGCAGGTATGGCATCTTTGATCAAGGAATTCGAGAGAGAGAATTCCATATTGTCAGCCAGACACTTGTCTCGATCAAGAAACGTGCTGTATTTGTAAACGCCATGCTCGGGAATGACTCCAGTCTCTACTTTGCATCACCGTTGTTCTTCTCTTCTTATAAAATATAGGATAGAATACCTAAGCAACTTGTGTGTTCCTGGCTTCTATCGAGTCCATCCCCTAATCTGGTGCTGCTTCTTTGGTCTTCTATCGGTTCCTGTAAGGGTTGAATTCCTATATGAACAAAGAAACCAACAAGGGATGCATGCCAACAACCAACCGACCCAGTAGCCCGAGCCAATGTATTAACTGTGTTCTGTATAAGTGCTATTCTTGAAAGGTTCTTTCCCGCAAGGGTTTTTATCTCTCTGTTGGGTCTGTATGAAAATGACTGTCTGTCAATTTCCTTTTGTTTATGTATACTGTATATAAAGGGCACGTCGAACTGGTAATGCAAGTAGAATCACCTCCTTCCTGGGATGGGGTTGGGGATTGGCACTAAAGGATATCTATCTGGGCCGGTTCACTGGAAACGGGCTTCAGGAAACTGGGTCATGGCCCTCTTTATAAAATTGTTGATGTTCAAATGAAGCTCAGAGGCCCTTGAGTGCACCACTCCTATCTTGTCGCAAACGCATAGCGAATTTAGCTACTTAATATCAGTAGTCGCTCTAAGAAGCAAGAGCTATAGAGCTAACTAAAGAAAGAGCGGAGATTGCCAGCGGTGAAATCCGCAATGATCTAGGTGGTCAAGATCCTATCAAGGGAAGTCGAGGCCCCGTGGCTTCCTTTCAATTTTTCTCCTTCACCACCATCTGGGATTCCCTTCAGGTCTTGCCGGAAGTCCTCATATAGAGCCGTTCCTACATTTCATGCATAAGTTTTATAGTGTTGTGTTTTTTTATGAAATCCAGGAAACTGCATCCATAAGTGCAAACTTTTAATTTTCAGGGCAGGGCATGTACTATATATCTAATGGAAAGGCTCTCAGGCGCAATGCCCTTCGCCTGAGCATGAACTTGATTATGTTATGATCACTCAATCGATTTTCAAAACCATCATTGGAGTTACTGCAGACGTTTGGGGATGTACTGCAAGCCCTACTTTCAAATTACTTTAGATTTACATACAAATTCAATGCTACTGTAGACGATAAGGTGCAGATCATTTTTTTGCCTCAGTATCGACGTCAAGGGTGAATTGTTTTCTGTTAACAATAACCTTGATTGTCTTCAAACATGCAAGTTATTCTTAGGCTGGAAAGAGTATGGAAAATGGCTTCCTTTGTTTTACCTAAAAGTTGTAATTTAGAACAAATATAAGTTTAGTTATTCCTACTTTGTATCGGCTTTTTTGCATATTTGAAATATGTAAATTGTGTTATTATTGAGTCAAGTCCAGTTCTTACTGGTAAGTAGTTCTAAGGTAGAATATTAGAAACATGAATTTTTAAAATTAAAAGTTTCAAAACATGTTTTAGGTTTTTGTTTCAAAATATGTTCCAGGTTTCTTTTAAATAGCTGCAATGCCTCCTTATAATCCACTTAAGCACCAAGATATCTACAGGAGAACAACAACATTTTCTTGAGAGATCTGAACCTTAGCAGTTAAACATGCCCCCTCAAGATGGCTATACTGGGAGAAACCTATATCTAAATGTCTCTCGGGCAAACGCCTGTAAACAATGGCTTTTACTATGGCCATATTACGAAGAAACCTTATATATGTTGTAAACATAATAGATGTCTTGTAACTCATGAAATTCATTGCTGATCCTCCACGGTTGGATTTGCACACCTTTTATATTATGGATGTTAATTTTGTTCAAATTGATTTATTAAAACCATTATATATATAATCATATAAATATATTTTAAAAGAATATCAAAATTTATAAATAAGTTATTAAGTTATTAGATTTATATTACAATATGAATAATTAGAATAATTGGGAACAATTTATTTTAATAGAATTGGTTATATATAATTCGAAAATAACTATGAAGGATTTAAAAAAAAAGTAAGTGTTTAAATTTATATATATATATATTGGAAAATATGTACATTGATTTTTTTTCAAAAATTTCAAAATATATTAAATTATATAATTTAAAAAATAAAATAAATTTATTTTAAATATAAATTATTGAACTAAAATCATTTATTTAAAAAATATTATTATTAATAACCATAACTTAAATTATGGAATAGTTTAAATACTTGCGTACCTTTAATATTTATTTCAATATAGTTATATTTTAAAAAAAATATATTTTATTATGATAACATCCTTGAAATATAATATAATATATTTATATGTATTAATTAGTAATTTTATTATGGTTTTGATATATTTTAATGTCTTTAATTATATAAAAATTAAATATATATTTTTTTGGTTTTTTAATTTTTTTTATTAAAGTTATGAAATAACTTTTAATTATTTTTAATGATTATTTTATTTTTTTTTGGTTGAAAATTATGGTGCAACTTTTGATTCTATTTTATATTTTTAATAACTTGTTAATGAATTAAATGTAATAAAGAATTTATTGTTTATATTATATAAGTAATATTTTTAAATTTAAATTTGTAAATTGAAATAATTATTCACTTTTTATATTATAAAAATATTAATTTTATTTATTTAATAATTACATCATATTTACTACCATTAAAGTCCAAATTTTCAACTATAAATAATACAACAAACAAAATCCTTTAAAATTAATCATACTAATCATACTAGTAAAACTTCACAATAATTATACCATGTTAATCTTATTTAAATATACATATAATATGCCATAAAACTAATTATAACTAAAATTCCAACTCAATATTTGCTCTTCTCATTGTAAATATTTTAAACATAATGTGATTTAAAATTTCACTCAAAACTTGTTCCTCTCTTTTACGTATCTTAAACATCTAATTTTTTTAATGTGGATCCAAAAATACAATGAAATGAAACATAAATAAATACAAACAAAAATTGCATGGTGGTAATGTCTATGAAACATTGTTATTAGGTTGCTTAGAAACCTAGAAACTATTGTTATACCTTGAAATTTAAAACTGAAAGAAAAAATGTAGAAGTAAAATCATGTTTTAGAATTTATATTTGTGTTCCAATGTCCTTTCATTTGGTTAGTGATTTAAAATATAATTAAATTAGCATCCCAAATATACATAAAAATGGATATAAAACTAATTATGATATTCATCATAAACCTTACAATTCAAGTGAAGTTATGTAACATTATTGCTTGAAAGAGACTTAAAGTATATCATATATTATATATAAAGTGTAAATGCATATCTAATGATATTTTAGACTAAGGAATGTAAGTGCATACCAATTATTAGATGTAAAATTTTAGCTGATATAACGAACATTAAATTTAAAGAAATTGTATTTTAGAAAATAATGTTTTTTGAAATTTATTGATTTTAAATAATAATAATAATAATAGTTGCAAAGCATATAGTCCTTTAAAAATATATTTATGTTTTTGCCTAATTGATAAATGAATAAAACTACATTAAAAAGTTTTTAAAGATTTTTAAAATAAAATAATGTTATAATTTTAGCAAATTTCACTGATTCCACATTCTTTCTAGATATTATAAATGAAACTTTATATACATATTATAAATAAAAATACACAAAACAATATTTTATAATAATAATAATTTGTAATTTAAAACATATTTATATATTTTTAATCAATAGTTTATAGTGCAAAATCTTTTGCATTGTAATAGATGTATGTAATCATTGCAAAGTTCTAACCCATCTTATAATGTTAGAAATGAATAATTATACTCTTATATGTTATAAGTTATAAAAATTATAATATTCTTAAACAACAATACATTTTTTTATTTAATATTTATAAACATCAATACTTTCTCATTAAACTTACAAAATTAATAACATTTTTAAATATTAATAATAAATTAAAATATAAGAATTTTATATTTATGATTGAATATTTAATTGTTAGTATTTTATATTTTATATATTTTTTATGTAATAAATATTAAATTGTTTTTATATTAATAATTGAATTATATAAGTAACCTAAAATACATATGATTTTTTAAATTTATAATAAAATTAGGTGAAAAAGATATATAATATAATTAATATTTGAAAGTTATAAAAAATGATTAAAGTGAACCAATAAATTAACAAGATTTTTTGACATACTAGTAAATACCAAGGATTCCCAGGACATGTTCCATCTATTGGTTTTAGCAAACCATGTACAACTGCATTTGTACTAACATCTGTTGCATTTGCATTAACATTTGTGGGGACATTAACCACCACGTGGCTCTTGTTAAATATGGAACCAGACCCCTTGTGACATTGTAGCAGAATTTCTAATTAACTATATAAAAGTTTCTAATTAACTAGATAAAGGGAAACCATAAATTATTTAATCAACATCCACAGAGTGTAAACATTTTGTCAGTCATTTTCATTTTTATGATTGGTCCATATGATATCGTAATAATTTTCTCATAATATGGACCACCTTATCTTTATTGAGTATATTCTAAAATCTTTACTTTTTTGAAGTGAAGGTTTAAGTAAAAATGTTCAGCAAAAGAGTAAGGAAAAAATCTTATTATTAAAAAAAATTTAATTATTATTTTTTAAATTTATAATTATATTTTAATAAAATAATAATAATATAAATTTTTAAAACTGATATAAGATATAAAATATCTAATTATCATTTTTTAAAATAATAATTATGTTTCAATAAAATAATAATATTAATCAACCCATCACGATTCACACCATGCTGAAATGACAAAAACCCACTTTGAAGTAATTTTTTTATTATTTTCAAAATATTATAATAGATTAGAATAATCATAATTTAACCCAAAGGCCATGGTTAAAGAGAAGTTACGGCGTGTCAAATTAGCTGACATCGTGTGGCCGTGGGACCCACTACATCCCTGAGAACATTCACGCGTCCCAAACATGCAAGTGAGTGTGTGTTCTCTGTGTCATCCTACGACGGCGATGTGACAGACCTTTCCCGGAACCTCGGCCCGATAGATTTAATAAAAAGTTTGGTGTCCGGAGAAGTTGATGCATCATCATTTATTCATGCATCCCATGCCACACATGTGTATCATGCATCCATTTGCAATTATATTTTACAAATTTTTCACTTAAATGTATTATAATGTCTCACCAACATTACAGTAATGTTGGGCAATGAGGGACTCAATACCATTATCATTTTTAACAATTAGCATTTGCTTCAAGAGGGGCAAAAAGAACACCGAGAGGAAAATAGCATAAGGAAATAAAGTTAGTTTGGGAACATTATGGGCAATAGGTCATAATGGCGTCATTGAAACAGAAAACAAAATCGCAATTTAAGTATGAATCTTAGACTAACTAATAGAAGCACCACCAAACATGATGTAAACAATTTCAAAGTAACCGTGAAAGCCAACAAGGTGAGGAAAATAAGAATCAAATACAAATAGGAGATATGTAACACTAGTTTTTGGAACACATTTGAATCTTGGAATGGCCTATAGTTGTATTAGCTCTAGGTTCAGACAACAATCAATTGGGAAACATACCCTAAATAAATGTGTCCCTAAAATGGATCTTTTGTTCGTGAACCTCGTAATGTTGTGAAGTATGATTCCTTTCGGTATCAGAAACCATTGCTATAAATGCTAATGCAAAAGCTAGGAAATGATTACCACTAAGTTGTAAACAAGAAGACAAATTCAATTTTAAAAAGAGCAATCAATTGGTTTAAAAGAATTAAATCCTATAATAGCCATAATAATCTAGGGCTATTTGCATAGATAGAAGTCTCTCTGCAAAGCAAAAAGGAAGCCTTTATGCAAAGCAGAAAGGTAACTACGGTATTATATTATAACACAATGATTGTAACTATTCGGGCAAAAGATGAGAATGACATTTGGCCATTCTACATCAAAAGGATGGACACTTTAATTGTTATACATCAAAAGGGATTGACACTTTTAATTCACTTTTAACAAGAGTAATCACTAAATGAACCTCCTAGAATCTTCCACTTGATCACAAGCAACAACCATCATTGCATAAAATATGTCTTATCATTTATTTACAAAATCATATTTCAAACTTAAGAAACTTCCAAGTTTTATTATTATATATGTATTATAACTAACAACCACTCCATAGATTTAGATTTTAAATGACCCCTCACCATAAATCTGTGTGAATCATAGAACACTAACTTTATTCTCATATTAGGTCGCGATGCATAAAAAACAAAAGTAGATGGTATAACCAACAATAAAATTAATAAACAAAGAACCTTACCCTTTCATTAGGGAAGGAAACATGCTTAAAATAAGTAGCAACCATAGTGAGCATAACAACCATAGTGACACAAATCAAATTATTTCCTCTACGATCATGTAAACCGTGGTTTGAAATATATTATGATCATGCCCATAATGGTGCAGAAATCCTTCAGATTTCATAATTGCTTCTCAAAATCACAGGGAAGCCTTGCCATAAGAACAATATCATCAGCATAGAGAAGAAGCATGATGATTATTTTTTATAAGGTCGTTCTAACACACCTTGCTTCTTCTAAACAATCTTCTAACATATCAATGTAAATGCCGAAAAAATTCTCTTAATTCATTAAATTAAACTTTTAAACATATTTCAATATCTCTTTTACAAAAATTAAAATATTTTTAAAAAACTTTTAAACATAAATTTCAATCTTCTTTTAATTATCTATATATATCACATTTTTTATATTATGTGTAAATATTATACATATGTAAGATATACATATAACTATATTCATTTGATTGATTAAGGAATTTATATGGTTATAGAATGGAAATAAAAAAAAAAAAACATTTTTAAGAAACTGCCATTATAAAAAATAATAACTTTAAAAACTTCATAAATTATTATCTTATCACTTTAATCATGAATATGCACATATTTATAAAAATTATGAAGTAGAATGTTAAACATAAATGGAATCATGTTTTTTTAAACTTACGAAGGGAAACGTCATACATAGAACGGCCTACAAGCACTAGGAAGGACCTTTGGCCATGAACTATATTTTTAGTTTAAAATATATAATGGAAGAAGGGACAAACACTTAAGGTATATTATTGTTGTGTTGGTTTAAAAACCAAATGTAGGGTTTGTAGTTGTAAGTAATTTTTTTGTATCCCAAAGACAAAACCTCTCTTTCCTCTACAACCAAATATTTAAATAGACAACAATGTCAAAAACTGTAAGGGTTATGAAGTATTCCTCAACGTAAAATTGCATCTTCAAAGATGAAATTCAGTTTACATAAATAAATCTACTAATTAAGTTATGTAGTAATTAGTATATACATTTAATATATATTTAAATATGTAGTTTGGACTTTTGCATACACGGGGCACTAATCTCTGCTTTATTTTTTTATTCAATGCACTATTGTCTTAACATGATTAGCTATGGTTGGAGATTAAGGGAAAGTTGGAAACCTGCGGAAACAGACTATTAGTATGGGTGCTTGCAAAATCAAATCTTCAATTATGATGAGCGACTATATGGAGTTCGCGATCCAATCTCTATTAACAATGTGCAAACTCAGAAGAAAGTGATTCCTCAATTTTGTCTTCTAACATGGTGCAACTTTTGCACCATAGCAATTCTTAGTAGATGACCCATCCTATGTAGCAAAAAAAACTATGAAGCTCCCGTTGGACACGAAATGTTTACAATGGATGTGAAATGTTGGTAAGTGTAAAATGCAATGATCTTCTTTAATCTCTTTAATCTATGAAGTAAATATATGATTTGTAACCTATCAGAATCTCGTATTATTTTGTGGTAGAAGCAAAGGCTTTCATCCTTACGAATGAAAGTAAATTCTACATGTATGAGAAAATTAGGGTTTCATTGTTATGAAATGTAGGAGAAACGTAGGAGTTTATATTGATTTAAATGTTTGGAATTGCCTGGAATGTTGGGAAGGTCAAGCTGATTTATGACAATTGTGGCAAAACTTAGGCTCATCTCCAACCAAATCGCTCTGATTCATGGGTTATTTCCAGTTAGGATTTTTCCATTAATAAGGTCACTGAAAATGGGGTTTATAGGAAATATCCATAATTCCATTAATAAGGGCATTGAAAATGGTTATCAAGATATCTGACTAAGACGTACAAACATGGAAATTATAGCATTCTAAACAATCAATTGGTTCCACGAGAGTTATTGCATGTCAAAATTGACTTTCGTGATCTCTATATCAACCAAATGCGATAATGGGGTTCATGAATAAATGGTTTACAACACCCAAATTGCCCACGTATCCATAAAATATGAAAGTGGCACACATCCCTTCAACCGAAAGTTGAATGAACCATGTACAAATAGTGACTTTGCATGAAAAGTAAGGAGAGCTATTGACATTCCCTCTCAGACAACAGTGCATGAAAATGAGAACAAGGGCAATATTCGGTAGGAGTCACAGTCACTTCACTTGTGGTCCGTGAACACTAAGTGAATGTTAGTATAGCCATAGCCAAAACACTAAATTAATATTAACTACTATAACCATAGTCACTTAACTTGTGGTCTATGAATAGAATATTTAATATATTGAAATTTAATATTTAAACTAGTGAAATTTTATATTTAAGATATCTTAATTATTTTAACATTATTTGAAATACAATTCAAATATAAATTATGATTTTCAATATATTTGAAATTAAATATAAATTATGATTTTCAATATATTTGAAATTAAATATAAATTATGATTTTCAATATATTTGAAATTAAAAATTTAAATTAATGAAATCTCATATTTAACATATTTAAATTAAATTAATACTGAAAATCTAAAATGTAAATTTTATATAAATTTAACGAAATGGACACTTCTTATTTTAAAACATTTTACAACTCTTTAATTAAAAAGATTTAAAAAACTTGCAATCACAACATTATTATTAAACATTTTATGAAATGTTAGGAAATTCGAAAATATATAAGGCTTGCAAAATTGAAAAAGTAAATATATGTCGCAACATTATTAAATACATAATGCTTGCACAAAGGATGACATCTCCAGATCTTCCAGTTCTTCGAGAACATGACCAAAAATCTATTTGATAAAATTTTAAATTTAAGATTATTTTAGAATTCATACACATAAATATATTTATAATTATTAAAAAAATTGTAGATAGTTTTATTTTTTAATATAAAGATTATATTAATAATTAAAATTTTGTCTTTCTATCTAATTTTTTTAACTATTAAAAAATCACATATATATAAGTTTATATATAGACGTTTTTTCACACATAGACCATCCCCATTATTAACAATCATTATTTACAACTATACCATCTCAACATTATTAACAATCATTATTTAATCGATCTCCTCATGTCCATATGGTTAATTGATCTCCTTTTCCTTTGCATGATCTTAAATTTTTTATTCATTAACTTCATAGATTTAAGGTGTAAGAGAGCTTTAAAGAAGATGATGAATAGTGTAAATTTGAAATAAATACTTATAAAAAATTATATATATAAAAAAATCTATATAATTGATAGTTAAAATAGCCCTAGATTGTTGCACCTCCGGAACCGAGATGGGTAGCAAACGGGAATGTTTCCACCCATACCGACGATCCCCGCAACTTGAGGTTTTCCCCTCAGCCGGTGCGATAACACCTACTCAAACTCTTGGAACTTTTCATCCAAACCGACTGGATATTTGGCCACGTGGAAGCGTGTTTTCTCCAACTTTTCCACTACCCGTTCCACAACCTTATTGACCAACTCTCCCTTGTCACTGGTTATTGGCAATAAACATAAATACAACTACTCAAAAACAAATGTATATGTGTATCTCTGTCCAACCTATACTCGTACAATACTGAAAACATACAATAATAGAATATGGGCATTGGTTATAGTTATCCACAAGTATTAAGAAACAAACTAATATACTCAACATATAATACAGTTTGGGTTTAAAGGTAATTTTTACATACAAGGTGATTGAAATACAATCTTAAAAAAATTAATTAATACAAATTAAAAATTATTATAATTTGTCTATAAATCAAAGTAAAATAATATATTAAAATAAACTTGTCAGACTTAGACACCACTAAAACAATTTGTTTTTCAAGATTAATAGAAATAATACATTCTTTTTGGAATGAATGATGTTTTTTTGTTTTTCAAGATTAATAGAAATAATACATTCTTTTTGGAATGAATGATGTTTTTATTTTTTATTTTTTAAATAATGTATATTTTACCATTAATATATATATTGCCTCTACTCATTTTTTGAATTTATGTTTATAAAGATTGAAGGTACATTAAGTAATGAACATTTAAAGGCATGAATTCAATTATAATGAAGTGGACGCATGAATTTTGGGTTGGCAATAATTATAGAGCTTGCTAATTAGTTTGTTAACAAAGCAAAATTTTAAATTTAATTTATTGTGCTTCTTGAAGGGTATTCAAAATTTGTTTTCTATTGTTTTTTGTAGGTGTAATTGCCAGCAAATCAAATTGTAGCAAACTCCATTTATGTGACTTGACCATCTCTAAGCCGAGTCAATTTCTCAATAAATTTTTTATCCACCTTGGATTTGTACTAAAAGAGGGATATTTCCATACCATTGCATTTGGTTATTGAGGGATATTAAGTATCGATTGACAGATTCTTAGTTTTAAAGAGGAAGATCATTGCTAAATCATGGGAATATCGTTCTAGTGAGTAGAAAGAGTATTGAATCTTTGATTCTAGTGAGTATGCTCCTCGTGTTTGAGCATGATGAGCAATGAGCATACGCATTAGTTAGTTACGCGTGTTCACAAAAACCATTTTGGTGGATAATTTTCATATAAAGATTTTATTCCACTTTCTCAACCTCGGAATTCAGATAACGAGCTCATTGTGACAAGACAAGTAGTAAAATAAAAAGAAAACACACAAAAATAAATAGGGTAAATTTGTTGAAATGATTGGAATTGTAAATATCTGTATTTAGGATTGAATGCATTTTGTAACAAAAATACAATTTCAAAAAATCGTGATCTTATTAAAGACTTATTCTGAATTTTGAGATTAAATGCATTTTTAATTATGCCAATAAGTTTTTATATCAATGTTCAAGTGCTTGTGCTAGTAAAAATACAATTTGGAAAAAATTCCTGATCTAAGTACATTTATCCCCGGTTCAAAACTTAAAAATTTGACAAACTCCGACCAAAAGGAGATCTATAACATCCCCTTTGAATCCACCGTGGAATGGAAGATAACACTTCAGGTTTTTCTGCGTCAAGTTCCAGGCCATATAATGGAAAAGAAAAAGATAAAGATTTATGACATTTTGGCAGGATTGAGTGAAAATGCACTTCAATTGTTATCTTGATTAAAGTTAAACTGGCTGTGTGAGGTGACCCTAAATCCATCAAAAATTAGAATCAAATGGTAAGTCGGCCTCCTCTAAATACAAGAACCTACCTCATGCAAAACTGGGAGTTTGTAGCCAAACGTTTTCAAAACAACAACGAAGTATTCCAATTTATCAACGATTTTTTGGAAAGTGCTTCAAGAAACATGCCTTGAGGGGTTATAGGGCATAGAGAAGACTTGCTTAAACCTTTCTCTTAGATGCCAGAGTTTGTAGCAAAACCTTTTCAAAACGACAGCAAAGAATTCCAAAACATAGTGCCTCCAATGCCCATAACCATCAACAACATAGAGACTTATCAATGCATAATTCCCCAACAACAACAACAAGTAGAACTACACGGTTGAAAACTGCGCTCCTCATCCCCTGCTACTGCTTCCTGCTCATTCTAACTGAAGCATTGTAAAACAGAACATAGTGGCCAATGTCCAAATTATTTTAACTTCAAATGAAGGTGTATTTGAGTCTCCGCGGTCATCAAAACAATTACATTGAGAAATTTTGCAATTGAAATTTGAATGACCTCCATGATATAACGTTTAATAAATTTTTTTACCCATTTATTAAAATTTACCCAGTGGCAGTGCAAAAGAAAATAAGAAAATGAATATCAAAACTATTTCAACCAAACCACAAAGTTGTCAAATACGAAATACATTCAAATTTCTGTCTCAAGAGTTCAGGGGTTGGCGGTTGGAGCCCGGGGAGGAGTACGTGTCGAAGGTCGGCGGTCAGAGCCCGGGGAGGAGTTTCTGTCTCGAGAGTTCAGGGGTCTGCGGTCGGAGCTCGGGGAGGAGTACGCGTTGGAGCTTGGTGGTTGGGGCCCAGGGAGGAGTTTTGTTGGCACCCCAACAACTCCCCTTGATTTTTTCCAACATAAAGGATCCCCATGTAAATTTTGTAAATACTTAGCTTATGGTTTGCTTGCTTGGTTTGAAAGGGTGGTCCCATTGGCCTTTACTCTTTGGGTTTCTTGCCTTTGAACTTGGTTTTCATGAAAAACGATTTGGTGGTCATTTACTTTTTTAAGTATCTAACTTAGGTGCTTCATGATTGGTGTGTTTGCTTGTCTTCCATGTAATAATGACTTTGCAACGTCATTTAAAGCAACTGGTTTTTCATCTTAAGCTTGGCATTATTTTTTTTCAACTTTTAACTGTTTCATTAAAATATGTCATTTCACATTTATTGATAAAACATTTGAGAATTGCTTACATGTAATTTTATCTTTAGATATATTATCATTATAAAATGCATTAAGCAAACTACTTTTAATTCACTATATAATTTCATAAATGACATATTTTAAGAAATTGATTTCTTCCTAAAATCTCTTTTCATATTTAAAGCAATATCAAAGGGAATTTGAAAAAAGTTTTTATCTAATAAAACTTATGATGAATCATCATTCAAGATAATATCAATTTGGGACTTTGTTAAATTACACATAATTATAAAAATATATGGTATTCTTAGTCCTAACTTTATCTTATCTCATGAAAATATTGACATCACTTTTTCTTTTAATTTTCCCTTTGAATTTGGTAAACTTTATTGAAAATACCTATACCTTTTAACATTCACAATTTCATAAAACTATCTAAACTCGTGAGCTTTTGGGGAAAGGTTTTTCTTATATGGAAAGGATACGTTATCTTTTGGAGAGAATGTATTTGAAATATTATTCACTACATAAAGGATTGACATTTTTTTAAATAAATTATTCTTTCTTTATAAGTTTATTAAGATGTCACCTTTATATTTGTTTTGCCACGTTTCAAAACATATGAAATATTACATGCTAATGCAAACTTGGATTAATGTTTTGTGGGAAGGAAATATAAATTTTCATATTATTTAAAAGAAATTTCTAAAAACATTAGGTTGTTCAAACTTTCACAACACTTTGGTTTTGATTACAATGTCTTACCAGGAACATTTAATTACTCGAAACCTAAATTGAATTTTGACCTATGGTCAATACGTTAAACAAGAAAACTTCCACGTATTTTTGGAGAAATCATTTAAGAAAGAAGGTGGGGTTAATAAAATTAAGAAGTATATCACACTTCTATTACATTCAAGTATTATTTTAAATTCCTTTGTTATCGATTGACGTATATTTTTATAAAGGAAAATAACACATTTAACTTTTCTTGAATATGTTAATTTGTTGATATTCTTTGCACAAACTTTGGACAATAAGAAAGGAGTCCACGTTCCTCTTCTAAATTCATCGAGTCGATGTAGCTAATCTGATAAGTGACGGATCTTATTGCTTGGTTGATATATCACAATGCTTCCACGTATTGATAGGAGAATCCGCCACTTAGCCAACGAAGATGCCATAGTGATATCATATTGCCGTTGGTCTTGTAATACTCTCAACGACTTAGTTGATATGTAAAGGACGTGTCAACACGAACACACAATGTGCCAGATTGTTCTGAAAGTTTCACCGGTCCACCAAAACACCACCCCAAGCCTACACACAAGCATTTAAGGAAGTGATAACTTAAAACCTGACACTGTGAATGCCTGAGATCGCTGAAGGAGAAACACATTGTTTCACGTTCCACTAGATCGTTACCATCCACGCTATAGGCTCATCACCATAATTGCAACATTTAAGAATGATTGTTGTGCGCCTAATAATAGAGCTATATCGCCAGATAATTCTTTCAAGTTCCCTAAAAAGGGGATTGAATGGGTACACGTTTTCTCCTGAGATTCCGTTTGCTCAGTAAATACCGACATTGATATCATTCAGATAGAAATTAAATTGTTGAACGGATCCATGGAAGTAACATGTGACTCTCATTGCCGAGGATAAATATGACAGTGTGTAAATGAGAGATCGTTAAGAAAAATACTCGCCACCAAAATCGCCAAAGATAATGTAATCAGATCATTGTTAGGATACCAGATCATAGTAAAAGCAGAAGATTGCTATCTGCATTATTATTTTATTATTGGTTTTCTTAATTATTCCGTCCTTCTCATTGATGTAAATGAATTGCTGTAGCTACTATGATTTATAGTTTTGATGTATGGATATGGCGAAGTCTTAGGCGTGCAAAGATCGTGAGATAAGTCAATTCTATTGAAGACAAACGAAGGTCACCATGACGCATTTGAGGAGCTCAAATGATCAATGATCAATATCCATGATCACAAAGGGAGTACAGTTGTATTCGAAATATGTTTTCATTTCTTTTTAGTTTTGCATATTTATTTTCTGATCATTATATTATGAAAATGCAGGTATAAAAGTTACAATGTGTAGTTACGGAGTGATTTATCATGGAGGAGCAGTAAAGAAATGTAAAATTTTATTAACGCTGTTGGTAACCTGATCGTGAATACAATGTCTGGATGCCGCGAAGCATCAACAATTTTATGAAACTACCGCAGTCATTGAGAGCACCAAGCTACCAGAAAAATGCCACGAGACCAACCAGAAAGATAGGATTCGTCTGGCTAATTTGTTAAAGATAGCTCAACGGAATCGATGAAGACGGGGAGACCAAATTTTTTATGAATGCAATCAATTGCAAGGAGGGGTCCTTTGCCTATATAATGGAAAGGAATCGATTGTATGGTGAAGGCGAGTTCAGGGGTTGGTGGTCGGAGCCCGGGGAGGATTACGCGTCGGAGCTCGACGGTCGGAGCCCGGGGAGGAGTACGCGTCGGAGCTCGGCAGTTGGAGCCCAGGGAGGAGTGAATGCCGGGTGGTCGGCGTCGAAACTCGGTGGTCGGCAGGCGGAGCTCGGGGAGGTGAACGCTGCGCGGTCAGCGACGAGGGCTAGTGACAGTGGACTCTTGGAAGGGGAAGAATGCGGGGGTCGCGGTCAGAGAGGAGTAAACGCGGGGGTCGGCAGTTGGCGGTCGGAGATGAGTGAATGCCGGGTGGTCGGCGTCGAAACTCGGTGGTCGGCAGGCGGAGCTCGGGGAGATCGACAGTCGGAGCTCGGGGAGGAGTGAATGCTGCGCGGTCAGCAACAAGGGCTGGCGACGGTGGACTCTTGGAAGGGGAAGAATGCGGGGGTCGGCGGTCGGAGAGGAGTGAACACGGGGGTCGGTAGTCGACGGTAAGAGATCAAGAGACGAGATCATCTCCGTGTCGAAAAAGTGCGCACTCGATAAAAGGGAAGGTGGTTGCGAAAGAAAAACCACCCTAACAGGTGTCAAACGGTAAATAGTCCGCATGGACACAAAACCGGGAAAGAAAACCATCGCTAGAGGTTGTGGATACCACCATGGAGCAAATTGCAGGTCCTGGAAACTCGTAGAGGTAATGGGATATATTGTTTAAGTTAAATACACATGGCGCCACTCTTTGAAATTGTTTGAACGAGAGAGATTTTATATCAAGTTTCCAAATATGACAATTTATCGACAAATATTCAAGCTAGAAAATCATAGAGGGATGAACACCAAATTATGAAGGCATTTACAGCAAAACTCCTCTCGTATTCATAAACTGAGGTTAAAATTGGGTACTTGCAAAAATTTTGAAAATCGGTCTGGAGTTACTGCTAGTAGAAGCGCTTTGAAGTTTTATACATCAATATTTTAAATATTTGAAGAATTAGATTGCTGAAAAAGAGAAGGGGATGAATGCAGGTTGGCGGTCGGAGCTCCGAAAAAAGCTTTCCTGAACTAACGTTACTTGTAAATAGTATGAAAATGTTGAATTCGCACAGGGAAGTATCGCCGGTATTGAGGGAGCTCGCGGCGGCCGCATGAAATGCACAACCATCCACGTGGCAGGATTCCATTCGCTCCATGAGCGAGGAATCTTGCTGACGTGGAGGTAATGCTTCTCCATGGTGAACGCCTACGGCATAAATATAGTCACTATACAACTTTTAAGTCTTATTATTTTCAGAAATAACAACCCTAGAAGCCTAGTTGGTTAGAGGAAAATATTAAAATGTTCTAAATTAGTAAAGTTTTGTTTTAATTAGAAAAATGTTAAAATTGTTTCAATTTTATCACACCTACTATAAGGGTTGGGCACTATCAGGATCCCATTATTGACAAATTATATACAATTTTTTATTATAAAAAATGTTTGGGTAGATTATAGCTCTTGTTGCTATTAGGGCCATTTCTACTTCTTTACCTGATTATCAAAATCAATCCAATATAACTTATTAATCAAAAATAGTTTTACTTCATATACCAACGTTAAAAAATAAAAATAAATTTAACTCTTGATAGTAATTTCTATACCTACTTATCTCGTGTCTTTTAGATGTTCAAGAACTCCTTCCAATAAGATCAACCTAGTCATCATAACTGAGTTTTGCTGGCACTGCACCATAAGGGGACTCATGTTGATTTTTGAGCATACAAAATTAGAAAAGGAGTTGGTTTCTTTGTGTTCATAAATATAGAAAAAGTTATATTATTTTTTTATTTCAATTTGTTATACTTTTTATTATTTAAAATTTTCAAAAATATATCAATTTTTAAGTAGGGATTAGCTGCTTTGCAGCTATTTCAATTGTTTAATTATTCTTTTGGTACTATTCAGTGTTTTTTGTTTGTAATGTTTTCATTTTATTACATTTTTATTTAATTTTTTGTTGTTGTTTTTATTTAGTTTTTTAGTTATATTTGTTATTCTTTTTTATTTGTATTTTTTATATAGTTATGTTTTATAGTATTTAAATATTTATTTTTATTAATATTTTTAATGTTTTATTTTGATTTTTAGTGTAATTTTTTTTTAAAATTAAGCATATTTTAATTTTTTCATTTGGGAAAATTTTCTAATAATCATACGAGGTTGAACTTATTTTTTTTTAGCTATTTTTTGTTTTTTTTATATGGTTTTGCTTTTCAAATTTTTAATGTTTTTTTTTTTCTATTTGTTTATTTATTTATTTTTTAATGTTTATTTTGGTTTTTAACATTTAGTATAATTTTTTTTAAAATTTAAATATATTTTAATTTTTAAAATTTAATTATACTTTAATGTTTTTTATTTTTATAATTTTTTTATTTTTATTTTTATTTTTTGGGTTTTTGTTTTATTTATTTATTTTTAAGAGTTCATTGTAACGATGACTATTCGGAGGGTCATAGTTTGAAACAAAGCCTAATTTTAACCCCTCTAAAATAATTGTGATTTTGGGAGCACTATTTTTTCATTAAGGGGTTGATTTAGGGTTCTGATTGTAATCACATTTATCGAGATTTTAAAAATATTGTAAATTTGGCTTCGAAAATAAAGGGCGCTATCGGTAGCACCACTTTTCAAATAGAGGGTTTTTTGTTGTTGTTTTTAATACAAAAATATGAGTTTTTATGGCTAGAGTTCTCGTTTTGAGTATAACATTCTCGTCAAGTTGTATAACTTGTTTAAGCCTATTCATTGAAGCAGTCAAAATCAATTTCCATTATTTAATTGTCAAATTTTTTCCTTTCCAAAAAAAAGGGTTAGAATTTTCCCCTACCCTTGCAGAATGACAAGCATGGAAACTATATGTGCATATGACTGTGACAGTATAACACTTCTGAGACTGAGAGGGAATATTCTGTTCCTGGTCATTTCTACTTTGGTTAAGAGTCTTCTACTATGGGTTTTATCATAGACAACACAATAAGTATCAATAAGCCTGCCATCATACTTGTTATGAATCAGTTGATCGACACTGATTAGATTGAATTTAATATTAGGAACATATAATACATCATGTATAAACTTCTTTTGATTCTTTTTAGTAAGGACAAGAACAATGCCTTTTCCTTGAGCAGGAACTAGATAATGATCACCGAGCTTGATTTTTGTAAGTGAACAATGATCGCCACACTTTCCCTTAACAGCAGGTGCGTCAGCGACGCGCTTTGTCCGTGCAGAGAGTGCGTCAACAACACACTTTTCTTGAGCAGCAGGTGTGTCGGTGTAAATGTAACACCCCTCCAAATTTGATCCCTAATATTATTAATCTTGGTAAATGTAATGGTATCTTTGTAAACGGCCTTGGTGAGGAGTTCAAGGCCAAGGTCCCACCAGTGAACCCGAGAACTAATATTATGTTTATACATGTTGTTCTAGACTTAGGGGACTAAGAGTAGGTTGAACTTAACGATGGGGAAATGATTCCACTAGGGTATATGGTCGTCTTGCCGGAAAACCATGAAAACTTAAGACATGAATGACAAATGTCATCTTTATGCCAGAAGGAACTTGAAGAAAAGTAAGCGTTTGATTATGTCGACCTAATTTAAGGATCCGTCCGAGAAGGATTGTCGAAGGAAGTACGAACTCCTCTCAACTCTCCTAGTAAGTATTAAGACTTATATTTTATATATGAGGATATTATTCCCTAGATAATATATGAATGAAGAAACATATATTATATACATATATAATATGAATAATCACGTGTGATTTGTATATATATGAACAAAGGACTAAAATGACCAAATCGCATATGGTAAATAAAATGTTAATTTTTTCTCTCCTTATAATGGAAGACTCGACCATTTATGAGAGGGAGCATGCTCAAGGTGGTGTAAACTCTTAAAGAATTCGTGAGTGATGTAACCGAAGAAGTAGATGACCGTTTTACTTCTATTGCCAAATGTCTAGTGCTTAAGGCGTGTAATCTCTTAAAAGATTTCGTGGGTGATGTAAAAGGAAGTAGGTTACCGCTCTACTTCCATCGACAAATGTCGAGTGCTTGACCGAGTTTTGGGTTTTTTGTAATGGTTGGAAAGAGGGAAAGTGATTCAGAATTGAGTGCTGCGATTTGTCTACTCTACATTTCTACAGTATAAGAGATGGCGTCATGGAGAATGGGAGGGAGATATTTTTTTTATCCCACTATACATTCTGCCAGAGAAAGATAGTGTAAACTATGATGATAGAGTGAGATAATTTGTACACGTCTACGATGGGAGCTAGGCAAGGGAGTCCTGCGGTAGGATCAGAATCGGAGAAATGAATTGGTACAAGGAATTGGTATTTAAAGGTTGTATGTAATGTCACTGCTTTTAGGTTTCCATGAATCATCATAATGCTCTTATTTAGTAGAGTTTAGGTATATGTTCTATCTCTGCACATTAACTTAGATTTTCACATAGACCGTAGATGTACGATTTAGTTGCATTGGATTGCAATCTGGATTCTGGTCTCCGATTATTTCAGATCTGCTTTTAGTAGCGAGTTCTCTGCACTTAAATTCCAATATGAGGTTGATCTCTGCTCATTCATCTAGACCTTCTTATAGCAACGTTTGCTCCTCTACATTTTTTTTATTACAGTATAAAGTCCGGTCTCTACTTATTTAGATCTAACGGCCCAGGTAGGAGAGCTCTAATTTATAGTTAGTACCATATATATATATATATATACACCTGGTTATTTGATGCTTCGAAATGGAAAGACCCGTACTCCTTAGCTTTATTATATATTGCCGATCCCTGTGAATTTTAGGACGTGGATCTACCACATTGAATTGGATCCCGGTGGATCATAGTTACATGACACTCAGCCTTTAATATTGTTGATTTCTTGGAGCAAATGCCGCTCTCACGTTTTGTTTCTCAATAAACATATGATGAGTCTGCGTAATAGACCCTTTGAGGAATAACTTATTGAGTTACTTCTGGAAACATAATGGTTAACTGTATGTTGAATTCCTGTTAGATACTTTCATTCTTGTTTTATGTTTGTACTAACCAATGCATATGATGTCGATTATATAGGATGATCTCTGTCGCAGCTGGTTTAGTAAGCGATTGGGTACAATTGATCTTTTGCTAACAAACAACATTTGTGATATAGTTGAACTCTGTCCTTTGTTAATACTCCCAAATGTGTGTGATGGTAATGTTTGAGCTTTGCGTTAAACTAGCAATTGGGTACACCCTGACTTTTTTATGGTTGTACTATCAAATATTTATGAGCGATTTATATAGGGTTTGTCTTTGTCATATTTGTGTCATCCACTAATGGTGTGAGATGTACTAAGTCAAGAGATGGTGGATATATATAATAAATACAGTAGTACATGTTAGATATGTAATATTTTTTATATATACATATATATATCTCAACGGTGAGATTATTGTTGTGCAAAGGTCACGGAAGGACACGTACACCTTAGCTTTACTATAGTATAAGGCTGTTTCATTTATATATTCATACGTTGGTTGTTAGTATTGACCTTTGCATGTTGAAATACCTGTGTCCAATTTTTGCTGCACTAGGAACAGGTTTAGGATCTCGGCTTATGTAGTACTACCACAAAATCTTTTTAGATTTCGTGGGTTTATGATACTGCCTTATGGATCTATTTTTTGTTATTTAACATGCTGCCCTTTTTATCTATATACCAACTTGCTTGATTCTTGTAAAATTTTGAGGTTAGTTTCAAACCTTGACCAAGTATTCAGTTAGTTATATATATAATTTTATCTTTGTAAAATATGTTGTAAAATTTCATTACTGGAGATAATTCGTTTAAAGTAAACTTGCTACTTATATCGATTGAAACTTTGCTAAGAGAATAGATCTTTGTCATCTTTATGATGTAGCATTGAAACACTAGAAAGAACCATGTGAAATTACTAGAGGATAGGTTTGAAGTGTGGAAGGTACTTTAGAGCAACAAAGGTGTTGCAGGGTGTAAAATCTCTTTTGAATGTAACTCTCTACTTGAGTAATAAATAAGATAAGACGGTTTGGTGGACGTAGCCCAAGGAGTGGGTGAACCACGTATATGTGTCTCTCTCATGCGTATTATGATATATGTTTCCTCTTATGTACGACATGATTTGATGTTATTACTGTTCATTATATTTTTGAAGTAAAATCACGTTTACTTAGTAGCGTGTGTCTTTTACAAAGGAATTACAAAGAGTTGCATAGTTTTATTTTTTAATCATTTGCTATCGATGCAAGAATATTTTATGTTTTACGAAATATTTGGATTAATTTTTCACTAAATTAATTACTTGATTAATCGGGTATGTTACAGGTGACGCAGTTCTCGATAGGGACAGGGTGCATCGATGCTTCCAAAGGAAAAACAATGGGTGTAAGTGAACAATGATCGCCGCACTTTCCCTTAACAACAGGTGCATCAGCGATGTGCTTCGTCCATGTAGAGAGTGCATCAACGATGCACTTTTCTTGAGCAGTAGGTGTGTTAGTGTAAGGGTGACGCAGTTCCCGATAGGGACAGGGTGCATCAACGCTTCCAAAGGGAAAAAATAAAATTGATATAGCACGACCCAATGCTGTGAAGAAACGTTACTCTTCCACGCTGATGTGTTCCCGTCTTGATCTTCAACCTCCAAGGTGTGAGATCAGATCTATGCAAAATGTGTGCTTTCCACTTTGTGAAATGGCTTACCCAAAGCAATCGCTGAGAATGGATTAGGCCACGCACTCTGATACCATGTTATAGGTACAAGGAAAGAAGAAACAAGTCAAGGACATAACACATGTGGGCATATTCATTGCCTTATCATCATTAACCACAAGAGTATATATGATTACATCACAACAATACTACAGGCCAATACTATGGGCTCGAAAAAACTATGGGACATCAAAGTGTCCTAGTGAAGCTAACCAACTAACTATTCAACTACTAATTAATGCACTAATGACCAGTGAGATTACAATTCTTAACATATATCAGATCTATATGTAAGTATATGTAAGTATAGTATTCAACTAAACATAATCAACAAGAACATGGTCACCATCACTAAATGGTTTGCTTTCTCACCCACCCCATAGGGATTTGGACAGAGACTTTCGTCGAGAAGACAACCATTAGAGCCACGGTTGACCCTACCATCAACCCCTATGCGAAACAACTTTGTTGAATAAATTCTCTATTAATTCTTTAATAACCATTCAAAAAGAGTCTACAAAACTACTCTTATTCACTTCGATGTTACAATTCCATGCTTCCAAAGTATGCAAATTTTAATTCTTTGTGAACCATTCAGAAAGAAATCTACGAAACTACCCTTGGTCATTTTGATTTACCTTTCCCCTCTTCCAAAGTATGGAAATTTGATTCATGATTATACTCGTAACCTACGAGTTATCATGAATAAATGACCCATGTAAATGGATATGACTGAATTATAAATAAATTATTTGTGATAAGTGGAAACCTATTCTATTGGTATTTTGTGAGCACATTATCTCTATCTCATTTGTCTAATATTTTATATTATGCTGAAAACCCTCGGATTGACTAATAAATCATAGTTACCAGACTCGAGTTGCGCAATGTGAAACAATCACAGTCGACCAGATAAGTGCATCTTGACTCCTTCCCCTTCTAGAATCTCTAACATTCAATATATTTTGTCTATTGTAATCCCCGTGTTCTAGAATTGCTGGCATGCAATTGATATATTCTGTCCATGGTAATCCTTCCACTTCTAGAATTGTGTTACTCAATATATTTTGTCTATTCTAAAAGTGATGGATTTTGACGGGCAAAATGACCGTCATGGGGTATTTTGACTATCAAATACGATTAAATTATTTTGCTAACCGTCTACTGTGAAGGGTATATTTCTCATTTAAACGTATTCTTGAAGAGTATTAAAATTTCTAAAACGTCATCATATTTCTATTATTTTTAAAGGGTAACAAAATTTAGAAAACTTCATTATATTACAGTAGTATTAATATCTTTTATCTTATATTTCATTCCAACTTCCAACCATACTTTCATTAAATAAATAGAAACATATATTAAATTAGTATTATTTCCATCTTTCCATGTCTTTCCAATTTGGAAGTTGCTTGATTTTTAATAGAAAATTAGAAAAATAGAAAAAGAAAAAAACTCATTTAATTCAATGGTTTTCCATTATATTTTTTAATTTTCTATTATTGCAATGAGCATTTACATACTACAAATTTGAGTGGTCAATGCTCATTGATTACATTTGCATGCTATAACAATTAAATGACTTGGAAGTTGAGAGTGTGCATCCAAAGGCTTTTAAGTTTGGACACATAATCTTGGAAAGCATCATCACATGTACTTTTTGCATGATTTTTTTGACATTATATTTAGTGTTTGGTTTAGATTTAGAGATTTGTTTGAAATTTACAACTTTGAAGAAATATTATAAACTATGTTCTGTGTTTTGTCTTTTATAATTATAAATAACATCATTTATATGTAGACTGGATTATTTTTCTTGACATGATATTTTGTGATTTCTCCCATATTTTTAGCCATTTCAATTTCAATAATGTATATAGATTCATACATTGAAATTGAAATAAAAATCTCATATATTTTTGTTATGGCTCAATTTCAATGATATATTTATGTTATAGTTCAATTTCAATGACTTCTACCATTGTAATGATCGCTAAAACAAGTTTTTGTTTCCTACATGGTTGTTTGTCACATATTTCTCTTAAACCATGTATAAATATAATAGCTTTAGAGTGGGCATATTTGATTTAATTCAAATGTAATGCGGCTTTTACCTCTTGAAGTAGGTGACACATATTTAAAATGACTTCATTGGTTGGTGGGTTGAATGATTGTTTTGAAATTAATTTGGGCTCTACCTATGATGTGAGGTGAATAATTAGATCTAGGCGAGGTTGAAGCATCCAGTTAATTACCTCACATCGGAACCACCAATAGAAGGCATGGTTTAAGAACTAGTTGCAGAACCAATGTCTACTCCGGATCTAGAGCTAAATTTACCTAGTTAACGAATTCCATATACAAATGCGGTCTGTATAAGCATCTAAGAACAAGTTATACAACTTGACGAGAAACCGACATTGTTCTCATTTTTTTTAGGTCAATTTTAGTAGTTGTTTTTACCTCTTTTTCCAAAAATGTGTATATTGATAGCATCGTTTTTCATTTTGAGCCATTTTTTTGTGATTTTGAATCTTCTTGGTCATAAAAAAAACTATGGGTGTGTGCAAGAAGATGAGGGTCACTTTTGGCACGTTAGATGCAATAGAAAACTGAAAAAGCAGGCATCCCTCAACTTGGATTTTTTGATTTACTTACGGAAAATATCTTGCATTGAGTAAAAAAGATGAAATGTAGGAAATTGAATCACGTTTCTGAATATATAACTTTTATGTATTGAAAATTTGCATAGCTATGTCAAGTTTCAGTTTTCCTAACAGACACTTTTTATTTTTCAGGCAAATGATAAGGTATATGTTTTTGTGGGTAGAGCCTTTGAGGGCCTAAATGATGGAATCAAGCTACAAAAATCGGCATGCATGTAGAGAACACATAGCACTTGTGCGCCATTATTTTTCAAAAATTAAATTAGTAATTTTATAATTTTTTTATAATTGTCTAAGTGATCAAACCTCAAAAATAGTACATCTTTTGTGGGTAGAGCCTTTGAAGGTCTTAATGCAAAATTCTTGAAATGGGTTTTTCATAGAACGTGGAGGTTAGTGTCCTCTTGTGCACCATACAATTTTTTTTTGAAATGATTGAGAATTGAAAAAGTTATGGAAGAAACACTAACAATGTGTTTCACGATTTAAGGAGGTAGGACAGAAAAGAAATTGAAAGAAAATAGGAAAAATTAATATTTCAAAATAAAAGTTACATATTTGGAATCTGCAGAAAAAAATGCTATTTGTGTCTAAGATTTCGTCAAAAATGACTCTGTGTAGCATATTGTAACGAGTGGCTAAGCACAGGCTTCTCCAGAAACTGGAAGAAATACCCAATTAGCTTTGGTTTTTCATTAACATAGCACAGGTTTGGAATTACCGAAGCAAACTCCAAAGCATACACATAGGATTATTGTTGACATGTGAGCATGTGACTCGGCCTATTTAAATTCAAAAATATTGCCGCGCTTTTAGATTTAAATAACGCGTACGCGTTATATAACTAAATAACGCGTGCGCGTTATATCAATAATTAACGCGTACGCGTTATATAACTACATAACACGTACGCGTTATATAGTTACAAAACGCGCTCGCGTTATTCAAATCATAAAATACATGTTTAATACTTGAGAAAGAGGGGGTGTAGAAATCAAGGGAAATTTTGTTTAATATTTGAGAAGGGGTGGGGAAGGGTCAAGGGAATCTATGGTTAATATTTAATAGGGGTGGGGAAGGGTCAAGGGAATCTATGGTTAATATTTAATAGGGGTGGGAAAGGGTCAAGGGCTTAGAAGGATGTTGGAAGCTTGAGTGGGGAGAGATGAAGGGAATGAGAACATGATGGGCTACAGGGGGTGAAGGGAAGTGGAGCTTGAGAGCACTATTAGGAGTAGAATAGGTTCTGAAGAGGTATAGGGTTAGAAGTTGAAAGTGAGACTTGAGTGACAAGGGGGAATGGATGGAGGCAAGGGGGATGTGAGAGAGAAATAAAGAATACAAGGGGGGGAGAGACATAGAGCGAGGGAGGGAGAGGGACAATGGGGAGGAATGGATTTGGAGGGAGTGAGAGATAGATGGGGATAGAACAAAATAAGAGATAGGAAGGGAGGGACAGAAAGTGTTGGTGGGAGACATGCAGAGAGTGGTGGCGATGGAGAGAGAGGGAGTGATGGAGAGATTGGGATAGGTTGAGGGAAAGATGAGGGAGGGATAGAAGGTGAGAGACAGGCGATGAGAGAGGGAGGGAGAGAAGGTAGGGTGAGGGATGGAGGGAGAAAGTTGGAGATAGATATGGATGGAGGGGGTATGGGTTTGAGAATGGAAAGTGAAATAATGTGTGTGTATGTGTGTGTGTTTGAGAGAGAGAGAGAGACAGAGAGAGAGAGAGAGAGAGAGAGATTGATGGTTGGGGAGAGAGAGACTAGAGGGAGTTGTGAGCATCATATTCTCCATCAGCATCATATTCTTCATCATCATCATCTTCATGACCATCATCGTCATCATCAACATCTTCATCATCATCACCATCATCATCATCATCATCATATTCCTCATCAAATCAACATCTCCATCATCATTATCATCATCATGATCATCATCTAAACATCACCATCACCATCATCATCAACATCTTCATCATCATCACCATCACCATCATCATCAAAATCTTCATCGTCATCACCATCACCATCACCATCACCATCACCATATTCATCATCATTGTCATCTCTAGGTTCCCCATCAACATCAACATCTCCATCATCATCATCTTCTTCATCATCATCATCTTCATCACCATCATCATCATCATCAACATCTTCATCATCATCACCATCATCATCATCATCAACATCTTCATCATCATCACCATCATCATCATCATCATTATCTTCCTTGAATCAGATCAACATATCCATCATGTCACCATCATCTTCTGAACATCATCATCTAAACATCACCATCACCATCACCATCATCATCATCATCTTCATCATCATTACCATCACCATCATCATCAACATCTTCATTGTCATCACCATCATCATCATCATCATCATTGGCATTTGTAGGTTCCTCATCAACATCTCCATCATTATCATCTTCTCCATCATCATCATCTTCATCACCATCATCATCAGCATCAACATCTTCATCATCATCACCATAATCATCATCTTCATCGTCATCAGGTCAACATCTCCATCATCATCATCTTCTTCATCATCTTCACCATCATCATCATCATCATCATCATCTTCATCACCATCTCCATCATCTCCATCATCTCCATCATCATCACCATCACCATCATCATCATCTTCATGACCATAAACATCTTCATCATCATTGTCATCTCCCCCTTCCTCATCAACATCTCCATCATCATCATCATCATCATCATCATCATCACCATCTGAACATCACCATCACCATCATCGTCAACATCTTCATCATCATCATCATCATCATCATCATCATCATCATCAGCATCAGCATCATCATCAAAATCTTCATCGTCATCACCATCACCATCTTCATCATCCTTGTCATCTCTAGGTTCCCCATCAACACATCTCCATCATCGTCATCTTCTTCATCATCATCATCTTCATCACCATCATCATCGTCATCTTCTTCATCATCATCATCTTCATCACCATCATCATCGTCATCAACATCTTCATCATCATCACCATCATCATCATCATCATCTTCCTCATCAGATCAACATCTCCATCATGTCACCATCATCTTCATCTTCATCATCATCATCATCATCATCATTACCAACACCATCATCATCAACATCTTCATCGTCATCACCATCATCATTGGCATCTGTAGGTTCCTCATCAACATCTCCATCATCGTCATCATTGGCATCTGCAGGTTCCTCATCAACATATATCCATCATCGTCATTTTCTCCATCATCATCACCATCATCACCATCATGATCTTCTGAACATCATCATGATCATCATCTAAACATCACCATCACCATCATCGTCAACATCTTCATCATCATCGCCATCAGCATCATCATCAAAATCTTCATCGTCATCACCGTCACCATCTTCATCATCATTGTCATCTCTAGGTTCCCCATCAACACATCTCCATCATCATCATCTTCTTCATCATCATCATCTTCATCACCATCATCATCGTCATCAACATCTTCATCATCATCACCATCATCATCATCATCATCTTCCTCATCAGATCAACATCTCCATCATGTCACCATCATCTTCGTCATCATCATCATCATCATCATCATCATTACCAGCACCATCATCATCAACATCTTCATCGTCATCACCATCATCATTGGCATCTGTAGGTTCCTCATCAACATCTCCATCATCATCATCATTGGCATCTGCAGGTTCCTCATCAACATATCCATCATTGTCATTTTCTCCATCATCATCACCATCATCACCATCATGATCTTCTGAACATCATCATGATCATCATCTCAACATCACCATCACCATCATCGTCAACATCTTCATCATCATCGCCATCAGCATCATCATCAAAATCTTCATCGTCATCACCATCACCATCACCATCACCATCTTCATCATCATTGTCATCTCTAGGTTCCCCATCAACACAACATCTCCATCATCATCATCTTCTTCATCATCATCATCTTCATCTCCATCATCGTCCTCATCAACATCTTCATCATCATCACCATCATCACCATCATCATCATCATCTTCCTCATCAGATCAACATCTCCATCATGTCACCATCATCTTCATCACCATCATCATCACCATCATCATCATCATCTTCATCACCATCATCATCAACATCTTCATCATCATCACCATCATCTTCATCAACATTATCATCTTCACGGATTATTGGGAGAGAGCTAGGGGGTATTAAACCATACAAAACATTTGTTTTGTATGCAATCATATAAATTATTAGTTTTCTTTGATTTTGTTCGTTGCCCTAGCCGTGCACCTAACCTATTTATTGTGCTTGACTATATCGCGTTCGCGTTTTTTCACTACATATCGCGCACGCGTTTTATATATATATAACGCGTACGCGTTTTGGAACTCCAGAAATAATGGACTGTTGCTGTCCGAGAGCAACTTCACTCTGTCCGAACGAAAGCAACAATCCCGCGATTTTTCGAACAGCACGAGCCCGCGTCTGAAAATTTTCACATTCTACACCAACTCCATCATTTTTTTTTATGCAGGTGCAGCATTGAGGACATCTTTCATGGTTGCTCACTGTGGTGTTGGGTTATATGGCCATATTTGAAGAAAATAATTAGCAAGCTTGAAGAATCTCCAATTGAAGAACACCAAAGATAAGGCCTTTGAAAGATTCATTTTGCCTATATTTGAGGAGCACACAAGGTAAGATATCAAGCTTCAAGACCAACAAGGAAGAACTTCCATTTGCTTATTATTGAAGAGCTTGTAATTGAGGAGCAACAAAAACAAACTATATTGAATTGATCATTGTGGTGATGGGGAATGCACGTAACCAAGTAAACAAATCAACAAGGAAGAAGAGATCTCAAGAAGTCATTGAAGAAGAGAAAGAAAAGAAAAGGATATAAATGATGAATCGGAGGCTTTCTTTGGAAACTAATCCAAATCCAATTGTAGAGGATACCATGGTTCATCCTATTAATCCACGACAAGAGGGACCTTCAATTTCCACAATAGTTGTTGAACAAGCACCCCATGGAAGTAATCAAGAAGCAAAACGTAGGTGCTCATTAGGGGATGTTTCAATTCCCACTTCAAGTCAAAGTGATAAGTTACCATCTCAAGATGAAGCTCACGAAGAAACACCCAATTTGCTATCCGGATGTGGTTATACAAGCGATGAAGTCAGAGAGGCGTTGGACATTTTGCCTACTGTTGAAGAAGAGAATGTTATCCACACCATCGATGAGGATGTTGGACTTCCACAGACCATGGATGAGGATGTTGGACTTCCACCATCCAACTACCAGGAAGAGAATGAAGGACACCGAGCTACTACTGAAACGCCAGAGCGTCTTGGTGATGCGCTACATGGTACAATTCCAACCCCCTTACCTCCATTAGCAAGCACACGTCGAAGAACTCCGAAGCGTATACAAGTTGATGAAAGACTTATGAATTCCATTGAAGGTACGCTATCTAAACGTAGTATTGCTTATCAAACTCAACAGATACTTGATAAATATTTTGTTTCTAAATGTGATGGAGATAAATGTAGATTATTTTTATCATTGTTAAAATCTAGGAGCATGAATGTTGTTAGGAAAAAGTTAGGGATAAAGATGATAAAGAATTCTGAACCAAGTTCTCATATAGTTAAAAGCCTAGTAGATGCATTTGGTAAAATTGGTAAGAACACACGTTCAAAGGACCGCAATGCTGCTCGTCGTGTGTTGTCACAATCAATTGCAGATAAGAACACCAGGGCCCTTCGTATTCTCAGGCCTACATCCGAACTAGTTAATTTGAATGTAAAAACCCTCCGTAGGTATTCTATTAGAAGAGAACATCTTGACACAACCGATCAGACAGATTTTTGGGCCTTTGTTGGTCGGTTGCCACGTCGTGACATGAAGCTAGTTGATGCAGTAAAGGGACTAGTGCACAGTTTTTGGCATGATCACACAAGGCCTTCTTCAAACCGAAAGGATGTACTAAAACTAAGAAGGGGTTCAAAGGATCGTGAACCACATACTAAGCATCTTCTTGATATAACACAGACAGAGCTTTACGAGAAATTTAAGATTGAGCATAGACAATTGAACTTGGGGCAAAGATCTTTTGAGAAATGTAAGCCATGGTATGTTAGAATAAATACTCTTCGTAACACTTGTTGTTGTAGATACCATGTAGAATATGAATATTACTATGAAACATTTTTGTACATTCGTCGTGTGTTGCATACTAACATTGTGCAGGATTGCTCCATGACAATACCACCGACTTCATCAAGAGAATTCATTCATAGCATCATGTGCAATAGGCCCGAGGGGCAAACATACTATGCAAAATCTTGTTTGGATGGAACATGCTCCAAATGTGCTGGAATGGCATTATTGAGCCAATGTATGCACGAGAATGGAGACAGTGAATTTGGGAAAATGGTTACAGACATGAAAAGTTTCAAATATATCAACTATGAAATAGTCCCAGGGAAAGAAAGCAAAAAAATACAATTGGTGACATCTCAGGTATGCATTTATATCTATAAAATTATGTTGTAACGGTTACATTTCAATCCTTACTTACAACAAAAAACTGACATTGAGATCATTTTGTGTCACCAGGTACAAGTTAGTGACTTCATCAAGGAATTTATTGAAAAGACACATCAATATGTTCAGCATGTCCACGTGGCACGATGGCAGGATGAGAAGTTTAGAATATGTAGAGATACATTTCCCCTTGGTACTATACTTTCAGTTGTTGATTTTGCCGAGAACTACACTCTGCAACCTCAAAATGAGATCCAAAGTCAGTATTATCACTCTGAGCAGGTTTCCTTGATGGTCCATATCACATATAGGCATGGCCCAAATAGCACTGAAGAGCAAAGAGAAATTCTGAAGGAATATCACTTCTACATAAGTGATGATAGGTGCCACGACTTCCACTATGTACGTCATTGCTTCATCATGTTCTATGATCACTTGAAGGGAAGGAACATACAGATGGACCGACACTGGATTTGGTCTGATGGGTGTGCTGGTCAGTTCAAAAATGCACGCATATTTCAGTGGTTGTGTTCATTGCATAAAAACTACAAAGTGCCACATATGTGGAACTATTTTGAGACTGGGCATGGTAAAGGAGAGCATGATGGAGCCGGAGCATGTGTCAAAACAGCCCTATGAAGAGAGGAATTGAAAGTATCTACAGAATCTACTATTCTAAATGCTCAATCTATAGTCAGGTGGTGCACGTCAGTAATGGGAGAGGAATCAACTATGCGAGTAGAATCCACAAGAAAGAGACATGTGGAGAGATGTTTTTGGGAGGTGGTAGACATAGATCGTTCACATGCATGGGAATGCAAGACTGTGCCTGGGACTCGTGGCTTTCATTCGGTTCGAAGCTCTGATAACCCAGTATTTGAAATTTGGACCAGAAAACTCGCTTGTTTTTGCCCGCCTTGTTGTGATGGTGACTGGGATGGGTGTGAATCATTGGATTGGGTTGATGGATGGGATCGCATATCACTTCCACTTGATCAGCGTGCAATTGTTGAGTTAACTCCGTTGGAAGAAGACCAATCATCTATTTCTGCAGATTTTGATCATGTCTCAGACCTTGTACAACCCGGTATGATGCATTTCCTTAACATTTTTTGTTTGTTTACGTAGTCTTCAAATGCACATTAATGGCCTTGTATCGCACGAAAAATATTTTGATCATATACCTACAATCATATAATGCAGGGCACATATACGCAGTGGTTGCCTCAAAAGATACTGAATGGGGTGATGAATACTGGTTGGCACGCTGTATAGATGGAAAGCAAACTCTCATTGTGTCCATGACTGACGATGAAAACAACCACTTTCCAACTGGGTCTATGGTTGTTAAAGGTGAATACTTGACACGGGACAACAATGGAAGAAAGAAGGGTGGATATGTTTACAGGGATTACAAACCAGGTGCAAGTGTATATCACTTTACCAACTTAATCATTGGCACAAACCTTCAGGTACGAACAATGCCTAGTCGAAATACATCGAAGGTACGCTACTTCTTACCGGATACAGAGCACGAGAGACTAATGGAGACCATCAGTATAAGAGATGATCCGGAGGGCTTGGTTGTATGATAATAGGTGGGATCTAGCATGATGAGGTACGTTACATACTTTTAATACTATACTATTTTCACTATTTGTAATTGAATATTGATATATGCTCAATTTTCACATGTATGTTTCATATGAATATGTCAATTTTGCGTTCTTGATATGCCAAATTTACAAGAGATGGATTAAAATTATATTATGTTCATATGATCAGTAAACCATATATTAATCATGTTTGAGGGGTTGCTTAGCTAACTTTAAGGGCATTTAAGCTCTATGTTAAGCCCAACTAAATCCTTATGAATCACTAGACAATCGAATTGGTTCCTTGAGTAATTCAAATTTCTTTATGTAAAACCATTTTTCATTCATTTTAGTATGAAATCAAGTTTTTAGTATTTTTTTCTCTTTATTGGCTCTATTCTAGTTTCCTTTGAAAAATTGCTCAAAGTATTGTTGTTCTTAGTTTTATGAACCTATTTGTGATCTCTTTCATGTGATCATAAGATTTTACACATCACTGCCATAACCACTAGACAATTGTACACTATACAACTATGAAAGTCTCTCTTAATCTAGCGACAACCACCTTTTACCCATTTCTATAGAATTTATTTTCTTTAATAATTTTCTAATCCAAATTTTAATAGCTATTACATTTTCACTATACAACTATGAAAGTCTCTAGTGACAACCACCTTTTACCCATTTTTATTATACATCTCTAAGTTATCCACACAAAAACACACACATATATATATAATAATTATTGTGTATTCATAGTCAAAACTAAAAAATATATGGATTAAAGTGGATAAACATTAAACTAAAATTATAATAATTGTGTTTTTTAATCCATTTTTTACATATGATCAGTAAACCCTAAAATTATATTATGTTCATCATGTTGGTTATTGGCTTCACCCAACAAAATTAATTCAATTCATGCTCACTATATTAAACAATACACTTATATTAAATTTAATTCATGTCTTGTTAAATATTTCATAATGAATTAGCTAGTTGAGAGCACCACCTTAGACCAAGCCATCATCATCAACATCTTCATCATCATCACCATCATCATCATCATGGACCTGCAAAACCCTAGTTTCCAAAGTGTCTAGGCAGGTTCGGGCTAGGAACACTAGCCATACCCACCCGGTGGATGATTTTCCAAAGTTGACCCCCGTGTGCAAAAATTGCACACTCCCACACTGAGCAAAACCCTAGTTTCAAAGATGGACCTGCAAGGTGACACATGGGCCATCGGGTAGGAGGGGAGGGGCACCCCTGGCACTATCCCAGTGTGCTGAATCCAACGGAGTCGACGGTTCGTCGATCCGAGCCACGGTCTTCATTCTATGGCTCGTCCCGTCTCACTACCAGAAGGCCTTCAGGGACACCTGCTGGATACCTACCGGGGGCATAGAACTCCAACCATGCAACAAAACCGGGTTCCGGGGAGACCTGCAGGTGTGTCTAGACAGGTTCGGGCTAGGAACACTAGCCATACTTGCCCGGTGGATGATTTTCCAAAGTTGACCCCCGTGTGCAAAAATTGCACACTCCCACACTGAGCAAAACCCTAGTTTCCAAGATGGACCTGCAAGGTGACACATGGGCCACCGGGTAGGAGGGGAGGGGCACCCCTGGCACTATCCCGGTGTGCTGAATCCAACAGAGTCGATGGTTCGTCGATCCGAGCCACGGTCTTCATTCTATGGCTCGTCCCGTCTCACTACCATAAGGCCTTCAGGGACACCTGCTGGATACCTACCGGGGGCATAGAACTCCAACCATGCAACAAAACCAGGTTCCAGGGAGACCTGCAGGTGTGTCTAGACAGGTTCGGGCTAGGAACACTAGCCATACTTTCCCGGTGGATGATTTTCCAAAGTTGACCCCCGTGTGCAAAAATTGCACACTCCCACACTGAGCAAAACCCTAGTTTCCAAGATGGACCTGCAAGGTGACACATGGGTCACCGGGTAGGAGGGGAGGGGCACCCCTGGCACTATCCCGGTGTGCTGAATCCAACAGAGTCGACGGTTCGTTGATCCGAGCCACGGTCTTCATTCTATGGCTCGTCCCGTCTCACTACCAGAAGGCCTTCAGGGACACCTGCTGGATACCTACCGGGGGCATAGAACTCCAACCATGCAACAAAACCGGGTTCCGGGGAGTCCTGCAGGTGTTTCTAGATAGGTTCGGGCTAGGAACACTAGCCATACTTTCCCGGTGGATGATTTTCCAAAGTTGACCCCTGTGTGCAAAAATTGCACACTCCCATACTGAGCAAAACCCTAGTTTACGAAATGAATGCACAATGAAGCCACTGGGCCATGGGGAGACGAGGGAGAGGGCCCCCTAGAGGTAATCGCACGCCAGGAGACCAATGGAGTCGACGGTTCGTCGGTCCGACGTCCGGTTTCCGAGTTATGTCGAGTTGCAAGTCGCATGAAAATGCCGTTCAGGGACACTTGGTGAATTTCCGTCCGAGAGCCAAAAAGCAAACGGAGCAGGAAAATTGCGTGCCGTTGGCTCCCGCAAGTGTGTGTGGGCAATGCCGACGTGGGAACACTGCCGGGAGCCATAAATCCATGATAGTAAATTAATTCATGACAAAAAAAACTGAATTATTCCTTTCAATGGATGTGGTTTTCAATTTCCTATGTTGTTAGGTCAATTTGGCACATTCCTTGAAAGAAATTGTAGACTTTAATGATGATCACAACAAGTGTGTTTGTTAAAACCTTGTGAAATAGAGCATCAAAAGACCTACATTGTAGGCCATATAATTGTGTTTGTTTACCTTTTGTTTGATGGACCATGCACAATAAGTAATAAAATAATTTTTGAAGTAGGTCATTTCATTTTTCTGATTTTTTCTTTGGTGGTGTTGAAAAAGACCATTGTTCTTATTGATGGGATTTCATGTGCTTATGATTCTTGGATAATCTGGACACATACGAGGACACCATTATTAGACTAATTCATTATAAACAATTTAATATGAGTAATCTACATAAATGAATTGAAAAATTAACAAAAATAACAAACAACCCATATACCTTGGAATATAACACAAGAGTGACCATGTTAGGCAATCTTACTTATCTACTTACCTATGGTCATCTAAGTAGACCATTTGGATCATGTCTATTACTAATGATCTCCATTAACTTTTCATGTTCACAATGAGGCTTGAAGTATCATACCTTTGATGGGTGCTTCCTTGGCATTGTTTGTAGTTTGAGGTTTGTATCGAAAACTAAGTTTGTAAAGTGGTATATAGATTCACCTAGTCTAATCTTGAAATACATAACCAACCTTCTTCCATGTTTGGTCATCCAGTGTTAGATATTATCCTTTAATAACCATCAAACTGATTACAAGTTGATCACCATTGTCATCTATTAGTGAGACATGAGGGTTTGGTTCGCCTTTAAGGAACATGCCAACAAATAGTGAGTGCCCCATTAATTATCTTTCAGGGAAACCATTGCATATATGTTCATTTTAAAAAACATCAGTTCCAACGTGTGAGTCCACTAAATAGACAAAATGTAATGTATTCATGCTAGTTGATAAGATTTAATCTCATATTCACAAAACTTGGTTGTACAAGATTTGAGACATGATCATAATGTGGTGAAATGGTTGATTAGTCCTCATCCAACTAGGATAATTCAATATTTATACCTAGAATAATGGCGAGTGATAGAATTTTCTTGTTCATATTTCTACTATAACATTGTTTGAGTTTCAAACTAAATGAAATCCACAAATTCCATGCATTATTCTATGTGATTGATCTACATCAACCACCTCCCAAAAATATCTCGTCTTCTTGTTCCATCTACAATTATTGAAGAACACCATTCAACAATAGATTTTGTGTAACTAATGAGAGAATTTCTCGTAAACTTCCATTTTTACCTGCAGAATATAATGTTTACCTACACAACATCTCGATCATGATCCCCTTTCCCACACTCAGTTTCAAAAGTCCTGTAAAGGCAACCTTTACATTTACATTTGCATTAACATGACAACCAAGTCTCAAAAATGAGATTGATGGTGCTTATTCTCATGCAATGTATACAGTTAGGATTAAGACAACTGTATAAATCTATGGAATTATAAATGGAGATATTAATCCAAAAGGAAGCCAATGTTGGCCTTGCCAATCTTTTCTTCCGAATGCAAATGAAATATTAGATTCCATTTTGCTATGTTTCCATGTAAAATATATTTGAAAAAAAACATATATTTGGATTATATGGAAATCCTTCTTACCTTTGACATTGTTTGGGATCTGCAGGATGGGAATGAAGTATTTTTTAGGGATTAAGAGGAGTATTCAATTACGCAAACTTATGAATGCCTATTGTGACAAGCAATCCATTGATTTCAACTCCATCAAATTTCTGTTTGATGGATGATGTTTGCAAGGTGAGCAAGTTTAACCCACCAATGCGAGATTGCATGCAATTACACTGAGCAAAACCCTAGTTTACGAAATGAATGCACAATGAAGCCACTGGGCCATGGGGAGACGAGGGAGAGGGCCCCCTAGAGGTAATCGCATGCCAGGAGACCAACGGAGTCGATGGTTCGTCGGTCCGACGTTCGGTTTCCGAGTTATGTCGAGTTGCAAGTCGCATGAAAATGCCGTTCAGGGACACTTGGTGAATTTCCGTCCGGGAGCCAAAAAGCAAACGGAGCAGGAAGATTGCGTGCCGTTGGCTCCCGCAAGTGTGTGTGGGCAATGCCGACGTGGGAACACTGCCAACACTGGCTCGGGGGAGGTTTTTGCAGAGTTGACCTACCAATGCGAGATTGCATGCAATTACACTGAGCAAAACCCTAGTTTACGAAATGAATGCACAATGAAGCCACTGGGCCATGGGGAGACGAGGGAGAGGGCCCCCTAGAGGTAATCGCACGCCAGGAGACCAACGGAGTCGACGGTTCGTCGGTCCGACGTCCGGTTTCCAAGTTATGTCGAGTTGCAAGTCGCATGAAAATGCCGTTCAGGGACACTTGGTGAATTTCCGTTCGGGAGCCAAAAAGCAAACGGAGCAGGAAGATTGCGTGCCGTTGGCTCCCGCAAGTGTGTGTGGGCAATACCGACGTAGGAACACTGCCAACACTGGCTCGGGGGATGTTTTTGCAGAGTTGACCCACCAATGTGAGATTGCATGCAATTAAACTGAGCAAAACCCTAGTTTACGAAATGAATGCACAATGAAGCCACTGGGCCATGGGGAGACGAGGGAGAGGGCCCCCTAGAGGTAATCGCACGCCAGGAGACCAACGGAGTCGACGGTTCGTCGGTCCGACGTCCGGTTTCCGAGTTATGTCGAGTTGCAAGTCGCATGAAAATGCCGTTCAGGGACACTTGGTGAATTTCCGCCCATTTTATAATTTAAGCCACTTTTAAATATTTGAACTTCCATATTATTTTTGAAAGAGTATAATATTTCAAAACTCCTAAAGAGACAAAAACACATGATCAAAACTCCTAAGGCTGTAATTTAGAGTAGTAATAATGGGGGTGATGGAGTTGAATTTGATCCTATGGAAGATAATGATATTAATATTATTGAGAATAAAGGGATAATAGGTTGATCCATGACACATTTGTTTGCATGGATGAGGATGCACCTATGTATGAGACCTATGATAATATTCATGATGTACATCTTATTGATAAGGCACACAAAGGCCTATACAAGAGATCAAAGATGGGTCACTTTGTCTACTAATTTGATGTTGATAAAATTGAAGGTATTGAATGACATTTCAAACAATGGTATGACAAAGATCCTAATGTATGTACACAAGGTTAATATATAAGGTGCCCCATAAGGTTCTTTGTCATATCCCTATAATTCTAGGTTTTTGATGATTGTTTAGGTTAAAAAACATAGCACATTATATGGATTATCATGTACAAAGATAAGTGAAGATGGTTGTTGACACCAGGTCTGAAGAAAATTGAAATTTTTGCTAAAAGACCCTAAGAGAAAGAATCATCACAAAAAGGGTTAAGTTGAAGGGTTTTTTATATAAAAAATAGGAGAAAAACCCATATGTATAAGGTCCGCTAGCAAAAATAATATAAAGGTTAAGCCCCGGTCAGGTTTCGTCGGCGGAGATAGCATAGATCCAAATCAACGGTTCATATTAACCCCGCGTCGCCAAAGTGATCGTCAACAAACGATGGAGGGTGGTAGCGGACATAATACCACCAAGGCACGTGTCCCACATTCATTCATCCGCGCTTGGAGAAAGTGGTATCAGAAACCACCATAACACCAAGCGGAACCACCCATTACGGAAAGGTGGAAAGATCTCTTACGTGGCAAGGTGGGACCTAACAGGTGGCGAGCGAGGAATGAATTGATGAGACCGTGGCACGTGGCACTATACTTTGCATGGATCGGAAGGCCAATACATGTTTCAATCAAATCAACGGCCAGCATTTCATCCGCGGCCAGGAACATGCGCGCAGGATATAAAGGAAAGCGGTCGCGGAAAATAAACCGCCTCGACAGGTGTCAGCAGATGATGCATCCGCGCGGGTACCAAACCGGAAAAAGAAACCACCTTTTCGATCGCGGATACCGCTGGTGCAATAAAGATGGACAAGATCTGACGGTTCAAAATGATGTTTCAAAGATCAACGGATGAAAATAACCCACGTTCGTAAAGGTGCAAGGAGGTTAATCTAAAAAGGCTTATATAAAAAGAAAGGGCTCCACATAACGGCATTTTGTATGTGTCGTTATCCCGGAGAGCTCCGAAGAACTGGTGGAAGCCGGCGATTGCGACAGAAGGCGAAAAGCAAGCGCTTACAGGTAGGGTCTGGTGACCTGTCACTCTCTTTAAACGGAAATTTATTTAAAAAGAAGCATTTTGATGGAGACTGTACAAGATATAGACGTTTTTAGGTCGAAAGATGCCCTAGAAGACAGAGATGAAGACGTTTTCGATACCCTTATTAGGTTCCCAGTCTCCGAGATAAAAGTGAAGTTATCTGAGTTGTTAAAAGAGGGTATAGACCCGCATAGAGTTCACCAGTCATCTCTGATAGCTTTTTGCCCTGACCAATTTCCTGCTTTCCCAGAATTCGTCTCCTGGTGTGCTGAAAACTATTCACGGGAAGAAAAGGTTGTTTTAAACAGTCAGAAAACTAGAGCCATCTGTAAAATTGAGCCAGCCGAAGTGATTAGAGCCCTAGAAATAGATTTGCCCCAAACCCTCGACCCTGAAGTTTTTTCTGATGTATCAATTATTGAAAATTTTCACCATGCCTCTCAGAATGATAGGGAAGTATTTCTGTCGACGTGTCTCAGACCAGAAACTAGCCTTTCTGAACTCCCTTACCCTTTAGATATCAACCTTTTTAATGAGAATACCCAGTTGGTCTTGACACTGTTGGCCGTAGTTTTAGGGTTAGATTCGGATTTGTATATAACTGAGTTTCAATTGAGTTTATTGTACAGAATAAGTATAGTCCAGTCGGGAGTTGATGAAAGTCAAATTCCCCGACTAAATTTTGAAGCTTTCATAGCCGAAACGATGCATGACCAGATGGTCAATTTTTCCACGCACAGACATTTCAGGTTTCAAGCATTTTTAATGAAAATGATTATGGTATCCAGCCAGGAAGAATTACAGTTCCCAGAGATTGTTTTTGTAACTCCTCTGGAAAACAATATTTTCAATTTCATCAATTACATGCTCTCGACGATCTTTAAGATGATTTTCGGAAAAAGTTTGCCTAGGGTATTGCCAGAAATGCAGGTATCAATGCAACTGAATACAGAATATGCTACAGGAGACTGGTTTTTATCAAAAGATAGTACAGTGGTCAGATTGTATGGATTCAAGCATAAACCCTATGTGCTACCAGCATTCCTCACCTTGAGGATTTTTGCCTTAGAATTTTTAAGACAGAAATTGATTGTAGAAGATAACAATTTTTTAGTCCACAGACAAGCAACGGACATTAAATACCCTTTCACACTAGGTCCGTTTACAATAAAGAATAAGAACGCTGCTGTATATATAGAGAAATTGTTAAAAGACATGAATTTTGAGACAGATGCAGCCTTGGAATATGACCCCTTGAATATCATATCCAAAAGAAGAATTGAGCGTCGTATTAAGGCTCTGAATCATCAAACTGTTGAAGGGATGGCAGACAGAGCCAACTGGCTCGAATACAAAGAAGAAATTATCCCAGACAAGTCCGACATAGAAAGGTCATTGGAAGAAGCAATGGCAGAAACAGAAAGCGAAATCAATACTGCATTAGTGGGGTCCAAAAGACCTATACAGGACATTATGATTGTTGATGATGAAGAGACAGAAAAAGGAAAACGATTGAAGACTGATGAGTCACAGGAATTGACAACCATTTCAGAAGAAGCAGAAGCTACAGAAAATGAAATACCAGAGGTTACAGTGAGGGAATACAAAATTGAAGAAACCCCTGTAGGGGATGATGTAAATAGACCTAAAAATTTCATGGACGTATTTAATGAACATAGTAAAAACAAACAGGAATCTGCGAAACAAACAAGTCTATTGTTTCCAAAGGTCAGAAGTATATCAAACAGTGAAGTAAGCTTATTCACCAGCAGGAACATCAAAGAAAATTCTTTAAAATTTTCAGTTGTAACCAAAGACAAAATCTCAGAGATGAGTGTAGATTTGTCAAAGATAAATGCCCCTGACAAAATTTTGTTACATAGACAAGCTGGAGAGGTTATATACTCAGACTATTTGGGGGCCACATTGAGAGCAAACAAACTAAAGAATTCAGTAGAAAAATTAAATAATCAGTTGAGGCAAGAAAAGGCAGAGAATAAGTCTCGACAACATCAAATTAAGAAGCTGCAAATGGACTTAATTAATAAAGATGGAGCTGCAGCTACCAAACTGCTACAGGAGAAGGAAGAAATGATTTTAACATTGAGACGAAAGTTAAAAATCCCAGATGCTGTACTCATTCAAGGTGCAGAATTGACTATATTAGAAAAAGAGAAAGAAGAGTTAGTTAACGAAGTCAATGATGTCACAGCTAAATTGTTAAAGTTGTCAGATGAAAAGGACTACTGGGAAAAAGAAAGGTTCATTCTGGAAGAACAGTTGGCAACAATGAGAAAACAACTAGCAGAGAACAGGCAGCAACAAGTACAGGCAATCCCAGAAGAAGATAAAAATGGTGTAGATGGGATTTTACAAGCAATGTCACAAATAAGTTTAAAGGATAATGAAATCAAATTATTGAAGGCAGAAATACAGAAATTAAAAGAAGAAAATGAAGCAAAAGAAAAAGAAATAAAAACCTTGCAGGCAAATAATCAGGAATTGATCAGCAATAATAAAGGATTGGCTGCTCATGCAACAGGACAAGCTGCCATGCAGGGATGTAAACATATGGTATGGGACCAGATCATTAAAGAAGTTGAAAAACTTAGGCCGTATCTGGATTATATAAGAGTTAAGGAAAAAGTAGCCAAAGATGCCTTCAACAGTTGCCAGGCAGTCAAGGAAAGCCTAAACAGAAAGCCGAAAGAAATCGCCCAGAGAGCAATTACATTTTTAAACAGTTTATCCGAGGCAGACCTAACAGCCATGAGTATAACTAACAGAATTTCTGTCATCACTTGGGCCAGAAGGATCTTGGGCAAATACTCCCATATCGAAAACATCGAGGCCAAAGCAGGAGAAATAAGGAAAGAAGTAATTCAGTTTAAAAAGCAATTTGACAAGCTAGTGAACAAGGGATTCCCATCTTTCTGGAACGAAGATAATGAATTAATTCCTCAGAATGATTATAAAAGATTATTGTTTGATATCAGGATGGATCACCGAAAATTCCAGCAGATAGATCACATGCTCACAGGAAAAATCTTAATGGAGAAAATGTCAGGGGAATTTGAAATTTTAAATATGTTGATTTCAACTTGCGCAAACCTTCTTCCTATTTCTTATGCAGGTCATATCGAGATGCGAGTCTTGGTGAAAGAAATGACCAGTTATGACCTACCCACGGCTGACCAATGGAATTATGTAGAGAAGTACGGAAAGACCAGATATTCTGTTCATACTTAAATGCATTTGAAATTCTTGCCATGTGGCAAAAATGATGATATCCAAAAGTCTTGCCAAGTGGCAAAAAGACTTTTTATTTTAAAATTTGTAATATTATTTGAAAGACAGTTATGGGTTACTCAAAGACAGTTATTTTTAGTTAAATATTTTTAATTATTAGTTAGAAGAAGCAGTTATGTGGAGCTTCTTCTGAAAATTTTGTATAAAAGACAATGGAGGTCATTGTTGAAGGGGTTGGAAAATTTTTGAGAAACAAGTATGTTTTGAAGTTCATTTTTGAAATAAAGGCAGTACAGTGATGATACCTATCCTTTGATACAGAGATTCATGAGTTAATCAGTCTTGCAGTCTGTTATTTTCCTTATCCTTATATGTGCATGTTATCTTCTTCGTTATATTTCCCATGGTGTTTTTTCTTCTATGTTTAAATGAACGTTTGAAATAACTTGAGATTCATACTGGTTATGCCTCATTTTATCTGCATTTAAATATCCATTTTATTCTCCAAAGTTGACAATAGATTTATCCTGGATAGATACCTGTTGTTAATGGAATGTCTTTACTTCTTTCTATGTCGCCTGAAAAATCAAATTGACTGTAACATGATTACTATCTTGCCTCTGTGAAAATCTTTATGGTGAAAATCTCTTGCTGGTTTATTATACATTCTGAAAGCTTCGACTCCATGCCCAATGTTTCTTGTTTACCTTTTCGACCAGAAAATATCTTTTGAGAAGTTTTAAGGAAACCTTTATATATTTTAGCCTTCATATATATATCCTGAGAGAGCCCTCTCTGGTAGAGAAAATGGCTAGTTCTTCTACCTAAAGATTGGTTTGAAATAGGTTACCTTAGGTCTTATTTTCTTACAACCGGAATAAAATCTAAGTGCTAACATTTTGGCGCCGCTGCCGGGGAACGAAAGTGAAATTTTCCCTGGGAGAAACGACAAAGAAAGCTCAAATTTCTTGGGCAAGGAAGTTTGAAACAAGTTGGTTTGAAATAGGTTACCTTAGGTCTTATTTTCTTACAACCGGAATAAAATCTAAGTGCTAACAATGGTATTATATGAGTGGCTACAAATGGTTCTCAATTTACGATCATCAAGGAAATATTACCCATTTTTTAAGAAGAACCTCATAATGTTAGACTTTCATTGGTAGTTGATGGCAATGGGTGTGCATGAGTGAGTTCGTTGAAACCTTGAAAACATTGTATTGCATTTAGTTTGATTAAATTACACGAGCAAGAACTTTGACATAACTTGTAATGATCATCCAAAATCACAAATTTTAATTAGATACCAATTAGTGCATGCATGTAGTGAATTCGTTGAAACCTTTGAATATAATAGTTTGTTCTTTTGACATAGTGCATTCATGAGTAATAGATAATCCACACAAATCAACACATTAGAATGACACAAGTACATGTATCCAAAAGTACATATATATCCAAAAGTGCATGTCTCCAAAAGTACATGTATATCCAAAAGTCTCCAAAAGTGCATGTCTCCAAAAGTACATGTATATCCAAAAGTATCGAAAAGTACATGTATCCAATGAAGTCAATGTACATGTCTCCAAAAGTACATGCACAATAAAGTCAATGTACATGTCTCCAAAACTGAATGTATCGAAAAGTACATATATATACAAAAGTATCCAAAAGCACATGTGTCCAAAACTATCCAAAACTATCAAAACTCAAGCTTTCTCTTGTTCTTTCCCGACGTTGATCCTCTAGGCACATCCCTAGGATCAATGTGCATCCCTGGATCCTGCAAATTAAATATCAATTGTTAAATTCAACTAACTATGTACACTAACACATTATCTCAACAATTATCAACTGGTGCATGGAAAGTGCATGAAACACTTGGTCACTGAAGGACATCTCACCTCAACTGACAAAGGAGATTGTGTTGCTTGTGTACCAGATGGAGCCGTCGGTTGAACATCCAGGATGGTTGAACCAGGGGGGCCAGGCACTGCTCCTGCTGGTGGTGGCTACAATGAAAAAATGTTGAAATAGTTAGAAATGCATGAATAAACAATAGGTCCAACAATAATAAACTATGTAAAGATAATGTTGAAATAGTTACATACCTGTGTGTGATCAGTCGCCACTGCAGATGCGGCACTAACTGCTGCATCAACCATCGATGCAAGGTTCTCAACAGACAACTCGGGTTCCTGTTGCAGTAAACATGCAATTCAAACATTAACAAAAACGATTTATGCACTGGATTTCAAGTTAAACAACAAATATCATCGAAGGATATACATTACTGTGGTGTGAGTAAGCCCATGGTCGTGGGCAGCTGGAGTCTTTCTCGGAGTAGAACGCCTCACATACACACGACCCTTGTTCACGAATGGCCTGGAGGGAGATGCAAATCCAGGCAATGGGCCAGATGTGTCGGATGGTGCCTACAGTCAGCAAGTGTTCATGTAGTTAGACATGCATGATTCAACAAACAAACATGTATTTAAAAAATGTCATTTTTAATTGTTTACCTGGAGCCCAGACGTTTCAGGGGACGGTATGACCATGGGCACTACCTCCACATTACCTTGCCCCTGTGAAGGATCTGCCATCTGCAAGTTTAATAATTGTAAATATTAGACCGTATATAGCATTAATGAACTAAAATGTAAAGTATGTGGAAATTAACAAATTAACAAGTATTAAAAAACTGAAATTTTAAAATGTTTACCTCGGTGTGAGATACGGCAATAGGTGGTATATAAGATGGGCCTGCCGAATGGGTAGCATCATGCCCCCCTGTCGAGTCTGGAACATCCGGCTCTGGGGCGTCACTGCCGGTAATCATCATCAACTGCAAGTTCACAAAATTAATATATTAGCTCAAACTATATATATGTGTACAAAGACGAAAATAAATGAAGAATTTATTACAATTAACCATCAAGATACCTCTCTCAAAAAGCCACTGAAGGCAACATCTGAGGCAATACCATAGCAGGGACGACCACATGACGTGCACTCGTGAGGATCAGTACTAGGATGGGGAATAGCTGATGGTCCTGCACTAGTGGATGGTCCTGCACTAGTGGATGGTCCTGATGGTCCTGCACTAGGTGATGGTCCTGCATGGTGACGAGCTGGTGTATGTACCACACCAGGGACAGATGTCCCTTCCTCACCCATATGTTGAACCATCCTGCCATGGCGAACAACCGTCCGTGCCAAACTCAAAAATGCATCCCGTGTCTGCGGAATAATGCGATGTGCTGGTGGGACATCTGGCCCAGGCAACTGCCTGCGAGGTGCAGGGATAGGGCGATCCTGGTCTCGAAGCCTGGCATTGGGTCGGTTTTGGGGCATCCCCCCACCGATCCCCTGGAACTGTAAGATGTCAAAATAGTTAACGTGTTTATGCAACACGAACTCTGCGTACATCTTTCGAAGGAAATATAAGGGAATTTCCCTGTTGTTGTGTGGTGGCATATCAAAAACCATGTACCATCTGTCCATCCAGTTATCAACAAATGGTTGAAACGTGCACCACTCAATGGAGATATGTGGCTTGCTTGCATTAGGGATTTCCCCCGTCCGAGGGTCCCTAAACAATGCAAATATAACCTCTTTGGATATTTTCAACTTTTTTACTGCATTGTAATCTAGTCCATCAGCATATTGTTGTCTTTTTCTTTCTCTATAAGATGCAATATCATATAGGACATTCGTAGATTGTGAAATTGTGTCCACAATTGCATCCAAGGTTGATGCAAGTGAACGACGAATCCTATCGCCACCACTAAAAGCTTCACTTATGCCCCTCAATTGGGAAAGCTCAATCAATATTTCGGCATTGGCATCCATAGCCGCAACTGCAATAAAGACATTAATACGAAAATCATTAGAAACATATACATGGTATATAATGACGTCTCTTCAAAATTGAACATGTATTAAATCAAACTCACATAAGCAATTTAATGGCATTTACTTACATACATTTAAAACTTAAAATTAAACATTTGACAATTAAAAAGTAAGTTAGTCAGATTGGCAGAGAGGAGGAGGAGGAGGATCAAGGCAGTGATGAGTTTGTTGATTCAGGCATGGAGGAGGAGGATCAAGGCAGTGATGAGTTTGTTTATTCAGGCATGGAGGAGGAGGATCAAGGCAGTGATGAGTTTGCATCTATGTGTCTCAATGTCTCATTGTGTTTTGTGATTGTGAATGACAAATGTGTTGTGATTTGTGAATGATCTAATTTCTATTGAATATTTCATATTTGTAATTGTAAATGTAATTTCTATTGAATATTTGTAATTGTAAATGTTAAATTTTATTGGATGATCTATATGTCTATATTTTTAAATTTTAATATATTTTAAAAATATATTAATTCCGGGGGTCACCGTGTCCTACGTGTCATAATTCCGGGGGTCACCGTGTCCTACGTGTCATAATTCCGGGGGTCACCGTGTCTAGTGGGGACCAGGGATCAAATTTGAAGGGTGGGGTCCCATTTCACTATGAAGGGCTATGAGATATTGAACACTATTGAAGGGCTATGAGAAATTTATTAATATTTATTCTATGTGTATATATGGATGTGTTCATGTTGTATGGATTGGATTCTAGGTTAACCGAGGCCTTTTTAGAGCAAAGAATGGGGTAATTACTATTTGGGAACAAGTTTTTTATCAAATGTAAATTGCGGTGATGGAAGATATTGAGGGTGCCACATGTTGTGGAGAAAGTAGTATTGATTCCTATGACGTAATAGGGAGTTCAAAAAGTCTGGTTTCAAGTATTGTCATGCGTAGCTCGATTGATTTTTCTCGCGCTAGGGTTGTAGCAACTGTTATGGCCATTACTGTTAAAAGGATTGATGGGGTGGAATCCCGTGAAACGATGAGTTCTTTTGTTAAGACGTAGATTCAGTGAAATTTGGTGGGAGTCTTATGTTCATTTTATGCACAAAATTCGATTACTTGATTTTGTTGCATTGTTAACTCTCCTCCTAGTCATAGCTACAATGTCTTATATAATTGTGAAGGTTATCAATCCACTCAATATATTAAAGTTGTAGTAGGCCAAAATCATCCACATATTTATTGTACTCACAAATGTTGACATTCCAATTTCTATGTAGAGCGCCCATTAACATTAGATTGTATGGGACATGTTTTTGAGGCATGATGTCATTATCTCATAACAACAAGCTTTTTATCCATAAATATGTCATCTACAAGCCAACGGAATTGTTCCTAATCCTTTATAAAACTTTGTCATAATTATATCAATACCAACATCCCTACCTATTGACTTAGCTTAGAAGATATTACACCTTCGGATAACCAAACCTGATTCCAAGGTTGGTAATCATAAACGTAAAAGCATCATCATAAGGAAATAGCATGTTGTGTTGAGGAAATTCATTTTTTTCCATTTCCTTCTCAGTATAATATTTGGTTGTGGATCATTTAAAATGTATAATTTATTTTAATATAATTGGGAAGCTAAATTCAAATTCATTAATATATTAATATGATTTGATTTTTTTATTAATAATAAGTTATTCTTTTCATTTGAAAATGTAATAGTACATCAAAATTTCAATGTTTACTAACGTAGTAAAGTTGAGAGGCTTTATTTTTCAGTGGATATAGCAGACCTGTAAATTCATAGGATGTCAAAAATCTAGTCAGCCTTGAAGTTGAGCTCCTCAAAGAAAACGAATTTCTTTAAATATGTTTATGGCAGGCTGGCATTGCCAGCTTCGCTCCGCAAACTATCCTGGAGGACTGGAGGAGATAGGGTAGGTGGAACTTGGAAGTAGCTCAACCACAGTGGAATAGGGGTATAAGAAAAAGCTTGTTTCTATTCATGCAATATGGTCAGAGCCATGGAAGCATGGAATTCCAGCATTGACTTGATACAACAAAGAAAACAAAAGGTGGAACTTGGGAGCTGCAGGATTGACTTGATACAACAAAGAAAACACAGGGTGTGAGGCTGGGAGCCGTAGATGGTAGGATTAACTTGATACAACAAAGAAAACACAGGGTGTGAGGCTGGGAGCCGTAGATGGTAGGATTAACTTGATACAACAAAGAAAACACAGGGTGTGAGGCTGGGAGCCGTAGATGGTAGGATTAACTTGATACAACAAAGAAAACACAGGTCTATAGGTAGGGGCCACGGGCAGGAGCAACAACCTGCAACATTACAAGAAGTTTATGGATTGTGGATTTTGTCTGAAATGCCAAATTCGCGGGGGCATATTAACATAATATATTATACATTGAATACTCAATTAACTCACGGAGTCAGCATTCACGAATTGGTATGTGATAACTTGTAACTTGGTAAGCCCGCTAGCAACAACACGTATGAGCCACCTTCCAGGTTTAATAATTTTGTTGATGCCATTAAATGTGTTAAACACGTAAGCGCTCGCTACAAACACGAGAACTTCGAAGCGTTCAAGCCATGGGCTACTCAGTGTAAGCCCGTCCACGTAAGTTGCTCAATGATATTATTAGAGGCCCAATGGTCCATGATCCATGGATGATCGAACACGTGGATATTGGAGAGTAAGCGAGTCCCACTCCCAAGTCACCTAGCTAGTAGCCGCATTCCCAATTTCCCACTAAAAATTGTTGATGGGTGAAATTTGAAGCTACCCTTCTGTTGCAATTTTAAACAGTAGTGGTTAATTTAATTATTGAAGGGCTTACCATGAAATTAAATTTTTTTTGCATGGTAAAATTTGAAGTGGCCTTCTATGACGTGTGGGTAACATTTGAAGTGGCCTGAAGGCTTCAAATTTGAAGCCTGGTGGGGACACTCGTGTCCCGTGTCCTCGTGTCGGGTGACTTAGATGAATACATTGTAGAAAGGGGGGAGTTTTAATTTTTTCAATTTTTGGTTTGATTATGAAGTTTTGAGTTTTTTGAAAAGGGTTTCATTTTGAGGTGTGAATTTAATTACAAATTGGGTTATTCCCAATTTGATCAATATTACAAAACTAGGCTAAACAATAAAAAAATAGTAATTTGGATTAAAAAATCACAAAAAAATGATTTGGGTGAATGAATTACCTGACTAGATGAGAATGCACCGGTGAATTTGTCTCCCCTCCAGCTAAATCGAGCAACACGGATAGTTGAGTGGGCCACAAAGCGTCCTCGTCCAGGGTCAATTTCGCCTCTATTCGCGTTTCTGATGCGTGAGTGTCGCGGGTGGTCGGCAATCGGCCGACTGTGTTTTTAAATTCATTTTTAGTTTTACATATCGCGTACGCGATTTTTAAATACATAACGCGTACGCATTTTTTAACTACATAACGCGTACGCGTTATTGTTACCTAGCCTACATGTCCAATGACATGTTAGGCTCGGGTCTTACCATGGCAGGTGGTAAATATCAGAAACGCGTTATGTTTTAGGTATCAGGAACGAGATTTGAAAAAAGTAGCATTGCATCTAAAGTGACCCTCATCTTCTTGCACACACCCCTATACGTTTTTTCAAATTGATCAAAAACCAAAAATTTAGTAGCGAGTTATAATGAAAAAATGTGTATATTTTGGATTTTTTTCACATTTAGAAGCTAGTTATAATGAAAAATATATATATTTTTGAAGTTTTTTATTTAATCTTTCCTATTAAATAAGTCATTTTTATGGACAAATTGTAAAACAAATGAGAAAATAGAGACATTTCAAACCATTTAAAAGTATTTTTCAGATATTATATATATATATATATATATATATATATATATATATATATATATATATATGATACTGTTTAACATGATTTTCCATAAAGTGATGATTCGCATAAACTCAACAAAATTCATACAATATATTTGCAAATAACATATTAAAAACATAATATTTATTCATAAAATAAAATCTTAAGAGTCAAAATATTATAAAAATATTTTATAAAAAATTGTCAAATTTAACATTTTCCTCAACGACATGAAACTAATCAAAAATATTATGCAAACCAAGATCACATCTTCTCAAGCTTGACTCTCTTCGTAAACCTCAACGTGTTATGTTAGAAATACCCCTAATCAAATTTAATGAATATAACAACGTTCAAATTTATAAATCAAAATTTTATCAATTAATAATAGATCTACTTTATTTTTATTTTTAATTACATTAAATTTTCAAAAATCAAAACTAAACATTAAAAAAAAGACAAATAAAAAATTGTATTAAAACACTTAAATACAAATCCATATGAAAAAACGTAATTAAAAAATTATAATACTCAAAACAAAACAAAAATACAAACCAATAATAAACTACAAAGTAATAAAAAACATATAAAACAACAAATAATAGAAAACAAATTAAAAAAAATAACATAAAAAAATAAAAAATAACATTTAAAACATAACAAAGAATATTAAAAACTCAAAACAAATAAAAATCAAATTAAAAAATAAAACAATAAAAAAATAACATAACAAACAACATTAAAATGAAACGTTAAAGATTTTAAGGGGTTGTTATGAGGGCCTTGGGGTGGGTGCGATTCTCCACTTTGAGCGGCGCTTGGTGGTGGCGCGATTCTGAGAATCGCCCCCACCCCAAGGCCCTCCTAACTCCCCCCTAAAAACCCTCGTAACATGTGTATGGTTCCTTTTATGTTTTTATTATTTAATGTTTTTTTAATGTTTTTTAATTATTCAATGTTTTTTTAATTATTCTTTTGGTATTATTCGGGTTTTTTTGTTTGTAATGTTTTCATTTTATTACGTTTTTATATGATTTTGTTGTTGTTTTTATTTAGTTTTTTAATTATATTCTTTTATATTTGTATTTTTTATATAGTTATGTTTTATAGTAGTTAAATATTTATTTTTATTAATATTTTTAATGTTTTATTTAGTTTTTTTTAATGTAATTTGTTTTTTAAAAATTAAGCATATTTTAATTTTTTCATTTGGGAAAATTTTCTAATAATCATGAGGTTGAACTTATTTTTTGTTTTTTATATGGTTTTGCTTTTCAATTTTTTAATGTTTGTTTTTAAATATGTTTTTAATAGGTTTTGTTTTCTAGTTTTTTTCTATTCGTTTATTTATTTAATTTTTTAGTGTTTTATAATTTTACTTTGGTTTTTAACATTTAGTATATATATTTTTAAATTTAAATATATTTTAATTTTTAAAATTTAATTATATTTTAATATCTTTTATTTTTATAATTATTTTATATAATTGTTTTTAATTGTTTTATTTTTATTTTTATTTGTATAATTTTTTTGTGTTTTTTATTTATTTTTAAGAGTTTCAGTGTAGGAGGGTCATAGTTTGAAACAAAGTTTAATTTTAACTCCCTGAAATAATTGTGATTTTGGGAGCATTGTTTTTTCATTAAGGGGTTGTTTTAGGGTTTTGATTGGAATAAGATTTATCGAGATTTTAAAAATGTTGTAAATTTTGCTTCCAAAAAAAGAGGGTTGTAAAGCCCATTCGAGAGCCAAAGCTAGCGTCATTGTCAAATTTTTTCCTTTCCAAAAACAAGGGTTAGAATTTGCCCCTACCCTTGCAGAACGACAAGCAAGTTAGTGATTTATAGATGTAATTTCATGAATGAGCAATCGATAATATACATTATTAGAGAAATCAAAGAGTGGCCATCAGAAATCAATTCATGGAATCCATATGGTTATTAAATTGATAAAAGAGAGGTTAAGACAATACATCTCTGCATTTATTAAGAGGCTGAAGTAGTTTTGTTATGATTGTTAAAATAATAATAATTTTAACTCTATCAATCAAATTTTATTATGTATTTTATTTAAAGAAACAAAAAAACCCTTTAAATCATTATCGATCAATCCTTAAACCTAACTTTCTCTCTATTTTTGGTTGAATTTTTAAGAGAATTATACCAAAGACCATGTAGATGTTGACTTTTAATAATAAACACATTTAAAATGTTATTTAGAATGTATTTTTTTTTTCTAGTTTATATATATATATATAGGTAATTGTTATCTGAATTAGCATGATACATCTAATTTTATTGGTTATTATTAGTTTTTTTAGTTTTATCTAATTTTATTGGTTATTAGATAAAACTAAAAAAACTAATAATAACCAATAACCAATAAAATTAGATAAAACTAAAAAAACTAATAATAACCAATAAAATTAGATGTATCATGATAATTCAGATTATATATATATATATAATTGTTATCTGAATTAGCATGATACATCTAATTTTATTGGTTATTATTAGTTTTTTAGTTTTATATAATTTTATTGGTTATTATTAGTTTTTTTAGTTTTGTATATATTGATGTTATTATTAAAATAATTTCAAAGCAAGCGTTACACAAACACAATGGTATATATTTTTATATACTTATTAGAAATTATAAATATTTATATAAAAATTTGTTTAAAAAATAAAATGAATTATAAATATTTATAAGAAAATTGTTTAAAATATATATATTTAATATAAAGAATAATATTAAAATATATCTTTTTTTGCCCGAGTGTGGATATGAGGTCATTTGTTGTAAATTGGAGGTCACGAGTTCAAATCACACCCAGTTTTACCAGTGTTCCATCCACACACCTAGAGGTATAGTGGTAGCGGATTGGACCGAGTATCACGCGAGTACCAGCTTACCAGCCGTCTCCATTTACCGATTCTCCTAGTACAAAAAAAAATATTCATATCTTTTTAAGCTATATTTTTATATAACTTCATTATTGAAAGATAAAAATTTAAACAAAACATTTCAAGGTTTCACGATTAGTAATATATAAATTCAAAACATAAAAAAAAATAAAAATTGACACGTAGAATGAAAACCAAATTTCAACCCTGATTCTAATCCTTCCCCTTCTTGATTCGGACTCTTTGGATAAACCTTCCAATTAAAAAAATACTGAGTCGACTTCAGGGAAGAACTATAAATAAAATCCCAATCGAATATTATTCGAATGGCACCTGTAACCGTCATCATTTGTTCCGCCACATGTATTTTTTTTAATGGAAGGTAAGCAATAAGCATCCATAACATTGTCAATATATGTCTATATGTATATACAGTTATCGCACATATCTCTAATGGTGCATTTATATGTATATACTGCGGTTGGGTACTTGGTATACCTCAGTGGCTTCTGATTATTCCTTTTTGTTTCCCATATTTATTTCTTTCCATCAATAACGACGTTTCTCATTTTTTATTTATCAATAACAACATTTTCTACATTGGAGGAAGGTGGGAATTTGCTTTTAACTTGCTGGTAAGATTAGTTTTAACGTTTTGTTCAAAATTTTTGTCTTCGTAAAATAATTACCTTTCAATGCAGCTCGCTTTCAAACCTCCACTAGTCTTGGAAGTTTGATTACTTTTCATTTTTTAAAAATGGTTACAAGTATTTTTCATGAAAAAATGGGTAAGCAAAAGTTTGAGTACCATCCATTTTTTTTAAAATACCAACCCGAATTTTCTTTCCTCACACAGAAGCTATAAATATATCATATACGCAAAGCATTTCAATTCAATTCAAGAGTTCCATTTCGTCCCTGTAGTAGAAGTAGTGTGCTCGATAGATATATATGGCAGCTCAACTGCAACTCCTGAGATTCTCTAGCTATCGTGGGGTTTCTTTTGAAATCAATAGGAACCGATCTGGTCATCGTCCTCCGCCTCCCCCTACATTTGTAAATGGAGGAACAGGAGGCATAGCCGGGCCAGCTCATCGCCGGCACCGCCTCCTAACACTTGCTTCCTCTGTGAATAATATGTCTTATCCAGAAAAAGTTGCTGCTTCATCATTGAGTGTCGATTCAAGAACCCAAAATGGGGCAAACACTCATTTGATCAGTGATGCAGACATCGAAGTCCTGGAGAAGGAATATGAATATCAACATCAGCCGCTGATTTCCTCCACCACGTTGGGCCGCCACCTGGCGCGGAGGCTCGTTGAGGTTGGCGTTACGGACGTTTTCTCCGTCCCTGGGGACTACAATCTGGTCTTGCTGGACCATCTACTGGAGGAACCGGGCCTCAATCTCGTCGGCTGTTGTAACGAGCTCAACGCCGGCTACGCGGCCGATGGGTACGCGCGATCCAGAGGCGTGGGGGCCTGCGCCGTCACGTTCACTGTCGGGGGACTCAGCGTCATCAATGCGATCGCGGGGGCTTACAGCGATAATCTGCCCGTCATCTGTATTGTCGGGGGGCCTAATTCTAACGACTATGGCACCGACCGCATTCTGCATCATACCACTGGGTTGACGGACTTCAGCCAAGAGTATCGTTGCTTCAAGACGGTCACATGCGCTCAGGTCTTTGGATTCTCTAAAAATGTGATGTAATACTTGTATTGTATTGAATGTTGATTTCCTGGTCTAACGATGTTAGAAATTAAAAAAAAAAACAAAACTGTGCAGATTATTATTAATCGCTTGGAGGATGCCCATGAACTCATTGACCATGCGATTTCCACAGCGCTTAGGGAGAGTAAGCCTGTGTATATCAGCATCAGCTGTAATCTTGCTGCCAGTCAACGCCCAACTTTCAGCCGGCAACCTCTTCCATATTATCAACTACCTAGGTAATCTTGATTAATTATCTTATAAACTACCTAGGTAACCTTTATTAATTATCTTTTTTGGTTTATATATATATATTTTCCAGTATTTATGTACTCAATTAACAGATACTTTATGGGATTTGAACATGGGTAAATCCTCTGTATAAGGAAGAAATAAGATGATTTAGGTTTTGCAGTTATCACAATATTTCATGATATGATGCTCTTGGACTTTACTTCGTGATGGATTTGAAACCGACATTTCGATACTCTGCTCATCTTCAGGCAACAGATTCAAACTAAAGTTTAAGAAGATATGTGTTTCTTCAACTTGATTCTTGCACATGCTTCTTTAAGTAAATCCTCTCTCTATAAGGAAGAAATAAGATGATTTAAGTTTTTGCAGTTATCAAAATACTCCAGGATGCTTTTGGACTTTACTATGTAATGGATTTGAAACCGACGTTTCCTGCTGAGTTTGGATTTGCTGCCCACGTCGGTTTCAAATCCATTACATGCTAAATTCCAAAAGCATTATGAAGATTCCATATATATATACAAGTTTTTCACACAAAGTCACACCCTATGGGATTTGAAAATGGGTAGATGGGAATTAAACTCCACTCCTATTTGGTGTCTATTAAATTTGAGTTTAAGAGATATTTATGCTAGTAAATAATTCTACATAGGTAACAATTGTGAGACAAATATAGTTTATAAGATATTAGGTAACAATTGCGAGACTAATATAGTTTATAAGATATTAGGTAACAATTGTGAGACAGCTCTAGTGGGCGTAAAATATATGGTGAACGAGTGTACTGTTAAGGCACTTAACACTCATTGTGATAGTCACGTTCAAAACTATGTAGGTACTAGCCTAAAAAACAATTGCGAGACATATATAGTTTATAAGACATTAAGTAACAATTGTAAGACAACTTATAAGACATTACACAAATAAATAATTTTGGCAATCCAAAAGTTGCATTATAGTCTTGGACATAATAATCTATGTTATTCCACATTAATACTCCTCTAGCTTTCTAAAGGACTTATATTTTAGTTTTTGTGTCATTGTGAATACAATGATTTGCCTTCATACTCATTTGAGTAACCATTTCTTGCAAAATTTAAATGTTGTGGTCACTACACATATTTGCATGAAATATATTGCATTGGTCTTGAGATTATCTTAGTTTATTTTCAAGTGTTGTCATTTGGGTTTCATTCAGTTCTTTACTTACTAAACCTAGTTGTGGAGATTTTTCCTTTTATGTTATCATTGATGCTTTGTTGCTTCAAACAATATTTGAACTAGATCATTCTATGTGCAAGCTTATAGCTTATTCAACAAAGATGGTATTATATTGTTAGTCTATCTTCCATATTTAAATATGTTATCTGGACTTTGTGAACTTCATTGTGTAGTTTTCAAAATATATTGGGATTCTCAATTGATAAGAGTTATTGGATTATCTCACATTTGATAAGTTTATAATTCTTTTATATATTCCAATATGTTTGATATTCTTAGAATGATTGTCAATTTGTTATGTTTGATATTCCTAGAATGATTTTCTATTCATGTATCTCCTAGTTGTACTAGAATGATTTTCTATTCATGTATCTCCTAGTTGTACTAGGGAAAGTTGTTTGAAGCTAATTTTATTTCTTTTCCAAGTTGATAACGAGTTTTCAAATTGAATTATGGTACAAGGTTTGAAATGATGGAGTTCTAGAAATAGTAATTGAGCTTGAGTTAATCCCTTTTCTTTCACATGATTTCTTTTGGATCATTTCAATTATAGGCTAAGCAACCCCAAAAGTTTAGAAGCAGCAGTGGACATGACAGCAAAGATCCTAAATGCAGCAATGAAGCCAGTGTTGGTAAGTGGGCCAAATATGAAGGTAGGTAAGGCAAAACAAGCATTTATGGAATTAGCAGATGCATCAGGTTATGCCATGGCTGTAATGCCGTCTGCTAAGGGACAAGTTCCAGAGACTCATCCTCATTTCATGGGGACTTACTGGGGTGCTGTCAGTAGTGCATTTTGTGCTGAAATAGTTGAGTCTGCAGATGCATATTTATTTGCGGGGCCTATATTTAGTGAGTATACCTCAGTGGGATATTCATTGCTCGTGAATAAAGAGAAATCCATACTTGTGCAACCTAACCAGGTGACTGTGGCAAATGGGCCTACTTTTGGGTGTGTGTTGATGAAAGATTTCTTAGAAGCCCTTGCAAAGAAGGTGAAGCACAACCCAACATCTTTGGAAAATTATCGACGTACTTTTGTACCAAAAGGAGTTCCTTTGAAAAGTGCACCAAATGAGCCCTTAAGGCTCAATGTGTTATTCAAACACATTCAGGCAAGGCCTCAAAAATTCTTACCAAATCCCAAAACAACAATAGTTAGACAATTGTCTTTTGGTTGGCTTTGTTCTTGTAGGGTATAGAAGGAACACAATTATTGTTTATATTCACTAGTTAAAATTGGTTGATTGCAGGGCATGCTATCAAATGAAACTGCTATAATTGCTGAAGTTGGTGACTCTTGGTTCAATTGCCAAAAGCTTAAATTGCCAGAAAAGTGCGGGTAAGTCAAACATCATTTATCTATAAAGGGAATTCCTTAGTAACTTAGTAGTTTACTCACTGTTGCTAGGGGGGTAAACCTATTGGTTGTTGATAATTACTTTTGTTGAATTTTTTTATTATAAGATATTGCATATTATTTCTTCATGCAAGGTTTTTTCTATGAAGCAAAATACCTTGATCCGTTTTAGTAGAATATGAATTGCATAAAGATATGCTAAAGTTGAAGGTGTGTTTACCATATAATGGGTAGAAACTGAGTTTTCTATGATATTTTCCAATAGTTTCTTAGTTTGTGCTTGTGCAAACTATTTTGTGGCAATATATGCCATTGTTAATCAATAACAAACAAACACTAAAACTAAATATTGTCTCGAATTAGCAAACCTAGGTCCACAAGGATGACCAACAAGGAGGTTGTAGTCTAGCACTTGCATTATTATCAATCCTTGAGGCTAGGGAAGGTATCATCCAAGGTGCATTACCAAAAATTTATATGGATGGTAGAAAGATACTTAGGACAATCACAATCATCTCTACCTCCATACTCTAACAAATAGGCTATCCATTCCTTTCATTCATCATTAGAATTATATATACCATTCATACGATTATAACACAGACACAACCATCCGTTAATGTAATAAGGTGAAATACCAATAGAGGGATACACTATAATGAAGAACACATCATTAGAATATACCATCAACAAGTAAGCAAATTTAAAAAAAAGGGTATTATTCCATTCATATTCATGATAAATAGAAGCACTAGTAATCACTTATCACTATGCATAAGAGTCACAACTAAATACAAAACCCATTCTCCTTATGATACCTCTAACTCTCTAACCCTTAATAGGCCAAAATATTTACAAATTTATACTTGAATTCTTGGATGTTGAGTTTCCAAGTTAGGTTGAATTCTTGCTGCCCTCTTTTCTTGTGTAATATAAACTATTAGTATTTTTTGTCTCCTTCAATGTACCATGCTTGGTAACACTTCATTGATTAATTCAAGCTTGAAGAGCATCAATTTCCTTTGAATCAAATAGCAAAAGCCCCCCAACGTATTTCATTAGAATTTTAGGGCTTTTGAGTGACATCCCAAACTAAATGGCTCTCTTCCTAAACTTGGTAGTGAACTCTTACATACACAGTCCCAAAGTTTTCCTAGAATAATTTCATGTGATTTACTGGTCCTCCGCATAACCAATTGGTTAAATATGTGCTTTAATTATTTTCTTGAATATATTCCAATCAATTAATGGTAATTCACCTTCGAAACTTCTTTTGGTAGCATTGCTTTCCAACTATGCCAAGGCATGGCTCTCAAGTTTCAAGAGGGAAATTATAGTTCTCTATTTTCCACTAATATCATGTACATTGAAGTACACCTCCAATTTTTGTAATCATTGGTTCAATCTAGGGCCATCAACTTCTCTTGTATATGGTTTGATGTCCAATTTCACCTCTACATAGAAAAGTGCTTGAATTCTACTTTGGTTTCATTCTCCAATCTTATTCTCGGTATCGATCTCAGGTTCTTTTCTCTTTTCCTTATAATTCTTCTCCTTACTTGATCCTGTACAAGAATTCCATGGTGCTTGTTTCTGTTTCCCCTGGTCATGTAACCACTCAACAAAAAAACTTTTCCTCCTTTCCCTTTGATTCACCAATCAAAGAAACCAAAGCTTTGCATCACCAATCTCTAGAATATCATCCATGCCTTGGTTTGTGCATTGTTTTCTTCTTTTTATTGTGCCCATCTCATGGTTAATGGCAAGCGATTCATTTCCTTCTAGCAACTTCTGCAATTGAGTGAACATCCATTATGTGCTTCCCTCGAAGGCAGGAAGAGATATGTTTTGATACCAATTTGATCTATAAATAGTAGGCCTATGGCCTGTCCATATCACCAACACAAATCCTTCTTGTGGAATGAAATTATGCCTTCTACAATCACTATCAAACTAAAACCATGCTTCTATTAACTTTGTCCCTAACTAGAAAAGAATTGCTCTATTTCCAATTTGGATTTAATGGTTTCCCTATTCTTTCTTTTGATACCATGCCAACAACCGATTCAAGGAAATTGATAGCTAATTAGTTTTAATATATGGGATTAAGGAGACAATACAAAGAGTCAAGAATTGTTGAGTGTGAATCTCAACAAATGAATTAAGGAATTAAAAAATTCACTATGTCTGCAAGGATTTAGCATCGTGTCAATGGGTTGGAGAGGATGTTGCGTGGGTGGACTTAGCCATCATCTCAATGATTGAGATAAATCACTAGAAGTGTGAGGCTATGCCCTAATCAATAATCTTATGGTGTATACTCAAACCTAGAGAAATATTTCAAATACCATGTTTCAGTTTGTTCATCCACAACAAAACCAAAATGGAATTAGTCCAATATGAATTGCTTTTCGTACTATATTGATGGTGGTTACATAAATGATTATGATTTCTAATTCTATTAAATGCTTAAAAATGGATATGTAAGTAGATTGGTTGTATATGATTGCTAATAACACATTGGAATCTTCCCTATGCTAAACATTCATAGGAAACCCAAACAACATAATAAACGCAAATAAATATGTGAATTTTTATCACACATTCAACGTCCATGATTGGGAACATCATTGGCCAAGAGTAAACTGAAGGAAAAACCCCAACATTGAATGACTATGCTTAGTCTTTTATTTTCGGAAATTGCAAAGTTACAAACAATGTTTTTGGCTCTCTATGACATTTATCAATTTACGTAACATGAGCTTATTCATCATTCCTATACTAATTTTCCAAAGAACCCCTTCTAAGTCACACTACATGGATTTATATGTAGAATTGGGATTTTCTGGTGTATCTAGAGGGCAAGGCATCTCTATCCCTTTAGTTAAACTCTACAACACTTTCTCTTCCATTTGATCTTTTTTTTTGGCAACATTCCCCTTTTGTTCCCTTCTTCTTGTCTTCTTTTAACTTTTGGAGCTTATATTGGCAATGCAACATTTTATAGATGAGTGGTGGCTGGTTAAGTTGGCATGGGGTTCTCAAATGATTAAATTTAACTTCACACATCTTCATCATATTATGTAGAAACAAAGTTTACTTCCATATTCAAAGAACCCTACTTCCATAGTCATTGTTCAAAGTATCAATTTTCTAATTGCTTTGTCTTGCTTTGAGTCATAACCATTCAATGTTTATTTCAGATCCATTTTGGAGCAATTCCCTATGCTAAATATGTGTTTGGCAGGTATGAATTCCAATTGCAGTATGGGTCAATTGGATGGTCTGTAGGAGCAACACTAGGATATGCTCAAGCAATGCCAAACACACGTGTAATTGCATGCATTGGTGATGGAAGCTTCCAGGTGCAAACGCAAGAATTTTTCTTTCAAAGTTTGTAATATTGTTTAATTAATAATAATCGTTGAGTACTCGCTGAGTACCAATGTCTATAAGATATTTCAAATATTGATTTCCTTGGATATGTTTGGTTTGTCCCAAAATTACTCTAATTTTTTATCCTTGAATGTATCGTTCCTTATTTGAACAGGTCACAGCTCAGGATGTGTCTACCATGATTCGATATGGCCAAAACAATATTATTTTTCTTATTAACAATGGAGGATATACTATAGAGGCCGCAATTCATGATGGACCATACAATGTCATAAAGAATTGGAACTACACCAGTTTAGTAGATGCCTTCCATAACGCTGAAGGGAAATGTTGGACTGTTAAGGTACTCTTTCTCTACATGTATAGATGCCAAACTCTTTTGCAATGGCTTCTTATTTTCTTTGTGATATGGGAGTATTTGTGCATAAGTTATTGTATTAATATGTTTGCTTATCCTTTTTTGGATTTTATAGGGACCACTTCTTAACCATATCCTTTTCCTTGAAAATTACATTATTGTAGACTTGAGGGTACTTCCCTTTTAATTGGTTATGTCATATCGATGATTTTTGTTGTTGTTGCGAACCTTTGTGTTTATTACTTTCATTAGCGGGATTATGTGTTACTCAACTAACTAAAGGACTAGTGTTCCTAATTAGTCCATTTTATTGAAATGTATCACGCAAATTAGGAAGATCTCAATCTGCTAGTTTCTTTTGTTGATTCTTATCATGGTCATTTTATCTTCTCCTCAACCCTGCATGGTTTTGTATCATGCTAATGCCTCAAGAAATGTGAAAGTTTTAATACAAGATGTGCCCAATAGTCTATTTTTGTTGAAATATCTCAAAGATGATCTTAATATGTTGGTTTCTTTCAAGTTGATTATGATCATGGGAGTCTTCTGTTCTTACTAGATCTACATGGTTTTGTTTCATGTCAATGGATTAGAAAATGCAAGATGTCCCAATTAAATTGTTCTTTTGAAATATCTCAAGCATGATCTTAATTTTATAGATATTCTTCTTGATTCTTACTATGGGAGTATTTGTCCTCGTTAGCTTTGCATGGTTTTATCGTGTTTCCAATGCCACATAAATGTGGACATTTTACCAATATTTCTACAACCATTTAATTGCACCAAGTATTTGTTTTATCATTTAATAAAATTGCTTCTTTATGTGCAGGTTAAAACAGAAGAAGACGTCGTAGAGGCTATTAAAATTTCCCTGGGACCCAAAAGGGATTGCTTATGCTTCATTGAGGTTATTGTACACAAGGATGACACAAGCAAAGATCTTTTGGAGTGGGGGTCCAGAGCCTCGACAGCGAATAACAGGCCACCAAATCCTCAGTAAGAAGGCTTTTAAAAGATGAACAATTGGATATATTTTTAGAAATTAGTGTTTGTGGTGTTTGTTTTATTGGTCCATCTTATAGGTTCAAATGTTATATCACCATATATATATATATGAAATTAGTTTTCCTTAGATTTGAGGTCAAGGTGCATAACTCCATTGAGAGACACGTCGTACAATTAATTTCTAGTGCGTGGGTAGCATGCTTATCATCAAACCATGTAAGAGAAACAAGTGTGGCCTTCTATAGATTATGAATAAAATAACAAATATTCCTAGTTATTGTTTACATCTAGAAGATATTTAATAAGTGTACTTCTTTTCATCATATAGATTACCAAAAATTATACAAACAAGGGATATATATATATATATATATATAATGGTTTGCATCAAACTTGATATTAAGGAATGATGATGTTAAATGTTAGTTGGGATCTATAATGGATCTAATCAAACAATTGTTACTATATTAAAGTGGTTTTCTATCAATGTTAGTTGTGATCTAATCAAAGAATGAGGATGCTTAATGCTAGTTGGGATATATAAATGTTCTAATCAAACAATTTTTACTTTGTTACAATAGTTTTGTATCAAACATGATATTAAGAAATGTGGTTGTTTAATGCTGGTTGTGTCGTGGTCTAGTGGCATGACGGTAGGAGTGGACAATGGCTTTCCCATGCTCGATTTTCACTACATTTCCAAGAGATCTTGTAACGACATGTCCCCTACACGTGAGTTTCATACTTGCTCAAGCCATAAATTAGGTGCTTCTTGTTAGTGAGAAAAAAAATGCAATGAGGATGTTCAATCACACAAGTTACAAAAATTATTTCTATAAGGTGGGAAGAATGCCCTTTTTCAATAGGAAGGGAGAAGCAAAAATAAAGGATGATTAGGAATCATATAATAAATACTTTTGGAAGGGTGGAATCACTACACAACTTATGTTATTTTGTAGGGAATATAGAGGTGAAAATATAAGCCCTAGAGGATAACGAACATGTGTCACGTCCCCTCCTGTCGATCCGATGCAAGGAAGGAAACATGACAAACATTCTGGGGCTTACTCGGGAAACTCAACCCCATTTATTAGTAACATAATTCACAATAATTAAAAACTTATGCGTGCAGATTCATACTCAATATAAGCACAACGGAAATATACATAATAACACACATGCAGAAGGAAATGCATCAGCCTATTTCTTCCAGGAAGAATAATGAAACAATCATATAATAATCAATCCCATTCTCATGCTATGCATAGGCTTCATGCCAACTAATTTAAGATAATCATTTCATTCAAGTGACATGAATAATTAAACATTAAGAACAGAACACAGAATGATCATAATTTAACCACAGAACACTTATATTTATGATGAAGCTGTCCAAACAACTGGCTATGTGAGAGCAACATTCCACCCAACCATAGGTCCCTGTCCAGCATATATTCTTTCATCTGAGAGACCACTGCTGAGCTGGGATGTGTATCCACTAAGGAGGAACTAGGCAGGCTCACTCATAGCCAGGGTTTCACGCCAATAGAGTCATGCTAAGCAAACTCATGGTTGGGTTTATCAAACATTTCCAACCTCTATTATTCACACTTGGATTCTCTGAATTCGGTGACCAAATAACTCAATCCCGTAATTGGATTGTTGGGCTATAAAAACTGGGTTTTCCAATGGATTTCGGGGTATCTAATACTCTCAAATTCACCCCAAGGTTCATATCTATGGATCCCCCATTGGATTTCACTATCAATACCAAATTTTGGGCATTTATGGCACTTCAAAACGTGGGTTCATTCACAGTTACGATTTCTGTTTTTTCTCACTACTGGGCATGTGTAATGGATGAAAACTTAAGCTTAGATGTTCAACAATGGAATGCGAATGAGGAAAAAATGAATTCCCATGAGGTAGAGTGACTTGTGGGTCAAAGAAACAGAGCCCATACCCTACCATACGAATTTCTGGGCTGCCCATGCTCCATTGAATCCATGGACCGATTTCTTCAACAACTTTCTTACACAGAATTAAATGTCAGCAAAGAAAGTCAAATGGGTTCTCAAAATGACATTTGGAAGCCTATGGTTCAATCCCACAACCCCCTCACCACTCCCTAGTGGAATACACATGGGCCCTTCTCATTTGTTGCTTCCATAGCCAGTTTTGGTATTTTATTGCATGATGTTTATTTACATCATTTTAACAATGTTACATGGCTAAATAGCACATGGGTAACATAATATCTAATACTTGCCTTTTTAACTAAAACTCTGAGCATCCACTAGCGGGGCCTTGGCCTTGAGCTCCACTCTAGGAAAACATACATCACATGTATACAATATTTACAGTAAAAGCTAATATATCCTAAGGGTCAAAATGGGGTATTACAACATGATGGGAAAGTAAAGGAATAAATGAAGTGAACAAAATAATATGATGGCAAGGAAGGAACCAAAGAAAAATGATGACTTAAATTGGAAAGTGGATTTTATTTTTAGTTTCAATTAGTCACTAAATCTAGTTAACACTAAACAAATTGTATATTGGGTGCATGCTGTAAATAACTTGATATGCATAGTAATTGTGAGACATGGGTTTATAAGGAATTATGTACATCAACAATTTTCCCAATCCAAATATTGGAATTAAGGTGCAATTTTTTGGGTTAACGTGATTGCTATTTCCCACTCTAGTAATAACATTATTAGTCAATTTTGGCATAATGTCTTGTGGAATCTCTAAATTTTATGGTTTTTATTTATGTGATCTATAAACTACCATCTCAATGTGGTTATAATGGTCATGGGATAATATTATTAGGGATCTATGGGTTTATAGGGGGTTGGGGTTAAGGTCTATGAGGGATCAATGGGTTTAAGGTCTATGAGGGATTAAGTTTGATTGGGGTAAAAAAATCAAGAAATTTATACTCTTCATTCATACTAATAATCAATGGTTCATAGTAGTAGAAATGTTCAAATATGTTTAGGAGAGTTATGAGGAGAATAGGTCAAGGATGGCGTTGGGATCTTGTTGGTAGCTAACAACCTTCTCATATTTTGTTTGTTTGTTTTTTTCAAATTAAATATGATATCAGAAATAATGGATTGTTTCATAAATAATTTCATAAAGGATATTTTTAGGAGTGCCTTCATAATCTTTGATTCTGAAGGTAACCTAATTAAAGGAGTCTGTCGCAGTAAGAGTCAGGATCCAAGTTAAAGTTGCCACACGATCTGAATGTATGATTGATGAAATGATAATGATTATCCAATTTTGCAGCTACTAAACCTTATGCTCTTCATGGCTTAGTTTAATAAAATTCATTTTGATCTCACTTTTTAATTAATTACAAGCCATATCGATCACTCTTATATTAATATTTAGTAGTCTTATCTCAAATATCAAGTATTTTGATTACAATGATTAGTAATATTATTGCCATGTGTCTAAATTACACAGGTAAATGTTTGCCTATGTATTACTAAACAACATATAAATACCTCTGACATACATATTACTTAATTCTATCAATTATGATAATATTACCATTTAAATCCTAGGCCTATACTTTTGAATCTCCTACATTCTCAAAAGTTCTGGACTTATGAAGATTCTTTCATTGTAAAAAATGGTGGTTATCTTTGTTGAACTTATTATGCCCCGACTGGTTGTTTCAAAAATATGGAAATAGTTGAGTAGATCGTTTGAAATTTTTCCTGTGAATCAAATTGGGTAAATCATATCCCACCATATTCCTAAATCTGTGCAAAAGTCTTAGGTCACTTGCATCGATCATCGAGGCTCATTTTGATATATTATATTGAAGCTTTGTAAAAGTTTTTTTTTATCAAAAATGAATGATCCTTTACACATAGCATATGAAATTACCTAGGAAAATAAATGAGCATCATATAACCCAACATACCCTCATAATTGCGCCATGATGCCCAAAGCCCTTAATTTATTCCAACATCTAATCCAAAATTTGATAATGGGGTTGTAATCATTCTGGCGTTTTAAGAGCTGTTGAAATCGATAGCCTAAGTCGTAATCAGTGTTATGATACTTCAGAAACCTGGATTAACCATGCTACCGGTGGATTTTCAATTCATGCTCCTACGGCTGTAATCATTGTTTAGAATGCTTAGTTCGCATCACTCCCATTAAGTCCCGGAGCAACAACCATAGGGTTTGATTTTCGAAGGTTTACACTCTTCGTTTGATATGAGAAAATAAAATGAGTTTCGACTCATTCCTCAGATGCTTGGTATAACCTGGATCCCCATCCCATCCATCTTCACCACCCTTCATAAGCTCAATTCTCTCCAAAACCTCGCAGGTGAAGAAATGACACCACTCAGTCGCTTCAAAGTTTCTGGTAATGACCTCTTGTAGGAATATCCTAAGGCTGCTAAGTAGTTTGAGAAGATAGGTTGGGGGTCGTTTTTCAGGCATTTCAGTGGGAACAATATCGAATTCACCAGACAGTTTGCATTGTCATTTAAATAGGGTGTGGCTCAGATTGGTAACCTAGATTTTCCAGTCACTAAAGACTTCATTGCTGAGGCCGCTAAGCTACCCCAAACCGGTGAGCGATGGTTTAAGGGAGGGGAAATTAGCAAGAAGAAGTGGAAGGCCTTATTGCATTAAGTTCCTAGCGACATTAGTACCAAACACAGTTTTCCTACAAAATTACTTAAGCAACAATGGTGGGAATTACCGTGGATAATAATCAGGTACAACACAAGCGATGGGCGTTTCTCTCTTGTACATTTGTATCACCTTCGCTTGCTTATGGTTTTTAAGGGTTTTAAGATCAATTTTCCCTTCTTCTTGCTCAGTATTTTGAAGAAAATGGACAATACTATCCAAATCACTATCAGTGACCAGGATAGAAGCTTGTTTCATCACGGGATTCTTAAAATTCTGATCCAACGTCGTTTAGCTTCAGAGGGTAAAACTTGGGAAGATTTTTTGGTGGAAAATGGGTTTGGGGAAACTCAATTCTGGCCGCCCCCTCTCCCTAAAACTCGTGTGAAGAGACGAAGCCCCTCCTTTCCTAACCCTAGCCTAGAAATCGACCCTATCTTAATGCATGGTGAGTCTGATGATGCGAACCCCATTCAGAGGAATGATAAAAAACTTGCGACTAAGGATGACAATAACCCTCTCGCTCTTGAAACTCTCATTGATTTATCCACTTCCAATACGCAGCATGGTATGTCTGCAGAGAATGGAAAGGGTGTAGTAAAACCAAATGATATGAATCTCGAGCATTGTATTGGGTCCAAACATCAATAAGGGCCTTCGAAACCTACCTTGAGCAAGTCGAACTCAGGAACCTGAAGGTTTACAAGGAGTATGGATACTATTTCCATTCCTAAAACTGTTGAATAGGTTAAAGAGCCTCCTCAAAGTTGAAGTTTCCAGTGAAGTAGAATATTAATCGTTCGCTCATGAAAATCCACTTGAAGTTGTTGATCGAGATTAGAGCATTGAGCTCAATAGCTCTGATACGTCCCTGAGAGACAAGTCAGTATGAAATTCATCACTGTTTCAACAAACTGATCAAGAAGTTGAGAAAAAACCATCACTGGCCGATGATCAATTCTCAGACCAAGCTATTAGAACCATAAAACTATCTATCAAGTTATCTTTTAAAAGAAAAACCGATCAATTAAAAAAGGAACTTAACGAATCTCAGTTGAATAACGATATGATGAAGGATGATATTTGGAAGTTAAAAAATGAATTGTTGTCATGGGTTGATTGATGGAAGAATTTGAAAACGAAGAAGGATAAGTATAAAGCTGTCAAGAAAATATTGGTGTCTCCAAACGAAAGATTATTGAAACAAGATAAACACCATAAGGCTAAGATTCTGAAATTGAAAGCCGGATTGGTAGAATCTAGAAGAGCTGCTCGAATTCAAGTAGTTGTTGAATAATGATTATTGAACCATTTTGTATATATTTTTCCAATTTTGATTATACATAGGAATATAATCTTTGTGCGTCTCAGGTGTCATCTCTTTCAGTTTTGTAAGCTATTATTATCACACCTACAAGATCATATATTTTGTAGGAGTGCTTATTATTCATTGTTTTCTTTCAGTTATTCCATATTCATGATAGAAACAATTTATTAAGTATTTTTATTTGTTGTATCATAGATGCCATCCTGAATCTGAAATCATTGTTGATTACTTAATGCGACGGTTATACTTCCTTATCGGGTGCTATGGGAGCGAATGATCAACAACTACCTGGTTCTTATACCTGCTTCTCTTCGAGGATAACTTATTCTCATTGGATAACATTCATATGGATCAGTTGTTCCTATCCGAGTTTTTGTTGCACATCTTGGCTATTTCTAGAGATCACTTACTGTTATTTTTGGATATCATTTTGAAGATGCCCGTGTTTCTAGATCAGTACAGGTGTTTACTATATTCCTTCTCTCATTATGAAGACTAGAACGAACTTAAAAAGAGATCTCCTAAAGTTGGAATTTGGCTTTATGATCGAGTAAGTTCGATGATTGATCATCTTTAGTAATATTCATCATAGTTAAATACAAGTGTCCATTCTTTGTTACAACATTTACTTCTGGATGAGGACAATTAGAGATGTCATTATCATGAATTTTAAAACACTTAATTTATGATGATCTATTTTGGAAGTGTTAGTTGTAAATTCGTTGATGATTAGACCTATTCATTAGGTTTGTTAGTTGTGTCATATGATTAATATAAAATTCAAGTCCAACTAGTCTTACATGGGGGGTTTGAGTAGTTGATAGTAACTGGTATCACTAGAGTTCAAACATTTCTCAAATCCTAAAAGACTTATTTGCACTGAGAAGTTCTCTTTGTCAAACTTTTATGGATCTTCTTGGAAACTGGTATCATGTTTGATTTTGGTTTTCATATATATATATATACACACACACACACATATGTGACTCCTTTATATTTTCAAGTTTTGTTTATGCTAAATGATATGCTATTATACTTGGTTATAATGCATTGAATATTTAAAAACATTCGAGCACACACCATGTTTGGTTTCTGATTATATGATATCTCTGATCTTTTTATAATTATTGTGGTTATCTAATTTAGATTTTGATATCAAATTACAAAATGGCTCATTTATAAAAGGATCTGTTTGTATAGATGTCTTTTCGTAAGTGATCACAAATTAATTTTGGATTCTAAATGTGTAAATATTTTCTGTTACTGTATTAGTTTACATTCCTCAATTTTAGTGATGATTTACATTATTATCTCTTGAATCAACGAATGTGAATTGTTTCATATAGAGGTTATACTTAGATCCATTATATTACTCTTGGGTCATGTTACACCTTAAATATTGATATTCCTGTTTACATGACAACAAAATATAGTATTCATTCAAATCCTCCTAGTCAAGATAGTTAGTAGTATCTCATAGGTTAGTTATCTTAGTTATAATTACCAGCTGTTAAATGGTTAAGTTTAATATTGTAGAATAGATTAGCTAGATAGGTGGCCTATTTTTCTATAGGACATAACAACTTTAGGATTTTAAAACAAAAAAATATTACAAATCCAAAGAATCTCTTTTGAGAGCAGAAGGTAGCAGGACCTATACCCCACGATACCCCACGAGAGATAGTTTTCCTTAAACACACCGGGAGCTGCATTAAGTACCTTGTGTGGAATACCTCTCCGTAGTTGGCCTTTGACAATAAATCTGGCCAACAGATCCATGATGGAAGGATACTCTATACTTGTGCTTGACATCATAGGCCTATGGAGAAAACCTTGGTGGAAGATACTAGGCTTGTCATGATCCTAATGCACCTATACTCCCACCCACCTCTATATTTTATATCTCACATTCCACACCTAACAAATCGTTCAAAACCCTCATTACTTAATCATGTAAAATATTTCCATGGAAATCCTTCTCATATTCCACCATTAGGAAGACCATCATCACCCAATTTGAAAAATGATGACAATCATGAGAAGAGCAAGGACAAGTCAATGGGAAACACAAAACCCATTTCCGATGCCAAGACATATCATCCCTTGGACAAATATCTTTTGGATTCATTACCTCTGGATTTGGTTAAATCACTTATGCATGGGAATATCCTCCCACACTGAACCAGTTTCACTATTATAATACACATATAGGTGGTGTAAAAACTCTATCACCCCCAACTAGAAGAAGAAGAAGACTAAGTGTATAAAGCAAAGACTTGGTGAAATGCATCATAATGTGCCTAAGATGGAGGTAAAGAATATCCTTATGAAATATTTGGAGAGGGATTTCATAGAGAAAATAAATGATGGAATAAGAATGTCTAAAAACTCCCTCTAAGGTCGGGTTGGGGAAAATTGGGCCAAATTGATTGGTTATGCCCCAAAGCTCCCTTTTAGATCCATGTGTTTCATTAGATTTATTTTTAAGAATCAACATGATAGAAATAAAATCAAAGTTGAGGGGCCACATTTTCATAACGTGGTCTTCCTTTACATCAAGGTCTAGGTTCCATGCTACAATCCAACAAAGGAAATAATCACAAATATCCCCATATGGGAAAAAATTCCAAATCCCCATTAGAGTTTTGGACTCTGGGGATTTTGAAGCAAATTGGAGACAAATTGTAAAGTGTATAAAATCCAATGACCACACTTTGAAAATGGGAAACTTATTAATCAACAAGACTTGCATAGAAATGGATCTAAATGAGGGTTTTCTAGAAGTCATTATGCTTAGATATGGAGATATTACTCACTGGAAGCATTTGGAATTCATCAACATCCCTTTCTGATGTAGTTTTTGCTAGGATATTGAGCACCTTCACTACAATTGTCCCTAAAGGGTGCTTGTTGGAAAAATACTGGAGGAGATCGAAGAGGAAACTACAAAGACAAAACTTTCTAGTAGAGGTTTTCAAGTAATCCTCTCCAAAATATGTCTCCTCTATCCATTTACAGCAGAGGTTGCTAGTGGAGGAAAGAGACCATAGATTTTAGTAATGGTTTTACTAACAATGCACTTAAATGGGAAATAATTCACTGATGTGCCACCAGGGTAATTTTGAGGGGCGAAATTTCGCCCATTGGCTATTTTTTGGGTTTAAAAAAAAAATTCGTTATTTGGTCATTTTTAGTCTCTAATATCGCCTATATTTACATAAAGTATGTTTTTTATCATAATATTCGCCAAAATTTACACGTTTCAGTAGTAAATTGTAGGTTTTCTATTTAATATTCACCTACCTATCTATATCTATGTTTTTTCCAATCCAAAATAATTGCCTAGAAAACTATACTTAAGTGTAATATTATAATCCTTAAAAATACCCCGTGTGCCACATTATACAATGCACTAGTGCATCATAAGTTATCAAGCACCAAAGACAAAATACCTCAATATTGGATGGAAAATGATTTGATTTTTATTTTTATTTTATCGATTGCTTTTTTGGTGCATTTAATATGACCAAACTCACTGAGGCATAATGCTATGAAATGCATTGAATTCTCTCAAATTTTTATGGCTTGTGGCACATTTTTAATGTCGAAATATATACAGATCTAAATGGTGCATTAGATACATGGAAATGAACCAGTTCCCTATAATTCCTATAGAGCACCGGTTCTCCATAATAAGTGGAGCACCAAGATAGGATAAAATAGTGAATAATATAAGTTTATGAATATTCTCGAACAATGAAAAAAATCCAATTTATCCTACTTCGAAAGAATCCAACGAGAAGCCGTATGAGGTGTAAATCTCATGTACGGTTTTGTACAGTGACAGTGAAGACAACTTATCGGTCAACTTTTCCACTATCACCCCCAAAAAACCAAACTCTGCCTTAAGTAAAGTTTCCAGAGTACGATTAACCTATGGATTTGAAATCACTGCTTATATACCTGGTATTGACCATAATTTACAAGAACATTTTGTAGTATTAGTAAGAGGAGGAAGGGTTAAAGATTTACCTAGTGTGAGATATCACATTGTTCGAGGAACCCTAGATGCTGCCGAAGTAAAAGATCGTCAACAAGGGCATTCTAGTGCATTGTATATTCTTACTTATCTAAGACTTGTATCATTTCATGATGATTCCATGTGAATTGCTAGGAACATGTGAAGTATATGGCTAACCTAAGAATGAACATTTTGTAAGGGGACTAGAGCAGGCTACCGTAAAAAAAACGATCTTATTTTTCTAGGAGATTTGGAACTATTATATGTCTAAGGTTTAATATCAAAATCATTTTCGAAGTTTTCCCTGATTGTTTCAACATTAAATTTTAAATACCTTGACCTTTTTAGAACAGGTTCGAGTCAAATAACAATGATTTGAAACACTTTTTTTATACACTATTTTGTAAACCTAAGGACTTGATCGTATAGATATGTAAAATACAGGATTTCCAATCATAGCAAAGAAAGAAAGGGAACGGATACTCAATCAAGAGTGAGTAAACATAATTATATGCATAAAGAATATATCTCATCTATGCAGATATAATCATGTGGAAAGCCGTATTTGATGAAAGTCGTATGTACGGTTTGGAGGGAGATCTTTCATACCTTTAGAGATCCACCCTACAATAAGGAGTCAAAAAGCCAAAATAAATGATTTATTTTTAGCCTTTATGAAATAGATTCTTGAACCTTTTTCACACTCATGTCATGGTGAAGTACCACAGAAAAAAAAAAAATTGCAAAATCCGATCCTATTTATCATAATCGATTAGTTAACATGGTGGTTAACCGTATTCTTAAAAACGGGAAAAAATCATTGGCTTATCGAATTCTTTATCGAGCCATAAAAAATATTCAGCAAAAGACAGAGAAAAATCCACTATTTGTTCTACACCAAGCAATACATAGAGTAACTCCCAATGTCACAGTAAAAGCAAGACGTGTGGGTGGATCAACTTATCGAGTTCCCATCGAGATAAGATCTACACAAGGAAAAGTACTTGCCATTCGTTGGTTATTAGGGGCATCTCGAAAACGTCCGGGTCGAAATATGGATTTCATGACATGTTAAATATTACATGTTAATAATTAAATGCATTGGTGCACATTATAATATTTTAGCATCAAAATGTTAAAATATAGTTTGGCATTTTTAAAAATATCCACAAAATCCTTGATGCATTTTAAGCAATTTTGCATTGCTTCAATCCCACAACATGCCAATCAACCCACTGTGTTGGGTAAAAAAAAACCTGGCCCATAATTTCATTTTTCTAAGAAGAGAGAACACTGGTGTGAAACATTCTTGTATGAGCATACTATTTCATTTTTGCTTAGTTGTCACATTCCCCTACCCTTCGATTTGTTGGTGGATTAGATGAAATTTACAAATTTACACAAAAATTAGAAAGCTTCAATTATTGTGCACATGGAAACCATGCCTCATGAGCCGACAAGACATTAGGTAAAGTGTTTCTTACCTACTTATTTAAAATTTTAGCGGATTAAAATTGAAAATTTAGCAATATTTTAGTTGTTATTCAAATTTATTTATTTATTTAGAGTTTTTTCTGTAGGATGCATTCACTCCATTGCCTCACACCAGATATGATGCTCTTTGTTATGTTACATAGAGCATCATTAATGGTGTGCTCTAGGGTGAAACATTTGTCCTGCAAATGGTGCAATTTTTTTAAGAAGCGCACCATTAATTGTGCACAAAAATCTCATTGTCACACAACCAATGCACATTAAAACATTAGAATCACTGATAATGGTGGCATTTATTTATTGAAGCCACATTAGTAAAGCGTGGTTATAATTTTTTTATTTAGTTAACCGATGCATGGTATATTAAAAATAAGCATAGTAGATGGTGCTTATTACAATTAAAAATGCATCGTAAAAATTAAAAAAATAATAATGATGGTAGTCGATGCACTTTATAATAATGATGCTTCTTAATGTTACAAACCCACAAGAAGAATTTTTTTGTCTATATGTTTGCAGTACACTTTTTGTTAATAAAAAGAACTGTTGATAGTGTGATTGTAATATAGAGATGCATTGTTAATGGCTTAGATTGAAATACAAAAGAACCATACATGTTTTAGGAAAAATACACCACTATATCATGGTTCTCTCTTTAATACCTAGAAGCACCAGACATGGTGCACATGAAAATTGAAAGTGTACCAAATAAATGTAGAATCCCAAACCAAATATTTAGGTATGTGGTGCATCTTATAGTACTTGATCACCAATTGTGGTGCATTATTATGTCATAAACGTCTCATTGTAAATGTTGAAAAAAAAGGACAATCATTGTGCTTTATAATACAATGAAGAACCAATAATGATGCTTCTTAATGCTACAAATGCATAAGAAAAGTTTAAAAAATTGATTGCATTTTTTATAAATAAAAATCATTGACAATGCTGCGTTGGTAATATAGAGAAGGATCGTTAACAATACGTATTGTATTACGAATGCACCATTTAAAAATGTAAAGTTGAAAACACCAATAACGATGTTTCTTTATACTACAAACTCATCGAATTGTTTTTAGGAAAACTGCGATACTATATTGTGCTGTTCTTTTTAATTCATGGAAGGCCCAAAAATGGTGCATATGAATATTTAAATCGCATTGGATAAACATATTATCTCCAACCTAAAATTTAGGTATGCAGTGCGTCTTATAGTACTTAAGCATCGATTATGATGCATTATTATGTCATAAATGCACTCTTCATCATTTTAAACTAGTGAATGTCCCAATAGGCTGGTGTTGTTTTAATTTTGGGAAAGCATTGTTCTAGTGCATACTGTATTTTGTATTTTGAGCACAATTTGGTGGTGCCTTTCCTTCTATTTAAAACGTTGCACTAATGTTTCGGATGGGCCTTCAAACGGGAGCACATATGAACATTACCAACTTCCACACTACATTATTGGTGTGGAATAACTATTTATATGCACCGCTAACAACGTACTTCATATATTTTAGCACTTCATATGGTGCATTCTAATTTTTAAGGTGCACCACTTATGTTAGACAATTTTTCAAATAAAATTAATTTCAATTATTAATAAATAAAAAATGGTTGTTTAATAGGAATTTTTTTTATGTTTTATGTGTGTGTGTGCGCGCGCCTAATGAATGTTGCATGTGAATTAGAGACAACAACAATGATAAAAAAAATAACAATAGCAACAATGGGTCGACTTTTTCAACTTTGTACGAGAGACATGAGAGGCCTAAGAGAGGGAGAGGGATTTGTACCCTCAATTTTTACACTAGATAGTTGTTTCTTTTTGAGGAATGTTGGCCTCCTCAAGTTTTATGAGGAGACTACATCCCTTAGGGGGAACTCATGCTTATTGGTTCGAATGATCTATCATTGGGATCATGCGAGGTAGTCATTTAGGGTTAGTCCTGGTTTTGTGGTACCAATCCATAGAGGATGACTTATATTTTCATACTAGTTTTTCCAGGAGGGGGGAGGATTTCCTCATTTCCCTAATATCCCACTTGGCATTGCTGGAGAGAGCCATCTAACATATGCTCAGGGATATTTTAGTGAGGATGTGATTTCCCCAGGTTGCTAGTGTCTAGTTTCATATTGTTTCATTCTATGTAGTGGAGGTTAGGTTTCTCTCTCTTAGGGTCATGATAGTGGCCCACTACTCCTTAGATGGGTAGCACATTAGTTTCCCTCTATTTTACTATGTATATTCTATTGGTTGTGGAGCCTGATCTTCCTTATTTAGAGGTCATGTTTCAGCCATGTTTGGATCCCATCCCATGATGGGGGGGTTTGGGGGGGCTTCCCCCCCAAAAAAAATAGTCTTCATGGGGGGTCGGCGACTAGTTTTGGATCCCCCCCCTTGGCGGGGGTTCGGGGGGAAGCGCCCTCGTAGCAAAAATTTCAGAAAAAAATGCCTTGTAAAATGTTGTAATTTCATGCTCATAACTTGGTCAATAATGGGTGATTTATGGGCCCATGGTATTGGGTGTTCCATAGTATTTTCCCATGGTAAACCTTCTTTAAAAGGAAGGCATTGTAATATAGTTTTGTATTTTAGCATTGAAAATATCTCTATGATTGTGTGAGAGAGACTATGAGAGAGTGAAGAGGAAGTTGCAGTGGATGTGCTGCAGGTTGTATCCCTTCAATTGTGGGATGGTATAATAATTATAAGGACTAAAAATTTATGTGTGTAAGTAGCCCATCTTGGGTGAACCACATTATATTGTGGCGTAAGGCTGGTCGGTCGAACCCTCTTTCTTAACAGATTCACACAGATTACACAAATGCGCTCTCAAAGACTAGATGTGAACTCGAAATGTCATGAAGTTGGATTCTATTACTTGAATCATTTACAAAATTACATGCAAAATAATAAACAAGTCGGCCTTATCCTGTTACAATGCACACAAGCAATCTCTTCTCTAACTATGTTTTCTCTTGGTCTTTCTCAGTGTTTCCCCCACTGTGTGATCCCCTCCTTCGTGCCTTCGCACACATATTTTACTCTGCTCTGATGTTGTTCCCAAGGTCCACTGGCCTATATGGCTTCCACGAGGTGTCCTTACTCTGTCCGATGAACTATTCGTGATGCTGCAGACCTGCAATTGTCAACTCCTCTGAATGTGCCTGCACAAACTTCTCTTGTGGTGACATCTGGATTGATCTCAACCACCTTCTTAACTTCCATTAACTTCTTCAACTACCCACAACGTCTGTAGGTATGTTTCCTCGACCTTTTCACCTCTCGACCTATGCTACAGTTGTTAGCCTTATCATTGTCCACTTTGACACATCGACCATTCTGTGCTTCGTCTGTCCTCGAATTAACTTGTTGGCTTTACTTAGTCTCCACGGTTGCCGATCCACCCCATCGCCTATGCTTGACCTTTGCTGCTTTCGTCAGTTTTGATGTTCAACCACTTGTCGACTTTCGACTCCGTCGACTTCCGCTCTTGTCGTTCATACTTTGACAAATTCTTGCTCGATTTACTGGATTCGACTGCCAGTATTCCCGCACTAGTGTTCTTCGAAAATCCCCCTGTTCGACCTCCTTTTGTCGATCATCTTCGACTGTTTCTCCTAGGATTCGATGACCTTGCATCAGTCTCCCTAGGTGAAAAGGAACTTAATCGATCTGTCAGTCTCTTTTACTCCTCCTATGCAATCCATGTCGCTTCTTCCATCTTGTTGTTCCTCCATCATACTAAGTATTCCTTCTTCCATGAATTCCTTGTGCGTCCAACTTCGCGCTCATCCATCACTTCGCAAATTTCTTCCTTCTATCGATTTGGAATCTGCCCCGTCCAGTCGATGTTAGAAAATTCTATGCTGCTGCTTGTCGAAACTTCTTCGAACTTGTATAGATATGATACGTTGAACATAGGAGAAATGCTCAACTCTTCAGGTAGCTCCAACACATAAGCATTGTCTAAAACCTTTCTTAGGATCTTACATGGTTCAATATTTTTCAGCTTCAATTTGTTGTATGTTCATGTCGGGAACCTCTCTTTCCTTAAGTGTGCATATGCAAAGTATCATTCCCTGAATGACTGTAGCTTCTGCTTCCTGTCGTCCCTTAACTTGTATGCCACATTACTCTTTTCAATCTATTGGCGTACCTTGTCATGTACTTCTTTCATGTGTTCTGCAAATGTCTCTGCATCTGCACTCTTTTTGGTCATTGTCGGTACCTCGACCAAATCCACCACACCATGTGGGATTCGACCTTGAACAATCTGGAATGGACTCATACTTGTCGACCGATTCACAAAATTGTTGTATACGAATTCTGCTTGCGCCAACACGTTCTCCCATTGCTTGGGTTTGTTGGTCGTCAAACATCTTAGAAGGTTTCCCAAACTTCTATTCACTACCTCAGTCTGTCCATCAATATGCAGATGGTATGTCGAACTAAACTGCAACTTTGTGTCCAGTTTCTTCCATAGGGTTCTCTAGAAATGGCCCATAAACTTGGTATGCTTGTCCGACGTTATACTCTTCGAAAACCCATGTAGTCTGACTATCTCCTTGAAAAATAATACAACATTGCTTGTGGCATCACTTGTCTTCTGACACATAATATGTAGTGCTCTTGTTTCCGTCAGAGCACTAAGACAACTTCTTGGGCTAATTTAAGTGTTTAAGCTCTAATTTCTTTGTTAAGATCACCGTGAGCATGTTTTAACAGCTTTAAATAAAACTATACTGTTTCAATCAGATTTCCATGTTCATGTTTGTTTTTACTTTTACTTAGTTTATGCAAACATACTGGTGAATAATCCAAAATAAACATTTGTACATTTATTTTCCTATCATAAACTTTACATATTCTCATATCGGCTAGTCAATCTAACTATTTAAAGTATGCATAGAATTAGGATGTAAATGATTAACCAATAGTAAAATACCTGGATCCAGTAGGTCGTAGATTGTCCCCTTTCTCTTGTAGCCTTTCCTGTCCAAGCCTTTGCTCCTGCAGACTTTTCGGTCCAAGCCTTCCATACCAAAAATGGATGAACCACCCTACCGACCAGCTCTTATTGTGCTGGCCCTAGGAAACCGATGGGTTTCCTATCCCCCGAGCCCACAAACCAATAATTTCGACAACAAATTTCCTTAGTACCTTTCCATAGTTAAATAGTAATTTTTCCTTGAGTTAACCCCCACCTCAGTCTTTGAGTTTCCCACCTCCTCAAAGCTTCGAGTTCTCTCCCTCCTCGACATTCCTCCTTTTCATCAAAATACTAAGTGTACTTCTCCAAAAGAGAACCAACCCCCTTTTGTTAGAAAACAAGATCGCAGAGCAATAACAATAAATAGAAATGCAAATATAATCACACAAACACATTACAAGAGAGAAACCAATATATCGTGGTTCACCCAAGATGTGCTAGGTCCACACTGAAATTTCCAGTCCTTATTATTATACCATCCAACAAAGTGGAGGGATACAACCTGCAGCCCATCCGATGCACTTCCTCTTCACACTCTCTCATAGTCTCTCTTCACGATCTCAAAGATCTTTACAATGCATAATACCTAATACATCAACCCTAGCCGTATTACAATGTCTTTCTTTTATAGGGGAAATACAATGGGAAAATACCACGGGATATCCAAAGCCATGGGCCCGAAATCTGTTGACGAAAACAACCCCAAGGTTGGGGAATGAGTGTACAGTAACCCTGGGGTACAAACACAATTGAATAACATCTCTGAATCTAGAATATCAGGATCCACAACCAACAATCTCCCACTTGGATACTGATCACAACAACTCCATCGCTGCTGCACTTGCTGGACTTGGACTTGGAAAATTTCTCGTCTTCACCTTCATGTTAGAAGGACAACTTAAACCAAGCAAGAAATTAGTTTCTCTCTGGTCACTACCTTTGTGAAAATGTCTGCAGGATTCTGGCTAGTATGTATCTTTTCCAGCTTCAACAGTTCATCTTCCATAACAGAGCGTATGAAATGGTACTTGAGCTGTATATGTTTAGTCCTGGAATGGAATGTTGAGTTCTTTGCAAGATGAATGGCACTTTGGATGTCACTATACAACCTGCTATCCTTCTGTTTCTTACCCAATTCCTCCATGAACCTCTGCAACCAAATCATCTCTTTACTAGCCTCTGTAACAACAACATACTCTGCTTCCGTTGTTGAAAGTACAACAACCTTTTGCAGTTTCGAAATCCAACTTACTGTTGTTCCACCTACAGTAAACACATACCCTGTGGTGATCCTCCGGCTATCCTTATCACCTGCCATATCTGCATCAACATATCCCTGTAGAATAGTGTTTGAACCTCCAAAACATAATCCCTGAGTGGTAGGACCTCTCAAATACTTGAGAATCCACTGTACTGCTTTAAAATGTTCTTTACCTGGATTGTTCATATATTTTCTCACAACTCCGACTACATGTGAAATATCTGGTCTTGTGCACACCATGGAATACATCAAGCTGCCAACTACTGATGAATACGGAATCTTGGACATGTAATCTGTCTCTTCTTGTGTCTTGGGACACATTTCCTTACTTAGACTAAAATGGCTGGCCAAAGGTGTACTAACTAGTTTTGCATTCTACATTCTGAACCTCTCCAACACCTTTTGTATGTACTCACCCCGAGACAATGTCAATTTGCGATTTTTTCAGTCTCTTGTTATTCTCATACCAAGGATTTTCTTTGCAGCACCCAAATCCTTCATCACAAATGAATTTGCTGACTTCTTTTTGAGCACATTTATATCTTGCATGTTAGACCTTGGAACAAGCATGTCATCCACATACAATAACAAGATAATATAAATTCCATTATCTAGCCACTTGAAATAAACATAGTGGTAAGAATGACATATACTATAACCTTGTTCTGTCATAAACTTGTCAAATTTTAGATACCACTGCCTTGGAGCTTGCTTCAAGCCATACAAGCTCTTTTTCAACATGCACACCAAATTCTCCTTCCCTTTGACCTCATACCCTTGTGGTTGCTGCATATATATCTCTTCCTTCAAATCCCCATGGAGAAAGACTATTTTTACATCTAACTATTCAAGATGCAAATCTTCTACCACCACTAGACTTAAAATAGTCATAATTGAAGTCATCTTAACAATATGAGAAAATATTTCATCAAAATCTATACCTTTCTTATGTGCAAACCCCTTTATAACAAGGATGGCCTTGTACCGCTTCTTACCTCCTTCTTCCTTCAACCTGTAAATCCATTTGTTCTGCAATGCTCTTTTACCAGCAGGTAACTGAAGCAAATCCCAAGTCTGGTTTCCTACCAATGAGTCCATCTCCTCATTCATGCCTTGCTCCCATTTCTTTCTAGTTTCCACCTGCATTGCTTCTTCATAACATTCTGGTTCACCAGCATTAGTCATCAATAAATAATACATTGAAGGAGAGTATCGTTCAGGGAGTCTACTTAACCTGGTAGATCTTCTTACACTTGCAGGAGTTTCAGGTACTTGCCGCTGTTCTTGATTTTCACGCACCTTTCGAACTTCATTTTCTTCAATTTCATCAAGTACTGTGTACTCTATGTTTTCTTTTTTCTGTTTCTTTCCCTGCAACTGATCTTTATGCAGGGCCTTTTCATTGAATATCACATCTCTACTCCTAATGATCTTGTTATTTTCATAATCCCATAAACGATAACCAAAATCATCAACCCCATATCCAATAAAGGTACATTTCTTGGATTTAGCTTCAAGCTTTGTTCTATTTTCTTTATCAATATGGCAAATGCTTCACAACCAAACGTTCTCAGAAATGAGTAGTTTACCTTTTTACCTGTCCATGCCTCCTCTGGAATACCACCATCTAAAGCACTTGAAGGCCCTCTGTTTATTAAATAAACAACAGTATTTACAACATTTGTCCAAAACTGTAAGGGCAACCCTGCATGCAATCTCATACACCTTGCACGCTCCATGATCGTTCTATTCATCCTTTCTGACACCATTTTCTTATGGTGTTCCTGGGACTGTTTTCTCTCTATGGATCCCATAGTATGAACAGTAACTATCAAACTCCTTGCCGCACTACTCACCTCCATTATCATATATGAGACACTTCAACCTTTTTCTTGTCTCATTCTCAACCAAAGCTTTCCACTTCTTAAAAGTAGCAAACACATCAGATTTTTGTCTAATGCAATAAACCCAAGTTTTCCTAGTTGCATCATCAATAAATGTAACATAATAATGAGAGCCACCAAGAGATTGTACTTGAGCTTGTCCCCATACATCTGTATGCACAAGCTCTAACTTTTCATTCTTCTTCTGTTTCCCAACCTTGACAAATCTGACTCTCTTATGTTTTCCATAAACACAGTTTTCACAGAATTCCAAACTTACCTGCTTCAAATCTGGCAGCAACTTCCTTGAGTGGAGAATCTGCATCCCCTTCTCACTCATGTGTCCAAGCCTATGATGCCACAATGCTGTATCTGTTCCTGTGGAAGCTAAATAGATAGAATGGTTAGTATTATGAGGACATAAATACAATGTACCTACCCTGTCTCCTTTTGCTATCACCATTGATCCTTTAGTGATCTTCCACCACGTTTCTCCAAACGTAGATAGACAAAAGCCATCTCCCAACTGCCTTGTTGAGATCATATTTCTTTTCATAGCAGCAATATGCCTAACATCTTTTAGCAGCTATTCAGTTCCATTCTTAAATTTTATCCATACCTTATCAATTCCAACAATTTTACATAGCTCATCATCACCCAATAAAACATGTCCAAAATCACCTGGGACATAATCATGAAAATATTTCCTATGGGGTGTAGCATGACATGAAGCCCCTGAATCTACTACCCAATAACCACCTATATTATCTAATGCAAGAATCAAAGCATCTTGTAACACATCACCTGCTACATTTGCTTCCTGGGTAGTTTCCTGCTGTCCATCTCCTTTCTTTTTTAGAGATCTGCAGTATTTCTTCAGATGCCCTTTCTTTCCACAGTTCCAGCACTCCATTTTTCCCAGTCTGGACTTAGATCTGCCAGTTTTAGACTTGCCACGATTACCTTGGCTCTTTCCTCTCTCGTTTTTTTCCCCTGCTCTCCATGGTCAACGCATTACCTGATGTCTCACATGTACTTTTTCTTCGCATTTCCTCGCTAAGAATAACACCAATAGCATCATCAAATTTCAAGGTCTTTGAACTACAGACAGAGTTACTTACAGCCATGACCAAGCTATTCCAACTTTTTGGAAATGAACACAGGATTAGAAGAGCCCTAACCTCATCATCAAAGTTCACACTTACGGAACTTAGTTGATTTGTAACCGTATTAAATTCATTTAAATGATCAGTAACAGATCCACCTTCAGACATCTTTGTTAGTTTTTTAGAATTTACTTCAATTTGATCTAGGATCTTAACTAAGAGAACAACATGTACAACATATCAATCATGGTCATAATAATGCAAGCACACAAGAGACAATAGACACACAGAGTTTCACTGGGGAAAACCATAAAGGTGAAAAACCCCACAACTTCCTTAGAGATAGATATAGCAATGATACAACCCAAGCATAAGAGATATACTCCTAGCAGCATCTTCTCCTCCTCCACTAGTGCGCCACTCTCCAATGAGTGTAAGAGAGAGTAAGTGAATGATCAAATAGAGTGCCTCTCGCACTCTATTTATACTTGAATTGACTTGCCTAATAACCTTTACTAGGTCGGCCTTAACTTAACCACATAACATAATGCTGATAGGGCCGACCCCTAGTAGGGTGGTCTAATAACCCTTTAACCCACATGACTTATATAGAACCGACCCCAACAAGGTGGTCTAATAACCCATCAAGTATAAGTTACGACACTTACAATATAAATGACGACACTTCCGTATAGAAGAATAATAACATCTCTATAGGAATACAAACACTTTTGTATAGAGGAATAATAACATCTCTATAGGAATACAATATACATATATGAAATACATTCTAAAGTTACAAATACATCAACACTCCCTCTTAACTAGGAAGGTATTTCTCGACACAGATCTGCTAGGAAAAGTCTTCTTCTCTAGATCATCGTCATCGTCACTGCTGCTTCTATCTCAATCAATCTCTCATCTACTCGTCACAGGAAGTTCTACAAAGCCGACCCTTTTTCATACTGGATGTAGGCCCACCACCTGTAGGTATTCATCATCTACAGAGCTAGCCCTTTTTCATGTTGGATGTATCACATCTATAGAGCCAGCCCTTTTTCATGCTGGATGTAGGCCTAGCCTCCATGTAGGTCTTCATCATCTCTGTGAGCAAGCCATCAAGTAGGTACACCTCAGGACTGATTACACTGCCTTTGCAAAACTTGCAAGATCTTCGAGGACTGATTACACTGCCTCTGCAAAACTTGCAAGAGCATCTCTGGACTGATCATATGCCTCTGCAAAACCTGTGTACCATATTGTCACATCATCGTCTTCAGATCATCGTCATCGTCCATGGAGCACAATCCATATGCACATCACAATGTCTCCAGTATGGGAGGACTTTCCTACCACCATACAAGACCTAGTCTACCAACATGCGAGGACTTTCCTACTAGCATGTGAGACACAATACTTACATCAACCGACATGGGAGGAATTTCCTACCACCATTCGGGAAAGGCTCACAACAATTACATCAACGACCATGGGAGGACCAACCTACCACCATGTCGGAATGGCACAACACTTACATCAATGACCATGGGAGGACCAACCTACCACCATGTCGGAATGGCACAACACTTACATCAACGACAATGGGAGGACCAACCTACCACCATGTCGGAATGGCCCCAGCCCTTACATCTTACCATGGGAGGACTTTCCTACCACCATGTAAGAATGGCCCCAGCCCTTACATCTTACCATGGGAGGAATTTCCTACCACCATGTAAGAATGGATCCAGCCCTTACATCTACACCATAGGAGGACTTTCCTACCACTATGTGAGAATGGCTCGTGTGCATCTGTGTCTCCAGACTCATCACTTCCCCTTGGAAGGTATCTCGATCTGAAGTACACCAAGTCTCCCTCTAAATTATTCAAACTTCACTCTGGCCAGCGGCTTGGTCAACACATCGGATATTTGCTCGTCCGTCGCAACATACAGGAGCTTCACTGCTCCTCACTGCACCATATCCATGATATAGTGATACTTGATCTCAATGTGCTTCGACTTGTCATGGAACACTAGGTTCTCCGACAACTTCACACAACTCTAGTTGTCGCAATATATACAAGTAGCACTCAGCTGGAGATCAAACAAATCAGACAATAGCTTCCTAATCCATACTACCTCACAATTAGCCAAACAAGCTGCGACATACTCTGCTTCGGCTGTACTCAGTGCCACACATGACTGCTTCCTGCTCAACTAAGAGATCATACCGGATCCCATACTGAAGCAACACTCCGAAGTGCTCTTCCGATCAATGGCACTGCCTTCCCAATCCAAATCAACATAACCCTCCAGGTTAAACTTTTGATTCACCTCATACTTGAGCCCATAGTCAATTGTACCCTTCAGGTACCTCAGAATATGCTTTGCAGCTATCAGGTGAACATGTCTTGGATCTATCAAGTGCTGACTCAAGGTGTTCATCGCAAAGCAGATATCTGGTCTTGTATTCGTTAGGTACATCAAGGACCCAATCATTTGACAATACATCGTAGCATCAACCGACTTAGATGAATCATCACACATAAGCTTCAGGTTTGATGCCATAGGTGTGGCCATGGCCTTGCAGTCCATCATCCTGAACCTCTTCAGGATATCTACTGCATACTTCCCTTGTCCAAGGAAGATTCCATCTGCACTCTGCCACACCTCCATACCAAGAAAGTAGTGCATCATACCCAAGTCCTTCATCTCGAACTCGGCAGCAAGCTTCCTCTTCGTGTCAGAAATCAATCTATCCTCACCCATCATAAATAGGTCATCCACATACAATAGTAGTATCACTGGATTGCCTTCCTCAACCTTGTAGTAAAGGTTGGAATCCGCTTTACTCTTGGTAAAGCCAAAACTGGATAGGAAGCCATCTATCCTGCTATACCAGGTCCCTGGTGCCTGTTTCAAACCATACAAGGATTTCTTCAGTTTGCACACATGTGATCCTCGGTCATGTGTCTCAAACCTGAGTGGCTGCTCCACATACACTTCCTCTTCAACTACACCATTTAAGAAAGTTGTCTTGACATTCATCTGGTGTACCTTCCATTTCATCACTGCAGCCAGAGCAAGTACTGATCTAATGGGAGTGTATCTAGCCACAGGAGCAAAAGTGTCTTCATAATCAATCCCTTCTTTTTGGTAGAATCCACGAGCTACAAACCTTGCTTTATATTTCTCTATGCTTCCATCTGCAGCATGCTTGATCTTATAGATCCACTTGGAAGTTAGAACAGACTTCCCTTCAGGTTTTGGGACCACATCCCAAACATCATTCTTCATGATCGACGGATCATGGCATCCTTCCATTACTGCATCCCGTATCCTGGAAACTTCAGATTCTTCAATATCTTCAATAGATAGATTTCTTTAAACTTCGTTGCTGGAACAAATGTTGTAGTCCTTCTTTTGTAGGTGATTGTATAAGATATTTGCTACAAAGCAAGTTAAAATGCATGATTAGAAACATCTCATAGTTTTCAGAACACATTCTTACACATAAAGAAATATGTCAACCAATCATGCAATTATTTTAGTCAATGCTTCAATACAACATTTATCCATATCCCGTAACTTTCTAGATGCCTTCCAATCTCTACCAGAACATTGTTAAGAGTGTGCACAACTCCCAACATGTCAGTAAAGAGGTTTCATTCTAGATAAGTAGCAATGGAAAGTTGTACAGTAGTATACTGTTCATTAATGCAATTATTCTAATATGCATAATACACACCCTAAGTCTAGGAACATAAGCATATACATCATTGAACAATATTATTTAAACAAACAAATATGCAAGAAATGACAATTCAAATACTTATCTTTGTTTGGTTTGTAGAGTGGACTCCCTCTCAATATTTGGTTCCTTGTAAGAACTACTGGAGTGTGCTCCCTCTTGATCTTTGCTTCCTGGATTACATGTCCTTGAACTTATATCCATCCTCGATCAATTATGCATACTTACTAGTATCATCATTGTGTTATCCTCGAGGTCTCATACATACATTCATTAGTATAATCTCAATACTATCAAAACACAATAATCTTAAACATGTATAGTCATGAGCATTTCAAACATAGATAACAAACATTAGTATTCAAGGTTTCGGGGAATACTTCTTTTACTCAGGCATATTCTTTATTTGACCAAAGGACTTTTCTGGTTAGTCATATCATCATAATATGCATAAACCCTTGATTACTTACATTTCTAACTTCATGAATAATCATTATCTACCATACAACAGTATAAGATCCTAACACAAGGTAGGATTCTAACTTGATATAGGAAAAACATACGTGGTTATCATATTTGCTAGTTATGTCTAGCAATGTCTTCTTGTTCTCTTCAATGACTTGTGCTAGTAACCTGCATATCTCATAGGTTAACCATTATAGAACCAAGTTATACATACCTCGTAAGTAGATCTTCTATGTGATCCATGACAATGGATGAGTTTCTGTCTTCATGTCACCATGGTCTTGATCTAGAACTTGATTTGTACCTTCATGTTAGCCGATAACATAATCCTCATACAACACCACAATGCATTAGTACAATCATAAGTGTCAAAACCCTAATCAGTAAATATCTGCATTCATATTTTTATTAAGGTGATACGACAAGTCTAAAATTAATCAAGATTGTACTAATCTTAATGAAGACAAACATACCATAAGCTTAATCATGAACAAATCTTGAAACATACCTCGATAAGTCATACCTGTTGAGATTGCTTGTAATCTTCTTATGTAAGGCCTTAGCCTCATCTCCCTTTGAAACTGGATCTTCTTCACTTATGCAGGTGACCAATCCATTTTCTTATAGGATTAACCCAATCCACTTGATTTGTAGAAACTGGATCTAGAGTTGAATTAGGGTTTGTCAGGGAAACCCTAAAAATTCAAACTTTGAATTTGAAACTTCTGAAAGGATAGAAAGATGCGCCTTGATGAGCTGATCAACCTGATATACTCAGAATTTGAAAAGTGCAAAGTTTCACCCCTTAAATTTTCTTTTCAATCTTCTGGATTCACTAGGGAGGACCCTGAATTAGGGTTTGAGTTTCCCAGAGATTCACCCAACCAAATAGTTTGATCCAAAGCTCTAAACTTTGATTTTTCCAAGGAGCTTCCAGCTATGGTCACATATTTCAAAAATTCCCATTTTTGCAGAAGCCCTAATTTTTCACCTTTCCCATCAAAGTCCTGAACTAGGGTTTGATCAAGCCTGGCCTTCTGCCCAACAAAAAAATTCGATCTTGGTCTCTAAATTTCGATTTTGATGAGGAGCATCCATCCGTGGTATCCGATACAAAAATTCCAACATTCTCCGAAACCCTAAATTCCCGGAGCCATGAATGAAGGTGCTCAAAATCAAATTCTGTTTTGACAGAAATATGCACCTGATTGTTTTTGGTGTAACTCCAAAATTTCAGATCTACAAGGTCTAAAAATTATTCTTGTGGTATTTTGACCTGTTATCTTTCCAACCCCAAAGGTCTGACCTCAAATGGATTCTCTGAGAGAGAGTTATGCCACGTGTGGAAACGTGACCTGTTTATGGGATAAAACAGGAGAGCAAACTTGTATGGAGTGCCACGTGTCACTCATTCAATTTCGGCCTCTGAAAATAATATCTGTGAAAGTACAGTCCGTGCCCTACCTTCCACTTTTTACGAAATTTCATTTGGAGCTTTCTAGCCCAAGTTGTGACCTTTTTTCCTAGGTCACCTGTTTATGATTGAGATCTGGAAGAGGATGAAACCCTATATTGTACAGGTCATAAATTTGAAAGTAAAACGAATTAGAGGCTCTCCTTTGGACACAAGGTACATGGGGATCTTATCTTCGACCTATAATATTTTTAGATTCTGAAACCTCGCCGAAATGAATTTATAGCGAAAGTGCTACGATGACTGGTTTTTGCTATATCAAGCCCTAGCTTCGCAAGTGCAACAAGTGTCATAAATGCCATACCATGCCTTCTTTCAGGCTAGCTCTGATACCATATTATTTTTTCAGAATTTACTTCAATATGATCTAGGATCTTAATTGAGAGAACAACATGTACAACATATCTACAGCATATCAATCATGGACATAATAATGCAAGCACACAAGAGACAATAGACACGTAGAGTTTCACTGGGGAAAACCATAAAGGTGAAAAACCCCACAACTTCCTCAGATATAGATAAAGAAATGATACAACTCAAGCATAAGAGATATACTCCTAGCAGCATCTTCTCCTCCTCCACTAGTGCGCCACTCTCCAATGAGTGTAAGAGTGAGTAAGTGAATGATCAAATAGAGTGCCTCCCGCACTCTATTTATACTTGACTTGACTTTCCTAATAACCTTTATTAGGTCGGCCTTAACTTAACCACATAACATAATGCTGACAGGGCCGAACCCAATAGGGTGGTCTAATAACCCTTTAACCCGCATGACTTATACAGGGCCAACCCCAACAAGGTGGTCTAATAACCCATCAAGTATAAGTTACGACACTTACAATATAAATGATGACACTTCCGTATAGAGGAATAATAACATCTCTATAGGAATACAAACACTTCCGTATAGAGGAATAATAACATGTCTATATGAATACAATATACATATATGAAATACATTCGGAAGTTACAAATACATCAACAATCTTCATATTAAATAAACGTTTCATTAGAAATACCTTGTTGGAGGCCGAGGGTTTTTTATACAGCTTACACAATGTGCTCATCAAACCCTCCATTGTCATTTATTTTGAGATACTAAAATCCGCCGACAAAGCCAGGGACAACCGTATTGTTCCCAGTGCCTTTCTGTCAAGAACCTCCCATTCTTCTTCCTTCATAGTCGCTGGCTAGTTTGCTCTTCCTCCCAACGGTAGGAATAGATCCTTCTGGTATAGATAGTCCTCCATTTGCATCTTCCACAACTGGAAGTTTTGGCTATTAAAATTCTCGACCTTAAACTTTCCTTCTTCTGCCATTGCTCCCACTCAAACCAGAAACCCTAGTTTCCTGCGGGTTTATTTTCCAAATAGACCTTTGGCTCTAACACCACTTGTTAGAAAAATAGGATCGTACACCAATAACAATAAACATAAATGAAAATATAATCACACAGACACATTACAAGAGAGACACCAATATATCGTGGTTCACCCAAGATGGACTATGTCCATACTGAAATTGCCTGTCCTTATTATTATACCGTCCAGCAAAGTGAAGGGATACAACTTGCAGCACAACCGCTCCACTTCCTCTTCACACTCTCTCACAGTCTCTCTTCACGATCTCATAGATCTTTACAATGCATAATACCTAATACATCAACCCTAGCTGTATTACAATGTATTTCTTTTATAAGGGAAATACATTGGGAAAATACCACGGGATACCCAAAACCATGGGCTTGAACCCCCTTTTATAGGGCGATGCCCCGAACCCCAAGGTTGGGGAATGAGTGTACAGTAAGCCCGGGGTACAAACACAACTGAATAACATCTCTGAATCTGGAAGATCAGGATCCACGACCAACACCCTTCTTCCTGAAACCTTTCCTTTATATCCATTTTCCTCCTCCAAACTTCATTCTTACTCCACCGCCTTAGCCCTCCATGTTTTTTTGGGATTCTAAACCATTAATACAATCACACTAATCAAGGATAAAATAATGTTTAAATATGTTTGTCAGATTCCCTATTTCTCTCAAGCAATGGAATAATTAAATTGTAATTAAGGTTGTCCTTTTGTGTAGATTTCCTATCATTTTCTTTTATTCAAAAATAAGCATGAATTGCCTTATTTAAACTTATGGGACAAGTTAAATAGTATAGAATTTATTCCATCGCTTGATCTTTAAATGCAGATAGTATAATATAATAAATGCAAACTTGACTTTACACATGGAGGATGCTCATGTCTTTATTATTCAACTAAATCTTGATTCGACAATGTTGTTTGATTTACAATTAAAGTTTAAATAACAATATAATATGGAATATAATAATATCACAAAGACTCACTTCCAATTGTTTTTAAATTAATAATATTATTCCTTTTTGCTATTCACATAAAACAATTGAGATAAATTCATCCATTTATGCAAAACCATTATTCTATGTTTATTTGACAACAATTATAATAACAATAAGATTATGTATATTAATAACAACATTAATAATACTAATAACAACCACATAAAAACACCTTCAATGGTTTAAGCAGTATGATAAACACGTAATTTAGAACTATACTATTGGTGTATACTGGACAATATCTATGTTATGTACAATAACTATCTCATGACGATTCTTAATGCATTACTTATATGTAAAATTATTAACTAAACTAATTGACCTATCTATTCATTTCCAAATGATTAAACAATCATTATTCAAACTCGATTAATGCACGACTGACTCTTATTCAAAATAACATTACAGTCATTTAGCATGTTAAGTATTTATCACATCCATACTAGCGTACATGTACCAGGTATGCGTGAATGACCAACGTACACATAGATTATATATGTACTATAATAAAGCATCATTTCACCTATGTATATTTACTAATTGACGGAATCAAAATCATTTGTGTAGACATAACAAACATACATTCAACATAAGCATTTAATATCTTTTAGTCATTTAACAATTAACAATCAAATTATAACATCATTATATTTTCAGATTCTTAATAATTAATCAATCAATTATTTTCAAGGAAGAGGTACCTACTACTACTAAGTCAGGATCAAGGGATACTCAACCCTCAATAGTACTAACATATCCTCCCATCCTAACCTACGTCCACATCCTCCCTATCCTTCCTTTGCTAGTACAAAAGTGGATGTCAGTTATACTGACCTAACCACATAGAACCTGAGAGTGGTAGCGTCAGATAAATAGGAGACCTAGCCTCTCCTAGAAGGAATCCGATCGTCATCATCACAACAACTTGGGGAGCATGTCTCAGCACGGCCCTCCCACGACCTCGGGTATTATAGAAACATAGGGTGGACCATACATCCATCCCTCTCAACATCCTGGTTCTATACCCTATCAAAACCATACTGTATTTCTATCGAGATTATTGGTCTGTGTCATCGTATCATCAACTTTGGTAAAGAAGGCTCTCTGCAAAATAGGTACTACACCATACTTCATATCAAGTATCCGACTATTACATAGCCCCCATGTCCTACAGATTAGTACTTTACAACCATACATTTATAACAATATTTCCATTCGATGATCATCTGATCCATATTATCAACACCATTTATTTCATCATATAAAATCATTAAATCGATCACATCATATGTACCACATCATATATATCACATTTCATCAAGGACGATTACTACACATACACTGTCATTATGAAATAAAATAATCTCATGATAACTACAACATAGTAACCATATAAACATAATAACATCATGAGAATGGTAACATCATAACATCATAATTGTAGTATCAGTATGAGCATAGTAACCTCATAAACATAATAGCAACATATAATCATGTCTAATCATGGGAAAATATTGTTTACGTAGTCTTGTTGAGTGCAACGGATAATAAGTAAAAGAGAGTGCAGTATGTATGACAGGTAAACACGCCTAGTCAAAATATGGGGCATTACATACACCCACCCTTCGGGAAACTTCGTCCCGAAGTTATGGTCAAAATGGTGAGGGAAAGTCTATTAGGATATTCCTATACTCCATCCTAGTCCTACCAGCATTATCATTATTTTGCATTTCAGTCATGCATGTTTTTTTGCATGCAGTCATGCAATTGCATGCAGGCGTGCAATTGCATGCATCCCAGTCATTAGCATGGTGTCCTCCAGCACCTAGTCCCCATTTTGCTAGCCCCGAGAGCTTCCTTCTAATCATTTCTATCCCTCCTAGTGCATAGTGCGCCCTCCTTTCACCTACCACATGTGAAAGGAACCCTCTCTCACCTACCACTTAGTTACACTTAGTTGGTTCCTTGATTTATGGATATGCTCCATGATTTAAGGACAGATGGCCTAGTTAACTCACTGAAACACTCTGATGGACCTCTAGAGAGCCTAGATTGACTTTTTGACTCCAGTTAGCTCCTCATGACTCTAGATATCTCCTCATGCGCCCTCCATTAGTTCTCCATGCATCAGTTACACCTTCTACACCCGGTTAGACTCAGCTTGACACATTGTTGATGGTTACTTGTGCTTTGATGAGACTCCACTGATTTGATGATCAATCCATGCAGGCTAATTTGAATTACACCCTTGGTATTTGAATCCTATGCATTGTAGCATTATTGTTTATTATACAGATTAATGAAACATGTGTGATTATTCTGCTCCTATCTAAGTTATATTGCATCTATGTTCTGTTGATCCATTCTACACTCTTCTTCTATTTTCTGCTTAATTCTTCTTGTGAGGTATACATAAGCTCTTAGATCTGCTGTGAATATTTTCACATGGTATCAGAGCATGTTGAGAGTATAGCCTATCTCCATTCTTGAGAGTTTTTTGTAGGTAATTCGAAGTTCCAGCAGTTTTGGCAGTTTCACCTTGTATTCGCTCCAGCAATTGAGATGAGCAATTCGAACACTCCTCTCACTCCTAGAATCCCGAATCCTTTCAATTACTTTTATTGGAAGATTGATATGGAAATGTCCTTGAGAAGCAAATCTATACATAGGATAACAATGGGAAGAGAAACCGAACCAAATTCAGCTGTGGAGAGAACTAAGCATTTGAATCGATTAGATGAAGCCTTTGGTTACATGTGCATTCATATTTCTAGAGATCTACTGTTTCATCTCGAAGGGTTGAAGACTCCAAGAGAGTTATGGTTGAAGTTAGAGGCCCTCTTTGGCAAACAATATGAGCTAAGAGACCATGTTCTGGAGAATGAATTGGTTTCTCTACAACCAAGCAGTTTTCAGACCATTCAAGAATTCTTCTCGAAATTCAAACATTTGGTTATGCAATGCAATCAATGTGGCATTGATAAGAAGGATGAGCAATTGGTCGTCTCCATTCTGGGTAAGCTAGGATCTGAATTTTTTGTCTTTGTATCTACCTTCCACTCCGGGAGAATGTCAATCCCTGGATGGAAGATTCCCTCCTTAGAATTTTTCACTGCGGCTCTCATCCAATAACAAGACAAGTTGATCCAAATGGGTGCCATCAAGGCCTCCAAAGATCAAGATCTTTTAGATGGTGAAGCAAATACTGCAAATGAGAAAGGGAGGCACAAAGGAAAGGACAAGAAGCCATATGAACCCAAGTTGAAAGCCAAGTCAATTCCATCAAAAGGGGCCTCCAGCTCCAAGAAGGACAAACCGAAAAAATATGATGGATCTAAGTGTCCCTACTGCAAGAAAGGAAACCACCTATAGAGATATTGCATGCACAAGAAAATAGATCAATTAACCAAGCTTCTTGAACATAACAAAATTGCTCTTCCAAAAGATGCAAGAGTGTCTGATTCTGGAAGTGAATCTGATGGTCATGAGAAATGTCATGCATTGATGGCTGGATTTTCGAAATCAAAGGCCCTTCTTATAGATTTAGGAGCCTCCAACCACATGGTTGCTTTTGAAGAATCATTTTCTTCTTTAGATCTCAAAGATGGTCCTACTATTCACATGGGAGACAACTCTCAGATCTCTGCCAAAGGGATGGGTACAGTACATATGGAGCATGGCAAGTTCAAGAATGTTCTATTCGTCCCCTCTCTGAAATCAAATTTGTTGTTTGTATATCAGATGACTCACACTGGATCACCAAAGAAGGTGATCTTTGGTCCCGACACAATTGAGATTACAAAGATCTCTACTGGGAAGACTATAGCGTAAGGGTTTGCAAATCATGCCTCCAAGGCATATGAGTTCTCACATTTTCTGCCCTTCTCTCTTCCTACTCCTTCGGAATCTGATGTAGATCTGAGTGACTCTTCTTCTAATGAAGATGAAGATGAAGATCTTGATGTTGAGATCAAAGTTGAAGAACATTTAGATTCATATCCAAATCCAACACATGCTCCCAATCTAGGGCCAAGGCCAATATGGGCTCACATAGTCCTTGCATCTACTGGGAACACAATTGAGGATTCATCTGATCACATAAATACTAGATCTCAGTATCATGCCAACCTTGCATTATGCCATCTACCTCTTCCTAAGAGATGTTGCATGATGGTGGGGTTCGATCCAAAATATTTTGGAAAGACTCATCATGAGCCATTCATTCCAGTAGAAGAAAGGTTTCCTGAAAGACTTGCGTTGGCCAATACATCTTCTACACAATGGGAAGCACATAATAAGACCAGATCCAGATCCAACGCCTGCATTGGCATCCTACAAAGGATCAGCTTGCCAAGTTTTTTGCAAAATTTTTCACCGAGGAAAACTTTTTCCTTCTCTGCTTAGTATGATGGTTCTTTGAGTTCCTTTCTATTCTTTTGAGGGGGGGTATTTTTCCCATGAGGTTTTCCCCATTTCCTCGGTTTATGGACAGTTCTTATTTTTTTATCATTGTATGGTCGACCTTTGGTCCTAGTTACCAGGGCCCAAGATGGATTAAGGGGGGGTGTTAGGATATTCCCATACTCCATCCTAGTCCTACCAACATTATCATTATTTTTCATTTCAGTCATGCATGCTATTTTGCATGCAATCATGCAATTGCATGCATCCCAGTCATCAGCATGGTGTCCTCCAATACCTAGTCCCCTTTTTCTAGCCCCGAGAGCTTCCTTCTAATCATTTCTAGCCCTCCTAGTGCATAGTGTGCCCTCCTTTCACCGCCCACATGTGAAAGGCGCCCTCTCTCACCTACCACTTAGTTACACTTAGTTAGTTCCTTGATTTATGAATCTGCTCCCTGATTTAAGGACATATGACCTAGTTAAGTCACACACTCTGATGGACCTCCAAAGAGCCTAGATTGACTATTTTGACTCCAGTTAGCTCCTCATGACTCCAGTTAGCTCCTCATGCACCCTCAATCAGTGCTCCATGCATCAGTTACACCTTCTACACCCAGTTAGACTTAGTTTGACACATGGTTGATGGTTACTTATGCTTTGATTACACTCCACTGATATGATGATCAATCCATGCAGGCTAATTCAAATTACACCCTTGGTATTCGAATCCTGTGCATTGTAGCATTATTGTTTATTATATAGATTAATGAAACATGTGTGATTATTCTGCTCCTATTTGAGTTCTATTGCATATATGCTATGTTGCTTAATTCTGCACTCTTCTTCTATTTTTTGCTTAATTCTTCTTGTGAGGTATACATCGACTCTTAGATCTGCTGTGAATATTTTCACAAAGTCTCGATGCATGGTGTCGGTGACTTCCGACGTAGTAGACCTTGGTTTATACTTGTCCCATTTGGCTTTAACTTGACTGAACATGTCAATATTATCTTATAGTTTTACTTCTTTTATCCCATGATACGTGTTCTTATATTTCATTCTAAATCATATCCTAGTATTTAATATGACCTCCTCAAGGCCCCTTATTTATAACGTCCATTAAGGTTCATTATGCCTCACTAGTGTGTTATCCACGGTAATTTACATGCTTTTCAAAATTTTAAAGTCCCTTTTTTTGTATCGTGATTCATAAGAAGATGTTATCTCCCATATAACATTTCTTTTGGTTCTTGGGGTGTTGTTATGACTCGTTTAGCAATTGCTAGCTTAATTGAATCTCCCTTAAAGTACACCACTTACTTTTTCATAATTATTCATCCTATATCATACCTCACTACTTTATATTCCTTGAGATTTAATATGTAGATTTTCTTTATTGGTTATGATATGTAAGTGCTCACATCATACTTGTATCACATCATACATTTATCTTATATCATTGTGCAGTTTGCTATGCTATTATCGTAAATAACCTACTCTCTCCACATGTTTAGCTATTATTTATTAAATTTTACGTATACCTTTATCTATCTATTCATATGTTTTCCACAGTGACTATAATTTGCTAGTACTTTGTGCCTCACCATTAGCCGCACCTAAACTTTTATGACTATTCCATTTCTTGACATTATTTCTATATTGATTTTCCATATGACGTTATGTATCAAATTACTTATTCCTTTACTTTACTTTTGCTCTATATATCCAAATATATCCCTTCCTACCATTCTTATTTATCACATATTACAACTATTATAATATTTTATCGACTTCTAGCTCATTGTACCTTGTTCTGTCCTATAGTGCTTGATTTTAAATTTTAATATTTAATTAGACTCCAAGAGTGATGGAATACTATGTAGTTTACCATAGCAGTTCAAATAATGCCATAACTATCAACTAGTTACCCATTATCAATTAACTCTTGGAGAAGAAGAGCTCTTAAGAATGAGTCTTTTGTGTTACATAAATTACTTATAGTTTAAATTTTAACACATAGATTACATCCCTCCTTATAGTACTAAATTTAATTTAATTTAATTAATTTATTTATTTCGGTGGGGCAATGAACTCATGAAGCCCATAAATTTCAACCTACCATCTCTACACATGTTTGAAGTACAACTATACAATAGGAAAAGCCTTCGACATCGTCCATCATTCCTTGGCCTATTCTTACAATGCACACGATATACATTTACTTAATATAATTAGTCATATACACTCACCATCATGCATATGTCTAGACATAATACACATACTCATCCTATTTCACTTCTTATTTTCTTTAGTAAATATATATGTATGCCTACTTACTATAATTTATATATTTAAATATTCTTACGGATTTTAATGAGATTATCATGGAGAAGGCACAATATCACTTACTATAATGCTTACGCATAATTACCACACTATACATTCCCTTACAACTCTGTAGGTTTTATTTTCAATGATGAAATCTCCTTATCCTTACCCAATTGTATTAAATTTCTCTAAAGGCGACTACACAAATTATGGTCTTAGTCTCCTTTTTATGCTTAGTAATAGTTAAGGTTCATTTATATGTTAAGCGATTCTCTTTCATGGTCTAGTAACCCTGCATCTCACCATGCACTATATTTACATCTAACAATGTACACTATCTAAAAACCCCACCCTTATTACTACATTACCATCTTAATAATATAATTCCATCATCAAGTTTTATCTCAAAGCTACATAATCTCCACTTTAGCTGGATATACTTCATATATATTACTAGTCATATTAAAGCTAATACCCCATGCTATTACTAAGATAAGTATAATTCTCATTACTTTATAGGATAGAAACTGATTCAACATGAGCTTACAAGCTAGCTAGTAATGATCAAATAGAGTTGATTTTAATTACGATACTAGTGATGGAGATCATTAAGCTTGGTTTGATATGAGTATAAGCCTAATAAACTATGATGTTTATAGGAATAAGGCTTCACCAACTATGAATACTGTCATGTCGTGTATAATGGTTATATCTAATTCCATTGCTCATTGATATCATAGTATGGATTCACTTACTTGTGTTCAACTTTATAAGGTCGTTAGTTTATAAGGTTGTTAAGGCAATAATTTCCAATTAAAGTGTATTCAATACTGGTGATTAGTTATCTTATAAAGAAAAAGTAAGCAATATTAAACCTTTAGCGTATTGTCACCCTTTGGTTACCATTGTGTTTCCACTAAGCTTACATAAGATAAACTAGCCTTATTTGGTTGGAATAGTCATGTTCATTTATTATGAAGATAACATCTACCTCCATGATCAGCTTCGTGACTAATTATTCCCATTGCTTGTAAACTAGTGGTAAGATATGGTAATAACTATGAATAGTCACAAGATCATAGCTTACTTAAAAAATATTAATATATATTAATGTTTTTTTTATTATATTGAAATATTAATATATATTAATGTTTATATATATATATATATATATTAAAATGTATAGATATACAAATTCAAACAATGTTTTTTGAATGCGGCAACCCTTCATACCTCGTCCCGCTCCCTTCAGGTGTTGGGCCCTCCTCTCTCACCGTGCCACCGTTCGGCTTCCCACTCGTCTCCTCCGCCACCTCCATGACACCTTGCTTTCCACTGCCCTACACTTACCATCTCCCTTGGCCTCCTTCCACGCGTTCTACTCCAACTACCACCGTGAATCCCTCCTATCACCGTCTACCGATCCCATGCCCCAACCCATGCGAAGGTCCACGCGCCCCTGCCTCTTCATCGCCCAATCATCCTCAAGGGGCCATGAGGGGACCTGGGATGCATGCAAGCCTCGTGGGTTTCATGCAAGCCTTACCTCCACCCTCTGAAGAGGCTCAGTCTCTCACGTGTGGGCCTGGTCCCAGAGTTCACTCTCCTGGCATTAACGCTGGCGATTTCAGGTGGCTTGGGGAGCAGCCCAAGGTAGGAGGAGCATCTACAGGGTTTTCAGTATCATCTTCTGTGCTCTCTCTGCATGGGCATAGTAGAGAGAGAGTGAAGAAGTTCACGGAGGACAAAATAAGATGCTTCCTCCAGAAGCGGAATTGGTTCTGGTCCCTGAGCCGTCGTTGAAGGACGTTCCATAGGGCCCTCAAGGCGGTTGTGCACTCCCCGGTCTATTTCTGGAGCTGAGCGATAAAGAACACTTTCTAGTATAATTACGAGCTAATGTCATTTCGAAATATCAGAAGGATATTTTGTATGATGCGCTCGACTAAAGAAAATGTAGCCTACCGAGCTGTGTACCAATGGTATCATTAATCCTGTAACTTTATATTTGCACAGGTATGTGTTGTTCCATCCTGGTGGTTGAAGTTTTGATTATATTTGTTCAATGAAGTCAATTTGTGGCATGAAGCGTTGTGTAAGACTTCTGGCTCCTTGTGGGATCAATCCTTAGCGTGTAGTGTGATTTCTTTGAGAGTTGGGACTTGTGGCTAAATGTTTTATTTTTCTGTGGCTGAGTTTGGGGGTTCAGCTTCTTTGGAGGAGGACACCCCTCATGGGAGGTCGCAACCACTCTCTACTAGGGTTTCATTTTTTTTCTCTTTTAATACCGAGCCTTCCTTAAGTGCGTTAAAATATGTCAAAAACCTAAGAAGGCCTTCGTTGTGACAGACCTAACGTGGCTTGGAAAGATACAAGACTTGGTAGGTGGCTGTGTATTCTTCCCCACTTACTTTGCTTGACACTAGAAATGGTGTTTGATGTTGTGCGCTGGGCAATGCTTCATTGTTTTGTTAAAAATATATGTATGGTAGTCGACGTCCAATTTACTAATGTAATTTGTCCGGCATTACGGTAGTTATGAGTAATTTGCTAGTTATTTAAAAAAAAATATTTTGATGTTTCCTTTCAAAACAAAGACAGTTACAGTTATTCTGCAAACTGCTTTGCATAGAGGCTTCTATCCTTGCTATTAGACGTATATTTCCATGGCTATCGTAGGATTTAAGGCTCAGCCAACTGATTGCTCTTTTTAAATGGGATTTGTTTTTCTATTTACATTTTAGTGGTATTCATTTTCTGGCTTTTACATTAAAATATTTGTCCAGCTCAGAGAGAGAGCGCAACCCCCTTTTTATTGGGAGGGGCGCAACCCATCTCAGAGAGAGCGCCCCTTCCTAGCAGGTTAGCGACTTGTTGTGCATTATTGTGACTCGTTTTTCTCTCTTTCCCTATCGGTGAGTTCCAATCCTTTTGTTTGAAATTCATTCGATGGTATAATAAGATGATTCAAGAAACAACGGAAACTATTCGTATTCCTGGAAATAGAGTAGATAGTTTTTTCCTGCTTCCTGCCACCAGGTGGAAATATTAGCTTGGAAATCAAGGTGATCGAGCCATAACTTTGAAAATATGCAAAGCCCTTTAAAAAAAAAAATCGGGGTAGTTCAATTATGGACCTTGTAGTCCGGAGCTCATAAAGTGGATTCTATGTTTTTTTTAGATGCTACGAAACATAGAAGAGGCCTTTTTCAAGGTTTTCTTAGGTTAAATTTGTAGCACCCTTGCTACGCCAATTAAACCCCAAGGGAAACAATAGTAATCTTCTTTTGAATTAAAATAACAAGGCACCTACTGTAATGGTTAAAAACAAACATACACATGAGACTCTAGCTCTTCTTGTCCTTTTAAAAATAGGATAGTTTATCGAGCTTCTTATGAAGTATATTCATGTTTTACACATATATCATAATACAAGGTTTGTAGTCTCCAAGAGAAATTATAAGAGAAACAGAGAGTGTATTGCTCTTATTTATAATTTAAATTCAATAACATAATTATATACCTTAGCCTTATTTGACTTTTTTTCTATGGAGTGTATGTATTTAAGAATGTTAGGTTCGAGATTCTGCAATTTTGTCTCCACTCTGTTTTGAGTTTCTGTAGTGACCAGTCGTTGGTTGTTAGATTCGCTTAAGGCTCTAGCTTTGACAACCCGGATAGTGTCACAATCAAATGTAGAGGATGTTGCTGGTTTTGTCTTTCCAGCCAGGCAGATGTTGTTTTTGGTTAAGAAAACTGTACCACAAATATTAAGTCATTTGTAGTTTTAAAATATCTATACTATTAAATTTTGGTTGAGATTTACATGTTAGAAAATTTTAGTCTTTCTTGTTTGATTTTGGGGAGTTTCCAGCCGTATAGAGTTTTACCTTTATGACATGCTCCTAGAGGCTTTGTTCAGTGGAGCATTACTTTTGCTATGTTAGTATAGAGAGTTTATGTTATGGCATTCCACGAAGTGAGAAAATTTCCTAATGCATATGTTTATAAATTTATGATTGCTTATTAAGGGTAAAGCTATTATTTTATAATTTTAGTTGATGTTTCTATCTTTTAGGACAATTGAAATAGTAGGTAGGAAGACCATTAAGCTATATTATAATCTTATTCTACTTATAAAACTAATTATGGAGTTTTTTTTTTAAACTGTTTACTTACATTAACCATACCTTGTCCAGACCAATATGGATAGTTTTTCCAAGGTAATTCCATGACAAATCCAATATATTAATTTGTTGGGCATTTCTTTTGAAAGAGTTGACACCCCTCTTTCATCTATCAATTTGGAAGCTCTATTTTAGTTCGGTTTGTCTATTTTTATGTGATCAAATCTATATTTATTTGTTTGTATTTACACATAACCTATATCCCTTTGCAAGAAGTTTTTTGTGGTACCTACTCAATTTTTTGTTTAGATCTCTGTCCAAGTTTTGCATATTTTTGTATACTGTAAATTTCAGTTTAAATTTAGCAGAGTTCACTCTATCATACATATGTAATGAGTTTACAAATACATAGGAAACATATTCTTTTGTTTCTAAATCTTTAACTAAACCCATAACATAATCTAAGTGTTAATTACCCTTCGTTTGTTTTCAAGAATATCTACTTCCTTACAATATGGAATATAAGTTTTCTAATTGTTTCTTTATTTTATGCAGGAAGTAAAGATGCTACAAAGAATAGGGGGAGAAGGTTTCACAATGTTCCATTTACCTGTTCTAATATATTTTTCCTTTAGCTTACTAAGGTGATTTATGTTTGTGTATTCGGCAGGTAATCCATAACTGAGTTTTGGATTCTTCGTGTTCAAATTTTCCAGACAAGGTTTTGTCCTAAGTTACTTGTCATTATGTAGGCTTTAGACTTAGTAAAATTTCAGGATAGTTAGCTGTGTACATGCCTCTTAAGGTCTGATTTTTTGAGCCAGTGGCTCTGATACCATGTGTAGTGCCCTTGTTTCCGGCAGAGCACTAAGACAACTTCCTAGGCTAATTTCAGTGTTTAAGCTCTAATTTATGTGTTAATATCATCGTGAGCATGTTTTGACAGGTTTAAATAAAACTATACCATTTCAATCAAATTTCCATGTTCATGTTTGTTTCTACTTTTACTTAGTTTATGCAAACATACCAGTGAATAATCCAAAATATACATTTGTACAGTTATTTTCCTATCATAAACTTTACATATTGTCATATCGGCTAGTCAATCTAACCATTTAAAGTATGCATAGAATTAGGATGTAAATGATTAACCAATAGTAAAATACTTGGATCCGGTAGGTCGTAGATTGTCCCCTTGCTCTTGTAGCCTTTTCCGTCCAAGCCTTTGCTCCCATAGAATTTCCAGTCCAAGCCTTCCATACCAAAAATGGATGAACCACCCTACCGGCCAGCTCTTATCATGCTGGCCCTAGGAAACCGATGCGCTTCCTAGCCCCCAAACCTACAAACCATAATCCTGACAACAACTTTCCTTAGTACCTTTCCATAGTTCAATAGTAATTTTTCTCTGAGTTAGCCCCACCTCAGTCTTTGAGTTTCCCACCTCCTCAAAGCTTCGAGTTCTCCCCCTCCTCGGCATTCCTCCTTTTCATCAAAATACTAAGTGTACTTCTCGAAAAGAAAACCAACCCCCCCTTCTTCGTGAAACCTTTCCTTTATATCCATTTTCCTCCTCCAAACTTCATTCTTACTCCACCACCTTAGCCCTACATGTTTTTTTGGGATTCTAAACCATTAATACAATCACACTAATCAAGGATAAAGTAATGTTTAAATATGTTTGTCAGATTACCTGTTTCTCTCGAGCAGTGGAATAGTTCAATTCTAATTAAGGTTGTCATTTTGTGTAGATTTCCTATCATTTTCTTTTATTAAAAAAAAACATGAATTTCCTTATTTAAACTTATGGGACAAGTTAAATAGTATAGAATTTATTCCACCGCTTGATCTTTAAATGCGGATAGGATAATATAATAAATGCAAACTTGACTTTACACATGGAGGATGCTCATGTCTTTATTATTCAACTAAATCTTGATTTGACAATGTTGTTTGATTTACAATTAAAGTTTAAATAACAATATAATATGGAATATAATAATATCACAAAGACTCACTTTCAATTGTTTTTAAATTAATAATATTATTCCTTTTTACTATTCACATAAAACAATCGAGATAAATTCATCCATTTATTGCACCGAGAGGCGCTCTATAGCCCAGTATGAGGGAGATCTTGTAACGTTTGTCCATATTGTCTACCATAAACAAAAAAGAATAATACAAAGTAAAAGGTAATAAATATTATATCGGTCATTAATGTAGAAACATAGAAAGTTAAAAAAATATTATAGTGGATATTACAAAGTAAAAAATAATAAATATTATGTTAGCCATTAATGTAAAAACATAAGAAGTTAAAAAAAATTATAGTCGGCTATAGCCGATAGTAAAAGTAAAATTATAGCCGACATAAAATAAAGAAGTTAACAAAATATTATAGTGAATATGGAAAGTAGAAACATAATATTTTCCCGACATAAAATAAAGAAGTAAAAAAAGATATAGCCGACATAAAAACTAGAAATATAAGAAGTAAAAATGATATACCTAGCCGAGGTTTGCAAGTCAGGAGATTTGATCCCTCTCGACACTCGATAGAGTCTAGGATTTGGATCTAGGCTTGTGCAAAACCATTATTCTATGTTTATTTGACAACAATTATAATAACAATAAGATTGTGTATATTAATAACAACATTAATAATACTAATAACAATAATAACAACAATAATAATAATAATAATAACAACAACCACATAAAAACACCTTCAATGGTTTAAGCATAAAACACCTTCAATGGTTTAAGTAGTATGATAAACATGTTAATTTAGAACTATACTATTGGTGTATACTGAACAATATCTATGTTATTTACAATAACTATCTCAGGACGATTCCTAATGCATCACTTATATGTAATTATTAACTAAATTAATTGACCTATCTATTCATATCCAAATGATTAAACAATCATTATTCGAACTCGATTAATGCGCGACTGACTCTTATCCAAAATAACATTACAATCATTTAGCATGTTAAGTATTTATCACATTAATACTAGCGTACATGTATTAGGTATGCGTGCGTGGCCAGCGTACACATAGATCATATATGTACTATAATAAAGCATCATTTCACCTATGTATATTTACTAACTGACGGAATCAAAATCATTCGTGAAGACATAAAAAACATACATTCAACATAAGCATTTTAGTTTCTTTTAGTCATTTAACAATTAACAATCAAATTATAACATCATTATATTTTCAGATTCTTAATAATTAATCAATCAATTATTTTCAAGGAAGAGGTACCTACTCCTACTAAGTTAGGATCAAGGGATACCCAACCCTCAATAGTACTAACATATCCTCCCATCCTAACCTACATCCACATCCTCCCTATCTTCCTCTACTAGTACAAAAGTGGATGTCAGCTATACTAACCTAGCCACATAGAACCTGAGAGTGTTAGCTTCGACTAACTAGCAGACTTGGCCTCTCCTAGAAGGCATCCGATCGTCGTCATCACAACAACTTGGGGATCATATCTTAGCACGACCCTCCCACGACCTCGGGTATTATAGAAACATAGGGTGGAACATACATCCATCCCTCTCAACATCCTGGGTTTATACCCTATCAAGTATCCGACTATTACATAGCCCCTGTGTCCTACGGATTAGTACTTTACAACCATACATTTATAACAATATTTCCATTCGATGATCATCTGATCCATATTATCAACACCATTTATTTCATCACATAAAATCATTAAATCGATCACATCATACATACCACGTCATATATATAACATTTCATCAAGGACGATTGCTACACATACATTGTCATTATGAAATAAAAGAATCTCATGATAACTACAACATAGTAACCATATAAACATAATAACATCATGAGAATGGAAACATCATAACATCATAATTGTAGTATTAGTATGAGAATAGTAACCTCATAAACGTAATAGCAACATATAATCATGTCTAATCATGGGGAAATATTGTTTACTCAGTCTAGTTGAGTGCAACGGATAATAAGTAAAATAGAGTGCAGTATGTATGACAGGTAAACATGCTTAGTCAAAATATGGGGCATTACAGAATAAAGAATGCCATCTTTGAAAACATGTCGACTACCACAAAAATGGAGTCGCTACCTTGCTGTGTCTTCGACAATCCTAGCACAAAATCCATGCTCAGGTGCTCCCATGGGACATTTGGCACTGGTAATGGTGCATACAGCCCCGTTTTCTGACTTCGACCCTTTTCCAATTGGAAAATTCGACACTGTCGGACCCACTTACCGACATCCGTTGTCATCCCGGGCCAATAGTACTTCTTTTTGACCAACGCCTTGGTCTTGTCGATGCCAAAATGACTTGCTAATATGCCACTATGCAGTTCTCGGATTAGGTTTTCTCTTACGGATCCTATGGGAATACATAACTGTTGTCCCTTGAATAGGTATCCCTCTTGGATAAAATAATCCAAGTATGGAGTCTTGTCGAGATTCCATGGTTCGCGACTAGCCTTCCATGCTTTTGCAAAATCCTCGTCGGTTTCATACTTTGTCTTCGTTGACTCTATTCCCGTTGCTTGAACTGTTTTCGTGTTCAGTAATGCAACTCTTCGACTCAACGCGTCGACAACCTTATTCGACTTGGTTGACTTATGTCACAACACGAAGGTATATCCCTACAAGAATTCTACCCACTTCATGTGTCGCTGCTTCAACTTCGACTGAGTGTTCAAGTACCTCAGTGCTTGATGGTCTGTGTATAATACAAATTCCTTAGGCGACAAATAATGCCTCCACTTCTTCAATGCTTGCACGATAGCATAGAACTCTTGATCATACACCGAATATTTTTACTTGGCTTCATCGAAAGTTTCACTGAAGAATGCAATTGGTCGGCCCTCTTGGCTCAACACTGTGCCAATTTCCATTCCACTCATGTCGCAATCGACTTGGAAAACTTTGTTGAAATCCAAGAGAGTTAGCACTGGGCTCTCTGCCACCTTTTGCTTCAAATTGTTGAAGGATTTCTGGGTAGCTTTAGTCCAATTGAACTCCCCTTTCTTCATGCACTCTGTCAATGGTGCACATATCTGACTAAATCCTCTTATGAACTTCATGTAAAAACTAGCAAGTCCATGAAAACTCCACACTTTTGTCTTGCTTGTCGGTTCTGGTCATTCCAATATAGACTTTACCTTCTTTGGGTCCATCACCAACCCTTTACCCGAGATTACAAATCCCAAGTATACTAGTTCTTCCTTCATGAAGAAGCATTTCTATAGGTTCACCATCAGCTTCTCTTCCTGCAGCTTCCGCAACACTTTTCGAATGTGTTCCAAATTTTCAGTCTTGGTTCGACTAAAAATCAAGATGTCGTCAAGATACACTACGACAAACTTCCCCAAGAATGGCTTTAGTACCTCATTCATTAGCCTCATGAACGTATTGGGTGCATTAGTCAATCCAAAGGGAATGAATAACCACTCATACAGTCCTTCCTTCGCCTTGAAGGTTGTCATCGCCTTCTCTGACACTAATCTGGTGGTATCCACTCTTCAGGTCGATCTTGGTGAAATATATTTATCCACTCAAACAATCAATCAAGTCATCTATCCTTGGCAATTGAAATCTGTACTTTATCATGATCTTGTTGATAAATCTGGATTCTGTACACATCCTTCATTCTCCTCCTTTCTTCCGCGGTAGTACAAATGGTACTACACACGGACTCATACTTTCTCTCATCAACCCCTTGTCCAACAACTCCTGGACTTGTCAATTGAGTTCCTCACTCTTTGTCAGAGTAATTCTATGTGGTGCCTTGTTTGGAAAAATCGACCCTGGGATCAAGTCGATCTGATGGGATATGGTTCTTGAAGGTGGAAATCCCGTCGGTGTCTCTTCAACCATGATTCTCTCAAAATCGTCTAGCATATTTTCCACTTCGACCAAAATTATATCCGTCTTTGACCGTTCGACACTCGGTCCCTTCAGAATGATGGAGAAACATCCCAACTATTTCTTCTCTTATGCTAGGAATTTCTTTTTTAAGCACATCAACACTCCCTTCTCCCAATAGTTTCTCTCTCCCTCCTTGCATTCGGCTCTATCCTCTTTCTTTGGATTCAACAATCACCATTTGCAATTTTTCCACACCGTGACTGTGTTGGCTCGACCATCATAGATCATCTTCTGATCATATTTCCATGGTATTCCTAACAATAGGTGACAAGCGTCCATTGGGATTAGGTCGCACAGTACACTGTCTTCAAGTTTCCCAACCTTGAAGTTGATCATGCACTGTCTGGTTACCTTCAGATGATGCCCTTTTCGTAACTAGGATATATTGTATGGATTTGGGTGTTGTTGACATCTCAAACCTAAATAGTCGATGACCTCCGTCGACTCTAGGTTCTTTGTACTGCCGCCATTGAAAATGGTCTTGTAGTATCTGTCGGAGATCAACACTTTGTTTATGAAAATATCCTTTTGCTACACAAGATCCTTCTCTCCTTGCTGGTCGTCCTGAACTAATGTCCTCCTAGTTGTCAAATTTCGACTCTTATCTCTTTCATCTTCTCCACTGTCAGATGTCAAACCCAACTTCTCATCGCCCCTACCATCTTGTCGACGTTTGTGTTTCGAATCCTCTGTCACGTGTAAATTCTCTGGGCATTCATAAGCAATGTGTCCCACTCCTCGACACTTATAACCGACTATATTCGGTCTATCAGCTCCTCTCTTTCCCGCTGGACCACTTCGACCAAAATCACCCCGACCATGGGTCTCTCGACCATCCTGTCGGTTTTCTTGTGCCTTTTCTCTAGCCGATGTCCCTTCTGCGCATCCGTTATCTTCGACGGATTCTCTCCCGGTCCCACTACTTTGTCCTTTTGTGGTAGTAGTCTTTGCACTTCGACCAGTCATCTTTCCTCTGGTTGATGATGTTCTTCTCAATAGCGTTTCCTCCGCCTTCAGGCCTAGCTGGCAGGATTCACCAACTGTTTTGAACTTCGATAGGCTCAACATGTCATGTATGACATACTTCAGACCATTTACGTATCTTGTGACCACTTATTCACCTTCACCGGTTAGACTGTATCTAATCAATATTCTGTAGAACTCTTCTATGTATTCCTTCACCGTCATCTCTTTCTATTGAAAGTTTTGCAACTTCCCGAACAAGGAAATCACATAGTCATTTGGAAAGAAATTCCCTTTCAGCTTGGCTACCATTTTTTCCCAAGACTTGATCTTTTACTTTCCTTTCTTGACTCTGTCAACCTGATCATTATCCCACCACAATGAGGCATGACCCTTCAACTTCAAACAGGAAGTTTTAACCCTCTTGGGATCCTCTAGTTGCTCTATGTCGAAGTATTTCTTCATCTCTCTGATCCAGTCTATCAAGTATTCTGGATCCAGAATTCCTAAGTAGGTAGGCACATCTATTTTTTTCTTACCACTCATCTATGTCAATATCTTGATGAATCTATCTTCTGGTTCTTCTTCTGCTGCTTCCTGAGCTTCCAATTCCTTGACTTCCTCGCCACTATGGTCAACTGCATCGGGAACGCATCCACGTCTCTGGGCTTCTTTGATTGCTGCTACCTCATTGGTCAAGCTTTTCATTGTTCGCATGCAATCATCGAACATGTCACGATCTACTGTGACTCTTGCACCTCCTTGCACTCTTCGTCCTACACCATAGACATTCATAGCTCTTTGTGCCATTGTTTCAAAAATCGGCTAAAAATATCCACTCGTCCAATCGCAACCGAAATTTCACCACACGCGCACAACTCTACCCAACCAAAGCTGGAGCTGTTCACGCATACGCATGTTATTCCTATTCTCAAGATTCTTCTTCTCTTCCAAGCTCTTCCCGCTTTGATATCAACTGGTGCAAGGCAGGTCGTTCAGACCCTCTTGCTTAACAGATTCACATAGATTACACAAATGAGCTCACAGAGAGTAGATGTGAACTTGAAATGCCATGAAGTTGGCTTCTATTACTTGAATCATTTACAAAATTACATGCAATCTAATAAACAAGTCGGGCTTAACCTGTTACAATGCACATAAACAATCTCTGATCTAATTGTGTTTTCTCTTGGTCTTTCTTTGTGTTTCCCACACTATGTGATCCCCTCCTATGTTCCTTTGCACACGTCTTATAATCTTCTATGTTTCTGTTTCCAAGGTCCATCCTGTCTGGCTTCCTCGAGGTGTCCTTACTCTGTCCGCCGAATTATCTGTGATACTGCAAAACTGCAGTTGTCAACGCCCTTGAATGTGCTTGCACAACCTTCTCCTGTGGTGACATCGAGATTGATATCAAATGCCTTCTTAACTTCCATTAACTTACTCAACTACCCACAATGACTGTAGGTATGTTTCCTCGACCTCTACACCTCTCGACCTCTGCTACAGTCTGCACCTCTCGACCTCTCCTACAGTTGTCGGTCTTAACACTGTCCTCTTTGACACGTTGACAATTCCATGATTCGTCGGTCCTCGACTTAAATTGTCGGCTTTAATTAGTCTCCCCAGCTGCTGGCCTACCCCATCTGCCACGCTTGGCCTTTTCCACTTTCCTTGGAATCGATGTTCAACAACTTGTCAAATTTTGACTCCGTTGACTTCCGCTCTTGTTGAGCATACTTCGACAGATTCCTGCTTGACTACCTGGCTTCGACTACCAGTCTTCCGACACCAGTGGTTGTCAACAGTCCCCCTTGTCATCCTACTTTCTTAGATCATCTTTGACTATTTTTCCTAGGCCCCGATGCCCCTGCATCATATTGGTGTATCTCTTGTATTGTGTTTATGTGATTTATATTTGCATCTTGTTTATTGTTATTGCTCTGTGATCCTGTTTTTCTAACAATTGGTATTAGAGACAAAGGTCTATTTGGTAGATAAAATCGTAGGAAAGAAGGGTTCCTGGTTCAAGTGGGAGAAATGGCGGAAGAAGGAAAGTTTAAGGTCGATAAATTTATTATCAGTTATGGAAGATGAAAATGGAGGACTATCTGTACCAGAAGGATCTATTCCTAACATTGGGAGGAAAAGAAAAACAATCAGCGACTATGAAGGACGAAGATTGAGAGGTTCTTCACAGAAAAGAACTGAGAACAATACGGTTGTGACTAGTTTCGTCGATGTCTTTCAATAATTCAAAAGAAAATACAACTAAGGGTCTGATGAGAACATTGGGTAAGCTGTATGAAAAACCCTCGACCTCCAACAAGGTATTTCTAATGAAGCATTTATTTAATATGAAGATGTCAGAAGGTGGATCTATTGTTGATCATTTAAATGAATTTAATAAGATTACAAATCAACTAAGTTCTGTAGAAGTGAAATCTGATGATGAGGTTAGGGCTCCTCTAATGTTGTGCTAATTTCTAGAAGGATGGAATGGCTTGGTCATGGCTATAAGTAACTCTGTCTCTGGTTCAGACACTTTGAAATTTGATGACATTGTTGGTGTTATTCTTAGCGAGGAAATGCGAAGGAAAATCACATGTGAGACATAAGGTAATGCATTGACCATGGAGAGTAGGGGAAGACAAAGGGAAAGAAGAAAGAGCCTAGGTAATCACAGCAATTCTAGGAAGGTAAGATCCAAGTCTAGATTGGTAAAGATAGAGTGTTGTAACAATGGAAAGAAAGGACATCTGAAGAAAGAATACAGAACTCTAAAGAAGAAAGGAGATGGATAGCAGGAGACTACTCATGAAGAAAATGTAGCAGGTGATGTGTTACAAGATGCTTTGATTATTGCATTAGATATAACTAGTGATTACTGGGTAGTAGATTCAGGGGATTGATGTCATGCTACACCCCATAGGAAATTCTTTCATGATTATGTTCCAAGTGATTTTGGACATGTTTTATTGGGTGACGATGAACCATGTAAAATTGTTGGAATGGGTAAGGTACTGATAAAGTTAAAGAATGGTGAATGGCTACGGAAAGATGTAAGGCATATTCCTTCTATGAAAAGAAATATGATCTCAACAGGGCAGTTGGGAGATGATGTTTGTTTATCTACTTTTGGGAAAACATGGTGGAAGATGACTAAATGATCAATGGTGATAGAATAATGAGATAGGATAGGTACGTTGTATTTATGTCCTCATAATATTGACTGTTCTATCTCTTTAGATTCCATAGGAACAAATATAGCATTGTGGCATAATAGGCTTGGACACTGTAATATCCCTTTTTCAAATTTTATTAAAATGCCAATTTTTCAACTTTTTCCCCAATTTCGACCTTTGACTAGTTTAACTGTTTTGACCTCCAAATCATCCCAAATGCTCCCAAATATTCTGTATGAGTGTATTAATGGTATTTAGACTTGAATATAAAGTTCAGGGATGTTTTATGGACCTCCAAATACTGCTGCAAACTTGATTTGTATTCTGATCAATATAGGTAATTTTGACTAGTAATTTGTGCATCAAATCCCCCCGGGGTAACACTGAAAATGGCCTTCCAAATGCCTCCAAAGTCCCCCAAATTTATGAACAGAGGTATATAATGTGTTAAGTATGTTATTGAGGTCTCATATGCACCATTAATTGATTTTTAATACTGTTATAACTCTCTCACATTCAACAGCAAAAACCCCCAATTCGACCCTTGGGGAAATGGCACTATTTCATCTCCCAATACAACTAAACTGAGTAAAAATGCTTCAAATGCTCAAGTACAGTACATGAAACTTGTAGAAGAAATCCATGGCATTATATTGATCACAAATATATCATAGAATCATCCATCCATTCGAAATAATCAACATTATAGTGTCATACATCAATGCATTGGGGAAATGGACATTGTTTGCTCATTAATCAATAGTTTTGCATACAACCAGTGGGTATTTCGACCTGAGACTTTATGAATATGAATAACAGAGGATATGAAGCTATTACAATCATAAATATATAATGAGAAGCTCTCTCAAGAAGCACAAGTGCTCACCAAAAACGCCCTCCCTCAAGGAGCATGAATATGCCTTCAAAACTGGAAACGGTGGAGAGAAAGTGCTGCACTAAACCAAACCATGAAACTTCCTGTAGCTGATACCTGCAAATACAAACTCCATTAAAGCACCATGAAAGACCTGAGTGGCCTCTCCAAACACCAACTTGGATGGGAATCTTTCACCCTCGAAATTGGCTAAGGCAAGAAACTAGTCATCCACTAGCTCTCTCTTCACAAATGCAATTTTTCTCAAATCATCAAAAGCCATTCTCATACTTGATTTCTACATTTTATAACCAACATTAGCCTTCAAGGGGTCGAAATCCTCTCAATAGATTCAATAATTTTCCATTTAGGAAATATTCCTCATTTGCCACTTGTCTCCTAGTTCCAACCTTCCATCTTCTCCCAAATTCGAATTTGAGTCTCTTTGGATTCCTCCAACTCCATGAGCACCTTCCTTGAGCCTATTTTTGGGGCTGACATGTCATAATGGTCAGGTGTAAGAAGTCAGGTCTGAATTTTGTCATAAATGTCATAGATGCTTCATTATTGTTGTCATAAAACTAGGGAATCTAGCCCAAGTGTCCACTAGTCTCCAATTTGACTCTTCCTCTCCCATGGATGTTACTATTCCATCCCATTTCGACCTAAGATGCTCAATTCCATGTGTTATGACTTACCAACTCACCCAAGAGTGTTCACCTTCCCATGAATTCGAATTGGCAAGAGAGAGCTGCCATGTGTCATTGAAAAATCAAGCTAGTGTGGGTCCCACCACCTCCATATGTCTCCAAAACCACTTGCCACCTAGAATTTCTCTTGAATTTATTTATTCATCATATTTATTAAATACTTGAACCCTTCTAATGTCTAAATATCATTTATTAGCTTCCTTATTACCATCCCACATGTTCCCATCCAACCTAGGAAACTAGTAGGATTGATGGGATTGTCTTACTATGCACTTATTTGAATGGGGACATTACAGTCCTCCCCACCCAAGATTGCTTGTCCTCAAGCAATTTCAAATTTGGATGCTGCAAAATCTTCTCCTCTTCCCATGTGGCATCTTCATTTGGTAAGTCCTTCCATTGCACTAAATATTCTTTGATGATTCTACTCCTCAACCTTCTTTCCCGTGTCTTCAAAATCTTTTCCGGAACAAGTGTGAGCTGACCTTCATCATCCAAAGGAGGAAGTATTTCTGAAGTGATGATTTGCTGACCAAGAGCTTTCTTAAGACAAGAAACATGAAATACATTGTGGATTTTACTCCCTTCCGGAAGTTCTAGTTCATATGCTACTTCTCCAACCTTCCGCACTACCTTGTATGGCCCATAGTACCTTGGTTTTAATTTTTCTGCTCCATTCTTTTTGAGAGATGTTTGTTTATAGGGCTGCAACCTTAAATACACTAAATCATTGACTTGAAAGGTTCTCTCTTCTCTATGTCTATCAGCATATTGTTTTTGCTGATTTTGAGCAACCTGCAAATTGTCTTTCAAGAGCTTTAAAATTTCTTGGCTCTCTTCCACCCAACCTTTAGCCTTTGGGGCTCTACTATCACCAAATATAATGTCAGCAAATGTAAGTGCATCATAACCATATAATGCTTTGAAAGGAGACATTCCTATTGACATATGATAAGTGGTGTTGTAGCAAAACTCACCCAAGTGTAGCCATTTTGCCCATGCTTTTTGCTGCCCTCCCACATAGTTTCTTAGGTATCCTTCTAACCATTGGTTTACCCTCTCTGTTTGTCCATCAGTTTGTGGATGATAGCTGGTACTTGGAGTCAATTGAGTGCCTACCAATCTAAAAATTTCTTTCCAAAAAGCACCCATGAATCTACTATCTCTATCACTGACAATGCTCTTGGGAAGCCCATGCAATCTGAAGATTTCTTTGAAAAAAATATCAGCCACTTGTGCAGCACTAAAAGATGATGTAACAGCAAAAAAATGAGCAAATTTTGTCAACCTATCAACTACCACATAGATACAATCCTTACCCAAGGATTTAGGCAATCCGGTGATGAAATCCATCGAAATACTGTCCCATTTTTGCTCCGGAATGGGCAATGGTTGTAATAGGCCGGCTGGACATGTAAGTTCTGATTTGTTTTGTTGACATGCTTTACATTCATTCACATACTTCTGAACATCTTCCTTCAGCCCCTTCCAAAAAAATCTTTGCCTCAACTGTCTATAAGTTTTGAAGATCCCAGGATGGCCCGCTAGTGGGGAATCATGTGCTTCTTGCAAAATTCGGTACTTGAGCTTGGAGTTATGAACTAAATAAATTCTTCCCTTATAATATATCAGCCCATTCAAAATCCTATAATTATCATCCCCTTTGATTCCATCCAACACATCACAAGCAAATTTGTCTTTGGCATATTCAACTAGTAGCATGTTTTTCCAATCCTTGGCAATATCCATGAGAGAAAAAGAAGGCCTTCTTGACAAAGCATCTGCTACTATATTATTCTTTCCTTTGACATATTCAATATCAAAATCATAAGCTTGAATCTTGCTTACCCACTTTTGTTGCCTTTCATTTAGATCTTTTTGGGTGAGAAAGTGTCTTAGACTATTGTGGTCAGTTTTCACCACAAACTTGCTGCCCACCAAGTATTGTCTGAATTTGGCCAATGCATGCATAATGGCCAGCATTTCTTTATCATAAATGGAGTAAAGTTTTTCATGAGGCTGCAACTTTCTGCTCTCAAAGGCTATGGGGTGTTGGCCTTGCTTTAGGACAGCCCCTATTCCTCCACCTGAAGCATCACATTCCACAACAAAAGGTTTAGTAAAATCAGGAAGTGCAAGTATGGGACAACTACTCATTACCTCTTTCATTTTTTGGAAGGCCTTTTCAGCCTCTTCATCCCACTTGAAAGCATCCTTCTTAGTCAAATCAGTGAGTGGAGAAGTCAACTTGGAGAATCCTTTCACAAATTTTCTGTAGTAGGTGCATATGCCAATAAAGCCTCTCAATTCGGTAATATTTTTTGGTGATGGCCATTCCAAGATAGCCCTGATTTTTTCCATGTGTACCTTCACTCCTTCTTGCCCAATAATGTGCCCAAGATACAGTAGTTCTTTCATTCCAAATTCACATTTTGATAATTTAGCAAATAAGGACTCTTCTTGCAAGATTTTCAACACAATCTCTAACTGCTGCAAATGCTCTTCCCATGTTTTACTGTAAATGAGAATATCATCAAAGAAAACCAAAACAAACCTTCTTAGTTGCTTGCAAAATATCCTATTCATACATGCTTGAAAGGTGGCTGGAGCATTTGTTAACCCAAAAGGCATGACAAGAAATTCAAAGTGGCCAAAATGACATCGAAAAGCGGTCTTTTGCACATCTTCATCTTTCATTCGAATTTGGTGATACCCTGATCTAAGGTCAATTTTTGAGAAGTATTTGGCCCCATGCAGCTCATCCATGAGCTCATCAATCCTAGGAATAGGATACCTATTCTTTATAGTCTTTTTGTTCAAGGCTCTAAAATCTATGCACATTCTCAATGTTCCATCTTTTTTCTTCACTAGCACAACTGAAGAAGCATAAGGGCTAGAGCTTGGTCTAATGAGTCCCAACTCTAGGAGTTCTTGGATAGCTTTTTCAATCTCATCTCTAAACCTTTTAGGATGTCTATAAGGTGGTATCTGAATGGGTGAAGTACCCTCCTCCAAAACAATACTGTGCTCAACCCCCCTATCCGGTGGCCTACCATGTGGAAGGTCTCTAAAAACCTTTTCATATTTTTGCAAGAGTCTCTCTATCTCCTTTGGGTGTTTGACAATATTTATAGTTGGCTTGGGAGATGTAATATGACATTCAGCAGCCCATTCTATATCCCCATGCCTCAATATAGATCTCATGCTATTGCAAGTCACTACTTGATTTGGATAAGTGTGTTGCCCTCTCACAACTCTTTGTACTCCTTTTGAATCTTGGAATTTCATTTCGGGAATTTGATAATTTACTGTATGCTCTCCTATTGAATACAACCATTGCACTCCCAAAACCACATTAGTATCAGCAACATCAACCACATAAAAACTATCAACAAAAGTATAGTTACCTACGGTGACTTGCAGCTTTGGAACCCATGTTTTGCATTGCATTGTGTTGTGACCGGGAATGACAACTGTGAAGCCATCAAATGGTTCAATAGGTATCTTTCTTTTCTCTACCATCTCTGCATCAATGAAGTTATGAGTGGCTCCTCCATCTACCAAAACTGAAGTTCTTTGTCCTTGTACCACACCTTTGCAGCGGATAGTATGATAGCGAGGTACTGCTGAAAGCACTGCCATTCTTGCTTTGTCCGGTGAAGGCTGATTTTCTTCTTGTCTTTCCTCTTCTACTGCTGTCTCATATGCCTCTTCTTGATCTGAAATATGTCCATCTTCATCCATGCCCCCATCATACCCCTCATTATCAGAAAATACTTCTATGTATTGAGCCTTTCCTTTGGTACATTTGTGCCCCGGTGTCCATGGTTGGAAGCATGTGAAGCATAGTTTCTTTTTTCTAAGTTCATCCCTGTTTAGTCCCTCTTTTTTATTCCTCTCAAATGACTCTCTTTGCCAAGGTTTCTTATCATATCCATCCCTTTGCCAAGGTTTCTTTTCAAATTTATAGCTAGGCTTAGGAGGAAATCTCGTTCTAGGAAGCACATTCTGGAGATCCCTAGTCAAGCTCATTGCATCTTTTAATGTAGTTGGCTTGTGGGCTTTGACCAAACCTCTTAAGGGTTCAGCCAAACCTTCAGTGAACAACAATACTAATCTTCCCATAGATACATCAGCCACCTTGACTGATAATTTTTGAAAGTCCAACATATATTCAGTAGGGGACCCAGTTTGCTTCAATTGAGCTAGTTCTTTGAAAGGCAATTCTGGATCTTTTTGTTCAAATCTTTCTAGTACCCTGTCAACAAATTCTCCATATGTTTTAACCTGATTATGACCCAAGGTTTTCAGCCCATGAAACCACCATTCATTGGCATCTCCTTCCAAATGCAAAATGGCCATTTTTAATGCATCCTCTTCCAACATAGGATTCAGCTGAAAATATACATCCAATTTTTGCACCCAAGTGTTAGCAGAATTTTGAGAAGAACCATCAAAAGTAGGAAGTGACATTTTTCCAATAGCACTATTTAATTCTTTGTTTTGGAATGGACTCCTATTGTCTCCCTTCCTATTAATCTTTTGCATAGCATCAATGTAGTCACTGAGTGGTACACCTCTTTTACACTCTTCATTCAAATCATTCCAATCATTTACTAGTTTCTTGTAATCCAATGCAAGATTGGGCTCTTCTTTGGGTGTGAGAAATTTAGGTGCAGTATGCCTTTGTGTGCTTTGAAATTCATTAGGTCTATTATGAGGTCCTGTACTTGAGAAAATATGCTCATTCCCTTTCATCTTTTCCCCTGAGTGTGAACCGCTATTATCTCCTATTATCCCTTTGCTTTGAAGCTGGCTAATCAACAATTCAAATCCTTGCAACAATTTATCACCTATCCTATCCATGTTTGCTGAAAGTTTAGAGAAACATGGATCTAAGGTTGCAATAAGTTCCTCCTTATGTTTTAATTTGTCATCCTCCTCTCTACCCATGGTTTCAGCAAAAGACTCCTCTTCTTCTACTACCTCTTCTTCAACAAAAACCTCTTCAACTATTGGTTCAAAGGGTGGTGGATTATTCTTTTGACTTCTTGTTAGGACCATCAGGTGCCAAGAACATGCTCTGATACCACTTGTAATATCCCTTTTTCAAATTTTATTAAAATGCCAATTTTTCAACTTTTTCCCCAATTTCGACCTTTGACTAGTTTAACTGTTTTGACCTCCAAATCATCCCAAATGCTCCCAAATCTTCTGTATGAGTGTATTAATGGTATTTAGACTTGAATATAAAGTTCAGGGATGTTTTATGGACCTCCAAATACTGCTGCAAACTTGATTTGTATTCTGATCAATATAGGTAATTTTGACTAGTAATTTGTGCATCAAATCCCCCCGGGGTAACACTGAAAATGGCCTTCCAAATGCCTCCAAAGTCCCCCAAATTTATGAACAGAGGTATATAATGTGTTAAGTATGTTATTGAGGTCTCATATGCACCATTAATTGATTTTTAATACTGTTATAACTCTCTCACATTCAACAGCAAAAACCCCCAATTCGACCCTTGGGGAAATGGCACTATTTCATCTCCCAATACAACTAAACTGAGTAAAAATGCTTCAAATGCTCAAGTACAGTACATGAAACTTGTAGAAGAAATCCATGGCATTATATTGATCACAAATATATCATAGAATCATCCATCCATTCGAAATAATCAACATTATAGTGTCATACATCAATGCATTGGGGAAATGGACATTGTTTGCTCATTAATCAATAGTTTTGCATACAACCAGTGGGTATTTCGACCTGAGACTTTATGAATATGAATAACAGAGGATATGAAGCTATTACAATCATAAATATATAATGAGAAGCTCTCTCAAGAAGCACAAGTGCTCACCAAAAACGCCCTCCCTCAAGGAGCATGAATATGCCTTCAAAACTGGAAACGGTGGAGAGAAAGTGCTGCACTAAACCAAACCATGAAACTTCCTGTAGCTGATACCTGCAAATACAAACTCCATTAAAGCACCATGAAAGACCTGAGTGGCCTCTCCAAACACCAACTTGGATGGGAATCTTTCACCCTCGAAATTGGCTAAGGCAAGAAACTAGTCATCCACTAGCTCTCTCTTCACAAATGCAATTTTTCTCAAATCATCAAAAGCCATTCTCATACTTGATTTCTACATTTTATAACCAACATTAGCCTTCAAGGGGTCGAAATCCTCTCAATAGATTCAATAATTTTCCATTTAGGAAATATTCCTCATTTGCCACTTGTCTCCTAGTTCCAACCTTCCATCTTCTCCCAAATTCGAATTTGAGTCTCTTTGGATTCCTCCAACTCCATGAGCACCTTCCTTGAGCCTATTTTTGGGGCTGACATGTCATAATGGTCAGGTGTAAGAAGTCAGGTCTGAATTTTGTCATAAATGTCATAGATGCTTCATTATTGTTGTCATAAAACTAGGGAATCTAGCCCAAGTGTCCACTAGTCTCCAATTTGACTCTTCCTCTCCCATGGATGTTACTATTCCATCCCATTTCGACCTAAGATGCTCAATTCCATGTGTTATGACTTACCAACTCACCCAAGAGTGTTCACCTTCCCATGAATTCGAATTGGCAAGAGAGAGCTGCCATGTGTCATTGAAAAATCAAGCTAGTGTGGGTCCCACCACCTCCATATGTCTCCAAAACCACTTGCCACCTAGAATTTCTCTTGAATTTATTTATTCATCATATTTATTAAATACTTGAACCCTTCTAATGTCTAAATATCATTTATTAGCTTCCTTATTACCATCCCACATGTTCCCATCCAACCTAGGAAACTAGTAGGATTGATGGGATTGTCTTACTATGCACTTATTTGAATGGGGACATTACAGACACATGAGTGAGAAGGGGATGCAAATTCTCCACTCAAGGAAGTTGTTTCCATATTTGAAGCAGATAAGTTTGGAATTATGTGAGAACTGTGTTTATGGAAAAAAAAAGAGAGTCAGATTTCTCAAGGATGGGAAACAGAAGATGAGTGAAAAGTTAGAGCTTGTACATACAGATGTATGGGGATCGACTCAGGTACAATATCTTGGTGGATCTCGTCATTATGTTACTTTATTGATGATGCAACTAGAAGGACTCGGGTTTATTGCATTAGATAGAAATATGATGTGTTTGCTACTTTTAAGAAATGGAAAGCTTTGGTTGAGAATGAGACGGGAAAAAGGTTGAAGTGTCTTAGATATCATAATGGAGGTGAGTACTAAGACAAGGAGTTTGATAGTTATTGTTCATACCATGGGATTTGTAGAGAGAAGATAGTCCCAGGAACACCACAAGAAAATGTTGTGTCAGAAAGGATGAACAGAATAGTCATGGAGTGTGCAAGGTGTATGAGATTGCATGCAAGGTTGTCCTTACAGTTTTGGGCAGATGCTGTAGATACTATTGTTTAATTAATAAACATGGGGCCTTCAAGTGATTTGGATGGTGGTATTCCAGAGGAGGCATGGATAGGTAAAAAGGTAAACTACTCTTTTTCTAAGAAATTTTGGTTGTGAAGCATTTTTCCATATTGATAAAGAAAATAGAGCAAAGCTTGAGGCTAAATCTAAGAAATGTACCTTTATGGGATACATGGTTGATGATTTTGGTTATCTCTTATGGGATTATGCAAATAAAAAAAAATTAAGAGTATATATGTGGTATTAAATGAAAACGTCATGTATAAAGATCAGTTTCAAGGAAAGAAACATGAAAAGGAAAACACAGAGTACATAGTGCTTGATGAAATCAAAGAAAATGAAGTTCCAACGGTGACAAAAAATCAAGAACAAAAATGAGTACCTCAACTCCTACAAGTGTTACAAGATATACCAGGTTAAGTAGACCCCCTGAATGATTCTCTCCTTCGTTGTATTATTTATTGATGACTGATTATGGTGAACCAGAATGTTATGAAGAAGCAATGCAGTTGGAAACTAGAAAGAAGTGGGAGCAAGGCATGAATGAAGAGATGGACTCATTGGTAAGAAACCAGGATTGGGATTTGGTTCATTTGCCTGCTGTTAAAAGAGCATTGCAGAATAAATGGGTTTACAGGTTGAAGGAAGAAGATGGAGGAAAGAAGCAGTATAAGGCCAGACTTGTTGTGAAGGGGTTTGCACAGAAGAAAGGTATAGATTTTGATGAAATATTTTCTCCTGTTTTTAAAATGACTTCAATTATAACTATTTTAAGTCTAGTGGCGGTAGAATATTTGCATATTGATCCAAGGTAGAGGTATTTGAAATTTGACAAGTTTATGACATAACAAGGTTATAGTAGATGTCATTATGACCACTATGTTTATTTCAAGAGGCTAGATAATGGAAGATATATTATCTTGTTATTGTATGTGGATGACATGCTTGTTGTAGGGTCTAGCATGCAGGATCTAAATGTGCTCAAAAGGAAGTTAGCTAATTCATTTGCGATGAAGGATTTGGGTGCTTGCAAAGCAAATACTTGGTATGAAAATAACAAGAGACGGGAAAAATTGCAAATTGACATTGTCTCAGGGTCAGTACATACAAAAGGTGTTAGAGAGGTTTAGAATGCAGAATGCAAAACCAGTTAGTACACCTTTGGTCATCCATTTCAAACTAAGTAAGGAGATGTGTCCCAAGACACAGGAAGGGATATATTACATGTCCATGGTTTCCTATTCATCAGTAGTTGGCAGCTTGATGTATGCCATGGTGTGCATAAGACCATATATTGCACACATAATGGGAGTTGTGAGCAGGTATACGAAAAATCTAGGTAAAGAACATTGGAAGGAAGTACAATCGATTCTTAGGTATTTGAGAGGTACTACCACTCATGCATTATGTTTTGGAGGTTCATACACTATTCTACAGGGATATGTTGATGCATATATGGAAGGTCATAAATATAGTAGAAGGAGCACCACATGTATGTATTTATTGTAGGTGGAACAATAATAAGTTGGATTTCGAAACTACAAAAGTTTGTTTCACTTTCAACAACGAAAGAAGACTCTATGTTGATGCTACAGAGGCTAGTAAATAGATGATTTGGTTACAGAGGTTCATGGAGGAATTGGGTAAGAAGCAGGAGAATAATAGGTTGTACAGTGAAAACCAGAGTGCCATTAATCTTGCAGAGAACTCAACCTTCCATTATAAGACTAAACATATACAACTCAAGTACCATTTTATACGGTCTATTATGGAAGATGAACTGTTGAAGCTGGAAAAGATACATGCTAGCTATAATCCTGCATACATGTTGACAAATGTAGTAACCAAAGATTTAACTGATTTCCTTCTTGGTTTCAGTTGGCCTTCAATCATGAAGGTGAATATGCGAAATTTTCCAGATCCAAGGTTTAGAGCATAGTCCAGCAGGTGCAGCAGCGGTGGAGTTTTTGTGATCAGTGTCCAAGTGGGGGATTGTTGGTTGTGGAGTTTGATCTTCCTTATTCAGAGGTCGTGTTTTAGTCGTTTCGGGATCCCATCCCATGACAGGGGGGTTTGGGGGTAATTACCGCACAAAATAGTTTCTATGGGGGTTCCAGGGGGGTTGACAACTAGTTTGGGATCCCCCCCTAGCAGGGGTTCGGGGGGCAGCACTCCCGTAGTGAAAATTTTGGAAAAAATGCCTTGTAAAATGTTGTAATTTCATAGTCATAACTTGTTCAATAATGGGTGATTTATGGGCCCATGGTATTGGGTGTTCCATAGTATTTTCCCATGGTAATCCCTCTTTAAAAGGAAGGCATTGTAATATGGACGTGTATTGTAGCATTGTAAAGTTCTCTATGATCGTGTGAGAGAGTGAAGAGGAATTTGCAACGGATGTGTTGCAGGTTGTATCCCTTCATTTGTTGGATGGTATAATAATAAGGATTGACAATTTCTGTGTGGACGTTGCCAATCTTGGGTGAACCACGTTATACTTGTGTCTCTTTTATTGTGTTTATGTGATTTATATTTGCATCTTGTTTATTTTTATTGCTCTGGTATCTTATTTTTTAACATATTCATTGGTACAGAGATCCATATTGATTAGGTGGTCTACCATTTTTTGTGACATTTGTATTTAGCTCTAGATCACTGTCATTTTGTGTATGATGGGAGGATGGGATTTCCTTTTGGATCAAAGTTATTTTTTTTTATGTTATGAGAAGATTATGATAACTAACCATCATTTGACCACCACCCTCATAGGATTAGGAATGAATTACGTATGCTATTTGGGCGTAGATTATGCCCAAGAAGGGGTAGGTAGAGTTCCCTAGTAGGATTAGTTTAGAGGTAGTAGAGATGCTTGCGAGTGAGGATGATCACACCATGGTTTTTGTGCAATACCCATATGCAAAGATGGAGTAGGAAGGAGGTTTAATTTTGAGGATATTACTCAGTTATAGAGACCCAATTTGTGGCATAGGCCAGACCTTAGATTTCATAAGAAGGTGGACGATCAATTATTTGGATTGTTGGCTTAACAAGGAGATTGCCTTGTACACATTGGTTGGATCTTAGAGGTCCCTGATATTGTAGCTATATGGGTGACCTTTCCTCATGATATGATGTTATTAATGAATCATATTGTTGGTTCGATTAGGTTTCTTGAGTGGAGGCATCATTCACCTCCTTTGTCTCCTCCTCCTCCTCCACATGATGAGAAACCACACTCTATTATTAAGTAAGATAAATGACCACCCTCTCCTAGTCAACAAGTTGATTCTCCACCCTCTTCTTCTCATCGATCAAATCGACCAACCTCTCCTCCTATATAGGTTGATCGTATACCCTCTCCTCCTCTCTAAGTCGACTAACCACCCTCTCTTCCTCTATCGGTTGATTGAACACCCTCTCATCCTCACTAAGTCAACTAAACACACTCTACTTCTCCAAATGTCTAACGACCTTCCTCTCGTCCTCACCAAGTTGACCAACCATCCTCTCCTCCTCATGAATAAACCAATTGATTAACTATGACACCCATTGTTCCATTCAATAGAGCTATAGATGTGATGGCCTCTTCGAGTGTTATATATTATGGTACAAAGATATAAGAGCTTCTTAATTTTGCATTATTATTTGATGAAGGTGCTAATGTCCTCACGTCCAATTACAGAGCTAGTGATGCCATCGACTCTAGTGGCATAGGTACTAACACCTCTAGCTTTGGTGGTGGACTAACTAGCTAATGTATATTTGACATATGTTATGGATTTGTTATTTTCATTCATATATATTATGCCTTTTTTATATCATGTTGATATCATTCATTTATACTTATATGTCTTTTCATGTCATGTTTATGTTGCTTGATTTATAAAATGTATTATGTGTGATTCATCTAAATTAGAGATGCATTGTAATGTTTAACTCTAGTTAAAATAATTTCATTCCATTTTTCTGCAGTAACCATTTAATGTTTAACCAATTCAACAATTTAATAATGTATTAGTTAAAATTATGGTAACTTATAATTTCAATACATTAAAATGATGTATTTGAGATCGATAATAAACTTGACTTTCCTCTATGCTTATAAAAGATATATTTACGTGGCTTTGAGCTTAGATTTATCTATGTGTGACTTCAATAAAATGATAATGCTAAAATAATACTAATTGTAATTGCAAAATAAATTATCAATCCTAATATGAGATCTATTATAAGTTATTTAACCTCAATAAATAAACAGAAACATATATAAAAATAGTTAAATAAATAATTATAATATCATAGGCTTGTTGACCTGGAGAGAAAGCTCTCATTATCAAGCAAAGGATGGAGAGATTCACTTAAAAATCTAAAGCCAAGCCCTTAACGAACCCAACTTTAATATTATATTAATTATTATAATCAATAAATATGATACACATAACTTTTGTAAACGGTACAGCATAATATAATAAACACAATGCAAACCAAATTGAACTCATGTATTACCATTGTAAGTGGGCCAAGCTTTTGAACAAAAGCTACAACATTAATTGAAAGGCATGCAAGCCTTTTATAATAAAGCCAACACATAATATATAAACTAAGATGCTTTTAAAATAAAACAAACAAAGCTTAAAGCATTACTAAGATGCTTTTAAAATAAAACAAAGCTTAAAGCATTACTAAGATGCTTTTAAAATAAAACAAACAAAGCTTAAAGCATTACTTTAATCCTACGTAAGCTTTTATCCAAAAACAAGCTCCAACATATAATCCCTTATCAAATCACTAGCACAATTTTTGGAAAGGAGATCGAAATGCATTGAAGAGGATCGTTACAGTAAAGCAACGATTGAGCTAAGAGGACGAAGCCTTAAGGTGGCGATCTCGTTCTAAGGTAAGCCTTCAACGCTTTGGGCACACGATATGGCCTTTCGGCCTCATCGTGGGTGTGAGAAATTATTATAAAGATTTTACACAACCATCATAATACCATAAGGAGTTAAAAAAAATCATCACAGGGTTTAAATAATCAACTCTAGAATAATAACAATTATGTTCTTTAACAATTATTCAAAATTGGCAACACAATATAGAAAATATAGAGGATCGTTAAATAATCAACTCTAGAATAATAACAATTATGTTCTTTAACAATTAAATTGATAATATCTTTACAAAAGCCAAGTTGGATTAGTAAACATGTAATCCAACAGAGGGTCGAAGACCCTATACTCTCCTTATTGCATTGAGGAGAAACCCAAGGACTTGAGGTCGATCCTTGTTGGAGATTATGGAGGCGCAGAGCAAAACTCAAAAACAGAGTATGCGAGAGAGGGCTTACCCAAAACAGGGGAAGATGTTCTCTGGAGCTCTGCGGCCCTTCTAGATGATTTCAAAACTAAAAATGAACACCCCAAAATACATTGAACCTCTCGATGCCTCTTCACCCGAGGCTCATTTACTTCTACACCCAACGCATTAAATCTTTGTACAGCGGTTGGTGGATACATTGAGTTGACGGGAGGAATTATCTCCAACACTCCCCCTTAATTCCGACCATAAACAAACTATTAACATCTAACACATACATACAGTGCCTTCATGGGCTTTCAACAAAAAAAATATAAAACATTAATGCCTGCTGGTCTAAGTCTCAGCTAGGCTTACATTAGTTCATGTCAAAGCTCAGAATTTACCATTCTTGTCTGCTGCATGCTGATGCAGCGACTTCTTTTTCTTTCGTTTGCTCCAGACTTTGAACTCAGCGTTCTTCTTCACCTTCTTCTTCATTCTCACCTTCTTCTTCCTGCTTTCTTCAAGCTCCTTGGGCTTGATTCTATCATCAATGTCTGCAAGTTCTTCAACCTTCCCAATAGCTTGAGTAATATTCTTATCCTCTGCATGAACTTCATCTTTGGTAGTAGCATCGGCAATGATGGTTGTTGAACTGCTAGTTACAGTAATCTTCCTTGCAATCCCAAGCTGCTTAATAGACGCATCGTCAACCTTATTACCAAGGTCACCAACCAAAAAGTCCGCACCTGTCATTATAGCAATATCCTGCAGTAGGGCCTTTCTTCTATCACCAAATCCTGGAGCTTTGATAGCAGCAACTTTGACTATTCCACGCAATTTATTGACAATCAACGTAGCCAAGGCTTCCCCTGAAATATCTTCAGCAATAATAAGCAGGGGAACATTCAACTGTATTGACTTTTCAAGCACAGGATTAATATCTTTAATTGTTATAATTTTCTGGTCAGTGACCAAAACTCTAGCATTCTCAAACTCCACAAGCAACTTTTCCTGGTTTGTAACAAACTGGGGAGATATATAACCCCTATCAATCTCCATTCCCTCCTTAAGAGTAACAGAGGTTTCAAAAGACGAAGAAGACTCTATAGAGAGAACACCATCAGGCCCAACTTTGTCTAAAGCATCAGCAATCATAGTTCCTACGAAATCATCATTTCCAGCAGATATTGAAGCCACAACGTTAATATCCTCTCGTCCTTTTACAGGTCTGGACTTCCTCTTTAGCTCCTCAACAAGTCCCTGCACGGTTTTATCAATCCCCTTTTTCAAGGAAACTGAATTGGCTCCTGAGCTGACATTCAAGAGTCCCAGCCTGATAATTTCCCGTGCTAGAACAGATGCAGTAGTTGTCCCATCACCTGCTGAATCATTGGTCTTACTTGCAACCTCCCGGATCAAAGCAGCTCCTGCATTTTCCATTGCATCAGGAAGTTCAATAGCACGAGCAATTGTAACTCCATCATTAACAACTTTTGGAATTCCAAACTCATCTGTCACAACATTACGACCTCTAGGTCCCAACGTAGCCCCAACAGCATCCGTCAATTTGTCAATGCCTGCCTGCATTTGTACATCTTCAACTTTAGATCCCTCGAGAGTGTAATCGTGCTTTATTTCCTTTTCCTCTTGCTTCACTTCTTCCTGTTCACCCTTTTTGCCACTATCGTCTTCATAGGCATGTGGGGTAGTCAACTCTTTCTTTTTTAAATCCTCATCACAGTCTACATCGTGCTTGGGCTTTGCTAGCCACTCTTCAATAAATTTCAAATCTTCATCAAAATTTCTTGGTACATTGACTGCATGCTCTTTTTCTTCAGCTATTGCAGGCTGATTCTTGCTCTCAATACCTGCACACTCACAAACATCTAAACTGTTAGGAAAAATTTCTGCCCTCATGGGCATGCTCTTCATGAGCTCATCTTCTTCGATTCGTCCTACTGCTTCAGCTTCTTTTTCAGCCTCTACTGGCTGTCCTGCAACTTCCTGAGTTGCTAATTCACCATTCTCTGCTGCTACTATGGCAGCTTCCTCTTCAACCTCAACAACATCCACATGCTTGACTGTAATGTGGGATTCACTCATTTCAAACTTCTTGTGCTCTGTTTGACTGACAGAGTCTTCAAGCTTCTTCTCAGCTTCAACTTGAACCACAACTACAGCTGTTTCTGCTCTGCATTCTTCCTCTAGAATGCACCAAGCTTCCTTAGAAGTCTTTGCTGCTGTAATCATTTGCATCAATCTGTCATCCACAGCTAGTTGGATGAGATGCAATGCCAAAGCATCTTTGGCTTCATCATTTAATTCAACATGTGTATCTACATACCGTAGATATACCCTCATTCTACTTGTCCATATGGCAAAATTTGTGCCATTAAACTGTGGAGGTGATGGCAGATCCACTCTGCTCCACTGATTTTCTTTCTTCTTGGCTTGTCTAGACCTGGACTTTCTGCCCATTTTTGCTCTGTGGCTGTGACTGAATGTCTCTACTATGCTGTTCCTTTTTAATTACAGTCCTAGCTCCCCCTGTCTTTGCTAAACAAAGTGTTCCTTCTCACGGGCTGCTCCACCTCATACAGACGGAGATGTTTTGGCAGCGACAGGCTCTGTGCACAGGATGCTTCACACGGGCTCCTGACAGCTCTCTACTGAAATGGCCCTTCCACAGCAGGCTCTGGGCCTGGCTTTCCACGCGGCAGGCTCTGACGGCTTCCTCCTTCAGCGTCCACGGGCTCTCCTCCTCTCCGCACGACCTACACGACTGGCTCTTTCACGCACAGCCTTCACGGGCTCCTCCACGAGCTTCAGCTGCAACACAATTCTCTTCTTTACTTTTTTAATATTATGCTTCATATAAAAGGGTCTTACCCATCAAATCTCTCTGAGGTGGCCTCTCCCTTCTTGGAGGCTTCTTCGACTATTCTTCAGACGTAGGCCTGCCCGCTTATCGAGTGCCACAATAAGCTGCAACTTCTCATTTTCTATCTTGGGCCTTTGAAATCTACAGCTGCACCTGCATCTCGCGGATGTGCTCGTCTGCTTTCTAAACAATAACAGCAATATCGTTGCCCGCCTCTTGGAGCTCCGCGTCTGAGACGAAGAGCGGCATTGTGAACACCCCTGCTTTTCTCAAACCTCGCGGAGAAACCCTTATTTACTTATTTCCTTTCCTTCAAACCTATGCAATTGGTTCTGTCCGCCTCATCAACGCTGCCATGGACGGAAGAGAAACATATAAACTAAAGCTTCTAGGAGAGACGAATCGAACCTTGGCCTTCCCGCCTATAAATGACGAAGCGGAAGAGTTTGCACGGATCTTCCTTCTTCTCAATGGCGGAAATTTCTTAGAGTCAACGCAACTCTTCCAAATGGTGACCGCCCTTCGTGGCTATTCTCCAGTAGCAGCTGTGCTAGAACTCGATTGGATCTTGGCAACCATGGATCGAACTAACGCTCTGATACCATGTTGGAGATTATGGAGGCGCAGAGCAAAACTCAAAAACAGAGTATGCGAGAGAGGGCTTACCCAAAACAGGGGAAGATGTTCTCTGGAGCTCTGCGGCCCTTCTAGATGATTTCAAAACTAAAAATGAACACCCCAAAATACATTGAACCTCTCGATGCCTCTTCACCCGAGGCTCATTTACTTCTACACCCAACGCATTAAATCTTTGTACAGCGGTTGGTGGATACATTGAGTTGACGGGAGGAATTATCTCCAACAATCCTTAGGGCATCCAAATGGGCGGTAAACGCACATCCATTCCCATGAGTGAGGCGTAGAATGTTTTATATAGTCGGAGTGTGTGTAATAAAAACAATGAACTGGGATTGAATCCCATTAATCAAAAGAACTCATTAAAATGCAATCTCAGGAAAATTAACATGGTAATGTCCTGTAGAATAAATAGATTGGTAAATTGTGCAACACACAGGAAGAGCAACTATGAACAAAAGATTTTAAATATATTTAAATTAGGATGCCATTTAAACATTGAAACACAGTCAATCCACACTTAATACAAGTTAATGGAATAGAGGGAAAATCGAACCAAGGTCGAAACACAGAGTTTGTAATAACATTGTAAAACAAATTACGGTTCTCGTTCATCAGAGGAAAAACGTCCTCATAAAATTGGAAAATTACAAAAATTAACATTTAAAACTAATAACCGTTGGGACATAACGCCCTGGGCAACGTAGCCTTAAATTTTCATTGGAAAATCCGGCCTCAAGAGAGGACTTTGGCCATTAGTTCCTTGAGCTTACCAGATAATCTCATTTGAACCAGTAACTTCACGAGCCACACTCCACTCATTGTATTTTCTATTGCAAACAAAACTAATATGTAAATACAATGAATGCATCATGTAAATAATGACAACACTAACAGAGTAACGAATATTGAATATATTTCTTACCTTATTACAAAGCTACGAAGCGTTGGAACCATTGGAGAAAGTTGGGTGATGTAAACCCCATCCTCCAGGAAGACAAGAACCAAGTAAATCTTCCTCTTTGTAACCAAGACTGATATCGAAACCTTGAGCTTAAACCAACTCAAAAATGGAGTCAACAACCAAAAAATACCTCTGAGACCTGAGGTCGAATGGAAGGGTAGAAACCATGAGCGAAATGAGGTCTCATGACCCAGCCTCAACGCAAATGAGGGACAGACTCTGGAAATGAGGGGTTATTCCCTTAGGTAAGTTGTACAACCATCTAATTAATCCTCCCACCATCGTATGGCCTTCGTGGAAGCTTGAGGAGTGAGCCTTCACCTGTTGCATTTAAACCATGTACGTTGCCAACTATATGGAATTTCCTCCATGACATTATGACTTAGGGTTAAACCTCCTGATAAGGTTTAATGGATCACTTCCCAAGTTGTCATGTGTATTCAAAGGAGTCGCGCCATAGGTTGTGTATAAAACATGGACCTTGAACCAAGGTTTTTGATACCTTGTGTAATTAAGTTGTATGTAAGTGAACCTTGAACCAAGGTATTAATACCTTATGGTAAGTGGATCGCACCATTGGTTTATGTCAAGGTTTGGACCTTGCGTATCAAGTCAAGGTTTGGACCTTGTGAATTATATCAAGATTTGGACATGGAATAGTGAAACACCTGCAATCAACGATTAATAATGCATTAGCATGCTTGCTAAGCAAGTCTTGGCTAAGAGGCCACGATCTCTCTCAGCTGGACTTTGCTTAGTAAGAGTAATGGCTGGGCTAATAACTAAAAGGATGTAAATGTAAACATAAAAGCATTCATAATAACAATCAACATAATACACGTTCACAAATGATTATGAAACTGTATAAATGATACAATGGAGCAATCATGATGACAGTCTAATATAGTACATATAAATAAAGATGGAAAGCAAGATCACTTGGATTAAAAATAGACCAAAAACTCCATTATTATAGGTTGAGTATAAACCCATAGAATATGGCAGTAATACAATCATCTAAATAAACATGTATATATAAGAGTTTAAGACAACCATTAAGTCTAGGATTAAAAGGCATGCACATCATGCTACAAACTCCGTAAAGGAATGTATTGATAAACAAAAGTAATTAAAGAGTTTAGTTGCGAGAGTTAAGACCAGTTTGGAAGGATAAGTAAACATATGAGTTGTCAAAAGTAACAATACTGTTAAAAAAATCAAAGCAATGGTCGTATTTAAATACAATAATAAGGGTTAAGAAGACAATCACGTGACGTCAATACGGTCGGAGTTATGTCCGCTATAACTAATTTTTTATTTTGATTATTATGGTATTTTTGGTGACATTACAGTCAATGCTAAAAATATATTATTGTTGTATTGAGATTTGTTGGATTTAGAGATCCTTTTTTACCTTCATGAGCTTATTGGAATTTTGGGACATATGAACCCAACCTTATTGACATTAGATTGATGGATTGATTGGATTTTTGAAGACTTGTTGATTTGAGCTTATTTGATCAACTTGTGATTGTTTATAAAATACTTTATATATAAGTATATATTTATATTAACTATGCCAAGTATTAAGTTAATATTCATATTAACTTCGAGATGAATTTTTCTAAAGGGGGAAATTTCCACTTTTTGGGCTTAGTCGTAGTGAGAACAATGTCAAACAAATGCATTTGGTGAATTTACAAATAATGAGAAATTGAGATTTTTATCTAACATGATGCAATAATGCATGCCAAAAATTCCACCTAGCACTGAGAGGGTCAAACCGTAACGATTTTCATCAAACTAAATATGGAGACGAAAAATGCAATGAGCTGAACATAATGACATTGATTTTGCAGCATGACAATGCCGTTAACAAAAATGAAAAACTATAGACTTGACTTGACCATGCAATGGTAACAGTGAAATGTAACTTGGAGGACCTACTGAATGGGTCAAACATAAGAAAATATGGCGAAACAAGATATGCACATGAACAACACTTCAAACTGGACATGATGGTGCTGACATAATGACTAGGCAGAAAAATTTAATATGTTCATTTGAGTATCTATGTCCTGACACTTTGGAACCATATCCATCTTGAGAATCAACATAATATTTCCATCACATTGCGATCAAGATTGTGGAAGCTCATTATAAGTATCGATGACTAGTAAGTTAATAATGAGGTTGATGGTATTGCAATGATTAATGCCCCATTTAGGGCTATCCAAAGTAATTGAAAAAGTCATTAGGTGATATGAATCTATGATAAGGAATGATGGTTAATGTCTTTGTGGGATTTATAAACTAGAATTTAGTGATTCATATATGAGAGCTTGAATATCAAATTTGGGATGAAGTTCTCTAAAGGGGATGTAATGCCCATTACATCTAGTCTCACATACATTGTTATGGTATTTTACTTACACTTGTATATGAAAATACTTATGTGTTAGTAGTTTATTATCTATCATAGAACTTCAAGATGAAGTTTCCTGAAGAGGGGTGTATTTAGTGCCCCGATTTTACTTAGACTTTCATTATTATCACAACATTGTTATTTGTGGGCATTTGGTTTCGAATGACCCGATTGTGTCTGGATTTAAGACTTGGATTATTATGCTATGCTATTTTTAGGGCATTCGATGATGAATGACCCGTCCATGTGTGGAAACTAATGCTTTGATTAATAAGTGGGATGTTTTAAAGTTATCAATTTAAAGTTATGAAATGATGATTTGATGATGATCAAATATATGTTTATGATGCCATGATATTATGGAATGATGATTAAATGAATACAATTATGTTTATGTAGAACATGTACTTTTGATGTGTTGTCGAGTGTGACAAGAAAAAATAGGTACATGTGACATAAGGTGGCGTTGATACCGCGTGGACTCCGGATTGAGTCAAGGTATCCATGATAGGTGATGTAAATTGATATATTTTGTTTTATTTAAATGGATTTGATGTGCGTAGTGTTTCACGTGTAGGTATTGGATTGCAAATGCCAATTGGTCCACATTAGGTAACGCGGATAAATGAGAAGAATATGTAAGACTATATATTACTCCATGCAGAGAGTTGAAAATCGAGAGAGGATTTTGCTTGTTAGATGTGTGTTTCTGTGAGGGTATGCCACATATTTGGTCACTCACGAGGCTTAGACTAGGGAGTGCGCAATAAGGACTTGGAATTATTCCCTAAGAAATATTAGTCCCTCAATAGGGTCGGTTTGACTGAGTTAACGAGGTCTTAGTTGTCATACTAGTCCCAAGCACAAAAGAGATATTTGAAGGGAATGCACAGAGAATGGAACCCTTAATATGCCTGCCGCAACGAGAACGCGACAGTAAAAATTAAATACTAAAAGGGGGTAAGAATGTGTGTCTTAAAATATATAGAAAAAGATTTTAGTTAAATTAGGAGAAAATAAAAATATCATTACTTGCAAATATATATGAAATTGCGAATAAAGAAAAGAGAGGAAATAAATTAACTCAAGTATTATGTGAACATATGCAGAAACACACAATTAGGAGAAATTGAAGGAATCACCCAAGAGAAAATACAGGATATTAGGTGAGAGTAAATCTCAAATAAAAAAACAGAAAAATATGAAGGAGGAGAAAAGTGACACTTGGTGGGTGAACAATAAATGAAAAAGTAATTAAAATAATTCAGAATTATGCATGGAAATCTTGGAAAGCTATAAAGAGAAGGAGAGATAATGAGGCTCTTATCTCTTTTATCCTATTACTAGATATCATAGATTATGTTGGGTTTACATGGTGACTATTGGAGGGTTTGGTTCGTCAATATACGAACAAGGTTGTCAGCCTCTTAGTAGCAATGTACATTCCGTAGCTACGCTAGTGATTTCTTGCATTCAACTCCATTGCAGTCCAAGGGTCCCAAGGGAAGAATAGTACCTTTTGGGAGCAATAGGATTCGTGTGGGGTCGGTACACATATCGCATCGAAGGTAGCGATGTACTCTACAACCTAGTATGGGGTGATGTTGTCACTTAATGTCACATCATGTAACGTAACGTTATGTAATGTTTCAAAAAATAAAAGGTAATTAAAAGAAGTCATGTCGACTCATAAAATAAAAATTAAAACTAAATAAAAACTAAATAGCACATTGAAAATAAGAAGTAAAAAAAAAATGCATACATTTATTATCAATGCACCAAAGTATACAACAAAAAATGAGCGGGAATTCATTTTTTTAAATTTGTGTTTATAAGAGAAAACCCTTGGATTTTGTTCATTTACTTACCATAATTTAGAGGGGAGATCTGAACAAGAAATATTTACCAGCAATGACTTTGGAGTGTGAAGAATTTTTTGGAGAGCCAAAGATACAAGAGATCATTGAAGTCCACATACAAATCTCCAGAGGAGAAATTAAAGGCACGTGATTCATTCTATTTATCATTTCAATATTTACCTTATTTGATTCCAAATATTTTTATTTTATTGTAAAAAAAGGGTTTCATATTTACCTTTAGTATTAAAATAAACCCTAGAGTTATTGTTCTTTCTCTTGATTCCCTCTTTATATTTCATATACAGATTCTTTTTCTTTTATGGAATAGATTTTTATAGGGTTTCTTTATAACTTGCATATGGGGATTTTTGAAATCGTTGCAATGGGACCACACATTGCATTGGATCCCAAACCCTTTTGTTGTCAATTTTTTTAAACACTTTCACCTTTCACAGTGCTCATTGTACAGAGTTGTCCCACCGATGCGTATATTCAAGTAAATCACATCGCCTTGTCCAAAATTTAAACAATGAAACACCATGTTATTAATTTATTCACGGTCTTGGTGGTACACAGTATACTCTTTGAAGCATTGATGCGTATATTACTTTATAGAGCACCGAGCAAAACAAATTTCACCATTAACAATAATCATTGCACAATATTGTCTTAGCGTTGCACGTATTAGTTTGAAGTGCACCATTTAAAAAATAAATAAATGCCAAAACATCTAGTTATCAATTTATTCAGTGTGCAATATACATAGCGAATGACCGATGTGTCTATTACTTTATAGAGCACCGAATAAATATAAATATTTGTAAACAAAGTTTTTGAAATTTATATTTGCATGATAATCATGCATCGGTGTGTATATATATCTAAAATGCACTTGTGCGCATTGTTTTTGTATACGCACCCTTACTATAATTTGTATATAATACTTCATGATTTTATAAAAAGAAAAAGAAACGCCTCACTTTGGTACATCTAGAAGGAACGCTTCAAACATTTTGATTTGTAACAGGAAGTATGGCTTACAAATTGGAGTTGCCTCCATCTTCACATGTACATCTAGTATTCCATGTTTCTCGCCTAAAAAGGGTAATTGGTGACAAGATCTATTCCAAACTATTTTACCAAATATTGATGAAGGGAAATTGATACTGAAACAATCCTTGACACAAGGATGAAGCAACTGTGAAGTCAAGTAATTACTAAATACCACATAAAGTGGAAGAACTTGCCAATAGAAGAGGTGACATGGGAAGATGAGTTCTTCATCCAAAAACATCCAAATAAGATAAGAAAAATTTATTAATATCCGAAAAATGACCACAAAAGTAAGTCAATGGGACTATGTAGTATCATGATGCCAAATACAAAGTGGGAGCGTTAAGGAGGCTCTTATATAAATCAAGATGTGAGATTCTAACCTAGAAACTAAAAAGAGATAACTCCAAAGATGGAGAGGTAACCTACAAGAAATAAGTACAAGGAGAGTCGATAAAAAAGAAAAATGTACAAGGAGAGTAGATATGGGATCTGTGATAAAAAATTGGCGAGTATGCCATGGTACACTGGAAACATATCTCCTAACATCTGAACACAATTGAAGGAATCTTGAAATAGTAATCTATCTAAAGAAATGAATAGAAGATCTAGAAGCTGCCGCCAAGAGTAAGAATCATGTTGTGGTGATCTGGACGCAAATGAGCGACTGTTGGGATGGGGCCAAGACTAGCAACAAGATTGGGGTCAGGTGAATGTAGAGGTGGTCTATCATGTCATAATAGATTTATATTTGGGAGTAGTGTCATCCTCTATCGATCTCTTGGTTCCCCTTGAGGAGGGGATCACTGAAAAGAAGGAAGTGATTCGCTAAGTGGAGGTCGATATTGACTACAATGTTGCTAAAGGAGGGAACGAAGTTGGAGGGCCTCCTGCAAGTATAAATTCAAACATCTATAATCCAAATACCTAAAGAAACTAGCCAAGGTCTAAAGATTCATGAGAAGAAGGTCACTAAAAATACAATCAAACCACCCATGAATCTTGTAATAGAGAGGTCACCGAAAGATGAAGTGCCCCTCAATCATAATCTCTTGAATATGACAAACCTGGAAGATACTATATAATTGATCAATCTCGTTATCTATCTCAACCTTGAGATGATGAGAACCAACTCTGAGCTAGCCCAAAGTGATACCAAGATCATGTGTCCAATACCAGAGTGTGTAATGGGGTCAAACAATGAGACCATCTCTCGGATCCATGAAATGTGTAGCATAAAAGGCCATCTTTGGACATAACCCACCTACGGGTTGATCTAGGTGATTCTATTCAACTCCTTCCTAGTAGGTAAGACACAACCGGATGCACCCAAGGAATACTGAAATGGAAGAAGTTGGTCCATCGCTATGCCAATAGATGACAAAAGATCTGTAACTCCCACATACCAAGATCTAGTACGGCCCAAAGGGATAGCCAGAGTGATGGAATATGATGAGAGATAGGCCAAGTATAGGTACCGATCTGACCCTATCACAGAATCAACAAAGCTCCGAAGGTGGTGTAGGGGTGAGACAAGACAACACTTATTTGAAAGGGATGGGCGTGTTTAAGCCCTATATATTGTGACATTACATTGTTGATGTATATGTAACTTCGGAATGTATTTAACATATATGTATATTGTATTCCTATAGAGATGTTATTATTCCTCTATACGGAAGCGGTTGTATTCCTATAGAGATGTTATTATTCCTCTATACGGAAGTGTCGTCATTTATATTGTAAGTGTCGTAACTTATACTTGATGGGTTTTTAGACCACCTTGTTGGGGTCGACTCTATACAAGTCATGTGGGTCAAAGGGTTATTAGACCACCCTATTGGGGGTCGGCCATGTGGGTCAAAGGGTTATTAGACCACCCTAGTGGGGGTTGGCCCAGTTGTTAAATTTTCAGAATTTACTTCAATCTGATCTAGGATCTTAACTGAGAGAACAACATGTACAACAAATCTACAGCATATCAATCATGGACACAATAATGCAAGCACACAAGAGATACGGAGTTTACTTGGGGAAAACCATAAAGGTGAAAAACCCCAATAAATTCCTCAGAGATAGATAGAGCAATGATACAACCAAAATACAAGAGATAGTCTTCTCCTAGCAGCAGAGCCTCCTCCTCCACAAGTGTGCCACTCTCCCAAGTGTGAGTGAGAGAATAGAATGTGTAAAATGAGAGAGACACACTCTCTATTTATACACTAACTTGACTTGACCTTTACTCAACTAGGTCGGCCTCAACTTAACCACTTAACATAATGCTGACTGGGCCAACCCCCACTAGGGTGGTCTAATAACCCTTTGACCCACATGGCCGACCCCCAATAGGGTGGTCTAATAACCCTTTGACCCACATGACTTATACAGGGCCGACCCCAACAAGGTGGTCTAATAACCCATCAAGTATAAGTTACGACACTCACAATATAAATGACGACACTTTCGTATAGAGGAATAATAAAATCTCTATAGGAATACAATATACATATATGTGAAATACATTCCGAAGTTACATATACATCAACACCAGTCAACATTATGTTAAGTGGTTAAGTTGAGGCCGACCTAGTTGAGTAAAGGTCAAGTCAAGTTAGTGTATAAATAGAGAGTGTGTCTCTCTCATTTTATACATTCTATTGTCTCACTCACACTTTGGCGAGTGGCGCACTTGTGGAGGAGGAGGCTCTGCTGCTAGGAGAAGACTATTTCTTGTATTCTGGTTGTATCATTGCTCTATCTATTTTTGAGGAAGTTATTGGGGTTTTTCACCTTTATGGTTTTCCCCAAGTAAACTCTGTGTCTCTTGTGTGCTTGCATTATTGTGTCCATGATTGATATGTTGTAGATTTGTTGTACATGTTGTTCTCTTAGTTAAGATCCTAGATCAGATTGAAGTAAATTCTGAAAATTTAACATGGTATCAGAGCTAGCCTGAAAGAAGGCATGATATGGCATGTATGACACTTGTTGCACTTACGATGCTAGGGCTTGATATAGAAAAAAACCAGTCATCATAGCACTTTCGCTATAAATACATTTTGGCGAAGTTTTCGGATCTGAAACTTTTACAGGTTGAAGATCAGATCCACATGTACCTTGTGTCTAAAGGAAAACCTCTAATTCGTTGTACTTTGTGATTTATGATCTGTACAATATAGGGTTTCTGCCTCTTTTAGATCTGAGTCAAAATCAGGTGACCTTGGGAAAAATATCATAACTTGGCTTAGGAAGCTCCAAATGAAATTTTGTAAAAAGTGACAGGTATTACACAGACTGCAATATCTCAGGAAACGTTTTCAGAGGCCGAAGTTGAAACAGTGACACGTGGCACTCCGTACAAGTTCGTTCTCCTGTATTATCCCATAAACAGGTCACGTTGCGACACTTGGCATAACTCTTCTCAGAGAATCCAATTGAGGTCAGACCTATCGGTATGGAAAGATAACAGGTCGAGCTATCTTAGGAAAATGTTTCAGACCCTGTGTATCGAAAAGTTTGGAGTTACACCAGAAACAATTAGGTACATATTTCTTTCAAAACAAAATTATTTTTTAGTACCTTCATTCATGGCTTCCGGAATTTAGGGCTTTGGAGAAAGTTGGAATTTTTGTAATCGGAGACCACGGCTGAATGCTACTCATCAAAATCAAAATTTAGAGACCAAGATCAGATTTTTTGGTTGGTAAGAAGGCCGGGATTGATCAAACCCCAGTTCGGGACTTTGATCGAAAAGATGGAAAATTAGGGCTTCTGCAAAAATTGGAATTTTGGAAATCTGTGACCACGACTGGAAGCTCCTCATAAAAATCGAAGCTTAGAGTTTTGAATCAAATATTTTGGTTGGGTGAAGCTCCGGGAAACTCAAACCCTAATTCAGGGTCCTCTCGAGTGAATCTAGAAATCTAAAAGGCAATTTTGAGGGGTGAAACTTTGCAGTTTTCAAATTCTGAATATACCAACTTGATCAGCTCATCAAGGCGCATATTTCTATCCTTTTGGAAGTTTGAAATTCAAAGTTTTAATTTTTGGGGTTTATTTGACAAACCCTAATCTAGCTCCAGTTCTAGTTCTTGCAAATCAAGTGGATTGGGTTAATCCTAGAAGAAGATGGATTCATCACCTGCATAAGTGAAGAAGTTCCTATCTCAGAGGGAGATGAGGCTAAGGCCTCCCACAAGAAGATTACAAGCAATCTTGATAGGTATGGCTTACAGGTATGTTTCATGGTTAAGTTTATCATATGTTTGTCTTCATATCATTACAATACAATCTTGATTAATTACTGGACTTGTCGTATCACCTTAATATAAGATATTCATTGATTAAGGTTTTGACACTTATGATTGTACTAATGCATTGTGATGTTGTATGAGGTTTATGTTGTTTGTTAACACAAAAGGTACACTAAGAAAGTCAAATCATGTTCTACTTCAAGAACATATGCTCATGGTGACATGAAAACAAAGATTCATCCATTGTCATGGATCACATAGAATATCTAATTTCGAGGTATGTATAACTTGGTTCTACAATGGTTAACTTATGAGACATGCAGGTTACTAGCACAAGTCATTGAAGAGAACCATAAGACATTATGTGGGTATGTTAGACATAACTAGCTAGCATGCTAATCCAGGTATGTTTTTCCTATACAAGCTAGAATCCTACCTTGTGTTAGGATCTTATACTGTTGTGTTGTTGATAATGATTATTCATGAAGTCATAGGTTTGAATAATCATGGTTGTATGCATATTATGTTTCTTACCATAATTGATGATATGACTAACCAGAAGAATCATGAAGGTATAGGTTTGAATAATCATGGGTTTTATGCATATTATATCTCTTATCTTGATTGATGATTCAACTAACCAGAAGAGTCCTATGATCAAATAAAAATGTGTATGAGTAAAAGAAGACTTCCCTGAAACCTTAAATACTAATGTTTATTATCTGTGAATGATCATGAATATACATGTTTAAGATTATTGTGTTTTGATAGTATTAAGATTATACTAATAAATGTGTGATTATGTATGAGACCTCAAGGATAACACAATGATGATACTAATAAGCATGCATAGTGATTAAGGATGGATGTAAGTTCAAGGACAGGTAATCCAGGAAGCAAAGATCAAGAGGGAGCACACTCTAGTTGTTCCTGCAAGAAAGCAAAGGAGCACACTTCAGTAGTTTTTGCAAGGATGCAGATATTCAGAGGGAGTTGACCACTTCTCACAATCCACATAAGAATGGAGTAGCAGAAAAGAAGCAAAGACTGAGAGGGAGTCAACCCAACAAACAAACAAATATAAGTATTTGAATTGTCATTTCTTACATAATGTTATTCGATGATGTATATGTTGTGTATTATGCATATTAGAATAGTTGCATTGATGAATAGTATACTACTAATATACATGGGTAAGTGGCCTATGGCACTGTACAACATTCCATTGCTACTTATCTAGAATGAAAACTCTTTGCTGACATGTTAGGAGTTGTGCACACTCTTAACAATGTTCTGGTAGAGATTGGAAGGCATCTAGAAAGTTACAGAATATGGATAAATGTTGTATTGAAGCATTGGCTAAGATAATTGCATGACTGTATGACATATTTATTTATGTGTAAGAATTTGTTCTGAAAACTATGAGATGTTTTCTAATCATGCAATTTAACTTGTTGTGTAGGAAAGATCGTATACCATCACCTACAAAAGGACTACAACATTTGTTCAGCAACAAAGTTATCTATTGAAAATATTGAAGATATTGAAGTTCCCTGGATTTAGGAAGAATGCCATGATCGAGGAGTACCAGTCAATCATGAAGATGTTTGGGATGCAATCACAAAGGGTAGTCTGTAGTGACTTCCAAGAGGATCTACAAGATCAAGCATGCTGCAGGTGGTAGCATAGAGACTTTTGCTCCTATAGCCAGATACACTTCCATTAGATCCATACTTGCTCTGGCTGCAATAATGAAGTGGAAGATACACCAGATGGATTTCAAGACAGCCTTCTTGAATGGTGTAGTTGAAGAAGAAGTGTATGTGGAGAAGCCACTTGGTTCTGAGACACATGAAAGGGAGTCATATATGTGCAGAACTTGGTATGGTAGGATAGAGAGCTTTCTATCCAGCTTGGGATTTACCAAGAGTAAAGCGGATTCCAACCTTTACTACCATGTTGAGGAAGGAAATCCAGTGATACTACTTTTGTATATGGATGAACTGTTCGTAACAGGTGAGGATAGATTGATTGCCGACATGCAGTGGAAGCTTGCTGCCGAGTTCGAGTTGAAGAACTTGGGGATGATGCACTATTTGTTTTTTTCATGAAGGTGTGGCAGAGTGCAGATGGAATCTTCCTTGGACAAGGGAAGTATGCAGTAGAGATCCTGAAGAGGTTCAGGATGATGGACTGTAAGGATATGGCCACACCTATGGAATCGAACCTGAAGATTCTGTGTGATGCTCCATTTGATCCGGTTGATTATGGGCTCAAGTATGATGTGAATCAAAAGTTTAACTTGCAAGGTTATGTTGATTCAGATTGGGCATGAAGTGCTACAGATAGGAAGAGCACTTCTGGGTGCTGCTTCAATATGGGATCAAGTGTGATCTCTTGGTTTAGCAGGAAGTAGTCCTGCGTAGCACTGAGTACAGCCGAAGCAGAGTATGTTGCGATGGATGAGAAGGTTGCAGATGTATTGACCAAGCCGTTGGCCAGAGTGCAGTTTGAGTACTTTAGAGAGAGGCTTGGTGCATTTCAGATCAAGGTTCCTTCCAATGGGAAGTGATGAGTCAGGAAGATGTAGATGCACATGATATTTTCTGACATGGTTGATATCCTCTCCCTTGGTCGTGATGTAATTGCTGAGCCATTTTTCACATGGTGGTAGATGTGTTCTCCCTTGGTGAAAAAGTAAGGGATGGAGCCTTCCCCGAATGGTGGTAGATGTGTTCTCCCATGTCGGTGGTGTAAGTGCTGGATGATGTGCATCTGGGCTGTGCTTCGTGGACGATGAGATGATCTGAAGAGGACGATGCTATGATGATCAGGAGGATCATGGATGATGAGCATCAGGATGATGCTCCAGTTACCACTCTGTATATGTATATATGCATCATGTTGGATGCTTGTTATGATCAGTTGGATCATGTATATATATATGCATCATGTTGGATGCTGGATATGATCAGTTGAATCATTTATGTATGTATGCAGCATGTTGGATGTTTGATATGATCAGTTGGATCATTTGTATGTATTTTGTATATGCATCACATTGGATGCTTGAAACATGTACTTGTATATGTATCAGGTGGATACTGAGATCATGTATGTTGATATGTATCAGGTGGATACATTGTGTGGATCATGTATCTGTGTATGTATCAGGTGGATACATTGTATGATCAGGTAGATCATGTATGATGATATGTATCAGGTAGATACTTGGTATGCATCAGGTGGATGCATTGTATGATCAGGATGATCGTGGATGACCAGATGACATGCAGCAGTATGTTGCAGTGATGATGATCAGGATGATCATGTGTACATCAGGATGATGTATGGTGAGTATCAAGATGATACTTTGTGGCCATGGATCAGGTTGTGTAGATGAGCATGCCTGGGAGATCCTATAGGTCGGAGTTGTGTACCCGTAACAACCTGGGATGCTCTTTCGAGACATTGCTTTGGGAGGACATATAATTTGTGCCCTGGGAGATCTTTAGGTCAGAGTTGTGTACCCATAACATCCTAAGATGCTCTTGCGAGGTTTTGTACTATGGCATGTAATTTGCTCCTGGGAGATATGGACAGGATGAAAAAGGCCTCAGATGCTTTAGCCAGGTTTTTCCATGACCACATGTAATTTGCTCCTGGGAGATCTGGATAGGATGAAAAAGGCCTCAGATGCTTCAGCCAGGTTTTTTGGTGGACCACATGTAATGTGCTCCTGGGACATCCGACAGGTAGAGTTGTGTGCTCGTAATAGCCTGGGATGCTTCAGTCAGGTTTTTTGGTGAGATCACATGTAATGTGCTCCTGGGAGATCCGAAAGGTAGAGCTGTGTGCTTGTAACAACCTGGGATGCTTCAGCTAGGTTTTGTGATGGGTCACATGTAATGTGCTCCTGGGAGATCTGACAGGTAGAGCTATGTGCTCGTAATAGCCTGGGCTGCTGCAGCCAGGTTTTGTGATGCACGTAATAAGTCCTGAAGATTCCACAATATGGCCAGTGATGATGAAGACCTGCAAGTGGTGGGCCTACATCCAGTATGAAAAAGGACTGGCTCTGTAGAACTTCCTATGACGAGTAGATTCAGATATTGATTGAGATAGAAGCAACAGTGACGATGATGATGACTCGATGACGATTATCCAGTGATGATGATCCAGAGAAGATGACTTGTGCTAGAAGACCTATGTCAAGAAATACCTTCCTAGTTAAGAGGGAGTGTTGATGTATATGTAACTTTGGAATGTATTTACATATATGTATATTGTATTCCTATAGAGATGTTATTATTCCTCTATACGGAAGCAGTTGTATTCCTATAAAGATGTTATTATTCCTCTATACGCAAGTGTCGTCATTTATATTGTAAGTGTCGTAACTTATACTTGATGGATTATTAGACCACCTTGTTGGGGTCGGCCCTATATAAGTCATGTGGGTCAAAGGGTTATTAGACCACCCTATTGGGGGTCGGCCATGTGGGTCAAAGGGTTATTAGACCACCCTAGTGGGGGTCGGCCCAGTCAGCATTATGTTAAGTGGTTAAGTTGAGGCCGACCTAGTTGAGTAAAGGTCAAGTCAAGTTAGTGTATAAATAGAGAGTGTCTCTCTCTCATTTTGTACATTCTATTATCTCACTCACACTTTGGCGAGTGGTGCACTTGTCGAGGAGGAGGCTCTGCTGCTAGGAGAAGACTATTTCTTATATTCTAGTTGTATCATTGCTCTATCTATCTCTGAGGAAGTTATTGGGGTTTTTCACCTTTATGGTTTTCCCCAAGTAAACTCTGTGTCTCTTGTGTGATTTCATTATTGTGTCCATGATTGATATGCTGTAGATTTGTTGTACATGTTGTTCTCTCAGTTAAGATCCTAGATCAGATTGAAGTAAATTCTGAAAATTTAACATACATTTCTATTATTATATTAGTATTGTCTTTATTGGTCGACTAAGACCTTAATTGTAATTGTATGGTTAATTAGAATTGTAATTCTACCCTTTTCCTACTATATATATTCCAAGGAGACCTAGTTTTAGGATCATCTCATCTTGTGCATTTGATACATTGTATAAGGAGGTTGCCCCATCATCTCTTTATTTCGTTCTCAAGGTCTTGGGTTGCTCTTTCTAGGCTAATTTTTATGCTATTTTGGGAATTTGGTGCATAGCACTTGTCCAAAAAATACTTCACTTGCAATCTACCATATCTCCAATCCAAGAATATAATGTAGCAAACCAATTTCGAACTCACTAGCCAATTTCTTCTTACACCTTGAGATGAACTTATTAGAGTTACTTGTAATGATTAGATAATCTACATACAAAAACAAGACAAGTAGATCAAATTTATCCAATATAAAATCAAGATTAGGATTTGCATAAATATTGAAAAAACCCAACCTATGTATGTACTCACCAATCCTCACATACTGTGCCCATAGTGCCTGCTTCAATGCATAAAGGGTTTTCTTCAACCTACAAACATGGGTGTCTCTCCCATGATTCTTAAAACCTTTTGGTTAATTTATGTACACCTCTTCCGCAACCAAACCATTTAGAAATGTCGTCTTTACATCCATCTAATATAATGACCAATCAATCCTATTGGGTGTAGAATAGACGGTGAATGGGTGTAATGTGAAGGCACTCCTTGCATAAGGTCACCGGTTCGAAAATCCATGGGTACTAGCTTACAAAAAAAATAATGACCATTCAAAACAAAAAGGAAAGGACATAATGGATCCAATAGAGGTATACCCAACTATTGAAGCAAATGTGTCATGATAGTCAACTCCCTCATTTTGTTAGAACCATAGGCTACAAAATTGGCTTATTATTTTTCAATGCTCCCATTGACTACATGGTTAAGTTTGTAGAGCCATCTAGAACCAATCATTGGTTTCCCAAATTGATTTTGGAACTATTTGCCAAACACTATTCCCAATAATTTGACAATATGTCATTGAAATGGTTCTAGAAACACCGTCTCTCAAGGAGCGATGAGGATGTGTAACCCTTATTGACTCAAGGCTGAAGGGCATGCTGCAAATTGAAACAACTGAGAACTATACCCCCAAGTACAAGTGTTGGTGATATAAATCTCCCCCTCTAAAAATAAAATGGTCATCCAATAGGATCTTCTTTGACTTGTTGAATATCCGAAGTAAAAATACCCTTCCTACTAAAAAATATTGCACAATGATCTAAAAAGAATCACCAAACCAACAATTTTTTTTGTATATAACTGCCAAAAAATGATTTTTTTGGGATTAATTTCAATTGCAATAATTGGAAATTCAGAGGAAAGGAGCTTGCAATTGTCTTGCATTGATTTTAGGAAGGAAAACAATCATTTTCATTTACATCAAAGAATATTTTCAGGAGTGGGAATTGATTTCTATTTGTGGTTTTCATAATCCCGAGTACGTGTTAAAATTCAACTTGTAAATAGTTATCTTATATGTCTACTACAATCTCTGGTTGTGGGTGAAGCAACTTGATAGACCCACTAATGTAGATGCCATTTCATTGGATGAAATTAACACCATGTATAAGTGGAGGGTGGACCAAGAGGCCTAAGGATGCACCACAGTTAAGAGGAGCAGGAGCACAAGGTAGGGTAGGTTGACCTAGTGCCATTGGGGCGAGGCAAAGCAAACTAACTATGAGGAAGATAATGTGACCAACTAAACACCATCTTCTACAAAAACTCGAACACCCACCAGTAGTTGTATGAATCCAACCATCGGAGCTTCTTTTTTTAGAGAAAGACCTATTACCGTTGCTCATAAGATGATTCATGACAATGACATAAATTTATCATACATCTGATGTAATTTTTGTATTCTATGTTCAATTTTGAGTCTTGATTGGACAAATATCGATATCAACAATTAATGTTTGATGTATCATTTGGCATCTTATACATATTGTATATCAATCCTTTTATCAAATTCATGTGGCAATGTGATTATTTAATGTTGTTTTTAGTTTATATTTTTAAATTTGAAAAAATATTTATTTTTTAATGCTTGTCACAACCTACTAATTTTTGTGGAGTTTTTCCTCAATGTCTCAAGGTCAACATGCTCAGTAATTTTTTGTCGATGCTAGTGTTTGCAACATTAATTTGATCCTTTTCCTCTCCGGCCCTCAATCAAGGCTGTAAATCCTTAAATTTGTTGAACATTTGATCTTTAGTTTTCATGAAGTAAATCTATCATTTGAAAGAAGAATCATCAATAAAGGGAACATAATAAATGTTGCTTTCCAATGAAGGGGATGACATAGGCCCATACACACTAAAGGCTACTTTCCAATGAAGGGGATGATATAGGCCCATACACACTAGAGTGGGTAGTCTTGGAGTGCTTAACAAGTGCACAACCTTTGTACACACAAATCTACTCCATCTTGAAATATGGCATGCCTACACCATATCCACAAGAGGGGGAGCACTCCATAGTACAAATGACCAAAATGCTTGCACCATAGTTCAACAACTTACTATCATCATGCATCAAAGCTCCATTACTTTCAATCTCTCCAAGAAACCTATAAAGGCTCCTTCAAAATCCTATAAAGGCTCCTTTAGGCACTCCTTCGACCAAACCCAAGGGTGTTCTTCATAGAAATCTCTTATCATGCATTATTCATGGTCAAACCCAACTTTAAATTTCAAATTTGTTATGGTTGATACAGACGAGATTCTTAGTCAATCCAAACACGAAAAAAAACATTGTGCAACTCAAAAAAACACTTAAAGGTATCCTGATGGATATGGCAATGTTACCACTCAAAATAGCACCACGACCAAGGTCACAGATCACGATGCAACGAGTGGTAAGCACAAGAGGATCTAGGGCTCATTATCACCATAGCCAAGCTCCTTAACACTTTAGGTCAACTCCTAATACCAAGGGGAAGTCCCTAGAACTTGGTGAATGATAAATGTGATTCCCTAGACAGACACAAACACCTTTCCCAAGAAACCTCTCAACGTAGATCAATTCCTTGTGGAGTCAAAACAATGAAGCATAAAAATCACTGAAAGAGAGTGAGGAGTTATGGAACTTTATCATGGATCCCAAGAAATATAACATCAACTTGATATTGTTGTTATAGGATTGCAGTAGTGAAAACAACTCAAAAAACTTGATAAAAATCAATTAAAACAATGTCAACCTTACCATGTGAGATCTACCTAATATAGTAGGGAAAGGGGAATGAGAAATAGGGTAGAAAAGAGGCCTAAAAAAGGTTCTGAAAATAAAATATCAGATCTAATATCTGCCTTAAAATAACCTTTTAATAGAGTGTGGTCCCACTAAACACATTTTTTAATGAACTTCCAATCCCCCAAGGGTCAATCTAGGCCCAAAATCTCGCTTTTTAGACCTTCAAAACTTGCCTAAAAATATGAATATACCTACTGCACTTGCAATAACATATCTGCAACACCAAACCCTAGCATGCACAAGTCACCCAAAACAACACAATCCAGCCATAGGAATACAATGCCATCAAGGATTCACCATTAATTCAACTAGGGCACACATATCTGTCAGAACAAAATTTCCAAATTGCAAATATTTTTTGACATGATTTTTTATAATTTTTAGGGTTTTTAGAATATTAATTTTTTTTCAATTTTTTATAATAATGTACAATAGATTTTCAAATAAAAAAGTGAAGAGAATGGGTTATGACCTTAGTCCTTCAACCCAAGAACAATTACAGATCGCGTTCAACGTCCCTACTCAATTTGACTATTCAAGATTTACCAACTAGGGAAAGGTTAGTAACCCAATACTAGGTTAAAGTAGCCAAACCCTAACTAGGAAAAATAATGAATCCCAAGACCCACATTGGAGAGCTCCTTCAAGAGAAAGGTCTCCTTAGACAAGACTAACAAGATGCCAATAAAAAAACCCTAATTTACCTTGCTTAAGGTGCAAAAGCAATGTCAAACAAGAAAATGGAGAGATATTACAAACACCAACCAAGAAAGAGAGCAAGAGATACTTCTTAAGTACTTCCTTAGCCACGAGTTATTACAACTATTCTTATGATCAATCTTGCAAGATAGCAAACCCTAGAAATTCTACCATTCAACTTTCATCGCATGTAAAACTTAACAACAAGAGAGGCGTGCACCACTTGAAGCTCCAATATACCAAGAGAAAAAGAAAAATATACATACTTAGAACCTTTGTCTTGTTTACAGATGATGCTAGGAGCCTTTATTTATATGAAGCCTCCTAGACTTATCTAACTTTAGAGCCTACCTTAATAAAAAGTAAAATAACTCAAAGTTAGGGTTTGTCACCCACAAGTCAGGGACTGAACCACAAAAGATTAAAAAAAATGATACAATAGTGCAATTGGATTCCTCTGGATGAAATGATGAGTCGAGGGAGGACGTCATGCTCCAACTAACCCCAATAATGTAGAAGATCCCCATCTCTTGAAAAAAATGGTGTCATGATGAAGTGTGTGTTGACACAAACCCGGTCAACAGGGGTTCCTCACACTGTCGACACCAAAACCACTGCGATCTCCTTGAGCACCGGCCCATACAGGTTTTACCCTATCTAGCAACACCTGCGGAGTAGATGAGGTCTCACCCGAGATGTTCAAGGGAGAGTTGAAGGAACCATGTTTCTGCCGAATGAAGGAGGATTTTGTGCATCAACTAATCAACTTATTGCGACATTCCAAAAATAGATCTAAGCATTCGACTTAGGCATTAAGCATAACTGCAACATTATTCAACAGATCTTATCATTGACAGAACTACCAATGCGCAGCAGATATAACAGTAAAGCATTAATTGCAGCAAGGAAACATCACATCATTCACCGATTCATATTGCATAATGCATTTACCACATGGAAAACAGGAAAGACGCAAGGATTCTTCTCAAAACACCATCATATCATATTCATTTTTCCAAAAACCTAGATACAACAAGATAATCCTTCAGTCGCATACCCAGATTAATAGACAATAACATGCAAATTCATTAGCTCATGTATCTCCAAATCGGTCTCTGGATATTTAACTATCAACTCTCAGCTCTCAACTATCAACTCTATCTTGGTGTCTCAACACTTACAATGCTTAGTCTATTTATAGGCTTACACCTTTGCATTTACGGTCCACTTAGGCAACTGCCTAACTACTTCTCAACAAACTTTACAAAAAGAATAACCCAAAATCCCACATAATGCGGTCGAATGACCCAAGACCCACATAATGCGGTCCAAATGACCCAAAACTACAAAAACTAATTGACTTGTGCGCTGCTTTCCTCCTTTCGCGGTACCTTCGGCCTTTTGTAGCATCCGCGATGTTGACTCATCCAAACTTCCTGCCAATAGGCCCCCAACACAATCTTGTGGCTCGTCCTTGAGTTACGTCAGCTGGACATGGTGTACCCGGACTCGTCTATCGCTGGACTATGCCTCTGCAACTGTTCTTGTTGTTTGGATCTCGCTGTTGTATAATGCTCAAACTGCTACGATGATCTCTGGCTCGCTGTCATTTACTTCTCAACCTAAAGTGATGATCTTTCGGCTTGCTGTCATGTGCTTCCCAAACTCATACTCTAGTCTCTGGGAACCTGGTGCAAACTGAGGAAAAGTTGACGAACAATGCTGAAGTGCGAAACAGGCCAAGTGACTCTGTCACATTTGTTTCGCACCTGGGATAACTTCCTACCGGGACCAGGGGGCTGCCTCTAGTGTCATTTTGGTGGTCGTAGGGACCACAAAGCTTCGAACTACCACCACATGCCTAGACATCTCGGATGAGACTTCGCCTCTGTGAAACCCAAGTGTTTGCACCACTTCCTGCTCCAGGCGCTCATGCACACTCGCCGTTCGGGCCCGCAGCGCACCTGGTGTGCTGCCACACAAAATGAAATGAATCATTTCCATAGCCTCCTTGGAATTCCTAACTTAGCTAGATTCCTAACCCACTCGCAGCATAAATTTCTCCTATCTGTAGATACCTCTCTGATCAGCTAGCCTCTGGTACTTGTATTTATGCATATCCATTGTCATGGATGCCTGCCTTGGAAATCATTGACAATGTTGTTCACATAAGGCGTCGATCATGTCATCATACCATTCTGTCGTTTCTTGGTGAGGTAGATCCGCAGCATGTGTGTTTAGATCGGACTTCGTATGTGCGGAGTAACGACCATACTTCCATCGGCTGCCATTCATGCCAAAACGTGCGAACCATCACCCCTGGTGCCATCGGCCATGCTGCCACATTGTGTTCCATGTGCAAAATGTGCCTAAATATGGCACTAGTCCGTGTCAGCTAACAATCATACCTGCCATAAAGACCAATCATATGAAAAATTCCCCTCTGCTAATGATCTGTAATGATTTCTGATTTGACGAGGTCGCGACCCTACAACCGTCGCGGACCAGCTCCCAAAATGTGATACAAGTGCTCCAATTTGTGCATTCTGTCCCTGTGGTGTGTCGTCCTGCCACCTAGCATCCTGCACTTTTTTATGTTTTTTTTTTCACCCCCACAATGCTGTTTAGGCATCGCGTTGCTTCGAGCCTGTCCTATAGGGATTCAACCTGCTACCATTCACCAACTTTGGGATCATTGCTCCATCTAACTGCTGCAGTTGTACTGCACCTCCTGAAGTTATGCTATTGATGCGATAAGGACCCAACCAATGCATTTGTAACTTCCCTGGATGCTTCATAAACTTGCTGTCATACAACAACACCATGTCACCTTACTGAAACTGTGTGTTCTTGATATTGCGATCATGCCAAGCCTTTTTCCGATCCTTCTCCACATGCTAGTGAAAACCTGTGATAAAGTGATCTTCCTCAAGCTGCACCAGCTACTCCAGTCGTTCCGCCAATGCTACCTCATCATTCATGCCTGTCGCTGCCGCTATGAGTAGAGTCGGAACAATGTACTCCATAAGTACAATGACCTCTTGCCCATACACATATTTGAAAGGTGTTTGTCCCGTCAACCTTTTACAAGTGGTGCGATATGTCCACAATACTGCTGGAATCTTCAAATCCCAGTCATCACAGTTCGCTACAAACCTTAGTAAGCGCATGCTCCAACACCTTGTTGAAGGCCTCCATTGTGCCATTTTCATGAGGATGATACGGTGTACTCTTCTTATGTTGTATCTGAAGCTCGGCTGTCAATGAACTAACCGTGCGATTGATGAAGTGACTCCCCTGATCACTCATCAATATCTTCGGGCAACCAAACCGAGTGACAATGTTGTCGAACAAGAAATACGCTGTTGTTGCAGTGGTGGAATCTACAACTGGTGCAGCCTCCACCCATCTTGTCAAATATTCAGTCGTTGTGATTATGTATTGTGCACCAGTGTGCTTTCTAGGTGGGTTGATAGGTCCCACGAAATCCACTGCCCATTTATCAAATGGTTGCAGTGTCACTTGAGGTATTAGTGGCATCTCATCCCTCCTGGAGGGTTTTCCAGTCCGTTGAAAAACATCGCAAGTTCGCGCATAATTTGTTGCATCATTGTGAAGAGTGGGCCACCAAATCCCTGTACGAAGCACCTTCCTGGAAGTCGCAAGACTGCCATAGTGTTAACCAGCCACTCCTGCATGTGCTTCCGAGAATATCTACCATTGATCGTGAGGAAGGACACAACGATGCAAGACCTCATCTACGCTTAGCTTGTACAACTGTTTTGCAATTAACTGGAAATCTGTAGCCTTAATCACCAGCTACTTCTTCTGACTTGTGGTGAACCCCTCTGGCGCGGCTCTTGTCGCCAGAAACTGAATGATTTATTCATAGTAGTCATCAGCTACGTCAACCTTGAATATTTGCGCATCTAGCAACCCATCCTCAATGTTGGTTGGTTCCTCCCCTGTCTCAATCCATGATAGATGATCTGGCCTTGCATTCAAGCGACCTGGTTTCACAATTACTTCAAAATCAAACTCCAAAAAGAGATGTAACCAACGACATATCTCCCCCCCAACACAGGCGTATTGACCAGATACTTCAAATCAGAATGGTCTATGAACATATTGAAGTGACCCCCCAATAGGTAATGCCTAAACTTCTGCAGTGCATATACCATCGCCAATCCTTCCCTCTCTGTAGTGGTGTACTTACTCTTTGCAGATGAAAACTTTCAACTTGCAAAAGTAATTGGGTGATCCAGATCTCCTTCCCTTGGTTGCATGAGCACTACTCCCAGTGCAATCGATGATGCATCTACATGGACATGGAATTCCTTGCTCCAGTTCGGAAATACCAATATCGGTGCAGAAGCCATCTTAGCCTTAAGTGTCTCAAAACTGACTTGACATCCAGGACTCCACAAAAATACCGCGTCCTTCTTTAAATTTTTTTCCATAGGAGCTGTGATCGCTCCATAACCCTGGATAAACTTGCGATAGTACCCGGTATGTCCCAACATCGCTCTCAACTGCTTGACACTGGTAGGCGGTGTCAGGCTCAGAATGAACGCAATATTTGTTGGGTCGACCAACAATCCCTGCTTAGAAGCATTATGACCCAACAATATCCCAAATGGTGCACAGAATATGCACTTCTTCAAGTTCAGCGATATCTGATGTTGTCGACAGCACTCCAACATGAGTCGCAGATTGGCCAGATGATCGCTGACCAATCCATAAACTGTCCAGTCATCCATATAAACTTGCAGAAAATTCTGAATAAAATCCCTGAAGGCAGCAACAACAACTCAAGAGAATATCGCAGGTGCGTTCTTTAACCCAAACGACATCACAATGTACTGGAAACAACCCCATTCGGTCACAAATGTTGTCTTATGGTGGTCCTCTTTCGCAATCCTGATATGATGATAACTAGAAAAGCCATCTATGAAGGAATACATCTCTTGGCCACCCACGCCCTCCAATACTTCATCAGTGAACGGTGTCGGGAATGGATCATGCATACATGCATCATTCAGCTTCCTCAGGTCAACACAAATCCGGACCTCACCTGTCTTCTTATCTTGCACCACCATTGGACTAATCCACTCTGATTCTTCAACAGGTTCAACGATGCCAGCATCCAGCATGCGATCAAGCTCGAATTTGACCCTTTCCTTATGTCCTAGATTCAGGCGATACGGTCGCTGCCTAATCGGTTTCGCATCTGGCTTCAGCGGAATCTTCATCTCTCCTAAATCCCCTAAGATTCCCTTCATTTAAGAAAACTTCATAGGGAACAAATATTGGAACTCATGCAACCAGTCTGTGACCTACGCCATCATCTCTTCATCCCAATAGTCCCCAACATTCACAAACTTTGTGGTCTCTTTCGTCCCAATATTGACTGATCGGATCTGTTGGTGTGTCTGGTGCTACAACATCGCGACTGCCTTCTGATTCCAGAATATTGACATTCTGTGGATCATCACCATCCTCTGGTCCACCAATGATATTATAACATTCCATCATCGTTTGCATCTTACACTGCGTATGCGGATCTACGGGATATGCCACTAGGACTACCTTCAGAACAACATTGTGGATGAGCTGGAGGGCATTATGGACGTCAGGGTCGGCATCCACGAAGTTGAAAGTATGAGTAAAGCAAACTATCAACTCTAACCAAGTGGTATTCTCCCCTTGTAATTCAACTGAAGCATACCAAGATTGCGACATTTCATCCAAAGTATGGATAAAAGCATGGACCCATTCATCCCTTGGGCGTGAGTCCCACAAGTTCTGACATTCCATCAAATGAATGCCAGGGTCATGTTTCCCATCATACCATCTGGTGTGGTATATATCTGTATCTCCAAAGCAAACCGTCATCAACCTGTGACACTGCGACCAACCCGCAATCAACTTCTTATGGGTCTCCCACCACTGTGTTGTGGTATCCTTCAGGGCCTCCTCTAATGCCAGCAAGCTCTGTGGTTCTGACACCTTAGATTCAAATGCAACTAGAAACTTAGACAATCCAGGTAGTCCCTTGTATACCGGTTACTCAACAGTCTCAATCGTAACATGTCGCAGTGACTATGTGATCAACCCACACTTCTAGAACGATACCTCATGTAGACGATTCTGCCAATTCTCTAAAGAATCATCTGAATCGGAAGACACAGAGCTGGAGCTGCACCAACCAAGTTCTCCATCAACAGTCGGATGGTTGTAATCTTCTAAAATGTTATATGCATGATCCCATCCTCTTCCAACTTCATCCTTGATAGGTTCAATACATCGTTACCCTTCAGCCGGATCCAACGGAGTGATGACGCGGAGATCCTAATTTTCAAAGGTCATCACCCGCTTCTTAAAATTAATGACTGCTGCACTGTCATTAGCCCATCCAATCCCCAACAAAGCAGTATAGGAGCTTCCACCTTCGACAACATCAATGACATCAAAATCTGCGTATGTCTTCATCCCCTAGATATCGACAACAAGGCACAGAACTCTCCCAATTGGTGTCACCTTTGCTTGATTAGCCAATCGCAGCTGTACATGAGACCAGCTCAGCGTTGGACTCCTCATCTTTTTCCATGTTTTCTTTGTCAATATGTTAACATCAGAGCCTAGATCTAGAATAGCTAAATCAACCTCATATTCCCCGATTTGGACATTCATGTGCATTTCTTTGCATGTCTTATTTCTCTGTAAGGAGTTCACTATGGACTCCGTCCGTCCCTTAGTTGATCGATACAAAAAAATCTCCAGCTCGACAAGTGCATCAAGATTGCATGCCAGTGATAAACAACTTTCCAAGAAGTGCTGCAATGTACCATGCTGACATGACATTCCTGCTTCTGCAGTGCATCAGGAACTGTGCCTTCTTCTTCCTAGCCAGCCTGATCAGAGGATGCAAACCATATTCTCCAGTCGTCGCACCTCCGCAAGTGATAGCAGCAACAACAACATCTTTTTTCCTCGGTTCTGCTGAAATTGTCCTAATAGTCGGTTTCTGATTCTGGTTCGGCGGTGGGTTCGCAGGATGATTCACATTCTGGTTGATGTTCTGATTTGGACGTTGGTTCTGATTTTATGGCAAATTTTGATTTTGATTTTGATTCTGCAATTGCAGTATATTTCTAGCCTGCCATCACGCAATCAATTGTGGACAGTTTTCAATAGTGTGATCAGTAACAAAACAAAACATACACTGTGTCTGCAATTGTGGGAAATCTCTTTGGTAGTGTCCCAACACTCCACAATTATAGCATTGGATAGGTCCGCGACCTCGTCCTCCTCTGCGACTAAATTCTCCACCACGTCCTCCCCAGAATCCTCCATGGAATCCCCCTTGCTGCTGATATTGCGGTTGAGGAAACTGTTGCTGCATGGGATTTGGTTGTAGTTGCACGCACTGTCTTGGCTGAGCGCATGGGGCTGGTTGAATGTACTATGGATGCTAAACGTACTGTGGCTACTGCAGAGCCATCGACATCTGAGTATATTGTGGCATAAACTGTTGCGGTTGCTGCTACAGTACAAACTGCATCTGCAGTTGAGGTAGCGGCTGGGCTACCTGTGGCTGCGCTTGTGGTTGTTGTACGACACACTGGTCGTCCTTCACATAGAATGCATCGTACGTTTGTTCTTGAAGTAATCCATGCGCGTGGAAATCCTTATCTTCGTGTCCCACGGACTTGCAGAATGTACAATATAGATTCATTGGCTTTGTGACCATCTTTTGCATGTATTGACACTCCTCATGTCGATGCCCATATACCTAACAAATACGGCACCAGGGCATACCACCGCCGCTCAATGGGTTCGGTGCTCCGGATACCAGAGAGTTGCGAAAGTATGGGAAGCTATCCTTAGTATGCCCTTCTACATGACATCGCGTACACCAAGCCTCTTCACGATGTTCCTTACCCTTCTTTAGGTCTTGCAACTCTATTGTCAAGTTTTCCAGTTGTATCTGAATCTACGACATGACAGCTGCGTTCTCACCAATCGGCGAAGCTTTTAACCGCATCACAATATCCAAAGATTCACTTGGTGTTGTAATGTTTTGTTGCATCAGCAGTAGTCGGATGTGAGGTAGAAATGCTGTGATGAACCATTCTTTGTGTTGGACATCGCTCCTGTCAAAGCTGACCCTCGCCATCATCATTTTTAATCGTTGGTCAAAATCCCACACAATTTCATTGGGATATTGCTTAATCTCTTTTAGTTCTGTAATATATTGTGCTTCAGACTTGGGTTTTCTGAACTTTTCAATCAATCATGTTCGAACTTCATCCAGCATCTTCTCTGGAGCGCATAAGGGAACTTGAAAAAACTTCATAAACCAGTCCAATGCATGACCCCGAAGAGTTGTTGCCAATTTTCCTTTCTTGGCACCATCATCAATAATTTTCTTAACTGTCCATACCGCTTCACATAAAAACCAGTATTGCTCAGGGTTGTCTGTTCCATTCCCGTGGAACAACGGTAACTTTGTATCTTTACCTGCCATATTGGGCTTCCTTCCTACAGTCGTTGAGCTACTAGCAATCAAGTTCTGTTGACACGATGAACATGGTGGTGTCAAAGTTGTATTTCTTCCTGGTTGAGAGATAGTGAGCGGAGGTGTGGGCACATTATTGCTGGGGTTTGGTCCTGCTTCTATCCTGGGCGTAGCCTAGTTGTCCTTGTCGGCACTATGATGTAGCTTCAACCCGTGTGGTCTTGCTTCGTGGCTTTGCATTTCGATCGCAGCAGGACCTTCTCCTGTCCTCTGCTTATTTTCTTGTCGAAACCTTGCTCCTCCCTTTGTACAACCACTCTCTTCTTCGGATTCCTTCACAGTCTCATCATAAATTGCACCCATCTACCCTATATCATTCCATTTATCACCCCCCTGTTGTCGCAATATCCACAGCCTCTGCCCACCAGGGTTCTTATTGGTCGAGGTGCATCTTCAGTATGCCCTTTTTGCAAATGAGCATCTTAATGGACAACTGTAGCGACAACAAGAACCTGCCTCACGGCCCGTTGAAAAACTGCCTTTCATATTTTCTATAGAATTTTATCATGTCAACTGCAAAATCAGTGATTTATCCTTCCAATATGTTGTCGACCCAGACCTCAACATCCCGTGATTCTTTGTTGTCTACTTCTTGCAGCTCCTGGATCAGTTCTGGGGTCCAAGATGTCGGCTCACCACCTTGGAAGTTCCTCTTATGATAGGTCAATTTTGCTAACCATTCATACAGGATTATTGGGAACTCGCAGAAGAAATATTCATGTGGACCGTCATGAATGTACTTTTCCAACCACCAGTCTGTTGACAACCCAAGGTTCTGGTTTTCTTTCTCAGTGAACTCTTACAATTTTAGGTCGAACCAATCTTGCATCTATGGTCTCGTCATATGCCACGACATATCCTCCTTTCACTTCGCGCTAGGCCCCGACAACGAAACCATTTGTTGACACAAACCCGGTCGACAGGGGTTACTCACACTGTCGACACCCAAACCACCACTATCTCCCTGAGCACTGGCCCAGACAGGTTTTAGCCTGTCTAGCAACACCTGCGGAGCAGATGAGTTCTCACCTGAGATGTTCAAGGGAGAGTTAACGGAACCATGTTTCCACCGAATGAAGGAGGATTTTTTGCATCAACTAATCAACTTATTGCGACATTCAGAAATAGATCTAAGCATTCAACTCAGGCATTAAGCATAATTGCAACATTATTCAATAGATCTTATCATTGACAGAACTACTAATGCGCAACAGATATAACACTAAAGCATTAATTGCAGGAAGGAAACATCGCATCATTCACCAATTCATATTGCACAATGCATTCACCACATGGAAAACAGGAAAGACACGATGATTCTGCTCGAAACATCGTCATATCATATTCATCTTGGCAAAAACCCAAATACAACAAGATAATCCTTTAGTCGCATACCCAGATTAACAGACAATAACAGGAAAATTCATCAGCTCACGTATCTCCAAATCGGTCTCTGGATATTTAACTATCAACTCTCAGCTCTCAACTATCAACTCTATCTTGGTGTCTCAACACTTACAATGCTCGGTCTATTTATAGGCTTGCGCCTTTACATTTACGGTCCACTTAGAAAATCTCCTAACTACTTCTCAACAAACTTTACAAAAAGACTAACCCAAAATACCACATAATGCGGTCGAATGAACCAAAACCCACATAATGCGGTCCAAATGACCCAAAACTACAAAAACTAATCAACTTGCGCACTGCTTTCATCCTTTAGCGGTACCTTCAGCCTTGCGTAGCATCTGCGATTCTATGATGCTGACTCATCCAAACCGCCTGCCAACGGTGTGCACATGTGAACCAAGAGAAGGGAGCATACAAGAAAAGGAAGGTCCAAGTGGGCATAAATGAAGTGTGCTAAACTGGGCATGACAACCCTTACAAACACAATCACCTTCTACATAGCATAAACATGTATGGATAGGAACCCCTAATCCATTTGTCCTAATGGGTCCATCCCAAGAATCACAGGACACAAATCCAGGGCACAGATGGCCCAACATGACAGGGGACTTCCACCCATCAAGGGGCAGTCAAGAATGCCACTAATCCAACACTTCTGGAATGAAAACCAAAGGGACCTGCCATGACCAAGACCATGGGTCTTGAGCTCTGCTAAACCAACACTTTTACATAAACAAGCCCAAACTTGGCCTTTTACAATGGCTAAAAACCTCCCCACTCTGGTATATCTTGTCAAGCATGTTGCGAACAATCTAGGCTATAATAGGTAGCAACTTCAATCTTTAGATAGTTGGTATCATAACCTAAAGCCACTTGCATGACCATTTATCTTTCATGAAGCTTGTTGAAATCCTTTTTTTTATATGACATATGTCCCGATACTCCACTATCTACATACCAACCAACACCCGAGATAGTATTGGTAGAGGCATGCAAACATAGAAAAGGTGGTTTCTAATATGGTCTCTAAGGCGGTTTTTATGACTTCTAACCTTTCCTTTTTCCATCTCTCTAAACATTCAAAGGTGTATCGCCTTTTCTTTGACACCAATAACATGTCACATGACTCTTCTTCTTAAGCACTGTAATCAAGAAAAATGTCTCCTCCCTCCTACTCTTCACTAGTTTTTTTCTTCCCACCCGTCTTTATCTTCCTAGTAAAAGCAAAGTCTTGGGCCTCTTCTTTCCTAGCTGTAATTGACTCTTGGCTTAATTCTTCTTAGACAAATATCTCCCAAAGTTTCTCATAATATGGGAGGTACAAGGGCACAAACACCTTGAACAAAAACTTCCCATACAAGAGAAACGCCATTTAATGCAATAGGCAGCAACTCACCACCGGCTATCTTCATACAAATGGAAAATAGTTGATCTCTCAGCTTGGTAATTTTCATGATATAGCTTGCCACAGTATATGGACTCTGAATCACTCATACATACTTGGAACAGATTGTTCTCTAGAAGCATCTTCATGGAAGGGTTGACAATTTTATAAGGAGAAAACAAAGCTAAGAATATCTCCTTAGCCAACGTCCCTGCTATGTGAGGAATTAAGAGGTCCTTCACAAAGTCCAGGATTATCCTTTTGGGCTTAGCAACCTTCTTCTCATACTGAGGTAACTCTAGAGGATCGGTTGGAAAAACCACTATGTGAGGAATTAAGAGGTCCTTCACAAAATCCAGGATTATATTTTTGGCCTTGGTAATCCCAATGGACTCGGATAATTGAACCCATGACCTCATGATAGAGGGCCAATGGCTTGGCAGCGAGGGGCTTCGAACAATTGAGATATCCGTTCGGGCTAGAATTCACATTTTATTCTAATAGTGATACCATAATTTTGAGTGCTCACATTTCACATTGAATTGAATCTACCCAACTACCAGGGATTAACCTTAGCCTCTGACTTTGCCAACTACCTCTACTTTTAATTCCTAGTTTGTCAATTATCCTTACTTTAATTCCTTATATAGTTGTTTCATGTTTTTTTCTCCTCCACCAAGGTTGCGCATGATGTAGTGTATAGAGAGATAATCAATGCTCGTGATACTTTTCTCAAAAACAATCTTAAGAGTGTCAACGGACCCACCGCCAAATTGAGCATTCGAAAACAACTCCAAACCCATCATCATGTTGATCCTTTGAAAACAACTCCAATTCAATTTTTCTCTACCTGTGTATTATTATAATATTAACATGTTGAAGTCAATCAAATTCAATCGACAAGAAATTACAACATAGCCTATCATTTGGTCAAGTGCATTTCTACTCCCAACTAAATCCTTTTCACTTGTTGAATGGATTGTTGTCTATAATAAATACAATCTCTTGCTCCTTACATTCACATGGCCTAGTTAATTTGCTTATCAACAATTGCAATAGATGAAATCAAGGAATCCACTCCTTGAAACAAGATAATCACCAAATTGATCGTTTCTTTTATTTTTGTTCAGATGTAAGGAACTCGTAGGCAACATGCATCATATTCTCCTATCTCTCTGGCATGTTTTTCTCTTTTCAAGAGAAAGGAAAATGACTTCCAACACGATCAAGAAGGCCTATAATAGATCAATTCAACTCATCCATGTTGATGTTTCTTCAATTAGCAGCATTCGACAGGCATTCTCCCAGATTAGTCATGTTGATTTGACCAAGGGGGAATGATACATTCACTCATGGGGCCATGATGATTTGTCTAGTGGTGAATGGCCCAGGAACAATCATTCTCCCATTAGTCATGTTGATTTGACTAGGAGTGAAAAGGCACGAGATGCTCTCACATTGCCTACTCCAGGAAGTAGTGATTTATTTTATATATAGCAGGTTTGACTTTTTTACAAGTCTAGTCTAATGTTGAATATGTAGGCTCAAGAGATCTCTTGTGATGAGTGGCTTCTCGATGGGTTTACTCGACATTAGAGATTTATATTAATAGATGTGCATGTGAGGAGATGATCAATCAACAAGGCTCATGGGAAACTTTTCTAGTAAAGTAGAAACGCCAAGAAGACAAGTAAATCCCATTGAACCATTGAAGAAGCCCCAAACAGCATTAAAGAAGCCCCGGGAAATATTGAAGACAAAAGGACAAGTCGGGCCTAGAAGAAAAGTACAGATTGGCCCTAAAAGTGAAATGAAGGCAACTTGAAGTGTATAAATAAGTGGGTAAACATTTCATTTTTATCATCATGTCTTATCATCTCTTCTCAACTCTTTTGGTGCACAACTTTAAGGAGGCCTAGCGAAGGTACAAGGAGCATCATTTTTAAGGTTCTTGTCATCTCTAATGATTCACTATCTTGATCTAGGGTTTATTCATGAAGGTTGACTCTTTATGGATAGGGCTTCTTCATAGTGGTGATGTACTTGTAACATTGGATTGATTTCTTCTAAGAAACGTTGGTTGGGTTTTCTCCCAAGTTTGGGTTTCCCAAGATAAAAAAAAATTGCGTCTACTGCACATGGATACCCTTCTATGGTCTTATTGTTTCCGCTGCATTTTTTGTTGAAATTTTCAGTATGTAATTATTATATGATAACAATGCCATAAAATTATGTTTTGAAATCATAAGGAAATACTTATCAGATATGAAAATTTGTATTTTTTTCAACAATCCATTCATGGTAGCTATTGCAAATTTATTACTCAGGGGAATATGACATCAATACAATGACATATTATATAGCTAGTACCTCGGTATAATACTTTGTCCATTGTATATAATATGTACTTTGGCAAGTGTACCTAAGAATTTATAGATATATGATTGCCTTTCTATACAAAATGGTCATTAGAGTGCTTTATTGCTTAAGTTACACCAAGAGTTGCTTCAATGGAATTCAATTTGGTAATTTAACACCCAAACTTGTCATAGCCTTTCTATTCGGTTGTCTCATTCCAAATTTAAGGAATTGTCTATTTTACATTATGAATACTTTTCAGGGCATAATCAACGTCTTCATTTTTTTAGAGTTGCCAACCTTTCAAAATAACATATCAAATTAAGTAAGAAACCAATGGATATCAAGCCACCATGAATGTTAATATAGGATTTTAAGTAATTTTTTACTTATTTTGAAAATTAAATTTGACTACTAAGAATAGTTTCCAAATGCACTAGCAAAACTATTAACACAAATTTCACAATTTAAAATGCACTACTCTCTCTCTCTCTCTCTACTCTTTTTTTTTGTTACAAATAAATTACTTCTTAAACCTTTCCATGAAAGTCGCGAAGATATATATAGCTTCTTGTATTTTGACAAAATTAAGACATATATTATGTAATGTCTAGGGTCATTTGTGGGCTCACCAATACTATATTACAGTTGTTGTTTCTGCTCTTGCTATGTTTCGTACATTGGCGTCTAAAAAGTTGCAGAAGCGTTGGAGTAAGTGTCATTGTAAAAATGTATAAAAACATTAAAGTCAAATGTTGGAAACAAATTGTTCTTCGTGGATTTGTATTTGAAATTGTGATTGAATGCTTCATGCCTTCAACTGAGAGCTTGATAAAAACGGGAGAAGCACTAGGTTTACATTAATTAGTTTGTCGATTAAAAGGACAAGCTATATTAAGGCTCTCAAAGCAAAGGACATCCTCAAAATAGTCTTCCAAGCCTAGTCTCTTTAAGACTTCATATGCCTGAATCTTATCTAAAATCGTGAACATGTGCACTTAAGGTTAACCAATAGCTATAGTTGGATAGCTTCCATTTCTTTATGGGATAAATAATTCATGATCCATTACATTTATCGATAGGGGAATCAACCTTGTAGCTTTTTGTTTGTGTTTGTAAGGCTTTATCTTCTTTTGCAATTGACTTGAAAATTGAATTTATGCAACTCAAAACCAAATATATATTAATTTATTTTGAGGCATGCGCATAAAAATGCTCCTTGGAGCAAGGTTGGGTTCAATGACCTCATATGGCAAGTTCAATTTTCATTCATGCATTTGTCACATATGTTGTAGTTAGAAAGGTTGTAGTTTGATAGTTGCATTAAAGGATAGAAAGGTTGTAGTTATTGAAAGCATGTAGTATTGTTATTTGGGCAACCGCTTTGTCGCAAACTAATTTCCATTAACGCATCTATCACAAACGCTTTGTCATTTGCCATTCAAATTTTTTCATCCAACATATATAGCCTTATAATGCTTTCCCATTTGTCATTCCAGGATATGTAGCTTTATAATGGCAAGTATATGCTACTATGTAGCCTTGTTTGGTGGCGTGCAATAATTCATTCATGTCTTGAAAAATTAAATCTTCATGGATAATCCAATAGACCACTATTGAATCACAGTCCTTTTTTCAATTACATTCCTTTTTGCAATTAACAGAGTATTTAGATGTACAAATACCAAAAAACCGAAAGAAAAGTTCATAATATTGCTATGGATGGATTTGAAAAAAAAATCTAACCATTGACAACAATGGTCATTGAAATTGGAACATATATCTCAAAATAACTAAATCAAAAGCATTATATAAGAAAGTTTAAAAGGAAACGTTGCAAAAGAAGTATTCAACTGGAAGAGATAAAAAAAAAAAACTTGTTGATTATGCAGTTTGATGTCATTTTAATTTCAATTTTCTTCCAAGTTTTATTGAACTTTATTCTTTAAAAAAAAAAATCCATTTCAAACCCTCTACCTAAAGCATAATGACACTTTGATTGAACTTTGAGTAATTCATCACACACAATAATGGTGATTGAACTTATTTTTCATCTGCAACCATAATTAATTGTAAAAAATAATCTTAACGTGTTCTCTCTACTAAAAAATATTTAAACCAATAAAATAAATCAAATATTTCCAGGTAGTGAACGTAAACTTTTTTAATAAATAAACATTATATTAATCACCAAGTAGGCATTACATGATTTAGGGCTGGCAGGTGTGAGGGGGGATCATCCTTGACCCCCAATGGAAAACCAGAATCTTCATACACTTGGGATTTAGGCAAGACATCAAACAACCAAGTGGAAGCACTTGCACAGTTGCTAGGACTATCGCTAGCGAGACAACTGGGATATAAGAAGATGATGGCTGTGGGAAATTCTTTGTTGGTTATTTCATTTGATTTCTCAATCCCTGCCACACGATCAACATTTAAAAAGAGTCATGGAAAGAATTCACAAGTAGTTGGATGTCTTTGAATCCATAGAATGTTTCCACGTCCTCTGAGGGCTAAATGGAGATGTTGATTCAATGGAAAATAGAGGGTGTAGTCTTAGTTTTGGTTTATAGTGGAAAAGACGGGGGTCATTGGAGCATCACCACCTTCCCTAGAGATTTATATCCATATAGTCCCATTGAAATTACATGCCTTGCGTCATCCTCTCGTTAACATGCAAGCAGTCATTTATGGTCACAAACCCGACTACACTTCATACATCCTTTCTCACACTAGGAAAATTAATTTAAGGAAGGACTAGATGGGATGTTCAATTCCATGTGGGTTAATGGAATCAAGTAGAAAGGAAACTTGCCCATCATGGAATTATTACATCCAAGCTACAATGGCATATTGTTGTGTTCTTTATGGTGTTTTCAATTCCTGTTGTAGTAGAGCCATGTGGGGATTTAATATGCCTACCAATGCACTTTGTATTATTTTAATTGTGGCTTATCTTTCTAGTGTTCCCTTGTTTGCATGTCGTCTACAAGATTTGCATTGCAAGGGTTATTGCATCAAGTATTTTCAACATCCTATGGTGCAAATGGCTCATAGGAACCCAAATTGTTGTGCACCTTGTGAGCACTTGGAATTGTGTTGACCTGTTTGGCCTTGTGAGCGGCATTGAGATTATTGCTAGGAATGTGTGGCTCTGACAATGACAAGGTGGGAATCATGGAGAAAAGACAAGGAATTAAATTATGGAGGGAACCTTACAGCCCGAGTAGAGAATCCCAAAGGAAAATTGGTTTTGTTGTAGGTAGGGAAAGAATGTAATAAATAAAAGTTAGAGAAGGGGGAAGCTAAAATAAAAGAACCATAGAAAAGGTGCTACATTTGGAACTGGAATAAAGGCTCAGGTATGAAGAACTACGAAATATTGTCTCTCCATCAATATCTATTGGTTCTCATGTGTAGGATCAAGTTGTAGCTATATAAGAGGATACAGTGGAGCATAATTTTGAGAGTGTTAACACCCAAAAAATGTTCACTACCTCATCTACCTCATTACATGGCTCATTTGTCCATTTTCCTACCATATTTCCCTTAAAAACCCTAAAAATCCCACTAAAAAGCCTCCAAAAGGCCTAAAATGCCTCCGAAAGGCCACAAAACCATAAAAAAAGCCTCGAAAAGGCTAAAAGACCCCTTTTTCCTCCAAAAATATCCAAAATTCCTCTAAAATAGCAAAATCCCTCTAAAAAGGGAATAAAAAATATAAAATAATGAGGAAAAGGAGAAAAAACCCTATACAGCTGACCTAAACCATTTGGTTCCCAAAACCATGGGCCAGCACTCCACCACCAAAAAACTATAAATAGGTGATGGAGACCCCTCATTTCATATCCACAATCAAGTATACCCTTACTCTGCCAAAATCTCTCTTGAAACCCTAGCTCACCATTGAGCCACTTTCACCTTGAGAGCCCCTTTTGGCCCATTCCCACCATTGGAGAAAGAGAAGGAGCAAGTTGGAGCTTGGAGCAACCCTCTTGGACATTGCAAGAGCTTCACCAACCTTCACATTGGAGGTAAAATTAATACAAAAACCATTATTTACATTTTGTTGTTTATGTTTCATGCACATGTTTTAGAGTAGTTTACATTTCTGTTTTAACATTTTAATTTCCATTTACTGAACTGCTACTAAGGAGTCCATTCTCTTTAGTAGGTGCTCATTTGCACAAGCTAGGGGTAAAACCCTAGCTACAGTTTTGGCGACTCCCCTAGGTTTGAATTTATGGTTACAATTTTTAAATCTTTTTTCTGTTCGGCTGTCCCTTTCGGCCGCCGTATACCGCGTTTTTTCCCCCCACAGTCGCGTCCCGACCGCGTCTTTCAGGCACTTACCTGCGACCCAACCGCGGCTCTCAGATTGTTTCCGGCGACCTGCTGGCCGCTTTCAGACTATTACCTGCGATTCGGTCGCGGCTATTAGCCTGTTTGATACAGTCTAACTGCGGCTATTACCCTGTTTTCGGCGTCTCGCCTGCGGCTTTCGGCCAGTTTCCTGCAACCCACCGGCACCTTTCGGCGTCTTTCCTGCGTCCTGCCTGCGGCTTTCGGCCAGTTTCCCGCAACCCGCCGGCGCCTTTCGGTGTCTTTTCTGCGTCCCGCCTGCGGCTTTCGGCCAGTTTTCGCAACCCGCCGGCGCCTTTCGGCGTCTTTCCTGCGTCTTGCCTGTGGCTTTCGGCCAATTTCCTGCAACCCGCCGGCGCCTTTCGGTGTTTTTCCTACGTCCTGCTTGCGGCTTTCGGCCAGTTTTCCGCAACCTGTCGGTGCCTTTCGGCATTTTTCCTGCGCCCTGACTCCGTTTTTTCAGCTCAGAACCCGCAACCCACTTGCGACTGTTCATCTGTTTTCCGCGGTCCGACTGCCCAGATTTGCCCAAAATCTGCGGTCTAATTTCTGCAAAATTTTCCCTGTTTTGAACCCAGAACTTTGCTGCACTATTTTCTGCACTAGCACAGCCCTCTGTCCTACCTGCAGCCACCCTTCCTTACATCATTTTTCTGCAGTTTTTATTTCTGTTTCATTTACAGAATCGTTTTTACATTTTCAGCACTTTACATTGGAAAAAGAAAATTGTGCATTTTAAAAGTTCATTTCTGTACTGTTATTGCTAGATAGAAAGTTTCCCTCCCTAGTGGCACTTTCTACTTGGGTTCATCATCACCTCACGAGCAAACACTCTGTCACATAATTCAAGTGAGCCTTAAAAACTACTTAACTCAACCAATATTCTAACCCCACTTGGGGAACACAAAATAATCTTTGTAGTTAGGTAGGATCGGGGGGATAGGCTTCCAATAACACCCCTCGGTTACTTACACTTGAGACATAGCTGTTGTCCAATTAGGGAACCAAAATCCCCTAGTACTTTTTGGCACGGTCACAACCAGTTTACCAAAGGGCCTCTCCCCTAGGAGGGTTGAAGTCGCGAGACTGGTTCCGGAGGCCTGAGTGGAATACCGCACTCCATTCAGTAACCAAAGGGCTACCTTTCGCAGTTCTCGGGATATCCCTGTATAGGGGTATTGCAGTAAAATGACCAAACGACAGATTCACCTCATGAACGGGGTATCTTAGTTGCCATTCTTCTAGGATTGACTACCCAGTGTCCCTCCCGGTAGGGTGACATCTTAGCCACTTGGCTTTCCTATTCATATTTTCTGACTTGGATTTCATCACCTTGCAGAGGATATGTCTAGTTGAGTCAGAATACTTTTAAGTTAGGTGTTTGCATGCTCCCTTACCTCCTTTTGGTCTAGTGAGTCCACCATTTTATATTTTTAGGAAACCTGCTGCTTGTTGGTATTCTGACCATTTCTGTTGACACTCCACCTATTTTAGCACAGCTGTTACAGTGGGTGTTTTGAGTTGGTTGTTGGCCTGAGTGCCTTGTTTTTTGAGCTCTCCTTCTGCACACTCGGTTGCATTAGGGTTTTTGAGCTATTTTTTACTCACCTCAACCCACAGAGATTCGACACCATCTGTCACCATTGAGTCCCCGAGACATTCTCGGCGCCTCAGGGGCGAGCCCCCACAGCACGGTTCACTTGACACCACCCGTCATCGCCACAGATCATCATCACTTGATACCACTTATCACAGATCTAGAGCCTTGTCACTTGACTCCACTCGTCAACGGCATAGGACTCCGTCACCAGATATTGACGCCCCTTACTTTACCTCCGATTTTGAAGAAGAGCCTGAGAACCCCATTTACACTGCCCCTACTATCCCCATGGCTGGCGTGACTTCCACTCCTTTCTTGGTAGGGACCATTGGTGGCCCATCCACCACTACACCAGTTACTACTCCTGTTGTGGGTATACCCTCAATGGGGCCCACATCTACTATTCCCCTCACTGCACCTATTCCCGCGGCTGGAATAACTATACCCACTCCATCAGTGGCTCACACTACCCATGGTGGTGCAGGACCATCCTATATCACCTTAGTTCCCCCACTTGGGGGCAACATCCCACACCTTGTCCCTCCACTTGGGGGCATTGGCCCCAACTTGGTCCAACCCACTACTGTGTCACATCCTTCTTCCAGTCTGCCATTCATGGCTAGCCTCAACCTACCTGACCTAGCTAGACTGACCAACGACCCTATCCGACACGACCCTACGTGGCCTCACATGCCCACCAAGCTCCCCTCTGACATCCCTAAGTTCGAGGGCAAGGCAGGTGAGGACCCACAAAACCATATCATGTCCTTCCATCTGTGGTGTTCCTCCAACTCCATAGTGGATGAATCTATTCACCTCCGTCTGTTACAGCGCACCTTCACTGGCTCTACAGCCAAGTGGTATATCGAGCAACCCCATGGGACCCATGCCACCTTTGTTTCCCTTGCCTCAACCTTCCTGCAGTTCTTCCAGTTACCTATCCGCTATGACGCGGGCATTGAGATCCTCCTATCTTGCAAACAAAACACGGCTACCCACATCACGGACCACATTCATGAGTGGCGTAGACGCCGTAGCTTATGCAAGATCAAATTAGACGACCGTATCTTCCTAGATTGGTTCCTCAAGTCCCTTCTTCTTGTCATTGATAAGGATGTAGCTTCCGAAAGACCCTAGTCTGAAGAAGAGGCCATCCTTAAAGGCACAACAGTTCGACCTCATTTACGCCTAGTCGGGTTATCTCTATACCATTATACCTGACGCCCCTCGCGGCGAGTTCTCCCAGCACGATGCACCGGGGGCATCCCACGCTGCAGACGGCATCATTGGCCGTGTTTCTTCGCATCCCCAACCCTTTTCATAGCACGTCCTACCCCGGGCCCTAACCTTTCACGGGCTACCTTACAGTCTGGGGCTACCAACTCATATGCTCCTATGACACATCACCATCATTCCCATGGACCCAGCTGTCCACCTCAGTGCTTCGGTCATGCGCCCCCTGCTTACAACCCCCCGGTCGCACCTCAGCCCTATTACCACCAGCAGGCTGCACCAGCTCCTGCGCCTTCCCAAGCCCAACCCACTTATTACCACCAGCAGGCTGCACCATCTCCTGCGCCTTCCCAAGCCCAACCAGCTTATTACCCGCCACAGGCAGGCCCTGCGGAAAACCCACAACCTGCTCCGCAGACATATCAGCAACCTCCTCAAGGTTCCGCACCTGCGCAGCTTCCACCTACCTATCATCCACCGCAGCCTGCTCCTACACCTGCACAACCTCAAAACCCACCTGCTTCCCAAGGGCAAGTGTATGCCCAAAACAACCCGCAACAAAACCAAAACAACCAACGCAACCAGGTCCAACAAAACCGCGGTAAGGGCCGTAATCATGGAAACAACCAGCCTCTGGACCAAGGTGGTCAACCGCCTAATCCCCCCGACAACAATAATGCAGCCCCCACTAACCAAAACCCTGATCGCCCGCCCAAGCAGGCTAAAAACCCTAATTTGTGAACGAACCACCCTTGTTCTATCTGCGGGGTCTATGGCCACTACACACATGCTTTCCCACATTTGGAGCGAGCTCAACAACTTTGGGTTGATGATGCCCATCGCCAAGGGCATGCGGCTCCTCAAGCACCACCCAACCCACCGCAACCTCAGCAGCCACCTTTGGTGCTGCAAAACCCCTTACCAACCCAAGGCATAGTAAACACTCAGCCATTGGCCCCCCCTCAAGCCAACGCGCAACCTCAACAACAAATCACTTACACCGCTGCTGATCAACCCATGTTTGACTCAGGTACCCACCACTTGTTGATGATGTCTTCCGCTGATGTCAACCTTCAGACTCGCCAGAACCAATATGGCTCCACCTCTGAAGCCCCTCCCACTGATAAAACCACCAGCGCTCATCCCACTGATCAGGCGTTGCGTATACCTCTGCCCCCAATAGATGGCACTTCCAAAGCACCTCGCTTCCCACTTCGCCGTATCAACAACAACCCCAATGCGCGCGCTGCGTCAAACTACAACATTGTAGACGACCTAGCCCAATCTCCCACAGCCATGTCTGCATTAGAAGTCTTGAAGAATTGTCCTTCCCAGTGCAAGACTTTACTCTCAGCCATTGGGGCTATTAACCCAAATGATTCGAATTTGATGGCATTTGATTTGGACTAGTCCGAACCACGCCTGCCTTCCACCTTAGCATTCCAAGTTTCTGTTTCCATTCAGAATCTTGTCATCCATCGATGCATCATCGATGAAGGTGCCTCCACATGCGTTATGTCTACATTCGTATGGAAGAAGTTGGGATCCCCTACCCTCCAGCAGTCCACCACTGCGTTACGCACCTACGACGGTCGTTCGGCTCAGCCCCAAGGTCTCCTAGCCAATGTCCCTGTCCAGTTAGGTGGTAAAACCGTCCTCATCGATATCGAGGTCATCAACGCCCAGCTTGATTACAACCTCTTACTCGGTCGCAGCTACATGTATGCTATGCGGGTGGTCTCTTCCTCTGTCTTTCATACCATGATGTTCCCCCATGATGGACGCGTAGTTAAGATCGACCAACTTACTTACTATGATCCAAATGCCCCCACTGCACCCGAAAATGTTCTCCCCATGGTTGAACAACCGGTCAGTGGTGCCGCTACCTCCTTTGTTTCTTCTTTGGGACCCGGAGTTTACTCAGACCTGCCGATGACATCCACCTTCCAATCCATTCCTCCCCCGTCATCTACGCCCGAAGTGTCTGACTTATGTACCCTATCCCATGATAACCAAACACCTAACAATCAACCACCCTTGTTTCCTAAACCACCACTGGTACCTAGCCACATTGGTGTTACACCTATCCATACAATCCCCTTTCTAGTCCCTCCCTCGGGATTAGTAAGCGCCCCGGTTATGGCTACCCTTAGCCTCCCTGGGCTAAACTTGGGATTACCCGTCTGGTATCTTTCGCCTCTCATTCCCCCGCCGACACCAAGCGTCGTCCTCCAACCGGTGCAACCCATGGCTACTACCACTCAGCCACCCCCCGGTGTCTCTACCCCTTCATCCTCCACGACTCCTCCTCCTCCTCCCAAACCCACTGGGGGCAGAGGACCCCAACCTTACACCGCTGTACCACCTCCCAAGACAGTAAAAAATCCCCCCGTGTTTCGTGCTCCTCCCAAATGCTCGTTGTGCGACGAGTTAGGCCATGCGACTCACCAATGTCCACAGTTACCTGCATTACAGGAACACATGCAGATGCTCGACAATGACCCCAGTTTCCCGGTTGTCAAACTAGATCCCACCCCTAAACCTTGCGACAAATCACTGCGCACTAACCACCCTTGTGCCATATGCGGGATTTACGGGCACTACTCACATCACTATCCCGATCTCCCTGATTACAGAGCATCTCTCTATGATATGAACAATCTGGATCTTGAGACGGCACCAACCACCATTGAAGAGATTCACCCCCCGATCTCGCCCCCATCAGGGGAGGTCAACACCATTTACATGATTTCTTCAACTACCATTCCCTCGTCAACCGATTTGACGACCCAAACTTTCCGTACTGATGAGGAGATTCTTGAGGCACTCACTGCCCCGGAGTATCCCTGGGATGACAAGCACCATCGTTCGTATTTCCTCCCAGAAGCATCTTCCTCTAGCACCGCTACCCAATTTGCGGTTGAATCCAAAGATTTTCTTCCTACCAAGGTCGACTGGCTTAAGGACCCTATTCCTGCTCCGGATGCCTTTGAGGAAGGAAACATGGCCAATATTTCATCCGTCATCCACATAGATATCTCTGACCCACCTGGCGTCAATGAATGCATTGCCTTAGGAGCCTCCTGCAGTGAACAAGAGATTGAGGAGTACAAAAAACTCTTCCAAGAATTTCGTGATGTCTTTGCCTGGTCCTATACTGAGATGCCCGGTCTCGACCCCGCAATTATAGAACACCACATTGACACATGGCCTGATGTACCCCCCGTCCGTCAGAAACAACGTCCCATTCATTTCTCAAAGCTCCCAGCTGTCAAAGCAGAGATTGAGAAACTTCGCACGGCAGGATTCATTTATCCTATTGCTTATACCACCTGGGTTTCAAACCCTGTTCCCGTTAACAAGAAACAAGGCACCATTCGAGTATGCACTGATTTTCGTGATTTAAACCGAGCTTGTCCCAAGGACAACTTCCCCACGCCATTTATTGACCAACTCATCGATGCGTGTGCGGCGCATGAAGTCCTCTCTTTCATGGACGGTTTTTCCGGATACAACCAGATCCAAATCCGTAAGGAAGACCAGTACAAAACTGCCTTTACCACCCCATGGGGCACCTTTGCCTATCGCGTCATGCCTTTTGGCCTCAAAAATGTTGGTGCCACTTTCTAGCGGGCCATGACCTATTGCTTTCATGACTTGGTCCATATCCTGCTCGTCTATCTTGACGACCTTACAGCTCGTTCTCGGAAACAATCAGACCACCTTAACGACCTTCGGCAAGTTTTTCTGCGTTGTCGCAAATATCAAATCTGCTTGAACCCACACAAGTGTGTCTTTTGCGTTCCGGCAGGCCGATTGTTGGGTTTTATTGTTTCCTAGAAAGGAATTACTGTTGATCCCCTGAAAGTCCAAGCTATCTTAGACCTTCCTGCTCCTCGCACGCTCCGGCAGCTCCAAAGTCTGCAGGGGCGATCCAATTTCCTTCGACGCTTCGTCCCTAATTACGCCACTACCATTCACGGTTTCTTACACCTTCTCCATACCCATGTACCCTTTGTTTGGGATGAGCATGCAGAAGCTGCATTTGGAGCCCTCAAAAAATCTCTCACACAAGCCCCCTTGATCTCCCCTCCGGATTTCTCTCAGGAATTCATCCTTTATGTCTCGGCATCCGAGCATGCTTTGTCCGAAGTCTTGGTTCAAGAAGACACTTCTCACCAGGAGCATGTCATTTATTACGTCAGCCAGACCTTGTCTGGACCACCCCTACGTTACCCATATGAGGAGAGACTAGCCCTAGCTGTGGTCTTTTCCGTCCAAAAACTGCGACACTACATCTTACTTAGTCATACTACAGTCGTTGCCGACTCCAACCCCATGGTCTATCTCCTAAACCGGCGACTACTGCAAGGTAATGTTGCTAAATGGGTCATTATCCTCCAGGATAATGACCTCACTTTTTGAACACCTAAGAGCACTAAATCCCTTGCGCTTGCCCAGCTCATCACCAATCTCCCTTCCCTTCTCCCGTCCCCGCAAATCTCCAATGAGTTACCCGATAATCACTTGTTTACTATCTCGTCTGATGACCCATGGTACGGTGATATTTTGTTATACCTGCGCACGCACAAGTTCATACCCAAAGTCACCCGTAATGGACTCCATCGCATCCATCACCAGGCCTCTCGATATCTCCTCTTAGGCGATGTCCTTTATCGACGAGGGGTTGACACAATTATTCTTCGTTTCCTTACACACGAGGAAGCTGAACACGTCCTTAATGACTGTCATAGCGGCGCCTACGGCGACCATTCCTCTAGGATGGCCACCGCCCAAAAGGTCGTCTATGCTGGATATTTCTGGCCCACACTCTTTATCGACTACATCACAGCAGTCAAACATTGCCACAATTGCCAACTTTTTGCCCCCAAGGCCCGGACACCACCTGCTCCATTACACCCAGTCGTCACCGTTGGTCCCTTTTGCAAGTGGGCCATTGACTTCATGGAGTGTAGACCCCCATCTGCCAACGACCACAAATACATTATTGTCACCGTCGATTACTTCACCAAATGGGCCGAAGCCATGCCTACCTTCAATTGTACCGCTGACACAGCTGCCCGTTTCTTTTTTAACCATGTTATCACTCGATTTGGGGTTCCTAAACAGTTAGTCTCATACCATGGTTCACACTTCGAAGATTCCGTTTGGCGTGAGTTATCCACCCTCCTCAAATTCGAACATCAGTTCTCATCTGCTTACTACCCCCAAGGGAATGGCCAAGTAGAGGCCATCAACAAAATCTTAAAGACCATCCTCCAATGCACTGTTGACTGGCATAAGTCCAATTGGCACCATATGCTCTTCCCCGCCTTATGGGCTTACCGTACATCCACTAAAACTGCCACTGGTTTTACCCCGTTTCACTTAGTTCACTGCGTAGAGTCTGTCCTCCCCATCGAATGCCAGATACCTGCCTTACATATCGCCGTTGAGCTTCTCCCCGATACCTTCACACTTGAGCAACGTCTGCTATCCCTCAAACAAGCTGATGAAGACCGTCATGCCGCTCTCCAGACCATTGAAGCTACCTAGAACCGCTCCAAAGCTGGTTACGACAAACATGTACACCCTTGAACTTTCCGCGAAGGGGACCTTGTCCTCGCCTATGACCAAGCCCATGACAAAACCGGCAAAGGGAAGTTCGAATCCATGTGGCAAGGCCCTTACATCATGCAGACTTGTCTCGGCAAGGGGGCATATATCTTAGCTGACTCCGAAGGTCACCCTTTTCGCAACCCTCATAATGGGTTGTATCTTAAATGCTTTTATCCCTAAATAACTCGCGGCCTCATTGGTCCGCATTGTACAGTTTGCTCTCTTTTTGTTTTTCACCTTTTTTACCGCAATCTTACATTCTTCATTTTTGCCTGACCACAGATGGACCATCTTCCACCTTATTACACTGGCTTCGCCGATGGAGCAAGCCGCTGGTCTCCCAACCTGGCTTCTGCAGCATGGGTTTTATATTCCCCTTCCCATGAAATGATTCACCTTGATGGAATCTACATAGGCGCTGCTACCAATAACCAGGTGGAGTATGATGTCGTGACCGGTCTCCTGAATGCTGCCCTCCAAATAGGCATACATCACCTTCATGTGTTCCCTGACTCCCAGTTGCTTGTCTCCCAGCTCAACAACTACTACCAGGTGCGTGATCCCTGCCTCTTTAGAAAATTCCTGCGCACAAAACAACTCAGCCGACAGTTTGAATCCATAACATTCACCCATGTCCCAAGAGCTCAAAATAGTGTCGCGGACCAAATGGCCAACAACATCCTATATTGGCATATCAATCACACCATATAACACCTCCATCATGCATCACCAGCTCATAGCATCTCATACAAATATATAAAAAACCCAAAAAGATTGCAAGGGGCATCCACGTGCCTATCATCACATAAACATTTGCATCCATGTGCAATAAAACTACGAACACATTCATATACAGGGGCATCCACGTGCCTAGTCCTACATACCTAGTGTTGCATCCATGTGCAATACATCACATAACATACACAAGGGGCATCCATGTGCCCAACATCCTATACTACTTGCATCCATGTGCAATGTAAAACATATCACAAATCATAAAGCGCATCCACATGCGTACAACTAAAACAATATCACAAAAAGGTGCATCCACGTGCATATATATATATATATATCAAAAAATACATGTCACAGTGCTATACATGTCCTGAGTACCCCTGTACTCAGCTATACAAAAAATGGCTATACATCCCTAAAGCCTCATAAGATACATGCCGTAGCTACAAAACTTGGGGGGAGTCCCCTACACTCCCTAGTGAGAGTCATACCCTGCATCACTACCTGCATCTGCTGCCTCTGAGTCCTCCCCTCGCTCCTCCTCCAGCAAATCCTCATCCCCAGCGGGCTCCTGTGCCTGTGCCCTGTCCGCCAAGATAGCCACCCGGATCGCAATAGATCTGAACTCTCGAGGTGCCCTCATGCAATCCTGAACTACACCGGGATCCACATCCCGCCATCCCTCATCGGTTACTCCAACTAGTAACCGATCCAGCAACACTCGAACAGACTCCAGAGTCCCCTCTGCGTCCCTCCGACGCACCTCGCCTCGGCCAGGTAAGGCTGGTGCCGCCACATGTCCCCTACGCACCACATGCCCTGGCGGCGGTCTCGGACCCACATCTGTAGATCACACATCAGTCAGTAACAGTATATATCATACCACACATCATATATAAAACTTGACATCCACAACATGCAAGTAAATCAATACGTACCATCTAGTCCCCATTCCTGTCCTGGTGCCCGCGGTGCCTCTGGGTCTCTCGTGTAATCCATATCCCTATACGGATAGTCGTCCAGTGGCAGTGGCATCTGTAGCCACTGCAGGTATAACTCCTGGGTAAAGTACCTACCCACCTCCCCGCCACCCCGGCGGTGCATCATCTCGCCCCACCGCACCATCCGCGGCTCCCTCACACCTCCTGCTCTGATCGGTACCCGCAGCCGCAGGGTGGGTACCCTCTCCATGAAGAACGCACATAGGAAGGAACCATAGCAAAACCCCTTGCCAGACTCCTTCACCGCTGTCAGCTGTTGCTGTACACAGGTGAGGAACATCTGGCCCCACGCATAGTAGACCCCGTCCAGTACGCGCTCCACATAACTCTTCAGACGCCACTAGTCACCTCGGTTTGCGTGCCACATCGTCCGTTCTCTATTTTTCACATGTTTTATACCATCGGATTCATTTTTCTGAGCCGGTGATAATGCTTGAGATCATTTCTTGCTCTCACCCCCAGATTTTTTGGGTCTTTTTTCCAAAACGCCCCCCGTCAACTCGGTTTGCGCGCCACATTGGCCATTATCCATTTTTTACGCTCTTTATATCGTTGGATTCATTTTTCCACGCTTTTGATGATGCTTGAGATCATTTCTCACTCTCACTTGGTACAGTTTCAACATTGTGTCCCGACACCTTCCTGCCTCGGTTTGCGCGCCACATCGGCCGCCATCGGATTGTTCCACACTCTTACATGAGCCATTCACTCCTATCATACTGCAAATGTTTCATTTTTTTTGCCACCATTTCATTCACCCCGCAAGGAGGCCCACCAGTGTTCCCCCCCACCCTTTTTCTTGGTCATCATACATGTTCCTTGATTGAACACTTCCTCCTTTCCTGGCCATTCCTTTTGTTCGGTATAATTTTATCCCTTTTTCGGGCCGGACAAGTCCTTTACGAAAAAGGCACTCAGGGAGTTTCTGTTAAGCTCTTTTCTGACTCCTAAAACAATGAAAAGATCGCCGAGCAATCTTGCTTCCTTTCATGCTCGTTAAAGTACCTGAAAGGGCATCTATTTGGTATAAGTTTAACCCTTTTCTGGACCTGGTAGACTAATTATGAAAAAGGAATACTCTAGTCACACCAGCTAGAAGAGTTCTTCATTGCATCCTTTTATTCTTCTTTGGGCCTTGGAGACTAACACACGAAAAAGCAACCCCCTGGAGTCTTCTTATCGCTTTCAGACTCTCTAAAATTGAAAGCAACCACGAGCACGAACTGTCCTGGGCTCGTAAAATCCACACGACAGTACCATTCCATTACTTCAGAGTCTTCTTATCGCTTTCAGACTCCTTAAAATTGAAAGCCACCACGAGCATGAACTGTCCTGGGCTCGTTTCAATCCACACGACAGTACCATTTTACACACACTTCTTCTAGTTCCTTAACCCATGAAGAAGTCCCCCCCCATGCCTCCTGGCACTCTGATCGATCATCTCGGCAGCACCCCCAATCAGGTCTCCTTTGTTCAGAGTATTCTGCAGTCTCCTACCATTTTACCCCAGCTTGAGTCTCCCTCAGCCTAGCCCCCCTCCCAGATACAGTACAGCTATGATCCCTTTCCCATCAGTCAGTTTCATATGCTGCCCGATCATCCCCGCTATCATACTCTGAACAAAGGAAGTTTGAGTCCTCCCACTCTACTTGCCCAGTTTCCCCCCAGTTTGTCAGTCCTGCCATCAGTACTATCACAGTTCAGTTCTCCACCTCGCGCTCCTATCAAGGAAACATCATTGCCTTGATAGTTGCAGGTCTCCCTCTGTCGACGACAACCCCTCTATTCCAGAGGATAGACCTAGAGGCCCCTGCGCCTTGGACCCATCACCATCTGCAGTGAGTGCCTACGGACCATTTTGGGAGGAGTCATCATTGCCTCTCTGAATGGTTGTTTCTCACATGCTCGACTTCAGTACCTTGATCACATCGTTGAGAATCATGGAGGATTTACATACCTACCATTATTTGTCGAAGACCCCGGATTTCCCCCGACTCTAGCACATTGGTGAGTCACTTCAGAACACCCAGTTGTACGTTCCTGTGGATGTCCGGGCTGCGTTGGCGATTGTATTCGGAAGTCATCCAGTTATATGCTTCCTTGAATACCCAGTTCAGTCCCAGATCAGTTCCAGTTCAGTGTACCATTGCGAGTGTACCCCTTGTCACTCTGATCCAGCAGCTCATCAGTTCCTTTGGTACCACATTCAGTAGCACTGTTTTCATTCCAGTGTATCAGTTCTTCAGCTCAGACATGGTCAACCCAGCAGTATGTCCCATATTTGTGTCCCCTCTGGACCCTTATGATGTACACAATGGTTCTCCATGTATATTACAGGTCCCCCTTTGTCGGGCCTTATAGTGTTTTTATGTATCTTGATACGAGCAGGGTATGCCCACCTCGTCCATATATTGAGATTCTTCCTCATTCAGTATTTGAGGTCATGTATATTTTAGGTCCCCATTTTTTGGACCCAATTGTTATTATTATGTTATATCCTGATACGAGCATGGGAATGCCCGCCTCGTCCATATGATCAGATGATTCCTCATCCATTATTGAGGTTATGTACTTTTAGTTCTTGCAGTTTGTTCGGGATCATTGTTCCGGGCTTCAGTTTGTTTCTTCTCTTCTCCACACCCCAGGAAAACCATATATGACTTATGATGTCCATCGGCCATACGATGAGCTCCTGCCCTCACACATCAGGGGGCAATCTGTTAACACCCAAAAAATGTTCACTACCTCATCTACCTCATTACATGGCTCATTTGTCCATTTTCCTACCATATTTCCCTTAAAAACCCTAAAAATCCCACTAAAAAGCCTCCAAAAGGCCTAAAATGCCTCCAAAAGGCCTAAAATGCCTCCAAAAGGCCACAAAACCATCAAAAAAGCCTCAAAAAGGCTAAAAAACTCCTTTTTCCTCCAAAAATATCCAAAATTCCTCTAAAATAGCAAAATCCCTCTAAAAAGGGAATATAAAATATAAAATAATGAGGAAAAGGAGAAAAAACCCTATACAGCTGACCTAAACCATTTGGTTCCCAAAACCATGGGCCAGCACTCCACCACCAAAAAACTATAAATAGGTGATGGAGACCCCTCATTTCATATCCACAATCAAGTATACCCTTACTCTGCCAAAATCTCTCTTGAAACCCTAGCTCACCATTGAGCCACTTTCACCTTGAGAGCCCCTTTTGGCCCATTCCCACCATTGGAGAAAGAGAAGGAGCAAGTTGGAGCTTGGAGCAACCCTCTTGGACATTGCAAGAGCTTCACCAACCTTCACATTGGAGGTAAAATTAATACAAAAACCATTATTTACATTTTGTTGTTTATGTTTCATGCACATGTTTTAGAGTAGTTTACATTTCTGTTTTAACATTTTAATTTCCATTTACTGAACAACTACTAAGGAGTCCATTCTCCTTAGTAGGTGCTCATTTTCACAAGATAGGGGTAAAACCCTAGCTACAGAGAGGACTAGATACTAAGATCTATCTTATCATGCATCAATTGTAGGCAAGAATAAAAATACCCTTTCCAGGTATGGCTAATTTGTTTTTGAAATTTAGGATGTTTTACAAGTGTGTTAATGTGTTGGGTCAATATGTAAGGTTGTTTACAAGCCATTTTTGTGGACAATAGGGCTAAAAATTTGAATATAGGGAAGTCAAATTTTTCCATGGAAATTCCTATTGTGTAAACGGATTGATTAAGTTAAGGATCCATTTCCATGCATCTATGCGCACATGGATTCTTTATGTCCATATTTTTTAACCTATGAACCCATGTGGTGTTATTTGAAGCAAGCCCTTACTTTCTCAATTATGTCATCTTGCATATGTTATAATGGATAGATTTAATGCATCCAAAGATGATCTCACTCAAGCTCTAGTGTAGTAGCATATGTATTCCCTCCTAATCGAATTTTGGAACTTAGATATAATACTAGAAAGTAAACTTATCAAAACATCAAATATCACGTGCACAAGATTATATACATCATATGTGTTGAAGGAATTTCCATACAGGATGTTCTATTAGATCTCCACAAGCTTATTGGAAGGGTAATGACAAACAATAAGAAAATAAGAGTGTTGCTTCATCAAAACACACAAGCTCTAGGCTAGGGTTTGGAGGAGGGAAAGGAGAAAACCTTGTAGAGTTCCCCATCAAGAAGTATTTGAAGCTATAGTTAAGCTATAGGTGTGGGAGGAGAAGAATAAATAACTCCAATCAAATTACACACAATACAAACAAAACCCTTTTCTAACCTACAATATAGTCCATGCATCTATCTAGAGTGAATGGAATGAAAATCTTGTAATATACCTGCAAGATTCAATGACCTCAAAGTATATAAAGTTACATTAAATCAACATTACTAAGTGGGGTAAAAATAAAGTAGATTCTATTAACAAGAATGAGATATTACATTGATGAAATCCATAGCTTTGTTATGGCCAAATGGATTCAAGTTCCTTATCTATGCGGTTCACTCCTCTTCAAGGCTTTCTTATGTCCAATGGTCATAATGTCTTCACATATCCTTTTCTCTCTAATATTTTATAAGAAAATTGGAAAAATGAAAGTAAAGGTGCAAATTAGGTAACCTTTTGCATATAAAGAAGAGAATTACACTATCCATGGTCTCTCGTTTATCTACCAACACTTTGTCAGGTGTTAGGTAAATTGTGGACAATGGGGCATTAATGCATATGACTTGTGATAGAAAACTCTTTAGCATGTTCTAGGATCAAGAGTGAGGAACACGCATGGAATTTGATGATTATTTCATTTATCATGTGAATGGATTGGGATTGTTTTTTTTCAAATGCCATAAGGTGGATTCTTGAGTTGAATGATGTTTTTTTGCTCCTAGTTTGAAAAAAAAATATTTTAATTTTCTGTATGACATATTTCTTATGTAGAATTGCATTACGAACAACATTGCACTACCGATAAATGTAGTGTAGCAAGTCCAAAGACTCTGTCTAGAGGTGTGTGGGATGGTGTCCTTTATATATTACTAATTGATAATGTAACACATGCACATGAAAATGGGATGTTGTTTAAGGATTCTAGTTTTGAGGAGGCATATGTAGAGGATGTATGGTGCAATTCCCTAGAGACAATTCCAAACCTATCATGGAATCGATGATTGATTCCAAGTTTACAATTGATGGAAGTATTTAGGAGTACCAATATAGGGTTGTTGGATTTTCTCAAAAAGAGGAATTTTACCTTGAAGTGAATCTTGACTCATTTACCAACTAATTCTATTGAAAAGAAGGAGTTGACCTTGTAAAAGGTTTTTCTTCAATAACCAGAGGTTTTGAGGTGCATGGGCAAGATACCCATATTCATAGTTTGTTGGAGGCCCTATGTAGGTTGTTGTTTGTACTACAAGCTTGGTATTTCGAGATGGGTGAAACTTGTGCAAATATTTATTTATGGTTTATTTTACTTGTCTTCATCCTATGTATAGATGGGATTATCTTTGAAGGGAATATTGAACAAATTAAGATGTGGTGTGAGAAGATTGTGTCCTGTGAAGTTTACATGAAGGATGATGAAGTTTGGTATGTTTTTAATTGCCCATGGTTATGTTCTTTTAGAGTCATAAATAGTTAAGTCTGCAGTAGAAGAGTGGTTTAAAACACTAGGATAACATCCTGGTTTGTTTGGGAAACTTTGTTGGGATCAATGATTACTTATTAGACTACAAGATATTCAAATTTGCAAAAGGTAGGTCGATTTGAGATTTAGAAGGAGAAGACTAGTGTTGGTGAAAACACTTTCATAAAAAATAGGGGGTGTTAACTATTGGGTTGCTCCAACAATTTTTATATCATGTTAGGGTACAGTTATGTGACGTGGGATGTGTGGTAAAATCCTATCCCCTTCTTGTATGGTGAATATATGTCCCCTTGTTGCATCTTAGATACGATATGGTGAAACCCTATCCCCTTATTGTATCTTAGACAACTTACTATAGATGGATGCTTGTCCATGAGATTTGTACTAGAGGAGGCACACTTGTTGTGGAGGTAGTTATCTTGTATGGAACTGACATTTCTATGTGGTACACATGTTGAGGATGACGGGGCCTTGGAATAAGACATGAATGAGCACTAGGAAATAGGTGGAAGGGTGCTTTGTCTTAGGAGAATCAAGACTATGTGACACATAGCTGGAGGTAAATTTCTTGGCTCAAGGGAGTCTTGCTTGGAGGGTTCTCTACTAGATGTTGTTGTTGTGGACCTAGTTACACACTTATGGAGTAGGAGTGTTGAGCTTGGGATATTTTTTTAGAGAGTGTGAAACTTGGAGAGTGCTCCACTCGGGATGAGGTTCATAAGCTCCTAGTGGCATGCGCACTCTCTTACTAGAGTAGTGTTCCACTTGTGGACCTAGTATAGTAACTTAGAGTAGTTTGTTGTGGACCTAGTCCACTTGAAGTCTTGGTGTGAACTAGACTTATAGTTTTTCAAATGAAACTCTAGAGAAATATTTGTTAAACTTGGATGCAAGTGGAGTGGTAGATCCAAGCGTGGACTTGTTGGTGTTGTTACTAGTTTATTGTGGAACCCTTGGTGGCTAGATAGCTCGTTGGGGTTCCGTGCAAGGCCTTTATGCTTTTGGTTATAATTTGTCATTGATGGTGCCTTAACTATGGCCTAGGAAGAAATTGAAGAGTTTTTGCTTCGAAAAATTTGAGGGTTTTGTTATACCAACTCAGGACATTGAGCCAAGTTATTTCACTTTACCTTCATTCATGTAGAATATTGTTGTCTTAAATTTATATATTTCAAATCTGAAAAATATAAGTTTGGTTTCTTATTATCATAGCTAGTTTCATGGCAATTTTGATGAGCTCATTTACTGGGACAACCAGGCTGAAATGTTACGTGTTTTAACATGCCTAGATTAAACTAGAAATAAAATTTAGTAATATTACAAATCTACTGTTATAAAATTAGTTTTTAGAAATGTGTGTTGGTTTAGCTTGTGCCCCAAGGGCTACGATATCATCTCTCCTTCAAGCACATGTTCAATGCCTATCTTCTTGAGCTTTCCTAATAAAAAGGTAGGAGGAACTTGAACTATTTGGTGTTGTAATAAATAATATTTTAGAATCATCCATAAGATTGAAACTTCTATGAATTAGACCCTAGGAACCACAAGTAAATGAGGTGAAATTCCTAAAGGGTTCCAAAGTGCTAATTTTAGAAATTTCCATAGGAGATTGGTTACTTTTTATTGAGCCAAAATCCGACCAAGACGGGATGACATAAATTGAACCAAATTAACATTAAATAAGGGCAATGGATTTGGATATGCCCCTTGGAAAGGAGTGGATGTAATCGGAGCACTTGAGGCATGAGGAATGGTTAGAGTATACCCATGAGGCACTCCATAGGAAACACTCTATCATGGATAAGGACTAGGACATCTATGAGGATGAACATGATCAAATTGTTTAGCTTCATAATTTGTAGACTTGATAAGACCATCTATTGCAAGTGAGTGACATAGAACAAGTGAGGGAACCCCACTTATGTGGGGGGGCATGTGAAAGGATAATGGGTAGGAAACCACAATGAGAATACACTAGGTCAAGATCTTGGTCTATAAGAACAAATTCTTCGTCAATGGTACGTTTTTGTACAATAACATCTGTATATATGTAGAGAAGAAGGGATTTAATGAACCAATCTAAAAAAATATCACAAAATAAGGGGATATCAAACTAGATCTTAGTATCCTACCACTCATGAATGTGATATATTGAAATTAACAAGTATCTTCATCCCACTCTCTTGTATTTTTCAAAGAGTTTCCAAAATCTAAATGACTCAGGTGCAAAGGTAGAGTAAGAACCACCATTATAGTCATCTGTGATGTTGTTCAAATAGATTGGCATGTGAAAGGTCCTAATATGATTTGAAGGGGAACTCCAAGTTTTCTCTTAAATTTAGGATTGTCCTAGGGTAGCTTCATTGGAATAATTGGCCAAGTGGCATTTTGATTAATAAGATCGTGGAATAATTGGCCAAGTGGAATTATGATTAATAATATCATTTCTTAATCGCAAGAAGTGCTAAAGTTTAAGGTTAACCATAAAAGGAAAATCTTTAGTATATTTCCTTCAAAGTGGAGGAGGGGGGTGGGGAGCCCCCCCTCCCGAATCACTTCCTTTAGTATATTTGACCTCCCAAAGAGATGCCACCCCCAAGGCCATACATGTTTGACCCTAGTAGTGTTACTAGGAACCTATACATAAGGGGGAAGAATCCCGCTAAATGGAGGATCCATTCCCTGGATTCTAATAGAATATATAATATTAAGTAATGATGTCATAATTCCTTATGAAATTTTCTAAGTGCACAACCAATCACAAAGAATCTCAATCCCTTTCGACTACAATATTTGGAAGTAATAAATATTACAATATCACAAGCTGATATGTATTTATTTTTTATTTTGTTTTCCTGCATATGACATTCACGGGTTCTTAATAAATACTTACTTATACAAAATAGGTGAAATTTGTGTCCACATCCCAAATCACAATAGCCATGAGAATCAAAACAAAGACTGTAAAATAATGTTATTTAGCCAATATGTAATTATCATCGAACATTTAATACTAGAATGAGATATTTGAATATTAAAATTAAACATTGAAAATAAGTGTTAGGCTATGAACATAAAGAAGTTAATAATTATAATGAAAATAAAATTAAACTTACTAGAAAATTACACATGGATTGCTAGATGGAGGAAGTGATTGTCAACTGACAACAACAAGTGATGGGTTGCTTGGTGCTAAAAATAAAGGAATAATTACACAATGTGATCTTTATATAGCCAATTGTTCTCCCAATAGATATACATGGAACTCTGCTAGGTTTGCACACACCCTATTCTCATTTTGTTTTATGCAGCAACTCCTCACATTAGTGAAATTGTTGAAACTCACTATAGTGATCCTTAACCCGTAGTTTGAGTCACAACAAAGATACAATCACCATTATAGAATAACACCAATATACAGAGAAAGACTCTTAAGGTAGGGTAACACCACCATTTATTCCTTATGGAAGGAATCACTCCACAATCCATGCTTGCTACATTACAATTCATCCAACATATCTCTTACAATGGTACTCATGTATATTTCTATTGTTTCCATGCTCAAGACAACTACCCCTTATTATCATATTATTTCCTCTAATTACAAAGTGGACATATTCCATGATTATGTCCACATTGCATACATTATCCCATCAGGTATCTCCCTAGGTACCCCATATTATCCCCCCCTAAGTACATAACCTTGCATCCCCCTTTGCACGTTTCATATAATATGATCTACTAAGCAATTTGGCCAATTGCTACCAAGCATGAACATCCATCCATCCTAGTGGAATGTGGACATGGGGTCTACTTGCTTCCTTGCCACCTCAATATTGATTATGGTTTCTCCTCTAGTTTCATGTTGTTATTGTGCTATTATGTTATCCCCACAAATTTATTTTAGTCCTACATATTCCTTCATATTGGTTTCCTTTTTGGTTCCATGTCCATTGATGCTCCCAACCTTGCCTTGATGATTGTTGTTTCTCATGGTGGTATTGGTGCAGATAGACTGCAACCTTAGCTATTGGTTCTTATTTGTTTTCTTCTTGAACCTATTAATCCTTGGGTTCATGTATCCCCTTAGCATATTCTTCAAGTTTATCTCCTTCATGGGAATTTCTTCATGTGTTTATGTAGCTTTTTCTTCTTCCGATTCAACCTCGGACTCTACATCTTTCATGTATGTAGATACTTCAACTATTTTACCTCCAGGGACTTCTTCGTGTGCCTCCTTGTGCCCTTCTTGTTTAGTTAGAGAAACATTTTGCAATGTAATTTTATTTTCTTATACCGAATCTTCAAGAACTTCTTTTGCACATTATTGTTAACGATGTTAACCGAGTCCATCCAAGGATATCCCAAAACAATATCCACCTTATCCATATCCGTAGCATAAACAACTAAATTAAACACATACTTATCCATGGTAAATTTCAAATCTTTAAAAAATTGAACAGTTCCACCCTCAACATGTGCACTTTGAATATGATTTGTTGGAACTCACAATCTTTTAACCACATTAACATTTATGAAATTATGTCTACCAGGGTTTTTAGAAACAATGACCTTCTTTGGAAAAATACATCCATGAACATGTAATAGGAAGTTGTCACATGAAAAAAAAACCTTAGTGTTTTTATCAATATTCATCTCATGAGACCACTTCTCTAAAAATACTTTTTCAAATTCTTCATTTGAAGGTTTTTTCATCTTGTCACGATTAAGCAAATGGCACCATCTAGCAACATCTTTTAGATTATCACTTGCCCAAAATCTCCATGTCTTTTCCCATATTGACTTATTTTGTATTTGTATTATTCAATAGTATACCATCATGTTTTCCTGTCAAATATAATGTGATTCCCATAAATTCAAAAATAGAAATAGGGTTTTCAATAAAATTACTTACTTTTGAGACGAAAAATTCAAAATGAGCATAAAACCCTCCACATTTCTTGAAATTTATATTATGACCATGATTATGAAATGACATGATCATTTTACATGTACTGGAGCTGGTTTGACACAAATATGACCACTCTATCAAAATATATCAGTTTTGTAATCTGCATGGCCCTCATAGGAAAAACCCTAAAAATAGTTGATTTTAAATCAACAATAACTTCACTTCTCGGACTCCATTTTGGATTGTTTTTTTTCTTGAAATTGGGTGTCTCAGTGAGGGGAAATTAGATATGAAATTGGTTTTTTTATATCCTGCACAAGAATTTTCATAAATTGAGTTGATTTCCTCCATCCTCCTTTTTCCTCCAAAAACCTACAAAAAATAAAGAAAGAAAAATTCAAATTTTTGGCCCAAGAAAGTGCCATGATACCACCTGTAGTGATCTTTAACCAAAAACTTGAACCACAACAAAAATACATTCACCAAAAGAATAACTCTACGATATAGAGAAACACCCTTAAGGTAGGGTAACACCATCAATTACTCCTTATGGAAGGAATCACTCTACAATCCACGCTTGCTACAAACCAATTCATCCAACATATCATTGATACTCATGTATATTTAAAGTTTTTTATGAGCATTCCTAAGGGGATTAAGCCAACTACCCCTTATTATTATTTTATTTCCTCTAACTACCAAGTGGACATATTCCATGATTATGTCCACATTACATACATTATCCCCTTGTGTACCATAATACCTCAATTTCAACCCTTTGGAATGGATCTTGTTTATATTATAACTATGTTTATATTTATTATGTGTTGCTTAACACATAATTTCATTATTTATTATTTATATCCCATGGTGATCATGAACACTAACAAACATGATCATTGTAATATCGATGAAAATTTCCAAGGCTAATTAACGGGAGGGATGCCAACGAGGTTATGAGTCCACCAGAGGGAAAGGAAAGGGGATCTAATGGGGCAATGGCCTATGCCTTATGGTGATGGTTTACATTATCCATAAAACTCCTTGATTTGAGTGTCCTATTTTTCATTTATCATTTAATTTGATACTAAACATGAACTAAGACGCTAGTTAAATTAAAGTAGAAATATAAACATGAGAATTTAGTAGTCTTATGCCAAAAGTGCCCAAATCCTATTTTGTACTAACTACCAATATCCTACCTTTAGGGAACCATAAAAAGAGGGGAGCATTCCTCTTTGCATAGAAATCCGAACCATCAAATCTGTACGACCACCACTCCAAACCGTGGCTTAAATAGTTGTAAAATTGAGTTTTAGGGCCACGGGTAGCACGCCCAATTGGAGATCCATATCCCAACAAAAAATTTAAATATATTTTATGAATCATTTACAAATCCACGGACACAAGCCTAATGGTAACACATTGGGATTGCAAGACAAAGGTCCAGGGGTCAAACCCGCGGACTTCGTTTTTGGTTGTTAATAATATGATATACATAGCATATAATAACCAATATATGTAGGGGACTATAGCATAGTGGACACATAATGTACATAAACCCATGGCTGTGGTTTTGGAGATAGCAATGTATCACATGGGATCAAGGCTTGGCTCTCGACCCCTCGTTTCGGCCAAATAATATTACATTCAACTTCAAACATAATTTTTATATAAAGTCTAATAAGGAAAAATGTAGGTCGAGTGGTAATTTTTATACCAAGTCTAATAAGGAACAACGCAGGTGGAGTGGTAAGGTGTAGATATTGTGGGCATGAGTTTTGGGGTTCGACCCTCTCAAATTGCCCCAGTTTTTGGTAAGGTGTAGATATTGTGGGCCCGAGTTCCAGGGTTGATCCTCTCAAATCACACTATTTTTTTGGTAGATAGAACCTGTAATGTGGCCATCTAGACTGCCACATGGCAACTTTCGGTTCGTCCCCTTGTTTGCCACTTGTACATTCAAAATGCCATGTGTTAACACATAATTTGACCACATTACTAGTCATCTTCCAACTTAACAGTTCATAACAACCTGCAACCAGCCATGTGGCGCAACATGGTGCTGTTATGTTTGCGTACGAACCACCTGTATAGGCCACATGCCACACTGTGGGTGTGCCATGTGGCACCATTTTTTTACAATTCTACCCATTTGAGAAATACTTCAGAACTTGATATCTTGGGCATACTATGTCCATTTGAGATGAAACACGCATCACCAGAAAGCTCTCAATGAGCCCTACATGATGGGGTACATTTTCTCATCATTTGAATATTTTAGTCTAGATCGATCAGTAAAATCCTCCTAGATCAAACCTCCCCACTAAAAGCTTTTGCACCACCAAAAGCATGGAATTACTCAACAAATAAGTGAGCGTACAAATCCCTCACCTTTCCGGTCTCTATCCATCGTGACTTACTTGGATGCATTCCTTTAATCCCCACACAAAGATACTCCACATTTCGTCTTCGTGAAGTTCTTACCCTCCTGTCAAGAATGACATCTTCTTGCAACTCATCAAGATACTCAGGAGAAAAATAATTAATAGAAGGAACTTGAACATTCTCCTCTTGATCCATGATCGTAGGAGGCTCATATAATTTCAATTTTTCCACATTCAAAACTCAATACATCTGCATATATGGAGGTAAATCTAACCGGGAAGCATCATTACCAACCTTGTCCAAAATTGTGAAAGGACCATACCTAATTTGTTTGAGATTTGTACCCTCACCTTTAAGTCGATCTTTGTTGATATGAAGCCAAACTCGATCACCAATTTGGAAATTATGATCCACTCGATGCTTGTCATGCCTTCCTTTGTACTTGGCTTGTCTCTTCTACAATTGTTCTTGTACTGCATGGTGTACCAATTGGATCTACTGGATGAACTTTAAGGCCTTGTTTACATCAAGTTGTCCATCTTCCACATAATATTTCTTATAAACAAAATCCAAAGGAGACTTTGGCAAGTAACCAAACATGTATCAAATGGATATCTATGAATAGAAGAATATATGGCATGGTTGTAGGCATGTTGTGCATAGTGCAATTGTTTATCCCAAAGCTTAGGATGCTTAGTACAATATCCTCAGAGTAGATGTACCATTGTGCGGTTGATTACTTCAGTTTGTCTGTCGGTTTGTACATGAAAAGGAGTGCTCTTCTTTAACTTAGTGTCCATCAATTCCCACAAAGTTGACCAAAACTTCCCAAGAAAATGGGAATCCCAATCAGATATAATAGATGTGGGTAACCCAAAATGAAACCAAACATTCTGAAATAACATGTGAGCATTCAACTTTGTTGTCACTTGCTTTTTACAAGGAATCAAGATGCACATGTTAGTGATCCTATCCAAAACCACACACAAGTAATCATGACCTTTCCTAGACATAGGTAACCCTCGCACAAAATCCATAGACACACTTTCTCATGGACGAGAAGGTATAGGGAGTGGAGTGTACACGCCCAATTTTATGTTACTTGGCTTACTAGTAGCACACATAACACATCCCTTTACATATTTGGATACATTTTCATTCACTCAATGCCAATAAAAATACCTCTGAAGTTGAGCTATTATCTTTCCTACACCAAAGTGACTAGATATAAGTGAAGTATGAGCTACTCTAATTACATGAAATATTCCACTCCATGGAATACAAACTTTGCCAAGATGATACAATAACTTATCATGAATATGATAGTTCAGTTCTTCAGTTTGTGTGCCATGCATTAAAGATTTCTACACATCTTTAAAGTCTTCATCCTTAGTATATTGTTAAATATAACTTTCATGAGCCAAAGGACTATGTTGTAAGATAATAGATGCATTTGTTGGAGGATTGGATAACATGTATGCAACTTTATTCTGAACACCCTTCTTATATTTGATGACTAAGTGAAATTGTTGTAAAATTCCCATCCATCTTAAGTGTCTTGATTGTTGTAGCTTAGTTTGTGATTGAAGATATTGTAATGGTTGATGACCAATATGTATGTGTAATGTCCCCATTCAAATAAGTGCATAGTAAGACACATCCCATCAATCCTACTAGTTTCCTAGGTTGGATGGGTTCAGGCATTTAATAAATATGGTGAATAAATAAATTCAAGAGAAATTATAGGTGGAAAGTGGTTTTGGAGACATATGGAGGTGGTGGGACCCACACTAGCTTGATTTTTCAATGACACATGGCAACGCTCTCTTGCCAATTCGAATTCATGGGAAGGTGAACACTCTTGGGTGATTTGGTAAGTCATAACAGATGGCATTGAGCATCTTAGGTCGAAATGGTATGGAATAGTAACCTCCATGGGAGAGGAAGAGTCAAAATGGAGACTAGTGAACACTTGGGCTAGATTCCCTAGTTTTATGACAACAATAATGAAGCATCTATGACATTTATGACAAACTTCAGACCTGACTTCTTACACTTGACCATTATTACATGTCATCCCAAAAATAGGCTCAAGGAAGGCGCTCATGGAGTTGGGGGGAGCTAAAGAGACTCAAATTCGAATTTGAGAGAAGATGGAAGGTTGGAACTAGGAGACAAGTGGCAAATGAGGAATATTTTCCAAATGGAAATTTATTGAATCTATTGAGAGGATTTCGACCCCTTGAAGGCTAATGTTGGTTATAAAATGTAGAAATCAAGTATGAGAATGGCTTTTGATGATTTGAGAAAAATTGCATTTGTGAAGAGAGAACTAGTGGATGACTAGTTTCTTGCCTTAGCCAATTTGGAGGGTGAAAGATTCCCATCCAAGTTGGTGTTTGGAGAGGAAACTCAGGTCTTTCATGGTGCTTTAATGGATTTTTATTTTCAGGTAGCAGCTATAGGAAGTTTCATGTTTTGTTTTAGTGCAGCACTTTCTCTCCACCATTTCCAGTTTTGAAGGCATATTCGGGCTCCTTGAGGGATTGCGCTTTGGGTGAGATCTTGCACTCATTGGGAGAGATTAATATGATATTTTTCTGATTGTAATAGCTTAATATCCTATTTTATTCATATTCAAAGACTCTCAGGTCGAAATACCCATTGATTGTATGCAAAATTATTGATTAATGAGCAAACAATGTCCATTTCCCCAATGCTTTGATGTATGACACTATAATGTTGATTATTTCAAATGGATGGATGATTCTCTGATACATTTGTGATTCATATAATGACATGGATATATTATACAAGTTTCATGTACTGTACTTGAGCATTTGAAGCATTTTTACTCAGTTTGTTTGTATTAAGAGGTGAAATAGTGCCATTTCCCCAAGGGTCGAATTGGAGGTTTTTGTTGTTGAATGTGAGAGAGTTGGAACAGTAGTAAAAATAAATTAATGGTGCATATGAGACCTTAATCAAATAATTAACACATTACATACCTCTTTTCATAAATTAGTGGGATTTTGGAGGCATTTGGAAGGCCATTTGCAATGTTACCCCGGGGGGATTAGATGCACAAATTACTAGTCAAAATTACATATATTGATCAGAATACAAATCAAGTTTGAAACAATATTTGGAGGGCCATAAAACATCCCTGAAACTAATATTCAAGTATAAATATCATTCATACACTCCTACAGAATATTTGGGAGCATTTGGGTTGATTTGGAGGTCAAAACAGTAAAACTAGTCAAAGGTCGAAATTGGGGAAAAAGTGGAAAAATTGGCATTTTAATAAAATTTTGAAAAATGATCATTACAGTATGATTGTTTCTTTCCCCATAAAGTAATGTTTCCACTTCTTCACACTTTTTACTAATGTGTACAACTCGTTATCATATGCGGGATAGTTAATTACTACTTTAGAGAAGATTTTAGAATGATAGCATGTTGGTTTCTTATCTTTCATTAAGATTGCACCCAGGGTATTGTTGGCTCGGTTTTGCAACCAAGCTTAGTGCTATGGGCACCTACTAACTAGTAGTAGCAGTTTCAATAGAAATAAAAACAATAAACTAAATAAACAATACTTTTCATGGATCTAAGCAAATAATTTAAATATTTCAAAAATCAAGAACAAGAAACATAAGAAATAATTTTTGTATTGAAAAGTGGGGGGCAAGCAAGTGCTTGCGATATTACCTTCAATGGTGAAGGTTGATGTTGAGCAACTCCCAAGATGAGTAGCTCCAAACTCCAATAGGTCTCTTTCTCCAAGGTTGCTTCAATGGCTAAAAGTGCTCAGGGGAGATTTCAGCAGCATAAGGATGATATAATGGAAGGATGTGAAATGAGGAGCCCCTACCACCTTTTTATAGGTTTTGGTGGTGAGGAATACCATTTGTGGTTTTGTGGAAACCAATGGTATTGACCAACATGGTTTAGGTAATTTTCCCTCCTTTTTCCTTTTTTGAATAAAAATAATATTTTAATTCCCTTTTTAATATTTTTGGGAATTTGGACCCTTTTTGAGGGTTTTTTATGATTTTCTTGGAAAAATAATCTTTTTTAATGGAAAAAGGGGTGTACTAAGGTCTTTTTGGTGACCTTTTGTTGGTTTCAGAGGCTCAGATGGTGGAGAAGTGGACAAATGGGTCATGTGAGTAAGGGAATGAGCTAGTGAGCACTTTTTAGGTGTTAACAGATTGCCCCCTGATGTGTGAGGGCAGGAGCTCATCGTATGGCCGATAGACATCATAGTTCTTTTGTCCTTTTTCTGGGTTTTAGGGGAGAGAAGAGACCGGTTGGAGACTGGAGCCACGGCCCTTGGAAGCTGCAAAAACAAAAAATATTACATTGCCTCAATATGAATGAGGTATAATCTCTGATAAAGGACGAGGCGGGCATTCCCATGCTCGTATCAAGACATATACAAAACAATTAGTCCCAAGAAGGGGGATCTAATACGTAAAGAAATATACTGGTACATCATAATGGTCCAGAGGGGACATGATTGTGGGATATACTCATGATCATGGCTGATCTCAATAACTGATACACTGGAATAACTGTTGAACTGCTGAAACTGAAGGTGTCCAACATCTGTATGGACTCAATGACTGTGAGCCATCTCTAGGCAGTATTGTAACTGTATACTCAAGGGAGTATGGAACCTGGGTAAATCTGAATACTGTCGCCATGCGCAGCCCGGATATCTATAGAAAAAGTGTAACTGGTGTTATCCATAGGAAGACTCTCAAATGTGGAGGAGTCAGGAGGTATCCGGGGTCTTCGACTAATAACTGAACGGACTAATACCCTGTGCGAGTCTCAACGATGCGATCAAGGTGTTGAAGTCGAGCATGTGAGAAACAACCATTGGGAGAGGCACTGAGGATTCCTCTCGAAATGATTCGTAGGAACTCATCATAAATGGTAATGAGTCCAAGACACAGGGGCCTCTAGGTCTATCCTCTGGAATCAATGTGGTTGTCGTCGACAGAGGGAGACCAGCAACTAACAAGGCAATGATGTTTCCTTGCTGGGAGCGCGAGGTGTAAACTGAAGTGATGTAGTACTGCTGGTAGGACTGACATACTTGTGGGGATGGGAAATAACTGGGTCAAAAATGGGTAGACTCAAACTTCCTTTGTTCAGAGCAAGATGACGTGGTTGACCTGGCAGCGTAGGGAACTGACTTGTAGGTGTGGGGATCATCTTTTAGGGACTTAAGGGTATGTACTGACTCTGGGGGGGTGAAGCTGATGGTAGCTGTCGAGGGAGTTTCCGGGTGACATACTGCAGAATACTCTGAACAAAGGCGACCAGAATGGGGAAGCTGCTATGTGAGGAGATATGATCTGTCGTGGCGCCAAGAGGCACCCTTCTTCCTTCTTCGTAGTTTTAATGAGCTCCAAGAAGGGATAAAAGTGTGCTCTGAAATGGTACGGTCCTGTGGATTTTGTGAGCCCAGGACGGCGCATGCTCATGGTTGCTTTCATGTTTAGAGAGTCTGAAAACGGTAAGTGGACTCTATTGGTGTTTCTTTTTCGTAAGTTTAGTCTCCAAGGCCCGAAAAAGGATAAAATGTTGCGGATGGAGAACTCTTCCAGCCGGTGTGACTAGAGTATACCTTTTTCGTAATTAGTCTACGAGGTCCGGAAAAGGGGTAAACTTATACCAGGTAGACGCCCTTTCAGATACGTTTAGCGAGCATGAAAGGAAGCAAGATTGCTCGGCGATCTTTTCATTGTTTTTAGGAGTCAGAAAAGAGCTTAACAGAAACTCCCTAAGTGCCTTTTTCGTAAAAGGGGTTGCTCGGCCCGAAAAAGGGATAAAATTATACCGAACAAAAATGGATTGTTGAGGGCGAGAAAAGGTCTCAAGCATCGTCATCAGTGCGGAAAGCTGGATCCGGTGACATAATGATTGTCGAAAAATGGAGAACGGCCGATGTGGCACGCAAACCGAGGTGACGAGGGGGCATGGAAAAAATGCCCGAAAAATCTAAAGGTGAGAGCGAGAAATGATCTCGAGCATCATCACGAGCGCGGAAAACTGAATCCGACGATATAAGGCACGTCGAAAACGGAGAACGGCCGATGTGGCACGCAAACCGAGGCAACGAGGGGGGCATGGAAAAAATGCCCTGACAATCGGGACGTGACAGCGAGAAATGATCTCAAGCATCATCACGGGCTCGGAAAAATGAATCCGATGATATCAAATATATCAAAAACAGAGAGCAGCCGAAGTGGTAGGCAAACTGGGGCGACAAAGTGTCGGGACACAATGTTGATATTGGTCCTGGTGAGAGCGAGAAATGATCTCAAGCATCATCACAGGCACGAAAATATGAATCCGGCAGTGCAAATGGTGCGAAAAACGGAGGTCATAAGGACTCCGGAATGGTTAAAGGAAAGAACTAGGTTAAAAGATGGCTACAAATAAAGGTGATCCCACCAAGCGAAGGATGCAGTGGTGGGGAGAAATGATGACCCGTGGGGGCAAAATACTAGGTGTATCAAATCAACTGAAATATACAAGTGACACGTGACCTCAAAAATGGTTGAGATCACGAATATGAAAAAGTGAGCAGGGTTAATGACCTGCCCCCATGCTATGTGCATGGGGTTTGTGATTGTGGATCACATATGTGTTGGTTTGAACGATGGGCTCGTTGAGGTGTTGAGATAGAGATGATGGGGAAGGTTCAAAATGATTGATCATGCCACCTATCCCGGGGTCGAGGTAATCTATTATGCCCCCTAACTCAGAGGTGTCAATGTGGTGCAGATGTTGTCTCAGAGAGAGATCAATAGGGCATTGAGCAACTGCTGGCGGGGTGTTATACCATGAGGCTGTGGGTCGTGGTGGCATACTGGAGTGATGATATGATGATGGGGGATTCCCTTTGTGGGGTGGATGCCCCCAGTATCTCCGATGAGGATCACGATGATGATGAGTAGGCAAGGTTTTGGGCCTGCCCCCATGTTGTGGACATGTGGTTTCCTGGTCGATTTGAAAGGGTTGAACCTGTGTGTCAAAGGGATCAATGGAAGGGGCCGACCGGACAGAGGGGTATCCAGTGGAGATCGTATAAATGGCGGGGTCAAGGCCAGGCATTTCGTTATCTGACCAAGTAAAGACATCAGTGAATTCTTGGAACAATTGTTGGTATTCTCCGATCTCATGCTCACTATGGGAGGTTCCTAATGTGATGGTATGAAGGGCACCAAGTGGATCAGAGATGTCAATGTGGATGACGGGAGAAATATCGGCCATGGGATCCGTTAACCAGTCGATTTTAGTAGGAAGGAAGTCCTTGGACTTAACCGCGGATTGGGTAGCGGTGGTGGATGAAGTCTCTTCCAGAAGGAAGTATGGATGATGGTGCATGTCCTCCCCGGGATAATCAAAGGTAGTAGGAGTCTCGAGAACCTCTTCATCATTGCGAGAGCTTTGAGTGGTCAAATCGAGCGATGAGGTAGTGGTAGTCGAAGAGATCATATAGATGGTGTTAATCTCTCCGGATGAGGATGATGCGGGAGGGTAGATCTCCTCGATAGTAGAGGGTGCCGTCTCTAGGTCCAAATTGTTCATCTCGTAGAGAGCTGCTCTGTAGTCTGGGATGTCAGGACAGTTATGCGAGTAGTGGCCATAAATACCGCATATCGCACATGGGTGGTTGGTACGCAGTGATTTATCACGAGGCATAGGGTTTGGATCTAGTTTGACCACCGGGATGTTGGGGTCGTCGTCCAACATTTGCATGTGTTCCTGCAATGCAGGTAACTGTGGGCACTGATGGGTTGGATGGCCTAACTCATCACACAGCGAGCATTTTGGAGGAGCACGAAATATGGGGGGAGGTTTAACTGCCTTGGGTGGGGGAACCGCAGTGTATGGTTGTGGGCCTCTGCCCCCAGTGGGCTTGACGAATGGAGGGGGATTCGTCGACGACGAAGGAGTCGTGATACCGGGAGGTGGTTGGGTAGAAGTAACAATGGGTTGCACCGGTTGTAGGATGACATTTGGTGTCGGTGGAGGAACGGGAGGCGTAATATACCACATGGGTAATCCTAATGTTAACCCGGGGAGACTAAGGGTAGCCATAAACGGGGCGCTTACTACACCCGAAGGAGGAAATAGAAAGGGGATTGTGTGGATAGGTGTAACACCGATGTGACTAGGGACCAATGGTGGTTTGGGTAACAAGGAGGGTTGATTACCGGGTGTTTGTGAAAGAGTGCAGAGGTTAGCGACCTGGGTCTCCGGTGACGGTGGTGGAATGGCCTGGAATGTAGAGGTTATCGACGCCTCGGAGTAAAGTCTGGGTCCTACTGAGGAAATGAATGAGGTAGTTGCACCACAAACAGGTTGTTCAACCATGGTGAGACCATTTTCAGGTGTGGTAGGGGCCTTGGGATCGTAATAGGTGAGCTGGTCGACCTTGACCACGCGTCCCTCATGGGGGAACATCATGGTACGAAAAACGGATGAGGCAACCGCTTTCATGGCGTACATGTAGTTGCGACCAAGTAAAAGGTTATAGTCTAGTGGGGCATTGATGACCTCAATGTCAATGAGCACGGTTTTACTCGCCAGCTGGACAGGGACATTGGCTAACAGACCTAGGGGTTGAGCCGAACGGCCGTCATAAGCTCGTAATGCAGTGGTGGACTGCTGGAGAGTAGGGGATCCCAACTTCTGCCAAACAAATGTGGACATGACGCATGTGGAGGCCCCTTCATCGATAATGCACCGATGGATGACAAGATTCCGAACAGAAACAAAAACTTGGAATGCTAAAGAGGAAGGCAGGCGGGGTTCAGACTGGTCTGAATCGAATGCGATCAACTGCGAATCATTGGGGTCAATGGCGCCAATGGCAGAGAGCAAAGTTTTGCGCTGCGAAGGACAGATTTTCAAAACTTCTAAAGCAGACATGGCTGCAGGAGACTGGGCTAAGTCGTCGACAATGTTGTAATTTGACGCAGCGCGAGCATTGGGATTACTGTTGATGCGACGAAGTGGGAAGCGAGGTGCTTTGGAAGCGCCATCAAGTGGAGCCGGAGGTATACGTAACGTTTGATCTGTGGGATTAACGTTAGTGTTTTTGTCAGTGGGAGGGGCTTCAGAGGTGGAGCCATATTGGTTCCGACGGGTTTGGAGGTTGGCAGCGGCAGTCGACATCATCAACAAATGGTGAGTACCTGAATCGACCATGGGTTGATCAGGGGCTGCATAAGTGATCTGCTGGGGTGGCACGTTGCCCTGAGGGGGGGCTAACGGCTGAGTGTTAACTACACCCTGGTTTGGAAAGGGGTTTTGCAGCACTAAGGGTTGATGTTGAGGTGGTGGAGAGTTGGGTGGCGGCTGAGGAGCCGCTTTCCCTTGACGATGTGCATCGTCGTTCCAGAGTTGCCGAGCTCGCTCCAAATGTGGGCAAGAATGCGTGTAATGACCATAGACTCCACAGATAGAACAAGGGTGGTTTGTTCTGAGGTTATTATTTCTAGGCTGCTTAGGATTCCGATCCGGATTGCGGTTGGGAGGAGCAGCATTGTTATTCTGTGGAGGATTGGGAGGTGGAGGACCTTGCTGATGTTGTTGGTTATTACCGTGGTTATGACCTATACCACGGTTCTGTTGCGCACCTTGGTTGCGCTGGTTATTTTGGTATTGGGGCTGATGTTGTTGTGCATACACATGCCCTTGAGCAGTGGGAGGATTTTGGTTCGCCGTAGGTGCGGGAGCAGGTTGTGGTGGATAATAAGCTTGTGGGGCTGGAGGTGGTCCAATGACCTGCTGGGGTTGTTGGTAACCCTGAACTGGTGGAGGTGTGAGGTTAGCCGGTGCAACCGGTTGTGGGTAATGCATGGGCTGTTGTTGGAACTGCATGGGGTTTTGTATCGTAGGGTGAGCATAGTATGTAGGGGGTACATATGCTGATGGCGCTTGGCCATAACAATGTTGTGGACAAGAGGGTCCATGAACGTGATGGGTCTGGTTTGTTGGAGCATAAGAAGTTGTCGCCCCGGAACTAGATGTAGCCCTAGAAAGGTCTGGGGCGGGCATGGTGCTCACCATACTGAAAGGTTTTGCTTGCGGTGTAATTTGGCCAATAATGCCATCAGCGGCATGTGATGCCCCCGGTTTGTCACCGCGTGCAGAGTCACCTCGTGGGGCGTCAGGTATGATCGTGTATAGGTAACCTGACTGGGCATAGATAAGATCAAACTGTTGGGCCTTAAGGATGGCCTCCTCCTCAGACTGGGGTCTTTCGGATGCTACATCCTTCGCAATGAGAGGAAGGAGGGATTTAAGGAACCAGTATAAAAAGATTCGGTCGTCCAATTTGATCTTGCATAGGCTTCGGCGCCGACGCCAATCATGAATATGGTCAGTGATATGCGTGGCCGTGTTCTGTCTGCAAGACAGTAGGATCTCGACGCCCGCATCGTAGCGGACAGGTAGCTGGAAGAATTGTAGAAAGGTCGAGGCAAGGGAGGTAAATGTGGAATGCGTCCCATGGGGTTGCTCGATATACCATTTGGCTGCGGAGCCAGTGAAGGTGCGTTGTAAAAGCCGTAGGCGGATTGAGTCATCCACTATGGAGTTTGAGGAACACCATAAATGGAAGGACATGATGTGATTTTGGGGGTCTTCTCCAGCCTTACCCTCGAACTTAGGGATGTCAGAGGGAAGCTTAGTGGGCATATGGGGCCAAGCAGGATCATGCCTGATGGGGTCATTTGTGAGCCTAGCTAAATCTGGCAGGTTGAGACTTGCCATGTATGGTAGACTAGCGGATGTGGTGACCGGAACCGGCACTTGCCTAGCCATGGTGGTATGGTGTAGGGGTCCAGTAGTGCCTATAGGTATGCTAGGTATGGAGGGTATGTGCCCTCCAAAAGGTGTGGCCTGATATGGGTTAGCGCTCCCAAGTGCAACTTGGGTTATACTTGGGTTAGGAATCGCACTAGGGATTCCTGGTATAGCACTGCCAAGTGCAACATGAGTTGCACTTGGGTTAGGAATCGCACTAGGGATTCCTGGGATAGGGTTTGTGGAACCCGAAGGGGGTATGACCCCCATGTTGGGTATGCCCATGACAGGTGGTGGTCCTGTGCTAGGCATTCCTGAATGTGGAGTGGTACCCATATTGGGCATTCCCAAGGGGGTGGCTGTTGCCATGGATGGTACTACCGCAGAAGGGTTTGCGGATGTCTGACCTATGGTTAATGTAAATTGTGGATCATCTGGTGTTCCAGACATAACTGTGGTTGGTGGTAACTCGGTGGGGTTTTCGGATTCTACCTCCAAATCAAAGGTGAAGTGGGGTATGTCAGAATCGGATGACCGTCTAATTGATTGACGATGTGTCGAATCAAGGGATAGTGCTCTGCGTCCGTGACGTGGAGAGCCAAGTGGACTAAACTCTGGGAGTTCGCCCTGTAGACGACGAGAACGTCTAGAATTCTCAATGGTGAGAATATGTTTTATATATATATATATTTTTTTTTATGTAAAAAATTGTTTTATCAGGTGGTGATATATATGTAAAAGACTCAAAACCCTAATGCAACCAAGGGTGCAAGAAGGGGAGTGAAAAAATAAGGCTCACAGGCCAAAAAAATCAATCCTCAAAAAATGCACTTATCCCAGCAGCTGTGCTACAATAAGTGGAGGAATGCAACAACCGGTCAGAATACCAACATGCAAGCGGCTCCTAGAAAAAATAGGTGTAACTAGACTCAAAAGGTGGTAAAGATCATGCAAACACCTAATCTAAAAGTATTGTGACTCAAACAGACGATATCCTCTGCAAGGTGATGAAATCCAAGTCAGACAATATGAATGTAGAGACAACGGCTAGATATCCCCCTACCGGGAGGGACACCGGGTAATCAATCCTAAAAAGACAGGCTACTAGGATACTCCGTTCATGACGCGTCGAGAAAAGGTAAATCTGCCGTTTGGTCCTTTGATCGCAATATCCCTATACAGGGATATCCCGAGAACTGCGAATGGTAGCCCTTCGGTTACTGAATGGGTTTCGGTATCCCACTCAGGCTTCCGGAACCATCCTCGCGACTTCAACCCTCCTAAGGGAGAGGCCTTCCCACAAACCGGTTGTGACCGCGCCAAAAAGTACTAAGAGATTTTAGCTCCCTAATTGGACAACTTCTATGTCTCAGATGTATGAACTGAGGGGTGTTATTGGAACACCTATCCCCCCAATACTACCTAGCTACAAGAATTCTTTTAGTGTTCCCCAAGTGGGGTTAAAAGTGTGTTCAAATTAAGGTACGTTTTAAGGCTTAGTTCAATTAAGTGATCGTGTGAGTGCACGTGAGGTGTTGTAAACTGAACTTGAAAAAATTAAATGCTTTAAGGGAAATTTTCAAAAAATAAAGGACTTTTCGAAAATACAAAGCAAATATCTAAGACTTTTTTCACTAAAAGGAATTAATATGCTTTTTCAAAAAATAACTCAAAAAATAAAGGATTTCTTGGATTTTATGAAAGCAAATAATAAACTCCTTTTTAAAAGAAATAAATGGATTTCTTCGTTTCAATAAAAATTGCTAAGGGCAAGATTCTAAAGAAGTAAACAAGAAAAAATTTGAATCTAGATAAAGAATGCAAAATGAGTCTTTCTTTCACTTTCTTGAAAATTTTTAAAAAGATTTCTAGGTATGCATTTTTTTTAAATAGTAATTTTTTTTTTCAAATCTGTAAACTATGCAGAATTTAGTACTGTAAAAAATGTGCTATGGGCAGAAAGTACAGTAAAAAATATTTTTCAAAATCGGGATGGCCGAATGAAAAAATTCAGCCGCGCGGGTTTTGGACGAACAGCCGCGATGGGCCGCGCGGGTTTTGGCAGCACAGTCGCGATGGACCGCGCGGGTTTTGGCAGCACAGTCGCGATGGACCGCGCGGGTTTTGGTCGCACAGTCGCGATGGACCGCGCGGGTTTTGGCCGCACAGTCGCGATGAGCCGCGCAGGTTTTGGCCGCACAGCCGCGATGAGCCGCGCAGGTTTTGGTCGCACAGCCGCGATGAGCAGCGCGGAAAAATGCAGAAAAGTCGCGATGGACCGCGCGATTGTCTGTAAAAAATCCGCGATGGACCGCGCGGAAAAAGGCAGAAAAGTCGCGATGGACCGCGCGACTGTCTGTAAAAAATCCGCGAGGCGGAAGCCGTGCACGAAAACCGAGAAACGAACCCGAAAATTGAAAATTTCGGGCTGTTTATGGGGCCAAATCTCAGAACAGCAATGGATCTGCTGTCTAAGATGGTAGATCTATGGATCTAAAGGTTAAAAATTCATAAAAACTAAGATTTAATGGCAAAGCTAGAGATCTAAAGTTCAAACCAAAGCGGAGTCGCCAAAAACTGTTGGCTCGGTTTTGCAACCAAGCTTAGTGCTATGGGCACCTACTAACTAGTAGTAGCAGTTTCAATAGAAATAAAAACAATAAACTAAATAAACAATACTTTTCATGGATCTAAGAAAGAATCTAAGCAAATAATTTAAATATTTCAAAAATCAAGAACAAGAAACATAAGAAATAATTTTTGTATTGAAAAGTGGGGGGCAAGCAAGTGCTTGCGATATTACCTTCAATGGTGAAGGTTGATGTTGAGCAACTCCCAAGATGAGTAGCTCCAAACTCCAATAGGTCTCTTTCTCCAAGGTTGCTTCAATGGCTAAAAGTGCTCAGGGGAGATTTCAGCAGCATAAGGATGAGATAATGGAAGGATGTGAAATGAGGAGCCCCTACCACCTTTTTATAGGTTTTGGTGGTGAGGAATACCATTTGTGGTTTTGTGGAAACCAATGGTATTGACCAACATGGTTTAGGTAATTTTCCCTCCTTTTTCCTTTTTTGAATAAAAATAATATTTTAATTCCCTTTTTAATATTTTTGGGAATTTGGACCCTTTTTGAGGGTTTTTTATGATTTTCTTGGAAAAATAATCTTTTTTAATGGAAAAAGGGGTGTACTAAGGTCTTTTTGGTGACCTTTTGTTGGTTTCAGAGGCTCAGATGGTGGAGAAGTGGACAAATGGGTCATGTGAGTAAGGGAATGAGCTAGTGAGCACTTTTTAGGTGTTAACAGGTATAACCAATAGCATTGGTTTCAATATCAAATGGCTATTGTAGATATGGAAAATAAAGCACCGGTGCTATACTGATCTTCTCTTTCAAAGTGTCGAAGGATTTCTGCTCTTTGCCTCCCCACAGAAACACTTGTTTCACACTTGTCAAAGCATGTAAAGGAGAAGCAATAAATGAGAAGTTAGCAATAAAATTCCGCTAATATTGGGATGGTCCCAAGAAGCTTCTAAATTATTTTGTATTATTAGGCTTGCACCAATTTTTGATGACCTCAACTTTAGAGGGATCAATCCTCAGTTCACCGCCCCCTACAATGTAGCCTAAATAAATGAAATATGTCTTTCCAAAATAGCATTTGGACATCTTCAAATACAATTTATCCCTCACTAAGACATCTGGGACTTGCTTAACATGCTTGACATGATCTTCCCAAGTTCAACTTAAAATAATAATGTCATCTAAGTAGACTATTACAAAGTCATCAATGAATGGATGAAACACATCATTCATAACCCGCATGAAGGTAGCAGGAGCATTACAAATCCCAAAGGGCATAACCATCTATTAAGAAAAAAACCTATTTAGTTTTGAAAGCAATTTTCTAAATACCATCTTCATGGATCCTGATCTAATGATAACCACTTCTTAAGTCTAACTTAGTGAAATAAATTGCACTCTTTAACCGATCCAAATGATCATCAATACAGAGAAGAGGGTATTGATTCATTTGTTCGAAGATCTAAAGTCCACACACATCCTCCACATACCATATTTATTTGGTACTAATACAATTAGTGAACCACATGGAGAGGAACTTGATCAAATGTCCCCTCTCTTGAGCAACTCTTGAACCTGCTTCTTCTTGATTTATGCATTTATGATCACTAAAGACCGATACATACCAATATTCAGGACATGAGCATCTTGCTGCAAATGTATCTCATGTTGGATTTCCTTTTTAGGAGGAAATACTTTAGGTTCCTAGAATATTGCATCATATTTACCAACAACCTTAACCAATTAATCTTTAAGTTTAGAATCACAACCTTTAAAAGCATCAGACTTATCAATATCTTTAGCCTTTACAATCATGAGAACACAACTTTACTAGCATTCACTAATATCTTCATTTGACTTGTAAAAACAAGAGATAAGGTAGTTTTGATACGGTGAGCTATGACAATGTACTAGATACCATCCTTGGTAAGATGGTACTTGTTCTCTTCTCTGTAAAATATTGCTTTCATGTCATAAATATAAGGACTCCCTAACACAATACCACATATATCCAAAGGTATTACATCCAAATCAATCTCATCAATAAAACTAGAAGTAATGGAAAACCTAAGTCTACACTTCTTAGTAACCTACAACCGTGCATTCTCACATACCCATCCAAGTGGATATGGGTTAGGATGTGACTTAGTTTCCAACCCAATTTTCTTTACAATCTCCTCAGATATGAGGTTGACTTGTGATCCACTATCAAATAGAGTATCTATTTTAGTGTGTTTAGATATTACCCTTATGTGGAACAACTCACTCATTTTCTTCTAATCATGAACAGGTTCAACTTTTGAAGTACAAATAGAAGGAGATTTACCTTGAAATCCCATGGCTACAATTTGTGTCTCATGTCCGGAGTCAGATACAAGATCATGCTAGATAGTGGCAATAGTCTTTTGGTCTCCCTTCTTGTTCCAAAATTTCATTGTCTTGAGTTTTGTATGGATCTTCCAGCATTTGGATTCATCATGACCCTCTTTCTTGTAGTGTGAGCATGTAGGATCACCCTTCTTCATGGTAGTTGTTTGCTTGCCTTTCCATTTACCTTTATATTTGTTTTCAGTTGGTTTTAAATGCTTCTTGGAAAATTTATCATGGGTATTCTTTCCCTATTATTCCCCTTAGATTGAATGTGTGTGGCTTGAACACAAACCTCATCCAGGTTAGTGGGATTGAACATAAGTATTGTGTGACATAAGTAACTATGCAATCCTCTTATAAACTTGAGAAGTGTTTCCCGAGTGTAAACATGTATACCTAAAACCAAAGCTCTCTTTTTGAATTCCTATGTGTACTCTTGTACACTATGACCTTTACCTTGCCTAGTAAGTTTTTCCAGTCCATCATGGCTTGTTGCATTTAGACTAATGGATAGAATTGGTTTTTCAATGCTATAGTGATATCATACCAGGAAGAAATAATTTTACCTTTTGTGAGCAAATATTCTTGTGTATTACTCTCCCACCACATGAGCACAATGCCTCCATGACAGAGAGTAGCCAACTGGATCTTTGCATTGTCATTTGCAAGCTTCTAGATTCTACAATACACCTCGATTTTCCTAATCTAGTTATCTAGTTTTCTGTGTTAAGTTCACCATTATATATGGGAAAATCAAACTTAACGTCAAGTTCTAATAAAGGCATATTATGGCTATATTTTTCAAAATGCTTCTTCCGTGCATCATAAGAAGAATTTGAATTGGAAGAAGATGATGATGGAGTTTTAGGGGGGTCACCACCATTTCCTTCTCTTTTACCTCTTTCAACTTTAACTGAAGGTCCACCTTCTTCACCTTCTTTATGCTCTCTATAGAGTGTTTCTACCATAGACTTCATGGACATGAAAAATTTAAGAAAAACTTCATCTAATGCAAATGGAGTATCCCTTTCACCTTTTGGTGAAGCCATTATTTGCTTCATAAAATCATGCCTCGATCCGATTTTTGGATTATATGCTTCAAGCACTCCTTCACCTCTCTTGAACTTAAGCCTAGTTAACATTCACACTTGCAATTTCTTGGTTAACCTATTCTGATACCAAAAATGATACGAAAATAACCTTGAATTGCATGTGCATTCACTTCCACAGTTAACTTTTAAAAGGCTTTAATGAATAAAATTAAAAGAGAGCATAAGTAATAGAAGTGCATCAAATAAGAAGCAAACCATAAAAAATGTAGATATCATATGATAATGGAGTTCACCCCTGATGGGCCATGTCTCTGTGTCCACCTCCAGTTGAATGCTTATTAATTCTTCAAATGCTGCATTTAATTACAAGAGTTCTGAAAACACTTTTGAATTTTGTCCGTCAAACGTAGAAACAAACATTGTTACTGCATTCCTCTCGAAAAATCAAGAAAAATGAGTATAAACACTGCATATAACCATAAAGACCTCCCTTGGCACACAGTTCAAGGAAAATATCTAAGTCACTATATGATCCCACCTTGGGAACTGTTCCCATACCTCTCTACATAGAAATCCGAACCAACAAATCTATATGACCACCGCTCCAAACCATGGCTTAAATAGTGTTAAAACTAAGGTTTTAGGGGTGCAGGTAGCACGCCCATTTGGGGATTCATATCCCAACAAATTTTTTAAATATATTTTATGAATCCCCTACAAATCCATGGGTGCTAGCCCAATGGTAACACGTTGGTATTGCAGGACGGAGGTCCCAGGGACAAACACATGGACTTCGTTTTTGGTTGGTAACAATATGATATACATAGTATATAAAAACCAATATATGCCGTGGACTGTATCACAGTAGACACATAATGTACATAGCTTGCAACCATGGTTTTGGAGATAACAAGGTATCACATGGGATCAGGGCTTGGCTCCCAATCCCCCCCTTTCCGCCAAATAATATTACATTCAACTTCAAATAGAATATTTATACCATGTCTAGTAAGGAACAACGCGAGCATAGTGATAAGGTGTAGAGATTGTGGGCACGGGGTTTTGGATTTGATCCTCCCGGATCGCCCCTTTTTTTGGTGGATAGAACCTGTAATTTGGCCAACTAGACTACCACTTGGTAGCCTCCGGTTGGTCCCCTTGTCTGCCACTTATGCATTCAAAATGCCATGTGTCAACAAATAATTCGACCACGTCACTAGCCATCTATTAACTCAGCAGTCCACATCCACCTGCAACCATACACATGGCACAACATGGTGCCACTACATTAGCGTATGGTCCACCTATACAGGCCACGTGGCATAATGTGGGTCTAACATGTGGCACCCTGTTTTTACAATTTTACCTATTTGATAAATACTTCAAAACTCGATATCTTGGGCATACTATGTCCTTTTGAGATGAAACATGCGTCAATAGTCCACATCAACCTACAACCAGCCATGTGGCACAACATGTTTCCGCTACATTGGTGTATGGTCCACCTATATAGGCCACATGGCACAATGTGATTCTACCATGTGGCACCTTGTTTTTACAATTTTACCTATTTGAGAAATACTTCGGAACTCGATATCTTGGGCATACTGTGTCCATTTGAGACGAAACATGCATCATCAAAAATATTGACGAGACCTACATGATGGTGTACTTATGCTCAACATTTGAGGATTTAAGTCTAGATTGATCGGTAAGATCCTACTAGGACACCATAAATTTTACATGGAAAACCCAACTAGGAAAAACCACGGGGAAAGGATCAGTATCTTTATTTCTTCATAGCAAAATAAATACATAAAGCTTTCATATTTACTACTTTGATAGATCTCTTTTTGTCAATAAGCTTACATATATAGGTTCTTATAGAGTACATTATCTGCAATACCATGGGTTGTACACATCAATATTTATTATTATTCTATTCGGTCTCATATACAACATCTTGGAGACTAATCGATCAATATACAATTCAAAAGAAGAAAAATTTCCATGAATAAGGGTTTCAATGAGTACATCGTTGTAGAAAGTGAGTGTTGAAGAATGTAAAAATGGAGAAAAACACATTTTCTTCTTTATATATGCAGTCTCTCATCATCTGTTAGCCAAAACATTGTTTTGTTTTGATCTCTTAACCGAAACATTTTGACACAATAATCTATCTTTTTGATCCAAACATTTTCATATATTTATTAGAACCTCAAGTGAGAAAATACTTTTAATCTAAATTTTATCCAAATTCTTTATCAAAGGGACGCATCATACAACTTCTTTCCCCCTTTGTCATAAAGTGCATCACATATTCATGATACAATATGTAATAGTCATGAATAATAACAAGCCAAAACTAAGTGTGGGAACCTTAGCGAAGTGAGAAGTTATGAGAGTCAAAGCTAAAGGCAAGAGGGCCTACTCATTAATATCAAACATTGGATACTTGTGACATTTCCCATAAACAATCTTGGACTATTTATTGCATCCTCTAAGTTATTTATTGAATCCTCTAATTTTTAGGTGAGTAATCATTATATATAGATAAAAATCTAAGAAGTAAATATAGGATAAATCGGTATAAACCCATCTAACTCAGGTTCTACAAAGTGTCCACACTGATCAAAACCTTTCACCACTAAATTATAACACACATCCCTCTCACCACTATGCTACAACTCACTAATCCATGCATTGTTATTTTTTATTTTTATGAGATAGATGTACACTTCTAGTAGCTTTAAAAATGAGTCTTCTCAACACAATTATTTTTTTTCAAAAGAAAAAACCTGCAACTTGTTATTTTAAGTAGAAAATCAAAGTTACAAAATAAAGACATAGAGAGATACGCTCTTCATTGTTCAAGTTCTCCTCTATCAAAAAAGTCCAAAATCAGTCCTAATGGTAGAATCTACACAGTCATAATAGCAGTAAGGACTAATCAACAATAGCGCAAGTATTCCATACTAGGCAATGATCAAAGATCAAAGATCAAACAAGCAAATGATCTTCCAATCAAAACTAAAGATTTTGTAGACATCGTTATCTACAATGTATTCATCCACATACTACTCAAAGTATAAATGGTTCTCCAAAACACCTAAGACCTCCTTGAAAGTTTGTCCGCATCCATGTTAATCTCAGGGAAAATATACGAAAAATTGATCCTGTCAAAAATCCTGATAAGTTTCCTGGTTTTTTCAAGCCAATGCTCCAGTGGAAGAATTTACAAATTATGAACACCTACTGCCCAATCCACGATGACTTTAGAATCACCATAGACATTAGTATGAAATATACCCCTTTTGGAGGCAATCCACAAAATCCCCCAAAGACCAAGAAGTTCTCCTTTAATGTTGCTTCCAAGACGAGCACCCAACTTCAATACAATTTTATGATCAATTTTAATATAAAGTATCATACCAGCCCCACACTTCTGGTATTTCATGGCCCCGTCAAAATAACCAAAAGAAACATCATAATCAATACAAGGATGTCTAAAATTTCTCCATTTATATTTCATCTTAGGAGCATGATAGTCAGTCATAATATGCAGAACCCTTCTACAAGTCTCAAAAAATAGTCATGGCTATGTTCTCAAATAAAGCTTTGTTTCTACCTATCCAAATTGCCCATATTAACAATAAAGGAAATGTTTTGTATTTAACTCTGGAACGAAACCATCTATGAAGGAAATCATCGAAAGATTGACATATCCAATCATTAGAATAGTTTAAGAAAACTTTAAGTTCTTTCCACGCCGCTTTAAAATATTGACAATTTATGAAACGATGTGATGTATCCTCCACATTGCTTTTGCAAAGTAAACACATATTCGGACCCTGAAAACCCCTCTTCTTTAAGTTTCCTTAAGCTTTTCCAAGCAAGAATTTTATCCTCAAAGCACAACCAAATAAAACATTTCAGTTTCATAGGAATCTGCCACCTCCAAAGTTCTTTTTTTCACCACTTAACCTGTGGTCTTGGAAGATTCAGAATGATAGCTTCATATGCTCTTTTGACTATTAGATAAATATTCACCCCCTGTCAATCCCAAACCAATTGGTTGGGCCCATCTGATAAAGTAATAACTGTAGAAGTAATACCATATACACAATTATATAATAGATATAATGCTGTTTTTTTATTTTATTTGATTTATTATTTATTTTTAACCAAAAGAATTTGTATCAGACTTGTACTTTCCTGATCTAAAAAAACCAAAGATGTAATCACAATTTATTATGATTTAGAATAAATAAATTTAAAAAAGAAGATGGAACCAGCCATCTTTGACTCGTTCTTGCAATCTCGCATCGATGAGAAGTCTACCGATGAGGTGAGAGTTGCAAAATCATTGTCATTAGTAGACTCACTCTTAGATGTGATGTATTTAGATGAATCATTATCTAGCAGTTTTGGACTGCCGCGAGTTGTAGAACTTGATACTCCAATTCAAAACTTACATCCAAAGATTTATTTATTTAACAACCATCATGGGTTTCCAGTAACCACTTATACTATGAAACGAGAACTATATACTACGAACAAGAACTCTAGCCATAAAAAATCACTTTTTAACGTCAAAAACACCAAAAACCAATCCCAAAATGAAAAGTGATGATACTGGTATCAACCTTTTTTGTTTCGAGGTTAAAATTACAACTTTTTGGTAACCCAAGCGGTGTCGTTGCAATCGAAACCCTAAAATTACAGCTTTTATGACATTGTGGCATAAACAACTAGCATCATTGCAACGAAAATACCAAAATCAAGCACCAAATCCAAAAGAGGTGCTAGCAATGTCACCTCTTTTTCCTCTTCGATTGTAATTACACTGTTTCGAAACCATTTCCTAAAAATAAATAAATAATAAATAAACCTCTAATAAAATCTAGAAAAAACTTATTTGGAAAAAAAAAAAAATATTTAGAAGAAAAAAAACAATTTAAAAAAAAAATACAAGGAAATACACAATAAAACACAATTAAAATAATAGAAAGAAAAAACACAAAAACACCTTTAAAAAAACAAAATTAAAAATAAAAACCAAACAAACTATTAAAAAATACAAATCTAATAAAAAAAACAAAATTAAAAAAAAAACTATATAAAAAAACAAAATTTATAAAAAAAGAATTAAAAAACCAAACAAAATATTAAAAAATACAAATCTAATTAAAAAAACAAAATTTTAAAAAAGCTATATAAAACAAAACAAAATTTTAAAAAATCTATATAAAAAAAAAATCGCGCTTGATGACAGGCATCAAGTGCTGGAGCGATGCAGGGCATCGCACTTGATGTTGGGCCTCGATGCCGGGCATCGCCCAACAACCCATCCCATGACTATTAAATGGGCTTTTCAAGTGTTGGCGCAATGCTGGGCATCGTGCTTGATGCCGGGCATCAAGCTCGATGTTGGGCATCGCGCTGGATGCTGGGCATCGCGCTGGATGCTGGGCATCGCGCTGGATGCTGGGATTCAAGATGGATGCTGGGCATTGAGCTGGATGCTGGGCATCGAGCTTGATGCCCAACACCAAGCTCGATGATGGGCATCAAGCTCGATTTTGGGCATCAAGCTCGATTCTAGGCATCGCGCTGGATGCCCGGCATCGAGCTTGATGCCTAGCATAGAGCTCGATGGTGGGCATCAAGCTCGATGCTAGGGATCAAGGTTGATGACGGGAATCAAGCTTGATGCCTTGATGCCCAACATCGAGCTTGATTCCCGGCATCCAGCTTGATGCTGGGCATCGAGTTTGATGCCAGGTATCAAGCTTGGATACCCAGCATCGAGCTCAATGCTGAGATGGATACCCGGCATTGAGCTCGATGTCGAGCATCGAGCTTGATGCAAGCTCAATGCCCAACATCGATCTTGATTCCCAGCATCAAGCTCTAAGCCGGGCATCGATCTTGATCTCAGGCATTGAGCTTGATGCCAGGCATCAAGCTCACTGCCGGGCATCGAGCTTAATGCCTAGCATCCAGCTCGATGAATGACATCGAGCTTGATGCCCAGCATTGAGCTTGATGCCCCAGCATCGAGCTTGATGCCCGACATTGAGCCTGATGCTGGGCATCGAGCTTGCATCGAGCTGGATGCCCAACATCCAGCTCGATGCCGGGCATTAAGCTCGATGTTGGGCATCAAGCTCGATGACGGGCATCAAGCTCGATGCCGGGCATCGAGCTATCGAGCTTGATGCTAGGCATCCAGCTCAATGTCAGGCATCAAGATTGATAGCGCGATGCTTGGCATCGAGCTTGATTCCCAGCATCGAGATTAATACCTGGCATCGAGCTTAATGCTAGGAATCTAGCTTGATGTCGGGCATCAAGGTTGATGCCTGACATCGAGCTCGATGCCCATCATCGAGCTATCTGTGCATCCAACTCGATGCTGGGAATCAAGCTCGATGCCCGGCATCGATCTTGATTCCCAGCATCGAGCTTCATGCCCAACATCGAGCTTGCTTCCCAGCATTGAGCCTGATGCTGGGATTGAGCTTGATGTCAGGCATCACGCTCGATGCCTGGAATCAAGCTTGCATCGCGCTGGATGCCCAGCATCCAGTTCGATCATGGGAATCAAGCTCGATGTTGGGCATCCTGCTCGATGATGGGCATCGAGCTCGATGTCGGGCATCGAGCTCGATTCCCGGCATCAAGTTCAATGTTGGGAATCAAGCTTGATGCCAGGCATCAAGCTCGATGCCAGGCATCAAGCTCGATGTCGGGAATCTAGCTCGATGTCGAGCGTCCATCTCGATGTCGGGCATCAAGCTCGATGTCGGGCATTGAGCTATCGAGCTTGATGCCAGGCATCAAGCTCGATGCCGAGCATCAAGCTCGATGCTGGGAATCAAGCTCGATGCCGGCAATCAAGCTCGATGCTGGGTATCAAGCTCGATGCCGGGAATTGAGCTATCGAGCTTGATGCTTGGCATCAAGTTGGATTCCTAGCATCAAGCTCGATGCCGGGCATCAAGCTCAATAGCTCTATGCCCTCCATCGAGCTTGATGCCCATCATCAAGCTTGATGCCCAGCATCGAGCTTGATGCCGGGAATCAAGCTTGATGCTGGGAATCACTCGATGTCGGTCATCGAGCTCGATGCTAGGAATCAAGCTTGATGCTGGGAATTGAGCTTGATGCTGGGAATCAAGCTCGATGTCGGGCATCGAGCTCGATGCCGGGAATCAAGTTTGCATCGAGCTGGATCCCAGGCATCAAGCTCGATGTTGGGAATGAAGCTTGATTCCCAACATCAAGCTTGATGTCAGCTCTATGCCAGGCATCGAGCTATCGAGCTCGATGCCGGGCATCAAGCTTGATTCCCAGCATCAAGCTCGATGTCGGGCATCAAGCTCTATGCCGGGCATCGAGCTCGATGCTGGGAATCAAGCTCGATGTCGGGCGTCGAGCTATCGAGCTTGATGCCTGGCATCGAGCTTCATGCCCGACATCGAGCTTCATGCCCGGCATCAAGCTCGATGTTGGGCATCTAGCTCAATGCTGGGAATCAAGCTCGATGCCGGGAATCGAGCTATCAAGCTTGATGCCTGGCATCAAGTTGGATTCCCAGCATCAAGCTCGATAGCTCGATGCCAGGCATCAAGCTTGATAGCTCTATGCCCGGCATTGAGCTTGATGCTCGTCATCAAGCTTGATGCCCAGCATCGAGCTTGATGCTGTGAATCAAGCTTGATGCTAGGAATCAAGCTCGATGCTGGGCATCGAGCTCGATTTTGGGAATCCAGCTTGATGCTGGGAATCAAGCTTGATGATAGGAATCAAGCTCGATGCCCAGCATCGAGCTCGATGCCGGGAATCGAGCTTTCATCGAGCTCGATGTCGGGCATCGAGCTTGATGCCCGACATTGAGCTCGATGCCGGGAATCGAGCTTTCATCGAGCTGGATTTCGGGCATCGAGCTGGATGCCAGGAATCGAGCTGGATGCTGGGAATCAAGCTCGATGTTGGGAATGAAGCTTGATTCCCAAAATCAAGCTCGATGCCAGGAATCAAGATCAATGTTGGGAATGAAGCTTGATTCCCGGCATCGAGCTCGATGCTCGGCATCAAGATTGATGCCCGGCATTGAGCTTGATTCCCGACATCAAGCTCGATGCCCAACATCAAGCTGGATGCCAAGCATCAAGCTGGATGCCCGTCATCGAGCTGGATTCCCGACATCGAGCTGGATGCCAGGCATCGAGCTTGATGCTGGGAATCGAGCTTGATGCTGGGCATCAAGCTTGATTCCAGGCATCAAGCTCGATGCCTTGATGCCTAACATCGAGCTTGATGCCGAGCATCGAGCTTGATGCCCGGTATCGAGCTTGATGCTGGGCATCAAGCTCGATGTCGGGCATCAAGCTCGATGGCTTGATGCCCAGCATCGAGTTGTTGGGCATCGCCCAACAACCCACCCCGTGACCATTAAATGGGTCTTGTTTGGTGTTTTTTTGTTTTCTTGGTTTTTTTTTCGTGTTTTGGCATCAAGCTCGATGGCTTGATTCCCAGCATCGAGTTGTTGGGCATCGCCCAGCAACCCACCCCGTGACCATTAAATGGGTCTTGTTTGGTGTTTTTTTGTTTTTTTCGGTTTTTTTTTCGTGTTTTGGTTTGTTTTGTGTTTTTGTTTTTTTTGTTATTTTAATTTTATTTTTTTGTTTATTATTATTTTTTTTGTAAAGTGGCTTGTTATTTTTAATAGTTTTTTTTTTTTTAGGTTTCTAAATATTTTTTCATTTTTTAAAGTTTTTTTGAAATTTTAATTTATTTTATCTTTTGTTTTTTCGTTTCTTGAAACTTTTTAAACATTTTACTATGTTGTTTTTTGTGTGTTTTTTAGTTTTTTTTTTTTAAATCACAATTTGTATGGTTTTTTCATTTGTTTTTTTTGTTTCTTTAAAAAAAAATTAAAAACCCATTTGTAACCGGATGAGGAAAGAAGTTACTAGAAGCACCAACTTTCGATTTAGAGGTTAATTTTGGTTTTGGTTACGAGGGAAGTGGGCGGGCTTTCAAAATAGTTGTAAATTTAGCCCCGAAAAAAGAACGAATGATACTGGTAGCACCACTTTTCAACTCTAGCCTTAAAAAATGCCTCAAAATGAAAATGTGTGATATTGGTATCAAAGCTTTTTGAAACGGAGGTAAAAATAGCTACTAAAATTAGGAGAGAGAAAAACAAGAACTGTGTCGAGTTCTCGTTTCATAGTATAAATGGTTCAGTCTCTTCTTTCTCCATCAGTGATGATGACAATTTAAAGCTCGTTATTTGTATCGAGGAAGGGGGATGGTTACGCAGAACAACATTGGTTCTTGTGTGAATCCATAGGGACTCTAGAGTGCCAAGAATATTATGGAATAGTGGTGAATGATAACATTAACATTGGATTTATATTGTTAAAGGTATAAGGAAAGAAGAAACAAGTAAAGGACATAACACAAGTGGGCATAATAATTTCCTTCTCATCATTAACCACAAGAATCTATAGGATTACATTACAGCAATACTGCGGACCAATGCTATGGGCCATAAAATACTATGGGACATCAAAGTGTCCTAGTCAAGCTAACCAACTAAAACATGTTATACAACTTGATGAGAAATTTATACTCAAAATGAGAACTCTAGCCATAAAAATCCATATTCTTGCATAAAAAACACCAAAAAAACAACCTCGAAACAAAAAGTTGTGCTACCAGTAGCACCCTTTTTTTTCGAAGATAAATTTATAACTTTTTTAAAACCCCAATCATTGTGATTACAATCAAAACCCTAAATCAACCCCTCAATCAAAAAGTGGTGCTACCGGAATCACCCTTATTTCAGAAAGAATTAAAATTAAGACTTATTTCAAACTATGACCCTAGCAACAAACATCATTACAACAAAACTCTTAAAAATTAAATAAAAATGCACAAAAAGACAAAAAAAACACAAAACACATTAAAAACAATTATATATCAAAATTTTCATTTAAAAAAAACATTAAAATATAATTAAATATACTTAAATTTTAAAAACAAAATACACTAAATATTAAACATAAAATAAAAACAAATATTAAGAAACAACAAAACAAAACATATTTAAAAAACAAATATTAAAAATTTGAAAAACTAAACCATATAAAAAAATAATAATAATAATTTTTTTTTAATCTTGATATAGTTACTAAGATTATTTTCTAAAATATAATTAAATAAATAAAATTAAAATTTACTTTAAAAATTACACTAAACATTAAAAACTAAACTAAAGCATTAAAAATTAAAAATTATATAACAAAACCATATAAAAACAAATAAAAGTTACTAATACTGAAAAAACCTATAAATAAAAAACTATATAAAAAACAACAACATAATTAAAAAAAATATGAAAATATAATTAAAAAAACTACATAAAAAAAACAAAATATGAAAACCACATAAAACAAATAATAATAAAAAAAATATTAAAATGTTATAATAAAAATTATATAAAATTCAAATCAAATAATAAATATTTTAATAAAAAACATATAAAAACAAAAAATAATATATATAGATATAGATATATATTAAAAAAAATGTAATAATAATAATGCAAAGTTATGTAATGGGGGGATTTACAGGAGGCATGACCGGGTGCGATTCTGAGAAAAGCGTCGTTCCAAGTGGTGGCGCCGCCACTTGGAACGATCACTTCAAGTGGTGGCGCCGCCACTTGGAACGACGCTTTTCTCAGAATCACACCTCCTCCGGCCTCCTGTAAATCCCCCGGCATCGAGCTCGATGCCGGGAATTGAGCTTTCATCGAGCTCGATGTCGAGCATCGAGCTAGATCCCGGGCATTGAGCTGGATGCTGGGCATCAAGCTCGATGTTGGGAATGAAGCTTGATTCCCAACATCAAGCTCGATGCCGGGCATCGAGATCGATGCCAGGCATCGAGCTTGATGCCCGACGTTGAGCTCGATGCCGAGAATCGAGATTTCATCGAGCTGGATGTCGGGCATCGAGCTGGATGCCGGGCATCAAGATGAATGCTGGGCATCAAGCTCGATGTTGGGAATGAAGCTTGATTCCCAACATCAAGCTCGATTCCGGGCATCAAGATCGATGTTGGGAATGAAGCTTGATTCCCGGCATCGAGCTCAATGCCCGGCATCAAGCTTGATGCCCGACATTGAGCTTGATTCCAGACATCAAGCTCGATTCCCAACATCAAGCTGGATGCCAAGCATCAAGCTGGATTCCCGTCATCGAGCTGGATGCCCGACATTGAGCTTGATGCCCGACATCGAGCTTGGTGCTGGGAATCGAGCTTGATGCTGGGCATCAAGCTTGATTCCGGGCATTAAGCTCGATGCCTTGATGCCCGACATCGAGCTTGATGCCCAACATCGAGCTTGATTCCCGGTATCGAGCTTGATGCTGGGCATCAAGCTCGATGGCTTGATGCCCAGCATTGAGCTGCTGGGCATCGCCCAGCAACCCACCCTGTGACCATTAAATGGGTCTTTTTTGGTGTTTTTTTGTTTCTTCGGTTTTTTTTTTCGTGTTTTGGTTTGTTTTGTGTTTTTGTTTTGGTGTTTTTGTTTTTTTTGTGATTTTAATTTTATTTTTTTGTTTATTATTATTATTTTTTGTAAAGTGGCTTGTTATTTTTAATAGTTATTTTTTTTAGGTTTCTAAATATTTTTTCATTTTTTTTAGTTTTTTTCAAATTTTAATTTATTTTATCTTTTGTTTTTTCGTTTCTTGAAACTTTTTAGACATTTTGCTATGTTTGTTTTTGTGTGTTTTTTAGTTTTTTTTTTTAAATCACAATTTGTATGGTTTTTTCATTTGTTTTTTTTTCTTTAAATAAAATTTAAAAACCCATTTGTAACTGGAGGAAGGAAAGAAGTGCTACTAGAAGCACCAACTTTCGATTTAGAGGTTAATTTTGGTTTTGGTTACAAGGGAAGTGGGTGGGCTTTCAAAATAGTTGTAAATTTAGCCCCGAAAAAAGAACGAATGATACTGGTAGCACCACTTTTCAACTCTAGCCTTAAAAAATGCCTCAAAATGAAAATGTGTGATACTGGTATCAAAGCTTTTTGAAACGGAGGTAAAAATAGCTACTAAAATTAGGAGAGAGAAAAACAAGAACTGTGTCGATTTCTCGTTTCATAGTATAAATGGTTCAGTCTCTTCTTTCTCCATCAGTGATGATGACAATTTAAAGCTCGTTATTTGTATCGAGGAAGGGGGATGGTTATGCAGAACAACATTGGTTCTTGTGTGAATCCATAGGGACTCTAGAGTGCCAAGAATATTATGGAATAGTGGTGAATGATAACATTAACATTGGATTTATATTGTTAAAGGTATAAGGAAAGAAGAAACAAGTAAAGGACATAACACAAGTGGGCATAATCATTTCCTTCTCATCATTAACCACAAGAATCTATAGGATTACATTACAGCAATACTGCGGGCCAATGCTATGGGCCATAAAATACTATGGGACATCAAAGTGTCCTAGTCAAGCTAACCAACTAAAACATGTTATACAACTCGATGAGAAATTTATACTCAAAACGAGAACTCTAGCCATAAAAATCCATCTTTTTGCATAAAAAACACCAAAAAAACAACCTCGAAACAAAAAGTTGTGCTACCAGTAGCACCCTTTTTTTTCGAAGCTAAATTTATAACTTTTTTAAAACCCCGATCGTTGTGCTTACAATCAAAACCCTAAATCAACCCCTCAATCAAAAAGTGGTGCTACCGGAATCACCCTTATTTCAGAAAGAATTAAAATTAAGACTTATTTCAAACTATGACACTAGCAACAAACATCATTACAACAAAACTCTTAAAAATTAAATAAAAATACACAAAAAGACAAAAAAAACACAAAACTCATTAAAAACAATTATATATCAAAATTTTCATTTAAAAAAAACATTAAAATATAATTAAATATAAAAAATTAAGTATACTTAAATTTTAAAAACAAAATACACTAAATATTAAACATAAAATAAAAGCAAATATTAAGAAACAACAAAACAAAACATATTAAAAAAACATATTAAAAAAACAAATTTAAAAACAAATATTAAAAATTTGAAAAACTAAACCATATAAAAAAATAATAATAATAATTTTTTTTTTAATCTTGATATAGTTACTAAGATTATTTTCTAAAATATAATTAAATAAATAAAATGAAAATTTACTTTAAAAACTACACTAAACATTAAAAACTAAACTAAAGCATTAAAAATTAAAAATTATATAACAAAACCATATAAAAAACAAATAAAAGTTACTAATACTAAAAAAACCTATAAATAAAAAACTATATAAAAAACAACAACATAATAAAAAAAAATATGAAAATATAATTAAAAAAACTACATTAAAAAACAAAATATGAAAACCACATAAAATAAATAATAATAATAAAAATATTAAAATGTTATAATAAAAATTATATAAAAGTCAAATCAAATAATAAATATTTTAATAAAAAACATATAAAAACAAAAAATAATATATATAGATATAGATATATATTAAAAAAATGTAATAATAATAATGCAAAGTTATGTAATGGGGGGATTTACAGGAGGCCTGACGGGGTGCGATTCTGAGAAAAGCGTCGTTCCAAGTGGCAGCGCCACCACTTGGAACGATCACTTCAAGTGGTGGCGTCGCCACTTGGAACGACGCTTTTCTCAGAATCACACCCCCTCCGGCCTCCTGTAAATCCCCCCGGCATCGAGCTCGATGCTGGGAATCGAGCTTTCATCGAGCTCGATGTTGGGCATTGAGCTGGATGTCAGGCATCGAGCTGGATGCTGGGCATCGAGCTCGATGTTGGGAATGAAGCTTGATTCCCAACATCAAGCTCGATGCCGGGCATCGAGATCGATGCCCGGCATCGAGCTTGATGCCCGACGTTGAGCTCGATGACGGGAATCGAGCTTTCATCGAGCTGGATGCCGGGCATCGAGCTCGATGCTGGGCATCAAGATCGATGTTGGGAATGAAGCTTGATTCCCAACATCAAGCTCGATGCCGGGCATCAAGATCGATGTTGGGAATGAAGCTTGATTCCCGGCATTGAGCTTAATTCCCGGCATCAAGCTCGATGCCCAACATCAAGCTGGATGCCAATCATCAAGCTGGATGCCCGTCATCGAGCTGGATGCCCGACATCGAGCTCGATGCCCGGCATAGAGCTTGATGCTCAGAATCAAGCTTGATGCTAGCTGGATGCCCGTCATCGAGCTGGATGCCCGACATCGAGCTCGATGCCCGGCATAGAGCTTGATGCTGGGAATCGAGCTTGATGCTGGGCATCAAGCTTGATTCCGAGCATCAAGCTCGATGCCTTGATGCCCGACATCGAGCTTGATGCCCGGTATCGAGCTTGATCCTGGGCATCAAGCTCGATGCCGGGCATCAAGCTCTATGGCTTGATGCCCAGCATCAAGCTGTTGGGCATCGCCCAGCAACCCACCCCGTGACCATTAAATGGGTCTTTTTTGGTGTTTTTTTGTTTTTTTCGTTTTTTTTTTTCGTGTTTTGGTTTGTTTTGGTGTTTTTGTTTTTTTTGTTATTTTAATTTTATTTTTTTGTTTATTATTATTATTTTTTGTAAAGTGGCTTGTTATTTTTAATAGTTTTTTTTTTTTAGGTTTCTAAATATTTTTTCATTTTTTTTAGTTTTTTTCAAATTTTAATTTATTTTTTCGTTTCTTGAAACTTTTTAAACATTTTGCTATGTTTTTTTTTGTGTGTTTTTTAGTTTTTTTTAAAAAAATCACAATTTGTATGGTTTTTTCATTTGTTTTTTTTCTTTAAAAAAAAATTAAAAACCCATTTGTAACCGGACGAAGGAAAGAAGTGCTACTAGAAGCACCAACTTTCGATTTAGAGGTTAATTTTGGTTTTGGTTACAAGGGAAGTGGGAGGGCTTTCAAAATAGTTGTAAATTTAGCCCCGAAAAAAGAACGAATGATACTGGTAGCACCACTTTTCAACTCTAGCCTTAAAAAATGCCTCAAAATGAAAATGTGTGATACTCGTATCAAATCATTTTGAAACGGAGGTAAAAATAACTACTAAAATTAGGAGAGAGAAAAACAAGAACTGTGTCGAGTTCTCGCTTCATAGTATAAATGGTTCAGTCTCTTCTTTCTCCATCAGTGATGATGACAATTTAAAGCTCGTTATTTGTATCGAGGAAGGGGGATGGTTACGCAGAACAACATTGGTTCTTGTGTGAATCCATAGGGACTCTAGAGTGCCAAGAATATTATGGAATAGTGGTGAATGATAACATTAACATTGGATTTATATTGTTAAAGGTATAAGGAAAGAAGAAACAAGTAAAGGACATAACACAAGTGGGCATAATCATTTCCTTCTCATCATTAACCACAAGAATCTATAGGATTACATTACAGCAATACTGCGGGCCAATGCTATGGGCCATAAAATACTATGGGACATCAAAGTGTCCTAGTCAAGCTAACCAACTAAAACATGTTATACAACTCGATGAGAAATTTATACTCAAAACGAGAACTCTAGCCATAAAAATCCATCTTTTTGCATAAAAAACACCAAAAAAAACAACCTCGAAACAAAAAGTTGTGCTACCAGTAGCACCCTTTTTTTTCGAAGCTAAATTTATAACTTTTTTAAAACCCCGATCGTTGTGCTTACAATCAAAACCCTAAATCAACCCCTCAATCAAAAAGTGGTGCTACCGGAATCACCCTTATTTCAGAAAGAATTAAAATTAAGACTTATTTCAAACTATGACACTAGCAACAAACATCATTACAACAAAACTCTTAAAAATTAAATAAAAATACACAAAAAGACAAAAAAAACACAAAACTCATTAAAAACAATTATATATCAAAATTTTCATTTAAAAAAAACATTAAAATATAATTAAATATAAAAAATTAAGTATACTTAAATTTTAAAAACAAAATACACTAAATATTAAACATAAAATAAAAGCAAATATTAAGAAACAACAAAACAAAACATATTAAAAAAACATATTAAAAAAACAAATATTAAAAATTTGAAAAAACTAAACCATATAAAAAAATAATAATAATAATTTTTTTTTTAATCTTGATATAGTTACTAAGATTATTTTCTAAAATATAATTAAATAAATAAAATGAAAATTTACTTTAAAAACTACACTAAACATTAAAAACTAAACTAAAGCATTAAAAATTAAAAATTATATAACAAAACCATATAAAAAACAAATAAAAGTTACTAATACTAAAAAAACCTATAAATAAAAAACTATATAAAAAACAACAACATAATAAAAAAAAATATGAAAATATAATTAAAAAAACTACATTAAAAAACAAAATATGAAAACCACATAAAACAAATAATAATAATAAAAATATTAAAATGTTATAATAAAAATTATATAAAAGTCAAATCAAATAATAAATATTTTAATAAAAAACATATAAAAACAAAAAATAATATATATAGATATAGATATATATTAAAAAAATGTAATAATAATAATGCAAAGTTATGTAATGGGGGGATTTACAGGAGGCCTGACGGGGTGCGATTCTGAGAAAAGCGTCGTTCCAAGTGGCAGCGCCACCACTTGGAACGATCACTTCAAGTGGTGGCGTTGCCACTTGGAACGACGCTTTTCTCAGAATCACACCCCCTCCGGCCTCCTGTAAATCCCCCCGGCATCGAGCTCGATGCTGGGAATCGAGCTTTCATCGAGCTCGATGTTGGGCATTGAGCTGGATGTCAGGCATCGAGCTGGATGCTGGGCATCGAGCTCGATGTTGGGAATGAAGCTTGATTCCCAACATCAAGCTCGATGCCGGGCATCGAGATCGATGCCCGGCATCGAGCTTGATGCCCGACGTTGAGCTCGATGACGGGAATCGAGCTTTCATCGAGCTGGATGCCGGGCATCGAGCTCGATGCTGGGCATCAAGATCGATGTTGGGAATGAAGCTTGATTCCCAACATCAAGCTCGATGCCGGGCATCAAGATCGATGTTGGGAATGAAGCTTGATTCCCGGCATTGAGCTTAATTCCCGGCATCAAGCTCGATGCCCAACATCAAGCTGGATGCCAAGCATCAAGCTGGATGCCCGTCATCGAGCTGGATGCCCGACATCGAGCTCGATGCCCGGCATAGAGCTTGATGCTCGGAATCAAGCTTGATGCTAGCTGGATGCCCGTCATCGAGCTGGATGCCCGACATCGAGCTCGATGCCCGGCATAGAGCTTGATGCTGGGAATCGAGCTTGATGCTGGGCATCAAGCTTGATTCCGAGCATCAAGCTCGATGCCTTGATGCCCGACATCGAGCTTGATGCCCGGTATCGAGCTTGATCCTGGGCATCAAGCTCGATGCCGGGCATCAAGCTCTATGGCTTGATGCCCAGCATCAAACTGTTGGGCATCGCCCAGCAACCCACCCCGTGACCATTAAATGGGTCTTTTTTGGTGTTTTTTTTGTTTTTTTCGTTTTTTTTTTTTCGTGTTTTGGTTTGTTTTGGTGTTTTTGTTTTTTTTGTTATTTTAATTTTATTTTTTTGTTTATTATTATTATTTTTTGTAAAGTGGCTTGTTATTTTTAATAGTTTTTTTTTTTAGGTTTCTAAATATTTTTTCATTTTTTTTAGTTTTTTTCAAATTTTAATTTATTTTTTCGTTTCTTGAAACTTTTTAAACATTTTGCTATGTTTTTTTTGTGTGTTTTTTAGTTTTTTTTAAAAAAATCACAATTTGTATGGTTTTTTCATTTGTTTTTTTTCTTTAAAAAAAAATTAAAAACCCATTTGTAACCGGACGAAGGAAAGAAGTGCTACTAGAAGCACCAACTTTCGATTTAGAGGTTAATTTTGGTTTTGGTTACAAGGGAAGTGGGAGGGCTTTCAAAATAGTTGTAAATTTAGCCCCGAAAAAAGAACGAATGATACTGGTAGCACCACTTTTCAACTCTAGCCTTAAAAAATGCCTCAAAATGAAAATGTGTGATACTCGTATCAAATCTTTTTGAAACGGAGGTAAAAATAACTACTAAAATTAGGAGAGAGAAAAACAAGAACTGTGTCGAGTTCTCGCTTCATAGTATAAATGGTTCAGTCTCTTCTTTCTCCATCAGTGATGATGACAATTTAAAGCTCGTTATTTGTATCGAGGAAGGGGGATGGTTACGCAGAACAACATTGGTTCTTGTGTGAATCCATAGGGACTCTAGAGTGCCAAGAATATTATGGAATAGTGGTGAATGATAACATTAACATTGGATTTATATTGTTAAAGGTATAAGGAAAGAAGAAACAAGTAAAGGACATAACACAAGTGGGCATAATCATTTCCTTCTCATCATTAACCACAAGAATCTATAGGATTACATTACAGCAATACTGCGGGCCAATGCTATGGGCCATAAAATACTATGGGACATCAAAGTGTCCTAGTCAAGCTAACCAACTAAAACATGTTATACAACTCGATGAGAAATTTATACTCAAAACGAGAACTCTAGCCATAAAAATCCATATTTTTGCATAAAAAACACCAAAAAACAACCTCGAAACAAAAAGTTGTGCTACCAGTAGCACCCTTTTTTTTTCGAAGCTAAATTTATAACTTTTTTAAAACCCCGATCATTGTGATTACAATCAAAACCCTAAATCGACCCCTCAATCAAAAAGTGGTGCTACCGGAATCACCCTTATTTCAGGAAGAATTAAAATTAAGACTTATTTCAAACTATGACCCTAGCAACAAACATCATTACAACAAAACTCTTAAAAATTAAATAAAAATACACAAAAAGACAAAAACAAACACAAAACACATTAAAAACAATTATATATCAAAATTTTCATTTAAAAAAAACATTAAAATATAATTAAATATAAAAAATTAAGTATACTTAAATTTTAAAAACAAAATACACTAAATATTAAACATAAAATAAAAACATAAAAAAAACAAATAAAAACAAATATTAAGAAACAACAAAACAAAACATATTAAAAAAACAAATATTAAAAATTTGAAAAACTAAACCATATAAAAAATAATAATAATTTTTTTTTTTAATCTTGATATAATTACTAAGATTATTTTCTAAAATATAATTAAATAAATAAAATTAAAATTTACTTTAAAAATTACACTAAACATTAAAAACTAAACTAAAGCATTAAAAATTAAAAATTATATAACAAAACCATATAAAAAACAAATAAAAGTTACTAATACTGAAAAAACCTATAAATAAAAAACTATATAAAAAACAACAACATAATAAAAAATATATATGAAAATATAATTAAAGAACTACATAAAAAAACAAAATATGAAAACCACATAAAACAAACAATAATAAAAAAAATACTAAAATGTTATAATAAAAGTTATATAAAAGTCAAATCAAATAATAAATATTTTAATAAAAAACATATAAAAACAAAAAATAATATATATAGATATAGATATATATTAAAAAAAAATGTAATAATAATAATGCAAAGTTATGTAATGGGGGGATTTACAGGAGGCCGGAGGGGGTGTGATTCTGAGAAAAGCGTCGTTCCAAGTGGCGGCGCCACCACTTGAAGTGATCACTTCAAGTGGTGGCGCCGCCACTTGGAACGACGCTTTTCTCAGAATCACACCCCCTCCGGCCTCCTGTAAATCCCCCATTACATAACTTTGCATTATTATTATTACATTTTTTAATATATATATATATATATATATATATATATATATATTGTTTTTATATGTTTTTTATTAAAATATTTGTTTAAACCTTTTTTATTTGTTTTTTAAATTGTTTTTAATATTATTTACATTTTTGAGTTATATGTTTTTACAAGTTTTTTATTAAAAATATTATTATTGGTTTTGTTTTTTATATGATTTCTAATTATAATTTTTTAATATTTCTTTTTATTTCTTTTTTATTATTATTCTTTGTTTTGTTTTTTATATGATTTTTTAATATTTGTTTTTTATTTGTGTTTTATTATTATTATTTTTTGATATGGTTTTTATATTTTATATTTTTAATATATCTTTTTAATTTGTGTTCTAGATGTTTAGTTTTGATTTTTCAAAGTTTAATGTAATTTTTTTAATTTTTTAAAATTATATTTATCATTAATTGATCAAATTTTGATTTGGGAGTTTTAACTTGGGTATATGTTTTAAAGTTGATAAAGGGTACTTTTTTATGACATAACACAATGAGGTGGATGAAGAGAGCCAAGCTCTAGAAATGTCAATTTTGATGAAGATTTTGATCTACATAATATTTTTTATTAGTTTCATGTCATTGAGGAAAATGTTAAATTTGAAATTTTTTTGATAAGATATTTTGGCAATGTTTTGATTTTGAGATTTTACTTTAAGAGTAATTGGTATGTTTTTAATATGTTATTTACAAATATATGGTATATATTTTTTTTAGTTTGTGTGAATCATCACTTTATGAAAAATAATGTTAATAATATCATTTTTATACATACGATCTTGGAAAATCAGTTAAAAACACTTTGAAATGTCTTTATTTTCTCTTTTGTTTTACAAAACTGTCCATAAAAATGGCTTATTTAAGAGGAAATCTTAAAGAAAAAACTTTAAAAGTATATATATTTTTCATTATAACTAACTTCTAAATATGAAAAAATTCCAAAATGTACATAATTTCTCATTATAACTAGTTATTAAATGTATATTTTTTTGTTAAATTTGAAAAAAAACACTTGTAAATAAAAATTATAGTTTTTTATGACCAAGAAGATTCAAAATCGCAAAAAAAATGGCCCAAAATGAAAAATGGTGCTACCAGTATACACACATTTTGAAACGGAGGTAAAAACAACTACTAAAATTGACCTCCAAAAAAAGGAGAACAATGTCGGGCTCTCGTCAAGTTGTATAACTTGTTCTAACTATTCAACTACTAATTAATGCACTAATGACTAGTAAGATTACAATTCTTAACACACCCCCTTAATCTCAACTCGGACAATATTCTTTGCACTATCAATGCATAAGTGCTTTCTATGAAACTCAAATGCAAGTGTTCCCAAAGGTTTGGTAAACATATAAGCCAATTGCTCCTGAGAGCCACAAAACAGTAAAGTGATCTCTCCATTATTGACTAGCTCACAAATGAAATGATATTGAGTGTCAATATGTTTACTTTTTCTGTGAAAGACATTATGCTTGGACAATGTTATTGCAAAACTATTGTCACAAAAAATAGGAGTTGGATCTTTTTTTGTGTGTCTCATATCCTTCAAAAGTCTTCTCAACCAAACTGCATGGCATGCTGCTATAGTTACTGCTACATATTATACTTCTGCATAAGACATACTAACAATGGATTGTTTCTGAGAGGCCCATGAAATCATATTGGTACCCAAATGGAAAGCATGACCAGATGTGTTTTTCCTAACATCAATATTGCTTGCAAAATCACTATCAGTGTACCATGTAAGAGTACTATCTGGTGAATGAGAGTACCAGAGTCCATAACCAACTGTGCCTGCAACATATCTCATAATTCTTTTACCAAGAGATCAGGCTGACAACATACATCAAATTAGGTCTAGTTGCAGTCAAATACATTAAATTGCCTACCATTCTTTTATAAATTGTAGAATTCACTGCTGGTCCATTATCATTCTTACTTAACTTGGTGCTTGTAGCAATGGGGGTTTCTGCTGGTTTGCATTTATCCATTATGAATCTCTACAGAATGTCTGTAGTATAGTTATGTTGACAAATGAAGATTCCATGTTCACTTTGGTTAACTTCCATACCAAGGAAGTACTTCATAAGGCCTAGATCAGTCATTTCAAAATTCCTTTTTCATGACTATCTTAAATTATTCCAGCATTAGATTTCCAGTGTAAATCATATCATCAGTATAAAGACATACAATCATAATGTAACCTTGCTGATCTGTTTTGACATACAGAGTGGGCTCATTACTGCTCCTATTGAACCCATTGCTGATGAAGTAGGAATCAATTCTGTTGTACCAAGCTATGGGAGCTTGTTTTAGACCATACATGACCTTTTTCACCTTGCACACTTTGTGTTCTTGACCCTTGATTGCATATCCAGGTGGCTGGTCTACATAGACTTATTACTCAAGTATGTGTCACATGCCCAAATTCTGAACATTTTATGTTATGAGAAAAACATTATGTTTTATGTTATTGTAAAGATTTTTGATTATTGACCAAGTGGGATCAAGGATGATTGTAATTAAGTTACTCTGAATATTTTATTATTTATAAATAAAAGAGGAGACAAATATCCAAGGGAGGCTATTGAATGAGTGTTCACTGACCCACTAGGAGGAATGGATTGGGGTGGAGAGAAAACTGACACTTGGAAGCATCCTCAATTCACTTCTAGCTGTTGCAGGGGAAACTTCCCTATTTTTATGGTCATGTTCCCCAAGAAAGTGGAACTGAGTAGGTGGTTCAATAACTAAGAAATTGACCAAAGACCTAGGCATGCTTTATTTACCCATCGAATTCAGCAAGAAGCTGTGCAGTTTTTACCTTGTGATATTTTCTGAAAGAGAAAAAGAAGAGAGCACAAGAGATTCGATGAGGGGAAAGTTAGGAAGTGATTGAGTGAGTTAAGATTGCATTTTGAACTAGTACGACTTTATGCTGAGTTCAATATTGATAAAGGCATAAGTATTGTTTTTAAGTACTAATGCTGAGTTGCATAGGAATGTATTCCATTCTCCACACAACATCTTCGTCTTGGTGGTTCAGTGAACAGGCTTGGGGTCCTAAGGCAAGTGATTTTGCTGTCTTCAGGAGAAGGTTGGGTGGAACGGGATTCCTTGGATGTTTGCCACTCTCTTTGGTTTCAGGTTCCTATTGTGTTATCTTATTTACTTACTGTCATTTAGTTTTTCGAATGATTTAATTCTGAACTGTTATCAATCTCAGAAATGGTCTTTTACTTAACTGTTAGGTTTAAATGCTGAAAAATAGTTTATTTTTGGATAATCGAATAATGATTGAATGAAATAATTCTCTGCATTTTTCCACACATAGTTATGTGCCGTACTCTAGTACAGAGAAGTTAATTTATAAGCAGATCAGTATGATTTGAAATATCTTAGTTAGAAGCTGTTATCTTTTTTGTTTTTGTTTCAAAAGCAGTAAAAATCCTTTCTATTTATATGACTGAACTTTATTTCAAATATCAAAGATATCTATACTACATATGCTTGAAAATAGAGTTTACCTACAGTCAACCAAATTATATTATTTTACAGAAAGAATACTACTGTAATAATTAAGTACTACAAACCTAATAATATCATCATAAACAAATTAGGGTTTATCAAATACTTTGATGTTTTCATTGAGGATATTCAGGGTTTCCAATAGTGATAAGCTACTGTGAACTTTGCATTATTTCACCATAGGTTTGCATACAGAATTCGTAATTAAAGTAAATAAACCAAGAGTATATTGCTTAATACTATTAAGTTTTACATTTCACAATTCATCCATCTGTCACAAGTAGTTAAAAGAAGCAGTATATATATATATATATATATATATATATATATATATATATATATATATTTTCCTATCAACTTTTCAGATCACTTATAACTTAAAACTAGTAAATTATACAGAATCTACATTATTATAATATAAACTTTAAACAAAGATTCAATAGAATATTTCCACAACTAATACACTAATGACAAATCTTAAATACAGTCGAGATGCTTCCTTAGATAACTGTATTTCAATCTTAACAAATAGTTAGGGTTTTAACCCAGTAACTAATTTCCATATTTGAGTTAGGGTCGAAACCCTATTCATTATAATACTTTAAACGTTAAATCTGTAACGAGTCCATTACAAACAAAGTATTAAAATCTGGGACTGTGACACATTACATTAACACCGAAAATATATAACAATGATAATTAAAAAATAATTACATCTTTAAAACATTCATTTGTGAGCAACGAAGCATTAGAGTTTAACCCTCATTTACTGCTAATTCCGAGCTCAGGCATTATGCCCAAAATCTTTCATTTCAAACGTCATCTTCAGAAAACCATATTTCATACATCAATTCGATTCATTTCACACAATGACGAATTAAAAACGCAATCACAATTTATTAATGACAGAGATTTTTGTAGAGGCGAATGCCTGTAATTTCTTTCCAATAGAATCAGTAATTTATGAAACCATACAACCCGAGAGTTACACAGTAACCATTGTAAAGAAATGCATCCAAAAATACAGAGTCATTTAGGGCATGCCCGGAATAAAATACCAAGTAATAAATCATCTATTAAACTTCACACATAGAGGATTTCCATTTCAGTCCTGAGCCGTAGCTCGAGGGAAACTTTTTATCCATTACAACTATAAAACTTTTTAAGAATGAATCAATCAGAGAGTATAGAAAACTAAAACTCTGGGGTATCAAACCCTTTTCATTATCTTTTACAAATTTTCCCATGTCTTACAGAATGACCAAAAAAACATTAAAAACATTTTACAGAGCGTTTTGCTTCTCAACGAAATCACACAGACCGGCCTCCATCACCATTTGATTCAAGAGAAACAAGTAGGTTGTCCATGGGAGTCACCGAGGCTTACCAGGGCCATAGTATTCCTTATAATCTTCCCTCACAGTCTCCACAACTACAACATTGGCGTGAGGCAAAACCTAATAGCAAAACATTTAACTACTAGTTAAAGGAGTTAAAAAGAGAAACCATAATCCAATTATAAACGAATTTATCAACCAAAAACCTCATCAAGACTTGAAAGGTATAATGTACCTTCAGTTGCAGGTATCATGAACCAAAGCAGTGCCGAGAACTACTCCATCAAAACTGGTGGACATACTTTCAGTCACTGAAAACATGGTATAAAAGAGATTCACCATCGAACCCTGGGACGGGTAATTGAAAGATCAGACACCCTGATATTTCGAGAGCCTCTTGGCCCTTACATCAAACCAAGCGAATGAATGGATATTAACGTGTTTAGTGGTTTTTCAATGCTCAACTAGGGTTTACACAAAACGCAAAGCTATCACGTGGTTCAACAACGCAGAGCTTTCCGCGATGCACAACACATTAAATAACATTTAAGTAAACACCCTTTCGAGGGCCAGTCACTTGCCAACATTGCATTCCACTATAGTTACATTGGAGTACCTTGCATACAATCAAATCCCTTTTCCTATTTAACCATTTTTCCATCGTTTAGACTGCTACGTAACCTTGCCACGAGGATTTCCAGCAAGCAATCCACTAAGGGTGCATTAAAAAGCTTTAAATACCAACGCAATCGAGTTTCATAACTCCTGCCAGCATGCATTCCACCAACTGTAAAATCGTGGATCATGACTATAGTTTAAAGCCCGGCTAATTTCCAAATTCTTTCATTTAGATACAAATGATTTGGAACCAAGTTTTAAAACCATAATTAGGGTATGACATTACCACGTATCATTTGACAAGTAAAATATCAATGTATTGCATAGTTTATGGTATAGATAAATTGTAATACACCCTAGAAATATCACACACTATATTACAAGTATATATATTCGTGGTCATGGGTTTACGGCCCTGCCACAAGTAATATAATTATATGTATGCATAAAAACTATAGTGATGGGAATAGGAAAGTTTATGCATTAAACCATAATCATAATTTGACGTTAATAAAACAATGGTGTCCAAAAATTCTAAGATTTAAGTCTTTAATTCATATGCATGTTAAGGGCGTGTACCTGACAGAATAATTACAGGATGGGATTGACATACACTTTGAATTCTCGACCTTTAAAATGTATAGACCTGGAAATACCATTGCTCACCTGCAAAGTCTGTAAGGAGTTTTACGATGCATTAGCTAGCTAGTAGCTAAGTAAGCCACAGGTACCCTTAGGAACCCTTCATTCAAAAGAATAAATGTATTAAAATCACATTTATGGATGTAGCTAGAAAACATATCAATTTTTTTTACGACATTTGAAATAGTAAATGTTTGTGTAAACAATCTATCAGATAACAAAGATAAATGCATGGAACCATAAGTCATTACTACATAACAAATATTTATGAGTAATATTACAGTTCGTACATGTATTCATTTAGATGCATGCATTAAAAGATGATTACGATAAAGTATAGTATTCACTGCATGAAAACGACATAACGCATTTTAGACACTGACGACCATTGAAGTAGGTGTTGTCGTAGAAGATAATCAGTCTGTTGTTAAAAGAATTAAATTATCGTTAATGATACTTCCCACATAACAAATATAAACATTTAATGCTACCTATAAAATTTTAAATTTTTGTGAAATTTTGGGGATGTTATAGTATGCCATTGAGAAAGGCATATTTCACATCCATTTGATAAAAATTCCATTGATTTTGAGTTGCTATTGCAAACACAGCTCTGATGGTGTCCATCCTTGTTACTGGAGCAAAGGTTTCATCATAATCCACACCATATTGTTGAGAAAATCCTCTGGAACCAACCTGGATTTGTGCTTCTCTATCTCTACTTTTTTCATTCAGTTTGATCTTATATACCCATTTGACTCCAATACTTCTTTTTTCTGGTGGGAGATCAACAAGATCCCAAGTTTGATTCCTTTCAATAACATCAATCTCTTCATTCATTGCTTGTACCCACTGTGCATCTTTTATTGTTGCATCAAAATATGTTGGCTGACAGGAAAACATAGCATACTATAGTTGCTCATCAATAACAGGGGTCTGCTCATATATCTCCCTCAAACTTCTGGTTTTCTGGTTCTGTGGTGGACTATCCACTAGTGTTGCTTCTTGCTGTTGCTGATGTACCTCCGATCTTGGCATTCTGAGTGGTAGATCTGGTGGAACTGGACTTTCTTTCTGTTGAATATCTGCTGAAGCATTTTGTGGATCAGTCCAGCATTTGTCTTCAAGGAACTTAACATCTCTTTTCACCAAAACCTTTTTGGTGACAGGATTATACAGTTTGTAAGCCTTGTGATGTTCACTATAAACAGTGAAGATAAGTTTATCACTCTTTTTGTCCAACCTTTTTCTCAATTCTTCAGGTACATGTGAAAATGCTATGCATACAAAAAATCTGAGATGTGAGACACTAATCTTAGTGCCACTCCAGGATTCTTCATGAATCTTGTCTTTAACACTCACATTAGGAGATTTGTTCAGTAATTAAACTCAACATGCAACAACTTCAACCCAATAATCATCTAACAACTTCTTAAATGACAGCATGCTTCAAGCCATGTTCATGATGGTCCGGTTCTTCCATTCAGTAACTCCATTCTATTGTGGAGTGTATCTGGTAGTGAAATGGTGCTGGATGCCATGCTGTTTACAAAACTCTGCAAAATCATGTGAATCATATTCACCTCCACCATCTGAACTGAGCACTTTGATGTATTTACCAGACTGCTTTTCAGTCAATGCCTTGAATTCTTTGAATTTGGAGAAGGCATCTAATTTGTGTCTAAGAAAGTAGACCCATAATTTCCTGATATAATCATCAATAAAGGTCAGAAAATAAATACTACATCCTATGGATTGGGTTTACATGTGTCCACATAGGTGTTAACACCCAAAAAGTGCTCACTAGCTCATTTACCACATTATATGGCTCATTTGTCCATTTTCCTACCATTTTTCCCTTAAAATCCCTTAAAATCCCATTAAAATGCCTCCAAAAGGCCTAAAATGCCTCCAAAAGGCCACAAAACCATCAAAATAGCCTAAAAAAGGCTAAAAAACCCCCTTTTCCTCCAAAAATAGCAAAAATCCCCTAAAAAGGGAATAAAAAATATAAAATAATGAGGAAAAGGAGGAAAAAAACCCTATACAGCTGCCCAAAACTATGTGTTTCCTAAAACCATGGGTCAGCACTCCACCACCAAAAAACTATAAATAGGTGATGGAGATCCCTTATTCCATATCCACAATCACAAGCACCCTTACTCTGCCAAAATCTCTCTCGAAACCCTAGTTCACCTTTGGACTATTTTCACCTTGAGAGCCACCTTTGGCCCATCCCCAACATTGGAGAAGGAGAAGGAGCATTCAGAAGCTTGGAGCATCCTCTTGGACACTGCAAAGGGCTTCACCAACCTTGACACTCAAGGTAACATCAATACAAAGTCATTCTTTCATTTTGGTGTTTATGCTTCATGCTTGTCTTAGAAATAATTTAATTTTTTTTGTTTTTGCATAATTAGTTTAATGTACTGAACTGCTACTAAGGAGTCCATTCTCCTTAGTAGGTGCTCATTGGCACAAGCTAGGGGTAAAACCCTAGCTACAGTTTTGGCGACTCCCCTAGTTTTCGAATTTCTGGTTTCCGTTTTTTAAATTTTTTCCTTTCGGCTGTCCCTTTCGACCGCCGCATACCGCGTCTTTTTCCCTCTACAGTCGCGTCCCGACCGCGCCTTTCAGGCCTTTACCCGCGATCCGACCGTGGCTCTCAGACTGCTTCCGACGCTCTGCCGGCGGATTCAAGTCTGTTACCTGCGATCCGACCGTGGCTAATCAGCCTGTTTGCCGCGATCTGACTGCGCCTGTCGGCCTTTTTCACGCGTCCTGACTGTGGCTTTCTGCCTCTTTCGGGCGTCCCGACTGCGCTTGTTATCCTTTTTGCCGCGACCCGACTGTGTCTTTTTCCATTTTTCCTGCGTCCCGACTGCCACTGTTGGCCCGATAGCCGCGACCCGACTGTGCCTTTTCCCCTGTTAGCCGCGACCCGACTGCCTCTGTTGGCCCGATAGCCGCGACCTGACCGCCGCTGTTTCCCTCAAACCCGCGGTCGGCCTGTTCTGATCTGCCACAGACCTGCGGTCTGATTTCTGCTCTTTTCCTGTTTTGAGCCCAGCCCCTCTTGCTGCAATATTTTCTGCATTTGAACAGCCCTCTGTCCCACCTGCAGCCCACTTCCTTACAGCCTTTCTGCAACATAATTTCTGTTCCTTTTACAGAATCTTTTTAAAATTTCAGTATTTTTATTTCAGAAAATTTTGCAAGTTAAAAAAAAATCAATTTCAGCATTATTGATAGATTGGAAGTTGCCCTCCCTGGTGGCACTTCTATTTTTGGGTTCAACACCTCACGAGCACACACTCTGTCACATAAAATCAAGTGAGCCTTAAAAAGTACCTAATTAAACCAACATTCTAACCCCACTTGGGGAACACAAAAGAATCATTGTAGTTAGGTAGGATCAGGGGGATAGGCTTCCAATAACACCCCTTGGTTATTTCACTTGAGACATAGTTGTTGTCCAACTAGGGAACCAAAATCCCCTAGTACTTTTTGGCACGGTCACGACCAGTTTATCAGAGGGCCTCTCCCTTAGGAGGGTTGAAGTCGGGAGACTGGTTCCGGAGGCCTGAGTGGAATACCGCACTCCATTCAGTAACCGAAGGGCTACCTTTCGCGGTTCGCGGGATATCCCTGTATAGGGGTATTGCGGTCAACGAACTAAACGGCAGATTCACCTTTCTGGACGTGTCATGAACGGGGTATCTTAGTTGCCATTCTTCTAGGATTGACTACCCGGTGTCCCTCCCGGTAGGGGGATATCATAGCCACTTGGCTTTCCTACTCATATTGTCTGACTTGGATTTCATCACCTTGCAGAGGATATGTTTAGTTGAGTCAGAATACTTTTAGCTAGGTGTTTGCATGCTCCTTTACCTCCCTTTGGTCTAGTGAGTCCACCATTTTTCTTTTCTAGGAAACCTGCTGCTTGTTGGTATTCTGACCATCTTTGTTGTTACTCCACCTATTGTAGCACAGCTGTTGCAGTGGGTGTTTTGAGTTGGTTGTTGACCTGAGTGCCTTGCTTTTTAGCTCTCATTCTGCACACTCGGTTGCATTAGGATTTTTGAGCTGTTTTTATACTCACCTCAACCCACAGAGACTAGACACCATCTGTCACCATTGAGTCCTCGAGACATTCTCGGCGCCTCAGGGGCGAGCCCCCACAGCACGGTTCTCTCGACACCACTCGTCATAGATTCCGATCATTGTCCGTTGATACCACTCATCACAGATCTAGAGCCTTGTCACTTGACTCCACCCGTCAGCGACGTAGGTCTCCGTCACCAGATAGTGACGCACCTTACTTTACCTCTGATTCTGACGAAGAGTCTGAGAACCCTATTTATACTGCCCCTACTAGCCCCATGGCTGGTACGACTTCCACTCCATTTGTCATAGGGACCATTGGTGGCACATCCACCACTACACCAGTTACTACACCTATTTTGGGTATGCCCTCCATGGGGCAACCATCTACCGTTCCCCTCACGGTACCTATTCCCACAGCGGGAATACCTATCCCCACTACATCAGTGGCTCACACTACCAATGGTGGTGCTGGACCATCCGTCACTACCTCAGTTCCCCCACTTGGGGGCACCACCTCACATCTTGTCCCTCCACTTGGGGGCACTGGCCCCAACTTGGTCCACAGCACTACTGTGTCACAGCCTTCTTCCAGTTTGACGTTCATGGCTAGCCTCAACCTACCTGACCTGGCCAGATTGACCAACGATCCTATTCGACACGACCCTATGTGGCCTCATATGCCTACCAAACTACCCTCTGACATCCCTAAATTCGAGGGTAAGGCCGGTGAGGACCCACAGAACCACATCATGTCTTTCCACCTATGGTGTTCCTCTAACTCCATTGTGGACGACTCTGTTCGCCTCCGTCTCTTACAGCGCACCTTCACTGGCTCTGCAGCCAAGTGGTATATTGAGCAGCCTCATGGGACCCACGCCACCTTTTCTTCCCTGGCCTCGACCTTCCTGCAGTTCTTCCAGTTGCCAGTCCGCTATGACGCGGGCGTTGAGATCCTTCTATCTTGTAGACAAAACACGGCTACCCATATCACGGACCACATCCATGAGTGGCGTAGACGCCGTAGCTTATGCAAGATTAAACTAGATGACCGTATCTTCCTCGATTGGTTCCTCAAGTCCCTGCTTCCTGTCATCGCTAAGGATGTAGCTTCAGAAAGACCCCAGTCTGAAGAAGAGGCCATCCTTAAGGCACAGCAGTTCGACCTCATTTACGCCCAGTCGGGTTACCTTTATACCATTATACCTGACGCCCCTCGCGGCGAGTCCTCCCATCATGATGCGTCGGGGGCATCCCACGCTGCAGATGGTATCATTGGCCGTGTTTCTTCGCATCCCCAACCATTTTCTATAGCACGTCCTACCCCTGGCCCCGACCTGTCGAGGGCTACCTCCCAGTCTGGAGCAACCAACTCATATGCTCCCATGACACATCACCATTCCCATGGACCTTCGTGTCCACCTCAGTGCTTTGGGTATGCGACTCCTGCTTATGCTCCTCCAGTCGCCCCTCAGCCTTATTACCATCAGCAGACTGCCCCGGCTCCTGCGCCTTCACAAGCCCCACCAGCTTATTATCCGCCACAGGCAGCCCCTGCGGCACATCCACAACCTGCTCCGCAGTCCTATCAGCAACCCCCTCAAGTTGCTGCACCTGCTCAGCCTCAACCTACATATCATCCCCAGCAGCCTGCTCCTGCACCTGCGCAACCTCAGAATCCACCTGCTTCCCAAGGGCAAGTTTACGCCCAACAGAACCCGCAGCAAAACCAGAATAACCAACGTAACCAGGGCCAACAGAACCGCGGCAAGGGCCGTAATCGGGGAAACAACCAACCTACAGACCAATCTGGTCAACCGGCTAATCCCCCTGACAACAACAATGCGGCCCCCGCTAATCAAAACCCTGATCGCCCGCCCAAGCAGGCCAAAAACCCCAATCTGCGAACAAACCACCCTTGTTCTATTTGCGGAGTCTATGGACATTACACCCATGCTTGCCCACACTTGGAGCGAGCTCGGCAGCTTTGGGTTGACGAGGCCCATCGCCAAGGGCATGCGGCTCCCCAAGCACCGCCCAACCCCCCCCAACCTCAGCAACCCCCTTTGGTGCTGCAAAACCCCTTACCGACCCAAGGCGTGGTGAACACTCAGCCGTTGGCTCCCCATCAAGCCAATGCGACCCAACAACAACAGATCACCTACGCTGCTCCTGATCAACCCATGTTCGACTCAGGTACCCACCACTTACTGATGATGTCATCTGCTGACGTCAACCTACAGACCCGTCGGAACCAATATGGCTCCACCTCTGAAGCCACTCCCACGGATAAACCTACTAACGCTCATCCCACCGACCAGGCGTTACGTATACCTCCGCCTCCCATAGACGGCGCTGCGAAAGCACCTCATTTCCCACTTCGCCGAATCAACAATAACCTTAACGCGCGCGCTGCGTCAAACTACAACATCGTAGACGACCTAGCCCAATCTCCCGCAGCCATGTCTGCGTTGGAAGTCTTGAAAAACTGCCCTTCCCAGCGCAAGACTTTACTTTCCGCCATCGGGGGGATTGACCCAACTGATTCGCATTTGATGGCATTTGATTTAGACCAGTCTGAACCACGCCTACCTTCCAGCTTAGCCTTCCAAGTTACAGTCTCCGTTAGGAATCTTGTTATCCATCGGTGCATCATCGATGAGGGTGCTTCCACATGCGTTATGTCTACATTTGTATGGCAGAAGCTAGGATCCCCTCCTCTCCAGCAGTCCACCACTGCGTTACGTGCCTACGACGGTCGTTCGGCCCAGCCCCAAGGCCTTCTACCCAACGTTCCAGTCCAGTTAGGTGGTAAAACAGTTCTTATTGACATAGAGGTAATCAATGCCCAATTGGATTACAACCTTCTACTTGGCCGCAGCTACATGTATGCCATGCGGGCAGTTGCCTCTTCTGTCTTTCGCACCATGATGTTCCCCCACGAAGGACGCGTGGTTAAGATTGACCAGCTCACCTACTATGATCCCAGTGCTCCGGCGGCACCGGAAAACGTTCTCCCCATGGTTGAACAACCTGTTTCTAGTGCCACCACCTCGTTTGTTTCCTCTACGGGGCCTGGAGTCTACTCAGACGCGCCGATGATCTCCACCTTTCAATCCATTCCTCCGCCATCATCTACGCCCGAAATGTCTGACTTATGTACCTTGTCCCATGACATCCTACCACCTAACAATCAACCATCCTTGTTGCCTAAACCACCATTGGTACCTAGTCACATTGGTGTTACACCGATCCATACGATCCCCTTCCTAGTTCCTCCAGCAGGAGTAGTAAGCGCCCCGGTCATGGCTACCCTTAGCCTCCCTGGGTTAACCTTGGGATTACCTGTATGGTACCTGTCGCCTCCCGTTCGCCCGCCGACACCTGATGTCATCCTCCAGCCGGTGCAACCCATGGCTACTACCACTCAGCCACCTCCCGGTGTCTCTACCCCTTCGTCCTCCACGACACCTCCTCCTCCTCCTCAACCCACTGGGGGCAGAGGTCCACAACCTTACACTGCTGTCCCACCTCCCAAGACAGTCAAGAACCCTCCAGTGTTTCGTGCTCCTCCCAAATGCTCGCTGTGTGACGAGTTGGGCCATGCGACCCACCAATGCCCACAATTACCCGCATTGCAGAAGCACATGCAAATGCTCGATGATGACCCCAACATCCCAACAGTCGAACTAAACCCTACTCCTAAGCCTAAAGATAAGTCCCTACGTACCAACCACTCCTGCGCCATCTGCGGTATTTACGGGCACTATTCACATCATTGTCCCGATCTCCCGGATTACAGAGCAGCTCTTTATGAGATGAACAATCTGGATCTTGAGACGGCACCACCTACCATTGAGGAGATCTACCCCTCAGACTCTTCACCTTCCGGAGAGGTTAATACCATCTATATGATCTCTTCAACCAACACTTCCACTACCCCCTCGTCAACCGATTTGACGACGCAGACTTTCCGTACTGATGAGGAGATTCTTGAGGCCCTAACTGCCCCGGATTACCCGTGGGATGATATGCACCACCGTTCCTATTTCATCCCAGAAGCGTCTTCCTCTAGCACCGCTACCCAATACGCGGTCGAATCCAAAGACTTCCTTCCCACTAAGGTTGATTGGTTCAATGACCCTATTCCTGCTCCTGACGCCTTTGCGGAAGGTAACATGGCCAACATCTCACCTGTCATCCAAGTTGATATTGCTGCTCCAGGTCGTGCTCCTGAACTCATTACTCTAGGAGCATTCTGCAGTAAACAAGAGATTGAGGACTACATACAACTTTTCAGAGAATTCCGTGACGTCTTTGCTTGGTCCTATACCGAGAGGCCCAGTCCTGACCCCACCATTATAGAGCACCACATTGACACCATAGATTACCTTGACCCTGGGATAGGGGGCATGATCAACCATTTTGACCCTACCCCATCACATCTATCTCAGCATGTCCATGAACCCATCGTTCAAACCAACACATATGTGATCCATAATCACAAACCTCATGCACATAGCATGGGGGCAAGTCATTAACCTGCCCACTTTGTCACATTTGTGATCTCAACCATTTTTGAGGTCACATATCACTTGTAGATTTGATTTGATTTTATACACTTAGTATTCTGCCCCCGCGGGCCATCATGATACACCTAGTATTATGCCCTCCATTTTTTCGCACCATTTGCACCGCCGGATTCATATTTCCGTGCCCGTGATGATGCTTGAGATCATTTCTCGCTCTCACTTGGTACAATTTTCACATTGTGTCCCAAACACCTTGTTGCCTTGATTTGCGTGCCACATCGGCCGTTACCCGTTTTTGACATCCTTTATATCGCCGGATTCATTTTTCCGAGCTCGTGATGATGCTTGAGATCATTTCTCGCTCTCACTTGGTACAATTTCAACATTGTGTCCCAACACCTTGCTGCCTCGGTTTGCGCGCCACATCGGCCGCCATCGGATTGTTCCACATTTTTTACATGAGCCATTCACTCCTGTCATACTGCAAATGTTTCGTTATTTTGCCACCATTTCATCTACCCCGCAAGGAGGTCCATCAGTGTTCCCACCTACCCTCGTTTTTGGTCATCATTACTAAACCTTGATTGAACACTTCCTCCTTGCCTGGCCATTCCTTTTGTCCGGTATAATTTTATCCCTTTTTCGGGCTGGACAAGTCCTTTACGAAAAAGGCACTTAGGGAGTTTCCGTTAAGCTCTTTTCTGACTCCTAAAAGAATGAAAAGATCGTCGAGCAATCTTGCTTCCTTTCATGCTCGTTAAAGTACCTGAAAGGGCGTCTATCTGGTATAAGTTTAACCCTTTTCCGGACCTGGTAGACTAATTACGAAAAAGGAATACTCTAGTCACACCGGCTAGAAGAGTTCTTCATTGCATCCTTTTATGCTTCTTTGGGCCTTGGAGACTAAATCTACGAAAAAGCAACCCCCTGGAGTCTTCTTACTTGCTTTCAGACTCTCTAAAATTGAAAGCAACCACGAGCATGAACTGTTCTGGGCTCGTAAAATCCACACGACAGTACCATTCCATCACTTCAGAGTCTTCTTATTTGCTTTCAGACTCCTTAAAATTGAAAGCAACCACGAGCACGAACTGTCCTGGGCTCGTAAAATCCACACGACAGTACCCTTTTACACACACTTCTTCTCGTTCCTTAACCCATGAAGAAGTACCCTCCCATGCCTCCTGGCACTTTGATCTATCATCTCGGCAGCACCCCCAATCAGGTCGCCTTTGTTCAGAGTATTCTGCAGTCTCCTGCCATTGTACCACAGCTTGAGTCTCCCTCAGCCCAGTAACCTTCCCAGATCCAATACAGCTATGATCCATCTCCCCTTAGCCAGTTTCATATGCTGCCAGATCATTCCAATTATCATACTCTGAACAAAGGAAGTTTGAGTCCACCCGCTCTACTTGCCCAGTTGTCCCCCCACAGTTTATCAGTCCTGCCATCAGCACTATCACATTTCGGTCTTATACCTCGTGCTCCTGTCAAGGAAACATCATTGCCTTGATAGGGGCAGGTGTCCCTCTGTCGACGACAGCTCCTCTATTCCAGAGGATAGGCCCAGAGGTCCCTACGCCTTGGACTTATCACCATCTGTGGTAAGTGCCTACGGATCATTCTGAGAGGAGACATCATTGCCTCTCCGAGTGGTTGTTCCTCACATGCTCGACTTCAGCACCTTGATCGCATCGTTGAGGATCGCGTAGGATTATATTCCATCAGTTTTTTGTCGAAGACCCCGGATTTCCCCCGACTCTAGCACATTGGTGAGTCACTTCGGAACGCCCAGTTGTATGTTCCCGTGGATGTCCGGGCTGCGTTGGCGTTTGTATTCGGAAGCCATCCAGTTTCATGCTTCCTTGAGTACCCAGTTTCAGTTCCCGATCAGTTCCAGTTCAGTGTACCATGGAGAGTTTGACCCCAGTCACTATGATCCAGCAGCTCATCAGTTCCTTTGGTACCACACTCAGTAGCACTGTTGATTGTTCCAGTGTATCAGTTCTGCAGTTCACACATGATCCGTTCAGCAGTATGTCCCAGATTTGTGTCCCCTCTGGACTCTTATGATGTACACAGTGGTCATGTATCTTACAGGTCCCCCTTTTCGGGCCTTACAGTTATGGTTATGTATCTTGATACGAGCATGGGTATGCCCGCCTCGTCCATATATTGAGCTTATTCCTCAGTCAGTATTTGAGGTCATGTATATTTCAGGTTCCCATTTTTTGGACCCCATCGTTGTTATTATGTTATATCCTGATACGAGCATGGGAATGCCCGCCTCGTCCATATGATCAGATGATTCCTCATCCTTTATTGAGGTTATGTACTTTTAGTTCTTGCAGTTGTTCGGGATCGTTGTTCCGGGCTCCAGTTTGTTTCTTCTCTTCTCTCCACATCCCAGGAAAACCATTCATGACTTATGATGTCCATCGGCCATACGATGAGCTCCTGCCCTCGCACATCAGGGGGCAATCTGTTAACACCCAAAAAGTGCTCACTAGCTCATTTACCACATTATATGGCTCATTTGTCCATTTTCCTACCATTTTTCCCTTAAAATCCCAAAAAATCCCATTAAAATGCCTCCAAAAGGCCTAAAATGCCTCCAAAAGGCCACAAAACCATCAAAATAGCCTAAAAAAGGCTAAAAAACCCCCTTTTCCTCCAAAAATAGCAAAAATCCCCTAAAAAGGGAATAAAAAATATAAAATAATGAGGAAAAGGAGGAAAAAACCCTATACAGTTGCCCAAAACTATGTGTTTCCTAAAACCATGGGTCAGCACTCCACCACCAAAAAACTATAAATAGGTGATGGAGATCCCTTATTCCATATCCACAATCACAAGCACCCTTACTCTGCCAAAATCTCTCTCGAAACCCTAGTTCACCTTTGGACTATTTTCACCTTGAGAGCCACCTTTGGCCCATCCCCAACATTGGAGAAGGAGAAGGAGCATTCAGAAGCTTGGAGCATCCTCTTGGACACTGCAAAGGGCTTCACCAACCTTGACACTCAAGGTAACATCAATACAAAGTCATTCTTTCATTTTGGTGTTTATGCTTCATGCTTGTCTTAGAAATAATTTAATTTTTTTTGTTTTTGCATAATTAGTTTAATGTACTGAACTGCTACTAAGGAGTCCATTCTCCTTAGTAGGTGCTCATTGGCACAAGCTAGGGGTAAAACCCTAGCTACAATAGGTATGTGTGAACCAACTCAAGATGTTCTTTAGATCGGGATGTGAAAGTGGGGATATTGTCCCTTTGATGTTTTCCTAAGATACAGTCTTCACAAGAATTGGGTTGTTCATTCATGACTGGTAACCCCTTAACCATGGATTGTTTTTGCATACGACTAAGACTCTGGAAGGGTAGATGACCAAACCTATAGTGCCACAACCAAGTTTCATCTAGACTGGAAACTATATGTGCATATGACTGCGGCAATATAGCACTTCTAAGACTGAGAGGGAATATTCTGTTCTTGGTAATTTCTACTTTGGCTAAGAGTCTTCTACTGTGGGTTTTATCATAGACAACACAATACGTATCAATAATCCTGCCATCATCCTTGTTCTGAATTAGTTGACCCGCAGTGATTATATTGAATTTAAGATTAGGAACATATAATGTATCATGTATAAACTTCTTCTGATTTTGTTTAGCAAGGACAAGAACAATGGCTTTGCCTTGATCAGGAACTAGATAATGATCACCGAGCTTGATTTTTGTAAGTGAACAATGATCGCCGCACTTTCCCTTAACAGTAGGTGCATCAGCGATGTGCTTCGTCCATGCAGAGAGTGCATCAACGACGCACTTTTATTGAGAAACAGGTGTGTCGGTGTAAGGGTGACGCAATTCCTGATAGGGACAGGGTGCATCGATGCTTCCAAAGGAACAAAAATGGGTCTAAGTGAACAATGATAGCCGCACTTTCCCTTAACAGCAGGTGCGTTAGTGAGGCGCTTTGTCCGTGCAGAGAGTGCGTCAGCAATGCACTTTTCTTGAGCAACAGGTGTGTCGATGTAAGGTTGACGTAGTTCTTGATAGGGACAGGGTGCGTCGGTGTTTCCAAAGGGAAAAAACATTAAAATTGATACGGCACGATCCAGTGCTGTGAAGAAACATTACTCCTCCACGCTGATGTGTTCCTGTCTTGATCTTCAACCTCCAAGGTGTGATATTAGATCTATGAAAAATGTGTGCTTTCCACTTTGTGAAAGGGCTTACCCAAAGCAATCGCTAAGAATAGATCAGGCCATGCGCTCTGATACCATATTAAAGGTACAAGGAAAGAAGAAACAAGTAAAGGACATAACACATGTGGGAATATTCATTGCCTTCTCATCATTAACCACAAGAGTATATATGATTACATCACAACAATACTATGGTCCGATACTATGGGCCCGGAAAAACTATGGGACATCAAAGTGTCCTAGTCAATCTAACCAACTAACTATTCAACTACTAATTAATGCACTAAAACATATATCAGATCTATATGTAAGTATAGTATTCAACTAAACATAATCAACAAGAGCATGATCACCATCACTAAATGGTATGCTTTCTTCATCACCCCTGCCATCAACCCCTATGCGAAACAAATTTGTTGTATAAATTCTCTATTAATTCTTTAATAACCATTCAAAAAGAGTCTACAAAACTACTCTTATTCACTTCGATGTTACCTTTCCATGCTTCCATAGTATGCAAATTTTAATTATTTGTGAACCATTTAGAAAGAAATCTATGAAACTACGCTTAGTCAATTTGATGTTACCTTTTCCCTCTTCCAAAGTATGGAAATTTGATTCATGATTATACCTATAACCTACGAGTTATCATGAATAAATGACCCATGTAAATGGATAGGACTGAATTATAAATAAATTATTTGTGATAAGTGGAAACCTATTCTATTGGTATTTTGTGAGCACATTATCTCTATCTCATTTGTCTAATATTTTATATTATGCTGAAAACCCTCAGATTCACTAATAAATCATAGTTACCAGACTCGAGGTACGTAATGTGAAACAATCACAATCGACCAGATAAGTGTGTCTTGACTCCTTCCCCTTCTGCAATCTTTGGCATTCAATATATTCTGTCTATTGTAATCCTTGTGTTCTAGAATTGTTGGCATTCAATATATAATGTCCATTGTAATCCTTCCATTTCTAGAATTGTGGTACTCAATATATTCTATCTATTCTAATCAGTGATGGATTTTGAATGGATAAATGACCGTCATAGGGCATTTTGACTGTCAAATACAATTAAAATATTTTGCTAACCATCTACTGCAAAGGGTATATTTCTCATTTAAACACATTTTTGAAGAGTATTAAAATTTCTAAAACGTCATCATATTTCTATTATTTTTTAAGGGTAAAAAATTTAGAAAACTTCATTATATTACAATAGTATTAATATCTTTTATCTTATATTTAATTCCAGCTTCCAACCATACTTTCACTAAATAAATAGAAACATATATTAAATTAGTATTATTTCCATCTTTCCATGCTTTTCCATTTTGGAAGTTGCTTGATTTTTAATAGAAAAATAGAAAAATAAAAAAACTCATTTAATTCAATGGTTTTCCATTTTTTATTTATTTTTCTATTATTGCAATGAGCATCTACATACTACAAATTTCAGTGCTCAATGCTCATTGATTACATTTGCATGCTATAACAACTAAATGACTTGGAAGTTGGGAGTGTGCATCCAAAGGCTTTTAAGTTTGGACACATAATCTTGGAAAGCATCATCACATGTACTTCTTGCATGATTTTTTTGACATTATATTTAGTGTTTGGTTTAGATTTAGAGATTTTTTGAAATTTACAACTTTGAAGAAACGTTATAAACTATGCATCATTTATATGTAGATTGAATTATTTTTGTTGACATGATATTTCGTGATTTATCCTATATTTTCAGTCATTTCAATTTCAATAATGTATATAGATTCATACATTGAAATTGAAATAAACATCTCATATATTTTTTTTATGGCTCAATTTCAATTATATATTTATGTTATGGTTCAATTTCAATGACTTCTACCATTGTAACGATCGCTAAAACAAGTTTTTGTTTGCTACATGGTTGTTTGTCACATATTTCTCTTAAACCGTGTATAAATATAATAGCTTTAGAGTGGGCATATTTGATTCAATTCAAATGTAATGCAACTTTTACCTCTTGAAGTAAGTGATGCATATTTAAAATGACTTCATTGGCTGGTGGGTTGAATGATTGTTTTGAAATTAATTTGGGCTCTGCCTATGATGTGAGGTAAATAATTGGATCTAGGCGAGGTTGAAGCATCCAGTTATTTACCTCACATTGGAACCACCAACAGAAGGAATGGTTTAAGAACTAGTTGCAGAACCAAAGTCTACTCCAGATCTAGAGCTAAATTTACCTAGTTAACAAATTCCATATAAAAATGCAGTGTGTATAAGCATCTAAAAACAAGTTATACAACTTGATGAGAACTCGACAATGTTCTCATTTTTTTTTGGTCAATTTTAGTAGTTGTTTTTACCTCTTTTTCAAAAAGTGTGTATACTGGTAGCACTGTTTTTCATTTTGAGCCATGTTTTTGTGATTTTGAATCTTCTTGATCATAAAAAATCTATACTTTTTATTTACGAATGCGTTTTTTCAAATTTATATAAAAAAAAAAAATAGTAGCGAGTTATAATAAAAAAATATGTATATTTTGGATTTTTTTTTCACATTTAGAAGCTAATTATAATGAAAAATATATACATTTTTGAAGTTTTTTATTTAATCTTTCCTATTAAATAAGTCATTTTTTTGGACAAATTTGTAAAACAAATGAAAAAATAGAGACATTTCAAACCATTTTAACATATTATATATATATATATATATAGATATGATATGATATTATTCAACATGATTTTCCATAAAGTGACGATTCATATGGGTCAGTGCAAGCTAATGAGGGTCACTTTTGGCACGTTAGATGCAATAGAAAACTGAAAAAGCAGGCATCCCTCAACTTACTTGGATTTTTTGATTTACTTACGGAAAATATCTTGCATTGAGTAAAAAAGATGAAATGTAGGAAATTGAATCACGTTTCTGAATATATAACTTTTATGTATTGAAAATTTGCATAGCTATGTCAAGTTTCATTTTTCCTAACAGACACTTTTTATTTTTCAGGCAAATGATAAGGTATATGTTTTTGTGGGTAGAGCCTTTGAGGGCTTAAATGATGGAATCAAGCTACAAAAATCGACATGCATGTAGAGAACACATAGCACTTGTGCGTCATTATTTTTCGAAAATTAAATTAGTAATTTTATAATTTTTTTATAATTGTCTAAGTGATCAAACCTCAAAAATAGTACCTCTTTTGTGGGTAGAGCTTTTGAAGGTCTTAATGCAAAAATCTTGAAATGGGTTTTTCATAGAACGTGGAGGTTAGTGTCCTCTTGTGCACCATACAATTTTTTTTTGAAATGATTGAGAATTGAAAAAGTTATGGAAGAAACACTAACAATGTGTTTCACGAGTTAAGGAGGTAGGACAGAAAAGAAATTGAAAGAAAATAGGAAAAATTAATATTTCAAAATAAAAGTTACATATTTGGAATCTGCAGAAAAAATGCTATTTGTGTCTAAGATTTCGTCAAAAATGACTGTGTGTAGCATATTGTAATGAGTGGCTAAGCACAGGCTTCTCCAGAAACTGGAAGAAATACCCAATTAGCTTTGGTTTTTCATTAACATAGCACAGGTTTGGAATTACCGAAGCAAACACCAAAGCATACACATAGGATTATTGTTGACATGTGAGCATGTGACTCGGCCTGTTTAAATTCAAAAATATTGCCGCGCTTTTAGATTTAAATAACGCGTACGCGTTATATAGTTACAAAACGCGCTCGCGTTATTCAAATCATAAAATACATGTTTAATACTTGAGAAAGAGGGGGTGTGGAAGTCAAGGTAATTTTTGTTTAATATTTGAGAAGGGGTGGGGAAGGGTCAAGAAAATCTATGGTTAATATTTAATAGGGGTGGGAAAGGGTCAAGGGCTTAGAAGGATGTTGGAAGCTTGAGTGGGGAGAGATGAAGGGAATGAGAACATGATGGGCTACAGGGGGTGAAGGGAAGTGGAGCTTGAGAGCACTATTAGGAGTAGAATAGGTTCTGAAGAGATATAGGGTTAGAAGTTGAAAGTGAGACTTGAGTGACAAGGGGGAATGGATGGAGGTAAGGGGGATGTGAGAGAGAAATAAAGAATACAAGGGGGGGAGAGACATAGAGCGAGGGAGGGAGAGGGACAATGGGGAGGAATGGATTTGGAGGGAGTGAGAGATAGATGGGGATAGAACGAAATAAGAGATAGGAAGGGAGGGACAGAAAGTGTTGGTGGGAGACATGCAGAGAGTGGTGGCGATGGAGAGAGAGGGAGTGATGGAGAGATTGGGATAGGTTGAGGGAAAGATGAGGGAGGGATAGAAGGTGAGAGACAGGCGATGAGAGAGGGAGGGAGAGAAGGTAGGGTGAGGGATGGAGGGAGAAAGTTGGAGATAGATATGGATGGAGGGGGGATGGGTTTGAGAATGGAAAGTGACATAATGTGTGTGTATGTGTGTGTGTTTGAGAGAGAGAGAGAGAGAGATTGATGGTTGGGGAGAGAGAGACTAGAGGGAGTTGTGAGCATCATATTCTCCATCAGCATCATATTCTTCATCATCATCATTTTCATGACCATCATCGTCATCATCAACATCTTCATCATCATCACCATCATCATCATCATCATCATATTCCTCATCAAATCAACATCTCCATCATCATTATCATCATCATGATCATCATCTAAACATCACCATCACCATCATCATCAATATCTTCATCATCATCACCATCACCATCATCATCAAAATCTTCATCGTCATCACCATCACCATCACCATCACCATATTCATCATCATTGTCATCTCTAGGTTCCCCATCAACATCAACATCTCCATCATCATCATCTTCTTCATCATCATCATCTTCATCACCATCATCATCATCATCAACATCTTCATCATCATCACCATCATCATCATCATCATCATCTTCCTTGAATCAGATCAACATATCCATCATGTCACCATCATCTTCTTCATCATCATCTAAACATCACCATCACCATCACCATCATCATCATCATCTTCATCATCATTACCATCACCATCATCATCAACATCTTCATTGTCATCACCATCATCATCATCATCATTGGCATTTGTAGGTTCCTCATCAACATCTCCATCATTATCATCTTCTCCATCATCATCATCTTCATCACCATCATCATCAGCATCAACATCTTCATCATCATCACCATAATCATCATCTTCATCGTCATCAGGTCAACATCTCCATCATCATCATCTTCTTCATCATCTTCACCATCATCATCATCATCATCATCTTAATCGCCATCTCCATCTCCATCATCTCCATCATCACCATCATCATCACCATCACCATCATCATCATCTTCATGACCATAAACATCTTCATCATCATTGTCATCTCCCCCTTCCTCATCAACATCTCCATCATCATCATCATCATCATCATCATCACCATCTGAACATCACCATCACCATCATCGTCAACATCATCATCATCATCATCATCATCAGCATCAGCATCAGCATCATCATCAAAATCTTCATCGTCATCACCATCACCATCTTCATCATCATTGTCATCTCTAGGTTCCCCATCAACACATCTCCATCATCGTCATCTTCTTCATCATCATCATCTTCATCACCATCATCATTGTCATCTTCTTCATCATCATCATCTTCATCACCATCATCATCATCATCAACATCTTCATCATCATCACCATCATCATCATCATCATCTTCCTCATCAGATCAACATCTCCATCATGTCACCATCATCTTCATCTTCATCATCATCATCATCATCATCATCATCATTACCAACACCATCATCATCAACATCTTCATCGTCATCACCATCATCATTGGCATCTGTAGGTTCCTCATCAACATCTCCATCATCGTCATCATTGGCATCTGCAGGTTCCTCATCAACATATCCATCATCGTCATTTTCTCCATCATCATCACCATCATCACCATCATGATCATCATCTAAACATCACCATCACCATCATCGTCAACATCTTCATCATCATCGCCATCAGCATCATCATCAAAATCTTCATCGTCATCACCGTCACCATCTTCATCATCATTGTCATCTCTAGGTTCCCCATCAACACATCTCCATCATCATCATCTTCTTCATCATCATCATCTTCATCACCGTCATCATCGTCATCAACATCTTCATCATCATCACCATCATCATCATCATCATCTTCCTCATCAGATCAACATCTCCATCATGTCACCATCATCTTCATCATCATCATCATCATCATCATTACCAGCACCATCATCATCAACATCTTCATCGTCATCACCATCATCATTGGCATTTGTAGGTTTCTCATCGACATCTCCATCATCATCATCATTGGCATCTGCAGGTTCCTCATCAACATATATCCATCATTGTCATTTTCTCCATCATCATCACCATCATCACCATCATGATCTTCTGAACATCATCATGATCATCATCTAAACATCACCATCACCATCATCGTCAACATCTTCATCATCATCGCCATCAGCATCATCATCAAAATCTTCATCGTCATCACCATCACCATCACCATCTTCATCATCATTGTCATCTCTAGGTTCCCCATCAACACAACATCTCCATCATCATCATCTTCTTCATCATCATCATCTTCATCTCCATCATTGTCCTCATCAACATCTTCATCATCATCACCATCATCACCATCATCATCATCATCTTCCTCATCAGATCAACATCTCCATCATGTCACCATCATCTTCATCATCATCATCATCACCATCATCATCAACATCTTCATCACCATCATCATCAACATCTTCATCATCATTACCATCATCTTCATCAACATTATCATCATTATCATCTTCATCTGCATCATGATCATCTTCATTGTCATCACCCTCCTCCTCCTCATCATCTTTATCATCTTCATCTACATCATGATCATCTTCATTGTCATCACCCTCCTCCTCCTCATCATCTTGTGCACTTATGCACTTAGGGATTAATGTTTAGAAGAGGGTCTAAAGGCCTTTATGGGGGAGGGGCTCTAGGAACAAGGTAAGACAGAGAGGGCAGGGGGGAGGGATAAAGGCGTAGAGGGTTAGTGATTAAGGGAGAAGAAGGGAGAGAGTGCTATAGGGAGGGATAATGACGAAGATAAAGAGAAGGTGGAGATATGGAGAGTGGGGTGGTAGAGACATGGCTGAAGGGAGAGAAAGAAACATGAAAGAAACATGTAGGGAGAATGAGGGACAGATATTTAGAAAGAGATAGGGGGTATCTAGGGATTATTGGGAGAGAGCTAGGAGGTATTAAACCATACAAAACATTTGTTTTGTATGCAATCATATAAATTATTAGTTTTCTTTGATTTTGTTCGTTGCCCTAGCCGTGCACCTAACCTATTAATTGTGCTTGACTATATCGCGTTCGCGTTTTTTCACTACATATCGCGCACGCGTTTTGTATTTATATAACGCGTACGCGTTTTTTAACTCCAGAAATAATGGTCTGTTGCTGTCCGAGAGCAACTTCACTCTGTTCGAACGAAAGCAATAATCCCGCGATTTTTCGAACAACACGAGCCCGCGTCTGAAAATTTTCACATTCTACACCAACTCCATCATTTTTTTTTATGCAGGTGCAGCATTGAGGACATCTTTCATGGTTGCTCACTGTGGTGTTGGATTATATGGCCATATTTGAAGAAAATAATTAGCAAGCTTGAAGAATCTCCAATTGAAGAACACCAAAGATAAGGCCTTTGAAAGATTCATTTTGCTTATATTTGAGGAGCACACAAGATAAGATATCAAGCTTCAAGACCAACAAGGAAGAACTTCCATTTGCTCATTATTGAAGAGCTTGTAATTGAGGAGCAACAAAAACAAACTATATTGAATTGATCATTGTGGTGATGGGGAATGCACGTAACCGAGTAAACAAATCAACAAGGAAGAAGAGATCTCAAGAAGTCATTGAAGAAGAGAAAGAAAAGAAAAGAATATACATGATGAATCGGAGGCTTTCTTTGGAAACTAATCCAAATCCAATTGTAGAGGATACCATGGTTCATCCTATTAATCCACGACAAGAGGGACCTTCAATTTCCACAATAGTTGTTGAACAAGCACCCCATGGAAGTAATCAAGAAGCAAAACGTAGGTGCTCATTAGGGGATGTTTCAATTCCCACTTCAAGTCAAAGTGATAAGTTACCATCTCAAGATGAAGCTCACGAAGAAACACCCAATTTGCTATCCGGATGTGGTTATACAAGCGATGAAGTCAGAGAGGCGTTGGACGTTTTGCCTACTGTTGAAGAAGAGAATGTTATCCACACCATCGATGAGGATGTTGGACTTCCACAAGGGGATGTTGGACTTCCACAGACCATGGATGAGGATGTTGGACTTCCACCATCCAACTACTAGGAAGAGAATGAAGGACACCAAGATACTACTGAAACGCCAAAGCGTCTTGGTGATGCGCTACATGGTACAATTCCAACCCCCTTACCTCCATTAGCAAGCACACGTCGAAGAACTCCGAAGAGTATACAAGTTGATGAAAGACTTATGAATTCCATTGAAGGTACGCTATCTAAACGTAGTATTGCTTATCAAACTCAATAGATACTTGATAAATATTTTGTTTCTAAATGTGATGGAGATAAATGTAGATTATTTTTATCATTGTTAAAATCTAGGAGCATGAATGTTGTTAGGAAAAAGTTAGGGATAAAGATGATAAAGAATTCTGAACCAAGTTCTCATATAGTTAAAAGCCTAGTAGATGCATTTGGTAAAATTGGTAAGAACACACGTTCAAAGGACCGCAATGCTGCTCGTCGTGTGTTGTCACAATCAATTGCAGATAAGAACACCAGGGCCCTTCGTATTCTCAGGCCTACATCCAAACTAGTTAATTTGAATGTAAAAACCCTCCGTAGGTATTCTATTAGAAGAGAACATCTTGACACAACCGATCAGACAGATTTTTGGGGCTTTGTTGGTCGGTTGCCACGTCGTGACATGAAGCTAGTTGATGCAGTAAAGGGACTAGTGCACAGTTTTTGGCATGATCACACAAGGCCTTCTTCAAACCGAAAGGATGTACTAAAACTAAGAAGGGGTTCAAAGGATCGTGAACCACATACTAAGCATCTTCTTGATATAAAACAGACAGAGCTTTACGAGAAATTTAAGATTGAGCATAGACAATTGAACTTGGGGCAAAGATCTTTTGAGAAATGTAAGCCATGGTATGTTAGAATAAATACTCTTCGTAACACTTGTTGTTGTAGATACCATGTAGAATATGAATATTACTATGAAACATTCTTGTACATTCGTCGTGTGTTGCATACTAACATTGTGCAGGATTGCTCCATGACAATACCACCGACTTCATCAAGAGAATTCATTCATAGCATCATGTGCAATAGGCCCGAGGGGAAAACATACTATGCAAAATCTTGTTTGGATGGAACATGCTCCAACTGTGCTGGAATGGCATTATTGAGCCAATGTATGCACGAGAATGGAGACAGTGAATTTGGGAAAATGGTTACAGACATGAAAAGTTTCAAATATATCAACTATGAAATAGTCCCAGGGAAAGAAAGCAAAAAAATACAATTGGTGACATCTCAGGTATGCATTTATATCTATAAAATTATGTTGTAACGGTTACATTTCAATCCTTACTTACAACAAAAAACTGACATTGAGATCATTTTGTGTCACCAGGTACAAGTTAGTGACTTCATCAAGGAATTTATTGAAAAGACACATCAATATGTTCAGCATGTCCACGTGGCATGATGGTAGGATGAGAAGTTTAGAATATGCAGAGATACATTTCCCCTTGGTACTATACTTTCAGTTGTTGATTTTGCCGAGAACTACACTCTGCAACCTCAAAATGAGATCCAAAGTCAGTATTATCACTCTGAGCAGGTTTCCTTGATGGTCCATATCACATATAGGCATGGCCCAAATAGCACTGAAGAGCAAAGAGAAATTCTGAAGGAATATCACTTCTACATAAGTGATGATAGGTGCCACGACTTCCACTATGTACGTCATTGCTTCATCATGTTCTATGATCACTTGAAGGGAAGGAACATACAGATGGATCGACACTGGATTTGGTCTGATGGGTGTGCTGGTCAGTTCAAAAATGCACGCATATTTCAGTGGTTGTGTTCATTGCATAAAAACTACAAAGTGCCACATATGTGGAACTATTTTGAGACTGGGCATGGTAAAGGAGAGCATGATGGAGCCGGAGCATGTGTCAAAACAGCCCTACGAAGAGAGGAATTGAAAGTATCTACAGAATCTACTATTCTAAATGCTCAATCTATAGTCAGGTGGTGCACGTCAGTAATGGGAGAGGAATCAACTATGCGAGTAGAATCCACAAGAAAGAGACATGTGGAGAGATTTTTTTGGGAGGTGGTAGACATAGATGGTTCACATGCATGGGAATGCAAGACTGTGCCTGGGACTCGTGGCTTTCATTCGGTTCGAAGCTCTGATAACCCAGTATTTGAAATTTGGACCAGAAACCTTGCTTGTTTTTGCCCGCCTTGTTGTGATGGTGACTGGGATGGGTGTGAATCATTGGATTGGGTTGATGGATGGGATCGCATATCACTTCCACTTGATCAGCGTGCAATTGTTGAGTTAACTCCGTTGGAAGAAGACCAATCATCTATTTCTGCAGATTTTGATCATGTCTCAGACCTTGTACAACCCGGTATGATGCATTTCCTTAACATTTTTTGTTTGTTTACGTAGTCTTCAAATGCACATTAATGGCCTTGTATCGCACGAAAAATATTTTGATCATATACCTACAATCATATAATGCAGGGCACATATACGCAGTGGTTGCCTCAAAAGATACTGAATGGGGTGATGAATACTGGTTGGCACGCTGTATAGATGGAAAGCAAACCCTCATTGTGTCCATGACTGACGATGAAAACAACCACTTTCCAACTGGGTCTATGGTTGTTAAAGGTGAATACTTGACACGGGACAGCAATGGAAGAAAGAAGGGTGGATATGTTTACAGGGATTACAAACCAGGTGCAAGTGTGTATCACTTTACCAACTTAATCATTGGCACAAACCTTCAGGTACGAACAATGCCTAGTCGAAATACATCGAAGGTACGCTACTTCTTACCGGATACAGAGCACGAGAGACTAATGGAGACCATCAGTATAAGAGATGATCCGGAGGGCTTGGTTGTATGATAATAGGTGGGATCTAGCATGATGAGGTACGTTACATACTTTTAATACTATACTATTTATACTATTTGTAATTGAATATTGATATATGCTCAATTTTCACATGTATGTTTCATATGAATATGTCAATTTTGCGTTCTTGATATGCCAAATTTACGTTTACGTTGTTTATAAATATGCCAAAAGTTCTCTTGTATGTCAAGTTTATGAATATGCCATTTTTTACATATGATCAGTAAACCCTAAAATTATATTATGTTCATCATGTTGGTTATTGGCTTCACCCAACAAAATTAATTCAATTCATGCTCACTATATTAAACAATACACTTATATTAAATTTAATTCATGTCTTGTTAAATATTTCATAATGAATTAGCTAGTTGAGAGCACCACCTTAGACCAAGCCATCATCATCAACATCTTCATCATCATCACCATCATCATCATCATGGACCTGCAAAACCCTAGTTTCCAAAGTGTCTAGGCAGGTTCGGGTTAGGAACACTAGCCATACCCGCCCGGTGGATGATTTTCCAAAGTTGACCCCCGTGTGCAAAAATTGCACACTCCCACACTGAGCAAAACCCTAGTTTCCAAGATGGACCTGCAAGGTGACACATGGGCCACCGGGTAGGAGGGGAGGGGCACCCCTGGCACTATCCCGGTGTGCTGAATCCAACGGAGTCGACGGTTCGTTGATCCGAGCCACGGTCTTCATTCTATGGCTCGTCCCGTCTCACTACCAGAAGGCCTTCAGGGACACCTGCTGGATACCTACCGGGGGCATAGAACTCCAACCATGCAACAAAACCGGGTTCCGGGGAGACCTGCAGGTGTGTCTAGACAGGTTCGGGCTAGGAACACTAGCCATACTTTCCCAGTGGATGATTTTCCAAAGTTGACCCCCGTGTGCAAAAATTGCACACTCCCACACTGAGCAAAACCCTAGTTTCCAAGATGGACCTGCAAGGTGACACATGGGCCACCGGGTAGGAGGGGAGGGGCACCCCTGGCACTATCCCGGTGTGCTGAATCCAACGGAGTCGACGGTTTGTCGATCCGAGCCACGGTCTTCATTCTATGGCTCGTCCCGTCTCACTACCAGAAGGCCTTCAGGGACACCTGCTGGATACCTACCGGGGGCATAGAACTCCAACCATGCAACAAAACCAGGTTCCGGGGAGACCTGCAGGTGTGTCTAGACAGGTTCGGGCTAGGAACACTAGCCATACTTGCCCGGTGGATGATTTTCCAAAGTTGACCCCCGTGTGCAAAAATTGCACACTCCCACACTGAGCAAAACCCTAGTTTCCAAGATGGACCTGCAAGGTGACACATGGGCCACCGGGTAGGAGGGGAGGGGCACCCCTGGCACTATCCCGTTGTGTTGAATCCAACGGAGTCGACGGTTTGTCGATCCGAGCCACGGTCTTCATTCTATGGCTCGTCCCGTCTCACTACCAGAAGGCCTTCAGGGACACCTGCTGGATACCTACCAGGGGCATAGAACTCCAACCATGCAACAAAACCGGGTTCCGGGGAGTCCTCCAGGTGTGTCTAGACAGGTTCGGGCTAGGAACACTAGCCATACTTTCCCGGTGGATGATTTTCCAAAGTTGACCCCTGTGTGCAAAAATTGCACACTCCCACACTGAGCAAAACCCTAGTTTACGAAATGAATGCACAATGAAGCCACTGGGCCATGGGGAGACGAGGGAGAGCGCCCCCTAGAGGTAATCGCACGCCAGGAGACCAACGGAGTCGACGGTTCGTCGGTTCGACGTCCGGTTTCCGAGTTATGTCGAGTTGCAAGTCGCATGAAAATGCCGTTCAGGGACACTTGGTGAATTTCCGTCCGGGAGCCAAAAAGCAAACGAAGCAGGAAGATTGCGTGCCGTTGGCTCCTGCAAGTGTGTGTGGGCAATGCCGACGTGGGAACACTGCCGGGAGCCATAAATCCATGATAGTAAATTAATTCATGACAAAAAAAACTGAATTATTCCTTTCAATGGATGTGGTTTTCAATTTCCTATGTTGTTAGGTCAATTTGGCACATTCATTGAAAGAAATTGTAGACTTTAATGATGATCACAACAAGTGTGTTTGTTAAAACCTTGTGAAATAGAGCATCAAAAGACCTACATTGTAGTCCATATAATTGTGTTTGTTTACCTTTTGTTTGATGGACCATGCACAATAAGTAATAAAATAATTTTTGAAGTAGGTCATTTCATTTTTCTGATTTTTTCTTTGGTGGTGTTGAAAAAGACCATTGTTCTTATTGATGGGATTTCATGTGCTTATGATTCTTTGGATAATCTAGACACATACAAGGACACCATTATTAGACTAATTCATTATGAACAATTTAATATGAGTAATCTACATAAATGAATTGAAAAATTAACAAAAATAACAAACAACCCATATACCTTGGAATATAACACAAGAGTGACCATGTTAGGCAATCTTACTTATCTACTTACCTATGGTCATTTAAGTAGACCATTTGGATCATGTCTATTACTAATGATCTCCATTAACTTTTCATGTTCACAATGAGGCTTGAAGTATCATACCTTTGATGGGTGCTTCCTTGGCATTGTTTGTAGTTCGAGGTTTGTATCGAAAACTAAGTTTGTAAAGTGGTATATAGATTCACCTAGTCTAATCTTGAAATACATAACCAACCTTCTTCCATGTTTGGTCATCCAGTGTTAGATATTATCCTTTAATAACCATCAAACTGAGTCCAACGTGTGAGTCCACTAAATAGACAAAATGTAATGTATTCATGCTAGTTGATAAGATTTAATCTCATATTCCCTAAACTTGGTTGTACAAGATTTGAGACATGATCATAATGTGGTGAAATGGTTGATTAGTCCTCATCCAACTAGGATAATTCAATATTTATACCTAGAATAATGGGGAGTGATAGAATTTTCTTGTCCATATTTCTACTATAACATTGTTTGAGTTTCAAACTAAATGAAATCCACAAATTCCATGCATTATTCTATGTGATTGATCTACATCAACCACCTCCCAAAAATATCTTTGCACATGTCCTTTCCTTATTGAGTCCTCTTCTCGTCTTCTTGTTCCATCTACAATTATTGAAGAACACCATTCAACAATAGATTTTGTGTAACTAATGAGAGAATTTCTCGTAAACTTCCATTTTTACCTGCAGAATGTAATTTTTATGCACACAACATCTCGATCATGATCCCCTTTCCCACACTCAGTTTCAAAAGTCTTGTAAAGGCAACCTTTACATTTACATTTGCATTAACATGACAACCAAGTATCAAAAATGAGATTGATGGTGTTTATTCTCATGCAATGTATACAGTTAGGATTAAGACAACTGTATAAATCTATGGAATTATAAATGGAGATATTTATCCAAAAGGAAGCCAATGTTGGCCTTGCCAATCTTTTCTTCCCAATGCAAACGAAATATTAGATTCCATTTTGCTATGTTTCCATGTAAAATATATTTGAAAAAAAACACATATTTGGATTATATGGAAATCCTTCTTACCTTTGACATTGTTTGGGATCTGCAGGATGGGAATGAAGTATTTTTTAGGGATTAAGAGGAGTATGCAATTACACAAACTTATGAATGCCTATTGTGACAAGAAATCCATTGATTTCAACTCCATCACATTTCTGTTTGATGGATGATGTTTGCAAGGTGAGCAAGTTTAACCCACCAATGCGAGATTGCATGCAATTACACTGAGCAAAACCCTAGTTTACGAAATGAATGCACAATGAAGCCACTGGGCCATGGGGAGACGAGGGAGAGGGCCCCCTAGAGGTAATCGCACGCCAGGAGACCAACGGAGTCGACGGTTCGTCGGTCCGATGTCCGGTTTCCGAGTTATGTCGAGTTGCAAGTCGCATGAAAATGTCGTTCAGGGACACTTGGTGAATTTCCGTCCAGGAGCCAAAAAGCAAACGGAGCAGGAAGATTGTGTGCCGTTGACTCCCGCAAGTGTGTGTGGGAAATGCCGACGTGGGAACACTACCAACACTGGCTCGGGGGAGGTTTTTGCAGAGTTGACCCACCAATGCGAGATTGCATGCAATTACACTGAGCAAAACCCTAGTTTACGAAATGAATGCACAATGAAGCCACTGGGCAATGGGGAGACGAGGGAGAGGGCCCCCTAGAGGTAATCGCACGCCAGGAGACCAACGGAGTCGACGGTTCGTCGGTCCAACGTTCGGTTTCCGAGTTATGTCGAGTTGCAAGTCGCATGAAAATGTCGTTCAGGGACACTTGGTGAATTTCCGTCCGGGAGCCAAAAAGCAAACGGAGCAGGAAGATTGCGTGCCGTTGACTCCCGCAAGTGTGTGTGGGCAATGCTGATGTGGGAACACTACCAACACTGGCTCGGGGGAGGTTTTTGCAGAGTTGACCCACCAATGCGAGATTGCATCCAATTACACTGAGCAAAACCCTAGTTTACGAAATGAATGCACAATGAAGCCGCTGGGCCATGGGGAGACGAGGGAAAGGGCCCCTAGAGGTAATCGCACGCCAGGAGACCAACGGAGTCGACGGTTCGTCGGTCCGACGTCCGGTTTCCGAGTTATGTCGAGTTGCAAGTCGCATGAAAATGCCGTTCAGGGACACTTGGTGAATTTCCGTCCGGGAGCCAAAAAGCAAACGGAGCAGGAAGATTGCGTGCCGTTGACTCCCGCAAGTGTGTGTGGGAAATGTCGACGTGGGAACACTACCAACACTGGCTCGGGGGAGTTTTTTGCAGAGTTGACCCACCAATGCGAGATTGCATGCAATTACACTGAGCAAAACCCTAGTTTACGAAATGAATGCACAATGAAGCCGTTGGGCCATGGGGAGACGAGGGAGAGGGCCCCTAGAGGTAATCGCACGCCAGGAGACCAACGGAGTCGACGGTTCGTCGGTCCGACGTCCGGTTTCCGAGTTATGTCGAGTTGCAAGTCGCATGAAAATGCCGTTCAGGGACACTTGGTGAATTTCCGCCCATTTTATAATTTAAGCCACTTTTAAATATTTGAACTTCCATATTATTTTGGAAAGAGTATAATATTTCAAAACTCCTAAAGAGACAAAAACACATGATCAAAACTCCTAAGGCTGTAATTTAGAGTAGTAATAATGGGGGTGATGGAGTTGAATTTGATCCTATGGAAGATAATGATACTAATATTATTGAGAATAAAGGGATAATAGGTTGATCCATGACACCTTTGTTTGCATGGATGAGGATGCACCTATGTATGAGACCTATGATAGTATTCATGATGTACATCTTATTGATAAGGCACACAAAGGCCTATACAAGAGATCAAAGATGGGTCACTTTGTCTACTAATTTGATGTTGATAAAATTGAAGGTATTGAATGACATTTCAAACAATGGTATGACAAAGATCCTAATGTATACACAAGGTTAATATATAAGGTGCCCCATAAGGTTCTTTGTCATATCCCTATAATTCTAGGTTTTTGATGATTGTTTAGGTTAAAAAACATAGCACATTATATGGATTATCATGTACAAAGATAAGTGAAGATGGTATTATATGAGTGGCTACAAATGGTTCTCAATTTACGATCATCAAGGAAATATTACCCATTTTTTAAGAAGAACCTCATAATGTTAGACTTTCATTGGTAGTTGATGGCAATGGGTGTGCATGAGTGAGTTCGTTGAAACCTTGAAAACATTGTATTGCATTTAGTTTGATTAAATTACACGAGCAAGAACTTTGACATAACTTGTAATGATCATCCAAAATCACAAATTTTAATTAGATACCAATTAGTGCATGCATGTAGTGAATTCGTTGAAACCTTTGAATATAATAGTTTGTTCTTTTGACATAGTGCATTCATGAGTAATAGATAATCCACACAAATCAACACATTAGAATGACACAAGTACATGTATCCAAAAGTACATATATATCCAAAAGTGCATGTCTCCAAAAGTACATGTATATCCAAAAGTCTCCAAAAGTGCATGTCTCCAAAAGTGCATGTATATCCAAAAGTATCGAAAAGTACATGTATCCAATGAAGTCAATGTACATGTCTCCAAAAGTACATGCACAATAAAGTCAATGTACATGTCTCCAAAACTGAATGTATCGAAAAGTACATATATATACAAAAGTATCCAAAAGCACATGTGTCCAAAACTATCCAAAACTATCAAAACTCAAGCTTTCTCTTGTTCTTTCCCGACGTTGATCCTCTAGGCACATCCCTAGGATCAATGTGCATCCCTGGATCCTGCAAATTAAATATCAATTGTTAAATTCAACTAACTATGTACACTAATACATTATCTCAACAATTATCAACTGGTGCATGGAAAGTGCATGAAACACTTGGTCACTGAAGGACATCTCACCTCAACTGACAAAGGAGATTGCGTTGCTTGTGTAGCAGATGGAGCCGTCGGTTGAACATCCAGGATGGTTGAACCAGGGGGGCCAGGCACTGCTCCTGCTGGTGGTGGCTACAATGAAAAAATGTTGAAATAGTTAGAAATGCATGAATAAACAATAGGTCCAACAATAATAAACTATGTAAAGATAATGTTGAAATAGTTACATACCTGTGTGTGATCAGTCGCCACTGCAGATGCGGCACTAACTGCTGCATCAACCATCGATGCAAGGTTCTCAGCAGACAACTCGGGTTCCTGTTGCAGTAAACATGCAATTCAAACATTAACAAAAACGATTTATGCACTGGATTTCAAGTTAAACAACAAATATCATCGAAGGATATACATTACCGTGGTGTGAGTAAGCCCATGGTCGTGGGCAGCTGGAGTCTTTCTCGGAGTAGAACGCCTCACATACACACGACCCTTGTTCACGAATGGCCTGGAGGGAGATGCAAATCCAGGCAATGGGCCAGATGTGTCGGATGGTGCCTACAGTCAGCAAGTGTTCATGTAGTTAGACATGCATGATTCAACAAACAAACATGTATTTAAAAAATGTCATTTTTAATTGTTTACCTGGAGCCCAGATGTTTCAGGGGACGGTATGACCATGGGTACTACCTCCACATTACCTTGCCCCTGTGAAGGATCTGCCATCTGCAAGTTTAATAATTGTAAATATTAGACCGTATATAGCATTAATGAACTAAAATGTAAAGTATGTGGAAATTAACAAATTAACAAGTATTAAAAAACTGAAATTTTAAAATGTTTACCTCGGTGTGAGATACGGCAATAGGTGGTATATAAGATGGGCCTACCGAATGGGTAGCATCATGCCCCCCTGTAGAGTCTGGAACATCTGGCTCTGGGGTGTCACTGCCGGCATAAAGCATCAACTGCAAGTTCACAAACATAATATATTAGCTCAAACTATATATATGTGTACAAAAATGAAAATAAATGAAGAATTTATTACAATTAACCATCAACATACCTCTCTCAAAAACCCACTGAAGGCAACATCTGAGGCAATACCATAGCAGGGACGACCACATGATGTGCACTCGTGAGGATCCGCACTAGGATGGGGAATAGTCGATGGTCCTGCACTAGTGGATGGTCCTGATGGTCCTGCACTAGTGGATGGTCCTGATGGTCCTGCACTAGCTGATGGTCCTGCATGGTGACGAGCTGGTGTATGTACCACACCAGGGACAGATTTCCCTTCCTCACCCATATGTTGAACCATCCTGCCATGGCGAACAACCGCCCGTGCCAAACTCAAAAATGCATCCCGTGTCTGCGGAATAATGCGATGTGCTGGTGGGACATCTGGCCCAGGCAACTGCCTGCGAGGTGCAGGGATAGGGCTATCCTGGTCTCGAAGCCTGGCATTGGGTCAGTTTTGGGGCATCCCCCCACCGATCCCCTGAAACTGTAACATGTCAAAATAGTTAACGTGTTTATGCAACACGAACTCTGCGTACATCTTTCGAAGGAAATATAAGGGAATTTCCCTGTTGTTGTGTGGTGGCATATCAAAAACCATGTACCATCTGTCCATCCAGTTATCAACAAATGGTTGAAACATGCACCACTCAATGGAGATATGCGGCCTGCTTGCATTTGGGATTTCCCCCGTCCGAGGGTCCCTAAACAATGCAAATATAAGCTCTTTGGATATTTTCAACTTTTTTACTGCATTGTAATCTAGTCCATCGGCATATTGTTGTCTTTTTCTTTCTCTGTAAGATGCAATATCATATAGGACATTTGTAGATTGTGAAATGGTGTCCACAATTGCATCCAAGGTTGATGCAAGTGAACGGCGAATCCTGTCGCCACCACTAAAAGCTGCACTTATGCCCCTCAATTGGGCAAGCTCAATCAATATTTCGGCATTGGTATCCATAGCCGCAACTGCAATAAAGACATTAATACGAAAATCATTAGAAACATATACATGGTATATAATGACGTCTCTTCAAAATTGAACATGTATTAAATCAAACTCACATAAGCAATTTAATGGCATTCACTTACATACATTTAAAACTTAAAATTAAACATTTGACAATTAAAAAGTAAGTTAGTCAGATTGGTAGAGAGGAGGAGGAGGAGGATCAAGGCAGTGATGAGTTTGTTGATTCAGGCATGGAGGAGGAGGATCAGGGCAGTGATGAGTTTGCATCTATGTGTCTCAATGTCTCATTGTGTTTTGTGATTGTGAATGACAAATGTGTTGTGATTTGTGAATGATCTAATTTCTATTGAATATTTCATATTTGTAATTGTAAATGTAATTTCTATTGAATATTTGTAATTGTAAATGTTAAATCTTATTGGATGATCTATATGTCTATATTTTTAAATTTTAATATATTTTAAAAATATATTAATTCCGGGGGTCACCGTGTCCTACGTGTCATAATTCCGGGGGTCACCGTGTCTAGTGGGGACCAGGGATCAAATTTGAAGGGTGGGGTCCCATTTCACTATGAAGGGCTATGAGATATTGAACACTATTGAAGGGCTATGAGAAATTTATTAATATTTATTCTATGTGTATATATGGATGTGTTCATGTTGCATGGATTGGATTCTAGGTTAACCGAGGCCTTTTTAGAGCAAAGAATGGGGTAATTACTATTTGGAAACAAGTTTTTTATCAAATGTAAATTGCGGTGATGGAAGATATTGAGGGTGCCACATGTTGTGGAGAAAGTAGTATTGATTCCTATGACGTAATAGGGAGTTCAAAAAGTCTGGTTTCAAGTATTGTCATGCGTAGCTCGATTGATTTTTCTCGCGCTAGGGTTGTAGCAACTGTTATGGCCATTACTGTTAAAAGGATTGATGGGGTGGAATCCCGTGAAACGATGAGTTCTTTTGTTAAGACGTAGATTCAGTGAAATTTGGTGGGAGTCTCATGTTCATTTTATGCACAAAATTCGATTACTTGATTTTGTTGCATTGTTAACTCTCCTCCTAGTCATAGCTACAATCTCTTATATAATTGTGAAGGTTATCAATCCACTCAATATATTAAAGTTGTAGTAGGCCAAAATCATCCACATATTTATTGTACTCACAAATGTTGACATTCCAATTTCTACGTAGAGCGCCCATTAACATTAGATTGTATGGGACATGTTTTTGAGGCATGATGTCATTATCTCATAACAACAAGCTTTTTATCCATAAATATGTCATCTACAAGCCAACGGAATTGTTCCTAATCCTTTATAAAACTTTGTCATAATTATATCAATACCAACATCCCTACCTATTGACTTAGCTTAGAAGATATTACACCTTCGGATAACCAAACCTGATTCCAAGGTTGGTAATCATAAACGTAAAAGCATCATCATAAGGAAATAGCATGTTGTGTTAAGGAAATTCCTTTTTTTCCATTTCCTTCTCAGGATAATATTTGGTTGTGGATCATTTAAAATGTATAATTTATTTTAATATTGGGAAGCTAAATTCAAATTCATTAATATATTAATGTGATTTGATTTTTTTATTAATAATAAGTTATTCTTTTCATTTGAAAATGTTATAGTACATCAAAATTTCAATGTTTACTGACGTAGTAAAGTTGAGAGGCTTTATTTTTCAGTGGATATATAACAGACCTGTAAATTCATAGGATGTCAAAAATCTAGTCAGCCTTGAAGTTGAGCTCCTCAAAGAAAACGAATTTCTTTAAATATGTTTATGGTAGGCTGGCATTGCCAACTTCGCTTCGCAAACTATCCTGGAGGACTGGAGGAGATAGGGTAGGTGGAACTTGGAAGTAGCTCAACCACAGTGGAATAGGGGTATAAGAAAAAGCTTGTTTCTATTCATGCAATATTATATATTGATGGTCGGAGCCATGGAAGCATGGAATTCGAGCATTAACTTGATACAACAAAGAAAACAAAAGGTGGAACTCGGGAGCTGCAGGATTGACTTGATACAACAAAGAAAACACAGGGTGTGAGGTTGGGAGCCGTAGACGGTAGGATTAACTTGATACAACAAAGAAAAAACAGGGCTATAGGTAGGGGCCACGGGCAGGAGCAACAACCTGCAACATTACAAGAAGTTTATGGATTGTGGATTTTGTCTGAAATGCCAAATTCGCGGGGGCACATTAACATAATATATTATACATTGAATACTCAATTAACTCACGGAGTCAGCATTCACGAATTGGTATGTGATAACTTGTAACTTGGTAAGCCCGCTAGCAACAACACGTATGAGCCACCTACCAGGTTTAATAATTTTGTTGATGCCATGAAATGTGTTAAAAACGTAAGCGCTCGCTACAAACACGAGAACTTCGAAGCGTTCAAGCCATGGGTTGCTCAGTGTAAGCCCGTCCACGTAAGTTGCACAATGATATTATTAGAGGCCCAATGGTCCATGATCCATGGATGATCGAACACGTGGATATTGGAGAGTAACCGAGTCCCACTCCCAAGTCACCTAGCTAGTAGCCGCATTCCCAATTTCCCACTAAAAACTGTTGATGGGTGAAATTTGAAGCTACCCTTCTGTTGCAATTTTAAACAGTAGTGGTTAATTTAATTATTGAAGGGCTTACCATGAAATTAAATTTTTTTTGCATGGTAAAATTTGAAGTGGCCTTCTATGACGTGTAAAATGACCTCTGAAGGGCCCTAAAGGCTTCAAATTTGAAGCCTGGTTACAAGGAAGCGGGCTCAGAGCGCGCTTCAGGCCCGCTTTTTACCTCCATGTGCGAACCCTATCCGGCTGCACAAAACCACTGGTAACTCAACACCTGCATCCACCCAATAGATCTCCAACTCAGACTTGTGGACGTGCTTGCTCGACTTTATTGAGTTCAAAGATGCTGCCTAACATAATCCCTTTCGAGGAAGGGTCTGCGGCATGCTTCCCCTCTCTGATATTCCATAATTCCCGTCCTGGAGAACTCATCGGCACATTTTGCCGGCATTGGCCTCCTGATATTTATCGGTAGGAGAGTGTTACATGAGAAGCAGAGGCATCTGAGAAATCAGAAGTGAAGTAATTTGTTGTTGTTTCTTTTCTAACCTTTCTTTCGTCTCCATTTCTAGCAATTTCTCTTCTTTTGCTTTTTAAATTTTCCACTGTTCGTCAGGGGTTCGATTCTCGTTCGGATTGTTTTATTCCACAGCAAAAAGGGCTTCCAGGCTGGATGGTATTATGAAAACCAGCTACGGGATGGGGTGTACTGCGTTATCTGTATCAGTTGTTATAAATTTCCTTTCAATCGTTTCAGCATTATATGATAATTGTATGTATTTGGATTTGATGTAAACAGGCATGGTGCAGATGTACCTATCTCTTGAGAATGACTGCAAGTGGGGGCCAAACTGCCAGCAGTCGCCACACCTGATTCCACAGTAATAGTCGCAGTCTCTCCAATTGGTGCCTCATAAGTTCAGAGTATCATTATCTTTTCACATGATACAAAACATTTTCACATGATACGAAACCTTGCCAGCTAATGAAAAGACATGAGTGCACTCATTTTCATTATATTTAGTGAGTTGTGGCTGGCGGCAGGGACACTCGTGTCCCGTGTTCTCGTGTTGGGTGACTTAGATGGATACATTGTAGAAAGGGGGTCCGAGTTCTATTTTTTTCAATTTTAGGTTGGATTACGAATTTTTGAGTTTTTTAAAAACGATTCATTTTAATTATTCATTCATCTTGGTTGAGGGAGATTGAGGGAGATGTGAATTTAATGAAAGATTGGGTTATTCCCAATTTTATCAATATTAAAAAACTAGGTTTTTTTAAACAAAAAAAAATAATAATTTAGGTTAAAAATGATAAAAAAAGAGTATGGGTGAAAGAATTACCTGATTGGATGACAATCTACCAGTGAATTTGTCCCCTCCAGCTAAATCGAGCAACACCAATACTTGAGTGGGCCACAAACCGTCCTCGTCTGGGTTCAATTTCGCGTTTCTGATGCGTAGGTGCCGCGGGTGGTCGGCATTCGTCGGGACTGTGTATTTAAATTATTTTTTAGATTTACATAACGCGTACACGTTTTGTAACTACATAACGCGTACGCGTTTTGTAGTTATATAACGCGTACGCGTTTTATAGTTATATAACGCGTACGCGTTATTGTTACCTAGCCTACATGTCCAATGACATGTTAGGCTCGGGTCTTACCATGGCAGGTGCTAAACATCATAAACGCGTTATGTTTTACGTATCAGGAACGAGTTTTGAAAAAGTAGCATTGCATCTAAAGTGACCCTCTTCTTCTTGCACACACCCATATAAACTCAACAAAATTTGTACAATATATTTGTAAATATCATATTAAAAACATAATATTTATTCATAAAATAAAATTTTAGAGTCAAAACATTACAAAAATTTCTTATCAAAAATTTATCAAATTTAACATTTTCCTCAACGACATGAAACTAATCAAGAATATTATGGAAACCAAGATTTGGCATCTCCTAGAGCTTGACTCTGTTCGTAGACCTCAACATACTATGTCATCAAGAAATACCCCTAATCAAATTTAATAACCAAAATCTAACATCTTCTAAAACTTGACTTTCTTTGTAAACCTCAACATACTATGTCATAAAAACATACCTCTAATCAAATTTAATGAATATAACAACGTTCAAATTCATAAATCAAAATTTTATCAATTAATAATAGATATATATATATATTTTTAAAATTATATTAAATTCTCAAAAATCAAAACTAAACATTAAAAAAACAAATAAAAAATTATATTAAAACACTTAATCACAAATCCATATAAAAAACATAATTAAAAAAATTATAATCCCCTCAAAACAAAACAAAACAAAACCAATAATAAAATACAAAGTAATAAAAAACATAAAAAAAACAACCAAAATAGAAAACAAATTTTAAAAAAATAACATAAAAAATAAAAAATAACATTTAAAACATAACAAAGAATATTAAAAACTCAAAACAAATGATAAAAATCAAATTAAAACAGTAAAAATAAAAAACAATAAAAAAATAACATAACAAATATAACAAACAACATTAAAATGAAACGTTTAAGATTTTAAGGGGGAGTTAGGAGGGCATCGGGGTGGGGGCGATTCTCCCCCCTTAAAAACCCTCGTTCCTTTTAATGTTTTTATTATTATTTTTATTATTTAATGTTTTTTAATTATTATTTTAGTATTATTAGGTTTTTTTTTAATGTTTTTATTTTATTACGTTTTTATCATTTTTCTACTATTCTTAAGGAATTAAGGAAAGTTTGAAATACAATATTATAGGGTTCAACAAAAGCATGATATCACTTATAAGAATTGAACTTTGGTGGGAAAGTAACAATCTCTCCTCTCAACCACCCAAATTACAACTAATAGATATATTTTTTATTTATTTTTTAATTATGTTTTATAGTATTTAAATATTTACTTTTATTGATACTTTTAATGTTTTATTTTGATTTTTAATGTAATTTATTTTTTTAAACGTAAAAATATTTTAATTTTTTCATTTATGAAAATTTTCTAATAATCATATGAGATTGAACTTATTTTTTGTTTTTTTATATGGTTTTGCTTTTCAAAATTTTAATGTTTGTTTTTAAATATGTTTTTTAATATATGGTTTTGCTTTTCAAATTTTTAATGTTTGTTTTTAAATATGTTTTTTAATAGGTTTTGTTTTCTAGTTTTTTTCTATTTGTTTATTTATTTATTTTGTAATGTTTTATTTTGGTTTTTAATGTTTAGTATAATCTTTTTTTAAAATTTAAATATATTTTAATTTTTTTAATTTAATTATGTCGTAATGTTTTTTATTTTTATAATTTTTTTATATAATTGTTTTTAATTGTTTTATTTATTTTATTTTATTTTATTTTATTTTGGGTATTTGTATTTTTTATTAATTTTTAAGAGTTTCATTGTAACGCATAATTTGAAACAAAGCAAAAGGTTGATTTAGAGTTTTGATACCACCACTTTTTTAAATAAAAGGTTGTTTTTGTTGTTTTTAAGGTAAAAATATGAGTTTTTATGGTTAGAGTTATCTTTTCGTCAAGTTGTATAACTTGTTTAAACGTTTTCATTGAAGCAATCAAAATCAATTTCCATTATTTAATTGTCAAATTTTTTCCTTTCAAAAAACAAGGGTTAGAATTTTCCCCTACTCTTGCAGAACGACAAGCAAGTTAGTGATTTATAGATGTAATTTCAAGAATGAGCAATCGATAATATACATTATTATAGGAATCAAAGAGTCTCCATCACAAATCAATTCACGGAATCCATATGGTTATTAAATTGATAAAAGAGAGGTTAAGACAATACATCTGTGCATTTATTAAGAGGCTAAAGTAGTTTTGTTATGACTCTTAAATAATAATAATAATAATTGTTATCTAATTAGCATAATACATCTAATTTTATTGGTTATTATTAGTTTTTTTAGTTTTATATGTATTGGTGTTATTATTAAATAGTTTCAAAGCAAGTGTTACACAAACACAGTGAAATATATTTTATACACTTATTAGAAATTATAAATATTTATTTAAAAATTTGTTTAAAAATAAAATGAATTATAAATATTTATAAGAAAATTGTTTAAAATATATATATTTTAATATAAAGAATAATATTCATGTGTTTTTAAGCTATATTTTTATATAATATTAATTTTGTATATAAATGATATATATAAAATGAATAGGAATCAAGTTAATGGATCATTATAGATATTAATAATAATTATTTTAATTTTAGTATAAAAATGTTAAAAACATAAATATTATTTTGAAAAAAAAATTAATAAAATTCAGTAAAACTTTATTGTTGAAGTTTAATAATTTAAACAAAACTTTTCACGACAAGTAATATATAAATCCCAAACGTAAAAAAACTTTTCACAACAACTAATATATAAATCCAAAACGTAAAAAAACAAAAACAAAACTTTTTATGACAAGTAATATATAAATCCAAAAGTTAAAAAAAACTTTTCACGACAAATAATATATAAATCCAAAACGTTAAAAAAAAAAAAAACTTTTCACAACAAGTAATATGTAAATCCAAAACTTAAAAAAAAATATATAAATCCAAAACATTTAAAAAAAAAAAACTTTTCACAAGTAATATATAAATCCACAACGTAAAAAAATACTTTTCACAACTAATATATAAATAAAAATACGAAAAACAAAAAAAAAAAACTTTTCACGACAAGTAATATATAAATCCAAAACGCATAAGAAAAAACAAAACTTTCCGACAGGTAATATATAAATCCAAAACGTAAAAAAAAAAATTGACGGGTGGAATGAAAACCAAATTTCAAACACTGATTCTAATCGTTCCCCCTTCTTGATTCGCACTCTTTGAATAAATCTTCCAATTAAAAAAAAATGCTAACTTAATTTCGGGGAAGAAATGTAAATAAAATCCCAATCGAATATTATTCGAATGGCACCTGTAACCGTCATCATTCGTTCCGCCACATGTATTATATGGTGCATTTCCCATATTTATTTTAATTTCTTTCTTTCTATCAATAACGGCATTTCTCATTTTTTATTTATCAATAACAACATTTCTCTACATTGGAGGAAGGTGGGAATTTGCTTTTAACTTGCTGGTAAGATTAGTTTTAACGTTTTGTTCAAAATTTTTGTCTTCGTAAAATAATTACCTTTCAATGCAGCTCGCTTTCAAACGTCCACTAGTCTTGGAAGTTTGATTACTTTTCATTTTTTAAAAATGGTTACAAGTATTTTTCATGAAAAAATGGGTAAGCAAAAGTTTGAGTACCATCCATTTTTTTAAAAATACCAACCCGAATGTTCTTTCGGGATACCATGCCAAATAGCTCACACAGAAGCTATAAATATATCATATACTCAAAGCATTTCAATTCAATTCAAGAGTTCCATTTCGTCCCTGTAGTAGAAGTACTGTGCTCGATAGATATATATGGCAGCCCAACTGCAACTCCTGAGATTCTCTAGCTGTCGTGGGGTTTCTTTTGAAATCAATAGGAACCGCTCTGGTCGTCGTCCTCCGCCTCCCCTGCATTTGTAAATGGAGGAACAGGAGGCATAGCCAGGCCAGCCCATCACCGCCTCCTAACACTTGCTTGCTCGGTGAATAATATGTCGAGAAGGAATATGAATATCAACATCAGCCGTTGATTTCCTCCACCACGTTGGGCCGCCACCTGGGGCGGAGGCTCGTTGAGGTTGGCGTTACGGTCGTTTTCTCCGTCCCTGGGGACTATAATCTGGTTTTGCTGGACCATCTACTGGAGGAACCGGGCTCAATCTCGTCGGTTGTTGTAACGAGCTCAACGCCGGCTACGCGGCCGATGGGTACGCGCGATCCAGAGGCGTGGGGGCCTGCGCCGTCACGTTCACTGTCGGGGGACCCAGCGTCATCAATGCACCGACCGCATTCTGCATCATACCACTGGGTTGACTGACTTCAGCCAAGAGTATCGTTGCTTCAAGACGGTCACATGCGCTCAGGTCTTTGAATTCTGTAAAATGTGATGTAATACTTGTATTGGATTGAATGTTGATTTCTTTCCTCAAAGACTCGGTCTAACGATGTTAGAAATTAAAAAAAAAAAAACTGTTCACGTTATTATTAATCGCTTGGATGATGCCCATGAACAGTCAACGCCCAACTTTCAGCCGGCAACCTCTTCCATATTATCAACTACCTAGGTAACCTTTATTAGTTATCTTATCAATTACCTAGGTAACCTTTATTAATTATCTTTTTTTGGTTGGTGTTCTACAGTTCCACTACGTGAGACCAAAGATGTGTAATTTTATCTTAACGAGTTTCCAAATCGAATTATGGTACAAGGTTTGAAATGATCCAGTTCTAGAAATAGTAATTGAGCTTGAGTTAATCCCTATTGTCTCCCAAACTGCACACCAACAAAGGAAATCTTTCAAAAGCTGTCTCCCTCACTGGAAGTGGGGAGAGGTGTGGCCTTGGGGGCAAGCAATGAGCCAGGTAGTGTCACCTGAATCCCAGCTCCTCCGTTTAGGCTAACTCCTAACGAAGCCAAGGGGGGTAGTCCCTACGAAGAGTTTCACTAAGGCTCTTGTGTTTTATATGTTTTAAGTGTGAAATGATGCGGATGGGTGTTGTTTAGGAGTTTATTATGATGAGACCAAATTAAAAGATGAGATAAGCACAAGATAACAAAACATTCCACGTTGCTAAAATGAAATAACAAGACTAACAGTATATTTCAAGACTTATGATCAAATAAAGCATTCACAACATGAAAATTAACACAAGGACAAATGGTTTTGATTAAGATATAAATTGTAAATACCAGTGCCTTATGGAGTCACAGAAAAAGATGATTGTGATGCTGAATGTGTGGGTCTTCGCATGGCTGCGTGTTTCCATTTTAAGTTGCAGAATAAATCTAGCTTGTGAGGGCTTTTTTTAAGCACAATAGATTAGCCATTTAGGTTTAAGTTGGTTAATTATGCTTAAACAATTAGTATTTCGATGGACATCAGTATTCGGTTGTACGAAATGTGGATTAAGATCTGATTGTTTGGGCATTCTAGATTAGTCTCACTTTTATGAAGCACAAGGCCTCCATGAGTCCTCTTTTGACTCCATTTCCCCTTCTAGTACTGGCACTGGTCTTTCCCTGAGGATTGATCTTCCCTTCTTTTCCATCACCCATTTAAAAACTTATCTTTTTGTTACAAGCATTTCCTAAGGCAGCCTCTTCAAATTCACCTTGCCCGTCACTTTACCTGCCTTAGCGATCCTATCTTAGGGATACCCCCCTAAAGTTGGAGGAGAGCCAACCTGAAGCGAAGAGGAGAGGAGTGTGGTGACATTGGCTTCTCTCCTGAGAGAGTTGTCATCCAGCTTGTGTGTTACATTTTGGGCTTCAACAACACGCATGCCATCTTGGCGGACAACAGTCCCTTTTCTTTCACATGATTTCTTTTGAATCATTTCAATTATAAGCTAAGCAACCCCAAAAGTTTAGAAGCAGCAGTGGACATGACAACAAAGATCCTAAATGTAGCAATGAAGTCAGTGTTGGTAAGTGGGACAAATATGAGGGTAGGTAAGGCAAAGCGAGCATTTATGGAATTAGCAGATGCATCAGGTTATGCCATGGCTATAATGTCATCTGCTAAGGGACAAGTTCCAAAGACTCATCCTCATTTCATGGGGACTTACTGGGGTGCTGTCAGTAGTGCATTTTGTGCTGAAATAGTTGAGTTTGCAGATGCATATTTATTTGCGGGGCCTATATTTACTGAGTATACCTTAGTGGGATATCCATTGCTCGTGAATAAAGAGAAATCCATACTTGTGCAACCTAACCAGGTGACTGTGGCAAATGGGCCTACTTTTGGGTGTGTGTTGATGAAAGATTTCTTAGAAGCCCTTGCAAAGAAGGTGAAGCGCAACCCAACATCCTTGGAAAATTATCGACATACTTTTGTACCAAAAGGCATTCCTTTGAAAAGTGCACCAAATGAGCCCTTAAGGCTCAATGTGTTATTCAAACACATTCAGGCAAGGCCTCAAGAATTCTTACCAAATCCCAAAACAACAATAGTTAGACAATTGTCTTTTGGTAGGCTTTGTTTTTGTAGGGTATAGAAGGAACACGATTATTGTTTATATTCACTAGTTAAAATTGGTTGATTGCAGGGCATGCTATTAAATGAAAGTGCTATAATTACTGAAGTTGGTGACTCTTGGTTCAATTGCCAAAAGCTTAAATTGCCAGAAAAGTGTGGGTAAGTCAAACATCATTTATCTATAAAGGGAATTCCTTAGTAATTTAGTAGTTTTCTCACTGTTTCTAGGGGGGTAAACCTATTGGATGTTGAAAATTACTTTTGTTGAATGTTTTTTTATAAGATATTGCATATTATTTCTTCATGCAAGGTTTTGTCTATGAAGCAAAATACCTTGATCCGTTTTAATAGAATATGAATTGCATAAAGATATGCTAAAGTTGAAGGTGTGTTTAGCATATAATGGGTAGGAATTGAGTTTTTTATGATATTTTCCAATAGTTTCGTAGCTTGTGCTTGTGCAAACTATCTTGTGGCAATATATGCCATTGTTAATCAATAACAAACAAACAGTAAAACTAAATATTGTCTCGAATTAGCAAACCTAAGTCCACAAGGATGTCCAACAAAGGGGTTGTAGTCTAGCACTTGCATTATTATCAGTCCTTGAGGATAGGGAAGGTATCATCCAAGGTGCATTACCAAAAATTTATATGGATGGTAGAAAGATACCTAGGACAATCACAACCATCTCTACCTTCATACTATAACAAATAGGCTATCCATTCCTTTCATTCATCATTAGAATTATATGTACCATTCATACGATTATAACATAGACACAGCCATCCATTAATGTAAATAAGGTGAAATACCAAAAGAGGGATACACTATAATGAAGAACACATCATTAGAATATACCATCAACAATTAAACAATTTTTTTAAAAAGGGTATTATTCCATTCATATTCATGATAAATAGCAGCACTAGTAATCACTTATCGCTATGCATAAGAGTCACAACTAAATACAAAACCCATTCTCCTTATGATACCTCTAACTCTCTAACCCTTAATAGGCCAAAATATTTACAAATTTATACTTGAATTCTTGGATGTTGAGTTTCCAAGTTAGGTTGTTTCCTTATTGCTAGTACAATAAAGACAATACATTAATTGATTGTTGCTTTTTTCTTTAGTATATATTTGTAGTCCTATTTCAACTGGATCCTCAAAACTTGAGACCTCTTGTTGATTCTTCAGTTTCTACCTCCCATGACCACTATATTCCTTTATCATTTCAACTACTTCTAAGTCTACACGGCATTGTGTAGATCTCATTGGATGTAGAGTCAACACCACCATGTATTTATCAAAAACAAAGAGAACAACACAAAATCCCCAATATTAATGAAGAAAGAGAAACGATTTTTCTATGATATGAGGGGCCTATTGTCATAGCGCTCTATTTGCATATATAATTTGTTGTATATTTCAAGTTGCCTGTTATTGATCCATAAATGGTAGGCATATGGCTCATCCATCTCACCAATACAAAACCTTCTTGTAGAATGAAGTTATGTCTTTTGCAATCACTATCAAACTAAAAAAATGCTTCTTTTAACTCTATCCCTAACTAGCAACCAATTCCTTTGTCTCTATTTCGGAATTCATGGTTTCCCTCTTTCTAATTTTAATACCATGAGAACCATTGAGTCAAGGAAATCGATGGTTAATTAGTCTTAATTAAAATGGATTGTTGGGTGTGAGGCTTATCCCACAAATCAAGGAATTGAAGAAATCATTGTGTTAATGGATTGGAGAGGATGCTATGTGGGTGGATTAGATAGATTTTCAATGATTGAGAGAAATCATTGGAAATGTGAGGCTATGTTCCAATCAACAATTCTATGTTATACACTCAAACTAGGAGCAAGATTTTGAACTCCATCTTGTTGTCTATTCATTGACAACATAACAAAAATTGAAATATATCAATCTAAATTTTGCCTTATTCTAGATTGATGGTAGTTAGAACAATGATTACAATTTCTAATTGACATTACTAACGATGAACAATAGTATAGATTGGCCATAAATGCTTGCCAATAACACATTGAATAGAGAAATGCGATCTGTCCATGCTAAGTATTTGTAGGAAACCTAGTTAGCATAATAATCACTTAGAAAGGCATTGAACATTATCACACATTCAACCATAATTGGTAATATAATTTACCCTATACAAACCTAGAGGACAAATTCCAACATTTAATGGCTATGCTCATTTTTTTATTCTAATTGGAGAATTGTAAAAAAGGTTTTTGTCTCTCTAGGACATTTAGCAATTTACATAACATCAGTTAATTCAACATTCCTTTACTACTCAACTCCTTCTAAGTCATTATGCATGGTTTATAGGCAACATTGGCATTTACTAGGGTAGTTGGAAGGCTAGGTGTCATTGTCCCTTCAATTCCCTTTTTGTAGTGGTTTCTCACCCATTTTGTCTTTTTGTTGGCAATGTCCCCCTTTGGTTCCCTTCTTCTTGTCTTGTTCTAACTTTTGGCATTTATATTGAAAGTGTGATACCTTGTGGGAATGTGGTGCTTGGTTGAGCTAGTGTGAGTCCCTTCACACTATCAACCACAACCTCATACATGTTCATCATCTTCCATATCCACAAAATTTACTTCCATAGCCAAAGAACCCCTCTTCTGTAGATTTTGTTCAAACCCTCAATTGTCGATTTCTTTGTCTTCCTCCGAGTCATAATCATTCGATGTTTATTTCAATTCCATTTTGGATCACATCTTCTTATTGGCAGGATTTTGGTCCCTAAATTCTTCTAAATAAAGATGAAGGAACTTGATTTCCTCTTGGTTCCTCTCATACCACTTTTCCTTCTTCGATGTTTATCCTTGGAGGCTAATTTGGCATATCTCTTTCCATCCTATATGGGTAATCCAATATTTTCTATGGAAAAATTTATCTTCTTTTGATTCTTCAAGTATGTGTGGTGAAGTCTTATATAATGGTAGGAACTTGAATGTATTCTTCTCTATCTAGCATGGAAGGCTCGAACCACCTCAAGTACTCAACAATTACCACTCCAGTGATATGCATATATGGAGGAAGTTTCAATATGAAAGCATTCTCATTTAGTTTCTCAATAATGCCAAAAGGTGCACATATTAAGGGATTGAGTTTCTTGACCACCTCTTATAATCATTTCTTCAAGAGATAAAGACACACCTTGTCTCCAACAAAGAATTTGTGGTCTTCTCTATGTGGATCATGTGTTTCCTTGTAAGGTTGTTGGATTTTCTCATGTTGATCCTACACCTTCAAGTGTATTTGTCAGATCATTTCGATGAACCTACTCACCTTCTTCACTTCACCTTTAACCTTTGGCATGCCTTCCTTTTTTTGTCCATACATAATGCCAAAAGGCAAGTGAGGTAAGTAGCTAAAGCAAGTTTCAAAGGGATATTTATTTGTAGAAGAATGGAGCACCTTTCTATAATAATGTTTATTGTAAGCAATAATTTCATACCATGCTTTTGGATGGTCATTATTATTCTCTTAGCAATTACATGAACGTTTGATTGAAAACTTTAGTTTGTCCATCGGTTTGGGGATAAAACATAGTAAAACATAGTGGAGTACCTCAACTTGGTATCCATCTTTTCCCAAAGTGATGTCCAAATTTTTTTGTCATAATATTTTATAATAGAGCTCAACATTAGAGAGTGTACCCACACATGAGTGAAGATGAACTTAGTTGCTTCTTTCGCCCGGTAATTTTCATGCAAGGAATGAGCACACACATTTTACTTAATAAATCCAAAAACATAAAAAATTAATCATGGCCATTCGAGGACATGAGAAAACCTCCAAAAAAGTCCATGGAGATGCCTTCCCAATGTTTATTTAGTATGGGTAGTGACATGCACAACCCTTTGTTATTAGGCCTACTAGTGCTACAAATAATGCAACCCCCAACAAATATCACCACTTGCTCTTGCATCCTAGGCCAATGAACATAAATCTATATTTTTTGCTATTTTTTTCATGCCAAAATGCTCGATTTTCCTAGAAGTGTGAGCTTCTCTCATTAGTTGTATTCTTCTATATTGTGTTGAGCATAATATGTCTAGCTTGTATAATAGTCTATTTTGGAGATTGTATTCATTCCCTTCTTAATCAACAATTTTCTTTCTTTTAGATACTATTATATGCCTTTGAAATCCTCATCCCTTTGGTAGTATTGACTAAATAGATCATGAGTGAAGGGCTTAAATTGCATTAGCATACCAATGGATGTAATTTTATTTAGTGGTGGTCATGAAAGCATATCACCAAACTTGTTTGTATCCCATTTTTGTACTTGATCAATAAGTGTAATTTTTTTAGGAGTCTCATCCATTTGTAATTCCTTGCTTGTTCCATCTTACCTTGAGTTTATAGGGATTGTGAAGGTTGATGGCTTGTGTGTATGATGATCTATTTCTCCAAGAGATAACACTCCCACTTCTTGTCCAAACCCCATCCTATCCTCATACAATTTGAAATGGTAACATAATAGTCCCATCCTTTCATAAGAACTTCCTATAAAGCACACTTGCTTACATATGTTTCTAATTTGAATTGTTGATGCAAATTAGGCATGGATAGAACTAACACATTGTTGGTATTCTTCTTCAATTATTTATGGGACCATTGTTTTGGATTCCTTGAATGGAATCTCTCCCCTTTGGTAGTCATGGAGTGTAATGGCACAATGACTAATTAAATGTTTAATATTAAATTTCTCAAATTTTTGGATGCCCTGATGAATCCCCTCACCTCTATCAAGTAGGTATGAATAGGCCATTGGATTATCACTACAATTTTGTTAGGATCCACTCACAACTTTCCTCCACTGATCATGTGTCTGAAATAAACCAAGGGATCTTTTTCCAAATTTTTATTGCTTCAAGTTTGAAATCAAATGTTTTATTTTTAGACTCTTTAGTACCTATGTCACATGTGAGATGTGCTCTTTCCAACTATTAATAAAGATAGCATGTCATCTAGATATAATATCACAAAATAATCAATATAGAGGCATAGTATATCAATCATCAATCACATGAACGTTTAAGTGCATTGCATAAGCAGAAGAGATAACTAACCTTTCATACAAATCCTACCTTGTTTTGAATTTCATCTTCCACACATATTTTGCTTTGATCCTTACTCGATGGTGACCCAATTTAAGGTCCATCGTGGTGAAATTTTTTATTGTTACGTCTTATCCAAAAATTAGACAATCTATGGAAGTGTGTATCTATTCTTTATGGCGAGTTTGTTTAAGGCACAATAGTCAATGCACATTCTCTAGCTTTTGTCTTTCTTGGCAGAAATGATGATTGTTGAACCATAAGGTGATGTGCTAGGCATAATGACTCCTTTCTCTAACAATCGCTTTCTTCATTTCATCTACCTCTAAAATGCACTATCTATATAGTCCATTGTTTGGCAATGGATACTCCAACAAAAATTGAATGTCATCCTCAACCCTCTTTGAGGTGGCATCCCTTGAGGTTATTAGAACACCTTTCAGTGTAGGATTCAATTAATTATTGGAGTTGTTGGTGTTTCTTGCTATCACATCCTTCCAAGGATTCCTTCATATCCACCTTACTACCCTCTCCTTGTTTCCTTTCCTCAAAAATAAAAAGACACATTTTTTTGCACTCCCAATAAATCTTTTTTTTTGGTGACCATTGATTATAGAGAGGCTAGCCTTGCTCTTGTGCGAATTTCAATGAATTACTTCCCCTCTTTAATCAATCAACGTCCACCCTTCTTTGGAATATGGCCTCTCTCACATATGGGTAGGGAATTCCAAATATTACTCCATACACATCTAATGGTACTACACTTGCATCCACTTTATCTATAAGGCTTGCATTGACAATACACTTAAATTTGCATTATTTGAATACTCTCAAATCCACGTCTTATATCACCCAACCCAAAGCATATCACTATGGATGATCATGAATTTCTAAGCCAAGCTTTTCAACTAATTGCATAGAAATCACATTCAATTATAAACTTGAGTTGAACAAGCAATCAACCTTTCTTTGCCTCATTTGATCTTGACATGAAACACCTTGATCATGTCCTTATCTTCTTTTGGATTGTAGTTGGCCATTCATACCTCCTTTTGGAAGGAAGTACAGCTAATTCTTCTATCAACATTTGAATTGTTGTCTATCCTTTATTTTACATTTGCAACCAAAATAATACTCTTGATCTTCCCCTTATTTTGTTGTATTGTTTAGGGCATTTCCTAGGGTGTAATTTCTAGAATTTTGATTTGGTGTGTCCTTCCTTATCACTATTGGTGTGACTTACACTATTTGGTGGGATGTCTTTGTGCTTGAATGATTGTTGTGATTTTCTTATAAGATTTCTTCTTCTTTTTGTTTCCCTCCAACTATTCTTGCTGCCTTTTTTTCTTGTGTAATCTAAACTATTAGTATTTTTTATCTCCTTCAATGTACCATGCTTGGTAACACTTCATTGATTAATTCAAGCTTGAAGATCATCAATTTCCTTTGAATCAAATAGCACAAGCCCCCCAATGTATTTCATTAGAATTTTAAGTCTTTTGAGTGACATCCCAAGCTAAATGGCTCTCTTCCTAAACTTGGTAGTGAACTCTTACACAAACTGTCCCAAAGTTTTCCTAGAATAATTTCATGTGATTTACTGGTCCTCCGCATAACCAATTGGTTAAATATATGCTTTAATTATTTTCTTGAATATATTCCAATCAATTAATGGTAATTCACCTTCGAAACTTCTTTTGGTAGCATTGCTTTCTAACTATGCCAAGGCATGGATCTCAAGTTTCAAGAGGGAAATTACAGTTCTCTATTTGCCACTAATATCATGTACATTGAAGTACACCTCCAATTTCTTTAACCATTGGTTCAATCTAGGGGCATAAACTTCTCTTGTATATGGTTTGATGTCCAATTTCACCTCTACATAGAAAAGTGCTTGAATTCTACTTTGGTTGCATTCTCCAATCTTATTCTTGGTATCGATCTCAGGTTCTTTTCTCTTTTCCTTATAATTATTCTCCTTACTTGATCCTGTACAAGAATTCCATGGTGCTTGTTTCTGTTTCCCTTGGTCATGTAACCACTCAACAAAAAAAAATTTCATCCTTTCCATTTGATTCACCAATCAAAGAAACCAAAGATTTGCATCGCCAATCTCTAGAATAGCATCCATGCCTTGATTTGTACATTGTTTTCTTCTTTTTATTGTACCCATCTCATGGTTAATGGAAACCAGATTCATTTCCTTCTAGCAACTTCTGCAATTGAGTGAACATCCATTATGTGCTTCCCTCGAATGCAGGAATAGATATGTTTTGATACCAATTTGATCTATAAAAAGTAGGCCTATGGCCCGTCCATATCACCAACACAAATCCTTCTTGTGGAATGAAATTATGTCTTCTACAATCACTATCAAACTAAAACCATGCTTCTATTAACGTTGTCCCTAACTAGAAAAGAATTGCTCTATTTCCAATTTGGATTTAATGGTTTCCCTATTCATTCTTTTGATACCATGCCAACAGCCGAGTCAAGGAAATTGATAGCTAATTAGTTTTAATATATGGGATTAAGGAGACAATACAAAGAGTCAATGAATTGTTGGGTGTGAATCTCAACAAATGAATTAAGGAATTAAAAAATTCACTATGTGTGCAAGGATTTAGCATCATGTCAATGGGTTGGAGAGGATGTTGTGTGGGTGGACTTAGCCATTATCTCAATAGTTGAGATAAATCACTAGAAGTGTGAGGCTATGCCCTAATAAAAAATCTTATGGTGTATACTCAAACCTAGAGAAATTTTTCAAACACCATGTTTCAGTTTGTTCATCCACAACAAAAATAAAATGAAATTAGTCCAATATGAATTGCTTTTCGTATATTGATGGTGGTTACATAAATAATTATGATTTCTAATTCTATTAAATGCTTAAAAATGGATATGTATGTAGATTGGTTGTATATGATTGCTAATAACAGGAAACCCAAACAACATAATAAACGCAAATAAATATGTGAATTTTTATCACACATTCAACGTCCATTGTTGGGAACATCATTGACCGAGAGTAAACTAAAGGAAAAACCCCAACATTGAATTACTATGCTCAGTCTTTTATTTTCGAAAATTGCAAAGTTACAAACAATGTTTTTGGCTCTCTATGACATTTATCAATTTGCGTAACATGAGCTTATTCATCATTCCTATACTAATTTTCCAAAGAATCCCTTCTAAGTCACTTTACATAGATTTATAGGTAGAATTGGGATTTTCTGGTGTATGTAGAGGGTGAGGCATATCTATCCCTTTAGTTAACCTCTACAACAATTTCTCTTCCATTTCATCTTTTTTTTGGAAACATTCCCCTTCAGTTCCCTTCTTCTTGTCTTCTTTTAACTTTTGTAGCTTATATTGGCAATGCAACATCTTATAGATGAGTGGTGGCTGGTTAAGTTGGCATGGGGTTCTCAAATGATTAAATTTAACTTCACACATATTCACCATTTTATGTAGCAACAAAGTTTACTTCCATGTTCAAAGAACCCTACTTCCATAGTCATTGCTCAAAGTATCAATTTTCTAATGGCTTTGTATTGCTTTGAGTCATAACCATTCAATGTTTATTTCAGACCCATGTTGGATCAATTCCCTATGCTAAATATGTGTTTGGTAGGTATGAATTCCAATTGCAGTATGGGTCAATTGGATGGTCTAAAGGAGAAACACTAGGATATGCTCAAGCAATTCCAAACAAACGTGTAATTACATGCATTGGTGATGGAAGCTTCCAGGTGCAAATGCAAGAATTTTTCTTTCAAAGTTTGTAATATTGTTTAATTAATAATAATTGTTGAGTACTCGTTGAGTACCAATGTCTATAAGATATTTCAAATATTGATGTCCTTGGATATGTTTGGTTTTTCCCAAAATTAGTCTGATTTTTTATCCTTGAATGTATCGTTCCTTATTTGAACAGGTCACAGTTCAAGATGTGTCTACCATTTCGATATGGCCAAAAAAAATATTATTTGTCTTATTAACAATGGAGGATATACTATAGAGGCCGCAATTCATGATGGACCATACAATGTCATAAATAATGGGAACTACACCAGTTTAGTAGATGCCTTCCATAATGATGAAGGGAAATGTTGGACTGTTAAGGTACTCTTTCTCTACATGTATAGATTCCGAACTCTTTTACAATGGCTTCTTATTTTCTTTGTGATATGTGAGTATTTGTACATACGTTATTGTATTAATATGTTTGCTTCTCCTTTTTTCGATTTTCTAGGGACCACTTCTTAACCATATCCTTTTCCTTAAAAATTACATTATTGTAGACTTGAGGGTACTTCCCTTCTAATTGGTTATGTCATATCGATGATTTTTGTTGTTGTTGCGAACCTTTGTGTTTGTTACTTTCATTAGCGGGATTATGTGTTACTCAACTAACTAAAGGACTAGTGTTCCTAATCAGTACCTTTTATTGAAATGTATCAAGCAAATTAGGAAGATCTCAATCTGCTAGTTTCTTTTGTTGATTCTTATCATGGGCATTTTATCTTCTCCTCAACCTTGCCTGGTTTTGTATCATGCCAATGCCTCAAGAAATGTGAAAGTTTTAATACAAGATGTTCCCAATAGTCTATTTTTGTTGAAATATCTCAAAGATGATCTTAATATGTTGGTTTCTTTCAAGTAGTTGAATCTGCTCATGGGAGTCTTTTGTTCTTACTAGATCTACACGGTTTTGTTTCATGTCAATGGATTAGAAAATGCAATATGTCCCAATTAAATTGTTCTTTTGAAATATCTCAAGCATGATCTTAATTTTATAGATATTCTTGTTGATTCTTACTATGGGAGTATTTGTCCTCGTTAGCTCTGCATGGTTTTATCGTGTTTCCAATGCCACATAAATGTGGACATTTTACCAATATTTCTACAACCATTTAATTGCACCAAGTATTTGTTTTATCATTTAATAAAATTGCTTCTTTATGTGCAGGTTAAAACAGAAGAAGACGTCGTAGAGGCTATTAAAACTTCCATGGGACCCAAAAGGGATTGCTTATGCTTCATTGAGGTTATTGTACACAAGGATGACACAAGCAAAGAGCTTTTGGAGTGGGGGTCTAGAGCCTCGACAGCGAATAAAAGGCCACCAAATCCCCAGTAGGAAGGCTTTTAAAAGATGAACAATTGGAGATATTCTTAGCAATTAGTGTTTGTGGTGTTTTTCTTTATTGGTTCATCTTTTATATATATATATATGAAATTAGTTTTCCTTAGATTTGAGGTTAAGGAACATAACTCCACTGGGATACACGTCATACAATTACTTTCTAGTGCATGGGTAGCATGCTTATCATCAAACCATGTAAGAGAAACAAGTGTGGCCTTCTATAGATTATGAATAAAATAACAAATATTCCTAGTTATTGTTTACATCTAGAAGATCTTTAATAAGTGTACTTCTTTTCATCATATAATTACCAAAAATTATACAACCAAGGGATATATATATAAAATATGATGATGATGATGAAACAAAGTTTTACTTCATTACAATGGTTTGCATCAAACTTGATATTAAGAAATGATGATGTGAAATGCTAGTTGGGATCTATAATGGATCTAATCAAACAATTGTTACTATATTAAAGTGGTTTTCTATCAATGTTAGTTGTGATCTAATCAAAGAATGAGGATGCTTAATGCTAGTTGGGATATATAAATGTTCTAATCAAACAATTTTTACTTTGTTACAATGGTTTTGTATCAAACATGATATTAAGAAATGTGGTTGTTTAATGTTGGTTGTGTCGTGGTCTAGTGGTATGCCGGTAGGAGTGGACAATGGCTTTCCCATGTTTTATTTTCACTACATTGCTAGGAGATCTTGTAACGACATGTCCCCTACCCATGAGTTTCATATCTATTCAAGCCATAAATTAGGTGCTTCTTGTTAGTGAGAAAAAATGCAATGAGGATGTTCAATCACACAAGTTACAAAAATTCTTTCTATAAGGTGGGAAGAATGCCCTTTTTCAATAGGAAGGGAGAAGAAAAAATAAAGGATGATTAGAGATCATATCATAAATACTTTTGGAAGGGTGGAATCACCACACAACTTATGTTATTTTGTAGGGAATATAGAGGTGGAAATATAAACCCCAGAGGATAACTAACATGATGGGAAAGTAAAGGAATAAATGAAGTGAACAAAATAATTTGATGCCAAGGAAGGAACCAAAGAAAAATGATGACTTAAACTGGAAAGTGGATTTTATTTTTAGTTTCAATTAGTCACTAAATCTAGTTAACACTAAATAAATTGTATATTGGGTGCATGTTGTAAATAATTTGATATGCATAGTAATTGTGAGACATGGGTTTATAAGGAATTATGTACATCAACAATTTTCCCAATCCAAATATTGGCATTAAGGTGCAATTTTTTGGGTTAACGTGATCGCTAAATTTCCCACTCTAGTAATAACATTATTAGTCAATTTTGGCATAATGTTTTGTGGAATCTCTAAATTTTATGGTTGTTATTTATGTGATATATAAACTACCATCTCAATGTGGTTATAATGGTTAAGGGATAATATTTTTAAGGATCTATGGGTTTATAGGGGCTTGGGGTTAAGGTTTATGAGGGATCAATGGGTTTAAGGTATATGAGGGATTAAGTTTGATTGAGGTAAAAAAATCAAGAAATTTATACTCTTCATTCATACTAATAATCAATGGTTCGTAGTAGTATAAATGTTCAAATATGTTTAGGAGAGTTATGAGGAGAATAGGTCAAGGATGGCGTTGGGATCTTGTTGGCAGCCAACAACCTTCTCATCTTTTCTTTGTTTGTTTTTTTAAAATAAAATATGATACCGGAAATAATGGATTGTTTCATAAATAATTTCATAAAGGATATTTTTAGGAGTGCCTTCAGAATCTTTGATTATGAAGGTACTCCTAATTAAAGGATACTATCGCAGTAGGATTCAGGTCCAAGTTAAAGTTGCCACACGATTTGAATGTATGATAGATGAAATGATAATGATTATACAATTTTGCAGCTGCTAAGCCTTATGCTCTTCATGGCTTAGTTTACTAAAATTCATTTTGATCTTACTTTTTAATTAATTACAAGCCATATTGATCACTCTTATATTAATATTTAGCAGTCTTATCTCAAATATCAAGTATTTTCATTACAATGATTAGTAATATTATTTCCATGTGTCTAAATTACACAGGTAAATGTTTGCATATATATTAATAAAAAACATATAAATACCTCTGACATACATATTACTTAATTCTATCAATTATGATAATATTACCATTTCAATCCTAGGCCTATACTTTTGAATCTCCTACGTTATCAAAAGTTTTGGACTTATGAAGATTCTTTCATTGTAAAAAATGATGGTTATCTTTGTTGAACTTATTATGCCCCGACTGGTTGTTTCAAAACTTTGGAAATAATTGAGCAGATCATTTGAAATTGTTCATGGGAATCAAATTGGGTAAATCATATCCCACCATATTCCTAAATATGTGCAAAAGTCTTTGGTCACTTGCATCGATCATCGAGGCTGATTTTGATATATTATATTGAAGCTTTGTATTTTTTTTTATCAAAACTGAATGATCCTTTACACTTAGCATATGAAATTACCTAGGAAAATAAACGAGCATCATATAAACCAACATACCCTCGTAATCGCGCCATGATTCCCAAAGCCCTTAATTTATTCCAACATCTAATCCAAACTTTGATAATTGGGTTGTAATCATTCTAGCATTTTAACAGCTGCTGAAATCGATAGCCTAAGTCGTAATCATTGTCATGATACTTCGGACACTTGGATTAATCATGCTATCGGTGGATTTTGAGTTAATGATCCTATGACAATAATCATTGTTTAGAATGCTTAGTTTGCATTACTCCCATTAAGTCCCGTAGCAGTAACCCTAGGGTTTGATTTTTGAAGGTTTACACTCTTCGTTTGATATGAGAAAATAAAATGAGTTTCGACTCATTCCTCAGATGCTTGGTATAACCTAGATCCATATCTCGTCCATCTTCACCACCCCTCATAAGCTCAATTCTCTCCAAAACTTCGCAGGTGAAGAAATGACACCACTTAGTCACTTCGAAGTTTCTGGTAATGACCTCTTGCAGGCATATCCTGAGGCTGCTGAGTAGTTCGAGAAGCCATGGACTGAATTCCTCAACCACTTCCTTACAATCATAAATAAATGTCAGCAAGGTAAGTCAAATGGGTTCTCAAGGTGACATATGGCAGCCTATGGTTCAATCCCTTAGCCCCCTCACCACTCCCTAGTGGATACACATGGCCCCTTCTCATTCATTGCTCCCATAGCCAGTTTTGGTATTTTATTTCAATATTAAATATTTACATCAATTTACAATATCCCATGGCTTAATAGCACGTGGGTAACACAATATCAAAGCGTGTCTAATTTAAATAAAATATGAGCATAAAATAGCGGGGCCTTGGCCTTGAGCTCCACGCTAGGGAAACATACAACGTGTGTATACAATATTTACATTAGAAGCCAATATTTCATAAGGGTCAAAATTGGGTTATTACATTCCCCTCCCCCTTAGAACAACATCGTCATCAATGTTCTCAAAACTGAACAAAAATGGGAATGCCTCCCTCATGCCATCCTCTAGCTCCCATGTAGCCTCATCAGGACTAAGGTGCTCCCATTGGACCTTTACTTTCCCGATGGCTCTGTTCCGGAGCAATGTAACTTTCTTGTCGAGGATGCGCATAGGTTCTACTTGGAACTCTCCCTCGGGTTCCACCTATATCACATTCCAATCAATCATATGATTAGGATCATGTACATATTTCTTAAGCAAAGATACATGGAAAACATTATGAGCTCTTATGTTAGCAGGAAATGCAATTCTATATACAATTGGCCCTATCCTATCAAGGACTTCAAATGGCCCACAATATCTTGGTGACAACTTGGCACAACTCCCCAACTTGAGGGAACTCTTCCTTGGTTTCACTCTCAAGTAAACATGATCCCCGATCTGAAATTCCTTATGCGCTCTTTTCAAATCTGCATAGCTCTTCTGCCTATCCTGAGCCGCCTTTAAATTCTGCCTGATCTTAACAATTTCCTGTTCCATTTCCTTGATCATCTCTGGTCCAAGCACTACCCTGTTCACTGGGCCGTCCCAATTCACTGGCGTCCTGCATCCCTTGCCATACAATGCTTCAAATGGACTCATTCCGAAGGATGCATGGTGTCCATTATTGTATGCAAATTCAACCAAGTGTAAATAATCTTCCCACTTGGATGGTTTGTCCATCACATACATTCTCAGCATGTCTTCAAGAACCTGATTCACCCTCTCGGTTTGGCCGTCCGTTTGAGGATGGTAAGCTGTACTGAAATTCAATTTAGTTCCCAATTCCTGAAATAATCCCTTCCAGAAATTGGAGGTGAACTTTGTATCACGATCAGAAATTATTGCCTTAGGCAATCCATGCAATCTGAATATCTCTCTCATGAAGATGTTCGCAATGTCACTAGCCTTGTGAGTGGACTTGAATAGAATAAAGTGAGCTACCTTCGATAGCTTATCCACCACAACCATGATTGAATCATGCTTCTTCACTGTCATGGGAAGATCTGTTATAAAATCCATGGAGATCACTTCCCACTTCCATTCCGGAATGGGTAAGGGCTGCAATAACCCTGCTGGATGTTGGTGTTCTACCTTGACTTGTTGGCACTTCTGACACCTAGCAATGTACTCAGCTATGTCCTTCTTCATACTATTCCAAAAGTATTGCTTTCTTGCTGCTGTTATAGTCTTCTGATACCCTGGGTGTCCAGAGTATGGCATTTCGTGTATTTCATCCATCACTAGTTTCTTCAAATCTGCATTATTTGGAATGTACAACCTGAATTTGTAGATACGGATACTGTCTTCACCCAACTGATATCCTGCACACTTTTCATCTACATTACCATGCTGCAACTTCTCTTTAATTTGACGGCAAGTTTCGTCACCGTTTTGGGCTTCAAGAACTCTTGTCATCAAATCTGATTTGCACATACTTACTACTGAAACATGAAATTTTCTGTTAAGAGCATCTGCAACCTTATTCTCCTTCCCTTTTACATGTTTAATTTCAAAATCAAATTCACAAAGAAATTCCATCCATCTAGCTTGCCTAGCATTCAAGTTTGGTTGATCAAACAAATACTTCAAGCTCATGTGGTCTGTTCTAAGCTCAAATCTTCTTCCCATCAAGTAATGCCTCCACATCTTAAGAGCATGCACTATGGCTGCTAATTCTAAATCATGTGTGGCATAATTCTTTTCATGCTCTTTTAATTTCCTAGATTCATAGCAAATCACAATTCCTTCTTGCATGAGAACCCCACCCAGTCCTTCAATGCAATCATCTGTGCACACTAGAAAACTCTTCCTTGGATCTGCTATCTTCAAAACAGGAGCGCTGGTAAGTAACTCCTTTAGCTTCTGAAAACTTTTCTCACATTTTCCAGACCATACAAATCTGATGTTTTTCCTTTGCAATGAAGTGATCGAATGAGCTATCCTGGAGAATCCTTCAATAAACCTTCTGTAGTAACCAGCAAGGCCCATAAAAGATCTAACATCTGAAACATTTCTTGGAGTTGGCCAATCCATCATGGAATTAATCTTCTCCGGATCCACTACAATTTTTTATTCTGAAATGACGTGACCCAAATATTGAATCCTCTTTTGATAGAATTCACACTTGCTTAACTTGGCATACAGCTGATGTTCTCTAAGAACTTGCAACACCATTCTTAGATGCTCCTCATGTTCTTCTTCATTTCTTGAATAGACAAGAATGTCATCTAAAAACACAATCACAAACTTATCCAAATATTTGTTGAATACACTATTCATGAGACACATGAATGTGGCAGGTGCATTGGTAAGGCCAAATGGAACCACAGTGAACTCATAATGACCATATCTAGTTCTGAAAGCCATCTTGTGAATGTCTTCTTCTTTAATCCTCACTTGATGGTAGCCAGACCTCAAGTCAATCTTTGAAAATAATTTGGCTTCCTTCATTTGATCAAACAAGTCATCAATTCTTGGTAATGGATACTTGTTATTAACTGTCACTTTATTGAGCTGCCTGTAATCAATACACAGCCTTAAAGTTCCATATTTCTTCTTGACAAATAACACCGGTGCTCCCCAAGGATACACAATAGGCCGGATATACATTTTATTAATTAATTCTTGTAGTTGTATCTTCAATTCCACCAACTCCGGTGTACTCATTCTATAAGGAGCTTTGGAATTCGGCGCTGCCCCTGGAACAAGATCGATGGTAAAATCAATATTTCTCGTCGGTGGCAACCCTGGTACCTCATCCGGAAACACATCTTGGAACTCTTGCAATATCTTGAAGTCTTCTAGTCTTGGCCCTTTATCCTCTAATGAATCTGGCATATGGATTGCATATAATTGACAACCCTTCTTATAAAAATTTTTCAACTACAGGGCTGAAATCTATCTTACTGAAACTTGCTTGGGAATCCCTTTTACCAATGTTGGCCTTCCCTTTTCATCAATGCACTCAAGTGCTTTCTCATAACAGTCCAATTTGGCTATATGTCTTTCTAACCAATCCATGCCAATTAATGCATCATAGGATCCTAATGGTAACACATTCAATTCAGCATATGTGTGGAGTCCATTCAATTCTATGGGACACTCCATCACTACCTCACTTACTTTTCTCTTGGTTCCTGTGGCTAATTGCACTAGCCAAGACTTATTATGCTTCATTTTTCTAAGAGAACAACCTTCAACCACTTTTGGAGAAACATAACTATGAGTAGATCCTGGATCAATCAAAACAGAAATAGATTGCATAGCAAACCTTCGACTTCCACCACTGATGATTGATGGTCCGCTTGATGATTATCCAACGCTGCATAAATCCGAGGTTCTGTCCTTGACATGTCCCCCACTGTAGCTACTCCCTTCAAGTTGTTCAACTTTCGAGAATTGTCTTTTCGATGTAGACAATCCTTCAACATGTGGTTTTCTCCACATCCCCAACACTAAAGTGGTCCTTTTGATGCTTTGTCTGCTGCCACTGCTGGTTTGAATCCACTCCTTGCTTGCTGTTCCTGTGGAAAGGTTCTAGGCTGACCTATGAATGGTGGCTTGAAGCCATTCTTCTTTTGATCAAACTTCCCTCTTAGATTTCCTTTCCATGTTGGGTTAGCCTCTATTTTTCCTTTACTTTGCTCATAGCAATGCATTGCCATCCTAATGGCTTCATCCAAACTTGGTGGATTAACAAACTCAATACGATCCTTGAAGCTTTGAGGTAGACCTCCAAGGAAGCATTGGATTTTTACTCTCTCATCCTTAATGTAGTCAACATACCTTAGTAATTCCAAGAATTTGTGGACATGCTCTTCCATAGACTTTAGTTCCAACCTGAGTTCATTAAACTCTTTTCTCTTACCATCATAATACCTAGTAGAAAGGCATTTCTCCTTGAAGTACCTCTTAAATCTTTCCCAACTGATCTTTCTCTCATTAATTCCTTTCACTTGCAAGAGATTGTCCCACCAAATGGAAGCTCTGCCATTTAGATTGTAAATGGAAATTCTGGCTTTCTCATTTCCTGAGTAGTCTTGAATTCTGAAGTATTTCTTCATTCCAAGAAGCCATGCTTCTGCCTCTTGGCCAGTCTTGCCTTCCCCATCAAATGTAGGAGGTCTTTCCTTCCTGAATTCTCCCTGTGGGATGCCCTTGAACTTCTTTCTTCCATCCAATCTCTCAGGTGCACATCTTGGACTTCTTCTAGAACATTTGGAGTCACACGACCTGTTGGAAGAAGACCTTGATGAAGATGTTTTATGCTTTCTGCTCACTGAACTCTTCCTTGGGCTTGGAGTCCTCCTCTTCGAGCGACCTCTAGAATGACTCCCTGCATTTCTTCCTTCTTCACCCATATTGCTTGGGTTGGACCCAAGGTTTATTTTATGCTGCATATCAGTGAGGCTTTGCAAAATAGCAGCATTGAGTTGGTGTTGTTCTTCTTGAGCCTTCATCAATCTTTCATTGAAGCTCACCATGGTTTCAACCAAATTCTGAGGAGTCACCTACTCCCTTCTCCCATTAGATTCAGTCTCCGCATTTTGTTCATGCACATTTTCTCCTAGAACATCTTCTTCATGTTCATAAGGATCTTGAGCATCATTTATGGTCACCATCTTTCCTGTATGCTACCTCTGCTACAATTATAAATTTTATGAGCTGCAAGCACTGTGCATTATGAAAATATTTGTCAGACATCATAGGAATGCATATAGAAATATACAAAATCAATATTTAACATAATAGAACTCATGGAATAATTCACACAGTTGCTATGCATTCCTTTCCCTTTCCCATTCAAGCAATTCTGGAAATTGCCCATATTTATCAATAATTTGTCAAAACAGTCGCTGGTACATTTCTGCTCTAATTATTTGTGGGGCATGATAACTTCATTCCAATTCTGGTCATACACCATTATTCCCTACTAGACAAGCTTTCCAATGCCTGTCCCCATGCTCCATTCCGACATCGGGTGTGGAAACAACGTTGTTTCAAAAGTGACAACTCTTACCAATAATTCTGCACATTTTACACAGTTGTATTTTGGTCCAGAATGCCAACTTCAGCCACCTGTGGAAGAAAACCTATGAAGAATCACAAAAACTTTTATATCGGGCGAAGTTAGTCCATATAACAAGGAACACTCAGCAATTCGCAGATCTCAATTTCGATGCACCATTCATCTTTTATAAAATTCTGGGTTTAACTACTTTTCCTTTTTAACTCCCTTTGCATCCTGTGCTCCACTTATGCGCCACCTGCGCACAACCTATGCGCAACCTGCGCCACTTGCGCACAACCTGTGCGCAACCTGCGCCACCTGCGCACAACCTGCGTGCAATCTGTGCGCGACCTGCGCGCAATCCGCGCGCAATCCGCGCGCAACCCGCGCGCAATCCGCGCGCAATCTGTGCGCGACCTGCGCGCAACCCGCACGCAATCTGCGCGCAATCTGTGTGTGACCTGCGCGCAATTCGCACGCAATCTGCGCGCAATTCGCGTGCTTGCGGGGGTCATATCTCCCTCGTCCCTTAACCAAATAAGGAAAGTTTGGTACCGTTGGAAAGATCTTGGAGAGCTCTATGCAATGGTGTGATCCTATGCTACATATGAGAAATCTGATCATGCCATTTTCCATATCAAAATGACGCCCCAAACTTCACCAATACCACGTTAAAACATTCTGTTACTTGCCTGTAACTCAGAATTTGGCCCAAGTAGCCCTAGTGTTGCAACATGGGCTCTGATACCACTCTGTAACGTCCCCTCCCGCCTTCCAAATCCAGGGGAGAGAACATGATGAATCATACGGGGCTTTTGGCAGACTTAGCCCCAATATTCTTTTTTACTCATAAATTCATAACAATTAAAAACTTTTGTGTGCATAATCAACTCAATATAAACACAGTGGAATTAAACATAATAATACACAAACAGAATGGAATGCATCAACATGTTTATCTCAAGCAAAAAGGTGATTTCATATGTAGAGATTCAATCTTATTCTCATACTATTCACAGATTCCATCTCAATTTGATTACCATGAATATTTAACATTCAGATTGAACACATTGCATAACACAGAATGTATATAAATTAATTCACAAGAATACTTATCTTGAAATGTAAATGTCCAACGACTGGCTACGGGAGGGCAACGTTCCACCCAACCATAGATCTCTATCCAGCCTATATTCTTTCAGCTGAGAGATCACCCCCGAGCTGGGCTGTGTATCCACTAAGGAAGAACTAGCTGGGTTCACTCACAGCCATGGTTTCGGTCATCAGCTATGCTAAGCCAACACACCGTTGGGTTTATCAAGCAGTCAAGAAGATAGAGGAGGGTAACGCTAAGCCAGTGAGCTCAACCACAGAGCTACAGGCATCTCAAGTGAACTCAATAGTCAGGCACCCACATTACCTACCACATCCAACACAAGGAAGATCCCCTTCTTTGTTACACAGTCCCTCAGGAAACTCTTCCCTCCAATGCTCTTCAGGATGGGCATAGAAAGGTCCAGCTTCTAATCTTTGAGATCCTAGCCTTCACTGGGTTTATCAAGCACACCCAACCTCTGCACAGTCGTTTCCTACTTGATTTCTCACCATTCTGCTCACCAAATAACTCAAATCCGTCACTGATTTTCTGGGCTGCAAAAACTGGGTATTCCTATGGATTTCGGGATAGCTAATGCTCCCAAATTCGCCCCAAGGTTCATACCAATGGATCCCCCATTGGATTTCACTGTCCAATGCCAAATCTAGGCGTTTTTGGCTCTTCAAAACATGGGTTCTCTCAAGGTCGCGATTTCTGGTTTTTCTCTCTGCTGGCAATTCGTTTTTGGATGGAAAAATGGTGCTGGTCCGTTTCACAATGGAATGGGGATGAGGAAGAAGCAACTCCCATGAGGTAGAGTGGCTTGTGGTATAAGAAAACAGAGCCCATACTCTGCCATACGAATTTTTGGGCTGCCCATGCTCCATTGAAGCCATGGACTGAATTCCTCAACCACTTCCTTACAATCATAAATAAATGTTAGCAAGGTAAGTCAAATGGGTTCTTAAGGTGACATATGGAAGCCTATGGTTCAATCCCTTAGCCCCCTCACCACTCCCTAGTGGATACACATGGCCCCTTCTCATTCGTTGCTCCCATAGCCAGTTTTGGTATTTTATTTCAATATTAAATATTTACATCAATTTACAATATCCCATGGCTTAATAGCACATGGGTAACACAATATCAAAGCGTGTCTAATTTAAATAAAATCTGAGCATAAACAAGCAGGGCCTTGGCCTTGAGCTCCACGCTAGGGAAACATACAACGTATGTATACAATATTTACATTAGAAGCCAATATTTCATAAGGGTCAAAATTGGGGTATTACACATTAGGGAATTCCTATATACTGGTCCATTAGATAGAGGCGCCCTAGGTATCAAACCAATTGAGTGTTTGACTTGGCAATGTAATGGCACCTCGATAGGTGTGGTGAAGATATCTCTATGTGCTTCCATAATCATGTCCACCTGCTTCTGTTGTATAGAGAGAACTTCTGTGGAGGTGGTGGATGTTACTGTGATCTTTCATTCACCTTCAGAGAAAATCATGAAGAGGACAAATTTCTCAGTATGGGAGATTACCTTCCTATACTACTTAGCTGTGATGAGAGACACTGCAGTAGGGGGTACTGCCTATGGTATCCTATAGAGTTGATTTACCAAAGTAATAATGACACTACGAGGTCTAGATTCATACACATGACGACGCTTACAAATATATGGTTTTCCTAAAAGAACATCACAAAGTTCAAGTGGGGCTACATCGCACATTACCTTGTCTTTGAAGGGATTGATGCTGTAGGGTAAGCATAATTATTGACTGGCGTGGATGTCCCGTCCTTGGATAATCCACACAATGTTGTATGATTATAGGTGTGGTGTTGGAAAATTCAAACGTTTGATGACCTCTGTCAAAATTAGGTTCTTTTGGCTTCTATTGTTGACAATGAAATGTAGTGGAGTTCCTTTTACCCACATTTGTGAGTGGAAGAGGCACTCACGTTCCTCTGTCTCCTCGAGATCATTGGGATGGATCTTTGTGTTGGTGATGGTGATGCTAGGTTCTGCATCAATGATCCACTTCCCCCTGTTTGCGATTGTGACGTTGGGTTCTGAATAAGAGTTGGAACTATGATCTGAATTTGAAGCTTTGATCTCAACCACCAATTACTGATTTGAGTGACATTCATTAGTGTTGTTCCAGGGGTTCTTATGGAACTCACACCACTTCCTAGTGTCTTTTCTTTGTTTTCATGTTCCCCTCCTTTGCTTGTGGTTGGGACTAGTTTTCCTTTCTCTGTCCTTTGTTTTGTGAGTCATGGTTACCCTTTCCTTGGTTCCGCGGTAGATTTGTAGGCCCAAAATCCCACTTGTTTTTCTACTTGAATTTTTGCTTGATCTTGACAACATATCGATAAGTGGCTCCCAACAATGAGATGTACAAAAACTCTGTTTTGGTTTGGATGTACCTATGTAGTCCCCCATAGAATTTTAGAACCAGATGTAGCTTGGATTCTTTGAGACCCAACTTGGCGCGCAAGGTATGGAAGGTATTTGTGATCTATGATACTATTTGGTCCCTCTCTTGACGTAGTGTGGTTCATATCGTGTACGGGTTGTCATAGTTTCCCATAGGGTAATATTATTCCTTAATAGCATCTATAAAAGAGGCCCAAGCAGGATTGGCCTCAAACATTCCAGACTCCTTGTTAATATTTTCTCACAATAAGTTTCCACCAATTTTGACATAGGGGATCGCCGTAAGGAGTGAAATGTGATCTTTTCCTTGTTGAAAGATTTGTAGACAGAGAAATACCCTTCTAGAAGACTCAACCATTTATCTAGGGCATTAACATCAATCTAAACTTCAAATAAAGGGATATCAAAGTTAACTTGTACCTTGAAGGGTGTGTCTCCTCCGAAGTGACTACTTGATGATCTTTCCATTACTACCGGTGTCCGTTGAAGGATTTGGGTGAAATTGTCCATCATCTCGTTCCTTTATCGCACAAGGGATTCCTCGAGAAACAACTTGATAAGATCTCCTGCTTCATCTTCTTTCTTTTCTTTGGCCATGGGATGCAAATTGGGTTGCTGAGGGTAGTCTTTCTCAAGCTCAACTAGTTCAAGACCCAAGTGTCTATATTCCAACCTCGTTGGGGACATGAACAAAGAAATAACAAAAGAGCAGGCTGCTCTAATATCATTGATTTGGATTTATGTGAGAAATGAAATGAAAGAACATATTCAAAACCACATACACATATATTTTGCATGGAACACAATGATATAGTAAACTCAAATTCTATTAAGTGAATGAAATATAATAGACTGTAAAATAAAAGCAGCTAGAATGGTGGTAGTTTTATATTTGAGAAGAGACGTGGCGGTTACGCTCGGTCATGACAAGATGATTACAAAAGGAGGCCGAAGGGCCTTTTTATCATAATCATGAAGGAAAAAACACTAAACATCCAAAAACCTAACCTTAGGAGATGAACTGTAAAAAGGTTTGTGGGCCCCAAGGTGGTTAGTTGATGTGTTAACTTCTTGGGGGAAGAACTTTTGCATACGATCTCTATTTAGGGCGTTCGGTATCTTGTTGACAAATTTTATCTGAGAAGTACACATTTCTCTTGTCTAAACCCGCCTTAAACTATGTCTAGACTGTGGCATCGCCGAAAAATGTCATTTAGGGCCTCAAAACGACCCCAAAATTTTTGGGCCCAAAAAACCGTAAAAAAATTGCCAAACTGGAAAAATTGTTTTGGGCTAGCAGAATAGGTGAGTGGCCACTAATATTCATCAAGATCAGATTTACCATTTCACAAGTTAAAATGTCCCGACTTCATAAAGCATGATTTGGGAGTTGAAATATTTGTTCATAATTTACATAGGATTCGTAAAAGATTGCTATAAGTTTGCTAATATATATATATATATATATATTGAAAATTATAAATAAAATTTAATTGATATTCATTTTATATGGATATGTTTTGTAAATGAAGTCATAATGTAAAATAATCCTCATCATTGGGCCTAGTCTCTTATATAAAAAAAATCATAGAGTTCTATCTACTTAGGTTGGGTTTAAATAAGAGTTATAATAGATGTAAACTTGAAATCATATTAAAAAGATCATAGATTTTCCATCTAGTTGGGTTGGATATATATATATATAGTTACTAAGTTGATATTTTTTTCAAAATGAATTTATTCTATATTTAAAATACAATTTTAATTTTAAAATTACAATTTATTAGCTATGTAATATAATGTATTACAAATAAGTAAACTTATTATATATATTCTTTTAAACTTATATATATATATATATATATATATATTCTTTTAAAGTTAATTTTTTAGAAATAGAATTTCAATTTATCACCACCTATAAGGTAGGATAGGTTACATGTATATATATATATTCTTTTAAAATTAATTTTTTAGAAATAGAATTTCAATTTATCACCACCTATAAGGTAGGATAGGTTACATGTTCAAGAAGATAGGTTTTTATATAGTTTTCTTTTTATATTTTATAAAAAATTCAATTTTCTAAACTATCATGCAATGTAAAATATTTTCATATGCATCTTATTGTATAAACAAGAGACATTTTCACAAAACAATTTCTCATTAACAATTTCATATAATATTTTACTTCAAAGTATGAGTTTTAAATATTGAACATTGTTTTGATTTTTTTTAAAAAGAAATACTAATTATATTAACATAAATAAATTAAAATATATCTATAATAAACATTTAAAAATATTAAAAAACATAAATTTGTCTTTCCAAAATTATACACTATTACATTTTGGGTCTAAATTCGGTGCCAAGGTGACGACCTTCTCCGTTGGTGAAACGTCAAACATTTTGCCGCTAGAATGTCGAGGAGATTATGTCAATTTAAACGTGACATTTTTTTTAAAAAAAAATTCATATGAATGTCTATTATATGTACACGTACAACATCTAATGAATAGATGTTGAACGTCCAATGTACATCATACATATAATTTTTTCAATGGAAAAAATGTCCATAAAACGTCCCATGAACATATATAGGACATTCAACAAGCGCCCACGTAACATCCTTATAACGTCTAATGAACGTAATTTAGATGTTCAACATCCGTCTAACTAACGTCTTGCAAAGATATTTGTCAATGACAATCAAAGTCCATTTAATGTCTAATGAGCACCCATTAATTTCCCAATAAACGAACGTCTTGCATAGATATCGGTTAATGACAAAAAAGTTCATTTAACGTTTTACGAACATCCATCAATCGTCCAATAAACGTATACCAATTGTCCAATAAATGTCAAATAAACATCTTGCAAAGATATTGGTCAATGACAAAAAAGTCCATTTAACATTGATTACCTTACTATTGCTACAACTTTTGTGCAACTTGGTGGTTGCACGTACTACGACCAATGTAGAAACATGAATGCACTACCTTCCAATTCAATTACCTCCCTTGTGGATTCACTAGTTGCGAAAACAAAACACTTGGAGTTATATCATCCAAAACCTCACTTGCCAAACTATGGCCTCTAGTGCTTGTCACAATGCTAGGTCCATCCACAACACAAGTTTTTAAGTTGTTTGAGCAGTTGTAGTGAGGAGATATTTCCACAAAGTTATTTGTGCTATCAACAACCAGTTTATTCTCAATTGCATTTTCTTGGAGCTGCAAAGAAAATTCTAGATTCCATTAAAGCACATCTCCCATAGCTAGCCTTTCAACCTCTTACTCAACAAGACATTTTTTAGCTACTTCCCCATACTTCTTAAGGGACTCGAGATTAATTTTACCATTCAAATAAGGATCTATGATTTGTTCTAAAATTCCCTTTCTTTGGTAATGCATAGCCCATTTAACAATGCTTATCTATTCTCTTGGAAGAGAAGGATTAATACTAGGTTGGGCACACATAACACCTCAAAAAACACAACACCAAATGAATGAACATCTAAATTTTCAGTGAGTTGCTACCTACGTTAGTATTATGGATCCAAGTATCCAAAGTTTCATTTGAGCACAGTGCTAACATGAGTATGGTCAAGAGTTGAGCCCATTTTTATAATCCAAAATTTGAAACTTTTGAAACTAGGTTTTCATCAATAAGTATCTTTGTAGTCTTCACATATCGATATACGATGGTCTTATCAGCCCATGTGCGAGGATAATGAAGGCCTCAAACAAACCCAATACAAATATATAATCTATGCTTCCTATATAACCTTTGCAGCTCCTTATCTCACTCTTACAATAAAATATTCTTTAAGCTCCTAGATATAGCTTATTGTGGAGTAAACAATGAATATTCTCCACTAATCTCTCTAAAAATATCCTAAAAAAAACTTTTCAGAAAGAAGTGGTCAATGCCACAAGTATAATGTTTAGAGTTAAATGGTGGCCTAAGTGAGAGTGTGCTTCCACCAAATGAATACAAGACAAAATCCAACAATGATAATTTCAATACTTTCCAAATTTTAACCGAATGATGTCCACACAACATGAAACTAGTGGACAAACCCCCAAAGTTAGGATCTAACGAACCTTAAAAATTCATCAAAACTCAAGATCGCTCTCCACAAAACAAGTGATGAAACACTCAAGTCAAACCTCAATGAGTTTTTGTTCCAAATCTTTGACACTTTAGAACCATATATAGTAATGCATGGTGGCTAAGGGGCTAAATCTTGCCACTAGTCCCTTGTTAAGCATAGTGGTGCCTTATTGATTATGCATGTTTTTAGGTTCTTCTCCCTTTTTTATTGGTAAGGATGTTTTCAAATCTTTCCAAAGTTGTTCTTGAACCTCATCCATGAACATGTCAACAATGTTGAACTGATTAAGGTCTTTCTTGGTCATTTTCACGTACCACTGGGGAAAATTTTAAGGATCCATAATTTCCTCAAAGTGTAGAAACCTTGGCAAATCTTACTAATTCTTAAATTTGCAACCATAAAATGTTTGGCACCTTTTTTTAAATATTCAAATTTCTAAGGACTTTAGATAGTTTTGGCGATTTTTAGAGTAAAAAAATAATTTCCCATGGAAGTTGGGCGAATCATCTTTGAAAAAAAGGCAAATTGGTGAATCATTTTTTTTGGAAAAAAAGTTCTAAAAATAGCCCATGGGCTAAATTTCGTCCCTAAATTTTCGTTGTGTACCGTGTTTACATTAAGGGAAACTTAATGAATGGTCTCCAAGATTACATGATCTAGTGTTCATGACTTAGAATTTACCATAATGTCCATTTTTACATCTTCTTTATTTATAGTTTCTTGATCTCCCAATAGAAATATATTATGGATCTTTTGATTAGTACTTAACTAGACTAAATGCAAGTTTTATCTACATGCCTACGAATTTAAGGGGGCATTTGTATTCGTGAACTACTCCGAAGGATGACTAATAATATCAACCACATCCAAGGTCTCATTCTTTATATCATTTATTCCTCCATCCATTTCATCCTCCTCCTCACTAGCGAGGTCAACCACTTGTTTATCTATGGTTTAAAATTTAGGCTTCCTTGTATTTTCTACTATTTGAATGGGATTAATAGTTGTATAACTATCATTCTTCATTTTCTTTTTCAGTGGCTTGGTGGTAACTATTTGAAGTATTTGAATTAAATTTATGAAGTCATCTATTGCCTCCTTTTAAGAACCAGTTTTTATCATCCCTAGAAGAATCATAAGCATTTTAAGCTCCTATTGTGCAAGAGGGTCATTAGCTGACCCTGCTACTTCTGAGGACCTTGCAACTCCTTAATTAGTGCTAGCCATTATAGTTATATCATGCTAATTATTTCATTTATGTGACCTAACTAGAATAGGTAGTTGATTGACTTGGTTCGTGGGAATGACCTATTCTCCGCGCGGACGCTGAACTGGGACTCAACGAGCTAGGTCAGCTCATCGATGGCTGCCATTGAGGACGGCCGGCTTGTGAGGAATCCTTAGCCTCGGCAGACTGGGTCCTTCACAGTAGCGAGGGTTCTGTCCGGTGACGGCCTGCTTAACAGACGATGACCAACTTAGATCTAGTCCGACAATCAGAATGGCAGCCAGTTTTCTTTCGGTTGCTTCTAGCTCGATCCCGATCTCGCTCAACAAGGCAGCCGATAGCCATCCGACTTTGATAGTTCAGGAAATACCAGCACCCTCCATAGCAATGGTTGAGGAATCTCTGATTGAAGAAAGGAATTTCACAGAGTCAGCTTTGGCTTGTCGCTTCAATGGGTTCTGGCCTCGCCTGATTGATCTGCATAAGTGGATTTCTGAGATATGGAAACCCCTTGTTCATGAGGAAATCTCTATTTATCCCTGTGCTCGGGGTTTTTTTGTTGTGGATTTTGATACACCTAAAGAAAAACAGATCATTCTTGATTCTGGTCCGTGGTTTTGGGGAAGTTTGGGGCTATTTAAGAAACCATGGAGCCCTCTTTTTGACCCAACTACTGATCAGATCTCATCTGCTCTAGTTTGGGTTCGGCTTCCAAATATGCCGTTGCATCTATGGAACTCGGCATCGCTTGAAGCTATTAGCAATGCGTTGGTATCCTTCTATGATCGAAGTTCAAAAACAAAGGAATACATCAAAACCACCTTTGCTCGCATTTGTGTGGAGATGGACTTCAACAATGGCTTTCCTGCTGAGATCCATTTGACCAGCAAGGATTATGTGTGGGTGCAAAAACTAGATTATGAAAATGTGATGTTCAAATGCAGATCTTGCTTCGCAACTAGACACCTTGTAAAAGATTGCCCACAAGCCTCACAGATCCCCAAATCCAAAAAGCTTCATCGCAAATCCACTTGGTGGGATGGAGCAAATTCCAAGCATTATATAGTAAGCATAAATGAAGATCTACTTGAAGAAGCGCCATCACAAGCTAAGGAATCTCCGTAGGATAATATAGAGGACACTTTAGAAGAACAAAGGATCTCTACCAACGACAATGATCCACCTGTAGCTCCACGAGATAGTGTGAACCAACTGATGGAATCGAAAAGTTCAACCCTTCAGGATGCACCCGAAGCCATTCTCGGAGTCATTGTCGAACCATTAGATTGGACCAAAGTCAGTAAAAAGAAAAAAGGAGTTTCATCCTCTGTGAAGCCAAAAGAAAGTTTAACTTCTCCAAGAAAAACAAGAAGTCAACAAACTTCATATCATTAATCTCTGGAATGTTTTTGAGATGCTTGTAAGAAGTAGGACAGTAAAACTTTTGGTCTTGCTCTAGTAGTAAATGTAGCCCAGTTCCTTCTTGGGTAGCTTGTTAGAAGATTCAGGTCTCCATAGAATAGGAAAGTATCAGAATAAGTTAAGACTGACTGCAGATGAACAAGGAGTCAAGGATGTAGTCCTCTCTTGGGATCAGTCTATCTTCAGAACTATGTAATATTTATCCTTCTTTTTTTATATATAAAAGCTCTTAACCGTTTTTGTTAAAAAAAAGAATAGGTAGTTGATAATCATAATTTTTTGTTGAATAAGGGTGTTATTGGAAATTGAGAAACAATGGTGCCCTGATAGTTTTGAACAATTTTGACACCAAACCATCTCATAATTTCTTTATGAACATCCTCAAGAATAGTGATAATAAAAGGTAATGGTTACACATCAACATATTGGTCTATGCTCAACATGATAATACAACAATAGGAATTGTTTCAAGTCACTGCAAACCTCACCCATTGTTGATAGTAAATGATGAGTTTGATAGGGAATTATAACCTCATGGCTATTGGCGTGAGCATATTTGCATGCCAACTTATAAATGTATCTTCATTTGATATATTTCTTCTGGATCTAAAATGATGGAGTGAACACTTTAGTTACAATATCTCCAAAATTTATTAGGCCTAGTTCCCTTCTCTATGGTGGTTACCAATTATTCTTTACAAAAGAAACTAGGAATTAACATTCATAGATAAAATGATGATTCACCTTGTCATGTGAATCCTTCCTTCTTCCCACATAGAAATTCATTGATCTCTTGTCGTTACTTTTTTTTATTCATTTTACTTTTGCTAACATCATGCAAATATATTTTCTAGACTTCTAGATCTATTGGTTGGCCTCATTGTTTCTAAAATTGCAATTAAAAAGGTAATTAGATGCTTTTTTTTTCAAAGAGATATAAATTCCTCTAAAGTGAAAAATGCCAACTCACTTTTTCCCTGTTTCTTTTTGGCAAACTTGCAAGGATAAACTATAAGAGATACAAACAAATTATATATAGACTGGAGGAGAATCTAAAACTAAAGGAAAATTTACCAAATTTACCATCTCCCAATTTGTGATTTCAACACTTCAACTTCTGGAATTTGTGATGCAAAACTTCATCTTCTCCCAATTTGTGATCTCAATAAATAAAGTGTTTTTTCCGCCCGATCGCTTTTTCAATGCCTCGGAGAAAAATAAAACATTTAGCTCTGTCCAAGCGTCAGTTGTTCATCGAAAACAGTGCAAAAAAATGAACATCACTTAAGCAACATTCAAACTCCACATGAAAGATTAACATCGCTTGAACATCACTTAAGCAACATTCAAACTCCACGTGAAAGATTAACATCGCTTGAACATCGCTTAAGCAACGTTAAGCAACACGTGAAAGATTAACATCGCTTGAACATCGCTTAAGCAACGTTAAGCAACGTTCGAGGAAAAAACGTATAACTGATTTAATAAATGATTATTTATAAAATATATTAAATATAAAATTTAAATGTATAATGAAAACGTATATCGTGAATTCAAGAGGCGAAGTCAAATTTCAACCTAAACAGCAACAGCAGAATCCAACTAGAATCCAAAATTCATGACAACAGAGGTACGACAGACTTGTATTAGTTGTCATTTAAACATGTGTGAGATCCCAACATTCAGCGGCCACCGACAGACCACTCATACGATGTTAGTTGTTATTTGGAATACGACAGACTCGCCACGCTCTCCGGAGAGAATAGAGCGACGGGAGCGTGGCGACTCTGTCGTATTTTAAAATGACAACTAAGCATCATGGTGCTCCCTGATTGGAGCTCATGTTTCCTCCGTTTTTACCGCTATTCCCTAAAAACTATTTTGAAACCTATAAATTCACACATATGTCCACAAATTGACATCAACAAAGAAATCATTGCTCTTGAGAAGCTCTACGTAGAAGGCGAGCGATCGTACAAGGAAAAGAAGGCAACAGGCCAAAAGTTGTGTGATTTTGTGCCTAAGAATTGGTTTATTCAGAGATGGATACAAGCAATGTCGACGTGAACTCGGAATGGCCTGCAAACAGGGCCGTGGGGTGCTCGCCCTGCAACGAATCAGTGCGCTGTCCATTGCCGGGAGTAGCTCCGATGGTTACCTCCTCGACACTGGGACGCCACCTGGCGCGGAGGCTCGTTGAGGTGGGCGTCGGGGACGTTTTCTCTGTTCCTGGAGACTTCAATCTAACCTTGCTGGACCATCTGCTGGCGGAGCCGGGCCTCAATCTCGTTGGCTGCTGCAACGAGCTCAACGCCGGCTACGCTGCCGATGGGTACGCGCGATCCAGAGGCGTGGGAGCCTGTGTCGTTACGTTCACCGTCGGGGGACTCAGCGTCATCAATGCCATCGCGGGGGCTTACAGCGATAATCTACCCGTCATCTGTATTGTCGGGGGGCCTAATTCTAACGACTATGGGACCGACCGCATTCTGCATCATACCATTGGGTTGCCCGACTTCAGCCAAGAGTATCGCTGCTTCAAGACGGTCACATGCGCTCAGGTCTCTGAATTATCATGTAGAATGTGATGTGATACTGGTATTGGATTGAATCTTGATTTCATTCTTTGAGGAGGTCTCATGATGTTAGAAATAAAATAAAAACTGTACTGCAGGTTATTATTAACCACTTGGATGATGCCCACGAACTCATTGACCACGCAATTTCCACAGCACTTATAGAGAGCAAGCCTGTGTATATCAACATCAGCTGTAATCTTGCTGCCATTCAACACCCAACATTCAGCGGGCAACCTCTTCCATATTCTGTATCACCCAGGTAACAAATTCTCGGAATTTTATTAATTTATCTCCTCTTCCGTTTTCGCGTTATAGGATTTCAGTTCTGAGATGTTTTGTTTTGAGGATTTTCCTTAATGGGAATGCATAAAAAAGAATTGCAGGCAACTATCCACAACCAACAATCGAGAGCAGAGGTAAGAGGCTGCTCTTACACTTTCTTAATAAATTCAAAAATATATATTTATAAAACATTATCTATATATATAATCAATTTGAAATCTTCTATATTTGAAGGATGGGTTGAATGAAAAAATTGAAGCTATCACCAAATTTGTATGAAGAGATGGTTCCGCTCTCAACTCTTAATCTGCAACAATTGAACAAATAACCTAGGGTAACTTAACCTCCACGGATATCAACTAACCTGCCAAAATATCCACTACAAGTATTTCCATGAAATATATTACATTAACCTTGAGATCATCTTAGATTCTTTTCAAGTACGACAATCTCTCGTTCAATTCTTTACTCACTAAACATTTGCCTTTTCTGTTTGCATTGTTGTTTCCTTACCTCGGCCGGTAGTTTAACTGGACCATTTTATGTATAAGCATCTCGTTTATTTGACAAAGATGGTAAATAATGAGACTGTAAGTCTTAAATTTGTTATTTGGATTTTTGTAAACTTCATTGTATAGTTTTATAATGCAATGAGGTTCACTTGATAAGAGTTATTGGATTGTTTAATATTTTAGATTTTATAATTTTTACATGTTATTTGGATTTTATGAATTTTAATTTATAGTTATAAATGTATTGAGTTTTTTTATTATAATTTTTACATCATAAATTTGTTATTTGGATTTTGTCAGCTTCATTACATAATTTTTTAGAATGTATTTGAAGTTTTTTTTTCATAAAAATTATTGGATTGTCTAACATTTCATATTTAATAGTTTATAATTATTTATTAGAATGTGATAAGTTTATCAATTCTTTTTAAATTCTAATAGGTAGGGCATTTTGTTTGTCCATGGTAACTTTGTATGTTTGATATTTTTTACATGATTTTTTTTATTGATTCATGAGGATGGTTATTTAAAGTTAATTTTCATTTTTTCCATGTTAATATGGTTTTTCCAAATTTAATTGTGGTTATAATTTTGAAATAATAAAATTTTGGCATTGTTATTGATTTTGAATTAATCCATTTTTTACATGGTTTTCTTTGGACCATTTCAATTATATAGGCTAAGCAATCCTAAAAGCTTGGAAGCAGCTGTGAATATGGTAATGGAATTCCTAAATGCCGCAATGAAGCCAGTTTTGGTAGGTGGGCCAAAGATGAGGGTAGCTAAGGCAAAAAGTGCATTTGTGAAATTAGCAGATGCATCAGGTTATGCCATGGCTGTAATGTCGTCTGCTAAGGGACAAGTTTCAGAGACTCATCCTCATTTCATTGGGACTTATTGGGGTGCAGTTAGTAGTGCATTTTGTGCTAAAATAGTTGAGTCTGCCGATGCATATTTATTTGCAGGGCCTATATTCAGTGAGTATACCTCGGTGGGATATTCATTACTCGTGAAGAAGGAGAAATCCATACGTGTGCAACCTAACAGTGTGACTGTGGCAAATGGACCTACTTTTGGGTGCGTGTTGATGAAAGATTTTTTAGAAGCCCTTGCAAAAAAGGTGAAGTACAACCCAACATCTTTGGAAAATTATCGACGTATATTTGTACCTGCCAGTGTTCCCTTGAAAAGTGCACCAAATGAACCTTTAAAGGTCAATGTGCTATTCAAACACATTCAGGCAAGGCCTCAAAGAGTCTAACCAAATTTTGAATTAGCAATAACTTTAGAAAATTTTCTTTTAGTTGGTTTTAGTTGGCTTTGTTCTTGTCACAGGTACAAAAGAAGCCTGATTATTGTTGATATTAACTTGTTGAAATTGGTTGGTTGCAGGGAATGCTATCAAATGAAACCATTGTAATCGCTGAAACTGGTGACTCTTGGTTCAATTGCCAAAAGCTTAAATTGCTAGAAAAGTGTGGGTAAGTCAAACATCATTTCTCTATAAACGATATTCCTTAGTAATTTAATATTTAATATTTTTCTTGTCATTGCCAAGAGGTGGAAACATATTGGTTGTTGAGTATTACTTTTTCTAGATGAATTTTACAAAATATTGCATAACATTCTTAATGAATGTTAAAGTTTAGGGTGAGTTTAGTATATCATGGGTAGGAGCTAAGATTTCTATCTCTCATCCATTAGTTTCTTAGTTTTTTCTTGTGGAAACTATTTCATACCAATAAATTCCATTGCTAATTAATAACAAAAGAACACTAAATAAAATGTTTGTTTAAATTAGAAGACTAGGGTCCACATGGTTTTCCATCAAAGGGGTTATAGTCTATCAACACATATCAATCTCTAAGGATAGGGAAGGTCTCAATTGAGGTGAATTGCCAAGACTTTAAATGGATGGCAGAAAGCTATAGAGGATGATCACAACCATCTTTATCTTGATACTCTAACAGACAATCTATCCATTCATTTAATGAATTATTAGACTTATATTATACCATTCATAAGATTATACCATAGACACAACTATCTATTAATGTAAATAAGTCAAAATAACAATGGGAGAGATATACTAAATGCTGAACACATCATCAAAATACACCATCAACACATTAAACTAATTTTGTAAAGGGGTATAATTCCATTCATATTAAGCATAAATACAAACATCATTACCTCACTTATCACTGCTCACAAGAGTTACAACTCAATCTAAAAACCATTCTCCTTATGATATCTCTAGATCATTAACCCATTATAGGCCAAAGCCTCTACATATTTATACTAGTGTTCTTGGATACCGAGGTTACTTTAAGGTTCTTTCCGTGTTACTAGTGCAATAAGATGATCTATTAGTTGATTGTTTCTTAGTTATTAAATATAGTTTTGTAGTCTTCTTTTTGCTGGCTCCTTAAAACTTGATATCTCTCCTTGATTCTTTGCCTCCTACATCTTGTGACCTCTATCTTCCTTGGTCACTTCTATCTTCCTTGGTCACTGTAAATTTCTTATCTGTCTAGATGATGTTGTGTGGATTTCACTATATGTAGATCCAATGCCACCACATTTATATAAAAAACTAAGGGGCCAACACCAAAAAATAAATATTAGTGATGAAAGAGAAATGAGTGTTATGATATAAGGGACCAACTATCATAGTTCTATATTTGCATGTATAATTTGTACTATGCTTGAACACTCTCTTCATCAATGGATTTGGGCTTGAAAAGGATCAATTGTCTCTCTCTAAATAGGATAGTGCAAGGCCACCAAGTATTTTATCAACATTTTAGGGATTTTGAGTGAGATCCCCAACTGAATGGATCATTATCTAAATTTGATGGTGAAATCTTGTATGAACTTTTATGACCTTTACCTAAAATAATGCCATGCATTTTTCTCATACTTTAATCAATTGGGTAAAACTATTATTTAATCATGCTATACTGAGTATTTTCCAATTGGTTATTAATGGTTGATTTTTAAGACTTCATTCGAAAACATCACTTTCCCACCATGCCAAGGCATGGGCATCAAGCTGCAAGTGGGAAAATGCAATTATTTCTTTGCCATTGATTTCATGTACATTGAAATACACCTCCATATGGTATAACTATTGGTTCAATTTAAGGGCATCAAATTCTCTTTCATATGTTTCGATATCTACTTTCACCTATACATAGAATTGTAATTGAGTTCTATTGTGGAAACATTTTTCATTCTCAGTCTCGGACTTGGTCTCACATTCCTTTCTCTTTTCCTTATATTCTATCTCCTTATCTCAACTTGTACTAGAATGTCAAGGTGCTTGTTTCTATTTCACTTGATCAAGTAACCACTCATCAAACATACTTTTCATATATGCCATTTGGTTTGAAAATCAAAGTAACCAAAGCTCTACATCACTAGCCTCTAGAGGATTATTCATGGTTTGGTTTGTACATTTTTTTCCTTTTCTTCCTTGTGCTAATATCGAGGTAAGTGGAAACAATTCATTGCCTTCTAACAACTTATGCAATTGAGAGAGCATCCATTGTGTGCTTCCCTTCAATGGAGGAAGTGACATGTTTTGATACCAATGTGATTCATAAATGGTAGGCCTATCACTTGTTCATTTCACCAACACAAAACCTTCTTGTATAATGAAACTATGTTTGAACTAAAATCACTGTTAAAATCAAAACATGTTTCTTCTAACACTATCGCAAAACATGAAGGAATTTTCCTATTTCTAATTTGGGATTCCCAATTTACTTCTTTTTCCTTTTAATACCATGACAACATCCGAGTCAAGGAAATTGATTGCCAATTAGTTATAATGAATCAGATTGGGCCGGAAATACAAAAAGAAAATGAATTATTGAGTGTAATTCTCAGGGAGTGGATAAAGGAGTTGATACCACATGTGCAAGGATAGACTTAACCTTCCTCTCAATTATTGAGATAAATCGCTAGAAGTGTGAGGATATATCCCAGTAAAAAATCCTATGATGTATTCATAAAGAAAGAGAAAGTTTTCAAACCCCATGTTACTATTCATTCATCCATAGTAGAACCAAAATTGAAATAAACCAATATGAGTTATCTTGTTGTAGATTGATGGTGGTCAGAGAAATGATTACAATTTCTAATTACTATTAAACAATTAAAAATAGAGATGGATGTATATTGGCCATATATGATTGCTAATAACACATTGAGAAGATGATTTTAATTTACCAAATGCCAAGCATTCATAACAAACATAAACAAGATAAGAAATGCATAGAAATACATGGATAATTATCACACATTTAATGATGATCGAGAATATTTTTTTTTCCCCGAATGATCGAGAATATCATTGACCGAGAGTAATCAAAAGGAAAGAATCCAACATTGAATGATTATGTTCAGTATTCTATTCTTAGATATTAAAGAATTACAAATAATGCTTTTGGCTCTCTAGGAATTTTAGCATTTTACATAACATGAAATTATTCAACATTCCTTTACTACTCCACCCAAAAACCCCTCGTAAGTTAACATGCATGGATTTGTAGGATTTTTTTGGGGCAGTTGGAAGGTGAGGTGACCATGTCCTTTTAGTTACCATTATGTAGCACTTCCTCTCCCATTTTGTCTTTTTGTAGCATCATTCCCCTTCTATTCTCTTCTTGTCTTATTTTAACTTTTGGTGCTCCTATTGGTAGTGCAACACCTTATGGATGAATGATGGCTAGTTGAACTAGCATGGGGCCCTTCACACTATCAACTACAACATCATACCTCTTCATCATCTTCTATAATTTAATTCCATGGTAAAACAAGCAGGATCAATTTGAACTGTCATTTTTATAATTGCTTTGAGTCATAGCCAATTGATGCTTATTTCATATCCATTTCGAATCAGTTCCTTGTTATAAAGATCTATTTGGTAGGTATGAATTTCAATTGCAGTATGGGTCAATTGGATGGTCAATAGGAGCAACACTAGGATGTGCTCAAGCAACACCAGACAAGCGTATAATTGCATGCATTGGTGATGGAAGCTTCCAGGTTCAATATTCTATAATATTATTCAATTCATAATAATCAATGAATACCAATGTCTATAAAATATTTCAAATATTGAATTCCTTGGAATTGTTTGGTTTGTCCAAAACTTAGTCTAATTTTTATGCTTGATTGTATTGTTCCTTAATTGAACAGTTCACAGCCCAAGATGTCTCTACCATGATTCGATATGGGCACAACTGTATTATTTTTCTTATTAACAATGGAGGCTACACTACAGAGGCTGCAATTCATGATGGACCATATAATGTCATAAAGAATTGGAACTACACTAGTGTAGTAGATGCCTTTCATAATGGAGAAGGGAAATGTTGGACGGTTAAGGTACTCTTTATGTATATATATAGCATGGTCATTTTCTTTAGGAATTCTTGTGAATTTTTGTGAAATGAGAGTATTGTGCATATGTTATTGTCTTAATATGGTTTCTTGTACTTTTTTCCATTTTTTTTGAGGATAACTTCTTAACCAACTCATTCTCCCTAAAAAGTACATTATCATAGACTTGAGGGTACTTCCATTTTAATTGGTCAATATCAATATTGGTTTACTTTTTTTTTCTTTTTCTTTTTAAATTTGTTTGTATCTTTTGAACCCCTCTTGAGGTATCTATATATGATTGAAATTACAAATTAGTATGTCCAATGATGTAAAATTGTTTTTCTTGTTGGGAACCTTTGTGGTTAGTACATTCATTAGTGGGGTTATGTGTTGCTCAACAACTTGAGGGACTAGTGAAATAAGAAAACCACCTATGCCTAATTAGTCTATTTTTCTAAAATGTCTCAAATAAATTAGGATGATCTAAATCTATTGGTATCTTTTGTTGATGTTTTTCATGTGTGATTTATGTTCTCATCCTTGCATGGTTTTGTATTATGTCAATGCCTCAGAAAATATGAACCTCTTCCAAGATGTCCCCATTAGTACACTTCTATTGAAATATCTAAAGCATGAATTTAATCTAAATGTTTCTTTTATTGGTTCATATCATGGGATATTTTTTGTTCTAAAGTCATCTCTACATGGTTTTGTATCATGCTAATTCCTTAAAAAATGCAAGATGTCCTAGCTAAATTGTTTTTTTTTTTGTTTTTTTAAAATATCTCAAACATGATCTTCATTTGTTGGATCCTCTTATTCATTATTCTTATGGGATTATTTTGTTCTTGTCATGTTTGTATGGTTTTGATCATGCCACCAATTCCTTACAAAATGTGGACCTTTTTATAAGATGCATATGGCAATTTAACTACACCAAACAATTTTTTATCATTTAACAACACTATTTCTTTATGTGTAGGTTAAAACAGAAGCCGAGGTTGTAGAAGCTATTAAAACAACTGTAGGACCCAAGAAGGATTTCCTATGCTTCATTGAAGTTATTTTACACAAGGATGACACAAGCAAAGAGTTGCTTGAGTGGGGGTCCAGAGCCTCAACAATGAACAGTAGGCCACCGAAGCCTCAATAGGAAGGCTTTGAAAAGACAAACAATTGGAGATACTTTCTACATTTCATGTTTGGGATGTTCATGTTTTTTTGTTCTATATTGTAAGCTCATATGTTTCAACACCCTATATATTGTGTCTAGTTTTCCTTATCTCTAAGATTGATATGTGCCCCTACATTGAGGCACACACCATACAACTACTTTATGGTGCTTGGATAGCATGTTTAGTCATGGTTAAATTGTGCAATGCAGTAGGTGAGACATATTTTAGAATATGAATATAATAATAAATATCCTTGATTATAGTTTAGATGTAGAATATTTTTAATTTTTGTACCTCTCTTCATTATATAAATTATGAACGATTATACAAAATTTAATGCATGTTTAGTGTTAAATTGTGTAATGTAGAACGCGAGACATTTTTTAGAATATGAATAAACCAATAAATATCCTTGACTATAGTTTAGATGTAGAATATTTTTAATTAGTGTACCTCTCTTCATTATATAAATTATGAACAATTATACAAAAATAATCTCTCTCTCTCTTGCTATATGTGTGTGTGTGTTAAATTAATACATGTGCAAGTACATTTAAAAAGATAAATGTGAAACATAAGTCATAAATCATACATGTTGGTGAATCATTACCTATGTTAGGATTATATTCATCAATAATACCCTATGCCTCCCTCCTATAGGTTCTAGCCCTTGCCTCTAACTCAAATCTAAAAGTTGATCCTCCAAAGACATTAGTTAATGACTCAAAACCCTAAAATTTTCATGGAACTTTCTAATATTCCAATTGTTAAATAAGGTAAAAGAAACTTCCCATCCTTAATAAGTGATTTTGCTTGAGTGAAGAGTACATTTTTTTAAGGTCGTGACAGCGGAGTTTAACAATCAACACCACCAACATCAACATACATACATGTGTTGATGTGCTTGATTAAATGTCGATCACATACCCTCATTCATGATAGAATTTGTTGGAAATTTCAATCTCGAAATCCTAAAAACTATTAAGTTTGTTGAATTTTGAATGGAATCTAAAATTCTACTGTTTGCATATGAAGTTCGAAGAGGTTGGAACCACTCTCAAACATCCTAAAATAATTCATGGTAATGTTAAAAATTTAAGTAAAAATATAGAAGATTAAAGATGAGGAGAATGCCACCATTTAATATTACCAATTACTACTGAACACATATTTTTTTTTTTATGGGTCACACAATAATTTTTCGGAAATGACAACCTTTATAGGGATTGCATCCATACAAGAAATGTGTTTCTATACAGATGAAACACATTTCCTTCTCGAGACGCACACACCCATATAGAAACAAGTTTCCATGCCGTACGACATGCGTTTCCACATTTTCGGTAGGAAACAAGCTAGGGACATTTGGGGGTGGTGGCGTTTCTTACAACTTATGTGATTGATTTAATAAAATCTTTTACTTCACTAAAATGGTTTAGATACTACTAAGGAATGATAGTTTTCAATGTTTATTGGGATTTATAAGTGATATAATAAAAAATTATTACTAGTTTAAAGTGGTTTTCCATCAAACTTGAAACCAAAAAATGAGGATGTTCAATGTTGGTTGGGCTACACCGGCATAGATCCATCTCAAAACCGGATCTATCAATCACCGAGAGGGATCCAATTTGTTTAGGTGTAATTGCTTGAGAGATCTGTGTTTAAGCTATGCTTTTTATTTTTTTTATTTTATAAGCCAACATGGATTTTCTTAATATTTTTATATCGTTTTAATTTTTTATTTTATGAGCCTACATTTTTATTTGGTTTTATTTTTTTATTTTATAAGCCGACACGAATTTTTTTAATTATTTTTATTTTCTTAGGAACATGACACATCTCTAACATACTGGGCTGTAGAGCACCTCTCTACTCTCGGTGCAATGACTCTTCTAATCAAACAACTGTTACTTTGATATAATATCTCTGTATCAAACTTGATCTTATGGCATGCCATTGTTCAATGTTGGTTGAAATTGTGGTCTAATAGCACGTAGTGGGGGCCCACAACAACTAGCCCTGGTTTGATCCTAATTGCATCATTGGAAGTTACTGTAGCAACATTTCCCATACCTAGGAGTTTCATACACTAGTGGATTTGAACCCAAAATCCAACGACAAAATCTCACGAAAAGGACTTTGTCGTCGGATTTCACCTTCAAATTTACGAGATTTGATGAGTTTTTAAAAAATGATACAAGGTTATGTCGGATATCCGACGACATTCCGACGAATATTGACCATTTCTAAAGGATATCTGACTTAATATTGCCCTAGTATGGTGACACATACAACCGATGGCCAGGAAGTCGGTTATCCGACGGTCAACACTTAATTTAAAGTTGGATATCTTAGACGTGGACGTCGGATCACCGATGACCGTTCAATGCAAAAATGCCTGCCATCCAATGTTCTTAGCCGTCGGTGGTATGGAATAAACGTCAGGTACTTTAGCTTGTTGAAGTTGGATAACCGACGACATCATAATGCAAAAATGCCTTCCATCTGACGTTCTTAGCCGTTAGTGGTATGGTAGGAACGTCAGATATTGCCATAGTATGGAGAATATCCGACATCTATTCCGTGCGTCGGAAATCCGATGATATGGAATGTTATAAAACCTATAAATTCTGAAACATTCCGACATGTTTGCTATATAAGTGCGTGACGGATTGCAGACTGTTTTCGATGGACTATTTTTCATTATTTCTCTTGTTTTTGTAATTAAAGCGAGCGAAGTGTGGAGCTTGATTTTCTAAGATCTATAATATTCATTCAATATCTTCACGAGAAAATGTCAACTAGCAATATTCTTGATCTAGAGGAACAAAATCGATAATTGCTTGCTAGATTGTAGGAAGGAGTTCAAAGAAGGGGTGATGGGAAATGTTATTGTCCATGTAGTCAATGCAGGGGCTTTAAGAGGAGAATAATTTTGATCACAACAGCCATAAAACATTGTAGGGAACATGGACACGCTGAGGGGGGACATGAATATCATCCATTTGTAAGTTTTGCATTATATATGTTTTTATTTTGATTGCTTTTCTAAATGTATGTATTATTTTAATATTTCTTATATTAACTTTTATCTATTGATGGTTTCAATAGATTGGGACTCGAATGGACAATAAATATTATTTTAATATTTAATATTTATTATATTATATTATTTTTTTCTTGTGTGCATGTTGAATCTAGGGTATAGTAAAATAACTCATTTATTTGTTCGTTAGTGAGAGTAATCCACTCACTCGGGAAAGCACTTAGCTCTCTAGATTTGTGCCACTTTCCATGATAATAGAAATAACGACTATATTGGCATGTTGTTTCTCTTCTATTTTCTCTATAGAAACCATAGCATCGTTTATCTTACCTTAGTTTACAGTATGGGAAATTTTGAGTTATATTTGAGTAGCTTTGCTCAGTAATTGGGTCAATTTTTATGTTTCTTGGAAAGTTTGGATGCACCTATTTGACCAACAGGTCAATTTTTTACTTCTTTTATTCCAAAATCATTGATGTTATTACATTTTGCGTTTGAAATTTTTACATTTTGTGTTTGAATTTATTATATTAACTTTTATCTATTGATGGTTTCATGTAATTATAAAGGAAAGACATCCTACTGCATTTCATCCGGAGGAAGTGCTTCCAAAATAAGTACCGGAGGAACATGGAGCTATGAATATTAAGGGAGAACAAGTTAATGATCATATTGAAGAATATGATCATACTGATAACATAATTGAAGATGATGTTACAAATACTTTGATCCATGATTCATTTAATGTTAGAATGGATGAAGATGATGATGATCATTTTGATGATATTCATGATATACCTCTTCTTGAGAAGGCATACGAACCACTTTATGAGGACTCCAAGACAAATCTTCTCTCTACTATATTGTTGATAATGAACTTGAAGGTTATGAATGGTCTTTTAAACATATCAGTCACACAGATGTTAAGGTATGCAATACATTCCATCACATAATATATATGATTGTATAATAATTTTATTGTTAATTCATAAGTCATTTTAATACGGAATATAAAATGTGTTTCATTAATATTATTTCTATATTATATTAACTAGTAGATTTTTATTTTAATTTGTTGTAGCATGATAGGTGAATATTTGTTACCACCGTCAAATATTTTACCTCGCACATATATAGATCTATCTGCCATCATGAAATAAACTGGAATGCAGTATGAAGCAATTCATGCATGCCCCGATGACCATGTTCTATATTGTAATCAGCATGAATTTGCAACAGAATGTCCTGAATGTCATATCAGTATATATTGAACAGATCAAGTAACAAAAAAGGTGCCTCGCAAAGTTCTACATTATATTCCCATTATTCCACGTTTGCAACGACTGTTCAAGTGCAAAAACATAGCACAGTTTATGGATTACCATGCACGGAACAAAAGTCAAGACGATATTATTCGGATGCCTGCAGATGGGTATGCATTTAGAGATATGGAGGAAAAATGGCCTCACTTTAAAGAAGAACCTCGTAATCTTAGGATTTCTTTGGCAACAGATGGTGTCAATCCATTTGCAGAGATGAGATCCGTTTACTCCGTGTGGCCTATTTTTGTTATCAACAATAACATTCCTCCATGGTTGACAATAAAGAGGGAGCCCATAATGTTGTCGATGATTGTTCCAGGTATATTGCATCTACATTTTTTTTTAATGTAGTGGTATCTCATTTATCGTATTTTGTCGCATAATGTCATATATATTTAATGTTTTTCTATTGTGCAATATGGTTTGTATATCTAAATGGTACGTCTCATAATTATATTTTTATATGTTCAAATCAATCAGGTAAGTACCAAGTCAAAGATATGAATGTATATATCGAACCTCTTATTGACGAGCTACTAAAGTTATGGAATGGAGTCACTATGTATGACATATCTAGACCAATACGACAAAGGAAATTTCAATTCCATGCAATGCTTGTATGGACAATACATGATGCTCCAGGGTTAACCCATTTTTGTGGTATGTAATTATAAGTTCCACTTTATTTGCATTTAATTTTATGAACTAGCTAGTTATTATACTATGCACACATGTTTTTCTAAATAATCAAGTCATTTTGTATAGAATTATAACTGATCACATAGATATTCCATCTCTTTATGTAGGTCTTCAGACAAAGGGGAAATCTGCATGTCCATCTTGTGGTCCTAAGATCAAATCTCGTCATTCAAAAAGCTTAGGAAAGGAGGTGTTTGATGAGTATAGGCACTTCCTCTCAAAGAATCACAGGTATCGAACTACCAAAAAACATATGTTCAATGGCAAGCAAGAGACTGCATTAAAACCGCAGAGAATGACACCTCACCTATGGAAGTTGCAATATAATAGAAATCGTCAAGGTACGTATGAATCATCGTATTTGAAATGTTATATTGCATTTTTTTATTGTGTGTTATTTACTGTAATTGAAATTGATTTATGTAATTTCATGATTGTCGTTCATGTGATCATGAAGGCATTAATGGTATTCCACGAGGAATGAAAAGTTATCCTAGACAATTTAGTAGGTTGCCCTACTATGAGCACCTACAAATTGCTCATCTATTTGATTCAATGCATATCGAAAATAATGTGACTGAAACATTATGGTGAATATTGTATGGAAGGAGTGACAAAGAAAAAAATGTCAAAATTGCAAAGACATTCAAGATAGCAACCATGCAATGAAAGACATCATTCAATTTCATAGCAACGGAGAGCAAATTAATATAAACTCACTTCCATGGATGTTAACGGACCAGCAAAGTAATGTTGTAAAAGAAGTCATTCGAAAAATTAAATTTCCCACTGGATTTTGTGTGAACATGAAGAATATCATAACAAAGAAAGGTGATTTCGCGGGGGTGAAAATGCACGATTGACATGTATTCATGAAGGTAGTTATTATGGTATGCATTTAATTATTAATTTTTTTCCTATTCCAGTGAATATGGTTGGTATTTTTGTTTGTCTACTCTTTGTTGATAAAATGAAACGATTTGTATATTATTGTTACAGTATGTTCTACCTCTCTCTATCCCGAAAAACTTCGACAACAATGTCAAGTAAATAATATATAGTCTCGGGAAATACATGAGGTAAGTGGTGATTTTTTCCATGTGCTTACTAGTGTTTGTTTAATTCAACATAGAACTTATATTTGATTTTCGTTCTCTAATTCATGTTACGTAATATAATGTTTTTTTCCTTTAATCTCTTGATTGGGTTGTCATGTCACTTGTAGATGGTTGTCATCTAAAGAATTCCATAAAGAAGACATAAAGTATTGGAGGAGAGAAACTCCTCTTCTCATGTGTGAAATGCAGAAGCATCTACCTTCGGCATTTTTCAATGCACAGGAACACTACCTCATACACCAAGTTGACGAGATTGAATTGTGTGGACCTGCGCACTCAAGGTCCATGTGGATGGTTGAGAGGCACTTGAAATTTATGAAGGGTTTGGTCAGACAACAAGCATATGCTGAGGGTTCTATGATCGAGGGATATATGGTATACCAAAACATGTTGTATATTAGTGAATATATTCCTATATTAGCATCAAAGCTCAATTTATGTCGCATTTGTGATCCAGACTCCAATGAAGATTTCGAAGGGGAGTACCCGAAGGGTAAAGGTAGATCAAGGAAGGTGAAAGGTAATATAACACATTTGATTGTTGATTTTTATGTATATATATCGTACATATTATATTTTTATATTCAATATTTTACATCAATTTAGAGTGTAATAATATACTTTCATGTTAACTGACTATACATTTGTATTGAATTTTAATTTTATTTTCATCAAATAGTTGGTCGAGAGTGGGATGCAATTCATTTATACATCGCAAACAATCTTGACTGGATGAAGGTATGGATTGAACGATGTGAACAATCTGGTCATGGAATATCATGGAAGGTGTGGCTTCATTGGTTAAAGCTGCACCTCGCAATGGAGATACCAATCTAACAGAAAGGGAAATCGATTTAGCAAGAGGTTGAAAAGATAAGCATGTAAGCATATTAATCAACCACACTATTTATTTTTCTGTAAAAAATATTGTCATTGTACATACTGATTTTTTTCCCTATTATATGGCATTATGAACATGCACTAGTTAATCATAAATATTGGATCATTATGTAATATTTTCCTTAATGGCTTGTTGTAGGTAAAACACCATAAAGCTATGTGGTGCAATGGCTGTAGATATCACATCAAAAAGTTGGATGACACGAAGAAAACATCGGATTGTGGGATATCTGCAATCTTTGAGGTGACCAATGTCTCTTCTAGAAGTGAAAATCGATACTATGGGTATATGGAAGACATTCTTTAGTGTGACTTTAACTCCTTCAAGGTATTTCTGTTCGTTGTCAAATGGTACAGGTGTCGATTGAATCCATGTGATCCCGATAAAACAATTATTGAACATGATAATGGATTTACCATGGTAAATACAAGGTTGTTTGAGCTAGGAACAGAGCCCTATGTTCTTCCAACCCAATGTGAACAAGTATTTTACTCTGAGGTTCCAGGTAGAGCGGGTTGGTCATTTGCTGTGAGACACAATCTAAGGGGAAGGCTAGTAAAGTATAACGTAGATGAAGGTAATGAAGAAGTTATCGAAGAAGAAGACATCGTTGAAGATGATCATGATCAACATGAGTTAGATGATCATGTTCCAGAAGAAGATGTCGAAGAATTTCTTGAATCAGATGATGTATCAGACAATGTCCATGGAGATGATATCGACGATGAAATGATGATCGTAACTGACATCAACGACGATGATGATATGGCCAATCCTTACAATGTTGAATCGGTATCATCGGATGATACAGATGATGACTCAGATTGAGAAGACGATGAAGTCCATTGAAGTGTATGATGTATGCAGTAATATATCTACTCTATATATTTTGAATATTTTATATTGTGATAGAAATATTGAATTTTTTTTCCAGTACGTATAATAAATTAATTGTTTCTTAGTGTTTTTTCCATTTTCCTGTATGTTATAATTAGAAACATTGCTTGTTATATAGTATGACATAAAACACATTTAATTTTTTTGTACATAGATATTTTTGTCGGGTTATGGGGAATTGAGAGTGATGTGAGGGGGGGAGGGGCCATAAGAGCTTCCACCTTCACGTGGTTGGCCCTGTTTAGTAGAGAATATTGAATGATTCTCGAAACCGAGAGAAGCTCATAAGTAAGGAAATGCACAATTATCATGCTAACCCAAATGGCGTGGTTGAACATGACCATCATCTTCATCATGCTCTTCATCGTTGTATGATATCCGACGCAGCTACCTAGAAATGCCAACGAAATTTGTAGGGGCATTTTCACTCTTGAAGGAGCTTGTGGTTGTGCTACCTGTCTGCCTAGCATATCATATAGGTTCATTGGTGCCTGGAATTGAGAAAGCACTTAATGACAACTCATCCAACTCGAATTTGAAGATTGAAGCTCTCATATTCACAAAGCTTGTGATGGCTTCACATTCACCCTCTGTTTTCCATCCCTACATCAGGCCCCTTTCAGGACCTGTGCTTTCTGCAGTCAGCGATCGATATTACAAGGTTACTGCATAGGCACTAAGGGTCTGTGGAGAGTTAGTTAGGGAAATTCATCTAAAATTGGAGATGTCACAAGTTTTCGATTTTAATCCATATGTTCACCCCATTTACAATGCTATTTTAACAAGATTGGCAAATCAATACCAAGATCAGGAGGTGAAGGAGTGTGTTATTTCTTGCATGGGTTTGGTCATTTCAACATTTGGTGATAAAATTCAAGGAGAATTACCCATGTGTTTACCTCTTCTTGTTGATAGTATGGGAAATGAGATAACACGCCTTACAACAGTGAATGCATTTGTTGTTATTTCTAGCTCTTCTCTTCGGATAGATTTGTCATGTGTATTGGAGCATGTTTTTGCAGAACTAACAACATTTTTGCGAAAGTCCAATCGTGCATTAAGGAAAGCTTCACCGGGGACTCTAAATTGTTTAGTTGTTACTTATGGTAATAAAATCACTTCATCTACATTTGAGGCTATTAAAACAGAACTTCCCTCTCTAATTAGTGATGTAGACCTACATATGATTGCTTTAGCATTGGAACTCTTCTGTACAATGATGGCTGATCAAAATCATCACCAAAATGTTGGTGCTGTAGTACGTGACAGGGTTCTTCCACAAGCTCTTGTTCTAGTCAGGAATTCATTGTTGCAGGGTCAAGCTTTGCAGGCTTTGCAATTTTTTTTTGCATCTTTGGTGCAGTCAACAAACACGAGCTTTGATGCTTTATTGGATGCTCTTCTTTCAATTGCCAAACCTTCTCCACAATTGGGTGGTCTTGCAAAGCAAGCTCTCTATTCAATTGCTTAGTGTGTGGCAGCTCTTTTCCTTGCTGCAGGAGATCAGAAATGTGCATCTACGGTAGAAATGTTGATGAACTCCTCATTTGTTTTGGAGTTGAAGAGATCAATCACAGAACAAGCAACCTTCGGGTTGTTTTCTAATTCAGTGAATATTCTTATGATATATTCAGTGAATATTGGAAGAATTCTGAAGATGTTGAAGGCGAAGACTTAGGGACCATCCGATCGCGATGATCAATGGTTGTGGTTGCATTTCGTTTTGGGAGATATCCCACATTGACAACGAAGTTTTGTATCTTAGTGTTTATAATTCCAAGTCTGAGCAGTCTAATTCGACGCGTAGTGCAAAGGATTCTTGGTGGGGGCTCTGGGTGATTGGAATCGACGAGAAGCTCACCAGCCCGGAGCTCGGGATGACTTGTCAGGACCCCAATCCTTTTGGAAAATGTGGCATTAGCGAGCTCTTCTGATTCTTTTGAAGTCAGAAGTCGGATATTCGACGCCTCTTGCCTTCGGTGGTATGGAGAGGTCTTCGAATTCCGAGCTTTGATTCTTTATTGATCGATCAATGCTCTTGTTTCAAGTGCCAAACCTTCTCCGCAATTGGGTGGTCTTGCAAAGCAAGATATCTATTCAATTTATTAGTGTGTGGAAGTTTTTTGCCTTGCTACAGGAGATCATAAATGTGCATCTATTGTAGAAATGATGATGAACATTCTGAGAGACAGTAATGGTGCCAATTCATCCCGACAGCACCTTACTCTGCTATGCCTAGGTGAAATTGGCAGACGAAAAGATCTTAGCCATCATGCAATCATTGAAGGCATTGTAATTGAGTCTTTCCAATATCCTTTTGAAGAAATAAAGTCAACTGCTTCTTATGCATGCACTTGGAAACATAGCTGTCGGAAACCTCTCAAAATATCTTTCATTTATTTTAAATTAAATTGACAACCAACAAAAGAAACAATACCTTCTGTTACATTCATTGAAGGAGGTTATTGCTAGGCAAACTGTAGATGAAGATGGGCAAGTTGACTTGCAGGATGCATACATTGAAAAAATTCTAAGATTATTATTTAATCATTGTGATAGTGAGGAAGAGGGGGTGCGCAATGTTGTTGCAGAGCCGGATCGACAACCATCTTTCCCAGCCAAAAACCCACATTAACTTGGGCCATGATGAGACAACTGTTGGAAATATGGCAGTACAAATTCTGCAGATTGTCATTGATAGCAATCAGATGAGACATGGAAGCTTGTCATGCAGCTTTCCATGAAAGGGAATGGCAATCAGATGATGACATGAGCAGTGATGTATGATGGCTATGACAAAGGTGTTCATAGTTGAAATGAATGAAATGAGGTGGGAACCACCATGCACTTGAGATATCCGATCCTAAAACAAGAAGAAATAGGAAGGGGTTTCCACTCACTAGATTGCTACTACATGAGTGCCATCATAAGAATATTATCCATGCCATTTCCAAATTGGGGGTTATAAAAATCAGTTCTAGAATGTATAATGACAATCACTTGAAAACAACAGAACAATTAAAAGAGGCCCATATTTGCATTACTGCCTTGAAAGCAGATTTGGAAAAGGAACACCAGAACCGACGCACTGCTTATAGTAACTATGAGAGGCAGGTTGTTCTCCAGGGACAAACTACACAAGATTTGGGTAAAAACCCTAAATCATTGGCGACATTACAAGAGGAGGTATTGGATTTACGTAAAGTTGCAGAGACAATGAAAGATGAATGTGAATCTTCTAAAGTTTCATGAGAGATGGATCTATTGGAATTGATGTTAATATATGAATGAAGTTTCGAAGTTGTATGGAAGGACGTTACATCCAAAGGTGAAAGTCCATCCAAAACTGAAAGGACCTGTCTACGCGTTAGAGATATATGCTTGTTGAGAAAAGAATGCATTAAAAATCACCCTGTTGCGTTAGAGAAATATAATGAGAGAGCTGGGGAGGGGAATGTTCCCATCAATAGTTCTAATGCCACAGTTGCAAATGATAATGAGCTGAAAAGATATATTTAAACTGAGTCTAATGTGAGCTCAAATCATAGCTGCAGAAATGATTCACTTCCACTTGAAGCAGCATCAACGTCCTTATCCGGTTCAGGAAACTAAAAATTCCATCATGAAAATATTTCAAAGGATAGTACTGCAGATGTTGAAATCCATAGTGAAGCACAATGTAATACTGCAGGAATGGATTGAAGGCTAACTCGTCTCGATCAGAATGTACACGTAGAGCTTCCACCTTTCCTTCCCGATCTAAATCTGAATGTTCATGATCGTGATGTTCCCTGTAGCTTCAGGAAGAGGAGAAAGAAGGTTACGAATCTACACCTGAGGACAAGGAGAAAAATAAGAACATATAAACGATACTCAGGGACCGTCCGATCGGTTGATCAACGGTGGTGATCTATTTATTCATTATGATTTATCCCACATTGGTTGTGTGGATGAGTCTTCATGTGTTGATATATGCCGGTCCTCCCTAATTATTTCAAGGCGTAGTGCAAAGGATAGGCGGGGGCGCTGGGTGTTTGGAATCCATGAGAATATCACCAGCTCGGCGCCCAGGATGACCTATCAAGCCCCCTATCCTTTTGGTACACGTGGCAACTTAGTTGTTAATGAGGATAATGATGTGGCAGTGATGTGTTGCAAATGTGGTAGAACGTGAATATGAGATGGAAAAATGGCGTGGCATTGACAAGGATGACAAGTTGGATAATGAAGTGGCAGTGTATAAGAACCAAGAGGAGCCAAAGCTCTTAAATCCTAGAGCGTGTAATCGATGGTCCTATGCTATGTTGAAAAGGGGATAAAAGAAAGCTAATACAAAGAGCCGAATCTCTTATAGGGCTAGTGTTAAAAAAAAGGGTGGGACATGAAAACTTTATTTATAAAAGCGTTAAGTTAAAAAAGTCTAGGGATAATGTTTTTTTTAAACAAATGTAAAATATCGTCGGTTTTCCGACGAACGGAATAGATGTTGGATATTCGCCATACTAGGGCAATATCCGACGTTCCTGCCATACCATCGACGGCTAACAACGTCGGATGGCAGGCATTTTTGCATTATGATGTTGTCGGTTATCCGACTTCAACGTTTAACTTTATTTTTGCTCATTATATGAAAAGACATGTTATTTCATGAAGAGGTGTAAAAGAATGAGTATATATATATGAAGGTATTATGTGATGAAGAGTGACTTCATAAAATGCATTATAGATCAAAAGAAAGAAAAGAATAAGTCAAGCAGTCCAAGAAGATTAGTGAAGAAATTTATCTCAAGGGTGGAAGGGTGGTGCTAGGGCAGGTCGGTGCCTGCAAAGGGGAGTAGGTGCTTCCTTGTCAGTCGTGGCTGACTAAATAGGGGGTCAAGCTTTTTGGATTCTTTTGAAGTCAGAAGTTGGATATCCAACGCCTCATGCCGTCAGTGGTATGGTGAGGTCGTCGGATTCATCATCATCATCATATTACTTATTATAAATAATATTATATGGGCCTCCACCTCCCAATATTTCTAAGAAGTAGGCTCCTATTGATCCCTCTTATAGCCATCTTAATGTTGTGGAGAAATTCCATGCTGTTGACAATTCGGTTATGTCTCATTAGGTCATTGTCTATGCATAGATAAGTGCAGGTATCATGTTTTTGTCCCTTCTCTCTTTTATGTACAATTCATTTTCAAAATATATTATTTTTTATAACTAGCATGCATCTTGTAGCATACCTTTGGGGCTTACTTCTTACTCTTAGCATACTGTAATGGGATTCCATATGATATCATCCTTCCACAATTGTCAAGGAAATGTAGTTGAACTCAAAGGTTTTATAAAATGGAAACCATCTAAAGTGATAATATCCAACAACATGACAAAATTGTTAAAAAGGGGACAGTATGGTAATCACACATTGTACTCATTAGATTTTCAAACATCCGAACCCTATGTTCTCCTGGATCTCCAAATTGTAATTGACAAACATTCAAATCTATTTGTGTGATTCCCAAAGGTATTCCACCTACTAGAGATCATGATCAAACTAGATCCTCAAGAATATTTCCATTTTCATTGATGATGATTAAGAAGATCTTCTTAGATGGGAACTCATATGGAAAATGGACTTTAATGAACCATAATATAAGCATAGCATAGCTATTTGTACTCTTTCTCCCTCTTTTTCTTCACACAAGTTTTTATTTAAATAAATTTGGAATATGTTTTTTTTTTGTTATGGAAAGGGAAGTTTTGGATATTGCAAACATGTAAAGGTGTTTTGGTGTTCATAAACTAGGCTCTAACTAAATTTAAGTCAACTAAGGTTAATCACCACAAAATAAGGTTTCAAGTTTTAGAAATAGATTTTTGGAAAAAATATGGACATGGCAATGTAACTTTGGTTTTTCCTAAAAGTTTTTGTTATACCTATGCATATAGAAAGTTTTCATTACCTAGTTGTGATAAAATGTAACATTCTCGTAGACGTTTTTAGCAAATTCAATAGTGTAGCAATCGAATATTTTTTCTAAAAGTTATTTGAAATCACTTAATAGTAATTCCAATCCTTGTCTAGTGATACCTTGAAGGGATCTACCCCTATCTATATCATTCTAAAAAAAGTTAGATTGATTTTTTGAAATTTATCAAAATCACTTTATATTACACATCTTAAGACCATCCACACTATCTATCACAAGCATGTATCATTTACATCAATTCAAGCAACATATAATAATTATTTTTCATAATGTTAGGCTTCATACTTTCAAATTTATCATATGTTAAGCTATGATATTAATTATTTTTTCAAACAAGAATATTTATGAGATAACCACTTCACAATTGTTGGCATTGTATTTATAACATTAGCATTTGGGCATTCAAACTTCATGTTGATCATGCATCTTTATGTACAAAATAGTGTTGGACTATTACCATTACTTTATATTATATACATCTTGGTCATATGTTTGTAATATCCCAACATGTTGTTGAAGCATCCCAAAATGTTTGCATCGCACACTGTTTCCCAAAGTTCCTTTAATACATCTTAAACTCAAATTTTCACTTCTACTTACACCAACGAGGCATGTGTCTTTATCTATTGCCTTATATTTTATACAATTTTAGTATAAAAATATGCAATGAAACCAATGTGAAGATTAAATCCACGCACTATTGCAATGCATATTATTTACTGTAAAGAGAAAAACAACCAAGAACAACACACATTCCAACATTTAGTTCCACTAGATCACTTAATTGGTTTACAAAATTTTCCAACCGATATCATGGATCACCGAGTGACTGCTAAATTCATTTTATTATTGTTTGATAGAACGAATAGGTTGTCAATGGACTAGCAATGCTGAGAGGGTACATGATCCAATTCCAAGATGCAAATCAGAGGAAAAAATTAAAAGATTTGACTGAATAAATTATGGGGACAGAAACACGAAATACGAACAAGATGCCCAAAATATTTAATATTGAAAAAAAGAGCAGAGTTACAATAGATATTTTGGAAGATTGTTCCCAAAAGATTTCACACTTTTTTTTTTACAGTAACGATAGTAACGATTGACAAGCTTTTATATTGAAAAAAAGAGCAGAGTTACAATAGATATTCTGGAAGACTGTTCCCAAAATTGGATATTTGTCATAGTAGGCTCATCCATTTCAAGTCTTTGATGTTCAGTTACACCCTCGATTCTACAAGAGTCATATATCTTTATATACTTTCCTAACAGTAAACAACAAAGGAAATACATTATCGTGCAAATAGATAGTTAACTCGCTTCTGAGCTATTATCACAAAAAAAAAACATTTAGAGAATCATGGTGAATTATGCAGAGCATTGACGGTCGATGTTCTCCTTGTTGCCATTCCTTGTTCCAGCGTTCTCCTTGTCATTTCCATTCCTTGTTCCAGCATTCTCCTTGTTGTTTCCATGGAATACCATAGAGTTTATTTTGATATTAGACTTCATTCCATCCAACTTTGCTTCAACCACTTTCAGATTGTTGTGCAACGAGTTAATCTGGGTGTTGGTATCCCTAGAGTAAGGGCAGCTGCTGTCCATTTTTCCAGCAAGTACCTAAAAGTACTCCTTCATTTTGCTACAGACAGTCCTGATTTCCGTAGAAGAGATCTGAATGAAAGTGGCAAGATGAAACAGAGATTTCTTCTAATCGGAGTATTCCCCCCACATCCTACGGAGCTGACTCTCCAGCTCCATCAGATGCACAAGAAATTCTGAAGACGGCCTGTCCTCCCCACGGGGAGACTCCAAGTTTGTAAGACCGTTATCTATCCCATGCTCATGAGATGTCCAATTCTTGTCGTTTCCAGTCTTTCTAAAAACTGTGGCGAGCAGAAGGGTGCATCGCCTTACCTAGTTTCTGATTGTTTCCCAATTCCAGAGAGGTCGTCCAACCCTTTCCATTACCTTTATCTCCAAAGAGTCCCCGTGTTATTGGGTGCACAACCCCACCATTTTTCTGACCAGTGCTTAATTCTAATGGCACCTAGTTTCTTCCATTGACTGGATCGTCCACCTTGGAGATACCTCGTAGGAAATTCTGATTTGACCCACCACGTGCTTTCCCAACACCGCCATTCCCCTATCCCCGAACAATGTTGAAAGCAGACAAATACCGCTTCACACCGGCCCCGCCACATTCTCCTGGATATTCTTCATGCAACGGCAGCATTGCATCGAAGAAAAGTTCGAGATCTTATCGGCCTCCATTGTTGGTTGTTGAGGATTCAAAATTCTAATCCAAACTACGCAGGGTCCTTGGAGCACCCAATTCTTAATAGTTCGAAAATGCAAGATGGCGAGCCTTCTCCCATGAAGCGTGATGTAAGGTAAGGATGAAGGTGGATGTAGTATTAAATTCATGCGTATGCGGGGAAGGTGGTATGAGACCAGTGAGGGCGCCAATTGTTCTAGAGGTACATGGGAGAGGATCGACGCCAGGAAGAAGATCCCAAGGCAATCTTGCCTTAACTCCATAATTTTTTTTGTATTTTGTAATGTTTGGGGGAAGGGGATTAGGATGCAAGGTGGTCATAAAAAAAATAGGAAGGGGAGTCGGGACTAAGGAACCTAGTTGGTAACAATGCTAAGGCCATTGATGATCATCGAACCACAATCTAAATTGGCACCAATATTTGCCATGCGGTCATCTTCTTTATTGTTGTTTCTCAGGACATGGAGGAAGGAGATGGAGTTAAAATCCTTAGTTGCATAGGATAAGAGGGTCTGAAGATTAGAGGTGGGTTTTTTCCTTCGGAGTAAAAAAGGACTCCTCCCACACTTGCCATACCAGGAGCGGTTAATCTGTAATGTCCCCATTCAAATAAGTGCATAGTAAGACAATCCCATCAATCCTACTAGTTTCCTAGGTTGGATGGGCACAAGTGGGATGGTAATAAGGAAGATAATAAATGATATTTAGACATTAGAGGGGTTCAAGCATTTAATAAATATGGTGAATAAATAAATTCAAGATAAATTCTAAGTGGCAAGTGGTTTTGGAGACATATGGAGGTGGTGGGACCCACACTAGCTTGATTTTTCATAATACATGGTATCTCTCTTTTGCAAATTCGAATTAATGGGAATGTGAACACTCTTGGGTGAGTTGGTAAGTCATAAAACATGTCATTGAGCATCTTAGGTCGAATTGGGAAGGATTGGTAACCTCCATGGAAGATAAAGAGTCAAAGTAGAAGTTTGTGGACACTTGGGCTAGATTCCCTAGCCCCTATGACACCAATGATGGAGCATCTATGACAACTATGACAAATTGCAGACCTGACCTCTGACATCTGACCACTATGACATGTCAGCACCAAAAATAGGCTCAAGGAAGGTGAATTTGGGAGTTGGAGAAGCCAAAGAGACTCAAAATCGAATTTGGGAGAAGATGGAAGGTTGGAACTAGGAGACAAGTGGCAAATGTGGAATATTTCCTAAATGGAAATCTATTGAATATATTGAGAGGATTTAGACCCTTAGAAGGATAATTTTGGTTATAAAATGTAGAAATGAAGAATGAGAATGGCTTTTGATGATTTGAGAAAAATTGCATTTATGAAGAGAGAGCTAGTGGATGACTAGTTTCTTGCCTTAGCCAATTTCGAGGGTGAAAGATTCTCGTCCAAGTTGGTGTTTGGAGAGGCCACTCAGGTCTTTCATGGTTCTTTAATGGAGTTTGTATTTGCAGGTAGAAACTACAGGAAGTTTCATGGTTTGGTTTAGTGCATCACTTTCTCTCCACCGTTTCCAGTTTTGAAGGCATATTCATGCTCCTTGAGGGAGGGCATTTTTGGTGAGCACTTGTGCTTCTTGAGAGAGCTTCTCATTATATATTTCTGATTGTAATAGATTCATATCCTCTATTATTAATATTCAGAAAGTATCAGGTCGAAATACCCATTGGTTGTATGCAAAACTATTGATTAATGAGCAAACAATGTCCATTTCCCCAATGCATTGATGTGTGACACTATAATGTTGATTATTTCGAATGGATGGATGATTCTCTAATATATTTGTGATCAATATACTGCCATGTATGTCTTATACAAGTTTCATGTACTGTACTTGAGCATTTGAAGCATTTTTACTCAGTTTAGTTGTATTGGGAGGTGAAATAGTGCCATTTCCCCAAGGGTCGAATTGGGGGTTTTTGCTGTTGAATGTGAGAGAGTTAGAACAGTAGTAAAAATCAATTAATGGTTCATATGAGACCTTAATCACATACTTAACACATTATATACCTTTTTTCATAAATTTTTGGGAGTTTGGAGGCATTTGGAAGTCCATTTGTTGTGTTACCTGGGGGGGATTTGATGCACAAATTACTAGTCAAAATTACCTATATTGATCAGAATACAAATCAAGTTTGCAGTAGTATTTGTAGGGCCATAAAACATCCCTGAACCTGATATTCAAGTCTAAATACCATTCATACACTCCTACATAATATTTGGGAGAATTTGGGTTGATTTGGAGGTCAAAACAGTTAAACTAGTCAAAGGTCGAAATTGGGGAAAAAGTGGAAAAATTGGCATTTTAATAGAATTTTGAAAAAGGGTCATTAGAAGTGGTATCAGAGCATGGTATTGGAACCTAATGTTATTAACAAGAATACAAACAAATAAAACACCACCCTTTGAATCAATAGTTGAAGAAGTTTTGGTTGAAGAAGAGATAGTAGCAGAAAAATAGTTTTTTTCTAAAACAATGGGTAGAGAGGAGGAGGAAAAATTAAGACATAAGGAGGAATTTATTGAAGCCTTAAAACCATGTTTTGAAGGAATTACCATGGTTATGCTAGATATGAATAAACAAATGATGACAGGTTTCGAATTGTTGGGTAGCCAGCTTTCAGGCAAAGGGATGATAGGAGATAATAGTGGTTCACACTGAGGGGAAAAGATGAAAGGGAATGAGCATATTTTCTCAAGTACAGGACCTCATAATAGACCTGATGAATTTCAAAGCACACAAAGGCATACTGCACCTAAATTTCTCACACCCAAAGAAGAGCCCAATCTTGAATTGGATTACAAGAAACTAGTAAATGATTGGAATGATTTGAATGAAGAGTGTAAAAGAGGTTTACCACTCAGTGACTACATTGATGCTATGCAAAAGATTAAAATGAAGGGAGACAATAGGAGTCCATTCCAAAACAAAGAATTGAATAGTGCTATTGGAAAAATGTCACTTCCTACTTTTGATGGTTCTTCTCAAAATTCTGCTAACACTTGGGTGCAAAAATTGGATGTATATTTTCAGCTGAATCCTATGTTGGAAGAGGATGCATTAAAAATGGCCATTTTTAATTTGGAAGGAGATGCCAATGAATGGTGGTTTCATGGGATGAAAACCTTGGGTCATAATCAGGTTAAAACATATGGAGAATTTTTTGACAGGGTAATAGAAAGATTTGAACAAAAAGATCCAGAATTGCCTTTCAAAGAACTAGCTCAATTGAAGCAAACTGGGTCCCTTACCGAATATATGTTGGACTTTCAAAAATTATCAGTCAAGGTGGTTGATGTATCTATGGGAAGATTAGTATTGCTGTTCACTGAAGGTTTGGCTGAACCCTTAAGAGGTTTGGTCAAATCCCACAAGCCAACTACATTAAAAGATGCAATGAGCTTGACTAGGGATCTCCAAAATGTGCTTCCTCGAAACGAGATTTCCTCCTAAGCCTAGCTACAAATTTGAAAAGAAACCTTGGCAAAGGGATGGATATGATAAGAAACCTTGGAAAAGGGATGGATATGATAAGAAACCTTGGAAAAGAGAGTCATTTGAGAGGAATAAAAAAGAGAGACTAAACAGGGATGAACTTAGAAAAAATAAATTGTGCTTCACATGCTTCCAACCATGGACACCGGGGCACAAATGTACCAAAGGAAAGGCTCAATACATAGAAGTATTTTCTGACAATGAGGGGTATGATGGGGGCATGGATGAAGATGTACATATTTCATATCAAGAAGAGGCATATGAGACAGCAGTAGAAGAGGAAAGACAAGAAGAAAATCAGCCTTCACCGGACAAAGCAAGAATGGCAGTGCTTTCAGCAGTACCTCGCTATCATACTATCCGATGCAAAGGTGTGGTACAAGGACAAAGAACTTTAGTTTTGGTAGATGGAGGAGCCACTCATAACTTCATTGATGCAAAGATGGTAGAGAAAATAAAGATACCTATTGAACCATTTGATGGCTTCACAGTTGTCATTCCCGGTCACAACACAATGCAATGCAAAACATGGGTTCCAAAGCTGCAAGTCACCGTAGGTAACTATACTTTTGTTGATAGTTTTTATGTGGTTGATGTTGCTGATACTAATGTGGTTTTGGGAGTGCAATGGTTGTATTCAATAGGAGAGCATACAGTAAATTATCAAATTCCTGAAATGAAATTCCAAGATTCAAAAGGAGTACAAAGAATTGTGAGAGGGCAACACACTTATCCAAATCAAGTAGTAACTTGCAATAGTATGAGATCTATATTGAGGCATGGGGATATAGAATGGGCTGTTGAATGTCATATTACATCTCCCAAGACAACTATAAATATTGTCAAACACCCAAAGGAGATAGAGAGACTTTTGCAAAAATATGAAAAGGTTTTTAGAGACCTTCCACATGGTAGGCCACCAGATAGGGGGGTTGAGCACAGTATTGTTTTGGAGGAGGGCACTTCACCCATTCAGATACTACCTTATAGACATCCTAAAAAGTTCAAAGATGAGATTTAAAAAGCTATCCAAGAACTCCTAGAGTTGGGACTCATTAGACCAAGCTCTAGCCCTTATGCTTCTTCAATAGTGCTAGTGAAGAAAAAAGATGGAACATTGAGAATGTGCATATATTTTAGAGCCTTGAACAAAAAGACTATCAAGAATAGGTATCCTATTCCTAGGATTGATGAGCTCATGGATGAGCTACATGGGGCCAAATACTTCTCAAAAATTGACCTTAGATCAGGGTATCACCAAATTCGAATGAAAGATGAAGATGTGCAAAATACCGCTTTTCGATGTCATTTTGGCCACTTTGAATTTCTTGTCATGCCTTTTGGGTTAACTAATGCTCCAGCCACCTTTCAAGCATGTATTAATAGGATATTTTGCAAGCAACTAAGAAGGTTTGTTTTGGTTTTCTTTGATGATATTCTCATTTATAGTAAAACATGGGAAGAGCATTTGCAACAGTTAGAGATTGTGTTGAAAATCTTGCAAGAAGAGTCCTTATTTGCTAAATTATCAAAATGTGAGTTTGGGATGAAAGAACTACTGTATCTTGGGCACATTATTGGGAAAAAAGGAGTGAAGGTACACATGGAAAAAATCAAGTCTATTTGGGAATGGCCATCACCAAAAAATATTACCGAATTGAGAGGCTTTATTGGCATATGCACCTACTACAGAAAATTTGTGAAAGGGTTCTCCAAGTTGACTTCTCCACTCACTGATTTGACTAAGAAGGATGCTTTCAAGTGGGATGAAGAGGCTGAAAAGGCCTTCCAAAAAATGAAAGAGGTAATGAGTAGTTGTCCCATACTTACACTTCCTGATTTTACTAAACCTTTTGTTCTGGAATGTGATGCTTCAGGTGGAGGAATAGGGGCTGTCCCAAAGCAAGGCCAACACCCCATAGCCTTTGAGAGCATAAAGTTGCAGCCTCATGAAAAAATTTACTCCATCTATGATAAAGAAATGCTGGCCATTATGCATGCATTGGCCAAATTCAGACAATACTTGGTGGGCAGCAAGTTTGTGGTGAAAACTGACCACAATAGTCTAAGACACTTTCTCATCCAAAAAGATCTAAATGAAAGGAAACAAAAGTGGGTAAGCAAGATTCAAGCTTATGATTTTGATATTGAATATGTCAAAGGAAAGAATAATATAGTAGCAGATGCTTTGTCAAGAAGGCCTTCTTTTTCTCTCATGGATATTGCCAAGGATTGGAAAAACATGCTACTAGTTGAATATGCCAAAGACAAATTTGCTTGTGATGTGTTGGATGGAATCAAAGGGGATGATAATTATAGGATTTTGAATGGGCTGATATATTATAAAGGAAGAATTTATTTAGTTCATAACTCCAAGCTCAAGTACCGAATTTTGCAAGAAGCACATGATTCCCCACTAGCGGGCCATCCGGGGATCTTCAAAACTTATAGACAGTTGAGGCAAAGATTTTTTTGGAAGGGGCTAAAGGAAGATGTTCAGAAGTATGTGAATGAATGTAAAGCATGTCAACAAAACAAATCAGAACTTACATGTCCAGCCAGCCTATTACAACCATTTCCCATTCCGGAGCAAAAATGGGATAGTATCTCCATGGATTTCATCACCGGATTGCCTAAATCCTTGGGTAAGGATTGCATCTATGTGGTAGTTGATAGGTTGAAAAAATTTGCTCATTTATTTGATGTTACATCATCTTTTAGTGTTGCACAAGTGGTTGATATTTTTTTCAAAGAAATCTTCAGATTGCATGGGCTCCCCAAGAGCATTGTCAGTGATAGAGATAGTAGATTCATGGGTGCTTTTTGGCAAGAACTTTTTAGATTGGTAGGCACTCAATTGAATCCAAGTAACAGCTATCATCCACAAACTGATGGACAAACAGAGAGGTTAAACCAATGGTTGGAAGGATACTTAAGAAACTATGTGGGAGGGCAGCAAAAAGCATGGGCAAAATGGCTACACTTGGGTGAGTTTTGCTACAACACCACTTATCATATGTCAATAGGAATGTCTCCTTTCAAAGCATTATATGGTTATGATGCACTTACATTTGCTGACATTATATTTGGTGATAGTAGAGCCCCAAAGGCTAAAGATTGGGTGGAAGAGAGCCAAGAAATTTTAAAGCTCTTGAAAGACAATTTGCAGGTTGCTCAAAATCAACAAAAACAATATGTTGATAGGCATAGAGAAGAAAGAACCTTTCAAGTCAATGATTTAGTATATTTAAGGTTGTAGCCTTATAAACAAACATCTCTAAAAAAGAATGGAGCAGAAAAATTAAAACCAAGGTACTATGGGCCATACAAGGTAGTGCGGAAGGTTGGAGAAGTAGCATATGAACTAGAACTTCCGGAAGGGAGTAAAATCCACAATGTATTTCATGTTTCTTGTCTCAAGAAATCTCTTGGTCAGCAAATCATCACTTCAGAAATACTTCCTCCTTTGGATGATGAAGGTCATCTCACACTTGTTCCGAAAAATATTTTGAAGACACGGAAAAGAAGGTTGAGGAGTAGAATCATCAAAGAATATTTAGTGCAATGGAAGGACTTACCAAATGAAGATGCCACATGGGAAGATGAGAATATTTTGCAGCATCCAAATCTGAAATTGCTTGAGGACAAGCAATCTTGGGTGGGGAGGACTGTAATGTCCCCATTCAAATAAGTGCATAGTAAGACAATCCCATCAATCTTACTAGTTTCCTAGGTTGGATGGGCACATGTGGGATGGTAATAAGGAAGCTAATAAATGATATTTAGACATTAGAGGGGTTCAAGCATTTAATAAATATGGTGAATAAATAAATTCAAGATAAATTCTAAGTGGCAAGTGGTTTTGGAGACATATGGAGGTGGTGGGACCCACACTAGCTTGATTTTTCATAATACATGGTATCTCTCTTTTGCAAATTCGAATTAATGGGAATGTGAACACTCTTGGGTGAGTTGGTAAGTCATAAAACATGTCATTGAGCATCTTAGGTCGAATTGGGAAGGATTGGTAACCTCCATGGACGATAAAGAGTCAAAGTAGAAGTTTGTGGACACTTGGGCTAGATTCCCTAGCCCCTATGACACCAATGATGGAGCATCTATGACAACTATGACAAATTGCAGACCTTACCTCTGACATCTGACCACTATGACATGTCAGCACCAAAAATAGGCTCAAGGAAGGTGAATTTGGGAGTTGGAGAAGCCAAAGAGACTCAAAATCGAATTTGGGAGAAGATGGAAGGTTGGAACTAGGAGACAAGTGGCAAATGTGGAATATTTCCTAAATGGAAATATATTGAATCTATTGAGAGGATTTCGACCCTTAGAAGGCTAATGTTGGTTATAAAATGTAGAAATGAAGAATGAGAATGGCTTTTGATGATTTGAGAAAAATTGCATTTGTGAAGAGAGAGCTAGTGGATGACTAGTTTCTTGCCTTAGCCAATTTCGAGGGTGAAAGATTCCCATCCAAGTTGGTGTTTGGAGAGGACACTCAGGTCTTTCATGGTGATTTAATGAAGTTTGTATTTTTAGGTAGCAGCTACAGGAAGTTTCATGGTTTGGTTTAGTGCATCACTTTCTCTCCACCGTTTCCAGTTTTGAAGGCATATTCATGCTCCTTGAGGGAGGGTGTTTTTGGTGAGCACTTGTGCTTCTTGTGAGAGATTCTCATTATATATTTATGATTGTAATAGCTTCATATCCTCTGTTATTAATATTCAAAAAGTCTCAGGTCGAAATACCCACTGGTTGTATGCAAAACTATTGATTAATGAGCAAACAATGTCCATTTCCCCAATGCATTGATGTGTGACACTATAATGTTGATTATTTCGAATGTATGGATGATTCTCTAATATATTTGTGATCAATATACTTCCATGGATGTCTTCTACAAGTTTCATGTACTGTACTTGAGCATTTGAAGCATTATTACTCAGTTTAGTTGTATTGGGAGGTGAAATAGTGCCATTTCCCCAAGGGTCGAATTGGGGGTTTTTGCTGTTGAATGTGAGAGAGTTAGAACAGTAGTAAAAATCAATTAATGGTGCATATGAGACCTTAATCACATAATTAACACATTATATACCTCTGTTCATAAATTTGTGGGAGTTTGGATGCATTTGGAAGTCCATTTGTAGTGTTATCCGGGGGGGATTTGATGCACAAATTACTAGTCAAAATTACCTATATTGATCAGAATACAAATCAAGTTTGCAGTAGTATTTGGAGGGCCATAAAACATCTCTGAACCTGATATTCAAGTCTAAATACCATTCATACACTCCTACAGAATATTTGGGAGCATTTGGGTTGATTTGGAGGTCAAAACAGTTAAACTAGTCAAAGGTCGAAATTGGGGAAAAAGTGGAAAAATTGGCATTTTAATAGAATTTTGAAAAAGGGTCATTACATAATCACACTTTCTTGCATAAGATTGTTCTTTGTTATTTTATTCTCATATCAATGATGAAAAATATAGAGAAATATTGGATTACTATGGAGCATCATGAGAAATATTAATCATTTCCCCTTTAGCTTGCATTTAGTACCTTGAAATCATCATCATCATCATCATCATCGGCATCATCATCTTCATCGTCATCATCATCATCACCATCATCATCGGCATTGTCATCTTCATCGTCATCATCATCATCACCATCATCACCATCTTCATAATCTTCATCTTCATCATCATCATCATCGTCATCATCATCTTCATCATCATTATCATCATCATCATCATCATCATCATCATCGTCTATGGATATCCGATGCAGATACCCAGAAATACCAATATCGTTTGGCATCAGTGGTTTAACGAGATCATCGGATTCTTTTAATCTAAGATGGGCAGAGTTTATAATTGAATTTATAATTTTAAGAATATAGTAAAATGGTTTTAACTTATAAAGGTGATAATAGAATATGTTTTCATTTCACATTACTAATAAATAGAATCATGAGATAGAAACTAGGGAATCACTACTAGATAGAATCCATTTCCTTTTTGTTCACACTTTCTTTCATAAGATTGTTCCTTGTTATCGGATTCTCATATCAATGATGAAAAATACAGAGAAATATTGGATTAATATGGAGCATCATGAGCAATACTAATCATTTTCCCTTTAGCTTGCATTTAGTATCTTGACATCATCATCTTCATCATCTTCATCATCATCATGATCTTCATCATCATCGGCATCGTCATCTTCATCGTCAACATCATCATCGCCATCATCATCGGCATCGTCATCATCATCATCACCATCATAATCATCATAATCAATCATCGTCATCATCATCGTGTTACATAGTTACATAGTTCTTCCCCTTTCCTTATGATCAATTTATGGTTGAAATGGGATGTTTCGACGGGACCATGTTCTTAACCACTTGGTATTGCTAGGTTTTCCACACGAAAATAAAAATTGGACATAATCTTGCTAAGCCCCAAAATAGTAAAAAATGGCATTGTTGGGTTAGCATGGCCGGTTGATGTTGCTCTATAACGTCCAAGAATGAAGTACATATAAACCCATCACCATCATCCATGGTCATATTAAAAAAAATATTGACACGGAATTTGAATTGAGATTAGACATAATATCATGTTGATTAAGAACTCACACTAGTGACAACACATGTTGTACTGAAGGAACCTCCTAGGGCTTATGTAACATTTGAATTGTGAAGAATTTAGTACTATTCGGTTTCAAGATGGCCTTAAAAAACTCAATGGCTCCAACCGAAGATACTGTATTAAAATAAAAAAAATTAAAGAGTAATGAGACAAAATCTAGCGAGTGAATATAAGTGAGATTTTAAAAATGTTATATGAATATAAGTGAATAATCTTGGGAGTAGGCATAAAGCTATTAATTGCATGTAACCACAAGAGCCTTAAACTCATGAAACTTATTGAATACTTCATCATTGGTCTTCATAAAGTATATATAGGTCTTTATGGAGGGTGACATAGTGTTAAGCGATGCTTGAGGTAGAAGGAAGAGGGATTCATGAACTTGAATACCAAAGGGAGAGGAATAATTAATAAATGAAACATAATAAATATTACCAGTTAAAGAAGTCGATGAAATATGTAAACATACATTTTCATGAATCTTTGTATGCACACTACTTGGAAAAGCAATCTTTGTATGCTTTCCAAGTGCACAACCCTTGCACATACCTAGCTTATAGATCACAAAGTTTGGAAATCCCTGCACTATTTCCTTCGATGGTGGAAGTGCTCCATAGTGCAAGCAACCAAATCTTGTGTTCCAAATGTTCCAATAGTGCTACACTTTATTATGACGAATTACTTCTAATCAAACTCCACACACTTAAGAGGTGTCATATCTTAATCTAAAACAAGATTATTAGTTAAAGCAATAACATACAAAACATCATTCAACTCAAGAACAACACGTGATGGCATCATGTGGAAAAAGCCAAATTCCATATTGGTAACTAGATATGTGGCATCATCACATAACTCTACTTGTATGCCAAGTTCTTTTTCTTTAAGTCTATTGAAATCCTTCTTATTGAATGTCACATGCTTGGATGATCCACTGACCATATACCACCGTCCTACACTAGAGATGGTGTTAGTGGAAAGACATGATACCATGGAGAAGGTTTTCTCTAGCTTGAGTGCTAACTCATCCACTCTGAATGCTTTTCCAACCTTGCCAACTACTTTTGTTGCTTATTCTTTTCCTTCTTCCTTCTTCCTCGGACATTAAAAAATTTTCATTTTACTATTCACATTTCCTAAATAGATAATGTAATGCAAATTAACTTCATCACTGGGAAGTTAAGTCGGTAATTGTTTGATGCAATGAGAACTATGTCTTAAGAGAGTCGGTTTCACCATTTATGTTTCTGCGGAAGCAATGGAGTATGGTAGGGTGACGTGCATAGTTCAGTCTTGGCACACTTAGTGCTCTAAGGTCTTCTCTTTAAGTACTTCACTTTTAAAGTTTTATATGTAGATTTGTTTAATTTAAATGTTTAAACTGGTTTATATCATTAATCCATGCCTGATGGACTTTGTGAGAAGAGGGTGAGTCCTTCTGGGGTCTTGATGTTGATATTCATACTGTTGGTAGAGCTGCTGAGAGGTAAGGGTGATGTTTGGAACTATCCTGGCTTACTTAGAAAACTTGCTAATGCACTTTTTGTAATATGTCTTGCAGGCATAAATATGATGGTTCCTTCCTAAGTTACCTACATCAAAATTCTAGCAAGGTCTAATATTATGTGTTTAAAAGAAAAGGCTAAGGACTAACTCTTTGGAAAGTCATGGCATAAATAAATGTAGTTTGATGCCTTCATGATTTTAAATCTAGCGCGGGGTAAGTTTATTGAAATGAAAAAAGGATGTGGTCAGAGTTTTAAATGTTGCATGTGAGAATCACGTGGCCTTGTGGCCAGTTGGGCACAAGGGTTTTACCTTGGTCTTCATCTCTGCGTTTTTCATTTTCATGGATTTTGGCTGAGAGTAGTCCCTTGATGCATCTGGCTTGATAGTGTTCTAACCTGAGTGTAGTGCACTCATTTTTCACTATGTAGGGAGGTGGAGAGTGTCACGATTCACTGCCAGGTAACTTCTACCTACAGCTTTTAATATTTTCTTCCTTCATCATGTATGTATTTGTTTTATCCCAGGGTTTAACTTGTGGTTTTTCTTTGACTTTTATTGGCAGGTTGTAGGTTATGATACTCACTGCGTTGGGTGCTAAAAGGTGACCGAAAGCTTGGTTTTTTTGCATAAGAATGGTAAGTTCAGGTCCTTCCAATCATTCGTCCCTTCCTGTTGCAGCTATGGTTAAAAGGCTCTAAATTTTCGATCTCTTTCATTTTGCAACTTCACTGAGTCCTTTGGACTCTCTGTAACTAGATTTGAAGTTTCTAATGGGTCGCCTTTGGCTGGACCAGTAGTTAGAAGGAAGACAATTTTAAAGAAGAAGACTTGGAGAAATTGGGGAAGTAATCTGGTTAATGTTTAAGATGTGTTTGTTTTAGGAACTGCGTTTGAACTCTATTTGAAAGGTGGGGTTTCGCCTAAACCTGAGATCTAAAATTGATTAGAAGGGTACTGTAAATCCTTGCCAACTAGTTTCTAGGAGACATGAAAAATAGATAGACTGGTAATGATGGTAATTGGGGAACCCAAGCCTCTAAAGGTGGTTGCAAGGGATATCACACAAGAGGAACTGAGCTTAGTTAATAGTAGTCTATCTGCAATCAAACTTTGAGCTTAGTTGATAGTACTCTGTCTGCAATAAAATTTAGAGGAACTGAGGAAAATGAACATGACCATAATTTGATTGATGGGAGTTCTAGTATAAGGTAATTTTTTGCCAATTTAATTATTTGATATTTGAAATTCCAATTCAACAAATGTGTGGGATAGATGTTCCATAGATGAAAGTTTTAACATATCAAGGAATTAGATCTTTGACCAAACACTAGGAATGAAAAACTTGGGTACTAAGAAATAAATAATAACAACAAATCATTATCATCTGTATGGTTGTAGGAGGGAAGATTCAATTCCCATAGGCAAGAGCTTGGGGGAATTGATGTCAAGGTACTCAATGCAAGCTAAAGGGGAAATGATTTGTATTTCTCATGATGTAAAAGTAAAGGATGTATCAACTTCAAATTAGGTTTCCTTCAAAAGTCTACATCAGTTTTGTGTTGTCACCAAATTTGCAGATAGTGAACACTTTGAGATTCTTGAAGATGACAAATGCCTTCCTAAACCACAATTTTAGGCTATTTCTAGGAAATTGGTGTTGGCACGTCATTATCTCTATTCTCATAAGGTTATCAATCATGATATGAAACCTTAAAATATTGTTATGGGCACTGGAAATTTTGCTTATCTTTGTGACTTTAGATATGTGAGAGCTATGTCTTGCAATAAAATGGTGCTCCATTCAGTCAAAGGAAATACCTCTATATGACTATTGAACTCGATCTTTTAAATTTATGGGAAATTTCTTAATAGAAGTTTTAGCTTTATTTGGAAAACATCCATGAGGTTCAATCTAGATCAGCAAGCATAATTTCTTGAAGTTGCATTATTCCAAACATGATTAACTGGTAGCATAGATGCACTCATTCATTTTCATGAGTTAGTGGTCTATTTTTGGTACCTCCCCAACCATTTTAAGATTTTGAGAGTCTTATGGGAGTGAAAAGCATCTTTTTGCAAAGTTATTATGGTTATTATTTTTGTATTAAGCTCATGAACATTTATATGCGGTTTATTGTTTCTACTATCACTATGTTTTTGTGATGAATGATTGAAGAACGTTATAAGTGTGCCTAAAGAATTATGAACATGGATGTATACAATTCCTTATATTTATTATCACTTTGTTTTATGTGATGAATTCATTTGCATGACTTGAGTATATCTGAAGCTCTCCTTGAGGTCTCATGAATGAACTTGAACACTTGCTGCATTCTGCAATTGAACATTTTTATCTTAACCCTTTAATTATCCAATTTAGAGAGAGAACACTTGCTACATTTTTCTGTACCTACATGGGTGTATAAACATGCCTGAAATTAATGGCTTCCAAACTTCTTTTTGCTGATAATAAAACATAGGATTGGATTGTCTGGAAATGAACATTGAATACATCTTTGGGAATTTGATCATGGATTGTTGTATATGATATGTTCCCAGATTTACTTGCTTTTGCATGCCAATCATTGTCTAGACCATGAATCATTCAATCTAGATAAGAAACCCATTAAATTATCAATCCAAAAAATGAAAATTAAAGGTGACAGGAGGTCAATTTATTTGACAAACTAGTGATTTTCGTGCTCACTTGACTAACGCGTGATTTCCTTTTTCATTGTCTAATAATATGCAAAATTGCCATTGTAGTGATGTCACTAGGATGCCAATATCTAAAGAAACCTCAGCATTAATCTTGAGATGTAGATTCTTCCTTTGCTTTTCAAATTGTCTATTAGATGGGATTATCCATACATGGGATATCTGAAGGATGAGAGGACCACAACCAAATACATTAAAAACAATAGGAGGAGAAAACTATATCAATTCTATATTTTGATCATGAACTTCTATCATGATGACACTTATTGACTCAACATGTAGGCTAAAACCCTCAATTGATACACCTATGTAGACTCTACATTGAATGCCTACAATTCTTGAGTCAATAAGTGTCAACACTCCATATAGACTCTAAACTCTTAGCATATCCTACTACTATGAGATGTTACCCAATGTTTGCAGTGCACCTTGTCTTTGTGCAAGGGCATTCGATGAGTTTGTATTTCACCATACCATCATGAAAGGGAAACTAAACCAAACTCATATTGCATCTATTCATGCCAATCAATAACCATTGAATTGATTGTATAGTAGACTTTCTTGAAGTTACTCAAGGATAGGGACTTACAACCTCCCATTATTTATATTGGCCCCTTTGGAAGCTTTAGAAAATTTCTATTCCTTTGGTTAGAAACCATGAGAAGTAACTAAAAAAAAGCATATCTAGTACTCAACATCCGAACATGACATTATCTCCAACACTTCCTATGGATAAGGCACAACTGCATGGGAGTAAATATCTTGATTCTTTTGTAGTTAACCAAGTTATTTAGTGTGCAGTGGATAGGAGACAACAACAACAAAATTTCAAGTCCTAGGCTGGTGTCACTCCCAACCAAAAACACAAGATATCCATTTCATCATGAATTTTTGCCTCAAGAAACACTTTCTACACCATCATTTGGTGCATTGAAAACTACGCCTATGGTGTCGTTTCTGACTTAAGAGGACACTAGAGACACTTTCAATCTCAAACTATGATTCGATACAACTTTCTTAAGACAGTCCACATTTATTATATATATTATTATATTTCATTATTTCATAACACATTGAATTAATAGCTAGATATTAATTACTAGGTGTTTCCTTATCTTATGTGCATTAAAGAATTAGATAGAAGTTTGATACTTTTTTATATAACCATTTGACCTTCTCTTTTAAATATTTACATTATAAACACAAAATTGAAGCATAAATTGTAGGTGCTCATTAAACCAATCTTAGTGTTGTTTTGTTTTCCTTTTCTTGAAGAAGAGTGAATGAACTTCAATCTTCTTCCATGTATCAAGAACCATTTTTTGGGTGTGAAGGTTTAGCTTAAATGGGTTTTGTAGGAGATGCGTGGAAATTTGGTAAACTTAAAGATGTTGGTAGCATTGAAAAACACATGCTCGTTACATGTATCAATAGTTTTTTTAAAGAGGGAACTCTCAATGGTTAGATGTTAGTTAGGGAGTGCTGAGATTATACAAATATACATCCAACCATATAGCATTTTGAATTTATTTTGTTTGAAAATAAGGTGTCTTGTTAGAATAGAATATTTATATTTATTCCATCGGAGACCTAATAGGATCTTTGGGGTCATATAAAGAATTATAAAAAGTTACATTATGATCCTTAATGTATATTCATTTCCATTATGTATCAACGTGCAATATACTCATTATTTTTATGATGTTCAAAGTCTTCAAATCCTATTTTTTTAATCCTTGTCATCTCATCAAAGTAGTACCCCTTATCTTTAGATACAATATTTTCTTGAATTATGCTCACATGCCTTATTTTGATTATATGGGTTTTAAATTGAAATAATGTTTCCTAGCATACATGATTATGCACAATATCACAATGTCATGCTTATGCTTGCTAAGGTTTAAACATTGTCATGCATTTTACTCATTAGAAGTAGAAGAAAGTTATTGTTGGATTCAATTAATTTGAAAGAGTAGTTATAGTTTGAAATAACTCTCTCCTTACCTTATCTAGCATTCATTGAAAGGAAAGGCTTATTTGATTCATATGCATTTTCATGGTTTGATTCAATCATCACACCACGAGTTGCACTTCCATCACTCGACTGAGTAATACAACCATTAAAATTTAACTCGTTAACTCAACACACTTTAACCTCGCTTGAGGATAAAAGGAATTTGGTAGTTAGGTAGGACACCAGGGATAGGCATCCAAATAATTCCCCCTTGTCATTTTCATCTGAGACATAGATGTTGTCCTATAGGGTACTAAAATCCTCTAGTAGTTATTGACGTGGTCATCGACCAGTTTGTGGAGGGGCCTCCTATTTTTTCGGGGGTTAAGCCGCGAGGATTGATTCCAGATGGAATTTGTGGAATTCCACACTCCACTTAGTGCCTAAAGCATATCGATCCATTGTCTTCCTTGTACTCTACCGTATTGGTGATACAGGGGCGATAAGACCGAAGTGCCAAAAACCTTCTCTGACGTGTCATGAACGAGGTAGCCTAGTAACTTTTTCTTCTAGGGCTCTTTTACCCACAATCCCTTTCGGTAGATGGATATCCTTCAAATTCTGTCTCTCACTTCGTATTGTTCGACTTGGATTTCATCACCTTGCGAAGGATACGAGTTTTCGAGGTCTCCAGCTCCTAGTTAGGAAGTTTGCTTGCTATTTCACCTTTTTAGAGGGTCTTCATTTTTTTAGTGCTGCTTGTTTTCATTCTGGCCACTTTTGTTTCAACTCGCTTACTGTGACACCGGTCCCAGTATAGTTTTTTGAGCTTTCTGTTTTAACCTGCGAGCCTTATCTTTTCCTAGCTCCCCTTCTGCACACTCGGTTGGTTTAGGGTTTTTGAGTTCTTACATGGTCAGTTACCAATTATCTGATGATGTGCGATGTACTCTTCTCCTAGGTCGTCGATATGGTTGAGTTATATGGTCTTCTCAAGGGACTGAACACCCCTTGATGGAGCCACTAATGCTTGACCTTAGGAGTAGTCTAGAGGACCACATGATCACCTCATCCGTGTGGAATTTTTCATTTACTCTGATGATGGACTTTTAGGTTATATGGAACAACGGTACATTTGAGAGAGAGATGATTGGTTGTACCCCACATTGGTTGATTGTCTTATGGTCCTTTCATTTTGTTGATAATACTTTTGTGGTACCTTTTCTTTTACCTTTTGGGTCTTCTACTCATCTTGGGTTATCTTTTGATTTGAACCACCTTTTATGTTTTTGGTCTTGTGGGTACTATGGTAGTTTGTCCACATTTGAGGTACACCCCCTTTGTCCAAGTTGTTATTAGTCTTTATACCCACTTCCTACCACCCTCCAAACCTTAGTTAGGAAGATTGCTTGCTATCATATCTTTTGGTGGTCGAGGTAGTTACAAGGAGATATTGCATATAAGAGGTAGTTACAAGGAGCCATTGCATATATTTGACATTATTTGACCTTCCATCTCTTTGGCATGTCAAATAGCAGGTAGTTACAAGGAGCTATTGCAATATATATTTGACCTTATTTGTACCTTCCCCACAATGGTTGATTTACTTTTGGTCCTTACACCCTATTGTTTATTGTTCTTGTGGTAGCTTGTCCTTTAATTTTGGTCCTTTCATTTTTTTGTGGTGCCTTGCCTCTCACCTTTTGGGTATTTTACTGATCTCGAGTTATCTTTTGATTTGTGCCGCCTTTTATGTTTTTGGGCTTGTGGGTATAACTATGGTAGTTTGTCCACATTTGAGTTAGTACACCAACTTAGTACCAAGGGTTATGAGTCTAATTTATACCCACTCTTTTCTTTTTGACTTGTACCTTACTGGTTGGTTTTTTTACCCTTTGGTTGGTCCTTGTACCTTACTGGAGGTTGTGAGTCTATTTGGCCTCAGTCTGCTGGCTGTCAAATCATCTTTATTGTGATTGTACTGATCCTTTTGACTATCATTGACTTTCTTTGATTGACCGTACCATAACCCAGTCATCTCTCTCTCTGGGTCACTTGGTTCCTAGAGTTGACTGGCCTTTAAGAGGCATAGTCATTTATGAAAGTAACTCTTTTGAGTATATTACAGGAAACGTCTACACCAAGGTAATCAAATATGTGTTGGTTATAATACTTAACTAATCAAATTGTTGGTAGTCAAATATGTGCTAAATAATTTGAATTAAGTAGTTAAGACTTGTCCCGTCAGACAAAATTGTTTGTAATCAAATTATATTTGTTGGTAAAGAATTTTAAGAATGTGAACACTTTGAAAAACAACCGTCTTGAATATAAGGGAGAGGTAAAAATGTTACCCATACTGCATGTCATCGATTATAACCTTCCCAACATTATAGAAACAGAATCTTCATACATAGGATGGGGACGAGTTCTAAACCGGGTAAGAAAACCTAAATAAGAGGAAATAGTCCAGTTTGCATCAGGAACTGAGCAGAACTATGCCATTGTCGATAAAGAAATCCGTGTAGCACTGAGATGCATAGAGAAGTTCCAGATTCATTTGTTGAACCATGACTTTATCATAAGAACAGATTGCTCTAGTCTTCCATTTGTGCTAAACGACACACTAAAAATTGCAACAACAAAAGGAAAGTTAGAAAGATGGCAAGCATTCTTTTGATGTTATAATTGTATTGTTCATGAGCACATTTCTGGGAAAGCAAAAATCACTCCTGACATTTTAACAAGAGAATATTTGACACAGAAGTATGATGTTAATTTTTCACTAGCGAGTCTGAAGCAAGTGAGCCTAAAACAAGCGAGCCTGGTGCAGGCGAGCCCAAGGAAAGCGAGCATAGAAGGTCAAAGCGGAATCCAGTGGGCCCATAAACCACAAGTAAACATGGAAATATCTGCTTAGACCGAAGGAAAACATCATATCTATACTATTGATGGTAATATGATTTGGTTGGATTATATGCAAGATTGGAAACCTAGGTGGGAGTTGAGAAATACTGAAGTATTAGATGCTAACTTACAGGGATCGGATGCTTTTATTATACTAGTGCCAAAACTCAGAAGAATGCCTATGGGATCCAGTATTTTACCAGAGATGATTTACAACAATTCCCTGAGAAAAGAAGCTGATGCAAGCAATTGGTTAACACACCTCTACCATGATCTTAACTTAATCACGACAGAGGTCTCTACACATCAGCCCAGGCTAAGACTAGACCATCAATACTAATGTATTAACTGGATACGTTCCTTGAAAGCATGGCCACATCAAGATGCTAGTCTCCGGTTTCCAAGTACTACACACACTTATGAAAAATATAAAAAATTATGGTGGCAATTCTTGAGAAAAGAAAATACAGATAGAACATATTATACCATGCTAAAGTTTGGACTTCAAAGTACACATGATATCCATGAGGATCCAGCTACATTCTACGATGTCCTTGATTGGACGAGAGACTGGTGGCAGTCATTCGGCATCAACCTGACAACATTAGAACCAACTGTTATTTATAATCTAAAACGTGACGTTGGAGAATCTCTCGAACAAGTCAAAGATATTTTGCAGACAAAGATTACTGAGGATCAAATCCTTGAGTACTACATTAAATACAAAGAATAGTGGCTTGTCAAGATCCACATAGACGCCCACATGCATCATAATCGATGTGTGGTCTTGAGGTCTATTTATTCAAAGGCATGGAGCACTGAATCCACCGTCTTTCAAGAAATATATGGTGCCCCATACTCCAATGATTTGTAAATATCTCAAAAGTATTTGGCTATGAGTGGGGCCTGTCCATTCAAATTGTCATAAAGATTGAAAAGAAAGTCTTTGTAACTATGTCATGATAATATAAAGAAAGCCCTACTTTTCTCTGTGTCAATATGATTGAAAATCTATGTTATGCAATAAATACCCTAGGTCAAGATTACAAGTAATTGTCCAAAGGAAGCATTAGTTGGGAGTAGGACTGAAAGCTACCATTTTTCAAAACAACTTACATGTTTACGGTTCCGTTGTTGCTTGATTCAATTACTTTCAGTCATCTAAGAAGACCATGCTTGATTACAAAACTACCCATGTCTTTCCAATATTCAATGAGTTCATCATTTTCCTTAAGAATATTTCATTTTAGATTTTGAATAGGATTATACAAGTTCCACAACATTATATAAATATTGTTTTTGAAGATTTGTGAACACTTATTAACCACCTAAAAGATCTTAGTTTTGAAAGTCATAAAAACTTTTAGTGGTTTTCCATAATGGTTAGTTATTTTTATTTTATATTATTATTGCTAAATATAAATATCTTACTAAATATAAATATCTTACTAAATGCGAGTGTAACTCAATTACCGAGGTGATGAACCCAAACTGATGGGATGAGAGAGACTTTAGGGCCATGACGACAAAGCTGATAGTTAGACGGTGTGATATGGGACTCAAGACCCAAAGGAGAAATAAAAGACAACTCATAATTGCATGAATTTCTACTCCTACGAAAGATAAAGTGATCCTCTTCCTCATCACTTGAATGCCTACATTTTGAGAAAGGGAATGCGGTACAAGTCACCTTATAAAAGTCGCTACATGTCACCTTTTAAGAGGCGCTATGCCTTGCGGTCCTATCTAAAATTTTTTCCCATGGTGCAGGTAGAACCAAACAGGTATTTGTCAGATCTGTCTTCCTCGAGTGAGGGGAGTTTAGGAACGCTACAGGAAAGTCAGACATCTAGTAGGTCTACAAGAGTTTTATCAACTAGATGTCAAAAGACCAGAAGAAAATTCCATAAATGCATGGAATATTAGCGTGCTCAAGGGGGGTCATGTTCCTATGATGATGAGACAATAGGCGACGACGAGGTGCCCTTTAGGTACAGAAATTTAGTGAAACAATGGGTACCCAAGGATCTTCCTCAACCAAACACAATTTTTTGTGTGGATGAGAGGATATATCGAATTGCACCGTCGTCAATACATGGTTTCGGGTTGTTTTGCATGGATGTTATAAAAGTCCCTTATGTCACATGTACAAAATTGATGGAGTATGTTGGACCTTGTTACAACTACAACAATTGGATGTGCCTTGTCCAATATACAAAAAGTATGCATAGATATGGATTGTCAGCAAACTATTTACAGTTGAAAGACAAAGATCAAAATAAAGGAGCAACGTTGTACATGGACGGAAGGCCAAAGGCCACAGGTAATATTGCGGGGTTTATAAACAGTACACAACTAGGTGTAAAATTAGTCACAGCAGATCTAATGAACAAGTAAATCAATCACAACAGATGAATATAGAAAATATGGTGTAAAACTGTGCAAAACATGCAGCAGTGCTCAATATCCCAGAAAAGGGTGAATGAATTACAATAGAATACAAATCATGTCAATGAGCAATTCGAATTGCCTAAGAAGGTCATTCGAATCACTGAATGGAGTAGCTTGACTCAAACTAGGAGTCCTCATCATCAATCGGTGGTGGTCATCAATGCACAAGAACCAGTCATCCAGGTGTCAATCTGAGTCTAACTGAGTGTGTCATGTGTAACTGAAGTGTGTAACACTGATTAAGGGAAGGAGGTTCAGTGGGGGGCGCATGGGAGGCTAACTGAAGTCAGAACAAGTCATCTAGTCAAACTGGAGGTCCAACGGAAGTGAAACAGTCAGTCGAGAGTGAAACTAGCCTTAAATCAGGGAGAATCGGAGCTAACTGAATGTAACTGAAGTGGAACTGCAGTGGTAGGTTAACAAGTACGCCCTTCTCTGGTAGTAGGTGAGAAGTGGGTGCCTTTCAGGCTAGGAGGGCTAAAACTATGAAGTAAGTGGCTCCCGGGTGCTAGAAAGAGGTGGCTAAGGTGCTGGAGGCATCAACCTGGTGACTGGGATGCATGCAAAGTGCATGCAAACCCTAGAATTTGCATGCAAGATCCTGAAAAAGATGATGTGGATGTCCGAACACCCCCCTTCAAGCTAGACTATGATGTGCAAAAAATAATGTGGGGCCCTGGTAACTAAGACCAAAGGTCACCCCAATACAATAATCCAAAAAATGCTGAAAATAAACTAAGTGAGGAAAGAGGGAAAACCCAGTGGGAAGAAAGCCCCCCCTCAAGATAAAGCATAATAATGGATCAATCTGTCTCCACCATGATGGAGCTCACCCCCAACAATGAACGGAGGTAAGAGAACTTCTTCTCAGTGAAGCTCTTGGTGAAGATGTCTACAATTTGCTCATCAGTAGGGCAATATTGTAGAATGATGGTGCGGTCATGCACCAACTGTCGAATGTAATGCATATGAATCTCAATGTGTTTGGTCCTCTGCCGCTGAACTGGATCTGTGGAGATCTTGATAGCACTTTGATTGTCACAAAATAGGACAGTTGAAGTAGTGCCACCAAAACCAAACTCGGAAAGAATACCCTGCAACCAAACTGCCTGAATGCAGGCATTGACTGCCCCTCGATACTCTGCCTCTGCTGAAGAAAGTGCAATGGCTGCTTGCTTTTTGCTGGACCAGAAAATAGCACCATGACCAATCATGAAAACATAACCGGAAGTGGACTTCCGATCAATGCTATCACCTGCCCAATCTGAATCAGTAAAACCAATGAAATCAAGCTCAGAATCTGCAGCATAATGTATGCCAAACTGTCTCGTACCTTGCACATACTGCAAGATCCGCTTGGCTGCTCGCCAATGAAGCTCATGTGGTTGCTGCATATATCTTGACACGGCACTCACGGCATATGAGATATCAGGCCTAGAGTGTGTCAAATAAAGTAGTGAACCAATCAACTGTCGATACATATTGCAATCTGCAAGCGGTGTAGAATCTCCCTCCTCAAGATTGATTCCTGGGAGGAATGGGAATGGGACTGCCTTACATTCAGCCATATTAAACTTCAATAACAGGTCGGAAGCATATTTTTGCTGAGATATAGTGATCCCATCAAAATTTTGAGCTATCTCCAAGCCCAAAAAGTGACTCAGCAAGCCCAAATCGCTCATGTCAAAAGCTAGATTTAAGGTAGTTTTTAGCTTGTTTATTGAAGTAAGAGTGCTACTAGTAATGAGAATATCATCAACATAAAGTACAATAACCAACAAATTACCTTTAACTCGCTGAAGATACACATTCGGATCAGATTTGCATCTTTGGAAATTCTGAGAAAGAAGGAAGGAGTCCATCTTTGCGTACCAAGCTCTTGGGGACTGTTTTAACCCGTACAAAGATTTCTTCAATCCGCAAACTAATGATTGATATGATGTGTAGTCCTCTGGCTGCTGCATATATACCTCTTCAGCAAGGTCTCCATGTAAAAATGCGCTCTTCACATCCATGTGGTGCACTTCCCAGTGCTTGGATGCGGAAATAGCTAAAACAAGGCGGATGGAATCCATCTTTGCAACCGGTGCAAAGGTCTCAGTGTAGTCCACTCCTTGGACTTGGGAGAAACCTTTTGCCACCAACCTTGCTTTGTATTTGCTGATAGATCCATCAGCAGCAACTTTCGTGCGGTAGACCCATTTACACTTCACTAATTTTCTTCCAGGTGGAAGAGAAACTAGCTCCCATGTGTTGTTCTTTTGAAGAGAACTGTACTCTTCATCCATGGCACTTTGCCATCTCGAATCTCGGTGAGCAGAATAGTATGATGTGGGATCTGAACCAGCCATCAAATAACAAATCTCAGGAATTAGTGGATCAGCAATAGAAAGTGCCATACCTGGTCTTTGAAAGTCTACTCTTGTTCGTCTCGGATCAACAGGATTTCCAAGGTTCGAACCAGCAGATTGGAGAGTGTTTTGGGCCCACTTTGGTAACTGATGGGGATCATAATGGTCGGATTCCGAACCTGATATGTCATGATCATCATATGCTGATGAAATATCAGAAATATCAGAACTCATACCTTCATTATCGCTGCACGGATCTTCTTCTGGTGAAGGCGGTGAATCGACAGTCTCTTCCTCGACTAGTTGCAATTCTTGAAGCGGTTCTTCAAATTGCACACTGCGCTCTATGAATATCTTTTTAGATCTGATATCCATGAGTTTATATGCTTTTGATTCTTCCCCATATCCTATCAGTATGCACTCGATACTTTGTGGATCCAAAGCTCGTCTCTTCTTGGAAGGAATTCTAGCCCATGCAGTAGAGCCAAAAACTCTCAAATTTGACACATCCGGTTTGTGACCAAAGAATGCTTCGAAAGGAGTCATACCTTTCACGGATGAATGTGGAACACGGTTCTGTATGTATGCAGCAACATTGATTGCTTCAGCCCAAATATTTGCAGCCAAACCTTTTGATTCAATCATGCATGTAGCCATCTCTTTCAGTGACTGGTTTTTCCTTTCCGCTACACCGTTCTGCTGGGGTGTGTAGGGAACTGTATGTTGGATCTGAATTCCGCTTTGGGCACAAAGTTGCAGCAACTCGGATTTAATATATTCTCCACCATTATCAGATCTAAGAGCTTTGATCTTGCTCTCAGTGGCGGTCTCAACAGAAGCCTTAAAATCCTTGAATTTCCAAGCACTTCTGACTTGTTTTTGAGAAAGAATACCCATGTAAAGCGGGAAAAATCATCAATAAATGTCAAAACATACCTTGAACCATTTAATGACATATGGGGCAGCAGACCACTGATATCAGAATGGATCAATCCCAAAACTGTAGAAGCTCTGCTAGCTTTGCCGCGGTCGAATCTGTGCTCGGGGTGCTTCCCAATGATGCAACCAGTGCATATTCCCTTCGAGGAACGGAGTTGTGGAAGACCATCTACCATGGATTTGTTTGATAGCAGCAGCAAATACTTATAATTAAGATGTCCAAATATTTCATGCCAAAGCCTACTAACCTCATTACCATGTGTGCGAAGAGCAGTGGGCTTTGCAAGCGGAATAAAGTGTGAAAACTCATAGCATTTTGCAGTGTGGTTTGCCTTTTCGACTGCAACAAGTCTTCCACTTTTGATATCAGAAATTTCAACTGTATTAGGGCTGAATCTAACTTGCTTCGGTTCACCAGTGTGTGTCATTTGATACACAGAAAGAAGATTTGAAGCCAAGGAAGGCACATAGAGAACATTCTGAAAGCTTCCATGATCTACATGAATCGTACCTTTGCCCTTTGAAGAAATGTTTGAGTCATCTCCCAAATGGATGGGGATGGATATTTTTGGATCGAATGAAGAAAAAGAATCAATATTTGCAGCCATATGATTCGATGCACCCGAATCTATCAAGAGAGTAGTGGGCTTCGAAACAGTTGCCATGAGTGCTTGTCCTCTTTCATGATCATCATTCCTATCCTTCTTCCTTGCACCGTCAGGAAGGGTTATGTTGTTCTTTTCCAAAAGGAGGGCCATTTGATCTATAGTCTTCTTCATACATGAACTTTCGGGATGAAAGCCATGGTTACAATAAGTACATTTAGATTTTTGGTTACCTTCTTTGTCCTTTTGCTTGAACTTCGAACTGGATGGTGCATCCATTTGTTTGCCTTTCTCTCTTTGCTTGTGAGGTTCGAATTTGGGCTTCTCCTTCTTTTGATTTCCTTTACCATTCAGGATCTTGGGTCCTTGAACATATAGGGCTGAATCTTTGGAGCTTATGGACCCCATTTGAATCAACTTGTCATGCTCTTTTGTGACGGACTCAATGAAGGCATTCAAGGTAGGCATCTTCCAATTCGGGGTAGTTAGCCGACCGGAATTGAAAGTAGAGACAAATACCGAATAATATTTACCAAGCTTGCTTAGAATGGAGAGGATCAATTGTTTATCCTCTTTGATAACTCCACTATTCTTCAACTGCAAGTTCAAGTTCTTGAATTTTGTGAAGAATTCATTGATGGTCTCAAAATTCTCAGGACTAAGGGCAATCAATTCATTCTCTAATTGAAAAGCCCTAAGCTCATCCTGCTTGCCAAATAGTGTTTCAAGTTGCTCCCATATAGCTTTTGGAGTCTTCAATCCGCTGAGATGGAAGTGAAGATCTTTGGAGATAGAGAGACAAAGAAGACCATAAGCTTCATCAATCTTGTTGTAGTGTTTGGTTCGATCTGACAGAGTGTTTGGCTCCAATTCAAGACCAAGAGTGACTCAGTAGTAACCTTTTGAACGTAATATGATCTCCATATCATATTTCCAATCAAAATAATTGAATGGGGTGAGGATAGGATTTGAAGAAGAGTATTCCATTGCTAGGAGCGAGTCAAACTGATGTAGATGAGCTTGCATGCAGAGTGTAGCGAATGAAAAAGAGGAGTTTGCATGCATAGTGTAGCGAATGCAAAAGAGGAGCTTGATAACCTGCAAATCACAATCAAACCAAGAACAATGAGATCGAACAATCCACCCTTTTAGAGTTGCATCACACCTGGGATTGGAGATCAAACAATGTTGAATGGGTCCAATGTATCAGATCCAGGAATTATGTGGAAACTCAAGCTTCTGGAGTGGTATTGGATGTATTTTCAAGCTTTGCATGCACAGGAGCGAATGCCCTTGAGATATCTCATGCCAAAACTTTTTTTTGTTGCAATTTGAGCAATTCAGTCAAATCTTCTTGTAGAAACACCTGTAGAAAAGAGATCTTGTCTGCAATGGATTTGATACCATGTAAAACTAGTCACAGCAGATCTAATGAACAAGTAAATCAATCACAATAGATGAATATAGAAAATATGGTGTAAAACTGTGCAAAACATGCAGCAGTGCTCAATATCCCAGAAAAGGGTGAATGAATTACAATAGAATACAAATCATGTCAATGAGCAATTCGAATTGCCTAAGAAGTTCATTCGAATCACTGAATGGAGTAGCTTGACTCCAACTAGGAGTCCTCATCATCAATCGGTGGTGGTCATCAATGCACAAGAACCAGTCATCCAGGTGTCAATCTGAGTCTAACTGAGTGTTTCATGTGTAACTGAAGTGTGTAGCACTGATTAAGGGAAGGAGGCTCAGTGGGGGGTGCATGGGAGGCTAATTGAAGTCAGAACAAGTCATCTAGTCAAACTGGAGGTCCAACGGAAGTGAAACAGTCAGTCGGGAGTGAAACTAGCCTTAAATCAGGGAGAATTGGAGCTAACTGAATGTAACTGAAGTGGAACTGCAGTGGTAGGTGAACAAGTGCACCCTTCTCTGGCAGTAGGTGAGAAGTGGGCGCCTTTCAGGATAGGAGGGCTAAAACTATGAAGTAAGTGGCTCCTGGGTGCTAGAAAGAGGTGGCTAAGGTGCTGGAGGCATCAACCTGGTGACTGGGATGCATGCAAAGTGCATGCAAACCCTAGAATTTGCATGCAAACCCTAATTGCATGCAAGATCCTGAAAAAGATGATATGGATATCCGAACACCAGGGTCTACAAATAAGCAACCAAACTGTGAATTTGAGGGGTGTGAAGGAAACCATGTTTTTGTATGTGCCATTAAATCAATATCTGCTGAGGAAGAGTTGCTTATTAATTACAATTTGAATCGAGTAGATACAAACACGGTTACTATGGGAGTGGTACATATAAAAATTTACCCAACCTTTTATTAATGAATTTAACATCTTAAGGATTTTTCGTTAGTTTATTTCGTTTATATTTTCCATATTTACTTCGTAGGCTAGTGGTCAGGAAAAATCCAAGCCAGCAGATGGTCAGAGGAGTACATCTTCCTCGAGGGAGTAGGTATACATCTTTGTAAGAGTAAAAATATAATAATAAAAACGAGTTGTTTTTGCTTTGTTTTTTCATTATTAGTATATTGGTTTGGTTTACATAATGTTATCTATTTTTGATGCAGAATGTTGATCGGGAAAGCCACCTGAATGTTCATCGACAGATGACAACAACCTTGGGGCAATAGGTAAACCTGATTGTAATTGTACAATTTAAATATGTCGCAATGTTTTCTCATTATATTAATGTTTCAAAGAATATTTTGGTTTCGTTTAGGTAATTTTCTATATGTTTTTGATGCAGGTCAGTTCTATAAGGGTCACAGTAGACCATACCATACCTGCCTCGATGCAACATGTATACATCTTTGTAATAGTAAAACTATAATTATATGAATAATAGTTGTTTTTTATGTGTTTTTTCATGAATAGTTTTGGATTCGTTTAGGTGACTTTCACTATGTTTTTTATTGAGGGTTCTATAAGGGGAAGCTCCTAGATATTAGTAGATCGGGGAAAGTAAGCTATGGCCATTGATCCGATGAGTGGATCACGATCCTCGAGGTTGCAGGTATAATTCATTGGAATTGTACCAATATAATACGTAACATAATGTTTATTTTGTTATGTATTTTTTGTCTGTATACTGGTTTCGTTATGATAATGTTTTCTACTTCTTTTTTGCAGGGGCCCAATGATCAGGGAAAGTCCACATCTGTGGATCAGATGACACCATCGTCCAAGCATCAAGTAAACCTAGTTGTAATTTTAGGAATCTATCATGATAGATATTTTTTGTTAATATAATTTTAGGAATCTATCATGATAGAACTCAGTAGTGTTTTATATATTTTTGTTTTAGCCCAGTGAATCGCTGTATGAAACAACATCGCAAGAATATTCAATAGATCCTGAAGTGGATGAGATGCTAGTTAACGATACCGGCAAAATTGGTGAAGCCACAGACCCATTTAAGATGATAGAAAAAATGTTGAATAAATATAGTGCGGAAATCGTTTCTCTGCTAATTAGGGTTCCGTAGACAAGCGAGATTAAAGCAAGGATTGAATTGTTGGGACCGAAATCTGAAACCTTGTGAGTAAGTTGAGGAATCTTGAATCATAAATTAATTCATTTATAAATTTATAATTTTCTCTTTTATATGATAGTACTAAACGTATAAAATGTGATTTGTATTTACATAATTATTAGGGAGCACACAATAGTGGTCAAGGCGGTGTTGGCCCCAGCAAGGCTTGTGGAGAGACGTCACATCATGGGAAAACAACTCCACGTGCATTGACTCATTCACCATTGTTGTCGACTAAACAATCGACAACACGTTCCCAAACACCATGGACCCCAGCTGTGAGTGCATCGGCCTCTAGTGACCGACGCACGCTAGATCGTCCAAAAGAAGGGGTCGACACCAAGACTCTTAGTAATTTTGATATCGCCCTAGCTGCATTTCCAGGATCTTCCCATGTCACTAGCATGGGAACAATGGAGGCAACATTTTTGGTGGACAAAAATCTTGTCCCAATAAAGATTGAGAAGATCCCAGGAAATTAATATACGTTGATCAAGTTAGTGTTTATAATTTCATTGTAATATACTGATAAAACATTTTTTTTCAAATAATTATGATCATGGCATGATCGTTTTGCAGGAAATGATGTTTTCTATAAACAAATGAATGACTCATCCTTGGAGATCTTCGGGCCCACCATCCGAACAAGGTGGAATAAGCAACCGAAATATTTAAAAGATGACCTAACTAATCGATTGGTTGGCCTGTTCGGCGACAAGACCTTCAATCAAGCCGAGGTCCTGAAAAAGGTTGGACAACATATGAAGGTTGTCCGAGACCAATATAGGACCCACCTGGAAAAAAAACCCAGGTATGAGCACCCTCCAATGATTCCAGCAATGGAGTGGAAAGCTATAATGGACGATGGAAAGGAGAGGGCTCAGAGAAAAGAAGGAAAGATACCACCAGGCACAGGGAGGTATTGATAGCAGGCCTATAACTAAGCAGGCCTAAACTCGAGGATCATCAAATATCCTTCTAGTGATGCTCCTACTTGCATGCACTCTTCTAGGTTATAAAACCTTTCACTCTTAAACCTAGCTTACTGGATCTACAATACACTCATGGCTTTCCACCATCCCAAAGCCATGCTCCAACTAAACTTAGCTTTCTATCTAAGTTTGGTTTCACACCAAACTTATGCACTATATCTCTCTTTCAAAGGCTTAAGAGCCTATCATACGCTTGTCCTAGGCTCTCGACATAAAAACAGAACCCACATATGACCATGCGTTTACCAAGGGTTATCACAACCCCACTAAGTGCTTAACTCCAGCCTTATTCATCACACATATGACCTCTGTCCAAGACTACTTCCACGTCAACGCTTGACTATTCACAATTAATTTCTCATCGTTCGATCAATCATGAAACGCTTGACTATTCATAATTTCTCATCGGTTTCCTAGCTTCTCTCCTCTGCGTAGGAATCACCAAACTTCTGTCTGCGACTTCCCATCAATTTTCTGAATTGATCTTGGCTCATTTTCATCACCATCCTCGCAGCTTAAACCTCTTCTTCTCCCCATTTATACGGTTGTCTCTCTCAACACATCGACCCATCATTTCTGTCTCTGCAACAATTAACATTTCCTGCTATAAATTGTTCTTTCCAAATCATGATCTATTGTTGGGTTTCTCCTTTCAATGCAAACCCAATCTTTCTTTTCACAAACCTTAAACTTGCAGCATTTGGTTAAACTGCACATATATTCACATATTGGGTTGCACAACAACATTAAGGAACTCGATTTCCCAAATCGATTCCTTGCCTCAATAATGAAATACAAAGAAATCCTCAGGCATCAGTGCCATCAACACATCTCTAGATGTTTTCTTCATTAAATTGATTCCAGATCGATTCTTTCAAAGGGATTTACCCGACCAATCAGAACTGGAATCTCATGCATAAATATTCAACCTAGTTTGTTGTTTCTAAATGAAATCAGTCATTTCATTCCTTAACCAACAATCCAATTACTGATAGATTGCTCTGCCATTAGGGTTAAACACATTCAAATACAAATTGTTCAATCCATCAACATTCATAAAGATGCATGACAAAGTACATAGATTATGAATCTTATTTTTCATTAACAGGATCAAACAATACAAGCTTAAAACAAACCCTAATTTACTTATGGGAATTCTACTCTGCAACCTATGGCCTCATTTTCTTTTCTTGGCCATCTCTCTTCTAGTTCCTTCCTAATTCCCGTAGGATTACCATTAGATCTTCTCTCTCCCGAGAGTTACAATTTGATTCTTATTTCATCCTATCTAACTGAACCCTACAAATCTATACATGAACCCTAGATTCAGGTCACAACTTCTATTTTTAGAAAAACTCACTTATGACTCACTCACTTCTAACTACAATCTTGCAACCAACTTCTCGAGTCATTCCCTTTCTTTAGGGATATGTTACATTAGCTCAACACTCATTGACACCTAACAACTAGGCATATTCCCTATCTATGCTCACTAAGAAATAAAATACCTTTTACATGAGTTTTACAATGTCTCTTTACAATAGTCCCTCCTTGAACAAATGTCTAGACCTTAGGTTCTGACCACACATGTGAGTTTAAACTTGAGATATAATGCTCTTGCATCAAGTATGCAATACTTTCCGCAATGTAATTCTAAACCTTATTATTATTGATTTCTATATCGGATTTGGAACATCTAATGTATTTCAACACTTGCATAGGCTGTCAAACACTTCAAAGGCCACAAAGGCAAGACTAGAAAAAATAGGTTAGCACAAGCTTGGGCCTGGTGGTTATTTGAATTTGGCGGAATGATTTGTAAGTTTCGAAAAACCAATAATGCATACAAATAATAAATTGCAAATTATTTTTCATTTTATTGCACCGTAAAATCTTAATTAACGACGTTATGCAAATATGCAAGCTGACCGATTCAATGAAATGCCCACTATGGAAGACATGAAGCTTGGATTCCAGCATGACTTTGGAGCTGTTGTTGAATGCCGAAAAAGATTATCTAGGAAAACACAGTCTTCTGGTACCAATCCATTCGGTGCACATGTATATAAAATCTATATAGTTTAATGAATATTTATTGCTTGTGCAACGTATTCGTTATAAATACTTGACATAAAATATTGACTCTGTTTTGAGTAGGAAAGCAATGATCCCCCTAATGTCGAGGAGGGAAAACAAAAAATAGAAGATCATGCTTCGAATCCCAGTAAATAATTTATTCATATGCTACAATTTTATGTATAGCATTGCAAATTGTGAACATTAATTATAGTTCACCATATTTCAACTGCGGAGCATGTAGAGGGTGAAACTGTATAGGTTGAGCCTGTACAAGAACATGAACAACATGATGTGGCCACAACAGGTTAAAAAACACCTTTGTAATGTTTTTTTAAATGAAATACTTGTCATTACAATAGCAAAATATAACGATGTAAAATTTTCACATTGTTGCAGCAAATCCGAACCCCTTGCCGCAAAATCCATGTCTGGATCAACACTCTAGGATGCAGACATCACGACAAGCTCCTGATGAAGAACCAAGAACTGGAGGAGAAAGTCTAGATCAAGATGGTCCTATTATAGAATTATTGGCAAAACATAAGAGAAGAAAAAATAATAAAAAAAGTGACTGGAAAAACGTCGTCTAATCATTTTTTATAATAATATATCATCCATGATTTTTGGCCTAATGAATGAATGCATGGTTTAATGGTTTAATGTTTTAGTGTAGTAAACTGTTACCTTTATTAAATGTCATCTTTTATTGAATGAATGTGTTGATTGAATGAATGAATGGTTTATTGAATGTTATCTTTTATTGAATGAATGTGTTGACTGAATGAAACAATGGTTTAATGAATTTTAGCCTTTATTGAATGAATGGTTTATTGAATGTTATCTTTTATTGAATGAATGTGTTGACTGAATGAAACAATGGTTTAATGAATGTTATCCTTTATTGAATGAATGGTAAATGAAAGTTCATGATGAAGTATGCATGAATTTGCACGTAATTGTTTTTTTTTCAGGTACATGCATTGGGTATGGGGAATTGAGAGTGATGTGAGGGGGGGGAGGGGCCATAAGAGCTTCCACCTTCACGTGGTTGGCCATGTTCATTAGAGAATATTAAATTATTCTTGAAATAGAGAGGAGCTCAATGAATGGCTACGATGCTGGATTTCTACAACCCACTCATGTGCCATCTAAATTTTGACAATTTCTTTGATCTTGTTGTGATGTTTGGTTGCTCCTCATAACCAATTTCGAGTTTCCACAACTTCAAAGGCTGGGTAAATGATGCACTGGAATCAATATCCTAAACCTTTTCCTTAATTTCCTTGGAATCAATATCCTTAACCTCACATTAAACACTTCAAAAATGGTATATTTACCATTGAAGCCTGGCTTCTGAAGCATGATATTTGCAACTAATCTAGCATACACCAACAACAATTAGAAACATGCTGTTTGTTGTCAATGTTCATCATTTTTTAGGGATGCAACTTGCCCATAATGGCCCCTCTTACGCTAGGGAATTAAATAAAACATGAAATTAAAGAAAACATATAATTTGCATCGAAAAAATAATAGGGTACGAACTGAACTAAGGAGATTCGAACTTGCGACCTATGTCTAGTCCCCAGGCTACCACCTTCAAGCTTGAATTGCAGCTGACAATAGGAGACCACCTTCAAGCAACTTGATTCATTCTGCATGCATTTCACAGTGGGAGATGGAGGGCTACCACCTTCAAGCTTGATTCATTATGCATGCATTTTACTATGCAACCGTCTCAAATTCTCATTGTGTTTTCCCTCAATTAGTTTCTCAATTTAGCATGACCCACGCACCTTGTCCGAGGAGTGTTTCCAGCAGTCTTGAGTTTCATCCTGGAAACAGTGATGATTCATGGTATTATGTTTCCCTTCGGCTGCAATATGACAAACTCAAGGTTCACTACGAAGGTTTGTCTAATGATGCAGGTGCATTTGCAATGTGATGGGCTGATCACATGCTGAAGCTGAAACGCCAAAGATTAATTTTAAACTTTGAACACGTAGTTAATTAATAGTTAAAATAAATGTTAATTTTTGAATTTAAAGACATTGAGATGGCAGTTTTCTTTTTTTTCGGTGGGGAGAGTTTTTTGGGGGGATTTGAGGAAAGAGGGACTTCTTGCTTGGAATGGAAACACTGAAAAAAGCGTGCCTCTCTGTAAGCTAAAGTTTATGTTGATGATAAATGAAACAACAAGATTTATAAAGGTAGAAATCGATTCAATTGAGAAACTGAATCCGAGCTAGTTTTTTGTTTTGTTTTGTTTAAACGTTTGTTTATAAATTGTTTTGGCAAATCTGTACCGGAGATTGGGGGCGAGCTGCGCACTTTTGGGTGAGACAGAGTATGTTATTTTCCAGACATGCTGAATATTGATATTTGAAAAACATTTTTTTCTTCTTCTACCCAAAATTGTTGTCACGAAATTGCTAGATGAGGTTGTTTTTTATGAGACTGAAGTGAGGAATGCGTTTTGGCTGGCTATTTGCATTAGATACCTGTAGTGGAGTGTGTTATTGGTCTTGCAGGCAAGTAGAAACAGATTATTTATTTATTTAATTAATTAATTAATTTAATTTATTTATTAATTTAATTAATTAATTAATTAATTAATTTAATTAATTAATTAATTAATTTAATTAATTAATTTAATTTATTTATTTATTTAATTAATTAATTAATTTTTATTTTATTATTATTATTATTTTTTTTTTTTTCTGAAATAAGTCTTTACAAACAGAGTGCGTGGGCATTGTGTTGAAGTCAAATAATTGAATAAGAGTTATCTTGTTCCCTTTGAAACCTGGATTCAACACCGACATAGAAGGCTTGTTTTGGATTTTAATTTTCAATCTATTGTTGAAGCCACCATCTAACAAATGTGATGGTTTGGGTTCCATAACCTCGGTGCCATTTAGGGACACTTTGAGGAATTTCTCTGGGGTAACGGGACCCAAACTGTCACATTTGTCAGACAAACCTTCGCAGTGAACTATGAGTTTTCCATATTGCAGTTGAAGGGAAACATAATACCATGAATCGTCAGCGTTTCCAGGATGAAACTCAAGACCACTGGAAACACTCCTTGGACGTCGGCTGTGGGTCATATTGAATCAAGAAACTAATTGAGGGAAAACACAGTGAGAATCTGAGACGGTTGCATAGTGAAATGCATGCGGAATGAATGAAGAGTACTGGGTGTCGAGAGAAATGGTTGTGGGACATCGTATGAGAGGAAATGGCGATGGGAATTGATTGATAAGGTCAGGCTTGAAGGTGGTAGCCTTGGGACTAGACATAGGTCCCAGGTTCGAATCTCCTCAGTTCAGTTCGTACCCTGTTATTTTTTCGATGCAAATTATAGGTTTTCTTTATTTTCCTTTGTCAACTTTACGTATCCCTTTATATGTTTTCTTTATTTTCCTTTGTTAACTTTATGTATCCCCTTGTGATAATAGGGATTGTTAATATCGAGTCACTCGAGAATCAACATAAAGAGGATTTCCATGGTAATCTGTTCCATCCAAACCTATCAAGTGTACTTTTAGGTCAGTAATATTCTTGTAACAAAGCGATGAAAGATCTTAGAAGAAAATGTAACAAATCCTTGAAAGAAGTTCACGTAACATAGTGGTTTTTGTTTGCACGAATCCTTCAATTTACAGGGTGAAAATGGCCAAAGAGTTGCCACAGTTCGGAGACGACAATATTGCTGACCTAAAAGTGCACTTGATAGGTTTTTATGGAATATATTACCGTGGAAATCCTCTTTATGTTCATTCTAGAGTTTTGAGAAAACCAGAGATATATGAAACGATGCTTTATGACAGTTCGTCTTCACAGCCGCCTCTTGAAATCAAGGTAAGACTAGGATATGGTGGGAGAAGTTCATATGATAGGGGGAGTAGTTGAATCAAATGAAGTAAAAGTTCATTTGCTTCAACTACTCCACTTATTGACTGAGCTTGATATTGTGTCTTGTAAATTATCCTTGTACCTTGCCATCTTCATAAACATTTTTCTACTGGTTGTTTCATGCTAAAATGCTCCCCCTTATGCTACTTCAAACTTCAACAAGGTTATGTCTAGTAAATTCATAAAAGGTAAGCATGCATCATCATTCCATACTCCCCCTATCAATCATATCATTTCTCTGTCATACTTTTTGTCAAATCAAGATGAAAGGATATTCTCTTCAACAATATCTAGTACATTGCTTCACTGAAGCTTCCTTTTTCCAAGAGTAACAAGCCCGAGCTTGTCCACTTTATCCTCACCGAAAACTGATTTGACCTTCTCCAATTCTATTATAGCATGCTGAGCACTTAGAGACATGTAATGTTCAATTTGACCATGTCTTCCTTGCATCGATAACTTCTAGCAATCCCGAGTTTGTCCACTATCTCCTTCAACATTCTTCATTCTTTGAACAATTTTAAGGCTTCCATGTATATACTTACTGATCCACACTTTTCACATTAGAGTTGAGAGGAATGCTACTATTTTTTTCCATAAGGCATAGCTTACTACCATGGATGCTACCAATCACTCAATACCAATTGATGAATATAATTTGTGCCATATTTCTTGAACTCATACTTGTCAATTATATCTAACAAATTCATAAAAGAAAATCCTCCAATCATCAAGTTGCTTTTATTTCATTTGATTCAACTACTCCCCCTATCATATGAACTTCCTCAAGGGCATCACCTTCACATAGGATGAAGTGACTGAATTAGAGGTAACCGCAACCAGACTCGTATAGATGTCAAATGGCGAGGATGAAGATTCAACTTTGAATCACCCACAAGGTCTACCTCCTTCCCAGACTTTTATGAGACCTTCGTGCAAACAACAATCTCTAATTAATTGTCCAGACAATCTCTAATTAATAAGACCCACCCTACAAATTTGATCACAACATAATACTGTTTTGTTTTCTAAATTACATAATGACATCGGATATCCGACTTCCATTGCTAAGCCATTCGACAATCTTGCCATACCACTGACGGCTAAGAACGTCGAATGGTTTCCATTTTTACATTTTGATGTCGTCGATTATCCGAATTCAACGGGATAAGGTATCCAATGTTCCTTCCATACCACCGATGGCTAAGAACGTCGGATGACGGGGATTTTTGCATTGTGATGTCGTCGGTTATCCGACTTCCATGGGCTAAGGTATCTGACATTCCTACCATACCATCGACGACTAAGAACGTCAGATGGCTTCCATTTTCACATTTTGTTGTCGTCAGATATCCGACTTCAATGGGATATGGTATCCGATGTTCCTGCCATACCATCGACGGTTAATAATGTCGGATGGCAGGCATTTTTGCATTGTGATATCGTCAGTTATCCAAATTCAATGGGCTAAGGTATCTAACATTCCTACCATACCACCAACGGCTAAGAACGTTGGATGGATTCCATTTTTACATTATGTTGTCGTCGGATAGCTGACTTCAACGGGCTATGGTATCTAGCGTTCCTGCCATACCACCGATGGCTAAGAACGTCGGATGGAAGGCATTTTTGCATTGTGATGTTGTTTGTTGTCTGACTTCAATGAGCTAAGGTATCCGACATTCCTGCCATACCACTGACGGCTAAGAATGTCGGCTAGCTTCCATTTTTACATTCTGTTGTCGTCGTATAGCCGAATTCAATGGGCTATGGTATCTGATGTTCCTGTCACACCACCAACGGCTAAGAACGTCGCATGGTAGGCATTTTTGCATTGAATGGTCGTCGGTGATCCGACGTCCACGTCTAAGATATCCGACTTTAAATTAAGTGTTGATCATCGGATAAATGACTACCTGGCCGTTGGTGGTATGTGTCGGATATCCGACGGGAAGTCCTACTGTCAGATTTAAGCCAAAATTAGACCGACGTTTAAAAAAGATGGACATTGTCGGATGGCCGACAACAAGATGTAGAAAATACGATGTATATGCCGTCGGATTTTGGGTCCAAAAAACTTAGTGATACATGCTCAAGACGAAAATTACGTGGTTCTTGTTAGTGGGAGAAATCAACATGAGGATGTTCAATGCCACAAGTTACAAAAAATTATTTCTATAAGATGGTAGGGATGCCCTTTTCCATAGGAATGGAGAAGCAACAATATTGGATGATTAGGGATCCGAGTAGAAATAGTTTTGGAATATTAGAATTACCAAAAAAAGTTCTAATATTTTGTAGGGAATATAGAGATGTGGAGATATAAATCTTGGGGGATAAATAACAATATGGGAAAGTAATGGAATACATGAAGTGAACACAATAATGTGATGGAAAGGAAAGAACCAAAGAAAAATGATGACTTAAACTAGAAAGTGGATTTTATTTTTAATTGCACTTAGTCAATCCAATTAACACTAAATAAATTGTGTATTAGGTGCATGTCATCGGTAATATATGCATAGTAATTTTGAGTGATGGGTTTACAAAGAATTACATGTAGAAAAATCTTTCCCAATCCAGATGTTGTCATTGTTGTGCAAATTTTCAAGTTGATGTGATAGAATATTTTTTCACTCGGGTACTAACATATTAGCAAATTTTGGTGTGATGTCTTGTGACTTGTATAATGTTTATGATTGTTATTTATTTGATATTTATAATATTATCGAGCAATGGGGTTATAATTGTTAGGGTTTAATGCTACTTAGGTATCCATGGGTTTATATGGGTTTGGGTTATGTTCTATGAATGACCAATGCGGTTATATGATTTAAAGCTTGATTGGAGTTAGTGGGTATATAGGATTTGTGGTTAAGGTCTATGGTGTTGGTGTTTTGTCACCAACATTTACTAAATGTATCTACTTGTGGGTTGCGTAATATCAAGTACCAGATCAAATGGAAATGGGAAAAACTAAACTAAACTAATAATATTCTTTAACATGCATGCAATTTAAATGAAGAGAAAACTAGCTTAAACAACGCAATACATACATACATACATACATACATATACATATATATATAATTGATTTAATACAATCTTTTACTTCACTAAAATGGTGTAGATACTACTAAGGAATGATGGTTTTCAATGTTTATTGGGCTTTATAAGTGATCTAATAAAACAAGCATTACTAGTTTAAAGTGGTTTTCTATCAAACTTGATACTAAAAAATGAGGATGTTCAATGCTGGTTGGGATACATAACTCTTCTAATCAAACAAATGTTACTTTGATATAATATCTTTGTATCAAACTTGATCTTATGGCATGGTATTTTTCAAGGTTGGTTGCAATTTTGGTCTATTAGCACGCAGTGGGTCCCACAACAAATAGCCTTAGTTTGATCCTAAGTGCATCATTGGGAGTTACTGTAGAAACATTTCCCCTACCTAAGAGTTTCATACATGATCAAGACAAAAATTAGGTGGTTCTTGTTAGTGAGAGAAATCAACATGAAGATGTTCAATGCCACAAGTTACAAAAACATATTTCTATAAGTTGGAAGGGATGCCCTTTTCCATAGGAATGGAGAAGCAAAAATATTGGATGGTTAGGGATCAAAGTAGAAATAGTTTTGGAAGATTGGAATTACCAAAAAAAATTCTAATATTTTGTAGGGAATATAGAGATGTGGAGATATAAACCTTGGGGAGAAATAACAAATTGGGGAAGTAAGAAATACATGAAGTGAACATAATAATATGATGGAAAGGAAAGAACCAAAGAAAAAAGGATGACTTAAACTGGAAAGTAGATTTTTTATTTTATTTTTAATTGCAGTTAGTCAATCCAATTAACACTAAATAAATTGTGTATTAGGTGCATGTCATCAGCAATATATGCATAGTAATTGTGAGCCATGGGTTTATAAAGAATTACATGTAGCAAAAACTCTACCAGTCCAGATGTTTCCATTGTTGTGCAAATTTTCAAGTTGATGTGATAGAATATTTTTTCACTCGGGTACTAACATATTATAAAATTTTGGTGTGATGTATTGTGATTTGTCTAATGTATATGATTGTTATTTATGTGATATTTACAATAGAATCGAGTTGTGGGGTTATAATTGTTAGGGGTTAATTCTACTTAGGAATCTTTGTGTTTATATGGATTTGGGGTTATGTTCTATGGATGACCAATGTGTTTATATGACTTAAAGCTTGATTGGAGTTAGTGGGTATATATAATTTGTGGTTAAGGACTATGGTGTTGCTGTTTTGTCACCAACATGTGCTAAATATATCTCTTTGAGGGTTGTGTAATATCAACTACCAGATCAAATGGAAATGGGAAAAACTAAACTAAACTAAAAATATTCTTTAACATGCATGGAACGTAAATGAAGAGAAAACTAGCTAAAACAAAGCAATACATATAAAGAATGATAATTTATATTAATAAAAAGATAGGTAGAAACAGAGACACCTTGGTGTTTGTTGTGGAAGGTAATGGACCTTTTCAGGTGACCCAAAGATGGGTTGTTCAACTCCTTTGTGCTGAAATTTTGTCCAAGTGATGTAGAAGGTGGATCCCAAATGGTGAAAGGAAAAATGATGGAGGTTCTCTCTCACTTTCAATAGGAAATCTAACAACATAACCTTGTAATTTTGGATAGATTGATGGAGTGATCTTGAGGGCTATACTTATAGGAAATAATGTGGAGAACTCTTAGATCTAGCGCCAATGTAAATAGTCCCTGTTTCATTCATGATTTAGTGGAAATATAGGTTTTGGAGACTAACAAATGTTATTTTAAACAATAACATCCAGGGAACATCCACTTTCGACCACTACACCTTTTTGGGAGGTAGAAAATAATTAAGAGTAACCAAATTATGTTTTTGGGACCCCATCAAGGTTTTGGAGGTTTTTAGTGTGATGTATAATCATGGAATTTAAGGGAAAATCCATGCAATGATAGTTGGGGTCAATCTTTGGATTTTCTTTGATTTTTGGTTGCATTGTTGAGGTTATATGGTGATTGAAGTGAGTGAAAATGGAGCTAGTACTATCATGAATAATGTATAATGGTGATGAAACTCATGACAAGGTAGGTGATACAAATTAGGTTGCTAATAGTCTATGAGGGATCAATGCGGTTATATGTGTATAATTCCCACATTTGGCATTACTTGGCTATAATTATATTAACACTTGTCTTAATACTTTATTTGCTTACTTTATATTTAGACGAACCAGACTAATGAGACACTTGGTATGTGGACATATGGACATGTTAAGGTATTGCAGGATATCATTTTAAATTATATGTTCATGACGATGATACATATTTCAGTTCATTAAACCTGCAAAGTAAAAGGTGAAAACTTGGTACATGATACCAACTCAAAACTATGTTGTGAATGTATAACAAATGTGAGTTAGTATAAATAAGCAAGTGTTTCTTATTTTAACATTGATACATTACATATCGATATATGAAATTTGTTTTATATTTACATGGAAATGAGTTATTGTTGAATTAACCTACATGTTGGTGAGCTATGTAATAGCCAAATGATTGTAGTAATGAGGTGAATTGGATGTTGTAGACATCATGGAAATAATGTGTACTATAATTTTTCTATATGATTTCAACACTACTGTGATCTTTGGGTAAGTGTGGTTTTGACATGATGCATAGATTTCCTAGAATGGTTGTTCGATGACGTGACTATAAGAACAATAATTGCACAGTACGGCTCAGTATAGGGTGTCAAACCTAGTTATATCAAGAGGGGTGGATGAAATTCCCACCATGTATCATCCAAAACCTAGAGTCGTGGGAGGGTTATGCAGATACACACTACCCAAGTTGTGTGATGATGACTGCTAGGTGCCTCTTGGGGAGGTTTGGTCGATATAGTCAACACTTCCACTTACACTTACTGGTTCTATTTGGGTTAGGTAAATATAGTTGATGCTCCAACATATTCCAACAGAGAAAATGATAGGATGTGGAAGATGGAAGTAGGCTAGGGAGAAAGGATGGTTTGAAGTAAATTATAAAGATGTTGTGAGTTAGTTATTTAACAACATGATTACTTTTGTGTTTTGATACACGCTCCCCAAGTTGTGTGATGATGATTGATAGGTGCCTCTCGAGGAGGTTTGGTCGATATAGTCAACACTTCCACTTCCACTTACTGGTTCTATTTGGGTTAGGTCAATATAGTTGATGCTCCAACATATTCCAACAGAGAAAAGGATAGGATGTGGAAGATGGAAGTAGGCTAGGGAGGAAGGATGGTTTGACGTAAATTATAAATATGTTGTGAGCATGTTGTCAGTTAGTTATTTAACAACATGATTACTTTTGTGTTGTAAAAGTCTTGCTTTACTCATGTGTGAGTGTTAGGTAAAATATATGCATTTATAATTTACCTTGAACATTGAATTGTCAACCAGGGAATATCATAAACTTAGAAGTATAGGTACAGGAAATGCAAGATCAAATCCTATGTAGCCTAATCTAACAACTAAAGCCAACAAACACACTTCAAAATGCAATGAATGAAAGCTATGCAAAAAATGACAAGAAGGATAACACCAAAAGATATAACTATTGAATAGCAAGATCTTATGTCCCGAGTTAGATATCAATCTTCAATGGCTTATTCTTGTAGTGTTTGACTACTCTACGATAAAACTAAATCAAAGAAAAGGAATTTAAAGGAAATCAAAGCTATCACAACTAAACTTGGGAAATTAAATCAATCTAAACTCAAGCTACAAAAATGTAAAGGCACGCACTTCATAAATGTTCTAAAAAAGATACACCCAAGAAATAAAGAACGGAGGCGATGAAAATAGTAATGGAGAGAAAAGTGAGGTGAAATAATGAAAATAAAGAACCGACAACATGTGATGTTAATGGAAGAAAAACAAGGTATCAATATGGACTTAGTTGTGGGATTAGTTTTGTTTGTAAATGAATAAAATAATTTTGCAATAATGATTCATTTCACACTTCATTTATATGGTGGGACTTAATATTTTTTTATATCTTTTTAATATACTAATGCAACTTACACACAATAATGAAACAATAAAATAATAACAATATATCAAAATATAATAGCAAATATGGAAACACATCCAATTTAAGGCTGCATACGTTTTTCTTTAATAACATAATAATTACATATCAAATTAAACCTAATATAAATGCATGACATCAATATAATATAACAAGAGCCACGAGGTGGCAATGTCCCCGACATTTCCACTTGGGCTAGTTGCTAGTTTTTTGCAATTGGCGTGAAAGGATTGAACAAATAGCAGTATCATAACAAATAGAACTATTGGAATAATGATTCTTTAGTATCACAAAATACCCATTTGCAAATAAAGATTGCAATGTTGCTTCTAGTAACCAATGTGATTCTATTTAGTGATTCGATTATGAAAATGATAAAACACATATGTAATTGCACTCAATATCGTGTTGTATTTTAGTGATTTGAGAGGCTTAATACTTAAATGTCTTAAAATAATTAAGAGAGAATATGATATATACTTGAAAATATGATATATGCTTTTAGATAAGTTAAAAAACATATATAATGCCATAGCTATCATTAGATCACATGATAATCAAATTTGTTAGGTTCAATGTTGGTGTTGTTATACCCTAAGTATAGTATGCACATTAATACATTTTAGTACACATAAACATAACTAAGGCATAACCATAATAAAAAAATGTGCTAACTTAATAATGTAGGAAACTTATCAAGACATAGATATAAGTGGTTGCAATGGACTAGAAAACTTGATTAACTAACAAGACATAGATATTAGTAATTGTTCGGGCAACATCTATGAAGCGATTCCAGTGTCTCGAATGAAGGACCTTTTAAAGCACAGGCTCTAGAAGACAAGGTTATGTTTTGATTCTTTTTTTAATATTGATGAATTATCATCATATATATAGAATCTATTGTAAAGTATGCAATAGCAAAGGGGCCTAGTTTCCGACGATGGAACTTTTTTTCCAACCACTAGTATCAATTTCAGACTCAAAATTAGATTTATGTAGGCAATATATCTTGTGAAAACAAAGTCAAGATCAACATTGAACCTCGCAAATGACAATTGACATATTGATTCAAAACCTAAACTCTCAATAATTTCCATAACCCCTAGAGACATTAATGAGACCCTTCTCTAACAATAGCTGGAAAAAAATATAGATTCTTCAACCTTTGGCTTACATAACAATGACACATGATTATGCGATTTCCCAACAACTTTTTGAAGAATTAATCTTAATATTAAAAGGGGTAAGTATACATAGGTATTAGCTTTTCTTTTTCAATGTAATCTACTTATTCTATTATATAAATTCAATATACAATTTTGAATTGGCCACAGATTGAATGACCGTAGACTTAGATTACAAGTCTTTGAATTTGTAGATTTTTCAGTGTCTGGATGTAGAAACAATAACAACAACAAATTTCATAATGTAATAAGTATAATCTTCTTCATAAATACAACATCAAAATCAATTGCCACACTTAAACAAAATCGCCTTCAACTAGCTTTCCTTCCCTGATCAATACCATAAAAAAGTATCAATACATATATCTGGAATTGATCCGATGATCAAGTTTATGTATAGCTAAATTTAATGCCTCACACAGAAAGTGTATTGTTGGATATACATCAAGTAATACATGTTATTCAGATAGGAAATAAAGGAATTTAGCTAATAATTATGTGATTGAATCAATTAGATAGTGTACCGAGTACCAGCCATTCACTGGGAAAACCAGAATTGTAGATTAAGCAATATGTTGCTTGATCCTCTCATGAATTAGTTCTTCTAGGTCAAGCATATTTTTGAAGTCCTATCTTCTGCTCATGTATATAGCATATTTAATGCCCTGGTAGATCAGTCATAAAAAAATGCTATGTTGTCCCCCATGGCATGTGCTCATTGCAGGAAAAGATAGACCAAGGGCCGGGGAGCCTATCACTGGTTTTGAGGTGACAGGTGGCAAGCAAATGGGAGTGGGTACATGCATACAAAGTAAATGATGCAAAATTTGTTGTGCGAAGATTCAAAAGGTATCATGAAAAGGCAAGGTAAGGGAGATCGAAGGTATGAATGCACCTGCATTCTAGTGAACCTAGTGTACACTCAAGTGGTGGAAAGGAAGGGTAGTGATGGTTAACTAAAACCAAAGCCTTCATTTTTCCTGTTCGTTGAAGTTCTATTCTAAATAGGTTGCTCTCTATGCGGTCGAGCTCTGGTGGGTTTACAATGTTGAGAGTTAACAAGGGAGCAAAAGGTCCAAAGGGGCATAGGTTTATCAATATGCGAGGGGTGGCGAAGGAAAGGAATTTGTTTTCTCATCTCAAATGTGGAAATTATAGTGTCAAACTTGTTTCAAACTTCTATTGTGTTCCTATATTGGCTTGCTTTTTTTAATTTTTTGGAAACATTGTGGAGTTGATTCTAATTGTCAATTTTTGCAACTTTTGAATTCTCAATTTTTACAGGGTGCGAATGGTTGGGATGAGGATCTTCATAGTGTTGTTCAGATGGGATCTGTGTTTTTTCCCTTCAAGATGTAATAGAGTACACTCTTAAAAATGATAATAACAAGAATTATAAACCTATAAGAGGGTTGGCTCATGAATTAGTATTGACAGTAATCATTCTAGTTTTACCAAAAATATACACTAAATACCAAAAATATATACCCTTGCCAGTATTCAAAATTCAATTCATCTAAGAAAATGAAAATCAATGCAAACAAATAAATGGTATCTTATTTTTTTGTCCATTAAAATTCAAGCTATGTTGTGTACAAGTTGAAAGGAGTGCAATAACCTGATAGGCAATAAAGTTTTTTTTTCATTCAATAGTATTTGTCACTTTAAGGAAATGCACAAAAGCAGTTACCACCCAAATTAGCCTTTTTTCCTGAAATGGACTTCAATAAATAAAATTCAATTCTCAACCAATAAACCTTTTCTTGAGAAGTATTTTCCCAAGCACTCTCAATAATATTCTAATAAATAATATAGTGCAACATCCTATATCAACACCTTTATAGAGAAATTCACTTATGTGAAGATTACAAGGTCATCATCACCCAACTCTTCCAAATGTCAAAAAGCCATGTAGTGATTTAACAATATGGAAAAAGGAGGCTATGAAGCTCTTTAAAATCTTCTAAGCAATAATATACTTAAGAGTCTTACCACGAACCACCCACAAACATTTATGGTACATACATCAAGAGAACTCTTCCAAATGTCAAAAATCCATGTAGTGATTTAACAATCTGGAAAAAGGAGGCTATCAAGCTCTTTAAACACTTCTAAGCAATAATATACTTACGAGTCTTACCACAAACATTTATGGTACATACAACAAGAGTTGTAAAATAGAAGCTACTTTGTTAAGTGCATCACTACAATTTAAGACTAGTAATATGGATCAAGTTTGTGCATCGTTTATTTGTAGTGAAAAAAAGTAAAGGAAATGGCATAAATAACGTGGAATGAACGTGGAATGGAAGGGCCAACTTTTATAGGAGATAAAAACTGCAGCGGTGAAAATTATCTGTCGAAGTCAGTAGGAAACATATATTGGTAAACACAAGGAAATGAATATATATCATTCAAGCACCCTTTCATCCGTAACTAGTAGATAAATCACATACATGATCAAATACTAACTTTAAATATTAATCATATAAGTAATATTGGATGACTACACATTAGGCTTTCAAAATGTGCCTAGCATTATATTCTCAAGCTTACTTGATTGCATTTTACAGTTAATTTTTGTAAAGGACTTTTTATGGGAATCACTAAATCTTAAGAGGGGGATGTCGAGCAAGCATGCATATTAATCACACAACCAATCAACCATTATGTTAGTAGCAGGTAAGTATTTAGGAGAAGTTTGTGATTTCTATAAGAAAATGGGTTGTGCCTTAATAATTGTTGCCAAATTTTGACCTAGAAGATGAGGTGACAACTATTGGTTTGGTTTAGGTGTGTATTTTGTTCGTCTCCTTGATTTTATTGGATGATGAAACCATAAAGGAGATAGGAATATGATGGGGAGATACATAAACAAAATAGAAATAAAACAAGGGATCCATGCCTATGCAACGATCAACAAAGAGGTTGAATGGAATAAAAAAATCTTATGTATTACAAGATTGATAGAATATTCATGCAATTATACAATGAAATATTGGGTAATAAATGATTGATATGAATTGATGATGTTACAAAGAGCCTTGTGACGGTATACTTATATGTATTGATTGGTCAAGAGTGTCGGAATAAGATGTCATTGATATCAAACATGATGTCATTGATGTCAAAAGGGTGAAGAGAGTTGTAGTGTTTCCATTGGTGTCAAGGTGATAATGATGATGTTGTTGTAATAAAGATAGATTGTCTGGGAATGTTTGATGAAGCCTTGAATCCCCTAGAGAAGACACTACTGATCCTAAGGAAGCCCTTGGAGAAGAATCCTTGTCACAAGTGTACATAACTCCAAACCAGTCCTCTTATGGCATAGCGGTTGTGCATGGCTCTCACGGGAAGACACTTTGAGTTGTACACAAGTGGTACAAAGCCCCTAGAGAAGCTCCTAATGACCATGATGAAGTGGAGTGTAAAAGAGTCCCTAAAGTGTCCCTAAGACATGTGAAGAATTTCCTAAAGAAATGATGTTGGGTCCACATGACCATGATAATGGGTCAGATGACCATGATGGTGGCTCACCTAACCATGATGATGACAAGTGTAAGGAAGTATTTAAAGCTTCCTTGAAGCAATGTCGGAAAGAATTGTGAAGAAATCCCTAAAATAATGGTGTTGATTCCACATGACCATGTGGTTGGGATCACATAACCCATAGTGGAGAATGCCCTATAGAGTCCCCAAAGTTGGTTTGAAGCAAGTTGGTTTGAAGCTTGAAGTATCCCCATAATAATTATGTTTGGTCCACATGACCCCTAAAGTTGTGGTACTTTGGTCCATTGGACCACATGAAGTGGAAATGATCGCCACAAGCAATAATGATGTGTCAAAAATCAAATAATTGAGGAAGGGCACCAAATTCTAACTTCTTCCTGCCACAACTTACATGTTATGCCTCTTGTTGGGCCTGATATTTATTCCAACAAGTATCTCAACCCTCAAGATATTGTGGTGCTTCATTATAACAATTATCTCATGCACATAGTCTTTCCCTTGTTGGTCAAGTCATCCAAAGATTTTCAGGATTAAACCCATAACTAGAGTAAACATAGTTCTTGAACCTTAGTTTCTTGAAATATTTGTGTGTTTTTGGATTTCACATATTGTGCAAGACACTTCTGCATGGTTTGATACATCTAAATTGTTCCTAGTAGCATGGGTAATGCTCCTCTCTGTTCAAGATTCCCCTGTAACTTGTTCAACGTTGCATGCCAAGTGCTAGGTCGAGCTAGGTTATAGTAACGACAAGTCTGGTTCGTTCCTTAGTCTAGGGGGTAATGATCCTATCTTTTACTAATTATATAAAAAAATTAAAAATGCAACAAATTGCATCATCTTTTCCCAATTGATTTAAATTCCCGCGTGTTGTTGCATGCATAGTCTTCATTAATTGGCTCAACAAATAGATTTGTTCACTGCAGTAATGCAATTGGTGTGTGTTAGCACCCTGGCCAATTCCCGTGATTCAATATATTATTTGCTATCTTTTTAACAACATTCTCTATGTAAAAAAGCGGTTTACACATTAACTTAGTATATTTTTATAAGATTTAGAAGAACAAAATCACAAAAAACTAACTTTTATTTATTTATTGAAGTGCTTATATATTTTATTGGTTTATTACCTAATGTAAATGCTCTTACAATATATTGCTGGAAAAATGTACACAAAGTAATGGTAATGAATAAAACGGAAGAAAATTGAAAAATGAGAAACTAACAACCTTTATTTCTTTGTAAATTAATAGAGATTCATTTTAATTGGATTATCCTTTTTACGTGCTACGTGAGATTGGGCTAATTTTATCATTTCAATGCTAACTAAATATAAGAATAAATGAATTTAAATTGGAGTCAAGATGAGCTATACTCATTTATGATATTTGTTGTTTCCTCCGCAATACATCCCTATTTTCTTGAATCTAGGGTTTAAGTTCTTTTTAAGGTAATTTTGTATGAACAATCTGTGTATTCCATTGAAATAATCTTAATCAATAAAAGGTCAATGACTAATGCAAAACGTTTATTTTGTTGCAAAGTGTTTGAGATTGCACATTCATCCAAACGGTTATTCTTGTTTTTACAAGATAGTGATGTCCCATTCAAAAAGAATGCAAAGCTCAAAGTGCATTGTCTTATAGATTTCAAAATGGTAAGACCTATACGTTTATTGATAATAGGTGTAACCAGGATTCTTTATATCAGCTTGCTTATGTTGAAAAAAATAGAAACCCACTTCCATACCGGATTACAATATGTACAATATAACAAGAGGCAACCAATATCCAAGCTAGATAAATTGTAATGCAATCCACTAGGAGAGACGTATTGTAACACAACATACAGGAGGATTGATGGATATTTGTTGTCTCTGATTCTATTTACACATTGTATTTTTTTTATTAGAGTGTGAAGAACACATTTCCAACACAAATTGCATAGACACATCATTAAAGAACACAGTTGGTTTCATAATGATAATCAACTATGATTATTATTTTTTATTGGACTATAATTGTATCAGCTCTAGGTATAGAGAACAATCAACTGGGAAACATTCCCTGAATATATTTCTTCCTAAAATGGATCTAGCATGGGTATGTAGAATGAATACATTTTTTTGTGAACCTCGTAATTTTGTGAAGTATGATGTCTTTCGGTATTAGAGACCATCATTATAAAGTCTAATGAAAAAGCCACAAAATGAATACCACTAAGCTGTAAATAAGAAGACAAATCCAATTTTAAAAAGAGCAATTGCATTAAATCCTATGATAACCATAACAATCTACGGCTATTGGCATAGATAAAAGACTCAGAAAAGTGACCAAGGTATTATATCAAAATACAATTATTGTAACTGTCTGGAAAAATATACTTTGCCTACATCGGAGAGGTTGGGATCCTCATCTTCCATTGATTTTCCCTAGATCCTTTCATCCCAATGCATCCAGCACCAAAAATCCATGCATATTTGTAATGGCATAGAGGGGTGGGAATCAAGTCCAGATTGATCTATCCACTACCGATGACTCGCTTTATGTCAGGCATTGGAATAGGCCCGGACCTAGCTAGGCTTTAACATCGTAAATATAGTAATCTCTCTATCTAAAACTTGGAAACAAGTTGCTGCAATTAATAAAGAATCCATGTGGAACTTATTAATAGGGTTCTTAAACAGGAAATCGAACTGCAATTACAACTATATAGCAAATTCGACTACTATTGTTCAATCATTCAAGTTCTATAATTAATTCATAGTTATTGATAGCATAGTAGCAAGATTCGAGTACGGATTCGAAAACGATTTAGATACGATAGGAAAAAATACGTAAAGAAAAAATCAAGTATGGCTAAAATACGGGAATAGACATCTTATAAATACAAAAAACATATACTTTTAATTTGTATATATCCAAAATTAATCACATTCACATGCCAATGTACTCGAAAATTAATCATATGCCAATGTACTCGAAAATTAATCATACATTCACACGTCAATGCACTCTCACCTAATCAAATTATAATGTTAAAAATATTAATCATACTATTTACACATTATAATTAACATGTCAACGTGAATATTACCCAACTATTAAAAAGTATGCATCATGAAAGGATAATACATGATATTCTCTTTGAACAAGTCAATGTTGAACCCCAAATTGTTTAGCGGCTGATTTGATTTTCTTTGTTGCAAATCAAATTTCAGAAACAAGTTTGACTTTCTTTGGTTCAGGATTATTTTTTGTTTGAGGGAGTTTTTTAAATTTTTTTTGTTAAATAAAATTTTTGATTTGTCGGCCATGCTTTGAAGTTTCTTATTTTACTTTATCAATACGAATTCAATTTGGTCAAAATTTGGTAAATAAATTATTGATTGTACCGAACCCATATCATCTCGAATGTTCGCCGTATTTTTATGTTGGTTCGAATTTCCATACATCAACTGCCAATACGACCGTATTTTTCTACTATGATTGATAGGATTAAATTGCAATTACAACTATATAGCAAATTCGACTACTATTATTGAATCGTTCAAGTTCTATAATTAATTCATAGTTATTGATATGTTTAAACTCGGGAATAATAGCTCATATGTATTATTATTTCGACGTTACAAAACATTACACATCAACTTTCTTGGATGGAGGGTGTAGCTATGAGCTTTTTCAATATATTTCGCTTTTTCAAAAAAAGCCATGATTCTAGATCAAATTTCTTGGATGGAGGGTGTAGCTGTAAGCTTTTTAAATATATTTCATCTTTCCAAAAAAGCCACTTAACAGTGATTCTAGAGTGTGTAGATTAATAAGAATGAATTCTTGGAAAAAGTGATGGGGCGTTTCCCGTGCACTGGCATCCTCCTTCTCATGCATCTCACAAGCTATGAACACCATGCGTTGCATGTTACTCCAAATTCTTCTTTGAAAAGAAAGGAAGCAGTAAAATATTCTAGCATTGTTACAATGTATCTTCTCATCTCTTCATAAAATAAAAACACCAAAAAAAATTATAAATAGTGGCAATCTTTGATAACAACAAATTGTTACTGAATTCCCCACTTGCATCTTTGTATCTCCAATAACTTGTGTAAATTTGTAATCAGACTCGTGAAAGAGACCAATTACTGAAATGTGTAGTCGCCATTTATTGACAAACCACATAAATCCCATCTTCTTAGCATCAGAAGCTTTGATGAGAGCCACATGAGGCAGGGGTACATAAATGTGGGAGGAATGTTGCTTATTCCCCAGCAACCCTGCAAAGATGGAGACAAACTGAAACACCATCGCTGTAAACATAAATCAACAATGGCATGAGTTTGAACATGACTGGAAGATGGCGTGCTACTTTGAAAACAAGTTGGGTGCACGACTCTCTATTTTGAAATTGCAGTGTATCTACTGCTCCTCTTCAGATACACTGATCTTCTCCTCAACAATACTCATATTTGTAAACAATGTGTTTCCACCATCTACATTTCTAAGTAGCCTGAACAACAAGTCCTTGTGTGCCCCCTTCTCTCAACAATGATCTACAACCAAGCTTTGAGTCTTGTTTGATTCTTTCAACGGATAGTGGCAGATGGCCACGTTGTTAAAAACATTTCAGCTTCTGATCTTATTAAAGCCTTAATCAACTATAAGGAAGAGATGATATGTTACTTACCATCTTTGTATGTATTATATTATATTGTCCATATTACCTTAATTTAATATAATCAATACAACATGTATGTATACCTAAGATGATTTTAGGTGAAGTTCAAAACAAAAATGCAGAATCCATAAAAAACAACAGCCATAAAAAATGCTAAATAAAACTAAAAAAAACCAAAAGTATGATTAATTGAGTATACTAGTATTCCCCGGGATACATAATAAACATATCATCTATATTATCCATCAACTTCTTTGAAAACAATATCTCAGGATTCATCGTATTTCTAACTCGATGAAAAATACACCCACTTACCCCGAACTCCAGGCAAGATAACATTGAGAAAGAATGCAGAAGAGTACACCAGAATACCACCGCAGTCAGTCCACCATGGCTTTCTGGAGTCATATTTTAGGGAAGAGTCATCCAAAGCATAATATTGTGAATACTCACCTAGTAGATAAGTTCCCATTTCCCATTTTATCCAAACCAGGGCATGCATATCACTATACACCCATCTCCCAAAAACATTGACACCCAAGGCTCTTGCTACTACACTGCCTGAAACAATGCACAATACCTCAAAAAATATGACTTCCCGCAGCATAGGAATCTTTCTCCAGCTAATTCTCCAACTAACTCCTTCCCTTCTATTCAAATACACATGTAAACAGTCCATGCCTAAAGCAATACCAATGGATGCCAATATGACACCAAATTGACCTTTATAGGGTGGCATGGATTGTATATCATACCATTTTCCAGGGCCTCCTTCAACTGCAATCAACACGGCCCAACTAATAGAGCAAATCTAATTGACACTACCTACTATAAACGACACGGTTCTCAAGCTTAGAAGAGTACGTCTAAAGTACAACACTTGGAAAACATGGGTGTTATCAGCATTAGAATTGACTAGAGCTTTAGTCAGAAATGTATTGGGAGAAAACCCAGTTCCTTTAGTGTCAACAAGATAGTCTCTTATTTCCCTTCTAGCTACCAGAGAGCTAGAGAAACCATCCACTCTGAGCCAGGTAGTTAGTACCTGCAAGTTGATTAATACTTCTATTAACCTTGGCACTATTAGAGATGCAATGATGTACTCTATTTTTCCAATTGAGTCTCCTCTGCTATGAGCCAAGTAGTTTTCAAGAGCCTCAAAAGCCATGATTTGGAATCGTTTATCTTCCACATATTTAGACCTGAAAGATCTGATAAGTAGCTTTGTCCATTCATCATCACATGTTGGAATGTAGATGCAAGCACGCTTTTCTTGGATGGATCGATGAAACATATCAAGGATTTATAGACTACAGCAAGGGATTCACCAGTCACAGTTATGGAATCACCCTCATTCAATGTATCCCTTCCAAAACCACCAGTCTCCACATGCAACAGGCCTCGGTTGCAGCCATGGTAGCCATTTCTCAGGCAGTTGAGAGATGGGAGTAGGCACAGGGAATCAGAGAGTTGTTTTACAGTTCCAGGCATCCCACAAGCAAGCAGCATTGTGATCTCGTCCATTGTCTCGAATACAATGCATCTTCATGATGCACTACAATTACAGATCTTTGCACTATGGAAAAGATGGAATTGCACTACAATTACAGATCTTTGCACTATGGAAAAGATGGAATTGTAGCAGTGTGGAGTCCACACCATGAGCACTGGAGATATATTTCATGAATTTCCTAGTGGAAGAATGGGGATTGTGGTTTGAAAGCATTACAACATAAGCATGTCGAAATTCCCTACATGTAGCGACTCCAAATCCATTTATGTCCTTAAGTTGCGAACCTCTTATGGTGGCAAAAACATCCCTAGTAGCCATCTCAATATCAAGCCTTCCTCTAATCAAACTTATAATAAAAACTACAAGATTAGCTAAGCACGATTCCTAGCACGGGAAAACTAAATGAACTTGTCACTATTTCATCTACCTCAATCTATGCTAACGCAGCACTGGATAGGCATCCCAACCAGCGAACCAAATGTATAATGATTAATCCTATTATGTATAGGATCCTCTGTAGTTCCTTCAATACAACCATTTGAAAATAAAATTCAAAGAGAAGTTTTCCAAAACTAAAATTGAAAAGACTCTTATTTCTCGACAGAAACTATATTGTGCCTCAAACATGCACATTTTTTTTTGCCAAATGTTAATGTTAAATTGACATTTGTTAATTAGGCTACATTGCTCTCCATCTTGAACATTAAAGCTCGAAAACCCACAACAAAACAATACAGAAAATATTATCAAAGCCTCGAAGAACTGATGCCTTTGGAGAGTGTGCATGGTGTCTCCATGACCTAATGACCAGCCCATAGTCTGAAGAACATTAAAAACCTGCTTACATCAGCTCGACGCCCCCTCCCCAGAACCAAAAAATGAGGATGACATCAGTCCCTACAGCCAATAAAAAATTTAAAAATCATTTATAAAAATCGAATTTTATAAAATATTAGTCCAACCTTAATCCAAACTATAGAGAGGGAAAACAATTTATAGACTAGCATTCAATAAAACATATATGATTCCCTTTAGAGACATAACAAAACAAATTACCAATCAATATAATAACATAATATGAAACAAAAGAGTAACAACACTATATATGTGAATTAACAATTAAAAAAAAACATATCACAATAATATAACAATACGTGGTTGTATCTACGCAATACAATGGAAATATATAATAGAATATATACATACATTACAGAACTCATATATCCATGACACGCATGGCATTGATGGTATGAAAAAAAACATATCACAATAATTTAACAATACGTGGTTGTATCTACTCAATACAATGGAAATATATAAATACATTACAGAACTCATATATCCATGACACGCATGGCATTGATTGTATGACATGATATATATGAAACAAAATAATAACAAAGTGAAAGCCCATATATATCCCTAATGCAACACATAACAAAGTAAAAGCCCATATATATACCTAATGCAACACATAACAAAGTAAAAGCCCATATATATCCCTAATGCAACACATAACATATATGAATGGAAATATAATAGTGAATTACACACAACATTTAGTAATATAACATTTTTTTTTCATACAACATTTAGTAATATAACATTTTTTTTTCATACAACATTTAGTAATATAACATTTTTTTTTTATAAAAAAAGTCATAACTTATTCATTCATAAGAAATAACTTATTCATTCATAAGAAATATAGATTATATCCTCCAGGTGTTGTTGTACTATTCAGAAAATTTTACATCAAAGTTTTAACCAGCAAATTTTTCATGGTAGTATAAAAACATCCATTCATAAGCATTACATCCTTACTATTGCACTATTTAGAATTTTTTACAACATAGTTGCATCCAACACATTTTCGTAGTAAAAAACCTTAAAGTTTCTTCATTCCTTATCTTCAGGCAATGAAGTCCAAAATTTTACTTGTGATTACCCGTCATACTCCCATATTTATGATCATCACACAAAATTATGAGGGAAGGAGAGGACCTTCTTTGGATAGTACATCAGTTGTCTCATTCTGCTCTCTATACACATGACTGTATTTAAGGACCTCGAAATATTGTGCTCTAATTTCCATATTTTGTCCTATATTTGTGAGATTCAGGTTTGAGATTTTTTGCTCCTTTTTCATAAATTTGATCCATAATGCCGAATCCCCAAAAATATTTAGTGATTTCAGTGACTCCTCTCTTGCAATATGCATCAACGTTGTCACAGCCAAGCCTTCTACTCTATTAATTGATCCAATGCCCCCATTTGCTTTGGATAATCCCTCCTAATCCACAGATTCTATCAGGTTCCTCACAAGCCCCGTCGAAATGACCTGTACATTCCGCTTCTATAACGATTTCCTTCACTATCCTGGGGTTATAAATTCTTTCTTTATCAATGAAACACCTATAGGTTGCTATTGCATTAGAGATAACATAGAAACCAGGTAAGTAATTGTTCTAAAAAATAGCTGCATTTCTAACCTTCCAAATGCTACATAAAACTAAGGGATACATCGTATGGATTTGAGGATCAGGTTCATCAAGCAGAGTTTGAAGTTACCTTAAATAGAATCAACTTCCCATAGTCGTACCTGGTGAAGATTATCTTCCTATCCTTTCCATACTTGATAAGAGAAAGGGAATTCCATAAACAAATGTGCGATTGTTTCTTCTGCTCCCTTGCATAGACAACACCAGCTGGGTCCACAACATTTCTCTTTCTCAAATTGTCCCATGTTAGTACCTTCCCTCTCAATATCAACCACATAAAAACCTTGTGCTTTTGGGGCACCCGGACTTGCTAGAGAGGTTTCTACCACCAGCAATCAAGGATAGTCTCGTTTCTCCAAAATAGCTTATATGCAATATTAACTGCATACTTCCCTCCTTCCTGGTTACCCGTCCAGACCAAAGAATCTGGAGCCTCCTTTAATTTGATGAATCTCTTATGCATGTCAGAAATCCATACATTCCATCTTTCTACCCATCAGTCAGGTAAGGCGAGTTTTGTTGTCGTTTTCCAATTCTGAGAAATACTAATGGTTCTGCTATTCCCAACTACATCCTGTAATGTAGTAAAACCTCTTTCGTTGAAGTACTTGATCATCCCTTCCGGTAGGTTCCTCTGCTTGGTAACTCCAACAAGTTTATCCTTCCCCACTATGGATTTTTGACTGTCTCCCACCTCCCAAGCCAGTAAATCCTCAATGACTGGAAATAATCCTACCATAGCTTTCCAAAACATAGACCCTGCTTTACAATCCTTTATTGGGGCCCTGATCCATTCCAGGATGGACCAATTCTTCAGATATTTAGCTTTTAGGATGGATTTCCATTTACCTTCCTTGGTAATAAACTGCCAAGTGGATTTTGCTGTCAAATATTTTCCAAACCTGTGGAGCTCCTTCAATCCCCAACCTCCCTGTTGCTTTGGTTTTGCAATTGTAGTCCATGCTGTCCAATGTATCCTTACGTCTGTATTACCTTTCCATAAAAATCTGAAAAACATCCTACGTAATTTATGGACAAGTCCTTTAGGAATATAAGCTAGGATCATCCAATAGACAGGGATGGCATTGAGCACCGCTTGTATCAGCACATATTTACCTCCGAGGGATAAAAACTTGTTACACCAGAAGGTAATTCTTCTCTCCACCTTATTTATCAACCAGTCCAAATCGGCTTTAACATAGCAGTTTGGTTTAAGGAAAAATCCCAAGTACTTAAATCCCTCTCCTAAAGGGAATTGATCCGTCAACATACAATTTTGAAACGTTTGCGACAGATGGTGTTCCAACTTGCTAAAATAACACGTTGATTTGCTTAAGTTTAAAATCATTCCTATAGCTCGACTGAATTGTTCCAAAATCTCCCTGACAGCTAGTGTTTCCTATTCTGATTCCCCTAGAAACAACAGAGCATCATCTACAAAGAATATGTGTGTTATCAATTGACATTTCTTCAATACTTAAGCCCTTTATTTTGTTGCAATTCTTTGCTTCAGACAGTGACCGATTGAGTCCTTCCATTACCAACAGAAAAAAATATAAGGGGATAAAGGGCATCCCTAGCGGATCCCTGTCACGTTCCCTCCCATCGATCCAACGCAAGGAAGGGAACATGGCACTAAAATATGGGCTTTTACAAAACTTAGCCCTATTCATCATAAACAAGCTCATGGAAATACAAATAAAATGCATATGTGCGAAGATGCAAATCAAGCAAACATGCACAATGGAATAAAATATCATCCACACACATTTTCACATGCATTCATCATATCAATAACAATCATCAAATTAAATAACATTGCGAAGTTTAATACACATAAAGAATACTCATCTTGATGTAATGTTGTCCCAAGCAACTAGCTATGTCGCTGCAACGTTCCTCCCAACCATAGGTCTTTGCCCATCCTGTATTATTTCAGCACTCAGAGAGCACCCCCGAGATGGGCATGAAATCTATAAGGAAAAGGGGACTCTCAAGCTCATCATAGCCCAAATCAATGGATACCCATCTCAACCCCAACATTCAACAATGGAATTCACAGAATAAGGTCCATGGGTTTTCCCCAAATCGTGGCACATCCAAAAACAAAATGTTAGATGGGGAATCAAACCTGGGAGATCAAATTGATTTAAGAAAACATTTAAGGGCATTCAAGGGGCATAAATGGCCTCTACAAACCCCCAAATCGTGAATATATTCCTGTCAGCCATGTTCGGATATCCACATCAATCTTTTTCAGGATCTTGCATGCAATTAGGGTTTGCATGCAAATTCTAGGGTTTGCATGCACTTTGCATGCATCCTAGTCACTAGGTTGATGCCTCCAGCACCTTAGCCACCTTATTCTAGCACCTGGGAGCTTCTTACATCAGTTCATTATCCCTCCTAGTCAGGAAGGCGCCCACTTCTCACCTACTGCCAGAGAAGGGCGCACTTCTTCATCTACCACTTCAGTTACACTCAGTTAGCTCCGATTCTCCCTGATTTGAGGCTAGTTTCACTCCCGACTGACTGTTTCACTCCGTTGGACCTCCATATTGACTAGATGACTTGTTCTGACTTCAGTTAGCCTCCCATGCGCCCTCCACTGAGCCCACTTCCCTATATCAGTGCTACACACTTCAGTTACACATGTTACACTCAATTAGACTCAGATTGAGACTTGGATGACTGGTTCTTGTACATTGATGACCACCACTGATTGATGATGAGGAATCCTAGTTGGAGTCAAGATACTCCATTCAGTGATTCAAATGACCTCCTTAGGCAATTCGAATTGCTTAGTCATTGTTACTGTATTGTATTGTAATTATTCACCCTCATTGGGATATTGAGCACTGTGCATGTTTTACACAGTTTTACACCATATTTTCTATGTTCATCTGTTGTGATTGATTTACTTGTTCATTAGATCTGCTGTGACTAATTTTACAAGCCATTGAGCAACACAAAAATGAATTCTCAGCTATGGAAAATGAAGGAAAATGATGGAAAATGTGAAGGGAAATGACCCAGCTAGCTTAGACTGCATGAGGGAGCAAAGAACATGGGTGAAGAATAGCTTGGGGAACAATTTCATGGCTCTTTTATTTCCCAAAAAGCCAAACATGAATTTCTATGAAGGGTGGCTTTCCCATACCCGAATTTGGACAGCCATACCTCTCCATTCCCCAAGGCATTAACTACCTCAACCAAATCTTGGGAGAAATGAATGATTGGGCACAAAAGTCAACATGGGTAGTTGAGAGTTGATGGGTTTTCTAATTGACACTTGGGTTGACTTGATTGGTTCAAGGGTTTGGATATTTCCCTCCCACTTCCTTGTAAATATCATGCCCTCATCTCTTGTTGCATTGCATAGCTAGTTGTGGGCATTTCTATTAAAATGCATATTTACAATTTCCATGGCTCACTAGCACATGGGTAGCATAATACCAAATATTTGCCTCTTCAAGATCGAGCATTCACTAGCGGGGACTTGGCCTTGAGCTCCATGCTAGGAATCATACATAACATGCATACAATATTTACATTACAGCCAAAATATCCTAAGGTTCAAAGTTGGGGTATTACAATCCCTCTATGAGGTTTAAAAAATGACGAAGCTTCTCCATTGATCAAAATGGAAAACACAAACGATGTAATGCAAGACCAAATCCAGTTCACCAACTGTAGTGAAAAGATGTTCTGCAAGAGGACTAGCCTTAAATACATCCAGTTAGTTCTATCATAAGCCTTAGCTAGATCAATATTGAGGACTTTGGAAGGTAACTGCTTTGTTTTGATGGTATGTATGCACTCCTGGGCCATTCCCACAACCTCATGAATACTTCGATCCTTCAAAAATCCAAATTGTTTAGGGGAAATGTGGGTAGCCAGAAAGGGTTTTAACCTTTTTGCTATAATCTTCGATATTATTTTATAAAGTGCATTGCACAGAGAGATCAGTCGAAAATCCCCAAAGGATTTGGGATTTTCCACCTTAGGAATCAACACTATAAAGTTTGAGTTAAAACAGACTGGCATTTTCTGGTTAGCCTGGTTTGTTCCACTACTCTTAACAGATTAGCTCCCAGAAGATTAAAAAACCCCAAGAAGAACCCTGAGGTCCAGCCGTCCAGACTCGGACTTCTGTCTTTCTTGGACTTTCCAAGAATTATTTCTAGTTCCTCCAGCATAACCGGTGCATCCAACCGAACATTATCTTCTTCCTTAATCCACTTTGGGAATTTTGTGCGCAGTTGAACAATGTCCTGAATGTTATTCATATTCGGTTCTGTATAAAGTTCCCCAAAACAATTAACTCCTTCAGCTACCAATCCTTTAAAACCTCAGATACTCTCCCCTTCCTTATTCCTCATATCCCAAATGGTATTGGATCTTTTTCTATGGCTAACAAACTTATGAAAAAGGACATATTTTCATCACCTAAAGAGAGCCATACAACTCTGCTCTTCATTCTAGCTTTCGCTTCCTTTTCTTTGAGGATTTCATTCCTTTGAACTTCAAGGTATGCTAAAACCTCCAAGCTGTGTTGATTGAGGATTTTCGGACCTTCGTTATATATTTCCTCAATATTGGATTTAATACTATTGATGCATTGAATAAAGGCAAAGAAATGGGGCGATCTGGATTGCAAGCAAATTGAATGGAATCATGGATTGCATGGAAATGGCAATGGAACAACATGAAATGGATCGTGAATGGAAATATAGAGGAGAAGAGGGCAGAGTGAACTTGTGAGAAAGTTAGAGAAGTCAGAAGTGAAAGAGTTCTAGCTGGTCATAGAAAAGAGGGAAATGCATGAAAATATTGGAAAATGATAGGCAATTGCAAGGCAGAGAATAATGCATTGGGATATTTGCAGAAAAAGGGTGATATAAGAAGAAGCAAGGAGCATAGTGGTGTGCTAGGATGTGTAGCAATAGGTAATGAGACCATGAGTATAAGGAGGAATTGTAGAAATCAGTGGCTATGGAATGCAAATTTTTGTAATAGAATTGAACTGCAGTCGTGTCAATCCAACGAAATTATTGTAGAACTAAATTTAAAATGTAAATAAAAATAATCACACAAAGTTGGAAATAAAATGTAATCTAATTGAAAATCCATGGGGTTACTAGACCAGGGGCCCTTCCCAAGCTAGATAACGCACCTGGAGAAGTGAATTCAGTCCAAGAAGTTTCTTAGAATATAAATAATGATCATTTCCTCATTAAAATCAAACTCCATATTACAAAATACCAAGGCTCGTCTCTCTCTCAATACAACAATAATTATGATCCTTCCATACCTTCTTATCTCTCCATAGATATTAAGTATTTATACATAAAATGAGCAATTGGATGGGTAAAAACCATCATCTCCTACTCCTGATAACAATTTAAAAATTTAGTAAATTCACCTTCTTGCAACTGAATAAAGAATCTTGATCCATTCCTTATCCTCACGACACAAATGTGCATGATGATAACAAACATTATTGGAAGAGGGAATCAAATCCAATAGTTTTCCAGGAATAGTTGACCAAACTGAAAGAGAGAGTGATACGTTTAACTAAGAAATGTGTTGGAAAACTACCCAATTGAGATTTGACCATCAAGCTACAAACTCTAGCAACTCTTGCACTAACTGAGTATAATTCTTAAGTGCCACATCATGCTGGTGTTTCCTTCTACCATATCCATTGATCCATTTGGAAAATGAAGAAGCTGGAATATGTCAATATGTGGATGGACCATCATAGATCTATCTTAAACCCAGATCTATCAAGCATTGAGAGGGATCCATTTTATTGAGGTGTAATTTTTTAAAAAATTTAAACTCAAGAAATTTGATCTCTTTTGGTTGATAGATCCAAATTTAAATTTTAAGTTCTTATTTTATAGACTAACATCGATTTTTTTAATTACTTTTTATAATTTTTTATTTTATGAGCCAACATGGATTTTTTTAAAATACTTTCCATAATTTTTTATTTTATGAGCCAACATGAAATTTTTAAATTATTTTGTTAGGTAGGAACTTTACAACATATACTCCATACTGGGGGTACACAATGTTGAAATTTGATGGTAAATAGACGTCATTTTCCATTTTACACGCCACTTCTCATAAAATTAAACTTCATTAATGAAGTGTGAATTTTAATTTCACCTGTCATTTTGAAGTGCATTTTTATTTTTACATGTTATTAATATCTATATCCCAAGCATATATATATATATATATTCTCTTTATATTTCCATTTCTAATGTGGAAATTTTGATATTTGTCAGTTGTCTTCCTTTGTTAGGTAAACTTGACTAGGTCATGGTTTTTTTGGCCCATGGTATTTGGTGGCCCATTGTATTGATGAAGCCTATTTAATTATTTCCAATAAACCTTCTTTGTCATTATGAGTGTGTTTGGTTTAATCATTATGTTTATTATGTTTTTTTGTTTATTATATTTTGTAAACTTTTTATTTTTGTTTTATATGAGGCAAGATATGAGAATCCAATGTAATGGTTATTGATTGTAGGGAGTATATTACATATAAATATCTACTAGTATTAAATACCCACTTTCATTAATTGTTTATATGATGAATTAAATAGATATGGTGAGGTGTAATAAATTTTGGGGGAAAATGTCAAATTCATTTATAAGCTAGCATGAATATAAGACTTTTTTATTTTATATTTATTATTATTTAATTCATTATTATTATTTTAGACATTTTTTCTAAAATCTAGAAGGGGTGGTTGATGGCCCATAAATGAGGGTAGTTGAGGAGACTTGGGGAGATGTGCATAAGAATTTGATAAAGAGAGCTAGTGAAGAGATGGGGATTTCTTTTTATTTTGGAGTTAGTGGATAGGCTGAGTTTGTTAAGAGGTGGAAGAATTCATGGAGGATTCTTGGAAAAAATATTATCATGAAACAAGTTCTTAGAGATATTGTGCATTATTGTTTTTAGAGTCATGGGCATAGAGGGCCAAGCAATTGAAAGGTTACTTTGAGCTAGGATTTCGGCTAGGATCCTTCCATATTTTGGGCATCGAAGGAGGCCGAAGGCTTGTTGTTGGGGAAGGACTAGTGGATTCTTGGACAAATTCCTTATAGAAAGAGGTTTTTTTTCAATATGTTAATGTTTATATTCGATTATTCACTATTGCCATAATTATAAGCATGTTTCGTATATTTATGATGATGAATGAAGTAAGGCTGAGAGGCCTTACTATGGTATGAGAGCTTTGGCTCAAACACTATAGACAAAATAAACATGATTTATGAATATAGTGCAATAAGAAAATAAGTGTTTTAAGATATATAACCTGAACCTAAAAACATACACACACATTCCAAATTATTTTTTTGTTGAAAGAAAGTTTTGGTCCAACACAATAAATCAATGGCAATTTTTTTTTTTTCATAAAGAAAAACCAACTTTATATTAACTCACAAATTTGTGTCAACCAATACAATCAAAATAGACATATGAGTAGCGAGATGCTGACTCAACAACAGTCCGATATTTGTTTCCTTATAAAGCATTTACTGATCCAACATCATCCTAAATACATCTGTCAAACTAAACATATTCAAAATATATTCGCCAGCCAAAAATATCAAGAACACCAAGGCACCGGAAAATCAAAAGACTTGAAATAGTTTGCTTCTAACCGACGTAATTCCCACAAACTCCTCAGCAAGCAGTTCACCATCCATCCAGTCAATTCTTTAGAAAATATGCAACGAACACTCCAAATAACATGGAATGATTTATGTTAGTTGTTTTGTTTAGACTTGGTGTAGGTTAGAATCCATAAGTTCAAATACCACATAAGTGTCTTTGAACTATCTCTGTGATGGAGGTAACATGATATGATTGATATCAACAATGATTAGGAATCGTATCAATCTTGCATTAGAAAGATACTAAAGAATATTGGTTATCTTCTTAATTGCGACTTTCTCCCATGTATGTGTATCAAATGCAAAGCATACAACTCCATTAGCAAATCTGGGAACTGCATTGCATGGGTGTTTCGGGTTAGAAATATTCTTATTCTGGGATTCAACTTCAAGTTCAGGGGGTGACTTTGGCTTCTTTCCGGAAGAGGCAGTATTGGTAGCTGGATGCACTGAGTGCTTCGGGATAGAAGGTCCCCAACCAATCACATGGACATGAGGAGAAGGGGGATTATTTCCCCAACTGATATTATGAGAAAGAGTATCTTGAGGAATTTTTGCAATACTCCGATGGGGTTGAAAGACTGGATGATCATGCATAGAAGGGGGTTGATTAGCTTGCGGAGGGGGACCCATATATAAATGCCCAGTTGTGGAAAGCTGATGAAATTCCTCAGAGTCAACATCAAAGTGAACATAAAATCTAATATTCTTATTCCTCCCTTGTTGCTAAGTATACTGACCCCTATTTTCTGTTGACTCAAACCCAGTCGACAAGGGTTCCCAGTGCTTTCGACACCCAGACCACTGCGATCTCCCTGAGCACCGGCCCAGACAGGTTTTACCCCGTCCAGCAACACCTGCAGAGTAGATGACGTCTCACCTGAGATGTTCAAGGGAGAGTTGACAGAACCATGTTTCCGTCGAAAACAGCTCTGTCACATCATATTAACTCCGCGAAAACCCAGTTACAAAATGTTCAGTCTTCCGCTCATACTCCACAAAATGAAAATCTCACAGATATCTCTAGATCTAAGATACGTAATCCCAGATGATACAACGCTTACAATCCTACAACTATTTATAGGCTTCCACCTTTACATTGCTTGTCCACTTACTAACAACTTCCTAACCAACAGTTCAAGCAAATGACCCAAAATCTATCTTATGTGGTCCAAATGACCCAAAAACCCGCATACGGCGGTTCAACCGACCAAAAATTACATAAAATATCACCGTCTGCGCTCAACCTTTTGCCTTTCACGGTATCACAACACTCGTGGTGCTACGATAATGACCCATCTAACCGCTTGCCAACAGGCCCCCAACACAATCTTGTGGCTTGCCCTCGAGCCATGTCAGCAGGACATGGTGTACTCAGTGGTCTTGAACCTGAAATCCTCGTTTGTTGAGCAACTACCGTGACCTGCTCCTTTACTGCCATAGCCACCGCCTGACTGTCGATCACATCCTGGGGAGAGGTATGCTCACTCAGCTTCGCCACAACTTGTTGGCGACCTTCCTGTACAGCCTCGAGTGCCTCACCATCTTTAGTCACAAATTGACTGCCAATCTCCTGGAACTCCTCCAACTACGCTGCACACTTCTTCTGACTCTCATCGGCCTTGGTGATGCGCTGTTGCAACTCTTTTAAGTCCGCGGACTTGGAAACCTGCTCCATCAGCGACATCCTGTGCATCACCGTATTCAATGTCGCCAACTTCCCCTCCGCCTCTTGCCTGAGCGTGGTTAGTTGTTCAATCTGCTCGTCCTGAACAATGCTTCCCCAAAACTATACAGTGTCTACTGTGAGTTTTGTCACTGTTGTTTCCAGATCCCCCATCTGTGCTACTACCTCCTTAATGGCACGTTTGCAGTTGTCCACCTATGCTTGGGGTGTGCCATGGTCCACCAGGGCTGTTAACTCTTGATTGTCGTGCCGTAGTTGGGAAATGACAGCCCCAAGTCACTGCACGTATTGAATCACGTCCAACTCTGCAGTAGGATCCGGCACATGGTGACAAGCCTTAGCAACGGTCGTCTTGATCCGCACATTTTGATCCCACAAGGTGGCCTTCTCCACAATGAGGCGATCCTGTTCCTGCTTCAATTCTTCGATCGCTCGAGCCTTCTCAGCTTGTTCTTTCTTGATTTCCTCTTCCAACGTCCACATCCTATCGCTTTGTAGTATCCCTACCTATTAACTTTTCGACTACTTCCTTTGTAGCTGCCTCGCTCTCCTGCAAGTGCATGGATATGGTCGCGGAACAATATTTTCGAACAAGAAATGCATGGCTATGGTCGCAAAACAATCAACGACTGGTGCATCCTCCGCCCATCTTGTCAAATAATCTGTCACTGTGATGATGTATCTTGCACCAGTGCGCTTCCTAGGTTGGTTGATTGGTCCCACGAAATCCACTAACCATTTGTCAAATGGCTGAAGTGTCAATTGAGGTATCAGCGGCATCTCATCCCTCCTAGATGGCTTCCCGGCTCTCTGACAAACATCACAGGACCATGCATAGTCTGTCGCATCATTGTGTAGCGTGGGCCACCAGAGCCCCGCGCGAAGCACCTTCCTAGCAGTCGCACGACCACCATAATTCCCCCTAGCCACTAGGGCATGTGCTTTTGACAAGATCTGCCACTTCTCATGAGGCAAAACACAACGCCGCAATATCTCATCGGAGCCCAATTTGTATAACTCGCCTGCAATTAGATGGAAATCTGTATCCTTGACCACAAACTACTTCTTCTGACTGGTGCTGAACTCCTTAGGTGCATTACCGATCGCCAGGAACTGAATGATTTCTTCAAAGTAGCCATCGTCTACTTCAACCTTAAAGAGTTGCGCATCATGCAACCCGTCTTTGATGTTAGTTGGCTCCTCTCCTATCTCAATCCGCAACAGATTATCAGGTCCAACATTAAAACGTCCTGGCTTCATAATCACTTCAAAATCGAACTCCTGAAAAAGAAGTATCCAACGACATATATTCCCCCCCAACACAGGATTATTGACCAGATATTTGAATGCAGAATGGTCTGTGAACATCTTAAAGTGTCCTCCCAATAAGTAGTGCTGAAACTTCTGCAGCGCATAGACCATCGCCAGGCCTTCCCTCTCTGTAGTGGTATAGTTCCTTTCTTCTAAGGACAAATTCCGACTTGTGAAAACAATGGGGTGATCTAGATCCCCTTCTCCTGGCTGGGTAAGCACCACTCCCATCATAATCGAGTGTGCATCGACATGGACATGGAATTCCTTACTTCAGTCCGGAAATACCAGTATCGACGTCGAAGCCATTTTATCCTTCAGCGTCTCAAAACTATCTTGACATTCAGGGCTCCATTGAAATACCATGTCTTTCTTCAATAGCTTCTCCATAGGGGCGGTGATCACTGCATAACCCCCGATGAACTTTCGATAATACTCGGTGTGGCCCAACGTCGCTCTCAGCTGCTTGAATTTAGTCGGCGGTGTTAAGCTCAGAATGAGCGCAATCTTTGTTGGATCGACTAACATCCCTTGATTGCACACAATGTGACCCAACAGTATTCCGAATGGTGCACAAAAGATGCACTTCTTCAAGTTGAGCAATATATGATGTTGTCGACAACGCTCCAACATTAACCACAGGTTTTCCAGATGATTGTTGATGAAGCCATAGACTGTCCAGTCATCCATGTATACCTACAAAAATGTTTGAATGAAATCCCTCAATGTGGCAACGACAACCCGTGAGAATATCGTAGGTGCATTCTTCAACCCAAACGGCATCACTGTGTACTGAAAACAAGCCCATTCTGTCACAAAAGTTGTCTTGTGGCGGCATTCCTTTGCAATGCAGATCTGATGATAGCTAGAGAACCCATATGTGAAAGAATACATCTCTTGGCTGCTCACACCTTTGAGCAACTCATCAGTAAATGGGGTTGGAAAGGTATCATGTAAGCAGGCATCATTCAACTTTTGCAAATTGACACAAATGCACACTTCGTCGATCTTCTTGTCCTGCACCACCATAGCACTGATCCACTTTAACTCTTCAACTGGTTCAATAATACCAACATCCAACATGTGATCAAGTTCTACCTTGACCCTTTCCTTATGGCGCGGATTCAGTCGATAGGGTTGCTGTCTTATTGGTTTAGCATCTGGTTTCAACAGAATCTTCATCTCCCCTAGATCACCCAAGATTCCCTTCATCTCCAAAAACTTCGTAGGAAATAGGTCTTGGAATTCATGCAGCAAGTCAATGACCTTTCCCATCATTTCATCATCCCAATAATCCCCAACATTCATGAACTTGGGACTGGTCTTCGTCCCAATATTGACCTTACGGAGCTTCAATGGCTGGCTAATTGGATCACTTGGCGCATCAGGTGCTACAATATCGCGGCTTCCTTCAGATTCCAGAATATTGACATTCCGCGGATCATCACCGTTTTCTAGCCCACCAATGATATTATAACATTCCATCATGGATTGCATTTGGTAGTGCATATGTGGATATGCAGGATATGGCACTGGAACAACCTTCAGAACCACATCGCTGATGAGCTGCAAAGCATTATGGACATCTGGATTGGCATCCGCGAAACTGAACGTATGAGTAAAACAAACTGTCAACTTCAACCAAGTAGTAATTTCTCCCTGCAATTCAGCTGCAATGTACCATGATCGTGGCATCTCGTCCAAAGTATGGACAAATGCATGGACCCACTCATCTTTAGGTCGCGATACCCACAATGTCTGACACTCCATCAAATGACTTCCAAGGTCATTTCGACCGTCATATTTCCCTATGTGGTAAACCTGGGTATTGGCGAAACGAACTATCATCAATCGCCGACACTGCGACCAGCCTACGATCGACTTCTTATTTGTCGACCACCAGCGTGCTGGAGCAGCCTTCTGTGCTTCCTCCAATGCCAGTAGTCGCTATGGTTCTGAAAATTGTTCCTCAAACATCGCCAAAAAGTCAGACAAGCTAGGAAGCCCTTCGTATATGGGTAATGTGACCGTTTCAGTCGCAATACGACAAAATAACTGCGTGATTAACCCACACTTGCAGAGCAACACCTCATGCAAGTGATTCTGCCAATGTTCTAAAGCGTCGTTAGAGTCAGAAGATGCAAAGCTGTCACTACGCCATCCAAGCTCACCGTTGGCAGTCAGATGAATATAATCTTCTGAAATATTGAATGCATGGTCCCATCCACTAGGATCTTCATCCTTCATTGGTTCAATGTATCGGCGTCCTTCAGCCGGATCCAACAGGGCTATAACTCTGAGATCGCGGTTTTCAAAATTCATCATCTGCCTCTTAAAGTTGGTTACTGCTCCACTGTCGTTATCCCATCCAATCCCCAACAACGCGGGATAAGAGCTTCCCCCTTCAACTACTTCAATGACGTGAAAGTCAACATAAGTCTTCATTCCCTCAATGTCCACCACCAAGCATGGAACTCTCCCAATCGTTGTCACCTTTGCGTGACTAGCTAGCCGGAGTTGTACAAGAGACCAGCTCAATGGGGGGCTCGCGACGCCGGAGCTGTCAAGCCAAACTTTGACAGCTCGCGACACCTTTTTGTCGACTTCTTGCAGCTCCTGGATCAGCTCTGAGGTCTAGGTTGTTGGTTCACCACCTTGGAATTTCCTCTTCTGAAAGGTCAACTTCACCAACCACTCATACAAGATGATTGGGAACTCGCAAAAAAAATATTCGTGTGGACCGTCATGAATATATATTTCCACCCACTGATCTACCGTCAGCCGAGTTTTGACTTTCTTTTTCAGCAAATTCTTGCAACTTCTGATCAAACCAGTCTTGTATCTACGGTTGCGTCGGATGCCACAACATATCCTCCTTTCACTTCGCACTACGGTCCTGGCAACGGAACCATTTTTTGACTCAAACCCAGTCGATAGGGGTTCCCAACACTATTGAAACCCAGACTACCCTGATCTCCTTGAGCACCGACCCAGACATGTTTTACCCCTTGCAGGAACACCTGTAGAGCAGTTGAGGTCTCACTCGAGATGTTCAAGGGAGATTTGATGGAACCATGTTTCCGCCGAATTAAGGAGGATGTTTGCGGCTCAATCACTAAACTCATTGCAACATTTCAGAAATAGATCTATGCATTTAACTCAGACATCATTTATATTCATAGCATCATTCAACAAAACCATTCATCATCATAGCAACTATAACAACAAAGCATTAATTGCAGCAAGGAAACATCACATCATTCATAGAATCATATCGTAACCTGCATTACAAATGAACAGAAGAAACACAGGGATTCCGCAAAACAACTCTATCACATCATATTAACTCCACGAAAACCCAGATACAAAATGTTCAGTCTTCCGCTCATACTCTGCAAAATGCAGATCTCCCAAATATCTCTAGATCTAAGATACGCAATCCCAGATGATACAACACTTACAATCCTACAACTATTTATAGGCTTCGGCCTTTACATTATTTGTCCACTTACTAACAACTTCCAAACCGACACTTCAAGTAAATGAACGAAAATCTATCTAATGTGGTCCAAATGACCCAAAAACACTCATACTATGGTACAACCGACCAAAAATTACATAAAATATCACTGTCTGCACTCAACTTTCCTCCTTTCGCGATATCGTAGCACTCGCGGTGCTGCGATAATGACCCATCTAACCACCTACCAACATTTTCTCTACCTCTTATAGATCTTCTTAACGCTCTACTATGAAAGACTCATAACTGATAGAAACATGAAATTTAAGACATTTGCATTTAAACATCCAACATTCATATTATAAAATTTGTAGTCAAAAAATTTAATATATGTACGTCAGAAACAACCACTCATTTCACTTTAATGATCATCAACGCCAAATTGTTATCATTCTCATACAACCGTGATGCCTAGTTAAGGGTGAATCGAAGAGGAAAAGATGGGAGATAAGCTGGGTTTGTGAATGTAAGAATGTCTTTTTAATGAAGGCAGGGTATGGTAAATACTAGAAACAATTAATATATAACAGATCAAAATCCCTTCAATAGGCATACATGCATTCAGGCCACCATATGGCTATATAGATCTTCAAATCAAAATATAATTAGAAATAATGGAGCACTATGTAGTTAGCATAGTCTATCGCTATATTGAGAATGTAGATCCTATTTTTATGGTTGTTTGTTGTAACCTCCTAAATAGAGGAACCCTATATTATCTTGTAATATGGTCTTGATTTAAGAAGAGATTGCATGAACCATCTTGGTCATTTTTGGTTCGCTGCTTGATCCTCTATTTCTAAGTTGGTATCATAGCAGGAAGGGGAGGAGGACCAGCAAGTTTCAGAGCGCAGGCAGGATCAATGGATCTGCAGAAGTTGTAGCCAGGAGAGGCGGACCTCCCAGCACAGGAGGAAAGTGTTTGGAGCTGTACTGCAACGCAATTGCAGAGAGGCAGGGCATCTGGAAGGTGTAGGGAAGTGTGCTGGCCGCACCGCAACGCAATTGCAGAGAGGAAAGGCGTCTGCAGGGTGTAGGGAAGTGTGCTGGCTGTACCGTAACACAATTGCAGAGAGGCAGGGTGTCTGTAGGGTGTACGGAAGTGTGCTGGGGCATTTCTCATTTCTTGGTGATTCACACAATCCTCTTACTCCAGTTCGGATCTGAGTCTGTTGACTGACTAGAGGAGCAGATAGTGGCAGGGATGGCGAATCCACTTGCTGAAACTTACCTCAACGAATCCAATAAACTAGATGGCTTGAATTTCATCAATTGGAAATTCAAAATGCAAACCTTGATGGAAGGTTATGATATATGGATGATTGTTAAAGGTGATGAAGTGAAACCTGATGCAACTGCAGGTGCTACACCTGCACATATCCAAGATTGGGATAAGCGCGAGAACAAAGCCAAGGTATTGTTGCATATGTCTGTTAAAGATAGCATAATTCCACATATTAGAGATGCTACAACTTTTCCTTCAACGTGGATAGCGCTTAAAAATTTGTATGAGACTAGCAATACAAATTGTATTTTTTTCTTGAAAACAAAATTGCTAGGTATTAGAATGGATGCAAGTGAATCTGTTAGTTCATTTCTAGGTCGAATTAAAGAGGTGAAAGATAAGCTAGGAAATATAGGAGAGACAATTTCCAGCACTGATCTTGTCACAATTACTTTAAATGGTATGCTAGACGACTATTAGATGTTTATAACAAGTCTTGCAGCAAGGGAGAAACCTCCTACTTTTAAAGATTTGATGGGAATTTTACAACAAGAGGAAGAGAGGCGTGGGAATTTGACGCCTCAGAATTCAGAATTAGCACTGTGGTCAAAGAAGAGACCCCCGAGTGGAAGATCAGGAGAAGGAAGTAGAGGAGCTAATCCATCGTAGAGAAAGCAATTTCCAAAGCAGAGTCAAGGTATGCCATCTAATAGAAACGAGCCAAAGTGTTTTTTTTATTGTGGTCGACCTGGACATCTTATTAGAGACTGTCAGAAGAAAAAGAGTGATGAGGTTTGGTATAAACCTAGAAAACATTCAGGTCATTATGCAGAAGAGTCTTCAAATCATGATCTCATATTGTTTATTGCTAGTGATGATATTGCTGACACCTCAAATTTTGGTTCACGGGATCTTAGACTGTTTGTGTCCAATGCTGCTTTGTATGCTGAAACTAGTGATGTTGATGCATGTTTTGTGGATTTCGGATCATATGTACACATGACATGTAATAAGAAGTGGTACGTTAATTTCAAAGAAACATAGAATGGTTCCAGCATTTATCTTGGTGATAACCGCATGTTAATTTTGAGCATTAATTCAACATACTCTAGGATCTTTACTGAGATAATAACTTGTACATCATATCAAATATAACAATGCATATCAATCATACCAAGAAATCACATGAGACAATAGACACACAGAGTTTCACTGGGGAAAACCATAAAGGTGAAAAACCCTACAACTTCCTCAGAGATAGAAAGAGCAATGATACAACCAAAGTACAAGAGATAGTCTTCTACTAGTAGCTACTCCTCCGCCTCAACTAGTGCGCCACTTTCCGAGTGATGTAGGAGTGAATAATGAGATGATCAAAATAGAGATCTCTCGATCTCTATTTATACATGACCTGTCCTTCCCAATAACCTAGCAGGGACGACTTGTCTAACTCATTCTATTAACCCATGGTTAAACTAATCAGGGCCGACCCCACACTTGGTGGTCTAATAACCCATCACTGCAAGTTACGACACTTGCGACACTTGTCAATACAAATGACGACACTTCTTTATAGAGGAATAATAACATCTCTATAGGAGTACAATATACATGGGTGAAATACATTCCAAAGTTACATATACATCAACACTCCCTCTTAACTAGAAAGGTATTTCTCGACACAGATTTGCTAGCACAAGTCTTCTTCTCTAGATCGTCATTAGCGAATCATCATCCTCAAATCATCATCATCGTCACTACTGCTGCTATCTCAATCAATCTCCAATCTACTCGTCATAGGAAGTTCTACAGAGCCAGTCCTTTTTCATACTGGATGTAGGCCCACCACCTGTAGGTCTTCATCATCACTAGCCATACTGTGGAATCCTCAGGACTGATTACGTGCATCAACGAAACCTCGAAAGAGCATCCCAGGACTAATTACGAGCTTACTGCTCAACCTATCGGATCTCCCAGGATATTTTACATGTTGACCTTCACAAAACCTACTCAGAGCATCCTAGGATGTTACGAGCACACCGCTCTACTTGTATGGATCTCGATAGAGCATCCCAGGCTGTTACGAGCACACCGCTCTACCTGTCCGGATTTTAAAGGATCTTTTCTATGTGAACTTTCACAAAACCTACTCAAAGCATCCCAGGATGTTACGAGCACACCACTCTACCTGTCTGGATCTCTATAGAGCATCCCAGGAGGTTACGAGCACACCGCTCTACCTGTCTGGATTTTAAAGGATCTTTTCTATGCGAAACCGTAGCAAAACCTACTAAGAGCATCCCAGGATGTTACGAGCACACCGCTCTACCTGTCTGGATCTCGATAGATCATCCTAGGATATTACGAGCACACTGCTCTACCTGTTCGTATTTTAAAGGGTCTTTTCTATGCTACATGCACAACCTATCCATGGCCACAGAGTATCAACTTGATACTCACCATACATCATCCTGATGTACATCATCACATGATCAACCTGATCATCATCATAGCATCAACCTGATGCATATCATCTGGAGCAACATCCTGAAGCTCGTCATCTGTGACCATCCTGATCAAACAATATATCCATTTGATGCATACAAAGTATCTACCTGATACATATCATCATACATGATCTACCTGATCATACAATGCATCCACCTGATATACATACATAAGTACATGATCTACTTGATCATACAATGCATCCACCTGATACATACATAAGTACATGATCTACCTGATCATACAATGCATCCACCTGATACATATACAGAAATACATGATCCACCTGATCATACAATGTATCCACTTGGTACATAAATACATGATCTACCTGATCATATCAAGCATCCAACATGATGCATATACAAATATATCAAGCATCCAACATGATGCATATACAAATACATGATCAAACTGATCAAAGCATCCAACTGATGCATATATAGAACAGTAACTGGAGCATCGTCCTGATGCTCATCATCCAGCGCTTACATCCACAGCCATGGGAAGGATCCTCCTTTCACCATGCTTGGAATGGCTCCTATAAATGTGTCCATCACTTCTTCCTCGAAGTGTCATCAATTTGAAGAACACCAAGCCTCTCTATGAAGTACTCAAACTTCACTTTGGCTAGTCGTTTCATCAACACATCTCCAACCTGCTCATCCGTCGCAACATACAGGAGCTTCACTGCTCCTCTCCGCACCATATCCATGATATAGTGATATTTGATCTCAATGTGCTTCGACCTGTCGTGGAACACCAAGTTCTCAGACAGCGTCACACAACTCTGGTTGTCACAAAAGATACCAGTAGCCTCCAGCGAGAGATCAAATAACTCAGACAGTAGCTTCCAGAGCCATACTTCCTCACAACTAGCCGAACATGCTGCAACATACTCTACCTCGGCTGTACTCAGTGCTACACAGGACTGCTTCCTGCTAAACCAAGAGATCACACCTGATCCCATACTGAAGCAACACCCAAATGTGCTCTTCCTATCTGTGGCACTGCTTTCCTAGTCCGAATCAACATAACCCTGCAGGTTAAACTTTTGATTCGCATCATACGTGATCCCATAATCAATTGTACCCTTCAGGTACTTCAGAATATGCTTTACAGCAACCAGGTGAACACCTTTGGGATCCATTAGGAACTAGCTCAATGTGTTCACTGCAAAGAAAATATCTGGTCTAGTGTTCGTCAGGTACATCAATGACCCAATCATCTGACGATACATCGTGACATCAACCGGATCAGATGAAGCATCACACAAAAGCTTCAGGTTCGATTCCATAGGTGTGGCCATGGCCTTGTAGTCTATCATCCCGAACCTCTTCAGGATCTCTACTGCATACTTCCCTTGTCCAAGGAAGATTCCATCTACACTCGGCCACACCTCCATGCCTAGGAAATAGTGCATCATCCCCAAGTCCTTCATCTTAAACTCGGAAGCAAGCTTCCTCTTGGTATCGGCAATCAATCCATCCTCTCCTGTTACAAACAAGTCATCCACATACAAAAGTAGTATCACAGGATTGCCTTCCTCAACCTTGTAGTAAAGGTTGGAATCTGCTTTACTCTTGGTAAAGAAAGCTATCTATTCTCCCATACCAAGTTCTAGGAGCTTGCTTCAAGCCATACAAGGCTTTCTTCAACTTGCACACATATGACTCCCTGTCATGTGTCTCAAAACCAAGTGGCTGCTCCAAATACACTTCCTCTTCGACTACACCATTCAAGAAAGATGTCTTGACATCCATTTGGTGTATCTTCCATTTCATCATTGTAGCCAGGGAAAGTAACGATGTGATGGAAGTGTACCTGGCTACAGGAGCAAAAGTTTCTTCATAGTCTATCCCCTCTTTCTGGGAGAAGCCACGAGCTACAATTCTCGCTTTGTATTTTTCTATGCTGCCATCTGCAGCATGCTTTATCTTTTAGATCCATTTGGAAGTCACAACCGACTTCCCTTCAGGTCTTGGGACTACATCCCAAACATCATTCTCATTATTGAATGGTATTTCTGGAACATGGCATCCTTCCATTCTTTCTTTTCCATTGCTTCTTCATAACTGGAAGGTTCTTTGTTCATATTATCACAGAGTAGGGAAACATAACTGGTATGTGATCTAGTACTTTTCCTTTCTCTTTATTCTTCTTCTGGAATGCCATATATTTCTGCATCTTGAATGAGCTGTCTAGCCCATGCAGGTTTCCTCTTGTGAGATTTATTCTCATGGGGTGGATCTACAGGTTTTTGTGGATCTTCAACTTCACGATCTGCTTCGGGAATTGCTTCATTCATGGTGGTGTCTTGAAATCTGTTTTCCTTTGGTTATTCATGATCTTCAATAGGTGCCTTCTTTGATTTGATGTAAGCTGAGTCCTCATCAAATGTTACATCCCTGCTATCATCAATATTCTTGAACCCTGGAAAGTATATTATGTAATCCTTCGAGCCTTCATTGTACCCCACAAAGATACCCTTCTTTCCTGAAGGATCTAGCTTTTTCTTCTTTTCCTTTGGAACATGTGTGTATACTGGACAACCAAATATTCTGACATGGCTGACTTCAGGTTTCTTACCAGAGAAGACCTCTTCTGGTATCTTGTTGTCCAATATCTTGTGAGGTGTTCTATTCTGCACATATACAGATGTCCACACTGCTTCTGCCCAAAGATGCATAGGTAGATCCTGGTCATGCAGCATTGCCCGTGTTGCTTCCATGATTGTTCTGTTTTTCCTTTCTGCAACTCCATTTTGTTGTGGATTGTAGGGAGCAGTCAACTCCCTCTTAATCCCTGAATCACTGCATAGCTTTTTGAAATCACCTGAAGTGAATTCTCCACCATTATCGGATCTGAAGGTCTTGATCTTCTTATTAGTTTGATTTTCCATCAAGGCTTTGAATTCCTTGAACTTATCAAACACTTCATCTTTGTTCTTCAAGAAATAAACCCAAGTATTCCTAGAGGAATCATCAATGAAAGAGACATAGTATACATACCCACTTAGAGAACTGGATGACATTGGGCCACATACATCAGAGTGGATAATCTCCAAGATTCCTTTTACTTTTCTTTCACTGCTTGGAAATGCCTTCTTAATGTTCTTTCCTTTTGCACATCCTTTGCAAACACCTTCATGCTTTGTCTTGGTTTCAAGAAGACCTTCTACAGCTTTGCTTGCAATTGGTAGTGCTCTATAGTGCACATGTGCAAGCCTTCTTTGCCAAAGTTCACTTGGCTCCATGGATTCATGTACCATGGCATGTTCAGGTTGTCCCTTCAATTTGTACAATCCTCCCTCTTGCTCTCCAATCACTACTGCATCATCTATAGTTTTACCCTTTGGCCACATTAGGACTTGCCCATCCACAAATGCAACCCTCATTCCTTTTGCATCCAATGTAGATATAGAGAGTAGGTTCTTTTTTAGCCCAGGTACATATAGAACATATTTCATCTTCAAGGACTTCCCAGAGTCTAGGTTGTAGGAGGCTTCACCACTTCCCTTGATAGGATATTGACAGTCATCCCCAAGTTTCACTTTATGGGGTGACTCATGTTCAGATAGATTTACAAAAGATTCTTTAAACCCAGTCATGTGTTTGGAATCCCCACTATCAATAATCCAATCATTACATCCATGATAGATAGTACCTGTGAGAGCAGAGATTAGAACATATTCATCTTCACTTGATGAAGCATCACTTTCTGCCCTAGCCTTCTTCTTGGGAGGTTCATCATCCTCAACAACATGAGCATGAAACCTCTTCTTCTTGTTGAATTTGTTGTTTTTATCTTTCCTCTGCTTGGGAAAATTTGAAGCAAAGTGTCCTAATTCATTGCAATCAAAACATCGAACATGAGATCGATCTTTCTTCTTGTGATGAGAGTGAGAATGATTCTTGTTATGAGATCTCTCCCTCTTAAACTTGCTTCCCTTAGTGTGTGCTGTGAGGGCTTGATCATCATTCCCCATCTTTTCTTCTCAGGCCACAAGCCTTGCTTCTTCTTGTGAGAATTCCTCCCATAGTCTACTGAATGAGATCAACTTCCTCCTTGCACAGATTCCTTGGATGAAGGAGTCCCATGACCTAGGTAGGCCATTCAACGTGGTCATGACAACTTCACCAGTGTCCACTACTTAATCCACAGCTTCAAGTTGTTCCTTGATCTGAGAGACCTTAGAGAAATAAGATTGAATGGTCTCTCCATTCTGAAGCTTTACCCCTTTCAATTGATTCCACAGAGTCATCTTCCGATTTATGTTCTTCCCTTCAAATAGCTTGGTCAGGGAATCAAACATCTCCTTGGGTGTCTTTAGAGATGACACATGTGGTATGAGATGGTATTTGATAGAATCAACAATGATCCTCTTTGACTTGACCAAGTTCTTCTTATGCAAGGCCTTAGCCTCTTCTTCCTCTGGGACAGGGACCTTAGAACTTATGTAGGTGTCCAATTCATTTTCTTCCAGGATTAACCCAATCCTATACTTCCATGCTCGAAATTTATCAGCCCCTTCAAGCTTATCCTCAAGCTTGGTGTGGCGAGACATCTTAAAGAGTACTTCAAATGGAAATAGAAAATATTTAGGTCTTACCACTTGATTTGCAGAAATCTGGATCTGGTGTTGGATTAGGGTTTGTCAGAGAAACCCTAAAAATTCAAAATGTGAATTTCAACTTCCTGAAAGGATAGAAAGATGCACCTTGATGAGCTGATCATCCTGGTATATTCATAATTTGAAATCTGCAAAGTTTCACCCTTCATAAATGCCTTTTAGTCTTCCTGAATTCACTAGGGAGGACCCTGAATTAGGGTTTGTGTTTCCCGGAGCTTCACCCAACCAAAAATCTCGATCCAAAGCTCTAAACTTCGATTTTCCAAGGAGCTTCCAGCTATGTCCTTAGATTTCAAAAATTCCTATTTTTGTGGAAACCCTAATTTTTAGGGCCAAAAATGAAAGTGCCCAGAATTGAATTCTGATTCGACAGAAAGATTCTCCTTGATGAGTAGAGTCAATCTACCTTGCTGCTTTTCCAAACTCTGTGGAGAAAAACCCAATAAACAAGAAACCCTAGTATCTGCCACTGCACAATGTCTTCTTCTCAGGTTAGCTCTGATACCATGTTAATTTTGAGCATTAATTCAACATACTCTAGGATCTTTACTGAGAGAATAACATTTACAACATATCAAATATAACAATGCATATCAATCACACCAAGCAATCACATGAGACATTAGACACAGAGTTTCACTGGGGAAAACCATAAAGGTGAAAAACTCCATAACTTCCTTAGAGATAGAAAGAGCAATGATACAACCAAAGTACAAGAGATAGTCTTCTACTAGCAACTACTCCTCCTCCTCAACTAGTGCGCCACTTTCCGAGTGATGTAGGAGTGAATACTGAGATTGATCAAAATATAGATCTCCCGATCTCTATTTATACATGACCTGTCCTGCCCAATAACCTAGTAGGGCCGACCTCAATCTAATAACCCATGGTTAAACTAATCAGGGGCAACCCCACACTTGGTGGTCTAATAGCCCATCACTGCAAGTTACGACACTTGCAACACTTGTCAATACAAATGACAACACGTCCTTATAGAGGAATAATAACATCTCTATAGGAGTACAATATACATGGCTTAAATACATTCCGAAGTTACGTATACATCAACACCGCACTCATCAGATCAAGGGATACAGAGATATATTAGTAACATTGCCAAATGATACTGTCCGACACATTCACAATGTTGTGTATGTGACGGGGATAAAGAAGAATTTAATCTCCGTATCTACCATTACAGATCATAACTTGAAGGTTGAATTCTTCAAGAATTATTGCATAGTGAAGGATCTATTGGATCAATATAGAACTGTTGCTACGGGAGTCAAAGAAGGCGGGCTATACAAACTTGATGTTACCAGCAAGGATCATCAAGCACTCACTACTACGACTATGCCAACAGAGAGTCTTTGGCATCAAAGGTATGGTCACATCAATCATCATGATTTATTGTTATTATAGAAACAACATATGGTTGAAGGACTCCCAATGTTAAAAAATGAGAATTTTACTTGTGAAGGATGTGCATTACGAAAGATGCACAGAGATGAATTCCCCTCTAATCCTGATAGGAAAAAGAGAGATGTGTTAGATCCTATGCATACCGTTGTTTGTGGATCTATGCAGACAAGGTCTTGAGGAGGTGCATTTTACTTTCTGTTATTTATTGATGATTGCATGAGATATACATTGGTTTATTTCCTTCGAAGAAAAAGTGATTTTTTTGAGTACTTTAAAGAATTCAAAACCATGGCGGAAAATCAGACAGGAAAAACTATCAAAATCCTCCGTTCAGATCAAGGGGGAGAGTATAAATTAGGAGAATTCATCAAATATTGCAAAGACCATGGAATAGCACAACATTTTACAGTACCTCACACTCCATAGCAGAACGAAGTTGGAGAAAGGAAAAATAGAACTCTGGTAAAGTGTGCACGCAGTATGATGAAAGGTAAGAATCTCTCGAATGCATTTTGGGATGAAGCCATAAGTACTGTAGTATATTTAAAGAATAGAATTCCAATAAGATGTCTTGCTAATATCACTCCTTTCGAGGCCTTGTATGGTTCCAAACCTGCAGTTCATAATTTGAAAGTATTTGGGTGTAAAGATTTTGCACATATTCCAAAGGAGAACAGGAAGAAATTGGATGCTAAAGCCATTAAATGTATTTTCATAGGATATTGTTCTGAATTCAAAGCATACAAACTGTTTGATCCTTCTACTCACAAAGTATTTGCGAGTAGAGATGTACTTTTCCATGAGCAGGAAGCAGGAAATCATGACAACAAAAGTCATGAAAAATGACATATATTTCTTGATGATGAAGTCAAAGAAGAGCAGTAGCAGCAGCAATCACAATTCCAACAACCACCATAGCAGTAGCCACAATTGTAGCAACAGGTAGAAGGACTCAGTGATATGGACACATCAAGCAGTCAAAGTTCACAAAGTGAGGAATAAAACATTCATTTGAGAAGATCTTCATGACAGATTCGACTTCCTGAGAGGTATAGAGACTATGCCCTAATGAGTAGCATTTCAAATGTCACTGAACCCATGAGTTTTAATGAAGCAAATGAACATGATAAATGGCGAAATTCAATGGAGGAAGAATATGAATCTATAATGAAAAAAAATACTTGGGAATTGACTGAATTGCCTAAACATAAAAAGCCAATTGGATGCAAATGGATATACAAACCTAAGTTTCAAGGAGATGGTAGTATAGATAAATTTAAGGCTAGATTAGTGGCAAAGGGGTATTCACAAACAGAGGGTATTGATTATCCTAAAACATTTGCACCAGTATCTAAATTGAATACTATCAGATTGTTAATTGATTTAGCTACAAAATACCATTGGAAGCTACACCAATTAGATGTTAAATCTGTTTTTCGGAATTGTGATTTAAAGGAAGAGGTGTACCTTACTCAACCAGAAGGGCTTGAGGTACATGGGAAAGAACACTTAGTGTGTAAACTAAAGAAATCATTGTATGGACTAAAACAGGCACCTAGGTCATGGTATGAGAAGATAGACTCTTTCTTTCTTCAACGGGGTTTTATGAGGAGCAAAATTGATCCAAATTTGTATACCAAATTTGATGAGCAAGGGCATATAGTATTGATTTCCTTATATGTTGATGATTTAATAATTACAGGAAATGCAAGGAAATTAATTGATGAAATCAAGGAGCAGATGTCACAAGTTTTTGAAATGAAAGATCTTGGTGAGTTACATTACTGCCTAAGTATTGAAGTTTGGAGAAAAGCAGGCCAAAATTTTGTTTGTGAGAGTAAGTATGTCAGAGAAGTACTTAAGATATTTAAAATGGATCAGTGTAAATCTTCTAATGTTCCCATGCAACAGAATGTGAAACTTTGTTGTGATGATGGTTCGAAGGAGGTGAATGGTACTTTGTATAGACAAATGGTAGGTAGTTTGAATTATCTCACCACAACCAGGCCTGATATTGCATACTCTGTGAGTGTGTTAAGTCAGTTTATGGAAAAACCTCAAGAAATCCATTGGAATGCAGCAAAGGCAGTACTCAGGTATCTAAAAGGAACACTTGATTATGGTATTAAATATACTGATGCCTTTGATGTTGAGTTGACAAGTTACTTAGATTCTGATTGGGATGGCAATCCGGATGATCAAAGATCTACCACAGGTTATGCATTTGGCACAGGATCCAGGATTGTTTCATGGGGCAGTAAAAAGTAGCCTACTGTATCTTTGTCTTCCACTGAAGCAGAATATAAAGCCTTTTGTGCAGTAACTTGTGAAGTTGTTTGGTTGAGAAGACTTCTTCAAGATGTTGGGGAAGAACAAAAGGAACCTACAATGATCAAGTGTGATAACCAAAGTTCAATCAAGCTGGCGAATAATCCAATTTATCATGCAAGGACAAAGCATGTTGATGCTCATTTTCATTTTGTTAGAGAAAAGCTGCAAGCCAATGAAATAGATCTTATGTATTGTAATACTAGTGAAAATGCTGCTGAAATTTTCACTAAGCCCCCCTTGGAAAGACTAAGTTTGAGCTGTTTAGGGAGATGTTAGGTGTAGAAGTCAATCTGTTCTCCATTAAAGGGGGGACTTAGAAATAATGGAGCACTATTCAGTTAGCGTAGTTTGTCGCTATGTTTAGAATGTAGATCCTATTTTTCTGGTTGTTTGTTGTAACCTCATAAATAGAAGAACCCTATATTATCTTGTAATCTGGTCTTGATTTAAGAAGAGATTGCGTGAGCCATCTTGGTCTTTTTTGGTTCGCTGCTTGATCCTCTATTTCCAAGTAATATCACATATATTATCGCTGAACCACCTTAAAATGTTTATTCCAAACAATTTTTTGCGTAATGTTCTGAATATGCTATTTTGCTTTCATACAGTCATCATACAATTCAACCAAAGATTAACAATTATTGACCTCATTTGATTTCAACTTCACATTGTTTGTCCTTTGACATTACATCTACCAAGGGAGGCCGACAAGGAATTAGCGAAGAAAGCATTCTGATACAACCATTGCAACTGAAATAATGTATCGTGGAGAATTGTTCTTTTCTCAAAGCATATACAACATCATACTAATCATACTAGTAAACTTTCAATTCATTGTCATCTACTAAAGCCATTAAGTCATACTCCATGACTTACATTATCCTTCCAATTTGTTCTTGGAAGAAAACAAACACACCGTTATGAAGTAGAACTATTTCAATCTTTAGTACTTTCAATCTTAAAAGTTCAAACACATCTTAGAAATCTTAAAAGTTCAAACACATCTTAGAATTAAATATGTATTCACTTGGTGCACCCACAATGTACATAATATCATTCCATCTTTAATACCTCATTATAAGTTTCAATCTTAAAACACATCTTAGAATTAAATATGTATTCACTTGGTGCACCTACAATGTACATAATATCATTCCATCTTTAATACTTCATTATAAGTTTCAACCTTAAAACACATGTTAGAATTAAATATGTATTCACTTGGTGCACCTACAATGTACATAATATCATCGAACTGTACATAGTATCTATATATACAGATATTATCTCTGACCCAATATTTAAATACAAGCAGACAGTGTGACGAAAATATGGAGTAGGATAAAAGACAACTAAAACACCCCACTTTTCAGGCCATTTTTTCATAAAAACCAGTTAAATTTGTTCCTGGAAATTGCTATTTAGACAATTTTGCAAGTTCAGCAATCGTAATTGTCTATACTAGAGTAAATATCTATTTTAAAACTATCCAGATAAAAATTGCAATTTGAGCACTCCAAATTGCCATTTAAGCTATTTTGACTCTACCGGATTCCAGCCATCAAGGGGCGTTTTAGTTAGCCCTTATACTGCTCCTGAAAATATAATCAAACCCTGGTTTTGAGTATAATCCTTTGCACCAAACATCTATATTATGTAAACGACCAACAGTACAAACGAATGACTGAATCAAAAATTTATATTTTTGAACTGTATAATAGAGACCACTGTCGAACATGAAAGGAAGCTTAAGGATGAAGAACCACAACATCATGTAATGTCCCCATTTTGACCCCCTTTGTATTAAATCGTAAATGATGTAAATATTGATATTTAATCATGGTGAGGAGCTCAAGGCCAAGGCCCCACCATTGATTAGCGTTTTATGTATCGGCAATTAAAAATAGATGCCTATGGTTCTTGTGCTAGACAGGCACAATGTAAATAAGACATCATGTAAATACGAATTTTAATGAAAAACCCACAACTGGCTATGCTATGCAACAAAGAGATGGGGCATGATGCTACAAGGAATAGGGAGGGAAATTATTCAAACCCTTGAGCCAATGGTGTTAATCCATGTGTCAATGAGAAAACCCATAAACCACCAACTACCCATTTTGGGTTATGGACCCAATCATTTAATTCTTCCAGAAATTGGTTGAGGTAGTTAATGCCTTGGGAATGAAGAGGTATGGTAGCCAATTTCGTTTATGGACAAGCCATCAACTTGGGAAATCGTATTTTGTCTCCTTGGGCAAGAAAACACCCACGAAATGGTGCCCAAATCCATTCTGAACAGTCAGTCTTTTCCCTCTCACGCAGTCTGAACTACTGGGCCTTTTCCCATCACGTTTTTCACCATTTTTCCTGCATTTTTCAATTCCTGGGAGCTCGTTTTTGCATATACAGTAGCTGGGAGAGAAGGGCCACGATTTGGGACTGTTATGGAGGCCGTTTTTGCCCCAGAATGTCCATGGACGTTTTTTTGAAAATGGATTTGGCTTCCCAGGGTTGTTCCCCATCTTCTAGTTTTGTTTTTGGGTTTCCCACGTTTTTCTGAAGCTAATGAAAACCCCATCCTTGGGCATCTAACTGTAGAAACGTTTATTCATGCCCAGGACTTATACTTCTGCTGTTATGTGCATCCCTGTTTTGGTTTGAATCTGTGAGCAAGAGTTTTGGAGTGGTACGGACAGAATTGGCTTGATAAACCTAGTGGGGAGAATAACCTCTCAAGAAGATCAAGAGGGCTGGCTACTCTTCTATGCACACCTGGGACACTCTAGAATCCGAAGGTATGGCCTGAGGGACTCTGAATCGGTGAAGGGAATACTTTCTTGAGTGGGGTGTGTAGGCATTGTGGGTGCCAAGCTAAATAGATCTTGTAGATGTATCCATAGCTCTGTGGTTGAGCACACTAGCTTAGCAATTCCTCCTTTCCATTTCCTAGCAGCCTGATAAACCCAATTGTAGATTGGCTTGGCTCATCTTGGTGTCTGCTTGGCTATGTGTGAGTCTGTTGTTCCTTGGTTCTTTGTAGTAATCATGCCCAGCTTGGGGGTGGCAGTTGTATCAAGAGGTTGATAAGCACAACTGGCCTATGGTTGGGAGGAACGTTGCAGATGCATAGCTGGTTGCTTGGGACTACTTGTTAAGATAAGTATTCTCTTGTGTTAACTTTGAAATTATTAATTGTTGAATATCTTGAATGTATGAAAGAAGTGTAATTGATATTGTTTCCGTTGTGTTTTTCTTATAATTATACATCCCATATGTATTTTATATTATTTGAATGCTTAGTTAAAAGTTCATGGGGCTAGTTGCCCAGTTTTAGCTTCACGTCCTCTCTATCATGCTAGTATGGTAGGAGGGGATGTTACATTTTGGTATCAGGGCTGCTGGTTGCTGCATTGGACCTCTATGGGCCAAATCCAATCACAACCACATGGGAAGGTCCCTTCCTGAACACCACAGGTCTCAGCATTGGGCCTAAACAGGCTAAGTTGGATAGATTACAGAGGTAAGATCACCTCCTGCTGAGCAGTAGTCATCACTAAAAGAAGGGAAGATTTCAAAAATTTTCTTAAGAGTTTTTGGAAATTTTTGTTTAAGTCTGTTTTGGGAAGAGTTCGGGAAATCGTTCCGAAAATTGCGGAAGAGTTCCGCGAACCGCCTTGAAACCACGGAAGGAATTCTCTTCCGAAATTGCGGAAGGAATTCTCTTCCGAAATTGCGGAAGGAATTCTCTTCCGAAACTGCGGAAGGATTCCGCGAGTTGTTCCGCAACGCGAAAGAATTCGACGAATTGCTCCGAAATAGCGGAAAATTTTTCTAAGTATTCGACGTTGAAAGGTAATTTTCAGAAGGAATTCTCTTCCGCAATTGCGGAAGAAATTCTCTTCCGAAATTGTGGAAGGATTCCGCGAATCGTTCCGCAACATGGAAGAGTTTGGCGAGTGGGCCCAAAATTTGTGGAAGAGTTCCGCGAACCGCCCCGAAACTGCGGAAAGAATTCCGGAATGTCTTCTGAAATTGCGGAAGGGTTCCGCGAATCTTCCAGCAATTGCGGAAGAGTTCGCCGAATCATCCCGCAACTGCGGAAGAGTTCCGCAAATCTTCCCGCAATTGCGGAAGAGTTCCGCGAACCACCCTGAAATTGCGGAAAGAATTTCCCAGTGTCTTCCAAAACTGCGGAAGAATTCCGCGAATGGCTCCGCAACTGCGGAAGCATTCGGCGAATCGCTCCGCAACTACGGAAGCATTCGCCGAATCGCTCCGCAACTGCGGAAGCATTCGGCGAACCTCCCCGCAACAGCTACAAGATTTGTTAAAAAAAAAAAAAAAACGAGGGCGCTGCCCTTGACCCCCTTTGACCCCCTCATATGTCGTTGAATGTGACAAAATTCGATGATTCGACAAATTGTCAACATAATATTTTCCCACGTGCATGAAAGTAAGTTATGATTTCTGAGAATATGATGCAGCTAACAATTGTGTTGATGAACACATTTTGCAGAATCATAGTTACATCAGGGCAGCACTCTAGATAGTACAGTTGGAAAGTTTTGGATCTTGGTTGGGCCAAGAAAATGAACATCATGGATGATGCACAGGATCCCTATGAGCCTGAGACAGATGCCATAGGGGAGAACATACATGTTGAAAATGCTGAAACTGAATCTAATGGGAGAATAAATCAAGAGACTCCTCCAGGTATTGCAGCCACCATGAGAAGCCTAAGGGTGGAGTTGCAAAGTTGCAGAGAAGATAATGAAAGGATGATTAAGGCTTAGGAAGAACAAAATCAGTTGAATGCAGCCATGCTACAGAGTTTGACAGACATCCAAAGGCAAATAAACTCTGGGCATCAGACATCAAATCTAGAAAGGGGTGGGAGTAGTTCTAGAAGGAATTCCCGTAAGAGGGCCAGTAGCTCAAGAAGAGTTTCTACAGACAGAACATATACTCCAGAAATCTCTTCTAATGAATCATCTGACTCGGAAGAATCCATTGAGGGTTCAAGCTCTTCATCTCGCAGAAGTAAGAGGAAGAAGCACTACCATAACAATTCACATGGAGAATTTAAGAAGGCGAAACCTCCTACATTTGATGGAGAGATAAAGTCCGGTCAAGAAGCTGAAGCTTGGCTTCTTGGGATGAGAAAGTATTTCCAAGTCCAAGACTACTTGGGAAATATGAATGCAAGGGTTTCCATCTTCAACTTGAATGGAAGAGCATCTATATGGTGGGAACACATTAGGCAAGTGAAGAAGATCAACGAAAGGAAGATTGTGTGGAAGCAGTTCAAGAAATACTTCAAGCAGAAGCACCTCTCTGATAGGTACTATGATGATAAGATCAAAGAGTTCCATGAGCTGAGATTGGGATAGTTGACCATGGAAGAATATGCAAACAAGTTCTTGGAGCTGCTGAGGTATGTCAAGTACATCCGAGATGATAAGGTGAAAATTCAGCGTTTCCTAAGTGGACTACCCCAGTCATATAAAGACAGAATTGAGTTCGATGAACCTTGAACTCTAGAGGAGGCCATAAGAAAGGCCAAGTATTGCTTTGATCAAAACAGAAGCAAACCAAAATTCCATAAGGCATGGAAGGATAGGAGAAATGAAAAGTTTGATCAAAGGAAGAAGGGGTTCAAGCCTCCTCAATTCTGGAATCAACAAAGGAAACCATCACAGGTTGTGACTAAGCCAACTAGGATGATGGGAGACAAGCCAAGAGATCTAAAGGAGCCAAGAGAACCACTTCAATGTTGGGGTTCTGGAGGAGACCACATGCTTAGGAACTTTCCACATAGGAATGGGAATGCAAATCAAGTTCACAACATCCAAGGAGCTGGAACTGTGGGTCAAGTGGCAAGGAAAATCCCTAGAATCTATGCAGCTCTAGACGATCGCCAGGCAGATCATCAGTCAATTGTGGTTGAAGTTGAAGGTAAGATTGCTAAGCAATCTATTTCTATTTTGATTGATCCTGGATCTACTCACAGTTATGTCACTCCTAGAATTTTTGAGGTTTGTGATTTCAAGAAATTAAAGCATAGTAAATCATGGTTAGTTCAACTTGCCACTGGAACCAAGAGAAAAGTTAGTGAAATAGTAGAGAAATGTCCATTAGAGATGGATGGGCTATTCACTTATGCAGATCTGAATATTCTACCACTGTGTTCCTATGATATTCTCATTGGAATGGATTGGTTAGAAGCACACAAGGTTAAACTTGACTGCTACAATAAGACATTTGAATGCATGGATGAAGAAGGAAACCTGAGGGTTGTAAAGGGCATTCCAAAGGTGACTTCCGTTAGACAGGTTTCAGCCATGCAGTTGAAGAATTTCTATAGGAAGGGATGTCAATTGTATGCAGCCCACATTTTAGAGGCAACAGAGCATGAAACTCTTAAATTGGAGGACTATCATGTATTGCAAGAATTCAAGGATGTTTTTCCTGATGAGATTCCAGGACTCCCTCCAAAGAGAGACATTGACTTTACAATTTAGCTTGTGCCAGGAGCGGCACAAGTGTCTAAGACACCCTACATGATGAGTACACCGGAATTGCTAGAATTGAAGATGCAATTACAAGAATTGTTGGAAAATAAATATATTAGGCCAAGTGTGTCCCCATGGGGAGCACCTATTCTATTTGTGAAAAAGAAAGATGGAACACTCAGGTTATGTATTGAATACCGACAGTTGAACAAAGTCACTGTGAAGAACAAATATCCATTGCCCCGAATTGATGTCCTTTTTAACCAAATGAGAGGAGCAAAGGTATTTTCAAAAATTGACTTGAGGCCTGGTTACCATCAGGTAAGAATCAAAGAAGAAGATATTCATAAGACAGCCTTTAGAACGAGGTATGGACACTATGAGTTTGTAGTGGTACCATTTAGTTTCACAAATGCACCAGCTACATTCATGTGTCTCATGAATAATGTTTTTAGCAAGTATTTGGAAAAGTTTGTTCTTGTATTCCTAGACGACATTCTCATCTATTCTAAGAATGAAGAAGAGCATGAAGAACATTTGAGGATGACAATGCAATTACTAAGGGAGCATAAGCTATATGCAAAGTTGAACAAATGTTACTTTTATAAAGATAAAATTCATTATTTGGGTGACATCATCTCCAACGAAGGAATATCTATAGACCCTGAGAAGATTGAAACCATTATGAATTGGCCAACTCCAAGGAATGTGACTGATGTGAGATCTTTTATGGGCCTTGCTGGTTACTACAGGAGGTTTATAGAAGGATTCTCCAAGGTTGCAAACCCAATCACTTCTTTGCAAAAGAAGGGGATAAAGTTTGAATGGTCACCAAGATGTGAGGAAAGTTTTCAACGGTTGAAGAATCTTCTTACAAGTGCACCAATTTTGAAAATTGCAGACCCAGAAAAAGACTTTGTGGTATGTACCGATGCATGCAATCAAGGACTTGGAGGAGTTCTTATACAAGACAACTACGTGATATGCTATGAGTCAAGAAAGTTGAAGGAGCATGAGAAGAACTATGCTACTCATGATATAGAAAAGATGTGGAAGCATTACTTAATGGGAAGAAAATTTGAGTTAAGAACAGACCATTGTGGTCTGAAATACTTGTTTGATCAGCCAACTTTAAATGCTAGGAAAGCTAGATGGTTGGATTTTTTGTGTGAATTTGATTTTGAAATCAAATACATAAAAGGGAAAGAAAACAAGGTGGCTGATGCACTCAGCAGGAAGGTACATGAAATGCATGTGGCAGCACTTAGTACTTGCCAACCAGATTTGAAGCAACAAATTGTTAACCATATTGTTGAGGATGAAGTGTACATGCAGATAAAGGACAAATTGTAGCAGCAAGACCTTGGCAAGAAGTATGAAGGCTATCATTTGGAAGAAAACGGACTTCTTACTTATAAGAATAGAGTCTATATTCCAAAAGTGGCAGATTTGAGGAGAATTGTTATGGATGAAATCCATAAAGCTCCATACTCTGGTCACCCAAGATATCAGAAAACAATTGCTACAGGAAGAAAATATTATTTCTGGCCAGGCATGAAGAAGGACGTCGCTGAATACATTTATAAGTACATGGAATGTCAGCAGGTGAAGAGTGAACACCAACATCCAGCAGGTTTATTGCTCCCAGTGCCAATTCCAGAATGGAAATGGAAAGTAATATCCATGGACTTTATTACAGGATTGCCAATGACTATGAGACAACATGATTCCATCATGGTTGTGGTGGACAAATTAACAAAGGAAGCACATTTCATACAGGTTAAGTCCACACATAAAGCCGATGCCATTGCAAATATTTTCATGAAGGAAATTTTCAGATTACATGGGTTGCCTAAGGCAATAATTTCTAACAGGGATACCAAGTTCACTTCCAATTTTTGGAAAGGTCTCTTTGCAGATTTGGGTACACAGCTGAGCTTTAGAACCGCATACCATCCTCAAACAGACGGGAAAAGAGAAAGAGTAAATCGGGTGCTTGAAGACATGCTCCGCATGTATGTAATGGATAAACCATCCAAGTGGGAGGATTATCTACACTTGGTAGAATTTGCATATAACAATGGGCAACAAGCATCGTTGGGAATGAGTCTTTATGAGGCTTTGTACGGAAGACGGTGTAGGACATCAGTGACTTGGGACAATCCAGTGAACATAATTGTACTTGGGCCAGAATTGCTTAAGGAAATGGAACAAGAAGATGCCAAGATCAGACAGAATTTAAAAGTAGCCCAGGATAGACAGAAAAGCTATGCAGATAAACATAGAGTGCATAGGGAATTCAATGTTGGGGATCATGTGTATCTTAGAGTGAGATCAAGGAAGAGTTCCTTGAATCTTGGGAGTTGTGCCAAGCTATCACCTAGATATTGTGGGCCATTTGAAGTGCTTGAAAGAATAGGACCAGTTGCATATAGACTTGCATTTCCTGCTAGAACTAAAGCTCATAATGTTTTTCATGTCTCTTTGCTTAAGAAATATGTACATGATCCTAACCATGTGATTAATTGGGATGTGATCCAGGTGAAACCCGAGGGAGAATTCCAAACCGATCCATTGCGCATCCTAGACAAGAAGGTAACATTGCTCCGGAACCGAGCCATCGGACAGGTAAAGGTGCAATGGAAGTGCTACGGTCCCGATGAGGCTACATGGGAGCTGGAGGATGCCATGAGGGTGGCATATCCATTTTTGTTCAATTTTGATGAGCACTGAGGATAGTGCTAATGTAAGGAGAGGGGAATGTAATATCCCCATTTTGAACCCCTTTGTATTAAATCGTAAATGATGTAAATATTGATATTTAATCATGGTGAGGAGATCAAGGCCAAGGCCCCACCATTGATTAGCGTTTTATGTATCAGCAATTAAAAATAGATGCCTATGGTTCTTGTGCTAGACAGGCACAATGTAAATAAGACATCATGTAAATACGAATTTTAATGAAAAACCCACAACTGGCTATGCTATGCAACAAAGAGATAGGGCATGATTCTACAAGGAATAGGGAGGGAAATTATTCAAACCCTTGAGCCAATGGTGTTAATCCATGTGTCAATGACAAAACCCATAAACCACCAACTACCCATTTTGGGTTATGGACCCAATCATTTAATTCTTCTAGAAATTGGTTGAGGTAGTTAATGCCTTGGGAATGAAGAGGTATGGCAGCCAATTTCATGTATGGACAAGCCATCAACCTGGGAAATCGTATTTTGTCTCCTTGGGCAAGAAAACACCCACGAAATGGTGCCCAAAGCCAGTCTGAACAGTCAGTCTTTGCCCTCTCACGCAGTCTGAACTACTGGGCCTTTTCCCAACACGTTTTTCACCATTTTTCCTGCATTTTTCAATGCCTGGGAGCTCGTTTTTGTATATACAGTAGCTGGGAGAGAAGGGCCACGATTTGGGACTGTTATGGAGGCTGTTTTTGCCCCAGAATTTCCATGGACGTTTTTTCTGAAAACGGATTTGGCTTCCCAGGGTTGTTCCCCATCTTCTAGTTTCATTTTTGGGTTTCCCACGTTTTTCTGAAGCTAATGAAAACCCCATCCTTGGGCATCTCACTGTAGAAACATTTCTTCATTCCCAACACTTCTACTTCTGCTGTTATGTGCATCCCTGTTTTGGTTTGAATCTGTGAGCAAGAGTTTTGGAGTGGTAGTGGACAGAATTGGCTTGATAAACCTAGTGGGGAGAATAACCTCTCAAGAAGATCAAGAGGGTTGGATACTCTTCTATGCACACCTGGGACACTCTAGAATTGGAAGGTATGGCCTAAGGGACTGCAAATCGGTGAAGGGAATAATTCCGTGAGTGGGGTGTGTAGGCATTGTGGGTGCCAAGCTAAATAGATCTTGTAGAGGCATCCATAGCTCTGTGGTTGAGCACACTAGCTTAGCAATTCCTCCTTTCCATTTCCTAGCACCCTGATAAACCTAATTTTAGATTGGCTTGGCTCATCTTGGTGTCTGCTTGGCTATGTGTGAGTCTGTTGTTCCCTGGTTCCTTGTAGTAATCATGCCCAGCTCGGGGGTGGCAGTTGTATCAAGAGGTTGATAAGCACAAATGGCCTATGGTTGGGAGGAACGTTGCAGATGCATAGCTGGTTGCTTGGGACTACTTGTTAAGATAAGTATTCTCTTGTGTTAACTTTGAAATTATTAATTGTTGAATATCTTGAATGTATGATAGAAGTGTAATTGATATTGTTTCCGCTGTGTTTTTCTTATAATTATACATCCCATATGTCTTTTATATTATTTGAATGCTTAGTTAAAAGTTCATGGGGCTAGTTGCCCGGTTTTAGCTTCACGTCCTCTTTATGATGCTGGTATGGTAGGAGGGGATGTTACACATCAACATAGGTCGAATACTATGAATACTATGATGTAGAATAATCTCATTGATTAAACTGATCCAAGCAAAGTTGTATCGACTGTTGACAAAACAAATACAATCGGCAAAAATCCTTATAAAAAACATTACAATTTCAATAAAGTCATTTGAAACACCATATCATCGAGCATACAACTGTAACTATTGATGCCAGTCATATAATATATCCATTTTCCATGTAAACAATAAGGTGTTTAAGCACATAATCTCTAATGAAATGACTTCTCCAAAAATATTTACGTCCTCATATATAAAAAGAACAGGGTTTTCTACCATCATCGGTACTTCGTTTGGGTTTTAGAAAAACGACTTAGGATGAGGCTATTAGAGAGGAAAGAGTTTTCAACCAGAACATGAGTAATGCATAGAACATAGCAATGCCCTCACAAGTTAATGCCAGTCTTTTTACCAGTATTTTATATCCAAACACGACTCAACAAATCCACTAAGAGAAATTTCAAGACTTAAGTTTCACATCATCTCAAAGATCAAAATAGACATTCAAAGCCAACTCTCAACAGATAGACATATTTCAGAGATTAAAAGGGACGATGATGTAATAACAAAATAATTGTTTGTATAGAAAGATATAACTTCAATATTCTATATGAGAGAGCACCCATGAGGCAAATACGAAGTATTCATATATGACATCGCAGTGAGGCTCATTCTCATTATCAATAGAATTTCGACATCAAGATTGATGGGACTGGAATATAAAACTTCAAAGCATAGTAGCATAATTCGAGTACGAATATGGATCTCAATACGGTTTCGATATGGAAAAAATACATACTGAAAAAATCTAATATATCAATCAAATATTCACAAAAATATGTACGAAGATAACTTGTCAAACTAGCATATTTTTGTTAGCTGTAGCTTCACTTTAAAAGTCTGGGATTTAATTTCTGCTCAGCTGAAAATCACTCGAAGATGGGATGTTGGTGATTTAAATTCTGTCTCTTAAACTAGTATAGAAATTGTAAACACTATTTTAGTATTGCTATTTTCATTTCATGGGCAATTTGGTACACAAGGAACTGTGATATTTTTCAGAATTCTCCTCTTGTCGTAATGAAATGTTGCTTGACTGCATTAAAGACGTTCTCAACATTTAAGATGGATGATTTCAAATTGCCAACTGCCAGAATTAGTCATTTCTCTCTTAAGGTGGAGAAACCTGTTTTATTCTTTGATGGGGCTGCTCAGTATGGGATTTTTGCTGCTGGAGGTGTTCTTTATCTCAACAATGAGCACTATTACACAGTTCGACTAAATTGTGGTGTTGGTACCAATATGAAAGCCGAGCTTATGGCTCTTTGGTGCGTTTTAAAATTGGCAAACATTTTTGGTTTAGTGAACACCAAGGTGTATGGGGATTCTCTTGTCACAATCAAATGGGCCGTTGGAGATTTCAAGCTTAATGTCACTAATTTGCGGCACTGGTGCCTTAGGACGCAACAGGAAATTTCCTTGCAGTAGAACATTACCTTTGAACACATTTTCAGGGAACACAATTCTAATTCTGTTAGAGATTTAAGATCAACCACTTTCCGTTGGTTATATTCATTTTGTGGATTCAACCTTGGTATTTTGGAACTTTTCTGGTGAGTCTCTAAGATGGTCCAAATCTTCAAATTACCATAAGGAAACCATTTTTTTTCTCAAGCTACTTTGAACTCCGGTTCCCTAGATCTGACCCAAAGTTCTCACTGTCTGCTACTTCATCAAGATGGTCCAAAGCTTCAAAGTACCATAAGGAAATCAATTTTGATCTCAAGCTACTTTGAACTCTGCTTCCTTGAATATAACCCAAAAGCCTTTGTCGACTGCTTCATCTTGTAGGTTTTTTCAATCATCTCCAATGGTTAAAAAACAAGTGTATCATGCTTATGTCTTCTTTGAAAAGTATCAAAATAAAGTGTGATTACTTCAAGGTTCCAAGTTCAGTTTTGTATGATGGTAAACATGTATATTTTCTTTAAATGCTGTGTTGATCAGGATGTAAGCTTCATGCAAAGCTTTGATTTGAAGCTGGTATATCCAATCAAGAAAATATATAAGCAACAAAATTGGAAAGACCATTGCAATTTATTTGTTTTTGACAAAATAATTAGCAAGAGGTACTTGTGTTGGAGAAAACTTCCTATGGCTTGGGGTGAACCACAACAGATAGTTGACTACCAGAAATTAACTCAATCCTCAATACTATGCTATATAAATGACAATGCTAAGATAATGAAGAATATAACCAACCTCGATCCAAACGTTTGATGTAGATCCCCGTTGGAGCTTTCAACTCGTGCACTTGAACCTGCAAATTAGTCTTGACAACCAATATACAACAAATGCATATGATACATAAACGATGTTAACATCATCAATAGCAATGGTCCATGATATTATAAGTAAATACAACCCAATGTAATATAAACAACATTCAAAACATTAATGGACGAGAATATGAGTATTTCTATTATCAAATAACAAGAAGTACAATGTGATACGACCTCTTGCCGACAACCAATCTGAACCAAGATCTGGTTCAATCCACTTTTTCCTCCACCACTTCAATCCTCCATGGAATGGCAAACTCAAACTATGATAGGAGTTTGGAAGGTGAACATAAAGGGTTCACAACTACAAGGATCAATGAGTGTAGACTCAAGATAAGGTAAAATCCACTAGAGTTATCTTGCTCTCCTTTCTCCCCCCATCCATAAGCCATATGTGCTCAATATATAGTCCTCCCAAAGGTAAGTGAAATGACACATCGAGGCGTTTCGGGGAAAATGGAGGGCCAAAGGTCACCCTATGACCGCTTTTTGGGAGTAAAAAGTAATTAACTGCTGATTTTTACCATTTTAAATGCTACCCGCGGGCTGTAGTGATGCAACTCACGGGTACGCCCACTGTAGTGAAGCATCTAGCGTACAGGGGAAAAAATAAAGAAAATAGTGTGTCTGAAGGATACAAAGTGGATTTGAGTTAGTAAAATGGATCCTGTAGGCCAAAGAGTGTTGATGCTCACAAGGTGGAAAATTACGTTGTAACAGATGCCCCCTAATGTGTGAGGTTAGAGACTAATGCTACGATGGCCGAAATACATTATAAATCTCAGAAGTGGAGTGGTGGAGACACAAGTGGAAGGAGTAGCTCACTCGTCATAATACAATAGTATCCCTAAATACATGTCGGTATAGTACAAAAATATGATACAATGACCATGAGTAGGAAGTACATAGTGAATACATGTCATAAGTGATCACAGCCATGATCCCTCTACAGTAAGATATGGTCTCCTGTTGAAAAGGAGACAACTGGTGCGAACAGAAGGTACAAACTGCTGATATCTAAGAGGTGATATCTCATATGTAAAGTCATAATCATAAGTAGCATACTAAATGCAACTATCGCCTGGGGTCTTCTACACAAGTCTTCGACGGTGCAAGTCCCATCAAGTGAATAAAGGAGTTGAGGTCGAACCTGATGTGACATCGTTTGATTACCGGTCAATGATGTATACCATTAACAGACGCGAGATAACCCACCAATAATGAAAATGGGCATCAAGGCACAGAGTACAATTATCAGAGTGTGAATAGATGCGTTGAAGTCGAACACTAAGATGAATCCATCGATCAGGGTACATTGATGTATTCCCAAAACTGTCGATGGCGAGAGAACCTGCGACTAATGACTGTAAGCTTCAAGGTACTCAACTGAACTCTAAGCCTCAAGTCCCAGAATAAATGGGTTGAAGTCGATGGAACGAGACTCCCTGGAAGGAGGGAATTAGGGAATCCCCCATCATCCAGCATGAGGTACCAGCTACGCTAAAAGATTTGGAAGATCTCAGGTGAAATGGACTGACTCAAATAAGGATGGATGACATGCAATAGTCAAGAAATATGAGGAGTGGCTGACTCTGGTTTTAGGACTTACTTTGAACAAGAGCATGAGTAGATGGATAGACTTAGGTAGCGTAGACTCAATATAGATTGTGCGATGCAGGAGGCACCACAAAGGGCTCCATAATGACTAGAAGCTTAACCAATCGGTGGAGTAAACTTGGAAACAAGTACAGGTCCTAAGGTCCAACTATAGTCCCAACTCATAATGTATGCAGTGGAATGAATGCTCTATTCAAAGACGACACAACAGCTGTCAACTAGAAGTAGTAACCATAATCCTGTCTGGCTTTTTGGAATATTTGATTTTTTTGGTCTTTTTCATATTTGGAAAAGCTTGAAAAAGAATAAAATTGCTTATAGTAAAATAAGTGAGGGAACATGTGTTCAATAGCGAGCAAACTAGTCCCAAGTAGTGGAACATACCTATGATCAATGCAAGGAAGCGCATGCAGGATGTGGACACTCGGGGGAATGTTCCCTCAGGGTAAAGGGTCATCAAGCTGCGAAAGATAAATTAAGGCTTTGCTTGGCTCGGAAGGTAAAGTGCTCAGGCACATGGCTAATAAGTGAGTAAGTGGGAGCCGACACAAGGCTCAAGTGGCAAGCAGGATAATGCAATGCAATCACAACTCGACATAAAAGGGAATTCCTTTTTCGTAAAGTTAGTCTCCTCACCCGAAAAAGTGTAAAACAATGAGAGAAGAACTCTTCTAGTCACGTATGGCTAGAGTATACCTTTTTCGTAATTAATCCACAAAGGTCCGAAAAAGGGGTAAACTTATACCTAAGTGGATGTCGCTTCAAATCCTTTAACGAGTCTGAAATAACAAGTATACTCAGCAATCTTGTTTGATTTTGAAAAAGTCTAACAAGGGCTTAAAAAAGACTTTATAAAAATATTTTCCGTAAAGGTTTAACGAGCCCGAAAAAGTAAACTCGTGACCTCCTTACTGTTTTTAACGAGCTCAAAGGAGAGATGGAAGAATGCTCGTAACCTCCTTACTGTTTTTAATGAGCTCGAAGTAAATGTGGAAGAATGCTCGTAATGGGGGCAGATGAGTGTCAGGGACATGCAAGACTAGTTCCAAGCGCATGGAACAAAGCTATGCATAATGCAAGGAACATGAGCAAGATAAGGACACTCAAGGGGGGTGTCTACGAATTCGGATGGAAAAAGGTTCAAATGCATCATAACAATGGAGAGGCCTAAACCTATATGCAAGGTTCCGAATATGCCTGCCATGACCGAAGCAAATGTTGAAAAGGACCAGTAAACAAGTATAAGTCCAGCTAAGAATCTTGTCTCCAAGAAACATAAGTACCAAGATCATCTCTAAAACGTACATAAAGAAAAATATGATACAGGTCACTGTGGTAGAAAAAATTTCAACTTCACTATTATACCCCCCAGACATAATGCAGGGAGAGCTAACCATTGAAGGTGCCATAGTACCAACACCCGAGGGACCAAAATGATCAACTTCGGAATGAAGAGAAAAGCTGAAGGACGTGGAGAAATCTGCAGTGGAAAATTCATCATCACGGGAGTTGGAAATTCTAGAAGTAGAATCGAACTCATCGGGATCACTGATTTGCGGATCTATAGGAGAGTCTATAGACTCATCACTACGGAGATTAGACTTTAATGTCAAACCTGGGCTAGATAAAACAATGCCTGGATCAAAATCCAAATGCATGGTAGGTTGTACTTGAGGCGCATCTCGTTCAATAAGATAAAGGGTAGGAAGGAAATAAAATTGATGATGAGAATCCTCGCAAGGCTTGTCATTACCATTCATGGCCTTGATAAAAATTTCATCTGAAGGTAGAATACCATCGAGGAAATCATGTGAACAAGATGGGTCGACTGCACATGTGGGCAGCATAATAGGATCTTCTTCCCCTGTCCGTGAAGAAGAGAGATACGGTTCTAAAGTGGCTTGTTGAATATCTTGGTAAGCAAGCTCAACTACATACAGTGGCACAGACATCCCGACGTGTGCAATGTCTCCAAACATAGAACTCATGGACGGTAAATTCCATGGATCATCAAAATATGAAGTCCAGAATGGTACATTATGCAATGGAGGAGACGCATTGTCGGAAATGGTTCCAATAAAATTAACAGGTGCAGGGAAATCATAAGATCCCATCAATGAAGGGTACATACCAACACGCATGTTCCCAGTTGCGGGCTGAGAATCTGTAACCTGTGGGACTACGGATTCCGTGGATGCTGTGGGAGGATGAATAACGAAATCTAGCTGATCGATTGTCACAATCTTGCCTTTGTGTGGAAATCAAATAACTCTGAATACATTCGACGCGACAACCTTCATAGCGTACATCCGATTCTGACCCAGTAAAAGGCTGTAGTCGATGGGCGCATCAACCACTTCGACTTCAATAGGCACAGGTTTACCTCCCAAGTGGACAACAAGAGAAGGGATAATCCCATGCGGCTTAAATGACCGATCGTCAAATGCAGTGAGAATGGTTCTAGATGTGAGTAGAGGAGGAGAGCCAAGAGATTTCCAACAAGTTAAAGACATCACTGACGTGGGAGCACCTTCGTCAATCATCGTTCTCCTGACGAAATTCTGAAGGCACTCCACATGGATTTGAAAAGCCACATGGTAAGGTAAGCAAGGTTGAACATCAGTAGTGTCAAACTTGATAACACTGGGACTCGCCCCATCCTGAACTCCTAACGCACTCAAAAGGGCATGCCTTTGAGAAGGACACTCTTGTAAAACTTCAAGATCCGACATGGCACACATAGTTTGACCCAAATCTTCTACAATGGAGTAGTTATGGATAGCTCGAGCATTGGGATTATGCATAGAGCACTTAAGAACACCTTTCGGTATCCGTGGCATAATAGAAGGCTTCTCGATATGCAAGGAATTATCGGGAGGAGGGGGATGCTCACTCCCCATATTAGGTTGTGGTGCACCATAATCGCGTTGACGAGTAGCAACACTAACCTCCGATTGAACCATATTCACGCATCCGTAACCACTAGTATTGGAAGAAGATGTTGCAGTCTCATTAGGTCCATGGCCAGTGGCGGGAGCATGTGAAGCCATGTTTTGATGATGAGGAAGGGGATCCTTCAACACAACTGGGCTCTGTGCAAGATTCTTCGATGCTTCTTTGATTTGAGGACAGAAGTGAGTAAGATGGTCTTCCCCACAAAGCTTACAAGGAAATTTCACCTTACACCTAGGTTTACAGTCCTCCCCAGCATTTCCGCCTTCCCGAGGAGGGTTAGCATTCTCCTTATGAGGGGTATTGGGATTTCTATTATTGGTCCCATTGTTTCCACCCTTATGGTTATTTCTCCCCTTATTCTTACCACCAGGTTGCTGGTTACCCGATGGGTTCATCGATTGCACATTGTGTACATCAGACGACGGGGTGGAAGTGGACAAGGTGTGGACCTGTCCGGGAGTAGACTGGTTAAGTGACAAATTTTGCATTTGATTAGCCGCAAAATCTATAGTGCGAGTACTTGCGGATCCCACAATGCCATCGACATGTGGTCCAGGAACTGACTTGGGCTCATGTCGTGTTCGCGGTGCGTTAGGAATAATGCCATACAAAATGCCAGACTGAGAGTATAGTAAATCTAACTACTGGATTGTTAATATGGCTTGTTCCTCAGTCACAATGTTGGACATCGAAACATACTTAGAAATATATGGGAGTAAAGACTTGAGGAACCATTCCAATAGAAAATCTGGAGGAATGTTGGCTTTCACTAACCTCTTCCACCGACGCCACTCTTGAACGTGGTTAGAAATATGAGTGGCCTTATTCTGACGGAAGGTGGACAAAATTTCATTACCAGTATCGTAATGAACCGGTAACTGGAAATGATCCAATAAAAACAAAGCGATCTCATTGAAACCCCGATATGTGTTCTCAGGAAACTCAACATGCCACTTCGCAGCTGCCTCCGTGAGGGTGCGTTGAAATAGTCGTAATCGAACGGAATTGTGATTCAATGAGTTGGAAGAGCACCAAAGGTGAAACGTTGTGACATGATCACCCGGATCATCACCACCTTTCCCCTCAAACTTAGGAATGTCCGAAGGGAGCTTGGTAGGGACCGGAGGCCAGTTAGGATCATGACACACCGGATCATTCGTGAGCTTCAAAATATCTGGAAGATTCAAACATGCAAGGAACGGAAGATGCAGCTGGAAAGCTTGATTATAAGCCCCCATAAAAGGCTGGTTTCATGGAACCAAATTATAAGATGGACCAAATGCTTTACCATGAGCATTAAACTGTTGATTGTATGGACCTGACGGACCATAAGCTTGACCATGGCCATAGGGTTGATAACCTCCTCCAACCTAACCCGTGTGAGAGTAAGCAGGTATATAAGTGTTTTGGGAACCATATTGAGGTGGGTTGTACTGGTGGCCAGCACCAACTATGTTGTAGTAAGGGTTGCCACCATAATTATGGGGCATATACGTACTATTCGTAACGGGAACTGTGTTATAATGACCATGATGCTAAGGTATGTTCCCACCTCCAGCGTAAGTATTAGGATTAGCATGAGCAGTCGTGTGGTGACCATAAGCATGAGATGTATTCCCAACCCCAACATTGGTGTTACTAGTAGCAGAAACAGTGGCATTATGACCATGAGGATGAGGTATATTCCCACCTCCTATATTAGCATTACTAGTAGCAACAACAGATGCAAAATCATGTGGTATATGTCCACTCCCGTGGTTGGGAGGAGCATTAACATTCATAAAAGTGGTCCTAGGTTGACGAGTAGTGGCATGTGTATTAGGTTGTGGATAGCGAGTCGTGTTATGAATAGTGTTCCTATTAGGTTGGGTAGCCCTAGGAGGCGAACATCTTCCAACATTAGCATTGTTAGGAGGAATATGATCGGTCCCCATACTATGTGTGTGAGTGGACAACGTGTTGCCCCCGGCGAGGGTATTTCCCCCTGTGGGTGCAGTGTTGCTAATACCATGACTAGTGTCAGCATGACTACCAAAAGCAGTGGAAGGATCAACTACGTTGTAATTAGGCATACCATATGAGAACGCGGTAGGGTTGATTGTAGGACCTGTGTCATCATGTAACTATGGCATCCCGTATAAATAATTATGTGGATATGAAGGATCGAATGGGTCGTCCTCGGGTGGATCCAGAACAAACAAACTAGGTCGAGTCTCAGGTGGATCCGGACCAAACAAACTAGGTTGGGTCTCAGGTAGATCACCCCCCCATGCCTCACGAGGAGTAGGGGTGTCTGAAGTGTGTTCAACTCTACCCGATGGAGTCGTAGGGATTTCTCCCATGTTAGAGTGTGCATTCATCATGATGTCTAGGACGTATGTTTCGTAAGAATACGAAGACTCGGAGGGAGCCCACCAGCGTCCCCTAGCAACACGACGTGAAAGTTCGGCAGGCTCTAAACCAACCAACTGACGGGATCAGCGGAGAGTAGGAATTCGCGCCATGATATCTCCAAAGAGAATATAAAATTACAGCGTCCCCTAACGGCCAAAATATCGATCAAAAACAGTAAATCAAGAGCACACACCTAGAGAAACTACAACCAAGAGTAGACAAATAGAGTGGCTAAATGAGCTCCCGACACTAGAGCCGGTATGTCTCACCTAGGAGAGGCTCAAGACTCCCAAACTATAGCCGGAGGTAACAGAACCAATTATAACAGCCCCCAGACTTCACTGCGTGCACAGGGTCAAGTCCCTATATAACAACAACTGTGTTGTCCGACCCCTATCTAACTCAGGACACAAACAGTATAACCACTGCAAGTACCCTATGCGATACCTAGGTAAGGAAACTATGGTCACCGCAATATAACCAATGCCCAGGGGGATAGTCGCAAGTTGGATCCATTGTATGGGAAGGGTAGCTAAGCCCGAAGCACAAGAGGACGAATCTCCGGTACCCCCAGATACAAAAAAACCTTGGAAATATCTCCCATGTTCAGCCGGTATTGGAGGGATATCTCCACAACCAACCTCTCGTGACCTTGTGCTTAACTCTGGTCTGAGTAGAGCTTCCTGAGAACACCAATGGATACCATGGATTTCACCACTCCTTGGTCAGACACATAATGTTTCGTCTAGAAGTCTTGGATTGTTTTCTCACAATGATCTATTCCAAGACTCTAAACCTATGCTAGTTGGTGTACCCTATAAATAAAATCATTCTAATCAATTTTAAGATTAAGCGTTAATTTTAATGGTTGTGGTTACTCAAAGGATATGGTCGTGAAACTAGTGATGTATATGACTAAATAGTATGCAAAATCATCAAACTCTAGACTCATCTATCCAATAAAAACAATGCCACTAGAATGAAAATCAATCCAACGGTTTCGAAATAAAAGTGCAACTTTTTATATTTTCCAATGCACAAGTAGAACCTAAATGAAAGCAGCAAGAACCCAATGCAAAATGCGGTACATAAAAGTAAAGTTTTTGCTTTTTTGTATTTTCTCTTATAAACAAAAGGAAAATGCAAAACTATTTTTTTTTGTATTTTTCAATATAATGAAATGAAAAATGCAAGCAAAATCCTACTATTCAGTTACATAAATGCAAATAAAATCACTCAGACAACCTAGAAAATCCTAAACAGTAAGACTCAGCCGATGGAATGAGCTATAAAATCCAAAATGGGTAAGAACCAATGAGGCTCAAAACCAAGAGAAAAGAGGAGTTCTGGTCACAACCAAGGCTTGGAACAGTTAGGAACAAGGCCAAAGAAGACTCAGGAACATTCAAAGCCAACCCAACAACAACTAAGGGTCATGAAACAACCAAATCCAGAGTTGTATGCTACTGTCGAAGGAATACCTGTGGGTACCCGTGGGCTATAGTGCAGACAGAGGCGGGTAGACGTGGGCAGATATAGGCTCACCCGCGGGTAGGGAAAAGCAAATGTGCAACCAAAGAGTCCAATGGCTCAGAAAAAGGGTGTTTTCTATAGAGTATCCCAATGGCCAATCAGTGACATAGAGAATCGACACACAACAACTCTAAATAAGGACTAATGCTTAAAAATCCCCAAAAATGGATGTTATCCCCAGCGGAGTCACAATTTCTGTGATGGAGAAAACTTCCTATGGCTTGGGGTGAACCACAAAAGACATCTGACTACCAGAAATTAACTCAATTCTTAATACTATGCTATATAAATGACAATGCTAAGATAATGAAGAATATAACCAACCTTTATCCAAACGTTTGATGTAGATGCCCGTTGGAGCTTTCAACTCATGCACTTGAACTTGCAAATTAGTCTTGACAGCCAATATACAACAAGCGCATATGATACATAAATGATGTTAACATAATCAATAGCAATGATCCATGATATTATAAATAAATGCAACCCAATGTAATATAAACAACATTCACAACATTAATGGACGAGAATATGAGTATTTATATTATCAAATAACAAGAAGTACAATAAGATACGACCTCTTGCCGGCAACCAATCTGAACCAAGATCTGGGTCAATCCACTTGTGCCTCCACCACTTCAATCCTCCATGGAATGGAAAACTCAAACTATGATAGGAGTTTGGAAGGTGAACATAAAGGGTTCACAACTACAAGGCTCAATGAGTGTAGACTCAAGATAAGGCAAAAATCCACTAGAGTTCTCTTGCTGTCCTTTCTCCCCCCGTCCATAAGCCATATGTGCTCAATATACAGTCCTCCCAAAGGCAAGAAAAAGGACACATCGAGGCATTTCGAGGCAAATGGAGGGCCAAAGGTCACCCTATGACCGCTTTTTGGGAGTAAAAAGTAATTAATTGGTGATTTTTACCATTTTACATGCTACCCACGGGCTATAGTGATGCAACTTGCGGGTATGCCCACTATAGTGATGCAGCTAGCGTACAGGGGGAAAAAAAGGGAAAATAGTGTGTCCGAAGGATATAAAGTGGATCCGAGTCAGTAAAATGGATCCTATAGGCCAAAGATTTTTTATGCTCACAAGGTGGAAAATTACATAGTAATAGTACTGTCCACATTTAATAGGGAAAATGGGAAGGAATATACACAACGAAAAATTTATTACTAAAGGAAAGTAATTACAAAGTGAATACTACATAAACCAAATTGTAGATATGGTAACTTGAACCACTACCAGCCTTATTGAATTGTGACTACTACAAAAACAAGTTTCAATTGAACATGACCTTTGTTTCTCTCTTCTGCTACACACTTGTATGCTGTATGTTGAACTGTGACTACTACACAAACAATTTTCAACTTAACATGACCTTTGTTTCTCTCTTCTTCTAGACTCGAGCAACAAAATACTCTTACAGTATTGTACAAGACTGGTTTGGAACCCATAATAAATGCCTCAAAAGGCAGGGCGAAATCAAATATAATCAGTTAAATTCCTAATAATTCCCCTGTTAAACAAGGAGGACCACACACCTCGACATATTTATTCACTCATCAACCAAATACTTACAGATTGAATGTTTCCATAAACCAAATGACAGGCATGCTACTTCTTGGGACCATACCCGACTTATTGAACTGACACACAAAGAAATATAAATGAACTGAACATCACCACCTTTGTTTCCTTTTCTTTCCATTATAACAAACATATAAATACACTCACATTTTTATATAATGCTGGTTTGAAAATATCAGAAACGTATCCCTCATGAAACATAAAACTCAAAACCTGCTTCTCAAAACAAGGTCAAAACATTGCCTGATATTGATGTACTGTAATACATGTGGTATAACTAAGAACTCACAGCCTATTCGATAGTGAGGTCCGGCATGATAGGGAACCCCTTCTACTCAATATCTGCCAGTATGGAGATGATATTTCAGAGTCTGGATCAAGCATACTCAAAAGAAACTGCCTTTCCTGCATGTGCATAAAACATATCCATTATCAAGAGAATTGGCACCTATGCAAATGAAATTTCTACATTTAACTTCTGAGTAAGTGTTGCAAGTTTACATAGCAAGGATCATTGAATGTTACATAGTTATACATCATCTTGATCGTCTTTTCATCTTGGAATTCAAAATAACAATTGACAAGAATCGGAGGTTTATACTTACACTATTTGAAAACTATGGAGTAGGGATCTCATCAACAACAAACCGGAAGAAGGGAGTCACATGTATGGGCGAGCAACACTTAGCGAATGAAGAGATGGGAACAAGTCTCTCATCTTCTTGTTCAGTCTGCTTGGATGAAATTTCTGGCACAAAGAAAGGAACCTAGCACGAACCTAGATACTTTTAAGTAAGATACAGTCCTTAGAGATGAACAATTATGCTTCTTTTTTCTGAAACAAGCATAATTTTCTATGTTGCTGATGTTTTTCTAAAATGATAATGAACACAGAAAAATACAGCATGCTTAGAGTAACATAGCTGTTTACATGGAGAAAACCCTCTTGGGTAATAAATCTCAATCGGGAAACATATACTCTTATTTATTAAAGTAGGTTATTGATTACAGAGCTCTCTGTCTCAGATTCTTAGTGCATTTGGCTACTGTGACTGCATAAAGATGGTCTGGATTTTGCTCTGTATCTCAGCAACATAGAGGGAAAACATCATCCGCATAGAAAATGCCTCTGCAGATGGCCGCGAGGAATGTACCTCCACAATAGAATGGGTACACGCCTCCATAAGCAAAAAATAAATGAACTGGGCACAACACTACAGGCCATACCTTGCCAAAAATCTTTGTCCTCCACCCCGAAAACCTTAGACCACGCCATTAAAACAGCTGCATGATGTGCCATACTGCACCCTTAAAACAACTCCATGCTCTGCCATACTGTAGGACACCCTCCCATTCAACTGCAATAAAAACACTACCATGTTTCAACAACTGCAGGTTGTACCATATCGTGCCATTACATAGCTCATACACAACTCGTTGTTATTCCATACCACGCCATTAACACACCTCCTCCATGCTGTGCCATACTACGGACACCAACCGACTACAACCTGCATTTAAACCTGCTGACGAAAGAGCATCGTCGGGTCCTAGGGAACACAACCCTAGGACAACGTCAGGGGAAAACCATCCAATCACCAGCCAAATAAAACCTCAGCTCGGTAAAAAACAAAAATACACCAAAAATAAAATAGGTTCAAACTTTGGTTAACGGCCTCCCTTCCCTCCTCCCACAACCAACTAATATCCCCGATGCAAAAATAAATATCGAGGACATAATAAATCCAATCCTTTTCCATCAATAATAATAATAAATCCAATCCTTTTGCTTAAAACCTCTCTTTTCTTTTATTCCTAAAAAAACATCCAAAGAGCTCAACATTGAACATATACACCACATCAAACTTGTCCCATTAATAATAATAAAAAATCCAATCCTTTTTCTTAAAACCTTTCTCTTTTATTTTATTCCTATAAAAACACATCCAAAGAGGTCAACATTGAACATATGGACCACTTCAAACTTGTCATCGACATAGTTTCATTATAAAACATTACTTTTTCTTAAAACCTTTCTCTTTGTTTCTTTATTCCTAAAAAACAAATCCAAAGAGCTCAACATTGAACATATACACCACTTTAAACTTGTCATCGACATAGTTACATTATAAAACTTTTTTTTACTGCTTATTGCATCATTCAACCAAATGTCTTTAGGTAGGGTCCCCCTCTGGTCATGACACTTTTTAAAAAATTGGTAAAAGCAGGAGAAAACAACTTTTGAAATGTCACTCACAAAAAGGATAAATCATTTGGTTATAAATAAGTGAGAAATTCACAACATTTTGCGAAATAGAAGTTTGATGTGAATCTGAGCATCAACACATCGAACTTTATCTTTCATCTTATTCATGTAGTAGTGTACAAAAAATATAAGATGAAAGGGTTTCCCACCACCAAAACCCCTTTTGGTTTCAAATTATTTTTCTTAAATAGCCTCGAGATAGGGGACAAATTGAATTTGGTAAGTAACAAAAAATAATAACTATATGTGACTTACAACATACTATACACAATAAATAAAATAAACAACAAACTTAAAGAGTTCCTTTGTGGAATTTCTTCCACTGAGCATGCAAATATTTAATCTTGCCACTCAATCATCCTGTAATTTTTTGAATTGGACTTCAACACCAAACATCTTTGGTTCGATTTCTCTACTCATATCAACTCTGATTTATTCTGCAAATGCATCAGACCAAGTAGCCAATTCAAGTGGTTGATACATGAAATCATTGAGGATATATTGGTCTACCTTTGTTACTTGTTTTATGGCTTCCTCACTTTGATCTCTATCCTATTAAATGGCTACAATTTTCAATTTGATTGGGTGTGCTAATTTTAATTTATCTAGAGAAGGCATGCTGAATTTATCCATGACAACATTGGCAGAATTCCAAACCTTAGTGCAATCCCTCTTGGTCCTATTGATGATATCATTTACCTATGCTTGAGTGACTTCTTGGGAACTCTTCCATGCTCTTATATTCACGATCTCGTGTCTCTCCATCTTTGGAAAATCTTCTTTAGTCTCTTAGTAATAGTATTGTCAATCTAACAATTCATCAAACTGATCCTGCATTAACTTGTATTCATCTTCGTATCCTTCTGCTTCATATGTCAATTTAAATAAATTGCCATAACATTGTTGCAGTTCATTAAGCTACAAGAACAAGTAGTTCCTTATTGTAGTTCATTGTTGCCATAACATTGTTGCAGTTCATTAAGCTGCAAGAAGATTCCTTGAACCACCACATCATACCTTTGTCGCTTGTCAATAAACTACAAGGGTGCTATGGGGAATAGGACTAGGTTAGTTATGAGCCAAGAATGGGTCTTGAAATCTAAATCAACGTAAAGGGAGGAAAACAAGGGCCTTTGCACTTAAACAATGCTTATTGGGTTCAACTACTATGAAAAACAACTACAATCCATAAATCATTCACTCTCTTGTGGATATTTCAATCATGAGTGGTTTACCAAGGAACATTATGATGTGTTCACTAATACTTATGGGTTTTTGGGTCTTGAAAATGGTCAAGGAAGGATAATAAGGGCCTTATGCATTTAACAAATATTCTTAAGCTCAAGCATCATGAACTATGCATGAAACACCACATAAGATATTTCTAGTTATGTTTGGCATCTAAGTGCGATATGGTGGCAATTAATTGGTTTTGGGAAATAGTGACGGGTCTACTATCTAGGGGTCTAGACCATGGTAAAAATGAAAAACAAGGGCCTTACACTAGAAATGTAACCTTATAGTTATATTCCTCAATAATTGTGAACAAGGCCTCAAACAAAACACTTTTCCTTTTCCCTCTTTGTTGGGTCTTTCACCCTTTTGTGGTATTCCAAGCACACTTGGGCATATTTACACAAATGTTATGGGTCTAGGGGCCTTAACTAGGCGTGGGAGAGAAAAATAGGCCCCTTTCCCTTAAAACAAGGTTTTAGTGTGCACACATATACACCTTTGTGTGTGTGTGTGTTTTAAGGAAAAAATATTGTTTTCTATTTTTTATTTTTATATTTATCATAATTTTAAAATACAGAGGTCTTTTGTTTTTGTCATAACTTTTTATTGCCTCAACCATATGGAAAAAAAATTATATGGTGCACAAATATAGACAAAGACCTTCATATTAAAAATAAATAAAAAGTGTTTGAAAAATATTTCAAAATAGTGGTGCACAGGAATTTATTATTATCCACAATTGTGCAAATTTGCTTCAATAAATTCCATCAATCATGTACTAAATCGATGTATTAACATGGACACGTGCATTATATATTACAAGAAAAGTAATTTTTGATGTTAGAAGAATGTGAACTTTTTATTATATAAATTTTCCATAATTAAAATTTATATATTCTAAAGATAATTCAATTCCTACATTTCATAGGTTTACACCATATTCCAATAGGTTGTGCATGTAACTTGAACAATTCCTCCTAGTCAACAAATTGTTGTTTTTCTAGATTTATATTGTAATTAACTTGTCATGAGAGAGAAGCATTCATTTCCACTAGACCTCAAGTTTTCATAGCTTTCCAGACTCAATTTCTAGTCCAAGGAAAATGTGTGTTTAAAAGGTAAACCTTTCTCAAATTAGTGGATGAAAGGTTTTCTTAATTTCAAAGAATGATTGTGGAGAAAAAAATAACTATTAACATTATCATTAAAGATGATAGGGATTGGAGGTTTTGTGCATATTTGTTGGGTTAACCTTGACTCAATCAAAGTGTAATTAGGTTAATTTTGACTAGGTCAATGATGAGTTTACCAATGGTGGTTTGTGGGCCCATTGTATTCTACATGATGAATCCTACTTGAAGGCTTGGAGAAATCCATTGTTAAATGCCTACTTGTTCTTTGAATGGATTGGTCAAGGGTAATGAAAAGATATATTTGATTGTTCGTTTTGTTGGTAAAGGGCTTCCAAGGTAAAAATGTGATGGTTCTTCTTTCTCTCACCATGCTCGTAATTTACATATGGTGTCGTAGCTAACTTGACTAGGATTCTCAAGCAAGAGTGGGATGATAATAATTGGGATGTGCAAAAAAAAGGTATTGGACAAGCTTTGATTAGTTCATGGATCTAAGAATCACTTTGCAAAAGTGGCTTATGGAAATTTCAGATCATGATTTAGCTATTATGTAATTGCTTATGCAAATAGTTCAAAGGTTCATGGAATCAAATAAGGTTTAGGAATATGTAACTTTTATTTATGTGAAATGGGTATAACGTAGAGAAACCTACTTTCTCGTAACATTTCTATGTTATTTTTTCTCTAAAACATAATGCATATGTCCGTGTTAAGGACATCGTTTAGTATAAAAAAATGGAATTTCTTGAAAAAAAATGTATATTTGTACACCAGTCAGTTCTTATGTGTCACTATTTTTCCATATTTTTTAATATTAATTTTATATTTATGTAAATTTAATAAAGTCAATGAAGCCCTAAAATATTGAGGTCAACCATTAAGGACAGTGTTGAGGGTCTTAACTTAAACAATCCATTTTTTTAAAGTGTGGAGGTCTCCTTTTGTACTTGTGCTTGCTACAAATTGTTTTCCAAATGGATAAGGCAATACAAATTTACACCAAAAATAAAATACCTGTGTCCTAAAAATATGAAATATGTACAAATAAAAATCAAGAAAAAATAAAAATCAAGAAAAAATAAAAATCAATATTTTTTCTTAAAATACATATATATAAAATCTTAGGACAAAGTTTTATAAGTTTTTGCAGTTTCATAAGAAATGAATACATGCTTCATATTTAAAAGTGTGGTTGAAAATGGCCTTAAGAATAAGGAGTTGGTAAAATGGATTTATTTTTGTTTATGCATCCCAAACCAACAAGGTTTCCATTCTGAAGCTAAAACCAAAGAAGACAAGTCATCCCACATGTAGATGAATAGAAGCAATCTCGCATTTTTTTTTAATTCATAGGAATGCATGTGCATTATTAACATGCACATGTTCTTTACTTACATTTTACATATTACATTTTTACCATCCAATTTCTTGTGCGGTGGTCTCAAAAGATGTATTCCTAGTTCTTGAGCCTATGGGGCTCTATTTAGGTGATCCAGGATGATCCATGATCACTCAAGATTTAAAAGTATTTAATGCTAATGAAAGTGGAACCATTGCTAAGGGATTAACGAGTAATTTCTGACGATGTGCATTTCTCCTCAAACATACATCGAAAAACCAAAATATTAAGTTATGAAGTGTCCAAAAAACAGAGAAAAAATGACAAAAAAAGGGTGCCATGTGGAACCACTGGAAGGGTGTGTGAAAATCCTCATTGCAGATCTAAGAGATGATGTATAACTCACAAGAGTAATTATGATTAAGCAGGAAAATAGAAGAAGAGTGAACAATACAATATAATGAGCAACAGAATAACATGGTACAGTAGAACTCAGATAGAAGCAATAATACTTCACACACACTAATTAATTAATCACAGTATGGACAAATAAATAGTACAATGGTAGAGAGGAGTCAAAAGCCTAAGGTGGCAATTCGAATTAGCCTCTCAGAGTGATCATAAGATCAATAGAGTGTAATCGGAGCACAACTAGGTGTCCTCATGATCATCGGAGCGCAACTGGAAGTCTTCATCATCATGAGTGGAGTCATCAATGCTCAAGTAACTGTCAACCATTAGTCAAACTAACTCTGGTAGGTGTAACTGAGTGTAACTCAATGTAACTAAGTGTAACTGAGTGTAACTAAGTGTAACTGAGTGTAACTGAGTGTAAATGACTGTAACTGAGTGTAATTGAGTGTAACTAAGTGTAACTGAGTGTAACTGACTGTAACTGAGTGACAACTGGACTGGTAGGTGTTGAAGGGCGAGTTGCTCCCTAAAATCAAGGAAGAAGGGCGCATTAAGCAACTGGAGGGATAAAAATGAATAGTGAGAAGCTCCTAGGGGTTGGCTAATTGAGGGCTAGGTGATGGACTAATGACTGGGATGCATGCAAAATGCATGCAAACCCTAAAGGTGCATGCATGACTGAAAATGTAAATGATCAAAATACTAGTGGGACTAGGATGGAGTATAGGAATATCCTAACACCCCCCCTTAATCCACCCTGGGCCCTGGTAACTAAGACCAAAGGTCACCCAATACAATGAACAATAACAATCAATAAAGCAAGAAAGTGGGAAAATTCCATGGGAAACATACCCCCTCCTCAAAAAATAGACTGTAAGGCACACATAAAAATAAATGCTCCAAACTCAAGCATGTGTGATGCTTGGTCATATGTCTGGAGGTATCTTCTTCTTGGGAAGAAGTGAATCATGCTCAAAAAGCATGTGCTTGTACTTGCTCTTCAGATCGAATGTGATGAGAACAAATCCAACAGTATGAGAATGATCCTTGAACCTGTGATTCGAATCAGCTGAGGTAGGATCAAATCTGTGAAAGTGCATATTGTTGGCTTGGTTTTGCAACCAAGCTTAGTGCTATGGGCACCTATCAACAAGTGATAGTAGTTTCAAATATTGAAAGCAAAAACAATTGTAAATCTAAATCTAAAACTAAACTAGCATGTGCATATCATAATAAACTTGGAAAGATTTGAAAACAAGAACAAGAAATAAAATAAAAAATAACTTTTGTATTATGAAATAGGGGCAAGCAAGTGCTTGCAATGGTGATACCTCCAAGTGGTGAAGATTGTTGAGAAACTTCCAAGGTGAGTAGCTCCAAGCTCCAAAGGTCTCTTCTCCAAGATAGCTACAATGGTCAAAAGCTCATGAGAGATTTTGACAGCATTAGGATAGGAAGATGGATGGATGGAAAGTGAGGAGCCCCTACCACCTTTTTATAGTTTTTGGTGGTGGGGAATACCATTATGGTTTTGAGGAAACTAATGGTATTGACCAACATGGATTAGGTACCTTTTCCCTCCTTTTTCCTTTTTTGAATATTTTGAATATTTTTATTCCCTTTTTAATATTTTGGGGAATTCTAGACCCTTTTTGAGGGTTTTTTATGCTTTTTGAGGAAAAATATTCATTTTGAGTGGAAAAAGGGGTGTATTAAGGTCTTTTGGTGACCTTTTGGTGGCTTTAGAGGCTCAAATGGTGAAAAAGTGGACAAATGGGTCATGTGAATAAGGAAATGAGCTACTGAGCACTTTTTGGGTGTTAACAGATTGCCCCTTGATGTGTGAGGGCAAGAGCTCATCGTATGGCCGATATACATCATAGTTCTTTTGACTTTTTTCTGGGGTTTTGGGGAAGAGAAGAGACCGGTTGGAGACTGGATCCACGGTCCTTGGAAGCTGCAAAAAACAAAAAATATTACATGGCCTCAATATGAATGAGGAATAATCTCTGATAATGGACGAGGTGGGCATACCCATGCTCGTATCAAGACATATACCTAACGATTAGTCCCAAGAAGGGGGACCTGAAAAATACATAAAGAATCTGTTGGTACATCGTAATGGTCCAGAGGGCACATTATTTTGGGATGTACTCATGATCATAACATGACTGATCTCAATAATTGATACACTGGAATAAAGCATCAACCGTTCTGAATAATGTCTCAGAAGGGTTGATGAAGTGTTGAAACTGAAGGTGTCCAACATCTGTAGGGACTCAATGACTGTGAGCCATCTCTGGGAAGTATATGTAACTGTATACTCGAGGGAGTATAAAACTGGGGTACATCTGAATACTGTCGCCATGTGCAACCCGGATATCTATAGAAAAAATGTAACTGGTTGTTTCCATAAGTAGACTCTCAAATGTGGAAGAGTCAGGAGGTATCCGGGGTCTTCGACTAATAACTGAAAGCACCACGAGTCTCAACGATGCGATCAAGGTGTTGAAGTCGAGCATGTGAGAAACAACCATTTGGAGAGGCACTGAGGACTCTTCTCGAAATGATTCGTAGGCACTCATCATAAATGGTGATGAGTCCAAGACACAGGGACCTCTAGGTCTATCCTCTGGAATAAATTTGGTTGTCGTCGACAGAGGGAGACCAGCAACTAACAAGGGAATGGTGTTTCCTTGATAGGAGCACGAGGTGTAGAACTGAAGTGTGGTAGTAGTGATGGTAGGACTGACATGCTTGTGGGGATGGGAAGTAACTGGGGTCATATAGTGGGTAGTCTCAAACTTCCTTTGTTCAGAGCATGATGACATGGTTGACCTGGGAGCATAGGGAACTGACTTGTACGTGTGGGGATCATAGATTTTAAGGACTGAAGGGTATATTTTAACTGAGGGGACGAGCTGATGGGTGCTGTCAGGGGATTCTCAGGGTGACATACTGCAAAATACTCTGAACAAAGGCGACCGAAATGGGGAAGCTGCCATATGAGTATACGTGGTCTGTTCTGGTGCCGAGAAGTGCCATTGGGTCCTTCTTAGTAGTTTTAATGAGCTCCAAGAAGGGATAAAAGTGTGCTCTTAAATGGTACCGTCCTGTGGATTTTGTGAGCCCAAGACTGTTCGTGCTCATGGGTGCTTTCATTTTTAAGGAGTCTGAAAATGATAAGAAGACTCTGCAGTGGTTGTGAGTACCGTCCTGTTGGTTTTTATGAGCTTAAGATGGTGATTGCTCGTGGTCTCTTTCATGTTTAGAGAGTCTGAAAGCGGTAAGTGGACTCCATTGGTGTTCTTTTTCGTAAGTTAGTCTCCAAGGCCCAAAAAAGCATAAAATGATGCAAATGGAGAACTCTTCTAGCCGATGTGACTAGAGTATTCCTTTTTCGTAATTAGTCTACAAGGTCCGGAAAAGGGGTAAACTTATACCAAGTAGACGCCCTTTCAGATACGTTTAGCGAGCATGAAAGGAAGCAAGGTTGCTCGGCGATCTTTTCATTGTTTTAGGAGTCAGGAAAGAGCTTAACAGAAACTCCCTAAGTGCCTTTTTCGTAAAAGGGATTGCTCGGCCCGAAAAAGGGGTAACACTATACCAAACAAAAAGGGATTGATGAGAGCAAGAAAAGGTCTCAAGCGCCATCATGAGTGCGGAAAACTGGATCTGGTGAGATAAAGATTGTCAAAAGGGGGCCACGGCCAATGTGGCATGCAAACCAAGGCGACGAGGGGGCATGGGAAAAAATGCCCGAAAAATTTGGGCGTGAGAGGGAGAAATGATCTCAAGCATCATCACGAGCGCGGAAAACTGAATCCGGCGATATAAGACTTGTCAAAAATGGATGACGGTCGATGTGGCACGCAAACCGAGGCGATGAGGGGGCATGGGAAAAATGCCTGAAAAATATGGGCATGAGAGCGAGAAATGATATCAAGCATCATCACGAGTGCGGAAAACTGAATCCGACGATATAATAATTTTCCAGAATGGACGACGGTCGATGTGGCACGCAAACCGAGGCGACGAGGGTGTGAAAAAATTGTCAAAAAATGGACCTGGTGAAAACATGAAAATGAAAGAACCATCATGAAGTTCTCGCTGTGCTGATTCCAATGGTACCAACGGTTTGAGGAACGGACGTCGTATGACACCGGAATGGTTGTTTGAAAAATGGTGGAATTTCTATAAATAGGGCGTGGGGCCCATATGACGTGTCATTGTCACGTGTGAGTTTGGTAGAGCAATTAGAGCTCTTTCTTGATTTCTGGGAGATTTGACCGTTGGTTTTCGATTCCGTGAGTTTCAGGTAACCCTATTTGCCTTATCCTTTTCAATTATGTCTTTTTTGGTTAGCGGTGGGCCCCGAAGGCCGCGAAATTCCATGTTGGCCTTCCAACGTGGAATATCACGAGTTTCGTCCCTTTTGCCGCGATTGATATCGCGGGTTTGAGGATGACATTCGCGATGTTCATCGCGACTATCAGGTTGTAACCCTCGATGTTCATCGCAAGTATGGGGGAGACAGTCGCGATGTTCATCGCGACTGTCTGGCCAATACCCACGATGTTCATCGCGTGTTCTTGTATGGAAGCCGCGATGATCATCGCGGCTTTTGATGGAAAAGCCACGATGGTATTTTTGAGAAAATTTTTGCTGGTTTTAAAAATTTCTTTGTTCTTTGGCAGGATGCTGAGGAGGCCTTTGACGTCGTGGCGAGAGCGAGAGATGGAGGAGGATTTGATGGTTCGGATTCAGACTGATCAGGAGGTCCGGCAGGTTCTAGCGGTGAGTGGACTCCTGAAGTTCGCTCAGATTCCACCAATGCGTTCAGTAGGACCGCTACTGAACAAATTGGTGAGTTGGTGGGTTCCTGCAGAGGGTGCCTTTGTTGTTGGGGGTGAGAGGTTGGAGATCACCCTTACTGATGTATATTTTCTTACCGGGTTACCGTGCTTAGGGGAGGTGGGGCATCTTCTTCCGAGGATCCCGACAGGTGTTGACATGGAGGATCTCCTGGAGACCTTCTGTGTTCCTGGGGTGATTGTGCAGAACAATGCTGTGAGTCTGATATCATTGCGGGAGTGGGATATGCAGGCTGTCGGGGCTTGTGTTTTGCGGGTGTTGGGTGCCGCGGCGCCACATCGTTTGTTGGGGGGATAAATGATGATGGTGGATTTTGTGCTGAGGGGGACCTACTATGCATGGGGTCAGATGTTTTTGGATGGTGTCCGGAGAGATCTGGACAAGGTCAGTTGGGAGGGGGGAGAGTTCTACTATGCCTCCTTTTTGTGTTGTTTTTTCTTTGAGCAGGTACTGACTTTGTGACCACGGGTGCCGATTCGGGATGGTTTGGTGAGCGAGCCATGCATGGTGCGGTGGGGGCAGATGATGCCTCGCGGTGGTGGTGGTATCCGCAGGTTCTTTTCGCAGGAGATGTACGAGCAGTGGGAGCAGATCCCCCTGCTGATTGAGGACTATCCATTGGCTGGTATGGATTATCGAGGAGATCCGGAGATGCCTTGAGCCCAGGGACAGGCCCGAGGTTTAGATGGTATGTTTTGTGTTTTGTACTATATCATGTGTTTTTAGATTTATCTGTTATGATTAAAGTTAGATATGTATATGATGGTTTACTTGCATTGTGCAGATATTGGTCTTGTACCACCGGCCGACTATGTGGCTCGTAGGGGACGGGCGATGGTGGTTGCTCCACCTCCTGCAGCAGTACCTCCCCCACATGGTCGAGGATTTGGGGCTCGCGGTCGAGGGGTTGGCCGTCGAGATGATGTTGTTGATGGTGTCCGAGAGACACTGGATCTGATTCTAGCAGGATTCCCAGAGGATGGGTGGAGAGATTTAGATCGGGACATCGTCGAGCGATGTTTCGATGCGCCTCGCGAGTGGCGGTCGATCCTGCTGAGGGAAGCCTTGTTGGCAGTCGAGTGGAGGGATGGTGGTCGGGTTGATCCGGCAGGGCCGACGGAGAGGAGGATTCGTCTACGAGATGATCCAGCGGGGCCAGCAGAGCGGAGAGTTCGGGCTCGGCATGATCCGGCGGGGCCATCGGAGGAGGCGCCAGAGGAGCCCAGGGACCGTGATGATTAGATGATATGTATTTGCCCCCAAATGCTGGTGAGCATATGGGGAAGCACGTTTTTGTACGGCTGATGTATTTTTGTATATTGGGTGCTAAGGGCACCTATGACATGTTTTGACTATACTATGATGTATATATATATATATATATATATATATATATATGATGTTGGTATATAGTCGTGTATGCACATGGATGCATTTATTGTCTTTTTGTTCACCCGTGGAGGCATGTTTGATTATCTGTATGCCTGTGGAGGCACATGTTATGCACGTGGATGTAACATTTTGATTTTTGTATATGCCCGTGGAGGCACGTGTTATGCATATGGATGCATGTTTTGTTTTTTATATGCCCGTGGAGGCACATGTTATGCACGTGGATGCATTTTTGTCATATTTAGATATATGCCCGTGGAGGCACATGGGATGCACATGGATGCATTTTTGTTTATGAAATGATTTGATTGTTGTGCCAGTCAAGAATGTTGTTGGCCATATGATCTGCTACGCTATTGAGGTTTCTTGGGACATGTGTGAATGAAATGGATTCAAACTGTCGAATCATTTGTTTAATGCGCAAAAATTTTCTGAAAAGACAGGGATCGCATACCTGGTAATCATTGTTGAGCTGGGAAACAAGGAGTTGTGAGTCCAAGAAAATGTTAAGGTGATGTATGCTCATTTGGAGAGCTGCGGCCAGGAGACCGGTCACGGCATCATATTCAACTTGGTTGTTGGTGGCAGCACCTAAACACACTCCGTTGATGTGGATCAACTCATGTGAAGGGGAATATATTACCCAAGTTGCGGAGGCCAGATTGGGGGACCAACGGCTTGCACCATCAGCGAAACCGATGTAGCAGAGTGGAACATGTGTGTGAAAGGGATCAATGGAAGGGGCCGACCGGACAGAGGGGTATCCAGTGGAAATCGTGTAAATGGTGTTAATTTCTTCCGAGGAGGAAGATCGTGGGGGATGAATGGGTCTTTGTTTCTGACGAACGGGGGGTACATCAGGCCATGTGTCAATGTGGTGCTCTATAATGGCGGGGTCAAGACCAGGCATTTTGGTATAGGACCAGGCAAAGACATCTCGGAATTCTTGGAAAAGTTTTTTGTATTCTCCAATCTCATGCTCACTGCAGGAGGCTCCTAATGTAATGATTTCAAGGGCACCAGGTGGGTCAGAGATATCGATGTGGATGATGGGTGAGATATTGGCCATGTTACCTTCCTCAAAGGCATCAGGAGCAGGAATAGGATCCTTAAACCAGTCGACTTTAGTAGGAAGGAAATCTTTGGACTCAACCGCGAATTGGGTAGCGGTGGTGGATGAGGTCTCTTCTGGGAGGAAGTATGAATGATGGTGCATGTCTTCCCAGGGGTAATCAGGGGCAGTAAGAGCCTCTAGAATCTCCTCGTCATTGCGGAAAATTTGAGTGGTCAAATCGGTTGACGAGGTAGTGGTAGTCGAAGAGATCATATAAATGGTGTTAATCTCTCCAGATGACGATGATACGGGAGGGTAGATCTCCTCAATTGTGGGGGGCACCGTCTCAAGGTCCAAATTATTCATCTCGTAGAGAGCTGCTCTGTAATCTGGGATATCAGGACAGTGATGTGAGTAATGGCCGTAAATACAGCATATCGCACAAGGGTGGTTGGTACGCAGTGATTTATCACGAGGCTTGGGGTTTGGGTCGAGTTTGACAACCGGGATGTTGGGTCGTCGTCAAGCATTTGCATGTGTTCCTGTAATGCGGGTAATTGGGGACATTGATGAGTTGGATGGCCTAACTCATCACACAACAAGCATTTAGGAGGAGCACGAAACACAGGGGGAGGTTTAACTGCTTTGGGAGGAGGTACGGCAGTGTATGGTTGTGGGCCTCTGCCCCCAGTGGGCTTGATAAGAGGAGGGGGATTTGTAGATGATGAAGGGGTAGTGACACCGGGAGGTGGTTGAGTAGTAGTGACAATGGGTTGCACCAGTTACAGGACGACATTTGGTGTCGGCGGGGGAATGGGAGGCGAAATATACCGCACGGGTAATCCCAAGGTTAACCCGGGGAGACTAAGGGTAGCCATAACCGGAGTGCTTACTATGCCCGAGGGAGGGAATAGAAAGGGGATTGTGTGGATGGTTGTAACACCAATGTGACTAGGGACCAATGGTGGTTTAGGTAACAAGGACGGTTGATTGTTGGGTGTTTGTGTATTGTAGGAAAGAGTACAGAGGTCAGCGACGTGGGTCGCGGGTGACGAGGGTGGAATGGATTGGAATGTAGAAGTCATCGGTGCGTCTGAGTAAAGACTGGGTTCCACGGAGGAAACAAATGAGGTAGTTGCACCACAAATAGGTTGTTCAACCATGGGGAGAACATTTTCAGGTGCAGCGGGGGCCTTGGGATCGTAATAGGTGAGTTGGTCGACCTTGACCATGCGTCCGTCATGGGGGAACATCATGGTATGAAAAATGGATGAGGCTACCGCCCGCATGGCATACATGTAGCTGCGACCAAGTAAGAGGTTATAATCGAGTTGGGCATTGATGACCTCTATGTCAATGAGCATGGTTTTACCAGCCAGCTGGACGGGGACATTAGCTAATAGACCTTGGGGTTGAGCCGAACGACCGTCGTAGGCTCGCAACGTAGTGGTGGACTTCTGGAGAGTAGGGGATCCCAACTTCTGCCAAATGAATGTGGACATAACACATGTAGAGGCACCCTCATCGATAATGCACCGATGGATGACAAGATTCCGAACGAAAACAAAAACTTGGAATGCTAAAGTGGAAGGCAGGCGTGGTTCGGACTGGTCTGAATTGAATGCCATCAGTTGTGAATCATTGGGGTCAATAGCGCCAATGGCAGAGAGTAAAGCCTTGCGCTGTGAAGGACAATTTTTTAAGACTTCTAAAGCAGACATGGCTGCAGGAGACTGGGCTAAGTCATATACAATGCTGTAATTCGACGCAGCGCGAGCATTGGGGTTATTATTGATGCAACGAAGTGGGAAGCAAGGTGCTTTAGAAACGCCATTGAGTGGAGCCGGAGGTATACGTAACGTCTGATCTGTGGGATGACCGTTATTGTTTTTGTCAGCGGGAGGGGCTTCAGAGGTGGAGCCATATTGGTTCCAACGGGTTTGGAGGTTGGCATCGGCGGATGCCATCATTAACAAGTGGTGGGTACCTAAATCGAACATGTGTTGATCAGGGGCGGCATAAGTGATCTGTTGTTGTGGTGGAGCATTGCCTTGAGGAGGAGCTAACGGCTGAGTGTTCACTATGCCTTGGGTTGGTAAGGGGTTTTGCAGCACCAAAGGTTGATGCTAAGGTGGTGGAGGGTTGGGTGGCGCCTGAGGAGACACTTGCCCTTGACAATGGGAATCATCAGTCCAGAGTTGCTGAGCTCACTCCAAATGTGGGCAAGCATGTGTGTAGTGGCCATAGACCCCGCAAATAGAACAAGGATGGTTTGTTATGAGATTATTGTTTTTGGGCTACCTGGGATGATGATCCGGATTCTGGTTGGGAGGAGCAGCGTTGTTATTATGTGGAGGATTGGGAGGTGGTGGACCTTGATGTTGTTGTTGGTTTTTGTCGTAGTTACGTCCTCTTCCACGGTTTTGTTGTCCACCCTGGTTGCGTTGGTTGTTTTGATGTTGGGGATGATTATGTTGTGTGTACACTTGCCCTTAAGCAGTGGGAGGATTTTGGTTTGTTGTAGGTGCGGGAGCAGGTTGCGGTGGATAATAAGCTGGTGGGGCTGGATGTGGTCCAGTTACCTGCTGGGGTTGTTGGTAACCCTGAGCTATTGGAGGTGTTGGGTTAGCTTTTGTAGCTTGTTGTGGGTAATACATTGGTTGTGGCGGGAACTGAATTGGGTTCTGGGTGGCCGGTTGGTTATATTATGTGGGAGGTACATATGCCGATGGTGCTTGCCCATAGCAATGTTGTGGACAAGAGGGTCCATGAGTGTGATGAGTCGTTGGAGCGTAGGAAGTTGTCGCTCCAAAATTAGATGTAGCTCTAGAGAGGTCTGGGGCATTTATGGTGCTCACCATGCTAAAAGGTTTAATTTGCAGTGTGACCTGGCCAATAATACCATCAGCGGCATGTGATGCCCCCGACACATCATCGCGTGAAGAATCGCCTCGTGGGGCGTATGGTATGATGGTGTAGAGGTAGCCTGATTGGGCGTAAATTAGGTCGAATTGTTGCACTTTTAGGATAGCTTCTTCCTCTGACTGGGGTCATTCGGAAGCTACGTCTTTTGCTATGAGGGGTAGGAGTGATTTAAGAAACCAGTCCAAAAATATACGGTCATCCAGTTTAATCTTACAGAGGCTACGATGCTTGTGCCACTCATGGATGTGGTCCGTGATGTGGGTAGCTGTGTTTTGTCTGCAAGACAACAGTATTTCAACTCCTGCATCGTAACGTATAGGTAGCTGAAAAAACTGAAGGAAAGTGGAGGCGAGAGACGTAAAAGTCTGGTGGGTCCCATGTGGTTGTTCGATGTACCACTTAGCTACAGAGCCAGTGAACGTTCGTTGCAATAGTCTTAGACGAATGGAGTCATCCACTATGGAGTTAGATGAACACCATAGGTGAAAAGACATTATGTGGTTTTGGGGGTCCTCCCTAGGTTTTCCTTCAAACTTGGGTATGTTCAAGGGGAGCTTCGTAGGCATAGGTGGCCATGTAGGGTTGTGCCTGATAGGATCGTTGGTTAGCCTGGCTAAGTCTGTAAGTTCAAACTAGCCATGTAAGGTAAACTAGCAGATGGGTGTGGTGTAGTGACTGGGACATAGCTATTCATGGTGGCATTATGTAGTGGTCCAGTAGCCCCTAAAGGAATGCTAGGAATTGAAGGTATGTGTCCTCCAACCATTGTGGTTTGGTATGGGCCAGCGTTTCCAAGTGCAACATGGGTTACACCGGGGTTAGGAATAGTGCCAGGAATTCCTGGGATCTGGGTTGTGGTAATGACAGGTGGTGTGATTCCTATGTTGGGCATACCCATAATAGGAGGTAGTCCTGTGTTGGGCATACCTAAAGGTGGGGTGTCCCCCATATTAGGCATGCCTATAGGGGTGGTTGTTGCCATGGATGGCACAGCAGTAGAAGGGTTTGTGGATGTATCTCCAATAGTACTGGTAAAAAGTGGGTCGTATTGTGTTCCAGCCATGAGGTTGGTTGGTAATAACTCAGTAGGGTTTTCAGATTCAGCCTCAAAATCAGATGTGAAGTGAGGCGTGCCAGAATCGGATGACTGTATGTTTGGCCGATGACATGTCGAGTCAAAGGATAAGGCTCGAGGTCGGTGATGTGGAGAGCCAAGTAGACTGAACTGAGGGGGTTCACCCTGAAGATGACGAGATCATCTAAAATTCTCAATGGTGAGATAATGTTTTAAAAATTTTCAGTGTAAGATGGTGATGTAAAAAACTTGAAACCCTAATGCAACCAAGGGTGCAAAAAGGGGAGTGAAAATAAAGGCTCTCAGGCCAAAAAATCAACCTCAAAAAGCACTTATTATAGCAGCTGTGCTATAGTAAGTGGAGGGATGCAAAAAATGGTCACAATACCAACAGTCAAACAGTTTCTAGAAAAAAGAGGTGCTACTAGACCAAAGGTGGGTAATGTATCATGCAAACACCTAACTAGAAGTATTGTGAGTCAACAAACGATATTCTCTACAAGGTGATGAAATCCAAGTCAGACAATATTGAGTGTTGAATCAACGGCTAGATATCCCCCTACCGGGAGGGACACCGGGTAGACAATCCTAAAGAATGGCAACTAGGATACCCCGTTCATGACAAGTTCAGAAAAGGTGAATCTGTCGTTTGGTCCTTTTACCGCAGCACCCCTATACAGGGATACCCCGAGAACTGCGAATGGTAGCCTTCGGTTACTGAATGGATTTCAGTATTCCACTCAGGCTTTCGGAACCATCCTCGCGACTTCAACCCTCCTAGGGGAGAGGCCCTCTGATAATTGGTTGTGACCGTTCCAAAAAATACTAGGGGATTTTGGTTCCCTAATGGACAACAGCTATGTCTCAAATGTAATAACTGAGGGGTGTTATTGGAACCCCAATCCCCTCAATTCTACCTAACTACAAAGTTCTTTTAAGTGCTCCCCAAGTGGGGTTAAAAGTTGGTTGAATTTAGGGTAAATTTTAAGACTCAGTTTTAAATTAAGTGGCAGAGTGGGTGCAAGTGTGGTTTAAACTGAAATTAAAATGTAAATGCTTTGCAAAAACTATTCAAAAATAATGGATTTTGAAATAGGAAAGCAAATAATATGAATACTTCAAGAAATAAATGGATTTCTTTTTTTTTAAAATTGCTTGGGAAAAGTATCAAGGAAGTAAACAGTAAAATTTTGATCTAGATGAAATGCAAATAAATCCTTCTTTCAATTTCTTAAAATTTTGTAAATTTTTTTTTTTTTAAAGGTGCATTTTAAAGATTTATATGGCTGTAAAAAATGCAGAAATTTTAATACTGTAAAAAATGCTAAATGGGCAGAAAATACAGTAAAAAATAATTTTTTAAACAATTTCCCGAATTGAAAAAACTGGCATCGCGGGTTTTGACAGAACAATTGCGATGGACCGCGCGGGTTTCTGTCACACAGTCCCGATGGGCAGCGCGGGTTTCGGCCGCGAAGCCGCGATTTGCAGCGCGGATTTTAGTCACACAGTCGCGATGTGCAGCGTGGCAAATGGCCGCGAAGCCGCGATGTGCAGCGCGCAAATTTTCCTCGAAGCCACGGCGAGCCACGTGGAAAAGAGCCGCAAGGTCACGATGAGTCGCACGACTATTGGGCAAAAAGCCGCGAGGCGAAAGCCGTAAGCGGACGCCGAAAAGTGAACTCGAAAATGGCGATTTCGGGCTGTTAATGGCAATAAAAAGGGGCAAGATCTAGAACAGCATTGGATCTGCTGTCTAGGATGGAAGATCTATGAATTAAACTGACTAAAAAGAACAAAAACTAAGATCTAAAGCGAAAAATTGAGATCTAAGAATTCGTCCCCAGTAGAGTCGCCAAAAACTGTTGGCTTGGTTTTGCAACCAAGCTTAGTGCTATGGGTACCTATCAACAAGTGATAGCAGTTTCAAATATTGAAAGCAAAAACAATTTTAAATCTAAATCTAAAACTAAACTAGGGTGTACATATCATAATAAACTTGGAAAGATTTGAAAACAAGAATAAGAAATAAAATAAAAAATAACTTTTGTATTATGAAATAGGGGCAAGCAAGTGCTTGCAATGGTGATACCTCCAAGTGGTGAAGATTGTTGAGCAACTTCCAAGGTGAGTAGTTCCAAGCTCCAAAGGTCTCTTCTCCAAGATAGCTACAATGGTCAAAAGCTCATGAGATATTTTGACAGCATGAGGATAGGAAGATGGATGGATGGAAAGTGAGGAGCCCCTACCACCTTTTTATAGTTTTTGGTGGTGGGGAATACCATTATGGTTTTGAGGAAACCAATGGTATTGACCAACATGGTTTAGGTACCTTTTCCCTCCTTTTTCCTTTTTTGAATATTTTGAATATTTTTATTCCCTTTTTAATATTTTTGGGAATTCTGGACCCTTTTTTAGGGTTTTTTATGCTTTTTGAGGAAAGATATTCATTTTGAGTGGAAAAAGGGGTGTATTAAGGTCTTTTGGTAACCTTTTGGTGGCTTTAGAGGCTCAAATGATGAAAAAGTGGACAAATGGGTCATGTGAATAACGAAATGAGCTAGTGAGCACTTTTTGGGTGTTAAAACATATAGTCTTTTGTCTTCTCCTTCGAACCACCATGGGTGAGATTATGCCAAAAATAACTATTACATGTTTGCTTGAAATCAAAATCAGATTTAAGACTTGAAAAATAGTTTCTTGAGATCTCCTTTGAACTAGCAGGGGTGAGATCAAAACTATCATATGCATGAGAAATTTTCCCAAGCAATAATTGCTTAGAATCCAAATTAGATCCAAGACTTGAATCATGGTTTCTTGAGATCTCCTTTGAACCATGAGAGGTGAGATCAAAACCAGTAGATGCATGAGAAATTATCCCAAGCGAATGGCAATGGCCATATTCTTCAATGACCTTCTGAAAGCATGGAATTATGATCATATAGTAGTATAAAAGAGGAGTTAGTTGGAGAGGAGTGAATGCATTACCTTCAAAATCTATTTTGACCTCCGAAATAATCATGTGATCATGATGCAAACCAACAGAATCTGGTGCAAGAGAGGATTTAGGACCTTCTGCAATATCTAGAGTGTGAGCTGGCACGGAAAGAGAAGAAAGTTTGAGCATGAGTGTAGAATCTGCAAGTTCTTTGTCAACAACTTCAATATGAGATGATACTGGTGCATGATCTGAGAGACCATCAAGAGGAGCGAATGCATCACTTTGTTTTCTTTCGAATGGGTTGGGACCAAGTCCTTCATTCTCTCTGCCAAATTTTCCATCCAGGTGAGCCCATATCTCTTTTGGAGTCCATAACTCCTTTGGAGTTTCAACATCATTACGGTATTTGAATTGGAATCTCTGGTGTGCAAACAAAGAAAACATTATTGCTTGAAAGTGCATGTCACTTTTATTTAACCAGTTAATCTTCTCTTCAGGGGATTCGAACTCTCTTTCAAAATAACAATAAAAAAGATCATGGATCTTTAAGTCTGCTATCATTCTTGGTTTCCATTCATCATAGTTGAGTGGATCAAGAGGAGTAATTCCTGATGAATACATAGAAGCTATAGAGGACTTGCAAAAACAATATAGAATAACTGCAACTGCTACTGCTGCAAAAATGCAGAAACTGCTGCAACTGCTACACTCGAAATATTGGTAATAACCTGCAAAAAACTCTCAAGAATGGAGATCAACAATACTCTCAACATGCTCTGATGCCATGTGAAAATCCTCACAGCAGATCTAAGAGATGATGTATAACTCACAAGAGTAATTATGATTAAGCAGGAAAATAGAAGAAGAGTGAACAATATAGTATAATGAGCAACATAATAATATGGTACAATAGAACTCAGATAGAAGCAATAATACTTCACACACACTAATTAATTAATCACAGTATGAACAAATAAATAGTACAATGGTAGAGAGGATTCGAATGCCTAAGGTGGAAATTCGAATTAGCCTCTCAGAGTGATCATAAGATCAACAGAGTGTCATCGGAGCACAACTAGGTGTCCTCATGATCATTGGAGCGCAACTGGAAGTCTTCATCATCATCAGTGGCGTCATCAATGCTCAAGTAACTGTCAACCATCAGTCAAACTAACTCTAGTAGGTGTAACTGAGTGTAACTCAATGTAACTGACTGTAACTGACTGTAACTAACTGTAACTGACTGTAACTAAGTGTAACTGAGTGTAACTAAGTGTAACTGACTGTAACTGAGTGTAACTGAGTGTAACTGAGTGACAACTGGACTGGTAGGTGAAGAAGGGCGAGTTGCTCCCTAAAATCAAGGAAGAAGGGCGCATTAAGCAACTGGAGGGATAAAACTGAATAGTGAGAAGCTCCTGGGGGTTCGCTAACTGAGAGCTAGGTGCTGGATTGATGACTGGGATGCATGCAAAATGCATGCAAACCCTAAAGGTGCATGCATGACTAAAAATGTAAATGATCAAAATACTGGTGGGACTAGGATGGAGTATAGGAATATCTTAACAGGGTGACATGTGGCCTATACAGTGCAGACGTGGTGGCACCATGTGGTAGGACAAGTTTTAAGTTCGAGGTGATCGTGCATTTGATTTGGCATGTGACTGGGAGTGACATGTCCCAATCCTGGAGCAACACGCATCACCACAATCGAGTTAGCAAGTGATTGGGCATGACATGGTCCAATCCTAGAACGACATGCGTCACCCCAAGCATGGCCAAAATTGATTTGAAGGTCGGATTGCACGCCATAGGAATCAAACCCACGACCTCCAAGTTATAAGCCCAATGACCTTACCACTGTGCCATTGATGATCTATGTTATGAGAAGTGGCACATATTATATTTATGTTGTATGGGGCATATGTAACCAAAAAAGGGGGGGAAGTCCGTGGGTTTGACCTCGGGTCTCCCACCTAACAAAAAATGGATATATGGTTATAAATTTACTCCATGGTTATGATATTATGCAAAAGTTTATGCCACGGTGTTTGAGTGGTAGAATGACCATACACCAAGTTTGGGTGGTGAAGAACAAACTTGCACCATGTTAAGAATTGGTTGATGTTGGTGGTTGGTAGTGGTTTAAGTTCATGCCATGATTAGAGTTTTGTTGCCATGAAAGGTGGGGTATGGCTTTGAATTACCAAAATTAAAAAGGTTGCAGATTCCTACCCCCTTGTGCTATATAAGCACTCTTACCTTGGAGCCAAGGGAAGACAAGTCTTTTGACAAGGCATAAGGAATTGGACACGAAAAAGTCATAATGTAAGCCATGGGGATTCATTGTAGAGACTTTTGGAGGATGAGGATCGAGGGTCCAAGCACACCGTGGAAATGGGTCAACAACTTGGGGTAAAGTATTGATATGATTTGAAATCATGCATCCCTTTTTAACTCCTTTTGGATGGGTATCTTCATCATAGTTTTAAACAATTGGTATCCCCTTATATTATGGTTCTTTATTTAATGGGCTCTTCATTATGGTTTTGTTCATTAAACTATTGAAGCCTATTGTTGTGAAATTATGTTTCCTTGTAAAAGGTTCTTTTAGCCACTCTTAAGTGATGATGAGAGTGATAGGAAATGTGTTTTATGCTTGAGCCTTGTCGACAATATTGTAATGGTGCACATTATGTTGTAGTGGTTTTGAGACCATAGATTCTACCACTTGTGCACAATTTATTATGACTTAAAGATTGATGCTGCCATGTTGTAATGGGATTTGTAGCCACTTACTATGAGAGGCGTCGTTTTCCTAAAATCCTATTTGGTGGCTTTGTTAACTTGTTTGAGTTTCATAATCTCTTTGGGACATGATGAGGCAAGTATGAACTTGCTTAGATCCTACAGATTGAGATCAATTGATTAGCTACAACTATCCACTGATACAAGTGTCGACCTTCGACATTCTCCATCTGAAGAACAAAGGTGAAGGGCTTGAAAGAGATTGTGGATTTTTCAGAGACAGTTGTTGTGCAACAGAATCAACTACCGAGATGCATACAGATGCAAGTGTTGGACTTCGAAATTCTTGGTCCGAAGAACAAAGGTGAGGGATCTTCAAGAGAATGTGGTCTTACAGAAGCACTTGTTATGCAATCCAAATAGTGAGAAGTTGGTAAATATTTCTTGCAGGTGAAATCCATTTCTGATGTAATCAAATTTTATGCATTTTATTCATCATATTTATGGATAAATTTGCAGTTGAAGCGGTCCTAGATATGTAACTAGAAGAGTGTGGGGAACTCTGTTATCACATGGGTGACCATACTGTGCTTTAATTTCTATTGCATTTCTGTATGTTTGATTTTGTTTAAAGATGCACAATAATAATTTCTCATGTTCACATGCATATAATCGTCATTAAAATATCCTTCATTGAATATTCTTGTTTGAGAAAGTTCTCGTAGAAATCTCAAATCATTAGGGAGCGATAAAGATGTTGTATCTTTCCACCAAACAATTTCAAGGGCCTTAGAATGTTTTTATCTACCACAACTATGTTGTAAAGTACCAGGTACCCTCAATCATCCATGGATACCACGAGGCAATCAAATTCCATGTCTGAATTTAAACATTCATATTTAATTTCATTTTTCAAAGATTCATTCAATTATATAGGGGGAAATAAAAAAATATGGTCGCCCAAAAACATACTATGCATTCATTATAATTTACAGACAATTCATGCATGAGAACATATTCCATGCCATGCAATACCTTACATTGATGCATTCATTAAACAATAAATGAACATCATACATACACAAAATTAACCATGTCATTCATAACAGTGAGATACTTATCTTTGAATTCAAGTTTCTCCAATTGGAATCATGCGGAGGACATTCCTCCCAGCCATAGGCTTTATCAAGACAAGTATTACTTTGACATGCCACCCCTAATATGGGGCTATCAATCCATAAGGGCAGAGCTTCCTCAATCCTAGTTACTCAGTTGAATCTCTCATGCAACCCATTGGTACCTTAAACTCCTCCACTACTGTCCCAATCCTCAATTCTCCTTCCCCATCAACCTACACAACCCCAGGAACAAGCTCCCTTCTGTGAGTTAACAGTCCCTTGGGAAGCTTATAGTTCCTTTTTGGCGCTCCAACATAGGATGGAAAAGAGGTATCTGAATTGACACTCCAGGGAGCAAGTTGTAGGCCAGGTTTCTCTCACACTAGTCTACCCAAGTTAATTGCAATAAAAATTGATGTTCCTCTGTGGTATATTCATTCTCTGTGCACTATCCAACCATGGATTCCCAAATGATAGCTAAAGAGTGAAATTCGAAATGGTGGAGGATTAATGGACAACATGCAATATCTCCAATTTATTACTTGGAATGTAATTAACCAAAATTATGTAAATGATGTAATATAGTTATAAAATCATGGTGAGGAGCTTAAGGCCAAGTCCCCTCCATCGATTTATTGTTTATGTATCAACAATGAAAAAATGATGCATGTGGATTGTTGAACAAATGTTTCGGTGAAGTTTGAAAAATTCGTCGATAAGAATTTTGGTGAAGATTTGAGAATTTTTCCGAGAAGCATTTCGGCAAAGTCTGAAAAATACATCGGCGTGTTTCAGCGACATTTGAGAAATCCACCGACACATTTCGGCGAAGTTGGGAAAATTTCACCGATGTGGTGTTTCAACGATTTTTTAAACGTGTGTTGACTTGAGTTTCGACGTATTTTGAGAAATTCGTCAACGAGTGTCACAACACTTGGGGAAAAAAGGCTGTTGTATCGATAGACTTGGATAAATCCATTGAAACAGAGAAAAACTCTGTGAATTCCATTGAAATTAAGAAATTGGGAAATTTTGCAAGTGAATATCTACAATGAATTTTAGGTGCAAGAAATCGGAAAATGGCATCGAAATTGACCCCTTGACCCCTATCATCCCCTTGAGACATCATCGATTTTGTTAAATTCCCATGGTGATGACAGGACTCTTAGAAATGGAAATGTTGCAATATGATAACAATCTCGGGGACAATTGGGCAAGTTGTGGATTATAAAAGGGTGATTCAGATGTTTCTGTAATTTGATAGAAATTGGCGTTTTGAAGGGCTGTAGTTTTTACTCAATAATCAGAAATAGGCATGCTCCTACTCATTAGAAAGCTTATACATAGGACAATAAGATAGAATGATCTTATTCTTAAAACATGTTTCTATTTGTTTCAGAAATTAATCATGGTAAAATTGCTTGTTAGCTAGAAATGTGAAAGAATTGAACCAAGTCTTGTTTGATGCTTGGTAATAAGGTAGTACCATTAATGAGCATGGATACTCAATTGAGACTATTGTTGTAATTTATGTTAACATGTGGGAAAACATATTGAATGGATAATAATACACTCTTGTAGATTGTTTTTTACAAACACTAATGATGGAAGAAGGGAACTAAGAAGAAGTGATGGTTCCTTATCCAGGATTCATGCAATACATTCTCTATGTTCAGAATGTGTAATTTGAATTGCAAGAAAGAGACATGGGAGCTCTTGATTATTGGATATGGATATTGTATTCTATAAGAGAATGCTAAGCGTATGGAATATACCAGCAGGTAAAGGACACACAACTTGTAAAGGTGATAGGCGAATCATCCTTGTGGGAAAGTGATTACATGCTAAGAGAAGTTGTTGGATATGAACCAATAACTTATGAGTAAGTAATGAGAATGGGTAAGACAGTTTTATTCATCTAGAAGTTGTTACTGATAGAATAAAACATTCTAGTATGTCGACATGTCATGTGGTTCATGCTAGTGATAGAGTGGCCATGCAAAGGATATCAATTAAGGAATGAGTCATCCCCATGTGTGAATCAAGTATGTGGTTCAGAATTGTGGAAAAAATTTCCATGAGGAAGGAAAGAGAGTATGATAGTTGAATGAGGTGAAAGGGCATATAATGGACCTTGAAAATATTTCTTATGGAGTTGGAATAGAATAAATTGCAGCGCTAGGAAGTTTAAGAAAGGTCAAGTTGGACTTGGCTAGAATTTCTCCAAGCAATTGAAGCAACAATGAAATGTAAATAGAATGAAACGAGAGCTATTGTAATGACCAAGGAAAGTTGCACAGGGTTGATAAGATGGTTGCAAAATAAATTGGAGAATAATATCCATAAGGAAATGTTGATAAAGAGGTAAATTTATCACCTTGAACTATTTATGTTTGTAGCATAAGAATTGCATTCTTGGAAAGTAGCAAGTATAAATTTTATACACATGTATACGTATTGAATTGTTGCTTGGTGAGAAGATCATAGCTAATAATTCCTTGTGTGATGGTAGAGAGGCCACGAAATTGGATCAACTATGATGTGGAAGAGAAATTCCATGCTATGATGATGAATTGGAAAGGGAGAATTCCTTGACTCTTATCTTGATGTTACATTTACATAGTCTAAGTTCTATATTTTGAAATTTTAGCATATGAATGCTGGAAATGAAAAGCGTATAGATAACTGAAATACATATGCACTAGCGGGCATATTAGGAGATAATGGATATTACATGTGAACTTGATTATGCATGCATATGATTTTGCATATTAGTATAACTAGTTAGGTTTTACATATGCAATGAGCCACTAATGGAAATTGTTGTGGTTGATGATGATGGTCTAACCATAGATGGTTGAAGCATGGTTGAATATGTTGATGAAACTATTGCATGTGACCAGTATCCTTGTGAATAAAATTTTAGGCAATAAATATATGATCAAGAGGTTGGTGGAAGAATTGTGTAGCCCTTTGTAAGACACCAACTGATCAGGTAACATCAAAGATCTTAATGGCATCCATGTAGGTAGTGGTTTATTTATTTTGATTGCATGAGTACTGAAATGGGATTTGAGTAAGAATCCCTTCGGCCATATTTTAATCATCATAAAATGGTATGCATGTAATATTGAAGGCATTAATGTGAATGGAATTCCATTGGGATAGTGAGGAATGGGGTAGTAAAGGTAAGGATCCTTATACCATGTGACTGTTTAAAAATTAGAATGTATTCATATGAAAAGAAATAGAATGCCTTGTGTGATACCATGAGGATGTTGGGTAGTGAAGCATATAGTGTTGCACAAGTACCCCATGAACTCCCTATTGGTGTTAATTGTTGGAATAGATTTAATACCGAGAAGGGGGGTGAATCAGTATTAGAGTAGTAATAATCAATTTTCACCTTCTTTAACAGATTAGTCTTCTCTTAATCTTGATCTTTAGTTATGCATCCAATATAAACAAAATCATTCATCCATATATGCACCAAGACAAAGAACACATAATGGCTGCATCAATGAAATTATGGGTGGCACCCCCATCAACCAAAACTGATACTCTTTTCCCTTCCACTACCCATTTGAATCTAAAGGTATGAAAGCAAGGAACTCCATTTAGCACTGCAATTTTTTTGTCTTCCCATGGGGGCTGCTCTTCCCCTATTGTTTCATATCCATCCTCTACTCGTGCTTCTTCCTCAAATTCTTCCTTCTCACTTTCCAAAAATACCTCAATGTATTGTGCTTTCCCCTTAGCACATTTATGGCCTAGAACCCAAGGTTCTTGACAAGAGAAGTATAGCTTCTTTCTTCTTAACTCATCCCAATATTTGTATGAGTATTATTTCTTGTTTGGGGAATCCACATTATTAAAAGTTGGTATTTGATTCTGAAATTTTTTAGGCACATTAACTTTTGGAGGATACCTTGTTCTTGGGATGGCATCTTGCAGATCCCTTGTTTTAATCATTGCTTCTTGTAAAGTGGATGGTTTGTATGTCTTTACCAGTCCTTTCAATGGACATGCTAATCCTTCTGTGAATAGGAGGATCAAGTGAGCCTAAGAGATGTCAATGAACATCACTATAATATTCTGGAACTCAGAGATGTATGCTTCAGGAGTTCCGGTTTTCTTCACATGTGCTAACTCCTTGAAAGAGATTTCAGGGTCTCTTCTATCATACCTCTGTACTAGTCTCTTAGTTAAATATTCATAGTAATTCACTTGATCATGGCCTAGGGTTCTCATGCAATGGAACCACCGGTAATTTTCCTCTCCTTACAAATGCAAAGTTTCCATTTTGATGTCATCCCTCTCAGCCATGGGATTCAATTAAAAGTAAGTATCTACCTTCTGCACCCAGGAGCTAGTAGTGCACTTTGAGGATCCATCAAAGAATGGTAATGAGATCTTACCAACATAATTTCTCAGTTCATAATTATGTGTTGGAGGCCTATGACCCCCTCTTGGTTAATTTTTATACTGCGCTTCACAAAAACATTTGAAAGGAAATGCCTTTCTGCATTATTCACTTAGTGTTTGGTATTCTACATACCGATCTTCCCATGAAGCAACTGATTCAGTCTGAACTTCATGAACTTCCTTGTGTTCCTCAATGAATTGAGGCATCATAGGTAGGGTTTGATTCTTGAATTCCTCATTGAACTCATTAGGCCTATTATGAGGCCCATTATTTGAAAAGATAGATCCACCAAGGACCTTTCTTTCGTCATTTTGAGAGCCACTGCTTCTCCCTTCTCCGTCTTTATTTCATAGCTGCTTAACCAGGAATTATCCAGTGTCATTCCTAGATTGAATGATGTTCAGACATATGTAATGCAACCCTTTTAACATACTTTGAACAAAAATTATGAACTCTTCCTTATCATCCAAGTCATATATGTCCTTTCCTCCTTGCATTTTTCCTCTAGTAGAATCCACCTCTTCTTCAACACGGGGGTCTTCATGATTCTTTACTTTGGGGAATAGAACTGTCTTAGGACTCATCATAATTTGTCAAGAGAAGGTTCATAGGACCATGCTTTGATACCACTGTAATATCCCAGATCATGTTGGAGATAATATGATGCAAAATTCAAAACTTATAACACAATTTTTAACAAGTAGAAACTAGTTAACAAAACTATTTGGAAAAGAGATGGTCCATGACACAATAAGATGACTCCAGGGTTATGAATTTGGGATATTTAGGATATGCAAAATGTATGGGTGAATGTGTATAAAAAAAAATATCAGTTATAGGGTGAAATTTCGATTCCTATGCACAAAGTACTGGGGCCATTTACAATTCAACAACAACTGTCGCTGAGGTCTACTTTGAGGCTTCCTGGGCACTCTAACATATGCATACTAGGATCGATTGCTTACAGTTGAATGTAACAAATGGTGGATATCATACCATTAAACTCCTAATTAAAACATGGACAAGATTTACTGAGGATTTTGGAGGTTTTGTTTGAGTTTGGAAACCAAAGAGGCAAGGGCACTATCTTGGACTCCTTAACTAGTAGTTTTCCAAGTTCTTCCAAATGGAACGAGAGACCTTCAAATCCTCAGGTAAATGGTTGGATATGCTTCATTGAGGTACCATGATTCACAATTGACCATAAAAACATAAAAATGACTCATACATAGCTCTGAATTACCAAAAATGTAAAACTAGTAAAGAAAAAGTGACTAAAGAGCTAACTTGGAATTGCTTGATTCAAAGCGCCTCTAGAGATTACAAAATTAAATTATGAAGTATGTTAGGTATCTAAAATGATTTTATTAACAACATAAAGTCGAAATTGAGGATACTGAATAGAAAATTAAAGGACTTTCAACCATCATATCTTCAAGGATTCTCCAATGATAAATAAATATTACAAAACTTGAGAGAATGAGTATGAGAAGTGGAGAAGAAAGAGAAGTGCTGCACTAGATATCCAAGAAGGTTGAAATCATAGCTGGTATATGGATATGGAGGGTGCACTAGAATTCATGAGCTGCAAAGGTCGCATCCACTAAAATAAACCACCTCCTCCATATGTAATTCTCTTCACAAAAATCTCTCCAATTGCACTGTAACTGAGGATATCTCTTCAGATGTCTTAGATTATTCAATGATGGAATGATGCAGGTTTGCAGATCAGAATTCCATGGCTCTATATTTGATCATGGACAAACTGGAACAATAATTGCGTTGGGGTTCATCTCCCAAGCATTGGTTGAGGCACATCACTCAACACTGAGTAGAAAAAGCTTGTTAGGAACCCATGTCTTTACTTTGTTAGTATATTGTTGTTGGACGCATATGCTTTGTAAGTCGTCCCATAGTATTTGTTGATCAATAGTTTGCGTTATTGTTGTTGGCGCATATGCTTTGTAAGTCGCTCGTAGTATTGTTGATCCATAGTTTATAGTGGCCTATGGTTTTGACCCATAGTATTGGCACCTAGACTTAGTATATAAGTGTGTGTTGAGACCTATGAAGGCACCGTGAAGTTATTTGTATTGAGCTTTCTCATAGGAGGTTTCCCCCTCGAAGTGGCATGTGATCAATATAAAAGTGATTCTGAGTTCTGTCATTTCTGCTATTTCGCATATTCTTATTAATTAATTGTTGCAGGTGCTTCACATCTGGTATCAGAGCACTTTCTTGGGCTCGCTGGGTGAAATTTCTGCCAAATTTTTTTTGCATCTATTGCAGGTTCGGATTTGGGAATAATCCCTATCCACTTAACTGTGGGAAGTACTTGGGCATAAGCCCTAAAAATCATTATGAGGAGTACCATAGGAACCCCAAAGTAGCTGGCCCATTGAGAGGACCTGCCAGCGAAAAGGGCAACGACCCCTACCTGATTGACTAGTTCCCACCCGTGAGGTAAACCAAGAGCTGTCGTTTGTGGCAAAGCGGTTATCAGTTTTAACTGAGCTATGGAGTGAGGGGTACTGCCCCAATACGCAAGCCATCACACAGCATTGGTGGCCGAGTGAAACCCCTGAACTGTTAGGAAGCTGCACATTCCTGGGTCCATATCTATTTTCAGTTGAATTGTTGTCGATCACTGCTGCGCCGTTTCAGATCCATCCATTGCATATTTATCTATTCCAGATCCCTTATGAGTCATAGCCACTCCAGTCTGAATAAAAAAAAAAACTCAAAAAAACTCCTGGTTATGGTTGTCACCCATGTAGGAGCAAAAACCATGGAAGACGCACTTGCAGCCATCCAAGCCAAACTCCAGGATCTGGATGAAAAATTTCTCGGCCTCCATCTTGAACATTCAGCTATGAACAACAAACGACAGTCTGAGTCTTCATCAGACAATGGGTTCTCTTCTTCTAGCAATTTTCGTGGTCCGAAGCTTGATTTTCCTCGCTTCAATGGTACTGATCCAACTAGATGGATCTATCATGCAGAACAGTATTTTAGTATGCATAATACTTTTGATGTCAACAAAGTTCCGCTTGCATCCTTTCATTTGGAATAGGAAGCTCTTCAATGGTACCATTGGTACATCAAGGCTCATGAAGAGCCAAAATGGCCAGACTTTTGCCATCTCCTTTTGCAACGATTTGGTCCTAGTGCTTTTGATGACTTCACAGGAGCCCTCACTAAACTTCGCCAAATTGGCACTGTGAGAGAGTATCAAACCGAATTTGAGAAACTAGCCAACCACATTGAAGGATTGTATGATGAATTTACCGGAGTTGTTTTATCAGTGATCTAAAGGATGCCATCTGCTCTGAGGTCAAAATGTTCTTTCCCACCACAATGATGGAAGCCTTAGGGTTGGCTAAGTTGGCAGAAGACAAGATTGCATCCCAACAACGCTCCAAGCCCACTTTTGTTCCCTTCCAAAATATGGGTTCTCCATGACCACCTATAACGCAGGCTCGACCAACTCCTATCAAGCGTTTGTCTGAAACAGAGATGCAAGCATGCAGAGAAAAGGGGCTTTTCTATAATTGTGATGAGAAATTCACTCGGGGACATAGATGTGTTCAGCAAAAGCTCTATCTCTTGGATGTGGATTCTCCGCCTGCCTATGAAATTGGTGACGAAGATCTAGAAATAATGGATGCTCCGTTCGACATTCAAGAACCGTCTATTGACCCTCCGTCTCAGGATGACCAGCCAGAGATATCTCTCCATGCTTTAGCTGGAATCACCACCCCCCAAACAATGCATATTAGGGGTTACTTTAAGAAGCTTCCTCTTACAATACTCATTGATTCTGGTAGCACTCATAATTTCATTGACCCTCGGATCGCCAAACAAGCTAATTGTTTTATCCATCCTTGCTCCAACTTTGAAGTCATGGTTGCCAATGGGAACACCTTACCTTGCAAAGGGAAGTGTCGAAATGTGTGTATCTCTATGGGAGATTATACCTTGCGCTCTGACATGTTTTCCTTGACCTTAGGTGGATGTGATGTGGTTTTGGGCGCTCAATGGCTACGCACACTTGGCCCTATCTTATGGGATTTTGCTGAACTTTGGATGCATTTTTCCCTCAATGGACAAAAACACACATTGACAGGATTACAACCAGGTTCTCTCAGCATCATCAGTTCACATTGCATGGAAAAAATACTCAAGAAGAATTCACATGGTGTCATCGCTTAGATCCATTCCATTCAGATGCAACCATCAGTGGTCTCCACTACTCCTTTGGATCTACAACAAATTCTGGATCGATATACAGGTGTCTTTGTTGAACCAGTGGGATTGCCACCTTCCAGGCCAGAAGACCATCGTATTCAGCTCCTTCATGGGAGTGTTCCTCCCAACATCAGGCCCTATCGCTACCCATTTCACCAAAAAACAGAGATTGAAATGCTCGTTCAGGACTTATTGAAGCAAGGTATTATTCGCCCAAGCACTAGTTCCTTTTCTTCTCCAGTTATTCTTGTCCGCAAAAAAGATGGGTCATGGTGCCTCTGCATTGAATTTCGAGCACTTAATCACCTCACCATCAAGGATAAGTTTCCAATTCCTGTTGTTGATGAGCTTCTTGATGAGCTTCATGGGGCTCACTTTTTCTCTAAGTTGGATCTTCATTCTGGGTATCATCAAATTCGGGTTCATGAGGATGATATCCCTAAAATAGCTTTCTGCACACATGATGCCCATTATGAGTTTTTGGTCATGCCCTTTGGCCTCACTAATGCTCCTTCCACATTCCAGGCCTTAATGAATAAAATATTTCGACCCTACTTGCGGAAATTCATTCTGGTATTCTTTGATGATATCCTCATCTACAGTAAAACGTGGGATGAACATCTCCAACATCTGGATCTTATCATGCAACTTTTCTCTGACCACCATCTCCACGTCAAGCAGTCTAAATGTGTTTTTGGACAGAAGGAAGTTGAGTATCTCGGGCACATTATCTCAGCACAAGGGGTTCGCGTGGATCCTTCCAAAATCGATGCCATGAACAATTGGCTGCATCCTCAGACACTCAAGAGCCTTCGTGGTTTTTTGGGGTTGACTGGCTGCTACCGCAAGTTTGTCAAGGTGTGATGAACCTGCAATAATTAATTAATGCAAATACACAAGATATCAGAAATAATAGAACTTAGAATCACTTTTATATTGATCACGGGCCACTTCGAGGGGGCAACCTCCTTTGAGAAAGCTCAATACAATTAACTTCACGGTGCCTTCATAGGCCTCAACACACACTTATATACTAAGTCTAGGCGCCAATACCATGGGTCAATACTATGTGTCAATACAAACCATGGGCTAAGTCTAGGCAAAAATACTATGAGTCAAAACCATGGGACATATAATACTATGGGATGACTTACAAAGCATATGCGTCCAATACTATGGGTCAATACTATGGGCTAATATAAACTATGGATCAACAAATACAACGGGACGACTTACAAAGCATATGCGTCCAACAACAATATACTAACAAAGTAAGGACATGGGTTCTTAACATCCCCTCTCCCTTAGAAAAAGCTTTGTCCTCAAAGCTTTAGATGTGGAAATTGATGCAGAATCTGAAGGAGTGGGTCACCTGTAGCATCCTCAAGTTGCATTCTGAGCCACTGGTTCCTTTGGAGTTTCAGGGAGGATTGCATGGAAGGCTGTAGAAGAAGAAGAACCATATCAGCGATGTGAAAAGTGCGCTCAGAACAGTGCTGATCGGCTTGTTGTCTCAGTCGAATTCTTGCCATGTGAAAATTGTCCTGCAGAATGAGAAGAAGCTGATCACGGTTTCGAAGAATTGAGTCAATTTCCTGAATGAGGGAGCTGCTGAAGGTGTATGGAAGAAGAACTGGTGGTGCCTGTCTAGAGATTACTTCATATGGTATCCTTTGAGATGTGGTACTATACCACTGGAGCGCTTCTAGGAAATCCATAGAAATAGTTGTCCAAATATGTGGAGGGACGGGTAAGGGTTCAAGCATTCTTGAAAGGAGGGTCGTTTCACCCTTGTTGACATGGAAAGTATCATAGTCAACCACCATCCGTTGAATTGTCCTTTTGAGTCCCTGCCAAAATAAGTTACATTGTTCCTGGTCATACGTTTTGAGGAACCCAGAGTGCCCTACTGATGAAGAAGCACGGAGTTCATAGAAGAGATAGCCCCGTTGAACAGATTGCAACCAATTTGGAACAAGCAGAGAAATAGTTGTAAGAGAGACTGGGTCATCAAATGTGCGAGGAGGAGCATCTTCCACCATATTTTCCTTACCCTTCTGGTAAGTGGTTGCATAGTCATAACCCATGAGTTGGATAACCCATTTCAGGTGTGTTGGGGAAGAGACCTGTTGTTCCAGGAAAGTTTCCAGACTCTGGAGATCAGTCTTGATGCATAAATAATCCCCCAATAGGGATGGCTGCCACTTCTGTATTGTATGCAAAATAGTCATAATTTCCTGTTGAGAGGTAGACGCAGCTAAATTCTTACCGGAAAGGTCTCTTGAAGGCAACAAGCTCATTGGTTCAGCAAAGACACCTTCATATCTATCCAAGGAAGTAGTGGAGACTATTGGTGGGTGCATCTGAATGGAATGGAGCTGAGCAATGACACCATGTGAATTTTTCTTAAGTATTTTTTCCAAGAGATGTGAACTGATGATGTAGAGAGACCCTGATTGTAAGCCCATAAATTTGTGTTGTGCCCCATTGACTAAAAACTGCATCCAAAGTTCAGCAAAATCCCATAAGATGGGGCCAAGTGTGCGTAACCATTGAACACCCAAAACCAAATCACATCCTCCTAAGGACAAGGAAAACATGTGAGAGTGTAGTTTATAATCTTCCATAGAGATATGCACATTATGACACTTCCCCTTGCAAGGCAAGGTGCCCCCATTGGCAACCATGACTTCAAAGTTGGAGAAAGGATGGACAAAACAATCAGCCTGTTTGGCAATCTGAGGATCCATGAAGTTATGAGTTCTACCAGAATCAATGAGTATGGTAAGAGGGAGATTCTTGAAGTATCCCCTGACTCGCATTGTTTGTGGGGTGGTGACGTCGGTTACAGCATGGAGAGAGATCTCGGGTGGGTGGTCCTGAGATGGGGTGTCAATATGTGGGTGTTGAATGTCGACCTGATCATCTACTGTATCTGGAGCTTCTTCATTAAGTTCTGAGGCAGGCAGAGAATCCACATCCAAGGGATAGAGATTTTGTTGAACACATCTATGTCCCCGAGTGAATTTCTCATCACCATTATAACAAAGCCATTTTTATCGGTGTGCCTGCATATCTGTTTCAGACAAATGCTTGATAGGAGTTGGTTGAGGAGCAAGTGTGATGGGAGTTCATTGGGAACCCATATTTATGAAGGGAACAATGGTGGGTTTGGAGTGTTGTTGAGCTGTGATCTTGTCCTCTTCCAACTTAGCCAACCCTAGGACTTCCATCATTGTGTTGGGACAAAACATTTTGAACTCTGAGCGGATTTCATCCTTGAGACCACTGATAAAACAACTCCTGTAGAATTCATCAGACAATCCTTCTGTGTGATTGGCTAGTTTCTCAAATTCTGTCTGATACTCTCTCACTGTACCCATTTGGTGAAGTTTAGTGAGTGCTCCTGTGAAGTCATCAAAAACACTAGGACCAAATCATGACAAAAGGAGTTGGCAAAAATCTGTTTAGTTTGGCTTGGGATGAGCTTTGATGTACTAATGGTACCATTGAAGGGCTTCCTGTTCCAAATGAAAGGATGCAAGTGGAACTTTCTGGACATCAAAAGTATTATGCAGACTGAAATATTGTTCTGCTTGGTATATCCATCCAGTCGGATCAGTACCATTGAAGCGAGGAAAATCAAGCTTCGGCCCACGAAAATTGCTGGAAGAAGAGAACCCGGTGGCTGCAAAATATTTTGGCTGTCGGTTATTGTTCATGGCTGAATGCTGAAGACGGAGGCTGAGAAATTTTTCATCCAGATCTTGGAGTTTGGTTTGGATGGCTGCAAGTGCTTCCTCCATGGTGTTTGCTCCTGTGAGTGACAACCATAACCAGTAATTTTTTTTATTTTTTTTTGTGAGGGGGGGGGGGATGGATAGAAAAACACAAACACAAGCTTATTTAGTAATGGGAAATTTGGATTTGGGAAAAACTAGGAGGGGTAATTGGCGTTTGACTAGGTTTTCGACACTTTCTGAGGGACAGGGAAGCAAAAAATGGGGATTTCAGAAGCGGGAACTCTATGGTAAAATTTGAAGGCAATCGGGTGAAAATTGAAGAAGTTATGGCAAACCCTAAAAATAGACAAATGTGGGATTTCTGGTCTTGGGAAGTGGAATTTGGGATAGGGTGTTCAGGAATGAAATTTGCAGAATGGGATTGCAGGGATGTCAGTGAAGTTTCAGGGAAAACAGAGTTGAAACAAGGGAGATATGGCCGAAAAACAGTTTTTTTTTTTTTAGAAATGGATCGGCAACAGTGGTGCGGAAGGGATCCGCAACAGATGATCTGCAATGGCACGGAAGGGATTGAAAACGGTTGGATCTGAAACGGTGACTAGATCTGGAACGACTTTCAGAATAGATCTGAAACAGCTGGATCTGGAGCGGAAGTGATCGACAACAGTTCAACTGAAAATAGATATGGACCCCAGGTATGTACGGCTTCCTAACTGTTTAGGTGTTTCACTCGGCCACCAATGCTGTCTGACAGCTTGCGTATTGGGGAAGTACCCCTCACTCCATGGCTCAGGTAAAACTGATAACCGCTTTGCCACAAACGAAAGCTCTTGGTTTACCTCACGGGTGGGAACTAGTCAATCGAGTAGGGGGTCGTTGCCCTTTTCACTGGAAGGTCCTCTCAATGGGCCATCTACTTTCGGGTTTGTGTGGTACTCCTCACAATGAGTTTTAGGGCTTATTCCCAAGTACTTCCCATAGTTAAGCGGATAGGGATTATTCCCAAATCTGAAGCTGCAACAGATGCGAAAAAAAAATTGGCAGAAATTCCACCCAACGAGCCCAAGAAAGTGCTCTGATACCAGATGTGATGAACCTGCAATAATTAATTAATGCAAATACACAAGATATCAGAAATAATAGAACTCATAATCACTTTTATATTGATCACGAGCCACTTCGAGGGGGCAACCTCCTTTGAGCAAGCTCAATACAATTAACTTCACGGTGCCTTCATAGGCCTCAACACACACTTATATACTAAGTCTAGGAACCATTACCATGGGTCAATACTATGTGTCAATACAAACCATGGGCTAAGTCTAGGCGCCAATACTATAAGTCAAAACCATGGGACATATAATACTATGGGACGACTTACAAAGCATATGCGTCCAATACTGTGGGCTAGTATAAACTATGGATCAACAAATGCTACGGGACGACTTACAAAGCATATGCGTCCAACAACAATATACTAACAAAGTAAAGACATGGGTTCCTAACACAAGGATTATGGGAAGATTGCAGCTCCATTAACTGCTCTATTGAAAAAGGATGCTTTTCAATGGACACATGCTGCTCAGTGTGCATTTGACAAACTAAAACAAGCTATGTGTACTACACCTGTTCTAGCTATGCCCAATTTTTCCAAGCCCTTCACTATTGAGAGTGATGCTTGCGGAAATGGACTTGGTGTTGTTCTCCTTCAAGATGAACACCCCATTGCGTTCACCATCAAAGCCCTTTCTGGTAAGAATTTAGATGCCTCTACCTATGAGAAGGAAATGATGGCTATTTTGCATGCAGTACAGAAGTGGCAACCATACCTATTAGGGAATCATTTCTGCATCAAGATGGATCACCAGAGTCTGAAATATTTCTTGGAACAGCGTGTCTCCTCCCAAACACAACAGAAATGGGTTAGCAAACTCATGGGTTATGACTATGAGATCACTTACAAGAAAGGTAAAGACAATATTGTGGTAGATGCTCTTTCTCGCACATTTGATGCCCAAGGTTCTCTTTCAGCTATTTCTATGCCTGTTCCAAATTGGTTGCAATCTGTTCAATAGGGTTATGTCAATGACTCTTCCTTATCTCAAATCATCCAATGCTTGACCAACAACCCTTCTGCTGTACCACATTACTCTCGGGATGGTGCTTCTCTGAGATACAAGGGTCGTCTGGTGCTTCCCCAGAGCACAAATCTTCAATAGGCTGTCTTCTATGAACTCCATGCTTCTCCATTGATACGGCACTCTGGGTTCCTCAAAATGTATGAACGGGCACGGCGTAACTTCTTTTGGAAGGGCATGAAAAGGACAATTCAATAGATGGTGGCCGAATGTGATACCTGCCAGCGCAATAAGGGTGAAACAACACTCCTTCCAGGATTGCTCGAACCCTTTCCCATACCTACATGGATTTGGACAACTATTTCTATGGATTTCATTGAAGGGCTGCCTAAATCTAGCGGGAAGACAGTGATTCTCGTTGTGGTTGTTCGCCTCTCCAAATATAGTCATTTTTGTGCTCTCATCCATCCCTATACAGCCTCCTCAGTCGCTCAAATTTTCCTGGACCAGATCTTTCGTCTTCATGGCATCCCTTCTTCCATTGTCTCGGATCATGGTGCGACTTTCACCAGTCATTTTTGGACAGAACTATTTCGCCACACTGGCACCAAACTGAAGATGAGCTCAGGGTATCACCCACAAACAGATGGTCAGACTGAAATTATCAATAAATGCTTGGAAACTTATCTTCGTTGCTTCACCTCTGAACAACAACATCACTGGGCAAAGTGGCTCCCTCTCGCTGAATGGTGGTACAATACCTCTTACCACACTGCCTCTAAAATGATCCCATATGAAGCAGTCTATGGTCAGGCACCTCCAGTTCTTCTTCCATACATCCCCAACAGTTCACCAGTTCAGGAAGTTGACATGGTCCTTCGAAACCACGATCATATTCTTCGCATTTTGCGGGACAATCTTCACATGGCAAGAAATCGCATGAAGCAACAAGCTGATCAACACCGTTCTGAGCGCACTTTTCAAGTAGGCGATATGGTTTTTCTTCGTCTCCAGCCATACAAGCAATCCTCCCTTAAACTCAAAGGGGGTCATAAGCTCGCTCCAAAGTTCTATGGGCCATATCGGATTCTTCAGAAGATTGGGTCCATTGCTTATAAATTGGAACTTCCTCCTTCTTCCCGCATTCATCCAGTCTTTCATGTCTCTTGTTTGAAGAAAGTTCTTGGCACCAACATTAGTGGACAAACAATTTTACCCAAACTGGATAATGAAGGATCCATCCTTTTGGAGCCGGAGGCCATCCATCATTGTGTCTTTCAATTGAATATGGAAAGCACACCCTACTTAGATTTTCTAGATATTGCCTTCTTTCTCAAACTAGTTTCTTTCTACACTTTCCTTCTTTTTGACTTTCCTGCTTTGTGCTTTTGCCTCTTTTTTCTTGCATTTTCTAGTTTCTATCTTTTAATGTTTCCAGCTTGATTTTAGTTGACTCCTTGTCATTTCTAACTTTTCCACTTGATTAGGTGAGGTCTATCTTGTCCTCATGTGCCCTCCTAGCCATGTGAACATCATTGATTTCCAAAAAATTAATTAATAATGATAAGGCATTAATTATAAAAATAATTAAAATTCAAAATATTAAAATTATTAATTACTATATCCCTTGTATCAAAAATTCATCCCAATTAATTATCATCCATTTAATTATTCTTCCTTGACCCCTAGGGATTGGAGGGTCCAAGTCTTGAACAAATGGCCACTACGGAAGGAACATGACATTATGAGCTTGGATGAGCTTTCCTGGGAGGACCATCACCATCGATCGTCCTTCCTTCCACCCTTAGACATGGTAGATAATGATATTCAAACTAGTATTTCACCAGATGTCATTCCAAACCCTCAATATCCTATTCTCACATGTGATACAGTAACTGAGGGGAATTTTTCAAACATTACGCCTACCACCGTGTATCTAGGGTTTTCACCCTAGCTTGTGCAAATGAGCACCTACTAAGGAGAAGGGCCTCCTTAGTAGCAGTTCAATAAACAGTAAATAAAAGCAGTAAAACAATATGAAATTTAACCTAACATGAGCATTGACATAAATAATAAAACATGAAAATATGGCAAAAAGATTTATCTTTTTGTATTAAAAGTTACCTCAAATGTAGAGGTTGGTGGAGCCTTTGCAGTAGTCCAAGAGGGTTGCTTCCAAGCTCCAGTGTTGTTCCTTTCTCCTTCTTCCAAAGATGTTTTGGGTGTGGGCCAAAAGGGTTCTCAAGAATTAGCTCCAAATGGAGAGCTAGGGTTTCAAGAGAATTTTTAGCAGCACGAGGATAGGGATGATTGTGGATGAAAAATGGGGAGCCTTTATCACCTATTTATAGGTTTCTAGTGGTGGAGTGTTGACCCATAGTTTTGGGCATCATATGGTTTAGGTCATCTGTATAGGGTTTTTGCTTCCTTTTTTTCCTCTTTTTCCTCTTTTTTGTATTTTTTATTCCCTTTTTAGAGGGTTTTTGCTATTTTTGGAGGAATTTACATTTTTTGGGGGGGGAAAAAAAGGGGAGTTTTGGCCTTTTGGAGGCTTTTTAATGGGTTTTTTGGCCTCTTGGAGGATTTTTAATGGGTTTTTAAGGTTTTGGAGGCGAATATGGTAGGAAATATGGACAAATGAGTCATGTAATGAGGGAGATGAGGTAGTGAGCACTTTTTGGGTGTTAACAGATTGCCCCCTGATGTGTGAGGGCAGGAGCTCATTGTATGGCCGATAGACATCATAAGTCTTTGATGGTTTTCCTGGGATGTGGAGAGAAGAAGAAACAAACTAGAGCCCAGAACAACAGTCCCGAACAAACTGCAAAAACTAAAAGTACATGACCTCAATAATGAATGAGGAATAATCTGAACATATGGACGAGGTGGGCATTCCCATGCTTGTATCAGGATATAGAACAATAATAAGGGGGTCCAAAAAATGGGGACCTGAAATATACATGGCCTCAAATGAGGAAGAATCTCAATATATGGACGAGGCGGGCATACCCATGCTCATATCAAGATATATAAAACATAACAATGAAGCCCGAAAAGGGGGACCTGTAAGATACATAGAGAACCATTGTGTACATCATAAGAGTCCAGAGGGGACACAAATCTGGGACATACTGCTGGAATGACCATGTCTGAGCTGAAGAAATGATACACTTGAATAACAACAGTGCTGCTGAGTGTGGTACCAGAGGAACTGATGAGCTGCTGGATCATAGTGACGGGGAGTCATACCCTCAATGGTACATTGAACTGGAACTGAACGGGGTACTCAAGGAAGCATATAACTGGATGGTTTCTGAATACGATCGCCAACACAACCTGGGCATCCACGGGAACATATAATTGGGCGTTCCGAAGTGACTCACCAATGTGCTAGAGTCAGGGGAAATCCGAGGTCTTCGAACAATAACTGAAGGGATATAAACCCTGTGCGATTCTCAACGATGCGATCAAGGTGTTGAATTCGAGCATGCGAGAAACAACCACTCGGAGAGGCAATGATGAATCCTCTCAAAAATGGTCCATAGGAACTCACCACAAATGGTGATGAGTCCAAGGCACAGGGACCTATGGGTCTATCCTCTGGAATAAATGGGATGTCGTCGATAGAGGGAGAACTACAACTAGCAAGGCAATGATGTTTCCTTGATAGGATCATGAGGTGGAGAACTGGAGTGTGAGAGTACTGATGGTAGGACTGACATACTGTGGGGGTAGGGAATAACTGGGCTAGTATTGTGGGTGGACTCAAACTTCCTTTGTTCAGAGTATGATGGTGGGGCTAATCACGAAGCATATGAAACTGACTGGTGGGAAAGGGATCATAACTATAATGGACCAGGGATGGTAATAGGGATGAGTGATACTCAAGTTGGTGTAAAATGGCAGGAGACTGCAGAATACTTTTAACAAAGGCGACCTGATTGGGGGTGCTGCCGAGATGATCGATCATAGTGCCAAGAGGCATGGGGGGAACTTCTTCATGGGTTAAGGAACTAGAAGAAGTGTGTTCAAAATGGTACTGTCGTGTGGATTTATACGAGCCCAGGACAGTTCATGCTCGGGATTGCTTTCAATTTTAAGGAGTCTAAAAGAGATAAGAAGACTCTGAAATAAGGGAATGGTACCGTTGTGTGGATTTGTACGAGCCCAGGACGGTGTGTTCTCGTGGTTGATTTCAATTTTAGAGAGTCTGAAAGCGATAAGAAGAATCCAGGGGGTTGCTTTTTTGTGTGTTAGTCTCCAAGGCCCGCAGAAGCATAAAAGGATGCAATGGAGAACTCTTCTAGTCGGTGTGACTAGAGTATTCCTTTTTCGTAATTAGTCTACCAGGTCCGGAAAAGGGTTAAACTTATACCAGATGGACTCCCTTTTAGGTACTTTAACGAGCATGAAAGGAATCAAGATTGCTTGACGATATTTTCATTGTTTTAGGAGTCAGAAAAGAGCTTAATAGAAACTCCCTAAGTGCCTTTTTCGTAAAGGACTTTTTTGGCCCGAAAAAGGGATAAAATTATACCAAACAAAAGGAATGGTCAGGCAAGCAGGAAGTGCTCAATCAAGGAACATTGATGATGACCAAGAACGAGGGTAGGGGGGAATACTAGTGGGCCTCCTTGCAGGATAATGTATGGTGGAAAATAATGAAATAATTGTTGTATGAAAGGAGTGAATGGCTCATGTAAAAATGTGGAACAATCCGATGTGGTGTGCAAATCGAGGCAGTAAGGTGTCGGGACACAATGTGGAAATTGTACCTGGTGAGAGCGAGAAATGATCTCAAGCGTCATCACAAGCTTGGAAAATTGGATCTGACAATATAAAAAGTGTCAAAGATGGAGAACGGCCGAGGTGGCATGCAAACCGAAGCGACGGGGGTCGTTTTGGAAAAAATACCCAAAAAATATGGGGGTGAGAGCAAGAAATGATCTCAAGCATCATCACGGGCTTGGAAAAATGAATCCGATGATATAAAGTATATCAAAAACAGAGAGCAGCCAAAGTGGCATGCAAACCGAGGTGACTAGTGGTGTCTAGAAAAAATTTCAAAAAATTTTTGGTGAGAGCGAGAAATGATCTCAAGCATCATCACGGGCATGGAAATATGAATCCAGCGGTGCAAATGGTGCGAAAAAAAAAAGGTCATAAGGACTCCAGAATGGTCAAAGGAAATAACTAGGTTAAAGTATGGTTGCAAATAAAGGTGAGCCCACCAAGCCAAGGATGCAGTGGTGGGGAGAAATGATAACCCGCGGGGGACGAATACTAGGTGTATCAAATCAAATCAAATCTACAAGTGATATGTGACCTCAAAAATGGTTGAGATCACAAATGTGAAAAAGTGAGCAGGGTTAATGACATGCCCCCATGCTATGTGCATGGGGTTTGTGATTATGGATCACATATGTGTTGATTTGAACAAGGGGGTCATGGACGTGCTGAGATAGATGTGATGGGGTAGGGTCAAAATGATTGATCATGCCCCCTATCCTAAGTTCGAGGTAATCTATTATGCCCCCTAACTCAGTGGTGTCAATGTGGTGTTCTATGATAATGGGGTCAAGACCAGGAATTTCGGTATAGGACCAAGCAAAGACATCGCGAAACTCTTGGAAAAAAAATTTGTACTCTCCGATCTCATACTCAGTGCAGGAGGATCCTAACATAATGAGTTCAAGAGCATTGGCTGGGGCAGAGATATCAATGTGTATTGTGGGTGAGATATTGGCCATGTTTCCTTCCTCAAAGGCGTCGGGAGCGGGAATGGGATCCTTAAACCAGTCGACTTTGGCGGGGAGGAAATCTTTGGACTCAACCGAGAATTGGGTGGCTGTGGTGGAGGACTCTTCCGGGAGGAAAAAGGAGCGATGGTGCATATCTTCCAAGGGGTAATCAGGTGCAATAAGAGCTTCGAGGATCTCCTCATCATTGTGGAAACTTTGGGTTGTCAAATCGGTTGACGAGGGAGTGCTAGTAGAAGAGATCATATAAATGGTATTAATCTCTCCGGTTGGCGGGGATGCTAGGGGGTGGATCTGTTCAATGGTAGGGGGAGCCGTCTCGAGGTCCAATTTATTCATCTCATAGAGAGCTGCTCTATAATCTTGGTGATCAGGAAAGTGATGTGAGCAAAAGCTGTAAATATCGCATATTGCACAAGGGTGGTTGGTACGCAGTGATTTATCACGAGGCTTAGGGGATGGATTGAGTTGGACAACTGGGATGTTGGGGTCGTCGTCAAGCATTTGCATGTGCTCTTGTAATGCAGGTAATTGTGGACATTGATGGGTAGGATGGCCTAACTCATCACACAATGAGCATTTATGAGGAGCACAAAACACAGGGGGGTTTTTAACTGTTTTGGGCAGGGGTACAGCAGTGTATGGTTGTGGGCCTCTGCCCCCAGTGTGCTTGAGAAGAGGGGATGGATTGGCCGATGAGGAAGGGGTAGTGACACCGGAAGGTGCTTCACTAGTAGTGGTGATGGGTTGCACCGGTTGTAGGATGACAATTGGTGTCGGAGGGGTAACGGGAGGTGTAATATACCACACGGGTAGTCCTAAGGTTAACTCGGGGAGGCTGAGAGTATCCATAACCGGGGCGCTTACTACTCCTGAAGGAGGGAATAGGAAGGGGACTGTGTGGATGGGTGTAACACCAATATGAATAGGTACTAATGGTGGTTTGGGTAACAATGGCGGTTGATTGTTGGGTGTTTTTGCATTGTGGGAAAGGGTACATAGGTCAGATATTTCGGTCGCTGGTGATGGGTGTGGAATGGATTGGAATGTTGAGGTCATCGGAGTATCTAAGTAAGCTCCGGGTCCCATGGAGGAAACCAACGAGGTAGATGCACCACAAACAGGTTGTTCAACCATGGGGAGAACATTTTCAGGTGCAGCGGGGGCATTGGGATCGTAGTAGGTGAGTTGATCGACCTTGACCACGTGTCCGTCATGGGGGAACATCATGGTACAAAAAATGGATGAGGCAACTGCTTGCATGGTAGACATGTAGCTGCGACCAAGTAAGAGGTTATAATCAAGTTGGGCGTTGATGACCTCTATGTCAATGAGCACTATTTTACCAGCCAATTGGATGGGGACATTAGCTAAGAGACCTTGGGGTTGAGCCGAACGGTCGTCGTAGGCTCACAACGCAGTGGTGGACTGCTGGAGAGTAGGGGATCCCAACTTTTTCCAAATGAATGTGGACATAACGCATGTAGAGGCACCTTCATCGATAATGCACCGATGGATGACAAGATTCCGAAATGGATACAGAAACTTGGAACACTAAAGTGGAAGGCAGGCATGGTTCGGATTGGTCCAAATCGAAGGCCATCATTCGTGAATCATTTGGGTCAATAGCACCAATGGCGGAGAGCAAAGTCTTGCGCTGTGAAGGACATTTTTTTAAGACCTCTAACGCAAACATGGCTGCGGGAGACTGGGCTAAGTCATCTACAATGTTGTAATTAGACACAACGCGAGCATTGGGCTTATTGTTGATGCGGCGAAGTGGGAAGCGAGGGGCTTTGGAGGCGCCATCTAGTGGAGCCGGAGGTAAACGTAACGACTGATCAGTGGGATGAGCGTTAGTGTTTTTGTCAGCGGGAGGGGCTTCAGGGGTGGAGCCATATTGGTTCCGACGGGTTTGAAGGTTGACATTGGTGGATGACATCATTAACAAGTGATGGGTACCTGAGTCTAACATGGGTTGATCAGGAGTGGCATAAGTGATTTGCTGTTGTGGGGGAAGGTTTCCTTGAGGGGGAGCCAATGGCTGAGTGTTCACTATGAATTGGGTCGGTAAACAGTTTTGTAACACCAAGGGTTGATTCTGAGGTGGTGGGGGGTTGAGCGACACCTGAGGAGCCGCATGCCCTTGGCGGTGGGCATCATCGGTCCAAAGTTGCCGAGCTCACTCCAAATGTGGGAAAGCATGTGTGTAGTGGCCATAGACCCCACAAATAGAAAAAGGATGGTTTGTTCGCAAATTAGGATTTTTGGCTTGTTTGGGTGGCCGATTAGGGTTCTGGTTGGTAGGTGCCGCGTTATTGTTGTTTGGGGGATTCGGAGGTTGACCGCCTTAGTCTGGAGGGGGGTTGTTCCCACGGTTACGGCCTTTGCCGCAGTTTTGCTGGCCCTGTTGGTGCTGGTTATTTTGGTTCTACTACGGATTCTATTGGACATACACTTGCCCTTGGGCAGTAGGTGGGTTCTGGGGTTGTGCAGGTGCGGGAGAAGGCTGCGGTGGATAATAAGTAGGTGGAGGCGGTGTAGGTGCTGAACCTTGTGGGGGTTGCTCATATGTCTGCGGAACAGGTTGTGGGTTTGCCGCAGGGGATGCATGTGGCGGGTAATAAGCAGGTGGGGCTTAAGAGGACATAGGAGTTGGTGCAGCCTGCGGGTGGTAATATGGCTGAGGTGCGACCAGGGGGGCATAAGCGGGGGGTGCATGACCAAATCACTGAGGTGGACATGAGGGTTCATGGGAATGGTAATGATGTGTCATGGGAGCATACGAATTGGTTGCTCCGGACTGGGATGTAGCCCGCGAAAGGTCGGGGCCAGGGATAGGACGTGCTATGGAAAAGGGCTGGTTATGTGAGGCTATACGACCAATGATGCCATCTGCGGCATGGGATGCCCCCAGCGCATCATGTCGGGAGGAATCGCCGCGAGGGGCATCAGGGATGATGGAATATAGGTAACCAGATTGGGCGTAAATAAGATCAAATTGCTGGGCTTTGAGGATGGGCTCTTCTTCAGACTGGGGTCGTTCAGATGCCACATCCTTGGCAATGACAGGAAGGAGAGATTTTAGAAACCAATCTAAGAAGATACGGTCGTCTAACTTGATTTTGCAGAGGCTGCGGCGTCGACGCCACTCATGAATGTGGTCAGTGATGTGGGTAGCCGTGTTCTTTCTGCAAGACAGTAGGATCTCAACTCCCGCGTCATAGCGAACAGGTAACTGAAAGAACTGCAGGAAAGTCGAGGTAAGGGAAGTAAAGGTGGCATGGGTCCAATGGGGCTGCTCGATGTACCACTTAGCTGCAGAGCCAGTGAGGGTGCGCTGTAACAGACGGAGGTGGACAGAGTCATCCACTATGGAGTTGGAGGAACACCATAGATGGAAGGACATAATATGGTTCTGGGGGTCCTCACTTGCCTTGCTCTCAAACTTAGGGATGTCGGAGGGGGAGATTGGTGGGCATGTGAGGCCATGCAGGGTCGTGTCTGATGGGATCGTTAGTCAGGCTAGCCAGGTCAGGAAAGTTGAGACTAGCCATGAATGGAAAACTAGTAGAAGGATGTGACATACTAGTGGTTGTGACCATGTTGGGGCCAATGCCCCCGAGTGGAAGGGCTGGGTTTTGTATGTTTCCCTCAGGTGGAGGAACGAAAGTGGTATGGGACGGTCCTGCACCGCCAAGGGTAGTGTGACTCACTTATGGAGTTGGGATGGGTATGCTAGATACTAGAATGGGTACAGTGATCGGAATGATAGATGTGGGCCCCATCGAGGGCATACCCAAAGCGGGTGTGGTGGTGGATGCTCCACCAATGGTCCCTACAAAGAAAGGGTTGGAAGTCATGCCATCCATGGGGCTAGTTGGTGCAGTGTAAGTGGGGTTTGTGGACTCTGCCTCAGAATCAGAGGTAAAATAAGGGGCGCCAGTACCGGGGGACGAAGCTTTGTGTTTGCGATGAGTGGAGTTGAGTGATGAAGCTCTACATCTATGACAGGTAATGTCAAGTGAACTGTGCTGCAGGGACTCACCCCAGAGGCGCCGAGAATGTCTCGGGGACTCAATGGTGATAGATGGTGTCAAGTATCTGGGGGTTGTGTTGAGTGAAAAACAGCTCAAAAACCCTAATGCAACTGAGTGTGCAGAAGGAGAGCGCAAAAAATATGGAACTCAGGCCAACAACCAACTCAAAACACTTACTGTAACAGCTGTGCTACAATAAGCGAAGTATCAACAGAAATGGTCAAAATACCAACAAGCAGCAGGTTTCCTAAAAAATAAAAAATGGTGGACTCACTAGACCAAAAGGAGGTAAGGGAGCATGCAAACACCTAGCTAAATAGTATTCTAACTCAACCAGACATATCCTCTGCAAGGTGATGAAATCCAAGTTAGACAATATGGATAGTAGAGCCAAGTGGCTAAAGATATCCCCCTACCGGGAGGGACACCGGGTAGTCAATCCTAGAAGAAAAGAAACTAAGATACCCTATTCATGACACGTCCAGAAAAGGTGAATCTGCAGTTTGGTTCTATCGTCGCTGTATCCCCATACGGGTGATACACTAAGAACTACAAAAGGTATCCTTCAATTACTGAATGGAGTGCGGTATTCCACTCAGGCCTCCGGGACCAGTCTGGCTACTTCAACCCTCCTAGGGGAGAGGCCCTCTAATAAACAAGTTGTGACCGTGCCAAAAAGTACTAGGGGATTTTGGTTCCCTAATGGACAACAACTATGTCTCAAGTGTAAGCAACCGAGGGGTGTTATTTGGATGCCTATCCCCCCGATCCTACCTAACTACAAGATTCTTATGTGTTCCCCAAGTGGGGTTAGAATGTTGGTTGTGTTAAGTAGTATTTTAGGGCTTACTTGAATTAGGTGACAGATTGTGTGCATGTGAGATGATGAACCCAAGTAAAAGTGCCATGGGGTGGGCAACTTTCAAACTAAAAATAACAATGCAGAATTTAAACTTTTGAAATGCAAAATTTTCTCTTTTCAATTGAAATGCTGGAATTTTTTAAAAATTCTGAAAATGGAACATAAAGCAAACTGGAAAAAAAAGGTTTTAGGTAAGTATGGCGACAGATAGGACAGGTGGTTGTGCAGGTGCAGAAAATATTGCAGGAAAGTACTGGGTTCAAACAGGGAAAAAAGTGCAGAAAACAGACTGCGGGTCTGTGGCAAATCTACGTGGTTGGACTACGGGAAACAGGCCAACAGTCGTGGGCATATTGTGGGAATTTGGCTGAAAGATGCAGGCAGACCGCGGGAAAAAGGCTGAAATTCACAGGCAGATAGCAGGAAAATTGCTGAAAGCCGCAAGCGGACCGTGGGAAAAGGGCCGAAAGACACAGGCGGATAGAAGGAAAATGGCTGAAAGCCGTAGGCGGACTGCGGGAAAAAGGGTGAAAGACGCAGGCGGATAGCAGGAAAATGGCTGAAAGCTGCAGGCAGACCGTGGGGAAAGGGCCGAAAGATGTAGGCGGATAGCACGAAAATGGCTATAAGCCGTAGGAGGCGCGCGGGAAAATGGGTGAACAGTTGCGGTTGGACTGCATGAAACAGGCTGAGAGCCACGGTCAGATCGTAGGTAACAGACTAAAAACTGTTGGTAGATCGTCGGAAACAGTCTTAGAGTCATGGTCGGATCGCAGGTAACAGTCTGAAAGACACAGTCGGATCGCAATTGCGTGGACAAAAGATGCGGTTTATGGAAGCCAAAAGGGACAGCCGAAAGGAAAAAACAGAAAAATATTGCAGAAAACTAAAAACGTTTAAAACTATAACCATAAATTCAAAGGAACACTGGGGGAGTCACCAAAGCTGTAGCTAGGTTTTTCACCCTAGCTTGTGCAAATGAGCACCTACTAAGGAGAAGGGCCTCCTTAGTAGCAGTTCAATAAACAGTAAATAAAAGTAGTAAAACAATATGAAATTTAACCAAGCATGAGCATTGACATAAATAATAAAACATGAAAATATGGCAAAAGATTTCTCTTTTTGTATTAAAAGTTACCTCAGATGTAGAGGTTGGTGGAGCCTTTGCAGCAGTCCAAGAGGGTTGCTTCCAAGCTCCAGTGTTGTTCCTTTCTCCTTCTTCCAAAGATGTTTTGGGTGTGGGCCAAAAGGGTTCTCAAGAATTAGCTCCAAATGGAGAGCTAGGGTTTCAAGAGAATTTTTAGCAGCATGAGGATAGGGGTGATTCTGGATGAAAAATGGGGAGCCTCCATCACCTATTTATAGGTTTTTAGTGGTGGAGTGCTGACCCATGGTTTTGGGCACCATATGGTTTAGGTCAGCTGTATAGGGTTTTTGCTTCATTTTTTCCGTCTTTTTCCTCTTTTTTGTATTTTTTATTCCCTTTTTAGAGGGTTTTTTCTATTTTTGGAGGAATTTACATTTTGTTTTGGGGAAAAAAGGGGAGGTTTTGGCCTTTTGTAGGTTTTTTAATGGGTTTTTTGGCCTTTTGGAGGCTTTTTAATGGGTTTTTAAGGTTTTGGAGGCGAATATGGTAGAAAATATGGACAAATGAGTCATGTAATGAGGGAGATGAGGTAGTGAGCACTTTTTGGGTGTTAACACACCGCTATTGACATCTTGGTGAAACCTAGTGTCATGGAGCATATTCATATTGGCCAAAAAATTTATTCTAAAGAAATCAAAACTTATATGGCCTTGTTTAAACAATTCCATGACTTATTCCCATGGAGCTATGAAGAAATGGATGGGATTGATACTGCTATCTTTGTCCATGAGATCAAAGCTTATCTCGAGGCAAATCCTGTCCTTCAAAAATTCCTTCCAGTACACCTAGAATACGACTAGGTGTGCACTTGTAGCGATAGACCAATGTTTTTATTTCGAGTGACAAATGAAAAACAACTTAATTTCGAAAATGCAAAAAGTATAATATAATAGCTCAAATATATCCATATGAATGGTTCCATTAATAATAATAATAAATCCAATCCTTTTCCATTAATAATAATATTAAATCCAAACCTTTTGCTTAAAACCTTTCTCTTTTTTTGTTTTTTCCTAAAAAAACCACATCCAAAGAGCTCAACGTTGAACATATGCACCACTTTAAACTTGTCATCAACATAGTTTCATTATAAAACATGTTTTTACTTCTTATTGCATCATTCAACCAAATGTCTTAGGAAGGGTCCGCTTGTTAGAAGAATGTGAACTTTTTATTATAGAAATTTTCCATAATTAAAATTTATATATTCTAAAGACAATTCAATTCCTACATTTCCTAGGTTTTACACCATATTCCAATAGGTTGTGCATGTACCTTGAATAATTCCTCCTAGTCAACAAATTGTTGTTTTTTCTAGATTTCTATTGCAATTAACTTGTGATGAGAGAGAAGCATTCATTTCCACTAGACCTCAAGTTTTCATAGCTTTCCATGCTCAAATTCTATTCCAAGGAAAATGTGTGGGTTAAAAGGTAAACCTTTCTCAAACTAGTGGATGAAAGGTTTTCTTAATTTCAAAGGATGATTGTAAAGAAACAAAATAACTATTAACATTATCATTAAATATATTAAGTATGGGAGGTTCTATGCATATTTGTTGGGTTAACCTTGACTCAATCAAAGTTCAATTAGGTTAATTTTGACTAGGTCAATGATGAGTTTACCAATGGTGGTTTGTGGGCCCATTGTATTATACATGACGAATCCTACTTGAAGGCTTGGAGAAATCCATTGTAAAATGCCTACTTGTTCTTTGAATGGATTGTTCAAGGGTAATGAAAGATATATTTGATTGATCATTTTGTTGGTAAAGGGATTCCATGGTAAAAATGTGATTGTTCTTCTTTCTCTCACCATGCTCGTAATTTACATATGGCGCCGTAGCTAACTTGACGAGGATTCTCAAGCAAGAGTGGGATGATAATAATCGAGATATGAAAAAAAAGGTATTGGACAAGCTTTGATTAGTTCATGGATGTAAGAATCACTTTGCAAAAGTTGCTTATGGAAATTTCAGATCATGATTTAGCTATTATGTAATTGCTTATGCAAATAGTTCAAAGGTTTAGGAAATCAAATAAGGTTTAGGAATATGTAACTTTTGTTTATGTAAAATGTGTATAACATAGAGAAACTCACTTTCTTCTAACATTTCTATGTTATTTTTCTCTAAAACATAATGCATATGTCCAAGTTAAGGACATGGTTTAGTATAAAAAAATGGAATTTCTTGAAAAAAATTGTACATTTGTACATAATAGTCGGTTTTTATGTGTCACTATTTTCCATATTTTTTAATATAAATTTTATATTTATTTAAAATTAATAAAGTCAATGAATCCCTAAAATAATGTGTTCAACCATTAAGGACAGTTTTGAGGGTCTTAACTTAAACAATCCATTTTTTTTAAAGTGTGGAGGCCTCCTTTTGTACTTGTGCTTGCTAAAAATTGTTTTCCAAATGGATAAGGAAATACAAATTTACACCAAAAGTAAAATACCTATGTGTCTTAAAATTATGAAATATGTACAAATAAAAATCAAGAAAAAATAAAAGGAAATATTTTTTCTTAAAAACATATATACAAAATCTCCAGACAAAGTTTTATAAGTTTTGCAGTTTCATAAGAAATGAATACATGCTTCATATTTAAAAGTGTGGTTGAAAATACCCCTTGGAATAAGGAGTTGTGAAAATGGATTTATTTTTGTTTATGCAGTCCAAACCAACAAGGTTTCCATTCTGAAGCTAAAACCAAAGAAGACAAGTCATCGCACATGTAGATGAATAGAAGCAATCTCGCCTTTTTTTTTAATTCGTAGGAATGAATGTACATTATTAACATGCACATGTTCTTTACTTACATTTTACATCTTACATTTTTACCATCCAATCTCTTGTGTGGTGGTCTCAAAATATGTCTTCCTAGTTCTTGAGCCTATGGGGATCTATTTAGGTGATCCAGGATCACTCAATATTTAAAAGTATTCAATGTTAATGAAAGTGGCACCATCGCTAAGGGCTCAACGAGATCTTTTTGACGACATGCATTTCACCTCAAACATACATCGAACAACCAAAATATTAAGTTATGAAGTGTCGAAGAAAAAAAGGGAAAATGACAAAAAAAGGGTGCCAAGCGGAACCACTGGAAGGGTAAAACATGGCCTGTACAGTGCAGATGTTGTATCCCCATGTGGCACCATGTGGTAGGACAAGTTTTCAGGTTGAGGTGATTGTGCAGTCAAGTTGGAAGGTGACTGGGAGTGACGTGGCCCAATCCTAAAGTGACAGGCGTCACCCCAATCATGGAAAAAATTGCTTTGAAGGTCGAATTGCACACTGTAGGAATCGAACGCATGACCTCCAAGTTACAAGCCCAATGACCTTACCACTGTGCCATTGATGATCTGTGTTATGAGAAGTGGCACATATTATATTTATGTTGTATGGGGTGAATGTAACCAAAAAATGGGGGGGATTCCGCAGTTTTGACCTCGGGTCTCCCACCGAACAAACAATAGATATATGGTTATAAAATTACGCCATGATTAGGATATTATGAAAAACTTTATGCCACAGTGTTTGAGTGGTAGAATGACCATACACCAAGCTTGGGTGGCATAGAACAAACTTGAACCATGTTAAGAATTGGTTTATGTTGGTGGTTGGTAGTGGTTTAAGTTCATTCCATCATTAGAGTTTTGTTTCCATGACAGGTGGGGTATGGCTTTGAATTACCAAAATTAAAAAGGTTGCAGTTTCCTACCCCCTTGTGATATATAAGCACTCTTACCTTGTAGCCAAGGAAAAACATGTCTTTTGACAAGGAATAATTCATTGGACACGAACAAGTCATAATGTAAGCCATGGGGATTCATTGCAGAGAATTTTGGAGGCCGATGATCGAGGGTCCAAGCACACCCTAGAAATGGGTCAACAACTTGGGTAAAATATTGATATGCTTTGAAATCATGCATCCATTTTTAACTCCTTTTGGATGGGTATCTTCATCATAGTTTTAAACTATTGGTATCCCCTTATATTATGGTGCTTTATTTAATGGGATCTTCATTATGGTTTTGTCCATTAAACTATTGAAGCCTATTGTTGTGAAATTATGTTTCCTTGTAAAAGGTTCTTTTAGCCACTCTTAAGTGATGATGAGAGTGATAGGAATTGTGTTTGATGCTTGAGCCTTGTCAGAAATATTGTAATGGTGCACATTATGTTGTAGTGGTTTTGAGACCATAGATTCTACCACTTGTGCATAGTTTATTATGACTTAAAGATTGATGCTGCCATGTTGTAATGGGAATTGTAGCCACCTACTATGAGAGGCGTTGTTTTCCTAAAATCCTATTTGGTGGCTTTGTAAACTTGTTTGAGTTTCATAATCTCTTTGGGACATGATGAGGCAAGTTTGAACTTGCTTAGATTCTACAGATTTAGATCAATTGATCAACTACAACTATGCACTGATACAGGTGTCAGCCTTTGACAATCTCCATCCGAAGAACAAAGGTGAAGGGCTTGAAGGAGATTGTGGATTTTTTCAGAAACAACTATTGTGCAACATAAGCAGCTACCGAGATGCATATGGATGCAAGCGTTGTCCTTCGACATTCTTGGTACGAAGAACAAAGGGGAAGGATATTCAAGAGAATGTGGTCTTACAGAAACACTTGTTATGCGGTCCAAATAGTGAGCAGTTGGTAAAGACTTCTTGCAGGTGAAATCCATTTTTGATGTAATCAACTTTTATGCATTTTATCCATCATATTTATGGATAAATTTGCAGTTGAAGCGGGCTTAGATATGTAATCAGAAGAGTATGGGGAACTCCGTTATCATGTGGGTGATCATTTATGTGCTTGAATTTCTATTACATTGTTGTATGGTTGATTTTGTTTAAATATGCACTATAAAAATTGCTCATGTTCACATGCATATAATCGTCATTAAAACATCCTTCATTGAATATTCTTGTTTGAGAAAGTTCTCGCAGAAATATCAGATCATTAGGGAGTGATAAATATGTTGTATCTCTCCACCAAACAATTTCAAGGGCCTTAGAATGTTTTTATCTACCACACCTATGGTTGTAATGTACCAGGTAGCCTCAATCATCCATGGATACCACGAGACACTCAAATTCCATGTCTGAATTTAAACATTGATATTCAATTTCATTTTTCAAAGATTCATTCAATTATATAGGGGGGAATAAATAAATATGGTCGCCCAAAAACATACTATGCATTCATTATAATTTATAGACAATTCATGCATGAGCACAAATTCCATGACATGCAATACCTTACATTGATGCATTCATTAAACAATAAATGAACATTATACATACACAAAATTAACCATGGCATTCATAACAGTGAGATACTTATCTCTGGATTCAAGTTTCTCCAATTGGATGCATGCGAAGGACGTTCCTCCCAGCCATAGGATTTTTCAATCCAAGTCTTACTTTGACAAGCCACCCCTAAGATAGGGATATCAATCCATAAGGGCAGAGATTCCTCAATCCCAGTCACTCAGCTGAATCTCTCATGCAACCCACTGGTACCTAAAATCCCTCCATAGTTGTCCCAATCCTCAATTCTCCTTCCCCATCAACCTACGCAACCCCAGGAACAAGATCCTTTCTGTGAGTTAAGAGTCCCTTGGGAAGCCTCTAGTTCCCTTTTGGAAATCCAACACAAGATGGAAAAGAAGTATTTGAATTGAGACTCCAGGGAACAAGTTGTAGGCCAGGTTTATCTCACACTATTCTACCCGAGTTAATTGCAAAACAAATTGATGTTCACCTGTGGTATCTTCATTCTCTGTGCAGTATCCAACCATGGATTCCCAAGATGATGGCTAAGGAGTGAAATTTGAAATGGTGGAGGATTAATGGACAACATGTAATATCCCCAATTTATTACTTGGAATGTAATTAACCATTATTTAAATGACGTGATATAGTTATAGAATCATGGTGAGGATCTCAAGGCCAAGTCCCCTCCATCGATTTATTTTTTATGTATCAGCAATGACAAATTGATGCATGTGGATTGTGTGCTATCTTGACATGATAGAAATCGTAAATATGACGTAAATGTATTTTAATAAAAATACCCACAACTAGCATGCAAGGAAATAAGAGTATGGTGGCATTATTTTTACAAGGATAAGGCGGGGGGGATATTCCAATCCATGAATCCAATAATGTTAAGCCAATTTTCAATGAGAGAACACATGAACCATTAACTACCCATGTTGACTTATGCACCCAATCATTTAATTCTTCAAAGAGGTGGTTGGAGTATTTATTGTTTTGGGAAATAGAGAGTATAGCTATCCAATTTCGTGTATGGGAAAGCCACCATTTTGGAAAATCGTGTTCTTCCTTCCTAGGAAAAAAAAGACCCACGAAATTGCTTCCATTTCCATTATTCATCCACGATTTTTTTCCCTCATGTCCTACCTTGCTTGCTGGGCATTTTACTCCATGAATTTACTGTGTATTCATTCATTTTTCTACCTAGGAAATCCGTTTCTGGGTTGCAGAATGTTTGGGAGGAAGGGAATTTCAAGTTGGGGATTCATAGAGGCACGTTTTTCCATTTGAATGACGATATGCCTGTTGAAAAATCGTTTTGTATCCTAATTGTTGTTTCCCCCTCTCAAAAAATTTGTTTTGGGTGTGCCACAATTTGGAAAAAAAAATGAGAATCATGTTTGGTGAGTCCCACAGCTAAAACATTTTTCCATGCCCAACAATTGTGCCCTGCTGCATGTGGGGAGATTGCTACAGTTTGGGATACATGCATCTCTTGTTTTAGCTTGAACTTGTGTGTAAGCAACCAGGAGTAGACAAGGATTTGGAATTGGCTTGATAAACCTAGTGAAGGGTGTAACCTCATTGAAGATGATAGGGATTTGTCTACTTTTCTATGCACAACTTGAATAGCACTATAAGGGAAGGTATGGCCTGAGGGACTGCGGATAAGTGAAGGGGTTACCTTCCTGGTGTTGGGTGTGTAGGTATTATGGGTTCCAAGCTAGCTTAATATTGTAGAGGTACCAATAGCTATGTGGTTTAGCTCACTAGATTATCGACTCCTTCCTTTCTACTTCCTTGACAACCTGATCAACCCAACTGTGGACTGGCTTGGATGATATGTGGTATATACTTGTCTATGTGTGAGTTTGTTGTTCCCTTTTCCTTGTGGAAATCATGCATGTCTTGGGGGTGGCAGCTGTGTTGAGAGATTGATGAGCATAACTAGCCTATAGTTGGGTGGAAAGTTGCGCTTACATAGCTAGTTGCTCGGGACAACTTCATTTCAAGATAAGTATTCAATGAAAGCTTCGTTGTTTTCAATTGATTAGTTATTGAAGTGTTTAATGGAATGAATACTTACATTGGTTATTTATAAATTATGCCTATGATTATTATGCTTGTTTATGCATTTTATGTGTGGTGGATGGAGTTTACTTCCATTGTTTCTTGATATTATGAATCTACACATGTATTTTAATTATATCAATTTCTAAAATGAATAGGGGAGAAATTTGGAATCCCTAATTTAGCTCATGTTCCCTCCCTCTCCAATTGAGTAAAAGAGACGCGACAATGTGGTATCAGAGCTACATATTGCAACATTAGTCTTGAATGGGCTAAATCATGTGACTTGCAGCGTTAAGTTCGCTCCCTGATCACTACAAAATTCTGATTTTGCCTAAGTATATGTGTCAACAAGTTTTGATAAGTTGTGCCAAAGTGTTTCGACGAACTTAGGAAGGTTTCACCAACGTGTTGTTTCGGCAAAGTTGGAGAAGTTCACCGACAAATTTTGATAAGTTTTGGGAAAGTCCACCGATGTGTTTCGATGAATTTGGAGAAAATCCACCGATGTGTTTCAGCTAAACTAGAGAAAGTTTGCCAATGAATCATTTAAGCGAGTTTCACAAAGTTCCTCCAACGACATTTTGGTGAGTTTCACGAAGTTCCTCCAATGACAGTTTGGTGAAACTGGAGAAGTTCACGGGAAAGCATTTCGACGAAGTTGAAGAAGTTTGGCGAAAAGTGTTTCATAGCAATTGGAGAAATTTTGTTGACGAAGTGTATCGATGAGTTTTGGAAAAGTTCACCAACGGTTTTGGTGAATTTGGAAAAATCCGCCGATGCGTTTTGGTGAAATTTGAAAAAAAATTGCCAATGAAGCATTTCGGTGAAGTTTGAAAAATTCGTTGAACAAATGTATCGGTGAAGTTTGAAAAATTCGTCGATAAGCATTTTGGTGAAGATTTGAGAAATTTTCCAACAAGTGTTTCAGCAAAGTCTAAAAAATTTGCAGGCATGTTTCGCCGACATTTCGAAAAATCTGTTGATGCATTTCGAAGAAGTTGGGAAAATTTCATCGATGTGGTGTTTCAGCAAGTTTTGAAAGGTGCACTGACTAGCGTTTCGAAGAATTTTGAGAAATTCGTCGACGAGTGTCACACCACTTGGGAAAAAAGGTCGTTGTATTGGAAGACTTGGAGAAAACCATCGAAACAGAGAAAAACTCTGTGAATTCCGTTGAAACAAAGAAATTGGGCAATTTTGCAGGTGAATGTCTACGATGAATTTCAGGTGCTAGAAATCGCAAAATGGCATCGAAATTGACTCCTTGACCCCCATAATCCCCTTGATACATCATCGATTTTGAGAAATTCCTATGGTGATGACAGGAATCTTATAAATCCAAATGTTACACTATAATAACAGTCTCCAGGACAATTGGGCAAGTTGTGGATTATAAAAGGGTGATTCATATGTTTATGTAATTTGATAGAAATCGGCATTTTGAAGGGCTGTAGTTTTTACTCAATAATCTGAAATTGGCATGCTCCTACTCATTAGAAAGCTTATCCATAGGAGAATATGATAGAATGATCTTATTATTAAAACATGTTTCTATTTGTTTCAGAAATTAATCATGGTAAAATTGCTTGTTAGCTAGAAATGTGAAAGAATTGAAACAAGTCTGGTTTGATGCTTGGTAATAAGGTAGTACCATTAATGAGCATGGATACTCAATTGATATTATTATCGTAATTTATGTTAACATGTGGGAAAACATATTGAATGGATGGGTATCTTCATCATAGTTTTAAACTATTGGAATCCCCTTATATTATGGTGCTTTATTTAATGGGATCTTCATTATCGTTTTGTTCATTAAACTATTGAAGCCTATTGTTGTGAAATTATGTTTCCTTGTAAAAGGTTCTTTTAGCCACTCTTAAGTGGTGATGAGAGTGATAGGAATTTTGTTTTATGCTTGAGCCTTGTCGGAAATATTGTAATGGTGCACATTATGTTGTAGTGGTTTTGAGACCATAGATTCTACCACTTGTGCATAGTTTATTATGACTTAAAGATTGATGCTGCCATGTTGTAATGGGATTTGTAGCCACTTACTATGAGAGGCACTGTTTTCCTAAAATCCTATTTGGTGACTTTGTAAACTTGTTTGAGTTTCGTAATCTCTTTGGGACATGATGAGGAAAGTTTGAACTTGCTTAGATCCTACAGATTGAGATCAATTGATCAACTACAACTATGCACTGATACAAGTGTCGGCCTTTGACATTCTCCATCTGAAGAACAAAGGTGAATGGATTGAAGGAGATTGTGGATTTTTTCAGAGACAGTTGTTGTGAAACATAAGAAGCTACCGAGATGCATATGGATGCAAGTGTTGGCCTTCGACATTCTTGGTACGAAGAACAAAGGTGAACGATATTCAAGAGAATGTGGTATTACAGAAGCACTTGTTATGCAATCAAAATAGTGAGCAGTTGGTAAAGACTTATTGCAGGTGAAATCCATTTTTAATGTAATCAACTTTTATGCATTTTATTCATCATATGTATGGATAAATTTTCAGCTGAAGCATTCTTAGATATGTAACCAGAAGAGTCTGTTGAACTCTGTGTTGAGATATTGTAACTTCAAAGAATATTATATTTGTACTTTATTATTCTGGAGATGTTTCATTCCTCCTTGAAGACCTTATTGTATATCCGGAGATGTTTATTCCTCCGTCGGAATGTGGTAACTCGGGTTATTAGACTTCCCTAGTGGGGGTCGGCCCTGTATGTGCTATGTGGGTCAAAGGGTTATTAGACCACCCTAGAGGGGTCGTCCCAGTCAGTTTTAGTGGGGTATTTAACCCATTGGTTAAATACGAGCCTACATGTTTTGTGTCAAAGATAAATCAGAGTAGTGTATAAATAGAGGAGGTGTATTCCTCATTTTACACACTCACTCACTTGAGAGTGGTGGAGGAGAGGTCTACTATGGAGAAGGAGGAGCTTATGCTCAGGGTTACATCTTTGTATATTTCTGTTCATCTATATTGAGGAAGCTTTACTGGATTTTCTACCCCATGAGGATTTCCCAAGATAAATTTGTGTCTCTTGTGTTTATGCTGTGCTTGTTGTTTCTTCAATGATCCTGTATATGCTATTATTGTGAAATGGAATGAAACGCTACTATTTTATCTCTTATCATATTAAATATTAACATGGTATCAGAGCTAACCTGAAGGAAGGCAATGTATGGCACTTACGACACTTGCTTTACTTACGACAATTTGAAGGTTAGGGTTTTATATAGCAAAAACCAGTCATCGTGGAACTTTATCCATAAATCCATTTTGGAGAAGGTTCAGGATCTAAAACCTTTACATATAGTACATAACATATCCAGGTATCTTGTGTCCAAAGAGAACCCTCATATTCGTTGTACTTTGTAAGTTATGATCAATACAAGTTAGGGTTTCTAATTATTCCATATCTCAGTCAAACTCAGGTGACCTAGGAAAAAAGGTCATAACTTGGGCTAGGAAGCTCCAAATGAAATTTAGTAAAAAGTGACAGGTAGTACACAGACTGTACTATCTCAGGAAACTTTTTCAGAGGCCGAAGTTGAACCAGTGACACGTGGCACGCCATACAAGTTTGCTCTCTTGTTTTATCCCATAAACAGGTCACGTTGCGACACTTGGCTTAACTTGGGCTAGGAAGCTCCAAATGAAATTTCGTAAAAATTAACAAGTAGTACACAGACTGTACTATCTCAGGAAACGTTTTCAGAGGCCAAAGTTGAACCAGTGACACGTGGCATGCCGTACAAGTTCGCTCTCCTGGTTTACCACATAAACAGGTCACGTTACGACACTTGGCATAACTTTCTCTCATAAAATCCAATTGAGGTCAGACCTGTCAGGATGGAAAGATGATAGCTCAGGACACCACAGAAAAAGTTTTTAGACCCCGTGGAGTGAAAATGTCGGAGTTACAGCAGAAACAATCAGGTACATATTTCTGTCAAAACAGAATTATTTTTGGAGCACCTTCATTCATGGCTTCCGGAATTTAGGGTTTCGGAGAAAGTTAGAATTTTTGGAATCGGAATCCACGGCTGAATGCTACTCAGAGAAATCAAAATTTAGAGACCAAGATCGAAATTTTGGGATGGGTAGAAGACCGGGCTTTATCAAACCCCAGTTCGGGATTTTGATCGGAAAGATGGAAAATTAGGGCTTCAGCAAAAAGTTGTAATTTTTGAAGTCTGTAAGCACGGCTGGAAGCTCCTTAGAAAAATAAGAGTTTAGAGCCCTGGATCGAACCTTTTAATTGGATAGAAGGGTGGGCTTCATCAAACCCTAGTTCGGGTTCCTGTCCAGAAGATCCACAAGTTTCGAAGGCAATTTTGAGGGGTTAAATTTTGGAGATTTCAAAATTGAAGTATGCTAGCAAAACACATCCTTCCATCCATTCAGAAGTGTGAAAGTCAAAGATTGAATTTTTAGGGTTTCTCTAGAAAACCCTAATCAAGCTCCAGATCATGTTTCAGGGGGAGTTGAGGCTAAGGCCTTACATAAGAAGACTACAATAAGTCTCGACAGGTATGACTTAAGGAGGTTCAGGTATGTCTTGAAATCTGATTCTTGATTAAGTTCATGATGTGTTTGTCTTCATATTATTTATTAGTACAATCTTGATTAATGTAAGAATTGTCTTATCACCCTAGTAACAGTATGAATGCATGTGAATGATCGAAGACATTCATTGATTAGGGCTATATGATTGTACTAATACATTATGCTATTGTGTGAGGTTGATGTTGTCTGCTAACAAGATACAGGTACATCACAAAAGACAAATCAAGTTCCATGACCATGATAACATGAAGACAAAGACTCATCCATAATCTGTGTTCTACTTACGAGGTATGTATGACTTTGTTATATTATGCTTAACCTATGAGACATGCAGGTTCTAGCTCAGGATCTCTAAATCATTGAAGAGATTGTTTAGGTATGTTGTACACAACTAAGCAAGTATACTAATCTAGGTATGTTTTCCTATGTCAAGTTAGAATCTTACCTTGTGTTAGGATCCCTTATATAAGTATACTTGGTATGATTGGTTATGCTTATTCACAAAGTTAGTAATCAAGGGTTTATGCATATTATGTCTCTTATCTTGATGATTTAATTAACCAGAAGAGTACTATGATCAAACAAGAATATGCATGAGTAAAAGAAGATTTCCTTGAAACCCTGAATACTAATGATCATGACTATACATATTCAAGATTATTTAGAATTAGAATGTTTTGAGAATATACTAATGAATGTATGTTTGTGTATGAGATCATAAGGATGACACTAGTGCACACTTGAGCATGCACAGTGGTACAGAATGAATAGAAGTTCAAAAGACATATAGAAGATCAAGCGGGAGGCAACCACACAAACATAAAATATAAGTATACTACTTATATTTGAAATAGTAAATGATATTGCTTGGATGCATATTTGTATTCCTAGAATATATCATGCTGAGTGTAAACATTCATAGAGCATTGAACAGTATACTACTAATATGCATATGATTGGTAAGTTGGACAAACATTCCATTGTTGCTTGTCTAGAATGAAACCTCTTTGCTGACATGCTGAGAGCTGTGCACACTCTCGATAGTATGTTCTGGTAGAGATGGAAGGCATCTAGATAGCCACTGTATGCATACAGGATATGGGAAAGTGTTGTGCAAAAGTATTGGTCAAAATAGTTGCATAACTATGTAAATGATATCTGTATGCATAATAGGTTATCATGTCAATATGATTTGATGATTATGAAGTATTACTAATCATGTACTTAATTTTGATTTGTAGGAAAGATCATGATGAATGATGAACACTGAACAAGCGATGGATGTTCAACAAAAGGATTTACAAATCAAACACACTATAGAAGGCTTGTGGCTAGAAGATTCTCTTAGAAAGAGGAAGAGAATCATGATGAGATGTTTGCTCCAAGTGGCTAGATGAGACCATTCTCTTAATGGTGTAATTAAAGAAGATGTGTGAATCAGGTTCTGTATGGGTTCCCAGGATCGATAATCAATTGATGAGCTTAATGATCACCATGGGTGATGTGGATCTCAACCTTTGCTACAAGGTTGAATATGGCTTCTATACACATATGACATGGATGCAAGAAGGAACTCACCACAGAGTTCGAATGATGTTGAGGCTCATATCAGTAGACCCATCTGATGAGAGATGGCACAGATAGATGGATACACAGATGTTGATTGAGCAGAAAGTGTATCAGACAGGAAGAGCACATCGAGAAGATGTTATTGTCTGGGATCAACCATGATCTTGTGGTTTAGCAGGAAGCAGTCTAGTGTGGCTCTCAGCACAAGCGGAATATATGGCTGCTTTCTCTACTAAGTTGTGAAGAAGTATGGCTTCAGGATTGTTTGACTTAGAGATAGACCCAACTGTGATCCTATGTGACAAATAGAGTTGTACCAAAATGGTAGAGAATCCAGTGTTCCATGATAATTCAAAGCACATAGAGATCTGACATTTCTATACATAAGATATGGTGCAGAAAGGAATTAAAGTTCAAATTTGTAACAAGTTGTTGATGTACTAACCAAACCTCTACCTCAAGTAAAGTTTTCCGAGACAAACTTAATATAGTTTAGAAGGACCCTCCTCGAAAGGGGGAGTGATGTGATCACTTATGATGAGATTGCCTACATCGACAGTGAGGTCGATGATGTGGATACTTATATTGGTGATGTCGATAGAGAGGTTGGTGGATGGTCCTTAGACAGGGTCTAAGTTGACGAGGGGATTGCATCATCCTTGAACACATGTTCTAAAAGGATCCGTAGACATATGTCTCCAAGAAAGAAGAGGGATTGCATCATCCTTGAACACATGTTCTAAAAGGATCCGTAGACGTATGGTCTTCGAGAATGAAGTCCGTAGTGGACAGGAGGGGATTGCATCATCCTTGAACACATGTTCTAAAAGGATCTGTAGATGTATGGTCTCTGAGAATGAAGTCCCTAGTGGACAGGTGGGGATTGTATCATCCCTGGGATTTAGTCCTAAATAGATCCGTAGACAGATGTCTCCGAGAATGTGGTCCCTAGTGGACAAGGGGATTGTATCATCCCTGGACTTCAGTCCTAAACAGAACCGTAGACAGATGTCTCCGAGAATGTGGTCCCTAGTGGACGAGAGGATTGTATCAGCCCTGGACTTCAGTTCTAAAAGTGATCCGTAGACAGATGTCTTCAAGAATGTGGTCCCTAGTGGACGAGGGGATTGTATCATCCATGGACACATGTCCTAAAAGAGATCCGTAGACATATGTCTCCGAGAAAGTGGTCCCTAGTGGACGTGATAGGACTGCATTGTCCCTGAGCGTTTGGTTCAAAATGTACATGATAGGATTGCAACGTCCTTGGACTTATGTTCTAAAGTGATAGGGATTGATCATTCCGTAAGTGGATCAGGATTTCATCGTCCTTGGACTTATGTCCTAAAGTGATAAGGATTAATCATCTTGTAAGTAGATTGGGATTGCCTCGTCCCTAGACATGGTGAGATGTCTTAAAGTGATAAGGACTAATCATCCTATAAGTAGATTGGATTGCCTCGTCCCTAGACATGGTGAGATGTCTTAAAGTGATAAGGACTAATCATCCTGTAAATAGATTGGGATTGCCTCATCCCTAGACATGGTGAGATGTCTTAAAGTGATAAGGACTAATCATCCTGTAAATAGATTGGGATTGCCTCGTCCCTAGACATGGTGAGGTGTCTTAAAGTGATAAGGACTAATCATCCTGTAAATCGATTGGGATTGCCTCATCCCTAGACATGGTGAGGTGTCTTAAAGTGATAAGGACTAATCATCCTGTAAATAGATTGGGATTTCCTTGTCCCTAGACATGGTGAGGTGTCTTAAAGTGATAAGGACTAATCATCCTGTAAATAGATTGGGATTGCCTCGTCCCTAGACATGGTGAGGTGTCTTAAAGTGATAAGGACTAATCATCCTGTAAATAGATTGGGATTGCCTCGTCCCTAGATATGGTGAGGTGTCTTAAAGTGATAAGGACTAATCATCCTGTAAATAGATTGGGATTGCATCGTCCCTATACATGGTGAGGTGTCTTAAAGTGATAAGGACTAATCATCCTGTAAACAGATTGGGATTGCATCGTTTCTAGACATGGTGAGATGTCTTAAAGTGAGAGGGACTGATCATCCCGTAAGTGGATTAGGATTGTATCATCCTTGGACCTATGTCCTAAAGTGAGAGGGATTGATCATCCCGTAATTGGATCATGTGTATTGCAGGATATGCTGCTATTGTGTATACTTGTATTGATGAGGATACTTGTATTGATGATGTGTATACTTGTATTGATGAGGATACTTGTATTGATGATGTGTATACTTGTATTGATGAGGATACCTGTATTGATGATGTGTATACTTGTATTGATGATGATACTTGTATTGATGATATGTATACTTGTATTGATGAGGATACTTGTATTAATGATATTTATACTTGTATTGATGATGTTGTTGATCGTAATGATCTAGATGACGATGATGTTGATCGTGATGATCGAGATGATCCAGATGTTGTAGATCGTGATGATCTAGATGCTGTAGATCAAGATGATCCAGATGTTGTAGATCGTGATGATCCAGATACTGTAGATCGTGATGATCCAGATGTTGTAGATCGAGATGATCCAGATGCTGTAGAACGTGATGATCCAGATGCTGTAGATCGTGATGATCCAGATGCTGTAGATTGAGATGATCCAGATGCTGTAGAACGTGATTATCCAGATACTGTAGATCGTGATGATCCAGATGCTGTAGATCGAGATGATCCAGATGCTATAGATCGAGATGATCTAGATGCTGTAGATCGTGATGATTTAGATGTTGTAGATCGAGATGATCCAGATGCTCTAGATCAAGATGATCCAGATGTTGTAGATCGAGATGATCCCGATGCTGATGATCGTATGATGACGATGTTGATGATCGTGAGGATCCAGATGTTGATGTTGTTGTAGTTGTTCGAGTGCTGCAGAAGATAAAGACTCAGTACTGAAGATGTTGTTGTTCCAGTATTGAAGATGTTCCAGTAACTGCTTGACTTACTGATGATGTTGAGAAAGCTTCCAATGATTTATAGATGTATCATGTATGATGTTGATGACTCCTTGCTCGTGCAAATGCTGTTATAATATCCTTCTCGTTAAGGGGGAGTGTTGAGATATTGTAACTTCAAAGAATATTATATTTGTACTTCATTATTCTGGAGATGTTTCATTCCTCCTTGAAGACCTTATTGTATATCCGGAGATGTTTATTCCTCCGTCGGAATGTGGTAACTCGGGTTATTAGACTTCCCTAGTGGGGGTTGACCCTGTATGTGCTATGTGGGTCAAAGGGTTATTAGACCACCCTAGGGGGGTCGGCTCAGTCAGTTGCAGTGGGGTATTTAACCCATTAGTTAAATACGAGCCTACATGTTTTTTGTCAAAGATAAATCAGAGTAGTGTATAAATAGAGTAGGTGTATTCCTCATTTTATACACTCACTCACTTGAGAGTGGTGCACTTGTGGAGGAGAGGTCTGCTATGGAGAATGAGGAGCTTATGCTCAGGGTTACATCTTTGTATATTGCTGGTCATCTATATTGAGGAAGCTTTACTGGGTTTTCTACCTCATGAGGGTTTCCCAGGATAAATTTGTGTCTCTTGTGTTTATGCTATGCTTGTTGTTTCTTCAGTGATCCTGTATATGCTATTATTGTGAAATGGAATGCAATGCTGTTATTTTCTATCTTAGCATATTAAATCTTAACACTCCGTTATGATGTGGGTGATCATTTATGTGCTTGAATTTCTATTGCATTGTCGTATGGTTGGTTTTGTTTAAATATGCACAATAATAATTGTTCATGTTCACATGCATATAATCGTCATTAAAACATCCTTCGTTGAATATTATTGTTTGAGAAATTTCTTGCATAAATCTCAGATTGTTATGGAGTGATAAAGATGTATATCTCCACCAAACAATTTCAAGGGCCTTAGAATGTTTCTATCTACCACAAATATGGTTGTAATGTACCAGGTATCCTCAATCATCCATGGATACCATGAGGCACTCAAATTTCATGTCTGAATTTAAACATTCATATTCAATTTAATTTTTCAAAGATTCATTCAAATATATAGGGGGAAATAAATAAATATGGTCGCCCAAAAACATAATATGCATTCATTATAATTTATAGACAATTCATGCATGAGCACACATTCCATGACATGCAATACCTTACATTGATTCATTCATTAAACAATAAATGAACATTATACATACCCAAAATTAACCATGGAATTCATAATAGTGAGATACTTATCTTTGGATTCGTGTTTCTCCAATTGGATGCATGCGAAGGATGTTCCTCCCAACCATAGGATTTGTCAATCCAAGTCTTACTTTGACATGCCATCCCTAAGTTAGGGATATCAATCCATAAGGGCAAAGCCTCCTCATTCCCAGTCACTCAGTTGAATCTCTCATGCAAACCACTGGTACCTAAAATCCCTCCATAGTTGTCCCAATCCTCAATTATCCTTCCCCATCAACCTACACAACCCCAGGAACAAGATCCTTTCTGTGAGTTAGCAGTCCCTTGGGTAGCCTCTAGTTCCCTTTTGGCGTTCCAACACAGGATGGAAAAGAAGTATCTGAATTTAGACTCCAGGGAACAAGTTGTAGGCCAGGTTTCTCTCACACTATTCTACCCGAGTTAATTGCAAAACAAATTGATGTTCAGCTATGGTATCTTCATTCTCTATGCAGTATCCAACCATGGATTCCCAAGATGATGGCTAAGGAGTGAAATTTGAAATGGTGGAGGATTAATGGACAACATGTAATTTCCCCAATTTATTACTTGGAATGTAACTAACCAAAATTATGTAAATGATGTAATATAGTTATATCATCATGGTGAGGATCTCAAGGCCAAGTCCCCTCCATCGATTTATTGTTTATGTATCAGCAATGAAAAATTGATGCATGTGGATTGTGTGCTATCCTGGCATGATAGAAATCGTAAATATTATGTAAAAGTATTTTAATAAAAATACCCACAACTAGATTTGCAAGGCAATAAGAGTATGGGGGCATGATTTTTACAAGGATAAGGGGGGGGATATTCCAATCCATGAAGCCAATAATGTTAATCCAAGTTTCAATGAGAGAACCCATGAACCATTAACTACCCATGTTGACTTATGCACCTAATCATTTAATTCTTCAAAGAGGTGGTTGGAGTATTTATTGTTTTGGGAAATGGAGAGTATAACTATCCAATTTCATGTATGGGCAAGCCACCATTTTGGAAAATTGCATTCTTCCTTCCTAGGAAAAAAAAGACCGACGAAATTGCTTCCATTTCCATTATTTATCTACGAGTTTTGCTCCCTCATGTCCTTCCTTTCTTGCTGGGCATTTTCCTCCACAAGTTTACTATGTATTCATTCATTTTTCTAGCTGGGAAATCCGTTTCTGGGTTGCAGAATGTCTGGGAGGAAGGGAATTTCAAGTTGGGGATTCATAGAGGCCATTTTTTCCATTTGAATGACGGTATACCTGCTGAAAAATCGTTTGGTTTCCTAGTTGTTGTTTCCCCCTCTCCAAAAATTCGTTTTTGGTGTTCCACAATTTGGAAAAAAACCATGAGAATAGTGTTTGGTGAATCCCACATCTAAAACATTTGTCCATGCCCAACAATTGTTCCCCGCTGCATGTGGGGAGATTTCTATAGTTTGGGATACATGCATCCCTTGTTTTGGCTTAAACTTGTGTGTAAGAAACCGGGACTAGACAAGGATTTGGAATTGGCTTGATAAACCTAGTGAAGGGTGTAACCTCATTGAAGATTATAGGGATTTGTCTACTTTTCTATGCACAACCTGAATAGCACTAGAAGGGAAGGCATGGCCTATGGGACTGTGGATAAGTGAAGGGGTTACCTTTCTGGTGTTGGGTGTGTAGGTATTATGGGTTCCAAGCTTGATTAATACTGTAGAGGTACCAATAGCTCTATGGTTGAGCTCACTAGCTTAGCGATTCCTTCCTTTCTATTGCCTTGAAAACCTGATCAACCCAACTGTGGACTGGCTTAGATGATTTTTGGTATATACTTGGCTATGTGTGATTTTGTTGTTCCCTTTTCCTTGCAGAAATCATGCCCAAATCAGGGGTGGCATCTGTATTGAGAGATTGATGAGAACAACTAGCCTATGGTTGGGTGGAAAGTTGCGGTTACATAACCAGTTGCTCGGGACAACTTCATTTCAAGATAAGTATTCAATGAAATCTTCATTGTTTTCAATCAATTAGTTATTGAAGTGTTTAATGGAATGAATACTTACATTGGTTATTTATAAATGATGCCTATGATTATTATGCTTGTTTATGCATGCTATGTGTGGTGGATGGAGTTTACTTCCATTGTTTCTTTCTATTATGCATCTACACATGTATTTTAATTATATCAATTTGTAAAATGAATAGGGGAGAAATTTGGAATCCCTAATTTAGTTCATGTTGCCTCCCTCTCCAATTGAGTAAAGGGGACATGACAATGTGGTATCAGAGCTACATATTGCAACATTAGTCTTGAATGGGCTAAATTGAGTGACTTGCAACGTTAAGTTCTCTCCCTGATCATTGCAAAATTATGATTTTGCCTAAATATATGTGTCGGAAATTTTTGATAAGTTGTGCCAAATTATTTCGACGAACTTAGGCAGGTTTCACCAACGTGCAGTTTCGGGGAAGTTGGAGAAGTTCACCGACAAATTTTGATAAGTTTTGGGAAAGTCCGCCGATGTGTTTCGATGAATTTGGAGAAAATATGCCGATGTGTTTCAACTAAACTAAAGAAAGTTTGCCAATGAATCATTTAAGCGAGTTTCGCAAAGTTCCTCCGATGACATTTTGGCAAGTTTCGTGAAGTTCCTTCGACGACATTTTGGCGAAATTGGAGAAGTTCACTGGAAAGCATTTCGACGAAGTTGAAGAACTTTGGAGAAAAGTGTTTAAGAGAAATTGGATAAATTTTGTCGACGAAGTGTATTAATGTTTTTTGGAAAAGTTCATCGACGGTTTTGGTGAATTTGGAGAAAATACACCGATGCGTTTTGGCGAAATTTGAAAAAAAAATTGCCAATGGAGCGTTTCGGTGAAGTTTGAGAAATTCGTTGAACAAATGTTTCAGTGAAGTTTGAAAAAATCGTCGATACGCATTTTGGTGTAGATTTGAGAAATTTGCCGACATTTTGAGAAATCTGCTGATGCATTTGATGAAGTTGGGAAAAGTTCACCGATGTGGTGTTTCGGCGAGTTTTGAAAGGTGCGCTGACCAACGTTTCGAAGAAGTTTGAGAAATTCGTTGACAAGTGTCACAACACTTGGGAAAAAAGGTCGTTGTATTGGCAGACTTGGAGAAATCCATCGAAACTGAGAAAAAATATGTGAATTTCGTTGAAACAATGAAATTGGGCAATTTTGCAGGTGAATGTCTACGATGACTTTCAGGTGCCAGAAATCGCAAAATGGCATCGAAATTGACCTGTTGACCCCCATAATCCCCTTGAGACAGCATCAATTTTGAGAAATTCCTATGGTGATGACAAGAATCATATAAATGGAAATGTTGCACTATAATAACAGTCTCAAGGACAATTGGGCAAGTTGTGAATTATAAAAAGGTGATTCATATATTCATGTAATTTGATAGAAATTGGCGTTTTGAAGGGCTATAGTTTTTACTCAATAATCATAAATAGGCATGCTACTACTCATTAGAAATCTTATCCATAGGAGAATATGATAGAATGATCTTATTCTTAAAACATGTTTCTATTTTTTTCATAAATTAATCATGGTAAAATTGCTTGTTAGCTAGAAATGTGAAATAATTGAAGTAAGTTTGGTTTGATGCTTGGGAATAAGGTAGTACCATTATTGAGCATGGATACTCAATATATATTATTATCGTAATTTATGTTAACATGTGGGAAAACATACTGAATGGATAAGAATACACTCTTGTAGATTGAATTTTATAAACACTCATGATGGAAGAAGGGAACTAAGAAGAAGTGATGGTTCCTTATCCAGAATGCATGCAATGCATTCTCTATGTTCAGAATGTGTAATTTGAATTGCAAGAAAGAGACATGGGATCTCTTGATTATTGGATATGGATATTGTATTCCATAAGAGAATGCTAAGCAAGGTATGGAATATAATAGAAGGTAAAGGACATGCAACTTGTACAAGTGACAGGCGAATCATCCTTGTGGGCAAGTGATTGTATGATAAGAGAAGTTGTTGGACATGAACCAATAACTTATGAGTAAGTAATGAGAATGGGTAAGACATTTTTTATTCATCTAGAAGTTGTCACTGATAGAATAAAACATTCTAGTATGTGGACCTGTCATGTGCTTCATGATAGTGACAGAGTGGCCATGCAAATGTTATCAATTAAGGAATGAGGCATCCCCATGTGTGAATCAAGTATGTGTTTCAGAATTGTGGAAAAAATTTCCATGATAAAGGAAAGAAAGTATCATAGTTGAATGAGGTGAAAGGGCATATAATGGACCTTGAAAAGACTTCTTATGGAGTTGGAATGAAATAAATTGCAGTGCTAGGAATTTTAAGAAAGGTCAAGTTGGACTTGGGCATAATTTCTCCAAGCAATTGAAGCAGCAAGGAAATGCAAATAGAATGAACCGAGATCTATTGTAATGACCAAGGAAAGTTGGACATGGATGATAAGATGGTTGCAAAAGAAATTGGAGAATAATATCCATAAGGCAATGTTGATAAAGAGGGAAATTTCTCACTTTAAACTATTTATGTTTATAGCATAAGAATTTCATGCTTGGAGAGTAGCAAGTATAAATGCTATACACATGTATATGTATTGAATTGAATCTTGGTGAGAAGATCATAGCTAATAATTCCTTGTGTGCTTGGTAGAGAGGCCACGAAATTGGATCAGCTATGATGTGGAAGAGAAATTCCATGCTATGATGATGAATTGGAAAGGGAGAATTCGTTGACTCTTATCTTGTGTTACATTTACATATTCTAAGTTTTATATATTGAAATTTTAGCATATGAATGTTGGAAATGAAAAGCGATTAGATAGCTTAAATACATATGCACTAGTGGGCATATTAAGAGATAATGGATATTACATGTGAACTTGCTTATGCATGCATATGATTTTTCATATTAGTAAAAGTAGTTAGGTTTTACATATGCAATGAGCCACTAATGGAAATTGTTGTGGTTGATGATGATGGTCTAACCATAGATGGTTGAAGCATGGTTGAATATGTTGATGATGGTATTGCATGTGACCAGTATCCTTGTGAAGAAAAGTTTAGGCAATGAATATATGATCAAGAGGTTGGTGGAAGAATTGTGTAACCCTTTGTAAGAGACCAACTAATCAGATAACATCAAAGATGTTAATGGCATCCATGTAGGTAATGGTTTATTTATTTTGATTGCACGAGTACTAAAATGGGATTTGAGTAACAATCCCTTCAACCATATTTTAATCATCATAAAATGGTATGCATGTAATATTGAAGGCATTTATGTGAATGGAATCCGACAAGGATGGTGAGGAATGGGATAGTAAAGGTAATGAGCCTAATATCCTGTGACTGTTTAAAAATTACAATGTATTCCTATGAAAAAAAATAGCATGACTTTTGTGATACCATGAGGATGTTGGATAGTGAAGCATATAGTGATGCACAAGTACCCCATGAACTCCCTATTGGTGTTAATTGTTGGAATCAATTTAATACTGAGAGGGGGGGTGAATCAATATTAATGTACTTATAATTAATTTTTACCTTCTTTAACAGATTAGTCTTAACTTAATCTTGATCTTTATTTATGCATCCAATATAAACAAAATCATTCATCCATATATGCACCAAGACAAAGAACACACAATGGATGCATCAATGAAATTATGGGTGGCACCCCCATCGACCAAAACTGATACTCTTTTCCCTTGCACTACCCCTTTAAATCTAAGGATATGTAAGCAGGGAACTACACTTAGCATTGGAATTTCGTTGTCTTCCAGTGGGGGATTCTCTTCCCTTGTTGTTTCATAGCTATCCTCTACTAGTGCTTCTCCATCAAATTATTCCTCCTCACTTTCCAAAAATACATCAATGTATTGTTCTTTCCCCTTAGCACATTTATGGCCTGGAACCCAAGGTTGCTGGCAAGAGAAGTAGAGCTTCTTTATTCTTAACTCATCCCGATATTTGTATGAGTATTGTTTCTTGTTTGGGGAAGACACATTCTTAAAAGTTGTTCTTTGATTTTGAAATTTTGTAGGCATATTAACTTTTGGAGGATACCTTATTCTTGGGATGGCATCTTGAGGATCCCTTGTTTTGCTCACTGCTTCTTGTAAAGTGGATGGTTTGTATGTCTTTACTAGTCCTTTCAATGGCTCTGTTAATCCTTACGTGAATAGGAGGATCAAGAGATCCTCAGATATGTCTATGATCATCACTTTAATATTCTGGAGCTCAGAGATGTATGCTTCAGGAGTTCCGGTTTGCTTCACATGTGCCAAATCCCTGAAAGATATTTTAGGGTCTCACCTATCAAACCTCTCTACTAGTCTCTTAGTGAAATATTGATAGGAATTCACTTGATCATGGCCTAGGGTTCTCATTCCATGGAACCACTGGTCATTTTCCTCTCCTTCCAAATGTAAAGTTTCCATTATGATGTCACCGCTCTCAACAATGGGATTCAAGTGAAAGTAAGTATCTAGCTTCTGCACCCTAGAGCTAGTAGTGCACTTTGAGGATCCATCAAAGAAGGGTAATGATATCTTACCAATGACATTTATCAGTTCATAATTATGTGTTGGAAACCTATGAACCCCTCTTGGATGATTTTTATACCGTGCTTCACAAAAATATTTGAAAGGAAATGCCTTTCTGCATTCTTCACTCAATGTTTGGTATTCTACATACCGATCTTCCCATGAAGCAACTGATTCAGTCTGAACTTCATGAAATTCCTTGTGTTCCTCAATGAATTGAGGCATCTTAGGTAGGGGATTATTCTTGAATTCCTCTTTGAAATCATTAGGCCTATTATGAGGCCCAATATTTGAAAAGATAGATCCACCAGGGAGCTTTCTTTCGTCATTTTGAGAGCCACTGCTACTCCCTTCTCTGTCTTTATTTCTTAGCTGCTTAGCCAAGATTTCTCTGGTGTCTTGCCTAGATTGAATGATGTTCTGACATATTTCATGCATCCCTTTTAACATAATTTGAACACAAATTCTAAACTCTTCCTTCTCATCCAATTCAGATATGTCATTTCCGACTTACATTTTTCCTCCAGTAGATTCCACCTCTTCTTCAACACGGGGTTCTTTAGGATTCTTTCCTTTGGGGAATGGAAATATCTTAGGACTCATCACAATTTTTCAAGATAAGGTTCAGAGGACCATGCTATGATACCACTGTAATATCCCAGATCATGTTGGAGATGATATGATGCAAAATTTAAAACTTATAACACAATTTTTAAAAAGCATAAACTAGTTAACAAACCTATTTGGAAAAGAGCTAGTCTAGGACAGAATAAGATGACTCTAGGGTTATGAATTTGGGATATTTAGGATTTTCCAAATGTATGGGTGAATGTGCAACAAAAAAAAAATCATATATAGGGCCAAATTATGATTCCTATGCACAAAGTACTAGGGCCATTTACATTTCAACAACAGTTGCCGCTGAGGTCTACTTTGAGGCTTCCTGGGCACTCTAGCATATGCATACTAGGCTCTGTTGCTTATAGTTTCTAGTTGAGTTTGGAAACCAAAGAGGCAAGGGCGCTATCTTGGACTTCTCAACTAGTAGTTTTCCATGTTCTTCCAAATAGGATGAGAGACCTTCAAATCCTCAGGAAATGGTTGGCTATACTTCATTGAGGTATCATGATTCAAAATTGACCATCAAAACATAAAACTAAATCATACATAGCTATGAATTACAAAAATGGTAAAACTAGTCAAGAAAAAGTGACTGAATAGCTAGTCTTGGAATTGCTTGATTCAAACTACTGGGTGAATCCATGAATATCATTCACCCTTTTTGGTGGATCGCATGGTGAAAATCGGTTTTTTGGACCCTCAGTCGATGTATTTTAGAGCCCTCATCGAGGTTTTAGATGCTCGATCGAGGGTTTAAAAATACCTCGATCGAGGGCTCTCAAATACCTCAATCAAGGGTTGTTTAAACCCTCGATCGAGGTCTAACCAAACCCTCAATCGAGGGTTTGGTTAGACATCGATCGAGGGTATGCGACAGGGAAAAAAAAAACAGGGCCAAGCCGGCCCTGTTTTTGTGCAGTGATTGACAAAGACGCAGACAGGGAGCTCGACCGAGATCATGGACGCCTCCTCACCAAATCCACCTCACCACATGGACTCCCCCTCGCCATAAGGACGCCGCCATGTCATCTATTCCACCAGGTAGGTAGAATTCCTTATTTTACTTTTTATTTTTAAAAAACTATATTTTGTATTTGTTGAATTTTTTTATGTTTTTGATTAAATTTAGTTTTAGTTTGGTTTTCTAGAAATGGTTAGGATGAAGGCATTGAAACTAAACCAAGATTGAAACCGAAACCACCATTGAAACCAAATTATTTGAAAAAAAAAAACATTTGATTTAACTGAAACAAAAACCCATTTCAAACCAAAACCATACGTAAACCACCATTGAAACCAAATTAATTGAAAAAAAAAACCATTTGATTTAACTAAAACAAAAACCCCTTTCAAACCAAAACCATTTGAACTTTTAAAAAGATTTACGGTTTTATATATTTTGTAGTTATTTGCTTAAATTGTTTGATTTATTTGCGTTTATATATCAACCGGTAGCATTTCACAGCATAAATGCTACCAGTTTTATTTTAAAATGTGTTTTTACAAGCAGAAATGCTGCCCATTTTTTTTCAATCCTCCGAGAACGCCAAGAGGATTGAAAAAAAATCATATATTAATATTAATATTAGAATATAAAAAATTAAAAAATGAATATTAATAATATATATAATCATATATTATTTATTAGATTTTACTTAATTTATTTTTAAAAAACAAATTTAATAATAATAATATAATATAAAAAAAATAAAAAATGAATATTAAAATTTATATAATCATATATTATTAATCATAACCATAACCAACTTGTCAAATTGTCCTAAATAGGATCCCCTCTTAGGCCATGAAAAATATGTCCACAATGTGAGCATCAATGAAGATATGTACTCAGAACAATGTTGAAAATTTCAATGCTTTCTATTATGACCCATTTGATGAATTATTATACCATCCCATAAGGCATATAAATACTAGCCTTAGTAGAAAAAATTGTTCCATGGTAAGCAAGATCATTCAAGCACCAAGAGGGGGAAAACTTAGGGATATGAGTGACGAGGGATTGATTCATTTATCTGAGTATTACGAGGGTAGAACCTAGGATCTCGTTGAAGAAATATTGATAGATATTAGTTCATGTTTTAGTTCCACAATCATTCTACATTACAATATTTAGTCTACTTTATTATAATGCATGTGCTTTTATATATGAATGAGTTAACAAAGTATTATAAACTAGATTAAAATTATACGTAACAAATAACGTATTACAAAAATATAACAACTATTATAATACCTATATAACATGAGTAATATATATAATATAATACATACATGAAATACAATAGAATGAATATGAAATTGATTAGGTTAATATAAAATATATGTTTAAAAAGGTAACAAATTAAATTAATCTGGCATATTAGATTATAGGCATGTGAATCACTTGGCCGCAAGTTTGATATTAATTAAGAATTACATATATTAATAGAGTTAAATAAAGGGAAAGGAAAACTATACCATCCAAATACTTTTGGGCACATCACCACATGCGATGCCTTCTACCGAGTCATAAAACATAATTTTTACCCTCCATCATATCTCTCCAATATCATGTCACATTGCTTGTAACTTCACCAAGCCTTGGGCTAGATAGTTCAACAAAATATTAAGGTCTTCACCAAGATACAACTGCAACTACAAATCCAAGACTCCGAAGGGGTACTACCAATTAAATTCAAATTTGGTTTGCTATTTGTTTTTCGTAATAAAGTAGTATGCTTTAGAGAAATAAACTATATTAATCTTGTATATGTGCCCAAGTAGTAGAACATAAATTTGTTAAACATCCCTATCTCTTTCGTAACCACAAATCACATCCCAACCCTAGCCCTATCCAAACCTCATGCTCCTCATCCTCTTGCCACCATCATCCTAGACAATGGGAGCCAAAAGAATATTGAATCCAAAACCTTTTTAAAATGCATTTATTTTCTTATTGCTAGAACTACTCTATTGGTGTTGAACTCTAGATGTGGATCTTGATTTAGTGGAACATTGTTGCAAGTTGGTGTTAGTGATATGAAACCATGCAGTCTTCATTCATATCCGAACCTTTGGTACAATTCTATCCATGTGAATGATTTTGTTAAATTTGAGCATGAGAAGAAATCATGGATTATTGGCCATTGACGTATGACGTTAACCAACGTGAGACAACTTTAAACCAATAATGAAAATGAGTTTCAAGGTACCTTAGTGCATTTTGACAAGTATGAAATGATATATTGAAATCGATTCCCTCGTAGAATATGATAGTCAAAATTAAAAAATTACAATGTTCTCCCTAAATCTGATCTAGGTATGTGATAGTCTTGGTGAGTGTGTCTGTGGTGAATTTATGAGTTCACCCCACAAAAAATATTCTATACCTATCTCTTAGATCTTAAATATGGTTTTTAAACAAGTTGTTCCCCTATCAAGAGATCAATGTTCCCCCATCAAGATATCATGCACTCATGAATTGCAAACGGATTTAATTTTTAAGAAAATCTCGACGGTAGAATTACAAGTTGATATAAAGACTTGTATCCATATTTTTCTTTTCTAATCTTCTAAATCACAACTAGACATAGGAAGAGAGCATACTCATTAATATGGTGACTCTCTATATTTTGAAATCTACAACTTTAAAATCATAGTAGAAAAAAATTCACCTCATATGCAAACCTCAGACTTTTAGCTCCTTCATAATTTTTCCTTCCAATGGTTAGTGGATGGGGTGGTTCTTACTGCACCAAATGAAATTGAAATAATTAAAAACTACTCTACCATTTATATTCAAATGAAATAAATCTATAGAAAACACACCCTACTTAGAAAATTCCAATGCAAAACTAATCATGTATTTGTATGCCTTCATGCTACTAAGACCATGTTGTCACCAAGTTATCTATTGACATGAGTTAGATTTGTACTTTCCATGAATCAAACCAAAATAAATAAAAAAATATACTAGCATTCTTCAGATCTTGCGTGATAGCATACTCACAATAGTGAAAGCATAAGTTCTTACCTCCCATCTTACCATAAGAATTGAAATTGAATTGGGAATTGAATTTGAAATTTGAAATTGAAATTGAAATTTGAATTTGAATTGAATTTGAATTTGAAATGTGAAACTTGAAATAGAATTTGAAATTTAAATTGAATTTGAATTTGAATTTGAAATGAGAAAATTTGAAATTGAAATCTGAAATTTGGAATAGAATTTGAAAGAAAATTAGAATTAGAAATTGAAATGTGATGCAGATAGTCCTGAAGAGAGAGATCCATTGCTTCGTGCTCTGCGAAGCACGAGAGAATCTGACGTCACCCAACAGGGCGGCCATCGGCAGCGCTGCCGTTCACCGAGGAGTGGTGCCATGCCGGGGTTGATTTCCACTGGTGGCAGCAACAGGGGAGGTAGTGTGTCGGTTCATCCCGACGACATACATGTGGATCCCCAGGCAGAGGATTTGCAACAAGACACGAATGCATCAGGTGCGTATTTTTTGTTAGCACATTTTCAGTAAATTTTTAGTATATAATGCATTGAATTTCAGTTGCATGTTATAATATATATTTTTAGTAACATTTGTGTTTTGGTTTGGATCGCAGGTGCCTTGTCAGGGGGGTCGTACGATGATGATGTCGCACGGATCACTCTCGAGGATATCACTTCCCAGCGAGAGTTGGTGACCTCATGTATCTGCAGATTGAGGGAGGATTCTTTCACACAGAGATATTTGTCCATGATGTTATCGGCAGTTGATGAGATGTTGTCCCTCTATAGGAGGGTAGGAACTCTCAGTGACATTTGGCATCATGCATGCCATAGGAGGAGACATGATGTTATTGGGATCCACAAATGGGAGGATGTCAAAGTCACCATAAGAGGGCATGACATCAAGGGTGTTTTATTCGACATCCCTCATGACCGCGCCCCTGGTCAACCGCTTAGACTCAGGGAGTTTAAGTTGGAGGTCACTGCACCACATATATATGATAGATTCGTGGGAGCGTGGGGCATGTTCCCCCACCATGACCAGGTCCCATTTTACTTTGCAAAACATGTTTATGCAGAGTTTGTTTTGGACATGCACCCGGATTACACTAGCACATGGTCCCAGTTCTATGGGGCTGGTAGGGGATGCTCCTACCAACATCCTGGAGCTCGGAGAGACCATGCTTTGGTTCCACCCGCTCCGACGTTGGCACCGCTTCCAGACAGAGCGGTTATCAGGTCGTGGGATGTGGCACAATCATCCTAGCTTGCTGCAGAGGTTAGAGATGACCTTGCAGACTCATTGTTCACTGCCATGGGCAGTGTTGTTGTTGTTGCACATGGAGAGGCATCTAGACCACCCCATCCACCTGTAGAGCCAGAGATACAGTATGTCTCTAGTGACATACTCAGGAGTTTTGATGGAGAGACCCTACTGCAGTATGTTGAGTCAGCGCAAGATGCATGCTTTTAGTTATATCAAAGATGCATTGCTACAGGACAGGTATACTTTTGTACAATTATGTATATATGTTCTTCATGTTACATTATATCAATGTCGCAAATTGAATGCTCAATAATACTTAAGGGAGTTGTATTCTATCGATCCATGCAGGGGACCCCATTCATGGATCAACTCTTTGGTAGCGAGCCATCGGTTGGTCTGCCAGTCGGGGTAAGTTATAATTTATGTTCCAATTTAATTTGTGTTTGAATATTATTTCTCAGTTTAAATAATTTGTGTTTTATTTCTTAATTTTCAAGATTTTTTGTTTTAGATCTTAACTTCAAATGAATTTCAAATTGTACAGAACAGAGGAAAGGGGGTAGATCCTGATCATGGACATGAGGACCGCGAAGGTCTTGACGATCCGGGTTCAGACCCACATGTGAGTTTTAATTTATGTTCCAATTCATGTTATTTACTCACATTTAGTAATTGATTTTTGTACTTTATGTTTCAATTTTTTACGGATAGCTTTTAAATTATGTTAAATTTAGTTTTAATTTTTAATAAATCTAACTTATTACATGTAATGGCATATTACATAGGCATCGCAACAGGCGGGTGTCAATGCTGCAATGGATTTCACACATGGTTGGGATGTAGCTCGAGTACATGGTCCTGAAGGGCCATCTACCCGTATTCCTACCCAGATACCGGATATCACCATTGACACGATGGATATGGCGGAATTCCTTGAGGGTTTAGAGTCTCAGAGATAGCAGTGGGCTGCTGCACATGAGGGCAGTCAGAGGGACGATCACAGGCCTTGTGGGGGTAGTGGCCAATGAGTTGATGATCTATACATTTCCATGTTTTGGATTTCTTCATATTTTATATATTTTCATGTGTTTGGATGATCTATGTATACATTTTCATGTTTTGGATATGGATTTCTATCATTTAAACATGGACTTTTATCATGTGTATTTTGTATCTGATTTGAAATCGATTGTTTTTTATATTAGATCTGGATATAGTTATTACAGTTACAAATTTATGGTTTGTCGTTTCAAATGCAAATTTAATGTGTAGTTACAATTTAGTTCAATTTAAAATCTAAATTTCGACTACATTACAGAACATCTTCCAAAATTTAGAATTGAATACATACATTATGTTTTAAGATTGAAATTCCAATTCCAATTCAATTACAATGTACAATTTCAAATGTAACGTGTAATTTCAATTCCAAAACAATTACAATTAAAAGCTCGTTTTCAACTACATTACAATTGCATAAATGAAATCAAAATGTAAAATTACAATACATTTGAAATAAAAAATTGAAATTGCAATTACATTATGTTGTCTACACATTACAATTCAATTACAATTTACACATTCCAATTCAATTACAATTTAAAATTAAAATCTCAAATTTAATGTGTAATTTCAATTGAAAAATCAATGTGTTGTTCCAATTTACAAGTTCAATTTCAATTACATTACAATTGCATTTGAAATAAAAAAATTTAAATTAGAATACATTTGCCACTTTGTGGCTTTTGTTATTAAATGGAATGAGGAGAGGAAAAAAAAATTGGTCCTAACGTTGATATCTTCTTGATAACAAAACTAATTGATTATTGTTGAATGAAACATTTTTTCAATACATTGGTATTTGATACATTTTTTTAAGGTGTTGACTTTTATGAGGTGAATAGCTTCATGTGGGCATGTCTAGTATAGTAAGATACATTTTTGATGGGAGTGTTTACCATGTCAAATCTCATTTAATTTGTAATAACCATCCAATAAGTTATCCATGTAGATATATGAGCTAGTTATTTATATGTGAGATAGATATATAGATTCTCATACTTCCACCATCTACAATATAATCTATTTTTTTCATCTTCTTGTCTTTCTCGAGTGATGTGTATGAATATGTTTGTTTAGTTGTTTTGATCATTTGCGGGGAAGGTAATATTGGTTTTATTTATAGTTTTAATTACATATGAGTTGACATTATTTATATCCAACTAGATGAACAAGCAAGGAAGTTTTTGAAAAGAAACTTGATACTTACAAAATTGGAAAATAAAAAATGACCTCATAAATTAAGAAAATATAAATATACCACTAAACTCTACAGAGGTGTATATACTCTACCCCTATGGACTTGAACCTATGACTTCATAGAAAGAAACACATGTTCTTAACCATTAAGATCACTCAATCAAAATTAAAACAACATCAATAAGTTATGGTGATCTTCCCATTTTTTCAATTTTAACAAATTAAATTTAAATGATCGATTCAATAACATGTATCTTCTAATGAAATGTTCTTTCAATGAAGTTGAAGAATATTTTATATAGTAACCTATACTACCATGTCTTTGTCTTGATATAATGTTTGGTTTATTTGTGGCTAATTGAGAACATTGTGATCACATTCTCCCTCGATTGGAGTAGGTCAAGCTAGTAAAGGAGAGAGGTCAAATTAACAAAGTAATTAGCTATTAGATTTAGGTTAATATGAGAAAGTCTTTAAAAATAAAGAAGCAAAGGTATGAAGAAAAGGTGAGAAACAATCAAAAGTTAAAAAAAATCATAAAAAGGTTCATTGATAAGTGAAAAATTATACTTCAACAACTCAAAGAGTCCCACTCAAGAGTGAGATAAGAAAGAAGAACTATTGACAAATGAGAATAATTAAAAAAAGAGCTCTAGAGGTAAGGATAAAAAAGAGTGCATCAATGATGTTGAATGAAAATAGGTTTCACCTTTGTATGGGATACTATATAGTATGTTTCAAAATAAATGAAACCTTTTAAACTAATATTTTTAGATAAGTGGGACTTGGAGCATACTTTAGTTGCGGATTTGTACTTCATCATAGGAAATAAATTAATGTATTTTTAAATAAACTCAAATGCAATGATATTTGTTTTCTTTGAAGCTCATATGATTGCAAGATATTTAAATTTTACAATTACACATTGTATAGATGTATTTCGAATTCCCAATTACATTACAATACATTTATAAAACAACCTCCACAAAAATGTCAAAAAAAATATTACACAAGACAACATGAAAACTATGCCAATGATGCAAGTGGCATACATGTAAATCAGTCATCTGGCCAATGGGTTATAGGAATGCAACTCTCCATAATACGATCATGGTCAGGTTCTGTCATCTTCCATCTCTTTGACTCACCTCTCTTCACCTTGATTTCTGTTAGAGGTATCCGAGCTGCAACCACCAAATGACTGTATTGACATGATATATATTCAGGCATAAAATCTCTGTAAATAATATGAGCACCCTATTTTTTCACTTTTTCAAAAAATTGTCCCATTAGAACCATGTCTCCAGTCTAGTATGTGAAGTCCCCATCTTTGTAGGGTCACACCAACCTACTCTTTATTTGCGTGCACCGCATCAAATAGTATTCAACATTTTCTCGGTTGTGGGGGGGTGCAATAACAACGAATACATCACCTGCAAGATACATTACAAATATTATTCAAATGTCCTACGTGCAAATTTCTACAACATTTGTATATGTGTAAGATATAATGAATTAATTCACTTAATGAAGACTCTTGTACCTTCTCTAACCATATCAGAAACTCGATCATGATCTAATGAGACCATTGCCTCTTCAGTGTGAATCTCTTGCCATGTTGGAATTGGATGTGGGCCCTTTGTATTAAAAGATACATATTTCCATGGTTTGACATATACATCATTTTCACAATGATCAAGCCCGCATCCATTTGCATCAATGCAAAAATCGCAAAATCAGGCATACTTCCTCGTTTTAATGGAAAATATGTCCCCCATGTCTTTACCTCGAACAGAATGCAATTCCCTCGTACCAGGGATGGTGTCACAATACCATGGCATGGATCTATTAACATCTCCAAGGGAAACATCCCAGAAGAACCTGCATGGAATTCAGTTTGTCATATGTAAATTCCTATCAAGTATGTGTTCTTTTGGAAATGATGATATTAAATGTTATTAGCTTATTAATTGAGTTTGGAGTTTATTACCTGCACACCGGCCTTGCTTGTTCGTGACATTGATGTCCCAAATGACGTGTGCACCAATCAACTACTTCAGTGGAGCATTTGAGTTGGGTTGCACCATGACTCATATGGTACCTCTGAAGTGCTCGTTTCACACATTCACCTGTGCCATCATGTTCACCCTTCCCATGCCCCGTCTCAAAAAAGCTCCAAGTGTCTCAGATTCCTGTCTTCTTGTGCAGGCGACTCAACCAATAAAATGAGCGTGCTGATTTGAATTGCCCTTCACACCCATCTGACCAAATCTAGTGTTCAGTAAATGATACGCCTCTCTGCCTGAATGAATCATAAATCAACCCAAAGCAGTGTTGAACGAACAATGTGTCATGCTCACGATCATCACTAACATAAAAATGGTACTCCTTGATCACTTCACGTGACTGGGGAGTGCTATCCCTACCATCAATGCTTTCCTGAGCATGTATGTACAATACATGTATGAAGATAGTCACCTAGTCGGAGTGATAGTACTCACTTTGTATCTCTCTCTGAGGAGCAAAGGTGTAGTTCTCCGCAAAGTCTACCACTGATAATATTGTTCCCGGCTCAAATACATCACGAGAATGCTTGAATTTTGAAGCTTGCCACCTAGAATAGCACGAGAATGACTATCCCAGAACTCTATCACCTTCTCTCTAATGCCTACTGCCATCCTATCTCGATAGGGTTCCCTACAAATGAGAGCCCAACAAGCAGCTTCATTACTTTCATCTATCCGGACCCTGAATTTAGTATATTTGAGCAATGTTCTTTTTGAAACATTGAGCAATGATGCCATTGTTGATACCATTTGATTTCTTGAGGTGCTTTGTGCCACAACAGTCGTTGTAATTACCTTACGAGCAGCTCGAGTATCATTGTTCCTTGATTTTCCGAATGAAGATAATGTAGTTCTTACATTTTCTATTGCATTCCAGCATGTCTTTTTTGTTTTAACATCTTGAAAACCCAACAATTTTGTGGCACGTTTCAATTTTTTTTGTTTTATCAACCCATGTAGGATTTGAGCTTGTGCCATCGTTGAATGTTGTTCAAAATATGACTTGATTTTGTTATTGACATGCTTTCTAACTATCCGACCAGAAATCAAGTTCTCAATCTCTTCTTTTGCAGAAACAACTGCACAATCCTCTAGAAAATTTCCACCCCTTCCAACCCCACTGCAACTCCCAATTATATTTTTAATGTGAGAGGGAAATGTGTCATGTGATGGCTGATCAGGATCATGAGGCGGCACAAGGTCATGTGATTCTTGATCACCATGATGTGATGTCTGACCATAATCTCTCCCTACATAACATGTAAATTAACAAATTGAAAATTGGTTACTTGATAGTTGTGCATTGAACTTTAAAATTGCTAGTAACTTGAAATTTGAAATTGCTCTTAAGTAACTTGAAATTTCAAATTGCTCAAGTGATACGAACAGTTACATCAAAACCCCGAGGTGTTAGTGAAATGGCGCGAAAGTGATCGACAATAGTTCAACTAAAAATAGATATGGAGCCCAGGAATGTTCGGCTTCCTAAAAGTTCAGGTGTTTCACTCGGCCACCAATGCTGTCTAACGGCTTGCGTATTGGAGAAGTACCCCTCACTCCACGGCTCAGGTAAAAATGATAACCACTCGGCTACAAACGACAGCTCTTGGTTTACCTCACAAGGAGAAACTAGTCAATCAGATAGGGGTCGTTTCCCTTTTCGTTGGCAGGTCCTCTCAATGCGCAAGCTACTTTGGGGTTCCTGTGGTACTCCTCACAATGAATTTTAAGGCTTATGCCCAAGTACTTCCCACAGTTAAGCAGACAGGGATTATTCCCAGATCCGAACTTGCAATAGATGCTTGTAATTGCTAACTTAATTAAACTTGAGAATTGTTCTAGAAGTAAAGTTTGAAATTCCTAGTAAAATTTGAAATTGCTTGTAACTTGAAATTGGTAGTAACTTGTACATTTAACTTTAAAAATTGCTAGTAACTTGAAAATCAACTATATATATTTAAGTCAAGATAATTATTAATAACTTGATAAAAATTATTGTGGGTATACAAATTAATATCATTTACAATCATCACATTATATAATTGTGGGCAAATTTTCTTTATGTAATTTATGTCCATTTTACTTTTACATTACAAGAAAAATGTTATTTTAACTTTATGGTATAATTTATAAATAAATAAATATTTAAAATACAAGTTGCAAATCACCATGCAAAGAATAAATGATTACAACACTTATACCCTAGAATTTCAAGGACAACATCATGCATCACATGTTGTATATACATGAAATAAAAATTTAAGATTGATTTTCTACCCATGATAACATACCTATTATACTCTAAATGTGGGAAAAAAAACATTGATTTAGAGATGAATACAATATTTAATTAAAAACATTACATAGTGATATGATTGAGGATAAATTTATAATTTTTAATATAAAATAACATTTTCATTAGTTGATGATTTTGCAATTTCAACAATAGACAATTAAATGGAAATTATAATTTGATCATAAATTGCAATTTAAGGATTTTTTTATCAATAATGTTTCACATATCAATGCAAGGTTGCAAACATTGCAAATTTAATTATTTCAAATTTGTCCTAACAAAATATATGATTCTAATCATTAATCTTATCATGGTGATATGTCATGTTAAATACAAGTTGTACATTTAACTTTAAAATTGCTAGTAACTTGAAATTTGTTGTACATGTAAATTAACAAATTGAAAATTGCTAGTGACTTGAAAAAAATGTACAAGTATTGAAAATACATTAAAACAAGAAAATTGTTTATACAACTTAATTTCAAAACAACTAAATATGTACATGCAACTTGAAATTATACATTTAGTTTGATAATTACTAGTAAAGTTTGAAAATCAAGTATATATATTTAACTCAATATAATTATTAATAACTTGATAAAAATTATTGTGGGCATAAAAATTGATATCATTTATAATCATCACATTACATAATTGTGGGCAAATTTTCTTTATGCAATTTATGTCAATTTTACTTAAATACATTACAAGAAAAATGTTATTTTAACTTTATGGTATAAAATAAACAAATAAATATTTAAAATACAAGTTGCAAATCACCACAAATAATAAATGATTACAACACTTCTACCCTAGAATTTCAATAGTTGATGATTTTGCAATTTCAACAATAAACAATTATGTAAATTGTAATTTTTTTATCATAAGTTGCAATTTAAGGATTTTTTTATCAATAATGTTTCACATATCAATGCAAGGTTGCAAACATTGCAAATAATTATTTCCAATTTGTCTTAACAAAATATATGATTCTAATCATTAATCTTATCATGGTGATATGTCATGTTATATGTAAATAAAAGTACATGTGATTGATGAAATTTTTTTAAAGTAAACATTATAATTAAATAGCTCTTTGAACATTTATTTGTATTCAAATATTCATTACTATGAAAATATTGCCAACCACCATAACTATGAAAATATTCATTCATTTGTTTTCAAATTGAATAAATTCTAACTAATACATAACTATCACAACATGTTCATTTCAAAATATTCATTCATTTGTTTTGAAATTGAATTTTCTAACAAAAAAAGAATTGAAATTACATTTAACTTGAAATTGTTAGTAACTTAAAAAATTGCAATTAGTTAAATATGTACAATTTAACTTGAAAATAATGTCCAAGTGTACATTTAATTTGAAAATTATTCTAATAACCTTGAAAATTGTTACTAAAGTTTATAAATTTGAAAATAGTAAATATGTACATACATTTTAACTTGAAAATAGAATCTATTTGTGTACAAATTTCATTTGAAAATGGTTGGACAATAAAATTGAAATTTGTTAGCAACTTTGAAATAATTTGAAAATTGTTAAAGCAATTTTAAAGCATAATTTGAAAATTGTTAGCAACTTTGAAATAATTTGAAAATAGTTAAAAATATGTTCATATCTTAACATGAAAGTAGAATCTAAATTTACATGTTTCATTTCATTTGAAAATTGTTCTAATTTAACATTTGTTTAAATCCACTTGAAAATTGTTCATTTAACATAAAAATTGTTGCAAACTTTAAAATTTAAATAACAAATTGATGAAATAAATAAGAATATCTTTACAGATAAATATGAAACAAATTAAATTATGAAATTTAATTAAATTTATTGGAAAATTGTTACTAATTTTGTAAATTATGTAGCATGATATTTAAATTATGATAGCATGTAATTCAATAATTTACCTTGGTTGTGCTCCATTGAAATTTGTTACACCAAATGTGCATCTTCTTCTTCTCTCAACCTTGTTCTTTGTTGTCTCATTCGTTATCTACTCTTCTCACGTTCTTCATTGGCATTTTGTTGTCTAGCATGTTTTCTTTGTCTTTTTTTTATTCCCCATCAATCTACAATGAAAACAAACAATTTTTTTTCAAAATATTATAACAAACAACAATATCTTAGTATGAAATCTTCAAATATGCCTACAAAGAAATCTTACACGAATTAATTTACAATGAAAACAAACAATTTGTTTTTCAAATTGTTATAACAAACAACAAAATGTTAGTATGAAATATTGAATTATGCCTACAAAGAAATATTACATGTCTAATGAGATCTAATTTAGCAATATGAAAATTATAAATCTCTAATTCAACAAGCTCAAATTGACAAAGCTCTAATGGAGAAAAAAATAGCAATGAGGTAAATTGTTGTTTGTTGGTTATATACATGTTTTTACGAGGGAAGGGTAGTTGGCAACATTAATTGTTGCCAACTCCTTTCCCAGTTTCACCCTGGTTGGTTTATATATATATTTTTTACACACACCAACCCTCGATCGAGGGTTTCACAACACCTCGATCGAGGTCTTGTTAAACCCTCGATCGAGGTATTGTTAAACCCTCGATCGAGGGTCTGTTAAGCCCTCAATTGAGGTATTTAAAGATGCTCGATCGAGCAAATAGCTCAATTGAGGGCTTAAAATACAGGTTGATAACCCTTTTCCCTGCAGAATGGTTTTTTTGTCTGCCTTCCACAGAGTTAAACCATGTCATTAAATGTTCATTAATGAGCGGACTTGATACCATTGGATTCGTCAACAAATCCTCTATCCACATAGATAAAATTTACAAATTTTTATTTTCATATCTCTTTTGTTTTTAAATTTCTACTAAAACTTGCCCTAAAAAACCATGCCGACAACTTCGATTGAGCTCAAAGATAAATCCACAAAATTCAAAATACACATCCAAAAAATTTTAAAAAATACACACACCCTAGATAAATGCGTCATCTTCAAAAGGGTATTTTTATTTTTTCAAATTGTGTAAAAAATTAAAATATTTGGTGCATGAACACACATGTGTGCAAAATGCGACTAAAATATTCATTGGTCATTTTCGAAAAATAATAATAGATATATTTTTTCAAGAAAAATTAAAAGAAAAATATGTAAGCCCTAGTGCATTCTATCTAGATCATGTTCACATATTTCATTTTTTTTAATTATTACTTTAACATTAAATTATCATGCACGAACACAAACTACTTGTTAATTGCTCTTCAAATTTCTAAGTACACACGTTTCATTAAATGAAAATTTGACACGATAAATGACATTGGAAGATTTCGAAAAAAAAAATCATTGGAAAGCCAACATAATTCTCTACATTTAGTTTTTCAACCACATGTCAAAATTCATTTGGCAAATATGAGTTTCAACGGCTTCAATTTAATACATGGATAAAATTTCCGTTTTTCACCGTCATATTTGGCCAAAAAGAGTTACCCATCTTCATGGAATGACCCTGCCTCTAGAGCTTACAGAATTCAATTCTGAAGTATGTTAGGTATCTAAAATGGTTTTATTAAAAACAACAAGTCTAAATTTAGGATCCTGAATAGAAAATTAAAGGAATTTCAACCATCAATCTTCAAGGATTCTCCAATGATAGAAAAATCTTACAAAACTTGAGAGAATGAGTTTGAGAAGTGGAGAAGAAAGAGAAGTGTTGCACTAGATATGAAAGAAGGATGAAATTATAGCTGGTAGATGAATATGGAGGGAGCATTGGACTTCATGAGCTGCTTAGGGTGCATCCACTAAAATAAACCACCTCCTCCAGATGTAATTCTCTTCACAAAACTCTCTCCAATTACACTGTAACTGAGGATCTCTCTCCAGATGTCTTAGATTCTTTAATGATGGATTGATGCAGGATTGGATATCAGCATTCCATGGCTCTATATCTGATCACGAAAAAACTGAAACAATAATTGCATTGGGGTTCATCTCCCAAGCATTGGTTAAGGCGCATCACTCAACACTGAGTAGAAAAATCTCTCAAGACAAAATATAATTGACCAAAAAAGATGTGAATGGTGGGCACTAGCCTTATTTTATAACTTAGGTAGCTTCTTAGGAAAGCAATTGGCACATGTGAGAGGTGAGGGGTCATTCCTTGATAGAATTATCAACAATTCTACTTTGTAAAACTTGTCTGCTTTGTGTCTTTCAATTGAATATGGAAATCACACCCTACTTAGATTTTCTAGATGCTTACTTATTTTTCAAACTAGTTGCTTCCTGCACTTTCCTTCTTTTTGACTTTTCTGCTTTGTGCGTTTTCCTATTTTTTCTTGTTTTTTCCAGTTTCTATCTTTTTATGTTGCCACCTTGCTTTTAGATGACTCCTTGTTGTTTATAAATTTTCCACTTGAGTAGTTGAGGTCCACCTTGTCCTGATCATGTGCCCTCCTAGCCATGTGAACATCATTGCTTTCGAAAAATTTAATTAATAATGATAAGGCATTAATTATAAAAATAATTAAAATTATTAATTACTATAGCCCTCGGTACCAAAAATTCATCCTAATTAATTATCATCCATTTAATTCTTCTTCCTAGACCCCTAGGGATTGGAGGGTCCAAGTATTGACGAAATGGCCACTAGGGAAGGAACATGACATTATTAGCTTAGATAATCTTCCCTGGGAGGACCATCACCATCGATCGTCCTTCCTTCCACCTTTTGACACGGTAGAGAATGATATTCAAACTATTATTTCACTAGATGTCATTCCAAACCCTCAATCTCCTATTCTCACATGGGATACAGTAATCGAGGGAAAATTTTCAAACATTACGCCTACCACCGCTATTTACATCTTGGTGAAACCTAGTTTCATGGAGCATATTCATATTGGCCAAATTTTTTCTTTATATTTAAACAATTTCGTGACGTATTCACATGGAGCTATGAAGAAATTCCTGGGATTGATATTGCTATTGTTGTCCATGAGATCAAAGCTTATCTCAAGGAAAAGCGTGTCTTGCAAAAATTCCCTCCAATACACCCTAGAAAGACTATGGCTATTAAAGCAGAAATTGAAAAACCCATTGAAAGCTGGCTTCATTTATCCTGTCCCCTTGACAGAATGGGCCTCTAACATCATTCCTGTTACAAAAAAGAAAGGAACTATTAGAGTATGTGTTGATTACAGGGATTTGAATAATGTTATTCCCAAGGACAATTACCCTACCACGTTCATCGATCAGATTATCAACAACCGTTTCGATAGTGTCATATTTTTTGTTCATGGATGGCTTCTCCGGCTATAATCATTTCGAGATCCACCTAGTTGGCCAACACAAGACTTCTTTTATCTGCTCATGGGGTACATTTTCCTATCACAAATTACCCTTTGGCCTTAAAAATGTTAGTGCCACATTCCAATGGGCTATGCCATATGCCTTTCATCACATTAAGGATTTTTTGGATCCTTACTTTGATGATTTTCCATCCCATTCAAATCATCGTGAGTTTCACATCGATCGTTTGACAACGGTTTTTCTCAGTTGTCGACACTATAATATCCACCTAAATCCTCACAAGTGCATATTCAGCATTGAGTCTGGACGCCTTCTTGGTTTCATTGTCTCCAAAGATGAGCTTTGTATCAATCCCCTGAAAGTAGAGGCTATTCTAGGCCTACCCCCACCAAAACATATCACTGAACTTCAAAGTTTGCAGGGGAAGGCAGACTACTTGCGTCGTTTCATGTGTAATTATGCGAAGAAGACACAAGGTTATATGTGGCTGTTAAAAAAGGGATTTTTTTTTTTGGGATTACCACGCACAAAGCACATTCGATAATATCAAACATGCCATTATAAATGCACATGTATTACAACCGCCTGATTATACCAAGGATTATCTCCTTTTTCTTGATGCCTCCACATCCACGATTGGTATGGTGCTCGTGCAGGAAAATAGTAACGGGAAAGAGCATGTGATTTATTGACTAAGTGTCTCGCCAACTCCGAACAACATTATTCACATGTTGAGAAGTTGGCTCTAGCAGTTGTTATAGCCATCCATAGATTATGTCACTACATTTTGCTCTGCACAAGTACTATTATCTCCAATTCAAACCCCATGTACCATGTCCTAACCCATCAAGTACTCGGGGAAAATAATCGCGTTGGATCATAACTCTTCAAGAATTTTACCTACAATTTGAGAAAGCAAAAGTGAAAAAATCATTAGTATTTGCGAACTTCCTCGTGCTGTTAAGAAGCTGATCCCGTCAACTCTCTTCCTGATGAGTCGTTGTTCTTGATCAGCACATCTGACCGATGGTATGGAGATATTACCTTATATCTCTAAACCCAACAATTTAGGCCTTAGTTGTCTTGTGATGAATGTCCTTGTTTTCACCATCATGCGAAATACGATCTAATCATCAGTGACACCCTATATCGCCGTGGTATTGAATGCATCTTACGACGTTGTTTAACTCATGACGAAGCCGAGCATGTCTTGATGACTGCCACTCCGGTGCATGTGGTGGTCACCTCTCTGGATGGATACAACCAAAAAAAATTACACGTTGGATACTTATGGCCATCAATTTTTATAGATTGTATGGAAGTCGCTAAGATGTGTTCTCCCTGCCAGTTGTTTCATTCTAAATAGTGCAATGATCCAGGAGGATCTCCAAGATCGATCAAAATTAAAGTATTTAAAATGAGAACATAATCCTGCAGCTGCGTAGAGATCAACGAGAGATTTCTGAAAATGTTCGTTTCATGCAAAAAAGACTATGGATGTGAAAGTTATTCAGTTTTGAACTTTCGACAAAACAAGTAAAATGGAAAAAAGGGGCCACGTGACACATCCACAGGGTGTCATGTGGCATGAAAAGTTGGCATATACAATCAGCAAGAAGGTGACGTGGAATCTCCACAGCAGGACATGTGGCTGAGGTAAATAACAAGGAAGAGATGAGGTGGAACGGGACATGTGGACCAATCAGATATTGCTACGTGGCAGCCCTGTTGGCAAGTGGTTGCATCATTTTCCAAATTTTTGTGGAGTCAGGGAGGATCGAACCCCCGAACTCCTCGCCACCTAAATCTCCACTCCATTAGCCAGTTGTGACTTAACCATATATATCTCCACTAATATTTGAATTATAAATCAATTATGTTTTGGAAAAGGGGCAGAACCGAGGGCTAACCCATGTGTTGTGTTGTAACCGTATTGCATCCAAGCCATAGTACCAACGGACCAAGGGCCAACCCCTTATCGGCAATCAAACAAAAAAAATGTGTTATGGGGAGAGGTCCATGGGTTTGAACCCATGACCTCCTACCCTTTCTCCAAGCGCTTTAACCAATGTGTCGAGCGTGACTCATGTTAAGGGATATGGAAAATACTGGCTTTAACTTGATTTGGGGCAGGTTTTTACCCCCAAATAGGCGTGCCTCCTCTTTGGCCTAGAAATTAAACCAAATCCAAAATTTTATATGGTTTTTAAACCATATATATATTATATTTGGATTTTGTTTATTATTTGTCAAATAAAAATGTATATTAGGGATATTTACCATATTTTCTCCATTTTTAATGGATTTTCATCCCATTAAGTTTGGGATCAAATATTTGATAATCCCACTCAATTTGGGGATATGATATGGGTTTTGGGTCTATTTAAACCATTTTATTTTTCCTTGGGAAGTTATTGAAGGCATTGGAGATGCATTGCATATTTTGGTGATATGATGCCAAAGTGCCTTTGGAGGCTGTATAAGCTTATGCTCATTTGTAAGAGGCTTTTTAGCCACTCTTGGGATATTTTTGAGAGTGATAGGACTTCATTGTTGAAGCATAAGTCTCTTTGTAGAAGTTTTAAAGAAGGCATTTTGTACCTATTCAAGCATTCTTTTTGAAGACTAATAAGATCGGTCCTCATTGGAGTTGGACCTGGAGATGTAGTCCATCAGGGACGAACTCTGTTATCACACGGTGTCTTAGTTTTTTTGGTTTGCATATCTCTTTTATGTATTTATGTGCTTCAATTAAGCTCTATAATTTTGTCATTTAAATCCTTTTTAATGAATTTAAGCATTGAAACTTTCACACGCAAATAATGGTTATAAAGATCCTGTCATTTTCGGATCACGCACCCATCCTGCTCCTTTGCACCCAGTTATTATCGTCAACCCCTTTGAAAAATGGGGCATCGATTTAATCCATTGTAAGCCTAACTCAGTCGGGGGGCATGGATATGCTATTGTAGTTGTGGATTACTTCACAAAATGGGTCGAGGCTATGCCTATATACAAAGAAGATGGAAAAACCATCACAGTCTTCATGTTTAATCATGTCTTTGCTAGATTCAGGGTTCCACAATCCATTGTCACCGACCATGGCTCACATTTACAAAATCAAATGGTAACTGAATTGAGTGACAAGTTGTGTTTTTTCCATGAGAAATAAACCCCCTACTACCCCCAAGTGAATGGACAAGTAGAGGCCATCAATAAGGTCTTGAAAACCATGATACAATGCATGGTAGGGACCCATAGTTCAAATTGGCATTAAATGCTCTTTTCAACTCTTTGGGATCATAAAAACTCCATAAAAATTGCTACTGGATTCAAACCCTTTCAATTGGTGTATGGTCTAGAAGTAGTACCACCTAGAGAGTGTGAGATCACGTCCTTAAAACTAGCCATAATTTTTTTTTCCAAACACTACGGCTAAGGAAGAAATATTTCTACACTTAGCCAAATGCGATGAAACTCGCTGGGATGCCTCCATCACTAATGAAGCACACAAGAGGCACATCAAATCCTAGTATGACAAGTCAATCAAACCCCACATTTTCAATGAGGGTGATTTGGTCTTAAGATATGATCAAATGCATGATAAATTGGGGGCAGGTAAGTTCGAGTCCATGTGGCATGGGCCTTACATCGTGAAGCATGTTTTAGAAAAAGGTTCCTACAAGTTGGTTGATTATAATGGGATACCTTTGGGGGAGTCTATAAATGGGATCTACCTTAAAAGGTACCATGCTTAGGGAAATCCTGCATAATTTCCTTGTACATTTTGTATATAATGTGTGTTTAATATGGTGTGTAGTTTTCTTTCCTCTCAGAGGTTAGGTTATCATCTCTGCTACAAATGCTTATACCATGTTCTACTTGAATGTGCAGATGACGACCTATTCTAGGTTCACATATGGTGCTATCCGGCATACTTGAAACCTTTCATCGACTGCTTGGGTATTGCATTCCCCTGCCGATGAAATTATAAGTTCATGAGGAGTGTGCCTAGGTCTTGTAACTAATAATATCACAGAGTATCATGTGGTGATTGGACTTCTAATTGATGCCTCTTCCCATGGTTTGGGCCACATTGTCATCCATTTGGATTCTCAACTTGTGGTCTCTCATTTAAACCGAGTCCACACCTTTTGCGACCCTACACTACTCCATCTTTTTTGACAAGTAAGTCTCTTGGAGAGATTGTTTGATTTTATTTGATATCAACACATCCCAGGACACATGATTATAGTTGTCGATTCATTGCCAATTTCATTTTAGATTGGTACATCTCACATTCTTAAACATTTCATCATTAAAATGTGTAAATAATCATAAAATGTAAATAATTCACATATAGATAAGCATTCCATATGAGATCCATATTCACCATAAGACATATTGCATATAAAACCACTAGAAATAGTTTTTATATTAAGTGTGATGAGACTTTCACAAAACGTACTATGACAAAATATGAAATTCATAGCTTTTAGTACATCATGCCGACAAGATTCTGAAGCTCATGGCTTTCAGAGATCACTACACATAAATAATAAGGCTAAGCATGGAACTCGTGATAACATATCATGGCCTGAGCTACTCGATGGAGTAGACATTCGATACTCGTAGAAACTCCCACTGTGTGGCACTGATTATGTCGCGACAGATAATCTAGTGACATATCTGGGATGTAAGCAGCCAAAATTTCTAGGTTATCTTCACTCTCTACAAGCACTTCGCTCGCCTCTCGGTGATGAGAAGAAATGGCCCTTCATTCTCCTTTCCGCTAGATAGGAGAAGCTCCAGGTAGCCTCTTTGGCTCGACATCTGCATTAGTGAAACATAAAAAGTCTCAGTACATCATAAAAAATATATATATTCAAAAATATATAAAAACTTGAAAAGCATGAAAATATTTTCTTACCTATGTCGCACCAAGAATACCCTTCTGGTAGTGGCAAGTTGGGATCCCCTCGAAAATCCATCCCTACCTATGCGTAATCCTCCACCATGAGTAGCTGCATATGAACCCATCAGAAGAAAGTTGGCCCATAACTATGGATCGGGACAATGTGTCAGCCAAATAACTCAACGTATCTCATCATATGTGTTTCCCGTGCATGGGGGTTGGCTATCTCTATGTGTTGCGGATGGAGGTGAGGAACCTACTCCATGAAGAAGGATACCAAAATGGACCCTTATCCAAACTGTTTGGTTCTTCCCAACCGAAATTTGGTCAACTAATATTTCATTATGCTCAGTATACTCTCACACCAGTTGAATACGGTAGGTTGCATGCACTCTATAACACACAATATCTGAGACCTAGTTTCTTTGTGGTGGGACTTGGTTCCTGCTACTCGAACCATAGTGAAGAGAACAGTCTACAACGGAAAATTATAGACACTCTTGATTGATATCTTCCCACTATTATTCCTGGTCCCAGGCTCACAATATTTACTGATGAGTGCATTAACATCTTCATCACCTCCACTATGCTAGGACAAAGAGGAACAATCTCCTCTTCTTGAGAGCCCAGTCAAAAAATAGATGTCATCTATTTCAAAAGTGAGGATATGGGTCCCCACTTGAAAATGAATTTCTTTAGGATCCCACATCCCCAACAAATATTCCAACAAAGGGACTTGGTCTCTCATACTTGGAGTGAGGAAATATTGCTTGAGTCCACACTCTTGGAGGGCCAACATAGTGGTACCATCATTCAACCCTTCTAGATCCTCCAACTCATGATCTCTCTCTCTCTCCACTCCAAAATATTCTTGATTGAGACCTGCAAAACCATTAATGGGGGAATTAGAAACCATTCCTCTAAGAAAACCCCCCCAAAAATTTCTATATTTATTTTTGGGCTGCATTCTGCGATCGACATGATCTGGCTTCACCTACAACGCGCCATCGGTGTGATTTTCCCTTTTAGGATCCGCGGCGATCCAGATTGACACGTTTCCCGAAAGAGACATCCGTGTCGATTTAGGGACACATTTTTTCCCCAAAAAAAGATCCAAATCCATCTAAAAATAGTAAAAAAAATTGCAACAACTCAGCATAGGAAATGAAATGGAGGGCAAGTGTAGTTACCTAGAGCTTATGAGATGAGAATCTACTGCCTGGAATGCTTGGAATATCCAACACAAGTTTCTACCTCAAATGGATTTTACCCTCTTTGGTAAGAATGCAATGGTAAAATGAGTCTCTTTCACCTCTATTTATTGACTTGAAAGGCAATATTTTATTATTTTTACCTTATAATTTATTGTTATTATTACTTTTAGCATTTTATTTATAAAATCCTTTTTTTTATTTATTATCATGGTTTCTTACACTTGTTTTGAGATTTCAGGTCAAACATAATGATGGATTTATGGTCCAAAATTATCTTTCATGCTTAAGAACACTGTTGAATTTTCCTTTAAGCTCTTTGCAGACTCCTAAAATAGGAAAAGATTTCCAATGGAACTTGTATTTTTCACACTTGTAAAAGGGTTTGAAAGGTCGTCTATCCGGGGATAGTTTACCCCTTTTTCGAACCGTGTAGACTATTTACGAAAAAGGAATACCTTAGTCAATCATTAACTAGGAGAGTTCTTCCAGGCATTATTTTACACTTTTTTGTGCTTAGGGGACTAACTTTACGAAAAATTCCACACTGGAGTTTTCTTTTGCCACGTTTCAGACTCTCTAAATGTGAAACGTCATCGAGTTTACCTTCTTCGGACTCATAAAATTAAACATTGAAGGATCCTTTTTGGGACCAACCCACTCCTTTCTCAAGTTCCTAAAACATGTGAGATTGGACTCGTCCGAGAGATGAGCTATATCGAGCATATGTTATCGTCCTCAGGCTCGTTAATAAACAAAAAGGTACTCGTCAATCATGATGGGGAGTAAGGGAAGGGAAATGCATCTATATATGTATCTACGACAGCTTAATGTCACTCTTGAACATGGAATCTATTTTTCTTTCATCCGAACATTTGGGTTATCATCCTGTCTTCGAGTCATGTCAATCCTATGAGTCTCTTAACTCCTTCGGGTCATTCGAATAATGCTCCAGTCATGTTGTATTATGTCTTGATTTTTCGCCTCACCAAGTCAATGTTTCCAGGTCATTTGTCATGCCATAAAATGTTCAAGGGAATTCCTCCATTTGAGTCAAACTTTGTAGTCATCCATCATGTCGGTCTTCCCTGAAACAATATCTCAATTTCATTTGTCCATACACCTTGTGTCAGTCCATACTCATTTGATCTACCATCCAAAATCATCTTCCGCTATCAGTTTCATCTCGATGATGTGGGACACATTATGGCCCTTCTTCAACAAATATATCCATGTCGAGGTCATCACATAATCCATGGATTAGATTTAGAAAGCACTTAGTACCTTGAAACCTGCATCCCTCAATGGCATGTCTTCTTGCTTTCGACAATGGGTTTACATCATTAACCTCTGATCGAATGATTCCATAGATGTCCGACTACAACTCATTTGTTTTCATTTGTTGGAATGTATTGAGATACCTTGGGAATCATTTTCATCATTGATGATTTCCCTCTCACTTGTTAACGGTTCACATCAATGACTGATAATCAAGTGGTTTATACCATGTTCGACTTCAATGCTTTGTAATCACATGGTTAGATTCATATTGATTTGGGAACATGTAGAACAAACTGGGTTGTTTTGATGTATTATTATTGCACCCAGGTTGCGATGGATATATTTTAGTAGGTTCCCACACAGATGTCATAGTGGATACCTCATTGATGTACTTTCACATAGATCCACTCTTGTATTGGTCATGGTTGGGTCATTATCTCATAATGGATCTACGTTTGTATCTTAGTAGCAATGATTTTGTTAAGTCATTCTAGTATGGATCCATGCTATATTTTGGTGGCCATATCCTCAATCAGTACTAGCATGGATATGCAATGTATTGGTCGGCATCCATGAGTTGAGTCATTGAGGTGTCTTTTTCAAAGATGTCAAAACTTGTATATCAAAGTCCTTAATGATCGTTGTCAGTTTTTTGGCCAATGGTTCTTGTCTCTAACAGTCACATCAAAGTACATCATTTATCCTCTTCCTCTAGCTTCATACTTTGGGGGGAAATATGTTACATAGAATTTTCGTCAATAGTACAAAACCCTGTGACCTTGTGTTGCTACAATCCCTGAAGTCACTTTTATGGTGGATGATCATTCATTGCTTTATCCTGTAACTTGACCCTTTTTGTGACTTCGACGTGCATTGATATATTAAAAATGTGCGTCGAATCCCCATCGACATAGTGTGTTCTATTAGTAGACCATGTCAATGACACACCTTGTCATTCAGAGCAACCTGTGTTGATCCATTATGGCGCATGTTTCCCCATTATAGACCGTGTCGATCTCTCCATGAGGGTAAAATTAGGTCTCCGGGGAGCTTCTAGAGAAAAATATCGAATGATTGCCTTTCCCTCCTATTGTTATGGATCTGGATTGACTTTCACCATTGTGGGGGATCACATATCATCCACTCCCCACACTTTTCTCAACATCCCCTTATCCATATTGTCTTATAAATTGATGTCTTGGGCCATGGGTGGGAGGAGGAATATTGGAAGTAGGTAAATGATTGAGAAATATCCTTATACTTTGAGATTCTTGAGGTGCTTTGTATTCAAGGTGAAGGTGACTAGTTGGAGTAAGAAGAACCCATTGGGAAGAAGCTACAACACAAAGGCTTAAATGGTTGTACTTTCTTTTTTCCACTTTTAATACAATTTTATTTTCCTTCCCATACATCTTATGTTCATGATCATGTATTGTAAGATTCCTTGGTCACTTGCATAGGTCAATTATATTATTTATACTTCATTTGTTGTTGTCTTGGCTTGATCTATAGCATGTCTTCTTGTATGCAAAGTTGGATCGTGGCTGCTCCTAGATCATAAGGACAACTTTTGTATGAAAGGTAAGTTCCCCCATACTCATCTCTTGTTATCATTCTATTGACATAGGTGAAGGTTTGTACAAGTTGTCTCTTTTTTTCTAGATTTGAAACATTCAGACTAGGGACTTCAATATTTATCCGCATCGATAGAAAAATCCTATAACAAAAAGTAATTTATAAGTACATTTTTAATTGTGAGTGTGGTTAACTATGTATTTTTATCCACCATTTAAAATTTGTCAAGTTAGTAACTTTAACTCAAGCAATGCCACTTCAACCATAAGGGATGATGTCATTCTCTATAATTTGATTGGTTATTATAAATTTGATTTTGATGGTACATTTTTTTGTTTTGAGGCCCATTTTTTACCTCAAAATTCCCCTAATTTAATACATTTATTTGCTTCAGCCATTTTAATGCCAACATAGGTTCTTTGACTTACCAGAGTATTGTAGACATTCATATGATCTGTCACTATGTCATTATCATCCATTCTGAGGTGATACCGTTTCTTTTGAAGAAAAAACTTCTTTACAAGGGATTTTGATTGATACAAATTCCCTAGTTTTTCCCAAAGCTTTACCGCAGTATCTTCTCCAGATACGTTCAACAACATAGAGTTTGATAAGCACAGTCAAATTGTACTCCTCGCCCTTCTACCTAATTTATCCCAATATTATTTTGACGTTCTTGTGGGTTGTGTACTCGGATCCACAACAATCCACTGTTCCCGATCTACAAGAATATCCTCCATTTTGAGCTTCCATAGATCAAAGTTTTGGCTGCTAAATTTCGCGATCTCAATTCTTGAACTGCTCTCCATTCTCTTTCAATGCACAAATCAAAGCTTCAAAGCTCCCTACTGAACCCAGATTTATCATCGACCCAAGATCTATCAATTGTGTCAAACCCTCATCAACAAAGGCATCCCCCTGAAACCAAATAATCGAGCTCTGATACCACATGTAAGTTTTAAACTATGTAGAGAAGCAAAGCATACCAATTATTTTAAGAAAAATAGAGATTACACCACAACATTCACACATAATACACAGAGATTTACCCTATAAACCCTTGAATGAGAAAAACCATCAAACCTTGGATCCACACCTCCTATTTTTTACATTCTCATTTTGAGTCACTCACAATAAAATATAGGTATTTTGAAACATCCAATACCCTAATCCATTAACCCGGATTAGAAAAATAGACCCCAATCCCTTAACCAGAATTAAATTACATATTTTTAGAAAATTCCCCAAAATAATCGAAAACAACCCAAAAAATATTTGGCGCTCAGGGAACAAAAATGGAATAACCGTCATCTTCTTTGCAAAAGGGGGAGGGTGTTGGTACGCCCCCCTATCTTACCCCCCCTCAGCCAGTGCCATGCACAACTCCCAACGCATACAACATAGAACTATATGAAGGGTATTGACCATTGTGTGGCCAAACGTGCACCCCCCCACCACACATGCAAAGAATATAACATATACTCAACACTCCTTTGTTGTTTCCTTCAGCATTATTGGAGCTTCTTAAGACATTTTCATATCTTCCAGGATTTTCTTGAGCTTTCTTCTATGGTAGCTTGGAGCTTTCACCTTCTTCGATGTTTTTTTTATTCTTGTCATAATCGATACTATTTTTATCAAGTGGGGACCTTTTGCATCTCATCATTTCATTTAGGACTCCTGTACGCTTTTCAAAAGTAGAGTTTATCTTCATCTTATCCAACTCTTGTATTATATAAACAATTTCTAAATCCCTTTCTTGCAGACACATTTCTTCCTTCTTCTTGAGTTGGCCATTAAGGACTTCTTCACTTTCCTTTATATTTTTTACTTGAACCCTTAAACTGGTAATAGTATTATTATTATTTTCATGAAGTTGTTCTTGCTTTTGACAAAACTCTTTCTTTTTCTTGAAGGTGACTTGTTATACCTTCTTGAATCTTATTGTCCTCTTCTATTTGAATTCTCAAACCCACAAGGGTTTTTCAGCTTCTTCAATATTGTCTGCCATTTGTCCTTTTGAATTGTGATCATCCTCATGATATTTTTGTATTTGACCTTTTAGTAATTGGTTCTCCTTTCTGAGTTATGAGAGTTCCATTTCAATTGCCATGTTTTCCAAACTTAACTTCTCCAATTCTTTCTTTAAGGAGTCAATTTCAACTTCTTGTTCTTGAAAAGTATTTTCCTTTTCTTTATACGATGCCTCTTTACCTTTTAGTTGATTTGATAATGTTTTGTTAGTCTTATTATCCTCTTCAATTTGTTCTTTTAAACCAATGGGAATATTTTTAGTCTCACTTAGCTTCTCTTCTAGAAATGCATTATTTTCTTGATACCTCTGCATTTGTTCCATTAGCATCTTATTCTTATTTCTTTCTTTCTTTCATCAAATCATCTAGAGCACCAATTAGTTCCCCTTCAAGGTCTAATTCATCTTCTACTTCATCATCCTCTTCTTATTTTGAGGCATTTATTTTTCTCTCAATGAATTCATCATCTTCTTCAAAATTTTCTTCATTATCTATATCTGACCTTTACTTTTGATTGTATTCATGTTTGTCGAAACTTCTTTAATTTGCATAGGAACATCTAATGTCACAAGGGTTTGATTTATCACAATAAGAACACTGACTTGATTCAAATTCCTTTATTGTTTCTTCATTTGATTCATTAGCAACATGTTCATTTGGGTTGTCTTCCATCTTCTTTGATGCTGATTCTTCCTTTGGTGTATCTTCCTTTTTTTATTTTTTCGACATTCCTCCATTGCTTCCTTTGTGTAGTTTTATTGTGGGTTGTCCCATATCTCTTTAGATAATGTGCATTGTCCTATTTTTAATTTCACAAGATCGGATAATCCATCCAAGATGGTATCCATTTCCAACCCTTGCATTGTTATTTATTAAACCCTTCTTGGCTATAATTTTTGGTGGCCTTTTTGGGGAGATGTATCTATTCAAAACATATTCCTGTATGCCACAACCTTGTTCCTATAAATATAATATCATCATTATGCTCCAACACTCATAATTTGAACCATCAAATGATGGAGCTCCATTGGGAGAGAAGAAATTTTCATATTCATCTATGTGTGCTTCAGATATCTTCCTTCTAGATGTTAGACTGTTATGAAGGAACCTTATCTAATACCAATTGTTGGAATATTCACCAATAATAAGAGGGGGGGGAATCAATATCGAGCACTTTTTACCATTTTTAACATCATCTAACATTAACTAATAAAAATTGCATTCATCATCACATAAAATCACACACAATGCATAAGATATTTTTACATGAAAATCCAAACGTGAGAAAACCAAAAAAGGTGTTCTTATATAATTCATTATTACAATATCAGGCTCCAACTTGAAAGGGACAGCCATCCCTGATGCAAGCTTCAACTTGCACAAACTGCAGATATCAACTTGTTTACAATAATCTACAATGTACTGATTTGGTGAAGGCTCTGAGTTTCACTACAAGCACCAACTTGCAAAAAATCTCCAACTTGATAAAGCTAGCTCCAACTGACTAATTTGGGAAAGCACCAACTTGCTGACAAGATCCAGCCTATATTTTGGATGAGGACACCAATCCTCTTGAGCACCAACTTAATGTCTCTTGCACCACCCTACCACCCTAGTTCCTCAGTGTTAACACCCAAAAAGTGCTCACTACCTCATCTCCCTCATTACATGACTCATTTGCCCATATTTCCTACCATATTTGCCTCCAAAACCTGAAAAAACTATTAAAAAGCCTCCAAAAGGCCAAAAAACCATTAAAAAGCCTCCAAAAGGCCAAAAAACCATTCAAAAAGCCTCCAAAAGGCAAAAAAAACCCCCTTTTCCCCCCAAAATAATGTAAATTCCTCCAAAAATAGCAAAAACCCTCTAAAAAGGGAATAAAAAATACAAAAAAGAGGAAAAAGAGGGGAAAAAGGAAGCAAAAACACTATACAGCTGACCTAAACCATATGGTGCCCAAAACCATGGGTCAATACTCCACCACTAAAAACCTATAAATAGGTGATGGAGGTTCCCCATTTCACATCCCCAATTTCTCCATCCTTATGCTGCCAAAAATTCTCTTGAAACCCTAGCTCTCCACTTGGCGCTATTTTCCCACTTGAGAACCCCTTTGGCCCATGTCCAAAACACCTTAGAAGAAGGAGAAGGAACAACACTGGAGCATTGGAGCAGCCCCTGGACTACTGCAAAGGCTCCACCAACCTCACATTTGAGGTAAAATCAATACAAAACCAATTTTTAATATCTTTTGTTATCTTATGCACATGCTAGTTTAAGTTTACTGCTTTTATTTACTATCTTGTTTTTACCATTTTTACTGAACTGCTACTAAGGATTCCCTTCTCCTTAGTAGGTGCTCATTTGCACAACCTAGGGTGAAAACCCTAGCTATAGTTTTGGCGACTCCCCTAGTGTTCCTTTGAGTTTTTGGTTATAATTTTTAGAAGTTTTTAGTTTTCTGCAATATTTTTTTGTTTTCCCCTTTCGGCTGTCCCTTTCGGAAGTTGGGTTTGCTGCCACAAATCGCGTAATTTTTCCCCACAGTTGCGATCCTATCACAGCTTTCAGACTGTTACCTGCGATCCGACCGGGGCTCTCAGACTGTTTCCTGCGATCTCCCTACGGATTTCAGTCTGTTTCCTACGATCTGAACGTAGCTCTCAGCTTGTTTCCTACGATCCGACCGCGGTTGTCCGCCCTTTTCCTGTGATCCGCCCGCGGCCTTCAGCCATTTACCTACGATCCACCAGTGGCATTCATCCATTTTCCTGTGATCCGCCCATAGCCTTTAGCCCTTTTCCTGTGATCCTCCCACGACTGTTAACCTGTTTCCTGCAATCTCCCCGCGGCTTTCAGCCTGTTTCCTGTGATCCTCCCGCGACTGTCAGCCTGTTTCCTGGGATCTCCCCGCGGATTTCAACCCGTTTCCTGTGATCTCCTCGTGGCTTTCAGCCTGTTTCCTGTGATCTCCCCGCGGCTTTCAGCATGTTTCCTGCGATTTGACCGCGCAATTTCGCCATAGACCCACGATCTATTTTCTGCACTTTTTCCCTGTTTGAACCCAGAACTTTGCTGCAATATTTTCTGCACCTGCACAACCACCTGTCCTATCTGTCGCCATACTTACCTAGAACCTTTTTTTTGCAGTTTGCTTTATGTTCCATTTTCAGAATTTTTAAAAAAATCCAGCATTTCAATTGAAAAAAGAAAATTTTGCATTTTAAAGTTTAATTTCTGCATTGTTATTATTAGTTAGAAAGTTGCCCACCCCCGTGGCACTTTTACTTGGGTTCATTATCTCACACGCACACACTCTGTCACCTAATTCAAGTGAGGCCTAAAATACTACTTAACACAACCAACATTCTAACCCCACTTGGGGAACACATAAGAATATTGTAGTTAGGTAGGGTCCGGGGGATGGGCATCCAAATAACACCCCTCGGTCACTTACACTTGAGACGTAGTTGTTGTCCATCAGGGAACCAAAATCCCCTAGTATTTTTTGGCACAGTCACAACCAGTTTATCAGAGGGCCTCTCCCTTAGGAGGGTTGAAGTAGCCATACTGGTTCCAGAGGCCTGAGTGGAATACCGCAATCCATTCAGTAACCGAAGGATACCTTTCGTAGTTCTCGATGTACCACCCATATGGGGGTACAACAGCGATAGAACCAAACTGCAGATTCACCTTTTCTGGATGTGTCATGAACGGGGTATCTTAGTTTCCTTTCTTCTAGGATTGTCTACCTGGGGTCCCTCCCGGTAGGGGGATAGCTTTAGCCACTTGGCTCTACTATCCATATTGTCTGACTTGGATTTCATCACCTTGCAGATGCAGAGGATATGTCTGGTTGAGTTAGAATACTATTTAGTTAGGTGTTTGCATGCTCCCTTACCTCCCTTTGGTCTAGCAAGTCCACTATTTTTATTTTTCAAGAAACATGCTGCTTGTTGGTATTCTGACCATTGTTGTTGAGGCTCCACTTATTGTAGCACAGCTGTTACAGTAAGTGTTTTGAGCTGGTTGTTGGCCTGAGTGCCATATTTTTTGCGCTCTCCTTCTGCACACTCGGTTGCATTAGGGTTTTTTGAGCTGTTTTTCACTTGACACAACCCCCAGATACTTGATACCATCTGTCACCATTGAGTCCCCGAGACATTCTCGGCACCTCCGGGGCGAGCCCTTGTAGCATGGTTCACTTGACATCACCCTTCATAGACGTAGAGCTTCATGACTTGACACCACTCGTCATAGACCTAGAGCTTCATCACTCGAATCCATTCGTCGGCGCCATAGAGCTCCGTCCCCTGATCCAGATGCCCCTTATTTCACATCTGATTTTGAGGCAGAGTTAGAGAACCCCACGTACACTGCACCAACCAACCCCATGGCTGGCATGAATTCCAACCCTTTCTTTGTAGGGACCATTGGTGGAGCATCCACCACCACCCCCGACACCCGCTTTGGGTATGCCCTCGATGGGGCCCACCTCCACCATTCTGATCACTGTACCCATTCCATTGACAAGCATACCCATTCCAACTCCACCAGTGACTCACACTACCCTTGATGGTGCAGGACCATCCCATACCACCTTCGTCCCTCCACTTGGGGGCAATGCTCCCAACCCGAACCCAGCCCCTCCACTTGGGGGCATTGGACCTAACGTGGTCACAACCACTAGTATGTCACATCCTTCTACTAGTTTTCCATTCATGGCTAGTCTCAACCTTCCTGACCTGGCCAGATTGACTAACGAGCCCATCAGACACGACCCTGCATGGCCTCACATGCCCACCAAGCTCCCATCAGACATCCCTAAGTTTGAGGGTAAGGCAGGTGAGGACCCCCAGAACCACATCATGTCCTTCCATCTATGGTGTTCCTCCAACTCCATAGTAGACAACTCTATTCAACTCCGTCTGTTACAACGCACCCTCACTGGCTCTGCAGCCAAATGGTACATCTAGCAGCCCCATGGGACCCATGCCACCATTACTTCCCTTGCCTCGACCTTCCTGCAGTTCTTTCAGTTACCTGTCCGCTATGACACGGGAGTTGAGATCCTACTGTCTTGCAGATAGAACACGGCCACTCACATCACTGACCACATTCATGAGTGGCGTCGATGCTGCAGCCTCTGCAAAAGCAAGTTAGATGAGCGTATCTTCTTAGATTGGTTTCTAAAATATCTCCTTCCTGTCATTGCCAAGGATGTGGCATCCGAGCGACCCCAATCCAAAGAAGAGGCCATTCTCAAAGCCCAGCAATTTGACCTTATCTATGCCCAATCTGGTTATCTATATTCCATCATACCTAATGCCCCCTACGATGATTCTTCCCGACATGATGCGCCGGGGGAATCCCATGCCGCAAATGGCATCATTGGCCGTACTGCCTTGCATAACCAACCCTTTTCCATAACATGTCCTAGCCATGGCCCCGACCTTTCATGAGCTACTTCCCACTCTGGAGCAACCAATTCGTATGCTCCCATGGCACATCACCACCATTCCCATGGACCCTCATGTCCACCTCAGTGCTTTGGCCATGCCTCCCCACTTACACCCCCCCGGCCGCAGATCAACCATATTACCACCCGCAGGCCGCGCCAGCTCATGTATCCTCTCAAGCCCCCCATGCTTATTATCCACCATAGGAAGCACCTGCAACAAACATACAACCCGTCGCACAAACATATCAGCAACCTCCACAAGGTTCAGCACCTGCACCACATCCACCCTTTTATTATCCACCGCAGATTGCTCCTGCACTTGCACAACCCTAGAACCCACCTACCACCCAAGGGAAAGTGTATGCACAACAAAATCCATAGCCCAACCAAAATAACCAACGCTAGCAAGGCCAGCAAAACTGCGGCAAAGGACATAACTACGGGAACAACCCCCCTCCAGACCAAGGCGGTCAACCTCCCAATCCCCCAAATAATAATAACGCGGCTCCTGCCAACCAAAGCCCCGACAGGCCACCCATGCAAGCCAAAAATCCTAATTTGCGAACAAACCATCCTTGTTCTATTTGCAGGGTCTATGGCCACTACACACACGCTTGCCCACATTTGGAACGGGCTTGGAAACTCTGGACTGATGATGCCCACCGCCAAGGGCACGCAGCTCCTCAAGCGCTGCCCAACCCCCCACCACCTCAAAATCAACCCTTGGTGTTACAAAACCCTTTACCAACCCAAGGCGTAGTGATTAGCCATTGGCTCCCCCTCAAGGAAACGCGCCTCCACAACAACAAATCACTTATGCCACTCCTGATCAACCCATGATAGACTCAGGTAACCATCACTTGTTATTGATGTCATCCGCCGATGTCAACCTTCAAACCCGTCGGAACCAATATGGCTCCACCCCTAAAGCCCCTCCCTCCGACAAAAACACTAACACCCTTCCCACTGATCAGTCATTACGAATACCTTCGGCTCCACTGGATGGTGCCTCCAAAGCCCCTCGCTTCCCACTTTGCCGCATCAACAATAACCCCAATGCTCGCACTGTGTCTAATTACAACATTGTAGATGATTTAGCTCAGTCCCCCGCAACCATGTTTGCGTTGGAGGTCTTAAAAAACTGTCGTACATAGCGCAAGACTTTTCTATCAGCCATTGGTGCTATTGAACCAAATGATTCATGAATGATGGCCTTCGATTTAGACCAATCCGAACCATGCCTGCCTTCCACATTAGCATTCCAAGTTTCTGTATCCGTTCGGAATCTTTTAATCCATCGGTGCATCATCCATCTTGTCATACATTCGTTTGGCAAAAGCTGGGATCCCCTACTCTCCAACAGTCCACCACTGCGTTGCAATTCTACGACGGACGTTCGGCTCAACCCCAAGGTCTCTTAGCTAATGTCCCCGTCTAGTTGGATGGAAAAATAGTGCTCATTGACATAGAGGTCATCAATGCCCAAATTGATTATAACCTCTTACTTGGCTGCAGTTACATGTTTGCCATGTGGGTGGTTGCCTTATCTGTTTTTCGTACCATGATGTTCCCTCATGACGGACGCATAGTCAAGGTTGATCAACTCACCTATTACACTCCCAATGCCCCCACTGCACCTAAAAATGTTCTCCCCATGGTTGAACAACCTGTTTTTGGTGCATCTACCTCGTTGGTTTCCTTAGTGAGATCCGGAGTTTACTCAGATACGCCGATGACCTCAGCATTCCACTCCATTCCACCCCCATCACCAGCGACCAAAATATATGACTTATGTACCCTTTCCCACAATACACCAACACCCAACCATCAACCGCCCTTGTTACCCCAACCACCATTGGTTCCTAGTCATGTTGGTGTTACACCCATCCATACAATCTCCTTCTTATTCCCCCCTTCGGGAGTAGTAAGCGCCCCGATTATGGCTACTCTCAGCCTCCCCGGTTTAACTTTAGGATTACCTGTATGGAACATCGCACCTCATGTTTCCCCTCCGACACCAAATGTCGTCCTACAATTGGTGCAACCCATCACCACTACTAGTCAACCACCTCCCGATGTCACTGCTCCTTCCTCATCCACTAATCCATCCCCTCTTATCAAGCACACTGGGGGTAGAGGCCCACAACCATACACTGCTTTACCCCTGCCCAAAAAGGTTAAAAATTACCCGGTGTTTCGTGCTCCTCCCAAATTCTCTTTGTGTGATGAGTTGGGCCATGTTACCCATCAATGTCCACAATTACCCGCATTACAAGAGCACATGCAAATGCTTGACAACGACCCCAACATCCTCGTTTTCTAACTCGACCCTACCCCTAAGACTTGTGATAAATCACTGCATAACAACCACCCTTGTGCAATCTATGGTATTTATGGCCATTACTCACATCACTGTCCTAATCTCCCAGATTACAGAGCAGCTCTCTACGAGATGAATAACTTGGACCTCGAGATGGCTCCCCCCACCATTGAAGAGATCCACCCCGCAGCATCCCCACCAACCGGAGAGATTAATACCATTTATATGATCTCTTCTACTAGCACTCCCTCGTCAACAGATTTGATAGCCCAAAGCTTCCACAAAGATGAGGAGATTATCGAGGCTCTTACTACACCTGATGACCCCTGGGAGGATATGCACCATCGTTCCTATTTCCTCCCGAAAGATTCCTCCCCCACCACAGCCACCCAATTTTCGGTTGAGTCCAAAGATTTCCTCCCCACCAAAGTTGAGTGGTTTAAAGAGCCCATTCCCACTCCCAATGCCTTCGAAGAAGGAAACATGGCCAATATCTCACCCACAATCCACATTGATATCTCTGCCCCAGGCGGTCCTCCTGAACTCATTACATTAGGAGTCTCCTGCACTGAGTATGATATCGGAGAGTACAAAATTTTTTTCCAAGAGTTCCGTGATGTCTTTGTCTTGTCCTATACCAAAATGTATGGTCTTGACCCCGCTATAATAGCACCCCACATTGACACCTTTGAGATAGGGGGCATAATAGATTACCTCGACCCTAGGATAGGGAACATGGTCAATCATTTTGAACCTTCCCCAGCACATCTATCTCAGTATTTCAATGATCCCATTGTTCAAACCAACACATATGTGATCCACAATCACAAACCTTATATGCATAGCATGGGGGCAGGTCATTAACTCTGCTCACTTTTTCACATGCATGATCTCAACCATTTTTGAGGTCACATGTCACTTGTATATATCATTTGATTCAATACACCTAGTATTCTACCCCCGCAGGTCATCATTTCTCCCCACCACTGCATCCTTGGCTTGGTGGACTCACCTTTATTTGCAACCATTTTTTAACCTAGTTATTTCCTTTGACCATTCTGGAGTCCTTATGACCTCCATTTTTCGCATTATTTGCACCGCTAGATTCATATTTCCGTGCCCGTGATGATGCTTGAGATCATTTCTCGCTCTCACCCCCATATTTTTCTGGTATTTTTTCCAAAACACCCCCCGTCGCCTCGATTTGCGTACCACATCGGTCGTAGCCCATTTTTGATATACTTTATGTCGTCGGATTCATTTTTTCGCACTCATGATGATGCTTGAGATCATTTCTCGCTCTCACCCCCATACTTTTTTGGGTATTTTTTCCAAAATGCCCCCCGTCGCCTTGGTTCGCGTGCCACCTCGGTCGTTATCCATTTTTTACACTTTTTATATTGTTGGATTCAGTTTTTCGAGCTTGTGATGATGCTTGAGATCATTTCTCGCTCTCACCAGGAATAGTTTCAACATTCTGTCCTGACACCTTACTGCCTTGATTTGCGTGCCACATCGGCCGCCATCGGATTGTTACACATTTTTACATGAGCCATTCACTCCATTCATACTACAATTATTTCGTTATTTTTCCACCATTGATCGTCGCACAAGGAGGTCCACTAGTGTTCCCCCCCACCCTCGTTCTTGGTTCTCATTGATGTCCCTTGATTGAGCACTTGCTCCTTTCCTAGCTATTTCTTTTGTTCGGTATAATTTTATCACTTTTTCGGGCCGGACAAGTCCTTTACGAAAAAGGCACTTAGGGAGTTTCTGTTAAGCTCTTTTCTGACTCCTAAAAAAATGAAAATATCGCTGAGAAATCTTGCTTCCTTTCATGCTCGTTAAAGTACCTGAAAGGGAATCTATCTGGTATAAGTTCAACCCTTTTCCGGACCTGGTAGACTAATTACGAAAAAGGAATACTCTAGTCACACCGGCTAGAAGAGTTCTTCATTGCATCCTTTTATGCTTCTTCGGGCCTTGGAGACTAACACATGAAAAAACACCCCCCTGGAGTCTTCTTATTGCTTTCAAACTCTCTAAAATTGAAAGCAACCACGAGCACGCACCATCCTAGGCTCGTACAAATCCACACGACGGTACCATTCCATTATTTTAGAGTCTTCTTATCGCTTTCATACTCCTTAAAATTGAAACCAATCATGAGCATGAACTGTCCTAGGCTCGTATAAATCCACACAGCAGTACCATTTGACCACACTTATTCTAGTTCCCTAACCAATGAAGAAGTCCCCCCAGTGCCTCTCAGCACCATGATCGCTCATCTCAGCAGCACCCCCCATAAGGTCACCTTTGTTCAGAGTATTCTGCAGTCTCGTTCCATCTTACACCAACTTGAGTATTACTCATCCCAATCACTATCCTTGATCCATTACAGCTATGATCCCTTTCCCACTAGTCAATTTCATATGTTGCTCGATCATCCCCGCCATCATACTCTGAACAAAGGAAGTTTGAGTCCACCCACTCTACTTGCCCAGTTATCCCCCACCCCCACATTATGTCATTCCTACCATCAGTACTCTCACACTTCGGTTCTCCACCTCGTGCTCCTATCAAGGAAACATCATTGCCTTGCTAGTTGCAGGTCTCCCTCTGTCAACGACAACCCATCTATTCCAGAGGATAGACCCAGAGGTCCCTGTGCCTTGGACTCATCACCATCTGTGGTGAGTTCCTACGGACCATTTTGAGAGGAGTCATCAGTGCCTCTCCGAGTGGTTGTTTCTCACATGCTCAACTTTAACACCTTGATCGCATAGTTGAGAATCGTGCAGGGTATATATCCCTTTAGTTATTGGTTGAAGACCCCAGATTTCCCCCGACTCTAGCACATTGGTGAGTCACTTCAGAACACCCAGTTATATGTTCCTGTGGATGTCCGCGTTGCGTTGGCGATTGTATTCGGAAGCCATCCAGTTATATGATTCCTTGAGTACCCAGTTTAGTTCCAGTTCAGTGTACCATTGAGGGTATGACCCCCTATCACTATGCCACAACAGTTCATCAGTTCCTCTGGCACCACACTCAACAACACTATTGTTATTCCAGTGTATCAGTTCTTCAGCTCAGACATGGTCATCCCAACAGTATGTCCCAGATTCTGTGTCCCCTCTGGACCCTTATGATATACACAGTGGTTCTCCATGTATCTTTCCGGTCCCCATTTTTTGGACCTCATTGTTATTATTATAGATCTTGATACGAGCATGGGTATGCCCACCTCGTCCATATATTGTGATTCTTCCTCATTCATTATTTGAGGCCATGTATCTTTCAGGTCCCCATTTTTTGGACCTCATTGTCATTCTTATATCTCTTGATACGAGCATGGGAATTCCTGCCTCGTCCATATGTTGAGATTATTCCTCATTCATTATTGAGGTCATGTACTTTCATTTTTTGTAGTGTGTTCAGGACCATTGTTTCGGGATCTAGTTCGTTTCTTCTCCTCTCCACATCCCAAGAAAACCGTCAAAGACCTATGATGTCTATCGGCCATACAATGAGCTCCTGCCCTCACACATCAGGGGGAAATCTGTTAACACCCAAAAATTTCTCACTACGTCATCTCCCTCATTACATGACTCATTTGTCCATATTTCCTACCATATTTGCCTCCAAAACCTTAAAAAACCATTAAAAAGCCTCCAAAAGGCCAAAAAACCATTAAAAAGCCTCCAAAAGGCCAAAAAAACCATTAAAAAAGCCTCCAAAAGGCTAAAACCCCCCTTTCCCCCCCCCCAAAAATAATGTAAATTCCTCCAAAAATAGCAAACACCCTATACAACTGACCTAAACCATATGGTGCCCAAAACCATGGGTCAACACTCCACCACTAAAAACCTATACATAGGTGATGGAGGCTCCCCATTTCACATCCCCAATTTCTCCATCCTTATGCTGCAAAAAATTCTCTTGAAACCCTAGCTCTCCACTTGGCGCTATTTTCCCGCTTGAGAATCCCTTTGGCCCATGTCCAAAACACCTTGGAAGAAGGAGAAGGAACAACACTGGAGCATTGGAGCAGACCCTGGACTACTGCAAAGGCTCCACCAACCTCACATTTGAGGTAAAGTCAATACAAAACCAATTTTTAATATCTTTTGTTGTCTTATGCACATGCTAGTTTAAGTTTACTGTTTTTATTTACTGTCTTGTTTTTACCATTTTTACTGAACTGCTACTAAGGAGTCCCTTCTCCTTAGTAGGTGCTCATTTGCACAAGCTGGGGTGAAAACCCTAGCTACACTCAGCATCAACTCCCTAAGATCACAGGTACCAACCTTCCCTAGCACCACCCTACCACCCTAATATGAATAAGAGTATCAACCTGTCACTGTCACTGTCTTCGCACTATCACTATCACTGTCACTGCCACTTCCACTTCCATTATCAATGTCTTTTTCATTGTTATTGTCTCTATTAGTGTCACTGCCATTTTCATTGTCATTATCTCTATCACTATCACTGTCACTGCCATTGTCAATGTCAACATGTCAACCTATACATGCCTTAAAGCTATCCTCCAAATATGCAAATAAGACTTCCAGAATGCTCTACAAATTTGCAATCAAACCCTTCATGAAGAAGACTAAAACATATATGAAATATAACCTTCGAATCTACAACAAACTAGCCCTTCAAATCTGTAGTAATACCTTCAAGAATAGGAACAAAAAGATGCCTCTCAAGTCTGTAATCAAGCCCTAGAAACAATCATCCATATACTTCATTTTTTTGCTTCTTTAAACCCTTAACATGACTATAATATTCAAACCCCAGGTGAATCCAAGATAGGAACCCTAGATCATACCAATAACATCACCATAATCCATGCTAATAACATCACCATAATCCATGCCAATAACATCACAATAATCTATGGTAATAAACATCACCATAATACATGCCAATATCATCACAATAATATATGGAAATAACATCATCATAATCTATACCAAGATCACCATAATATATGTTAATAACATCACCATAATCTAAGCCAATAATATCACCATAATATATAATCTATTCCAAGAACATCACCATAATCTATGCCAATATCACCTTAATCACTTGCTTTAAACTATTCAAAAACCCTTAATTCCAAAGGGAATATCTCTGAAAATATAGTGAACCAGTATATAATTTTTTTACCACATGTTTCTAAATCTCTCTACATCATCTCATCCAAAGGGAACTATCTACGTCTTCCTAGAACATAAGTTATAGAGAAAATGCCAAACTGATATGTTTAAAGTTGATTTCAGGATCATTCAAAAACCATAACTTCTCAAGGTCATATATATGAAAATATAGCGAATCAGAATTTTAAAATTTTACCACATGTTAGTCATGGTATCTAAATCGTCTCATCCAAAGGGAACTATCTGAATCTTTCTATAACATGAATTATATTGAAATATTCCAAATTGACATGTTTAAAGATGATTCATAATTACTAACTTTCTGAGGTAATATATCATAAAATATAGCGAACCATCATCTAAATTTTTTACCACAGGTACTCATGCATCTTAAATCTAGCACATAAATTTTTCATGGTTTGAAACATTCCATAAAAAATGATATAGTGAAAAATCCAAGATGACTTGAAATAGATTTCACAACTCCCTCCACTTCATCTTCCCTTGGAAATTCACTTTTCTATGATTAAATTCAATACTCTTCCTTGTCTTGGTGGAATTTTTATCATCATAAATCCTAAAGAGGCTCCTCTTATTTATACAATTCCAGTGTAACTTTTTAGTTCACTTTAGGTTAGGCCGGCCTACAACTTAACAATAATTTTGTCTTCGATATTTTAGGGGTTTCTTCAATGGGTCAATTACCACTTCATGTCTTCATCAAGGGGATTTGAATTGTCTTCTTGACCAATTCTTGTATCCATCAAGGGGATTTTTAGATTCCTTCCTTTTCTAGGAGCCTACAAGATTACAAATCCACATGGGGTTACTTGACCCTTCAAACCTTTTCCTTTATTCACAAGTGGGAACATACCATGTCATTAATTCCTTGAAGACCAAATAGACTTGCTCATTTCCAAGTGTCATGATAGGTTGCTTCCTGACTATATCAAGTTTTCCCCCTACACCCTCAAGGTGGTCCCAGTACATAATTTCTTCATATTTCTTAGGTTTTATTTCCTCGACAAGTGGGCAAGTAGAGTGTACATAAATATCTTCATTTGGATTTAGGGTCTTCTTCTCACTTCTCATCATCATGGTCTTGTGGACACATCATCATCACTTTAGGGGATTCTAATTTAAACACTTCTTCAAGACACTTCATATGGACATATTCATTTCCTTATGGGATTCTTTAATGGCTATAGGGGCTTGCTCCATTTGTGTACAAGAAAAAGTGGGAATGTGGAAAAAAACACATGTATCTCATCCCGTTAGGGTCATGCTTAACATATATGCCATAATGGGAACATTTTCAATTTATATACACTTATGTCAAGTATCCATGAAATCTATTCAAGGATTCAAACAATCTCCCTTTATCATTGCCATATCATCATCATCATTGCCACGTCATCATTACCATTGTCACATCATCATCATCATTGACATATTGACATCAATGAAATAATCACTCAACAATATTATAATCTCACGACAAAAATCTCTTGATCATATTGACATCAATGGAAACTTTACTCAAGAGGTGCAATCTTGGAAACATTTCCCTAAGAGATACAATCAACATCTAGAACTAAATGATGGATGGTAGAGGTGAACAATGAGTGATGGCAAAGACAAATCACAAATACTTGTTTCAATGATGTTCAAAGTTTTGAATATATAAATTCTTGGTTGAATATTTTTTGAGAGGTTAATAATGTGAAACAAGTACCAAGGATCAATCTTCTTGACTTCGGGCTTGTTGGTTTTCATGCCATGAAAAATTGCCTCATAAATAAACCCTATAATAAAATCAATTGTGTCATAGTTTAGATTTGAGGTAGTGTCAATAGTGTATGCTTACATCTAAGAGAAAATTTCCGATGTTGCTAATCCACATAAGGATACTTTCTTATAGATAAGTATTCTATTCCCTTGTGTATTTTGCTATCCATTATGATTTGTGTATGGATTGTGAATCAATGTTTAATAATGGTGTGTGCATGGTAGAGTAACCTTTTCTATTTGCTATTTGGATTTACTTGTTTACTGCTAGAGAATTTTTTTTGGGGGGGAATATGACTATTTGATTAAATTTTTGGACTTACCTTCAATGTTTATCATGGGTACCATCCCAAAAATGGGAGGAAGTACCTAGGGGTTTTTCAAAAATATTATAACGTGGAAAATAAAACTATATAAGGACATTTAGTTTTATCAATGGAAAAAATCTATTATTGATTTCGTGATTGAAAATTATGATGTGAAATGAGGTGTGGAAGTGTCAATGGAAATCATTGAATGTATGTAAGTGAATATAAATTTTGGGTATTCTTTTAGTATTTTTAATGTGTTATAGAGTTAAAGAAAATAACACATTCAAATAAGATAAAGAATATCATAGCATTGTACATAAACATCAAGTAAAAAGAAACCCTACAATAATGGAAAAATTCTATAATCAAAATTGGTCAAACTGTACAAATTTTCCAAAATGACACATTGTGCCTAAGATACATAAGGGAACCTCATTTTTAATCTCACAACCTATATAAGTTATAAATGCATACAAGTAAAAAATGAAATACAAACATAGTACATAGAGATTTTATCCTAGAAACCCTTGACCGGGAAAACTAGCAAAAGTTTGAGCTAAATTGCTCTCTTATTCATTACCAAATAATCAATCTATTTAATCAATGATCAACAACTCTCAACCAAGTCTCATGCATCAAGCATCACTCAGCACACATCATCACATGTTATAATATTAAAACATACCATGTTTATAGGTATTTACAACATGCATAATCCCTCATTTGTGATACCCAAATAAGATACTAGATGTCTAAGATGATTGGTTATAGTCGACCATGAATCCAATCGATTGTAATCAAACATGAATCCAGTCAATTGTAGTCAACCTGTAGTCAACCATGAATCCATTCAATCAACCTCAACTAGCTAGATGACTTACTACACCTCATTCAATTGAGTTTACACTACTAATAATATAACATCCTAACAGTCTCCCACTTGTTGTATTCTTTGCAGAAACAAGAGATACTAACTTTCAATTTAATGAACTAAGGAAGCAATGCCCATTTCCTCTCTACACCAAGAGAAATTCTCATTGCTCAAATATATTGTCAAAGAGTCTACGATATTATTCAAAGTGTCTACCTTTTCTAGAAATACCTTCTTGTTTTCTACCATGTCTCTCTCAAAATAGTAACGTACATCAATATGCTTTGTCTTGTAATAACGAGTAGGGTTATTTTTAGGATTATTTCACTTTTATTTTCATAATCTATCCTCATAGCTTGTTGTTCAAACCCAATCCCTAAACATAGTCTCTGCAACCAAACCACTTTTTTTCTTGCATGGGTGGTTACCATGTATTCAACCTTTGTGGTTGATAATGCAACTACAACATGTCTCTTGCTCTTCAAAATGATTACTCCATTGAACAATTTAAACACATAAATAATGGTTGACCTCCTTCGATCAAGATCTTTGTCCCAATTAGAGTAAAAAAAACATGTCCATTTAGTTCCTTGTTGATTTTAGGTCTCCCTTCGTAGCAAATTACAAATTTTAATGTGCCATGTAAATAACTAAACACTCTCTTGAAAACGACCCAATGCCCTTTCTTAGGTGTCGACATGTATCTAATAAATAATCCCATTGCATGAGAAATATATGGTCGAGTGCAAACCATTGCATACATTAGACTACCAAAGAAACTAGCACAGAGAACCTGTGCCATGTCATCTATCTATTCTTGTATCTTTGGACATTGTTCCACAATTGTTCTTATACTTGCATGAATAGGAACCTCGACTAGTTTACAATCCTTCATGTTGAACACTTCAACAATGTTTAACGTACTTCCTCTGATTTATCGAAAATTTTCTAACTACTTAATCTCTATTAATCTCCATTCCCAAAATGAAGTTATCATCCCTGATATCCTTCATGTCAAATTTGGAAAATAGTTTCATCTTCAACTCCTTGACGACATCCATGTCGTTTCCAACCAACAACATGTCATTGACATACAATGCTACATAAATGAAACAACCTCATTCCTTCTTGGAATAAACACATTGATCAACTTTACCTCCCATAAATCTCAATCCAAGGATGTATGAGTCAAAACTTTTGTACCACATCCAAGGTGATTGCTTCATACCATAAGGGTTTTATTCAACTTGCATACCAATTCCTTACTACCCCTTATTGTAAAACCTTCATGTTGTTTTACGTAGATTTACTGTTCCATATCCCGATGTAGGAATATTGTCTTTACATATACTTGTTCTATTTCAAGACCAAATGTTGCAGATTGAGACATTAGTAATCTAATGAAAGTCATTTTTACAACAAGAAATCAAATCTCACCAAATTCGACTTTCTTGACTTGGGAATATCCTTTCACTACCAATCAAGCCTTGTACTTCTTGACTTTACCTGATGCATTCAATTATTTTTGAACACCCATTTGATATTGATGGGTTCATTTCCATTAGGTAGCTCGACTAAGTCTCGTGTCTCGTTTTTATCCAAGGATTCCATTTCTTCTACCATGGCCTCCTTTTAGAGTCTAGACTCTATCAAGTTGACTAACTCCTTAATCGACTTAGGATCATCATCACTGGAAAAAATACAAAAGTAGAATATAAATCAAGTGGAATATACCCTTTATTTTGTTTCCTTACTCAACTAGACCTCCTCATCACCAAAGTATGAGGTGTTCCACCTCTTCATTTGATTCAATAAACGCATATGAATCATATTCTGAGTTCTTTAGTTAAAATTCCAGTTTCTCTGGTTTCTTCTCCCTTGGAGCATCTTCATTCCTAGAAGTAATCACGACTTCTCTAAAGACCACATATTGACTATAAACTATTTTCATCATCGTCAGATCCCACACCTTACATCCTTTCATTCCATCCTTGTAATTGATGAATATATATTTTACTACCTTATTATCCAAAAGTTTCCTCTTTTCCTCGGGAACATGGACATAAGCATCACAACAAAAAAATCTTAGATGTGAGGGAGAGGGTTTGTTACCAAACCATAACTCATGTGGATTCTTGTTGACCAATGTTGATGTAGGATATTTATTTACTATATAGAAGGTTGCGTTGACTTCCTTTTCCAAAAATTATTGTACTAGCCATACACCACTAAGCATGCTCCTTGCCTTTTCCATCAACTTCCTATTCATTCTTTCAACAACTCCATTTTGTTGAGGTGTGTATGGATCAATATTTTGACATGCTATTCCACACCACTTGTAGAACTATTCAAACTCCTTATATAGAATTCACCTCCATTGTTAGTTCTCAACACCTTGATCTTCCTATCTATCTAGTTTTCTACAAGAGATTTAAACTCTTTGAATTTTCCAAAAAACTCGTATTTCTTCTTAAGGAAATACAACCATGTTTTCCTAGAGAAATCATCTATGAAGAAAACATAATATAGGGATCCTACTAGTGTTGAAACTGGTATAGGTACAAACACATCACTATGTATCGATTCCATAATCCCTCTTGCCCTTGTAGCACTGGATGGGAATCTTACACAACTTTGCTTGCAGTAAATGTGATGTTTAAAAAAGTTGATTTCCAAAGAGTAATCAGGGAAACCTTCAACCATACCTTTTCTTTGCATAACTCAAAGAACCTTCTCCACAAATTTTCCCATCCTCTAATGCCATAGCATGGTCTCGTCGACTATACAAGAGGGTGATCTATTTTCCTTAGGAACAATTGTACCATTACATCCATCTAGGTCAACATTCCCCAAAACTTGTACAATGTTCCAATCCAAAATCCTCTCATCAATATCATCACTCCTTGAACAATTTTACGTGAATCCTTCTCAAATACATTATGCACACCTTCATCACTCATCCTATTGATAGATATCATATTTCTATCCAAACCTGGACTATGAAATACACATACAAGGGTTCTACTCCTTCCATATTTCAATAATATTTGAACTCTTCCTTGTCCAACTATCTTGGTTGTCGATTCATCTCCCAAGAATACATATTCACCTTAATACTTCTCATATTCATAGAACAATTCCTTGTGAGGTGTCATATGAAAATATGCACTCAATTTAATCAACCATGCATCATGACTTGGATGTGTACTTGTTGAAGAAAAATACACATCTCCTCGTTAATCTTGAGAAGAATTTCCTTCAGTCAATTGAATATCAACAGATCCCTTACTTTGCTCAACAACCTTCAACTTGCAATATCTTTTGTAATTCCTATATTTACTGCAATGCCAACATTTTTTTTTCAATTGAACCTGGGATTTAGATCTACCCTTATATCTAGGTATCCCGCTAGAGGATTTTCCCTTACCTTTGTCGACCAGATGACCTCTCACCGTCAAGGAATCCTTGGTCGATATTTTTTTTCTTCTGTTTCATCTCTTCTATCAATAAATATGAAACCACGTCATCAAGGGTTAATGTGGTTGTATGCCTCCCAATAGCTAAAACTAAGTTATCTCATGAATCTGGAAAAGAACACAATAGGATTATACATTTTTCCTCCTTGGTGATTTTAATATTCACAGGAAATAGCTGAATTATAAAAGTATTGAATGTGTTTAGGTGCTATGTTTGTAATACCCCATTTTTCCCTTGATGTTTATTGGCTTCAATGTAAATATTGTGTATATGCAGTGTGTGTATTCGCCCTAGTGTGGAGCTCAAGGCCAAGGCCCCACTAGTGGATGTTTAAGGTTATTGCTTAAGCAAGTATTTGGACAGTTTGATTATTCATGGGTTCTTAAGCCATGAAGAAATTTAAATGATGCAATTATTATTAATGAATAAAATAACCAATAAGCTAGATAAAGAAGCAACCAATGAGAAGGGGCCATGTGTATCCACTAGGGAGAGGTGAGGTGAGTGGGTTATAAGATTGGTACCCATGTCGCCACATGTCCAACTATGAACCATTTTGACCTCCTTGCTGACATTAATTCGGTTGCAGAGGGTGGTTGAGAACCCTATTGCAGAAGCCAATGGAGTATGGAGCATGCCTGCGATTTCGTATGGTAGGGCATGGCTCTGATTTCTTGTCCTGGAAGACACTCAATCGCCTGGGAACTCACGGAACCTGTTTTGAATACCCATTGGGGAAGGGAAAATTCATTCATTCACTGGTTGATCATCATCCATCCATTCATCAAGAAAAAACTCATTCAGACATTCATGCATTCACAGACCCGCAGATCCTAGTAGTGAGGAAGATTGTGAGGATAATCACATTTTCTGTGTAATAGGAAAATACCATAGAGTTCATAGCCATATAAAGTGTGTGTGCGAACCCCGTATTCCCATTATAGGATTGGTAAGATCTCTGAGAGGAATTACAAAGCTTGAACAATGCAGAGAAACCATGAGAACCCGAGATTGAGTTGTAGAGAGTAGATTGCGGAACAAAGCCTCGTCTGCAACTATGGAAGGAATCGGCTTGTTGAACTGTGGTAGAAGGTTGGTTTGCTTGATAAAACCAGTGAAGACTGTAATGTTATAGAACTAGCGACTAGACCTTTCTATTCCCACCCTAAATAACACTGGAAGGGAAGAGGCCTTGAGGGACTGTGCAGCAGAGAAGAGTGTCTTCCTTATGTTGGGTGCAGTAGGTAATGTGGGTGCCATGCCTTCTGAGTGTTGATATTCCTGCAGCTCTGTGGTTGAGCTCACTGGCTTAGCAATACCTTCCTTTTTATCCCTTATATGCCTGATAAAACCACCACAAGTTGGATTAGCATGATCAGCTTTCCTGATATGTTTGATAAACCCAACTGTAGGATGGCTTGGCATGATTGTGTTGTTTGGTATGCCTGATAAACACACTGTAGGTTGGCTTAACATGATCATTTTGTCTGGTATGATTGATAATTCCAACTACAGGCTAGCTTGGCATGATTGTGTTGTTTGGTATGCTTGAAAAACCCACTGCAGGTTGGCTTAGCATGGTCAACTTATTTGGTATGCTTGATAAACCCAACTACAGATTGGATTGGAATGACTATGTTGTTTGGTATGCTTGATAAACCCAACTGGAAGTTGGCTTAGCATAACCAGTATATCCCTATATTCTTGATAAACCCACTATAGGTTGGCTTAGAATGGGTAGATGCCCTAGAATGCTTGATAAACCCAACTATATATTGGCTAGAATTGGGATGGAACCTTGATTGTGAGAGAAATTGATAGCCCTCCTTAGTGGATACACATTCCAACTCGGGGGTGATCTCTTAGATGAAACAGTACAGGCTGGACAGAGATTTAAGGTTGGGTGGAATGTTTCTCTCACTTAGCTAGTTGCTTGGCAGCTTCAGAAAGTTAAAAGATAAGTACTTCCTTTTTATGTTAAATGATGATGTTCCATTGCTATGATATTGTTGCTTATGTTCAAGTGATGGAATGTTTGTTTATATGAATTTGATTGACAAGAATTTTATGTGCAATCCTTAGTAGAGGGTTGAGTTCATTGTTATATACATCATTTTGTTCCATGAGTTTAATGCATTATAAGTCTTTCATGTGATAGATGTAATGGTTAGATCTAATTTTATTCACCTTACATGTTGTGATATGTTCGATTAACCCTCTGAATGAGTTGTATGACTACACTTGATCTTGGGAAGGGAGGGGTAAACCCACATGAGTTTCAGAACCCCTATGTGGGTCAAGTACAAATGAGAGTCATGGTAGGAGGAAGGTCAAAGTCTTTTAAGGGGAGTTATGAACAAATGTTCAGATGGATAAATGACGGGGTTAGAGACCTCTGCTCGTAGTGGAAGCTGCAAAATTAGATAGAGTTATTCAAGAGCTTTCCAATGGTACCAACCTTTTCTCATTTGGTTAAAGGATGGGGGATATATTAGGTCCGCACGTTGCAGGAGTAGAGGTGTTTCTACAATTCCACATTGCGGATTGCGGAAACGTAAAAGTTTTGAAGTTACATTTCGGACTTCAGCATTTCCGATTTCTGCATCGCGGATTGCAAATTACGGAAGTGACATTTTCAGAGGCTAAAATTTGGCATTCCTAATTCCCAAGTTCTGTAGTTGCGGATTGCAGATTGCGGGAAGGTAAGTTTTCCGATGTGAAGTTTTGCACTTTCGCATCCGTAGTTGGGGATTGCGGATTGCAGATTGCGAATTGCGAAAAGGTAAGTTTTCCGATGTGAAGTTTCGCACTTCTGCATCCGCAGTTGCGGATTATGGATTCGCAGTTGCAAATTGCGGATTGCGGGAAGGTAAGTTTTCCGATGTGAAGTTTTGGACTTTCGCATCCATAGTTGCGGATTGCAAATTGTGAACTGCGGATTCGCAGTTGCAGATTGCGGATCTGAGCTATTCCGTCTATGTGTGTTTATTCAGTCGAGTTGGAAGAAAAAAAATGTATTGGGGTCTCTCGTGGCCTCTGAAGGTCATGGGGACGTGACAAAGTGGTATCATAGCTTCAGTTGCAACACTGGGAGTTGTTTGGGCCGGACTGTGCATGAATTTTTTGTCAAGAGATGCGCCCATGGCATGGTTTTGATGAACTTATTTGATTAACTGATTGTTCAAATGAATAGTTCCAGGTTTGAATGGGTATAATAGAATTTAATTGCATGTTTTTGATGTCTAATAGATGTCTCTGATATGCACCCTGATAGCAGTAGCTGTAAGATGAGTTGTATAACAAGACAAGGCATAGAAAGGCGTAATAATGGTCACTTTAAACGATGCAAAAAACCCATTTGAATCAGAGGAAAATGTGTTGGGTAAGAATGTGAAAGAATCACATACAGAGGTCAAGTCCGATGGAATAAGGGAGCAAGTAACACCCCCAAACTTGGCTGAGACTATGGTAAGATTTAACGAGCGGATGATGAAAGCGCAATAAGAACAACATCAACTCAATGCAGCCATTTTGCAGAGTCTTACAAACATACATCAAAGAATAAATGGTGGGTCTAACCCAAACAATGAGGGATGAGACGAAATAAATGAAGATAGTTAGTCTAGGTCCTGTTCTAAGAGAAGAACTCCCATCCCTAGAAGAGGTTCGGTGAGTAAAAGGCACATGACACCCTCTCCTAGGTTTTCCTCTAGCAGGTCGGATGATTCTGAGGGTTCTCAGGGGAGCCCAAGATGCACTTCCAGCAAGAGTAAGGGCAGAAAGAAGCACAAAGGTATTCCACAGGGTGAATTTAGGAAGTCAAGGCCTCCCACTTTTGATGGTGAAAGAAAAGAAGGTCAAGAAGCGGAGGCATGGCTTATTGGAATCAATAAGTACTTTAGAATGCATGAGTATTCAAATAATGAAAATGCTAGGGTTTCCATCTATAACCTTAGTGGAAGAGCTTTAATCTAGTGGGAACACCTCATGCAAGTGAAGGGAATTAGTGAAAGAAGGGTCAGTTGGGAAAAGTTTAAAAGATACTTCCAGGAGAAGTACCTATCAACTAGGTATTATGATAGCAAAAGAAAAGAGTTCAACGAACTCAGACTAGGACAAAATACCATGGATGAGCATGTCCACAGGTTTTTGGAGTGTTGAGGTATGTAGACTACATCAAGGATGAAAGAGTGAAGATCCAATGCTTCCTTGGTAGTCTACAACAAAACTACAGAGATAGAATAGAGTTTGTAAATCCATCAAGATTCGATGAAGCCATTAGGATGGCAAAGCATTGCTATGAGTAGGGTAAGGGTAAAGTAGAGGCACAGTTAGGATGGAAAGGTAAACATTAGAGGAAATTTCAATTTAAAATGGGCCTTCCAAAAATAATACAAATTCTATGTCATCATGTATTAGCCAATCAAAATGCTTTAAAATTCAAAAAGGGAGCACCTAAAAAAATTGGAGGGAAAAAATAAAAATGACTTTTTTGGATCGTATTTTCAACTTATATCCTTGTAGGTTTACTCAAATTTCAAGCGGGAGGACTCGTTGGATTCATAATTAAATTATGCATCCAACGAATACCCCTATTGCATACTTTTAACGACATCCACACCATGAAAAATTGAAAATACATTAAAAAACATGTTTTCTCTCACTAGAAACACGTTTTTTAATGTATTTTCAATTTTTCATGGTGTGGGTGTTGTTAAAAGTATGCAACTTGGGTACTCATTGGATGCATAATTTAATTATGCATCCAACAAGTCCTCCCACTTGAAATTTGAGTAAACCTACAAGGAGATACGTTGAAAATACAATCCAAAAAGTAGTTTTTATTTCTCTCTCTCTACTATTATTTTCCTTAGGGGGGACATTTTTTACCCAAATTTCCTCTAATGCCCAAGGGAAATTTTGAACAGAGGAAAGGTGAATTCAAACCAACATTCAGAAATCATCCCAAAATATTTCCACATGGCCAACAAGAAAGAAGAGAATTCAAACCAGTTGTAGCAGCAACTAGAACATCAAAGGGGCCACTTCAGTGTTGGGGTTGTGGAGGAAGCCACATGCTTAGAGATTTCCCAACTGAAAAGAAGAATCCCAAGAGCTTGCACAATGTTAAAGGATCAAGTACAGTAGGAGATATGGAAAGAGAAACACCTAGAATTTATGCAGCACTGGATGATCACCAAACAGACCATCAATCAGTAGTGGTGGAGGTTACAAGTAAGATCGTTGAGCGGTCTATTTTTGTGTTGATTGATCCAGGGTCTACTCATAGTTACGTGTCTCTTAAGGTAGTTGAAATTTTTTCTCTTGGTAAAGTAAAGCATGACAAGGCTTGGCTAGTTCAATTAGCCACTGGTACCAAGACAAAGGTAAGTGAAGTAGTGAGGGAGTGTCCTATAGAATTGAATGGACTCCTCACGCAGAAAAATTAAATGTCTTACCAATGAGATCATATGATGCCCTAATTGGCATGGATTGGTTGGAAATACATAGAGCGAAGGTGGAATGTTATGAGAAATAACTGGAATTCCTGGATGAGGAAGGAAGACCAAGGATGGTTAGAGGAATTCCAAAGCAAGTTTCAGTGAGGCATATTTCAGCTCTGCAATTGAGGAAGTTTTATAGAAGGGATTCTAGTTATATGCAGTCCATATGTTAGAGTCATTAGGGGACAAATGAACCAAGTTAGAAGACTTCTAGATATTGCAAGAGTTTCAGGATGTATTTCTAGATGAAATTCTAGGACTGCCACCCAAGAGAGACATTGACTTTTCCATTAATTTGATTCTAGGGGAAACACCCATCTCCAAAGCTCCTTATAGAATGAGCGCACTAGAATTGGTAGAATTGAATATGTAGCTGCAGGAATTAATGGACAAGGAATATATCAGAACAAGTGTATCCCCATGGGGTGCACCATTGTTATTTGTTAAGAAGAAGGATGGAACATTGAGGATGTGTATTGATTACATGCAGCCCAACAAAGTGACAATTAAGAACAAGTATCCCTTGCCAAGTATTGATGACTTGCTCGACCAAATGAAGGAAACTAGAGTGTTTTCAAAGATTGACTTGAGGTCTGGGTACCATCAAGTGAGGATAAAGGAAGAAGACATTCATAAGACAACCTTCAAGACTAGGTATGGCCATTATGAATTTACAGTGGTGCCATTTTGTCTTACAAATGCACCTACTACATTCACGTGTCTCATGAAAAGTGTCTTCAACAAATATTTGGATAAGTTTGTGATTGTGTTCTTGGATGATATCCTTTTGTATTCAAAGAATGAAGAAGAACATAATGAACATTTGAGGATGGTATTGCAAGTCCTTGGGGAGCACCAACTGTATGCTAACCTGATTAAATGTAACTTCTATCAACAGAAAGTGCAGTACTTGGGTCATGTCATTTCAGAAGAGGGTATTGCAATTGATCCATAGAAGATCAATGCCATCATATGTTAGATCTTTTATGGGCCTAATCCAAGAAATGCAATATATGTTAGATCTTTTATGGGCCTTGTTGGTTACTACAAAAGGTTCATTGAAGGCTTCTACAAGATAGCCCATCTGATCACTTCATTGCAGAGGAAGGACATCAAATTCACATGGTCTGAAAAATGTGAAAGAAGTTTCCAGTGGTTAAAGGAGATTCTTACTAATGCACCTATTTTAAAGATTGCAGATCCGAGTAAGGATTTTGTAGTATGCAATGATGCTTGCATTGAACGAATCGGTGGAGTGCGAATGCAAGAAGGATCCATAATTTTCTATGAGTCAAGGAAGCTAAAAGAGCATGAAAGGAACTATGCCACTCATGACTTAGAGCTAGAAGCCATAGTGCATGCTCTCAAGAGATGGAGGCATTATCTCTTGGGAAGAATATTTGAACTCAAAACTGATCATATGAGCTTAAAATACTTGTTTGACCAACCAAATCTCAACGCTAGGCAAACTAGATGGATGGGGTTTCTTTGCGAGTTTGATTTGGAAATTAAGCATGTCAAGGGTAAGGAGAATAAACATGTTGATGCACTCATCATAACATTTCATATTGCAGCAGTAAGTAAGTGTGAATCAGACTTGAAGGCAAGGATTTTAGAGGCTCAAAATACTGATGAAATATACCTTCAGATTAAGGAGAATATGCAGCAGGGTATTATGGATGAAAAGCATGCAAGATATCAGTTGGGTGAGGGTAATGTTCTCATTTATCAAAACACCAAACTGTACATTCCAAACAGTGTAGAGTTGAAGAAGTTGGTGATGGATGAGATACATCAAAGATCATACTTAGGACATCCAAGATATCAGAAGACTATAACAACAACAAGAAAACAATACTTTTGGCATGGTATGAAGAAATACATAGATGATTACATTTCTAGGTGTTAGAGGTGTCAATAGGTCAAGGTAGAGCATCAACATCCAACAGGATTGTTGCAGCCATTTCCCGTTCCAGAATTGAAGTGGGAAGTGACCTCTATGGATTTTATAATAGGTTTTCCAATGACAATGAAGAAACATGATGCAATCATGGTGGTGGTGGACAAGCTATCAAAGGTAGCTCATTTCATTCTAGTCAAGTCAACCCACAAGGCCAATGATATTGAATATATATTTATGAGATAGATATTCAGGGCGCATGGATTTCCCAAGCAAATAATTTCAGACCGTGACACAAAGTTCACATCAAATTTTTGGAAAGGACTGTTCCAGGAATTAGGAACTCAATTGAAGTTCAACACAACCTATCATCCTCAAACAGATGGTCAGACTAAGGGAGTAAATCAGATCCTTGAAGATATGTTAAGGATGTATGTGATGGACAAGCCATCCAAGTGGGAAGACTATTTACAGTTGGTAGAGTTTGCTTACAACAATGGACATAAAGCATCCTATTGAGGTATTGTATGGAAAAGGATGTAGAACTCAAGTGAGTTGGGACATCCCAATGAACAGGGTAGTGCTTGGACCCGAAATGATTGAGGAGATGGATCAAGAGATTGTGAAGATCAGGAAGAATTTGAAGGCAGCCCAGTAGAGACAGAAAATTTATGCAAATTTGAAAAGAATGCATAAGGAATTTCAGATTGGGGATCATGTCTACTTGAGAGTGAAACCAAGGAAGAGTTCTGTGAAGTTGGGAAGTTGTGACAAGTTGGCACCAAGATATTGTGGGGCATTTGAAGTCCTTGATAGGATAGGGGAGTTGCATATAGGATTGAATTTACTGCTAACATGAATGCTCATAATGTTTTCCATGTCTCTTTTCTTAAGAAATATGTACACGATGTTAAGATTTAATATGCTAAGACAGAAAATATCAGCATTACATTCCATTTCACAACAATAGCATATAAAGGATCACTGAAAGAACAACAAGCACAACATAAATAGAAGAGACACAGATTTATCCTGGGAAACCCTCATGGGGAAGAAAACCCAGCAAAGCTTCCTCAATGTAGATGACCAACAATACAGATATGTAATCCACAAGAATGAGCTCATTCTCCTCCATAGTAGATCTATCTCACTCACTTATGCGCCATTCACAAGTGAGTGCAATGTGTGTTAAATGAGGAACACACCTCCTCTATTTATACACAACTCTGACTTGTCAATTACATTAACTAGGTCGGCCCCAACATAACCACTAGGTTAAACACCCCATTACAACTAATTGGGCCGACCCCTATAGGGTGGTATAATAACCCTTTGACCCACATAACACATACAGGGCTGACCCCCACTAGGGAATTCTAATAACCCAAGTTACCACATTATTCACGGAGGAATAAAACATCTTTGGATATACAATAAGGTCTCCATAGAGGAATGAAACATATCCGGAATAATAAAGTACAAATATAATATTCTTAGAAGTTACAATATTTCAACACTCCCCCTTAACGAGAAGGATATTATAACAACATATGCACAAGCAAGGAGTCATCAACTACATGATACATGATACATCTATAAATCATTGGAAGCTTTCTTCATACATCATCAGTAACTCAAACAGTTACTGGAACATCTTCAAGATCTTCAATACTAAGTCTTCATCTTCTGCAGCACTCAAACAACTACAGTAATCATCATCTGGATCACCCGATAAATAGCCTCATCGTCTGGATCTATTGATCAACATCATCATCTGGATCTCTCGATCAACAGCCTCATCATCTGGATCTACCGATCAACATCATCATCTGGATCTATCGATCAACAGCCTCATAGTCTGGATCTACCAATCAACATCATCATCTGGATCCCTCAATCAATAGCCTCATCGTCTGGATCTACCGATCAAAATCATCATCTGGATCCTCACGATCAACAACATCATCATCTAGACCATCGCGATCAACATCATCGTCATCTAGATCATCACGATCAACAACATCATCATCTAGTTCATCACGATCAACAGCATCATCATCTAGATCATCACGATCAACATCTGGATCCTCTCGATCAGTGGAATCAACATAGCAGCATACTCTACAATGTACAAGATCCTATTATGGGATGATCAATCCCTCTCACTTTAGGACATAGGTCCAAGGATGATACAATCCTGATCCCCTTAAGGGATGATCAATCCCTCTCACTTTAGGACATAGGTCCAAGGATGATACAATCCTGATCCACTTACGGGATGATCAATCCCTCTCAATTTAAGACATCTCTCATGTCTATAGACGGTGCAATCCGGATCAACTTACAGGATGATCAATCCTTATCCTTTTAAGACACCTCACCATGTCTAGGGACGATGCAATCCCGAATCAACTTACAGGATGATTAGTCCCTATCACTTTAAGACACCTCACCATGTCTAGGGACGATGCAATCCCAATCTACTTATAGGATGATTAGTCCTTATCACTTTAAGACACCTCACCATGTCTAGGGATGATGCGATCTTGAATCAACTTACACGATGATTAGTCCTTATCACTTTAAGACACCTCACCATTTCTAGGGATGATGCAATCTCGAATCAACTTACAGGATGATTAGTCCTTATCACTTTAAGACATCTCACCATGTCTAGGGATGATGCAATCCCAATCTACTTACAGGATGATTAATCCTTATCACTTTAGGACATAAGTCCAAGGACGATGCAATCCTGATCCACTTACAAGATGATCAATCCCTATCACTTTAGGACATAAGTTCAAGGATGATGCAATCCTGTCACGTACATTTTGAACCAAACGCTCAGGGACGATGCAGTCCTATCATGTTGTTGGATTAAACTGACCCAGAGGTTTCCAATTAGACCCAGGTTCTTTGTGGTTCTCCCTTTTGACCAACAAAACCCCTTCGCATCGGCGCTTTCAGCAACAACCTGTGAGCAGGTTGAGGTCTCACCCGAGGTGTATCTTATGGGGTACTGCGGAATCAGGTTTCAACAGTAAATGATGAGTTGTTTATATGAACAAGCTACGCAGCGCAGGACAAAAGGAGTGCCCTGCGGGGCAAAGCGATACAGCACGCAGCAGGATCTATGCTGCGAGCTGTACTACATGGTGAGGGAAACACTGCGGGCCTCACTTAAAGACTTCTTACTTCTGCGAGTCTTCTACTGGAACTGCGAGTCCACCACGCTGATTCTTTACTTGGAAGATATTGAAAACGCCAACGCACTGAAATGAATATCACTCATCCATTCATTCAGGAACTTACTGGTTATCTTTCTAGCATTCATTCAAGGACTTAGATTATTGCAATGTGAACTGAAATGATAGATGTGACTAACCGTGCTGCATTCCTTCACTGTGTTTAAGAAAGTATTTAAACTTAAATGACTGATTCACGCTCTTAACATATAATTGAAATGTTCTCCATTCATATATTCCCGTGGAATCTAGCATATCATTCCCAAACTTCTCCTATTGGTAAATGCATATCAAAGCTCCCCTATTACAGCATGCAAGGAAACATTCAAACATTCATTCTACAGGAAATACAAACAGTCATTCATTCATAAAACATAATCGCATAACACAGGATTTAACGTGGTTCACTTCCCCAGATGGAAAGCTACGTCCACAAGAACGGTTGGTAATGTATTTCTTTCAAAAGGGGATGGGGAAACCGTTCTTAGTCTGCGCACTCAGCTGTAGACTCCCCTCTCTCTTGGCTAGGTCTATGCGCACACTGTTGCAGAGCCTTTACAATATTCTCAGCTCAGAGAGATTTTACAATACAATAGGTTATCTCATGATTACTCTAACAACTAGCATTTAGCCCCCAAAAATAGAGCAATAATAGCCAACAACCCAACAACAACCCCATCCCATACAAAATTGTCTTCTTAAATAGATCACGCCCGAAGGTCATGTCTGTATAATGTCGAAGACCTAAAACCCAAATCCCTAAGGGTTTCCAAAACTGTGCCGGTTTTCCAAACCGGCTTGCTATTCCTGGTAGCGTCTATTTAATCCTAGTGGATCTCCACGTCCTCATCTTGTCGATATCGGCCTTCCTGTCGCATGCGTTCCTACAGGATGTGTATGCCGAACCATTTCTCTCTAACGGTTTACCTTCTAAGCGTGCCGAACGTCGCTTTCCTTAACAATCCACGTGTGGCCGCCTTCCTGATTTTCCTATGTCCGCCGCTCGGCAATCCTCGAATATCTTTCCAAAAATGGTTGCTACCAGTCCAACCGGTACCTGCACTTGATACTTGTCCAGCACACTGCTTTGATGGGTCCACATGGCCTCCTAACTCTGCAGCACTGCTTCGGCGCAGTACTGGTCTTCGCATCACGTCCAAAACTTCGATGTTGTGCGCAACTCCTTAGTTTGGTCAAAAGTTGAATGCTACGTGCAACTTTGCAGCATCCTCAATACTTAGCCAAAATTGTATTTCCGATCTGCCCTCAGCTCAGCTTTCCCTGCTTGTCTCAAAAAGGTGTTTCCAAAATTTTGTCTCAACCTGGGCCCAACATGCCCCTAACACTTACATGTGGCTCATCCCCAAGCCACTGATTGTTTCAGTTGTCTCACTCTGCGCCATGACCGGTGGAACGAACTTGGCCGTGAACTCGTTATATGTACCGCACAACTGCTCCACTACTTCTCTTGTATCCTGCTCAACCTGTTTAACTGTCTCAAGAAGTGTTGGAGTTATTTCTTGTCCAATTTGGTCTTGTACCTACTCCTGGTTATCGCGTAGTTCTGCTAACTTGTCTTCAATCTACTGCGATACTGCCATGGCATTCTCCAGGAGCTTCTATGACTCATTATCCATCTCAGTCTCTTTTTGTCATAATTCCTGTACTTCTTTCTTTAACCCATATATCTCCTTGTATCTTGGCAGCCTGTCTCTGGGTGGCAGAGCTTTAACCTCTGCATTCAACTTGTCCAGCGCGGTCTGTTTTTCTTCTACCGTGGTCTTGACCTGTAGCAACCCCTGATCCTCTTCAAGGGTTGTGATTTCCTGTGAAACCTTATCCAGGAGAGATTGTCACTTAGCCATCTCACTTGTAATGCTTTTCGAGTCGATGCTCACTGCTTGCTCTCTGACTTGCTGTTCAGTTAATGGTGCTTGTATGTTCATTTTTGCCTTCAACGAGGTAATGTCCGCTTGATAAAAAATTTCCTTATCTTGCATCTCCGACTGCAAAGATCTTACCCTCTCCCCAATCCTCAGAATTGTGTCCGCAGGATCATCCTGGAGTTCTATACCTTCAATATCCTGCACAACATTGGATATGGTAGTCTCCAAATTTTGTCAGCGGTCCAATTTGTTCCGCAGCTACATTTCTGCGTGCAGTTGAATTTTCCTATTTGCTGCGGTGAGCTCTGCTTGTGACTTCATTGACTCCACCGTCCAGTCATGTATCTCCTCAACGATCTGCGTGTGGATGAAGTGCAATCCTGGTAAGGGGATTTTGGCTAAGTCGAGCTCTACCCTCTCGACTCCCTTTGTGTCCAACACAACTTATTCTACCATTGGCAATGCAAAAGCCAATGGGTCCACATGGACAATTCTAGTCTTTGATGACAACTTTATTGCTAACTGTGGTAGCATTTGCTGCGAGGTTCCTGCCGACCTCCCTTCTGCTCCTGTGTCACGCGGCAAGCTCAAGATTTTATGGACATTATCCATTTTCTTCATCAGACCTTGCATTGCGAGCCGCGTCTTTTGCAGGTCATCCTGGATGACCTTATCCTTTTTATCTTTATCTGCCATGACCTCCTTCATCTGCTCTGAGACTATTTTGGCTATCATCTTGTAGTCATCATCATTGAGGACTGCCTCCAATTGAATCTTTGTGGCCTTCACCTTCTTCCTCGACTTTGGCTTCTGCGAAGTCTCAGGTTCTTTTCTCTTCCCTATTTCTTCAGTGATTGGGCTTGAGAGCAGGATTGGCTCATCCTCTGCTGAATCTGTCTCCATGTCCATAATTTCTACTCGGAACTTCGGTGGCCAATATTTCATGAGGTATTCAACGTCCTACTCATACATGATGTAGTTCCCTGGGAACCACTCTAGTTTCTTTATTTGTGCTTTCGGCGATATGAAGATACATTTCATATTCGCCTCAAAGTCGATGACACAGATATACTTCGTCGTGACCTACTTTGTAATGCAGGCTGTCTTCGTGATTGCATCGCACAGCTGAATATAGTACTGGTAAAATACTTCTGCTGTCGCATGCTGGCGCTCTGCATTTGTGTTCTCCCAAAGGTTGACGAACTTAAACCCTCTAGGATCATTGGTGTCCATAATGACGCCAACATAATCTCTCGGCTCCTTCCATCCACAAAAATAAATTAGGACAATGAGCCAGGTGAAATGGAACTAACCGCCATTCACCTGCATGTCGTTGAGTTCTTCAAGGAACTCATTCAATAGAAACTGACACCAATTAAAGTTGGTGCCTTCAGCCGCTGTGGCACCCAGGAGTATTGCGCCCGCAGGAAACTCTGAAGGCCTAGCTATTTTGAGTATCTTGCCTGTGAGCGACTGCATTACAAATCTTGTTGCTCTGTCCTCTATATCTTCTGTTTGGAAACCTCTTTTTCCCTTCGCCACCGGGTGGGTTTTCTTCATCTTCTCAACAAACTCTTTATCTTTGATCTTCCCCTGGAAGAATTGCTTAGGATCCTTACCGTGCTTGCTTAGCTCGTTGATGCAGTGGATCAAATCGATGTTAATATCGATGTTCCTGTCCAACCACAGATAACCTTGGTGGATTCTTTCCATGAGTGTGTGAACCACGATATTAAGTTGTGGAGAACGATCAAAATGTGGCAATCTTAGCTAGTTCAGTAGCCCCGACTGAACGACAGGTGTTAGCCAGCTCTCGGCAACTAGGTTAAGAGTTCCCTTGGCATCCTTTTTCCAGCACATATACTGGTCTGGTTGAAAATATGGGTACTTGGGAACATCTGGCTCGTCCTTCTTCATTCCCAAGGAGTCATAATCCTCCCATTTACAATCTGCTATCTTTCCCAGCAGATTCTTAGCAGTTGTTACATGCTTGGAGATAGGTGACAGAGGAATGTCATATCTCACATTCTTGGACAATTTAAACATAGGGGCATTCAATGCTCGCGAGAAGATATATTCAGGTGTCATCTTCAAGGGTTCTTTCTGATAGACTGGTGTTTTTTGTGCTGAGGAGCCCATATTTATGACCTTGCTTCAAAGTCTCGTTACGTGTTTTCCTTTATCTTTCACTTTTTCCTGCATTGTCGGATTAATTATTGGTGATCTGTGGGATCCTTCACCTTGTTCTACGGTGAACTTCTTAACTGGAGTTTTCATTAACTGTTGAATCCATCCGTGCTGAAAGATCCTCAATGCTTCTTCAATGGTCAGTTCTTCTTCTCTATAGGAAGGTTCAGACATTCATTAATGAGATAGCGACTAAGGTAGACAGAATACAGATGGCTACTAGCTTAGAGAGGTTAATCACAAGAAAATTCTAAGTGCTCGATAACACCCATGAGTCTCCCAACGGTGTTATTTATAGGCGCAGCAGACCCCCTCCCGCGCCCTTCAACGGCTAGATAGGCATTTAATGTGGAGTCCGTTGGTGAATTTGAGTGGATCCTTCGGTCTTTTCCGTCGTTAGCGTGCTCAGAACGACTATCTTCTATTTAAATGCTGAAGTGGTTGTTGTAATGGTCATCTAACGACTATTTTCCTGAAAAGCCATGCCATGGCTATTTTTCTCTGAGTGCTGCACCGAACTGCGCGGCAAACCATCTACAACCCTGTGCGACTACTTCGCAATGCCAACATTTTCCAACTGTGCGGCTTCCACTTTTTTCTTTTTTTTTTCCCTTCTGCACAGCTTCAACAGTGTTGCGCGATACATAGATTATTCTTCTTATCATACCTTCTTCCTTTTATCATACATGTATAGACTTCTTTATATTTCTAGTGTACAATTTCAACTGTACTTGACACTTAGAACTTCCTTCCTTTGCTTGTTATTCAAGGTTCTACGAAGTAGTGCTATCATGGTATAGCTTTAGCCTGCTCCCATTTATCAAGGTTGGCAAGGTATCACTAGCTAAATTGGCTAACTGGACTGCACCAGTGTTAGCAACATTTATCATAGTATATGGGCCAAGCCAATGCATCTTAAATTTACCAGGGAATTTCATGAATTTGCTATCATACAGGAGGACTAGATAACCTACCTAAAAACACTTGTTCTTTATATGGTGATCATGCCATGCTTTCTCGCGGTCCTTCTGTGCTTGCTGGTGGAAGCCTACGATGAAGCGATCTTCCTCCAATCCCAGTAAGTGTAGCAATCTTTCTTCTAGAGCTTCGCAATCTGTCATCCCTATAAATGCAGCGATTCTTAAACTAGGGATAATATATTCCATAGGCATTATAGCCTCCTGCCCATAAACCAAGCTAAAGGGTGTCTATCGTGTCAATTTCTTGCATGTGGTCCTTTATGCCCATAACACAGAAGAGACGCAGGTCCCAATCGTCTCTATTTACATTGCATACCTTAGTGAGTGCATTCATTAATATTTTATTGAAAGCCTCTATAGTACCATTCTCCTGTGGATGATATGGATTATTGCGCTGATGACGAATGTGGAATTCCTCTGTAAGTGCCTCAATAGTCTTGTTCAAGAAGTGAGTACCTTGGTCACTCATCAAAATCTTCGGATAGCCAAATCTGGTGAGTATTTCTTAAAAAATAAACTGCGCAGTAGTACTAGCGCTGCAATCCTTAACTGGTTTTGCTTTCGCCCATCTGGTGAGGTAATCAGTAGCAGTAATAATATACCTTGCACCCGTTCTTTTTCCTGGTGGGTTTATAGGACCCACAAAGTCTATTGCCCATTTTTCAAATGGCTACAGTGTCAACTGTGGATTTAGTGGCATCTCATCTCGGCGTGATGGTTTTCCTGTCCTCTGACAGACGTCACAGTTCCTGCAATGTTCTTTGGCATCTTTATGGAGCGTAGGCCACCATAGCCCTGCGCACAATATCTTCTGCGCGGTAGCCCTTCCTGCATAGTGACCTCCCGCGATTCCTGAGTATGTGTCCGCTAGAATAAATGGCTTCTCATGATCAAGTATGCACTTGCACAGAACTTCATCCGGCCCAAGTTTGTATAACTAACCTGCAATTATAGTGAAGTCCACGGCGCGCACCACTAACTATTTTTCTATTGGATAGAGAATTCCTGGGGTGCCAGCCCTGTGGTTAGGAAATCAATGATATCCTTGTAGTAATCATTGGCAACCTATATACTAAATAACTGCGCATCAGGCAGACTATCTTCAATATTCGTCGGCTCCTCTCCTGACTCAATCCTTGACAGATGATCAGGTCCCAAGTTCATTCTACATGGCTTGACAATAATCTCAAAGTCATATTGCTGGAATAGCAATAGCCATCGGCATATGCGTCCCCCTAACACTGGATTGTTGACCAAGTATTTCAGTGCAGAATGGTCAATAAACATAAGGAAGTGCGATCCCAGCAAGTAGTATCTAAATTTTTGTAGGGCATATACCATTGCAAGGCCTTCCCTCTCAGTAGTAGTATAGTTCTTCTTTGCTGTTGAAATATTTTTGCTAGAAAATGCAATAAGGTGGTCAATACCTCCTTCTCCTAGCTGAGCTAACACGATCCCCATGGCAATACATGATGCGTCAACATGGACATGGAATGGCTTTGTCCAGTCTGGAAAGACTAGAATCGACGCAGTGACCATCTTTTCTTTTAGTGTATCAAAACCCTGTTCACATTCTGCGTTCCAAATGAACGGTGCGTCCTTCTTCAGCACCTTTTCCATTGTTGCGGTTATCTGTGCATAACCCTTAATGAACTTCCTGTAATAGCTTGTATGGCCCAAGGTAGAGCACAGCATTTTGACTGAATTTGGTGTTGGTAAGTTTGCAATAACTGCAATCTTCACAGGGTCTACCATCAATCCTTGCTTACAAACAATGTGGCCAAGTAAAATTCCATAGGGCACACAGAAAATACACTTCTTCAATTCAAGGATATTTGATGCTGTCGACACTTTTCGAGCATCATGCGGAGATTCGCGCAATGATTTTTCAATAGACCAAACACAGTCCAATTATCAAAGTATGCTTCTAGAAACTTGTGCATAAAATCTTTAAATGCTGCGACGACAACTCTGGAGAATATGGCAGGTGCATTCTTCAAACCAAAAGGCATGACGGTGTACTGGAATGACCCCATTCTGTAGCAAATGTCATCTTATGCCTATCCGCAGGATCAATCCTGATCGGATGGTAACCAGAGAAACCATCAGTGAAAGAATATGCCTCATTTACTCCAACGTTATCAAGCACTTTGTCTATGAATGGAGTAGGAAATGGGTTGTGCATGGAAGCATCATTCAATTTTCTGAGATCCACACAAATCCTGATCTCACCTTTTGCTTTCTTGTCTTGAACAACCATGGGGCTAATCCATTCGGATTCTTCGACCGGTTCAATGATTCCTGCCTCTAGCATCTTATCTAGCTCTGCGCGGACTTTTTCCTTGTAGCGCGGATTCAATCTATATGGCCTCTGCTTGACAGGCTTAGCACCTGGCTTTAAAGGTATTTTCATGACCCCTAGGTCTCCCAAAATTCCTTTCATCTTTATAAATTTGGTTGGAAACAGTTCTTGATACTCATGTAAGGTATCTGCGATCTTTGCAACAGTCTTATCATCCCAATAATCACCTATTAATGTGAACTTCGGCTCTTTGTCTGTGCCAATGTTCACTTTTTGTGTTTTTACTGGTCCAGTTATATCTAGCATTTCCAACGAAGGTCCTTCTACCTCGCGCGTGCCTTTTGAATCTGGTATATCTATTTTGCGCAGGTCCTCCTCATCGTCTTCATTTGTATCATTGGTATCTTCAACTAAGTTGTAACACTCGATAAAGTGCTCTTCATGTTCCTTCCATTCGGATTGTAGGTGCGCAGGAACACACTCTGTCCCAAAAAACTCCTGCAATGTCATATTTTGATGAGGAAAGTCATCCTGGAATATGTGCTTCTTGATTAGCTCTAATGCTTCATGGATTAGTGGATTCTCATCTTCAAAACTGAAGTCCTTTTGGAAGTTCACAGTGAGCAGCTCCCAATTAGTGAGTTCGCTGCGCAAATCCAGGTCTAGGTACCATTTCTCTGGGATACCTGCATCTAATGTATGTACAAATAAATGTACCCATTTTGTAGGTGGTCTTTCCACCAATGCCTTTGAACAGATTTTAATGTGCTGGCTAGGGTCTGTCTGTCCATTATACTTTTTGAAGGGTAAAGTAACCCTTTCGGTGAACCGGATCTGCATCTTAGTTCTGCATTGATCCCAAGTGGTCAATGTTTTCTTATGTGCATTCCACCATTTGGCAGGTGTATCGCGCAATGCCATATATAAAGTTGATAGTCTATGCTCATCTGGTATAGCTGCAGTATATTCTCTTATGAAACTGTAAACATTAGCAGAACCATCATATGTGGGAATAGGACTCACCTCTTTTCCGATCCAGCGCAGTGATTTCGTAACCTGCGCACATCTTCTTGCTGATACTTCATGCATGTGGCTTTTCCAATTCTCCAGTCCTGTATCCGAGTCAGAGATACAATAAGTGTCACATCGACAGCTGAGAATACCATCTGTAGTAGGATTAATGTAGTCTTCCTTGTTCGTAGTTAGCTGGTATAGTCGGTCTAAATCTTGAGCTTGGGATTCCTCCTGAATCGGCTCACTGTATCTGTCACCATCTTTAGGATCCAATGGTGCGATGAATCTAAGATGCTTCCCTTCAAAGATCATCTTCTTTGTCTTCAAGTTTATGATAGCCAAGTTATCCATAGCCCAATCAATTCCCAATATTGCTGGAAAAGGTTGACTATCATCCACAGTTTCAATAACTTCAAAGTCTGCATGACTCTGTACTCCGTCGATGTCAACTACTACATTAACTAAGCGGCCAAAAGGTATGACCTTCTCTTGATTAGCCATTCGTAACTGGATAGGTGACCAGAGCAACTTTCTTCAACCCATATGCTGCCATGTCTGCTTAGTCAAGACATTCACTTCTGATCCTAGATCAAGGATGACTTCATCCATTTCAAAATATCCTATCTACGCAGTAAGCCTCATCTCTCGGCTTGTTCTTTTTTGTTTCCTTATATGATGTATGGCACTATCTGAAGTCTCTATTGCAATCTGAGGTTCATACTGGTTGATGAGCTTCTAGAGCTCTACTATGGCTTTCTCGCTTTTTAGTAACTGCATGCAGCTTCACAAGAACTGCGCAACATAAGTACATACATCTGTCGCAGTGCTTGTGTTATCATAAGGATCCAACATGTCTTCAATATGCGGTGTTTCATTGCACAGCAGGATCCTTGATGACTTATCTACTGGTTCTCTAAAGGTATCCTGTGTGTCAATGAAGATCTCCTTGTTCTGTTGTAAATTAAGAGGGGGTGCTTTTCCTGGAGATTTCCTTATGCATAACATTTCAAGGGGATCCTTCTTCGTATGTGCCTCCCCTGATGTTGAAGCTTCTGCTCCTCTGTCGTGGCTTGTCTCAGTGCCACTGCACGTGACCACATTGATGCTCGGATCCACTGGTCTATTTTCTACTGCGATCCACTGGACATTCGTGTTCGGTGCATCCGTCTGTCTTCGTTTCTGCATTTCGACCTCTAGCACTGGGAAATCTTCAATAACATGGCCAACTGATTTACAATAATTGCACGTAGTGCATGGGTTAACACAATCTCTGGATATGTGACCTCGCTGTCCAGAATTATAACAAATGACCTGGCCACGGCCTCTTCCCTACGTAGGGCCAGCATTTCTTCCGCTGCTACGGTATCCCCCACCACGACCTCTATATCCTCCTTGGTCATATTGTGCATTTTCTTGTTTCGGATGGGCATCTTCTTGTACGCGGTACAAGCCAGAGCCTCGTATTGATTCCATATCCCTTTTTCTTTCATTCATTAATTCATATGCGCGGCAGTTGGATTCATCATGTCCAACTGATTTACAGAAACTGCAATATAAATTTTTAGGCATTTTCACATATTTTTGTATAAGATAACAGTCTTTAGGTCTGTGTCCTATGGTTCTACAGATTTCACACCATGGGGCCTGATTCTGATTCAATGGGTTTGGTGCACCACTGTTAAGATAGTCGCAGAATAGAGGGCAATGCTCTTTGTCGTGGCCTTCTCCTTTACAAGTTGTACACCAGACCTCATGCCTAGGTTCATTCCTTTGTTCTTTGCCATTTTTCATGCTCTGCAACTCTAGTGTCAGGGTGGTCAGCTGGTTCTGGATCAGAGACATCCCAGAACTAGTCTCACCAATTGGCGAAGCCTCTAGCTTCATTGCGATCTCCAAGGCCTTTGCCTGGGACTCAACCTTCTGCTGCATCAATGGTAACCTAATATGGGGCAAAAACGCAGCAATGAACCATTCCTTGTGTTGTTCCGGAGCTATAACAAAGCTCACTTGGTCTAATAGGGTCTTGAACTTCTGATCAAACTCCCAAACCGTTTCAGTTGGTTTTTGTTTTATTTCTTTCAACTCGATTATACACTGAGATTCAGATTTAGGTTTCTTAAATTCTGCTATGAGCGCAGCTTTAATTTCTGCAAGAGTTCTCGACTGTATGGTAGAGTATTTCATAAACCAATGTAAATCTCCGTCTCTAAAGGTGGTGATGAGCTATGCTTGCTTCATTGCATCATCCTAGATTTGTATTACACTCCATACGGGTTCACAAAGAAACCAATGTTGGTCAGGGTCTTCTAAACCAGTTCCTTTGAATATTGGTAGCTTCATATCTATGTTTGCCATTGTGCTACTACGTGGTGGAGAACCGGGATTAGTGTGTGGCTGCTGTAAAGGGCTCTGCGCAGTAAATACAAATGATACTATCGGGAGAGATGGACTAGGTTGAGTCTTCTGTGGGGTGGGATGAGTATTTTCCGGGGCGGGCTGCGCAGCGAGTGGTTTTTGAGATAAAGGTGGTGCGGTCTCTGCAGCTGGTGCGTTCTCAGGCGTAAATGGTGGTATAGCTTCATTGTCAATGTTACACGGGATCTCAGTATTAATATGGAGTCCAAGGCCTCCCAGATTCTTATTAATTTTATATCTCTTACCACTTCTAAGAGTATGTGTCTCTTTGTCAAAATCAATATATGTACTATTTATCATGACAAGCTTCAAGAATATTACTGCATTCTTAAAACACCTTTCTCAGCTAACATCATCTTAATGTATAGACTAAGATTGTTCAGGAACTTACATTGAAATCCTCCAAAAAGGTTTGCTTCTGCTTGGCTGTAGGATTTAAGTGTGTCTACAGCAAATTTTGTTACCAAGCCTTCTAGCATATGATCGACCCAATAGTCAACTGTGCGTGACAACGGGCTATCTAGCGCTTTGAGCTGTGCTGTGAGCTCAGGATTCCATTCCATGGGTACTCCTCCCTGGAAACAGTTTTTCTTCTCTGCGAGTTGCGAGATCCACGCATGCAGCTCATTTGGAAATGATGCCCAAAAAATCTCGTGAATGTTGTCCAACAGATATCTATCCGACCACTGTGTGTCGCTTAGACGCGGATGTATGTTCTCTTGTCTGTTAAAATATCTTATGGTCTTATCCCACCAAGCCTGGATTTCTGTCTCTTCAAGATGCCAATAGTTAGATCCTTTGGGGAACTGATATTCTTCTTCACACATCGTGATTGCAACTCATCATGGATTCTAGCGTGGAAACGGAACCATTTGTTGGCTTAAACTGACCCAGAGGTTTCCAATTAGACCCAGGTTCTTTGTGGTTCTCCCTTTTGACCAACAAAACCCCTTCGCACCGGCCCTTTCGGCAACAACCTGCGAGCAAGTTGAGGTCTCACCCGAGGTGTATCTTATGGGTTACTACGGAATCAAGTTTCCACAGTAAATGATGAGTTGTTTATATGAACAAGCTGTGTAGCGCAAGACAGAAGGAGTGCACTACAGGGCAAAGCGATGCAGCACGCAACAAGATCTACACTGCGACCTGTACTACACAGTGAGGGAAACACTGCGGGCCTCACTTAAAGACTTCTTACTGCTGCGAGTCTTCTACTGGAACTGCGAGTCCACCATGCTGATTCTTTACTTGGAAGATATTGAAAACACTAAGGCACTGAAATGAATATCACTCGTCCATTCATTCAGGCACTTATTGGTTATCTTTCTAGCATTCAATAAAGGACTTAGATTATTACAATGTGAATTGAAATGATAGATGCGACTAAACGTGCTACGTTCCTTCACTGTGTTTAAGAAAGTATTTAAACTTAAATGACTGATTCACGCTCTTAACATATAATTGAAATGTTCGCCATTCATCTGTTCCCGTGGAATCTAGCATATCATTCCCAAACTTCTCCTATTGGTAAATGCATATCAAATTTCCCTTATTATAGCATGCAAGGAAACATTCAAACATTCATTCTACAGGAAATACAGACAGTCATTCATTCATAAAACATAATCGCATAACACAGGATTTAACGTGGTTCACTTCCCCGGATGGAAAGCTGCGTCCACAAGAACGGTCGGTAATATATTTCTTTCAAAAGGGGATGGGGCAACCATTCTTAGTCTGCGCACTTAGCTGTAGACTCTCCTCTCTCTCGGCTAGGTCTCTGTGCACACAGTTGCAGAGCCTTTACAATATTCTTAGCTCAGAGAGATTTTACAATACAAAAGGTTATCTCATGATTACTCTAACAACTAGCATCTAGCCCCCAAAAATAGAGAAATAACAACCAACAACCCAAGAACAACCCCATCCCATACAAAATTTTCTTCTTAAATAGATCATGCCCGAAGGTCATGTCTATACAATGTCGAAGACCTAAGACCTAAAACCCTAAGGGTTTCCAAAACTGCGCTGGTTTTCCAAACAGGCTTGCTGGCTCCTGGTAGCGTCTGTTTGATCCTGGTGGATCTCCATGTCCTCATCCTGTCGCTATCGGCCTTCCTGTCAGATGCATGCCTACAGGATACTTCTGCCAAACCATTTTTCTCTAATGGTTTTACCTTCTAAGCGTTCCAAACGTCGCTTTCCTTAACAATCCACGTGTGTCCGCCTTCCTGATTTGCCTCTGTATGCCGCTCGCCAATCCTGGAATATATTTCCAAAAATGGCTGCTACCGGTCCAACCAGTTCCTGCACTTGATACTTGTCCAGCACACCGCTTTGCTAGCTCCACGTGGCCTCCTAACTCTGCAGCACTGCTTCTGTGCATTACTGGTCTTCGCATCACGTCCAAAACTTCGATGCAACGTGCAACTCCGCAGTCTGGTCAAAAGTTGGATGCTGCGCGCAACTTCGCAGCATTCTCAATACTTAGCCAAAATTATATTTCTGAGCTGCGCTTATCTTAGCTTTCCTTGCTTGTCTCAAAAAGATGTTTCCAAAACTTTGTCTCAACCTGGGCCCAACACATGTACATTTTGAACCAAATGCTTAGGGACAATGTAGTCCTATCATGTACATTTTGAACTAAATGTTCAGGGACGATGCAGTCCTATCATGTACATTTTGAACTAAACATTCAGGGACGATGCAGTCCTATCACGTCCACTAGGGACCACTTTCTCAGAGACATATGTCTACGGATCTCTTTTAGGACATGTGTCCAGGGATGATACAATCCCTCCTCGTCCACTTAGACAAATTCTAAGGACCATATATCGACCTCATCGTCGGAACTGGTAACCTCATCATCGACCACATCATCGGAACAGGTAACCTCATCATCGATACAAGTATCCACATCAATGATATCGATACAAGTATCCTCAATGATACCAATATCCAAATATCATCATCGACCATATCACTCCCCCTTTCGAGGAGGGTCCTTCTGAACTACACCAAGCTTGTCTCGAAAATACTCAACCTTTACTCGAGACAGATGTTTGGTCAACACATTAGCAACTTGTTCATCAGTTCCTACATACTCGAGCTTGATATCTCCTTTCTACACCATATCCCGTATATAGAAATATCGGATCTCTATGTGCTTTGACTTATCATGGAACACTGGATTCTCTGTCATCTTGATACAACTCTGGTTGTCACAGGATCACAATGGGGTCCAGCTCTAAGTCAAACAATCCTGATAACAACTTCCGAAGCCATACCGCTTTACAACTAGTAGAGCAAGCAGCTATATATTCCGCTTCAGTTGTGCTAAGAGCCACACTATACTGCTTCCTGCTAAGCCATGAGATCATGGTAGATCCTAGACAATAAAATCCACCTGATGTGCTCTTCCTGTCTGATATAGTTCCTGCCTGGTCACCATCTGTGTAGCCATACAATCTGAAGTCATGATCTCCAAGATAACATAGACCAAATTCTATCGTACCCTTTAGGTACCTTATCACATGCTTTGCAGCTACCAAATGAACATGTCTAGATTCCACTAGATACTGACTCAAGGTGTTCACAGCAAAGCATATATCTGGCTTGGTATACATCAATGACCCAATAATCTGTCTGCATAGAGTCACATCCACTAAATCTGATGAGTCATCGGCTAACACCTTCAAGTCGAAATTCATGAGAGTGGTCATTCCAACACATCAAATCTTTTCAAGATTTCTCAACATACTTTCTCTGGTTGAGAAAGATTCCTTCTGATCCTTTTCATGCTTCCAGTCCTAGGAAGTAATGAATCAATTCGAGATCATTCGAACTCTGTGGTGACTTCCTTCTTGTATCCATCTAAGAGGAGAATGTCATATGTATATAGAAACCATCTTCAACCTTGTAGCAAAGGTTGAAATCCGCATCACCCATGGTGATCATTAAGACTATCAAATGACTATCGATCCTGGGTACCCATACAGAGCTTTCTTCAATTGAATCCTGGGAGTTTTCTCGCTTCACACTTATTCTTCATTTACACCATTAAGAGAATGGTCTTACTTGGGGCAAACATCTCATCATTATCCTCTTTCTCTTTCTAATAGAATCTTCTAGCCACGAGCTTTCTATAGTATGTTTTATTTGTAGGTCTTCATCCATCACTTGTTCGGTGTTCATCATTCTTAATGATCTTTCCTACAAATCAAAGTTAATTACATGATTAGTAATACTTCATAATCATCAAATCATGTTGACATGATAACCTTTATTTCATACAAATATGATTCACATGGTTATGCAACTATTTTGACCAATACTTTGGCACAACACTTTTCCATATCTTGTATCCATACAGTGGTTATCTAGATGCCTTCCATCTCTACCAGAACATACTATCGAGAGCGTGCACAACTCTCATCATGTCAGCAAAGAGGTTTCATTCTAGACAAACAACAATGGAATGTTTGTCCAACTTACCAATCGTATGCATATTAGTAGTATACTGTTCAATGCTATATGAATGCTTACACTTAGCATGATATATTCTAGGAATACAAATATACATACAACTATTACGAGAAATATCATAGACTATTCAGTAATTCAAATAACAATTCAAATACCTATCTTTTTATGTCTTCTGAGGTTGCTTCCTTCTTGGTCTCTACTTCCCTTCCATGTCATGAGCTTCTATCCATCCTTGACCACTATGCATGCTTAAGTGTGCACTAGCATCATCATCATGATCTCATACATAATCATACATTCATTACTATAAGCTCAATATTATCACAACATTATGATTCTAAGTAATCTTGAATATGTATGGTCATGATCATTCAATACATGGGTATACTAAGATCCTAGCACAAAGTAGGATTCTAACTTGACATAGGAAAACATACCTGGATTAGTATACATGCTTAGTTATGTCTAACATACCTAAACAATATCTTCTTTGTTCTCTTCAATGATTTAGAGACCTTGTGCTAGAACCTGCATATCTCATAAGTTAAGCATAGTAGAACAAGGTCATACATACCTCGTAAGTAGAGATTCTATATGGTCAAACATTATGGATGAGTCTTTGTCTTCATGTCATAATGGTCATAGAAATTGATTTGTGTTTCTTGATGTACCTGTATCTTGTTAGCAGACAACATCATCCTCATACAACACCACATGTGCATTAGTACAATCATAAGTGTCATAGCCCTAATCAATAAATGTATTCTATCATTCCAATGCATTCTTAATTTTACTAGGGTAATAAGACAAGTCTAACATTAATCAAGATTGTATTAACCGAAATAATATGAAGACAAACATATTATGAACTTAATCAAGAATCAAATTTCAAAACATACATGTATCTCCTTAAGTCATACCTGTCGAAATTTCTTGTAGTCTTCGTATGTAAGGCCTTAGCCTCATCTCCCCCTGAAACTGGATCTGGAGCTCAATTAGGGTTTGTCAGAGAAACCCTAAAAATTCAAACTTTGACTTTCACACTTCTGAATGGATGGAAAGATGTGCCTTGCTAAGTTGATCAAACTAGCATACTTCAATTTTGAAATCTCCAAAATTTGACCCCTCAAAATTGCCTTCGAAACTTCTGGATCTCTTGGACAGGATCCCGAACTAGGGTTTTATGAAGCCCACCCTTTTTCCCAATCAAAAGGTTCAATCCAAAGATCTAAACTCTCATTTTCCTGAGGATCTTCCAGTTGTGGTCACGGACTTAAAAAATTCCAACCTTTGCAGAAGCCCTAATTTTCCACCTTTCGATCAAAATCCCGAACTAGGGTTTGATCAAGCCCACTCTTCTAACCAACCAAAAATTTTGATCTTGGTCTCTAAATTTCGATTTTTATGAGGAGTTTTCAGCCGTGGAATCTGATTACAAAAATTCCAACTTTCGTTGAAACCCTAAATTCCCGCAGCAGTGATAAGCCAAGAATGAAGGTGCTCAGAAAACAATTATGTTTTGACGGAAATATGCACCTGATTGTTTCTGGTGCATCTCTGAAATTACAAATCCATAGTGTCTGAAACTTCGTCCTGTGGTATCCTGACCTGTCATCTTTCCAACCCCATATTTATGACCTCAACTGGATTTTCTGAGAGAGAGTTATGCCAAGTATCGTAATGTGACCTATTTATGGGATAAAACAGGAGAGCGAACTTGTACTATGTGCCACGTGTCACTGGTTCAACTTTGGCCTCTGAAAACGTTACTTGAGAAACTATCATCTGTGCTCTACCTGTCAATTTTTACGAAATTTCATTTGGAGCTTCCTAGCCCAAGTTGTGACCTTTTTTCCTAGGCCACCTTTTTATGACTGAGATCTGGAAGAGGCAGAAACCATAACTCACAAAGTATAATGACTTAGAGGCTGTCCTTTGGACACAAGGTACATGGGAATGTTATCTACGACCTGTAAAGGTTTCAGATCCTGAACCTTTGTTAAAATGGATTTATAATGAAAGTTCCACGATGACTAGTTATTGCTATATAAAACCCTAACCTTCAAATTGTCACAAGTGAAGCAAGTGTCGTAAGTGCCATACATTGCCTTCCTTCAGGCTAGCTCTGATACCATGTTAAGATTAAATATGCTAAGACAGAAAATATCAGCATTACATTCCATTTCACAACAATAGCATATACAGGATCACTGAAAGAACAACAAGCACAGCATAAACACAAGAGACACAGAGTTATCCTGGGAAACCCTCATGGGGGAGAAAACCCAGCAAAGCTTCCTTAATATAGATGACCAACAATACAGAGATGTAATCCACAAGCATGAGCTCCTTCTCCTCCATAGCAGATCTCTCTCTCTCACTTATGCGGCATTCACAAGTGATTGCAATGTGTGTTAAATGAGGAACGCACCTCCTTTATTTATACACAACTCCGACTTGTCAATTACATTAACTAGGTCAGCCCCAACTTAACCACTGGGTTAAACACCCCATTACAACTGACTGGGTCGACCCCTCTAGGGTGCTCTAATAACCCTTTGACCCAAATAACACATACAGGGATGACCCTCACTAGGGAATTCTAATAACCCAAGTTACCACATTATTCACGGAGGAATAAAACATTTCCGGATATACAATAAGGTCTCCACGAAGGAATGAAACATCTCCGGAATAATAAAGTACAAATATAATATTCTTAGAAGTTACAATATTTCAACACATGATCCTAATCATATCATTGATTGGAATGTGATAAAGGTGGAACCAGAGGGAGAGTTCCAGGTGGAGCCTATATGCATCCTTGACAGAAAAGTCACCTTGCACCAGAACAGGGCCATAGATAAATTAAAGGTGCAATGGAAGCACCTTATTCCATAAGAGGCCACGTGGGAGCTAGAGGATTCCATGAAAGAGGCATTTCCATTTTTGTTCAGTTTTTAGAACACCGAGGATGGTGTTATTTTAAGGGAGAGGGAGTTGCAATACCCCATTTTTCCCTTGATGTTTATTGGCTTCAATGTAAATACTGTGTATATGCAGTGTGTGTATTCTCCCTAGTGTGGAGCTGAAGGCCAAGGCCCCAATAGTGGATGTTTAAGGGTATTTCTTAGGAAAGTATTTGGATAGTTTGATTATTCATGGGCTGTTAAGCCATGAATAAATGTAAATGATGTAATTATTATTAATGAATCAAATAACCAAGAAGTTGGCTAAGGAAGAAACCAATGATAAGGGGCATGTGTATCCACAAGGGAGAGGTGAGGTGAGGGGGTTATGGGATTGGTTCCCATGTTGTCACATTTCCAACTGTGAACCCTTTTGACCTCCCTATTGACATTAATTCGGTTGTAGAGTGTGGTTGGGAACCCTGTTTCTGAAGCCGATGGAGTATGGATCATGCCTGCGATTTCATATGGCAGGGCATGGATCTGATTTCTTGTCCTAGAAGACACTCAATCACCTAGGAACTCGTGGAACCTGTTTTGAATGCACATTGGGGAAGGGAACATTCATTCATTCACTAGTTGATCATAATCCATCCATTCATCAAGAAAAAACTCATTCAGACATTCATGCATTCACAGACCCGTAGAGCCATCCATGAGGAAGATTGTGAGGATAATCGTGTTTCCTGTGTAATAGGAAAACACCATAGAGTTCATAGCCATAGAAAGTGTGTGTGTAAACCTAGTATTCCTGTGACAAGAGTGGTAAGAGCTCTGAGTGGAATTACAAAGCTTGAACAGTGCAAAGAAACCGTGAGAACCCAGGATTTGGTCGCAGAGAGTAGATTGCAGAACAGAGCCCTGTCTGCAAGTTTGGAAGGAATCAACTTGTTGAACTGTGGTAGAAGGTTGGGTTTCTTGATAAACCCAGTGAAATATGTAATCTCATAGAACTAGAGACTGGACCTTTCTATTCCCACCCCGAATATCACTAGAAGGGAAGAGGCCTTGAGGGACTGTGCAACAGAGAAGAGGGTCTTCCTTGTGTTGGGTGCAGTAGCTAATGTGGGTGTCGTTTCTGCTAAGTGTTGAGATGCCTACAGCTTTGTGGTTGAGCTCACTGGATTAGCAATACTTGCCTTTTTTTTCCCTTATATTATGGATAAACCCACCGCATGTTGGATTAGCATGATCAACTTGCCTGGTATGCTTGACAAACCCAACTGCAGGCTAGCTTGGCATGATTGTGTTGTTTGGTATGACTAATAAACCCACTACATGTTGGCTTAGCATGATCATCTTGTCTTGTATGCTTGAGAAAACCAACTGTGGGATGGCTTGGCATGACTATGTTGTTTTGTATGCCTGATAAACCCACTGCAGGTTGGCTTATCATGATCAGCTTTCCTGGTATGATTGATAAACCCGACTGCAAACTGGATTGGCATGACTATGTTGTTTGGTATGCTTGATAAAACCAACTAGAATTTGGCTTAGCATGACCAATATATCCCTGTATGCTTGATAATCCCACTGTAGGTTGGTGTAGCATGGGTAGATGCCTTGGAATGCTTGATAAACCCAAATACAGATTGGCTTAGCATTGGGATGGAACCTTGATTTGCGAGAGAACATGATAGCCCTCCTTAGTGGATAGACAACCCAGCTCATGGGTGATCTCTCAACTGAAAGAGTACAGGTTGGACAGAGATCTAAGGTTGGGTGGAACGTTGCTCTCACTTAGCCAATTGCTTGGCAACTTCAGAAAGTTAAAAGATAAGTACTTCCTTGTTATGTTAAATGATGATGTTCCATTTCTATGATATGGTTTCCTATGTTCAAGTTATGGAATGTTTGTTTATATGAATTTGATTGACAAGAATTTTATTTGAAAGCTTGAGTAGAGGGTTGAGTTCATTGTTATATACATCATTTTGTTGCATGAGTTTAATGTAGTATAAGTCTTGCATGTGATAGATGCAATGGTTAGATCTAACTTTCTGCACCTTACATGTTTTGATATATTTGATTAACCTTGTGAATGATTTGATTGACTACACCTGATCTTGGGAAGGGAGGGAAATACCCAGATGAGTTTCAGAACCCCTCTGTGGGTCAGGTAAAAAGGAGAGTCATGGTAGCAGGAAGGTCAAAGTATTTTAAGGGGAGTTATGCACAAATGTTCAGTTGGATAAATGACGGGGTTAGATACCTCTGCTCGGATTTGAATATGCACCATTGGATAGAGTTCTTCAATATCTTTCCAAAGATACCAACCTTGTATCATTTGGTTGAAGGATGAGGGATATATGATCTCTGCAAGTTTGCAGGAGTAGAGGTGTTTCCGCCATTCCAGATTGCGGATTGTGGAAACATAAAAGTTTCGAAGTTACATTTCAGACTTCCACATTTCGGATTGCGGATTGTGGAAGTGACATTTTCAGAGGCTGAAATTTGACGTTCCACATTCCCGAGTTCTGCAGTTGCGTAATGCGGATTGAAGATTCGTGGTGGTGGATTTCAGATTGTGGGAAGGTAAGTTTTCCGATGTGAAGTTTCGCACTTTCGCATCCGCAATTGCGGATTGCGGATTGCGGATTCGAGGTTGCAGATTGCTGATTGCGGATTGTGGAAAGGTAAGTTTTCTGATGTGAAGTTTTTCACTTCTACATCCGTAGTTGTAGATTGCGGATTGCGAGAAGGTAAGTTTTCCGATGTGAATTTTCGCACTTCCGCATCCGTAGTTGTGAATTGTGGATCCGAGCTATTCCGACTGTGTGTGTGTATTCAGTCGAGTTGGAAGAAAAAAAAATGTATCAGGGTCTCCCGTGGATTCTGAATGTCATGGGGACATGACAATGTTATTGAGTCAACATTGCTCATCCTCAGAAGATACAACTTCTTCCAGAGGAACAACTTGTTCACTAGATATTTTGATTGGTACAAGTTCCCCAACTTATCCCACAGTTTCTCTACAATGTCTTCACCTGAGACATTCTGTGACATCAAATATGCAAGATAAATTTGAATCATATTCCTTGATTTCCACTTTAATTTATCCCATTCTTCCTTCGACATGCCCATAGAAGGTGTTCCAAGGTAAAAAAAAACCCACAGTTAATGATCTACAAGGAGATCCTCTATTTTAATCCTCCATAGCTCAAAATTATGACAATTGAATTTCACAATCTCAACTCTCAAATTGGTCGACATTCTTTTTCCCTTGGTACTCCCAGTGGATTTAGGTTTACCACATATCCAAGAACAAGTCAAATGCTCAACAACAAAGGAATCCCTCTAAATCCAAAATTTCTCTGATACCGTATGTTGGTCCCACAACCAATTAAAGTGAGAAATGTATATAGGTAAACTATGACATACAAAAAAAATACACAAATTTTTTATCCCCGAAACCCTTGACCAGGAAACCAGTAAAATTTTGAGCTTAACCACTCTCATACTCATTACTGAATAATCACTCTCTTTATCAATGATCAACAACTCTCAACCAAGTTTCATGCATCAAGCATCACTCAACACACATAATCACATAATACAATATTACATCATACCATATTTGTAGGTATTTACAACATGCAAAATCCCTAATTCGTGATACTCGAATAATTTCCCACAGGCCTAAGATGATTGGATGAAATTATGTAAATATCGGGATTTCCGTTATAGTCGAGTTGATTATAGTTGACCACTATTCGATGACCAGTCAAGCATGATTCCATCCAGTTGTAGTTGAACACAAATCTAGTTGGAAGTAGCTAGCCATCTTTTTACCATGAATATAGTTGATTGAACTTGACTATTCAATCAACTTAATGCACCTTGATCAACTAAGTTTCCTCTAAAAAGAAGATAACATCCCAACACTTGTTCCCAAACATAAAATAATGGCACCTCTTTCCCTAGACAGAAAATGCCACCTCATGTCCTAAACTATACTATCATGGATAATATAGACAGTATATGGGTCATTCACCCTCACCACTCTCATTGCTACTAGGTACATCCCCAAAAATTATATTCCTCTTAGGGATGGATGAAACTTGAGTCTCCTTATGTCTTGGAGTTGTGCATTTTTTGGAGATTGGAAAATGAAAAAAATTCAAGTGAGTTTTTTTCATGGTTCTATCAATTAACACTTAGAAGATGATACTTTCAAATTTCATTAAAAAAAATGTTGCAAATGGGGGTACAAGTCATGAGGCCATTTCCCTCCTTTGTGTCCATAATTGCTATGTGATGCATCCCTACAAAAGTTTCAAGAATCAATGAATGAGGTTTAATCAAAATGCCTAAAATAAATTTCATTCATGATGGATAAAAAATTCATCAATTATTGATATCACTATGAAAACCTATGAATAACTCAAACAATGGGGGGGATTGGCTAGGAGGTGTAGCACTCGAATGGGAATCCTTTGTTGGAAGAAGTTGTCATTGACATCAACAAGCTGAAGAGATATGTGTAATTTACATCATGAGCTTATGATATTGTTGAGTGATGTTGTTAATGATTTCAAAGTTCCTATGATGATGATGATTATGTGGCAATGGTAACGATTATGCAGCAATGATGACGATAATATGGTAGTAATAGAGGACGATTGTTTGAAGAAGCACTTAGAGAAGTAATGATGTGTCCTCTTGAAGAATCTTTAAAGATCCTAGAAGGATCCTTGACATAAGTGTATACAACTCCAAAGTGGTCCCATTATGGCATAGTTGTTAAGAATGGCCCTCACGGGATGAGATAAAATGTGGATGCTTCCACATTCCCACTTTGAGTATACACAAATGGAGAAAGCCCCTAAAGAAATTGAATATGCCCCCAAAGCAATGATAATGTGTCCAGAAGACCATGATGGTGTGAAATATGAAGAAACACCCAATGTAATGTTTATCTGGTCAGAGTAACCCCAAAAATAATGTTGTTGGGTCCACATCACCCCAAAAGGAATAAAGAGTGTCCACTTAAGTATGATGATGAGGAGATGGCCCAAAATCCCCTTGATCATGTTTTGATGTGATCTAGGAGGAAAGTTGAAGTTCCATATTAAAACTCTAAAAGTGGTCCATGAAGTTGGGTTTGATTCATTAAAGACGTCCCCCTTAAAGTATGGAGATCCTAAATTTAAGAAGAAGTAAAATGTTTTCCCTAAAATAAGTTAAAGGAATATTGGAGAGCATAAATAAGAGTTGAAATTTCTCATTTCATAATCATTCAAGTCTTTCTTTTCTAATGCGCAAATCTTGAAGAGAAGGGCGAAAGTTCAAGAGAAGAAGAGCGAAGTTTTGAGGAGGGTCAAGTAGTTTCATGAAAACTTGCATAACTTTCTCACACGGTATCGGAATTACAAACTTCTTGGCTCATTGGAAAGCTTGTTGTAAGGGATATGTGATAACATGATATAATTTTCTTTCTTGTTTCTTCATATTGGACAAGGTATGGTTCTTTGTTATAGGATTCTCTTGTGATGATACATGTCTCTCATGGACTAAGGTCCATCTTGTTATGTCGCATATGGTATGAATATTAGAGATTATCTCTTGGTGAATCTTGTTGAAGATATTGGATAGAGTATTGTGAACTTGCATAGATTATGGTGATAATATTGGTATAGATCATGGCGATGGCATAGATCATGAGGATGTTATTGGAATATATTATGATGACGATCTTGGTATAGATCATGGTGATGGAAATGATCATGTTGATGTTATTGGCATATATTATGGCGATGATTTTGCATAGATTGTAGTGATCTTGCATAGATTATAGTGAGATTTATATGTTATGGTTATTATGGTGATGATCTTGACATAGATCATGGTGATTATCTTGGCATAGTTTATGGTAATATTGGCATGGATTGGTGTAATGCTATTGGCATGATATAGGGTTCCTTTCTTGGAATGGCCTAGGGTTTGAAGATGATGATGATAGTAAGGGTTTGAAGAAGAAAACAAATGAATTATATGGATGATTCCTTCATGAAGGTTATATTGTATATTTAGAAGATATTTTTTGGTCCTCTTCATGAAATTTTTATTGCATATTTGGAAAACATGTTTTGGTCCTCTTTATGAATGTTTTATTGTAGATTTGAAGGGCTAGTTTCATGCATATTTGAAGGTCCTATTGCAAACATGTTTTGGTATTCTTAATGAAGGATTTAATTGCATATTTAAAGGACACATTTTGGCCTTGTTTATGAAGATGTGGAAGACATATTTTGGTCTTTCAAAAGAGGGTTTTGTTGTAGATTTTAAGACTATCTTGGAATAAATTGCTTGTAGATTTGGAGGACATATTTGAGGCACGTACAGGATGACATGTTGACATTGATAGTGGAATTCATAGTGATAGTGACAGTGACAATATAGTAATAGTGACAGTGACAATATAGTAATAGTGACAGTGTGAAGACAGTGATAGGGACAATGACAATACAATGATAGTACAATGATAGTGAGAGTGTGAAGACGGTGACAGTGACACAAGAAATTATAATGATAGTGACAGTGATAGTGACAATGATTGTGATAAGTTGATACTCTTATTGGTTCCTATGATATTAGGGAGTTGGTGCTTCCTTCTAGTCGGTGTTGGAGAACCAAGGTGGCAGGATGGGGAAAGAACTTGAGATAGAAGTCTCCTTCAGATTGGTTCCTGAAAAGTGTGATTTGGTTCTCACAAAGGGGGTTGTTGCTTCCTTCTAGTTGGTACTAGAAAAATCAAGGGGTTGGTGGCTCCTTCTAGTTGGTGCTAGTAAAGCTAAGTGGTTGTATCCTCCTTTTAGTGGGTGCTAGAGAAATCATGGAGTGGGTGATTCCTTCTAGTTGGTTTTTTTAAAGCAATTGAATGTAATTTGTGATTATATAATAAAAACATCTTGTGTTTTTCTCTTGTTTGGGTTTCCATGTAAAAATATCTTGTGCATTGTTTATGATTTTATGTGATGATAAATGACGTTGTTAATGATTAATGTTACATGATGTGCTTAAGGTTAAAACTGGTAAAAAGTGCTCAATACGGATTCACCCACCCTCTCAGTATTGGTGAATATTCCAACAATTGGTATCAGATCCAGTTCCTTTAGAACAATTCAACAGTTGGAAGGAAGTTCTCTATAACACACATGGATGAATATGAAAATATCTTCTCTCCGAATGGAGATCCAGTATTTGATGGTTCAAATTATGAGTGTAGGAGCATAATGATGAGATTATAGTTATAGACACAATGTTGTGGAATATGGGAATATGTTTTGAATGGTTACATCACCCTAAAAAGACCACCAAAAACTGCATCCAAGAAGGAGTTAAGAGAGAACACTTCAATGGCTATGGATACCATCTTGGATGGACTATCTAATTTTGTGAAAGTCAAAATAGGACAAATCACATCAGCTAAAGAGCTCTAGGACAAGATACAAAATCTATACACAAAGGAGTCTCTCCATCAGAAACATGAAGACAATCAAAAGGAAAGATTAAAAACAAAATGTGAAGAACATCCAAAAGAAGATGATGAAGTTATTGAAAGAGAAAGCAATGCTTCTCGAGATAAAGAAGATTATGAAATTGAAGGGGACGTAGATATTAAAGCAGAATGGATTTGTGCTCTAGATTATTTGAGGAAAGAAAGAAAGAAGAAAAACATGCGAATGGAAATATTACAGAGGCGTGAAGAAAATAATACATTGCTAGAAGAGAAGGAGGCAACAAGTAAAGAAAACGAAAAATACTTGTGAAGAACAAGAAGTTGAAATTGGCTTCTATAATGTACCCAACCCAACTTTAGGCATACTAACTCAAAAACCCCAAGATTTGACTAGGAATTTAAGCTTTGGACAGTGACACCTCTAGACCTTCCGAAATATTAAAGAATGGATTGTAATTTATGATACAAGTTAAAAATATACTACATGCATCCCTAACAGACTCCCAACTTCAGCAGCTACACATTCTCCGGGTGCATCACGCTTGGGATGACCCTTTGCTAAAGGCAGAGACTAAGGAAATATCCATGAGACTTATGTGGAACTTGTTTTCCATTAAGTTTCACTGAGGTGGACTCATTGTGAACCTCGGAATACTTGAAAAACTTACATTGTTCAGTGCCAGAGTTCAAAAGTTCATCAAGCCAAACTTTTGTCCCTTTGTAAAATTTGCATGTTTAGACCCCCATGGGGGAATTGTAATAAGTTGGTCTAAGCATGATAATTTTTTAAAGTTCTTGGCCTACCTTAGGTTTAAATATCAAGGGGATACTCTAGAGTGTTTTTTCCTTAGGAATTATGTGTTGCGCTTCAGTGGCGTATAATTCTCAATTTTTTCACTCACATCCCCAAAGCTGGAGTATTTTTCATAGTGGTCGAACCTAGGGAGGTTATTAAAGACTATGTGTTGATGTATTTTTCACATTATATCCATCATTATTGATTCATATGGACATGCACTAGTTCCCCTAGAATTTTCAGTTAATTCAGACAAAAATATTTTTTCCCGTTTCATGGGATTTTTTAATAGTTTAATTAAAAAATCAAAAAAAGTGATAAGAGTGTGGTGAGGAGGTGAAATTTTACAACCTAGAGCACCCATAAAACCCATAAAACCCACTTTTCCTAGGTTCTAAGTGAATATTATCCACTTAAATAAATATTTTCTCAAACTTAATTTTGGGGAATTATTTAATTAAAAAAAATAAAGATATGAGAGAAAATCAAATTCCTAAATCAATGGAATTTGTCGTAGTGAAGGAACAACTGTGTTGGAAGTGGTATTAAAGGAAAATCCCAATCAAATTTGGAGTCAATCAATCAAGGATTGAGGTCTTATGATGTGTCACATCTTGGAGAATGCACCCTCTTCTCCTCTTGGGCGACTTTCTTGTGTGGAAATTAGTGGGTGGTTGGAGGAGAAAACAAGGAAGTAAGGTGGGGAGATTCTCTTATGTGGCATCCACATCACCTTCAATCCCTTGATTGATTAATCAATCAATATCAATAAAGAATATCACATTGTTAGGATATTTAGACACTTAGGAGTTAGTTACGATCAACTTGTGTAATATATCCGTTAGGGATAGTGTGTTTCTTTAGTATGCATTTGTAAATACTTAATCCCATGGTCACGATATGTTCCTGACATAGAGTGATCCGACGGCTCAACTTATCTTAGATCATACCTAACCTTGATCCATGGATTAACACCCGATTGGTCCATGATCTCTATTTAAATAGCATGGAGGGTCATTGTTTAGTTGATTGATTACGAGAAGTTCATTTGTAACTTTCTTTCTTTGCATAATAAATTGTCCCGTAGAAGCTATTTGGCCGGGGCCGTGGAGTGTTTCCCTCAAGAGGGTTTAAACCACGTCAAAACATCGGTGTGTTGATCTGTGATCTGTTTGAGTGAAGTGGTTTCTCTTGGTGTTCGGTTCTTTGGTAGTACCCTGTATACATGAACATGGTATCAGAGCTTTTATGAAGAGCCGCTTCTAATTATGATCTAGATCTTGAACTGTTGTTGCCAAAACTCGAAAGGGTTTCTGATTCTGATAGTTTTGTACATTTATGGGCAATGGGAGGTGTTTTATTGCATCCGGAAAGATTTTTTTTGGGTTTGGATTGTTGCTTTCCCGTCTGTGTATGCTCTTTGTCGTGCACCTTGAGTGATCTCGGCAAATCAGAAACGCTGCGTATGCTCTTTGTCGTGCACCTTGCACGATCTCGGCAAATCAGAAACAGAGAGAAAACGTAGAACTTCCGGGAAAGCTAAAGAGATCTAACTCCACAAGTGTGGAAAAGTTTTTTTTGTTTCGATTTGTGGTGTGTTTTGTAGGGAAAATGACAAGCATGCAAACCGAGCAAGAAGAGTAAAAAAAAAAAAAAACCTTCCTCATTCCCATATTTTACATACCTTTTAATCTAGCTCACTTGGTTCAAAGTTGCTTTATTCCTTATTAGGTCTTGAGTTCAAGTCTTAGGAAGTTACTTTTAAAAGAAAAAATGCATCCAATTTCTATTTTCAAGTTACTTTATTGTAAAAGTGCATCTCACTTAAATAATAAAACATAAAAATACAAGTGAGTCACTTAAGTTCTTTTTTATTGTTGCACTATTTAAAAGTAATATCATTGTAAAAGTGAAATCACTTATTTTACAAAAGTGGTTTACTTAAAACAACTTTCTTGTAAAGTGATTGTCAAAAGGTTCATCTTGGGAAGAGGGGGGTTCTTTTTTTTTGCTGGACATTCTCTAGCTGCCACGTCACTATTGGGGACATCTTCAATAGTTTCTTTGTTCAAGCATAACTTCATCATACAGAGTTAGTTTTCAGTGCCATTTTTTTTTAAACAACCTATTTTTTCGAGCTCTTCACATCCATACTATTGGCTTCTACTTTTACAGCCATTAATTTACAAATATGGCCTCCCCTTGTGATATTCTACTTAACAGTTCCTACTATTTCTCATGGAAATCTCGTATGGAGGATGTTCTACGAAGTAGGGGACTTTTCAGAATTACCTCAGGGAAAAGAACTGAACCCACTGATGATGATAAGAAAATAAAATGGAAAAATAGATGTGACAAAGCTCGTGGATTGATTGGGATGTCAATCTCTACTGATTTGTGATTCCACATATATGGAATTGATGAACCTGATGCTGCTTGGGACAAGTTGAAATCTGTGTTTGGTAAACACAATGAAATTCGAGGTCACCAACTCGAAAATGAGTTGATTTCTTTAAATCCAAGTGACTTTTCATGCATTCAAGATTATTTATCTAAGTACAAAACTCTTAAACTCTTATGTGTAGAATGTAAGATTAAGAGGGAAGACAAACAATGCATTTATCATATTCTTTCCAAACATGGACCTGCATATTCTATTTTTGTATCTACATTTTACTCCATGAAAGAATCCTTGAATGCATCTAGCTATCAAGATCCTATTCTTGAATCCTTTTGTGATTCCTTGATTAGAGAGCAAGATAAACTCATTCATCTTGGAATAATCAACAATGCAAATACATCTAGGAAAGCCTTATTGTCCCAACAGAAAGAAAAGTCGAAGCCTCCCAAGAAATAAAATTTTCGCAATAATAAGTCAAACAAGGGTCCAAAACCCTCTTAGTCAGCTCCTTCTTTAAAAAATGACAAATGATCCAAGCCAAAAGGCAAGAAGACTGAGCGTCATTGCAACTATTGTGGGAAAGATAATCATGATGAATCTAAGTGTTTCAAGAAGATGGAAGCCTTGGAAGCAGCAATGAAGAAGCACCACATCAGCCTAAATTCGCCTTCAGAATCTGCCTCTCATGGACATGCACTTTGTGCTTCTGGATATTCTTATAATGCATCTTCTTCTTCTACTTCAAATGAAAGGCTCATTGATTTTGGAGCATTTTATCATATGGCTAAGGATCAAGCCATCTTTTCTACTATACATGAATGTAACACCAAACAAATATTTGTTGGTGATGATAGATCTCTAAGTGTTGTAGGAGCTGGAACAGTTCCAGTAGATAATGGTCATTTTAGTGATGTACTATGTGTTCCAAGAATTTCCTGTAATTTGTTATCAGTCTATCAGATCACTCTTTCTGGTGAAGGTAAAACTGTGACCTTTACACCTCACCAAGTTGTAATCAAGGATTTTAAAGATCCTCAACAGGTCCTAGCTACCGGAATTGTTGATGATATTACCAGATTGTACAAGTTTAACAACTTTGGGTCATCACCTTTCCCTTCAGTTTTTGTTGCTCATAGTGATAACTTGAGCAAACTTTGGCATGAGCGATTTGGTCACTTAAATTATCGCTCATTGCAAAAACTATGTAAAGACAATATGGTGACAGGTCTTCTGATGGTATCTTGCAGGGATGGTGTTTGTTCCGGTTGTGTACTTGGAAAACATCATCGGGACAGTTTTGACAAACGTGCCTCTTGGCACGCATCGGTTCCCTTGGAGCTTGTGCATAGTGACTTGTGTGGTCCTCTTCCATCTGCTTCCTTTTTTGGTTTCAAATATTTCTTAACTTTCATTGATGAATACACCAGACGCACTTGGGTTTATTTCCTAAAAATTAAGAGCGAAGTATTCAACATGTTCTTGGCCTACAAGGCCCTTGTTGAAAAATAATCTGGTCATCAAATTATTAAGTTAAGATGTGACAATGGAGGAGAATACGTTAACAAAAAGTTCACTACTTTCTGCACTGAACAAGACATCTAACAACAGCACACTGTTCCATATACACCACAACAAAATGGTGTAGCTGAGTGGAAGAACCGCACTTTAAAAGAAATGGCTAATTGTATGATCCAATCTAAGGGACTAAGTCTTCAATTTTGGGATGAAGCGATTAATTGTGCAAATTACATAGTTAATCACACCCCCACTAAAGAATTACAAGGTATAACACCGGAAGAAACATGGAGTAAAACTAAACCTGATGTAAGTCACTTCCGTGTGTTTGGTAGTGAAGCATGGGCTCACATTCCGGATGAAAAACAGAAAGCATTGCAGCCTAAAAGTGAAAAGTGTATATTTCTTGGATATTCTAAAGATGTAAAAGGTTATAGACTTCTTCAACCACATTCTCATGATATAATCATTAGAAGAGATGTTAAGTTTGATGAAAATCTCTTGGCCTGCGAGCCTAACTCGGCGATTGTGCCATCTTTGGCCTGCGAGCTTGATTCGATGTTTGTGCCTTCTTCTTCTTCTTCCAACTTCCTTGACAGGTTTCCAACTCTAGTTTTTTATGATGACAGTGAGGATGAAAATCCACCTCCGCCTGCTCATATTACTACAATTGCACCAGTACAAGTGCTTCATCGATGGGTCCGTTCAACATGTGAAACAGTTGGTGATCTTGTCGGTGATCCTAGAGATCAACGTCGAACACGTTTTCTGTTTCAGTGAGCCTCTTCTCTTTTGGCTCAAGTTTCCAAGAATCATGATCCAAAAACTTTTGCAGAAGCTTCAGGGAATCCAGATTGGGATGCAGCCATGGATGAAGAATATCGTTCCTTAATGGCGAACGATACTTGGGATCTTGTATCTCTTCCAAAAGGAAGAAAACTTGTTAGATGTAAATGGGTCTACACAACTAAGTATGCATCAGATGGAAGTGTTGAAAGACTTAAGGCAAGGTTAGTTGCCAAAGGTTTTGCCCAAGTTAAAGGGATTGACTACAATGAAACCTTTCAAAATGAACTCCATCCGCCTTGTTCTTTCCCTTGTAGCCTTACATAACTGGGAATTCCATCAAATGGATGTCAAGTCTTCCTTCTTACATGGTGATTTATAGGAGGAAATTTACATGGAACAACCTCCTGGATATGTTCATAATAACTCTAGCCTTGTCTGCCACCTTAAGAAATCCTTATATGGCCTTAAGCAAGCTCCTAGAGCTTGGTATGCAAAAATGGATAACTTTCTCCTTGACACTGGTTTTTCTAGATGCCATTCTGACCCCAATGTCTATACCAATAAAGTAGGAAACCATCTCATCATACTTGTTCTATATGTTGATGACCTTATTCTTACTGGTAGTGACCCTAAGCTTATTACCCATGTGAAATCCAGTCTTAAACAAAATTTTGAAATGTCAGACTTAGGACATTTGCATTATTTTCTTGGTCTCCAAGTCCTGCAAACCAAAGAAGGAATCTTTCTTTCTCAGTCTAAGTATGCTTGTGACCTTCTTCGTCACTTTCACATGGAAGATTGTACACCAGCCCCTTCTCCCTTCCAGTCTGGAGTCAAAATTTCTACCACTTGTACTTCACCTGAAGTCGATGCCACCTTGTATCGTCAGTTTGTTGGTAGTCTCTTATACTTGACTCATTCCCGTCCTGACCTTTCCTTTGCCGTTGGTCATGTTGCCCGTTATATGCAGACACCTCATGAAAGTCACTGGAAAGCAGCTAAAAGAATACTTCGATATATTCAAGGTACAGTTCAGTTTGGGATTCATTACAGTACAGGGGAGAAACCTTTGTTGGTTAGTTTCACTGATTCAAATTGGGCCGACGATCCTAATGATCGAAAGTCTACTACAGGTTATGTTTTCAGTCTGGGATCTAGACCTATCACTTGGGCTTGTAACAAACAACAAGCTCTTGCTCTTTCTTCAACAGAAGCAGAATATCGAGCCGCAGTTAATGCCAGTCAGGAAGCTTTATGGCTTCAACAGATCCTTTCAGAGCTTGGATTCGAGTAGCAGTAGCCTACTCCACTTTGGTGCGACAATCAAAGTGCCATCAAGCTTGCCAAAGATCCAGTTCTACATCAACGCAGCAAACACATTGAGCTACATATGCACTTCATCAGAAATCTTGTTCATGATTGTGTTCTTGAAGTGCTCTTTTTCCCTACAGATGATCAAGTTGCAGACATCTTCACCAAGTCTCTTACAGAAGCAAAGTTTTCTAAACTTCGATCAGGTTAGGAGTTCAGGAACTTGTCATTAAGGGGGGATAGGCTCTAATGCCTCCTTCCTTCTCCTAATAGTGTCACTTTTGCAAATCCTTCAATCCTATCCCAATTTGTTCTTAAGGGGGGATGTTAGGATATTTAGACACTTAGGAGTTAGTTAAGATCAACTTCTGTAATATATCCGTTAGGGATAGTGTGTTTTTTTAGTATGCATTAGTATGCATTTGTAAATACTTAATCCGACGGTCATGATATGTTCCCGACATACAGTGATCTGACGGCTCAACTTCTCTTAGATCATACCTAACCTTAATCTGTGGCTTAACACCCGATTGGTCCATGATCTCTATTTAAAGAGCATGGAGGGTCATTATTTAGTTGATCGATTATGAGAAGCTCATTTGTAACTTTCTTTCTTTGCATAATAAATTGTCCCATAGAAGCTATTTGGTCGGGGCCATGGAGTGTTTCCCTCAAGAGGGTTTAAACCACGTCAAAAAATCGGTGTGTTGATCTGTGATCTATTTGTGTGAAGTGGTTGCTCTTGGTGTTTGGTCCTTTTGGTAGTACCCTGTGTACCCGAACACACATCCCCCTCTCAAGGAATGTGTCCCCCTCCTCCATGAATGTGCCCTCCCTCTCTCATTCTCTTATAAAAACAAGGAAAATGCACCCCATTTGGATATGATGGAATGAATTGAACATTTTCTCTTGTAATGTGTAATATCTCTTTGAGTAATAATATTTGAATACTTTGGAGGTCAAATTGGTGGCTATTGTTCTTCATGCATGCACTTAGTTGAGGTATACTTGTCGATTTCTAGTTTTTCTTTCATATACAATATTGGATTGATATAGCTTGGTAAGGATCTTGGATTCTTGTAGGGTAAGCATTCATTGCTCTTGATTTTCTTATGTTTATTGAAATGCGTAGAGATCTAGAAGCAACAAATGTATTTGGTTGTACTGTTTCCCTTCTAATTTATTTCCATTTAATTTACTAGATTTAATCCCATTTGTGTATGAGTGTTTGGATGTTTTACCAGATTCGGTGCTAATATTTGAGCGTAGATATTATCTTGACTCTTACTCCAAGCTTGGTGTGTGGTTACCTCCTTTCGAAGTGATACATTGTTTTGTAGGCATCAAACTTCTTCTCCACTTCAAAAGCTATCAAGCTTGGGTTTTTCTTACACCATCCTCTTTAAATAAAAATCTCTTCCTTCAATTTTCTATTTGAAACAAGTAGTGTAGATCTAAAGAATATTTTAAAATTTTTTGTTTCCCAATTAGATCTAGAAAAGTCTCACTTTTAAAGCTAAATTTGTAGATCTAGATCTAGTCTTTTCATACTTGTAATTGCTCAAAGTTTCCCATTTTTTTTTCAAGTATGGACAATGTAAATTTTTGTGTATTTATGTATGTTTAAACCACTAACTTTTCATTTTTAGTTCACTTATTTTTATCAGGTCCAAAAGAAAAGAGAAGGAATTTATGGAAAATTGTCACCAGAAAGTGCCAAAAAGACTTTTCGTGGACCCCCTTTTACTTGTATTTCATTCTATTAAATTATAAGCCCTTAGATACAAGTTTAAATGGAATAAGAGGCACTTCTTCGAGCAAGTATTGTAATATATTTTAAATGAGAGCAAGTGGTCTACACAATGCCCACACCCCATCCCCCCTGGGGGGATTCACAGTGTTAACATTCATGGTGTGAATTTTTCTAACAAAAAATGAACACACAAAACACGTTTCACTACAGGGTTGTATACTTACAAATTATTTATTTTCGACTTTTATTTTATTTTGTTTCGCAAAGTAGATTAAAATAAACGAATTACATTGCTTCCCCGAAGTATGTTCTCACCATCACATAAAGGGATTTTCCTAAGTGCGTGATTGGATGATCAGAAAAGAGGCTCTTTTCCCATAGTAATTAGCATAAAATTTCCATTTTAATTTATTTATCTTTTATGTAAATCAAAATAAATACTTGGTCTACAACTCAAAGTATGCTCTTCCCCTTGCGGACATTTTCCTATACCTGTGGGAAATCGTAAAGAGTTGTAACCATTATTTAAAGTATCAAATTTTAATTAATAACTCATATTAATAAAAGTAGCACAACCCCTCACATAGTGAAAATCCAGCACTAAGATTATTGAGTTTTGTTTAGGAGAAAATTTCTCGGAAGAAGCAGGAACAATTCGGAGGCGACCTCGGGGCACATTTAGGATACACCCTTGTTGGTGTAGTGTTGAAAACTGCCCTAGAGACTCCATTCCATCACACACATTTTCGTGAGGAACCACCTTCACTCAATTTCCAGACGTTGCTCCTTGTACCTCACGGTATCTTTGGATTTTCCCCTATTCCCTTAACAACTTTGAACCTTTAATAATTTAAAATCAACCAAGAGACATTTGAAAAACTTTCCCTTAATGCAACATCTTTAATGTATTGATTCCATTGGCACTGGTCCACAACAATAACTATTTCATATTTTTCATAATATCATTAAATTGTTGTGTTATATTTATATATTGTTAGTCTTTTATTTTATGCTGGTGAAAGCATCTCTTTAAAACCTTTTTGCAAACAAACTTGGACTTTTGTAATCAAACCGCCTAAAACTCCTAAAAAATATCCTAAAAAATATCAATATTTTTTTTAAAACATTCTAATTACCCTTAGAAACATTCCATAGGGAATACCCCCATTGGCTTCTATTAGGAGTTGGCCTAAATGGAGGATTCAAGATCAGGTGACAACCTTGACTCGCGATTTCCCCCCAAGGGCGTATCGATCAGTAGCATAGATTTCTGCTGCGTTAACTAGGTGTGCGATCTGATGGTAACATAACCCAATGAATTATGGTGAAAATATAGAAGTGGTTGGAATTAAACTAACCCCAACCATATATAACAACCCTGATATTAATAGTTAGGGTAAACTGGACATAGTTTGGGAGATAGTAAATAAAAACTAGTTCCAGGACAACTCAATTGAGAGATTTACAACTCAATTTAAATGGACTCTAAGGGTCATGAATTTATGGTATGACGGATTATATGGGTCCATTAACATGTCTTATTACTACTATAGCAGACAGATATTTGGATCCAGGTAAGCTAGTCAAATACAAAATTCCAGAAAACTACTTAAATTTGGCACTATAACCAGCATAGGATCAAGTATTCATTAATATATGACAATATAATTTGTAAAAAAGAAATACACATCCTCAATGAGTAAGGATGAATACCTTATGCCTCATGATATTGTTGAATCCTCAACCAAAATGATGAACACAAGGGACACATATCTCAACTGGTGATAAGGGGAACATCTCCCAAGCCTTGAGAAGCTCATAGCTCTCAATGTAAAACTCAAACTGGAAAAATATGTCCATGGGTGTGCTCCTCCCTTTATAAACTAATTTGGATTGAATATGTAATTAATGTGGACCACCATCTTCCTAATGTGCCTTCACTGGATAATTTTGGAATTGCGGCTTTATCTCACTTTTTCCTTGATTTCTTGCCTTTCTACTTTATTATGCTTTTCCTGCTTTTCCTTGATTTTCTCTCCTTTCCTACTTTTCTAGTGATTTTCTACTTTTATTCTACTTTATACTTTTATGTGCTTTCCTGATTTTCTGTTGCTTTATGCTTTTGTGTGCTTTCCTGCTTTTATGTTGTCTTCTAGCTTTTTAGTTAATTTCTTGATTTTCTCTTCTTTTCTTCCAGTTTTCTTTGTGCAGGACAACTCATAGGGTCCACTAGATATCCTATGTGCCCTCATGGGCTACCTAATCGTTCCCAACTCATCATAATATTAAATAATAACTAAATATTTACAATTTATGAACTATATCACTTCTCTATGTTTTAAATTAATTTAATTAAATAACCATGAACCAATATAATCCTATCTAATTTATTTGACTTCTTCCTGAACCCATGGGAACTGAATGGGTTAGAGTGATGATCATGGAGCCTCTAAAGTGGGGACATTACATTCCTCCCCTCCCAAGATTTCTTTTCCTCAAGCAAATGAAAACAAGGTGTGATGAAGAACATGTGCATTGCCTCCACAATGTTGCTGCAAGACTGTCCCAGGAATCATATGAATCTCCCCTTCATAATAGATTACCCCACTTATGATCTCATATTGTTCTTCTTGGATCAAATCATTCAATCGATGACATGCAAAATTTCTTTTAGAATACTTTACTACTAATTGAAATTCCCAAACAGTGGAATCTTCTATCAAAGGGAGAAATGCATATGCTACTACATTCTTTTCCTCTCCCTTATATGCAAAATTAGAACTATGGGAATATTCCTCAATTACACATTCTAAAATATGCTCTTTTTTTGTTGTTGGTGGTATCCCAGGAGGAATGTTCCCAAAACCCTTCTCATGCCACCTTCTTCCACCTCGCTTAGTGTCAACACAAAGAGTCTTTTGAAGATTCCCAAACCACCAAGCATGATTAACATAGTGTGTCCATTCAATATGAGAGTTCCCATGTAGGAAAGTAATTTGTTGCTCCCCGTGGATAGACTTCTGGAATTTTAGGTTGACTCCCCCTCCAGGATCCCATTGATCCTGTTGCATATCTCTCAACATTTTGGTCCAATGGAACAAATTCTCATCTCAAAGGGTACCATGATTCCATAAACATATTGATTGTGCATTACTACCGATGTATCTTAGAAAAATTTCCATTTGATCCAACGGGATCTAGATCTTCTCTTGTGCCTTCAAATCTCTTTCTTGCACTGTTGCATCCAATATTCCATGAATGTAAGTTAATCCTCTATTAGGTGGCCTACCCTGTGGAAGGTCTCCAAAATCCTTCTCATGCTTTCGAATCAATTATTTGATGATTGTGAAACCTTCAAAGGTTTCAATAGGAATCTTCTTTCTTTCCACCAAGGCCGATTCAATGAAATTATGAGTAGCACCTCCATCAACCAAAATTGTAACTCTATGCCCCTGCACCACTCCCTTGAATCTGAGAGTGTGTAAGCAAGTTACTCAAGTCATGACTGCAATCTTGCGACTTGCTGGTAGTAGGTTTTTTCATCTGTTGTCTCATAACCACCATCTAATTCAACCAATTCTTCCTCATCTTCCTCCTCAGCTTCTCTCTCTAAGAATACCTCAATGTAATGTGCCTTACCCTTAGCACACTTGTGGATCAGATCCCATGGTTCCCAGAAAGAGAAGCATAGCTTTCTCCTCCTTAATTCATCTTAGTATCTGAAAGTGATCTCCTTCTTGAAAGGTTTCTTGTCTATGACTTCAGCCAAAATATTGGTTCTTAGTGGAAACGTGGTGGAAACCTTATTCTTGGTATGGAATCCTATATATATTTGGTTATGCTCATTGCATCCTGCAAGGTAGATGGTTTATAGGATTTAACCAATCCTTTTAGTGGATCTGCTAATCCTTCCATGAATAAAAGGGTTAAGTGAGCTTCAGATATATTTGTGACCATCACAACTAGCTTCTAGAACTCATAAATATATGCCTCGGGAGTTCCTGTCTATCTCAGATGTGCTAGCTCCCTAAAGGATATCTCCGGATCCTTGCGATCAAATCTATCGTCCAATATTCTAGTGAAATCCTCATAGGTTGACACTTGGTCATGACCGAAGGTCTTCATGCCATCGAACCACCACACATTGGACTCTCCATCAAGATGCAGGGTATCCATTTTGATGGCATCCATTTCAGACATGGGGTTCAATTGAAAATATGTATCCAATTTTTGGATCCATGCACTTGCAGTGCACTTGGATGAACCATCAAAATATGAAATAGAGATCTTACCTAAATGGAATTCTTCAACTGAAATTTTTTTTTAGGCATCATGTTCCCCCTCTTGGATGGAATTTGAATTGGGATTCATAAAAGTCCTTGAAGGGAAATCCTCTCCTGCAATATTCACTTAGAGTATGGTACTCTGCATAGCGATCCTCCCATGTGGTAATGGGCTAAGTCTGCATTTCTAGTTCCTCATTATTCTCTTCAAGGAATTTGGGCATGGTAGGCCGTGGATGACTCTTGATCTCAATCTTGAATTCATGAGGTCGATTGTGAGGCCATGTTTTTGAAAAGAGAGTCTCGCCAAAGACCTTCTTTCATTCATGTTGAGAGCCACTACTGCTCCCTTCTCCATATTTATTTACCAATTTCTTGGAAAGGAATTATCGAGTCTCTTGACCCAACATGATGATGTTCTAGGATATGTATTTCATACCCGTTAACATGCTCCGAACAAAATATATGAATTCTTCTCTTTCATCTATTTTAGACATCTCTTTTTCTCCTTGGATCTTGCCTTCAGTGGAGTCAACTTCTTCTTCTACAAGAGGCTCTTCTAGATATTTCCCCTTAGAAGATGGATTTATCTTTGGAATCATCAAGGATTATCATGATCAAGTTCATAATACCATGCCCTGATACCACTGTAATGTACCCAACCCAACTTTAGGCACACTGACTCAAAAACCCCAAAATTTGACTAGGAACTTAAGCTTTGGCCAATGACACCTCTAGAACTTTTGAATTATTCAGGAATGGATTCTAAGGTCTAATAAAAGTTCAATATATCCTACTTGAATCCCTAATAGACTCCCAACTTTGACAGCTACACATTCTCTAGGTGCATCACGCCTGGGATGACCATTTGGTAAAGACAAAGACTCAGAGGCAATATCCCTGTGAATTATGTGGAACCCAATGAATTCTGGTGAAAATATGTAAGTGGATGGCCTAAAATTAACCCCAAAAAACTATAGCAACCTTGATATTAACAGTTAGGCTCAATTGGACACAGTTTGGGAGATAGGAAATAAAAACTAGTTTTAGGACAACTCAACTGAGATATTTACAACTCAATTCGAATGGCCTCTAAGGGTCATGAATTTATGGTATGAAGGATGATATGGGTCCATTAACATGTATTATTACTATATAAACTTATTGATAGATATTTGGATCCATGGAAGCCAGTCTAATTCAACATTCTGGAAAACTAGTTAAATTTGGCACTATAATGTGCATAGGATCAAATATTCATTAATATATGAAAATATAATTTGTAGAACATAAATACACATCATTATATTGAATATAATAGGATATATGTCACATTATATAGCTTTAAATGTATCATCAAGTACCCATGAGGTCGCTATCATCTATCAATAACATAAGCAAGACAAGACACTATAGAAAATGCTCCAATTGATGGAATCTTCAACACTGAGCAAGATAAAACTTGATTGGAAATAGAATGGACCTGCAATTATCCTTAATGATAAATTATGAGTGCCTTAATACTCATGATCTAGCTGAATCCTCAACTAGAATGATGAATAGAAGAGGCACATCTCCCAACTAGTGACAAGGGGCACATCTTCCAAGCCTTGAGAAGTCCAGAGCTCTCAATGCAAAACTCAAAATGGAAAAATTGTCCATGAATGCACTCATACTTATTTTATAAGTTAATTTGGCATCAATATGAAATTAATGTGGACCACCATCCTCATCCAATGTTCCCTCACTAGCTAATTTTGGATTTGAATCTTTATCGCACTTTTTCCTTGCTTTCTTGCCTTTCTTCTTTAGTTTTCTTTTGTTGCTTTTGGAAACTCCTACTTTTCCTTGATTTTATCTACTTGACTGCTTTTACAATTATTTCCTTATTTTCTTCTACTTTATGCTTTTATGTGCTTTCCTTCTTTTCTGTTGCTTTGTTCTTTTCTATGCTTTCCTTCTTTTATCCCGCCTTCCAACTTCTTAGTTGATTTCTTGATTTTTCTCTGCTTTTCTTCCAATTTCCTTTATGGAAGGCATCTCAAAGGGTCCAATAGATCTCATATGCGCCTTCCTGGGACACCTAAGAATTTCCAATTCATCATAATATTAAACAATAACTAAATATTTACAATTTATGAACTATATCACTTCTCTATGTTTTAAATTAATTAAACTAAATATGACAACAAACCCAATTAATCCTAACTAATTTATTTTATTTCTTCCTATACCCATGGGGATTGAATGGGTTAGAGTGATGATCATGGATCCTCTAAAGTGGGGACATTACAACTTCTTAAAGAAATAATTGAAGAATTCAAGTTTGGAAAACATGGAAACTGAAGTGGAACTCTTAGAGCTCATAAAGGAGAACCAATTACTAAAGGTTAGCTGCAAAAATCTCACGAGGATGATCATAATTCAAAAAGAAAGATGGAAGATAATATTGAAGAATATGAAAATACCATTGTTGGTCTAAGAATCCAAATATAAGAGGCCAAGAAAATTAAACAATATATAACAAGTCAACTTCAAGAGAAGAAATAAATTTGTCAAAAGCAAGAGTTTGTGATCCTTTCACTAAAAGGAGATTTGGACAAGACGGTTTCCCAGTTGAAGACAAATTCAAAGTTTGAGAAGAACACTATTACGTTAGATGACATCCTTAGATGTCAAAGATAACCATATGATAAGACTAGTTTGGAATGAACATAAGAGCATTGAAGAAAGTGAAATCTCCAAGCTACCAGAAAAGGAAAGTGAAGAAAAGGATAAGAGTTATCTAGATATTCTTAGAAGCTCCCATAAATGAAGAAAATACAAAGGAAGAATTCATGGTCAACAATATTAAAGGAATAATGGATACAAATAAATTACATCAAAAAGAAGACCCTTTGCTCCCAGGTACTAAGATTATTTTTTGGTAATTTTTTTTCATGTAACAATTTTGAACATAGGGCTAGAGATTGCAAAGGTTATGGAGGAAATACTCAAGCAGGGAATGGAGGTGTCCACATGAACTATAATGTTGAATGTTACAAATTCCACAAATATGGACACATAGCCCATGATTGTAGAATCATTATGGAGTCTTTCATGAAAGAAACTAATCATATCAAACATAAGAAATTCTTGAAGAATAAATTAGAAGGACAGGAGGAATAAGCTTGTGGATTGCTTCTCTACATAGATGATGAAGGTTCAAAGCTTGAGACGTGAAATCAAAGCAATCCTCTTATCTTGAAGCTGGGAAACATAGTGAATGAAAGCATAAATATTCCCAGGATCGAAGAAAAAAAGGAATTAGTATTATAACATACTGAATATGTGTGGGAAAAACAGGAAGAACAGGTCAATGGAGAATTCTCAGAAGACATGCCAACAACAATTAGTGAGTCAAGTAATAAAGATAATTCAACAAGAAAAATGGAAGGTGTTAGGATTATATATGATGATCCCATAGCATAACAAAATTGGCATAGAGACTCCCAGTATCATGGATAATATTGAGGGGGAGTCTAAGTAGTAGGGAAGGAAGACCAAATAAAGGACAACAGGTTAAGGACTGTACATAGAAGAAGATAGTGGCATGGTAAATCGTGTAGGAACACAAGGGGAGATACCTCATAAAGCTTCAAGAAATGGCCCATTCTAAGGGGGTTCATCACAATCAAAGGGGGAGCATTGTCAGCAAGGAAATATATTCTCAGAAAGAATTATCAGTCAAGTAAAGTTACCCTTTGCAAAGGGGGAGAGAATGAGCAACAAAACATAGTAACATAAAACAAGAATATTGACAAAGGGATCCAACATAATCCTAGGGGAGTAGGTAGACAAATTTTATTCACCGCTTTGTCATTAGTGTCAAAGGGGGATAGAGAGTTGTAGTTGTTTCCATAAATGAAAAAGGGGGAGATTGTTGGAAGAAGTTTTCAATGATGTAAATAGGGTGAAGAGATATTTTTCATTTACATCATGAGCTTATGATATTGTTGAATGATGTTTCCATTGATGTCAAAGTGACAGTGATGATAATGTTGTGGAAAAGTTAATGATGATATGGCAGTAATAGAGGAATATTGTTTCAAGAAGCCCCTAGAGAAGTAATGATGTGTCCTCTTACAAAGCTCTGAAGATCCTTGAAGGAGCCTTGGCATAAGCGTATACAACTCCAAAGTGGTCCCTTTATGGTTTATTTGTTAAGCATGGCCCTCATAAGATGAGATAACATGTGGGTGCTTCTATACACCCACCTTCAGTGGTACAAAAATGGAGCAAGCCCCTAAATCCATTGAAGATGGCCCCAAAGCAATGATGATGTGTCCAGAAGACCATGATGGTGTGAAATATGAAGAAACCCCCAAAGTAATGGTGTTTTGGTCCACATAACCCCAAAAATAATGGTTTTGGGTTCACTTGACCGCGAAAGGAATAAAGAGTCGTCCACTTAAGTATGATGATGAGGATATGAACCAAAATCCCCTTGATGATGTTTTGGAGTGATCTAGAAGAAAAGATGAAGTTCTATGTTAAAATTATAATTGTGGTCCATGAATTTGGGTTTGATTCATTAAAGTCCCCCTTAAAATTTGGATATCCTAATTTTAAGGAGAAGTAAAATGTTTTTCCTAAAATAAGTTAAAGGAATCTTGGAGAGTATAAATAAGAGTTGAAACTTCCCATTTAATCATCATTCAAGTCTCTCTTTTCTAATGTTCTAGGAGAAATGTCAAAATCTTGAGGAGAAGGATGGAAGTTAAAGAGAAGAAGAGCAAAGTTTTGAGGAGGATCAAGTAGTTTGACGAAAACTTGCATAACTTTCTCATATAGTATCAGATGTACAAACTTCTTGGCACATTGGAAAGCTTGATCTAAGGGCTATGTGATGACATGATCTAAAGTTTCTTTTGGTGAAGGGTTTATTTATTTTTTATTCATATTGGAAAAGGTATGGTTCTTGCTGATGGGATTCCTTATAATGATACATGTCTCTCATGGATAGGTTCGATCTTGTTATCTTGGCTATGGTATGAAACTTAGAGATTCTCTCTTGGTGAATCCTGTTGAAGATATTGCATAGAGTATTGTGAACTTACATAGATTATGATGGTACTTGCATATATTATGATGATACTTTCATAGATTATGGTGATGCTCTTGGTATAGATCATGGTGATGGCATAGATCATGATGATGTTATTGGCATATATTATGGTGATGATACTCGTATAGTTCATGGTGATAGCATAGATCATGATGATGTTATTGACATATATTATGGCGATGATACTACATAGATTGTGGTGTTCTTGCATATATTATAATGAACTTGATATGTTATGGTGATTATGGTGATGATCTTGGCATAGATCATGGTGATTATCTTGGCATAGTTTATGGTGATATTGGCATGGATTAGTGTGATGTTATTTGGCATGATATAGGGTTCCTCTCTTGGAATGACCTAGAGTTTGAAGATGATGATGATGGTAAGGTTTTCAAGAAGAAAAAAATTAAATTCTATGGATGATTGCTTCAAGAATTTTATATTGCATATTTAGAAGATAAGTTTTGGTCCTTTTCATGAAGGTTTTACTGTAGATTTGGAAAACATGTTTTGGTACTCTTTATGAAGGTTTTATTGCATATTTCAAAGGGATAGTTTGATACATATTTGAAGGTCAGATTGCATACATGTTTTGGTATCCTTCACGAAGGATTTAATTGTATATTTGAAGGACACATTTCAACCTTGATTATGAAGATGAGGAAGACATCTTTTGGTATTGTACAAGAGGGATTTGTTGTAGATTTGAAGACTATATTGGCAGAAGTTGCTTGCAGATTTGGAGGATAGATTTGAGGCATGTAGAGGTTGACATGTTGAGAGTGATAGTGACAGTGACAGTGATAGTGGTAGTGATAGTGACAGTGATAGTGATAGTGATAGTACATTGAAAGTGATAGTGTGAAGACAATGAGATGGACAAGGAAAGTGACAATGAAAATATAGTGATAATGATAGTGTGAAGACAGTGAGAGCAGACAATGACATTGACAATATAATGATAGTGACAGTGTGAAGACAATGATAGTCTTAAGAAAGAGACATAGATAGTTACAATGATAGTGATAGTGACAATGACAATGATAGTAATAGTGATAGTGACAGGTTGATACGCTTATTCATATAAGGGTTCCATGGTGGTGCTAGGGAAGGTTGGTGATTCCTTCCATTTGGTGTTGGATAACTAGGGTGGTAGGCTGGGGAAATGATAGAAGATCGAATTCTCCTTTAGTTTGGTGCCTGAAAAATGTGAAGTTGGTGCTCACAAAGGGGGTTGGTTCCTCCTTCTAGTTGGTGCTAGAAAAATAATTTGGTTGGTGTCTCCTTCCAGTTGGTACTGGTAAATACAGAGGGTCATAACCTCCTTCCAGTGGGTGCTAGAGAAATCGGGGAGTGGGTGTTTCCTTTCAGTTGGTGTTGGTAAAAAGAATGAATGCAATATTATTATTATATAAGAAAATCATTCCCTAGTTTTATCCTATTTGGGTTTCCACATAAATATCTCTTGTGCACTGTTTATGATTTATGTGATGATTTTATGTAATGTCCCCATTCAAATAAATTTCAAAAGAGGAAATTCCACCAATCTACTAGTTTCCTAGGTTGGGGTGGAAACATTGGGATTTTGAATAAGGGAGCTAATAAACCCCAAATGGACATTAGATTGTCATAAATATATTAAAAGGGGTTAAATAAATATTTATTATAGGAAAATAATGTGGCACTTGGTCATGGAGACACATTGGTGGTGTAGGACCCACACAAAACTAGATTCCTCATGCCACATGGAATTCTATTCTCACCCATTCGAATCCAAGGTGGAGTCTAATAATCTTGGGGAGTTGGAAGGTTAATCTACTTTGCATGACTCAATGTAGGTCGAATTGGAGTGGAAGATTAACTCCCATGGAAGAGGAAGAGGCATTGGAGAAATATTGACACTTGGGCTAGATTCCCTAGCTTCTATGACAACAATGATGAAGATGCTATGAAACCTATGACACAAATCAGACCTAAAGGATGACATTGTGTTGGAGAAAAATTCCTATGGCTTGGGGTAGACCACAACAGACAGTTGACTACCAGAAATTAACTCAATTCTCAATACTATGCTATATAAATGACAATGCTAAGATAATGAGGAATATAACCAACCTTGATCCAAACGTTTGATGTAGATCCCTGTTGGAGCTTTCAATCCGTGCACTTGAATCTGCAAATTAGTCTTGACAGCCAATATACAACAAGCACATATAACATATAAATGACATTAACATCATCGATAGCAATGGTCCATGATATTATAACTAAATGCAACCCAATGTAATATAAACAACATTCACAACATTAATGGACGAGAATATGAGTATTTCTATTAATAAATAACAAGAAGTACAATGTGATACGACCTCTTGCCGACAACCAATCTGAACCAAGATCTGGATCGATCCACTTGTACCTCCACCACTTCAATCCTCCATGGAATGGAAAACTCAAACTATGATAGGAGTTTGGAAGGTGAACATAAAGGGTTCACAACTACAAGGATCAATGAGTGTAGACTCAAGATAGGGAAAAAATACACTAAAGTTCTCTTGCTCTTCTTCTTCCTCCCATCCATAAGCCATATGTGCTCAATATATAGTCCTCCCAAAGGTAAGTGAAAGGACACATCAAGGCGTTTCGGGGCAAATGGAGGGCCAAAAGTCACCCTATGACTGCTTTTTGGGAGTAAAAAGTAATAAACTAGTGATTTTTACCATTTTACATGCTACTCGTGGGCTATAGTGATGCAACTCGTGGCTACGCACACTGTAATGATGTAGCTAGCATACAGGGGAAAAAATAGGGAAAAAAATGTGTCTGAAGGATATAAAGTGGATCTGAGTCAGAAAAATGGATCCTATAGGCCAAAGAGTGCTGATGCTCACAAGGTGAAAAATTACATTGTAACAGATGCCCCCTAATGTGTGAGGTCAGAGACTGATGCTACAATGGCCGAAATACATTATAAATATCAGAAGTGGAGTGATGGAGACACAAGTGGAAGGAGCAACTCGCTCATCATAATACAATAGTATCCCTGAATACATGTTGGTATAGTACAACAATTTGATACAATGGCCATGAATAGGCAGTACATAGTGAATATGTCATAAGTGATCATAGCCATGATCCCTCTACAGTAAGATATGGAAACAATTGGTGTGAACTAGAGGTACAAACTACAGATATCTGAGAGATTATATCTCAGATGTAAAGTCATGATCATAAGTAGCATATTGAACGCCACTATCGCCTGGGGTCTTCTACACAAGTCTTCGATGGTGCAAGTCCCATTAAGTGAATAAAGGAGTTGAGGTCGAACCTAATGTGACATCATCTGATTACTGGTCAATGATGTATACCGTTAGCAGACGCGACATAACCCACCAATAATGAAAATGGCCATCAAGACACAGAGTACAATCATCAGAGTGTGAATAGATGTGTTGAAGTTGAACACTAGGATGGATCCATCAATCAGGGGACATTGATGTATTCCCAAAACTATCAATGGAGAGAGAACCTACCACTAATGACTGCAAGCCTCAAGGTACTCAACCGAACTCTAAGCCTCAAGTCCCGGAATAAATGGGTTGAAGTCGATAGAACGAGACTCACTGGAAGGAGGGCATTAAGGCATCCCCCATCAACCGGCACGATGTATCAGCTACGCTAAAAGATTTGGAAGATCTCAAGTGAAACAGACCGACTCCATAAGGATGGTCGACATGCAATAGTCAATAAATCTGAGGAGTGGCCAACATTGGTTTTAGGACTTCCTTTGAACAAGAGCATGAGCAGATGGATAGACGCAGGCATCATAGACTCAATATAGACTGTGTGATACAGGAGGCACCACAAAGGGCTCCATAATGACTGGAAGCTTAACCAATCGGTGTAGTAAACTGAGAAACAAGTACACCTCCTAAGGTCCAACTATAGTCCCGACTCATAATGTATGGAGTGGTATGAATGCTCTGTTCAAAGGAGACACAACATCTACCAACTAGAAGTAGTAACCATAATCCCGTCCGGCTCTTTGGAATATTTGATTTTTTTTGGTCTTTTTCATATTTGGAAAAGCTTGAAAAAGAATAAAATTGCTTATAGTACAACAAGTGAGGGAACGAGTGTCAAATAGCCAGCAGACTAGTTCCAAGCAGTGGAACATACCTATGATCAATGCAAGAAAGCATGTGTAGGATGTGGACACTCGAGGGGGGTGTTCCCTCAGGGAAAAAAGGTCATCAAATTGTGAAGGACAAATGGAAGCTCTGCAAAGATCGACAGGGAAAAGTGCTCAGGCACCAAGCTAACAACTGAGTGAGAGGGAGCCGATGCAAGGCTCAAGCGGCAATCAGGATGATGCAATGAAATCACAACGTGATATAACTGGGGGGAAGTCCTTATGGGAGATGGCCAACATAAGACAAAGTAGAGTATGAGTCTTTATCGCAAAGTCATGGCGTAACTACAAAGGACTCCCAATCCTAAGGACACACAACGGCATGGGCACCATAATGCAACAGGGGTTCTAACTATGGTACCCATGTTTGGAAAGGCCCTACCGCCACATAACGACACTTCTATAATAGTGTGAAGGTTCCGTGTCGGTTAAGAAGCGGGGTCACACCTAGGGTTTATGAAAATTGTCAAAAGGTCAAATGCATAATGCATGTGAAAATGACATCTAACCTATATGCTAGGTGTGAAATATACCTGCCGTAAGCGCGAAATGGTCCAAAACAAGTCTCACTGAAGAAATATGGTCAAAAAATGCTACTCCAATACGTTATATTAGTCCAAAATAGCATATAGACAAGTGGGTCTTGAAAATTATAAATAGTAACAAAAATTTACAATTTACAATTCATTTTTACTATTCACCCATTTGGAGTTTTGTGGTTAGTTTTCACCTCAAAGTTCAGCTGCTGATTCTAGGAGCTACGGGTGTCCGATCATCGAACCGTTAGGAGCAGGTTGGTAGTCTCATCCATACCTCCCATTTCAATGCTTTTATTTCAATTTTCATCGGTTGGATTTTTCATTTGGCCAAGCCCTAAATGGTTTTGGCGCTATCCGCGGGCTATAACTATGCAGGTCGCAGGTAGGGCAGGGCACTCACTATCAACAAACGTGTTGACCGTGGGTACCGGCCTCTATAAGCAAACTTGCCCACGGGTACGGTCATGAAGCTAATTTTTTTAAATGAAATTGACTAAATTTGTTGTTTTTTATCCCTCCAGGATGGTTCTAGAGTGGAGAGAGAGGGAACATGACCAAGTGGATGAGGCCGTCCGCAATGATGTGCGTGCACAGCAAGCACTCCAAGAATGTGGGATATACAAATTTTGGAGCATAGGGGGTTTAAGGGCCTAGAACCTATTACTCCACCGCTTGATAGACTACTGGGACGTCGATGCACAAAAATTCAACCTAGATGGGAAAATACTCTCACTGGAAGTGGAAGATACCTACTTCATTACTGGTTTGTCCCACCGAGGTGAGGTGGCAAGCCTTCGGTCTCATTCTGTGGGTGGTGGGATCACCATCGCTGACTATATAGAGCAGTATTGTATACCAGATACTCGGGAAGTGGGGAGTCAGGTGCCCATCAGAGCCATAGTTAATCTGAGTATGAATATCATAGTGGCAACTCTAGTGTGGATTACTGGTTTGAAAGCTCTTCACCAGGCATCCAGGCCAATGATGTTCTATGCATCACATTCTATGCAGCCCATGATATTCGACTGGTGCACAATGCTACTGGGGTCCATGAAGACCCATCTGATAGAGTGCAAGCAAGGGGAGGCAAAAAAATTTGGATACGGCAGTATCTTGTGCAATTTCTTCTTTGAGCGAGTTCCGGGGCTCAATCTGAGGGTTGAGGTCCCTCCTCATAGTCTTCGTGACCCAGCCCTCACCCGGTGGGCAGAGTTCTTGACGCGACAAGGTGGTGGCCGTCAGGCGTCACCATATATAGAGGATTTCTTTCACTGGTGGGAATGACAGGTCATAGCCATAGAAGGCTACCCCTCTGCAGGGATAGATTTCCAACAGGATCGTGACATGCAACTCCCACAGGATGCAGCGTTCAAAGACATTGGTGAGTAATCTTTTTAGGTTTTTTTCTGGTGTATTAAATTTTTATGGATTTTTTATTATAGATATAAATGCAAAAATATTTTTGGGGGTAGTATCATATATTAATGTTTTACTGTTTGCTCGTAGACAAGCGCCCAGTGAGACCCGAGGGTTTCCCGAGACATCGTCGTCGGGGCAGGGGTGATGAGGCAGGGGGTGCTGCAGCAGAGTGTACACTATAGACTCTGCAGGGCAATCTATCATGGATGACTGCTAGGGTACCAGAGATAGAGGTGGTGCAACTACCAGAGGATATGCAGTGCTAAGTAGTGGGGGTGTTGGGTAGTTGGGTACGACTACTACAACGTATAGCAAATGCAGTACAGTATTACTATGAGACTCATCATGTCGGGGAGGCAGCTAGGCCTCCTTGTAGAGAGTAGATATCTCAGGGTCCCATTTTTGTATCGATATGTATATTTTTTTAGGGCTACGAGCTCCAGTTTTGTATTATGACACTACCATTTTTGGACATATTATTTATATAAAACTTTGGTTCTCCGGTTCTACTATATGTGTGTATGTACAAATGTATGAATGTCTTCTTTTATTTGTGTCTTTCATTGTGAATGTGATAAATTCCAATCCAATACATAGTTAGCGTATGCATCAGATATATGATTAACACTTCTCGGAACACGAATGTATGCAATTGAAACAAAATGTCATTCCAAGAGTCTTACCCTTAGGAATTTCTGTAGTAGCGTAGGATCTCTCACACAGTACTGCCCATTCAACTGAGACACAACCAGTTGTGAATCCAGGAGGACTTCTAAAGATTGGATGCCATGTGAAATAGCATCCCGAAGTAGCTCAATCACGGCACTATACTCAGCCACATTGTTATATGTAGGACTGAGACAAGCACCTCTTGAAGACACAACTAGATGGTCACGTGAATAAATAACCTAGGAAGCAGAAGCAAGTTGCTGTGTATGACGACTAGCACCATCCACGAAACCTAAGAACGTAGGATATTCCACTGACATTTGTCAATCAAATGGAAGCGAATCAGCAAACCTGAAGATCAAAAGAAATCTAAACTATGTACAGAAATAACTATACAATAGTATACAAAGGCATTCGCTCAAACTAGAAGTTCAAGCGTAATACAACTTGAGGTAGATCCCATTCCTAGGCTCCTTCAAGACATTCCCCTCATAGTCCTCTAATTCATAGGCTCCTTTTTCTAGTACACGCTTCACAATGTAAGGACTGTGCCACATGGGGTTGAACTTGTCTGCCCCCAGGGGTTCTTTAGCTTGGTCATATAAGAGGACCAAGTCACCTTCAGCATACTGTCGGGGATAGACAGACCTATCATACTGAACCTTGACATGACGTTTATTGGCATCTATAGCCATAGCGGCATCTCGACGTTGCTCGTCAAGCTGCTCAAGGTGGATTAAACATTTCTCAATACCTGTCGCATCAGGGAGGATCTCTATGTCCAGTTTAAGCAAAGGGATTTCGCATTCAATCGGTAAAATCGACTCTACACTGTGTACTAGCTGAAACGGTGAGAACCCGGTGGCAATCTTGACTGCAGTTCGATATGCCCACAAAGCAGGATATAACATAATGTGCCAGTTGTTCTTGCTTTGTTGGATGGTACATTGGAGAATGGTCTTTACAGACTTATTGACTGCTTCAACTTGGCCATTCACTTGGGGATAGTAAGAAGATGAGTGTTCTTAATGAAACCCAATCTTGAATGAAAAATCCTCCATCATTTTGTTCTGAAAGTGACTGCCATGGTTAGTGACAATCTCTTTCGGAATACTGAACTGAGTAATAATCTGATTGAACATGAAATGGATTGTTGTAGCACCATCAGCTTTTACGGTAGGCATGGCAAGGGTGACATCTCTTCATAGCATTAATACAATCTTTAAAGATTGAAGGACAAAAGTAACCAGCTTGCATAATACGTTGGGCTGTAGCAAGCCTGGATAAGTGACCGCCACATGCCCCAGCATGGAAATCATTAAGCACACTCCGCTTCTTTGTGAGTCAAGCAATGACGAAGAATAGAATCCTTTCCTCGGTGATACAAAGTGTCACTGATGATAGTATAATCTTTAGCATGATATTTCACACACCGTCGCTCATCCCGTGAAGAATGCGAAGGAAACTTCAAATTTTGGAGATATACAATGGCATCCCCATACCAAGGGTCCTCTAACGAGATAAGAAATAAGTGTTCATCCACAAAGGAATCCTCATGGCTAACATCTTCATCAAGTCTCGGAAGGTCCGAGGAATCTTCATGGCTGACATCCTCATCAACTCTCGGAAGGTCCGACATAAGCTCAGCAAACACCAACGATTTCACCGACTTCGTCGAAGCAAAATCGAGATCGAACTCCTGAAGGATCACAATCCATTTATTGTACTTCCCCCTTATAAGGTGTCATGATAGCACGAACTGAAACGGATTGATGTGCACTACAACTGTGGTTGTTCTAAGAAAAATATAGTGTCACAACCGTTGAACTGCACAGACAGTCGCGAGCGCTAGCTTTTCCACGTGAGTATATCTCAATTCAACATCTACTAGATTTCGACTGAGGTAATAGATGACATGCTCAATGAGTGCATCATCAACCTGAACTAAGACCATGCCAATCGTCTCTTGAGATGCAACCACATAAAGTATAAAATCTCGTGCGAAGTTGGGTGGACTAAGCACATGGGCTGATACCAAAGATTTCTTAAGGTCATCGAAAGACTGCTGGGCTCACTCATCCCAGATAAACGGTGTGTCTTATTCAACAAGCGCGCGAAAACTTTGGTAAGATTAGCATAATTGACTACAAAATGACGTAGAAAAGTAGCTCTCCCCTAAAGGCTCTGAAGTTGAAACAAGTTGCGCGGAGGAGGCAACCGAAGTATTGCCTCAACTTTAAGAGGATCGACTCTAATACCCTCTTTCAAAACTATGAATCCTAGAAGGCGACCTGACGTCACCGCAAAGATGCATTTGTTGGGATTCAACCGGATCTTGTAGCGTATACATCGTTCGAGAATCCAACGGAGGTGTTTGGGGTGGTCCATTGTCTTATGAGAATGGCCAGTAAGATCATCCAAGAAAACCTCCATTATACTTTTAAGGTCGTGAAATGCATAGGTCATTGCATGCTGAAACGTAGCCTCGGCGTTTTTAAGGCCAAAGGGCATTTTTCGATATGCAAACGTACCCTAAGGACAAATGAAAGCGGTATTATGTTGGTCCTTAGGTTTGATTTGAATCTGGTTATACCCCGAAAAGCCGTCCATGAATGAAAAAAACTCACTTCCCGCACAAGAGTCCAAGATGTGATCAATTAATGGCGTGGGGAAGTTGTCTTTCAGACATGCACGATTCAAGTCTCTAAAATCATTGCATACACGGATCGTTCCCTACTTCTTATCCACGGGAATGGGGTTTGAAACCCATTCTGTAAGGGGAACAAGGTAGATAAAACCATCTTTGAGCAGTTTTTCCACCTCTGCCTTGATAGTGGCTGCCTTCCTAGGGTTAACAGCTCAAAGACGTTGTCGAACCGGTTTAGCATGAGGATACGTTCTAATCTCGTGCTCGATAATACTAGGGTATATTCCTAGCATCTTCTCATATGACCGGGCGAAAGCTTCCCGAAGTTCTGTAACAATTCGGTGTAGATGGAAACCTCTTCAGGAGAGAAATCATCATCGATGTAAATGTTCTCAATATTTCCGGGAGTGCGAGAGATGTTGATCGGTTGAGTCGGGGAAATATTAGCCATGTTCCCCTCCGCATAAATCTCATGTGAACCCAAAAGAGCCACAGGGTGACCAACCATCTCTGTAAGAGTCGTCCTGAACTCTTCTTACTCGGTGAGATCAATGTTGGGAAGGAAATAAGAGCGATGGTGCATATCCTCCCAAGGCCTCTCACTACCACACATGGCCTTGATAATAGCTTCATCAGAAGGTAAAGTACCATCAAGGAAATCATTCGAATAAGACGAGTCGGCTTCCCAAACTGGCAACGTAACGGGATCTTCCTCATCTGTCCGAGAAGAAGAGAGATCTAGCTCTGCAGTGGCTTGTTGAATATCCTGGTAAGCAAGCTCAACATCAGACAGTGGCATAGGCATCTCGACGTGCGCAATGTCTCCAAACATAGAACTCGTGGATGGTAAAGTCCATGGATCATCAAAATATGAAGTCCAGAATGGTACATCATGCAAAGGAGGAGACAGATTGTCGGAAATGGTTCCAATAAAATTCACGGGTGTGGGGAAATCATAAGATCCCATCAGTGAAGGGTACATACCAACACCCATGTTCCCAGTTGCTGGATGAGAATTCATAACCTGCGGGACTACTGATCCCGTGGATGCTTCAGGAGGAGGATTAACGAAATCCAGCTGATCGATTGTCACAATCTTTCCTTCATGTGGAAAGAAGATAACTCTGAATACAGTAGACGCGACAAATTTCATAACATACATCCAATTCCGACCCAGTAAAAGGTTGTAGTCGATGGGCGCATCAACCACTTCAACTTCAATAGGCATAGGCTTACCACCCAAGCGGACAACAAGGGAAGAGATAATCCCATGTGACTTAAATGACCGACCATCGAATGCGGTAAGCATGGTTCTAGACGTGAGTAGAGGAGGAGAGCCAAGAGCTTTCCAACAAGCTAATGACATCATTGAGTTGGAAGCACCTTCGTCAACCACCGTTCTTTTGATGAAATTCTTAAGGCACTCCACATGGATTTGAAAAGCCACATGGTAAGGTAAGCAAGGTTGAATATCAGTAGTGTCAAACTTGATATCAAGTGTCAAAAGGGCATGCCTTTGAGAAGGACACGTCTGTAAAACTTCAAGATCCGACATGGCACACGACGCTTGGCCCAAATATTCTACAATAGAGTAGTTTTGGGCAGCTTGAGCATTGGGATTATGTGTAGAGCTATTAAGAACACCTTTCGGTATCTGCGGCATAATAGAGGGCTTCTTGATATGCAAGGAATTATCAGGAGGAGGGGGAGGCTCACTCCCCATTTTAGGTTGTGGTGCACCATAATCGCGTTGACGAGTAGCAACACTAACCTTCGATTGAACCATGTTCATGCATCCATAACCACTAGTATTGGAAGAAGACGTTGCAGTCTCATTAGGTCTATAACCAGTGGCGGGAGCATGCGAAGCCATGTTTTGATGATGAGGAAATGGATCCTTCAACACAGCTGGGCTCTGTGCCAAATGCTTCAATGCTTCTTCGATTCGAGGACACAAGTGTGTAAGGTGATCTTCCCCACAAAGCTTACAAGGAAATTTCACCTTACGCCTAGGTTTACCATCCTCACTAGCATTTCTTCCTTCCTGAGGAGGGTTCGCATTCTCTTTACAAGAGGTATTGCGATTGCTATTATTGTTCCCATTGTTTCCACCCTTACGGTTGTTTCTCCCCTTTTTCTTACCACTAGGTTGTTGTTTACCCGATGGGTTTGTCGTTTGCACAGTGTGTACATCGGACAATGGGGTGGAAGTGGACAAGGTGTGAACCTATCTGGGACTAGACTAGTTTAGCGACAAATTTTGCATTTGACTAGCCACCAAATCTATAGGGCGAGTGCTTGCAAATCCCACAATCCCATCGGCATGCGGTCCAGGAACTGACTTGGGCTCATGGCATGTTCGCGGTGCATCATGAATAATGTCATACAAAATGCCAGACTGAGAGTATAGTAAATCTAATTGCTGGACTTTTAAGATGGCTTGCACCTTAGCAATATATGGAAGTAGAGACTTGAGGAACCATTCCAACAGAAATTTTGGAGGAATGTGGGCTTTCACAAATCGCTTCCATCGACACCACTCTTGAACGTGGTCAGAAATATGTGTGGCCTTATTCTGACGGAAGGTAGAAAACGTTCCGTAGCAGTATCATAGCGAACCGACAGCTGGAAATGATCTAAGAAAACCAAACCGATCTCATTGAATCCCCCAAAGTGTTCCCAGGCAACTCAAAATACCACTTCTCGGCTGCCCCCATGAGGGTGCATTGAAATAGTCATAATCTAACGGAATCGTGATTCAATGAGTTAGAGGAGAACCAAAGGTGAAACATTGTGACATGATCTCTTGGATCCTCACCACCTTTCCCCTCGAACTTAGGAATGTCCGAAGGGAGCTTGGTAGGGACCAGAGGCCAACGAGGGTCGTGACACACCAGATCATTCGTGAGCTTCGAAAGATCTGGAAGATTCAAACGTGCAAGGAATGGGAGCTGCGGCTAGAAAGCTTGATTATAAGCCCCCATAAAAGGTTGGTTGAATGGAACTGAATTATAAGGTGGACCAAAAGATTGACCATGAGCATTAAACTGTTGATTACGTGGACCTGACGGACCATAAGCTTGACCATGGCCATAAGGTTGATAACCTCCTCCGACCTCATCCGTATGAGAGTAAGTAGGTATATAAGTGTTTTGGGCACCATATTGAGGTGGGTTGTACTAGTGGCCAGCACTAACTGTGTTGTAGTAAGGGTTACCACCATAAGTATGGGGAATATACGTACTATTCGTAGTGGGAACCATGTTGTAATGACCATAATGGTGAGGTATGTTCCCACCCCAAGCATAAGTATTAGGATTAGCATGAGCAGCCGTGTGGTGACCATAAGCATGAGATGTAATCCCAACCCCAACATTGGTGTTACTAGTAGCAGGAATGGTGGCGTTATGACCATGAGGATAAGATATATTTCCACCTCCTACATTAGCATTACTAGTAGCGGAAGTGGATGAAAAAGTATGCAGTATATGTCCACCCCCGTGGTTGGTAGGAGCATTAACATTCGTAAAAGTGGTCCTAGGTTGACGGGTAGCGGCATGTGTATTAGGTGGTGGATGGCGAGTCGTGTTGCGGACAATGTTCCGATTAGGTTGGTTATCCCTAGGAGGCGGTCGTCTTCCAACATTAGCATTATTAAGAGGATTATGACCGGTCCCCATACCATGTGTGTGAGTGGACAACGTGGTGCCCCCATCGAGGGCATTGCCCCCAGTGGGTGCAGTGCTGCTAACACCATGACTAGTGCTAGCATGACTACCAAAAGCAGTGGAAGGATCAACTGTGTTGTAATTAGGCATACCATATGAGAACACGGTAGGGTTGACCATAGGGCCTATGTCATCATGTAACTATGGCATCCCATATAAATAATTATGTGGAAATGAAGGATCGAAAGGGTCGTCCTCGGGTGGATTTGGACCAAACAAACTAGGATGAGTCCCGAGTGGATCCGGACCAAAAAAACTAGGTTGGGTCTTTGGTGGATCACCCCCCCATGCCTCACGAGGAGTAGGGGTGTCTGAAGTGTGCTCAACTCTACCCGATGGACTGGTCAGGGTTTCTCCCGTGCCGGAATGTGCAGTCATGGCATCGATAACTTATGTCTTGTAAGAATCTAAAGATTCAGAGGGAGCCCAGCGGCGTCCCTTCTTGACACAGCGTGAAATCTCGATAGCTGGTAAACCAGCCAATCGACGAGATCGATGGAGAGTAGGACTCTGCACCACGATATCTCCAAAGAGACTATAAAATCAAAATGTCCTCTAAACGCCAACTATTGATCAAAAACAATAAATCAAAATGACACACCTAGAGAAACTACAGCCAAGAGAAAACAAACAAAGTGGCTAAATAAGCTCCCGACACTAGAGCCGGTATGTCTCACCTAGGAGAGGCTTGAGACTCCCAAACTATAGCCGGAGGTAACATAATCAGTTATAGAGGCGCCTAGGCTTCACTGCATGCAAAGGGCCATAACCCTCGGCAACAAACAACTATGCTATCCAATGCCTATATGACGCCGGACACAAACAATATAACCACTGCAAGTACCCTATGCGATACCTAGGTAAGGCAACTATGGTCACTGCAATATAACCAATGCTTAGGGGGACAGTCGCAGGAAGGATCCGTCGTATGGGTAGGGTAGATAAGCCCGAAGCACAAGAGGACAAACCTCTGGTACCCCCAAATATGAACAAACCCTGGAAATATCTCCCATGTTCAGCCAGTATTGGAGGGATATCTCCTCAACTAGCCTCCCGTGACCTGTGCTTAAATCTGGTCTGAGTAGAGCTTCCTGAGAACACCGATGTATACTATGGATTTCACCACTCCCTGGTCAGACACAATGTTTCGTCTAGTAGTCTTGGATTGTTTACTCACAATGATCTATTCCAAGACTCTAAACCCATGCTAGTTGGTGTACCCTATAAATAAAATCGGTCTAATCAATTTTAAGATTAAGCGTAAATTTGAATGGTTGTGGTTACTCAAAGGATATGGTCGTGAGACTAGTGATGTATATGACTCAATAGTATGCAAAATTGTCAAACTCTAGACTCATCTATCCAATAAAAACAATGCCACTAACATGCAAAATCAATCCAATGGTTTTGAAATAAAAATGCAACTCTTTTATATTTTCAATGTAGAAGCAGAACCTAAATGAAATCAGCATGCACTCAATGCAAGATGCAATAAAAAATAATTTCTTTTTTTGTATTTTCACTTATAAGAAAAAGGAAAATGCAAAAATATTTTTTTTTGTATTTTTCAATATAATGAAATGAAAAATGAAAGCAAAACCCTACTATTCAGTCACTGAGATGCCAAGGAGATCACTAAGACAACCCAGCAGATCCCAAACAGTAAGACTCAGCCAACAGAGTGAGCTTGATAGGAAAAAACAACAAGGCTAAATCCAAAGATTGGTAAAAAACCAACAAGGCTCAACCAAGAGAAGAGAAGAGTTATGGTCACGAACAAGGCATGGAACAGTCAAGAATCAGGCCAACAAAGACTCAGGATCATCCAAATCCAACCCAACAATAACCAAGGGTCATGAAACAACTAAAGCCAGAGTTGTACGCTACTGTCGAAGGAATACCTACGGGTACCCGCGAGCAGTAGTGTAAACAGATGTGGGTAGACGCGGGTAGAGCTAACCTCACTTGCGGGTAAGGAAAAGCAAATGGGCAAACAAAGAGTCCAATGGCTAAAAAAAAACCAGTTTTCTATAGTGTATCTCAACAGCCAATCAGTGACACAGAACTTCGACAAACACCAACTCTAAATAAAGACTAATGCTCAAAAATCCCCAAAAATGGATGTTTTCCCCAGCGGAGACGCAATTTCTGTGTTGGAGAAAACTTCCTATGGCTTGGGGTAGACCACAACAGATAGCTGACTACCAGAAATTAACTCAATTCTCAATACTATGCTATATAAATGACAATGCTAAGATAACGAGGAATATAACCAACCTTGATCCAAATGTTTGATGTAGATCCCCGTTGGAGCTTTCAATCCATGCACTTGAATCTGCAAATTAGTCTTGACAGCCAATACACAACAAGCGCATATAACATATAAATGACATTAACATCATCAATAGTAATGGTCCATGATATTATAACTAAATGCAACCCAATGTAATATAAACAACATTCACAACATTAATGGACGAGAATATGAGTATTTCTATTAATAAATAACAAGAAGTACAATGTGATACGACCTCTTGCTGGAAACCAATATGAACCAAGATTTGGATCGATCCACTTGTGCCTCCACCACTTCAATCCTCCATGGAATGGAAAACTCAAACTATGATAGGAGTTTGGAAGGTGAACATAAAGGGTTCACAACTACAAGGATCAATGAGTGTAGACTCAAGATAGGGAAAAAATACACTAGAGTTCTCTTGCTCTTCTTCTTCCTCCCGTCCATAGGCCATATGTGCTCAATATATAGTCCTCCCAAAGGTAAGTGAAAGGACACATCAAGGCGTTTCAGGGCAATTGGAGGGCCAAAGGTCACCCTATGACCGCTTTTTGGGAGTTAAAAGTAATAAACTAGTGATTTTTACCATTTTACATGATACCCGTGGGCTATAGTGATGCAACTCGCGGGTACACACACTGTAATGATGCAGCTAGCGTAAAGGGAAAAAAATAGGGAAAAAATGTGTCTGAAGGATATAAAGTGGATCTGAGTCAGAAAAATGGATCCTACAGGCCAAAGAGTGTTGATGCTCACAAGGTGAAAAATTGCGTTGTAACAGACATATGACATACATGACATGGTAGGTATAAAAATAGCCTCCACGAAGGCACCCAAGTGAGTTAGGGCATCCAACGAGAAACCAATTCGAATTTGGTGAAGGAGGAGGCTAGATCTGGAAGGACAAGTGGCATACTTGGGAATCTCTTCCCAAATTGATTTGGCATGAAGCTCATGGATGGAATTCGAATTGTGGAAGCCTTAGGAATTTTATAAAAGTTGGGAAAAAGGAATAAGACCATCTTTTGATCACTTTACAATTTGCATTTTGCATTTGGAAAGAAGAACTAGTAGAGAGCTAGTCTACTTGCCTTAGCACCAATTTCGAGGGTGAAAGATTCCCATCCTAATTGGAAATTGGAGAGGCCATTTAGACATTTAATTTGGATATATAATGGAGTATTTATTTATAGGTTGAATCTAAAGGGCAGCTCATGGTTCATTCATTTACAACTTGTTCTTGCATCTCTTTCACATTTTCTTGCATATTTGGGCCCCTGGAGGAATTACGCCCTTGGTGAGATACTGATCTATTTGTGAGAGTCCATGAATATTAATTTATTTGTATTATGATATATATACTCTTTAATTACTTCTCATAATACTCTTGGGTCGAAATACCAATTGAAACTATGTAGAAATATCAAACAATGCATAAATGATGCCATTTTCTCTATGTCTTGTTGTTGGAGCTTGAAGAGCCATTATTTCAAGTTGTATCAGTCATTCTATGTGATTTTTTTATTTATGGAGTGTAACTAATTTTCTTAATAAGTTTCGTTATCATTTCACAATTCCTTGGCACCTAAATTTCGAATTTCATAACATATGGTGAAAATTACTAGCTTTCCCCCTATGTGAAGACTTGCATATAAACATCTGATTTAAGGGAGTTGCAGAAGGTCATAAGAAATAATTGATGATACATTGGGGAGATAATTAATGTCATTTATCAGTACCATACCTCTGTTCTGAAATTTGAAAAGGTTTAAAATCATTTGAAGAGCCATCTTTGACCACTACCCCTAGGGGATTGAAGCTCGATTTGACTAGTACGTTTCCCTACTTTGTCCAGATTGTAAATGAATGTTGCAGAAGTGTTTTACGGGTTTTTAAGCATCCATAATCCTCAATTATATGTATCAATATCTTACAAACTCATTCAGACCCTATTTGGAAGCATTTGGAGCCATTCAGAAGCAATTGGGTTAATACTAGTCCAAGGGTTGAATTGGTTAAAAATTACAACTTTTCCTATTTTGTGCAAATTCTTAGAAAGGGACACTACATTTTATGTGACGATGAATGAAATTATTAATGATTAATGTTACATGATGTGATTAAGGTTAAAACTAGTAAAAAGTGCTCAATATTGATTCACCCCCCTCTCAGTATTGGTGAAGGGTCAATGGACGAGGGAACAATGGATGTAACCATAGGGGCTAATGTTAGTCAATTTATATGCATGAATTCTTGACATTAAATTATCAACCAAGGTGTTCGTAAACTTATGAGGTGTTGGCATTGTATGTGTAGGATCATAACCTATCCTAACCTATCCTAACAAAGAAATGCTAGCAATAAAATGAAGTCAAAATAAACTAGAAAAATGTAAAGGAAGATCAATTTTAAATGCAGAGTCACTCAAATTCCAAATTCCTGTTATCTATTAGAATTGTTATTACTTGGCAATGTTACAATCTTTCACTCTAAATATTAACCAGTGTATTCTTGCAATGAATTGGATGCAATTTGTTCAATGAATAAGTTAAGCTGGACATTCAGGTAATTTTGTTATCACACCATGCAATAGGATTTAAACAAAATGAAAATGAAACTACACTACAAAATGTATGATTATTGAATCAAAGTTCATTCAAATGCTATTGGGAATGAATCACAATATTTCATTCATTAAATGTTCATGTGATTGTATTGGTGTAGCGAGTTAGATCTCTAATATTCATTGTCCTAATTCTATAGTGCTCAAATAGAAAACTATTATACTATTACAAGAAATAAATCTCCATTGTGCACACTAAAAATCAAATAGATAAATGAAAACAATGCACACACCATATTAATCTATGAAATCATTACATTCTCAATTAACATTAAAACTCACATAGGAAATGGGAAAAAAACTAGTGAAACATAGCAACACACATTTGTCTTAAAACACACACTCAATAAAAAATATCTACCAAGAATACAAATATAACAATGCTCAGTGGGATTGGTGGGCCCTCCCAACCAGGTTGCACAATTAGCTAAACTAAAAGCTCACGAACTAAGAACACACTATACTCAAAACATTACTTTGGCATTAATGAAAAGAGATAATATTACAGAAGCATTACAAGTGTACAACTAGTTTGGCGTCATTACTTTCCTTCTCTATCTATCTGTTTCTAGTTACATCACATCATACATATTTAAAGAAACAAATCATGCCCATGGAAAAGGTAATCGAATCCCATGTTTTCGGATGAAAAGAGCTTACAAATAACAATTGAAAGTTTTTACGATAATGATATTTATAAGAAGGATCGATCCTTTGTAAAAAATAGAAGATACACTCAATCTCGAGGTATTCTCATGACATGAAATGCATGAGAATAGTATATTGTGATTCCTATTAACGACCTTCAGTTGGAAGAGAGTTGAGTGGATCTTTTACCACATAGCCATGCTTTCCTTGTCAAACATGTATCTAATTTAAGTAACATGAAACCATCTTGGGGCACCTAGCAACAAAAACCATATGGTGATTTTGCATGTGAAAGCTCGCAAGTATGCTAACCATGGATGTCAGATATCGGATTTGAATTGTGGATACTTGAATTGAATTCTTGCTAGAATAATTGAACTCATAAAATCGTCATCAGCAAAACCAACTATAATTCTCTTTAATTAATTGAAAACAAGGAAAGTAATGATAATTAACCACATTATATCGCATAAGCTTGTGACGATGGGAATATGGTAAAAATGGAAATAAATGGGTGAAAAAGATGAAACAAGTTGATCACAAAGGGACAAGTTTAGATGGTGAAAATATGACAAAATGGTGACCCAACAACTCCCCACGCCTGATAGTTGGAATGTCCTCATGCCAATGAAATAGGAAATTGATAATCTCAAAATCAAACAAACTAATCCACTTCAACTATGTTTGGTTAATGGATTGTATCATACTTTGTATGTCATTTGAAGTTATCAAATGTAGGTGTAGTAGGGTCTATAAAATGATGTGGAAAATCCTTATGTTAAAGAACTAAAGTACCATCCTTTTGTCTTTGTTTCGTGACACCTTTTTCCCATTCTGCTATGCTTTATTTCTGCATCTTTTAGAGGTGGTGCTTTGAATCAAATGTCGAGCAGAAAATTGTATACTATGTTATATTGTCTCAATGTAATCATATTTATAATGTAATCATATTTATTGTGACACATTTAATTATAGGAGACAATGATAGAAAACAATAGTCTTGATCTTTTCAAACAATTTTTATGAGATATGTCTACATGAATAAGAAAACCCATATAATGAAATCCTCCATGCTGATTTTTATTACTGTTATAGTGATTGGCATGTTTATCTTGATTTCTTTGAATAATAGAAACAATATTTCCATAAAAACTCATTACAATCAAAGCATTATCATATTAGATCATGCTACATCAATATGGAAAGGATCTTGGATGAAGGGAATGGTTTTACAGTGGTATAGTAGAATGATGAAAGCTTCAAGGGTGAAGGATGACACATATTGAAAAGGTAAGTTGCGAAGTGAAAGAGATGGGGAAACATGAAATGGTAACACATGATAGATTATAGGGATGCCAAGCTTATAAGAGTTACTCATCATAATTTCCTAAACATTTAATAAATCAAAAAGTTTAAAGATGGTTTACCTCAAGTTTTACCTCCATGAGAGCTTGGACTCATAGAGTGATGTATACGGTTGCTACAAAAAACTAAAGATATAGATTTGATCTTGGATATGCAATGCTGCTTTTCTGAAAATACTTATTGGACATATCAAATAAGAAATACTTCTATACTACTACTTGGATGAATTTGGAACAGTATTTTGACATGTTGCTACAAGAAACTGAACCACTGCTTAGAAGAATGAAAAACAAAGACAAGCAAGGAAAGTAGCTCCAAGCTCTATAATAAGAAAGTGGACTGAAACAAACTCCGCTTAGGTTGCTACCAGAACAAAAAGATATTTTATGGGAACAAAGATCTTCCTCTTTTTGAAACAAACCACCCTTTTTATCTATTGTAATTCCTTGCTTATTTGAAAAATATGAAAAGGTTGTCAGTTGTTGTTAATATCATTAATCGAAATAGTCTTTGGTATTTTCCAAACCTATGATACAACCTTTTCTATGTGAATGAATATGTTGAGGTTGAACATAAGAACAATTCATTGGATTATTGAACTTTGATGTATGTCATTAACTAACAAGAGACAACTCACCATTAATATCAATAAGCATCAAGGTATCCTAGTCTATCTTTCTAGGTACCAATAAATGAGTCAAGGTCGAGTCACCTACAAGATTTGGAAATGAGAGGATATTGATGTATTCCCGTTGTCGTCAGTGAGAGAACCTGCAATTGATAAATGCAAGCCTCGAGGTACTGTAAAAATATCTAACCTTGATCCTAGATAGTGTGTTGAAGTCAATGAGACAAGGTTTGTTAGAAGGATGCCTTAAGGAATCCCCCATCATCTAACGCGAGCATAAAACAAATGATTTTTGAAGAACCATAATTGAACCAACAATATGATGCATAAATTTATTGTGAACCATGCCAGCTAGAAAGCCTTGTTTCCAAGCAAGGGTCATGTTTAACTGTGCCAGAAATCTACTTTTCACAATTAGATATATTTTTCTCTTAAATACTATTTTATTCATTTTATTATTTTTATGCTACACTACCCTAATTGAAAAAGAAAAAACTCTTTCAAGGGTAGGAATACTTCCAATGCATCCATTCACGTAGTAAGATCTTAGTTAAATTAATATCAAAAATTGAAAAGTGTACCTCAATGAACATAAGTATATGAGAGACCATCTGCTCCAGTAAAAATGGTGCAAGATGGAGTGATGCTGCAAACTAATGATTAATTGAAACCAAACTTCAATATAACATTTGTTTCCTTGATTTACTATAGTTTTCAGGTCATGAAGTTCTTCGAAAAATTTCTCATCAAACTCATGAGTGCACTAGGCATATAGTGACAAGCATGCTAGAAATTCTTCGATCTCTAGCTCTAGGATATGCTCTTCATTAGATGTTATCCATGACTCTTTGATCTCTTCCTCATGATAATCAGGATATAGTAGGAGAGACTTCTAAATCCTCCTCTTGTGGAATCTATTCATTGATCCTCTATTCTTCAACTGCTTCTTGAGATGTAGAGTCGTCCTTAGTGATAATTCTGAACTTTGGACAAGGCTTTGATAAAATCCTTGCTGCAACACATCCTTCTGTGCTCAACAAATTCTTGAACATTCTTAAGTTATTTTGGTTGTTCTATAATTCCAACTCATGAATGGATTAGTTTAAGAAGGCTCTTATAGCACTTGAAAATAAAAATTATTGAAGAAATGAAATGAAATAATGAAACACACCACAAAAAAAAATTGAAAAAAAAAATTAATAATGTACTCGAATTCCCTTTGCTACCGAGACCCTATTTTCACCAACTTATCTGTTGACATGATTTAGGATTTTTACTTTCAATGATTTATACTGAAAGAAGACACACCAAACAAACATGATGAATACTTGGAGAAACTCACTAAAGTGAATGCGCTAGGCTATTACACCATAAAAATTCTTTAGTGAGGTCATCTTTGTGTCTTACCATTTCTCCTCCTCCAAGTCATAAATGTTGGTGCAACAAAAATAATATGAAAAAATAAAAAGAAAAGTTAAAGAACAAAACCTAAATACTCTAATCCCCTTAGCATCTCCTCAGAAATGACACCAACAATGTCGATCAATTTATATGCATGAATTCCGAACATTAAGTTATCAACTAGGGTGTTTATAAACCTATGAGATGTTGGCACTGTATGTGGATCAAAGCCTATCCTAACCTATCCTAACAAAGAAATGTTGGCAATAAAGCGAAGTTAAAAGAAAATGGAAAAATGTAAAAGAAGACAAAATTTTAAATGTAGAGTCACTCAAATTCCAAATTCCTGTTATTTATTACAATTGCAATTACTTGGCACATGTTACAATATTTCAGTCTGAATATAAACCAGTGTGTTGTTTCAACTATTTGTATGCAGTTTGTTCAATGAACAAGGTAAGATGGGCATTTAGGTAATTATGTTATCGCACCACGCAATAGGATTTAAACAAACTGAAAATGAAATGACACTACAAAAATGTATGATTACGAGATCAAAGTTCATTCAAATGCTATTAGGCATGAATCATAATATGTCATTCATTAAATGTTCATATGATTGTATTGGTGTAGCGAGTTAGAGATCTGAATCATAATGTGTCATTCATTAAATGTTCATATGATTGTATTGGTGTAGCAAGTTAGATATCTAATATTCAGTGTCCTAGTTATGTAGTGCTCAAACATAAAACTATTAGACAATTACAAAAAATAAATATCAATTCTGCACAATAACAATCAAATAGATAAATGAAAACAATGCACACACCATATTAATCTATGAAATCATTACAACTGGAATTAAAACTCACATGGAAATGAGAAAGAAACTAGTGAAACAAAGAAACAAGCATTTGTCTTAAAACACACACTCAGTGAATGTTAGGATATTTAGACACTTAGGAGTTAGTTAAAATCAACTTGTGTAATATATCCGTTAGGGATAGTGTGTTTCTTTAGTATGCATTAGTATGCATTTGTAAATACTTAATCCGATGGTCACGATATGTTTCCGACATAGAGTGATCCGACGGCTCAACTTCTCTTAGATCAAACCTAACCTTGATCCGTGGCTTAACACCCGATTGGTCCATGATCTCTATTTAAAGAGCATGGAGGGTCATTGTTTAGTTGATTGATTATGAGAAGCTCATTTGTAACTTTCTTTCTTTGCATAATAAATTGTCCCGTACAAGCTATTTGGTCGGGGTCGTGGAGTGTTTCCCTCAAGAGGGTTTAAACCACGTCAAAACATCGGTGTGTTGATCTATGATCTATTTTTGTGAAGTGGTTGCTCTTGCTGTTCGGTCCTTTGGTAGTACCCTATGTACCCGAACATGGTATCATAGCTTTTATGAAGTGTCGCTTCCGGTTATGATCTAGATCTTGAACAGCTGTTGTCGAAACTCAAAAGGGCTTCTAGTTCTGGTATTTCTGTGCATTTTTGGGCTGTGGGAGGTGTTCCATTATGTCCGGAGTGTCGTTTCTATTGGGAAATAGTTTTCGTTTGATCGAAAACGGTTCCCGGTTGCTCCAGAAAAGCGTATTTCATCAGATCTGAAGGTATAATGTTACAGTGACGCATTTTTTTATTTCATTTTTTTAAAAGAAAAATCTCATATTTCATCTTTTTTTTACTGTTAGATTTTTTCTGGGTTCAGATTGTTGCTTCCCGTCTGCGTATGCTCTTTGCCGTGCAGATTGAGCGATCTCGGCAAATCAGAAACAGAAAGGGAAAGGGTTTATCTCGGCTGCATATGCTCTTTGCCGTGCACCTTGCGCGGTCTCGGGAAATCAGAAACAGAGAGAAAACGTAGACTTTTCGGACAAGCTAACAAGATCTAACTCAAGCACGCAAACCGAGCAAGAAGAGTAAAAAAAAAAGCTCCCTTCCTCATTCCCATATTTTACATATCTTTTAATCTAGTTCTTGTTTTATTCCTTAATAGGTCTTGAGTTCAAGTGTTAGGAAGTTACTTTTAAAAGAAAAAGTGCATGCAATTTCTAATTTCAAGTTACTTTATTGTAAAAGTGCATCTCACTTAAATAATAAAAAAGAAAAATACAAGTGAGTCACTTAAGTTTTTTTTATTGTTGCACTATTTAAAAGTAATATCATTGTAAAGTGAAATCACTTATTTTACAAAAGTGGTTCACTTAAAGCAACTTTCTTGTAAAGTGATTGTCAAAAGGTTCATCTTGGGAAGAGGGGGGTTCTTTTTTTTTGCTGGACATTCTCTAGCTGCCATGTCACTATTGGGGACATCTTCAACAGTTTCTTTGTTCAAGCATAACTTCATCATACAGAGTCAGTTTTCAGTGCCGTTTTTTTTGAAACCGCCTATTTGTTCGAGCTCTTCACATCCAGACTATTGGTTTCTGATTTTACAACCATTAATTTACAAATATGGCCACCCCTTGTGATATTCTACTTAACAGTTCCAACTATTTCTCATGGAAATCTCGTATGGAGGATGTTCTACGAAGTAGGGGACTTTTCAGATTTACAACAGGGAAAGAAAAAGAACCCACTGATGATGATAAGAAAATAAAATGGGCAAATAGATGTGATGAAGCTCGTGGATTGATTGGGATGTCAATCTCTACTGATTTGCGATTCCACATATCTGGAATTGATGAACCTAATGCTGCTTGGGACAAGTTGGAATCTGTGTTTGCTAAACACAATGAAATTCGAGGTCACCAACTCGAAAATGAGTTGATTTCTTTAAATCTAAGTGACTTTTCATGCATTCAAGATTATTTATCTAAGTAAAAAACTCTTTAACTCTTATGTGCAGAATGTAAGATTGAGAGGGAAGACAAACAATGCATTTATCATATTCTTTCCAAACTTGGACCTGCATATTCTATTTTTGTATCTACATTTTACTCCATGAAAGCATCCTTGAATGCTGCTAGCTATCAAGAGCCTAGTCTTGAGTCCTTTTGTGATTCCTTGATTAGATAACAAGATAAACTCATTCATCTTGGAATAATCAACAATGCAGATACATCTGGGAAAGCCTTATTGTCCCAACAGAAAGAAAAGTCCAAGCCTCCCAAGAAACAAAATTTTCACAATAATAAGTCAAACAAGGGTCCCAAACCCTCTCAGTCAGCTCCTTCTTTAAAAAATGACAAAGGATCCAAGCCAAAAGGTAAGAAGACTGAGCGTCATTGCAACTATTGCGGGAAAGATAATCATGATGAATCTAAGTGTTTCAAAAAGATGGCAGCCTTGGAAGCAGCAATGAAGAAGCACCACATCAGCCTAGATTCATCTTCAGAATCTGCCTCTCATGGACATGCACTTTGTGCTTCTGGTTATTCTTATAATGCATCTTCTTCTTCTACTTCAAATGAATGGCTCATTGATTCTGGAGCATCTTATCATATGGCTAAGGATCAAGCCATCTTTTCTACTATGCATGAATGTAACACCAAACAAATATTTGTTGGTGATGATAGATCTCTAAGTGTTGTAGGAGCTGCAACAGTTCCAGTAGATAATGGTCATTTTAGTGATGTACTATGTGTTCCAAGAATTTACTGCAGTTTGTTATCAGTCTATCAGATCACTCATTCTGGTGAAGGTAAAACTGTGACCTTTACACCTCACCAAGTTGTAATCAAGGATTTTAAAGATCCTCAACAGGTCCTAGATACCGAAATTGTTGATGATATTACCAAGTTGTACAAGTTTAAATACTTTGGGTCATCACCTTTCCCTTCAGTTTTTGGTTCTCATAGTGATAACTTGAGCAAACTTTGGCATGAGCGATTTGGTCACTTAAATTATCGCTCATTGCAACAACTATGTAAAGAAAATATGGTGATAGGTCTTCCGATGGTATCTTGCAGGGATGGTGTTTTCTCCGGTTGTGTACTCGGAAAACATCATCGGGACAGTTTTGACAAACGTGCCTCTTGGCACGCCTCGGTTCCCTTGGAGCTTGTGCATAGTGACTTGTGTGGTCCTTTTCCATCTGCTTCCTTTTCTGGTTTCAAATATTTCTTAACTTTCATTGATGATTACACCAGACGCACTTGGGTTTATTTCCTAAAACGTAAGAGCGAAGTATTTAACATGTTCTTGGCCTACAAGGCCCTTGTTGAAAAACAATGTGGTCATCAAATTATTAAGTTAAGATTTGACAATGGAGGAGAATATGTTAACAAACAGTTCAGTACTTTCTGCACTGAACAAGACATCCAAGAACAGCACACTGTTCCATATACACCACAACAAAATGGTGTAGCTGAGAGGAAGAACCGCACTTTAAAAGAAATGGCTAATTGTATGATCCAATCTAAGGGACTAAGTCTTCAATTTTGGGCTGAAGTCATTAATTGTGCAAATTACATAGTTAATCGCACCCCCACTAAAGCATTACAAGGTATAACACCGGAAGAAGCATGGAGTAAAACTAAACCTGATGTAAGTCACTTCCGTGTGTTTGGTAGTGAAGCATGGGCTCACATTCCGGATGAAAAACGGAAAGCATTGCAGCCTAAAAGTGAAAAGTGCATATTTGTTGGATATTCTGAAGATGTAAAAGGTTATAGACTTCTTCAACCACATTCTCATGATATAATCATTAGAAGAGATATTAAATTTGATGAAAATATCTTGGCCTGCGATCCTAACTCAACGATTGTGCCATCTTTGGCCTGCGAGCCTGATTCAACGATTGTGCCTTCTTCTTCTTCTTCCAACTTCCTTGACAGGTTTCCAACTCCAGTTTCTGATGATGACAGTGAGGATGAAAATCCACCTCCGCCTGCTCATGTTCCTCCAGTTGCACCAGCACAAGTGCTTCCTTGATGGGTCTGTTCAACATGTGAAGCAGCTGGTGATCTTTCCGGTGATCCTAGAGATCAACGTCGAACACGTTCTCAGCTTCAGCGAGCCTCTTCTCTTTTGGCTCAAGTTTCCGAGAATCATGATCCATAAACTTTTGCAGAAGCTTCAGGGAATCCAGATTGGGATGCATCCATGGATGAAGAATATCGTTCCTTAATGGCGAACGATACTTGGAATCTTGTACCTCTTTCAAAAGGAAGAAAACTTGTCAGATGTAAATGGGTCTACAGAACTAAGTATGCATTAGATGGAAGTGTTGAAAGACTTAAAGCAAGGTTAGTTGCCAAAGGTTTTTCCCAAGTTGAAGGGATTGACTACAATGAAACCTTTGCTCCCGTCGCAAAAATGAACTCCATCCGCCTTGTTCTTTCCCTTGCAGCCTTACACAACTGGGAAGTCCATCAAATGGATGTCAAGTCTGCCTTCTTACATGGTGATTTACAGGAGAAAATTTACATGGAACAACCTCCTGGCTATGTTCAAAATAACTCTAGCCTTGTCTGCCGCCTTAAGAAATCCTTATATGGCCTTAAGCAAGATCCTAGAGCTTGGTATGCCAAAATGGATAACTTTCTCCTTGACACTGGTTTTTCTAGATGCCATGCTGACCCCAACGTCTATACCAAGAAAGTAGGAAACCATCTCATCATGCTTGTTCTATATGTTGATGACCTTATTCTTACTGGTAGTGACCCTAAGCTTATAACCCATGTGAAATTCAGTCTTAAACAAAATTTTGAAATGTCAGACTTAGGACATTTGCATTATTTTCTTGGTCTCCAAGTCCTACAAACCAAAGAAGGAATCTTTCTTTCTCAGTCTAAGTATGCTTGTGACCTTCTTCATCGCTTTCACATGGAAGATTGTACACCAGCCCCTTCTCCCTTCCAGTCTGGAGTCAAACTTTCTGCCACTTGTACTTCACCTGAAGTCGATGCCACCTTATATCGTCAGCTTGTTGGTAGTCTCTTATACTTGACTCATTCCCATCCTGACCTTTCCTTTGTCGTTGGTCATGTTTCCCGTTATATGTAGACACCTCATGAAAGTCACTGGAAAAAAGCTAAAAGAATACTTCGATATCTTCGAGGTACAGTTCAGTTTGGGATTCATTACAGTACAGGGGGGAAACCTTTGTTGGTTGGTTTCACTGATTCAGATTGGGCCGGCGATCCTAATGATCGAAAGTCTACTGCAGGTTATGTTTTCTGTCTGGGATCTGGACCTATTACTTGGGCTTGTAAGAAACAACAAGCTCTTGCTCTTTCTTCAGCAGAGGCAGAATATCGAGTAGCAGTTAATGTCAGTCAGGAAGCTTTATGGCTTCGATAGATCCTTTCAGAGTTTGGATTCGAGCAGCAGCAGCCTACTCCACTTTGGTGCGACAATCAAAGTGCCATCAAGCTTGCCAAAGATCCAGTTCTACATCAACGCAGCAAACACATTGAGCTACATATGCACTTCATCAGAAATCTTGTTCATGATCATGTTCTTGAAGTGCTCTTTTTCCCTACAGATGATCAAGTTGCAGACATCTTCACCAAGTCTCTTACAGAAGCAAAGTTTTCTAAACTTCGATCTATGTTAGGAGTTCAGGAACTTGTCATTAAGGGGGGATAGGCTCTAATGCCTCCTTCCTTCTCCTAATAGTGTCACTTTTGTAAATCCTTCAATCCTATCCCAAGTTGTTCTTAAGGGGGGATGTTAGGATATTTAGACACTTAGGAGTTAGTTAAGATCAACTTGTGTAATATATCCGTTAGGGATAGTGTGTTTCTTTAGTATGCATTAGTATGCATTTGTAAATACTTAATCCGACGGTCACGATATGTTTCCGACATAGAGTGATGCAACGGATCAACTTTTCTTAGATCAAACCTAACCTTGATCCGTGGCTTAACACCCGATTGGTCCATGATCTCTATTTAAAGAGCATGGAGGGTCATTGTTTAGTTGATCGATTATGAGAATCTCATTTGTAACTTTCTTTCTTTGCATAATAAATTGTCCCGTAGAAGCTATTTGGCCGGGGCCGTGGAGTGTTTCCCTCAAGAGGGTTTAAACCACGTCAAAACATCGGTGTGTTGATCTGTGATCTGTTTGTGTGAAGTGGTTGATCTTGGTCTTCGGTCCTTTGGTAGTACCCTGTGTACCCAAACAGTGAAAACTATCTAACTAAAATACAAATATAGAAACGCTCACCCGGATTGGTGAGCCCTCCGAACCAGATGGTGCAGCCAACTAAAGTACAATCTCACGAACTGAGAACATGCCATATTCAGAACATTACTTTGGCATTAATGAATAATGGTGATATTATAGAAGCATTACAAGTGCATAACTACATTGTCATGATTACTTTTATTTTCTATCTATCCATTTCAAGTTACATCGCATCATACATATTTAAAGATACAAATCATGCCCATGGAAAAGTTAATTGAATCCCTGATTTTAGATAAACATAACTCATAAATAGCAAATAGAAGTTTGTAGGATAATGATGTTTATAATAGGGATCAATCCTTGTTAAAAAATAGAATATATACTCGATCTTAGGCTATTCTCATGACATGAAATGCATGAGAATAACATCTCTACTAGAGCGGATCGTGATTTCCTATTGATGGCCTTCAATTGGAAGAGAGTTGACTGGATATTTGAGCACATAGCCATGCTTTCATTTTCAAACCTAGATCTAATTTTAATAACATGAAACCATCTTGGGGCACTTGTCAACAAAACCCATATGGCATTTTTTCCAATGAAAGCTCGCAAGTATGCTAACCATGGATGTTAGGTAGTGAACTGTGGTTACTGTAACTAAATTTTTGGCTACATGAATTGAACTCATAAAAACATAATAAAAAAACCAATTATAATTATCTTTAATTCATTAAAAACAAGGAAAATAATGATAATTAACCACTTTATATTTCATAAGCTTGTGATGAAGAAATATGGTAAAAATGGCAATAAATGGGTGAAACATACGAAACAAGATGATCACAAATAGACAAATTTAGATGGTGAAAAGATGAAAAAATGGTGACCCAATAGATACCATAAGGAAAGCAGGGGCGGGGCAGATGAGTGTATCCATAATGGATGCAATATGGTGGGATAAAGTAGCTTGAGTGGTTGCACCCACAATGGATGAAATAGGTGGGGATGAAGTATCCTGGATAATATGGAACACATTGTGGATGCAACATGGGGGTTTGCACTAGGGGGGATGGGTGAAGACAATGGAAAAGGTGGTGGGGTTGGGAAATGATAAAACCCCATGGGTTGTAGGATAGAAGGAATAATGCTATGAGGGGACATAGGAACTCCAATGGTTGGTACAAGGTGGCCAAGGAATGGAATGATGTGTCACGTCCCCTTCCTTCAATCCAGATCAAGGAAGGGAACATGACTAAAAATTTGGGCCATTTCTACTTCTCAGACCCATTCATCATTAACAAATTCATGTAAGCAAAAAAATGTGTGCAGATGCATAATCAAAATAAACACAGCGGAAATAAATTTACACACATTTAACATGTAGTTATCAACATAATCATAGTAGTCAGTAATTAAAGACAATGCATAAATTAAACACAAGAGAATACTTATATTGAAACAAGTTGTCCCGAGAAACTGGCTATGCAACTGCAACGTTCCACCCATCCATAGGCCAACTATTCTCATAAATATCTCAACACATATTCCACCCCCAAGTTGGGCATGATTTCTACAAGGAAAAAGGGAACAATAGACTCACACATAGCCAAGTATACACCACATCTCAACCAAGCTAGTCCATAGCTGGGTTTATCAGGATGCTAAGACAGTAAAAAGGAAGAATTGCTAAGATAGTGAGCTCATCCACAGACCTAATGGCACCTCTGCATGATTAAGATAGCTTGGCACCCACAATACCTACACACCCAAGACAAGGAAGTATTTCCTTAACTGCTCCATAGTCCCTCGGGCCTTATATTCCCTTCTAGTGCTCTTCAGGGTGTGGATGGAAAAGTAGCCAAAGGCCCTTCACCTTTAGTGAGGTTACACTCTTTACTAAGTTTATCAAGCCAATTCTCAATCCTCTTCTACTCCTGATTACTTACACCCAAGTTCAAGCCAAAACAAGGGATCCATATAAAAGTAAGGCACAAATAATGGGCATGGAAAATATTTTAGCTATGGGATTTACAAAACGGGATTTCCATGAGTGTTTTCAAAATTGTGGGCACACCAAAAACGAATTTGGGAGAGGGGAAAATGACCACAGGGGACAAATCGATTTCTCCCATGGGAATACCAACATTCAAATGGGAAAAAGGACCCCTTTGAACCCCCAAATCAAATTCCTCTTCCTCCTAGTCATTCTGTAACACTAAAAATAACTTCCCAACTAGAAAAATGGAGGAAACCCCGGGAAGGAAAACACCCAACAAGCTAGAACTGCGTGAGAGAGCCAAGCCAATGGATGAATGATGGGTTGGGTAACAAATTCGTGGCTCTTTCCTTTCCCAGGAAGACAAACATGATTTTCCAAAAATGGTGGCTTTCCCATACACGAAATTGGACATCCATACCTTCCATTTCCAAAAACAATAACTACCTCAACCACCTCTTGGAAGAAATAAATGATTGGGTGCAAAAGTCAATGTGGGTAGTTGATGGTCCATGGGTTCTCTCATTGACATTTGGATTGACACTATTGGGTTCAAAGGTTTGAATATTTCCCTCCCTATTCCTTGTAGAAATTGTGTAAAAATCATGTCCCCATACTCTTGTTGCATTGCATAGCTAGTTGTGGGTATTTTTATTTAAAATAAATTTATAACATATTTACAATTTCTATCATGCCATGCTAGCACACTATCCACATGCATCGATTTTTAATTGCCGATACATAAACGATAATCGATGGTGGGGCTTGGCCTTAAGATCCTCACCACGATTTTATAACGATATTACATTTTTACATTTTAATGCAGCAGGGTCAATATCGGGGTATTACATTCCCCTCCCCCTTAAATTAGCACTGTCCTCAGTTCTCTTCAAAATTAAACAAAAATGGATATTGTCACGTCCCCTCCCATCGATCCAACGCAAGGAAGGGAACATAAATAACATTTCTGGCCTTTTTCAGAACTCAGCTCCATTCATCATATACATACAAATAAAAACACATGTGCAAGTGTATAATTCAAACAAACACAAAAGAAGCAAGATCCACTACATGCATATCTATCATGCATTGATTTTCATATTCGTAACCGTCTTCAATTAAAACATTGTAGAAGTAAAACACATAGAGAATACTTATCTGGATTGTGAAGTTGCCCTAAGAAACTAGCTACGCAACTGTAACGTTCCACCCAGCCATAGGCCAACTATGCTCATTAATCTATCAGCATAGTTTCCACCCCTGAGCTGGGCATGATTTCCACAAGGAATGGGAACACTCAAGCTCATGCACAACCAAATAAACATTGCATCTAAGCCAAGCCAGTCTACAACTGGGTTTATCAAGCCAAGTGTGGACCCTCTTCTATTTTTGGATGCTTGCACTCAAGCTGAAGCCAAAACAAGGAACACCCAGATCTCATGCCAAATCTATCTTGCAAACACACACATATTTACACAACTGTTGGGCATGAAGAAAAATGTTTTAGCTATGGGGTTTTCCCATGGATTAAATGATTGGGTACAAAAGTCAACATGGGTAGTTGATAGTTCATGGGTTTTCTCATTGACACTTGGCTTGAATTGATTGGTTCAAGGCTTTGAATATTTCCCTCCCAATTCCTTGTAAAAATCATGTCCCCATACTCTTGTTGCATTGCATTGCATAGCTAGCTATGGGTATTTTATTAAAATGCATATTTACATGGTATTTGCAATTTTCATTGTGCATGGATATCACGCAAACCATATGCATCAATTTTTAACACTAACTCGATGGCAGGGCCTTGGCCTTGAGCTCCTCACCACAATTTTATAACAATATTACATAATTTACATTTTAATGCAATGGGGTCAAAATCAGGATATACAGATATGCCACTCTCATGACATCCTCCAGCTCCCGTGTAGCCTCATCGGGACCGTAGTGCTTCCATTGCACCTTCACCTATCTATTGGCTCGGTTTCAGAGCAATGTTACCTTCCTATCTAGGATGCGCAATGGCTCAGTCTGGAACTCTCCCTCGGTTTCCACCTGGATCACATCCCAATTAATCACATGGTTAGGATCATGTACATATTTCTTAAGCAAAGAAACATGAAAAACATTATGAGCTCTAGTGTTAGCAGGAAATGCAAGTCTATATGCAACTGGCCGTATCCTTTCCAGCACTTCAAATGGCCCACAATATCTGGGTGATAGCTTGGAACACCTCCCGAGCTTCAAGTAACTCTTCCTTGGTATCACTCTAAGATAAACATGATCCCCAAGACTGAAATCCCTATGCACCCTATGCTTATCTGCATAGATTTTTTGTCTATCTTGGGATGCTTTTAAATTCTTTCTGATCTTTACAACATCTTGTTCCATTTCCTTATGCAATTCTGGCCCAAGTACAATTTTGCTCATTGGATTATCCCAATTCATTGGTGTACTGCACTTATGACCATACAAAGTCTCTAATGGACTCATGTCTAATGATGCGTGTTTCCCATTATTATATGCAAACTCTACCAAGTGTAGATAATCCTACCACTTGGATGGTTTGTCCATTACATAAATGCGAAGCATGTCTTCAAGCACCCGATTTACTCTTTCTATTTTTCCATCTATTTGAGGATGGTATGCGGTGCTAAAGTTCAGCTGCATGCCCAAATCTGCAAAAAGACCCTTCCAAAAATTTGAAGTGAACTTGGTATCCCTGTCAGAAATTATTGCCTTAGAAAATCCATGCAATCTGAAAATTTCCTTATGAAAATGTTCACAATCGCATCGGTTTTATATGTGGACTTAACCGATATAAAATGTGTTTCCTTTGTTAACTTGTCCACCACCACCATGATGGAATCATGTTTCTTTATTGTCATTGGAAATCCCATAATAAAATTCATGGAAATTATCTCCCATTTCCATTCTAGAATTGGAAATGGCTACAATAAACCTATGGGGTGTTGGTGTTCAACCTTCACTTGCTGACATTTCATGCACTTAGAAATGTATTCAACAATTTCCTTCTTCATCCCTGGCCAAAAATATTGCTTTCTAGCTATAGCAATCATTTTCTGATATCCTGGGTGATCAGAATATGGAGCTTTATGGATTTCATCCATAACGTTCCTCCTCAAGTCTGGCACATTTGGAATATAAATTATATTCTTATAATTAAGAAGTTTGTCATCTTCCAAATGATACCCTTCATACTTATTTACAAAGTAGTTCCATTGTAACAATTTGTCCTTTATTTGCACATACATTTCGTCTTCAACAATACAATTAACAATTTGCCACCTCAAATTTGATTGGCAAGTACTAAGGGCTACCACATGCATTTCATGTACTTTCCTGTTGAGTGCATCAACCACCTTATTTTCTTTCCCCTTTATGTGTTTGATCTCAAAATAAAATTCATAGAAAAATTCTAGCCATCTAGTTTTCCTAGCATTAAATGTTGGCTGCTCAAACAAATATTTTAGACCACAATGGTATGTACTTAGCTCAAATTTTCTTCCCATCAAGTATTGCCTCCACATATTTAAAGCGTGCACTATGGATGGAAGTTCTAAATCATGAGTAGCATAGTTCTTCTCATGCTCCTTCAACTTTCTTGACTCATAGAATACCACATGGTTGTCTTTCATAAGAACTCCTCCAAGTCCTTGATTGCATGCATCAATACACACCACAAAGTCTTTTTCTAGGTCTGCAATTTTCAAAATTGGTGCACTTATGAGAAGCTTCTTCAACTGCTGGAAACTTTCTTCACATTTTGGTGTCCACTCAAACTTTATCCCCTTCTTTTGAAAAGAAGTGATTGGATGCACAACCTTGGAGAATCCTTCAATGAACCTCCTATAGTAACCAACAAGGACTTCACATCTGTCACGTTCCTTGGAGTTGGCCAATTCATAATGGCTTCAATATTCTCACTGTCCACTGATATTCCTTCTTCTGAAATGATGTGACCCAAATAATGAATTTTATCCTTATAAAAGTCACATTTGCTCATCTTTTCATACAACTTATGCTCCCTTAGAAATTGCAAGGCCATTCTCAAATGTTCCTCATGCTCCTCTCCATTCTTAGAATATATAAGAATGTCATCGAGAAAAATAAGAACAAACTTGTCCAAATACTTGCTTAAAACACTATTCATGAGACACATGAATGTAGCTGGTGCATTCGTGAGACCAAATGGTACCACCACAAATGCATAGTGCCCATACCTTGTTCTAAAGGATGTTTTATGAATATCTTCCTCTTTTATTATCACCTGATGGTAACCATACCTCAATTCAATATTTGAAAATACTTTTGCTCCTCTCATTTGATCAAACATGTCATAAATTTGAGGCAATGGGTACTTGTTCTTCAAAGTTTCTTTGTTCAACTGCCTGTAGTCAATACATAACCTGAGTGTTCCATCTTTATTTTTCACAAATAGCATAGTTGCTCCCCATGGGGACACACTTGGCCTGATATATTTCTTTTCCAACAGCTCTTCTAACTGAATTTTGTTGGGTGTCAGAAATGACCCTTTTTCTCACTTCTATTGTGATCCTTTTTCCTTATTTCTCCTTATTTTTATTACCAAGTTGTTATCTTTCCCAAGGAAAAACATGAACTTAAGTAGGTATAATTTATTATTACTTTGTTATATTAATGCCTACAGTTTTCTTATGTTTATGGATTTTGTTCCTAAATGTGTTGCCTTATGATGGATTGGTGAAAGTAATTTGAGACCACAGGGGATTCAAGTGTATCAACCTGCTAATACAAGTGGATGAAGAAGTAATTCGAAAAAAGTTACACCTTTTCAGGGCTTTGGTTCAGATTTATTGTGAGGTAGTCCAAGTTATCCTCCCACGCGGCCAGTTGAAACTCACTTGGCATTGGATCAGTTCGAGCTGTGAGAGCGTGAATGTTTATGAAACAGATTTTATCTCAATGTAATAATGATTGTAACTATTTCTATTCTGGGATATTGACTCGACAGCCTGAAGATATTTGATCTTCATGGCTACCTAAATTATAAGGATCTGATTTGCCTTGTTGTAATATAAAAAGGAGGATAGGATGATTAAAGGGGTTAGGCTTATTTTGGAGAGAACTTGTAACAGGAGTGGGAGAACTCTGTAATTGAATTTCATTCTATCAATGAAAGAGACATTATTCTCCTAATCTATTTTGTACTGAGTTTTGGTAGTATTTAGCAGCATCTCTGTTAGAAGGCAAGGGCCCACCTTCTCACAGAGTTGCCGAGTTAAGTAGTTGTTTATTTCCTTTACTTTGTTTGGTGTGGAATTGTGATTATATTTCCTTTTGGTTTGCTGAAACAGTTTGAATGTTAAGCGTAGGATTCTTCAATTATAATTTCTCTTGGTTTGCTGAACAATGTGAGCATTAAGTGTAGGATTTCCATTCATAGCTTTTCCTGTTTTATTGAAACAGTTGACTGAATAATTCTTAGTTTCTCTTTGCAAGTGTATTATTGATTATTGTTGTTACACCTGTGCTCTGATGCCACATTTTCTCATTATTTATTTCCTTCCATGAACTACTGAAACTGGTAGATGACATATAGGTTATCGAACAAGAAGATTGATTTCCTTTATGATTGAGTATTGCAATTTTGGATTGGATCCCTTTTTATGATGATGATTTAGTATTTAACTTCTTGCAAAAGCAATTTAGTTAGTTCATTCTTGAAGCAGTCATTTCCAGAATTGATACAGTAGAAGGATTGTGAACTCTTTTAATATTTTGGCAGTTGAATTGGTATTTGAAGTTGGATCGAGCAGTGAGCAGAGCATAGATTTAGTAATTAGGTTTATCGGGTGACTTCTATTTGATTGATCAGTTACTGAAATGTTTATGCATATATTTTGCTTGATTACCTTTGAAACAACCAGACTCCCTTGGGTTGACAATTTATATTGAGAACTTTGTTTATTAAATTAATAGGAAATTATAGTGACCAACATTTTGGCGCTGTTGTCGGGGAAGGTAATTGGTAGACATAGATTGTAGCTGATTAGTTTTTTTCTTTAGCTATCTTGGTTTTTGAGGTACAAGAAATCCATAGGAAATTTATCGAATTAACGAGAAGGAAGTAACTAAGGAGGAGTGGTTGTATTATCGACATAAATTGCAAGAAGAAAGGAGAGAGGAGCATAAGAACGAGCAAAATATGAATAATGAATAAAATAGAGAGCATCGGGGGCACCCTAATGATCATGAAGAAGATATGGGGGACAACAGTAATAATCAACATGGAGAAAGAATTGCTACAATGGAATTACCCATTCGACATACACCTGGGGTGGCTCCCATGAAGAAAATTTCACCCTCGGTATTTCCAATTTTTTATGGTAAGTCTACTGAAGATCCAGACGATTTCCTTTTTGAATTTTACATTCTATGTCGTAGCTATGACTACACCTCTAGTGAACATAAGTTAAAATTATTTCCTGCTACTTTAAAGGGAAATGCTATATGTTGGTTTATGATTTTGGGTGGTGAGACTGTTACAGCATGGGACCAAATGAAATGAGTATTGCTTGCTAGATATCAATATTATTGTAGAACCAAGGATAGGAGGGAAGAATTATTCAAAATGGTTCAAAAAGAGGATGAAATTTTGTAGGATTTTGTAGAAATAATTTTATATAATTTGCAAAGATTTGGTCATGCCGACATTGGAAAAGATGTCCTTCAAATTATTCTATTGCGAGGGATTAGAGAAGGATGTTTGGATATGCTTAATATGCTAGGAAAAGGGGACATATCAAGGGATTCTTTTGATCATATTGTGGATATGTGTTGAAGATACTCTAGAAGATATTCTAGAACCATCACAAGAGACCGAGATGTCCTTACAAGGGCACAAAAGTTAGTCATTGGTGGAGCTACACAAGAAGAGATAGGTAATCTTCTTGAAAATTTTAAAATTTATATGATGATTTCTATTTCCTCACAATTGGATGTTTTAAAATCAAAGCAGAGGCAGGTAGAGGAAGATGTGGCACTAGGAATTATTTGTGCTAAATGCATAAAGAAGCATCCGCTAAGGGAATTCCCACTTGACAAGGTAGAGGTATGTGGTCTGTGTGATTTAGATCACAATACTAAGGAGTGCCCTCATTTCCAAAATTTAAGGAAGTCCTTCAAGCATCTAGCGTGGATGTGGAACAAGCTTACTTAATTTCACAAAAGAAGCCCTGACAACCTCGTTATCCAGGTATGAATCCAGATCCCACCACATCTTTTAATTCTTGGAATAATATGAACCATCAATTTCCTCCACAATATTATTGTCCCAATACTCAGTGGAATCCATCTACTCAACCTACAATGCAATATCCTACCCCATGGATGTCATGGGAACCTCAGCCAAATCAACAAACCTCTTGGCCTCCATGTTGGAGAAGTCCTTATCTAGGGAATCAATTTCCTCAAAATCAATTTACTCACCCACAGTATCAGAAACCACAACTACAACTCCCTAATAACGCTGCACCAATTAATGCACCATTGCGACCTCAGCTGCCTACTCAACCTAATCCTAAACCCAACAATAAGGCAGTGCAACAATTTGAAACATCAAACATTCCAGCTTACTCTATCACTCCTATCCCATGTAATGAATTACATCTATGATCTGGGAGGGTGGTAGAACCTATTGTCATTGAGTATGTTCCATCCCCAGTGACTAAAGAAATAATGAACAAACAGGTTGAGATCCCAATTTGTAAAACAATACCCATTATTGAGGATGTTGAAACACCTGTTGAAACGCTTGTTGAGACACACGTTGAAACTAATCCTGTACAAATTCTAAGGAATCCACCATATCCTGAGTGGTTGGCCTTATAGAAAGCAGTAGAGAAACCTTTCTTTACAACCTTGCTTCAATATTTTAGGTGAACTGAAAAATATTTATGTTAAAATCTTATTGTTGCAAAGCCCTGCATGATGTACCCATCTATGCTAAAACTGTTAGAGATATGTGTGTGAAGAAACCATGAAGAAATCCTAAGGATCTTCTTACAATTCACGTGGTTGGGAAATTTTATGAATTAATGATGGGAAAGGTTCCCTTGGCTAAATATGATGATACAGGAAATCCCACTGTTACAGTGCATATTGGGTATACTAAGATTCCCAATGTTTTAGTTGACTTGGGTGCAACAATAAATGTGATGACTATTGAAACCATAAAGAGATTAGGGCTCACTAATATCAAACCAACCCCCATGGTATTAGAATTAGCTGATAGATCCACAATTATACCTGAGGGAATTTTGGATGACTTGGTAGTCTCTGTTGATTCATGGGAATACCCCTCAGACTTTCTTGTTCTACAGCCTAAATCTTAGTTGGGGGGACATCCACTAATTCTAGGAAGACCTTGTTTGGATTAATTAGCAGATGCATACATCAGCCGTAGATCGAGATCTATGACAATATCTGATGGAACCGATACCAAAATATTGACCCTATATCCTCCAGCTAAAACAAGTTTATATGTTGAAATTCCATTATGGGTAGATCTGGAAGAAGAAGAAATCGCTCAGCCTCTTCTTACTATAGGGAGGGCCTTGACTTTTAAAAATGAAACTAAGGATGACAACATCAGCAATTTCATTTGTGAACCAACGATGGTTACCAAACATGCATATCAAATCCTGGATAGTACTATGAGTGAATTTGAACAAGAACTTACCGATGAAGTCCTAGCTATAAATACTTAAATTGTTCCCATAATTGAGAATTTGAAGAGCGGTTTCAATAGAGATTGAGCATGGAAAAACCTTGAATGTTAATCCAAATCTAGCACCTCATGAGTTGGAACAATTGAATACACTACTGAAAAAGTATAAGGGATCCTTTGAGTGGGAATACACGGACATGAGAGGTATTCCCTCTGAGTTGTGTACTCACCACATTTACATTAAGAATGATTGTCGTCCCATATGTCAACCCCAATGAAAAATGAATTTAAATTTGAGAGACATCGTCAAGGATAAATTCATAAACTTTTAAAGGAAGGATTTATTTATCCCATTTCAGACAGTGAATGGGTTTCTCCATTAGTAATTGTTCCTAAGAAAAATGGTAAATGGCACATCTGTGTGGACTATCGAGAGCTGAATAAGGCAACACATAAAGACCATTTCCCTTTTCCATTTATCGATCAGGTCCTGGATACCCTGTCTGGTAAAAAGTTGTTTTCCTTTCTAGATGGATTTAGTGGGTATAACCAGATTCAGATTTCCCCTGAAGACCAAAACAAGAATTCTTTCACATGTCCTTGGGGCACTTTTTCATATAGGGTGCTCCCTTTTGGATTATGCAACACAATAAATACATTTCAAAGAGAAGTGATTGGAATATTTTCTGAGATGGTTAATGATTGTATGGAAATTTTTATGGATGATTTCACTCCTTATGGTAGTATTTTTTATGAGGCTTTGGAAAATTTGGAAAGAGTTTTAAAACGTTGTGATCAGACTCACATGTCCCCAAGTACTAAAAAATGTCATATGATGATGAGCGAAGGTATAGTCCTCGGACATTCCATATCTGCTACAAGAATACAAGTGGATGTTGCCAAAATAAAGGTAATTCTGAACATCCCTGTTCCCGAAACGTAGAAGGAGGTACGTAGTTTCCTTGGACATGCTGGTTATTATAGATTATTTATTGAAATTTTCTCCAAGTTAGCATATCCTCAATTTACCTTACTAATGAAATATGCTGAATTCAAGTGGAAAAATGCATGCCAGAGAGCGTTTGAAGAATTAAAGAGAAGATTATCTACAAAACCTATTTTGTGTGGGCCTAATTGGGCCTTACCTTCCCACATTTCCTCTGATGCTTCAGATACTGCTATTGGGGTTGTGTTGGGACAACAGGAAGATCACAATTCACATTCTATTTACTATATCAGTAAGAATATGGCTCCTGTTGAACTCAATTACACAATAACTAAGAAAGAATTCCTTGCTATCATTAACGCCATCAATAAGTTCAGGAACTATATCACTGGGTACTCTACCTTTGTACATACCAATCACATGGCTATTAGACATTTGATGAATAAACCTGTTACTAATGCTCGAGTGACTAGGTGGTTACTGATATTACAATAATTTGATATCACTATTGTTGATAGACCAGGAAAAGAGAATGTTGTTGCTGATTTTCTTTCTCGACTAACAAAAAATGATGATAATTCACCAGTTGAGGATTCTTTTCCTGATGAACATATATTTGCGGTATAAGTTCACTCACCATGGTATGCAAACATTGCTAATTATCTTGTTGTAGGGAAGCTTCCAGCACATCTTTTAAAAGGGAAAGAAGAAGGATTGTACATTAGAGTGCTAGGTACCGTTGGATAGAAGGATACCTATTTTACATAGGGATGGATTTGGAAATTAGGCGATGTGTGAGGGAAGATGAAATCCACAGTATCTTAAAGGATTGTCATGAAAAGACTTGTGGGGGGAACTTTGGTGATAGAAGGACTGGACATAAGGTATTAAGAATGGGCTGCTTTTGGCCAACCCTGTTTCAGGATGCAAAAAAGTATGTGAAAGCCTGTGATACCTGCCAGAGGATGGGTCAGCCTAATAGGTTGGATGAAATTCCATTACAACCACAATTGGTGGTTGAACCTTTCGATAGATGGCCCCCAAAATTTGTAGGACCCATCAACCCTCCTTCAAGAAAAAAATTTTACATTTCGGTTTGCACATATTATATGACTAAATGGGTGGAGGCCACAACCATGGTGAGAACCACTGATCAAGCTATGATATATTTCTTGTTTGAAGAAATTTTCACTCGCTTTGGGGTGCCTAAGGATATAGTAACCAATGGGGGATCACAGTTTGTATTTCATAAAATTGAAGCTCTTATGTAGAAATATCATATCCAACATCGAATAACTTCACCTTATCATCCGCGGGCTAATGGCCATGTGGAAAGTATGAATAAATTTATTGAAGCTATCCTTACAAAGAATGTGAAGAGTCATCGTAGAGATTGGGATGAAATACTTCTTGAAGCAGTATTGGCATATCGAACTACATGGCATAACACCACAGTATTCTCTCCTTATGAATTGTTATATGGGAAAAATGTTGTCTTCCCTGTTGAATTCGAGATTAAAACCTTGAGAACCGCTTTAGAAGAAAAATTGGATCTAATAGAATCCCAAAAGGACCATCTAAAGAAAATTAAACGAGCTTGATGAGAAGCGTGCAGCTGCTGTACATCAAAATTCAATCATTCAACAACAATGCTCTAAGTGGCATGATAGGTTTATTAAGAAGAAGGCGTTCCATGAAGGAGATTGGGACTTATTATTTGATTCACGGTTCAAGAAGGACTTTAAAGGTAAACTGTGCACTAGATGGTTGGGACCATACAAAGTGGATACAATGTTCGGCAATGGAACTATTCAATTGAACACAATCGATGAGTATCAAACCCCACTATTTGATAATGGTCATCGGTTGCAGCTCTACCATAAGCCACTCTCGAAAGATGCATTTGCCTCTCGTGTTGCTTCTGACTCAAACTATCAATTGGTACAAGAACGGGATTCTCCTCCTATTTCCTCAACTCTCTAATCTTTTGCGCACCACAAAAATTTTGTACATAAATAAACTCGTTTGATTTTATTTCTTTTTGCTTCGATTTCATTGGTTTTATAGGCTTGATAGATTGTTTGATAGTCTTTCTTTTCAATTGTTCATCTTTGATTGGTTTGTCTAGAGGAATGGTGTGCAGGGATGTATGCGAAGGACCTAAAAAGAAAAGGAACAGTCGTAATGGGCCAATCGATTGCAAAAATTATGGATGGTCCTCTACAGTTGCTAAATAACCCTTTACAAGGATCGGCGAAGGGAATTATGGATTTCTGTCAAGCTCATTGAACTTCATTCGGGCACTACTGAATTTTTTCATCGGCCAAAACTCTATCAATATTTCTTCCGAAACTCCACCATTCTTTCCGCTTTTTGCCGAAACTCTGCCAATCTTTCCGCTGAAACTCCGCTACACTTTCGGCTGAAACTCCACCAATCTCTCCACTTTTTGTAGAAACTCCGCCAATATTTCCGCTGAAACTCTGCTACACTTTCAGTTGAAACTCCGCCAATCTTTCCTCTTTTTTTGAAACTCTACCAATCTTTCTGCTGAAACTACGATACACTTTCGAATAAAAATTTGTCAATCTTTTCGCTTTTTCCGAAACTACGCCAATATTTCCGCTGAAACTCCACCAAGTTTTCAACTGAAACACTGTCAATTTCTTCATTATCTACTGAACCACCAGCATCTTTTCAATTTTCATCCTGCATCAGTTATGAAATTCGTCGTTTTACCTCATAATCGGTTAAAATATGTCTTGAAAATTATCTGAGGAAGATTTCAACGAAATTGGTAGTAATCTTACCTTACCAGTTTTCAAAAAATGAAGCCGAAAATATGACAAATTTTCCACTCACTAATACAATTAAATCTGACATGGAAACATTCAATTTTCATTGGATAGAGGCCTGTCGAATTTATGAAGCCATATGATAAGAGATTTCTTCATCAATCGTTTTGAAAGAAAAATTGGGCCACGTTGGAGTGCTGACAATCCGTCACAATAAGTGCAAATGTACGGATTCTAACCACGGACATGACTAGGGATAAATTGACAAAGTAATCATGATTATACTATGTTTCCATATCCTCTTCAAAAATTTCTAGCCAATATTTCCAGTCGCTGGGACACATCACCACCCTCTCTCGTACTTATTGCCCGCTGCCATCTCGTCCAATCCACGCAATAAATTTTAACACGAGCCTATTCCATAATTACATCACCTTTCCAAAAATATCCAACGGAATCCCTATTGTCATCATTGTTTCGGCATACTGCAACTCTGACATCCAAATTGGGAAATTATTGCTTGCATCGTTTGAGATTGTTGAAGAAGAACATTATGGGGGGTTTTGTAGTCTGACATGAACCTGAAACAATCGATGCTTTGCGCCGGAATGGAGGTATTTTTAGAATTTTTTAAGAAGCGGGATGGGCAGAGTATTTCGAGAAATTGAATGGGTTCAATGAAGGAATGGCATTACAATTTTCCCAGAATTTGATAGAAGACCATTCAAAAGTTGGGGGATTGAGGGTCGATGTCTCTGAACACATTTTAGCAAAGGTGACAGGATTGACTAGGAATGGGAGGAGATGGTTTGGCCAAAAGGTTCCCAATCCAAATGCAAAGGAATACTTCCTCGCAGTAGGAGAAAATGTTCAGTCAAGGGGACGGGGAACATCGTTGGAGTCTCTACCTCGCCCATGGGACCATGTTCCAGTATTATTGAAGAAATATATCACCTGCGAAGGAAAGTACCGAGTTTTCTACTCCTATGATTTTTTTTTCTATCTCACTTGTGTCATGGCACATTAATTAATATGCCTTATTATCTTTTGAGGACCCTGCAAAACATGGAACACTATGCAAGGGGGTCTCAATACCCCCAAGCCTCCATTACCAACCATGGCCTCATTAGGTTATTAATATTAAGAGCCCTTGGACAAAGACACCAATATTGGGGGAAATTCCTTATTGGGGCTGCGGGAGACCATGTGGCCATGGAAGAAAATGATAATGAAATTGAAGAGGAAGACGAGCAGATCGTATCAGATAGAGTTGGGGGGAGAGATAGGGAATTTGGAGAACCAGATAAGGATCAAGAACAGGATTCAGAGGAAGTTGTGATTACGGAGGATTATAAAAAATTAAACCCCCGGGATCCTATCAGAAGCCCATTCCAACAAACAGAATCCAATGTAGAAGAAATGAGGGAGGTGACTGAAATCCATACAAGAATAATTCGGGAAATTGAATCTTCTGCTGAACAAGGAGGAGCTAGTGAGTCGAGGGAGGAATCATCATGAAAGGATGATTCTCCTTTTTCTGCCTCAGAGGATGTTTAAATACTCATGGAGGGTTCCACTCCCCCTGTGGCACAAAGAAATAAGAGAAGTTCGTGTACCCAAAACCAGTCACCTGGTCCATTGAAAATAATAAGGACCAGAGCTTCTGTTGTAGCAGAGGAAACACAAATGACCGAGGCATATTTTGAGATGCCAATTCTAAAACCTCAATCACCCCCTGAAACACAAGAACCAGGGCGTATCCTGACTTTAATTTCAAGGACGAACGATCCACAAGAACCTGCTACAAGAGAGGGTCAAATTCAAATAGAAACTCTACTCTTAGAGAATGACCTACTGAAACAAGAGTTGCAGGTGCTCAGGGAGGAACTCCAAGTATTGAAGAAGGTGCTAAAAAGTCAGGCAGTTCGTAGATTGAGCACGCTGGCTGAAGTTGTTGACCAAACGGGAAGTCTACCCTCTGTTTCATAAAAAATGGAGCATGATGAGTTTATGTGCCCAAAATGTGGGGACATTTTTAAGAATGAAGGATATAAGGTCACTCTCATGGAACTTTCAGCCTGGATATTTGGACAATGAAGACAAGAAAATAATGGGATAGAAAAAGCAGAATCAATAGTGGAGTATGAGAAGAATCAGAACATGGAAGCAGCCCCTTCAACCATGGACAATCAAGAATTACTGGGTAAGGAATCTGAGTATATTATTGCACAGGAAATGTTGACCCCTGACCAGGGAATATGAGAATCAAAGGAAACATTGCCTCAACAATTGGAGGTTTCTGAAACACTCCAAGAAGAATCCATTGTAACACAAGAACCAGTGGCACAAGAAGAAATCATTGAGGTATCAGAACTAGCGATCCAAAAATAGGGTGTTGAAACACAAGAACCAGTAACCCAAAAAGAGGATGTTGAAACACAAGAATCAACAATCCAAAAATAATCCACTGAAACACAAGAACCAGTGGCACAAGAAGAAATTGATGAGGTATCTAAACTGGGGGTTCAAGAAGAAGCTATTGAAACACAAGAACCAGTGGCACAAGAAGAAATTGTTGAGGTCCTTGAATTGGTGGGTCAAGAAGAAGTTGCTGAAACACAAGAACCAGTGGCACAGGAAGAAATTGTTGAGGTCCCTGAATTGGTGGGTCAAGAAGAAGTTGTTGAAACACAAGAATTAGCTGTTGAAACTCAGGATCCAACAACTTAGGACCAACCTCTACCCAGGAAAAGTGACGATAAAGAAAAGGATTAGGAACCTATGGAGATTATTGAGTTGGACACAGAAGATGAAAATGAAACAAAATATGAAAAGGATCAGTAGATGGCAAAGGAACTTTCTCTGTTAAATCTTGAAATAAGTAAATGGAGATATCATACTAGCCTATGTGAGGAAGGGATGATTCCCCTACATGAATATAGGAAATCCATTAACGAACTCAGAGAGAGATGGGCCGAAGAATTAATCTTCCAAGGATTTCGCTGGGAAAGTTTGCATGAAGAGTTGAAGCAACTAAGAAAGTTTAAGGCCATGAAGAAGGAAAAGGAGAAAGTGTATTATTTAATTCAGGAAATTTTAAGTTGTAGGGCTCCATCACCATCTTACTCAGTCTTCCTTTATGAACAATTGAATCTTTTTAAGTTAGAGGATATTAAGGAGGGGATACCCTATTAGTTTGTTACAACTTCTCAGTTTTTGGATGTCTTTACTTAGAGTGATTTCCCTGGGAAAAATTTACCGTGTGAGTTATATCTACATGAATTAGCATGCTTCATGGACCTTCGGTCTAATCATGTTCCTCATATAGGAGATATCCATCTGAGGGAATTCACTTCTTTCGTCACCAATCAGATGAACTAGTGGAATGCCTCTCAAACTATTCAGAGAAATGAGGATACTTCTTCTCTTTGGATCCAAGGTGAACCTGAATCCCATGTGACCCTTGTTGCAATACATAGAAGACACCTATCCTCTCCTCAAAAGGCTAATCAGATAATAACATTTCAACAATATATTATATCTACATGTGTCAGAATTATCTCACAACAAGAGCCCTGTGCATCAGAAGGTAGTAAGCACAGGTGGGAAGCTTCTTTTGAATCCTTAAGAACGAGAGACCCTTATTGTTTTGAAAATTTTAAATATGCTTTGCCTCAAGTCCCAGAATATGTCAAGTGTATGCATACATGTGGACCGAGCTAGCTAGGACTAAGATTTAGATTCCCACTCATATGGATTCCTGAGAGGAAATACATGAGTATATATAATCTAACCAAGAAAGAAGAAAAGAAGTGTTGGGCAGATTTAGTTGCTTGTAATGGGTATATAAACATGGGAGAGAAACCTAAATCTTCCTTCAACTTCACCAAATTCCACAGGAAAAGTTTTGATTCAGATTCAGATTAATTGGATATTTTTGCATGAGGACATGCAGTTGGACAGTTGGGGGGAGATGTTGGGTTCCAGAAATGACCGTTTTTGCTCACTTCTATTGTGATCCTTTTTCCCCGTTTCACCTTATTTTTATTACCAAGTTGTTATCTTTCACAAGGAAAAGCATGAACTTGAGCAAGTATAATTTATTATTACTTTGTTATATTAATGCCTAAAGTTTGCCTGTGCTTATGGATTTTGTTCCTAAATGTGATGACTTATGATGGATTGATGAAAGTAATTTTACACCATAGGGGATTCGGGTGTAAACCTATTGATTCACGCGGATGAAGAAGTACTTGGAAAACAGTTACACCTTTTTCAGGGATTTGGTTCATATTATTGCGAGGTAGTCCAAGTTATCCTCCCATGCGGCTAGCTGAAACTCACTTGGCATTGGATCAGTTCGAGATGTGATAGCATGAATGTTTATGAAACATATTTTATCTCAATGTAATAATGATTCTAACTATATCTATTTAGGGATATTGAATCGACAGCCTGAAGATATTTGATCTTCATGGCTGCCCAAATTATAAGGATCTGATTTGCGTTGTTGTAATATAAAAAGGAGGATAGGATGATTAAATGGGTTAGGCTTATTTTGGAGAGAACTTGTAACAGGAGTGGGAGAACTATGTAATCGAATTTCATTCTATGAATGGAAGAGGCAGTATTTTCCTGATCTATTATGTACTGATTTCTAGTAGTATTTAGCAGCATATCTGTTAGAAGGAAAGGGCCCAGCTTCTCATAGAGTTGCCGAGTTAAGTAGTTTCTTATTTCCTTTACTTTTTTTGGTGTGGAATTGCGATTAAATTTCCTTTTGGTTTTCTGAAACAATCTGAATGTTAAACATAGTATTCTTCAATTATAATTTCTCTTGGTTCGCTGAATAGTGTGAGCATTAAGTGTAGTATTTCCCATTCATAGCTTTTCCTAGTTTGCTGAAACAATCGACTGAATAATGCGTAATTTATCTTTGCAAGTGTGTTATTGATTATTTTTGTTACACATTTGCTATGCTGCTACATTTTTCATTATTTATTTCCTTCCATGAACTGCTGAAACTGGTATATGGCATATAGGTTATAGAACAAGAAGATTGTTTTCCTTTATGATTGAGTATTGCAATTGTGGATTGGATCCCTTTTTATGATGATGATTTAGGATTTAACTTCTTGCAAAAGCAATTTAGCTAATTCATTCTTGAAGCAGTCATTTCCAGAATTGATACAATAGAAGGATTGTGAACTCTTTTAATCTTTTGGCTTTCTTAAATTCCCCATGTGAATTATTCTTGTAATCCTTCTTCCTCTTAATCCTGTGAGATGGAGAGCTTGAACCTTCAATGGATTCTTCAGAGTTGAATGATCCACTAGAAGAGATTTCTGGAGTATATGTCATGTCTCTAGAAACACTTCTTAAGCTATTGGACCTCTTGCAGGAATTTATCCCTGAAATACTCCCACTCTTTTCTAGATTTGTTGAGTGATGCCTAGAGTTAATCCTCCTTTGAATGTCTGCCAAAATTTGTGGCATTTCCCAACTGCACTATGCTCAATGATGACCCCTAACATTCATTGATATGATTTTGAGTTTGCAAAATGTGTTCATAAGCACAATTATTAGTTGCATTATATTCTTAGAAATTTATAAAAAATATTTTCATGCATTATGGGAACAATCCATATTGAGAATTTATTTCAATCCACAGAATTTTCTCACAATCACAATGTTTCAGGGGGACGATGGGGGTCAAGGGGCTTTCCCCCTTGTGGCTTCCTTGCGCCATTGCATGGGAGGGTCGAGAGAAGCGCCCTAGTTTTTTTTGTAAATATTTCGATTTCGCACAATCTGGCGCATAAGATCAATGTCATTTTCCAATTTCTAGCACCTGGAAAAACTGCTTAATTCCCTGTTTCGATGGACTTTTCCAAAATTCACCAAAATGCTGGTCAATGGACTTTTCCATTTCGGTCCAAAATGCCTTTCGGTGAATTTTCCAAATCTCACCGATATGTTTCGGTGAACTTTTCCATTTCATGTCAAAATGCCTTTTCGACGACTTTTTCATTTCTTTGTCGATCACCTTCATCGGCGAATTTTTCATTTTATCACCGATCTCCTTTATCGACGAGTTTTCATTTTGTCACTGAAACGTATGGACGACTTTTTCAATTTGTCGCCGATAGTTTCGGCGTACTTCTCAAGTTGTCACCAACCTGTTTTGTCTTTATTTTCAATTTGTCGCCTACCTGTTTCGACGTACTTTACCCTTTTTCACCGAAATCCCTTTTTGGCGAACTTTTCTATTTTTCACTGACAGTTTTGACGTACTTATCTCTTTTTCACCGAAATGCTTTCAGAGAATTTTTCCAAATTTCATCAATATGTGCCAGCACAACTTGCTCAAGTCCACCAACACACACTTAGGAAAAAACTCAAAAACTTAGAATTTTTTTCTTTTTTGTCTAATAACCAAAGGTGATCAAGAATCTACCTTACAATGAAGTTGCATGACATAACCCATATAGGCCCAATATTGCAACCTATCACTCTAATACCACACTGTCACGTACCCTCCCTTCAATCCAGATCAAGGAAGGGAACATAACTAAAAATTTGGCCCATTTCTACTTCTCAGACCCATTCATCATTAACAAATTCATGTAAACAAAAACATGTGTGTAGATGCATAATCAAAATAAACACAACGGAAATAACTCTACACACATTTAACATGCAGTTATCAACATAATCATAACAATCAGTAATTAAAGACAATGCATAAATTAAACACAAGAGAATACTTATATTGAAACAAGTTTTCCCAAGCAACTGGCTATGAAACTGCAACGTTCCACCCAGTCATAGGCCAACTATGCTCATCAATCTCTCAGCATAGTTGTGACCCCCAAGTTGGGCATGATTTCTACAAGGAAAAAGGGAACAATAGACTCACACATAGCCAAGAATACACCACGTCTCAACCAAGCCAGTCCCTGAGTAGGGTTTATCAAGTTGCTAAGGCAGTAGAAAGGAAGAATTGCTAAGTTAGTGAGCTAATCCACATAGCTAATGGAACCTATACAAGATTCATCTAGCTTGGAACCCACAATACCTACACACCCAATACAAGGAAGTACTCCCTTCACTGCTCCACTTACCCTCAAGACATATCTTCCCTTCTAGTGCTCTTCAGGGTGTGCATAGAAAAGTAGCCAAAGCCCCTTCATATTTAGTGAGGTTACACTCTTCACTAGGTTTATCAAGTCAATTCACAATCCTCTTCTACTCCTGATTACTTACAACCAAGTTCAAGCCAAAACAAGGGATCCATATAACAATAAGGCACAAATGATGGGCATGGAAATTTTTTTAGCTATGTGATTTACAAAACAGGATTTCCATGAGTGTTTCCAAAATCGTGGGCACACCAAAAACGAATTTGGGAGAGGGGAAAATGACCAAAGGAGACAAATCGATTTCTCCCATGGGCATACCAACATTCAAATGGAAAAAAACGACCCCTTTGAACCCCCAAATCGAATTCCTCTTCCTCCCAGTCATTCTGTAACACTAAAAACAACTTCCAAGCTAGAAAAATGGAAGAAAACCCAGGAAAAACGTGGAGGAAAATGCCCAACAAGCTAGATACATAAATGATAATCGATGACAGGGCCTTGACCTTGAGCTCCTCACCATGAAATGATATTACATCAGTCATATTTTTAATGCAACGGGGTCAAAAGCGAGGTGTTACATGATGGAAGGGGTCCGTGGTGAGTGCAAGTGGATTAGAGGTTCCTGCATATAAGTTTCTAATATGATCGTTAGTACCAAAATAAGAACAAATTTCACATTAAAACAAAATCTAACTTGACACATGATACCTAGGAATGGGACACTCTATCTACCCCAGGTGGAAAAGGCTCCTCACTATCCTCAATTGCAACTTGTAGAAATGCAATAATGCACACTCAACAACATTTAAAATTTCCTACTTTTGCAAATAATCATATGCAAATGATTTTTTCCATTTTTTATTTCTTATACTCTTTTAGAAATACTAACATGAATTTTGAACAAAAGATGCCTTAATGGAGATAATGATGTGATGATATATCTTGTCTTGTTGAAAAAATGGTTTGCAACCAATCATTTCCTTTCTTAATGGAAATAACAACATGAAAATCAATGTCTCCAATGATTGAATAGGAGTACTATAACATGTGATGTTTATTCCTCTTAATAGTTTATAGGTAAGTATTACTTTGAATGCTACCCTTGAAATATAAGTAAAATGTAAGACTTAGATGTATTAGGAATATAGACAAAATTTTGAGGATTAGATATATTGGGTATGGGTCACATAGCTTATGTTTTGGTTTGGCACAAAAAATCAAGGATTTACACCCTACACCATGACACATACCTTATAAAATTGATTTTTGCCCTAGAAGAAGAGTATGGGTCCAATTTCTAGGATTTGACGCAACAAGGATGGGTTGCATGGTCCAATTTGTGGTTTGGGGGTAAAATTGTGGATTCTTGCACAAACCATTATTTCTAGCCCTCCCCAATCATGCATTTGGATGTAGATAATGACATAGGACCTAAATAAAGAACCTTTGTCCTACAACATGATTATGTCTCCAATTTTAATGATTAGGCATAGTAATGATGGGTTCATTCATCCAATTTATGGTTTGGGGCCAAAACCAGGGGTTTCTATCCTAACTATTACTTTTATGGATTATAGTCCATGTTTAAGGATTTAGACCATGACATATACACCATAGAAGGAATCTAGGGCTCTATATTTAATGTCAAACTAGGGATTTACACAACATATTTAAGGATTAGTAAGGTTTAATTATATCTTTAGAGCATGATTAATAGGCCATCCGATAACAATTATAAAATAATAAGAGTTGAGGTTCAATTTGCATTTAATATGGAAATCAAGTTGAGGAAAACATATACACACATATATAGGGGAAAAAACATAAAGTTATCTAAATACCTGGGTGAGAGGGGCCCCAAGTGAACAAGCTGCAACAACCACTCCATTGATTCCAACGGATAAGGAACCTCATTGCATGAACGAAGGGGTGTCATCTCAGAAGAGTTGAACATGAAAAAAAACACATTTAAAATACTTTAAAGTTAGGTCTGCCAAATATTTATCAAATGAGACATTAAATACAAAACCAATGAATATATAAAAATTATGTCGTACTAACCTCATCCAAGAAACTTCCCTAAATAGGATTCTCTCTTGGGTCATAGCAAGTATGTCCACAATGCGAGCATTAATGAGGAATAGCTAGCCTAGAACTAGAAAATAAAACCTAGCTAGATTATGGCTTGACACTAGGTCATTCAACATCATTAGAAGATGTCTCTTGATGAGCTGTCGCTACAAATGCACTATGTTACATTAGACTACGTGTCAAGGATGATATCATGGCATTAGTGGCTCATGTCTTATCTCCAAGATGAGGTGGTTGATGGAGGGGGGATTGGGCATGTTCCTAGGATCATGTAACCCTATCAATGGGTTATGTCTAAACTTTTCTTGATCCTAGGCTGAGCCACCAAGGAATTCACTTATGAAAAAATAATTGACATGTAGACCAAGAATGAAGTCAACAAATAATTTTTGAAGAAAATATAAGGGGACCTCTCTATTATTGTAGGGAGGTATCCACCATAAACAATCAATCCATCAAGTAGTATCTCCATGGTTGGGATATGCCCCAATCCATGGAAATATGTATGTTTTTCATATGAGGTGATTGGATGGTTCTAGGGAAAATAAAAAAAAGGAAAAATGGATTCATTGGTTATATTTAAATTTTTAACCTCTTCCTTACTAATTCCAATTGAGTAAAATTCCCTCATCCTTGCCCCATTCAGGTATATCATATTATGGCTAATGGAATCAACAATGTTGTTAAGGGAAGTGGCTAATGAGAGTCGGGATGGTTCTCGTGTTTCTATGTTCCCCAATTAATTTTCTCAACTCATCTAAAAATTGATTTATTGCAATGTTTGGGTCTTGTAGAGGGTTAGGGTTTTGGTTTACATTTGGATCAGTGTTTTATGCCATATTTGTTGAATAATAACTACAATTAAATAAAAAACAATTTAAAACAAAAATACAAATTTTTAAAATGAAAAATATATTAAATTAATGTGAAAAATTGGGCTTACATACTGTAGAGGATAGTGGCAATGGATGATGGATGAATTCTATAACTTAGAACGTGCTTGCATTCGCTACTAGTAGGGGAGTGGGGGGGTGCTATCAATTTTGGGGAATATTATTCAACAAATGTCAATTAGATGGTCCTTTTTTTATTTCAATAAACAAGAATCTATGCACACTTAGAAACTCACATGCATTCAAAAGTGCACAAGCACTAAGAATGCCATCTCGGAAGAGTTGCACATAAAAAAAAAACACATTTAAAATACTTTAAAGTTAAGTCTACCAAATATTTATCAAATGAGACATTAAATACAAAACTAATGAATATATAAAAATTATTTCGTACTAACCTCATCCAAGAAACTTCCCTAAATAGGATCCTCTCTTGGTTCATAGCAAGTATGTCCACAATGCAAGCATTGATGAGGAATAGCTAGCCTAGAACTAGAAAATAAAACCTAGCTAGATTATGGCTTGACACTAGGTCATTCAACTTCATTAGAAGATGTCTCTTGATGAGTTGTCGCTACAAATGCACTATGTTGCATTAGACTACGTCTCAAGGATGATATCATGGCATTAGTGGCCCGTGTCTTATCTCCAAGATGAGGTTGTTGATGGAGGGGGGATTGGGCATGTTCTTAGGATCATGTAACCCTGTCAATGGGTTACGTCTAACATTTTCTTGATCCTAGGCTGAGCCACCCAGGAATTCACTTATGCCAAAAATAATTGACATGTAGACCAAGAATGAAGTCAACAAATAATTTTTGAAGAAAATATAAGGGGACCTCTCTATTATTGTAGGGAGGTATCCACCATAAACAATCAATCCATCAAGTAGTATCTCCATGGTTGGAATATGCACCAATCCATGGAAATATGCATGTTTCTCATATGAGGTGATTGGATGGTTCTAGGGACAATAAAAAAATGGAAAAATGGATTCATTGGTTATATTTAAATTTTTAACCTCTTCCTTACTAATTCCAATTGAGTAAAATTCCCTAATCCTTGCCCCATAGTCAGGTATATCAGATCGTGGCTAATGGAATCAACAATGTTGTTAAGGGAAGTGGCTAATGACAGCCGGGATGGTTCTCGTGTTTCAATGTTCCCTAATTAAGTTTCTCAACTCATCGAAAAATTGATTTATTGCAATGTTTGGGTCTTGTAGAGGGTTAGGGTTTTGGTTTACATTTGGATGAGTGTTTTATGCCATATTTGTTGAATAATATTACAATTAAATAAAAAACAATTTAAAACAAAAATACAAATTTTTAAAATGAAAAATATATTAAATTAATGAGAAAACATGGGCTTACATACTATAGAGGACAGTGGCAATGGATGATGGATGAATTCTATAACTTAGAACGTGCTTGCATTCGCTACTAGTAGGGAAGTGGGGGGATGCTGTCAATTTTGGGGAATATTATTCAACAAATGTCAATTAGATGGTCCTTTTTTTATTTCAATAAACAAGAATTTGTGCACACTTAGAAACTCACATGCATTCAAAAGTGCACAAGCACTAAGAATGCGTGCATTTTATTGTGCTAACTTTCCTTCCACCTTAAATTGTGTGATTATTGCGTGGAGGTTCAGAACAATCCCTAACCTGTTTAAACAAAAACACGTGCATGTTCCTTATACTGCACGCACGTTTATATTTTGTTAATGCGAGCGCATTCTTATTGCAATGAAAATGGGAAGCAAATTCTTGCGAGCCCCCACATATAGGTTCTATATCTATGGTCTTTTTGGAGTTTTCAAGGGACACTTACAAGCCTTCAAGGCACCATTCAATACTCAGATCTACTATGAGTTTTTCTAGTGGATGGATTGTTGATTGCTAGAGGGTCAAGGAAGTGTCGGTGGGAGACATGTGTATGCCTTAACATTAAACTCAATCATAAAAGGGATGGATGCTAACACTTGAGCATATCTAATAAATTGTATATATATTGGTTAAAATAGACCTACATACGGTAATATAGTTTTTTAGATACAAAGAAGTGTCACAAAGGGTCAACAAAGCAATAGCCTAGTATTTGAAGCTAGACTAATCCATGTTCTTTCGTAATATGTTTTGATTTCAGAGGGAAAACATTGATAAGTGGTGTTGATGTTGTTGCGTAAAGAATTGCACATAATAGGAAGAGAAGCTATTGTGCATGCGGTTGAGAATCATAAGACTCTTTGGAAACCAAGACCAAATAAATCATTGAGGGTTACATACCTTCTAATTCATGGATGTGGTTTTTTGAAATCATGGCATGTGAAAAAGCTACATGTGAGTATAAATTTCCGTTGGGTGAAGATCAACCTAGAGATTTTTTGGTCTATGAAAATATGAAGTATTGTTGGCATGTACTTGATTTTGATAAGAAGAGAAGATCATTTCATTGACAACTATGTGATATTTATTTTTTTGATCGTGAAAGGTGAATTGCGGTTATAGACCTAGTAATTCTCCTTGTAAATGTGTTCAATTTTGATCGGTATCCCTTTCTTTTGGTTACATGGAGTTGTAACTATAGTTAGGATGCTATTTCTAATGCTTGGAGATGAGGAATCAAATATGATAAAGTAGGGTAAAAAAAACTTGCTCACACATTAATGTGCAACACTGCTAACATGTTTGATCCATTGGAGGTGTACATTAATCACATGTAAATGGGCATACAACCATAAGGCCTATTTAGGCATGCATACCCCCATTTCATTGACTCATCGGTGTAAGGTCTATATGTAGACCTCTGTGATCATGGGATGAGGCATGCTTTATTATGAGATACCTAGTTATAAACATTGGGGTGGTAGGTATTTTCCCCAAGCTAATTTTAAAGGTAGGAAAATTGGGTTAAACTTGCCTCAATCAAAGAGTAATTAGGTTAATCTTGATTAGGTCAGTGATTAGTTTACCATTGGTGGATTGATAGCCCATGGTATTCTACAAAACCAAGCCTACGTAAAGGCTTTGAGAAATCGATTGTAAACTGCCTGAAGTGACCTATTCTTTGATTAGTTTTCCTAGATTGGTTGTTGGTTGAGTGTCATAAGTATGATCTCACTAGCAAATATTGTAGAGTTTCTTGGATGGTGTGTTATGTATGTTTTGTTCTATTTAGTTATGGGTCTCTCATGTCTCTATGTGCACCTAGGAAAACTTTACTCATTTGGATTTTGGCATTGTGATGACAAATTGCAAGTTGGTGTATTTTCCATGAAAATTTGTCGGCATTGCAATCACTCTCAATGCATGTACTAATACAAATAAAAATGATGTATTTGTACACATCTCTATCTACATGTCTACTAAAAAGATATATTTATTTTTCCTTGCATTTTATTTATGCATTGTTAGATTTGTTTGTCCTCTACATTGTTGTAGTCAAATACATTGTCTACAACATCCGTTGCTTTTACATTATGCTCCATGCTTATGGTGTAGGGAACTACTAGAATTGATACATATATTCCTAATTATGGCGACGTTGAAAGGTATTTAAACCTTTGAGCTACACAATTTAATGTTTTCTAGTTCAAGGGGTAATCTCAACCTATTGTTGCCTATTCACTAGGCATTTAGCTAGTTTCATGCTAGCATATGCCCAATTTGAATGCCCCTAGATTAGGCACACTAGTCTATGATGGGTTTACTATCGATGCCATCCATGAAGGTGGAGAAGCATCCCTTGGGTTTCTTTGTGAGGTTTTCCCTAGAAATAAAAATCAATATTCTTTATCCAAATAATAAAAAAACAATGCAACTCTTCATTTTAAATACCTTTTAATGTTAAAATGATCACCTAGGTATAAGGTATACATATCAATATCTTCATTTCTTAATTTCTTTTATGTCTTGATTAGTATTAAAGTAATTTCTTTAAAAGTAACATGATAACACATATTTATCTTGATTAGTATTAAAGTATTTTTTTTTTAATTTTATATCGATCTATGGAAGTGAATTAAACAAATGCTATCCACTCATTAAGGACATCTTATTGGCTTATGCCATGTATTGCATGGATGTGTAGTATTACTTGCCCTCATGTCTAATTCTCCTCTTTTTTTATTGATTCATTGTTCACCATGTAGTCTTTAGCTCATTATTTTGATACTAAGGTTTCACTTTTTCACATTGACTTGAAATGCTTTGGCTTACTATTTCAAAAAGCTGGTGTTAATGTAAATTATTTATTGTTTCAATGTTGCTTTCTAACATGTAAGTTTTGTGACATTATGCTCCATAATTTATATTGAATTCCAAGCATTCAATCAATTTTCAACTAAGTGCATATTCATCACATCACTTTTAATTTCAAATGTTTTTATTATCTATAAAAAAAACTATGGATATTGACAAACTTTTTTATTAAACCTTAACATTATTTAAGATGAAAAAAAATCATCCAAATAATTTAAGCCCTCCCTTTTTACTCTTATTACTCTTGGGAGATATTTTCTCAGAATATATTGCACACAAGGATATATGATATCATATAGAAAGTTTATCCTCCTCGTTACACTTCACTCAATTGCACTTAGGGGAATGCTGGTGTATTCACCTTTTATTTATGGTTATGTTCAGAGTTTTTCCTGCTTGTAGTTTATTAACGAGTGTAGTTGTTACTGTGGTAAAAGGCATCATGGATGAATGAAGCCTGTCCAGGGATCACGATGAATTATTGGTTATAAGTGGACATCAATTTCTGAAGTATTTTGTGATCTTACTAATCAATTTCTGAAGTATTTTGTGATCTTACTAATCAATTTCTGCAAGTATTTTGTGATCTTACTGTGTATCTCTGTATATCTCTTTTCTCAACATTTTTTTGATATGATGGATAATCCATAGAGGATTGTGGAATGAATGGAAATTGTATTTATCTTGACTTGAGTTGTGCAGCGTGACAACAATCACAGTCGCGCAGCTAAGTGCGTGTTGACTTGATAACGCCAAAACAAAATTGCTTGTCAAAATCACAGGCTCCAACTTGGACAGCTTCGGAAACCCTAAGTCAAGTCAAGCGACTGAAATAGAGAAACGTGGACACTGATTTTATTCTTCTGTGTATTGTGATCATTCGCCTTCTAGAATAGCTGGCTTTCCACTTCCACTTCCAATTCCATGGATAAAAGGAAAAGAGAATTATTATTGTGTTGACTTTCGGAAATAAATGTAAAGAAAATCACAGTAAAATGTTATCTTAATAGCACTACTAATTGTGGTCATTCGGCCTGCCACATGTCTTATTTTTTAATTGAAGGTAACCCGAAAGAATATCAAGATCGGTCATATGCCTTCTTTTTAATTTATGCATGGTAAGTAATAAGCGAACATAGTATATGTGACTATATTCATTGCTAGAGTTATGAATCAGGGAATTAGCTAGTATGATGAATGATTTTCTCTTTTCTTTTTATTCTCATTGGAATCTATAAGAAGGGAATCTATGGAAGTATCTGTCTAATTCAATCTGTCAAGGAGTAGCCTTTTTTATATATTTTTTTGGTTTATTTCCATCAAAGTTGAAAATCTTAAAAAACAATTAAAGTCGTATATTAGTTGTAAAAATTACATAATTTGAATACTATATAAGTATTAGAGGGTGCTGAATCTATTTATACATTCAAAAATACAATAAAAATGTTTCCAAATTTAAATTTTATTAAAACAAATTACCTAATTCCTATTAAAACCCACCAGAAAATCAAAAACCTAAAATAAATAGACTACTCCTATTTTTAATGATGTATATGTATGTTTATTGAAAATAAATACTGAATAGTGTGAATAGTGTATATAGATATAAAAAATTTATATTAAAAAAACTTTATTTAATATATATATATATATATATAAAATATGAAAAAGAATGAGAATACAATACATATTTAAAAGTAAGATACATAATAATTTAGTTTAGTTTTAATTTCAAAAATTAATGAATACAAATTAAATGTTGATGATTGTTAAAGTCTATGAAAATAAAAATAAAATAAATACTTAAATTTTATGAAATACATATTATTTTATTTTATTTTTATTTCAAAAAGTGTTATGAGAAAATGATGGAACTCTACTCTTTTATGTGTTATTATAAAAATTTTGAAAAAAAAAAATATTTTTAATAAATAAATTATAAAAGTATATATAATGAAAATACAGGTAATATTTTTAATAAATAAATTTCAAAAGTATATATAATGAAAGTATGGATCGATAAAGTGTTTTGGTCTAAGATCTAAAATGATTGGTTAAGAGTTTGTGATTTTGTGATGATGATGACAATTATAAATACATGAATGGTGAGAATTAATAAATGAATTTAGTAAACAATATATTAGAACTAATGTGATGATGATGGTTATCTATGACTTTTTAGAAACATATGCTCTTAACATTTTAAGTTGTACTCTAGGTAAAGGAGGAAGAAATAAGGGATATTGAGCTAAGAGATCTAAAAAAGACCATATGACCTACAAATTAGAAAAAGTAAATACCAAAAGAGCTTGCATGGTTGATTATCTAAATTATTGTTCATCTTCACCAGATGATTTCATGGGAAGAATTCTTCACTATCACTTGGATGCTCCTTTAGTTGTTCTCATCATCCACTACAAAATATTTCAAACCTAGTGGACCCTTATGAATGCATAATACTTGGCCTCCATGAAATCCAACTTCTCCATGATATTAGTGTGCAAGTGTTGGTTAGTGATTTAACAATTAGTAATTTTTGTCACTTTTTAAAGCAAGTAGTATCCCACTTCTAAATGTTTTATGCTTTTTGGGTATTGTGATTTTTGTAGCTTGTCTATCTCAACTTTAACAACCTCATAATATTTAAGGAAATTCATAGCTTTTTTCAAACAATCTCATAATATTTAAGGAAATTCATAGCTTCTTTCAAAGCTTGGTTATTTTTCTTTACATCCTTCTTTATTAAAATGGAAGTTTCCCTCTCCTATTACTAATTTGAAATCCATTCATTGTTGTTTCGTCCTCAACAATGAAGAACCCTTGCCCCTCACACTTAAATTGATATACATAATCCGACAAACAAACAAGACCTAACCAATCCCGATACTCTATGTAAGACTTGGAAAACAAATAAAGTAAAAACACTAAGCCTTCATATAATCTCCAAAACTATTACCCATTTCCTTGGAAAACAAATAAAGTAAATACACTAAGCCTTCATATAATCTCTAAAACTATTACCCATTTCCTTGGAAAACAAATAAAGTAAATACACTAAGCCTTCATATAATCTCCAAAACTATTACCCATTTCCTTGGAAAACAAATAAAGTAAAAACACTAAGCCTTCATATAATCTCCAAAACTAATACCCATTTTCTTACAAAACAAATAAAATAAAAACACTGAACCTTCCTATAATCTCCAAAACTATTACCCATTTCTTTGATTACATAATCCTCGATCATAATTTTTCCATGTCTCATATTCTTTGCATGAATGTTCCTTTCCAAAGTTTATCAAACAACTGTAGTTGTAAATGACCCCCAGCGAGTGCCCACATCCATGTCACCCCACAAGGTTGCAAAATAATAATGGTTTTAAGAGAAAGCATAATAAAAAAAAGAAGTCAAAAGTGAATCATGTAAGGATAAGTATACTAACGGGTAAGAAAAAAATACTAAATTAAAAATTATTTATAAATGAAAATTTAAAAGCATGTTTAATAAAAATTATAGTTTTATGAATTAGAAAATATATTAAAAGGATTTTTATTAAAAGATTTAATAAATAAAACCCTTTTTTAAGAGTTAAAAGTATATTGAAAAGATTTTTTAATGAATATATTTTGGCAGCACATAAGAACAGGATTTAAAAAAATTAAAAATAAAATTCAAAAGTCTGTCGTGAAAATTTTCAATAAACGGAACTGGAAAGCCTATAATACTGGTCGGTGCTTAGGTCTCCCTTCATGGATTCCTGCGTATAATTATTCGTCCCACTTATTACTGGGTAGGCTCTCAAGTCAAGCCAACACAGCCCATCCACCCAATTCCCATAACACAGACCATGCCAAATGGCTCACTGAGAAGATTCTGATCCAGCTATAAATACTATCGGCTAATTGATTCAAATACATTGCATCTCTGCAATGCAAATTAGCAGTTTTCCAGTGCTCCTCTGGCTTCGCGACTCATAGTTTTAGTTTCTAGTTTCCATTTGCAGCATTTACAGTATAATTCTCCATTCCAGTCTATCGCAATTGCTTGTGTGTGGGGTGATAGATTTTGTCTGTAAGTCTAGCTGAGCTGCTGCTCCTGTTAATTGAGCAAAGCGAGCAAACCTAGTATAGCTTTGATAGAGATAATCATGGCTGCCGAACTGCAACTTCCAAGATTTTCTAGCTGTCGTGGGGTTTCTTTCGAGATCAATAGAAACAGCTCTGGACCTCCTCGTCCACCGCCACTTGCTGTTACAAATACAAGTGAAAGATCAGAAGCTCATGATGGGAACAACATAGCCGACCCAGATCCTCACCCTTCCTACTACTGGCGCCGCCTCCCAACACTTGCTTTCTCTGTGAATACAATTTCTTCTTCAGCAAAAATTGTACCACATCCACTGGCAGCAGAATCTCCTGCTTCATCACTCCGCGTCTTTTCAAGAACCCATAGTCGTGCAAGCAGCCATTTCTGTGATCTCGACATCGAAGACGAGGAGGAGAAATATGAAGACAACCCTCCCTCTATTGTCTATCAACGTCACGAAGACATAGAGGACCCGCCGCCGTTCATCAGCGCCAACTTGGTTCACATTCCGCCGCGAATCGATTGCTGCAACGAAGACTACAAACAACAGCTGCCACCACCACCGGCGAGCAAAGTGTCCGCAGCAAAGCCCCAAGAGTCGCGTCTGTCAGTGATATTATTAGATCAAGGCCTCTTTACTGTCTATAAGCGTCTCTTCGCTTTTTGTTTGACAGTGAACTTACTTGGATTGGCTGCGGCAGTTACAGGCTACTTTCCCTATGCTAAAGAGAAAGCTGCTCTCTTCTCCATCGGGAACATTCTCGCCTCCGTGCTCTGCCGAAGTGAGGCTTTTCTTAGATGCGTCTTCTGGCTCGCAGTGAAGCTGCTAGGCAGTGGGTCATGGGTTCCACTACCGATAAAGACGGCCGTTACGTCGTTTCTCCAGTGTGTGGGAGGAATTCACAGCGGATGTGCTGTTTCGTCCATAGTTTGGCTCATTTACTCGTTGCTGGAAACCTTCTCTCACCGTGAGAACAGTTCCGATGAGATTATAGGAGTTGCATCCGCCATCCTGGGACTTCTGCTCATAAGCTCACTCGCAGCATTTCCTCTAGTCCGTCACTTGCACCACAATGTCTTCGAACGATTTCACCGCTTCGTCGGCTGGGCTGCGCTCGCTATGCTATGGGCCTTCGTCATACTCAGTGCAAGCTATAATCCACTGGACAAATCTTATAACGTTCGTGGTTCGAACCTTGTGAAGAAGCAGGAATTCTGGTTCACTGTAGTAATAACGTTGACTATAATCTTCCCATGGGTGTGCCTGAGAAGAGTTCCAGTGACAGTGTCTGCACCTTCGAATCACGCCAGCCTAATCAAATTCCAAGGCGGAATAGAATCAGGCATGCTGGGCAGAATCAGCCGATCACCTCTGTCGGAATGGCATGCGTTTGGGATTATATCCGACGGGAAGGAAGAACACATGATGTTGGCCGGCGCCGTTGGGGACTTCACCCGAGGACTCGTATCGAACCCTCCGACACACTTGTGGGTGCGTGGCCTTCGCTTCTCAGGATTGCCTTATCTGATAAACATGTATAAAAAAGTGGTGGTGGTGGCAACGGGTTCGGGCATCTGCGTTTTCTTGTCCTTCCTGTTGCAGCCTTGCCCTGCCGAGGTGTACGTTATCTGGGTTGCCAAAGGAATTCGGCAAAATTTCGGCGATGAGATCGTCACAAAGATGAAGAATTACTCATCGGAGAAGGTGATCATCCACGACACAGCGATTTCGGGTCGACCAAATGTTCCGAAGATGACAGTTGAAGCTGTGAAAAGGTGGGGGGCTGAAGTGGTGATAGTGACCAGCAATCCGAGCGGAAGCAGGGATGTTGTGAACGGATGCAAAGCTGCGGGCATCCCAGCCTTTGGCCCAATTTGGGACTCTTAGATGTTTCTAAGTTGAATGTCTGATTTTGTTTAAACTTGCTACCTTACTATGTCATTAGTTTAGTTTATCGAGTGATTTGAGATATGATATAGGATTTTTTTAGCTTGTAAGTAGGTCTTTGCTATTCCAGCCTTGCTTCCCAGCATTGAGAATCAAGGATGGACCTAGGATCTATGCACCACTCCATCTAGGCTATAATGAATATCCAACTCTACATGTTTGGTTTCTATCCTTCCTTGTAAATGGAGATAAAGAAGTATCATTTTGCTTTTTGTTTAATGATGTTAATGTAATTGGTATTTTTTAATATAAATAAATTATGATTGATGTTTCCATCTTAGCATCCATATAAGCAAATGTCTAATTTTTTTATTTTTTTTGTTCGATGGAAAAAATGTCTAATTTTTTGTATAGTTTATAATGATGTCTATAATTATTATGACACTGGTAATGAAAATCTCAAAAACAATTATATTTTGAAGTGAAATGATATTTCTAAATACTTAAATATATTATAAAAAATAAAATATAAGAAATTAAATTATTTATGAGGATATATTATTATTAATAATGAAAATTATACATAATTAGATAGAAATTAATTTTTTATAATTTAAAATGTTATTCTTTTAAAATATCATGTATATATTCATTGTAGAGGGATGATCTAGTTTTTAAGTGATGAATTTTTTTATATAAAAATGTAAAATTGCAAAAAAAAAATTCAAAAGAAAAAAACCTATAATTTAATATTAATAATAGAATCAAGGTTATATTGTTGTTTTAAATTAATCGACCACATAAGTTTTTTTTCTAATTTGCAACTAGACTTCCAAAATATAGAACTTATCCATCCTTCAAAACTTAGACATCTTAATCACTATTACTAACTAGAAAGTAGTATAACCATTTGCCAACTTCATATATAGAGACAATCTTCCTTAAAAAAAGATAATTACCACAAGAACTCTCTATTGAGCTCATAATAAACAAAGTATGAGCCATTAGAAATTACAGAAAAATCAAATTCTTCATCATTTAAAAGACCTTCACTAGTAATAGGTGCCTGTAGTGTTTGAATCCTAAATCCTAGCACACCATTTCTTTAGTGTAAAATTGTAAAACATGAGTCATGACATTTCTTCACAATAAATTGTCTAAATGTAGAGCATAGTTTATGTTAGTGCACAAGTGTTTAATGTTATTGTTATAAAGGTCTAAAATCCATAAATGTAACAAAGCCTTAAAATTATGAGGGCGAGCATCAGTGCACAATTTAAGGGCCTTAGGATACACACAAGAAGTTTGATTCACCCATTTAGGGTATACAAGTTTTAGGTGACACCCTTGTTAGCTTGAAAAAACTATGTATTGATTATTTAGAATTAGGATTAGGGATGTTGAGTGTAGCACTCTAAATAACAATGTGGGCATTTAGGTAAAAATGGGCCTATGATATCCCTGATGAGCTCCTGAGAGCTCAAATACATGGTAAAAGGGTCTAAAGCAGGTTCCCAACTTGTAAAGGGGTTGACTTTGGGGACCATGGGTTGGAGACTAGGCACTAAGTAAAAGCACCCTAACACTAAGGCGGAAGATAACCAGGGGACCAGGAGTGGGAACCCAGCAATCAAGTGTAAAGGTGCTAATCCATTAAATGAGCAAAATGGCCCGTAATTAGTTAGATCAACTACTTAGAGGGATAGCGCATCACAAAGATGCACAGAAGATAAAGTGCCCCCACCGAGCCATTACCCAAAACCATTATGCTATGTGGCATATTTTGATTGACAACGTCTCCAAAAATGATATTTTGAAACTGCTTTTGAACCGAGCCATTGCTGTCGAGACTATAAAAGATGGAATCCTCCCATGTCCATGCAATCCAACATGAGGGCCTCCACGGGAAAAAAAGGAAGGGGGGCTAGAACCCACATGTGCCAATTGAACATTGAAATGTGTCAAGTCGGTTCAGATGACGTCAGCTGACGCCATCCTAAATCACCCAATGGATTCATGTTGCTTGTCCAATTTCAAATTTCAAAGCCATTAAAGCGGTAGGCATTCAAAAAAGGTCATATTTTGCTCCACGATAGAGGAAAGTACCTAACTAAAGCTCTGCAACCGAAGCATAGAGGCCCAGTACAAAGGTCCTCCCATGGTAATTCTAAATGTTACCCATCTGTATTTACATTTTTACCATAAACAATAGTTTTTACCCTATGGAGTCCTCAAAAGCAAATCCCCCAAAAGCTAACAACTCCTCTAATGAGCACCTATATGACCACATGATAGACATTCTTGACACTATCATGTCATCTTCTAACCTTTGTTGTACCATCATGGAATCATAAGCCAATTACTATATAGACCAAGATACCTGCCACCTGTGGGAGATCAATTTGGCCCATGTAGTATGTCTACAAACCGTACACTTCCCATAATTCGTGACTTGGTGCACCACCAGCTATTCACTTGATAGGTTGGTTATCCCATCCCATGACAAGTCAACGCCCTTGTGTATCATATTCAAATATGCCCTATTCAAAATATTGTGCTTCCGAAACTTACAAGCTCTACAAACCCTGGATGATGAAGCCCTACCCACATCATACCATGCCCTGAAAATCTTAGAGCAGAATCACATCCTAGATTAACACCTGCAAGAAGGTGCTCCAATCCTAGCTAGCTCGCCTCCATATTGTCAAGCACTCTATTTGCAGATAATTAAATATCAAACATACAGAGCATATGAAATTTATTGTCAACCCGAGAAAGTCTTTTTATTTCAAAGGATAAGTGCACAATATATGCTTAAACACAAAACCATTAGAAGTGAATACTTTTACCTTCTATCATCCATATTCATCCCAAGAATCTATGCAATCCCAAATGCCTTCTAATTGCTATACTATAATTATTTTCTATTATGCACCAGGAAGAAAATGATATCAGATCTAATCAACAATTGCAGAAAGGAAATCTCATTCGTATTCTAAAATAATCACTTGTCTAATCTGGTCAAGCTGGAAATCATAAAACATGAACTGAACATTACTCTAAAATTCAAATGAAAGGAACTGAAGCAACTGTTCTAAGAAACTGAATTGTGAAATAAAGATCAATCAACACATAACAGGAAAGCTAATTTATAAGAACTTCTGGGATCACGTCTCAACTATAGGATGAACACGGTAGTGTGAACAGAAATTGAAATGTGTAAAGTAAACCTGACTCAGTCAACTGATATTCTATACCATTCACCAATCTTACAGAATTATAATTTCTTACTGAAAAATCCACACAACAAGTATTGCTGCTGCGCACAAAAGAAAGAACAAAACATCACACAACAAGAAAGATGAAATCCTAAATTAACGCAGCAATCTCTGTGGAAGACGGGCCCAGTCTTCACACAGAGACACTGGTTGAACAACACTCTCTTTAACTCAGAAGTAACTCCTTATATTAACAGAAGAATGAGTACACAGTTTTGGCTTAGCTGCTAATACAAGATAAATTAATTGTTTGCTGTCCAACCCCTCGGTCGAGGCAATTCCCCATATTTATACATACAATTTGCAACATCTAAACCTATAATTGGGCAGCCATGAAGATCTCTGGTCTTCAGGCGCCCTAAATAATCTAGCTGTTACAATGCGTGGCAGAACTGAAATATCCAAATATGAGAGAGTTATTAATTGCCCCAAGAGTGGCGGTCCTTCCAGCTCACAGCTGGACTCGAGCAGCGACATACTTAAGATAGCACTTTCTGTTACAGCTGCCCTGTCACGACTATGCCTTGATTGACGATTCGAGCCCCAAGGAACCTTCTACAAGCAATGAACGTCCCTTCCTTCATGACTTGTTCAGCTCCGATCTTCCTGCAGTCTACTTGTCTCACTACCTTCATAAATCGCATCATGTTAGCACAAATTAAGAGATGCACAGCTTTAATCATCACAATCATAAGTATTAATACAATAAAACAATAATCGTCCATACCTTGGTAATTTGGAGAATAAGATAAGGAAAATAAGTCGAATTGCCAAGGTAATTGGTATAAGACAAGGGAAGGGAAGATGATAAATGATGGTCACAAAGGGCTAATTCTGGGCTCAACATCTCCCCCCAACTACCCTGTTGCATGTCCTCATGCAACAACCTGCATCTGAATCTTGAACTGAGCTCTGTCCAGGAGAGAGAAAGGAATGCAAGTAAATCAGGCATCTCATCTATCTTTTTGAAAGGCTTCTGTGAGCAACCCGGCATCTTCCAACTTCACTGTTTTCCTTCCACTGCTACTTGCTGATATCTGGGAATGCACTTGGTGTGGTGGGACTCTTTCTGCAGTTTTCTTATGCTATGCCTGGGGAAGTTGAAGAGAAATCCTCAATCTGAATCCAACTCAATGACATCTCTAGGAGGTGGAAGCACTGGTTCTTGTGGGACAGTGTCTTCCAGCGCATCTAATGTTAACAGGAGAGTTGCTGGTTCTTGTGTAACAGCAACATCCTTTAACCCTTCTTCAGCAACTACCCTTATTGCTTTTGGAGACACTGGTTCTTGTGTAACAGTGTCTTCTTTGTCCTTCTGCTGCTGAGACTGGGTATCCTTTTCGATTTGCAGCTCCTCCTCCAAGATTTCAGTGTCACCTGAGCATGGTGTCTGTACCTGTTCATCTTCACTCCACTGTGTATCAGGAATGATATCCACTCCCAGGTTATCTTCCAACTGCAATTCAGGAGTTCTTGCTGCAGCTTCCAAGGATGTTGGTTCTTGTGTAGCAACATCCTGGCTTACCTCTTCATCCTTCTTTTGCTGCAACTCCTCTTCTATGAGTTCTGTATCATGGGAACCCTCTGGGGTTACAACCCAGAGTTCATCATTAAATTCCAGAGTATCCTCTGTCCCAGCTTCTTCTCTTGTCTGCTCGGCCGGTTGGACAATTATATTCAGGGTTGCTGGTTCTTGTGTTGCAGCATCCTGTTCCAATTTATCACTGTCCTGCCTTTCCGTCTCTTCTTCTAAAATTATTGTGTCCTGGGAACGTTCTGGGGTTACAGCATAAAATTCTTCACTAACCTCCAGAGTATCCTTCGGCTCCATGATCTCTGTATCGTAGGAACATTCTGGGGTCTCACTATATTCTTTAATAAGCTCCAGAGCATCCTTCATTCCCAGTTCTTCTCCCATCTGTTCTATAATTTCTATGTTGTGGGAGCATTTTGGGGTTGCCATACATTCCTTATAAATCTCCAGGGCATCCTCCACTCCAAGTTCTTCTCCCATCTGTTCTATAATTTCTGCATCATGGGAAGTGGCAGCTGCAGCAAGGATGTTTAAAGGTGCTGGTTCTTGTGTAACAGCACCTTCTTTTTCCACTGCTTTCCCTACTGTGGCTACAGGCTGTTGTGCTGAATAAGTACTAAGTAAAATTTTATGGCCTGCTTCCTCAAAGATTTCCCCACAGGTGGGGCAGAGTATTCGCTCATCCTTTTCTCCAGCTCTAGCAGAAGCTGATTCCTCCACTTGGTCTGCAGCCTCTATTAATGTGTACATTTTTCTTCCACCCTGCTTTCTGCAGGTTTCCTTCCAAGTTTCCAGCTCCCTTCTAAGTGCTTGGAGGTCCTCTTTCAGCATTGCATTCTCATACAAGAGTCCCTCAACTCCAGGTTCTTCCTCCACTGGCCTTTGTGGAGCATCCCTCGGTCTTGGTGTAAGGATTGGGGGCTCAACCTGTGTCTCTAAGGTTGCCCATTTTTTTCTAGCTGCCTCTGCTGTTGTGACTGATCGAGTTCGTTTCCTTCTGATTGGTGCTACTAAATCAAACTCATTGGTGGCCCTCTTCCTTTTCTGTGGCGTTTTCTTTTGTGACTTTTCTTTTTGTGGTGTTTCTTCTTGTGGGGCTGGAATATAGGGGGGCAAAACTGAAGTTAAAGAAATATTTCCCTGCCCCCCATGCTGTTCTTCTTCAATCACAGCTCCTCCTCCTACCCACTCAGGTGAAGACTCGATTGTGACCAGCTCAATATCTTCTTCCATTGCTCTGGCTCCGTCATCTTCAGGTTCCATTGTCGCAGCATTTGATGCTGCTCCAATTTCACCTTCTGCTGTCGGAGCTGCCCTGTTATCTAAGTTTTCCACGAGGGTTTCATCTACATTGTCGCCTGATGGCTCTGTTTGTGCTTCCCCTCGCTCTCCTTCAAATGCAGTGTCATCCCCCACTGGTTCTGCTTGTGCTGGGGATTCATACACCTCGAATGGCTCTGCCTGTTCCCCTGGTTGTTCTTCCTCTGTGGTTTTATCCACCCTGGATGGTCCTGCCTGTGCCCCCTGTTGTTCTTCTTCCGTTTCATCCCTCCCCCCAACTTCACTGGAGGAACTCCGGTCCTCCTGTTGTGGCGGAACCGGTAATTGCTACAATGGGATGACCCTCAAGGGAACAGGTTGCTGTGGTCGGGTTATAAATTGTTCCCATGTTATATTATGTTGGGCAAGGGTTCTTACAATAATTAACTTAATGAGGCCATGGTGGGTGAGAGAGGACAATGGATGCTTTGCAGACTGAACAAATGTGGCCATAGGACGCAAGTCGTGCAATAAATAAAATGGAATATTCAAAAAAATGCCATGGCGGAGATGAGAAAGCAAAGGAAGTTCAGAGTTGTACACAGTTTGGTATCTACCTTCGCAGGTAATGTATTTCTTGAGGAAGACAGCAACCTGGTCCCATGGCTGCGGCAGTGACTTCAGTGCAATCCCTCTCCTGGATGCTTCAACTTGCTCCCCTGGAAGTAAAAATTCTTCTCGTGCAACCGTTGCAAGGACTCGACGGTTAAACCAAGGTTTTCCCACCATCGGGATAGCTGTAACCTCGGATATAATGACCTCAGAAACATCTATACACAGCCCCCACACCGTGGAGTGTGTTTTAGTAAGATTCAAGGCAAATTGCAGGGCTGCGTCCCGATCGAATCCGTCCAATCGCTCAAAGAACTCGACCCAGCCAGCAGCTTGAAAAATGGCCAGAACTGGCAGATTCCGTCTGAGTTCCCAGGTATTGAAAGGTTCATGGCGAACTGGAATGCCCATGGTCCTGGCTGCAAGATGAAACTGCTATTCGACAGAGTACAGGATCCCAGAATGGAAGTTGCAACACAGAGAATGCACGAATCGTTGAGCGGAGACGTTGAGCGAATGAGCTAATTCGGAAAGTTAAGCACAGAGAAGCGTTTAAAATTTCCATGCCAAATTGGGGAAGGTGGCAGTTATTAGTATTACGTCATACGAGGGAAAGGTTTAATCAGGTATAAATGGTGGTACGAGTGAAGGTACGTCCAATATCGTTTAAATGATATCAATGCTTAATCACGTGATAAATGAAAGCCATACCTCATAAAACTGTGCGTCGAAAGGCTGCGGAAACTGATGGAGCATGCAGTTGGTGACGTCACGGAGCCGAACGCGTGCACAGTCAGCCATGGGATCATGATGACTCGGATAAGGCACTAATTTCTTTCTCCGGTGAAACACAAGCCATCGCATCCTGGGGGTTGGAATGATGAGTTCGCCGGCATGACTGGGATGAATCAGCATCATGATTAGCAGGTTGAAACAATTCTTCTGTTAACACGGGAGTTACTACTGCAAGTTGCCAAAGAAATGATAACGCGGCCGATGAAAAAGCTTGTTGCAGCTGGCGGGAAAGAAGTTGCAGCCACCGGAAAAGAATTCATGGCAGCCGGAATTTTTTTTTTACGATATCAGGGAAAATTACGGCTGTCACGGAAAAGTTTTACGGCGGCGGGAAAAAACTTACAGCTGGCGAGAAAAGATTTTACGACTATGGGAAATATGTTGCAGCCGCTGGAAAGAAATGGCAGCTACCGGGAAATGATGTGGCAGTGACTTGGTCAATGAGGTGGCAGCCGCTGAGAAATAAGGTGGCAGCCGCTGGGAAATGAGGTGGCAGCCGCTGGGAAATGATGTGGCGGCTGCGGGAAAAAGATGTTGCAGCTTCCAATGTTGCAGCCGCCGGAGTTACAGCCACCGAAATTGCAGCTGTCGGAGTTGCAGCTGCCAGAGTTGCAGCTGTCGGAAAATATTTGACGGCTGACGAAAGAAGGACATTACGGTTACCGGGAAGTGAAATGGCCATGGCTGGTAAATGGAGTGGCAGCGGCTGGGAAATGGAGTGGCAGCTGCGGAAAATGAGATGGCAATAGCTGGTGAATGAGGTGGCAACCATGGGGAAGATGAGGTGGCAGCCGCGGAAACTGGAGTTGCAGCCGCCGATGTTGCAGCCGCTAATGTTGCAGCCACCGATGTTGCAGCCGCCGATGTTGCAGCCGCTAATGTTGCAGCCACCGATGTTGCAGCCGCCGATGTTGCAGCCGCTAATGTTGCAGCCGCCGATGTTGCAGCTGCCGAAATTGCAGCTGTCGGGAAAGATAGACGGCTGACGGAAAAAGGGCATTATGGCTACCGGGAAAAGGAGAATATGGTTGCCGGAAAAGGATATACAGCTGCCGGAAAATATGTCGCAGCTGCCGGAAAATATGTCGCAGCTGCCGGAAAATATGTTGCAGCTGCCGAAAAATATGTTGCAGCTGTCGAAAATTTTTTTTTTTTTTTTTTTAAGAGCAAGGACGGCACAGGGAGATTTTCCTTAACAGGCCCAAACTGGTCGTTCTCCTGGCGCTTCCCTGAAAATTTTTGAAAGACGACAGCAAACAAGAGATCAAATGCAAAAAAAAACAACAACTATACGCTACAGCAAGAAATTATTTATGTACAGCAAATACAATTTTCAGTTTAAGGTTTGGCAAAGGTAGAGAAAAGTTCCTGCTCTGGTGCCATTTGATAGTCTGGATCAGCAGCAATCTGTGAAATGAATGCATCCTTCGAAATGGGCTTCCGATACAGTCGCAGTCTGTGGCCATTAGCAAGTAATGGTATACGGTTTTCATCAATGGTAACCAAGCGAACAGTGTCGTTGTCAAATACCCTGTCAACCAAGTATGGACCCAACCATCTTGTGCGTAATTTTCCTTTAAAATCCTTCTTGAATCTGGAGTCGTATAATAGTGCCTAGTCTCCTTCACGGAAGATTTTCTTTTTGATGAATCGGTCATGCCAACTAGATCTCTGTTGCTGAAGCAGCACAGTCTGGTCTACTGCAGCTAATCGTTTCTCATCCAATTCATTTAATTGATTCAATCTTCTTTTCTGGGCTTCTGTTACATCCAGGTTCATTTCAATGGCTGTTTTCAGGGTCTTGATCTCAAATTCAATTGGAAAGATGGCACTCTTTCCATACACCAGATCATAGGGAGAAAAGCCCGTGGTGTTGCGCCAAGTTGTGTGATATGCCCACAGTGCTTCTGGAAGCCTGTCAGCCCAATCCCTTCGATGGCTTTTAACTGTTTTAGTAAGGATTGCTTCGATAACTTTATTAGTGCTTTCCACCTGACCATTGGCCTGGGGATGATAAGGTGAAGCTATCTTGTGCTGCACATGATACTTCCGGAGCAAGGATTCAAATTGGTGTGAAATAAATTGTGGTCCCCCATCGGTAACTACTTCCTTTGGTACCCCAAAATGGGTAAAAACTTCACTGTACAGGAAATCAATCACCGCCTGGTCATTTGCCTTAGCCAAAGCTACAGCTTCTACCCACTTAGTCATGTAATCTGTACACACCAAGATGTAAACCTTCTGTTTGAAAGGAGGGTTGATAGGACCAACAAAGTCCAATGCCCATCTATCAAACGGTTCTAGTACCACTTGGGGCTGTAAAGGCATCTGATCTGTCTTATTAGGTTGTCCCATCCTTTGGCAGCTGTCACAGGACTGAACATATCTTTTAGCATCTCTGAACAGTGTCGGCCAATAATAGCCCATCCGCAACGCCTTATGCCCTGTTCTTTTGTCTGCAAAGTGTCCTCCGCAAGGTTCATCATGACAGGCCTTTAGTATATGAAAGATCTCATCTTCCCTTACACATCTTCTAATCTCAAGATCAGGTCCTGTGTAAAAGAGATGGCCTTTGAGCCAACAATACCTGGCACTTTGCTGAATAATTTTTCTTTTCTCTCGTTTAGACATATGTGGCGGAAGCTTCCCTGCAACCAAATAATTAGCAACGTCTGCATACCAGGGTGAATGAGCTGAGAGTGCGAATAAATGTTCATCCGGGAAAGCATCCTCAACAGGTGAACTGTCATCACTGTTAGTAAATCGTGATAAAAAATCAGCAACAACATTTTCTTTTCCAGGTTTATCTATAATAGTAATATCAAATTCCTGTAATAATAAAAGCCACCTGGTTACTCTGGCATTAGTGACAGGTTTGTTCATTAAATACTTAATGGCAGAGTGGTCAGTATGCACAAATGTAGGATACCCAGTAATGTAATGACGAAACTTATTAATAGAATAAACAATAGCAAGGAATTCTTTTTCAGTAACAGTATAGTTTAGTTCAGCAGGGGCCAAGTTTTTACTAACATAATAAATAGCATAAGGTACTTGACCATCCTGCTGTCCTAGTACTGCTCCAATGGCAGTATCAGAAGCGTATGAAGAAATGTGGAAAGGTATGGTCCAATTAGGTCCCCTTAAAATAGGGGCTGTGGACAGTTTCTCTTTAAGCTTATCAAATGTTGTCTGGCATGCTGCACTCCACACAAACTGTGCGTCCTTCATTAACAATGAAAACAAAGGAGAAGCAAGTTTGGAGAAGTTTTCTATGAATCTCCTGTAATACCCAGCATGTCCCAGAAAACTTCGCACCTCTTTCTGAGTTGAAGGAGTTGGTATATTTTTTATCACCTTAATTTTTTAAGGATCCACTTGAATACCATCAGTAGAGATGAAATGTCCTAATACCACCCCCTCACTCATCATCATGTGGCATTTTTCAGTGCTTAGTGAGAGGCGAGCCTGTTCACAGCGAATTAAAACTTTCTTTAAATTTTCCAGTGCTTCCTCAAAATCCCTTCCATAAGGAGTAAAATCATCCATAAAAACTTCCATGCTATCATTAACTAATTTAGAAAATATGCCAATCACAGCTCTTTGGAATGTTGCAGATGCATTGCACAATCCAAAGGGAAGCACCCTGTAGGCGAACGTTCCCCAAGGGCAAGTGAAGGTGGTCTTATCCTGATCCTCTGGAGCAATCTGAATTTGATTGTACCCACTGAACCCATCCATGAAGGAGAAGAACTTCTTCCCAGATAGGGTATCAAGTACCTGGTCAATAAAGGGCAGAGGAAAATGATCCTTTTGTGTAGCTTTGTTCAGCTCCCTATAATCGACACAGACTCTCCATTTACCATTTTTCTTGGGTACAATTACAAGTGGGGAAACCCACTCACTATCTGAGATAGGATAGATAAATCCTGCTTCCAAGAGTTTCTGGATTTCTTCCTTCACTATATCCCTCAGATTGGGGTTCATGCGTCGTTGGGGTTGACATACAGGCCGAGAGTCGTTTTTAATATAAATATGATGAGTGCACAGACTAGAAGGAATACCCTTCATGTCTGTATACTCCCAGGCGAATGCCCCCTTACGTTCCTTCAAGAGATTGGTTAGGCGCTTTTGTTCTTCTGAGGAGAGACCAGGATTGATGTTCAAAGTTCTTCCAGGCTCTACCTCAATAGGAATGCTTCTTGAGTTTTTCAAAACTGGGATTATGTTTGTGTCATTGACTAGTGCTTCCTCCGTAAGCTGTTCTTGTTCTTCTTTACCGAGGGTACTGTTCAGGAGTTGATAAACTTCCTTGTCTACTGAAGCAGGTTCGCTAATGAAATTATTAATGGCATCGTCTTCTGTTTCGTTTTTTAAGGTTAGTGCCTTCCCTATTGTTAGTAATGGCTGAACATCTTCCTCCTCTTCCTGTTCTATCCAAAGGGAAGTTTCAGCTTCTAGACTCGGCCGTGCTGGAGGGTACAGGGTGAGGTTTTTGGTTTCCATACCATCAGATATAGTCATAGATCCTGATCGACAGCTGATGCAAGCATCAGCTGTAGCCAACCAGGGCCTCCCCAAGATCAATGGGTATCCCCCCAGCTGTGATTTTGGTTGTAATACCAAAAAGTCGGCAGGGTATTCCCATGAGTCTACTGAAATAACAAGGTCGTCCAAAATCCCTTCGGGTCTGATGGTGGATCTGTCTGCCAATTCTAAGATAGTAGGGGTCGGTCTAATATTGGTGAATCCGAGCTTCTTTACAGTCTCCATTGTTATAACATTGATCGCAGCTCCTAAATCTACTAGTACATTGGGTATCTGCGTTTGTCCTATGTGTACAGTGACAGTAGGATTGCCGGGATCCTCATACTTGGTTATAGGGGTTTTTCCAGTCATTAAAGCGGATAAATTCCCTATAACATGAACAGTAGGAGGATCTCTGGGTTTCCTTCTCGGTCTTTTAGTGTACAGGTCCCGAACAGTTCTAGCATAAATAGGTACATCTTGAAGAGCTTGTAAAAGGGGAATCTTAACATAAAGGTTCTTCAATTCTCCTAAGAGATTGAACTGAGGTTGCCCCCCTCTTTGTGGCAGCATCAATCTCTCAGGGTATGGTGGTTGCCTTACCAGCTGGGTAGGCTGCGTGTTATCCACTTTATCGTTTAATGTTTCAGCCGTCCCATCTGAGGGATGCTCAGCTCCTTCAGTGATAGGAACCGGATCAAATGGATGCTGGGAACTCTCTTCTTTGTCATACACAGATGGTGGAATATTTTCTGAAGTTACACGTTCTACTATCTTTCCAGACCGTAAGCGAATATCATTACAAGGTACAGGGGAGAGAGAGTAGGCCGGCATATTGAGAGCTTCCAATTGCTGGACTGTTTTATTATTTGGGTTAGGGTTAGGTTGGGCAGGCAGCTGAGGCCGTATTGGTATGTTAGGCACAGGATTATTTTGCAGCTGCAGCTGCGACTGCTGAGGTGGGTATTGAGGATATTGATGAAATTGAATATATGGAGGATACGGTAACTGTTGAGGTGGAGGTGGTTGAGGAAACTGGTTCCCAGGATGGAAGTTCCTCCATCCAGGAGACCATGAAGTAGGTTGATGAGGTGGCTGTGTCCAAGGACTCCATGAATTATAACCTTGCATCGCAGGTTGAGGGGAATTCCACTGAGCATAATTTGAAGGGAATTGTGTATTCACATTTTGCATATTAGTATTCCAATTATTCAAATTATTCAAAAATGGAAATGAATCGGGAGACATACCTTGATTCCGGGGCTGCCAGGGTTTCTTATGTGCAATGAAGTAGGCTGAATCCACCTCTGGAGTTGATGCCTGCAGAACAGCCTTCACTTGGGGCAATGTGGGTCATTCTTTCATATCATGGTTCAGCTCGCACAGCTAACACACTTGTATTTTGTCAAGAGGGAATTCTTTCAGTGGATGAGTCTTTCTACACCGGGGACAAAACACACCTAGTGTGAGATCCTCCACTGCCTGTCTTTGCTTGGCCTTCAAGACATCAATCTCTGAAGAGATAGAGCTCATCATTTCTGTTTTAAAATTTTCAAGAAGATTGCGTATCTCTGCCCGTGTAGCTCCCCCATTGGATGACTTCTGAGTTCTGTCGAAGACATCACGTTCCAGCTTATCTCGTTTATTCTGCTTGTTATGCCTAGAAGATCCCCTGGAGTATCTCTTACATAATTCCACAATTGTCTCAAAGGGTTCTTTAGAGATATCTCCCTTTCCTAATAAATTTAGCATGTCTAAACAATCGTCCCTGATCCCTCGAAGCAGGATTATCTTAAGCACATCTAGTCCCATGTTCATCTGCCTAGCTCTCTGCACATTGTACAGCAACCTCTCTACAAAATCCTCCAAGCTTTCATCCTCTTTCTGTACCATCTTGAATAACTCCTCCCTTTTGTCCCTGGTGTTGCAATATTCTTGATATTTTTCCAGGAACACTTGCTTCATCTTATTCCAATTAGCAACAGTTCCTCCCCCAAGGCTCATGAACCATCGTAATGCATTGTCCTTCAGGGTGGCAGGAAAAAGCTTTAACTTTTGAGCATCTGTGACATAATCATAGCTGCGACAGAGGATATCGAATTCAAAAAGGAATTCATCTGGATCCTCTGCCGCCCTGCCATGGAAGCGGGGTAACACCGACGGTGAGATGTTTTTCATAGGAGCTGTCCCCTCTAGCTGCTGTATTGGGAATTGCAATGTAGCCATAGTTTCTGGCGGGGAATCATCTTCATGATAGTATTGTACCACTGCTTCTTCCTCTTCGTTCTCAGTTCTGTTATTCATCTTTTCTTCTGTATCTTCTCCTTCGTTTGTTTCTTTATTCCTTACCTCAGTTGTAACAGCTGCGTATTCTTCGGTTGTAACAGCTGCATATTCTTCAATTGTAACAGCTGCGTATTCTTCAATTGCAACAGCTGAATCAGCCGTTCCTTCTTTAGCAGGAGTATATGCAGGAATCACAGCTGCTCCTGTATCTTCTACTGTAGATCCTGATGCTAGCGCTCCAGGATCAGCAGGGCTTCTTTTGATAGGAGTCTCCCGTTGACGAGATCTCACAGCTGAATCAGTTTTGTCAACAAGGTCGTCGATGAATGTTCTTCTGCCCAGCGGTGGACCTCGACCACGACCTGAACCACCTGTACTGTTAGTAATTTGTGGGGTTTTGGGGGTTGGGAGGTGATCGCGTTTTACCCCCCTCGTATTCATGCGAAGCAGATCAATTCAAAAACAACCAAAAAGACTGACTAAAAGCAATTATCAGATACGACTAATGACTAGTGTTTAATTTTCATCCTTCCCCAGCAACGGCGCCAAAATGTCAAGCACTCTATTTGCAGATAATTAAATATCAAACATACAGAGCATATGAAATTTATTGTCAACCCGAGAAAGTCTTTTTATTTCAAAGGATAAGTGCACAATATATGCTTAAACACAAAACCATTAGAAGTGAATACTTTTACCTTCTATCATCCATATTCATCCCAAGAATCTATGCAATCCCAAATGCCTTCTAATTGCTATACTATAATTCTTTTCTATTATGCACCAGGAAGAAAATGATATTAGATCTAATCAACAATTGCAGAAAGGAAATCTCATTCGTATTCTAAAATAATCACTTGTCTAATCTGGTCAAGCTGGAAATCATAAAACACGAACTGAACATTACTCTAAAATTCAAATGAAAGGAACTGAAGCAATTGTTCTAAGAAACTGAATTGTGAAATAAAGATCAATCAACACATAACAGGAAAGCTAATTTATAAGAACTTCTGGGATCACGTCTCAACTATAGGATGAACACGGTAGTGTGAACAGAAATTGAAATGTGTAAAGTAAACCTGACTCAGTCGACTGATATTCTATACCATTCATCAATCTTACAGAATTATAATCTCTTACTGAAAAATCCACACAACAAGTATTGCTGCTGCGCACAAAAGAAAGAACAAAACATCACACAACAAGAAAGATGAAATCCTAAATTAACGCAGCAATCTTTGTGGAAGACGGGCCCAGTCTTCACACAGAGACGCTGGTTGAACAAAACTCTCTTTAACTCAGAAGTAACTCCTTATATTAACAGAAGAATGAGTACACAGTTTTGGCTTGGCTGCTAATACAAGATAAATTAATTGTTTGCTGTCCAACCCCTCGGTCGAGGCAATTCCCCATATTTATACATACAATTTGCAACATCTAAACCTATAATTGGGCAGCCATGAAGATCTCTGATCTTCAGGCGCCCTAAATAATCTAACTGTTACAATGCGTGGCAGAACTGAAATATCCAAATATGAGAGAGTTATTAATTGCCCCAAGAGTGGCGGTCCTTCCAGCTCACAGCTGGACTCGAGCAGCGACATACTTAAGATAGCACTTTCTGTTACAGCTTCCCTGTCACGACTATGCCTTGATTGACGATTCGAGCCCCAAGGAACCTTCTACAAGCAATGAATGTCCCTTCCTTCATGACTTGTTCAGCTCCGATCTTCCTGCAATCTACTTGTCTCACTACCTTCATAAATCGCATCATGTTAGCACAAATTAAGAGATGCACAGCTTTAATCATCACAATCATAAGTATTAATACAATAAAACAATAATCGGCCATACCTTGGTAATTTGGAGAATAAGATAAGGAAAATAAGTCGAATTGCCAAGGTAATTGGTATAAGACAAGGGAAGGGAAGATGATAAATGATAGTCACAAAGGGCTAATTCTAGGCTCAACACATATTAAACCTTTGCATTCTCAGAAAACTCAAGGAAATCTATGACCTTGACATGAAACATATTAGGCTATGATCATGATAAGTCCATAGATGAAACCATTCTTTAGATCCTGGCCACATAACCCCAACAACAGGGGTTATGCCCCCTATATTTGACCTCTGCCAGTACTTTGCAGAGGTAATACATGCTCATCTTCCATACTTCCATGCTTTTGAATGTTTTAGGTTATACCTCTTTTTTATCTTCTTATACTAAAAGTATCCAAACTTTAAGGATTTGGAGTTGAATGCCAAAATTCAACTAGGAAATAAACTGCCTACTTACAAGTGGACAGACCTATTCCTTAGGCAGTCATGTAATTTGAATTTTCAGGCTTTTACAGATACGGTCATGACCATAGTATACTCCCTCCTACATGGTGTTTCTCCACCAATGGTTTTCCCTATGTACCAAGAGATTTTGCAATTGAGCCCAGACACAAGGATTGGTGAAGGTTTCTTTAGAATATATTAGGGAGGTTTCTTTTTTATCAAGTGCATTTTGTCAAGGCAAAGCATCCCATTACATTCAAACTACCCAACCAAGTGGGCCCCTTTTTGGTGAAAGGCCAAGGTGCTCTGTCTCATGTAAAAGAAATGCTAAAGCAGTTGAATTTAGAGAAATAATAAATATGGGACTATGATCCACATAAGGTGATGTCTTGGAAAATAATTGAAAACAAAAAGTCTAGATACAGTTACATTCCTTTCCTTGATTGGGAAAAGATGGACAACTTGTTGAATTGGGAGCGTGTTTAAGCAACCATGAGCACTGACCCAGATCAAAACACTAACGGATCACAAGCAAGAGCTAAGAGATTAACTGAAGAATCCCATGTAGACATGCATATTGATGAGCTAGAGACAGGGCCAGTTAGAAAGAAAGATAAAAGAGAGGCAAAAGCATCGGTTGAGCAAACCATTTTTGAGCATACACAGGATTAAGAATTATCTAGTGGGTCAGAAGCAACATCAGAATTTCCACAAGCAAGAAAAAATATACCACTTGTCATAATAACTCAGCATCCTTCATTAGTGTTTGGAACAACTCAGCTACAACAAGGCTCCCCTTCCACAGGTTCATCCCTAGAGCATCCAACAATATATAAATAATATGTGGACATAGGAAAGCAAAGTATAGAAACAATAAAAGAGCTTAGAGGCGAGACAAATCCATCCAGGAAGAAAATATTAACAGTGGCAGACCACAAAGAGAACATCCTTTGAATGGTGATTCTGAATCCCAAGGTCACCATACCCAAGATACTTGATGATTAGAAAATAGAAGAATACAAAGTTGATTTTGGGCAATTCCATCCCTTTGATAGAATTGACTTCTACAGACAGTCAAGTGACCTATTGTTTAAGGATGTGCTATAGCCATCATCCAATGAGAAGAAAATGTGCCTAGTGGTATAGAAAATGGAAAAGTTGCTAAAGGTAAAAAAGGTACCCACCAAGTCCAAGCAAATCACTATCAAGGAATTGGAAAGTAAAATTGTTGCATTGGTGGTTAATCCATTTGATACCACTCATGCAAAATCCCTCCTACAATATCTAAATATAATGAAATTGTTGTGATAAAGAATAAGTTGCATGTCCCTAATATAGAGCATGTCCAAACTCCGGAGTTGGTGGAATTGCATGAGAAAGACAAAATAAATCAAAATATGTTATATTATAAATCAGAATGGAGGAATACATGAAAAAGGTGGTTTTGACTCCTGGAAAAATCCTTGCATCGGCAATAGGTATTCTCCCCAATGAAAAGTCCCAAATAGACTATTCACTGTTTGGAATGGGCAATCCGTCAGGTTTACGGTCCGGCTACCATAGGATATGATTTTAGTTTAGTTTACCGGTTATGACTTGATCCACTATTTAAATTTTATTATTAAGAAATGAAAATGCAAATGCCCTAATCCTAACTGTGTATAATCCTATCTAAGCTAAGTTTTATTGTCAAACAAAGGCCTCACGAAGTGATGTGCATGTTCTTACCTCTTGTCTTACCACCTACGCCTCACCAGTCAACTAGAACTATGCTACCAAAATACATAACTTTTACCTATCTAATCTAACCTATCCTTGCAAGGAGCGAAATTAAAGTGAGAGTAATGATTGTAATTGTTTATTACAACTTCAACAGTTAACCATTGAAAGAGATGTATTCCCAATCATAATATAACAATTACCCAAAGATAGCTTTGGCATAGCATTAATTCATTCATTACTCATTATCACACAGAGAATTGCATTTTATAATCATAAGCAGCAAAATAATTCACATTATACATACCATTAGAGTAATCCAGTAGAATAGGAAAGATATTACATCATATAGGTGAACAAAATGAAGAAGTGATTCTGTACATTCATTCATGAAATCCCATGCAACAGTCTATGTAAGCCTTCACCCAACAAAATAGTTCTTTCTCATTAGCCAAAAAATATTTCTCTTACAAAATGCTACTAGTTCCCTATTACACCAGCCAAAAGCCCCTCTCTACTCTATTTCCTCCTATTTATCTTTATAAAATTTGTCCTGATGTGACTTATCACTTCATATTCCATCCCACACCCTTGGTTTCCCACAATTTTGTCTTTTGTGGTTGCACTAAAAACTAACTAAAATAAAAATAGAATTACAATATTACATCAATTAGATTGTATATTCTCTTGAATTTGGATATAATTATCCCAAAGATCACTTTCATAAGCTATCATGTTCAGTTGTTGGGGCTCTAATAATTTCAAAGCTATTTCATGTGTAGATAATTCTTTGACCATATCAATCAACCCTTTTGTTGCAATATTGTGACCTTCTCCTCAAAAATAGGCATTCATAGTAGCATGTCCAATATGTTGTTGAAGATCTTTTGCTGTGAGTGAATCCAAATTTTTATGTAAGTAATATATTCATCCAGACTATTCCTTAATTATGTTGTATGTTGTTCTTTTGGTGTCAGCTCGCCAATGGCCTTAGGAAGCGGAAGATGACATCTCTCAAATGCTTTGTAGATGGTCTGATAAATATCTTCACACTTTGTGATTGACTTTGTTACTTCATTCTATATCTTATTCTCTTCCTTTAGACAACTCTCTAAGAGTGCTATATCCAATCTCAAATTAGTAGTGGTCCTCTTTGGAAAATGTACAAGGATCTCCTTGGCTCTTCCCTTCCAGGTAATTAGCTTCTTCATTTTATCATAGGTCCCTACTAATTTATGTTTTACAGTTGAAGCTTCTACAGAGATCTGCTTCAATCTGGAGACCATTTATTTTAACTCATATGTTTGCTCAGTAAGCAATCCCTGAGAGTGAAACAATTGTTCTTGCAATTCGCAAGCATGCTCATGAAATGGCGTCACATCCTGTTTTTGTACTTGAGTAGATTTAAGCCATTCTACCAAGTATTCATTTTCACTAGTTAACTCAGAAATCTGAGCTTGCAAAGCTTCTTTTTCAATTGTGAGTGAATCAACTCACTGATCTAGCTAAGTTTCCCTATCTTCTAACTCGCTTATCCGAGTTTGGAAATCAACTTTTTCACCTTCCATGATGACTAGTTGTACATTCAATGAATCCTTTTCATCCTCAATACTTTGAATGTCTTGCAAGACCTTTCCATTTTCTGATTCTAGGGTGTCCCATTGTCTTCTCATTTATATTTGTTTGCTCTGAGTTAACAGCAAGTTGTGCTTAAGTTTGATCATCTTGGCCTTGCTCCTTTCTATATCTTCACTCAACTTGTCTATATTATCTGCATTTGCTTGCACTGCAACAACATTAACTGAAGCCGTGAACCTTGGGTCTTTATTGGTGCCTTCCATAACAACAAGTATTTCCTATATGGTTACGATGTCTGGCTACGTGGAAGTATTCAATCCTTTTTATGTTCATCCAAGAATGGTTTTCCTTTTGGGATAAAAAAATATAGTATCCAGTTTAGCCACCGAATAATGCTTTGATTGTGTGAAGGGCGTGAGTCAAATTTAAACTAATGGGAGATGACCTCCCGTGAGAAGAATTCCAGTACCAAGATTAGTGGGATTATCTATCTCAATATCTTTCCATTCACTCTCTTCCTGCAATTTCTTTTCTTCCACAACTTTCTTGACTTTTTCTTTTTCTTCCATTTTCTTCTTTCTTCCTAGCTAGCTCCTCCTCTTGTAGCTTCTTGGCCTTTTCTACTACCATTGCTTCTTCATTAGCTTTCTTCTGTGTTGTATCTTCTAAAGCTTCTTTTGTTTTGATTGAGCTTGCTTCTATCTTCTTTTCAAACCTCTTATTCAAATTTGCAATGTTCTTTGCTCATCTATATACTTCCTCATCTTTCAAAAAACGGCCAATGTATTAAAAATTTATCTTGCATGATGAACAATGTTTTTCTACTTTTTGTTGGATATCATTCCTAACAAAGATATTTTCTCCAAAATTATAATCCTCTAGTTCTTTCACAAATCCCTCGGCTCCTTTGACCTTGTTGAATTTATAAGTTCCAACCACAAACAAGAGTGGTGGGTACGAAGCTTTCTTGTGCTCATCCAAAAAAAATCCTATACCATTTATAAACACCTGTCTCACTGCCTCCCTCAAAATGATGTAGTCTGTAACATGTTTAGGCATTAAGGAAGGACTCTTAGTGCCTCCATAAATCATGAAGAAGTCCAAAAGTTTCTCAAAGGAAACCCCCACCCTTAGTTTTAACGGACCCCTTCCCCCCGAAACAATAGAAAATGGTTGCACAACAACCATCTCCTCCTCAAGGAGAATCCTCCACAACCGCTCATGTTCTCATGACGTGTAGTGAAACAGTTAACTTATCTACCAGGTCACGTATGTACGAATCTATTCCTGACAAAGAATACAATGGAGGTAATACTAAAAAATACTCCATATCTACATCCCCTATTCCTCCGCCACAAGGACCTTTGACCATAGAGAAACCTCTACTAGATGCAGTATTGCATCCACCAAAAAGAACATTTCGAAAATCCATTTTCAACCCTAATGCCTAGGCCGCTCAAAACTACAATATTGTAGAAGATCTAGCCCAGGCACCATGTGCTATGTCAACTCTTGAGATCTTACAAAACAGTCCCAATCAGCGTAAGACTCTACTATCTACTATTGGAGCAGTGGATCTGGATTCCTCTAACACTATCATGTTTAGATTGGAATACTTCAAGCCGAGGCTTTCCCATCAATTGGTGTTTTAGATCATTACCAATGTCAATGGGAAAAGTATCCATCGTATTGTTTTAGACAAAGGAGCCTCTAATTGTTTTATGTCGATGTCCTTCTGGAGAGCCATCGAATCTCCTGAATTGAACCATTCCCCTAACACTTTGAAAGCATTTGACAGAAGTGGATTTCAACCACACAGGATTTTACAACCTTTAGCCTTTGAGTTGGGAGGTAAGACTGTTTCCATCAACGTGGATGTAGTCACCACCCCACTAGATTATAACTTGTTACTTGGTCGAAATTGGTTCTATGCCATGACTGTGTGTGGTGATAGATTTTGTGTGTCATTCGAGTTGAGCTAATTCTCTCGCTAATTGAGCAAACGTAGTATAGCACTGAGCTTGATAGATATAATAATGGCATCCGAATTGTAACTCCCGCTATTTTCTAGCTGTCGTGGTGTTTCTTTTGAGATCAGTAGGAACAGATCTGGGCCTCCTCCTCAACCTCCACTTGCTATTACAAATACAAGTGAAGGATCAGGAGCTCATGATGGGAATAACATAGTTGACCCAGATCCTCACCCTTCCTACTACTGGCACCGCCTCCCAAAACTTGATTTCTGTGTGAATACAATTTCTTCTTCAGCAAAAGTTGTACCACATCCACTGGCATCAAAATCTCCTGCTTCATCACTCTGCGTCTTTTCAAGAACCCATACTCGTGCAAGCAGCCATTTCTGTGATCTTGACATCAAATACGACGAGGATAAATATGAAGACAACCCTCCCTCTATTGTATATCAACATCATGAAGACATAGAGGACCCGTCGCTTGGCAACAACACCAAATTGGTTCACATTCCCACATGAATCGATTGCTGTAACGAAGACTACAGGCAAGAGCTGTCACCACCACCGGTGAGTAAAGTGTCTGGGGAAAATCCCCAAGAGTCGTGTTTGTCAGTGATATTATTATATCAAGGCCTCTTTACTGTCTATAAGCGCCTCTTCTCTTTGTGTTTGACAGTGACCTTACTTGGATTGGATGCGCCAGTTACAGGCTATTTTCCCTATGCTAAAGAGAAAGTTGTTCTCTTCTCTATCGGGAACATTCTCGCCTATGTGCTCTGCCGAAGCAAGGCTTTTATGAGATGCGTCTTCTGGCTAGAAGTGAAGCTGCTAGGAAAATGGTCATGGGTTCCACTCCCAGTAAAGACAATCGTTACGCCATTTCTCCAGTGTGGGAGGAATTCACAGCAGATGCACGGTTTCGTCCATAGTTTGGATCATTTACTCGTTGCTGGAAACCTTCTCCCACCATGAGATGAGATTATAGGAGTTTCATATTCCATCCTGGGACTTCTGCTCATAAGCTCACTCACATCATTACCTCTAGTCCGTCACTTGCACCACAATGTATTCGAATGATTTCACCGCTTCGCCAGTTGGGTTGCGCTCACTATGCTGTGGTCCTTCGTCATACTCAGTGCAAACTATAATCCACTGGACAAATCCCATAACTTTCGTGGTTCGAACCTTGTGAATAAGCATGAATTCTGGTTCATTGTATTAATAACGTTGACTATAATCTTCCTATGGGTGTGCTGGAGAAGAGTTCCAAGTTCCAGTGAAAGTGTCCGCACCTTCGAATCACGCGAGCCTAATCAAATTCCAAGGTGGAATAGAATCAGGCATCCTGGGAAGAATCAGATGATCACCTCTGTCGGAATGGCATGCGTTTGGGATTATATCCGATGGGAAGGAAGAACACATGATGTTGGTCGGCGTTGTTGGCGACTTCACCCGAGGACTCGTATCAGACCTTCCGACACATTTGTGGGTTTGTGGCCTTCGCTTCTCAGGATTTCCTTATCTGATAAACATTTATAAAAAAGTGGTGGTGGTGGAAACGGGTTTAGGCATCTGCATCTTCTTGTCCTTCCTGCTAGAGCCTTTCCTTGCTGAGGTGTACATCATATGGGTTGTCAAAGGAATTCAGAAAAATTTCAGCGATGAGATTGTTACAAAGATGAAGAATTAACCATCCGAGAAGGTGATCATCCACGACATAGCGGTGTCGAGTCGACCAAACGTTCCGAAGATGACAGTTGAAGCTGTGAAAAGGTGGGGGGTTGAACTGGTGATAGTGACGATTAATCCAAGTGGAAGTAGGGATATTGTGAACGGATGAAAATTTGTAGGCATCCCAGCCTTTGGCCCAATTTGGGACTTTTAGATGTTTCTGATTTTGTTTAAACTTGCTACTTTACCATGTCATTAGTTTAGTTTATTAATTGATTTGAGATATCATATTGAATTTTTTTTAACTTGTAAGTAGGTCTCTGTTATTCCAGTCTTGATTCCCAGCATTGGGAATCAAGGATGGACCTAGGATCTATGCATCACTCCATCTAGACTATAATGAATATCCAACTCTACATGTTTGGTTTCTCTCCTTCCTTGTAAATGAAGATAAAGAAGTATCATTTTGCTTTTTGTTTAATGTTGTTCATGTAACTGGTATTTTTAAATATAAAAAATTATGGTTGATGTTTCCATCTTAACATCCATATAAGACAAATGTCTAATTTTATGTATAGATTATAATGATGTCAATTTTTTTATAGTTTATTATGATAGCGGTAATGCAAATATGGAAAAAAATAAAATATTATGATTTGAAATGATATTTCTAAATACTTAAATATATTATAAAAAAATAAAATATAAGAAATTAAATTATTTGTGAGGATATATTATTATTAATAATGAAAATTATACATAATTAGGTAAAAAAAAAAATTATAATTTAAAATGTTATTTTTTAAAAATATCATGTATATGTTCATTGTAGAGTGATGATCTAGTTTTTAAATGATGATTTTTTTTATATAAAAATGTAAAATTGTAAAAAAAGAAAATTCCAAAGAAAAAAACCTATAATTTGATATTCATAATAGAATCAAAGTTATATTATATTTTTACATTATCTACCACATAAGTGTTTTTCTAATTTGCAACTAGAATTTCAAAATATAGAATTTATCCATCCTTCAAAACTTAGACATCTTAATCACTATTACTAACTAGAAAATAATATAATCATTTTCCAACTTCACATATAGAGACAATATTTGTTCAAAAAGAGATAATTACCACAAAGAACTCTCTACTAAGCTCATAATAAACAAAGTATGATCCCTTAGAAATTTAAGAAAACTCCAGAATTCTTCATAATTTAAAAGACCTTCAGTAGTAGCCAGAGCTATTTTGGAGAGGCTATCAGCCACAGTGTTAAGTTACATAAAGACATGCTCAAAAGTTAATACTGAAAAAGATGCATGTAGTGTTTGAATCCCAGCACACCATTGCTTTAGTGTAAAATTGCAAAACATGAGTCATGACATTTCTTCACAATAAATTGTCTAAATGTAGAGCATAGTTTATGTTAGTGCACAAGTGTTTGATGTTATTGTTATAAATTTCTAGAATCCATAAAATTAACAAAGCCTTAAAATTATGAGGGCGAGCATCAATGCACAATTTAAGGGCCTTAGGATACACACAAGAAGTTGGATTCGCCCATTTAGGGTATTTAGGTGACACCCTTGTTAGCTTGAAAACACCATGTACTAATTATTTAGAATTAGGTTTAGGGATGTTGAGTGTAGCACTCTAAATAACAATGTGGGAATTTAGGTAAAAATGAGCCTATGATATCCTTGATGAGATCCTGATAGCTCAAATACATGGTAAAAGGGTCTAAAAGCGGGTTCCCAAGCTGTAAAGGGGTTGAATTTGGGGACCGTGTGTTTGAGACTAGGCGCTAAGTAAAAGCACCCCACCACGAAGGCATAAGATGACCAAGGGACCAGGAGTGGGAACCCAATACTCAAGTGTAAAGGAAATGAGAAAAATTGCTCGTAATCTGTTAGATCAACTACTTAGAGGGATAGCGCATCACAAAGATGCAAACAAGATAAAGTGCCCCCACCGAACCATTACCCAAAACCACTATACTACGTGGCATATTTTGATTGAAAACGACTCCAAAAATGAGATTTTGAAACTGTTTTTGAACCGAGCCATTACTGTCGGACCTACCAAAGATGGAATCCTCCCAGGCCCATGCCAGCCAACATGAGGGCCTCCACGGGAAAGAAAAGGAAGGCAGAGTGGAACCCACATGTGCCAATTGAACTTTGACATGTGTCAAGTCAGTTCAGATGACGTCAGTTGACGTCATCCTAAATCACCTAATCGATTCATGTTGCTTGGCCAATTTAAAATTTCAAAGCCATTAAAGAGGTAGGCATTCAAAACAGGCCATATTCGGCTCCGCGAAAGAGGAAAGTACCTATATGAAGCTCTGTAACCGAAGCATATAGGCCCAGTACAAAGTTCCTCCCGCTTGTTCTTGTTTAACTCCAGGGTAATTCTTGATTTTACCCCTCTATATTTACATTTTTACCATAAACAATAATTTTTACCATATGGCATTCTCCTCAAAAGAAAATCCCCCTAAAGCTAAAAAATCCTCTAATGAGCACCTATATGACCACGGAATAGACATTTACAACACTGTCATGTCATATTCTAACCTTTGTCGTACCATCATGGAATCATAAGCCAATTACTATATATACCAAGATACCTGCCACCTGTGGGAGACCAATTTGGCTTGTGTAGTATGTATGCAAACTGTACACTTCCCAGAATTTGTGACTTGATGCACACCAACTATTCACTTGATAGGTTGGTTATCCCATCCCCTGAAAAATCAATTCCGTTGTGTATCATATCCTAAGATTCCCTATCCAAAATGTTGTGCTTCCCAAACTTACGAGATCTACAAACCCTGGACGATGAAGCCCTACCCACAACATACCATGCCCTAAAAATTTCATAGCGGAATCACATCCTAGATTAACACTTGCAAGAAGGTGCTCCAATCCTAGCTAGCTCGCCTCCGTATTCAACCTCTTCATTCTCAGAAAACTCAAGGAAAGCCCTGACCTTGATATAAATCATATTAGGCTATGATCATGATAAGTCCATAGATGAAACCATTCTTGGGACCTTGGCCACCTAACCCCAACAACAGGGGTTATGTCCCCCATATTTGAGCCTTGTGAGTACTTGGCAGAGGTAATACATGCTCATCTTCCATACTTCCATGATTTTGAATGTTTTAGGTATCCCTCATACCTCTTTTGCATCTTCCTATACGAAAAGTGTCCACACTTTAAGGATTTGGAGATGAATGCCAAAATTCAACTAGGAAATCAACTTCCTACTTACAAGTGGACAGACCTATTCCTAAGGCAGTCATGTAATCAGAATTTTTAGGCTTTTACAGATACGGTCATGACCATAGTATACTCCCTCCTGCATGGTGTTTCTCCACCAATGCTTTTCCCTGTGTACCAAGAGATTTTGCAATTGAGCCCAGACACAAGGATTGGTGACAGGTTTGTGTATGAAAAACACATTGGAATAATAGTATATGGGTTTGAGGAAGAACCCTACAACTTGTCAGCTTTCTTAAACCCCGAGGTTTTTTCTTTACAATATATTAGGAAGAGGTTTCTTTTTTATCAAGTGCATTTTTTCAAGGCAAAGCATCCCATTATATTCAAACTTCCCAAAGAAGTGGGCCCCTTTTCGGTGAAAGGCCAAGGTGCTCTGTCTTATGTAGAAGAAATGCTAAAGAAATTGAATTTAGAGAAAGAATAAATATGGGACTATGATCCACATCAGGCGATCTCTTGGAAAAGAATTTAAAACAAAAATTCTAGATACAGTTACATGCCTTTCCCTGATTGAGAAAAGATGGAAAATTTGTTGACTTGGGAGCATGTTTAAGAAACCCTGATCACAAACCCAGATCAAAACACAAAAGGATCACAAGCAAGAGCTAAGAGATCAACTGAAGAAGCCCATGTCGACAGGCATATTGATGAGCTATAGACAGGGCCAGTATGCAAGAAAGCTAAAACAAAGGCAAAATCATTGGTTGAGAAAACCATTGTGGAGCATACACACGATTAAGAATTATCTAGTGGGTCAGAAGCAACATCATAATTTCCACAAGAAAGAAAAAATATACCACTTGTCACCATAACTCAACATCCTTCATTAGTGTTTGGAACACCTCAGCTACAACAAGGCTCCCCTTCCATAGGTTCATCCCAAGAGAATCCAACACTATATACAAAATAAGTGGACATAGGAAAGCAAAGTATAGAAGCAATAAAAGAGCTTAGAGTTGAGATAGATCCATCAGGGAAGAAATTATTAACAGTGGTGGACCACAAAGAGAACACCCTTCAAATGGACATTATGAATCACAAGGTCACCACACCCAAGATACTTGATGATTAGAAAGTAGAAGAATACAAAGTTGATTTTGGGAAATTCCATCCCTTAGATAGAATTGACTTCTACAGAGAGTCAAGTGACCTATTGTGTAAGGATGTGTTGTAGCCATCATCCAGTGAGAAGAAAATGTGCCTAATGGTATAGAAAATGGAAAAGTTGCTAAAGGTAGAAAAGGTATCCACCAAGTCCAAACAAATCACTATCAAGGAATTGGAAAGTAAAATTTTTGCATTGGTGGTTAATCCAGTTGATACCACTCATGCAAAATCCCTCCTACAATAGAAATATAATGAAATTGTTGTGATAAAGCCTAAGTTGCATGTCCCTAATATAGAGCATTTCTTTACTCCGGAGTTGGTGAAATTGCAGGAGAAAGACAAAATAAATTAAAATATGTTATATTATAAATCATAATGGAGGAATACATGAAAAAGGAGGTGTTGATGCCTGGAAAAATCCTTCCGTCGGCAGTAGGGATTCTCCCCAATGAAGAGTCCCAAATAGACTATTCACTATTTGGAATGGGGAATCCATCAGGTTTATGGTCTGGCTACCGTAGGATGTGATTTTAGTTTAGTTTATAGATTACGACCTAATCCACTGTATAAATTTTATTATTAAGAAATAAAAATGCAAATACCATAATCCTAACTGTGCATAATCCTATCTAAGCTAATTTTTTCTGTCAAACAAAGGCCTCACGAAGTAATGTGCATGTTCTTACCTCTTGTCTTACCACCTTCGCCTTAATAGTCAGCTAGAACTATGCTACCAAAATACATAAATTTAACCTATATAATCTAACCTATCCTTGTAAGGAGCAAAATTAAAGTGAGAGTAATGATTGTAATTGTTTATTACAACTTCAAGAGTTAACCATTTAAAATGATGTATTCCCAATCATAGTATAACAATTACCCAAAGACAGCTTTGGCATAGCATTCATTCATTCATTACTCATTATCACACAAAGAATTGAATTTTATAACCATAAGCAACAAAATAATTTACATTATACATACCATTAGAGTAATCCAGTAGAATAGGAAAGATATTACAACATATAGGTGAACAAAATGAAGAAGTGATTCTGCACATTCATTGATGAAATCTGATACAACAGCCTATGTAAGCCTTCACCTAGAAAAATAGTTCTTTCTCATTAGCAGAAAAATATTTCTCTTACAAAATGCTACTAGTTCCCTATTACACTAGCCAAAAGCCCCTCTCTATTATATTTCCTCCTATTTATCTTTATAAAATTTGTCCTGATGTGACTTATCACTTCATATTCCATCCCACACCCTTGGTTTCCCACAATTTTGTCTTTTTTGGTTGCACTAAAAAATAACTAAAATAAAAATAGAATTACAATATTACATCAATTAGATTGTATATTCTCTTGAATTTGGATATAATTATCCCAAAGATCACTTTCATAAGCTATCACGTTCAGTTATTGGGCCTCTAATAATTTCAAAGCTATTTCATGTGTAGATAATGCTTTGACCATATAAATCAACTCTTTTGCTGCAATATTGTGACCTTCTCCTAAAAAATAAGCATTCATAGTAGCGTATCCAAAATGTTGCTGAAGATCTTCTGTAGTGAGTGAATCCAAATTTTTTATGTAAGTAAAATATTCATCTAGACTATTCCTTAATTATGTTGTATGTTGTTCTTTTGGTGTCAGCTCGCCAATGGCCTTAGGAAGCGGAATATGACATCTCTAAAATGCTTTGTAGATGGTCTGATAAATATCTTCCCACTTTGTGATTGACTTTTTTACTTCATTCTGTATCTTCTTCTCTTCCTTTCGGCAACTCTCTAAGAGTACTATGTCCAATTTAAACTCAGTTGTGGTCCTCTTTGGAAAATGTATAGGGATCTCCTTGGCTCTTCCCTTCCAGGTAATTAGCTTCTTCATTTTACCATAGGTCCCTACTAATTTATGTTTTACAGTTCTACAGATATCTGCTTCAATGTAGCGACCATTTCTTTTAACTCATATGTTTGCTTAGTAAGCAATCCCTGAGAGTGAAACAATTGTTCTTGCAATTCTCAAGCATGCTCATGAAATGGCATTAGGTCCTGTTTTTGTACTTGAGTAGATTTAATCTATTCTACCAAGTATTCATTTTCTCTAGTTAACGTAGATATATGAACTTTCAAAGCTTCCTTTTCAATTGTAAGTGAATCAACTCACTGGTCTAGCTAAGTTTCCCTGTCTTCTAACTTGCGTATCTGAGTTTGGAAATAAAAAATTTCACCTTCCATGATGTCTAACTGTACATTCAATGAATCCTTTTCATCCTCAATACTTTGAATGTCTTGCAAGAGCTTTTCATTTTCTGATTCTAGGGTGTCCTGTTGTCTTCTCATTTATATTTGTTTGCTCCGAGCTGTCACCGGGTTGTCCTTAAGTTTGATCATCTTGCCCTTGCTCCTTTCTATATCTTCACTCAACTTGTCTATATTATTTGCATTTTCTTGCACTGCAACAACATTTATTGAAGCCGTGAACCTTGGGTCTTTATTGGTGCCTTCCATGACAACACTTTCCTATATGGGTACGATTTCCAACTACGTGACAATATTCAATCTTTTTTATGTTCGTCCGAGAATGGTTTTCATTTTGGGATAAAAAATATAGTATCTAGTTTAGCTACCGAATGTTGCTTTGACTATGTGAAGGGCGTGAGTTAAAGTTAAACTAATGGGAGATGACCTCCCGTGAGAGGAATTTCAGTACCAAGATTAGTGGGATTGTCTATCTCCATATCTTGTCACCCACTCTCTTCCTCCAATTTCTTTTCTTCCACAACTTTCTTGAATTTTTATTTTTCTTCCATTTTCTTCTTTCTTCCTAGCTAGCTCCTCCTCTTGTAGCTTCTTGGCCTTTCTACTACCATAGCTTCTTCATTAGCTTTCTTCTGTGTTGTTTCTTCTAAAGGTTTTTTTTTTTTTGCTTGAGCTTGCTTCTATCTTCTTTCCAAACCTCTTATTCAAATTTGCAATGTTCTTTTCTCATCTATATACTTCCTCATCTTTCAAAAAACGGTCAGTGTATTCAAAATTTATCTTGCATGATGAACAATTTTTTTATACTTTTTGTTGGATACCATTCCTAACAAAGATATTTTCTCCAAAATTATAATCCTCTAGTTCTTTCACAAATCCCTTGGCTCCTTTGACCTTGTTGAATTTATAAGCTCCAGCCAAAAACATGAGTGGTGGGTAGGAAGCTTTCTTGTGCTCATCCAAAAAATTTCCTATACCATTTATAAACACTTGTCTCAGTGCCTCCCTCAAAATGATGTAGTCTGTAACATATTTAGGCATTAAGGAAGGACTCTTAGTGCCTCCATACATGCATAGATAAGTCCCTTCTGGAGTAAAATAATAATCCCCATATTCGTTGATAACTTCTAATACTGCATCTGACATACAATTTAGTTCTTCATTGAAAATCAAACTATATCAGGGTATCAAAAATTCCTCACAGATCAACTTGTAGAAGCTCGCATATTTGTGATCCCACATGATATGGTAAGCTACAAAAATTGGCGTCTCACTCAAAACCCAATGGAATCCTAGCTTTGGGAAAGGATTTATGATGAGAATGCAATCAACTAACTACTAGGACATATAGAATTTAGCCTTGTTTTGCTTCAACCCTTCCCGAGCCTATGATATAACCTGATCCATATTATTCGAAATGATATCTTCCCAGCTGAATATGGTGCCGTGTGTGGTGATGTGGTACATTAGTGGAATCTAGCTAAGTTCGTAAATGTTCGCATTTACTTTTCCATATATCCTACATAAAAGCATCCCTATACCCTCTACATGGACCCAACTCCCATGGGGGTATACATATCCGGCTAATCATAATATAGCGATAGGTCAAAATTACCTATGGACTCTTTATCCTAGAGAACCTTACCTCGGAAACATGAACCCCATGAGCATATCACAATGTTCCACCAGCTATACCTTCAACCGGCAACCCACCACCCCCTCCACCAGCATCCTCACCGCTCGTAGCACCACCCCCTCCACCACCTATCCCATCCCCACCTCCACCATCTATATGACCCCCATATTCTGGAGGAGGGCCCCACTATTCAGGAGTAGGACCCCCATCGTGTCCACCTCCTAACATGGGAGGACCACCTCCGTATGGCCAGTCCTCTATGGGAGGACGTTATGATCAATAAATCCATGGTCCTAGTGGTACCCAAATTCCTTATCAATATTACCATTATTCGCAGCCAAACTGACAGTTACCATTTCGAGCTACATTAGATCTACCGGACCTGTCACGTTTGACCAACGATCCCATCCAACATGGGGTGAATTGGCCACCGATTCTTGTGAAGTTACCATCGGACATACACAAATTTGATGGCAAACCCAATGAGGATCCCAAGAACCACATGATGACATATCATTTGTGGTGCTCCTCAAACTCGTTAATGGATGATTCTATCCACTTGAGGGTCTTTCAACGAACCCTCATTGGTTCCACTGCAAAGTGGTACATTGAGATACTGCCACAATATTTTGTTGATTTTATATCTTTAGCTATGGATTTTTTTACTCACTTCCAATTACCAATTCACTATGAAACCGACATGGACCTTTTGACTTCTCTGCGACAATCAACCTCCACTCACATTTTCGATCATATTCATGAGTGGAGAAGAAGATGCCCGCTCATTAAGTATCCCATTCTGAATCAAATATTAGCCGATTGGTTTACTAAGTCATTACTTCCTATCATAGCCAAAGACATTGCTATGGGTGAGGCCATTACGAAAGAACAAGCCATCTCGCGTGCTTAGTACTTAGACTTAGTCTACGTTCAATCTAGCATGTTATACAACATAATTCCTAATGCCCCACACCCCACACATGACCTGAAACAAAATCCTACGGGATCACATGTTGATGGCATCATTGGTTCCATTCATACCCAGCCTGCTAGCCAATAGGTTGGATCACGGAGCCATATCGCTACAACCCCAACCTCATCACAAGTTGGAACCAATACCAACCAGTCACCCAGTCATGCTTCCACTGCAGACGCCAATCCACTGGTAAAACGAAGAACAAAGAAAAATAGAATAAGTCTTCTAACCAGTAGGAACATAATTATAATCGTGACCCCCTTGATACAAAATCGAGATGGAAGGCTAAATATCTCTGCTTATTGTGCGGTGATGACCACTTCACAAAATAATGTCCACATCGTGAAGAAGTCCAAATGTTTCTCAAAGGAAACCCCCCACCCTCAGTTTTAACAGACCCCTTCCCCACAGAAAAAAAGCAAATGGTTGCACAGCAACCAACTCCCCCTCAAGGAGAACCCTCCACAACCACTCATGTTCTCATGACGTGTAGTGAAATAGTCAACTTATCTACCAAGTCATGTACGTATGAATCTCATCCTAACAAAGAATCTAATGGAGGTAATACTGAAAAATCCTCCACATCTACATCCACTATTCCTCCGCCACAAGGTCCTTTGACCATAGAGAAACCTCTACTAGATGTAGTATTGCATCCACCAAAAAGAACAATTCGAAAATCCATTTTCAACCCTAATGCCTGGGCCGCTAAAAACTACAATATTGTAGAAGATCTAGCCAAGGCACCATGTGCTATGTCAACTCTTGAGATCTTACAAAACTATCCCAATCAGCGTAAGACTCTATTACCTACTATTGGAGCAGTGGATCTGGATTCCTCTAACACTATCATGTTTAGATTGGAATACTTCAAGCCGATGCTTTCCCATCAATTGTCGTTTTAGATCATTACCACTGTCACTCGGAAAAGTATCCATCGTATTGTTTTAGACGAAGGAGCCTCTAATTGTTTTATGTCGATGTCCTTCTGGAGAGCCATCGACTCTCCTTAATTGAATCGTTCCCCTACCACTTTGAAAGCATTTGACGGACGTGGATTTCAACCATATGGGATTTTACAACCTTTAGCCATTGAGTTGGGAGGTAAGACTATTTCCATCAACGTGGAAGTGGAAGTAGTCACTGCCCCACTAGATTATAAATTGTTACTTGGTCGAAATTGGTTCTATGCCATGATTGTGTGTGGTGATAGATTTTGCCTGTCATTTGAGTTGAGCTGCTTCTCCTGCTAATTGAGCAAACGTAGTTTAGCACTGAGCTTGATAGATATAATCATGGCAGCCGAACTGCAACTCCCGATATTTTCTAGCTGTCGTGGAGTTTCTTTCGAGATCAATAGGAACAGCTCTCGTCCTCCTCCTCCAACTCCAGTTGTTGTTACAAATAAAAGTGAAGGATCAAGAGCTCATGATGGGAACAACATAGCCGACCCATATCCTCACCCTTCCTACTAATGGCGCCACCTCCCAACACTTTCTTTATCTGTGAATTCAATTTCTTCTTCAGCAAAAGTTGTACCACATCCACTGGCAACAGAATCTTCTGCTTCATCACTCTGTGTCTTTTCAAGAACCCATACTTGTGCAAGCAGTCATTTCTGTCATCTTGACATCAAAGACGACGAGAAGAAATATTAAGACAACCCTCCCTCTATTGTATATCAACGTCATGAAGACATAGAGGACCCGTCACCTGTCAATAGCACCAACTTGGTTCACATTCCCGCGCGAATCGATTGCTGCAACGTAGACTATAAGCAAGGGCTGCCACCACCACCGGCGAGTTAAGTGTCTATGGCCATGAGTCGTTTCTGTTAGTGAGATTATTATATCAAGGCCTCTTTACTGTCTATAAGAGCCTCTTCGCTTTGTGTTTGACAGTGAATTTACTTGGATTGACTGTGGCAGTTACAGGCAACTTTCCCTATTCTAAAGAGAAAGTCGCTCTCTTCTCCATCGGGAACATTCTCGCCTATGTGCTCTGCCGAAGCAACGATTTTCTGAGATGTGTCTTCTGGCTAGCAGTGAAGCTGCTAGGAAAATGGTCATGGGTTCCACTCCTGGTAAAGACGAACGTTACGTCGTTTCTGCAGTGTGTGGGAGGAATTCACAGGAAATGCGTGGTTTCGTCCATAGTTTGGATCATTTACTCGTTGCTGGAAACCTTCTCCCACTGTGAGAACAGTTCCTATCAGATTATAGGAGTTGCATCTTCCATCCTAGGACTTCTGCTCACAAGCTCACTCACAAATTTTCCTCTAGTCCGTCACTTGCACCACAATGTCTTCGAACGATTTCACCGCTTCGCCGGCTCGGATGCGCTCACTATGCTCTGGTCCTTCATCATACTCAGTGCAAGCTCTAATCCACTAGAAAAATCCTATAACGTTTGTGGTTCGAACCTTGTGAAGAAGTAGGAATTCTAGTTCATTGTAGTAATAACGTTGACTATAATATTCCTATGGGTGTGCCTGAGAAGAGTTCCAGTGAAAGCATCTGCACCTTCGAATCACGCGAGCCTAATCAATTTCCAAGGCGGAATAGAATCAGGCATCCTGGGCAGAATCGGACGATCACTTCTGTCGGAATGGCTTATATCCGATGGGAAGGAAGAACACATGATGTTGGCTGGCACTGTTGGCGACTTCACTCGAGGACTCGTATCGGACCCTCCAACACACTTGTGGGTCCGTGGCCTTCACTTCTCAGGATTGTTGTATCTGATAAACATGTATAAAAAGTGGTGGTGGTGGAAACGGGTTCGGGCATCTGCATCTTCTTGTCCTTCCTGCTAGAGCTTTGCCCTTCCGAGGTGTTTGTCATATGCGTTGCCAAAGGAATTCGAAAAAAATTCGGCGATGAAATTATTACAAAGATGAATGATTATCCAGCGGAGAAGGTGATCATCCACGACACAGCGGTGTCAGGTCGACCAAACGTTCCGGAGATGACAGTTGAAGCTGTGAAAAGGTGGGGGGTTGAAGTGGTGATTGTGATGAGTAATCCGAGTGGAAGTAGGGATGTTGTGAACGGATGCAAATTTGCAGGCATCCCATCGTTGGGCCCAATTTGGGACTTTTAGATGTTTCTCATTGAATGTTTAATTTTGTTTAAACTTACTATCTTACCATGTCATTAGTTTAGTTTATCAAGTGATTTGATATATCATATAGAATTTGTTTTTAGATTGTAAGTAGGTCTCTGTTATTCTAGTCTTGATTCCCAGCATTGGGAATCAAGGATGGACCTAGGATCTATGCACCACTCCATCTAGACTATAATGAAGATCCAACTCTACAAGTTTGGTTTCTCTCCTTCCTTGTAAATGAAGATAAAGAAGTATCATTTTGCTTTTGTTTAATGTTGTTCATGTAACTGGTATTTTTTAATATAAAAAATTATGGTTAATGTTTTCATATTAACATACATATAAGACAAATGTCTAATTTTCTGTATAGTTTATAATGATGTCTATTTTTTTTTATAGTCCAGTATGATAGTAGTAATGAAAATCTGATGAAAAAAAAATGATTTGAAATGATATTTCTAAATACGTAAATATATTATAAAAAATAAAATATAAGAAATTAAATTATTTATGAGAATATATTATTATTAATAATGAAAACTATATATAATTAGATAACAATTAATTTTTTAATAATTTAAAATGTTAATTTTTAAAAATATCATGTATATGTTCATTGTAGAGTGGTGATCTAGTTTTTAAATGATGATTTTTTTATATAAAAATGTAAAATTGTAAAACGTTTTTTCAAAAGGAAAAAAACTATAATTTGATATTCATAATAGAATCAAAGTTATAGTGTCTTTTTACATTAATCTACCACATAAGCTTTTTTCTAATTTGCAATTAGACTTCCAAAATATAGAACTTATCCATCCTTCAAAACTTAGACATCTTAATCACTATTACTAACTAGAAAGTAATATAATCATTTGCCAACTTCACATATAGAGACAATATTCATTCAAAAAGAGATAATTACCACAAAGAACTCTCTACTAAGCTCATAATAAACAAAGTATGATCCCTTAGAAATTTAAGAAAACTCCAGAATTTCTTCATAATTTAAAAGACCTTCAATAGTACCCACAGCTATTTTGGAGAGGCTATCAGCCACAGTGTTAAGTTACCTAAAGACGTGCTCAAAAGTTAATACTGAAAAAGATGCATGTACTGTTTGAATCCTAGCACACCATTGCTTTAGTGTAAAATTGTAAAACATGAGTCATGACATTTCTTCACAATAAATTGTCTAAATGTAGAGCATAGTTTATGTTAGTGCACAAGTGTTTGATGTTATTGTTATAAATTTCTAGAATCAATAAAATTAACAAAGCCTTAAAATTATGAGGGCGAGCATCAGTGCACAGTTTAAGGGACTTAGGATACACACAAGAATTGGGATTCACCCATTTAGGGTATAAAAGTTTTAGGTGACACCCTTGTTAGCTTGAAAAAACCATGTAGTAATTATTTAGAATTAGGTTTAGGAATGTTGATTGTAGCACTCTAAATAACAATGTGGGAATTTAGGTAAAAATGAGCCTATGATATCCTTGATGAGATCCTGATAGCTCAAATAGATGGGAAAAGGGTCTAAAAGTGGGTTCCCAAGCTGTAAAGGGGTTGAATTTGGGGACCGTGTGTTGGAGACTAGTCGCTAAGTAAAAGCACCCCAACATGAAGGCAGAAGATGACCAGGGGACCAGGAGTGTGAACCCAACACTCAAGTGTAAAGGAAATGATACAAATTGCTCGTAATCAGTTAGATCAACTACTTATAGGGATAGCCCATCACAAAGATGCACAAAAAATAAAGTGCCCGCACCAAGCCATTACCCAAAACCATTATGCTAAGTGGCATATTTTGATTGAAAAAAACTCCAAAAATGAGATTTTGAACCGAGCCATTACTGTCGGGTCTACCAAAGATGGAATCCTCCCAGGCCCATGCAAGCCAACATGAGGGCCTCCATGGGAAAAAAAAGGAAGGTCAGGTGGAACCCACATGTGCTAATTGAACATTGACATGTGTCAAGTCGGTTCAGATGACGTCATCGAAAATCACCCAATGGATTCATGTTGCTTGGCCAATTTCAAAGCCATTAAAGCAGTAGGCATTCAAAAAAGGCCATATTCTCCGCGAAAGATGAAAGTACCTAACTGAAGCTATGTAACCGAAGCATATGTTAATTTTTGAGCATTATATCAATATACTCTAGGATCTTTATTAAGAGAATAACATGTACAGTATATCAATGCATATCAATCATAGCAAGCATATCAATCATCACAAGATGCAAACATAAGAGATAATAGACACATAGAGTTTCCATGGGGAAAAACCTAAGGTGAAAAAACCCACAACTTCCTCAGAGATAGATAGAGCAATGATACAACCAAAGTACAACCCAAGTACGCAGAGATAGTCTCCTCCTAGTAGCTGATCCTCGTCCTCACATGTGCGCCACTTTTTGAGTGATAGATAAGTGAGTAATGAAGTGATCAAATAGAGTGCCTCCTGCACTCTATTTATACTTGAATTGACTTGCCTAATAACCTTTACTAGGTCGACCTTAACTTAACCACATAACATAATGCTGACTGGGCCGACCCCCAATAGGGTGGTCTAATAACCCTTTGACCCACATGGCTTATATAGGGCCAACCCCAACAAGGTGGTCTAATAACCCATCAAGTATAAGTTATGACACTTACAATATAAATGACGACACTTTCGTATAGAGGAATAATAACATCTCTATAGGAATACAAACACTTTCGTATAGAGGAATAATACCATCTCTATAGGAATACAATATACATATATGTGAAATACATTTCGAAGTTACATATACATCAACACTCCCTCTTAACTAGGAAGGTATTTCTCGACACAGGTCTTCTAGCACAAGTCTTCTTCTCTAGATCATCATCAATGAATCATCGTCATCATCACTGCTGTTGCTATCTCAATCAATCTCTGAATCTACTCGTCATAGGAAGTTCTACAGAGCAATCCTTTTTCATACTGGATGTAGGCCCACCACCTACAGGTCTTCATCATTACTGGCCATATTGTGGAATCCTCGGGACTTAGTACGTGCATCACAAAACCTCGAAAGAGCATCCCAGGCTGCTACGGGTACACAACTCCGACCTATAGGATCTCCCAGGATCTTTTACATGTGACAGTCACAAAACCTTAAAAGGGTGTCTTTCCAAGCAAGAACCCTAAAGAGCATCTGAGGCCTTTTTCATCCTGTCCAGATCTCCAGGTCTGATTACATGTGACTCCTACCACAAAACCTTAAAAGGGTGTCTTGCCAAGCAAGAACCCTAAAGAGCATATGAGGCCTTTTTCATTCTGTCCAGATCTCCAGGTCTAATTACATGTGGTCATGGCAATGCCTCGAAAGAGCATCTGAGGCCTTTTTCATCTTGTCCATATCTCCTAGGTCTACTTACATGCCATAGGACAATGCCTCGAAAGAGCATCTGAGGCCTTTTTCATCCTGTCCAGATCTCCTAGGTCTACTTACATGTCCTCCCAGAGCAATGCCTCGAAAGAGCATCTGAGGCCTTTTTCATCCTGTCCAGATCTCTCAGTTCTATTTACATGCTAATCTGCACAACCTGTCCACGACCACAGAGTATCAACCTGATACTCACCATACATCATCCTAATGTACACATGATCATCTTGATCATCAATACTACATCATCCTGCTGCATGTCATCTGGAGCAACATCCTGAAGCTCGTCATCCATGATCATCCTGATCATACAATGCATCCACCTGATGCATACAAAGTATCTTCCTGATACATATCATCATACATGATCTACTGATCATACAATGTATCCACCTGATACATATACAAATACATGATCCACCTGATCATACCTGATACATATCAACATACATGATCTACCTGATCATACAATGTATCCACCTGATACATCTACAAATACATACACATGATCCAACTAATCATATCCAGCATCCAACATTATGCGTACATACAGATACATATAAATGATCCAACTGATCATATCCAACATCCAACATGATGCGTACATACATATACATATAAATGATCCAACTTATCATATCCAACATCCAACATGATGCGTACATACATATACATATAAATGATCCAACTAATCATATCCAACATCCAACATGATGTGTACATACATATACATATAAATGATCCAACCGATCATATCAAGCATCCAGCATGATGCATATATACACATACAGAGCAGTAACTGGAGCATCATCCTAATTCTCATCATCCAATGCTTATATCCACATCCATGGAAGGATCCTCCTCTCACAATGCTCGGAATGGCTCCTACAAATGTGTCCATCACTTCTTCCTCGAAGTGTCATCAATCTGAAGAACACCAAGCCTCTCTCTGAAGTACTCGAAATTCGCTCTGGCTAGTGGTTTCGTCAGCACATCTACAACCTGCTCATCTGTCGCAACATATAGGAGCTTCACTACTCCTCTATGCACCATATCCCTGATATAGTGATAACTGATCTTAATGTGTTTCAACCTGTCGTGGAACAATGGGTTCTCAGACAGCTTCACACAACTTTGGTTGTCACAAAAGATACCAGTAGCCTCCAGTGGGAGATCAAATAACTCAGACACTAGCTTCCAGAGCCATACTGCCTCACAACTAGCCGATCATGCTGCAACATACTTTGCCTCGGCTGTACTCAGTGCTACGTAGGACTGCTTCCTGCTAAACCAGGAGATCACACCTGATCCCATACTGAAGCAACACCTAGATGTGCTCTTCCTATCTGCAGCACTGCCTTCCCAACCTAAATCAACATAAACCTGTAGGTTAAACTTTTGATTCGCATCATACTTGAGCCCATAATCAACTGTACCCTTCAGGTACCTCATAATATGCTTTACAGCGACCAGGTGAACACCTATGGGATCCATCAAGAACTGGCTCAATGTGTTCATCGCAAAGAAAATATCTGGCCTCGTGTTCGTCAGGTACATCAAGGACCCAATCATCAGTGACATCAACCGGATCAAATGAAGCATCACACAGAAGCTTCAGGTTCGATGCCATAGGTGTGGCCATGGCCTTGCAGTCCATCATCCCGAACCTCTTCAGCATCTCTACTACATACTTCCCTTGTCCAAGGAAGATCCCATCTACACTCTGCCACACCTCCATGCCTAGAAAATAGTGCATCATCCCCAAGTTCTTCATCTCGAACTCGGCAACAAGCTTCCGCTATGTGTTGGCAATCAATCTATCCTCACCTGTAACAAATAGGTTATCCGCATACAAAAGTAGTATCATTGGATTTCCTTCCTCAACCTTGTAGTAAAGGTTGGAATCCGCTTTACTCTTGGTAAAGCCCAAATTGGATAGAAAGTTGTCTATCCTACCATACCAAGTTTTGCACATATATGACTTCCCGTCATGTGTCTCAAAACTAAGTGGCTACTCCACATACACTTCCTCTTCGACTGCACCATTCAAGAAAACTATCTTGACATCCATTTGGTGTATCTTCCATTTCATCACTGCAGCTAGAGCAAGTACTGATCTGATGGAAGTGTGCATGGATATAGGTGTAGAAGTCTCTTCGTACTCAATCCCTTTTTCTTGGAGAAGCCACGAGCTACAAACCTCATTTTGTATTTCTCCATGCTACCATCTGTAGCATGCTTGATATTATAGATCCATTTGGAAGTCACAGCAGACTTCCCTTCAGGTCTTGGGACTGCATCGCAAACATCATTCTTCATGATCGACTGATCATGGTATTCTTCCATTACTTCATCCCAGATCCTGGGAACTTCAATATCTTCAATAGATACATTTATTGCTAGAACAAATGTTGTAGTCCTTCTTTTGTAGGTGATGGTATACAATATTTCCTACAAAACAAGTTAAATTGCATGATTAGAAACATCTCATAGTTTTCAAAACAAATTCTTCCACATAAAGGAATATGTCATACAATCATGCAATTATTTTAGCCAGTGCTTCAATACAACATTCATCCATATCCTGTAACTTTCCAGATGCCTTCCAATCTCTACCAGAACATTGTTAAGAGTTTGCACTACTCCCACTATGTCAGCAAAGAGGTTTCATTCTAGATAAGTAGCAATGGAATGTTGTATAGTGCCCTAGTCCACTTACCCATTACATGCATATTAGTAGCATGTTGTTCATTAATGCAATTATTCTAATATGCCAAAATACATAGCCTAATTCTAGGAACATTAGTGTATACATCATTGAACAGTATTATTTAAACAATCAAATATGCAAGAAATGATAATTCAAATACTTATCTTTGTTTGTTTTTTGGGTTGACTCCCTCTCAGTCTTTGCTTCTTTTCTGCAACTCCATTCTGATGTGGATTGTGATAAGTGGTCGACTCCCTCTGAATATCTGCATCCTTGCAGAAACTACTGGAGTGTGCTCCCTCTTGATCTTTGCTTCCTGGATTACCTGTCTTTGAACTTATATCCATCCTCGATCATTATGCATGCTTACGAGTATCATCATTGTGTTCTCCTCGAGATCTCATACATAATCATACATTCATTAGTATACTATCAAAACAAAATTATCTTAAACATGTATAGTCATGATCATTTCAAACACAGATAATAAGCACTATCATTCAAGGTTTTAGGGAAGACTTCTCTTACTCATGCATATTCATACTTGACTATAGAACTCTTCTGGTTAGTCATATCATCAATCAAGGTAAGATACATAATATGCATAAAATCAAACTTGTAACTTCATGAGTAATCATTATCAATCATACAAAAGTATAAGATCCTTTGATATAGGAAAAACATACCTGGTCATCATATTTGCTAGTTATGTCTAGCAATGTTTTCTTGTTCCCTTCAAAGACCTGCATAACTCATACGTTAACCTTTGCAAAACCAAATTATACATACCTCTATGTGATCCATGATTATGGATGAATCTTTGTCTTCATGTCACCATAGCATGTTCAGGCTGTCCCTTCAATTTGTACAATCCTCCCTCTTGCTCTCCAATCACCATTGCATCATCTATAGTTTTACCTTTTGTCCACATTAGGACTTGGCCATCTACAAATGCAACCCTCATGCCTTTTGCATCTAATGCAGAGATGGAGAGTAGGTTCTTCTTGAGCCCAAGTACAAATAACACATCTTTCATCTTCAAAGACTTTCCAGAGTCTAGGTTGTAGGAGGCTTCCCCACTTCCTTTGATAGGGTATTGATAATCATCCCCAAGTTTCACCTTATGGGGTGATTCATGTTCGGATAAATTTACAAAAGATTCTTTAAAACCAGTCATGTGTTTAGAAGCCCCACTGTCAATTAATCAATCATTACAACCATGAGAAATAGTACCTGTGAGAGAAGAGATTAGAACATACTCTTCTTCGCTTGATGAGTCATCATCATCACTTTATGCTCTAGCCTTCTTCTTGGGAGGTTCATCATCCTCAACAGCATGAGCATGATATCTCTTCTTGTTTCCCTTCTTGTTGTTATTATTGTTGGAACCCTTTTTGTTCTTGGGACAATCTATAGCAAAGTTCCCCTTCTCATTACAGGCGAAGCATCTCAGATCCTTCTTACCCTTTTGGTGATGGCGGTGAGAAGGTCTTATGTTATGAGATGGCTCCTTCTTGAACTTACCTTTCTTGGTATGTGATATGAGAGCTTGATCTTCATTTCCCATCTTTTCTTCTCAGGCCACAAGCCTAGCTTCTTCTTGAGAACATTCTTCCCGCAGTCTATTGAAGGAGATCAACTTCCTTCTTGCACAATGTCCTTGAATAAAGGAATCCCATGACTTGGGTAGGCCATTCAGAGTGGTCATGACAACTTCACCATTCTCCACCATTTCATCCACCACTTCTAGTTGTTCCTTGATCTGAGAGACCCTAGAAAAATAAGATTGAATGGTTTCTCCATTCTGAAACTTTACGCCTTTCAATTGGTTCTGCAGGGTCATCTTCCGATTTATGTTCTTCCCTTCAAATAGCTTGGTCAGGGAATCAAACATCTCTTTGGGTGTCTTTAGAGATGACACATGTGGGATGAGATGGTCCTTGATGGAATCAGCAATGATCCTCTTTGCCTTGACCAAGTTCTTCTTGTGGAGGGCTTTAGCCTCTTCTTCCTCTGGGACAGGGACCTCTTCCCTTATGTAAGAGTCCAACTCATTTTCTTCCAGGATTAACCCAATCCTATACTTCCATGCCTGGAAGTTATCATCCCCTTCAAGATTATCCTCAAGCTTGGTGTGGTGAGACATCTTAAAGAGTACTTCAAATGGAAATAGAAAAGATTTAGGTCTTACCACTTGATTTGCTGAAAATTGGATCTGGTCCCGGATTAGGGTTTGTCAGAGAAACCCTAGAAATTCAAAATGTGAATTTCAACTTTATGAAAGGATAGAAAGATGCACCTTGATGAGCTGATCAGCCTGGTGTATTAATAATTTGAGATCTGTAAAGCTTCACCCTTTAGAACTACCTTTTAGTCTTCCCGGGTTCATTGAGGAGGACCCTGAATTAGGGTTTGAGTTTCCCGGAGCTTCACCCAACCAAAAATCTCGATCCAAATCTCTAAACTTTGATTTTTCCAAGGCGCTTCCAGCTATGTCTTCAGATTTCAGAAATTCCTATTTTTGTGGAAACCCTAATTTTTAGGGCCAAAACTAAAAGTGCTCAGAACTGAATTCTAATTGGACAGATAGATTCTCCTTGATGAGTAGAGTCAATCTACCTTACTACTTTTCCCAAATCTGTGTAGAGAAAACCAATAAACAAGAAACTCTAGTTTCTGCCAAAGCACAGTGTCTTCTTCTCAGGGAAGCTCTGATACCATGTTAATTTTTTAGCATTAATTCAATATACTCTAGGATCTTTACTGAGAGAACAACATGTACAGTATATCAATGCATATCAATCATAGCAAGCATATAAATCATCACAAGATGCAAACATAAGAGACAATAGACACACAGAGTTTCTGTGGGGAAAACCCTAAGGTGAAAAACCCCACAACTTCCTCAGAGATAGTTAGAGAAAGATACAACCAAAGTACAACCCAAGTACATAGAGATAGTCATCTCCTAGCATCTGATCCTCCTCCTCACATGTGTGCCACTTTTCGAGTGATGGATAAGTGAGTAATGAAGTGATCAAATAGAGTGTCTCCCGCACTCTATTTATACTTGACTTGACTTGCCTAATAACCTTTACTAGGTCGGCCTTAACTGAACCACATAACATAATGCTGACTGGGCCGACCCCCAATAGGGTGGTCTAATAACCCTTTGACCCACATGGCTTATACAGGGCCGACCCCAACAAGGTGGTCTAATAACCCATCATGTATAAGCTACGACACTTACAATATAAATGACGACACTTCCGTATAGAGGAATAATAACATCTCTTTAGGAATACAAACACTTCTGTATAGAGGAATAATAACATCTCTATACGAATACAATATACATATATGTGAAATACATTCCGAATTTACATATACATCAACAGCATAGAGGCCCAGTAGAAAGGTCCTCCCTCTTGTTCTTGTTTAACTCCAGGGTAATTCTTGCTTTTACCCCTATGTATTTACATTTTTACCATAAATAATAATTTTTACCCTATGGCCCACAAAAGAAAATGCCCCTAAAGATAAAAAATCCTCTAATGATCACCTATATGACCACGGGATAGACATTTTCGACACTGTCATGTCATCTTCTAACCTTTGTCGTACCATCGTGGAATCATAAGCCAATTACTATATATACCAAGATACCTGCCACCTGTGGGAGACCAATTTGGCCCATGTAGTATGTATGCAAACCGTACACTTCCCCAAATTTGTGACTTGGTGCACCACTAGCTATTCAATTGATAGGTTGGTTATCCCATTCCCTGAAAATTCAACATCGTCGTGTATCATATCCAAATATTCCCTGTCCAAAATGTTGTGCTTCCCAAACTTACGAGCTATACAAACCCTGGATGATGAAACCCTAACCAAATCATACCATGCCCTAAAAATTTTAGAGCAAAATCACATCCTATATTAACACCTGCAAGAAGGTGCTCCAATCCTAGCTAGCTCACCTCCATTTCAACCTCTGCATTCTCAGAAAATTCAAGGAAATCCCTAGCCTTGATATAAATCATATTAGGCTATGATCATGATAAGTCCATAGATGAAACCATTATTGGGATCCTAGCCACCCTAACCCCAACAGTAGGGGTTATGCCCCCCATATTTTACCTCTGTGAGTACTTGGCAGAGGTAATACATGCTCATCTTCCAGACTTCCATGCTTTTGAATGTTTTAGGTATCCCTCATAACTCTTTTTCATCTTCCTATACGAAAAGTGTCCACACTTTAAGGATTTGGAGTTGAATGCCAAAATTCAACTAGGAAATCAACTTTCTACTTACAAGTGGACAGACCTATTCCTAAGGCAGTCATATAATCAGAATTTTTAGGCTTTTACAGATACGGTCATGACCATAGTATACTCCCTCCTGCATGGTGTTGCTCCACCAATGATTTTCCCTGTGTACCAAGAGATTTTACAATTGAGCCCATACACAAGGATTGGTGACTGGTTTGTGTATGAAAAACACATTGGCATAATAGTATATGGGTTTGAGGAAGAACCCTACAACTTGTCGGCTTTCTTAAACCCCAAGGTTTTTTCTTTACAATATATTAGGGAGATGTTTCTTTTTTATCAAGTGCATTTTCTCAAGGCAAAGCATCCCATTACATTTAAACTTCCCAAAGAAGTGGGCCCCTTTTCGGTGAAAGGCCAAGGTGCTCTGTGTTATGTAGAACAAATGTTAAAGAAGTCTAATTTAGAGAAAGAATACATATGGAACTATGATCCACCCCAGGTGATTTCTTGGAAAATAAATTAAAACAAAAATTCTAGATACAGTTACATGCCTTTCCCGGATTGAGAAAAGATGGAACATTTGTTGACTTGGGAGCATGTTTAAGCATCCTTGAGCACTGACCCAGATCAAAACACTAAAGGATAAAAAGCAAGAGCTAACAAATTAACTGAAGAAGCCCATGTAGACATGCATATTGATGAGCTAGAGACAGGTCCAGTCAGCAAGAAAGCTAAAAGAGAGGCAAAAGCATGGGTTGAACAAACCATTGTGGAGTATACACAGGATTAAGAATTATCTAGTGGGTCAGAAGCAACATCAGAATTGCCACAAGCAAGAAAAAATCTACCACTTGTCACCATAACTCATCATCCTTCATTAGTGTTTGGAACACCTCAGCTACAACAAGGCTCCCCTTCCACGGGTTCATCCCAAGAGCATCCAACACTATATACAAAATATGTGGACATAGGAAAGCAAAGTATAGAATCAATAAAAGAGCATAGAGGTGAGATAGATCCATCAGGGAATAAATTATTAACAGTGGCAGACCACAAAGAGAACACCCTTCTAATGGCCATTCTGAATTCCAAAGTCACCATACCCAAGATACTTGATGACTAGAAAATATAAGAATACAAAGTTGATTTTGGGAAATTCCATCCCTTAGATAGAATTGACCTCTACAGACAGTCCAGTGACCTATTGTGCAAGGATGTGTTGTAGCCATCATGCAGTGAGAAGGAAATGTGCCTAGTGGTATAGAAAATGGAAAAGTTGCTAAAGGTAGAAAAGATATCCACCAAGTCCAAACAAATCACTATCAAGGAATTGGAAAGTAAAATTGTTGTATTGGTGCTTAATCCAGTTGATACCACTCATGCAAAATCCCTTCTACAATAGAAATATAATGAAATTGTTGTGATAAATAATAAGTTGCATGTCCCTAATATAGAGCATGTCCAAACTACGGAGTTGGTGAAATTGCAGGAGAAAGACAAAATAAATCAAAATATGTTATATTATAAATCGGAATGGAGGAATACATGAAAAAGGTGGTGTTGATGACTGGAAAAATCCTTGCGTCGGCAGTATGGATTCTCCCCAATGAAGATGTCATGTCCCAAAATTGGAATTGGGTCACAATGGCCTAATCACATTAGCCATATTCATTAGAGTTTGTAAAATTGATGTTAAGGGTCAAATAATTGTCAAGGAGGAAAATTACTAGTTTCCTAGGTTTGGGGTGGAAGCTTTGGGATTTCGAATAAGGGGGATAATAAATGATGTTTAGACATTAGAAGGGTTCAAGTATTATAAATAGAGTGAATAAAGAAATTCAAGAGAAATCCTAGGTGACAAATGGTTTTGGAGACATATGGAGGATGTGGGACCCACACTAGCTTGATTTTTCATAATACATGGTATCTCTCTTTTGCAAATTCGAATTAAGGGGAATGTGAACACTCTTGGGTGAGCTGGTAATTCATAAAACATGTCATTGAGAATCTTAGGTCGAATTGGGAAGGATTGGTAACCTCCATGGAAGATAAAGAGTCAAAGTGGAAGTTTGTGGACACTTGGGCTAGATTCCCTAGCCCCTATGACACCAATGATGGAGCATCTATGACAACTATGACAAATTGTAGACCTGACCTCTGACATATTACCACTATGACATGTCAGCCCCATAAATAGGCTCAAGGAAGGCGAATTTGGGAGTTGGAGAAGCCAAAGAGACTCAAAATCGAATTTGGGAGAAGATGGAAGGTTGGAACTAGGAGACAAGTGGCAAATGTGGAATATTTCCTAAATGGAAATCTATTGAATCTATTGAGAGGATTTCGACTCTTAGAAGGATAATGTTGGTTATAAAATGTATAAATGAAGTATGAGAATAGCTTTTGATCATTTGTAGAATTTGGAATTTCATTTGTGAAGAGGGAGAGCTAGTGGATGACTAGTTTCTTGCCTTAGCCAATTTCGAGGGTGAAAGATTCCCATCCAAGTTGGTAATTGGAAAGGACATTCAGACCTTTCATTTGGAGCTTTAATGGAGTCTTTATTTGCAGGTGTAAGCTACAGGGCATCTCATGGTTTCTTCTATTGCAGCTCACTCCTTCAACCATTTCCAGTTTTGATGGCATATTCTTGATCCTTGAGAGAGGGCATTTATGGTGAGCTATTGTACTATTTGGGGAAGCTCTTAATGCCCCATTTATTTTGTAATATGAATTAAATACTCTATTCTACATCTCCAAAAAGTTTCAGGTCAAAATTCCAAGTATAAATGTATAAATCGCATTTTTAATGGAAGAACAATGTCATTTCCCCACTACCTTGTTGTGAGCCAATGATTGATAATGATTTCGAATGAATGGATGATTCTCTGATATATTTGTGATAAATATACTTCCATGGATGTTTTCTACAAGTTTCATGTACTGTACTTGAGCATTTGAAGCATTTTTACTCAGTTTAGTTGTATTGGGAGGTGAAATAGTGCCATTTCCCCAAGGGTCGAATTGGGGATTTTTGCAGTTGAATGGGAGAGGGTGAGAAAAGTTGTAATAATCCATTAATGGTGCATATGATACTTTAATAAAATACTTAACACATTACATACCTCTTTTCATAAATTTGAGTGGGTTTGGAGGCATTTGGGAAGCCATTTTCAGTACTTACCCCAGGGGGATTTGAACCCCAAATTACTAGTAAAATTGCATAATTGGTTCAGAATCTTAAGAGAGTTTGAAGAGGTATTTTGGTGGACATATTTCATCCATAAACATCATATTAAAGTTCTAAGATCACTCATACACCTTCCTTGAAGATTTGAAGGCATTTGGAGTCAATTTGAGACCTAGAGACCAATACTAGTCAAAGGAAAATCACTAGTAAAGTTACCTACATTGATCAGAATTGAAAGAGGATTTGTAGAAGTATTTTAAAGGTCCAAAGGCATCCATGAAACACATATTTATGTTCTAATATCATTCATATACCTTCTCAGAATATTTGGGATCATTTGGGGCAAATTTGGGACCTAGAGATCAAAACTAGTCAAAGGTCTAACTAGGGAAAAAAGTGAAAAATTGCCATTTTAATAAAATTCCTAATAAGGGACATTACAGTGGTATCAGAGCATGGTCCTTGCACCTGTGTATTAGGTACATACATTCAAGAATAATTGGCAGCCATGTCTTACTATTATGATGAATCCTATGAGTACAATTCTTATGAGGAATATGCAGATGCTTATGAGCAATATGAAGAAGAATGTGAATGGTATGAGGAAGAGGTGCCATCATGCAACACTTCTTACAATTTCAAGAGAAATGAAGATTATTCTTATGACTTTAAATCTGATGAATATGAGTGTGTCACACCAACCAAGGATAATTCTATGAGTGAGTTCCAAAGATGGAGAGCAAAATATAAAACCTTGCCCCAACAATATCAAAAATATCAAGAATATCTTGCTTTTAGCAAAAATACACAAAATGCCATGTCTTTTGAGTACTATGCTGAACATGTTTTTGAAAACAGGCCCAAAAATGAAGATGTGGAGTTAGTGAAGAAAGGTTTATGCCCTTCTTGTAAAAACCCTTGGAGTGAGTATCATATATGTGTGCATGAAATGATGTCCTCCTTGAGGAGAGCTTTTGATATTTATTCAAGAAGAGATTCCAAATATATTGATCCTAAGGAAAACAAGGGGCAAAATGAATCAGCTTGCTTTAAGGAGCAAAAGGAAGAGACATCACAAGAGCATGAAGAAGATTCTATTGAAAATATGGAAGATCATTTCAAGACACCTTCTAGCTTAGACATGAACCAAAGAGCATCTACTGATGGATGCTTAAACTATGAAGGAGTACCTACTGATGGGTGCTCACACCTCTATGTTGGTGACATGGAGATTAATTTTGAAAGTGTTTCTACAAGTACAAGTTTCATTAAGCATGATAATGAAGACCTTGTAGCATTTGAAGAAGAACCAAGATCAACTTCCCCATCACCACTTGAGCTTCATGAAGTTGGTCCAAGCAAAATTGAAGAAGATGAGGAGGTTCATTTGCAAGAGCCTCATTTTCTTGAAGGGTCCTTAAAAATGAATGAAAATAAGATCCAAGAGTCCCTCAACATTCTCCATGACACTCAAGCATTGGTTTCAAATTCTTGTTGGAGAGCTACTTCATTGGAAGAAACATCCTTCCTTGAAGACATGGAGAAGATTCAAAGAGCAATGTGCCACATCAAAGGTAATTTTATGTCTTTGCTTTTTGATAGAAACCATTTGTTTGAGCTTAATGAATTGTTACATGATGCATACTTGAAGAATAATGAGGATATTCATAAGCTCACAATTCAAAATGAGCAACTTCTTGAAAAGTTGCAAGATACTTGTTTTTCCTCCTATGTTTCAGATTGTCAAATGGTAGATTGTTTGGAGGATTCTCATGACATGGTGGATCATGAGAAATGTGGGAATTTGAATGTGCTTAATGTGTTTGAAGATGAACTTGAAGAGATCCAAACACTTGATGTGGTGGAAGAGGAACTTGAATTGTCTCTTGATGAAGCTTATGCAATTTTTAAAGAAGAGCATGATTCCTCTACATTGGAACCAATATATGACAAAGGTTTCCCACTTTTGAAGGAGCTGCATGATACTACCCACATGGATCCTTCCCATGATGAAACTTCTGAACTTTTTGATCATTTGGGTGAGTTAGTACATTCTCCTACATCCTACAATTCCATGTTTTGCAGTATTAGTCTCAATGAAGTATGGGTGAAAGGGTTCTTTTTGATGGTGCCACATGAGGAGTATGGAACTCCTAGATTTACATTTTATGATGACATGGTTGGAGCACATTCTTATTCACATTTGCAACAGCATAATTTGTCACTTTATGATGATTCACATCTACATGGATGCACCTATGATATGGATTTGAGTCACTTGAAGACTCATGGTTTTTCTTGCTCAACACTGGGTTCATTTGATGTTAGAGGAACTTCATCCAACAATTAGGTGAATAGATTTATGATGGGAGAACATTTTTGTTGGCAGCCACATACTTTGTTACATCTTTATGATTCTCACATTCATGGATGTATGGGTGAGACTTCTTTGAGTCATTTGAAGTCTCCTTGTTTTTTCTGCTCATTATTTGGTTCAGATTTTAGTGGAGATTCTTCATTCACTTCTTGGATGAAAGAATACATGGTTGAATATTTTGATGCATATCACATCCTTTTGGAGCAGCATTATAGGACATGGGATCCTCACCTATGTCATTGGAGCAGATTTGATTGGTCACTTGAAGCTTGTATGCACTTGGAAAATCGTGGTCTACTTGCTTGGAGGTACAAGCACTTTCATGATTCTTTGATGAAGCACCTCCTTGATGTACATTTTCATTATTTAGTTATGTACTTTGATGATATATATTTTGTACTCGTGATGTTTGGAAGAATGCATACAAGAAAATGGGATCCAGGAATCATCTTATCTGATGGTATGGGTTGGAGAGAACTCTTCATTGTTGGGGTGCAATACAAGCAATGGGACCCTGGAATAATTTTTATCTCATTGGTTTCAATTTTGGGGGGGAAACAAGAAGTATGGGAGATGCATTTCCCACTTAATAAAGTGATTTTTATCAGAGTAGTGCAGCATCAAGCATGGTGGTTCCTCTCTAAAATCTTCATGGGAAACTCAAAGACTCAAGGTTTGGCAATTCAATGGCAACTTCAAAGAATTATACAGAAAGCAGGTTCTTCAACACCCATGTTTGAAATTGCTTGAGGACAACCAATATTGGGAAGGGAGGATTTGTCATGTCCCAAAATTGGAGTTGGGTCACAATGGCCTAATCACATTAGCCATATTCATTAGAGTTTGTAAAATTGATGTTAAGGGTCAAATAATTGTCAAGGAGGAAAATTACTAGTTTCCTAGGTTTGGGGTGGAAGCTTTGGGATTTGGAATAAGGGGGATAATAAATGATATTTAGACATTAGAAGGGTTCAAGTATTTAATAAATAGAGTGAATAAAGAAATTCAAGAGAAATCCTAGGTGACAAATGGTTTTGGAGACATATGGAGGATGTGGGACCCACACTAGCTTGATTTTTCATAATACATGGTATCTCTCTTTTGCAAATTCGAATTAAGGGGAATGTGAACACTCTTGGGTGAGTTGGTAAGTCATAACACATGTCATTGAGCATCTTAGGTCGAATTGGGAAGGATTGGTAACCTCCATGGAAGATGAAGAGTCAAAGTGGAAGTTTGTGGACACTTGGGCTAGATTCCCTAGCCCCTATGACACCAATGATGGAGCATCTATGACAACTATGACAAATTGCAGACCTAACCTCTGACATATGACCACTATGACATGTCAGCCCCAAAAATAGGCTCAAGGAAGGCGAATTTGGGAGTTGGAGAAGCCAAAGAGACTCAAAATCGAATTTGGGAGAAGATGGAAGGTTGGAACTAGGAGACAAGTGGCAAATGTGGAATATTTCCTAAATGAAAATCTATTGAATCTATTGAGAGGATTTCGACCCTTAGAAGGCTGATGTTGGTTATAAAATGTAGAAATGAAGTATGAGAAGAGCTTTTGATCATTTGTAGAATTTGCAATTGCATTTGTGAAGAGGGAGAGCTAGTGGATGACTAGTTTCTTGCCTTAGCCAATTTCGAGGGTGAAAGATTCCCATCCAAGTTGGTAATTGGAAAGGCCATTCAGACCTTTCATTTGGAGCTTTAATGGAGTCTTTATTTGCAGGTGTAATCTACAGGGCAGCTCATGGTTTCTTCTATTGCAGCTCACTCCTTCAACCATTTCCAGTTTTGATGGCATATTCTTGATCCTTGAGAGAGGGCATTTTTGGTGAGCTATTGTACTATTTGGGGAAGCTCTTAATGCCCCATTTCTTTTGTAATATGAATTAAATACTCTATTATGCATATCCAAAAAGTTTCAGGTCGAAATTCCAAGTATAAATGTATAAATCGCATTTTTAATGGAAGAACAATGTCATTTCCCCACTACCTTGTTGTGAGCCAATGTATTGATGATGATTTCGAGTGAATGGATGATTTTCTGATATATTTGTGATAAATATACTTCCATGGATGTCTTCTACAAGTTTCATGTACTGTACTTGAGCATTTGAAGCATTTTTACTCAGTTTAGTTGTATTGGGAGGTGAAATAGTGCCATTTCCCCAAGGGTCGAATTGGGGATTTTTGCAGTTGAATGGGAGAGGGTGAGAAAAGTTGTAATAATCCATTAATGGTGCATATGAGACTTTAATAAAATACTTAACACATTACATACCTATTTTCATAAATTTGAGTGGGTTTGGAGGCATTTGGGAAGCCATTTTCAGTACTTACCCCAAGGGGATTTGAACCCCAAATTATTAGTAAAATTGCATAATTGGTTCAGAATCTTAAGAGAGTTTGCAGAGGTCTTTTGGTGGAAATATTTCATCCATAAACATCATATTCAAGTTCTAAGATCACTCATACACCTTCCTTGAAGATTTGAAGGCATTTGGAGTCAATTTGAGACCTAGAGACCAATACTAGTCAAAGGAAAATCACTAGTAAAGTTACCTACATTGATCAGAATTGAAAGAGGATTTGCAGAAGTATTTTAAAGGTCCAAAGGCATCCCTGAAACACATATTTATGTTCTAATATCATTCATATACCTTCTCAGAATATTTGGGATCATTTGGGGCAAATTTGGGACCTAGAGATCAAAACTAGTCAAAGGTCTAACTAGGGAAAAAAGTGAAAAATTGCCATTTTAATAAAATTCCTAATAAGGGACATTACAGAAGAGTCCCAAATAGACTATTCACTTTTTGGAATGGGGAATCCGTTAGGTTTACTGTCCAACTACCGTAGGATGTGATTTTAGTTTAGTTTACTAGTTACGACATGATCTACCGTTTAAATTTTATTATTAAGAAATGCAAATGAAAATTCCCTAATCATAACTGTGCATAATCCTATCTAAGCTAATTTTTTCTGTCAAACAAAGGCCTCACGAAGTGATGTGCATGTTCTTAACTCTTGTCTTACCACCTCCGCCTCGGCAGTTAGCTAGAAATATGCTACCAAAATACATAACTTTAACCTATCTAATCTAACCTATCCTTGCAAGGAGGGAGATTAATGTGAGAGTAACGATTGTAATTGTTTATTACAACTTCAACAGTTAACCATTGAAAGAGATGTATTCCCAATCATAATATAACAATTACCCAAAGATAGCTTTGGCATAGCATTAATTCATTCATTACTCATTATCACACAGAGAATTGCATTTTATAATCATAAGTAGCAAAATAATTCACATTATACATACCATTAGAGTAATCCAGTAGAATAGGAAAGATATTACAGCATATAGGTGAACAAAATCAAGAAGTGATTATGCACATTTATTCATGAAATCCCATGTAACAGTTTATGTAAGCCTTCACCCAACAAAATAGTTATTTCTCATTAGCAGAAAAATATTTCTCGCACAAAATGCTACTAGTTCCCTATTACACCAGCCAAAATCCCCTCTCTATTCTATTTCCTCCTATTTATCTTTATAAAATTTGTCCTGATGTAACTTATCGCTTCATATTCCATCCCACACCCTTGGTTTCCCACAATTTTTTCTTTTGTGGTTGCACTAAAAAATAACTAAAATAAAAATAGAATTACAATATTACATCAATTAGATTGTATATTCTCTTGAATTTGGATATAATTATCCCAAAGATCACTTTCATAATCTTTCATGTTCAATTGTTGGGGCTCTAATAATTTCAAAGCTAGTTCATGTGTAGATAATTCTTTGACCATATCAATCAACCCTTTTGCTGCAATATTGTGACCTTCTCCTAAAAAATAGGCATTCATAGTAGCGTGTCCAATATGTTGCTGAAGATCTTCTACAGTGACTGAATCGACCAAATTTTTTATGTAAGTAATATACTTATCCAGACTATTCCTTAATTATGTTGTATGTTGTTATTTTGGTGTCAGCTCGCCAATGGCCTTAGGAAGCGGATTATGACATCTCTCAAATGCTTTGTAGATGGTTTGATAAATATCTTCACACTTTATGATTGACTTTTTTACTTCATTCTGTATCTTCTTCTCTGCCTTTCGACAACTCTCTAAGATTGCTATGTACAATTTCAACTCAGTAGTGGTCCTCTTTGGAAAATGTACAGGGATCGCCTTGGCTCTTCCCTTCCAGGTAATTAGCTTCTTCATTTTATCATAGGTCCCTACTAATTTATGTTTTTTAGTTGAAGCTTCTGCAGAGATCTACTTCAATCTAGCGAAGATTTCTTTTAACTCATATGTTTGCTTAGTAAGCAATCCCTGAGAGTGAAACAATTGTTCTTGCAATTCGCAAGCATGCTCATGAAATGGCGTCAGGTCCTCTTTTTGTACTTGAGTAGATTTCAGCTATTCTACCAAGTATTCATTTTCTCTAGTTAATTAAAATATCTGAGCTTTCAAAACTTCCTTTTCAATTGTGAGTGAATCAACTCACCGATCTAGCTAAGCTTCCCTGTCTTCTAACTCGCTTATCCGAGTTTGGAAATCAACTTTTTCACCTTCCATGATGACTAGTTATACGCTCAATGAATCCTTTACATCCTTAATACTTTGAATGTCTTGCAAGACCTTTTCAATTTCTGATTCTAGGGTGCCCCATTGTCTTCTTAGTTATATTTGTTTGCTCCGAGCTGTAACCAGGTTGTCCTTAAGTTTGATCATCTTGGCCTTGCTCCTTTCTATATCTTCACTCAACTTGTCTATATTATCTGCATTTGCTTGCACTCCAACAACATTTACTAAAGCCGTGAACCTTGGGTCTTTATTGGTGCATTCCATGACAATACTTTCCTATATGGTTACGATGTCCAGCTACGTGGAAATATTCAATCTTTTTTATTTTCATCCGAGAATGGTTTTCCTTTTGGGATAAAAAAATATACTATCCATTTTATCCACCAAATGTTGGTTTGACTGTGTGAAGGGTGTGAGTCATAGTTAAACTAATGGGAGATGACCTCCCATGAGAGGAATTTCAGCACCAATATTAGTGGGATTATCTATCTCCATATCTTGCCACCCACTCTCTTCCTGCAATTTCTTCTCTTCCACAACTTTCTTGACTTTTTCTTTTTCTTCCATTTTCTTCTTTCTTCCTAGCTAGCTCCTGCTCTTGTAGCTTCTTGGCCCTTTCTACTACCATAGCTTCTTCATTAGCTTTCTTCTGTGTTGTTTCTTCTAAAGCTTCTTTTTTTTTGCTTTAGCTTGCTTCTATCTTCTTTCCAAACCTCTTATTCAAATTTGCAATGTTCTTTGCTCATCTATATACTTCCTCATCTTTCAAAAAACGGTCAGTGTATTCAAAATTTATCTTGCATGATGAACAATGTTTTTCTACTTTTTGTTGGATATCATTCCTAACAAAGATATTTTCTCCAAAATTACAATCCTCTAGTTCTTTCACAAATCCCTCAACTCCTTTGACCTTGTTGAATTTATAAGCTCCAACCACAAACAGGAGTGGTGGGTACGAAGCTTTCTTGTGCTCAACCAAATAATTTCCTATACCATTTATAAACACCTTTCTCACTGTCTCCCTCAAAATGATGTAGTTTGCAACATATTTAGGCATTAAGGAAGGACTCTTAGTGCCTCCATACATGTAGAGATAAGTGCCTTCTGGAGTAAAATAGTAATCCCCATATTCGCTGATAACTTCTAATGCTGCATCTGATATACAATTTGGTTCTTCATTGAAAATAAAACTATATAGGGGTATCAAAAATTCCTCATAGATCAATTTGTACAAGCTCACATATTTGTGATCCCACATGATCTGGTAAGCTACAAAAATTGGCGTCTCACTCATAACCCAATGACATCCTAGCTTTGGGAAAGGATTTCTCATGAGAATGCAATCAACTAAATAGTAGGACATATAGAATTTAGCCTTGTTTTGCTTCAACCTTTCCCGAGCCTATGATATAGCCTGAGCCATATTCTTTGAAATGATAACTTCCCAGTTGAATATGGTGCCGTGTATGGTGATGTGGTACATCAGCAGAATCTAGATAAGTTCGTAAATGTTCGCATTCACTTTTCCATATATTATACATAAAATCATCTCTATACCCTCTACATGGATCCAACCCCCATGGGGGTATACATATGCAGGTAATCATAATATAGTGATAGGTCAAAATTATGTAGGGACTCTTTATCATGGATCACCTTACCTCATAAATCATCCCTATACCATCTACATGGATCCAACACCCATGGGGATATACATATCCAAGTAATCATAATATACCGATACGTCAAAATTATGTAGGGACTCTTTATCCTGGAGCACCTTACCTCGGAAACATGAATACCCCAAGGGGATATCACAATGTTCCACTAGCTGGGCCTTTAGCCGGCAGCCCACCATCCCCACAGCCCGTCTCACCCTCCCCTCCACCACCTATCCCACCCCCACCTCTACCATTCAGAGGACCCCGTATTACAGAGGAGGCCCCCCCCATTCGAGAGGAGGACCCCCATTAGGTCAACCTCCTAACATGGGAGGACCACCTCTGTATGGCCAACCCTCTATGGGAGGACGTTATGATCAATAAATCCATGGTCCTACTCGTACCCAAATTCCTTATCAATATTACCATTATCCATGACCAAACCGATGGTTACCATTTCTGGATACTTTAGATCTACTGGACCTGTCACGTTTGACCAATGATCCCATCCAACATGGGGTGAATTGGCCACCCATTCCTGTGAAGTTACCATCGAACATACACAAATTTGATGGAAAACCCGATGAGGATCGCAAGAACCACATGATGACATATCATTTGTGGTGCTCCTCAAACTCGTTAATGGATGATTCTATCCACTCAAGTCTCTTTCAACAAACCCTCACTCGTACCACTGCAAAGTGGTACATCAAGTTACTACCACACTCTTTCGCTGATTTTAGATCTTTAGCTATGGCTTTTTTGACTCACTTCCAAGTACCGATTCACTATAAAATCGACACGGACCTTTTGACTTATCTACGACAATCAACCTCCACTCACATTTCCAATCATATTCATGAGTGGAGAAGAAGATGTCGGCTCATTAAGGATCCCATTCCGGATCAAATATTAGTAGATTGGTTTACTAAGTCATTACTACCTATCATAGCCAAAGACATTGCTATGGGTGAGGCTGTTACAGAAGAAAAAGCCATCTTGCGTGCTTAGTACTTAGACTTAGTCTACGCTCAATCTAGGACATTATACGACGTAATTCCTAATGCCCCACACCCCACACATGACTGCAACAAACCTCCTACGGGATCACATGCTAATGGCATCATTGGTTCCGTTCACACCCAGCCTGCTACCCAATCGGTTGGATCACAGATCGATATCGCTACAACTCCAACCTCATCACAAGTTGGAAAAATTACCAACTAGTCACCCAGTCCTGCATCCACTGTGGAGGTGAATCCAGTGGTAAAAAGAAGAAAAAAGAAAAATACAAGAAGTCTTCTAACCAGTAGGAACATAAAAATAATCCTAATCCCCCTGACACAAAATCGAGATGGAAGGATAAATATCTCTGCTTATTCTGCGGTGATGACCACTTCAAAAAATAATGTTCACATCGTGAAGAAGTCCAAAATTTTCTCAAAGGAAACCCCCCACCCTCAATTTTAACGGACCCCTACCCCACACAACAACATCAAATGGTTGCACAACAACCAACTCCTCCTCAAGGAGAACCCTCCACAACCTCTCATGTTCTAGTGACGCATAGTGAAATGGTCAACTTATCTACCAGGTCATGTATGTACGAATCTATTCCTAACAAAGAATCCAATAGAGGTAATACTGAAAAATCCTCCACATCTACATCCATTATTCCTCCGCCATAAGGTCCTTTGACCATAGAGAAACCTCTACTAGATGCAGTATTGCGTCCACCAAAAAGAACAATTCGAAAATCCATTTTCAACCCTAACGCATGGGCCGCTCAAAACTACAATATTGTAGAAGATCTATCCCAGGCACCAGGTGCTATGTCGACTCTTGAGATCTTACAAAACTGTCCCAATCAGCATAAGACTCTACTATCTACTATTGGAGCAGTGGATCCGGATTCCTCTAACACTATCATGTTTAGATTGGAATACTTCAAGTCGAGGCTTTCCCATCAATTGGTGTTTTAGATCATTACCAATGTCACTGGGAAAAGTATCCATCGTATTGTTTTAGACGAAGGAGCCTCTAATTGTTTTATGTTGATGTCATTTTGGAGAGCCATCGACTCTTCTGAATTGAACTGTTCCCCTACCACTTTGAAATCATTTGACGGATGTGGATTTCAATCACATGAGATTTTACAACCTTTAGCCATTGATTTGGGAGGTAACACTGTTTCCATCAACGTGGAAGTGGTCACTGCCCCACTAGATTATAAATTGTTACTTGGTCGAAATTGGTTCTATGCAATAAATGTGTGTGGTGATAGATTTTTTCTGTCATTCAAGTTGAGCTGCTTCTCCTGCTAATTGATCAAACGTAATATAGCACTGTTCTTGATAGATATAATCATGGCGACCGAACTACAACCCCCGATATTTTCTAGCTGTCGTGGGGTTTCTTTCGAGATCAATAGGAACAGCTCTGGGCCTCCCCATCCACCTCCACTTGCTGTTACAAATACAAGTGAAGGATCAAGAGCTCATGATGGGAGCAACATAGTCGACCCAGATCCTCACGCTTCCTAATACTAGCGCCGCCTTCCAACACTTGCTTTTTTTGTGAATACAATTCTTCTTCAGCAAAAGTTGTACCACATCCACTGGTAGGAGAATCTCCTGCTTCATCACTCCGCGTCTTTTCAAGAACCCATACTCGTGCAAGCAGCCATTTCTGTGATCTTGACATCGAAGACAACGAGGATAAATATGAAGACAACCCTCCCTCTATTGTATATCAACGTCATGAAGACATAGAGGACCCGTCGCCTGTCAACAGCGCCAACTTGGTTCACATTCCCGCGCGAATCGATTGATGCAACGAAGACTACAAGCAAGAGCTGCCACCACCACCGGCGAGTAAAGTGTCCGCGACAAAGCCCCAAGAGTCGTGTAAATCAGTGATATTATGATATCAAGGCCTCCTTAGTTTCTATAAGCGCCTCCTCGCTTTGTGTTTGACAGTGAACTTACTTGGATTGGCTGCGACAGTTACAGGCTACTTTCCCTATGCTAAAGAGAAATCTGTTCTCTTCTCCATCGAGAACATTCTCGCCTATGTGCTCTGCCAAAGCAAGGCTTTTTTGAAATGCGTCTTCACGCTAGCAGTGAAGCTGCTAGGAAAATAATCATGGCTTCCAATCACGGTAAAGATGACCGTTACGTCGTTTCTCTAGTGTGTGGGAGGAATTCACAACGGATGTGCGGTTTTGTCCATAGTTTGGATCATTTATTCATTTCTGGAAACCTTCTCCCACCGTGAGAACAGTTCCAATGAGATTATAGGAGTTTCCTCTGCCATCCCGGGACTTCTGCTCATAATCTCACTCACAACATTTCCTCTAGTCTGTCACTTGCACCACAATGTCTTCGAACGATTTCACCGCTTCGTGAGCTAGGCTGCGCTCGCTATGCTCTGGTCCTTCGTCATACTAAGTGCAAGCTATAATCCACTGGACAAATCCTAACGTTTGTGGTTCGAACCTTGTGAAGAAGTAGGAATTATGGTTCATTGTAGTGATAACATTGACTATAATATTCCTATGGGTGTTCCTAAGAAGAGTTCCAGTGAAAGTGTCTGCACCTTTGAATCACATGAGCCTAATCAAATTCCAAGGCGGAATGGAATTAGGCATCCTGGGCGGAATCAGACGATCACCTCTATCAGAATGGCATGTGTTTGGGATTATATCCGACGAGAAGGAAGAACACATGATGTTGGCCGACGCTGTTGGTGACTTCACCTGAGGACTCGTATCGGACCCTCCAACACACTTGTGGGTCCGTGGCCTTCACTTCTCAGGATTGTCGTATCTGATAAACATGTATAAAAAGTGGTGGTGGTGGAAACGGGTTCGGGCATCTGCATCTTCTTGTCCTTCCTGCTAGAGCCTTGCCCTGCCGAGGTGTATGTCATATGGGTTGCCAAAGGAGTTCGAAAAATTTTCGGCGATGAAATTATTACAAATATGAATAATTACCCACCGGAGAAGGTGATCATCCACGACACAGCGGTGTCGGGTCGACCAAACGTTCCGGAGATGACAGTTGAAGCTGTGAAAAGGTGGGGGTTTGAAGTGGTGATAGTGACGATTAATCTGAGTGGAAGTAGGGATGCTGTGAACGGATGCAAATTTGAAGGCATCCCATCCTTTGGCCCAATTTGGGACTTTTAGATGTTTCTCTTCGAATGCCTGATTTTGTTTAAACTTGCTACTTTACCATGTCATTAGTTTAGTTTATCAAGTGATTTGAGATATCATATAGATTTTTTTTAGCTTATAAGTTGGTCTCTGCTATTCCAGTCTTGATTACCAGCATTGGGAATCAAGGATGGACCTAGGATCTATGTACCACTCCATCTAGACTATATCCAACTCTACATGTTTGGTTTCTCTCCTTCCTTGTATAAATGAAGATAAAGAAGTATAATTTTGCTTTTTGTTTAATGTTGTTCATGTAACTGGTATTTTTTAATATAAAAAATTATTGTTGATGTTTCCATCTTAACATCCATATAAGACAAATGTCTAATTTTTTTATAGTTTATAATGATGTCTAATTTTTTATACTTTATTATGATAGGGGTAATGAAAATATGAAAAAAAAAAAATTGATTTGAAATGATATTTCTAAATACTTAAATATATTATATAAAATAAAATATAAGAAATTAAATTATTTATGAGGATATATTATTATTAATAATGAAAATTAAACATAATTAGATAAAAATAATTTTTTTTATAATTTAAAATGTTATTTTAAAAAAAATATCATGTATATGTTCATTGTAGAGTGGTGATCTAGTTATTAAATGATGATTTTTTTTATATAAAAATGTAAAATTGTAAAACTTTTTTTCAAAAGAAAAAAAAACCTATAATTTGATATTCATAATAGAATCAAAGTTACATTTTCTTTTTACATTAATCTACCACATAAGCTTTTTTCTAATTCGCAACTAGACTTTCCAAATATAGAAAATGGAAAAGTTGCTAAAGGTAGAAAAGGTATCCATCAAGTCCAAACAAATCATTATCAAGGAATTGGAAAGTAAAATTGTTGCATTGGTGGTTAATCCAGTTGATTCCACTCATGCAAAATCCCTCCTACAATAGAAAGATACGAATAAGTTGCATGTCCCTAATATAGAGCATGTCCAAACTCCGGAGTTGGTGAAATTGCAGGAGAAAGACAAAATAAATCAAAATATGTTATATTATTAATCATAATGGAGGAATACATGGAAAATGTGGTGTTGATGCCTGGAAAAATCCTTGCGTCGACAATAGGGATTCTCCCCAATGAAGAGTCCCAAATAGACTATTCACTGTTTGGAATGGGGAATCCGTCAGGTTTATAGTACGGCTACCGTAGGATGTGATTTTAATTTAGTTTATCGGTTACGGCCTGATCCACCGTTTAAATTTTATTATTAAGAAATGAAAATGAAAATTCCCTAATCCTAACTGTGCATAATCCTATCTAAGCTAAGTTTGATTGTCGAACAAAGGCCTCACGAAGTGATGCGCATGTTCTTACCTCTTGTCTTACCACCTCTGCCTCGCCAGTCAGCTAGAACTATGCTACAAAAAAACATAACTTTAACCTGTGTTATCTAACCTATCCTTGCAAGGAGAGAAATTAAAATGAGACTAATGACTGTAATTGTTTATTACAACTTAAACAGTTAACCATTGAAAGAGATGTATACCCAAACATAATATAAAAATTACCCAAAGATAGCTTTTGCATAGCATTAATTCATTCATTACTCATTATCACATAGAGAATTGCATTTTAGAATCATAAGAAGCAAAATAATTCACATTAACATACCATTAGAGTAATCCAGTACAATAGGAAATATATTATAGCATATATGTGAAGAACCTGCAATAATTAATTAATGCAAATACACGAGATATCAGAAATAACAGAACTCAAAATCAATTTTATATTGATCACAGGCCACTTCGAGGGGGAAACCTCCTTTGAGCAAGCTCAATACAATTAACTTTACGGTGCTTTCAATGACCTCAACACACACTTATATACTAAGTCTATGCCCAATACTATGAGTCAAAACCATGGGACATATAATACTACGGGATGACTTACAAAGCATATGCATCCAATACTATGGGTCAATACTATGGGCTAATATAAACTATGGATCAACAAATACTATGGGACGACTTACAAAGCATATGCGTCCAACAACAATATACTAACATAGTAAAGAGAAGGGTTGACATGGGTTCCTAACATCCCCTCTCCCTTAGAAAAAGCTTTGTCCTCAAAGATTTGGTTGGGGAAATTGCTGCAGAATTTGAAGGAGTGGTTCCCCGATAGCATCCTTGGATTGCATTTTGGGCCACTGACACCTTTGGAGTGTCAGGGAGGATTGCTTGGAAGGATGTAGATGAAGAAGAAGCCTATCAACTACGTGGAAAGTGTGTTCAGAACGGTGCTGATTGGCTTGTTGTTTCAGTCCAATTTTGGCCATATGAAGATTGTCCTGCAGAATGAGAAGAATCCGATCATGGTTTCGAAGAACCAATTCAATTTCCCGAACTGGGGAGCTTCTAAGGGTGTATGGAAGAAGAAATGGCGGTGTCTGTCCATAGACTGCTTCATATGGTGTCCTTTGAGATGTGGTATTGTACCACCAAAGCGCTTCTAGGAAATCCATAGAAATAGTTGGACAAAGTTGTGTAGTGATGGGAAATGGTTTGAGCAATCCCGAAAGGAGTGTCGTTTCACCCTTGTTGACCTGGAAAGTATCACAGTCAGCCACCATCTGTTGAATTGTCATTTTCATTCCCTGCCAAAAGAAGTTACATTATTCCTGGTCATACGTTTTGAAGAACACAGAGTGCCCTATTGATGAAGAAACATGGAGTTCATAGAAGAGATAACCTTGTTGAACATATTGCAACCAATTTGGAACAAGCAGAGAAAGTGCTGTAAGAGAATCTGGGTCATCAATTGTGTGAGAAGGAGCATCTGCCACCATATTGTCCTTACCCTTCTTGTAAGTGATCACATAGGGATAACCCATGAGTTGGATAACCCATTTCAGTCGTGTTGGGGAGGAGACCCATTGTTCCAGAAAATTTTCCAGACTCTGGAGATCAGTCTTGATGCAGAAATACTTCCCTAATAGGTATGGCTACCACTTCTGTACTGCATGCAAAATAGCCATCATTTCCTGTTGAGAGGTAGATGCGACTAAATTCTTACCGGAAAGGTCTCTTGAAGGCGACAAGCTCATTGGTTCAACAAAGACACCTGCATATCTATCCAAGGAAGTAGTGGAGACTGTTGATGGGTGCATCTGAATGGAATGGAGCTGAGCGATGACACCATGTGAATTCTTTTTAAGGATTTTTTCCAAGCGATGTGAACTAATGATGCGGAGAGACCCGAGTTGTAAGCCCATTAATTTGTGTTGTTGCCCATTGACTGAAAACTGCATCCAAAGTTCAGCAAAATGCCATAAGATGGGGCCAAGTGTGCGTAATCATTGAACACCCAAAACCACATCACATCCTCCTAAGGACAAGGAAAACGTGGCAGACCGCAGGCTATAATCTTCCATAGAGATACGCACATTGTGACACTTCCCCTTGCAAGGTAAGGTGCTCCCATTGGCAACCATGACTTCAAAGTTGGAGCAAGGATGGACAAAACAATCAGCCTGTTTGGCAATACGACGGTCAATGAAGTTATGAGTGCTACTAGAATCAATGAGTATGGTAAGAGGGAACTTCTTGAAGTATCCCCTGACCTGCATTATTTGTGGGGTTGTGATGCCGGTTACAGCATGGAGAGAGATCGCGGGTGGTTCGTCCTGAGATGGGGTGTCAACAGGCGGGTGTTGAATGTCGACGTGATCATCTACTGTATCTGGAGCTTCTTCACCAAGTTCAGAGGTAGGCAAAGAATCCACATCCAAGAGATAGAGCTTTTGTTGAACGCATCTATGTCCTTGAGTGAATTTCTCATCACAATTATAACAAAGCCCTTTTTCTCGGTGTGCCTGTATCTTGGTTTCAGAAAAATGCTTGATAGGAGTTGGTCGAGGAGCTGGTGGGATGGGAGGTCGTTGAGAACCCATATTTCAGAAGGGAACAAAAGTGGGTTTGGAGCGTTGTTGGGTTGCAAGCTTGTCTTCTGCCAACTTAGCCAAACCTAGGACTTCTATCATTGTGTTGGGACAAAACATTTTAACCTCTAACCGGATTTCATCCTTAAGACCACTGATAAAACAAATCCTGTAAAATTCATCAAACAATCCTTTTGTGTGATTGGCGAGTTTCTCAAATTATGTCTGATACTCTCTCACTGTGCCAGTTTGGTGAATTTTAGTGAGTGCTCCTGTGAAGTCTTCAAAAGCACTAGGACCAAATCGTGGCAAAAGGAGTTGACAAAAATCTGTCCAGTTTGGCTCGGGATGAGCTTTGATGTACCAACGGTACCATTGAAGGGCTTCCTGTTCCAAATGAAAGGATGCAAGTGGAAATTTTTGGACATCAAAAGTATTATGCAGACTGAAATATTGTTCTGCGTGGTATATCCATCCAGTCGGATCAGTACCATTTAAGCGAGGAAAATCAAGCTTCGGCCCATGAAAATTGTTGGAAGAAGAGAACCCGGTGGCTACAAAAGATTCTGGCTGTCGGTTATTGTTCATGGCTGAATGCTGAAGATGGAGGCTGAGAAATATTTCATCAAGATCTTGGAGTTTGGTTTGGATGGCTGCAAGTGCTTCCTCCATGGTTTTTGCTCCTGCGCGGGTGACAACCACAACCAAGAGTTTTTTTTTTTTTATAGGAAATTGATAGAAAAACACAAACAAAAGCTTATTTAGTAAAGGAAGATTTGGATTTGGAAAGAACTCGGATGGGTAATTGGGGTATGACTAGGTTTTGGACACTTTCTAATGGACAGGAAAGCAAAAAATGGGGATTTCAGAAGCGGGGTGAAAGAATGAGAAAATTTGGTAGAGAGGGACAAAGAAGCAGAAATAGGAAAGGAACACGTCGGAAAAATTTGAAGGTGTTTGGGTGAAAATTGAAGGAGTTATGGAAAACCCTAAAACTAGACAAATGTGGGATTTCTGGTCTTGGGAAGTGGAATTTGGGTAGGGTCTTTAGGAATGAAATATGCAGAATGGGATTGCAGGGATGTCAGTGAATTTTCAGGGAAAACAGACTTGAAACAAGGGAGATATGGATCCGCAACAGATAGATCTGCAATGGCACGGAAGGGATAAAAAATGGCTGGATCTGAAATGGTGATTGGATCTGGAACGAATTTCAGAATAGATGTGAAATGGCTGGATCTGGAGCGGAAGTGATTGGAAACAGTTCAGCTAAAAATAGATATGGACCCCAGGTATGTGCGGCTTCCTATCGGTTCAGGGGATTCACTCGGCCACCAATGTTGTCTGACGGCTTGCGTATTGGGGTAGTACCCCTCACTCCACGGCTCAGGTAAAACTGATAACCGCTTTGCCACAAATGACAGCTCTTGGTTTACCTCACGGGTTGGAACTAGTCAATCAGGTAGGGGTCGTTGCCCTTTTCGCTGGTAGGTCCTCTCAATGGGCTAGCTACTTTGGGGTTCCTGTGGTACTCCTCACAATGTGTTTTAGGGCTTATGCCCAAGTACTTCCCACAGTTAAGCGGATAGGGGTTATTACCAGATCTGAACTTGCAACAGATGCGAAAAAAAAAAATTGGTAGAAATTCCACCCAACGAGCCCAAGAAAGTGCTCTGATACCAGATGTGAAGAACCTGCAATAATTAATTAATGCAAATACACGAGATATCAGAAATAATAGAACTCAGAATCACTTTTATATTGATAACAGGCCACTTCGAGGGGGCAACCTCTTTTGAGCAAGCTCAATAAAATTAACTTCACGGTGCCTTCAATGACCTCAACACACACTTATATACTAAGTCTATTCCCAATACTATGAGTCAAAACCATGGGACATATAATACTACGGGATGACTTACAAAGCATATGCATCCAATACTATGGGTCAATACTATGGGCTAATATAAACTATGGATCAACAAATACTACGGGACGACATACAAAGCATATGCGTCCAACAACAATATACTAACATAGTAAAGAGAAGGGTTGACACAGGTTCCTAACAATATAGGTGAACAAAATGAAGATGTGATTTTGCACATTCATTCATGAAATCCCATGCAACAGTCTATGTAAGCCTTCACCCAACAAAATAGTTCTTTCTCATTAGCATAAAAATAGTTCTCTTAGAAAATGGTACTAGTCCCCTATTACACCAGCCAAAAGCCCCTCTCTATTCTATTTCCTACTATTTACCTTTACAAAATTTGTCTCGATGTGACTTATCACTTCATATTCCATCGCACACCCTTGGTTTCCCACAATTTTTTCTTTTGTGGTTGCAATAAAAAAATAACTAAAATAAAAATAGAATTACAATATCACATAAATTAAATTGTATATTCTCTTGAATTTGGATATAATTATCCTAAAGATCACTTTCATAATCTATCACGTTCAGTTGTTGGGGCTCTAATAATTTCAAAGCTATTTCATGTGTAGATAATTCTTTGACCATATCAATCAACCCTTTTGTTGCAATATTGTGACCTTCTCCTAAAAAATAGGCATTCATAGTAGCGTGTCCAATATGTTGTTGAAGATCTTCTGCAGTGAGTGAGTCCAAATTTTTTATGTAAGTAATAAATTCATCCAAACTATTCCTTAATTATGTTGTATGTTGTTCTTTTGGTGTCATCTCATCAATGGCCTTAGGAGGTGGAAGATGACATCTCTCAAATGCTTTGTAGATGGTCTGATAAATATCTTCACACTTTGTGATTGACATTTTACTTCATTATGTATCTTCTTTTCTACCTTTCGACAACTCTCTAAGAGTCTTATGTCCAATTTCAACTCAGTAGTGGTCCTCTTTGGAAAATGTACAGGGATCTCCTTGGATCTTCCCTTCCAGGTAATTAACTTCTTCATTTTATCATAGGTCCCGACTAATTTATGTTTTACAGTTGAATCTTCTGTAGATATCTGCTTCAATCTAGCGACAATCTCTTTTAACTCATATGTTTGCTTAGTAAGCAATCCCTGAGAGTGAAACAATTGTTCTTGCAATTCGCAAGCATGCCCATGAAATGGCGGCAGGTCTTATTTTTGTACTTGAGTATATTTAAGCTATTCTACCAATTAATATTCCTTTTCTCTAGTTAACTCGGATATCTGAGCTTGAAAAGCTTCCTTTTCAATCGTGAGTGAATCAACTCACTGACCTAGATAAGTTTCCCTGTCTTCTAACTCCCTTATCCGAGTTTGGAAATCAACTTTTTCACCTTCCATGATGACTAGCTGTACGTTCAATGAATCCTTTTCATCCTCAATACTTTGAATGTCTTGCAAGACCTTTTCATTTTCTAATTCTAGGGTGTTCCATTGTCTTCTCATTTATATTTCTTTGCTTCGAGCTTTCACCAGGGTGTCCTTAAGTTTGATCATCTTGGCCTTGCTCCTTTCTATATCTTCACTCAACTTGTCTATATTATCTGCATTTGCTTGCACTACAACAACATTTACTAAAGCTGTGAACCTTGGGTCTTTATTGGTGCCTTCCATGACAACACTTTCCTATATGGTTACGATGTCCAACTACGTGACAATCTTCAATAATTTTTATGTTCATTCAAGAATGGTTTTCCTCTTGGGATAAAAAAATATAGTACCCAATTTATCCACCGAATGTTGCTTTGACTGTGTGAAGGGCGTGAGTCCAAGTTCAACCAATGGGAGATGACCTTCCATGAGAGGAATTTTAGTACCAATATTAGTGGGATTATCTATCTCCATATCTTTCCACCCAGTCTCTTCCTGCAATTTCTTTTCTTCCAAATCTTTCTTGACTTTTTATTTTTCTTCCATTTTCTTCTTTCTTCCTAGCTAGCTCCTCCTCTTGTAGCTTCTTGGCCTTTTCTACTACCATAGCTTCTTCATTATCTTTCTTATGTGTTGTTTCTTCTAAAGCTTCTTTTTTTTTGCTTGAGCTTGCTTCTAACTTCTTGAAAAACCTCTTATTCAAATCGGCAATGTTCTTTGCTCGTCTATATACTTCCTCATCTTTCAAAAAATGGTCAGTGTATTCAAAATTTATCCTTCATGGTGAACAATGTTTTGCTACTTTTTGTTAGCTATGATTCCTAACAAATATATTTTCTCCAAAATGATAATCCTCTAGTTCTTTCACAAATCCCTCATCTCCTTTGATCTTGTTGAATTTATATGCTCCAACCACAAATGAGAGTGGTGGGTATGAAGCTTTCTTATGCTCATTCAAAAAAATTCCTATAAACACATGTCTCATTTCCTCCCTCAAAATGATGTAGTCTGTAACATATTTAGGCATTAAGGAAGGACTCTTAATGCCTCCATACATGCAGAGATAAGTGCCTTCTGGAGTAAAATAATAATCCCCATATTCGCTAATAACTTCGAATGCTGCATCTGACATACAATTCGGTTCTCCATTGAAAATCAATCTATATAGGGGTATCAAAAATTCCTCAGAACAACTTGTAGAAGCTCGCATATTTGTGATCCCACATGATCTGGTAAGCTACAAAATTTGGCATCTCGTTCAGAACCTAATGGCATCCTAGCTTTGGGAAAGGATTTCTTATGAGAATTCAATAAACTAAGTACTAGGACATATAGAATTTAGCCTTGTTTTGCTTAAACCCTTCCTGAGCCTCTGATATAGCCTGAGTCATATTCTTCGAAATGATATATGTCGAGTTGAATATGGTGAGGTGTGTGGTGACGTGGTAAATCAGCGGAATCTAGCTAAGTTCATAAATGTTCGCATTCACTTTTCCATATATCCTACATAGAAGCGTCCCTCTACCCTCTACATGGACCCAACCCTTATGGGGGTATACATATCCGGGTAATCATAATATAGCAATAGGTCAAAATCATCCATGGAATTTTTATCCTGGAGCACCTTACCTCATAAATGCGAATATCCCACGGGAATATCACAATATTCCACCAGCTGGGCCTTTAGCCGGCACACCACCACCCCCTCCGGGCCTCCAGCACCATCCCCACAGCCCATCTCACCCACCCCCTCCACCACCTATCCCACCCCCACCTCCACCATCCAGAGGACCCCCGTATTTTGGAGGAGGGCCCCCACATTCGGGAGGAAGATCCTCCATCGAGTCCACCTCCTAACATGGGAGGACCACCTCCATATGACCAACCCTCTATGGGAGGACGTTATGATCAATCAATCCATGGTCCTACTGGTACCCAAATGCCTTATCGATATTACCAATATCCGCAACCAAACCAATAGTTACCATTTCTATATGCGTTAGATCTACCGGACCTATCACGTTTGACCAACGATCCCATCCAACATGGCGTGAATTTTTAGTGCTCCTCAAACTCGTTAATGGATGATTCTATCCACTTGAGGCTCTTTCAACGAGCCCTCACTGGTACCACTGCAAAGTGGTACATCGAGTTACTACCGTACTCGTTCGCTGATTTTAGATCTTTATCTATGGATTTTTTGACTCACTTCCAATTATCGATTGGCTATGAAATTGACATGGATATTTTGACTTCTCTCCGACAATCAACCTCCACTCACATTTCCGATCATATTCATGAGTGGAGAAGAAGAAGTTAGCTCATTAAGGCTCCCATTCCAGATCAAATATTAGTCAAATGGTTTACTAAGTCATTACTACCTATCATAGCCAAAGACATTGCTATGGGTGAGGCCGTTACAGAAGAACAAGCCATCTCCTGTGCTTAGTACTTAGACTTATTCTACGCTCAATCTAGCATGTTATACGACATAATTCCTAATGCCCCACACCCCACACATGACCCAAAAAAAACTCCCACAGGATCACATGCCAATGGCATCATTGGTTCCGTTCATACCCAGCCTGATACCCAATCGGTTGGATTACAGATCCATATCACTACAACCCCAACCTCATCACAAGTTGGAAACAATACCAACCAGTCACCCAATCTTGGTTCCACTATGGAGGTGAATCTAGTGGTAAAAAGAACAAAGGAAAATCCAAGAAGTTTTCTAACCCATAGAAACATAAAAATAATCTTGATCCCCCTGACACAAAATGGAGACGCAAGGCTAAATATCCCTGCTTACTATGTGGTAATGACCACTTCAAAAAATAATGTCAACATCGTGAAGAAGTCCAAAATTTTCTCAAAGGAACCCCCCCCCCCTCAGTTTTAACGACCCCTTCCCCAGACAACAACAACCAAATCCTCCTCAAGGAGAACCCTCCAAAACTGCTCATGTTCTCATGATGCGTAGTAAAATGGTCAACGTATCTACTAGGTCACGTACGTACGAATCTATTCCTGACAAAGAATCCAATGGAGGTAATACTTAAAAATCATCCACATCTACATGCACTGTTCCTCCACCACAAAGTACTTTGACCATAGAGAAACCTCTACTAGATGCATTATTACATCCACCAAAAAGAAGAATTTGAAAAGCCATTTTCAACCCTAATGCCCGGGCCGCCCAAAATTACAATATTGTAGAAGATCTAGCCTAGGCACCATGTGCTATGTCAACTCTTGAGATCTTACAAAATTGTCAGAATCAGTCTAAGACTCTACTATCTATTATTGGAGTAGTGCATCCAGATTCCTCTAACACTATCATGTTTATATTGGAATACTTCAAGTCGAGGCTTTCCCATCAATTGGCATTTTAGATCATTACCAATGCCACTGGGAAAAGTACCCATCGTATTGTTTTAGATGAAGGAGCCTCTAATTGTTTTATGTCGATGTCCTTTTGGAGAGCCATTGGCTCTCCTGAATTGAACCATTCCCCTACCACTCTGAAATCATTTGACGGACGTGGATTTCAACCACAAGGGATTTTACAACCTTTAGCCATTGAGTTGGGAGGTAAGACTGTTTCCATCAACGTGGAAGTAGTCACTGCCCCACTGGATTATAACTTGTTACTTGGTCAAAATTGGTTCTATGCCATGAGTGTGTGTGTGGTGATAGATTTTGTCTATCAGTCGAGCTGAGCTACTGCTCCTGCTAATTGAGCAAATGTAGTATAGCACTGAGCTTGATAGATAGTAATCATGGCGATTGAACTGCAAATCCCGATATTTTCTAGTTGTCGTGGGGTTTCTTTCGAGATCAATAGGAATAGCTATGGGCCTCCTCCTCCACCTCCACTTGTTGTTACAAATACAAGTGAAGGATAAGGAGCTCATGATGGGAACAACATAGCCGACCCAGATCCTCACCCTTCATACTACTAGACCTCCCAACACTTTCTTTCTCTGTGAATAGAATTTCTTCTTCAGCAAAATTTGTACCACATCCACTGGCAACAGAATATCCTACTTCATCACTCTGCCTCTTTTCAAGAACCCATACTCATGCAAGCAGCCGTTTCTGTGATCTCGACATCGAAGATGACGAGGAGAAATATGAAGAAAACCCTCCCTATATTTTCTATCAACGTCATGAATACATAGAGAAACCGCCGTCGGTCAACAATGCCAACTTGGTTCACATTCCCGTGCAAATCGATTATTGCAACGAAGACTACAAGCAACAGTTGCCACCACCACTGGCGAGTAAAGTGTCTGCGGCAAAGCCCTAAGAGTTGCGTCTGTTACTAATATTATTATATCAAGGCCTCTTTACTGTCTATAAGCCCCTCTTCGCTTTGTGTTTGACAGTTAACTTACTTGGATTGGTTGCGGCAGTTAATGGCTACTTTCCCTATGCTAAAGAGAAAGCCGCTCTCTTCTCCATCGGGAGCATTCTCTCCTGTGTGCTCTGTCGATTCCCGAAGCAAGGATTTTATGAGATGCATCTTCTGGCTAGCATTGAAGCTGCTAGGCAAATGGTCATGGGTTCCATTCTCGGTAAAGACGGTCATTGCATTGTTTCTCTAGTGTGTGGGAGAAATTCACAGCGGATGCAAAGTTTCGTCCATAGTTTGGCTCATTTACTCGTTGGTGGAAACCTTCTCCCACCGTGAGAACAGTTCCGACGAGATTATAGGAGTTGCATCTGCCATCCTAGGACTTCTTCTCATAATTTCACTCACAGAATTTCCTCTAGTCCGTCACTTGCACTACAATGTCTTCGAACGATTTCACCGATTCGTCGGTTGGGCTGCGCTCTCTATGCTCTGGACCTCTGTCATACTCAGTGCAAAATATAATCCACTAGATAAATCCTATAACGTTCGTGGTTCAAACCTTGTGAAGAATCAAGAATTCTGGTTCATTGTAGTAATAACATTAACTATAATCTTCCTATGGGTGTGCCTAAGAAGAGTTCCAGTGAAAGTGTCTGCACCTTTGAACCACGTGAGCCTAATCAAATTCCAAGGCGGAATAAAATCAGGCATCCTGGGAAGAATCAGATGATCACCTGTGTTGGAATGGCATGCGTTTGGTATTATATCCGACGGGAACGAATAACACATAATGTTGGAGGGCGACATTGGCGACTTCACCCGAGGACTCATATCAGACCCTCCGACACACTTGTGGGTTCGTGGCCTTTGCTTCTTCGGATTTCCTTATCTGAGAAACATGTATAAAAAAGTGGTGGTGGTGGCAACGGGTTTGGGCATCAGCATCTTTTTGTCCTTCCTGCTAGAGCCTTGCCCTGCCAAGGTGTATATCATCTGGATTGCCAAAGGAATTCGGAAAAATTTCGGCGTTGAGATTGTTATAAAGATGAAGAATTACCGATCAGAGAAGGTGATCATCCACAACACAGCAGTGTTTGGTCGACCAAATGTTCCGGAGATGAGAGTTGAAGCTGTGAAAAGATGGGGATGAAGTGGTGATAGTGGCGAGTAATCCTAGCGGAAGCAAGGATGTTGTGAACGGATGCAAAGTTGCAGGCATCCCAGTCTTTGTCCCAATTTGGGACTCTTAGATGCTTCTTGTTGAATGTCTAATTTTGTTTAAACTTGCTACCTTACCATGTTATTATTTTAGTTTATCAAGTTATTTGAGATATCATATAGAATTTGTTTTTAGCTTGTAAGTAGATCTCTGATATTCCAGCCTTGAGCATTGGGAATCAAGGATGGACCTAGGATCTATGCGCCACTCCATCTAGACGATAATGAATATCCAACTCTACATGTTTGGTTTCTCTCCTCCCTTGTAAATGAAGATAAAGAAGTATCATTTTTCTTTTTGTTTAATGATGTTCATGTAACTGGTATTTTTTAATATAAAAAATTATGGTTGATGTTTCCATCTTAGCATCCATATAAGACAAATATCTAATTTTTTGTATAGTTTATAATGATGTCTATTTTAATATAGTTTATTATGATAGCGGTAATGAAAATCTCAAAAACAAATATATTTTTATTTGAAATGATATTTCTAACTAAAATATATTATAAAAAATAAAATATAATAAATAAAATAAAATTATTTATGAGGATATATTATTATTAATAATGAAAATTATACATAATTAGATAAAAAAAATAATATTTTTTTATAATTTCAAATGTTATTTTTTTAAAATATCATGTATATGTTCATTGTAGAGTGGTGATCTAGTTTTTAAATAAAGAAATTTTTATATAAAAATGTAAAATTGTAAAACTTTTTTTCAAAAGAAAAAACCCTATAATTTGATATTCATAATAGAATCAAAGTTATATTGTCTTTTTACATTAATCTACCACATAAGCTTTTTCCTAATTTGCAACTAGACTTCCAAAATATAGAACTTATCCAACGTTCAAAACTTAGACATCTAAATCACTATTACTAACTAGAAATTAATATAACCATTTTCCAACTTCACATATAGAGACAATCTTCATTCAAAAAGAGTTAATTACCACAAAGAACTCTTTACTAAGCTCATAATAAACAAAGTATGAGCCCTTAGAAATTAAAGACAATTCTAGAAATTCTTCATAATTTTAAATACCTTCAATAGTACCCACAACTATTTTGGAGAGGCTATCAGCCATAGCATTAAGTTAACTAAAGACGTGCTCAAAAGTTAATACTGAAAAAGATGCATGTAGTGTTTGAATCCTAGCACACCATTGCTTTAGTGTAAAATTGTGAGGGCGAGCATCAGTGCACAATTTAAGGGCCTTAGGATACACCCAAGAAGTTTGATTCACCCATTTAGGGTATACAAGTTTTAGGTGACACCCTTGTTAGCTTGAAAAAACCTTGTACTGATTATTTAGAATTAGGATTAGAGATGTTGAGTGTAGCACTCTAAATAATAATGTGGGAATTTAGGTAAAAATGGGCCTATGATATCCTTAATGAGCTCCTAATAGCTTAAATACATGGTAAAAGGGTCTAAAAGTGGGTTCCCAAGCTGTAAAGGGGTTGACTTTGGGGACCGTTTGTTGGAGACTAGGCTCTACGTAAAATCACCCTAACACTAAGGCAGAAGATGACCAGGGGACCAGGAGTGGGAACCCAACACTCAAGTGTAAAGGTGCTAATCCATTAAATGAGCAAAATGGGCCGTAATAAGTTATATCAACTACTTAGAGGGATAGCGCATCACAAAGATGCACAGAATATAAAGTGCCTCCACCGAGCCATTACCCAAAACCACTATGCTACGTGGCATATTTTGATTGACAACGACTTCAAAAATGAGATTTTGAAACTGGTTTTGAACCGAGCCATTACTTTCGGGCCTACCAAAGATGGAATCCTCCCATGCCCATGCAAGCCAACATGAGGGCCTCCACAGGAAAAAAAGGAAGGGGGGGTGGAACCCGCATGTGCCAATTGAACATTGACATGTGTCAAGTCAGTCCAGATGACGTCAACTGACGTCATCCTAAATCAACCAATGGATTCATGTTGCTTGGCCAATTTCAAATTTCAAAGCCCTTAAAGTGGTAGGCATTCAAACAAGGCCATATTTTGCTCCGCGAAAGAGGAAAGTACCTAACTAAAGCTTTGCAATCGAAGCATAGAATCCCAGTAAAAAGGTCCTCCCGCTTGTTCTTGTTTAACTCCAGGGTAATTCTTTATTTTACCCCTATGTATTTACATTTTTACCATAAACAATAATTTTTACCCTATGGAATCCTCCTCAAAAGCAAATCCCCCTAAGGCTAATAACTCCTCTAATGAGCACCTATATGACCAAGGGATAGACATTTTCAACATTGTCATGTCATCTTCTAACCTTTGTCGTACCATCATGGAATCATAATCCAATTACTATATAGACCAAGATACTTGCCACCTGTGGGAGACCAATTTGGCCCATGTAGTATGTTTGCAAACCGTACACTTCCCATAATTTGTGACTTGGTGCACCACCAGCTATTCACTTGATAGGTTGGTTATCCCATCCTCTAAAAAGTCAACGTCGTTGTGTATCATATCAAAATATGCCCTGTTCAAAATTTTGTGCTTCCCAAACTTACCAGCTCTACAAACCCTGGATGATGAATCCCTACCCACATCATACCATTCCCTAAAAATTTCAGAGCAGAATCACACCCTAGATTAACACCTGCAAGAAGGTGCTCCAATCCTAGCTAGCTCGCCTCCATATTCAACCTCTGCATTCTCAGAAAACTCAAGGAAAGCCATGACCTTGATATGAATCATATTAGGCTATGATCATGATAATTCCATAGATGAAACCATTCTTGGGATCCTGGACACCCTAACCCCAGCAGTACGGGTTATGCCCCCCATATTTGACCTCTGTTAGTACTTGGCAGAGGTAAAACATGCTCATCTTCTAGAATTCCATGCTTTTGAATGTTTTAGGTATCCCTCATACCTCTTTTTCATCTTCCTATATGAAAAGTAACCACACTTTAAGGATTTGGAGTTGAATGCCAAAATTCAACTAGGAAATCAACTGTCTACTTACAAGTGTACAGACCTATTCCTAAGTCAATCATGTAATCATAATTTACAGGCTTTTACAGATACGATCATGACCATAGTATACTCCCTCATGCATGGTGTTGCTCCACCAATGATTTTCCCTATGTACCAAGATATTTTGCAATTGAGCCCAAACACAAGGATTGGTGACTGGTTTGTGTATGAAAAACACACCGGCATAATAGTATATGGGTTTCAGGAAGAACCCTACACGTTGTCGGCTTTCTTAACTGCCAAGGTTTTTGATTTAGAATATATTAGGGAGAGGTTTCTTTTTTATCAAGTACATTTTTTCAAGGCAAAGCATCCAATTACATTCAAACTTCCCAAAGAAGTGGGCCCCCTTTCGGTGAAAGGCCAATGTGCTATGTCTTATGTAGAAGAAATGATAAAGAAGTTGAATTTAGAGAAAGAATAAATATGGGACTATGATCCACATCAGGTGATCTCTTGGAAATGAATTCAAAACAAAAATTCTAGATATAGTTACATGCCTATCCCTGATTGGGAAAAGATGGAAAAGTTTCTGACTTGAGAGCATGTTTAAGAATCCCTGAGCACTGACCCAGATCAAAACACTAAAGGATCACAAGCAAGAGCTAAGAGATCAACTGAAGAATCCTATGTAGACATGCATATTGATGAGCTAGAGACAGGGCCAGTTAGCAAGAAAGCTAAAACATAGGCAAATGCATGGGTTGAGAAAACCATTGTGGAGCATACACAGGATTAAGAATTATCTAGTGGGTTAGAAGCAACATCAGAATTTCCACAAGCAATAAAAAATCTACCACTTGTCACCATAACTTAGCATCCTTCATTAGTGTTTGGAACACCTCAGCTACAACAAGGCTCCCTTCCACAGGTTCATCCCAAGAGCATCCAACACTATATACAAAATATGTGGACATAGGAAAGCAGAGTATATAAGCAATAAAAGATCTTAGAGGTGATATAGATCCATCAGGGAAGAAATTATTAATAGTGGCGGGCCACAAAGAGAACACCCTTCGAATGGCCATTCTGAATTCCAAGGTCACCATACCCAAGATACTTGATGATTAGAAAATAGAAGAATACAAAGTTGATTTTTGGCAATTCCATCCCTTAGATAGAATTGACTTCTATAGATAGTCAAGTGACCTATTGTGTAAGGATGTGCTGTAGCCATCATCCAATGAGAAGAAAATGTGCCTAGTGGTATAGAAAATGGAAAAGTTGCTAAATGTAGAAAAGGTATCCACCAAGTCCAAACAAATCACTATCAAGGAATTGGAAAGTAAAATTGTTGCATTGGTGGTTAATCCAGTTGTTACCACTCATTCAAAATCCCTCCTACAATAGAAAGATAATGAAATTGTTGTGATAACTAATAAGTTGCATGTCCCTAATATAGAGCATGCCCAAACTCTGGAGTTGGTGAAATTGCAGGAGAAAGAAAAAATAAATCAAAATATGTTATATTATAAATCAGGATGGAGGAATACATATTGGAAAAGGTGGTGTTGATGCCTGGAAAAATCCTTGCGTCTACAGTAGGGATTCTCCCCAATGAAGAGTCCCAAATATACTATTCACTGTTTGGAATGGGGAATCCATCAGGTTTACGGCCTGGCTACTGTAGGATGCGCTTTTAGATTAGTTTACCAGTTACGGCCTGATCCACCGTTTAAATTTTATTATTAAGAAATGCTAATGCAAATGCCCTAATCCTAACTGTGCATAATCCTATCTAATCTAAGTTTGACTATCGAACAAAGGCCTCACAAAGTGATGCGCATGTTCTTACCTCTTGTCTTACCACCTCTGCCTCACCAATCATCTAGAACTATGCTTACAAAATACATAATGTTAACCTGTCTAATCTAACCTATCCTTGCAAGGAGCGAAATTAAAGTGAGAGTAATGACTTTAATTTTTTCTTACAACTGCAACAGTTAACCATTCAAAGAGCTGTATTCCCAATCATAATATAACCAATTACCCAAAGATAGCTTTGGCATAGCATTAATTCAGTCATTACTCATTATCACAGGGAGAATTGCATTTTATAATCATAAGAAGCAAAATAATTCGCATTACCATACCATTAAAGTAATCCAGTAGAATAGGAAAGGTATTACATCATATAGGTGAACAAAATGAAGATTTGATTCTGCACATTCATTCATAAAATGCCATGCAACAATTTATGTAAGCCTTCACCCAGCAAAATAGTTTTTTCTCATTAGAATAAAAATATTTCTCTTACAAAATGGTACTAGTTCCCTATTACACTAGCCAAAATCCCCTCTCTATTCTATTTACTCCTATTTACCTTTACAAAATTTGTCATGATGTGATTTATCACTTCATATTCCATCCCACACCCTTGGTTTCCCACAATTTTTTCTTTTGTGGTTGCACTAAAAAATAACTAAAATAAAAATAGAATTACAATATTACATCAATTAGATTGTATATTCTCTTGAATTTGGAAATAATTATCCCAAAGATCACTTTCATAATCTATCACTTTCAGTTGTTGGGGCTCTAATAATTTCAAAGCTATTTCATGTGTAGATAATTCTTTGACCATATCAATCAACCCTTTTGCTGCAATCTTGTGACCTTCTCCTAAAAAAAAGGCATTCATAGTAGTGTGTCCAATATGTTGCTGAAGATCTTCTGTAGTGAGTGAATCCAAAAATTTTATGTAAGTAATATATTCATCTAGACTATTCCTTAATTCTGTTGTATGTTGTTCTTTTGGTGTCAGCTCACCAATGGCCTTAGGAGGCAGAAGATGACATCTCTCAAATGCTTTGTAGATGGTCTGATAAATATCTTCACACTTTGTGATTGAATTTTTTACTTCATTCTGTATCTTCTTTTCTACCTTTCGACAACTCTCTAAGATTGCTATGTCCAATTTCAACTCACTAGTGGTCCTCTTTGGAAAATGTACAGGGATCTCCTTGGCTCTTCCCTTCCAAGTAATTAGCTTCTTGATTTTATCATAGGTCCCTACTAATTTATGTTTTACAGTTGAAGCTTCTGCAGAGATTTGCTTCAATCTAGCGACCATTTATTTTAACTCATATGTTTGCTTAGTAAGCAATTCCTGAGAGTGCAACAATTTTTCTTGCAATTCGCTAGCATGCTCATGAAATGGCGTCAAGTCCTGTTTTTGTACTTTAGTAGATTTAAGCTATTCTACCAAGTATTCCTTTTTCTCTAGTTAACTGAGATATATGAGCTTGCAAAGCTTCCTTTTCAATTGTGAGTGAATCAACTTATTGGTCTAGCTAAGTTTCCCTGTCTTCTAACTCTCTTATCCGAGTTTGGAAATCAACTTTTTCACCATCCATGATGAATAGTTGTACGTTCAATGAATCCTTTTCATCGTCATGACTTTGAATGTCTTTCCATAACTTTTCCTTTTCCTATTCTAGGGTGTCCCATTGTCTTCTCATTTATATTTCTTTGCTCTGAGCTTTCACAAGGTTGTCCTTAAGTTTGATCATCTTGGCCTTGCTCCTTTCTATATCGTCACTCAACTGGTCTATATTATCTACATTTGCTTGCACTACAGCAAAATTTACTGAAGCCGTGATCGTTGGGTTTTTATTGGTGCCTTCCATGACAACAATTTCCTATATTGTTATGATGTCCAGGTACGTGGAAATCTTCAATCTTTTTTATGTTCGTCCGAGAATGGTTTTCCTTTTGGGATAAAAAAAATATAGTATCCAGTTTAGCCACCGAATGTTGCTTTGACTGTGTGAAGGGCATGAGTCCAACTTCAACCAATGGGAGATGACCTCCCGTGAGAGGAATTTCAGTACCAATATTAGTGGGATTATCTATCTCCATATCTTTCCACCCACTCTCTTCCTGCAATTTTGTTTCTTCCACAACTTTCTTGACTTTTTATTGCTCTTCCATTTTCTTCTTTCTTCGTAGCTAGCTCCTCCTCTTGTAGCTTCTTGGCCTTTTCTACTACCATATCTTCTTCATTAGCTTTCTTCTATGTTGTTTCTTCTAAGGCTTCTTTTGTTTTTCTTGAGCTTGCTTCTATCTTCTTTCCAAACCTCTTATTCAAATCTGCAATGTTCTTTGCTTGTCTATATACTTCCTCATATTTCAAAAAATGTTCAGTGTATTAAAAATTTATCCTGCACGATGAACAATGTTTCGGTACCTTTTGTTGGTTATCATTCCAAAAACATATCTTTTCTCCAAAATGATAATCCTCTAGTTCTTTCACAAATCCCTCGGCTCCTTTGACCTTGTTGAATTTATAAGCTCTAACCATAAACGAGAGTGGTGGGATGAAGCTTTCTTGTGCTCATTAAAAAAATTTCCTATACCATTTATAAACACCTATCTCACTGCCTCCCTCAAAATAATGTAGTCTGTAACATATTTAGGCATTAAGGAAGGACTCTTAGTGCCTCCATACATGCAGAGACAAGTGCCTTTTGGAGTAAAATAACAATCCCCATAATCGCTAATAACTTCTAATGTTGCATCTGACATACAATTAGGTTCTTCATTGAAAATAAATTTGTATAGGGGTATAAAATATTCCTCACAGATCAAATTGTAGAAGCTCACATACTTGTGATCCCACATGAGTTGCTAAGCTACAAAAATTGGCATCTCGTTCAGAACCTAATGGCATCCTAGATTTGGGAAAGGATTTATGATGAGAATGAAATCAACTAAATACTAGGACATATAGAATTTAGCCTTGTTTTGCTTCAACCCTTCCTGAGCCTCTGATATAGCCTGAGCCATATTCTTTGAAATGATATCTTCCCAGTTGAATATGGTGTCGTGTGTGGTGACATGGTACATCAGCGAAATCTAGCTAAGTTCGTAAATGTTCACATTCACTTTTCCATACATTCTACATAGAAGCATCCCTCTACCCTCTACATGGACCCAACCCCCATGGGGTTATACATATCTAGGTAATGATAACATAGCGATAGGTCAAAATTATCCAGGGACTCTTTATCCTGGAACACCTTACCTCAGAAACACGAATAGCCCATGGGGATATCACAATGGTCCACCAGCTGGGCCTTCAGTCGGCAACGCACCACCCCCTCCACCATCATCCCCACTTCCCATCTCACCCCCCCCTCCACCACCTGTTCCACCCCCATCTCCACCATCTGGAGGACCCCCGTATTCCGGAGGAGGGCCCCCACATTTGGGAGGAGGAACCCCATCGGGTCCACCTCCTAACATGGGAGGACCACCTTCATATGGCCAACCTTCTATGGGAGGATGTTATGATCAATCAATCCATGGTCCTACTAGTACCCAAATGACTTATCAATATTACCAGTATCCGCAGCCAATCTGACAATTACCATTTATGGCTAAGTTAGATCTACTGGACTTGTCACGTTTTACCAATGATCACATCCAACATGGCATGAATTGGCCACCCATTCCTGTGAAGTTACCATCGGACATACATAAATTTGACGGAAAACCCGACGAGGATCCCAAGAACCACGTGATGACATATCATTTGTGGTTCTCCTCAAACTCGTTAATGGATGATTCTATCCACTTGAGGCTCTTTCAATGAACCCTCACTCGTACCACTGCAAAGTGGTACATCGAGTTACTGCCATGCTCTTTTGCTAATTTTAGATCTTTAGCTATGGATTTTTTGGCTCACTTCAAATTACTAATTCTCTATGAAATCGACACAGATATTTTGACTTTTCTCTAACAATCAACCTCCAGTCACATTTCCAATCATATTCATGGGTGGAGAAGAAGAGGTCGGCTCATTAAGGCTCTCATTCCGGATCAAATATTCGTCGATTGGTTTACTAAGTCATTACTACCTATCATAGCCAAAGACATTGCTATGGTTGAGGCCTTTACGGAAGAACAAGCCATCTCGCGTGCTTAGTACATAGACTTAGTCTATGCTCAATCTAGCATGTTATACGACACAATTCCTAATGCCCCACACCCCACACATGACACGAAAAAACCTCCTACGGGATCACATGCCGATGGCATCATTGGTTTCATTCATACCCATCCTGCTACCCAATCGGTTGGATCACAGAGGCATATCACCACAACCCCAATCTTATCATAAGTTGGAAACAATACCAACCAGTCACCAAGTCCTTCTTCTATTGCGGAGGTGAATCCACTGGTTAAAAAAAAAAGGAAAATCCAAGAAGTCTTCTAACCAGTATGAAGATAAAAATAATCTTGATCCCCTTGACACAAAATAGAGATGGAAGGCTAAATAAACCTGGTTCTTGTGCGGTGATGATCAATTCAAAAAATAATTTCCACATCGTGAAGAAGTCCAAAATTTTCTCAAAGGAAACCCCCCACCCTCAGTTTTAACAGACCCCTCTCCCACACAAAAACAACAAATTGTTGCACAACAACCAACTCCTCTTCAAGGAGAACCCTCCACAACCGCTCATGTTCTCATGATGCGTAGTGAAACGGTCAACTTATCTACCAGTTCACGTACGTACGAATCTATTCTTGACAAAGAATCCAATGGAGGGAATACTGAAAATCCTCCACATCTACATCCACTATTCCTCCGCCACAAGGTCCTTTGACCATAGAGAAACCTATACTAGATGCAGTATTTCCTCCACCAAAAAGAACAATTCAAAAAGCCATTTTCAACCCTAATTCCCATGCTACTCAAAACTACAATATTGTAGAAGATCTAGCCCATGCACCATGTGTTAAACTATCCCAATCAATGTAAGGCTCTACTGTCTACTATTTTAGCAGTGGATCCATATTCCTCTAACACTATCATGTTTAGATTGGAATACTTCAAGTCGAGACTTTCCCATCAATTGGCGTTTTAGATCATTACCAATGTCACTGGTAAAAGTATCCATCGTCTTGTTTTAGACAAAGGAGCCTCTAATTTTTTTATGTTGATGTCCTTCTGGAGAGCCATCAACTCTCCTGAATTGACCATTCCCCTACCACTCTGAAAGCATTTGACGGACGTGGATTTCAACCACACGAGATTTTACAACCTTTAGCCATTGATTTGGGAGGTAAAACTATTTCCATCAATGTGGAAGTAGTCATCGCCCCACTGGATTATAACGTGTTACGTGGTCGAAATTTGTTCTATGCCATGATTGTGTGTGTGGTGATAGATTTTGTCTGTCAGTCGAGCTAAGTTGTTGCTCCTGCTAATTGATCAAACGTAGTATAGCACTGAGCTTGATAGATATAATCATAGCGTTCGAACTGCAACTCTAGATATTTTCTAGCTATCGTGGGGTTTCTTTCGAGATCAATAGGAACAACTCTGGGCCTCCTTCTCCACCTCCACTTGCTGTTACAAATACAAGTGAAGGATCAGGATCTCATGATGGGAACAGCATAGCCAACCCAGATCCTCACCCTTCATACTATTGGCGCCTCCTCCCAAAACTTGCTTTCTCTATGACTACAATTTTATTCTTCAACAAAAGTTGTACCACATCCACTGGCAGCAGAATCTCCTGCTGCATCACTCCGCGTCTTTTCAAGAACCCATAGTCGTGCAAGCAACCATTTATGTGATCTCGACATCGAAGACGAGGAGGATAAATATGAATACAACCCTCCCTCTATTGTATATCAACGTCATGAAGACACAGAGGACCCGCCGCCTGTCAACAGCGCAAACTTGGTTCACATACCCATGCGAATTGATTGCTGCAATGAAGACTACAAGCAACAGCTTCCACCACCACCGGCAAGCAAAGTGTCAGCAACAAATCCCCAAGAGTCACGTATGTCAGTGATATTATTAGATCAAGGCCTCTTTACTGTCTATAAGCACCTCTTCGCTTTGTGTTTGACAGTGAACTTACTTGGATTGGCTATGGTAGTTACTGGTTACTTTCCGTATGCTAAAGAGAAAGCTGCTCTCTTCTCCATCGGGAACATTCTCGCCTCCATCCTCTACCGAAGCAAGGATTTTATGAGATGCGTATTCTAGCTAGTAGTGAAGCTACTAGGCAAATGGTCATGGTTTCCACTCCCAGTAAAGACGGTCGTTACGTTGTTTCTCTAGTGCGTGGGAAGAATTCATAGCGAATGCACGGTTTCGTCCATAGTTTGGCTCATTTACTCGTTGCTGGAAACTTTATCCCACCATGAGAACAATTCCGATAAGATTATAGGAGTTGCAACCGCCATTCTGGGACTTCTGCTCATAAGCTCACTCGCAGCATTTCCTCTAGTCTGTCACTTGCACCAAAATGTATTCTAACGATTTCACCGCTTCGTCGGCTGGGCAGCGCTCGCTATGCTTTGGGCCTTCGTCATACTCAGTGCAAGCTGTAATCCACTGAAAAAATCTTATAACGTTCGTGGTTCAAACCTTGTGAAGAAGCAGGAATTTTTGGTTCACTGTAGTTATAACGTTGACTATAATCTTCCCATGGGTGTGCGTGAGAAGAGTTCCAGTGAAAGTGTCTGCACCTTCGAATGACGCGAGCCTAATCAAATTCCAAGGCAGAATAGAATCAAGCATCCTGGGACGAATCAACCGATCACCTCTGTCGGAATGGCATGCGTTTGGTATTATATCCACGGGAAGGAAGAACACATGATGTTAGCCGACGCCGTTGGGGACTTCAGCCGAGGACTCGTATCGGACCCTCCGACACACTTATGGGTCCGTGGCCTTCGCTTCTTAGGATTGCCTTATCTGATAAACATGTATAAAAAAGTGGTGGTGGTGGAAACGGGTTCGGGCATATGCATCTTCCTGTCCTTCCTACTGCAGCCTTGAGGTGTACGTCATCTAGGTTTGCAAAGGAATTCCGAAAAATTTCGGCGATGAGATTGTTACAAAGATGAAGAATTACCCATCGGAGAAGGTGATCATCCACGACACAGTAGTGTTGGGTCGACCAAACGTTCCTGAGACTACAGTTGAAGCTGTGAAAAGGTGGGGGGATGAAGTGGTGATAGTGACGAGTAATCCGAGCGGAATCAGGGATGTTGTGAATGGATGCAAAGCTGCAGGCATCCCAGCCTTTGGCCCAATTTGGGACTCTTAGATGTTTCTCGTTGAATGTCTGATTTTGTTTAAACTTACTACCTTACCATGTCATTAGTTTAGTTTATCAAGTGATTTGAGATATCACATATAAACAAAAATTACTTGTAAGTAGGTCTCTGCTATTCCAGCCTTGATTCCCAGCATTGAGAATCAAGGATGGACCTATGCACCACTCCATCTAGACTATAATGAATATCCAACTCTAAATGTTTGGTTTCTCTCGCTTCTAAATGAAGATAAAGAAGTACATTTTTCTTTTTGTTTAATGATGTTCATGTAACTAGTATTTTTTAATATAAAAAATTATGGTTGATGTTTCCATCATAGCATCGATATAAGACAAATGTCTAATTTTTTGTATAGTTTATAATGATGTCTATTTTTTTATAGTTTATTATGATAGCGGTAATGAAAATTTCAAAAACAAATATATATTTCTAAATGCTTAAATATATTATAAAAAATAAAATAGAAGAAAATAAATTATTTATGAGGATATATTATTATTAATAATGAAAAATATACATAATTAGATAAAAATTATTTTTTTTTATAATTTAAAATGTTATTTTTTTAAAATAGCACGTATATGTTCATTGTAGAGTGGTGATCTAGTTTTTAAATGATGAATTTGTTTATATAAAAATGTAAAATTGTAAAACGTTTTTTCAAAAGAAAAAACCTATAATTTGATATTCATAATAGAATAAAAGTTATATTGTCTTTTTACATTAGTCTACCACATAAGCTTTTTTTCTAATTTGCAACTAGACTTCCAAAATATAGAACTTATCCATCCTTCAAAACTTAGACATCTTAATCGCTATTACAAACTAGAATGTAGTATAACCATTTTCCAAATTCACATATAGAGACAATCTTCATTCAAAAAGAGGTAATTACCACAAAGAACTATCTACTAAGCTCATAATAAACAAAGTATGAGCCCTTAGAAATTAAAGAAAATTACATAAATTCTTCATAATTTAAAAGACCTTCAGTAGTACCCACGCCAATTTTGGAGAGGCTATCAGCCACAGTGTTAAGTTACCTAAAGATATGCTCAAAAGTTAATACTGAAAAAGATGCATGTAGTGTTTGATTCCTACCACACCATTGCTTTAGTGTAGAATTGTAAAACATGAGTGATGAAATTTCTTCACAATAAATTGTCTAAATGTAGAGCATAGTTTATGTTAGTGCACAAGTGTTTAAAGTTATTGGTATAAATTTCTAAAATCCATAAAATTAACAAAGCCTTAAAATTATGAGGGCGAGTATCAGTGCACAATTTAAGGGCCTTAGGATACACACAAGAATTTGGATTCACCCATTTAGGGTATACAAGTTTTAGGTGACACCCTTGTTAGCTTGAAAAAACCATGTACTGATTATTTAGAATTAGGATTAGGGACGTTGAGTGTAGCACTCTAAATAACAATGTGGGCATTTAGGTAAAAATGGGCCTATGATATCCTTGATGAGCTCCTGAGAGCTCAAATACATGGTAAAAGGGTCTAAAAGCGGGTTCCCAAGCTGTAAAGGGGTTGACTTTGGGGACCGTGGGTTGGATTCTAGGCACTAAGTAAAAGCGCCCTGACACTAAGGTGGGAGATGACCAGGGGACCAGGAGTGGGAACCCAGCACTCAAGTGTAAAGGTGCTAATCCATTAAATGAGTAAAATGGCCCATAATCAGTTAGATCAACTACTTAGAGGGATAACGCCTCACAAAGATGCACATAAGATAAAGTGCCCCCACCGAGCCATTACCCAAAACTACTAGGCTACGTGGCATATTTTGATTGACAACGGCTCCAAAAATGATATTTTGAAACTGATTTTGAACCGAGCCATTACTATCGGTCCTACCAAAGATGGAATCCTCCCATGCCCATGCAATCCAACATGAGGGCCTCCACGGGAAAAAAAGGAAGAGGGGGTGGAACCCACATGTGCCAATTGAACATTGACATGTTTCAAGTCGGTTCAGATGATGTCAGCTGATGCCATCCTAAATCACCCGATGGTTTCATGCTGCTTGGACAATTTAAAATTTCAAAGCCATTAAATCATTAAGCATTAAACGAAGGCCATATTCTGCTCCGTGAAAGAGTAAAGTACCTAACTAAAGCTCTGCAACTGAAGCATAGAGGCCTAGTACAAAGGTCCTCCCGCTTGTTCTTGTTTAACTCCAGGGTAATTCTTGATTTTACCCCTCTGTATTTACATTTTTACCATAAACAATATTTTTTACCCTATGGTGTCCTCCTCAAAAGAAAACCCCCCTAAAGCTAACAACTCCTCTAATGAGCACCTATATGACAACATGATAGACATTTTCGACATTGTTAAGTCATCTTCTAACCTTTGTTGTACCATCCTGGAATCATAAGGCAATTACTATATAGACCAAGATACTTGCCACCTGTGGGAGACAAATTTGGCCCGTGTAGTATGTCTGCAAACTGTAAGCTTCCCAGAATTTGTGACTTGGTGCACCACCAGCTATTTACTTGATAGGTTGGTTATCCCATCCCCTGACAATTCAATGCCCCTATGTATCATATCCAAATATTCCCTGTCCAAAATTGTTTGCTTCCCAAACTTACTAGCTCTACAAACCCTAGATGATGAAGCCCTACCCACATCATACCATGCCCTGAAAATTTTAGAGCAGAATCACATCCTATATTAACACCTGCAAGAAGGTGCTCCAATACTAGCTAGCTCGCCTCCATATTCAACCTCTGTATTCTCAGAAAACTCAAGGAAAGCCCTGACCTTGATACGAATCATATTACGCTATGATCATGATAAGTCCATAGATGAAACCATTTTTGGGATCCTGGCCACCCTAACCCCAGCAGTAGGGGTTATGTCCCCCATATTTGACCTATGTTAGTACTTGGTAGAGTTAATACATGCTCATCTTCCAAACTTCCATTCTTTTGAATGTTTTAGGTATCCCTCATACCTCTTTTTCATCTTCGTATACGAAAAGTGTCCACACTTTAAGGATTCAGAGTTGAATGCCAAAATTCAACTAGGAAATCAACTACCTACTTACAAGTGGGCAGACCTATTCCTAAGGCTATCATGTAATCAACCTTTTACAGATACGGTCATGACCATAGTATACTCCCTCATGCATGGTGTTTCTCCACTAATGATTTTCCCTATGTACCAAGAGATTTTGCAATTAAGCCTAGACAAAAGGATTGGTGACTGGTTTGTGTATGAAAAACACACTGGCATAATAGTATATGGGTTTGAGGAAGAACCCTACAAGTTGTCGGCTTTCTTAACCCCCAAGTTTTTTCGCTTTAGAATATATTAGGGAGAGGTTTATTTTTAATCAAGTACATTTTTTAAAGGCAAAGCATCCCAAAGAAGTGGGCCCCTTTTCGATGAAAGGCCAAGGTGCTATGTCTTATGTAGAAGAAATGCTAAAGAAGTTGAATTTAGAGAAAGAATAAATATGGGACTATGATCCACATCAGGTGATCTCTTGGAAAAGAATTTAAAACAAAAATTCTAGAAACAATTACATGCCTTTACCTGATTGGGAAAAGATCGACAACTTGTTGACTTGGGAGCATGTTTAAGCAGCCGTAGCATTGACCCAAATCAAAACACTAAAGTATCACAAGCAAGAGCTAAGAGATCAACTGAAGAATCCCATGTAGACATGCATATTGATGAGCTAGAGACAGGGCCAGTTAGCAAGAAAGCTAAAACAAATGCAAAAGCATGGGTTGAGCAAAGCATTGTGGAGCATACACAAGATTAAGAATTATCTAGTGGGTCAGAAGCAACATCAGAATTGCCACAAGCAATAAAAAATCTACCACTTGTAATTATAACTCAACATCCTTCATTAGTGTTCGGAACACCTCAGCTACAGCAAGGCTCCCCTTCCACATGTTCATCCCAACAGCATCCAACACTATATCCAAATATGTGGACATAGGAAAGCAAAGTATAGAAGCAATAAAAGAGCTTAGAGGTGAGATAGATCCATTAGGGAATAAATTATTAATAGTGGCGGACCACAAAGAGAACACCCTTCGAATCGCCATTCTGAATCCCAAGGTCACCACACCCAAGATACTTGATGATTAGAAAATAGAAGAATACAAAGTTGATTTTGGGCAATTCCATTCCTTAGATAGAATTGAATTCTATAGATAGTCAAGTGACCTATTGTGTAAGGATGTGTTGTAGCCATCATCCAATGAGAAGAAAACGTGCCTAGTGGTATAGAAAATGGAAAATTTGCTAAAGGTAGAAAAGGTATCCACCAAGTCCAAACAAATCACTATCAAGGAATTGGAAAGTAAAATTGTTGCATTGGTGGTTAATTCGGTTGATACCACTCATGCAAAATCCCTCCTACAACAGAAAGATAACGAAATTGTTGTGATAAAGAATAAGTTGCATGTCCCTAATAAAGAGCATGTCCAAACTCTGGAGTTGGTGAAATTGTAGGAGAAAGACAAAATAAATAAAAATATGTTATATTATAAATCAAAATGGAGGAATACATGAAAAAGGTGGTGTTGATTCCTGGAGAAATCCTTGTGTCTACAGTAGGGATTATCCCCAATGAAGAGTCACTGAGAGTGAAACAATTGTTCTTGCAATTCGCAAGCATGGTCATGAAATGGCGTCAGGTCCTGTTTTTGTACTTGAGTAGATTTAAGCTATTTTACAAAGTATTTCTTTTCTCTAGTTAACTTAGACATATGAGCTTGCAAAGCTTCCTTTTCAATTGTGAGTGAATCAACTCACTGATCTAGCTAAGTTTCCATGTCTTCTAACTCGCTTATCCGAGTTTGGAAATAAACTTTTTCACCTGCTATGATGACTAGCTATACGTTCAATTAATCCTTTTCATCCTCAAGACTTTGAATTTCTTGCAACACCTTTTCCTTTTATGATTCAAGGGTGTCCCATTGTCTTCTCATTTATATTTCTTTGCTCTGAGATTTCACCAGGTTGTCCTTAAGTTTGATCATCTTGGCCTTGCTCCTTTCTATATCTTCACTCAGCTTTTCTATATTATCTACAGAGCTTGCACTACAACAACATTTACTAAAGTCGTGAACCTTGGGTCTTTATTGGTGCCTTCCATGACAACACTTTCCTATATGGTTACGATGTGCAGCTGCATGGCAATCTTCAATCTTTTTTATGTTCGTCCAAGAATGGATTTCCTTTTGGGATAAAAAATATAGTATCTAGTTTAGCCACTGAATGTTGCTTTGACTGTGTGAAGGGCGTGAGTCCAAGCTCAACCAATGGGAGATGACCTCCCATGAGAGGAATTTCAGTACCAAGATTAGTGGGATTATCGATCTCCATATCTTGCCACCCACTCTCTTCCTGCAAATTCTTTTGTTCCACGACTTTCTTGACTTTTTCTTTTTCTTCCATTTTCTTCTTTCTTCCTAGCTAGCTCCTCCTCTTATAGCTTCTTGGCCTTGTCTACTACCATTGCTTATTCATTAGCTTTCTTCTGTGTTGTTTCTTCTAAAGCTTCTTTTGTTTTGCTTGAGCTTGCTTCTATCTTCTTTCCAAACCTCTTATTCAAATCTACAATGTTCTTTGCTCGTCGATATACTTCCGCATCTTTCAAAAAGTGGTCAGTGTATTAAAAATTTATCCTGCATGATGAACAATGTTGGCTATCATTCCTAACAAATATATTTTCTCCAAAATGATAATCCTCTAGTTCTTTCACAAATCCCTCAACTCCTTTGACCTTGTTGAATTTATAAGCTCCAACCACAAACGAGAGCGGTGGTTACGAATCTTCCTTGTGCTCATTCAAAAAATTTCCTATAGCATTTATAAACACATGTCTCACTGCCTCCCTCAAAATGATGTAGTCTGTAACATATTTAGGCATTAAGGAAGGACTCTTAGTGCCTCCATACATGCAGAGATAAGTGCCTTCTGGAGTAAAATAATAATCCCCATATTCACTATTAGCTTCTAATGCTGCATTTGACATACAATTTGGTTTTTCATTGAAAATCAATCTATATAGGGGTATCAATAATTCCTCACAAATCAACTTGTAGAAGCTCGCATATTTGTGATCCCACATGATCTGGTAAGCTACAAAAATTGGCGTCTCGTTCAGAACCCAATGGAATCCTAGATTTGGGAAAGGATTTATGATGAGAATGCAATCAACTAAATACTAGGACATATAGAATTTAGCCTTGTTTTGCTTCAACCCTTCCTAAGCCTCTGATATAGCCTGAGCCATATTCTCCGAAATAATATCTTTGCAGTTGAATATGGTGCCGTGTGTGGTGACGTGGTACAACAGCAGAATCTAGCTAAGTTCGTAAATGTTCGCATTCACTTTTCCATATATCCTACATAGAAGCATACCTCTACCCTCTACATGGACCCAACCCCCATGGGGTTATACATATACTAGTAATCATAATATAGCAATAGGTCAAAATTATCCAGGGACTCTTTTATGTTGGAGCACATTACCTAGGAAACATGAATACCCCATTTGGATATCACAATGTTCCACCAGCTGGGCCTTCAACCGGAAGCCCACCACCATCCCCACCACTCATCTCACCCCCCCATCCACCACATGTCCCACTCCCAGCTCCACCATCCGGAGGATCCCCATATTCCGGAGGAGGGCCCCCACATTCGGGAGGAGGACCCCCATCGGGTCCACCTCCTAACATGGGAGGACCACCTTCGTATGGACAGCCTCTATGGGAGGACGTTATGATCAATCAATCCATGGTCCTATTGGTACCCAAATGCCTTATCAATATTACCAGTATCCACAACCAAACCGACAGTTACCATTTCTTGCTACGTTAGATCTACCGGACCTGTCATGTTTGACCAATGATCCCATCCAACATGGCGTGAATTGGCCACCCATTCCTGTGAAGTTACCATTAGACATACAAAAATTTGACGACAAAACTGACGAGGATCCCAAAAACCACATGAGGACATATCATTTGTGGTGCTCCTCAAACTCATTAATGGATGATTCTATCCACTTGAGGCTCTTTCAATGAACCCTCACTCGTACCACCGGAAAGTGGTACATCGAGTTACTGCCACACTCTTTCATTGATTTTAGATCTTTATCTACAGCTTTTTTTACTCACTTCCAATTACCGATTCGCTATGAAACCGACACATATCTTTTGACTTCTATCCGACAATCAACTTGCACTCACATTTTCGATCATATTCGTGAGTGGAGAAGAAGACGTTGGCTCATTAAGTCTCCCATTCCGGATCAAATATTAGCCGATTGGTTTACTAAGTCATTACTACCTATCATAGCCAAAGACAATGCTATGGGTGAGTCCGTTACGGAAGAACAAGCCATATCACGTGCTTAGTACTTAGAATTAATCTACTCTCAATCTAGCATGTTATACAACATAATTCCTAATGACCCACACCCCACACATGGCCCGCAAAAAAATCCTACAGGATCACATGCCTATGGTATCATTGGTTCCGTTCATACCTAGCCTGCTACCCAATCGGTTGGATCACAAATCCATATCGCTACAACCCAAACCTCATCACAATGCAAATTGGAAACACTACCAACCAGTCACCCAGTCCTGCTTCCACCGCGGAGGTGAATCCAGTGGTAAAATTAAGAACAAAAGAAAATCCAAGAATTCTTCTAACCAGTAGGAACATAAAAATAATCCTGATCCCCCTCACACAAAATCAAGACGGGAGGCTAAATATCCCTTCTTAATGTGCGGTGATGACCACTTCACAAAAGAATGTCCACATCGGGAAGAATTCCAAATTTTTCTCAAACGAACCCCCCACCCTCAGTTTTAACGGACCTCTTCCCCACACAACAAAAACAAATGGTTTCACAACAACCAAATCCTCCTCAAGGAGAACCCTCCACAACCGCTAATGTTCTGATGATGCGTAGTGAAATGGTTAACGTATCTACCAGGTCACATACTTACGAATCTATTCCTGACAAACAATCCAATGGAGGTAATATGTAAAAATCCTCCACATCTGCATCCACTATTCCTCTGCCACAAGGTCCTTTGACCATAGAGAAACCTCTACTAGATGCAGTATTGCGTCCACCAAAAATAACAATTCAAAAAGCCATTTTCAACCCTAATGCCTAGGCCACTCAAAACTACAATATTGTAGAAGATCTAGCCGAGGTAGCATGTACTATGTCAAATCTTGAGATCTTACAAAAATGTCCTAATCAGCGTATGAATCTACTATCTACTATTGGAGCAGTGGATCTGAATTCCTCTAACACTATCATGTGTAGATTGGAATACTTCAAGCCTAGGCTTTCCCATCAATTGATGTTTTAGATCATTACCAATGTCACTGGGAAAAGTATCCATCGTATTGTTTTAGATGAAGGAGCCTCTAATTTTGTTATGTTGATGGCCTTCTAGAAAGCCATCGGCTCTCTTGAATTGAACTGTTCCCCTTCAACTCTGAAAGCATTTGACGGACATGGATTTCAACCACACGGTATCATACAACCTTTAGCCATTGAGTTGGGAGGTAAGACTGTTTCCATCAACGTGGAAGAAGTCACCGCCCCACTAGATTGTAACTTGTTACTTGGTTGAAATTGGTTCTATGCCATCACTGCGGTCACATATTTTGTCTTCCGCGTCATGCAATTTCCCCATCATGGGAAAATTGTCACTATTGACCAGTTAGATTTTTGTACACCAGACACCACAACTCATCCCGCGGACAATGTCCCTCTTTTAGGACACTCATCGCAAATTTACGAGAGTGTGGGGGTAGGACTCCTAAAATACTCATCACTGATGGGAGTCTTTCCAACACCTGATCCCCCATCACATGTTGCCATGGTGAACATGATATCATCCATGATCCCATCCCCCTCCAACTTAGCAGACCCATGGATTGTGCTCGATCTTAATCATATCAATTAGGTTAGAGATGTGATGTCTCTCAACCCCACTGAATTCACTTATGAGGCCATCCAATCGGAATCACATTCACTTGATGACCACCACTTGGTGGCATCTGAATTAGGTTCTCTTCCATCTCAGTGGAACTCATCCTCGCTATCATTTGATAATCTCCTCCAGAATTTTCACGTTGATGAATCGATCATGGAGGTTATGATCTTGGATGAGCCTACATGGGAAGAAAATCACCATCGATGGTCCTTCCTTCTACCTTTAGACACGGTAGAGAATGCGATTCAAACAATTGTTTCACTGTATTTAATTCCCAACCCTCAACCTCCTATTCTCCCCAGGATACGGTAACCGAAGGGAATTTGGAAAACATCATGCCTACCACCACCATTGGAATCTCTGCGAAACAGGGTGTCGTAGAACATATCCACATTGGACAAACTTTTTTGGCTGAATAAATCAAGTCTTATACGACCTTGTTCAAAGAATTCCATGACGTATTTGCATGGAGCTACAAAGAAATGCCCAGGATTGATCCTACTATTGTTGTACATGAAATCAAGACATATCCCAACGCAAAACCTGTCCGGAAAAAACTTTGTCCAGTTCACCCTCGAAAGACTTCGGCTATCAAAGTAGAGATTGAAAAGCTATTGAAATTTGGTTTCATTTATCCTGTCCCCTTGATAGATTGGGTCTCTAATGTAGTCCCAGTTACAAAGAAATGGGGAACCATCAGATTTTGTGTTGATTACAGGGATCTCAATAAGGCTTGTCCTAAGGACAACTACCCTACCTCGTTTATCGACCAAATTATTTAAAACTGTGCTGGAAGTGTCATCTTCTCATTCATGGATAGATTTTCTGGCTATAATCAGATTGAGATCCACCCAACAGATCAACATAAAACTACTTTCATCTACCCATGGGATACATTTGTGTTGTTGTAAATGTAACTTCAAAAGATATTCATTTGTATTTTAAATTGATATTATTATTGTATTTTACTTGTACCTCTGAAGGAGATGTTTTTCCTCCATTCGGGGATGTCATTATTATGTTTGGTCATGCTAGGTCATTGAGGTAAAACCTCCATTGTAAGTAAGGGAAATAGCACCCCAAAGAATGAATGTAAAATATATTATTGAGTCTCCCTAGGATAGGTCGGCCAATCAAGTTAGTCAAGCCGACCTAATTAGGAATTAGGTCACCTAGACATAAAGTATAGATAGAGAGATTGCTCTCTCGTTTGGACACACCTCTCACTCACTCAAGTTCACATAGGCAAGAGAGAGAAGACAAGTTCGTTGAGGAGAAAGAAGAGAGAGCTACAAAAGAATTCCTATTTTTGGGTTTTCCATTTTGTGATATTGTATTAGTGGAAAATCTATCTTTGAGGAAGTTGTGGGATTTTCTCCTTTATGGTTTCCCCAAGGAAAATTATTGTGTCTATTGTGTTTTGTTGTGCTTGTTATTCTTTCAGTTAATTATCCTAATTAAATTGAATTAAAGTGAAAACTCTAAGATGGTATCAGAGCTAACCTAGAAAGAAGGCATTATGCAACAATGGGAAACTAGGGATTCCTAGTTCAAGGTATTCTCTCCACAGATCATCTGAAAAAGAGGGCTAGGATAACTCACCCTAGGAGGGCGCATCTTTTGGAGGCAGCAGAATCAAATTCCGAGAATTTTCATTTTTGGCTCTGTCACTACTGCCGGGAGGAAAACTAGGGCATCATGTTTTTAGGGTTTTATCCATCAATTTCAAAAAAAGAGTACATTGGACAACTAGCCTTGAGGAGGTACATCTTCCTATCCAATCAGAATTTCAAAATTCCAACTTTGGAAAATTAGGGTTTCTCTAACAAACCCTAGGCCAGCCAGCTCCAGAACCAAATTGAGCATCTCAAATTGGTAAGACCTAAATTTCTGTTATTTCCATTTGAGGTCTCATTTCAAAATGACTCACCACACCAAGCTTGAGGATAAGATTGAGGGAGATGATAACTTCTGAGCATGGAAGTATAGGATTGCCCTTGTCCTAGAAGAAAATGATTTGAACAAATATGTTAATGAAGAGGTTCCAGCACCAGAGGGAGATGAGGCTAAGGATATCCACAAGAAGAACTTTGTCAAGGAAAATATAATTATTGCAAACTCCATTAAAGATCATCTCATCCCCCATGTGTCATCCTTGAATACACCCAAGGAGATGTTTGATGCTTTGATGAAATTATTTGAAGGGAAGAACATCAATCAGAAGATGACGTTAAGGAACCAGCTCAAGAATGTGAATATCATAAACTCAGAAACCATGCAATCCTACTTCACAAGGGTCTCTCAAATCAAGGAACAACTTGAAGCAGTTGAAGAAAAGGTAGATTCAAGAAGGAGAGATCGTTATGACCACCTTGAATGGTCTCCCAAGATCATGGGATTCATTCATTCAAGGAATATGTTCCAGAAATAAGTTGATCACTTTCAACAGACTATGGGAAGAATGCAATCAAGAAGAAGCCCATCTAATAGAAAGAGAAGAAAAAATGGGATCAAATGATGATCAAGCTCTCACAGTTCACGCTAGAAGAAATCACAATAAGAGGGAGAACCACCATCACAACAAGAGGGAGAACCACCATCACAAAAGACAAAGGAGACCTAGAAAATATATATCCAGTGTTAGATGTTACACATGTGATGAGAAGGTACACTACTTCAGAGATTTTCCCAGAAACAAAGGTTCCTCCAACAAGAATACTAACAAGAAGAGATAGCATGCTCATGCCGCTGAAGACGATGAACCAGCAAGGAAAAGAACCATAGAAGAAGAAAGAGACGATTCTTCAAGTGATGAAGTATATGTCCTAATATCAACACTCATGGGCATTGTCTCACATGGGAGCAATGATTGGCTTGTAGATAGTGGAGCATCCAAGCACATGATGGGATACAAAGAATCCTTTGTTAATCTATCTAAGCATGATTCACCTCATAAGGTGAAACTTGGGGATGATTATCAATATCCCATCGAAGGAAGTGGAGAAGATTCCTACAAACGAGACTCCGACAAATCTTTGAAGATGATAGATTTCCTATATGTTCCAGGACTAAAGAATAGTATTCTCTCCATATCATCACTAGATTCTAAGGGAATAAGGGTTTCATTTGTTGAGGGCCAAGTCCTAATGCGGCCAAAAGGAAAGACAATAGATGATGCAACAATGATTGGAGACCAAGAGGGAGGCTTGTACAAGTTGAAGGGACAACTTGAACAAGCATTGGTTCATGACTCAATAGAACCAAGTGTACTATGGAACAGAAGGCTTGCACATGTGCACTATAGAGCACTACCTATTACAAGCAAAGTAGTTTCAAGACTTCCAGAAATCCATACAAGACATGAAGGCATTTGCAAGGGATGTGTGCAAGGAGAGAATGTAAAGAAGGAGTTTCCCAATAGTGAAAGCAAAGCAAAAGGAATATTGGAGATAATCCAATCCGATGTATGTAGTCCCATGTCATCCATCTCACTAAGCGGGTATGCATATTATGTTTCTTTTTTATCCGAAAATGATGGGATCTACTAACACTTGAATGCATGTGAATTCTTAAACCAGTTAACTTATAAAAATGCTTCAAATAACAAGCTTATCAAAGGCTTAAAAATAAATGAACAAATGATGAAAACCATAAGAATGTGGACAACAAAGATAACGGATTTTGTCCCTGATGGACTACGTCTCCGGGTCCAGCTCCAATGAGGACCGATCTTATTAGTCTTCAAAATGCTTGAACAGGTACAAAGAGACTTAGGCTTCAACAATGAAGTCCTCTCACTCTACAAAACTTTCAAGAGTGGCTAAAAATCCTCTTACAAAATGAGAAAATATTACAAAGCCTTCAAAAGCACTTTGACATCATATCACCAAAAAATTCAATGCATCTTCTAATGCCTTCCCATGGAAAATTACAATGGTTTATATAGCCCATAAATCCATATCTTATCCCCAAATTGAGTGGGATTTACAATAATTTGATCCCCAAATGTAATGGGATAAAGATCCATTAAAAATATGGTAAATCTCTATACAAATACACTTTTGTTTTAAAAATAATAAACAAATCCGAAAATATAACATATATATGGTTAAAAACCATACAATAGTTTGGATTTAGTTTAATTTTAGGACAAAAAGGGAGGCGCGCCCATATTAGGGGTTATATCCACCAAAATTTGATTTAAAAATAATATATCTCACATTCCATAACAAGCAGCGTTAGTGATGCATTGGTTAAAAGTGTAGGCGATGGGGGAGGAGGTCATAGGTTCAAACCCATGGACCTCTCCACATAATACTATTTTGTTGGTATAGGATATAATATAAGGTTGTGGTGGAAAATATATGTGGTTTGTTATGTTGGCCCGGAGTGGTGGTTGGTCATGTGGCATAGCAAATGGGAATCCCTCGGTCTTCCCTTTTTTTAAAATTAACACTATTTACAACTTTAAATACTATTTACAACTTTAAATAGTAGAAAGGTAAAGAAACAAATGGCGGAGGGAGTGGCTAAGCGGATATGGTGGAGACTTTGGCAAGCTCTGATTGGTTCACATAGATGCCACTTCTGTCACTTGTCAACCTGTTGTTGGTCCACTTTCCTGTTGTAGAGCTTCCATGTCAATGCTCTGTTGACTATACTTTCCAATTGGGATGCCACGTCAACTCCGTAGAGGCCACATGTCACCCTTACAGTGGTTCCACGTGTCACCCTTACAGTGGTTCCATGTGGCACCCCTTTTTTCCCAACTTTACTTATTTTGCTGAAAGCTCTGATTGGTCCACATAGATGCCACTTTTGTCACTTGTCAACCTGTCGTTGGTCCACTTTCCTGCTGTAGAGCTTCCACGTCAATACTATATTGACTATAATTTCCAATTGGGATGCCATGTCAACTCCTTAGAGGCCACGTGTCACCCTTACAGTGGTGCCATGTGTCACCCTTACAGTGGTTCCAAGTGGCACCCCTTTTTCCCAACTTTACTTATTTTGCTGAAAGTTCAGAACTGAATAAATTTCACGTCTGGAGTCTGTTTTGCACAAAACGAACGTTGCCGGAAATATCTCACCGAGCTCTATGCAGCTACAAGATTCTGTTCACAATTTGAAGAATTTAATTTTGATCGATCTCGGATATCCTGCTAGATCACTTTTATAGATGACTTTTCCCGTAAAACTTGGATTTATTTCTTGAAAAGTAAAGATGAAGTATTTAGCAAGTTCAAGGAATTTAAAGCCTTGATCGAGAATCACACTGAGAAAAATATAAAGACCCCTTGATCATATAATGGTGGAGAGTTCACTTAGGAAGAATTCAAGAACCTATGCTAAGAATCTAGGATTAAGAGGGAGTTGAGAACTCCTTACAATCCTCAACAAAAAGGTGTTGTAGAACGAAAGAACAGATCGATAATGGAAGTAGTAAAAGAAATGCTACATTACCAGGATCTTCCAATGCACTTATGGGCAGAAGCAACAAGGACAATCGTGTATGTATAGAATTGTACTCCTCACCAAGTACTAAGCAACAAGACACCCAAAGAAGCTTTCTACGGTGAGAAACCATAAGTCATCCATCTCAGGATATTTGGCTTCCCAGTGTACATACACATCCCAAAGAAAAATAGATCAAATATAGATCCTTCAGGAAAGAAGGGAATATTCATGGGATACAGTGACACTTCAAAATCCTACCAAATATACTTCCCAGGATTCAAGAAGATCAACATCAATAGACACATAACCTTTGATGAAGACTCGGCATACACCAAATCAAGAAAACTACCTATTGAATAGATTGAAGAACCTAAAGAAGCCATATTCAAAGACACGGTGATGGAAGAAGTCATTCCAGAAGATCATGAAGACCGCGACATGGCAGAACCACAAGAACCTGTAGATCCACCTCGTGAGAAGAACTCCCACAAAAGAAGACTTGCATGGGCACAAGAGGCAATACAAGATGCAGAGAAGTATGACACTCTAGATGGGGTGCATAGAGAAAGCAAGAGACCCAAACCATACTCTAGCTATGTGGACCTGCTATGCGACATCATTGATAAAGAATCTTCCAACTACGAAGAAGCAGTAGAGAAGAAGGAATGTAAGGATGCCATGATCGAGGAGTACCAGTCGATTATGAAGAATGATGTTTGGGATATTTTTCTGAGACCAGAAGGGAAGTATATTGTGACTTCGAAGTGGATCTACAAGATCAATCATGTTGTAGATGGTAGCATTGAAAAACACAAGGAAATATTTGTGGCACATGGCTTCTCTTAGAAGGAAGGCATATACTACAAGGAGACATTTACACCTATAGCAAGATACACTTCCTTCAGATCTATACTTGCATTGGCTGTAGTAATGAAATGGAAGGTACACTAGATGGACGTCAATACAACATTCTTGAATGGTGTAGTTGAAGAGGAAGTGTATGTGGAGCAGCCACTAGGATTTGAGACACATGACAGATAGACTCATGTGTGCAAGTTAAAGAAATCCTTGTACAGATTCAAACAAGAATCCAGGACTTGGTATGACAGGATGAACAGTTTCCTGATGAGCTTAGGATTTATCAAGAGTAATGCAGATTCCAACATTTACTTCAAGGTTGAAGTTGGAAGACCAATGATACTTTTTCTATATGTAGATGACCTATTTCTGACAGGTGAGGATGAGCTCATTGCATATGTAAAGAGGAGGCTTGCCCCAGAGTTTGAGATGAAGGACCTGGGTATGATGCATTATTTCTTAGGCATGGAGGTGTGGCAGAGTGTGGATGGAATCTTCCTTGGTCAAGGAAAGTATGCAATACAGATTCTGAAGAGATTCAGAATGATGGAATGCAAGGAAATGGCCACACCAATGGCATCAAACTTGAAGCTAATGTGTGATGCTTCATCAGAGACAGTTGATTCCACGATGTACCGTCAGATGATTGGTTCGTTGATGTATTTGATGAACACGAGACCAGACATATTCTTTGCTATGAACACCCTGAGCCAGTTCTAGATGGATTTGATACATGCTCACCGGATTGTTGCAAAGCATATATTGAGGTACTTGAAGGGTACAATTGACTATGGGCTCAAGTATGAGGCGAATCAGAGGATTAACCTGCATGGTTATGTTGATTTGTATTGGGAAGGTAGTGCCACAGATAGGAAGAGCACTTCAGGATGTTGCTTCAGTATGGGATTCGGTATGATCTCTTGGTTTAACAGGAAGTAGTCATGCGTGGCCTTGAGTACTGCCGAAGTAGATTATGTTGCATCTTGTTTGGCTAGTTGTGAGGTAGTATGGATTCAGAACCTACTGTCAAATTTGTTTGATCTCCAACTCGAGGCGACTTGTATCTTCTGTGACAACCATAGTTGTGTGAAGTTTTCCAACAACCCAGTGTTCCACAACAAGTCAAAGCATATTGATATCAAGTACCACTATATCCGGGATATGGTGTAGAGAGGAGAAGTGAAGCTCTAGTATGTGGTGACAGACAAGCAGATAGCCAATGTGTTGACCAAGACATTAGACAGAGTGAAGTTCGAGTGCTTAAGAGATCGGAAGATGCAGATGCACTAGAGCTGGTTCTCTCATGGTGGAAGACATAGGTGGTCCTTGTCTTGATGTATTTGTAACTTCCGAATGTATTTCCTATATGTATATTGTATTCCTATAGAGATGTTATTATTCCTCTATACGGAAGTGTCGTCATTTATATTTTAAGTGTCGTAACTTATACTTGATGGGTTATTAGACCACCTTGGTGGGGTTGGCCCTATATAAGTCATGTGAGTCAAAGGGTTATTAGACCACCCTATTGGGGGTCGGCCCAGTCAACATTATGTTATGTGGTTAAGTTAAGGCCGACCTAGTAAAGGTTATTAGGCAAGTCTAGTCAAGTATAAATAGAGTGCGGAAGGCACTCTATTTTATCATTCACTTTCTCACTCATACACTCATTGGAGAGTGGCGCACTTATGGAGGAGGAGAAGCTACTGCTAGGATATGACTATCTCTTGTGCTTGGGTTGTATCATTTCTCTATGTATCTCTGAGGAAGTTGCGGGGTTTTTCACCTTCTTGGTTTTCCCCGGTGAAAATCTGTGTCTCTTGTGTGCTTGCTTTATTGTGTCCATGAATGATATGCTGTAGATATGCTGTAAATGTTATTCTCTTAGTTAATATCCTAGATCATATTGTAAATTCTGAAAAGCTAACATGGTATCATAGCTAGCTTGAAAGAAGGCTTGGTATGGCATTTATGACACTTGCGAAGCTAGGGATTGATATAGAAAAAACCAGTCATCGTAGAACATTCGCTATAAATCCATTTCGGAGAGGTTTCAGGATTTGAAACGCTTGCAGGTCGAAGATAAGATCCCCATGTACCTTCTGTCCGAACAAAAACTTCTAATTCGTTGTACTTTGTGTTTTATGATCTATACAATCTAGGGTTTCTGCCTCTTCCAGATCCCAGTCATAAACAGGTGACCTAGGAAAAAAGGTCACAACTTGGGCTAGGAAGCTCCAAATGAAATTTTGTAAACTGTGACAGGTAGGGAACGGACTGTGGTTTCTTAGCTAAGTTTTTCAGAGGCCGAAATTGAACCAGTGACACGTGGTATGCCGTACAAGTTTGCTCTCTTGTTTTATCCCATAAACAGGTCACGTTGCAACACTTGGCATAACTCTATCTCAGAGAATCCAATTGAGGTTAGATCTATGGGGTTGGAAATATGACAGGTCGGGCCACCATAGGTCGAAGTTTCAGACCCTTTGGATTCGTAATTTTGGAATTACACCAGAAACAATCAGGTGCATATTTCTGTCAAAACATAATTGGATTTTGAGCAGCTTCATTCATGGCTCCGGGAATTAGGGTTTCGGAGAAAGTTGGTATTTTTGTAATCGGAGACCACAGCTGAATGATACTCACAAAAATATAAATTTAGAGACCAAGATCAAATTTTTTGGTTGGGTAGAAGGCGAGGCTTGATCAAACCCTAGTTCGGGACTTTGATCGGAAAAGTGAAAAATTAGGGCTTCTATAAAAATGGGAATTTTTGAAATCTGTGACCATAGATGGAAGCTTCTTAGAAAAATCGAATTTTAGAGATTTGGATCAAACTATTTGGTTGGGTGAAGCTCCGGGAAACTCAAACCCTAATTCAGGGTCCTCCCTAGTGAATCCAGAAATCTAAAAGGCAATTTTGAGGGGTGAAACTTTGTAGTTTTCAAATTCTGAGTATACCAGCTTGACCAACCCAAAAAGGTGCATCTTTTTATCCTTTCAGAAGTTTGAAATTAAAAGTTTGAATTTTTAGGGTTTCTCTGACAAACCCTAATCCAGCTCCAGATCCAGTTTCTGCAAATCAAAGTGGATTGTGTTAATCCTAGAAGAGAATGGATTAGTCACCTGCATAAGTGAAGAAGTTCTTGTTTCAGAGGGAGTTGAGGCTAAGGCCTTACATAAGAATATTACAAGCAATCTTGACAGGTATGACTTATCCAGGTATGTTTCGAGATATGTTCATGATTAATTCTATGGTGTGTTTGTCTTCATTAAGGTTAGTACAATCTTGATTAACTTTAGAATTGTTGTATCACCTTAATAAAATTATGAATGCAGATATTCATTGATTAGGGTTTTGACACTTATGATTGTACTAATGCATTGTGGTGTTGTATGAGGTTGATGTTGTCCGCTAACATGAAAGGTACATCAAGAAAGACAAATCATGCTCTAGTTCAAGAACATATGACCATGGTGACATGAAGACAAAGATTCATCCATTGTCATGGATCACATAGAAGATCTACTTACGAGGTATGTATAATTTGGTTCTACAATGCTTAACCTATGAGATATGCAGGTTACTAGCACAAGTCATTGAAGAGAACAAGAAGACATTACTAGACATACCTAGCAAATATGATAACCAGGTATGTTTTTCCTATATCAAGTTAGAATCCTACCTTGTGTTAGGATCTTATACTGTTGTATGGTTGATAATGATTATTCATGAAGTTAGAAATGTAAGTAATCAAGGGTTTATGCATATTATGTCTCTTACCTTGATTGATGATATGACTAACCAGAAAAGTCCTTTGGTCAAATAAGAATATGCATGAGTAAAAGAAGTATTCCCTGAATACTAATGTTTATTATCTGTGTTTGAAATGATCATGACTATACATGTTTAAGATTATTTTGATTATACTAATGAATGTATGTATGCATGATACCTCGAGGATAACACAATGATGATACTAGTAAGTATACATAAGTGATCGAGGATGGATATAAGTTCAAGGATAGGTAATCCAGGAAGCAAATATCAAGAGTGAGCACACTCCAGTAGCTCCTGCAAGGAAGCAAATATTGAGAGGGAGTCCACCCTACAAACAAACAAAGATAAGTAATTGAATTGTCATTTCTTGTATATTTGATTGTTTAAATAATACTGTTCAATAATGTATATACTTATGTTCCTAGACTTAGGTTGTGTATTATGCATATTAGAATAATTACATTAATGAATAGTATACTACTAATATGCATGTAATGGGTAAGTGGCCTATGGCACTGTACAACATTCCATTTCTACTTATCTAGAATGAAACCTCTTTGCTGACATGTTGGGAGTTGTGCACACTCTTAACAATGTTCTGGTAGAGAGTGGAAGGCATCTAGAAAGTTACGGGATATGGATAAATGTTGTATTGAAGCATTGGCTAAAACAATTGCATGACTGTATGACATATTTCTTTATGTGTAAGAAATTGTTCTAAAAACTATGAGATGTTTCTAATCATGCAATTTAACTTGTCTTGTAGGAAAGATCGTATACCATCACCTACAAAAGAAGGACTACAACATTTGTTCCAGTAACAAATCTATCTATTGAATATATTGAAGTTCCCATGATCCGGGATGAAGTAATGGAAGAATGCCATGATCCATCGATCATGAAGAATGATGGCTGGGATGTGGTCCCAGAATAGAAGGGAAGTCTATCGTGACTTTCAAGTGGATCTATAAGATCAAGCATGCTGTAGATGGTAGCATAGAGAAATACAAAGCAAGTGATGAAATGGAAGATACACCAGATGGATGTCAAGATAGCTTTCTTGCTTGGTGTTCTTCAGATTGATGACACTTCAAGGAAGAAGTGATGGACACATTTGCAGGAGCCATTCCAAGCATGGTGAGAGGAGGATCCTTCCCATCGCTGTGGATGTAAGCGCTGGATGATGAGCATCATAACAATGCTCCAGTTACTGCTCTATATATGCATCATGTTGGATTCTTGTTATGATCAGTTGGATCATGTATATGTATATGCATGATGTTGGATGCTTGTTATGATCAGGTAGATCATGTATGATGATATGTATCAGGTGGATACATTGGATGATTAGGTAGATCATGTATGATGATATATATCAGGTAGATACTTGGTATGCATCAGGTGGATCCACTGTATGATCAGGATGATCATGGATGATGAGCTTCAGGGTGTTGCTCCAGATGATATGCATCAGGATGATGCCGTGATGATGATCAGGATGATCATGTGATGATGTATCGTCAGATGATTGGGTCCTTGATGTACCTGACGAATACGAGACCAAATATCTACTTTGCGGTGAACACCTTAAGCAAGTATTTGATAGATCCGAGACATGTTCACCTGATAGCCACAAAGCATATTCTGAGGTACCTGAAGGGTACAGTTGACTATGGGCTCAAGTATAAGGCAAATCAAAAGGTTAACCTGGAGGGTTATGTTGATTCGGATTGGGCAGGCAGTTCCATTGATCGGAAGAGCACTTCGGGATGCTGCTTCAGTATGGGATCTGGTATGATCTCTTGGTTTAGTGGGAAGCAATCCTGTGTGGCACTGAGTACAGCCGAAGCAGAGTATGTCACAGCTTGTCCGGCTAGTTGTGAGGTAGTATGGCTTAGGAAGCTACTATGTGATTTGTTTGATCTCCAGCTGAGTGCTACTTGTATATATTGCGACAACTAGAGTTGTGTGAAGTTGTCGGAGAACCTAGTGTTCCATGACAATTCGAAGCACATTGAGATCAAGTATCACTATATCAGGGATATGGTGCAGAGAGGAGTAGTGAAGCTCCTGTATGTTGCGATGGACAAGCATATAGCCAATGTGTTGACAAAGCATCTTGAAGTTTGAATACTTCAAAGGGAGACTTGGTGTACTTCAGATCGAGATGTCTTCCAAGGAGAAGTGATGAGTCCAGAGACACAGATGCACATGAGCCATTCCGACATGGTTGAATTTTTTCTTACCATGGTTGTTGATGTAAGGGTTGGAGCTATTCTGACAAGGTTGAAGTCTGTCTTACCATGGTTGTTTATGTAAGGGCTGGGCCATTCGAGAATGGTTTAGGTGTGTCTTCCCATGGCTGTGATATAAATGCTGGGCCATTCGAGCATGGTTGAGGTGTGTCTTCCCATGGATGCGATATAAGTGTTGGGCCATTCGAGCATGGTTGAGGTGTGTCTTCCCATGGCTGCGATATAAGTGCTATGCCATTCCTAGCATGGTTGAGGTGTGTCTTCCCATGGCTATGGATATAAGTGCAGTGCCATTCTCGCATGGTTGAGGTGTGTCTTCCCATGGCGTAGATATAAGGGCTGATCCTTTCACGAATGGTTGAGCTGTGTCTTCCCATGCCGGTGAGTGTAAGTGCTGTGTGATGTGCATTTGGGTTGTGCTCCGTGGACGATGAGGTGATATGAAGACGATGATGTGACAGTATGGTACACAGGTTTTGTAGAGGCATATAATTAGTCCTAATATGCTCTTGCAGGTTTTGCAGAGGCAGTGTAATAAGTCCTAGGAGATCTTGCAGGTTTTGCAGAGGCAGTGTAATCAATATTGAGGTGTACCTACTTGATGGCTTGCTCGCTAAGATGACATGATCAGTATGATCATGAGTATCAGGATGATACTCTGTGGCCGTACACAAGTTGTATAGTCACATGTAAAAGATCCTGTGAGATCCGATAGGTTGAGCTGTGTGCTCATAAAAGGCCTGGGATGCTCTTTCGAGGTTTTGTGACGCACGTAATAAGTCCTGAGGATTCCACAGTATGGCCAGTGATGAAGACCTGCAAGTGGTGGGTCTGCATCCGATATGAAAAAAGACTGGCTCTATAGAACTTCCTATGATGAGTAGTCCAGAGATTGATTAAGATAGCAGCAGCAGTGATGACGACGATGATTCGATGTCGATGATCCAGTGACGATGATCCAGAGAAGAAGACTTGTGCTAGAAGACCTGTGTCGAGAAATACCTTCCTAGTTAAGAGGGAGTGTTGATGTATTTGTAACTTCGGAATGTATTTCCAGATGTATATTGTATTCCTATAGAGATGTTATTATTCCTCTATACGGAAGTGTCATCATTTATATTGTAAGTGTCGTAACTTATACTTGATGGGTTATTAGACCACCTTGGTGGGGTCGGCCCTGTATAAGTCATGTGGGTCAAAGGGTTATTAGACCACCCTATTGGGGGTTGGCCCAGTCATTATTATGTTATATGGTTAAGTTAAGGCCGACCTAGTAAAGGTTATTAGGCAAGTCTAGTCAAGTATAAATAGAGTGCGGAAGGAACTCTATTTTATCATTCACTTTCTCACTCATACTTTCATTGGAGAGTGGCGCACTTGTGGAGTAGGAGAAGTTGCTACTAGGAGAAGACTATCTCTTGTACTTGGGTTGTATCATTGCTCTATCTATCTCTGAGGAAGTTGTGGGGTTTTTCACCTTCTTGGTTTTCCCCGATGAAACTCTATGTCTCTTGTGTGCTTGCTTTATTGTGTCCATGACTGATATGCTGTAGATACGCTGTACATGTTATTCTCTCAGTTAAGATCCTAGATCAGATTGTAAATTCTGAAAATCTAACACCTTGGGACATAATTCACCTAGGGTGCTATGGGTTGTACTCCCATGCTTGAGAATATGTAGAGATGGTTCTCACATGGTGGAAGACGTAGGTGGTCCCTGGGACGTAATGCACCTGGGGTGCTCCTGGTTGTACTCCCATGCTGGAGACGTTGAGAGCTCCATTGGTCACAAAGACAGTTTGTGTGTGCCTAGGATGATTCTCGCATGGTGGAAGACACAGGTTTTCCTTGGGACGTAATGCACCTGGGGTGTTCTTGGATGTGATCCCATGATGGTAGACGCAGGCTGACCATTGAGAGACGTAATGCACTTGGGGTACTCCTGGGATGTACCCACTGGTGGGAGATGCAAGTGGTCTGTTGGACATGAGGTGTGCATCTGGGATTTGCTCCGTGTGTGATGAGATGATATGGATATAATGATATGATAGTAGGAGATGCATGTGATTATTGTGGAAATGTAATGTGTGGTCCTACGTTGTACCTACTTTATGGATTGCTCGTAGAGATGATGAAGACCTACATGAGAGCTAGGCCTACATCCAACATGAAAAAGGGTTGGATCTGTAGAACTGTTGATGTATATGTAACTTCAGAATGTATTTCATATATGTATATTGTACTCCTATAGAGATGGTATTATTCCTCTATACGGAAGTGTTTGTATTCCTATAGAGATGTTATTATTCCTCTATACAGAAGTGTCGTCATTTATATTATAAGTGTTGTAACTTATACTTGATGGGTTATTATACCACCTTGTTGGGGTCGGCCCTGTATAAGTCATGTGGGTCGAAGGGTTATTAGAACACCCTATTGGGGGTCGGCCATGTGGGTCAAAGGGTTATTAAACCACCCTATTGTGTGTCAGCCCAGTCAGCATTGTGTTATGTGGTTAAGTTGAGGCCGACCTAGTAAAGGTTATTAGGCAAGTCAAGTCAAGTATAAATAGAGTGCGGGAGGCACTCTATTTTATCATTCTATTTCTCTCTCACACTCTTTGGAGAGTGGTGCACTTGTGGAGGAGGAGAAGCTGCTACTAGGAGATGTCTATCTCTTATGCTTGGGTTGTATCATTGCTCTATCTATCTCTGAGGAAGTTATTGGGGTTTTTCACCTTTATTGTTTTCCCCAAGTAAACTCTGTGTCTCTTGTGTGCTTGCATTATTGTGTCCATGATTGATATGCTGTACATGTTGTTCTCTCAGTTAAGATACTATATCAAATTGAATTAAATTCTAAAAAAATAACATGGCATCAGAGCTAGCCTGAAAGAAGGCATGGTATGGCATGTATGACACTTGTTGCACTTACAATGCTAGGGCTTGATATAGCAAAAACCAGTCATCGTATCACTTTCGCTATAAATCCATTTTGGTGATGTTTTAGGATCTTAAAATTTTATAGATCGAATATAAGATCCCCATGTACCTTGTGTGCAAAGTACAACTTCTAATTCATTGTACTTTGTGTTTTATGATCTGTACAATCTTGGGTTTCTGCCTCTTCCATATCTGAGTCATAAACAGGTGACCTAGGAAAAAAGGTCATAACTTGGGATAAGAAGCTCCAAATGAAATTTCATAAAAAGTGACAGGTAGTGCACAGACTATACCTTCTCAGGTAACTTTTTTAGAGGCCAAAATAGAACCAGTGACATGTGGTACGCTGTATAAGTTTTCTCTCCTATTTTATCCCATAAAACGGTTACAATGCGACACTTGGAATAACTCTCTCTCAGAGAATCCAATTGAGGTCAAACCTATGGGGTTGGAAAGATGATAGGTCGGGATACCATAGGTAGAATTTTCAGACCCTATGGATTGGAAAGTTCAGAGTTACACCAGAAAAAATCAGGTACATATTTATGTCAAAACATAATTATTTTTTAGCACCTTCATTCATGGCTTCAGGAGTTTAGGGTTTCGGAGAAAGTTGGAATTTTTTTAATCGGAGACCACGGCTGAATGCTACTCATCAAAATTGAAATTTAGAGACCAAGATCAGAATTTTTGGTTGGGAAGAAGGGCAGGCTTGATCAGACCTTAATTCGGGACTTTAATCAGAAAAGTGGAAAATTAGGGCTTCTGCAAAAATGGGAATTTTTAAAATCTATGATCACAGCTGGAAGCTCCTCAGAAAAATAGAAGCTTAGACCTTTGGATCGAACCTTTTGATTGGGCAGAAGGGTGGGCTTTATAAAACCCTAGTTCGGGGTCATGTCTAGTGAATCTGAAAGTTTCAAAGGCAAATTTGAGGGGTGAAACTTTGCAGTTTTCAAATTCTGAATATGCCGGCTTGATCAGCGCATCAAGGCGCATCTTTCTATCCTTTCAGAAGTTTGAAATTCAAGGTTTGAATTTTTAGGGTTTCTCTGACAAACCCTAATCCAGCTCCAGATCTAGTTCCTGCAAATCAAGTGGATTGGGTTAATCCTAGAAGAGAGTGGATTGGTCACCTGCATAAGTGAAGAAGTTCCTGTTTCAGAGGGAGATGAGGTTGAGGCCTTGCATAAGAATATTACAAGCAATCTCGACTGGTATGACTCATACAGGTATGTTTCAAATTTTGTTCATAATTAAGTTTATGATATGTTCGTCTTCATATTATTACAGTTAGTACAATCTTGGTTAATTTTAGACTTGTCGTATCACCTTAATAAAATTATGAATGCATGATAGAAGATATTCATTGATTAGGGTTTTTAACACTTATGATTGTACTAATGCATTGTGATGTTGTATGAGGTTGATGTTGTCCACTTACATGAAAGGTACATCAAGAAAGACAAATCATGTTCTAGTTCAAGAACATATGACCATGGTGACATGAAGACAAAGGTTCATCCATTGCCATGGATCACATAGAAGATCTACTTACGAGGTATGTATAACTTGGTTAACCTATGAGATATGCAGGTTACTAGCACAAGTCATTGAAGAGAACAAGAAGACATCATGTGGGTATGTTAGACATAACTAGCTAACATACCGATCCAGGTATGTTTTTCGTATATAAAGTTAGAATCCTACCTTGTGATAGGATCTCTTATATAAGTATACATGGCATGATTGATAATGATTATTCATAGGTTTGACTAATCATGGGTGTATGCATATTATGTTTCTTACCTTAATCGATGATATGACTAACCAGAAGAGTCATGAAAGTATAGGTTTGAGTAATCACGGGTTTAGGCATATTATGTTTCTTACTTTAAATATGACTAACCATAAGAGTCCTTGAATACTAATGCTTATTATTTTTGTTTGAAATGATCATGACTATACATGCTTAAGATTATTTTGTTTTGATAGTATTGAGAATATACTAATAAATGTATGATTATGTATGAGATCTCGAGGATATCACAATAATGATACTTGTAAGCATGCATAGTGATTGAGGATGGATATAAGTTCAAAGATAGGTAATCCAGGAAACAAAGATCAAGAGGGAGCACACTCCAGTAGTTTCTGCAAGGATGCAAATATTCAGAGGGAGTCGACCACTTCTCACAATCCACATCAGAATGGAGTTGCAAAGATTCAAAGGGAGTCCACCCAACAAACAAACAAAGATAAGTATTTGAATTATCATTTCTTGCATATTTGATTGTTTAAATAATACTGTTCAATGATGTATATACTGATGTTCCTAGAATTAGGCTGTGTATTTTGGCATATTAGAATAATTGCATTAATGAACAACATACTACTAATATGCATGTAATGGGTAAGTGGCCTATGGCACTGTACAACATTCCATTGCTACTTATCTAGAATGAAACCTCTTTGTTGACATGTTGGGAGTAGTGCAAACTCTTAACAATGTTTTGGTAGAGATTGGAAGGCATCTAAAAAGTTACAAGATATGGATGAATGTTGTATTGTAGCATTGGCTAAAATAATTGCATGACTGTATGACATATTTCTTTATGTGTAAGAATTTGTTCTGAAAACTATGAGATGTTTCTAACCATGCAATTTAACTTGTTTTGTAGGAAAGATCGTATACCATCACCTACAAAAGAAGGACTACAACATTTGTTCCAGCAACAAAAATATCTATTGAAGATATTGAATTTCCCAGGATCTGGGATGAAGTAATGGAAGAATGCCATGATCAGTCAATCATGAAGAATGATGTTTGGGATGCAGTCCGAAGACTTAAGGGAAGTCTGCAGTGACTTCCAAATGGATCTATAAGATCAATCATGCTGCAGATGATAGCACAGAGAAATGCAAAATGAGGTTTGTAGCTATTGGCTTCTCCCAGAAAAAGTGATTGAGTATGAAGAGACTTCTATACCTATATCCAGGCACACTTCCATCAGATCAGTACTTGCTCTAGCTGCAATGATGAAATGGAAGATACACCATATGGATGTCAATACAGCTTTCTTGAATGGTGTAGTTTAAGAGGAAGTGTATGTGGAGCAGCCACTTGTTTTTTTAGACACATGACGGGAAGTCATATATGTGCAGAACTTGGTATGGTAGGATAGACAACTTTCTATCCAGTTTGGGATTTACCAAGAGTAAAGCGGATTCCAACCTTTACTACAAGGTTGAGGAAGGAAATCCAGTGATACTACTTTTGTATGCGGATAACCTGTTTGTTACAAGTGAGGATAGATTGATTGCCAACACGTAGTGGAAGCTTGCTGCCGAGTTTGAGATGAAGAAATTGTGGATGATGCACTACTTTCTAAGCATGAAGGTGCGGCAGAGTGCAGATGGAATCTTCCTTGGACAAGGGAAGTATGTAGTAGAGTTCCTGAAGAAGTTCAGGATGATGGACTGCAAGTCCATGGCCACACCTATGGCATCGAACCTGAAGCTTCTGTGTGATGCTTCATCTGATTCGGTTGATGTCATTATGTATCGTTAGATGATTAGGTCCTTGATGTACCTGATGAACACGAGACCATATATTTTCTTTGCGGTGAACACATTGAGCCAGTTCTTGACAGATCCGAGAGGTGTTCACCTAGTTGTTGTAAAGCATATCCTGAGGTACCTGAAGGGTACAGTTGATTATGGGCTCAAGTATGATGCAAATCAAAAGTTTAACCTACCGGGTTAATTTGATTCAGATTGGGTAGGCCTTGCTGCAGATAGGAAGAGCACTTCTGGGTGCTGCTTCAGTATGGGATCAGGTGTGATCTCTTGGTTTAGCATGAAGCAGTCCTGTGTAGCACTGAGTACAGCCGAAGTAGAGTATGTTGCAGCTTGTTCGGCTAGTTGTGAGGCAGTATGGCTTCATAAGCTACTGTCTGAGTTATTTGATCTACCACTGGAGGCTACTGGTATCTTTTGTGACAACCAGAGTTGTGTGAATCTATCTAAGAACCCAGTGTTCCACGATAGGTCGAAACACATAGAGATCAAATATCACTATATTAGGGATATGGTGCGGAGAGGAGCAGTGAAGCTCCTGTATGTTGCAACGGATGAGCAGATTGCAGATGTGCTAACGAAACCACTAGCTAGAGTGAAGTTCAAGTACTTCAGAGAGAGGATTGGTGTTCTTTATATCGATGACACTTCGAGGAAGAAGTGATGGAGACATTTGATGAAGCCATTCCAAGCATGTTGGAAGGAGGATCCTTCTCATGGCTATGGATGTAAGCGCTGGATGATGAGCATCCAGATGATGTTCTAGTTTCTTCTCTGTATGATCAGTTGGATCATTTGCATTTTTATGTATGTGTATGCATCATGTTGGATGCTGGATATGATTAGTTGGATCATTTATGTATGTATGCATCATGTTGGATGCTGGATATGATCAGTTAGGATCATTTATGTATGTGTGCATCATGTTGGATGTTGGATATGATCAGTTGGATCATTTATGTATGTATGCATCATGTTGGATGCTGGATATGATCAGTTAGGATCATTTATGTATGTATGCATCATGTTGGATGCTGGATATGATCAGTTGGATCATTTGTATGTATTCTGTATATGCATCATGTTGGATGCTTAGACCATGTATCTGTATATGTATCAGGTGGATACTTTGTATGATCAGGTAGATCATGTATGTTGATATGTATCAGGTAGATACATTGTGTAATCAAGTGGATCATGTATCTATGTATGTATTAGATGGATACATTGTATGATCAGGTGGATCATGTGTGATGATATGTATCAAGTAGATACTTGGTATGCATCAGGTAGATGCATTGTATGATCAGGATGATCATGGATGACAAGCTTCAGGATGTTGCTCCATATGACATGCATCAGGACGATGCAGTGATGATGATCAGGATGATCATGTGTACATCAGGATGATGTATGGTGAGTATCAGGATGATACTCTGTGGCCATGGAACAGGTTGTGCAGATGAGCATGTTTGGGAGATCCTATAGGTCGGATTTGTGTACCCGTAACAGCCTGGGATGCTCTTTCAAGACATTGCTTTGGGAGGACATATAATAGCACCCTGGGAGATCCTACAGGTCGGAGTTGTGTACCCGTAACATCCTGGGATGCTCTTTCGAGGTTTTGTCCTATGGCATATAATAGCGCCCTGGGAGATCCTATAGGTCAGAGTTGTGTACCCGTAACAGCCTGGGATTCTCTTTCGAGGTTTTTCCATGACCCCATATAATAGCACCCTGGGAGATCCTACAGGTCGGAGTTGTGTACCCGTAACATCCTGGGATGCTCTTGCGAGGTTTTGTGGTGACCACATGTAATAGCGTCCTAGGAGATCCTACAGGTCAGAGTTGTGTACCCGTAACATCCTGGGATTCTCTTTCGAGGTTTTGTGGTGGGGTCACATGTAATAGCGCCTTGGGAGATCCTACAGGTCGGATTTGTGTACCCGTAACATCCTGGGATGCTCTTTCGAGGTTTTGTGATGCACATAATAAGTCCTGAGGATTCCACAGTATGGCCAGTGATAATGAAGACCTGCAGGTGGTGGTCCTACATCTAGTATGAAAAAGGACTAGCTCTGTAGAACTTCCTATGACGAGTAGATTCAGAGATTGATTGAGATAACAGAAGCAGTGACGACGACGATGACTCGATGACGGTTATCCAGTGTCGATGATCCATAGAAGAAGACTTGTGGTAGAAGACCTGTGTCGAGAAACACCTTCGTAGTTAAGAGGGAGTATTGATGTATATGTAACTTTGGAATGTATTTCATATATGTATATTATACTCCGATAGAGATGGTATTATTCCTCTATACGGAAGTTTTTGTATTCCTATAGAGATGTTATTATTCCTCTATACGGAAGTGTCGTCATTTATATTGTAAGTGTCGTAACTTATAGTTGATGGGTTATCAGACCACCTTGTTGGGGTTGGCCTTGTATAAGTCATGTGGGTCGAAGGGTTACTAGACCACTCTATTGGGGGTTGGCCATGTGGGTCAAAGGGTTATTAGACCACCCTATTAGGTGTCATCCTAGTCAGCATTGTGTTATGTGGTTAAGTTGAGGCCGGCGTAGTAAAGGTTATTAGGCAAGTCAAGTCAAGTATAAATAGAGTGCGGGAGGCACTCTATTTTATCATTCTATTTCTCTCTCACACTCTTTGGAGAGTGGCGCACTTGTGGAGGAGGAGAAGCTGCTGCTAGGAGATGTCTATCTCTTATTCTTGGGTTGTATCATTGCTCTATCTATCTCTGAGGAAGTTATTGGGGTTTTTCACCTTTATGGTTTTCCACAAGTAAACTCCGTGTCTCTTGTGTGCTTGCATTATTGTGTCCATGATTGATATGCTGTACATGTTGTTCTCTCAGTTAATATCCTAGATCAGATTGAAGTAAATTCTAAAAAACTAACAAGAACTTCTTATGATGGATATGCTCCAGAGATGCCACTAATCAATGATCAACAAGATGAGGATTATGATAGCAACAACGATGATGATCCAATGTTGGTGATAATGTTCCAACATTGAAGACGATCCAGCAATGATGACATTGTCCATAATTTGTGTCCAGAGTGATGATGACTGTGGCGAGAGAATACCTTCCTTATAGTTAAGAGGGAGTGTTGTTTTAAGTGTAACTTTGGAAGATATTCATTTGTATTTTATATTAATGTTATTATTGTATTTTACTTGTACCTCCAACGTAGATGTTTTTCCTCCATTCGGAGATGTCATTATTATGTTTGGTCCTGCTAGGTCATTGAGGTAAAACCTCCATTGTAAGTCAAAGCAATAGCACCCCAAATAATGAAAGGAAAATATATTATTGAGTCTCCCTAGGACAAGTCGGGCCAGTCAAGTTAGTCAAGCCGACCTAATTAGGAATTAGGTTACCCAAACATAAAGTATAAATAGAGAGATTTCTCGCTCATTTGGACACACCTCTCACTCACTCAAGTTCGCATAAGCAAGAGAGAGAAGACAAGTTCGCTGAGGAGAAAGAAGAGAGAGCTGTAGAAAACTTCCTATTTTTGGGTTTTCCATTTTTTGATATTCTATTAGTGACAAATCTATCTTTGAGTAAGTTGAGGGGTTTTATCCTTTATGGTTTCCTCGAGGAAAATTATTGTTTCTATTGTGTTTTTTTGTGCTTTTTATTCTTTCAGTTAAATATCCTAATTAAATTGAATTAAAGTGCAAACTCTAACAATTTGCATATCACAAATTACCTTTTGGCCTTAAAAATGTTGGTGCCACATTCTAGGGGGCCATGTCGTATGCCTTCCACGATATCAAGGATTTTTTGGAACCCTACCTCGATCATTTTCCCGCTCATTCAAATTGTTGTGAGTTTCACATCGATCATCTGATGGTTGTATTTCTCAGATGTCGATGGTATAACATCCGTTTAAATCCCCACAAGTGCATATTCTGCGTGGAGTCTGGGCGTGTCCTTGGATTCATCATTTCAAAGGATGGGATCTGCATTGATCCCCTCAAGGTAGAGGCCATATTATCCCTACATCCACCTACAGACATTACAGAACTTCAAAGTTTGCAAGGGAAGGAAAACTACCTGCGTCATTTTGTTTGTAATTTTGTGGAAAAAACATAGGGTTATATGCGATTGTTAAAGAAGGATGTCTTCTTTATTTGGGATGACTATGCCCAAAGTGCCTTTGACAATCTCAAGCACGCTATTACCCATGCACCCATGTTACAACCACTGTATTACACCAAGGATTATATCGTCTATCTTGTTTCCTCTACCTCAGCTATTGGTATGGTTCTAGTGCAGAAGGATAACAATGTGCAGGAACATGTGATTTACTACCTTAGTAAGGGTCTCATAGAATATGAAATCTGTTATTCACATGTTGAAAAGTTAGCTTTGGAAGCTGTCATCGCTGTCAAGAAGTTCTGTCATTATATCATGCTCTGGACTACTACTATCATTGTCGATTCTAACCCTATGTACCACGTATTAACATGTCAGGTACTGGGGGGGAAATATTCATGCTAGATTGTGATTCTAAAAGAATTCAATCTCCAGTTTGAAAAGGCTAAAGCTAAGAAGTCATTAGTATTCGTGGAACTCATTTCTGATCTTCCCCGTAGTGATCGAGAATTTGAGCCCATTGACTCTCTCCTATATGAGTCATTGTTTTTTATCAGTACTTCTGACCCTTGGTATGGAGATATCACCTTGTATCTCCAAACACAACACTTTGGACCTCACTTATCCCGCAATGAATGTCGTCGTGTCCATCATCATGCCAAATAATACCTCATCACCGGTGACACCCTCTATCACTGTGGCATTGATTCCATCTTGCGACGATGTTTAAATCACGAGGAGGCCGAGCATGTATTGAGTGATTGCCACTCAGGGGCATGTAGTGGTCATATCTTTGGGATGGCTACAACTCAGAATATTTTATGCACTGGATACTACTGGCCTTCCATATTCAAATATTGTATGGAGGCAGTCAAGAAGTGTCCTCCTTGTTAGCTTTTTCATCATAAAAAGCGCACACACCCAACCCCATTCCATCCAATTATTGTCGTCGACCCCTTTGCAAAATGGGGCATTGAATTCATGCACTCTAAGCCTACCTCGATCGGGGGGCATGGTTATATCATTGTCGTTGTAGACTACTTTACCAAATGGGCCGAGGCTATACCTACATACAAGGAAGACGAAGAAACTGCCACACTCTTTATGTTCAATCATATCATTGCTATATTCGGGGTCCCACAATCCATTGTTACAATCCATGGATCACACTTCCAAAATAAGATGGTAGCTGAATTAAGCATCAAGTTGGGATTTTGTAATTCAAACTCAACCCCTTACTATCCTCAATTGAATGGACAAGTAGAGGCCATTAACAAGGTTTTGAAAACCATGATTCAGTGTATGGTAGGCACTCACAAGTCAAATTGGCATGTGATTCTTTTTTCATCCCTTTGGGCATACCGTACTTCCATAAAAACCACCACTAGTTTCAAACCTTTTTAGTTGATGTATGGACTAGAGGCAATATTTCCTATTGAGTGCGAAATTTCATCCTTGAAACTAGTCATTGAAATTTTATCAAACACAACCGTTGAGGAAGAAAGATTCTTATACTTAGCTAGACTCGACAAAACTTTTCGTGATGCAGCTCTAGCCAATGAAGTGGATAAGAAATGCATTAAGGCCCAATATGACAAATCTATAAAACCCCGTATCTTCAATGATGGTTATTTGGTCCCGACTTTCAACCAAAAACATGATAAGATGGGGGCAGGTAAACTTGACTCCATGTGGCATGGGTCATACATCGTAAAACGTGTTTTGGAAAAAGGGATCTTATGAGTTGGTTGATTATGATAGAATATCCTTAGGGGAGCCTCGAAATGGGATCTACCTGAAGCGGTACTATGATTAAGTTATCTTGCATTAGTACTTTGTATATATTGTATATGACATGTGTTTGTGTTGGTGTGACACTTTCATTTTAGTGTGTTAGGGTCTTATCTCGATTATTGCTTATACCATGTTCTGCCTGGATGTGCAGATGGAAACCTGCTATGGATTCGCAGATGGTGCTAGCTGGCACACCCGAAACCTTGACTCGGAAGCTTGGGTATTCTATTCCCTTGTCGGTGAACTGATAAGTTTAGAAGGAACTTGCCTAGGTCGTGCAACTAATAACATCGTCGAATATCATGCAGTGATTGGATTGTTAACGGACGCATTATCCTCAGTGTGGACCACATTGTCATCTACTTAGACTCTCAACTTGTGGTTTCCCATCTGAACTGATTCTACGCTATCCATGACCCTACGTTACTTCGCTTGTTCTAGAAAGTATGTCTATTGGAAAGGTCTTTTGAGTTCATTCAATACCAACATATCCTAATATGTATGAACACGATTTCCGATTCGTTGGCTAACTTTGTATTAAATTGGCACATTACACATTCGTAAGCATTTTTATTAAAGATGCATAATTGACATGACATGTAAATTGTCCATTAATGTATAAGTAGACATGCATAGGACCCACTCCCATCATAAAACACATTGTATAAACTACTAGATAGTATTTTATATTAAGTCTGGAAAAATGTTCTACAAAAAGGTACTAATACAAAAATATGAATCCCATGGCTTTTAGTATGTCATATCTACAAAAATACGAAGCTCATGGATTTCAGTATATCATCGCATATATATGTTATCACTGATGATGCTCATGATAGCATATGATGGCCCTATCCACCTTGCGGAGTAATCGACCAAAACGACCTGAAAATACATCATTACTACGTTGATAATTTCATGGTAGGTCATCTATAGAAATATCGGGAATGTCTGCGGTCAGCTGCTGGAGGTTTTCCTCCAACTCATATTTCTCCTCCAAAACCTCCTTATGAACTGTCGTCATCTCATGAACCACTCCTCACCTCTTGATAGGTGAGGATCCCGCCAGTCTTGATGGGCCAACATCTGTGTAAGAAATGTATAGTGTATCAATACTACACAAAAAATGAGAAAATCATAAAATACATAAAAATGAGAGTCTTTTTCTTACCTATCTTTCCCCATTGCTCTCCCTTTGGAAGAGCTGAGCAGGGTCTCCTTGAAATTCTTCCCCTGCATACGCATAGTACTCCACCATGAAGAGTTGTCTACGTAGCCACCTGAAGAAAGTGGGTCCATAGGTTATCATTGGCCCACTACCACCATGAAGGGTCATCACCTCAGTCCACCGCTACATATGTGGGTCACGCAGATTGAGATCACTGATCTCTACCTAGGGACGGAGAAGGGGAACCCTCTCCAAGAATAGAGAGACGACAATGAAGCCGTAACCAAATTGCTTGAGCTCCCCTCTGTGGCACTTGGTCAATTGTTCCTTCGAGTTTGCGAGGAGCCCCTCTCACCAATTGAACACCATAGGAGCCATGCAATCGATGGCATACAACATGTGAGCCTTGGTGGCCTGATGTGGAGCCCTACTACCTGCCACTCGCTCAATAGTGAACAGTATGTCCCTCAAGGGACAATCCCGCACATTCTTGATGGGAATTTTCCCACCCAACATTTGTGTACCTGGAGTGAAAAATTGTGCAATGAGATCTTCGGTAGTACGGTCACCACCGCTAGGTCTGGATAGTGACACTAGGGCTCCACGCCTTGATAACCCCATTAGAAAGTATATATCCTCAATGTCCAAAGTGAGGATGTGTGCTCTAATTCAGAAATGTTGTTGGTCTGGATACCACAGTCAGATCAAATAATCCAATAGTAATCCAATAGTTGTTGTTGGGATCTCATTCCCTGTACATGGAAGAACTTGAGCAACCCATACTCTCTCAAAGCATTGGTGGAATGATGATCATTTTCCGCTTGCACATCCTCCAATTCATGCTCATGTTCTTTCTACTGTACCAATTTGAGTGTCAAACCCTACATAAACATCAATTTGAAGGGTATTAGGTCCATCTCATAGAAAGAGAAATCATCTTTTGGCCTCCATTTCCAAATTTTTTTGCCAATCTGCACCAACGCATCCCGTCTTTGAAGACAGGGCATCAACGACGCACTTATCCCATCCAGGGGTTGCGTCACTGCTGAGTGATGCACTTCCTGAAAGGGAGAAGTGCATCACCCAGGGCGTGCACTCCCCCTATGGAATGAATCCCAAAAACACTAAAAATATGCATAAAAATCAAAATTTTGATCATGAAATTGAAGGGAAGAGAGCTTAGGATTACCTAGAACTAACAAGAATTTGAATGGCCGATCGACGCTCCGCAATCTTAACTACAAATTTGAGCTTGGAAGGGATTTTTTCTCACTTTCAACTTAGTTAAAACACAATGGTAAATGTTTTTTTACTATTTACCCTTTTTAATAATCAAAATGGAATATTCATTTTTTAATTTTTATTATTCCATGGGTTTTTTGCTATAGTTGATCTTATTTTTGTGGTTTAAATCTTCATCATAGCTCTAAAATTTGTTTTGAAGCTTGTAGGTTGAGGTGAGTGACATTTGATGTTGATGAATACCATTGTTGACTTTTCATACTTTTTATCAAAGTGTGAAAAGGATTTAGGCGTTTTTGATACCGTTATCATGCTCATTAAAACTAATTATAAAAGGTATCGAGCTCAGTATTTGTTCTTTCTCATGCTCGTAAAACATGAGAATAAGTCATCGAGTTAGATTTTATCTCTTTTTCGGGCTCGTAAAACTTCTATGAAAAAGGAACCCCCCTATATTTTCCTTTAAGCTCTTTTCAAACTCCCTAAGTAAGAAAAGATCGCCAAGCGAACTTGATTCTTTCACGCTTGTAAAAGTACTAGAAAGGTCATCTTTCTGGTGATAGTTTACCCATTTTTCAGACAAGTGAGACTACTTATGAAAAATTAATACTCTAGTTAATCATGGCTGGAATATTTCTCTCTCACGTTGTTTTATCCCTTTTCGAGTGAGGAGACCAAAAATTTATGAAAAAGTATTCATTGGAGTCTTCTTTAGTCCTTTCAGACTATCTATACATGAAATGATGCCGAGTTTTCCTTCTTTGGACTCGTTAAAATGTAACACTGAAGGGCCCTTTTAGGGAAAAAGGCCTCCTATATCAGGTTTGTAAAACATGTGAGATTGGACTAGTATGAAGGATGAGCTATACCGAGCATCTGTTATCCTTCTCAAGCTCGTTAATAAACAAAGAGGTACTCATCAATCATGATGGGGAATAAGGAAAGTGTTTGTATTCACCTGTATTAATGGTAGTTTATACTCGCTCTTGAAAATGGCTCCTGTTTGCATCTCATTCAAACCACTTGGATAATTTTCTTGTCCTTGAGTCTCACCAATTCTATGAGTCATCATACTCCTTTGGGTCATCCGAAGAATGCATCAATCATTTGTTGTATTAGTTCTTGGTATTCATCTCGTCATTTCAATGCTGCCAAGTCATGCCATTCCATGTTCAAGGGAAGTCTATTGTTGAGTCATCCTCTACAATCATTATACCCTCCTTTGTGTCGATCACCCCTGGGTCAGTTTCAAAATTTACTCTACAGTCCGATCTACCTCAAAACATCTTTGATCTCATTTCATGTTGATGATGGGGGAAACCCAATGGCCCTCCTTCAATGGTTTTACCCTTGTTGACTTCAAGTCATCATCGAAGGATTGAACCTAGAAACTAGTCAAGTACCTTGGGCATGCATGCCTTAATGGCAGGTTACCTCACTTTCAACAATAAGTTCACATCATTGAATTCTGATTGAAATAATTCACTGAATGTTCAACCTCAACTCATTGATTCACATTCAACAGTATGCACTATGATATCTTGGGGATCATTGAAATCACTGATGATTTCCCTCGCACTTATTAACAATATACATCAATGACCGATAATCAAGTGGTTTCTACCATGTTCGACTTCAACACATTGTAATCACATGGTTAGATTCGTATCATTGCGAGTTCGGGTTGAAGACCTTGGGTTAACTTATGTATCTTACCCAGGTTGCAATGGAGATTTTTTTAGTCATATCACACAGATCCACTCTTGTATTGGTTGTGGTTGTGTAATTATCTCATCATGGATCGACGCTTATGTTCAGTAGCCATGATTGTGTCCATTCAGTTAGTATTAACATGGATCTACAATGTATTGGTCGGAAGCTATGTTATGAATCATTTGAGACATATATACCATATTTTGTTGTACTGCAGAAGTCCTTGTTCAACACTTCAACTGATGGTCCTTGCCTCGAATTTCCATATATCAAAGCACCTCACCTATTCTATCTTTCTAGCTTCATGCTTTGGGGGGCATTTTGTTACAAAAAAATCTTGCCATTATGAGTTATGTGTCCTTCATTTGTCCCGCTTCCTAAAGTACTTAAGCCAAATTGATTGAAGGAAGAGTTTTGGTTATCCTTTTTCCCTTTGTTGTCACCCTAATGCAACTTGCATGATTGACAAAGTGTGTCAGAATCCTGGTGATGCGCGTTGCACATTAATAGAGGGCATTGGTGACACATTCTGCCTTTGAACAGAGTGTGTCACTCGTTAAAGACGCATGTTGCCTATGGACAAATTGCATTACTGTCAATTTAAAAGGAAAAATAGAAGGTTAGAGAACCTTCTAGAACCCATGGCTTCGTGGAGGCTTATCCCTATGAACTAGGAAAGGTGGCATTTGATCCCTTAACCTTTTGGGATAATCCCTTGACCTTCTCCCACAAATAAGCAACCTATTCTATCCCTTTAGGCCTATATATACAATCCCTCTCTTCATAGCTAGGGAGGAGAAAGATAGAGCACCTAAATGTTGGATAAATTATGTTGGAGCTTATTCCCTTTCATCCATTAGGAGGAAAAAGATTGGATCTTTGAGGCTAGGACCATTTGGAGGAAGTCGCATTGTCAAAGCTTGGTTGTAATCTCTCCTTATGTATTTCTTTCATTTAAAGTAATACAGATTCTTTCCATAAAGTCTTGTTGTATTAAGATCTTTAGAATTAGTTTCTTTGACTAATAGTTTAGACTAACCCATATTGCATATTATTGGTATTTGTATGTTTCCACTTGTTTATGCATTGTCTTGCAACTGAACTTCAGGAGCTATATCAAATAAGGAGGTGTCACTACAATCGGAAGGTAAACCATTCCTTCATACCTTTTGCAATTTGGTTAATCTAGGAAAGATTTATGCATTCTGTACTATTTTTGTTCTAGATTCGAACCGTTCAGACTAGGGAGATTGGTTAGTGTCCACACTGATGGATTGTCTATAAAAAAGAAGAAACTAAATTGGGAGAAGATGGTCTTAATTGATTGATAGGATTTGGTATTTCTTGTAAAGATAAATCCACCAATTCTTCCAATGATTCAACAAGAACAAAGTCCTTATTTTGTATAGCTTTTCTTTTAGGAGCACTTATTCTAGGCAATAACAGAACTATGGGTAATCCTCCAAGATTCTTGACGTAAGACCTGTTATATATCCTAAAACTATCTACTTCTTGATGAGGAACAACATATAAATGCTCAATGTGCTCAGTTTCAGAGTTAGGATTTTCTTGATAGTTAGCTTCTTGTTCAATTTTAGGAATGGAATTTTCTAGCTGAGATGTTCCAAATGGAGACCCAGAGAAACTTCCTTGAGAGAAAGAACTTCCTCTACCAGCCATACACTAGTGGCCCTCCTTCTAGCGCCAAATCTGTTGACTCCTGGAAAAATCCTTTTGTCGACAGTAGGGATTCACCCCAATGAAGAGTCCCAAATAGACTACTCACTATTTGGAATGGGGAATCCTTATGGTTTGCAGTTTGACTACCGTAGGATGTGCTTTTAGTTTATTTTATTGGTTACGGCTCGATCCACCATTTAAATTTTATTATTAAGAAATGAAAATGCAAATTCCCTAATCCTAAGTATGCATAATCCTATCTAAGCTGAGCTTGACTGGTAGACAGAGGCCTCACAAATTGATGTGCAGTTTATTAACTTTCATCTTACCACCTTTGCCTCACTAGTCGGCTAGAACTATGCTACCAAAATACATAACTTTAACCTGTATAATCTAACCTATCCTTGCAAGGAGCGAAATTAAAGTAAGACTAATGAATGTAATTGTTTATTACAAATTCAACAGTTAACCATTGAAAGAGATGTATTCCCAATCACAATATAACAATTACCCAAAGATAGCTTTGGCATAGCATTAATTCATTCATTACTCATTCTCACACAAGAACTGCATTTTATAATCATAAACAACATAATAATTCACATACCCTTAGAGTAATCCAATAGAGTAGGAAAGATATGTGAACAAAATGAAGAATTAATTATGCACATTCATTCATGAAATCCCATGCAGCAGTCTATGTAAGCCTTCACCCAACAAAATAGTTATTTCTCATTATCATAAAAATAATTCTCTTACAAAACAATACTATTTCCCTATTACACCATCCAAAAGCCCATCTCTATTCTATTCCCTCCTATTTATACTTACAAAATCTATTATGATGTGACTTATCACTTCATATTCCATCCCACACCCTTGGTTTCCCACAATTTTGTCTTTTTTGGTTTCACTAAAAAATAACTAAAATAAAAAAAAGGAATTACAATGTTACATCAATTAGATTGTATATTCTCTTGAATTTGGATATAATTATCCCAAATATTGCTTTCATAAGATATCACGTTCAGTTGTTGAGGTTGTAATAATTTCAAATCTATTTCATCTGTAGATAACTCTTTGACCATATCAATAAACCCTTTTACTACAGTCTTGCAACCTTCTCCTAAAAAATAGGCATTCAGAGTAGCTTGTCCAATAAGTTGCTGAAGATATTCTATAGTGAGTGAGTACAACTTTTTTATGTAAGTAATATCTTCATCTAGACTATTCCTTAATTCTACTGTGCATTGTTCTTTTGGTGTCACCTCATCAATGGTGTTAGGAGGTGGAAGATGACATCTCTCAAATGATTTGTATATGGTCTGATAAATATCTTCATACTTTGTGATTGACTTGTATACTTCATTATGTATCTTCTTTTCTTCCTTTCGACAACTCTCTAAGAGTGTTATGTCCAATTTCAACTCAATAGTGGTCCTCTTTGGAAAATGTGCAGGGATCTCCTTAGCTCTTCCCTTCCAGGTAATTAGCTTCTTCATTTGATCATAGGTTTGTTACAGAGAAAACTTCCTATGGCTCGGGGAAGACCACAAACAGACAGTTGACTACTAGAAAATAACTCAATTCTCAATGTTATGCTATATAAATGACAATGCTAAGATAATGGAGAATATAACCAACGTCGATCCGGAAGTTCGATGTAGATCCCTTTGAAGCTTTCAATTCATGCACTTGAACCTGCAAATTAGTCTTGACAGCCAATATACAACAAGCGCATATAATATATGAAAGATATTAATATCATCAATAGCAATGGTCCATGATATTGTAAGTAAATGCAACCCATATTACTATAAACAACATTCACAATATTAATGGACAAGAATATGAGTATTTCTATTAATAAATAACAAGAAGTACAATGTGATACGACCTCTTATCGGAAACCAATCTGAACCAAGAACTGGGTCTCTCCACTTGTGCCTCCACCACTTCAATCCTCCATGGAATGGAAAAATCAAACTATGAAAGGAATTTGGAGGGTAAACATAAGAGGTTCACAACAACAAGGATCAATGAGTGTAGACTCAAAATACGACAAAAATCCACTAGAGATATCTTACTCTCTCTTTCTCCTCCCTTCCATATGCCATAAGAGATCAATATAAAAACCTTCCAAAGGTAAGTGAAAGGACACATCGAGGCGTTTCGAGGCAAATGGAGGGCCAAAGGTCACCCTAAGACCACTTTTTGGGAGTAAAAAGTAATTTTCTAGTGACTTTTACCATTTTACTTGACACCCGTAGGCTATAGTGGAACAACTTGTGGGTACGCTGGCTAAAATGTAACAACTAGCATACAGGAAGAAAAATAGGGAAATAGTGTGTTCTGAAGGACATAAAGTACATCTAAGTCCATGAAATGGATCCTGAAGGCCAAAGAGTGTTGATGCTCACAGGGTGGAAAATTACGTTGTAACAGATGCCCCCTAATGTGTGAGGTTAGAGACAGATGCTATGATGGCCGAAATACATTATAAATCTCAGAAGTGGAGTGATGGAGACACAAGTGGAAGGAGAATCTCACTCGTCAAATACAATAATATCTCTGAGTACATGTCGGTACAATACAACAATCTGATACAACGCCCATGAGTAGGCAGTACATAGTGAATATATGTCATAAGTGATCATAGCCATTATCTCTCTATAGTAAGATATGGTTCCCTGCTAAAAAGGAAACAACTGGTGCAAACTGGAGGTACAAATTACTGATATCTGAGAGATGATATCTCAGATGTAAAGTCACAATCATAAGTAGCATACTGAATGCCACTATCGCCTGGGGTCTTCTACACAAATCATCTATGGTGCAAGTCCCATCAAGTGAATAAAGATGTTGAGGTCAAACCTGATGTGACATCATCTGATTACCGGTCAATGATGTATACCATTAACAGATGCAAGATAACCCACCAATAATGAAAATGGGCATTAAGGCACAGAGTACAATCATCAAAGTGTGAATAGATCTGGTGAAGTTGAACACTAAGATGAATCCATCGATCAGGGGACATTGATGTATTCCCAAAACTATTGATGGTGAGAGAACATACCACCAATGAATGCAAGCCTCAAGGTACTCAACCGAACTCTAAGTCTCAAATTCCAGAATAAATGGGTTGAAGTCGACGGAACGAAACTCCCTGGAAGGAGGGAATTAAGGCATCCCCCATCAACTAGCACGAGGTACCAGCTACACTGAAAGATTTGGAATAACTCAGATGAAACGGACTGACTCAATAAGGATGGCCAACATGCAATAGTCAAGAGATCTGAGGAGTGACCGAATCTAGTTTTAGGACTTCCTTTGAACAAGAGCATGAGAAGATGGATAGAATCAGGCAGCATAGACTCAACATAGACTGTGCGATGCAGGAGGCATCAACAAAGGGCTCCATAGTGACTGGAAGCTTAACCAATCGGTGGAGTAAAACTGAGAAACGAGTACAACTCCTAAGGTCCTACTATAGTCCCGACTTATAATGAATGGAGTGGAGTGAATGCTCTGTTCAAAGGCAACACAATAGCTGCCAACTAGAAGTAGTAACCATAATCCCGTCCAGATTTTTGGAATATTTGATTTTTTTGGTCTTTTTCATATTTGGAAAAGCTTGAAAAAGAATAGAATTGCTTATAGTACAACAGGTGAGGGAACGAGTATCAAATAGTGAGAAAACTAGTCCCAAGCAGTGGGACATACCTATGATCAATTCAAGGAAGCATGTGTAGGATGTGGACACTCGGGGGAATGTTCCCTCAGGGTAAAGGATCATCAAGCTGTGAAAGATAAATTAAGGCTCTGCTTGTCTCAGAAGGTAAAGTGCTCAGGAACATGGCTGATAAGTGAGTAAGTGGGAGTCAGAAAAAGGATCAAGTAGCAAGCAGGATAATGCAATGCAATCACAACTCGACATAAAAGAGGATTCCTTTTTCATAAAGTTAGTCTCCTCACCTGAAAAAGTGTAAAACAATGAGAGAAGAACTCTTCTAGTCATGTATGACTAGAGTATACCTTTTTCGTAATTAATCCACAAAGGTCCGGAAAAGGGGTAAACTTATACCTATTTGAATGTCGCTTCAAATTCTTTTACGAGTCTAAAATGACAAGTATACTCGGAAATCTTGTTTGATTTGAAAAATTCTAACAAGGGCTTAAAAAAGACTTTATAAAAAATATTTTCCGTAAAGGTTTAACGAGCCCGAAAAAGTAAACTCGTGACCTCTTTACTGTTTTTAACGAGCTCAAAGGAGAGATGTAAGAATGCTCGTAACCTCCTTAATGTTTTTAATGAGCTCGAAGTAAAGGTGGAAGAATGCTTGTAACGGGGGCAGACGAGTGTCAGGGACATGCGAGACTAGTTCCAAGTGCATGGAACAAAGCTATGCATAAAGAAAGGAACATAAGCAAAATAAGGAAACTCAGGGGGTGTCTACGAATTCATATGGTAATAGGTTCAAATGCATCATAACAATCGGGAGGCCTAAACCTATATGCAAGGTTCCGAATATGCCTTGCATGACCGAAGCAAAATTCGAAAAGGACCAGTAACAAGTATAAGTCCAGCTAAGAATCCTGTCTCCAAGAAACATAAGTACCAAGATCATCTCCAAAACGTACGTAAAGAAAAATCTGATACACGTCATTGTGGTAGAAACATTTTCAGCTTCACTATTGTTAACCTTAGACATAACGCAGGTAGAGCTAACCATTGAAGGTGCCATCGTACCAATACCTGAGGGATCAAAATGATCACCTTCAAAATGAAGAGCAAAGCTGAAGGATGTGAAGGAATCTACGGGAGCAAATTCATCATCATGGGAGTTGCAAATTCTATAAATAGAATCAAACTCTCTAGGAGCACCGATTTGCGGATCTATAGGAGAGCTCAAAGACTCATCAGACTCAAATGTCAAACAAGGACTGGACGAAGCTGTGACTGGATCCAAATTCAAATGGAAGGTAGGTTGTATTATAGGCTCATATCGTTCAATAAGACCAAGGGTGGGAAGGGAATGAGATCTATGATATAAATCCTCCCAAGGCTCGTCCTTACCATGCATGGACTCGATAAAATATTCATCCAAAGGTAGAGTACCATCAAGGCATTCGTGTGAACAAGATGGGTTGGATACCTATGCGAGCAGCATAACAAGATCTTCCTCCTCTGTCTAGGAAGAGGAAAGATCCGACTCTGCAGTGGCTTGTTGAATATCTTTATATGCAAGCTCAACAGTAGAAAGTGGCATAGCCATTCCAACATGCTCAATGTCTCCAAATGTGGAACTCGTGGACAGTAAGGTCCATGGATCATCAAAATACGATGTCTAGAATGGTACATTATTCAGTGGAGGAGGCGCATTATCGGAAATGGTTCCAATAAAAGCAATGGGTGAAGGGAAATCAAAAGATCCCAACAATGAGGCGTATAATCCGACACCCATGTTCCTAGTTTCCAGCTGAGAATCTATAACTTGGGGGACCACTGATCCCGTGGATGCTGTGGAAGAAGGACTAACGAAATCCAGCTGGTCGATTGTCACAATCTTGCCTTCGTGTGGAAATAAAATAACTCTAAACACAGTGGACGCAACAGCTTTCATAGTGTACATCCAATTCCTACCCAAGCGAAGGCTGTAGTCGATGGGCGCATCAACCACCTCAACTTCAATAGGCACAGGTTTCCCTCCCAAGCGGACAACAAGGGAAGGGATAATCCCATGAGGCTTAATCGACCGACCGTCAAATGCAGTGAGCATGGTCATAGAATTGGACAAGGGAGGAGAGCCAAGAGCTTTCCAACAAGATAAAGACATCACTGACGCAGAAGCACCTTCGTCAACCACCATTCTCTTGATGAAATTCTGAAGGCACTCCACATGGATTTGATAAGCCACGTGGTAAGGTAATTGAGGTTGGACGTCAGTAGTGTCAAACTTCATAACGTTAGGAATTTCCCCATCCTGAACTCCTAAAGCACTCAAAAGGGCATGCCTTTGAGAAGGACACACTTGTAAAACTTCAAGAGCCGACATGGCACATGGAGTTTGGCTCAAATCTTCTACAATGGAGTAGTTCTGGGCAGCTCGAGCATTGGCATTATGCGTAGAGCGCTTGAGAACACCGTTTGGTATCCGCGGCATAGTAGAGGGCTTCTTGATATGCAAAGAGTTATCACGAGGAGGAGGCTCATTCCTCATATTTGGTTGTGGTGCACCATAATCGCGTTGACGAGTAGCAATAGTAACCTCTGATTGGACTATATTCACGCATCCATAGCCACTAGTATTGGAAGAAGACGTTGTAGTCTTATTAGGTCCATAACCAGTTGCGGGAGCATGCGAAGTTTTGTTTTGATGATGAGGAAGGGGATCTTTTAACATAGCTGGGATGCATTCCAGATGCTTCTATGCTTCTTCTATTCGAAGACACAAGTGAGTAAGGTGATCTTCCCCACAAAGCTTGCAAGGGAATTTCACTTTACGCCTAGGTTTACGGTCCCCACCAGCATTTCCACCTTCCGAAGGAGGGTTGACGTTCTCTTTCCAAGGGGTATTGCAATTACTACCATTTTTCCCATTGTTTCCACCCTTACGGTTGTTTCTCCCCTTCTTCTTACCACCAGGCTGTTGGTTACCCGATGGGTTCGTCGATTGCACAGTATGTACATCAGACGATGGAGTGGAAGTGGAAAAGGTGTGAACCTTTCCGGGAGTAGATTGGTTAAGCGACAAATTTTTCATTTGATTAGTAACCAAATCTACAGGTCGAGTACTTGCGGATCCCACAATGCCATCTGCATGTGGTCTAGGAACTGACTTGGGCTCATGTCGTGTTCGCGGTGCATCGGGAATAATGTCATACAAAATGCCAGACTGAGAATATAATAAATCTAACTGTTGGAATTTTAAGATGGCTTGTTCCTCAGTCACAATGTTGGACATCGAAACATCCTTAGCAATATATGAAAGTAAAGACTTGAGAAACCATTCCACCAAAAACTCTGGAGGAATGTTGGCTTTCACTAACCTCTTCTGTTGATGCCACTCTTGAACGTGGTCAGAAATATGTGTGGCCTTATTCTGGCGGAAGGTAGAAAAAAGTTTAGTACTAGTATCATAACGAACCGGCAACTGGAAATGATCCAAGAAAACCAAATATATCTCATTGAAACCCCTATAAGAGCCCCCAGGAAACTCGACATAGCCCCCAGGAAACTCGACATACCACTTCGTGGCTGCCCCTATGAGGTTGCGTTGAAATAGTCTAAAATGAATGGAATCGTGATTCAACGAGTTGGATGAGCACCAAAGGTGAAAGGTCGTGACATGGTCACCTAGATCCTCACCACTCATCCCCTCAAGCTTGGGAATGTCCGAAGGGAGCTTGGTATGGACTGGAGGCCAATTAGGATTGTGACACACCGAATTATTTGTAAGCTTTGAAATATCCAGAAGATTTAGTCGAGCAAGGAACGGGAGTTGCGGCTGGAAAGCTTGATTATAAGCTCCCATAAAAGGATGATTGTACGGACCCGAAGGATAAGATAGACCATAAGCTTGACCATGACCATTAAAATGTTGATTATACGGACTTGACTGACCATAAGCTTCACTGTGGTTCTAAGTTTGATAACCTCTTCCAACCTGACCCGTGTGAGGGTAAGCAGGTATATATGCATTTTGTGCACCATTATTAGGAGGATTGTTAACATTAGCAAAAGTGGTCCTAGGTTGTTGGGTAGAGGCATGTGTGTTAAAATGTGGATGGAGAGTTGTATTGCGAACAATGTTCCTATTAGGATGGGTAGTCCTAGGAGGCGGCCTTCCTCCAACATTTGGATTGTTGGGAGGGATATGACCAGTCCCTGTAGTATGTGTGTGAGCATGAAATGTGGTGCCCCCGGCAAGGGTATTGCCCCCAGTGGGTGCAGTGTTGTCAACACCATGGCTAGTGCTAGCATGAATACCAAACATAGTGAACGGATCAATTGTGTTGTACTCATGCATACCAAAAGAGAACGGGGTAGCGTTCGTAGTGGTCGTAGGGCTTGTGTTAACATGCAAGTTGGGCATCTCGTGTAGGAAATCATGTGGATTCAAAGAATCAAACGGGTCATCCTTGGGTGGATCCGGACCAAACAAACTAGGTTGGGTATCAAGTGGATCACCCCCCGACACCTCTCTAGGAGTAGGGGTGTCTGAAGTGTGTTCGAATCTACCTGATGGAGTTGTAGGGATTTCTCTCGTGCCCGAATGTGCAGTCCTGAAGTCGGTACGATACGCTTCGTAAGAATCCGAAGACTCGGAGAGGGCCTTCCGGTGTCCCCTATTAACACGACGTGTAACCTCGGCGGATGGTAAACCAGCCAACCGATGAGATCGGCGGAGAGCAGGACTTCTCGCCACGACATCTCCGGAGAGACTATAAAATAAAAGCATCCCCTAATGGCCAAACTATCGATCAAAAACAAAAAATCAAGAGCACATGCCTAGAGAAACTACAACCAAGAGCATGCAAACAGAGTGGCTAAATGAGCTCCCGACACTACAGCTGATATGTCTCGCCTAGGAGAGGCTTGAGACTCCCAAACTATAGCTGGAGGTAACATAATCAGTTATAAAGGTTCCCAGGCTTCACTGCGTGCAAAGGGCCAAGACCCTCTACAACAAACAACTGTGTTGTCCAACCCCTATCTGACTCAAGATAAAAATAGTATAACCACTGCAAGCACCCTATGCAATACCTAGGTAAGGAAACTATCGTCACCGTAGTATAACCAATTCTCAGGGGGGATAGTCCCAGGTGGGATTCGTCGTATGGGAAGGGTAGCTAAGCCCGAAACTCAAGAGGGTCAAATCCCCCAAGAGTCCCCAGATAAGAAAAATTCCTGGAAATATCTCCCACGTTTGGCCAGTATTGGAGGGCTATCTCCGCAACCAACATCCCGTGACCTCGTGCTTAACTCTAGTCTGAGTAGAGCTTCCTGAGAACACCGATGTATACCATGGATTTCACCACTCCCTGGTCATACACATAATGTTTAGTCTAGTAGTCTTGGATTGTTAACTCACAATGATCTATTCCAAGACTCTAAACCTATGCTAGTTGGTGTACCCTATAAATAAAAATCGTTATAATCAATTTTAAGATTAAGCGTTAATTTTAATGGCTATGGTTACTCAAAGGATATGGTCATGAAACTAATGATGTATATGACTCAATAGTATGCAAAATCGTCAAACTCCAGACTCATATATCCAATAAAAACAATGCCACTAGAATGAAAATCAATCCAATGGTTTCGAAATAAAAATGAAACTCTTTCATATTTTCAATGCACAAGAAGATCCTATATGAAAGCACAAGCACTCAGATGCAAAATGCAGTACATAAAAATATTTTTTTTTTGTATTTTCACTTATAAGCAAAAGGAAAATGCAAAACTATGTTTTTTGTATTTTTCAATATAATGAAATGAAAAATGCAAGTAAAATCCCACTATTTAGTTACAGAAATGCAGAGGATATCACTAAGACAACTCAGCAGATCCTAAACAGTAAGACTCAGCCAATGTAATGAGATAGAAAATTAAAAATGGGTAAAGACCAACAAGGCTCAAAACCAAGAGAAAAGAGGAGTTCTGGTCACGAACAAGGAATGGAATAGTCAGGAACAAGGCCAAAGAAGACTCAGGAACACTCACAAATAACCCAGTAACAACCAAAGGCCATAAACCAATCACCCCCAGAGTTGTACGCTATTGTTGAAGAAAAAACTGTGGGTACCCACGGGCTATAATGCAGACATAGGCGGGTAGACGTGGGCAGAACTATGGTCACCCGTGTATAGGGAAAAGCAAATTAGTAAAGAAAGAGTCCAATGACCCAGAAAAATCTTGTTTTCTATAGTGTATCCTAACGACCAATCAATGACACAGAGACTCGACACACAACAATTCTAAATAAGGACTAGTTCCCAAAAATCCCAAAAAATGGATGTTGTCCCCAGTGGAGTCGCCATTTCTGTTACAGAGAAAACTTCCTATGGCTTGGGACAAACCACAACAGACATCTGACTACCAGAAAATAACTCAATTCTCAATGTTATGTTATATAAATGACAATGCTAAGATAATGGAGAATATAACCAACCTCGATCCGGACGTTCGATGTAGATCCTCGTTGAAGCTTTGAATTCATGCACTTGAACTTGTAAATTAGTCTTGACATCCAATATACAACAAGCGCATATAATATATGAAATACATTAACATCATCAATAGAAATGGTCCATGATATCATAAGTAAATGCAACCCAATGTACTATAAACAACATTCACAGCATTAATGGACGAGAATATGAGTATTTCTATTAATAAATAACAAGAAGTACAATGTGATACAACCTCTTGTCGACAACCAGTCTGAACCAAGAACTAGGTCTCTCCATTTTTTCCTCCACAACTTCAATCCTCCATGGAATGGCAAACTCAAACTATGAAAGGAGTTTGGAAGGTGAACATAAGAGGTTCACAACAACAAGGATCAATAAGTGTAGACTCAAGATACAGCAAACATCCACTAGAGTTATCTTGCTCTCTCTTTCTCCTCCCTTCCATATGCCATAAGATATCAATATATAACCTTCAAAAGGTAAGTGAAAGGACACATCGAGGCATTTCGGGGCAAATGGAGGGCCAAAGGTCACCCTAAGACTGCTTTTTGGGAGTAAAAAGTAATTTTCTAGTGACTTTTACCATTTTACTTGACACCCGTGGGCTATAGTGGAACAACTCGCAGGTACGCTAGCTAAAATGTAACAACTAGCGTACAAAAAGAAAAATAGGGAAATAGTGTGTTCTTAAGGACATAAAGTACATCTGAGTCCGTGAAATGGATCCTGAAGGCCAAAGAGTGTTGATGCTCACAGGGCGGAAAATTACGTTGTAACAAGGTCCCTACTAATTTTTGTTTTACAGTTGAAGATTCTGCAGATATCTACTTCAATCCAATGACCATTTATTTTAACTCATAAGTTTGCTTAGTAAGCAATCCCTAAGAGTGAAACAATTGTTCTTGCAATTCGCAAGCATGCTCATGAATTGGCGTCATGTCTTGTTTTTATGATTGAGCAGGTTTAAGTTGTTCTACCAAGGATTCATTTTCTCTACTTAACTCAGATATCTGAGGTTGCAAATATTTCTTTTCAATTGTGAGTGACTCAACTCACTGATCTAGCTGAGTTTCCCTATCTTCCAACTCACTTATCCAAGTCTGGAAATCGACTTTTTCACCTTCCATGGTGACTAGTTGTATGTTCAATGAATCCTTTTCATTCTCAATAGTTTGAATGTCCTGCAAGACCTTTTCCTTTTATGATTCTAGGGCATCTCACTATCGTCTCATTTCTATTTCTTCGCTTCAAGCTTTCACCAGGTTGTCCTTAGGTTTGATCATCTTGGCCTTGCTCCTTTCTATATCTTCAGTCAACTTGTCTATGTTATCTGCATTTGCTTGTGCTGCAACAACATTTACTGAAGCTGTGAACCTTGGGTATTTATTAGTGCCTTCCATGACCACACTTTCCTATATGGTTACGATGTCCGGCTACGTGGAAATATGCAATATTTTTTATGTTTGTTTGAGAATGGTTTTCCTTTTGAGATAAAAAAAACTATAGTATCTAGTTTAGCCACCGAATGTTACTTTGATGGTGTGAAGGGTGTGAGTCCAAGCTCATGCAATGGGAGATGAGCTCCCATGAGAGGAATTTCAGTACCAAGATTAGTGATATTATCTATCTCCATATATTTCTACCCACTCTCTTCCTGCAATTTCTTTTCTTCCACAACTTTCTTGAATTTTTATTATTCTTCCCTTTTCTTCTTTCTGCCTAGCTAGCTCCTCCTTTTGCAACTTCTTGGCCTTTTATGCTGCCATAGATTCTTCATTATCTTTATTCTATGTTGTTTCTTCTAAATCTTATTTTGTTTTGCTTGATCTTGCTTCTGTCTTCTTGTCGAACCTCCTATTCAATTTTTCAATGTTCTTTGCTCTTCGATATACTTCCCCATCTTTCAAAAAATGGTCAGTGTATTCAAAATTTATCTTGCATGATGAACAATGTTTTGCTACTTTTTGTTGGCTATCATTCCTAACAAAGATATTTTTCTCCAAAAGGATAATCCTTTAAACTGTTCTTTCACAAATTCCTCGGTTCCTTGACCTTGTTGAATTTATAAGCTCCAATCACAAACGGGAGTGGTGGGTATGAAGCTTTCTTGTTCTCACCCAAAAAAATTCCTATACCATTTATAAATGCATGTCCCATTGCCTTCCTCAAAATGATGTAGTCTGTAACATATTTAGGAATTAACAAAGGACTCTTAGTGCCTCCATACATGCAGAGATAAGTGCCTTCTGGAGTAAATTAATAATCCCCATATTCACTAATAACTTCTAATGCTGCATCTAACATACAATTCAGTTCTTCATTGAAAATCAATCTATATAGGGGTATCAAAAATTCATCACAGATCAACTTGTAGAAGCTTGCATATTTTTGAGCCCACATGATCTAGTAAGCTACAAAAATTGGCATCTTGTTCGGAATCCAATGGCATCCTAGCTTTGGGAAAGGATTTATGATGAGAATGCAATCAACTAAATACAAGGACATATAGAATTTGGCCTTGGTTTGCTTCAACCCTTCCCAAGCCTTTGATATAGCCTGAGCCATATTCTTCGAAATGATATCTTCCCAGTTGAATATGGTGTTGTGGTACATCAGCAGAATCCAACTGAATTCATAAATGTTCACATTTGCTTTTCCATATATCGTACAATGAAGCATCGTGACGATCCTGAATGGAGTCTTCAAATTCTTAGTTTCGTACTTTCCACTAAACCTTTGCCTCAACTACTTAACCAGGAGTAACATTTTATTCACACATTCTGAATGGTCTAACTTAATACTCTTGATCCATTCGTCTGTTAGGAAGACTTTGGGTGCTGGAAATTTGTAAGCTACGGTTATATGTTCGGGCTGAAAAGAAGCAAGCCCGTTTCCATTGGCTCTCGAAATGATTCTAAACTTCACATCTACATGCGGAAGAATCCAACCGATCACCTCTGAACATGGGAACAACTTTGGTCGTGTTGCAGCTTTGTGGAGGTCGTACTTCATTATATTCTGGTATATCATAATTTATTCTATGGTAATGTATGGTATATTCTGATCCCTTATAAGTTGATAGATTTCTCCCCACTTATATTCAGGGACTATTCCCATAGCAGCCTTTGTATCTTCAAACTGAGTTTCCATGGTGGATTCCAGGACCACCTCGATATCTGAATCTGATTCCACCACCTTGATGTTTCACTTAGAGATCCTTTTAGACATATTTGAGTCCTAAAACATAATAGCAGCATTAAAGAGTGACATTGGTTCCATTTATAACATAACCAAATAGATTTAAGAGAATGATAACATGAGGTCTTCAAACAGGATACTGAGTACAATATTTATTCATAGGACATTTTCATTTTTACTCAGATTTATCAAATGAAACTACACATAATCCCAAATTTTTATGCCATCAACCTACTTATAAAATTGTTTTCAATGCAAACCATCCTTGAAGCAAATGCAAATTAAAAGTATTTTTTATTATGCAAACATTTTGAAAACAAATAATAAGGTTAAGCAATTTATCAAGCAAATGACCATATCGAACAGAAATAAAACTAGTTGAGCAAAGCATTATTAGGTTGTGAATAGAGGTCAAACATTAAAGATCAACCTCTCTCAATACACGAGCCTATAGAGCTTAGGGCTCCAATCCAGTCCTAGTATCCAAAATTGTATTAGTTGTGTTGCTCAGGGTTTGAATGGGGTATCGCTGCTTTGAATTTTTTTTTCTATTGAGAAAGATATTAAACTAGGGTTTCCATATGTTTTCTCTAATCTAAAACATAGGGGACTAATGAGTGACATTTCAAAGTCGACAGGATGCACAACTCGTATAGTATCTATATGGAGTTCCATTTACACTGTCAAAATATCAAGGGTTTGAGTCTGCTCCTCTACATATAGAAATATGTGGTCTCAATACTCTTACCGTCCGAACTGTGAAAGAAATGACCTACTAGCCAGGGCTGCGGAATTCCTTTATGGTGGTGTCATCTAAAACGTGTTATATTTTGATAGGATAAAATCTAGGGCACGAAAAATAATGGTCTTAACCTACCCCTTAACACCAAATAAAAGCGACCATGTTTGAAAAATATACCAGATAAAAAAAGAAAACAAAACTTACATGGAAGAAGGATGATTGTGCTTCTGAGTAGGCATTTGAGCTGGAAGATACCCTAGCAATTTTCTTCGTCCACGCATCTCAAGAACGGAACGGTGTGCAGTGGATCGGTTGGGGGGAAAAACTTGTAACAAGATTCGCCTCTTTTTAAAAAATGGATTTCAAACCCTAACACCTCATGACTGGGTCAACAAGCAACATGAAATCAAAACTTTTTTCAAAATACCAAGTATAAATAAGGTTTCACGTTTAAATAAACTTACTTTTGTATCGGTGTTGATTGAAAGTTTAAAATGGACCCTTGCGACGTGTTTCAAATAAAGACTTTGATATACATCGATGCTTTTGATTGTGCTTCTGAGTAGGCGTTTGAGTTGGAAGATACCCTCACAATGTTCTTCTCCACGCGTATCAAGAACGAAATGGTGTGCAGTGGATCAAGCAGGGGGGGAACTTGTAACGAGATTCACCTCTTTTTAAAAAATGGATTTCAAACCCTAACACTGTTAAGATTTAATATGCTAAGACAGAAAATAACAACATTGCATTCCATTTCACAATAATAGCATATATAGGATCACTGAAGAAACAACAAGCACAGCATAAACACAAGAGACACAGATTTATCCTGGGAAACCCTCATGGGGTAGAAAACCCAGCAAATATTCCTCAATATAGATGACTAGCAATATACAAAGATGTAACCCTAAGCATAAGCTCCTCCTCCATAGCAGACCTCTCCTCCACAAGTGCGCCACTCTCAAGTGAGTGAGTGTGTGTAAAATGAGGAATACACCTCCTCTATTTATACACTACTCCGACTTGTCTTTTACACAAAACATGTAGGCACGTATTTAACCAATGGGTTAAATACCCACTAAAACTGGCTGGGCCGACCCCTCTAGGGTGTTCTAATAATCCTTTGACCCACATAACACATATAGGGCCGACCCCCACTAGGGAAGTCTAATAACCCAAGTTACCACAATCTGACGGAGGAATAATCATCTCCGGATATACAATAAGGTCTTCAAGGAGGAATGAAACATCTCTAGAATAATAAAGTACAAATATAATATTCTTTGAAGTTACAATATCTCAACACTCCCCCTTAACGAGAAGGATATTATAACAACATCTGCATGAGCAAGGAGTCATCAACATCATACATGATACATCTATAAATCATTGGAAGCTTTCTCAACATCATCAGTAACTCAAGCAGTTACTGGAACATCTTCAATACTGGAACATCAACATCTTCAGTACTAAGTCTTCATCTTCTGCAGCACTCGAACAGCTACAGCAACATCAATATCTGAATCCTCATGATCGTCAGCATCGTCATCACACAATCATCAGCATCGTCATCACACAATCATCAACATCGTCATCACATGATCAACATCGTCGTCTAGATCAACACGATCAACATCGTCACATCATCTCGATCTACAACATCTAGATCATCTCAATCTACAGCATCTAGATCATCTCGATCTACATCATCTGGATCATCATGATCTACAGCATCTGGATCATCTCGATCTACAGCATCTGGATCATCTCGATCTACAGCATCTGGATCATCTCGATCTACAGCATCTGGATCATCTCGATCTACAACATAAGTATCCTCAGCCATACAAGTACATTAATCAATACATGTATCATCAAAAGTATGTATTCTCACCAATACATCTATCATCAAAACATGTATTCTTACTAATACATATATCATCAAAAGCATGTATTCTCACTAATACATCTATCATCAAAAGCATGTATTCTGACTAATAAATCTATCATCAAAAGCATGTATTCTCACTAATACATCTATCATCAAAAGCATGTGTTCTCACTAATACATCTATCATCAAAAGCATGTATTCTCACTAATACATCAATCAATACAAGTATCCACACCGATACAAGTATACACAACAACAGCATACCCTACAACACACATGATCCAATTACGGGATGGTCAATCCCTCTCACTTTAGGACATAGGTCCAAGGATGATACAATCCTGATCCACTTATGGGATGATCAATCTCTCTCAATTTAAGACATCTCTCATGTCTATGGACAATGCAATCCAGATCAACTTACAGGATGATCAATCCTTATCCTTTTAAGACACCTCACCATGTCTAAGCATGATGCAATCCCGAATCAACTTACAGGATGATTAGTCCTTATCACTTTAGGACACCTTACCATGTCTAGGGATGATGCAATTCCAATCTACTTACAGGATGATTAGTCCTTATCACTTTAAGACACCTCACCATGTCTAGGGACGATGCAATCCCAATCTACTTACAGGATGATTAGTCCTTATCACTTTAAGACACCTCACCATGTCTAGGGACGATGCAATCCCAATCTACTTACAGGATGATTAGTCCTTATCACTTTAAGACACCTCACCATGTCTAGGGACGATGCAATCCCAATCTACTTACAGGATGATTAGTCCTTATCACTTTAAGACACCTCACCATGCCTAGGGACGATGCAATCCCAATCTAATTTCAGGATGATTAGTCCTTATCACTTTAAGACACCTCACCATGTCTAGGGACGATGCAATCCCAATCTACTTACAGGATGATTAGTCCTTATCACTTTAAGACACCTCACCATGTCTAGGGACGATGCAATCCCAATCTACTTACAGGATGATTAGTCCTTATCACTTTAAGACACCTCACCATGTCTAGGGACGATGCAATCCCAATCTACTTACAGGATGATTAGTCCTTATCACTTTAAGACACCTCACCATGTCTAGGGACGATGCAATCCCAATCTACTTACAGGATGATTAGTCCTTATCACTTTAAGACACCTCACCATGTCTAGGGACGATGCAATCCCAATCTACTTACAAGATGATTAGTCCTTATCACTTTAAGACACCTCACCATGTCTAGGGATGATGCAATCCCAATCTACTTACAGGATGATTAGTCCTTATCACTTTAAGACACCTCACCATGTCTAGGGACAAATCAATCCCAATCTACTTATAGGATGATTAGTCCTTATCACTTTAAGACACCTCACCATGTCTAGGGATGATGCAATCCCAATCTACTTACAGGATGATTAGTCCTTATCACTTTAAGACACCTCACCATGTCTAGGGACAATGCAATCCCAATCTACTTACAGGATGATTAGTCCTTATCACTTTAAGACAAGTCTCATGTCTAGGGATGATGCAATCCCATCACGTACATTTTGAACCCAGTTCATGGACGATGCAGTCCTCACGTACATTTTGAACCCAGTTCATGGACGATGCAGTCCTCACGTACATTTTGAACCCAGTTCATGGACGATGCAGTCCTCACGTACATTTTGAACCGAGTGCATGGATGATGTAGTCCTCACGTACATTTTGAACCCAGTTCATGGACGATGCAATTCTCATGTACATTTTGAACCCAGTTCATGGACGATGGAGTCCTCACGTACATTTTGAACCTAGTTCAGGGATGATGCAGTCCTATCTTAATTTTCGGAGACATCAGTCTACGGCTCAATTCTGGGACCGAGGTCTGGGGAATATGCAATTCCCTACCTTTTCATTCAGGACTTCATTCTCAGAGACATCATGTCTATGGCTCTCTTTAGGACTGAAGTCTAGGGATGATCCAATCCTCTCATGTCCACCAAGGACTTCATTTTCGAAGACATACATCTATGGCTCTCTTTAGAACAAGTGTTCAAGGATGATACAATCCCTCTTCTTTCTCAGAGACACTTGTCTACGGCTCACTTTAGAACTTGTGTTCAAGGATGATGCAATCCTCACATGTATTCTGATCAATTTACTATCGATCTTGGGAGCCCATACAGAACTTGATTCACACTTATTCTTTAATTACACCATTAAGAGAATGGTCTTATCTAGGCACTTGGAGCAAACATCTCATCATGATTCTCTTCCTCTTTCTAAGAGAATATTCTAGCCACAAGCCTTCTATAGTGTGTTTGATTTGAAAATCTTTTTTTTTTGTTGAACATCCATCATTTGTTCAGTGTTCATCATTCATCATGATCTTTCCTACAAATCAAAATTAAGTACATGATTAGTAATACTTCATAATCATCAAATCATATTGACATGATAACCTATTATGCATACATATATCATTTACATAGTTATGCAACTATTTTGACCAATACTTTGGCACAACACTTTCCCATATCCTGTATGCATACAGTGGCTATCTAGATGCCTTCCATCTCTACCAGAACATACTATCGAGAGTGTGCATAGCTCTCAGCATGTCAGTAAAGAGGTTTCATTCTAGACAAGCAACAATGGAATGCTTGTCCAACTTACCTATCATATGCATATTAGTAGTATATTGTTCAATGCTCTATGAATGTTTACACTCAGCATCATATATTCTAGGAATACAAATATGCATACAAGCAATATCATTTACTATTTCAAATAACAACTCAAATACTTATCTTTTATGTTTGTGTGGTTGCCTCTCGTTTGATCTTCTATATGTCTTTTGAACTTCTATTCATTCTGTACCACTGTGCATGCTCAAGTGTGCACTAGTGTCATGATCATGATCTCATACACAAACATACATTCATTAGTATATTCTCAATATTATCAAAACATTCTAATTCTAAATAATCTTGAATATGTATAGTCATGATCATTAGTATTCAGGGTTTCAAGGAAGTCTTCTTTTACTCATGCATATTCTTGTTTGATCATAGTATTCTTCTGGTTAATTAAATCATCAAGATAAGAGACATAATATGCATAAACCCTTGATTACTAACTTTATGAATAAGCATAACCAATCATACCAAGTATACTTATATAAGGGATCCTAACACAAGGTAATATTCTAACTTGACATAGGAAAACATACCTGGATTAGTAAACCTGCTTAGTTATGTACAACATACCTAAACAATCTCTTCAATGATTTAGAGATCTTGAGCTAGAACCTGCATGTCTCATAGGTTAAGCATAATATAACAAAGTCATACATACCTCGTAAGTAGAACAAAGATTATGGATGAGTCTTTGTCTTCATGTTTTCATGGTCATGGAACTTGATTTGTCTTTTGTGATGTACCTGTATCTTGTTAGCAGACAACATCAACCTTACACAACACCAACCTCACACAACACCATAATGCATTAGTACAATCATATAGCCCTAATCAATGAATGTCTTCGATAATTCACATGTATTCATACCGTTACTAGGGTGATAAGACAATTCTAACATTAATCAAGATTGTACTAATAAATAATATGAAGACAAACACATTATGAACTTAATCAAGAATTAGATTTCAATACATACCTGAACCTCCTTAAGTCATACCTGTCGAGACTTCTTGTAGTCTTCTTATGTAAGGCCTTAGCCTCAACTCCCCCTGAAACTTGATCTGGAGCTTGATTAGGGTTTGCTAGAGAAACCCTAAAAATTCAATCTTTGACTTTCAAACTTATGAATGGATGGAAGGATGTGTCTTGCTGAGCTGATCAAACTAGCATACTTCAATTTTGAAATCTCCAAAATTTGACCCCTCAAAATTGCCTTCGAAACTTCTGGATCTTCTGGACAGGAACCCGAACTAGGGTTTGATGAAGCCCACCCTTCTGTCCAATCAAAAGGTTCGATCCAAGGCTCTAAAATCTTATTTTTCTGAGGAGCTTCCAGCTGTGGTTACAGACTTAAAAAAATTCCAACTTTTGCTGAAGCCCTAATTTTCCATCTTTCCGATCAAAATCCCGAATTGGGGTTTGATCAAGCCCGGTCTTCTACCCAACCAAAAAATTTGATATTGGTCTCTAAATTTTGATTTTCTTGAGTAGCATTCAGCCGTGGATTCCGATTCCAAAAATTCTAACTTTCTCCGAAACCCTAAATTTCGGAAGCCATGAATGAAGGTGCTCCAAAAATAATTCTGTTTTGACAGAAAGATGTACCTGATTGTTTCTGCTATAACTCCAAAATTTTTACTCCAAAAGTTCTAAAAACGTTTTCTATGGTATCCCGACCTGTCATCTTTTCATCCCGACAAGTCTGACCTCAATTGGATTTTCTGAGAGAGAGTTATGCCAAGTGTCGCAACGTGACCTGTTTATGGGATAAAACAGGAGAGCGAACTTGTACGGAGTTCCACGTGTCACTGGTTCAGCTTCGGCTTCTGAACAAGTTTTTTGTGATATTACAGTCTGTGTACTACCTGTCACTTTTTACAAAATTTCATTTGGAGCTTCCTAGCCCAAGTTATGCCAAGTGTCGCAAGGTGACCTTTTTATGGGATAAAACAGGATAGAGAACTTGTATGGAGTGCCACGTGTCACTGGTTCAGCTTCGGCCTCTAAAAAATTTTCCTACGATTTTACATTCTGTGTACTACCTGTCACGTTTTACGAAATTTCATTTGGAGCTTCCTATCCCAAGTTATGACCTTTTTTCCTAGGTCACCTGATTTTGACTGAGATCTGGAAGAGGCAGAAACCCTAACTTGTACTGATCATAACTCAAAAAGTACAACGAATCTGAGGGTTCCCTTTGGACACAAGGTACCTGGGGATGTTATCTACGGTGTGTAAAATTTTCAGATACTGAACCTTCGTATAAATGGATTTATAGCGAAAGTTCCACAATGACTGGTTTTTGCTATGTAAAACCCAAACCTTGAAATTGTCGCAAGTGAAGCAAGTGTCGTAAGTGCCATACATTGCCTTCCTTCAGGTTAGATCTGATACCATGTTAAGATTTAATATGATAAGACAGAAAATAACAGCATTGCATTCCATTTCACAATAATAGAATATACAGGATCACTGAAGAAACAACAAGCACAGCATAAACACAAGAGACACAGATTTATCCTGGGAAACCCTCATGGGGTAGAAAACCCAGCAAATCTTCCTCAATATAGATGACCAGAAATATAAAAAGATGTAACCCTGAGCATAAGCTCCTCCTTCTCCATAGCATACCTCTCCTCCACAAGTGCGCCACTCTCAAGTGAGTGACTTACTTTTGTATCGATGTTGATTGAAAGTTTAAAATGGACCCTTGCGACGTGGTTCAAATAAAGACTTTGATCTACATCGATGCTTTTGATTGTGCTTCTGAGTAGGCGTTTGAGTTGGAAGATACCCTCGCAGTGTTCTTATCCACGCGTATCAAGAACGAAATGGTGTGTAGTGGATCAAGCAGGGGGGGAACTTGTAACAAGATTCGCCTCTTTTTAAAAAATGGATTTCAAACCCTAACACCTCACGACTGGGTCTTTTGTATCGGTGTTGATTGAAAGTTTAAAATGGACCCTTGCGACGTGTTTCAAATAAAGACTTTGATCTACATCGATGCTTTTGATTGTGCTTCCGAGTAGGCGTTTGAGTTGGAAGATACCCTCGCAGTGTTCTTCTCCACGCGTATCAAGAACGAAATGGTGTGCAGTGGATCAAGCAGGGGGGGAACTTGTAACGAGATTCGCCTATTTTTAAAAAATGGATTTCAAACCCTAACACCTCATTGGTGTTGATTGAAAGTTTAAAATGGACCCTTGTGACGTGTTTCAAATAAAGGCTTTGATCTACATCGATGCTTTTGATTGTGCTTCTGAGTAGGCGTTTGAGTTGGAAGATACCCTCGCAGTGTTCTTCTCCATGCGTATCAAGAACGAAATGGTGTGCAGTGGATCAAGCAGGGGGGGAACTTGTAACGAGATTTGCCTCTTTTTAAAAAATGGATTTCAAACCCTAACGCCTCACGACTGGGTCAGCAAGCAACACGAAATCGAAATGTTTTTCAAAATACCAAGTATAAATAAGGTTTTGCTTTTAAATAAACTTCCTTTTGTATCGGTGCTTATCGAAAGTTTAGAATGGATCCTTGCGATGTGTTTCAGGTCAAGAATTTGATCTACGTCAATGCTTTTGGTAGAAAAAATATTTATTACTCCGAAGTTATCTGGAGACAAACTCAAAATCACAACGTCGATGCTTTTGGTAGAAAAAATATTTATTACTCCGAAGTTATCTGGAGACAAACTCAAAATCACACCAATTCAGAGACAAATTGAGACAAAATCTTCGATAGGTTCGACCATTTTGGAGATAAAAATTATTTGATTCTGACGTGTTTCGGAACTAAAACCAATCCTGCTCCACTGGACTCGGTGATGAAATCTATTTTACGCCAACATGGAAAGGCATCGGGACAAAAAATTTATTTGAGGCGACCCTTTTCTAAGTGAGATCAAAAGGGACCTCGATATGCTTCGGGTCTAAACTTAATATAGGTGAGAACTATTAAAGTATTTTGGGTCTTAATCAAAATCAATTCCGACCGTTTTGGTGGAAATTCTAAATCAAACCCGATCAGATCGGTGTTAAATTAAAAAAATGACTGGACCTTTTTGGAGGGAAAATGGATTTGACTTTGATCACATCGGCACAAAATTGAATTATGCTCTGACCGTTTCGGCACAACTTCAAATTTGGCTACGACCATTTTAGCACAAAACTAAGTTTTGACCTAGTTGTTTCGGCTAGAAAACTAATTTGTTTCCGACTGTTTCACTGAATGTTTGACAAGTCAATGAAACACTCAAACTTAGAAAAAATTCTAAGTGTAAAATCTTCTATGGAAATCAAACTTCAAGAAAAAATTTGGTAACAAGACAACAAAATAAGATAAAAAATAAGTTCAAAATGGATGGAGGGGTCCTAAATTCTAATTTTTTTTGGGAATTGTTGCAGCTGCAACAGGTGGATGATTTAGAGTTAAGTATATTAACAATGAAATTAGAAAATATATGCCTATCTACTCAAAGAATTCCTCAACTATCATCCACGCCAACTCAAGAAGTCCCTTAGTTGACAGATCATGTAGAGGAGGCTCTAACGAACCAAGCAGTTAAAATATGAAGGAAGATGCTCCACCAGAACAACCAAGCGAGAAATACAATAAGATTATGGAACTTGAAATTGATGTAAAGGAGAAAGAGAATCTAATTGATCATTTGGAGGATGAGAGAGATGAATTGAAAGACAAGGTTCATAATTAGAGAAAAAATCGTTAGGGAAGGGTCCCCTAAAAGGAGCTAAGAAGATACTATAGGAGAAAATAATAGGAGGATTAATTCATCACTAGGACCACTTTGAACTGATACAAGATGAGTTGGATCTTTCCACCAATGCCACTAATGAAATAAAGAGGACAAAAGATTATCTTGAATCCAAGCTAGATATTGCAAGTGATGTGGTCAAATTATTAAATAGCCAGACTAAAAGGAAATTGGTAGAATTAGGTGTCACCAACAAGAAATATCTGGTAAATAAAGCTAACTAATTAATAAGAAAGAGAGCTTGGATGAATACGGCTCAAAATAGGATAAACAATTTGGTGTTAAACATTGCATTTTTCAAAAGATTGTTTAAAGATGCAATTTCCTAATGGTTTCCATTCCTATGAGATGGAAATGGAGACTTGTACAAGAAAAAAGACTATTGGGAAACATTAAATGAAAAGAAGAATGAAGAAAGAAAATTTGAGGGTTTAGATGATCATTTAAAGGGGGTTGTAGTGGTGGAACAATCGACTGGAGAGTTCAAGTTATGGACTAACTTCAGAAATATTTTTAAGATATTGCCACATATTTCTTATGAGAGTTTTACAAATGCTAAGATGGAAATGGAATCCAGGAGAATTCACAAATATCCCATGGGAAAAGATTGGCAATAGATTTCTAAATACCATAAAATTGCCATACCCCCTATAGTACAACCTACTTCAGCTTGAAAAAAATCAGGGTAGATAGTTGGACAAACATTAGAGTAGACCGCTAGTAAAAAGACCACCCAAAGGAGTTCGAATAAGAAAAAATGAAACTAAATGCAGTTGGGGTAGTTAAAGGAAACAACCCTAACAGAATGTGAAAGGGACACAAGAGAAAGGACAGGTGGTAAGACGTTAGAACAAATAGAAATATGGTGATCAAGACTCCCTTCTATATCAGGAGAATTTGAAGAAGAAGCAAAGACTCGAATATTTTTGAGAGGGTCTCAATGTAACACCCTATTTTTTACCCCATAATGTAATTATGTAATTATGATGGAAATGGATAGAATCCAAACATGAATGGTCCACTGTGACCAAAATAATGTAATTATGTATAATTTATATTTAATATAAAAACACATGGCTACCACAAACCAAGAAGGACAGATAAGATATGGGGGGGCATTATTCCATAAGAGGGGGTGTGAGAGAGAGTTAGAAGAGAAATGGCCCTAGTGACTTATCATTTAAGTGACTACCTTTATTTACTCATTTTTACCCTATGTTTTATTAACGCCTCTTTATTAAAGTGCATTAACCATAATCATGGGTTAATTATCGTAAGTCTGGGATTCGAGGGGAAAAAGGTGTCCAACCCCATGTATGCCACTTGGCTAGTTCATATCACCCTTCATGCCACTTGGCTAGTTCTCCACATGCATCTAATTATGGAGAACTAGTCCATTAGTCCATTCATTCACCCATGATTGAACCATCATTTGTTGTCAGACCTGAACCTCCATTGTTCATACCACCATCACCAGAACCATGGGATTGGATCCATAGGGAGAACAGAGGATTGGGTAGCTGTAGCAGGAAACTCGGCACCTTCTTGTGGATTGGTAACCCCAACTCAGGGGTGGCCTATCAAAGAAATATATAGCTTGAAAGAGCCTATGAGTGTGAAGAACTTCCTTGGTCCGCAGTTAGTTGGCTATATTTTCATATAAGTTCCATATGTGTATAAATTAATGGTATTTATTTCTGATTGTATTAATTGCTTCCATCATATGAATTAAATGAACAGAATTAATGGCATTGGTGAATGCATTTCCGTAGGAATAGCCTATAGAGTTTTTATATATAATTTATGGATGGTTATACACATATTACTTATGCTATAAATGGTTAATTAAAATCAATAAAAAAATGAATCTAATGTTAGAGGAAAAATAAATTAGCAGATTCAGTACCTCATGGCCACAAAGCCACCATGAGGTTATCGAGTATTAACACTCTTGAAGAGTTGTTGAGTCGATTTTTGGTTATGACATATGTATATAAGGAATGATATTTTGATACTAAGATATTGATGTATACTAGCATTGTATTCTCTTTGTAATTGAATGTGCAAATACAACGTTCCACCCAACCATAGGCCAACTATGCTCTTCAATCTCTCAACACAGTTTCCACCCTCAAGTTGGGCAATCAATCCACTAGGGTGCCAGAGAAATGGGAATTCTTCACAATGGTTTCTCATTAACACTCGAATCTTCATGACTAATAACAAGAGCTTTATTCTTCATCACACATAACTCCTTTATCACAACTCAATGCAATGCATTTAATGCATTGATAACCACAACCATCATATCTATCACCATAAATAAAACACATGCAGTAAAAATACTCAACGAAAATTGTTTAATGCATGCAAAAAAATGCTCTATGGTGGGATTTCTTCTTGAGGTTTCCAACCACAATACAAAGTAGGTAAATTATAAAGAGGAAAATGCAATCTATCAAGCATGGGATCGATTCACCAGTGGGACACCCAGCTTTTCTGTAACATCGGGATAATTATCATGCTCCATCTGGAGCTGCATTTTACACAAGTAGGATCTGACCTCCTTGCTTCAGATTCTCGACCAACTATCCAAAACTCCTTGCAAGGTAGACTTTAGATGAATCGGGGTTGAAATAAATGATCTAAAAGTAAAAATATCACACTGAGTAGTGTCTCGAATCAAATATTTCAACTAGTCTCTCTGCTTGTCCACCTCAACGATCCATAGCTTAGCTGGTACAAAATATGCCAAATTAGCAAAAGAAGGCATTCCAAGAGTTTCCATGTATCCATCAGTTAACATCCACTGTCTCCCACAAATATTATTCCTTTTCTTGATCATATGGGACACTTCATCACAGGCAAGTTCCCATGACCGAATATCTGATATCTGAGTTCCAATCAATTTGACCGAATCCATGTGAAGAAAAATTTCAAGAGCGATCTTCAGATGAGCTTGCCATTCACAGAGTTTCTCATAGACGGAATGAGCCTTCTTCCTCTTGTCCACATGATCTTACAAAAGGTCTGAAAAATGCTCAAAAGAATTGAATTCATCTTGTACTTCATTCAAAACTTGGAAGAACAAGGTCTGCTTCTATCTCAAACTTTCATTAGTGGCAGTGGATTCATCTTTAAACTACTATACTTTCAACTTAAAAAAGGAAGAGGAAACATTATGATCCTTAAATTTCTCTATTTGCAACATGATATTTGCAAGATTAGAAACTTTCTCCATCACTTTATTCTCCGCTATTTCCTTTTGCTACAAGATTTGTTGAATCTGTTCCTGTAGACTATGAAATTACAAATGATGATGAACTTTAAGCTCCTCAACCTACTTGATGAAATTCTCATGGAGAGAATCCTTTTATGCCTGTAACACAACATTCTTATCCTTTTATTCATCAAGCAACCTAGTTACAATGGAGGTAGAATCATAATTTTCCCCAACAAAGGCTCCCATAACTGCAACAATCTCTATAGCTTCTCTCTGTGTATCATCAGTATCTTGTCTCCATATAACTTGATTTACAATTGGCCCAGCCAACACTTCTCCTTCCCTAGTTCTCTTAGATCCTTTCCTAAGCACAACTTTTTGCCTTTTTCTAAACAATAATCTCCAAGTACAACCACAACATATTCTCCAAAGTCAACTAAATCTTCAGTTATGGAAGCCAAAAGTTTTGTAGTATTGGAAATGGGAAATGGATGAATAATAGCGATGGTTGTTGATTGAGATGGGTCTTGAGGAACTGGTGCAATTGTTAGAAAAATAGGATCGCAGAGCAATAACAATAAACAAGATGCAAATATAAATCAGATAAACACATCACAAGAGAGACACTAATATAACGTGGTTCACCCAAGATGGGCTACGTCCACATAGAAATTTACAATCCTTATTATTATACCATCCAGGAAAATGAAGGGATACAACCTGCGGCACATCCACTACAATTTCCTCTTCACTCTCTCATAGTCTCTCTCACACAATCATAGAGATCTTTACAATTCTACAATACCCAATCGTATTACAATTCCCTCCTTTTAAAGAGAGAAAACCATGGGAAAATACTATGGAACATGCAATACCATGGGCCCATAAATCATCCATTATTGACCAAGTCATGACTATGAAATTACAACATTTTACATGGCATTTTTCCAAAATTTTCGCTATGGGGGTGCTTCCCCCAAACCCCCTCCAATGGAAACTATTTTGGGGGGGAAATCCCCCCTAAAACCCCTCCAATGGAAACTATTTTTTGGGGGGAATTCCCCCAACCCCCCCCGTCATGGGATGGGATCTAGACACAGCTGAAATATGACCTTTGAATAAGGAATATTAGGCTCTAAAACCAACAATCTCCCACTTGGATACTGATCACAGCAACTCCACCATTGCTGCACTTAATGGAATATGCTCTGAACCTTGGATCTGGGAAATTTATCATCTTCACCTTCATGCTTGAAGACCAACTGAAACCAAGCAGGAACTCATTTTCTCTCTTGTTACTTCCTTTGTCAACATGTCTGCATGATTCTGGCTAGTGTGTATCTTTTCCAACTTCAACAGTTCATCTTCCAGAATAGACCGTATGAAATGGTACTTGATATGTATATGTTTAGTCTTAGAATGGAAGGCCGAGTTCTTTGCAAGATGAATGGTACTCTGGTTGTCACTATACAACCTTTTATTCCCCTGCATCTTACCCAATTCCTCCAAGAAAATCTGTAACCAAATCATCTCTTTACTAGCCTCTGTAGTAGCAACATACTTTGCTTCCATTGTTGAAAGTGCAACAACCTTTTGTAGTTTTGAAATCCAACTTACTATTGTTCCACCTATCGTAAATACATACCATGTGGTGCTCCTCCTGCTATCTTTATCACTTTCCATATCTGCATCAACATATCCTTGTAGAACAGTGTCTGAACCTCCAAAACATAATGCATGAGTGGTAGTACCTCTCAAATACTTGAGAATCTATTGTACTTCCTTCCAATGTTCTTTACCTAGATTGTTCATATAGTTGCTCACAACTCCCACTACGTGTGCAATATCGGGTCTTGTGCACACCATGGAATACATCAAGCTGCCAACTGCTAATGAATAAGGAACCTTGGACATATAATCTACTTCCTCCTGTGTCTTGGGACACATCTCCTTACTTAGTTTGAAATGGATGGCCAAAGGTGTACTAACTAGTTTTGCATTCTGCATTCTCAACCTCTCCAACACCTTTTTTATGTACTCACCTTGAGACAATGTCAATTTGCAATTTTTCCTATCTCTTGTTATTCTCATACCAAGGATTTGATTTGCAGCACCCAAATCCTTCATCGTAAATGAATTATCTAACTTCCTTTTGATCACATTTATATCATGCATAATAGACCATGTAACAAGCATGTCATCCACATACAATAACAAGATAATATATCTTCCATTATCTATCCTCTTAAAATAAACATAGTGGTCGGAATGACATCTACTATAACCTTGTTCCATCATAAACCTGTCAAATTTCAAATACCACTACCTTGGAGCTTGCTTCAGCCCAGACAAGCTCTTCTTCAACCTGCATACCAAATTATCCTTCCCTTTGACCTCATACCCCTGTGGCTGCTGCATATAAATCTCTTCCTCCAAATCCCCATGCAAAAAGGTTGCTTTTACATCTAAATGTTCAAGATGCAAATCTTCTACCACCACTAGACTTAAAATAGTTATAATTGAAGTCATTTTAACAATAGGAGAAAATATTTCATCAAAATCTATAGCTTTCTTCTGTGCAACCCCCTTTACAACAAGCCTGGCCTTGTACTGCTTCTTTCCTCCATCTTCTTCCTTCAACCTGTAAACCCATTTATTCTAAAATGATCTTTTACCAGTAGGAAACTGAACCAAATCCCAAGTCTGGTTTATTATGAATGATTCCATCTCCTCATTCATGCCTTGCTCCCTCTTCTTTCTAGTTTCCACCTGCATTGATTCTTTATAACATTCTGGTTCACTAGAATCAGTCATCAATAATAATATAGTGAAGGAGAGAATCATTCAGGGGGTCTACTTAACATGTTATATCTTCTAACACTTGTAGGAGTTTGAGGTACCTGCTATTCTTCTTGATTTTCTGGCACCTTTGGAACTTCATTTTATTTTATTTCATGAAGCACTGTGTACTCTATGTTTTCCTTTTCTTGTTTCTTTCCCTACAACTGATCTTTATACATGACCTTTTCATCGAATACCACATCTCTACTCCTAATGATTTTGTTCTTTTCATAATCCCATAAGCGATAACCAAAATCATCAACCCAATATCTAATAAAGGTACATTTCTTGGATTTAGCCTCAAGCTTTGGTCTATTTTCTTTATCAATATGGACAAATGCTTCACAACCAAAAGTTATAAGAAAAGAGTAGTTTACCTTTTTACCTATCCATGCCTCCTATGGAATACCACCATCCAAATAACTTGAAGGACCTTTGTTTATTAAGTAGACAGTAGTATCTACAACATCTGCCCAAAACGGTAAGGGAAACCCTGCATGCAATCTCATACACCTTGCACGCTCCATGATTGTTCTCTTCATCCTTTCTGACACACCATTTTCTTGTGGTTTTCCTTGGACTATCTTATCTCTAGGAATCCCATGGTATGAATAGTAACTATCAAACTCCTTGCTAAAGTATTCACCTCCACTATCAGATCTGAGACACTTCAAACTTTTTCCTGTCTCATTATCAACAAAATATTTCCATTTCTTAAAAGTAGCAAACACATCAGTTTTCTGTCTAATGCAATAAACCCAATTTTTTCTAGTTGCATCATCAATAAAAGTAACATAATAACGAGATCCACCAAGAGATTGTACCTGATCCGGGCCCCATACATATGTATGTACAAGCTCTAACTTTTCACTCTTCTTCTATTTCCCAACTCTGAGAAATATGAATCTCTTATGTTTTCCATAAACACAGTTCTCACATAATTCCAAACTTACCTGCTTCAGATATGGCAGCAACTTCCTTGAGTGGAGAATCTGCATCCCCTTCTCACTCATGTGGCCAATCCTATGATGCCACAATGTTGTAACTGTTCCTGTGGGAGCTAAAGAGATAGAACAATCAGTATTATGAGGACATAAATACAACGTACCTATCTTGTCTCCTTTTGCTATCACCATTGATCCTTTAGTGATCTTCCACCACGTTTCTCCAAATGTAGATAAATAACCACCATCTCCCAACTACCCTGTTGAGATCAGATTTCTTTTCATAGAAGGAATATTCCTTACATATTTCAGAATCCATTTACCATTCTTTAAATTTATTCATACCTTACCCATTCCAACAATTTTACATGGTTCATCATCACCCAATAAAACATGTCCAAAATCGCCTGGAACATAATCATGAAATAATTTCCTATGGGGTGTAGCATGACATGAATCCCCTGAATCTACTACCCAGTAATCACTAGTGTTATCTAATGCAAGAATCAAAGCATCTTGTAACACATCACCTGCTACATTTTCTTCCTGAGTAGTCTCTTGCTATCCATCTACTTTCTTCTTTAGAGATCTGCAGTCTTTCTTCAGATGTCCTTTCTTTCTACAATTCCAGCACTCTATCTTTCCCAATCTGGACTTGGATCTGCCCTTCCTAGACTTCCTGCGATTACCTGGGCTCTTTCCTCTCTCCCTTTGTCTTCCCCTGCTCTCCATGGCCAATGCATTACCTGATGTCTCGCCTGTGCTTTTCCTTTGCATTTCGTCACTAAGAATAACACCAATAACATCATCAAATTCCAAAGTGTTTGAACCAGAGAAAAAATTACTTACAGCCATGACCAAGCCATTCCAAATTTTTGGAAATGAGCACAAGATTAGAAGATCCATAACCTCATCATCAAAGTTCACTTTTACAGAACTTAGCTGATTTGTAATCGTATTAAATTCATTTAAATGATCATCAATAGATCCACCTTCTGACATCTTCATATTAAATAGATGCTTCATTAGAAATACCTTGTTGGAGGCTGAGTGTTTTTCATACAGCTTACCCAATGCCCTCATCAGACCCTCCGTTGTCTTTTATTTTTAAATATTAAAAGCCACCGACAAAGCCAGGCACAGTCGTATTGCTCCCAATTCCTTTCTATCAAGAACCTCCTATTCTTCATCCTTCATATTTGCTAGTTGTTTTTCTTTTCCTCTCAATGGTAGGAATAGATCCTTTTGATACATATAGTTCTCCATTTTGATCTTCCATAACTGGTAGTTTTGGCCCTTAAATTTCTCGACCTTAAACTTTCCTTCTTCTACCATTGCTCCCACTCAAACCAGGAACCCTTCTTTCCTACGAGTTTATCTGCCAAATAGAATTTTGGCTCTGATACCAATTGTTAGAAAAATAGAATCACAGAGCAATAACAATAAACAAGATGCAAATATAAATCACATAAACAAAATACAAGAGAGACACCAATATAACATGGTGTGAAAATCCTCACAGCATATCTAAGAGCCGACGTATACCTCACAAGAAATATTAAGTAGGAAAATAGAAGAAGAGTGGACAATGCATTGTAAAAACGTAGCAGAATTATGATACAGTAGAACTCAGATAGAAGAAGAATAACATCACACTCATTCATTAATCATAATATGAACAATAAATAATACAATGGAGAGGATTTGAATGCCAAGGTGGCAATTCGAATTAGCTTGCATAAACTCATCATCATATCAGTAGAGTGTCGTCAATGCACAAGTAACCATCAACCAAGTGTCAAACTGAGTCTAACTGAATGTAGTAGGTTTAAGTGATGCATGGAGAACTAATGTAGTGAAGGAGAATCCAAGGAAGGCGCATGAGGAGCTAATTACAGTCAAAATAGTCAACCAAGTCTCTCTGGAGGTCCACCGGAGTGTTTTAGTGAGTTAACTAGTCAATTTGTCCTCAAATCAAGGAGAGATCCACAAATCAAGCAACTAACTGAGTGTGTCACTGGTGGGAGGTGAGAGAGGGCGCACTTCACATGTGGTAGGTGAAAAGAGGGTGCATCACTGACTAGGAGGGATGGAATTGAACAGAAAGAAGCTCCTGGGGCTAGCAGACTAGGGACAAGGTGCTAGGAGTCAGAGCTACTAATGACTGGGATGCATGCAATTGCATGCCTGCATTAAAAAATGCATGCATGAATGAATGCAATGATGGTAGGACTAGGATGGAGTATAGTGTGATAATCTGCAAGGAATCTATCAATTGTAACAAACTCACAATCAAAATCTCAAGTATGTTGCAAAGAAGAAGAGAAGGAGACACTCAATAATCACTCATAAACACAGAATAATGAACAATAATAGTATCATTCAATGAATAATGAATGTAAAGAATGTGATACAATAATCTATGATGAGGCATCATATAGGATTCGGATTAGCCAAGTAGGCCATTCAAATCTGAGCTCAATGTCTAGCTTGGATAACTATGGAGACATCATCCAATCAGTAGTATAGTCATAAATGGTAAGAGTCGGTCAAGTGTGTCCAACTGAGTCTAAAAGAACCATCTAGGCATAAATCAGGGAATGGAGACTACAAGGGGGGTGCATGGGGCTGTCCAAGGGTCAAGTGGTACTCCAAAACTAGCTAACTAGGAGCTACAGGTAGTTAGGATGATCAATCCGTGGAAGAACTACTCAATCCATGCATTGACTGAGTGATAACTCCCGGTAGGTGAGATAAGGCGCCCTAACTGAGTGATAACTAAAGGTAGGTGAGTAAAGGCACACTAACTAAGTGTGGTAGGTGAGAAAGGCACACTTTCCATGTAGACAGTCAAGAAGGGCACATTAGGTAGGTAGGAGGCCAAATGGGGGTTGTAGACAGGCTCTAGAGAAATAGAAGCAAGCTCTAGGTGCTGGGGAGACCACCATGATGATGACTTGATGCATGCAGTGGCATGAAAAATATAAAAATTATGGTGTGAATATTCCAATACCCCCCCGCAAGCTATACTATGAGATAATGACTGAAAACTGAAAAATAGGGCCTTGGTGACTAAGACCAAAGGTCACCCCGTACAATCAATCTAAATGCACTAAGTGAGGAAAGAGGGAAAACCCAGTGGGAAGAAATCCCTCCCTCAAAAAATAGACTTAAGGATACTAAAGTAGCATGTCATCACTCACGCCTGAATGAGGTAAGTGTCCTTCTTTTCGGAAGAAGGATCGATTGATTTGAAATGGATCAGCATTGTGAGGATGATGGGCCCTTCCATGCTGAAAATATGACCTGGTTCTTCTACGATCATGTGGATCACCAACCAAATCATTGGCAGATCGGAGTGTAATGGCATCCCATCGAGGAAGAGGAGGAGCATCAGGTTCTTGTGGATCTGGATCTCTCATTCTCTCATCTTCATCATCAGTTTCTAGACCTTCCGGTTCTTGTGGATCTAGACTAGCATTCCATCATCATCATATCCATCTTCAGATTCTGAATCTGAAGTATCATGTGAAGATGCATCGCTCATCAATCAAAGGAGGAGTAGTAGGTGAGCTATCTTTCTCAACAGAAGGAGTATCATGGAGCGGCTACTTCTCAAACTGTACACTCCTTTCCAAAAATGTGGTCATGGAAGTAGGATCAAGTAACTTGTAGGCCTTTGCATCCAATGCATAGCCCACCATAATGCACTCTATGCTTTGTGAATCAAGAGCTCTCCTTTTGTCAGCTGGAATGCTTTCCCAAGCTCTGGATCCAAACACTTAAAGATGAGATACATCAGGTTTGTATCCCATCCATGCTTCAAAAGGAGTAGTGTCACTGAGTCCCTTGTGAGGAACTCTGTTATGAAGATAGGTGGCACAGTTAATGGCTTCTGCCCAAAGACTAGGGTGCAACTCTTTCGACTTTAGCATTCAAGTGGTCATTTCTTTCAATGTTTTGTTCTTCCTTTCAGCTACACCATTCTATTGTGGTCTATAGGGAACATTATTTTGCATCTCAATGCCCTCTTCAATACAAAAATATTGAAACTCACTCTTAATGCACTCACCACCATTGTCAGTGCGAATTGATTTTATCTTCCTATCTGAAAACTTCTCTACAAAAGACTTGAAAAACTTGAAGAGCCCAAATACTTCTGATTTCAATCGAAGGAAATATACCCAAGTGAATCTAGAATAATCACAATAAAAGTGAGCACATACCTTGATTTATTTAGAGACATGTATGGAAATGGACCAGCCACATCACTATGGATGAGATCGAGAGGGTGAGAGGCTCTCCTAGCCTTTCCCTTTTCAAACTTCTTTTGAGGATGCTTCCCCATCAAAAAACCATGACGGTTTCCTTTGGAATTCTTGATCTTAGGAAGCCCATCAACCATCTCCTTTGCATGCTTGTCATGCAAGTACTTATAGTTAAGATGCCCAAACCTTTCATGCCAAAATCTTCTTTCTTCATTGGCATGAGTATGTAAAGGTGATTGCTTCGAGAGAGGTAAGAAGTGTGAGAACTCATAAAGTTTGGAGTTGCGATTTGCAACCTGCTTTGCAATGATTTCACCTAAAACCATGTTTTGTATCTCGACTTCATTTGGAGAAAAGATTATTCTTTTGGGCTCTCCAATATGAGTCATTTGATACACTGAAAGTAAGTTTGTTGTAAGAGAAGGAACATAAAGCACATCAGAAAAGTAACCATAGTCAAGATTGATTCTTCCAATCCCCTAAGAGGAGACTTCTGAATCATTCCCAACATGATGGAAGGGCCAACTGAGTTTTCGAAGTTGGAGAAGAGATCTTTGGAGGAAGACATGTGTCTTGAGGCTCCTGAATCTATTATGAAAGAAGAATCGGTTGATGCACTTTCCATGAAGACATGACATCTTTCTTTGTCTTCGGATCTAGAGGATTCAGTATCAGGATCTTTCTTCCTTGCACATGCGGGTACAGGAAGATTGTTCTTCTCAAGTAACTGATCCATTAAATCTATAGTATTATTCATGCAAGAATTCTCAGGATGGAACCCTCTATGATAGTATGTGCACTTGGATCTTCTCTTCTAAGAATGATTGGTCTTCCTTAAGTTCGAAGCCCCATCTGATTGATATGGAGTATCTGTAGGCCTTGTATAATTCGATCTCTTATCATAAATATTTTTATTGCCTTTGTCGTTCGCTCTCTCTACAGCTGTAAGAGCTGAATCCAATTTGGGTTTGATCATTCCCATGGAGATCAAATTCTCTTCCTCTTGAGTAAGATATTGGATGAAGTCATCAAGTGAGGGAAACTTCCATCTTGGAATGGACAACTTAGCTGAATGGTAAGTAGAGACAAAAACTGAGAAGTTTGGCCCCAAATTTGAGAGAATGGAAAGTATAAGATGCTTGTCTTCTTTCACTATCTCATATATTTTCAACTATGATATCAATCTTTTGAACTTGGTGAGGAAGGCATTGATAGATTTGAAGTTGTTAGGACTCAAACATATGAGTTCATTCTCCAATTTGTGTCCTTTCATATCATCTTTCTATCCAAAAAGGGGTTCGATCTTGTCCCAAACCTCTTTAGGAGATGTAAGATCGATGACATGGAAGTGAATATCTTTATAAATTGAGAGAAGGAGGAGGCCAACTGCTTCATCAAGCCTATCCAAGTACTTGGACTTTTCAACTGCATTGATAGGTTCTACCATCGTTCCGTTGAGTATTCGGGTGAAGTCCTTGGTTCTCATGAAGAGAGCCACCTTGGATTTCCACTCAACATAGTTGGAAGATGTGAGATTTAGATCCATCTGAACAGAGAAGGTTGAATAGTTGAAGAAGAATTCGAACGGGTGAATAAACCTGCAAAACAAGAGAAGTTTTTGCTGATGGAGAATTCTACACTTCGAATGAACACTACCTTTTGAACACTGATCACATAGACTAAGTACTTCACGCCTGGCTAGACCTCACTGGATTTCTCCAATGAATTCAAGTAATAGCACCAGGATTGTTGTGGAAACTCAGAGGCTTCTGGTGCTCAAGTGAAAGATAGCTTCTCAAAGAAATGTTGCAACTACTGCAATGGTTGCAATTCGAATAACTGCCTCTTGCTATGATACCATGTGATAATCTACAAGGGATCTAGAAACTGTAACAAACTCACAATCAAACTCTTAAGTATATTGCAAAGAAGAAGAGAAGGAGACACTCAATAATCACTAATAAACACAGAATAATGAACAATAACAGTATCATATAATGAATAATGAATGTAAAGAATGTGATACAATAATCTATGATGAGGCATCATATAAGATTTGAATTAGCCAAGTAGTTCATTCAAATCTGAGCTCAAATTCTAGCTTGGATAGCTATGGAGACATCATCCAGTTAGTAATATCAATCATAAATGGTAAGAGTCAGTCAAGTGTGTCCAACTGATTCTAACAGAACCATCTAGGCATAAATTAGGGAATGGATACTCCAAGGGGGGCGCATGAGGTTGTCAAAGGGTCAAGTGGCACTCCAAAACTAGCTAACTAGGATCTACATGTAGTTAGGATGAGCAATCAGTGGAATAACTACTCAATCCATGCACTAACTGAGTGATAACTCCCGGTAGGTGAGATAAGGCACCTAACTAAGTGATAACTGAAGGTAGGTGAGTAAAGGCTTACTAACTAAGTGTGGTAGGTGAGAAAGGCACACTTTCCATGAAGAATAGTCAAGAAGGGCGCATCAGGTAGGTAGGAGGCACAATGGGGGCTGTAGACAGGCTCTAGAGAGCTAGAAGCGAGCTCTAGGTGTTGGGGAGACCACCATGATGATGAATGGATGCATGTAATGGCATGCAAATGCATGCAACATGCAAATGCATGCAACATGCAAAATATAAAAATGATGGTGTGAATATTCGAACATATAGGAATATCGTAACACCCCCCGTTAATCCATCCCGGGCCCTGGTAACTGAGACCAAAGGTCACCCAATACAATTAATAATAAAGAATAGTCCATGAAACAAGGAAAAGGGAAAAACCTCATGGGAAAAATGCCCCCCCTCAAAAGAGATTGTAAGGCACACCAAAAAATAAATGCTCCAAACTCAAGCAAGTGTGATGCTTGGTCATATGTTTGGAGGTATCTTCTTCTTGGGAAGAAGTGGTTCATGCTCCAAAAACATGTGTGTGTGTTCTCCTTTAGTGGATGCAAGTGAATATGGAGACATGTGCTTGTACTTTCTCTTCAGACTGAATGCGATGAGAAATAATCCAAAGGTATGAGGATGATCTTGGAACCTGTGATTCAAATCAGCTAAGGTAGGATCAAATCCATGAATGTGTAGATAGTCTTTTGTTATCTCCTTTGAACCATCATAGGTGAGATCATGCCCAAAAGAACCATCACATGATAGTGGTTGCTTGGACTTCAAATCAACTCCAAGATTTGATAAATGGTTTCTTGAGATCTCCTTTGAACCAGCAGGGGTGAGATCAAAACCAAATGAACCATGAAACAATGGTAATGGATTGGATTTCGAATCAGCTCCAAGAAATTATGAATGGTTTCTTGAGATCTCCTTTGAACTAGCAGGGGTGAGATAAAAACCAAACAAACCATGATATGCATGATAAATGATCCCAAGCGAATGGTAATTCCCTACATCTTCAATGAAATTCTAAGAGCATGTACAAATGATCATATAGTAGTACATAAGAGGTAAGTGATCAAGGAGAGCGAATGCATCACCTCCAATTGCTAATTTAACCTCTGAAACATTCAATAGATCATGATTATGCAAACCGACATACTCTTGTGCAAGAGAGGATTTAAGAACCTCTTCAGTTTCTAGAGTGTGAGTTGGCTCATAATTCAAAATAGAAGACATTGAGAACGTGAGTGTTGAATCTGCAATTTCTTCTTATTTTTGGACAACTTCATTACGAGATATGTTTGATACTGAATCATGATCATAGAGACCATCAAGGAGGGAGAATGCATCACTGGGCTTGCTCTCCAAATAGTTTGCACCAATCCCTTCATTCTGTTTTCCAAATCTTCCATCCAGATGGGTCCATAGCTCTTTTGGAGATTCAACAGGATCATGGAAGTGGATTAACATACAACAAGACATAGCATTCAACATTGCTCCATAGGCTTTGTCACCTTCATTTAAGCAATCATTCTCCTCTTCAGAGGATTCAAACTCTCTTTCAAGACAATAATAAAAAAGACCATGTCTCTTCAAATATGCTATCATCTTTGGTTTCCACTCATCATATTTGAATGGAGAGAGAGGAGGAATTCCTTCCAGATTCATGGAAGCTGTTGCAGAAGACCTGCAAAAAAAATAGAGAATATCTGCAACTGCTACTGCTGCAATTGCTGCTACACTCGAAATATTGGTAATAACCTGCAAAAAAAAAAACTCTCAGGAATGGAGATAGACTATACTCTCAACATGCTCTAATACCATGTGAAAATCCTCACAGCAGATCTAAGAGCTGATGTATACCTCACAAGAAATATTAAGCAGGAAAATAGAAGAAGAGTGGACAATGCAGTGTAAAAGAGCAGTAGAATTATGATACAGTAGAACTCAGATAGAAGCAGAATAACATCACACTCATTCATTAATCATAATATGAAAAATAAATAATACAATGGAGAGGATTCGAATTCCAAGGTGGCAATTCGAATTAGCCTGCATGAACTCATCATCAGATCAGTAGAGTGTCATCAATGCACAAGTAACCATCAACCATGTGTCAAACTGAGTCTAACTAAATGTAGTAGGTGTAACTAATGCATGGAGCAATGATGTAGTGAAGGAGAATCCAAGGAGGGAGCATGAGGAGCTAACTGCAGTCAAAATAGTCAACCAAGTCTCTTTGGAGGTTCATCGGAGTGTTTCAGTGAGTTAACTAGTCAATTTGTCCTCAAATCAAGGAAAGATCCACAAATCAAGCAACTAACTAAGTGTGTCACTGGTGGTAGGTGAGAGAGGGCACACTTCACATGTGGTAGGTGAAAAGAGGGTGCATCACTGACTAGGAGGGATGGAACTAAATAGAAAGAAGCTCCTGGGGCTAGCAAACTAGGGACAAGGTGCCGGGAGACAGAGCTACTGATGACTGGGATGCATGCAATTGCATACCTGCATGAAAAAATGCATGCATGACTGAATGCAATACTGGTAGGACTAGGATGGAGTATAGGAATATCCTAACACATGGTTCACCCAAGTTGGGCTACATCCACACCTAAATTGTTATTCCTTATTATTATACCATCCAAAAAAATGAAGGGATACAACCTGCAACACATCCGCTGCAATTTCCTCTTCACTCTCTCATAGTCTCTCTCACACAATCATAAAGATATTTACAATTCTACAATACCCAACTGTATTACAATGCCTTCCTTTTAAAGAGCGAATACCATGGGAAAATACTATGGAACACCCAATACCATGGGCCCATAAATCACCCATTATTGACCAATTCATGACTATGAAATTACAACATTTTACAAGGCATGTTTTCCAAAATTTTCACTACAGGGGTGCTGCCCCCAAACCCTCGCTAGAGTGGGGCTCCCAAATTAGTCGTTGCCCCCCCTAGAACCCCCATGGTGACTATTGTTTGGGGGGAATCCCCCCCAAACCTCCCTATCATTGGATGGGATCCAAACACGGCTGAAACATGACCTCTGAATAAGGAAGATCAGGCTCCACAACCAACAAGGATGGCTTGGGTAGAGGTAGTTAGAGGAAAATTATCTATCAGGGGTTTAGTAGGATGAGGAGAAGATGACTTCACTTCAGAATGTGGAAGGATAGCAAGAATATTTCCTTGATCTAGTTGAGTATCTTGTTGAAGAGATTGTGGTTGCTGTGAGGTTAGAGAATCAGTTGGAGTGTCTACCACATCCTTATTAACTGGTTGAGTGGATGGATTTGGAGGCTATGAAACTGAATCCAAAGGATTGGTGTGAGAAGGAGATTGTTGTGGTGAATTGTGAGTGGAATTAGTGATAGGGTATTCAATGTTGAAATCGATTTAATACTGATAGGGGGGTTTAATTATTATTAGCGTAGTTATCAACATTTTTTACCTTCTTTTAACAGATTAGCCTTTTAATTAATCTTTATTTTTAGTTATGTATCAGAAAAATAAACATCCACATATATGCATCACATAAACAACACATAACACACAACATTTTTACGTGGAAACCCAAACGGGAGAAAAACATAGAATGATTCTTTATAATGAGAATGAATACATTCGAGAAAGCACGGAATTCCTGTGTTTACTAGAACCAACTAGAAAGAGGCACCAACCACCTGGTTTTATAGGAATCGATCTGAAGGAAGCTACAACTCTCTGTGTTTTCTCCAGCACCAACTAGAAGGAGGCACTGACCCCTGTCTTCTTTGTTTTATAGGAACCAACCTGAAGGAAGCTCCAACTCCCTATCTCATTGCCCTGTCTGACCTCCCTGATGTCCAATATGTATTGTTGTATTATTGATCTTCAACACCGCGCACTCTTTTGATCTTCTGCTAATGATTCTATTGTGCACTGTCTTCGTATGCAGTCTATACTCTGTTACTGCGCTACATACATCATTTGACTTTTCAACCTTCTCAAATATACTTATGTTGATGACTTACTTCATATATTGTTTTCTTTTTGATACTGCAGTCTGTTTTACTGGTTATCTCAACGTTCTGCTCTACATGACTGCAATAACCAACTGATACTATGCTTTCAATTGATAGTTTGTTGTTCTGGAATGAAGCACTAGTAACAGACGGAACTATGCACTTATTGATGTGTCTATTCTAATTAAGTGATGCAGTTTCTCAGAAAATATGTGACATCATGTGCATCAAATGATTTGTCTGTTCTATTTAACGTACTTGTCTCATATCATCTGCATCATGATGCACTTACCGAATTGTGCTTCAATTATGTCGTTGTGCATCATATGAAGTTCTCAACTTCGCACACTTTCACTTCTGCTCATATGCATCAACTAGACATATTCTCATTATTTGATAAACTTTGGTTCTGTCTCTATGCTCCTGCCTTTAAAATATCTGTGACTATTGGCATGTTGACTAATAATGTCCTTTGGAAAATCAAGCACCTGTGCATACTTCAGTATTTCTTCCTTTTAGTACTCGTGCATTTGTCACAGATCTACATCATCATTTTGCGCACCATCAAAACTTCATTATGCTACATGTGCACATTCGGCTCCTCGCTAGATCATTCTGTTCTATCCATGATCCCCTTGATGCCCCAAAAATCACACTGAAACTTACACTTGAAAATCTTATTCTCTCACCATCAAGCTTACTACAAATTTCCAACTTGCATCTGTATTTATACAGATCCTGCATGGATTGTACATTCTCAAGTTGGTCGTGGCATCCCTTATTCCATACTTCACAGATTATGCATATGCCACATGTCATCTTTTGTTCTATTGATGTGTCATCTTTAGCATTTCAAACACCTTTATGTTTCATAACTTAGTGAGAATTTACACCTTGGTGATGTACCTTTGCGCTCTTGATGTACCATTTCCTTAAGGTATGTGTGCAATATTACACTACATCCTTATGTGTCTATGACTTGTGTTGTATCATCCCTTGTGGGTAATGCGTCGTTGAGATATTGATACTTTACGAAACATGAGCATTATCCAACTTCTACTTGGTGGAATTATGAAACTTGCCACTTCATCACTTGTGGCTAATGCATGCTTGGTATATTGATACTTTGCATATTTTGCGCATACACCAACTTCTACTTTGTGGTACTTTGACTTCTGCCTTTTCATCACTTGTGGCACTTGCACACATGTTGTACCGTCAACTGTGTAATTTTATCATAGATGGTATTCAAACACTATACCCTTCTAGGAACTTATGCGCATTCCACTTACTGAAAGTATCATCTGATCGGCTAAGTTTGCGAGCTTTTAGGATTGTCCAACCATTAACTGCTTGCACACTTCCAACCATTAACCAAGCAACGCTCGGGATTGCTTGAGATTTCCAAACAAACTTGTGCACTTGTACCATTTTCTCAACCAATCTCCTTGGCTACTTGAACACATGTACCATTGTCCAACCAACTCCTTTTATTGCTACCATGAAAGAGTATGACTTGGTAGACTTGCGCAATGACCACATACTATAGGATACAATACTTTTTCTCTTTCTTTAACTGGACCTGCATGATGTATCTTCCTTATGTATTTCTTCAAACTCATCATGCTTGTTGTATCCTTGGATTCACATCTTCAAACATAATGCACTTTTGGGTATACTTCAAAGTTTTATTCATATATGTCACCTTCACCATTTGCGCATATACTTCTAGTATTCATGTTCTTATTTATCTTGCGCATATACTACTTCAAAGTGGCTTCCATTAGTTATTCATACCTCTGCAGGAATGTTGTATCCACTTTGACTTCAACAGATATCAATGAATCAATTGACATCCTCTTTGACATTAATTGACATCAATGACAACCAAAGTTCAACAATCTCCCCCTTTGGCATTGATGTCAACACCTTATGAAGTTGTACTTGATATTCTTTGAACTGTATGCTTCATCTGTACCTGGTCGCAGTGCACCCCCTGTGTATATGCTCCCCCTGAGTTCTTTGGGTTGTTGGCTACTACGCCTTATGTTTTTAGTACTACGCAAACCATGCTCCTCTTTGTTACATCTGCACAAACCATATGTTCAGTCATCTTTATGTCATTTCTTGAAGTGATCTTCTTCACACTCTTTCACATATGTTGTAGCTTCATGTTGTTCCTTTGATGATTTGCTTCATGCTCTTTCACATCTACTAAGGCTTCAAGCTATTTATTTTTCGGTCTGTAATTATCCCCCTTACGTGATGTCCTACTAACTTCATGCATCACTTCTATGTCCAACCTCATAATGTATGCCTCATATTCTTGCATTTCTTCTTTCATATGCTGACTTCATGCATATTTTCATGTCTCGGCCTTTGCATGTCAGCTTCATGATATGCATTTCATGCCTCATCTTCATGTATCTCTCTCCCTTTGACATCAATGTAAAATAGGTTCCAATTGTTTGCGCTATGTAGATTCTTATGTTTGTGTTGCACTGGACTTGTAATGATTGCATTTCAGGGATGACTCCCATTGTCTTCATGCTTTGTTTCGATACTGATATCTTTTCATAGTTATCTTTGATTGTTTTTTCAGTATAGATATTTCATGATTCCTTCATCTTGATCTCTTGTTCTTGTCACAATACTTCAACATTCCTTGTGCAGTGATCTATGATGTCATACTTACTCACCAATTGCGTCATACTAATCCCTTTTGGATTTATGCTTCTGTCTTTAGGTTCTTATTGTGTTGAGGATTGAGAACAGGGTAATTTTTAGGGGAGAAATTTCGCCAATCGACTATTTTTTGGGCTTTATTTCAAGAAATAAAATCGCTATTTGGTCATTTTTAGTCTCTATTATCGCCTGTATTTACATAAAATATGTTTTTTATCATAATATTCACCAAAATTTACACATTTCAGTAGTAAAATCTATGTTTCATAATTAATATTCACCTACCTATCTATATACATGTTTTTTTCAATCCAAAATAATCACCTAGGATACTATACTTAAGTATAATATTAGAATCCTTAAAAAATACCCTGATTTACAACCACACCCAATTTTTATCTGAGATATTCAAATGTACTTCGTGGAAGGGGTTTTGTAAATATATTTTCAATTTGTTCCTTAGTATCAACATATTCTAGTTTGACCACATTAATGGCTACTTACTCTCTCACAAAATGATAATTGATGGGGATGTGCTTAGTCTTGCAGTGCATAACAGGATTCTTGGAGATACTGACCACACTTGTGTTGTCTCATAGTATTTGTATTAGATGATCTATATTTACTTGAAGATCCTTCCAAGTCTGTTTCATCCATAACACTTATGAACAACAAGCAATTGTAGCAATGTATTCAACTTCTGTTATAGATAATGCCACTGATGGTTGTTTTTTGCTAATCCATGACACAAGACAGTTCCCTAAGAAAAATGCAGCACCACTAGTACTTATCCTATCATCAATACTTCCATCCCAGTCTACATCAGTGTACACGGCTAAGTAGATATTTTTTCTTCGTGGGTACCATAGACCAAGATACATAGTCCCTTTCCGATACCTTAAAATTGTTTTGACTGCTTGAACATGTGTTTCCTTGGGTGCTGCCTAAATCTTGCGAACATTCCAACAACTTGGATGATATTTGGTCTAGAAGCAATTACATACAGTGGACTGTCAATCATTGATCTGTAAATATTCTGATCAACTTCCTTAGCCTCATCTTCTTTACTCAATTTTCATCCTATAACCATGGGTGTACATACTAGCTTGCAATATTCCATGTTGAATCTCTTTAACATTTCCTTTACATACTTAGATTGGTAGATGAAGATGCCATCATTTAATTGTGAAATTTGCAACCCAAGGAAAAAGGACAGTTCCCCCAGCATAGACATTTCAAACTGCTTTTCCATATATTTCACAAATTGATGACTCATTCTATCACCATTGCTTCCAAAAATGATGTCATCAACATATACTTCCAAGACTATCATTTTTTTCCATTTTCAATCTTGATGTAGAGACTACTATCTACACTCCCCCTTTTGAAAATTTGGTTTTGTACATATTTAACTAGCCTTGAATACCAAGCTCTAGGAGCTTGTTTGAGTCCATACATAAATTTCTTTAGTTTGCAAACATAATGCTTTTTTCTTGAGAGTGACAAACCATCTGGACGTTTAATGTACACCTTTTCTTCAGGATCTCCATTTAGAAAAGCTGATTTTACATGCATTTGATATACATTGGCATCTTTTGCACATGCATAGGCCAAGAAGAATCTAATAGCTTCCATTCGAGCCACAGGGGCAAAGTTTTACTCAAAATCTATTCCTTTGATTTGCGCATATCCTTTACATACCAATCTTGCCTTATTTATGACAAATTGTCCATCTTCATTTAGTTTGTTTCTGAATACCCACTTCGTTCCTATAACATTCATGTTTTTGGGTCTTAGAACAAGTTCCCAAGTCTCATTCTTTTTTATTTGGTCTAATTCTTAACTCATAGCCTTCATCCATCCTTTATTTGATTTGGCTTCCTCAACCCCTTCTAGTTCTATTTGTGATAGTAATGAGAAATGCACTTCCTCAATTGGATTGTTATGATCCCTTCTAGTTCGTACGCCGACATTTTTGTCTCCGATAATCAAATTGTCTGAATCATTTTTCTGAACAAATCAGGAGGGGGCCTTCGTGTTTGGTCTTCCTTCTTCTATTCCACGGTGATATACTTCCTCCCACGGTACTTTTGTTTCTTGATTTTCTTCATATGGTTGTTATAGCAGTGGGAAGTTATCATCTTCTTCAATTCTTCTATTAGTCAGTACTTCATCAACCTTTACTTTAGGAATTTCCACTACTTTTATGAGTTACAAATTATTGCACTTGTAATATTTTCTTTTGCAGGAATAACCAAGAAAAATCCCTTCATCTGATCTGTAATCAAATTTTTCTATGTATCATCATTTCTTTTGATGTAATATTTGCTTCCAAATATTCCGAAATGCTTAACTATAGCTGGTATTCCTTTCCAGACTTCATATGGTGTTGAGCAACTATTCGTCCTGATCAAACATATATTGAGGATATGGACAGTTGTATGAATGGAATGTGTCCAAAACATGTCTGACAGCTTCGATTCGTTTAAAATTGTCCTATACATCTCTTGAGCAATCCTATTTTTTCCTTTCTGCACCCCATTTTGTTGTGGAGTTCTGGCTGCTAGAAATTGTCTTCTAATTCCATGTTTATCACAATAGTTATCAAACTTGTTTGATGTATACTCTCCTCCATTGTTAATCCTCAAGAACTTTATTCTTAAATCAGTTTCATTCTCAACCTCTTCTTTAAATGTCTTAAAACATTCGAATGTTTCTGATTTTGCATTAAGAAAGAACGCCCATGTCATTCGAGTGAAATCATCAATAAACAATGGAAAGTATTCTTCACCATTCATTCCTTTGGTTCTCATTGGACCGCAAAGATATGAATGCACTAATTCCTGTTGGAATATTCTGACCATCATTTTTGTATTTTGCATGCTTGCATGCAATTCTACATGCATCCAGTCATCAATATTGTAGTCTCCCAGCACCTAGTCCTTATTTTGCAGCCCCGGGGAGCCTGATTCTGATCATTCTATCTCTCCTAGCCACAGATGCACCCTTTTTTTCATCACTGGAGTACAAGTGCACCCTCTTCCACCTATTTAGGAGTTACTTCAGTTAGTTCCATGATTAGTGGATCTTCTCCTTGATCTGTGGACTGATTACTTGTTTAACTGACTAAACCACTTAGATAGATCTCCAAAGAGACTAGATCAGATATACTGACCACTGAAAGCTCCTCATGCGCCCACATTGGAGTCTCCTTCCCTAGATTAGTGTCCATGCACTCAGTTAGACTCAGTTAGACTCATTTGACTGTTGTGACCACTACCACTGGTTTGGGTGATGTCTCCAATGCTATCCAAGCCACACTTTGAGGAGTATTCGAATGACCTTATTAGTATTCAAATTCATTTGATTTTAGTCAGTTATTATTCACTTTACAGAGTGCCAACTCACAGCTGATGTATGATACAACAATTTTTTTCATTTCTTGTGTATGAGTGATTATTGAATCTCCATTTCTTCTTCTTATTTCTGCAATTCTTGAGTGAATTCTAGTGAGGTATGCTACTACTGAGTGATCCTAATCCTAAAATATCACATGGTATCAGAGCTAATAGCATCTATTTGAATTGAAGCAGCAGAAGTTGCAACAATTCCTTGAGCAACTATCTTTCATTGAGCACCAGAAGCCTCTTGGTTTCCATAGCAATTCCTGGTGCTATTTCCTTGAATTCATTGGAGAAATCTAGTGAGGTCTATCCAGGTGTGAAGGATCCAGTCACATGTGCTCAATTTCCTAAGGTAGTGTTCAATTCGAATTGCAGTAGATATTCTTTTCATAATTCTCATTTGTTTTGTAGGAATATCCCCTATTCAACTTTGAATTCTTCAGTACCATGGATCTCAAGTTGAATTCATTCAACTACTTTGAATGGAAGGAAAATATGGACATCTTCTTGAAGTCGAAGAGCCTTTGTAGAGTGGTGAATGGATCTGCAGTTGATCCCACCGGTGTAGTAGAGAAATCCAAGTACTTAGACAAGCTTGATGAAGCACTAGGACTACTGCTACTTAGCATTTATGGAGACCTACACTTTCATGTTATCGATTTGAAGACTCCAAAGGAGCTTTGGGACAAGCTCGAATCCCTCCTTGGTCAGAAAGATGATTTGAAGGGTCATAAAATAGAAAATGAGTTCATATCCTTGAGCCCAAGCAGTTTCGAAACTATCACTGAGTTTATCAACAAATTCAAGAACTTGATTTCACAGTTGAAGAGGTATGGGAGAAGGAAGAAAAAAAACTCATTCTTTCCACCCTATCGAAGCTAGGCCCTGATTATTTAGTGTTTATTTCGACCTTCCAGTCAGCAAAGTTGTCCATTCCAAAATGGAAATTCCCTTCACTTGAAGACTTCATCCAATCCCTCACTCTTGAGGAGGAGAATCTAGTGCAAATGGGAGTGATAAAATCCAAATTGGATTCATATATTGTAGCTACTGAGTCAAGGAGAGAGAATGGAAAAGGAAAATAAAAAATTTCGGATAAAAGGTCGAATGGCCAAAAGCATAAGGAGGCTCCAAACCAGTCAGATGGAGTCTCGTATCCTAACAAGGACAAGACATATCAAAAGGGAAAATCCAAGTGCACATACTGTAATCGAGGATACCACCCTCATAGATCATGTATGAATAATACCATAGACCTCATGGATTCACTTCTTGAAAAAAATAATCTTCGAGTACATGCATGTGCTAGAAAGAAAGAGAGTGAACCATATGGATCTGAGAATAAAGAGAGATGCCATTCCCTCATGTCAGGTGCATCAACTCAATCCTCCTTCATCATAGATTCTAGAGCATCAAGACACATGTCTTCCTCCAAGGATCTCTTCAATGGATTCGAAGCTACTGGTTGACCATCCAATATGTTTGGGAATGATTCTGAGGTCTCTTCGGAGGGGATTGGAAGAATCAAACTTGAGCATGGGCACTTCTCCGATGTACTCTATGTCCCCTCACTCACTGCAAATCTACTTTCAGTATATCAGATGGCCCATACTGGAGAGCCCAAGAGGGTGATATTCTCTCCAAATGATGTCAAATTTCAAGACATGGTATCAGGATCTACCATTTCAAAAGGTGTGGCCAACCCCAAGTCAAAACTGTATGAGCTCTCCCATTTTCTACCTCTCTCTACACAGTCTGCTCTTCACACTCACGCAAATGAAGAGAGTAGGCTATGGAATGAAAGATTTGGGAATCTTAACTATCAATACTTGCAAGACATGCACACTAAAGAGATGGTTGAAGGGCTGCCCAAGATCAAGTTTTCCAAGGGAAACTGTCATGGTTGTTTGATTGGAAAGCATCCTGAAAATAAATTTGAGAAGGGGAAGGAAAGGAGAGCCTCTCATCCTCTAGATCTGATTCATAGTGATGTTGCGGGGCCATTTCCATATCTATCTTTGAACAAGGCAAGGTATATTCTTAATTTTATTGATTATTGTTCAATATTTACATGGCTATAATTTCTCAGATTAAAGTCAGAAGTATTTGGATTCTTTAAGTTTTTCAAGTCTTCTACAGAAACATTTTCAGATAGAAAGATTAAGGCCATTCACATTGATAATGGAGGTGAGTACATCAATGATGACTTTCAAGCCTTTTGTGCTGAACAGGGCATGGAGATGCAACATACTGTTCCCTATACACCACAACAGAATGGTGTTTCTTAAAGGAAGAACAGAACATTGAAAGATATGGCCACCTGCATGCTAAAGTCGAAAGGGTTGCACCCTAGTCTTTGGGCAGAAGCCATCAACTATGCCACCTATCTTCGGAAAGGATTTCCTCACAAAGGACTCAAATACATGACTCTTTTCGAAGCATGGATGGGATACAAACCTAGTGTGTCTCATCTTAGAGTGTTTGGATCCAGCGCATGGGAAAGGATTCCAACTGAGAAAAGGAGAGCCCTAGATCCACAAAGCAGAGAGTGTAGTATGGTGGGTTATGCATTGAATGCAAAGGCCTACAAGCTTCTTGATCCTTCTACTATGAAAACAATTCCTTGATAGGAGTGTACAGTTTGAGGAATGGCCTCTTCATATGCTCATCCTGTTGAGAAAGAGAGTTTGCCTACCACACCTCCACTACTTGGTGAGCTCCAAGGGAGAGAATATTCATCACATGACAGTTTAGATTTAGAGTATGAGAGTGAAGATGATGGAGAGCGAATGCTAGATCCAGATCCACAAGAACCTGAAGAGATAGAACCTATTAGTGAAGATGAGCGAATGGAAGATCCAGATCCACAAGAACCTGATGATCTTGCACTTGATGATCCTCCTCTTCCTAGATGGGAAGCCACTACTCTTAGATCTGTCGAAGATATTGTTGGAGATCCACTTGATCCGAGGAGGACCAGATCTAATTTTCAGAATGGAAGGTTTCATCCTTCTCACATTACCGATCTATTTCTTGCCAATAGATCTTTCTTCGATGGAGAAGTCCACTTACCATTTTGGGTGAGTGATGTACATGATTGATCATATTACCATAGTCTATCTTGAGGGGGGGATTTCTTCCCACTTGGTTTTCCCTCTTTCCTCACTTTGTTTAATCAGATTGTTGTACGGGGTGACCTTTGGTCTCAGTTACCAGAGCCCTACCATTTCAATTGTTCATATAGTATATCTTGCGGGGGGTGTTGTAATATTCTCACTATCATTTTTGTTTTTTTCATGCCTGCATGCAATTCTGCATGCATCCAGTCATCTGCATGTAATTGCATGCATCCAGTCATTAGTATGTTAGTCTCTCAGCACCTAGTCCTTATTTTGTAGCCCCCATGAGCCTGTTTCTACTCAATTTTATCCCTCCTAGCCACATATGCACCCTTTTTTTCATCACTAGAGTACAAGTGCACCCGCTTACACCTATTTAGGAGTTACTTCAGTGAGTTCCATGATTAGTGGATCTGCTCCTTGATATGGAGACTGATTACTAGTTTAACTGACTAAACCACTTCGATAGACCTCCAAAGAGACTAGATCAACTATACTGACCACTGACAACTCCTCATGCGCCCACATTGGAGTCTCCTTCCCTATATTAGTGCCCATGCACTCAGTTAGACTCAGCTAAACTCATTTGACTGACTATTTGACTATTGTGACCACTGCCACTGGTTTGGGTGATGTCTCCAATGCTATCCAAGCCACACTTTGAGGAGAATTTGAATGAAGTTAGTGGTATTCAAATTCATTTGATTGTATTTAGTTATTATTCACTTTACAGAGTGCCAGCTCACAGCTGATGTATGCTACAAAAGTTTTTGTCATTTCTTGTGTATGTGTGATTATTGAATCTCCATTTCTTCTTCTTATTTCTTTACTTATTAAGTGAATTATAGGGAGGTATGCTATTGTTGAGTGCTCCTAATCCTAAAATATCACATGGTATTAGAGTTGACAGTAGCTATTCGAATTGAAGCAGTAGTAGTTGCAGCAATTCCTTGAGCAATTGTCTTTCATTGAACCAGAAGCCTCTGGGTTTCCATAGCAAATCCTGGTGCTATCTCCTTGAATTCATTGGAGCAATCTATATAGGTCTAGCCAGGGGTGAAGGATCCAGTCACATGTGCTCAGTTTCCTAAGGCATTGTTCAATTCAAATTGCAGCAGATCTTCTTTTCATAATTCTCATTTGTTTTGCAGGAATCTCCCCTATTCAACCTCGAATTCTTCAGTATCATGGATATCAAGTTGACTTCATTCAACTACTTCGAATGGAAGGAAAATATCGACATATTCTTGGATTCGAAGAGCCTTTGCAGAGTGGTGAATGGATTTGCAGTTGAGCCCATTGGTGCAGTAGAGAAATCCAAGTACTTAGAAAAGCTTGATGAAGCAGTAGGACTGTTGCTACTTAGCATTTCTGAAGACCTACACTTTCATGTTATCGATTTGAAGACTCCAAAGGATATTTGGGACAATATCAAATCCCTCCTTAGTTAGAAAGATGATTTGAATGGTCATAAACTAGAAAATGAGCTTATCTCCTTAATCCCAAGCAGTTTCGAGACTATCAATGAGTTTCTCAACAAATTCAGGAACTTGATTTCAGAGTTGATGGGATTGAGAAGGAAGAAAAACAACTCATTCTTTTCATCCTATCAAAGTTAGGCCCTGATTATTCAGTGTTTGTTTTGACCTTCCATTCAACAAATTTTTCCATTCCAAAATGGAAATTCCCTTCACTTGAATACTTCATCCAATCCCTCACTCTTGAGGAGGAGAAGGTAGTCCACATGGGAGTGATAAAAGCCAAATTGGATTCAGCTCTTGGAGCTACTGAGTCAAGGAGAGCGAATGGAAAAGGAAAACAAAAAATTTCTGATAGAAATTCAAATGACCAAAAGCAAAGGAGACTCCAAACCAGTTAGATGGAGTCTCGCACCCTAATAAGGATAAGACATCTCAAAAGGGAAAATCCAAGTGCACATACTATAATCGAGGATACCACCCTGAGAGATCATGTATGAAGAAGACCATAGATCTCATGGCCTCACTTCTTGAAAAAAATAATCTTCAAGTACTTGCATGTGCTAGAAAGAAAGAGAGTGAACCATCTGGATCTAAGAAAAAAGAGAGATGCCATGCCCTCATGGTAGGTGCATCAACTCAATCCTCCTTCATCATAGATTCTGGAGTATTAAGACACATGTATTCCTCCAAGGATCTCTTCACTGGATTCGAAGATACTGGTGGACCATCCATTATGTTGGGGAATGATTCTAAGGTCTCCTCTGAGGGGATTGAAAGAATCAAACTTGAGCATGGGTACTTCTCTGATGTACTCTATGTCCCCACACTCACTGCAAATCTACTTTTAGTATATCCGATCACCCATACTGGAGAGCCCAAGAGGGTGATATTCTCTCCAAATGAGGTCAAAATTCAAGACATGGTATCAGGATATACCATTTCAAAAGGTGTGGCCAACCACAAGTTGAAACTGTATGAGTTCTCCCATTTTCTACCTCTCTCTACACAATCTGCTCTTCACACTCATGCAAATGAAGAGCGTAGGCTATGGCATGAAATATTTGGGCATCTTAACAATCAATACTTGCAAGACATGCACACTTAAGAGATGGTTGAAGGGATTCCCAAGATCAAGTTTTCCAAGGGAAACTATCATGGTTGTTTGATTGGAAATCATCTTGAAAAGAAATTTGAGAAGGGGAAGGAAAGGAGAGCCTCTCATCCTCTAGATCTGATTCATAGGGATGTTGCAGAGCCATTTCCAGATCTATGTTTGAAAAATGAAAGGTATATTCTTACTTTTATTGATGATTGTTCAATATTTACATGGGTATAATTTCTCAGATTAAAGTCAAAAGTATTTGGATTCTTTAAGTTTTTCAAGTCTTCCGCAGAAAAATTTTCAGATAGAAAGATCAAGGCCATTCGCACTGATAATGGAGGTGAGTACATCAAGGGTGACTTTCAAACCTTTTGTGTTGAAGAGGGCATTGAGATGAAACATACTTTTCCCTATACACCACAACATAATGGTGTTACTAAAAGGAAGAACAGAACATTGAAAGAGATGGCCACCTGCATGCTAAAGTCGAAAGGGTTGCACCCTATTCTTTGGGAAGAAGCCATCAACTATTCCACCTATCTTCAGAAAATATTTGCTCACAAAGGAATAAAATACATGACTCCTTTCAAATCATGGATGGGATACAAACTTGATGTGTCTCATCTTAGAGTGTTTGGATCCAGAGCATGCGAAAGGATTCCAACTTAGAAAAGGAGAGAACTAGATCCACAAAGCAGAGAGTGTATTATGGTGGGTTATGCATTGAATGCAAAGGCATACAAGCTTATTGATCCTTCTACTATGAAAAAATTCCTTGATAGGAGTGTACATTTGGAGGAATGGCCTCTTCATGATGATCATCCTATTGAGCAAGAGAGCTTGTTCGGGTACACAGGGTACTACCAAAGGACCGAACACCAAGAGCAACCACTTCACACAAATATATCATAGATCAACACACCGATGTTTTGACATGGTTTAAACCCTCTTGAGGGAAACACTCCACAGCCCCGGCCAAATAGCTTCTACGGGACAATTTATTATGCAAAGAAAGAAAGTTACAAATGAGCTTCTCATAATCGATCAACTAAACAATGACCCTCCATGCTCTTTAAATAGAGATCATGGACCAATCGGGTGTTAAGACACGGATCAAGGTTAGGTTTGATCTAAGAGAAGTTGAGCCGCCGGATCACTCTATGTTGGAAACATATCGTGACCGTCGGATTAAGTATTTACAAATGCATACTAAAGAAACACACTATCCCTAACGGATATATTACACAAGTTGATCTTAACTAACTCCTAAGTGTCTAAATATCCTAACATCCCCCCTTAAGAACAACTTGGGATAGGATTGAAGTATTTACAAAAGTGACACTATTAGGAGAAGGAAGGAGGCATTAGAGCCTATACCCCCTTAGTGACAAGTTCCTGAACTCCTAACATAGATCGAAGTTTAGAAAACTTCGCTTCTGTAAGAGACTTGGTGTAGATGTCTGCAACTTGGTCATCTGTAGGGAAAAAGAGCACTTCAAGAACATGATCATGAACAAGATTTCTGATGAAGTGCATATGTAGCTCAATGTGTTTGCTGCGTTGATGTAGAACTGGATCTTTGGCAAGCTTGATGGCACTTTGATTGTCGCACCAAAGTGGAGTAGGCTGTTGTTGCTCGAATCCAAACTCTGAAAGGATCTGTCGAAGCCTTAAAGCTTCATGACTGGCATTAACTGCTGCTCGATATTCTGCCTCTGCTGAAGAAAGAGCAAGAGCTTGTTGTTTCTTACAAGCCCAAGTAATAGGTCCAGATCCCAGACTGAAAACATAACCTGCAGTAGACTTTTATATCATCAGGATTGCCGGTTCAATCTGAATCAGTGAAACCAACCAACAAAGGTTTCCCCCCTGTACTGTAATGAATCCCAAACTAAAATGTACCTCGAATATATCGAAGTATTCTTTTAGCTGCTTTCTAGTGACTTTCTTGAGGTGTCTACATATAATGGGCAACTCGATCAACGGAAAATGAAAGGTCAGGACGGGAATGAGTCAAGTATAAGAGACTACCAACAAGCTGACGATACAAGGTGGCATCTACTTCAGGTGAAGTACAAGTGGCAGAAAGTTTGACTCCATACTGGAAGGGAGAAGGGGCTAGTGTACAATCTTCTATGTGAAAGCGTCAAAGAAGGTCACAAGCATACTTAGAATGAGAAAGAAAGATTCCTTCTTTGGTTTGTAGGACTTGGAGACCAAGAAAATAATGCAAATGTCCTAAGTCTGACATTTCAAAATTTTGTTTAAAACTGGATTTCACATGGGTTATAAGTTTAGGGTCACTACCAGTAAGAATAAGGTCATCAACATATAGAACAAGTATGATGAGATGGTTTCCTACTTTCTTTGTATAGACATTGGGGTCAGAATGGCATCTAGAAAAAACAGTGTCAAGGAGAAAGTTATCCATTTTGGCATACCAAGCTCTAGGAGCTTGCTTAAGGCCATATAAGGATTTCTTAAGGCGACAGACAAGGCTAGAGTTATTCTGAACATAGCCAGGAGGTTTTTCCATGTAAATTTCCTCTTGTAAATCACCATGTAAGAAGGCAGACTTGACATCCATTTGATGGACTTCCTAGTTGTGTAAGGCTGCAAGGGAAAGAACAAGGTGGATGGAGTTCATTTTTGCGACAGGAGCAAAGGTTTCATTGTAGTCAATTCCTTCAAGTTGGGAAAAACCTTTGGAAACTAACCTTGCCTTAAGTCTTTCAACACTTCCATCTGAGGCATACTTAGTTCTGTAGACCCATTTACATCTGACAAGTTTTCTTCCTTTTGGAAGAGGTACAAGATCCCAAGTATCATTCGCCATTAAGGAACAATATTCTTCATCCATGGCTGCATCCCAATCTGGATTCCCTGAAGCTTCCGCAAAAGTTTCTGGATCATGATTCTCGGAAACTTGAGCCAAAAGAGAAGAGGCTCACTGAAACTGAGAACGTGTTCGACATTGATCTCTAGGATCACCGGCAAGATCACCAGCTGCTTCACATGTTGAACGGACCCATCGAGGAAGCACTTGTGCTGGTGCAACTGGAGGAACATGAGCAAGCGGAGGTGGATTTTCATCCTCACTGTCATCATCAGAAACTGGAGTTGGAAACCTGTCAAGGAAGTTGGAAGAAGAAGAAGAAGGCACAAACGCCGAATCAGGCTCGCAGGCCAAAGATAGCACAATCGCCGAGTTAGACTTGCAGGCTAAGATATTTTCAAAAAATTTAACATTTCTTCTAATGATTACATCATGAGAATGTGGTTGAAGAAGTCTATAACCTTTTACATCTTCAGAATATCCAACAAATATGCACTTTTCACTTTTAGGTTGCAATGCTTTCCGTTTTTCATCCGGAATGTGAGCCCATGCTTCACTACCAAACACACGAAAGTGACTTACATCAGGTTTAGTTTTACTCCATGCTTCTTTCGGTGTTATACCTTGTAATGCTTTTGTGGGGGTGCGATTAACTATGTAATTTGCACAATTAATGGCTTCACCCCAAAATTGAAGACTTAGTCCCTTAGATTGGATCATACAATTAGCCATTTCTTTTAAAGTGCGGTTCTTCTGCTCAGCTACACCATTTTGTTGTGGTGTATATGGAACAGTGTGCTGTTGTTGGATGCCTTGTTTAGTGCAGAAAGTAGTGAACTGTTTGTTAACATATTCTCCTCCATTGTCAGATCTTAACTTGATAATTTGATGACCAGATTGTTTTTCAACAAGGGCCTTGTAGGCCAAGAACATGTTAAATACTTCGCTCTTAAGTTTTAGGAAATAAAACCAAGTGCATCTGGTACACAGGGTACTACCAAAGGACCGAACACCAAGAGCAACCACTTCACACAAATAGATCACAGATCAACACACCGATGTTTTGACGTGGTTTAAACCCTCTTGAGGGAAACACTCCACGACCCCGGCCAAATAGCTTCTACGGGACAATTTATTATGCAAAGAAAGAAAGTTACAAATGAGATTCTCATAATCGATCAACTAAACAATGACCCTCCATGCTCTTTAAATAGAGATCATGGACCAATCGGGTGTTAAGCCACAGATCAAGGTTAGGTTTGATCTAAGAGAAGTTGAGCCGTCGGATCACTCTATGTCGGAAACATATCGTGACCATCGGATTAAGTATTTACAAATGCATACTAAAGAAACATACTATCCCTAACGGATATATTACACAAGTTTATCTTAACTAACTCCTAAGTGTCTAAATATCCTAACATAGCTTGCCTACCACACCTCCACTGCTTGGTGAGCTCCAAGAGAGTGAATTTTCATCACATGACAGTCCAAATTCAGAGTATGAGAGTGAAGATGATGAAGAGTGAATGCTAGATCCAGATCCATAAGAACCTGAAGATATATAACCTATTAGTGAAGATGAGCAAATGGAAGATACAGATCCACAAGAACTTGATGATCCTCCTCTTCCTAGATTGGCAGCCACTACTCTTACATCTGTCAGAGATCTTGTTGGAGATCCACTTGATCCAAGGAGAGCCATATCTGATTTTCAGAATGGAAGGTTGCATCCTTCTCACATTACTGATCCATTTCTTGCCGATAGATCTTTCTTCGGTGGAGAATTCCACTTACCATTTGGGGTGAGTGATGTACATGATTGATAATCCTACCACAATCTATCTTGAGGGGGGATTTATTCCTACTAGATTTTCCTTCTTTCCTCACTTTGTTTATTTAGATTCTTGTACAGGGTGACCTTTGGTCTCAATTACCAGGGCTCTATCATTTCAGTTGTTCCTATAGTATAGCTTGCAGGGGTTGTTGGAATATTCTCACCATCATTTTTGTATTCTGCATGCCTTCATGAAATTCTTCATGCATCCAGTCATCTGCATGCAATTGCATGCATCTAGTCATCAGTATGGTAGTCTCCCAGCACCTAGTCCTTATTTTCCAGCCCCTAGGAGCCTGTTTATGCTCAGTTCTATCCCTCCTAGCCATAGATACACCCTTGTTTTAATCACTAGAGTACAAGTTCGTCATCTTCCACCTATTTAGGAGTTACTTCAGTTAGTTCCATGATTAGTGGATCTGCTCCTTGATCCGAGGACTGATTACTAGTTTAACTTACTAAACCACTTAGATAGACCTCCAGAGAGACTAGATCAGCTATACTAACCACTGACAGCTCCTCATGCGCCCACATTGGAGTCTCCTTCCCTATATTAGTTCCCATGGACTCACTTAGACTTAGTTAGACTCATTTGACTGACTATTTGACTGTTGTGACCACTGCCACTGGTTTGGGTGATGTCTCCAATTTTATCCAAGCCACACTTTGAGGAGAATTCGAATGAACTTAGTGGTATTCAAATTCATTTGATTGTATTCAATTATTATTCACTTTATAGAGTGCCAGCTCACAATTGATGTATGATACAGCAGTTTTGTCATTTCTTATGTATGAGTGATTATTCAATCTCCATTTCTTCTTCTTATTTCTGCACTTCTTGATTGAATTCTAGTGAGGCCTACTACTGCTGAGTGATCCTAATCCTAAAATATCACAATTCCAAAGGTCTTGAGGTAGTATATTTTTTTGTTGGGTACTTGGTTCTAGTTTGTTTCCCATGTAGACAATGTTTGCAGAAGGAATCTGATGGCTTAGTAATCCTTGGAATGTCCCTCGTTGCTTATTTCCTACTGATCCTGAACAAATTATCAAAATTGATGTGTCCCAATCTTCTATGTTAGATCCAAATTTCATCAGTTTGTCCCATGCAACAATTTTCTTCTCTCTCTTCATCCAGAATGCAAACATTGTTAGTAGTTCTAGAGGTTGTAGCTGTGATTCTTCCTGTATCCTTGTTTTTTATTTTGCATTTTTTTGAGTCAAAGGTAAGAGTGTGTCCCTGGTTGCACATATGGATAACACTTAAAATAATGTGTTTCATGTTCTCGACTAATAGAACATTATCTGCCTTCGTTCTTTTATTTCCTAGGCTTTCCAGGCCTTTACCCAAATTTTAGTTGAGCCATTGTCCCGAAAATAGACATTGACTCCCTTGTCTTCTCTAAACTTCAGAAAGGTGTTTTTATCTCCATTCATGTACTTGGAACATACACTATCTATATACCATTGGCCCCTTCTACTTTGTGCATGTAAGAATAGACTACATGCTTCCTGATGATCTTGATCTTTCTGATCTTCAGCTATCTTAGTGGATTGCACATGTTGTTGTTGTTTTTCACAGTCATGAATATCATGTTTTGATGTTTCACAACATTCATCTTCTGAACTTAAAATGTTGAAAGGATTGGAATCTTCAAAGACAACTTCAGGCGGTTTCTGAGGATATTACGTTTAGAATTTGTCTGGTTTCACAAACCTTTCTTTCTTTCATATGCTAATGCACGAGCTCTACAATTTATTGCTTTGTGACCAAAATTGTGACAGTAAAAGCAATTTCCAAAGAAAATATTTTGGTACCTGATAGGATAGCGATTTCGAGGTTGCGCAGACTTATTTTCCAAAAGATTCATCCTTCAATGTTCTTTTTCAAATCTCTAATTTGTTCTTGATTGTGGGGCCTTAAGAGCATCTGCATAAATTTTAGCAAAGTAAGTTTCTTCATCAATGCTATTTTTTCCTCTTTGTTCTAACTGAAGGCTTAATTTTTTGAGTTCACTTCTTAGAGATACAACTTTAGCTTCCAAAATTTCACACTTGTCATCTTTCAATTTTAATTTCCTGGTGGTTCATGCTTCTAATATTAGAAGATATTCCTACAGGAGCTTGCTTTTCTTCCTTGACTTCTTTATTTCATCCATTGCACTAACTAGTTCTCCTTCAAAATCTTATTCAGCCATATGTTCATATTTTGAGTCCATGTCTGCTGGATTCTACACTGAAATTTGTCTTCCAGATGTTAATCTGTTACTAAAGAAACCTGGCTCTAATACCAATTATTGGTATCAATTTAATACTGAGAGGGTGGCTGAATCAGTATTAATGCAGTTATCAACAGTTTTTACCTTCTTTAACAGGTTATCCTTTTACTTAATCTTTATCTTCATTTATGCATAAGAAAAATAAACATCCACATATATGCATCACATAAACAACACATAAAACACATGATTTTTACGTGGAAACACAAAAGGGAGAAAAATACAGAATACTTATTTATACCGAGAAATAATACATTTGAGGAAGCATCAAATTCCCATGTTTACCAAAACCAACTAGAAAGAGGCACCAACCCCCTGGTTTTATAGGCACCAACCTGAAGGAAGCTGCAACTCCATGTGTTTTCTCCAACACCAACTGGAAGGAGGCATCGACCCCTGTCTTCTTTGTTTTACAGGAACCAACCTGAAGGATGATCCAACTCCCTGTCTCCTTTCCCCATCTGACCTCCCTGGTGTCCAATATGTATTTTTGTCTTAGTGGTATTCAACACCGCACACTCTTATGATCTTCTGCTGATGATTCCACTATGCGTTGTCTTCGTATGCAGTCTATACTCTGTTACTGTGCTGCATACTTCACTTGAATTTTAAACCTTCTCAAATATACTTCTGTTGATGACTTACTTCATATACTGTGTGCTTGATGATACTGTAGTCTATGTTACTGGTTATCTCAATGTTCCGCTCTACATGACTGCAATAACCAACTGATACTATCGTTTCAATTGATAGTTTGTTGTTCTGGAATGAAGCACTAGTAACAGATGGAACTGCACACTTATTGATGTGTCCATTCTGATTAAGCGTTGGAGTCTCTCAAGCAATCTGCGATGTCTTGTGCATCAAATGATTCGTTTGTTCTGTTTAAAGCACTTGTCTCAGATAATTTGCATCATGATGCACTTATCATATTTTGTTGCAATTCTATCATTACGCATCAGATGAAGTTCTCAACTCCGCACACTTTCACTTATGCTCATATGCATTAGCTAGACATCTGTGCATTGTCTGATAAACTATGGTTTTGTTTTTATTCTTCTGTCTCTACAACATCTGTGAATATCGGCGTGCTGACTGTAACAATGTCCTTCGAAACATCAAGCACCTGCGCATACTTCAATATTTCTTCCTTTTAGTACTCGATCATTTGTCATAGATATACATCATCATTTTGCGCACCATAAAAAGTTCATTCTACTGTATGTGCGCATTCGTCTCCTTGCTAGATCATTCTATTATGTGTTAGGAACCCATGTCAACCCTTCTCTTTACTTTGTTAGTATATTGTTGTTGGACACATATGCTTTGTAAGTTGTCTCGTAGTAATTTTTGATCCATAGTTTGTGTTATTGTTGTTGGGCGCATATGCTTTGTAAGCCGCCCGTAGTATTTGTTGATTCATAGTTTGTATTGGCCCATGGTTTTTACCCATAGTATTGGTGCCTATATTTAGTATATAAGTGTGTGTGTAGGCCAATGAAGGCACTGTGAAGTTATTTGTATTGAGCTTGCTCAAAGGAGGTTTCCCCCTTGAAGTGGCCTGTGATCAATAAAGCAATTCTGAGTTCTGTTATTTCTGATATCTCATGTATTCTCATTAATTAATTGTTGCAGGTTCTGCACATCTAGTATCAGAGCACTTTCTTGGGTTCGTTGGGTGAAATTTCTGCCAATTGTTTTTCCGCATTTGTTGCAGGTTCGGATCTAGGAATAATACCTATCCTCTTAACTCTGGGAAGTACTTGAGAATAAGCCCTAAAACTCATTGTGAGGAGTACCATAGGAACCCCAAAGTAGTTGGCCCATTGAGAGGACCTGCGAGTGAAAAGGGCAACGACCCCTACCTGATTGACTAGTTCCCACCCATGAGGTAAACCAAGAGTTGTTGTTTGTGGAAAAGCGATTATCAGTTTTACCTGAGTCGTGGAGTGAGGGGTACTTCCCCAATACGCAAGCCATTAGACAACATTGCTGGCCAAGTGAATCCCCTAAACTGTTAGGAAGTCGAGCATACCTGGGGTCCATGTCTATTTTCAGCTGCAAAATCGCAGATTTCCTTTGTCCAGAACTATTGCCGGTCAGTTCTGCGCCGTTGCAGATCCATCTACTGTCGATCACTCTCATGCCATTGCAGATCCCTCTGTTTCCAATCACTTACGTGTCATTGCAGATCTATCTGTTTTCGATCCCTTCCACGTCATCGCAGTTCCATTCCTGGAAAAAAAATTGTTTTTTCGGCATATCTTCCTTGTTTTCACTTTGTTTCCCTTGAAACTTTCCCGACACCCCTATAATCCCATTTTGCATATTTCATTCCTGAGGACCCTCTCCCAAATTCCACTTCCTAAAGCCAAAAATCTCACATTTGTCTATTTTTAGGGTTTTCCATAACGTCTTCGATTTTCACCCAATCGCCTTCAAATTTTACCAGAGTATTCATTTCATATTTCTACTTCTTTGTGCCTCTCTGCCAAAGTTTCTCATTCTTTCACCCCACTTCTGAAATCCCCCTTTTCTGCTTCCCTGTCACTTTGAAAATGTCCGAAACTTAGTCAAACCCAAATTACCCATCAATTTTTTTTCCAAATCCAGATTTTCCTTTACTAAAATAGTTTTTGTTTTTGTTTATCTACCCACTAAAAAAAAAAAAACTCCTATTTATGGTTGTCACCCGCGCAAAATCAAAAGCCATGGAGGAAGCACTTGCATCCATTCGAACCAAATTCCAGGATCTGGATGAAAAATTTCTCGGCCTCCATCTTCATCATTCAGCCATGAACAATAACCGACAACCAGAATCTTTTGCAGCCACTGGGTTCTCTACTTCCAGTAATTTTCGTGGGCCGAAGCTTGATTTTCCTCTCTTCAATGGTACTGATCCTACTGGATGGATATACTAGGCAGAGCAATATTTCAGCATGCATTATACTTTTTATGTCCATAAATTTCCACTTGTCTCCTTTCATTTGGAACAGGAAGCCCTTCAATGGTACCGTTGGTACATCAAAGTTCATCGCGAGCCAAACTGGACAGATTTTTGCCAACTTCTTTTGCAACGATTTGGTCCCAATGCTTTTGATGACTTCATAGGAGCACTCACTAAACTTCGCCAAATTGGCACAGTGAGAGAGCATCAGATAGAATTTGAGAAACTAGCCAATCACACGGAAGGATTGTCTAATGAATTCTACAGGAGTTGTTTTATCAATGGTCTCAAGGATGAAATCTGCTTAGAGGTCAAAATGTTTTGTCCCAACATAATGATGGAAGTTCTGGGGTTGGCTAAGTTGGCAGAGGACAAGATCGCAGCCCAACAACGCTCCAAATCCACCTTTGTTCCCTTTAGAAATATGGGTTCCCAATGACCTCCCATCACGCCAGCTCCTCGACCAACTCCTATCAATCATTTTTCTGAACCAGAGATGAAAGCACGGATAGAAAAAGGGTTTTGTTATAATTGTGATGAGAAATTAACTTGGGGACATAGATGTGTTGAGCAAAAGCTCTATCTCTTGGATGTGGATTCTTCCCCTACCTATGAACTTGGTGAAGAAGCTCCAGATACAATAGATGATCCGGTCGACATTCAACACCTGCCTGTTGACCACCCATCTTACCACCCCACAAACAATGCGGGTTAGGGGTTACTTCAAGAAGCTCCCTCTTACCATACTCATTGATTCTGGTAGCACTCATAACTTCATTGACCCTCAGATTGCCAAACAGGTTGATTGTTTTGTCCATCCTTGCTCCAACTTTGAAGTCATGGTTGCCAATGGGGGCACCTTACCTTGCAAGGGGAAGTGTCACAATGTGCGTATCTCTTGGGAAGATTATAACCTGCGCTTTGACATGTTTGCCTTGTCCATAGGTGGATGTTATGTGGTTTTGGGCGTTCAATGGTTGTGCACTCTTGGCCCCATTTTATGGGATTTTGCTGAACTTTGGATGTAGTTTTTAGTCAATGGGAAACAACACAAATTTACGGGCTTACAACCAGGGTCTCTTTGCATCATCAGTTCACATTGCCCTGAAAAGATCCTTAAGAAGAATTCACATGGTGTCATCGCTATCTCCATTCCATTCAGATGCACCCATCAACAGTCTCCACTACTTCCTTAGATAGATATGCAGGTTTCCTTGTTGAACCAGTGGGCTTACGGCCTTCAAGAGACCTTTCCGGTAAGAATTTAGCTGCATCTGTTGATGTATATGTAACTTCGGAATGTATTTCACCTATGTATTTCATCTATGTATATTGTACTCCTATAGAGATGTGTTATTCTTCTATAAGGAAGTGTCGTCATTTGTATTGACAAGTGTCACAAGTGTCGTAACTTGCGAATGGGTTATTAGACCACCATGTGTGGGGTCAACCATGATTAATTTAACCATGGGTGATTAGGCTAAGCTATACAAGTCAGCCCCATTAGTTTATTGGGCAGGATAGGACAAGTATTAATAGAGATCGGGAGATCTCTATTTGGACATCTCATTATTCACTTGTACATCACTCGGAAAGTGGCGAACTAGTTGAGGAGTAGAAGGAGCTGCTAGTAGAAGACTATCTCTTGTACTTTGGTTGTACCTTGGTTGTATTATTGCTCTATCTATCTCTGAGGAAGTTGTGGGGTTTTTCACCTTAGGGTTTTCCCCACGGAAACTCTGTGTGTTTATTGTCTCTTATGTTTGCCTCTTGTTGTGATTGAAATGATTGACATCCTTGATATGATTGATATGTTGTACATGTTATTCTCTCAGTAAATATCCTAGAGTATACTGAATTAATGCTAAAAAATTAACATGGTATCAGAGCTTCCCTGAGAAGAAGACATTGTGCAGTGGCAGAAACTAGGGTTTCTTGTTTATTGGGTTTCTCTCCATAGATTTTGGAAAAGTAGTAAGGTATATTGACTCTACTCATCAAGGAGAATCTATATGTCCAATCAAAATTCAATTATGAGCACTTTCAGTTTTGGCCCTAAAAATTAGGGTTTCCAAAAAAATAGGAATTTATGAAATCTGAAGACATAGCTGGACGCTCCTTGGAAAAATCGAAGTTTAGAGCTTTGGATCAAGATTTTTGGTTGGGTGAAGCTCCGGGAAACTCAAACCCTAATTCAGGGTCCTCCCTAGTGAATCCGGGAAGACTAAAAGGCATTTCCAAAGGGTGAAACTTTGCAGATCTCAAATTATGAATATACTAGGCTGATCAGCTCATCAAGGTGCATCTTTCTATCCTTTCAAAATTTTGAAATTCACATTTTGAATTTTTAGGGTTTCTCTGACAAACCCTAATCCGGGACCAAATCCAGTTTTCAACAAATCAAGTGGTAAGACCTAAATCTTTTCTATTTCCATTTGAAGTACTCTTTAATATGTCTCACCACACCAAGCTTGAGGATAAGCTTGAAGGGGCTGATAAGTTCCGAGCATGGAAGTATAGGATTGGGTTAATCCTGGAAGAAAATGAGTTAGACACTTATATAAGTGAAGAGGTCCCTGTCCCAGAGGGAGAATAGGCTAAGGCTCTTCACAAAAGGAACTTGGTCAAGATGAAGAGGATTATTGATGATTCTATCAAGGACCATCTCATCCCACATGTGTCATCTCTGAAGACACCCAAGGAGATGTTTGATTCCCTTAACAAGCTATTTGAAGGGAAGAACATAAATAGGAAGATGACACTGCGGAACCAATTGAAAGGGGTGAAGCTTCAGAATGGAGAGACCATTCAATCCTATTTCTCTAAGGTCTCTCAGATCAAGGAACAACTTGAAGCTGTGGATGAAATTGTGGACAATGGTGAAGTTGTCATGACCACTCTAAATGGCCTACCCAGATCACGGGACTCCTTTATCCAAGGAGTCTGTGCAAGGAAGAAGTTGATCTCCTTCAGTAGGCTACGGAAGGAATGCTCTCAAGAAGAAGCTAGGCTTGTGGCCCAAGAAGAAAAGATGGGAAATGAAGATCAAGCTCTCATTGCTCACACCAAGAAGGGAAGAAAGTTCAAGGGGGAGCATTCTCATTCTAAGAAACCTTCTCACCACTCTAAAAATAGGAAACATCTAAGATTTTTCACATGTAATGAGAAAGGGCACTTTGCCTCAGATTGTCCCAAGAACAAAAAGGACAACAATAACAACTTCAACAAAACGAAGAAGGGCAACAAAAGAAAATATCATGTTCATGCTGCTGAGGATGATGAACCTCCCAAGAAGAAGGCTAGATCAGAAAGTGATGATTCATCAAGAGAAGATGAATATCTTTTAATCTATGCTCTCACAGGTACTATCTATCATGGATGTAATGATTGGCTTATTGATAGTGGGGCTTCCAAACACATGACTGAGTGCAAAGAATATTTTGTAAACCTATCTGAACATGAGTCACCCCATAAGGTGAAACTTGGGGATGACTGCCAATATCCTATCAAAGGAAGTGGTGAAGCCTCCTACAATCTAGACTCTGGGAAGTCTTTGAAGATGAAAGAAGTTCTATATGTACCTAAGCTCAAGAAGAATCTACTCTCCATATCTGCATTGGATGCAAAAGGTATGAGGATTGCATTTATAGATGTCCAAGTACTCATGTGGCCAAAAGGTAAGACCATAGATGATGTCGTAGTGATTGGAGAGCAAGAGGGAGGGTTGTACAAGCTGAAGGGACAACCTGAACATGCCATGGTACATGAATCCATGGAGCCAAGTGAACTTTGGCATAGAAGGCTTGCACATGTGCACTATAGGGCGCTAGCAATTGCAAGTAAAGCTGTAGAGGGTCTTCCCGAAATCAAGACCAAGAATGAAGGTGTTTGCAAAGGATGTGCAAAAGGAAAGAACATAAAGAAGGCATTTCCAAGCAGTGAAAGCAAGGCTAAAGGGATCTTGAAAATTATCCACTTCGATGTATGCGGTCCGATGTCATCCAATTCTCTGAGTGGGTATGTATACTATGTCTCTTTCATTGATGATTTCTCTAGGAAGACTTGGGGTTTACTTCTTGAAGAACAAAGATGAAGTGTTTGATAAGTTCAAGGAATTCAAAGCCTTGATGGAAAATCAAATTGATAAGAAGATCAAGACATTCAAATCTGACAATGGTGGAGAATTCACTTCAGGTGATTTCAAGAAACTATGCAGTGATTCAGGGATTAAGAGGGAGTTGACTTCTCCCTACAATCCACAATAGAATGGAGTTGCAAAAAGAAAGAATAGAACAATAATGGAAGCAGCACGGGCAATGTTGCATGACCAGGATCTGCCTATGCATCTATGGGCAGAAGCAGCTAGGGAAGTTGTATATGTGCAGAACAGAACACCTCACAAGATATTGGACAACAAGACACCAGAAGAAGTCTTCACTGGTAAGAAACCTGAGGTCAGCCATCTCAGGATATTTGGTTGTCCAGTATACACACATATTCCAAAGGAAAAGAGGACAAAGCTATATCCTTCAGGAAAGAAGGGCATCTTTGTGGGGTATAGTGAAAGCTCGAAGGCTTACAGAATATAGTTTCCAGGGTTCAAGAAGATTGATGTCAGTAGGGATGTAACATTTGATGAAGATTCAGCTTTCATCAAGTCAAGAAAGGCACCTGTTGAAGATCATGAAGAACCAAAGGAAAACAGATTTCAAGACACCACCATGAATGAAGCAATTCCAGAAACAGATCATGAAGTTGAAGATCCACAAAGACCTGTAGATCCACCCCATGAGAATAACTCTCACAAGAGGAAACCTGCATGGGTTAGAGAGCTCATTCAAGATGCAGAAAGGTATGGCATTCAAGAAGAAGAACACAGAGCAAGGAAGAGAACTAGATCACACACTAGTTATGTTGCCTTACTCTGTGATATTATAAACAAAGAACCTTCCATTTATGAGGAAGCAGTGGAAAAGAAAGAATGGAAGGATGCCATGGTCAAGGAATATCAGTCGATCATGAAGAATGATGTTTGGGATGTAGTCCCAAGACCTGAAGGGAAGTCTGTGGTGACTTCCAAGTGGATCTACAAGATCAAGCATGCTGTAGACGGCAACATAGAGAAGTACAAAGCAAGATTTGTAGCTCGTGGCTTCTCCCAGAAAGAGGGGATAGACTATGAAGAAACTTTTGCTCCTATAGCCAGGTACACTTCCATCAGAACAGTGCTCTGGATGCAATGATGAAATGGAAGATACACCAGATGGATGTCAAGACAGCTTTCTTGAATGGTGTAGTCGAGGAGGAAGTGTATGTGGAGCAGCCACTTGGTTTTGAGACACATGACAAAAATTCATATGTGTGCAGGTTGAAGAAAGCCTTATATGGCTTGAAACAAGCTCCTAGGACTTGGTATGGTAGGATGGACAGCTTTCTATCCAGTTTAGGCTTTACCAAAAGTAAAGAAGATTCCAACCTTTACTACAAGGTTGAGGAAGGCAATCCAGTGATACTACTTCTGTATGTGGATGACCTGTTTGTAACAAGTGAAGATGGATTGATTGCCGATACCAAGAGGAAGCTTGCTGTCGAGTTTGAGATGAAGGACTTGGGGATGATGCACTATTTTCTAGGCATGGAGGTGTAGAAGAGTGCAGATGGGATCTTCCTTGGACAAGGGAAGTATGCAGTAGAGATCCTGAAGAGGTTTGGGATGATGGAATGCAAGGCCATTGCCACACCTATGGCATCGAACATGAAGCTTATGTGTGATGCTTCATCTGATCCGGTTGATGTCACTTTGTATAGTCAGATGATTGGGTCCTTGAAGTACCTGACGAACACGAGACCAGATATTTGCTTTGCGGTGAACACATTGAGCCAGTTCCTGACAGATCCTAGGAGTGTTCACCTGGTTGCTGTAAAGCATATTCTATGGTACCTGAAGGGTACAGCTGATTATGGGCTCAAGTATGATGCGAATCAAAAGTTTAACCTGCAGGGTTATTTTGATCCGGACTAGGCAAGCAATGCTGTAGATAGGAAGAGCACATCTGGGTGTTGCTTTAGTATGGGATTAGGTGTGACCTCTTGGTATAGCAGGAAGCAATCCTGTGTAGCACTAAGTACAGCCGAAGCAGAGTATGTTGCATCTTATTCAGCTAGTTGTGAGGCAGTGTGGCTGAGGAAGCTACTGTCTGAGTTATTTGATCTTCTGTTGGATGCTACTAGTATCTATTGTGACAACCAGAGTTGTGTGAAGCTGTCTGAGAATCCAGTGTTCCATGATAGGTCGAAGCACATTGAGATCAAATATCACTATATCAGGGATATGGTGTAGAGAGGAGCAGTGAAGCTCCTGTATATTGCGACGGATGAGCAGATTGCAGATGTGCTGACGAAACCACTAGCTAGAGTGAAGTTTGAGTACTTCAGAGAGAGGCTTGGTGTTCTTCAGATCGACGATACTTCAAGGAAGAAGTGATGGACACATTTGCAGGAGCCATTCCAAGCATGGTGAGAGGAGGATCCTTCCCATAGTTGTGGATGTAAGCACTGGATGATGAGCATCAGGACGATGCTCCAGTTACTGCTCTGTATATGCATCATGTTGGATGCTTGTTATGATCAGTTGGATCATGTATATGTATATGCATCATGTTGGATGCTTGATTATGATCAGTTGGATCATGTATATGTATGTGCATCATGTTGGATGCTTGGACCATGTATCTGTATATGTATCAGGTGGATATGTTTGTATGATCAGATAGATCATGTATGTTGATATATATCAGGTGGATCATGTATCAGTGTATGTATCAGAATGATACATTGTATGATCAGGTGGATCATGTATGGTGATATGTATCAGGTAGATACTTGGTATGCATTAAGTGGATGATTGTATGATCAAGATGATCATGGATGACGAGCTTCAGGATGTTGCTCCAGATGACATGCATCAAGACGATGCAGTGATGATGATCAGGATGATCATATGTGATGACATGTATCAGGTGGATACATTACATAATCAGTTGGATTATGTGTGATGATTTCCAAAGACACAGATGCACATGAGCTTTTCAGACATGGTTGTAGATGTGTTCTCCCATGGTCGCGATGTAATTGCTAGAATTTTCTGACATGGTGGAGGATGTGTTCTCCCATGGTCGTGATGTAATTGCCAGGGCCATTCGAGCATGGTTGTAGATGTGTTCTCCCATGGCTACGATATAAGTGCTGGGGCCATTCGAGCATGGTTGTAGATGTGTTCTCCCATGGCTGCGATATAAGTGTTGGGGCCACTCGAGCATGGTTGTAGATGTGTTCTCCCATGGCTGCGATATAAGTGTTGGGACATTTGAGCATGGTTGTAGATGTGTTCTCCCATGGCTACAATATAAGTGTTGTGCCATTATCACATGGTTGTAGATGTGTTCTCCCAGTGTGTAGATGTAAGTGTTGTGTGATGTGCATCTGGGTTGTGCTTCGTGATTCTCTGTGGCCGTGGACAGGTTGTGCAGTAGCATGTAAAAGGTCCTGGGAGATCCGATAGGTTGAGCTATGTGCTCGTAATCAGTCCCGGGATGCTCTTTCGAGGTTTTGTTGACTCATGTAATAAGTCCTAAGGATTCCACAGTATGGCCAGTGATGATGAAGACCTGTAGGTGGTGCCCCTACATGCAGTATGAAAAAGGACTGGCTCTATAGAAATTCCTATCACGATTAGATTCAGAGATTGATTGAGATAGCAGCAGCTGTGATGATGACAATGATTCGAGGATGATGATTCGCTGATGATGATCCAGAGAAGAAGACTTGTGCTAGCAGATCTATGTCGAGAAATACCTTCCTAGTTAAGAGGGAGTGTTGATGTATATGTAACTTTGGAATGTATTTCACCTATGTATTTCATCTATGTATATTGTACTCCTATAGAGATGTGTTATTCCTCTATAAGGAAGTGTCGTCATTTGTATTGACAAGTGTCGCAAGTGTCGTAACTTGCGGATGGGTTATTAGACCACCATGTGTGGGGTCGGCCCTGATTAAGTTAACCATGGGTGATTAGGCTAAGCTAGACAAGTCAGCCCCATTAGTTTATTGGACAGGACAGGACAAGTATAAATAGAGATCGAGAGATCTCTATTTGGACATCTCATTATTCACTCATACATCACTCGGAAAGTGGCGCACTAGTTGAGGAGGAGGAGGAGTTGCTAGGAGAAGACTATCTCTTGTACTTTGGTTGTACCTTGGTTGTATTATTGCTCTATCTATCTCTGAGGAAGTTGTGGAGTTTTTCACCTTAGGGTTTTCCCCACGAAAACTCTGTGTGTCTATTGTCTCTTATGTTTGCCTCTTGTTGTGATTGACATGATTGACATGCTTGATATGATTGATATGTTGTACATGTTATTCTCTCAGTAAATATCCTAGAGTATATTGAATTAATGCTAAAAAATTAACAGCATCTACATCTTAGAAGGAACTGATGGCTATTTTGCATGTAGTACAGAAGTGGCATCCATCCCTATTAGGGAATTATTTCTGCATCAAGACTGATCTCCAAAGTCTGGAAAATTTCCTGGAACAATGGGTCTCCTCCTTAGCACACCTGATATGGGTTATCCAACTCATGGGTTCTGCCTATGCGATCACTTACAAGAAGGGTAAGGACAATCTGGTGGCAGATGCTCCTTTTCGCACACTTGATGACCTAGTTTCTCTTACAGATTATTCTCTACTTGTTCCACATTGGTTGCAATCTGATCAATAGGGTTATCCCTTCTATGAACTCCATGCTTCTCCATCGGCAGGGCACTCTGGGTTCCTCAAAATGTATGACCGGGAACAATGTAACTTCTTTTGGAAGGGAATAAAAATGACAATTCAACAGATGGTGGCTGACTATGATACTTTCCAGGTTAACAAGGGTGAAACAACACTCCTTTCGGGACTGCTTGAACCCTTTCTCATCCCTACATAGATTTGGATAGCTATTTCTATGGATTTCCTTGAAGCACTCTAGTGGTACAATACCACATCTAAAGTGACACCATATGAAGCAGACTATGGACAAGCACCGCTAGTTCTTCTTCCATACACCCTCAACAGTTCCCCAGTTCAGGAAATTGACTCGGTTCTTTGAAACCACGATCAAATTCTTCTCATTCTGTAGGACAATATTCACATGGCAAGAATTCGACTAAAACAACACGCCGATCATCACCATTCTGAGCGCAATTTTCATGCAACTGATACGGTTCTTCTTCATCTACAACCTTCCAAGAAATCCTCCCTGAAACTCAAAAGGTGTCAACTTCTCTCTCAGTCTATCACAGAGGCATTAATTGAGTGGCACAAAATGCAACCCGAGGATTCTACAGGGGAACCACTCCTTCAGATTCCGCATCAATTTCCACATCTAAATCTTTGAGGACAAAGCTTTTTCTAAGAGAGAGGGGATGTTAGGAACCCATGTCAACCTTTCTATTTACTTTATTAGTATATTGTTGTTTGATGCATATGCTTTGTAAGTCTTCCCATAGTAATTGTTGATCCATAGTTTGTGTTATTGTTGTTGGGCGCATATGCTTTGTAAGCCGCTCGTAGTATTTGTTGATCCATAGTTTGTATTGGACCATGGTTTTGACCCATAGTATTGGTGCCTATATTTAGTATATAAGTGTGTGTGGAGGCCAATGAAGGCACTGTGAATTTATTTGTATTGATCTTGCTCAAAGGAGGTTGCCCCCTCGAAGTGGCCTACGATCAATAAAGCAATTCTGAGTTCTGTTATTTCTGATATCTCGTGTATTCTCATTAATTAATTGTTGCAGTTTCTTCACATTATTTCCATGAGCCCCTTGATGCCCCGAAGCTCACACTGAAACTTACACTTGAAACTCTTATTCTCTTTCCATCAAGATTACTTCAAATTTCCAACTTCCATCTCTATTTATACAGGTCCTGCACGGATTTCATGTTCTCAAGTTGGTCATGGCGTCCCTTCTTCCATACTTCATGGATTATGCATATGCCACATGTAATCTTATATGATATTGATGTGTCGTCCTTGGTGTATCAAGCGCCCTTATGTTTCACAACTTAGTGAGACTTTACACCTTGGTGGTGTACCTTTGCGCTCTTGATGTACCATTTCCTTAAGGTATGTGTGCAATCTTACACTACATCTTGATGTGTCTATGATTTGTGTTGTATCATCCCTTGTGGGTAATGCGCCCTTGAGATATTGATACTTTATGAAACCTATGCATTCTCCATCTTATACTTGGTGGAATTATGACCCTTGTTGCTTCATCACTTGTGGGTAATGCGACCTTGGTGTATTGATACTTTGCGGATTTTGTGCGTACACCAACTTATACATGGTGGGACTTGGACTTCTACCTTGTCATCACTTGTGGGACTTGTGCACCTACTGTACCATTGGCTATGGAACTTTCTCATAGATGGTCTTCAATTGTTGTACCCTTCTAGGAAATTCTATGTGTTCCACTTACTAAAAGCATCATCTGATCGGCTAATTTTTCGTTCTTTTAGGATTGTCCAACCATTAACTACTTGCGCACTTCCAAACATTAACCAAGCAACACTCATGATTGCTTGTGCTTTCCAAAAAAACTTGCGCACTTGTACCATTTTCTCAACCAATCTCCTTGGCTACTTGAACACATGTACCATTGTCCAACCAACTCTTTTGACTGCTACCATGAAAGAATATGACTTCATGGACTTGCGCAATGACCACATTCTATAGGATGCATTACTTTTGTTCTTTCTTTAATTGGACCTGCATGATGTATCTTTCTTATGTATTTCTTCAAACTCATCATGCTTGTTCTATCCTTGGAGTCACATCGTCATACTAAATCCACTTCTGGATATACTTCAAAGTTTCATTCATATCTATCACCTTCACCATTTGCGCATTTACTTCTGGTATTCATGTTCTTCTTCATCTTGTGCATATACTACTTCAAAATGGCTTCCATTACTTCTTCATAATTTTGTAGGAATGTTGTATCCACTTTGACCTCAACTGATATCAATGACTCACACTGAATCAATTGACATCCTCTTTGACATTAGTTGACATCAATGACAACCAAAGTTAAACATTCAACAGAAGGAATTTCTGACAAGTTACTATCTAGAGAGGAGTGATGGGTAGGACTAGTTGAAGTATCATTAACAAATTGAGTATTTTCCATAGAAGGAGTTTGTTCATGTTCTGGGACTACTGGATTCGGCTGAACTACTTCTATAGGTTTTTCCTTGTCCAAATCAATAAAATTACTAGTAGAGGGTTGAGAGGGAGGCTTCACAGTTGGTTTTGATTTATCCTTGACTTTTACAAAAACCATTGGCACTGACTTAGGAATGGAAACAATAGTATGGATAGATTCAATACAAGGGACATATTTACCTTGAAGAGATTGTGTTTGTTGAATCATGGCATTGAGATTCTAAATAGGAGTAAAGGGCTAAGCAGCTGATATATGTTGTTTTCCCTGTTGTTTGTCCAACTTTTCATGTACTGTAGACTTAGGTGGAGCTGGGATGACCACTATGGCTTTATTGGCTGCTTCCATTGCCTCTTTAGCATATTTTTTGTTGTTCTTGGAAATGCCTATCTCTTTCCTCTCAGTTACCTTGATATTATGTCATTTCTAAGCTTCATGTATCAAGATTCTCCAATATGCATCATCTATCCTGCTAAAAAATTCTTCAAAAATAAATGCACCTTGATATAAGGAATCATCTGGTTGTTCCTCATGCACATATGATATTTTATGGTGCACTTGCACAAAATGATCTACTATAAATCCCTTTGGGTCATGCATCCTTTTCACTGCAAACCCTAACTTCAAGTTATTCATTTCTTTTGCTAAGATTCAACCATGCGTTGCATTTTGGATAACTAGTTGTCCTATATGCAAAGGAAACTTGGGACATGCTCTTCTTTTTAGGGAATGGCATTGTCCATGGACTCTGTAAAAAACAGTTAGAAAATCTACTTATGCAAGAATCAATCTATATGGGATGAACCTGGGTAACATGTGTATTGATTTTCTACCCCATATCCTGAGATAGGTAAATTCTCCAACATATCAATTACCCATAGGTGCTATTAAAGAAATAACATCCTCTTAAATACTCGGAGAATTCTTTATGAAAATGATGAAATAAACAACACTGATGAAGTTATCACAAATATCATAAATGTAGGGTTTATAATTGTCTTCCCAGAGAATTGAATAGTAGATATGGATTGGGTTTTTTTCTCTAGTCTAGTTCCAGTTCATGGAAGGATATGCAAAGGAGGCACACATAACGTCCACCAGGTATGCTGATAAATAAAATTTGGACTTCTTGGTAGCTGGATCTTTCTGTGCTTGAGCGAGCACATCCCTGAGGGTTATGGAAACAATTTGCACCCAATTGAATATCTTCCCTATAGTTTCCATATGATGAGCCAAGGGGGCCCATCCCAAATTAAAATAGCAACAACTTTCAACACCATAGAACCTGCAAATCATAGCCACGATAAATTTATAAGGTTCTCTAAGCAGGAAAATTGGGTACTTCCTATTCGGTTTGAGTATAAAACTACCGGGGTTGGCCATCTAGGTCCTTACAAGAACTTTTGGCACATATTTCTGCTCGAAGGACTTTATGAAGTCCTGTGTTAGGAGATTTTGTGGGTATTTCAGTGCATAAATTATAACAAATGTATATGGCTTGAAATAAGCATACACAGTTTGGTTGGAGTCTTTGAAGGCACTGGTTGGGATGTGGACACAATCAATCATCCATATGACCAGGTTTATGTTTGGCATAACAGTTGGGCACATAGAGATGGCATGAATTTGGGGTTGGCTAATGTTTTAATAAATGGGGGCTTCATCCTTAAACTATGAAAAATCACCATTCTCGAAGATGTTGTAAATTCTAGCACAATCCAAACAGAGTGTGTTGGAAACTCGTGAGTCTGTGTCTGAGTAGATGCCAAAATTAGGATATTTTTGTTTTAATTCTTCCACTGTGGTCTTGGACTTGGTTCTCTTAGCTATGAAATCTAGAAGTAATCCTGCAATGCATGACAAAATAACATAACCTAATTAAATTGTAAAATCAAAACAAAACCAAAAGAAGCATTCGATACCTGGGATAATCCTAAAACAAAATCACAAAAGAAAAATGCAAGCTTCGTGCTAGTGGAAATATTCCTACAACTCTGAAATTCAAATATTTTGTATCGTAATGGTGAAGTGATTCAAAATTTGATTAAGTACAAATTCTTCTAAAACCAAATCTGATTAACATTAATTGCGAAAATGCTAGTCATAAATTAATGGTTATATAATAATTATCCTTAATTGCATTTAATTTGACTAGTTCTTTGAGGTGCTTTGGCGCGTGCCATGGGAATACCAACTTCCAATCAAAAAACGAAAATGCCAATGTGTGACCGCAAAAAATTCGGGAGTCGAGTGTTGGAGAGAAAATTTATAACGCAAGAACAATATACTGACTCCTAACATCGGAAGTCCATGTGCATAGCCGACGTTGGTATCAATACATCAGAAAGAAGTGAGAAATAAGCACTTTACCGAGTTCTGAAATCCAAGATTCATCTGGATAAAACATCAACATCGCGACATTGAGGAGCAATTTTAAAGATATATGATTGCGTGTTGACTTCCGATTTTTGAATAAAATCTCAAAAATCGGGATCAGATTGTCAGGGTTGAAGATTTACATAACAAATGACTTCTCGAATTCCGACTCCCTATAATTTAGAGAATGATAATGTCGGCATCACAATGTTGGTAGGATTAATATCGGTATATGAACATCCCAACTTCCGACTTCCGATATTTACTCTTTAGCTAAACAAATAAATTAAAATGTCAAAAAATTTAAACTGACTTAATCAAAAGCTTAACTTATTTGAGATTAACTCCAAAGTACTTATGAATGAAATAATGAATAAGATTAACTAATAAATGGAGCTGGAAAGACTTCTTTTAAATATAAACTAAGGAATTTAAGTTTAAAATGGGAGCTCCCATCTTTCCTTAAAAATATGTGATTGTTATGGCTACAACACCACTTCACACAAAACAAGAATGGGACTCTTTCTTCCCAAAACCCTATATTAAAAGGAAATAGATGCCACTCCCCTCTTTCTACTACATGTCGCCTTCAATTGAAGGGGGGTAACTGTATGTAACTAGAGCATGTCGCTCCAAAATCAACAACAGCAGAAAACATTTGAGTTGGTTCATGGGTCGGCTTTTCTTTGGAGTCTGTCCCTCTCCCATTCGACCGAAGCAAAAAAATTATATTTATAATAATTCCAAGACAGTGACTACAACACTATAAGTATTAATCACAAACACATGGAGCTAGTCCTCATAATAGGTCATCCTCCACTCTTTTTAAGCAACGATGAACAATTTACATTGAATACAACAGTGTGAGTAGAGTTGGACGCTCTCTCTCCAAAAATCCACACAAAACAATATGTTGGAACATGTCCTCATAAGAGGCCATCCTCTACTCCATTTAAGCAACAATGAACAATTTTTATTGAATACAATAGTGTGAGTAGAGCTTGATGCTCTCTCTCCACAAATCCACACACAACAATGCATTGGAACTAGTCCTCATAAGAGGTTGTCCTCCACTCCATTTAAGCAACAACAGAATCAAAATCATGGGCAGAGATCACATTTATCTATGCACAAAAAAAAACAATTGTATAAATATGGTAAATAATATTCAAGGCATTGATCACCAAGTTCTCTCTTTTTTCACAGTAAGAGTGGAATATAAGTATAGGTTGAGTCTCCCATAGTGGAGATCTCCCTTACTCCATGCGAAGTACAAAAAATAAGTCCAAGTTGAATCTCCCATAGTGGATATTTCCCTCTAATTTATGTAATCAACAAAATATACCATCACATAATGCATTCAAAAGCTATCTCAAAGATATCACTCCCCAATTCTACAATAAACAAAAAATATGGTCATAGAATGCATTCCAAAAAAAACTATCTCAAGGAGATTGCTCCCTCATCATAGAGATTCCCCATCAAATACAAAATAAAGGAATAAAATATCCACCCCCTTTTGAGAAATAACGAAATAAAATATCCACCCCCTTTTGAGATTAGTATGCTCCTTTATATAACCACTAGGAGGTCCTCCAAGAACCCTTAGTTCATACTCCATAACCACAAGAATCCCAAATAAAAACCTGTAGTAGTGTTGCACTTAAGTGTTGTGAACCATGTAATCGAGAGACATTCCTCCCATCATTCTTTCTTCCAGGCACTTGTTACTATCACCCATAAGGCAGCTTGAAGTCATCATTCCCTTCAACATTTGAGAACCAGAACTGGTATGGTTATTGACAACATTTTTTTCTCTATGGTTCTAAGATTCCTGAACCACTTTTCATTAGATTTGATGAATCAGAAACATGATCAGACTTTTGTTCTATCATCTGTGGGGATGAATTGTGCTCAAGCTTGCCAAACTGTTGTTGTTGCAAGTCAAATGATCCTGTTGTGGATGCTGCTACTTCTTTCTGCATTTTTTGTTGCTGCTGCTCCTAATATAGTTGTCTCGGCCTCTGAACTTCCTTTTGCAATGCTTCGGAGTGAGTTGCACCATCATTTATTTCTCCCATTACTTTGAGCTAATGGATACGCATTTCCTACTGGCGAATGCTATTAAGATAAGTAAATAGTGAACTCACAAGAATGTGTCTAAGCCATCTATGAGCAATAGTAAATTCATTTTGTTATGATTGAATTGGGATTGAATACTTACCATCCTTGAAAAGTTTGTCTTGTGCAAGGGAAACAATTCTTTGTTTTAAGCCACCGTTGTCTACATTCAACAGGACTCGCTGATGATCCAGATAGGCCACTTGAGGAGAAAGTGTCGACACTTCTGTCTGTATTCAAATTAAGAACCCCAAAGACTATGCACACTTTCCCCAAGAGAGAAACCCTAAAAAAACTACTTGTGCTCCCTAAAAACAGTTTTCCTTTTTAAAGTTTTTCAATATATATTTATATATAAACTGGGTTATTTGCATTCCTTATTAACATAGAGTGAACTTCCCTTTTCTTGGTATATCACCAATCACTCATTATATGAATATGCCACTATAACTAAAACATTTATTTTCTTTTTATAATACACACACACACACAAAACAAGGTGATGAGGATTAAATTGTTCCAACAAAGGCACAAAGACTAGCATGTTTCCTCCTCCAACTTTGACATCCTAGTCCAAACAGTAGAATAGGTATAAGAAAAGGAAAGGGTACCCAAGAGAGACATTTTATAGGTGAATGTTTTAATGAGGACATGCAAAAATATTGGGTGTGGTGGAGATGTTGGGTCTCAGTTTTGATCAATTTTTCACTTACTAGACAACTCCTTCTTGCCTATATTTATCCATTTTACCCATCACTTTCCTTCACTTTTCTTATTATTTTTATTGTTTTCATGATCTGAGCACCATCAATCTAAATGAGGTAATTGTCCACAATTATGCATGATTTCTCGTGTTTTGGTATGCATTTCAGAATAAGATTGGTTTTAGCTAATCATCTATGGGTTTTGTAGCCTCTTTGTATATCATATTGAACTTCCTGTAGTAGCCTAGTTATTACTAGATATTCTCTAGTTACTAGAATTGGCTACTGGAATTGCAGAGATTCGCACTACTAGAATTGCATAGATGCGTGCTACTGGAACCACGGAGGTGTCTACATGCTACAGTAATCGCAAGAGATAATGACCTGAACGTGTTTTTTATTACCAAAACTATAGGGTGATCTTGTTCTCAAGGAATGCTACATAAATTCTAGTAATCTTGGAGCATTACCATCTTACATCATCTCTATTGGAATCATAGGTGTGATCATTCATCATCCAACTCGGATTATGAAGGGACACATGGCATTAATTCTAGATCTCGATGGATTTCCTTCTTCATGATTATAATTGTGACCAAGATTTTTAGCATCTTCGGTGGTTGAATCTTTAGCTAATATTGAAAATGATATATTGGGATCAAAGTCTTTGACCACGATTTCATGCTTCCAAATCATGGAATCGATATCTTAATTTCATGATATCCTCAATGTTTCTATGTATGTCTTTACAAGATGGGGATTATCTATCTTTAGACTTTGGAGATCCATGTATTTTGGATTTGTTCCTGTAATTAGAATATATAAAATGTAGTCAAGTTTGATCACATGAGGGGGGGTGCTGTATTGGAAAACTTTGTAATGTTTTTTTATTAATACAACCACATTGTTCATGTTTCATTTGTGAGCGTAACTTTATTGTAGTGCTTTCAGACAGGTGGGACCCTTGTTTTCAGTCGCACTCGCAGAGTTAGATCATAGGTTTGATTTATGCAAGTGTGGTTGATGCTTTTTTATTCTATTCCATATTTATCTTAGAAGTTTGGTTGATATTTTTCTATTATTTTCTAGATTCATATTAGACAATTTGATTGGAATTATTATAATTCTATTGTAGATTCATCTCATAAAAGTATAAAATATTTGTAATTATTTTGTAGATCCATCCCTTGTTTTTATAGTACGTTCAAACTTGTAAAGAATGTTTGGTGTTGTGAATTCAGTCTGAAGCTAGTAGACTTAGTTGGTGAATGTTTGGATTTATTTCACATGCTTTTAGATGTTTTAGAGGATCCTCTTTTTCTTGGTGTTCTCTCATAGTTGAAAGATTATAGACCTGAGATTCTATAAGTGATCTAATCGACACAAGACCCAAAATTATGATATTTCACCTATGTGGTTTATTTACATGAACAAAGTGGTTGATGCACCTCTTCAGTTAGTTGTTTCTTAGGAATACTGATAGTTTTGACAGTTGGTGTGAAATCATTGTTTGGGAGCATACAAGTGACTCCATACAATTTGTTAGTCATCCTTTGAAGAGTTGTAGTGTGGTTTATCCTCTGTCTACATAGTTAGGACATCAAGATCAGATTTTTAATTCAATGTTGTGATGATATTGAACAAGACATTTTGCTCATAGTTTAAATCTGAAAGAGTGATTGTGTTGAGTATAGACATAGTGAATTCATCTAGTCTATCTGAGGTTTCTTTTGAATAGTTTATCTAGTCTAATCAATTAAAATTAGTTCTGCATATATTTTGCACACACCTCATTAGTTTACTGACCTTGGTTGATAATTTATGTCAGGTAAAATTACACAATTATTTTTCCCAACCGTCCCCGTGGAAGATACGTAAATAAGAATCGTTAAACATAGGGGAAACATCGATATCAACTGGTAAATCAACCTTATAAGTATTGTCATTAATTTTCTTGAGAATATTGCAAGGACCCATTTTATTATACTTCAATTTGTGGTAGGTTCATATAGGAAACATCTCTTTCCGTAAATAAACCATCACCAAATCACCTTCATTGAATACCTGATATCATTGGTGAGCATATTCTATAATTTTGTTTTGCTCGTTACTGACCTGCAACTTTTGTCTCACTTGTTATTGCAACTGTTGAATGTGTTCTACAAATGCTTCCTCATCATCACTAATCCTATCCCCAAGCGATAGTTGCACCAAATCTAGGACACCCATAGTATTTCTATCGTAAACAACCTGAAATGGAGATTTACCTATAGATATATTCATTGAACTTTTGTATGCAAATTATGCTTGAGGTAAATCCAAATCCCACTACTTGGTATTCTCTCCAATAATGCTCCATAACAGGTTTTTGAAACTCCAATTTACTACCTCGTTTTTCCCATCTGTTTGGAGGTGATAGGCACTATTGAACTGTAATTTAGTCCCCATTTTATTCCATAAATTCCTTGAAAAATTACCCTAGATATGAGTATCTTTATCAGAGGTAATAGTTTTTGGAACACCATGCAATCTAACCATTTCTAAGAAAACTATTCTGCCACCGTCAATGCATCACTAGTTTTCTTGCAAGCAATGAAATTATCCATTTTAGAGAACCTATAAACAACTACAAAAATAGAATCATTACCTCATTGTGTGTTTGGGAATACCAACACAGATTCCATGCTCAGATCTGTCATTGGATCTGTGGGCACTAGTAATGGCATATACAACCTTGTATTCTATGAGTGTCCTTTAGCCATTTGACAAATCCTACATCATGCCACATACCTAGTTATATAGTTTTTCATTTTCGGCTAGTAATACTTATCTTCGATTAATGATAACATCTTATCCTTTCCAAAATGTATTGCGAAGGCACTACTGTGAAGTTATTTGATAATATTTTCTCTCATAGAATCAATTGGAATGCATAGTTATTTTCATTTGAAGAGATATCCATCTTGCATAAAATATTTACCCCGAATAAGATCCATTTTCCTAGCGACTGGATTATTCAATTGTTCCACAATCTCCCAAAAATTGTTATCAGATACATAAATATCCTTCGACCCAATTACTTGATTTTCCATTTTTTTCAAAAGAACAGTGCACCAACTCAAAGCATCTGCAACCTAATTCTGTCTTCTTGATTTGTGCTTCAGAACAAAGGTGTAACCTTGTAAGAAAGAGACCCATTTTGTGTGTCTACTATTCAATTTATTTTGGGTGTTTACATATTTTAACACAATGTGATTGGTAAGTAACAAAAAATCCTTCAACACTAAATAATGCCTCCAATGTCACAAAGCTTGTACAATTGCATAAAATTCTACATCATATGTGGAGCTGTTCTTTCTTACCTAACTCAAATTTTCACTAAAAATGCAATTGGTCTACCTACTTGGCTAAGTACAGCTCAAATGCCTACATTTGAAACATCACAATCTACCCAGAAACACTTTATCAAAATCGGGTAAGGCTAATATAGGAACATTAGTTACCTTCTTCTTTAGAAACTTAAAACTTTCCTCAACTTCATTGGTCCACATGAATGTCTTGAATTTGGTGCAATATATTATGGGTGTTACAATACTGCTAAAATTTTGAATAAATTTCCAGTAAAGGGTGGCCAACCCATGAAAAATTATTACCTTTATTATGCTCCTAGGACTAGGCATTCTAAAATTGCTCTGACCTTCTATGAATCCATCTTGACTCCTTCTGCTGAGATGAAAAAACCTAGAAATACCAAAATTTCTTAAGGTTTGCATAAATTTGATTTTTTCTCAACACAACCAATATAATCTTTAAATGTTGCAAGTGATATAGGCTTTGTTGTTACTAAAAAATAGGATTCCATAAAAATAAATGACAATAAACTTACCAATATAAGTTCGAAGCACATTATTCATCAACCGCATGAAAGTACTAGGTGCATTGGACAGCCCAAATGGCATCACCATCCATTCATATAGTCCATCCCTAGTCTTGAAGGATTTTTTCCATCCATCCCCTTCGCAAATCCAAATCTGGTGGTATCCACTTCACAAATATATTTTACTAAAATATTTATCTCCTTCTAGCACATCCATCATGTCATCCAAGCATAGTATAGGAAACTAATATTTGATGGTAATTTTATTTATTTCTCTGCTATCTATGCATATCATCCATGTATTATAATTTTTTGGAGTCAACAATGCTGGTATAGCATAGGGACTCATTCTTTCTCTTACCACACATTTCATTGTAAGCTATGTTACTTTTCGATTGAGCTCTGCATGTTGTGTAGGACTCAACCCATAGGATTTCTGATTAGGTAAAGATGATCTTAGTATTAGATCAATGTGATGTTGAATATCCCTCTTTGGTGGAATACCATCAAGTATTTCATTAGGGATAACATCAACATATTCTTCTAGTACCTTGGCCACTTCAATAGGTATTGGTATGCATTCCCCAGCTCTGTTTTGCACAATTAATGCATAGAAGAATCTTATTACCTTCATTTCCTTAACAAGATCTCTTTATGACAACATATTCTCAACTTCCCCTTCATCCTCAAGGGGCAATAAGATGACTTGTAATCCATCCTTTAAAAATGTGTAGGTATTCTTTTATGTTGATGTATTTGTAACTTCGGAAGATATTCACTTGTATATTGTATGTGTACTTTATTGTATCCCCAATGGAGATGTATTATTCCTCCGATTGGAAGTGTCGTCAGTTGTACTTGCATGTGTTGCAAGTTATATTGTAAGTGTCGTAACTTATACTTGATGGGTTATTAGACCACCTTGATGGGGTCGGCTCTGTATGAGTCATGTGGGTCAAAGGGTTATTAGATCACCCTAGTAGGGGTTGGCCCAGTCAGTGTTATGTTAAGTGGTTAAGTTGAGGCCGACCTAGTTTAGTAAAGGTCAAGTGAGAGTTAGTGTATAAATAGAGAGTGTGTCTCTCTCAGTTTACACATTCTATTCTTCACTCACTTCGCATTACTGAGAGAGAGGAGGAGTGCACAAAAGTGGAGGAGGAGCATGTTGCTGAAGATATCTATCTCTTGGGTTTTATCATGGTGATCCTTGTATTGATGCTTATTCTATCTCTGAGGAAGTTGCGGGGTTTTTCACCTTCTTGGTTTTCCTCAGTGAAATGTTTTGTGTTTCTTGTCTCTTGTCTCTTATGCATGATATGTTGTACATGTTGTTCTTTTAGTTAAGATCCTATATATATTGAATTAAATGATGAAAAAATAACATGGTGTCAGAGCTAGCCTGAAGGAAGGCATGATATGGCATTTATGATACTTGTTGCACTTGTGACAAATTGGAGGCTAGGGCTTGATATAGAAAAAATCAGTCATCGTGGCACTTTCGCTATAAATCCATTTTGGAGAAGGTTCAGGATCTGAAACTTCTACAAGTCTTATATAACATCCCCATGTACCTTTTGTATGAAGCACATCATCTAATTCGTTATACTTTGTGTTTTATGATCAATACAATATAGGGTTGCAGCCTCTTCCAGATCTCAGCCATAAACAAGTGACCTAGTAAAAAAGGTCACAACTTGGGCTAGGAAGCTCCGAATGAAATTCTGTAAAAAGTGATAGTAAGAGAACGGACTGTAGTTTCTCAGGTAAGTTTTTCAGAGGCTGAAATTGAACCAATGACACGGGACACTCCGTACAAGTTCACACTCCTGTTTTATCCCATAAATAGGTCACGTTGCGACAGTTGACATAACTCTCTCTCTCTCAGAGAATCCAATTGAGGTCATACTTATGGGGTTGAAAATATTACAGGTCAGGATATGAAAGAATGAAGTGTCAGACCCTGTGGATTTGTAATTTCAGAAATTCACCAGAATCAATCAGGTGCATATTTCTGTCAAAACAGATTTGAATTCTAAGCACCTTCATTCTTGGCTTATCACTACTGTGGGAATTTAGGGCTATGGAGAAAATTGGAATTATTGTAATAGGAGACCACAGTTGGATGTTCCTCATCAAAATTGAAATTTAGAGACCAAGATAAAAAAATTTGGTTGGGCAGAAGGCCGGGCTTAACCAAACCATAGTTTGGGATTTTGATCGGAAAGATGGAAAATTAGGGCTTCTGCAAAAGTTGGAATTTTTTAAGTCTGTGACCACATTTGGAAGCTCCTCAAAAAAATCAAAACTTAGAGCTTTGGATCGAACCTTTTGGTTAGGTAGAAGGGTGGGCTTTATCAAACCCTAGTTTGGGGTCCTGTCCAGTGAATCCGAAAGTTTCAAAGGCAATTTTGAGGGGTCAAATTTTGCAGTTTTTCAAAATTGAAGTATACCAGCTTGATCAGCTCAGCAAGCCACATCTTTCCATCCATTCAGAAGTTTGAAATTCAAAGTTTGAATTTTTAGGGTTTCTCTTAAAAACCCTAATCCAACTCTAGATCCAGTCTCAGCAAATCAAAGTAGATTGGGTTAATCCTAGAAGAGAATGAATTGGACACCTACATAAGTGAAGAAGTTCCAGTTCCAAAGGGAGATGAGGCTAAGGCCTTACATAAGAAGGCTACAAGAAATCCCGATAGGTATGACTTGAAGATAGACATGTATGTTTTGAAATCTGTTCATGATTAAGTTTATGATATGTTTGTCTTCATATTATTGAGGTTAGTACAATATTGATTAATTTTAGACTTGTCTTATCACCCTAGTAAAAGTATGAATGCATGTGAATGATAGAAGACATTCATTGATTAGGGTTATATGATTGTACTAATGCACTGTGGTGTTGTATGAGGTTGATGTTGTTCGCTAACATGAAAGGTACATCAAGGAAGTACAGATCAAGTTCTAGATCAAGAATATATGGCCATGGTGGCATGAATACAAAGACTCATGGATCACATAGAAGCTTTACTTACAAGGTATGTATAATTTGGTTCTACAATGGGTAACTTATGAGTTATGTAGGTTACTAGCACAAGTCATTGAAGAGAACAAGAAGACATTATGCGGGTATGTTAGACATAACTAGCTAACATGATAATCCAGGTATGTTTTTCCTATATCAAGTTAGAATCCTACCTTATGTTAGGATCTTATACTTTTGTATGAATGATTATTCTTGAAGTGAGAAGTTTAAGTAATCAACAGTTTATGCATATTATGTTTCTTACTTTGATTGATTATATGACTAACCAACAGAGTCCTATGGTCAATAAGAATATGCATGAGTAGTAGAAGTCCTCCCTGAAACCTTGAATACTAATGCTTGTGATAAATTACCTGTGTGTGAAATAATCATGACCATACATGTTAAGTTTATAATGTTTTGATAGTATTGAGATTATACTAATGGATGCATGATCATGTATGAGATCTTGAGGATGACACTAGTGCACACTTAAGCATGCATAGTGGTCCAGGATGAATATAAGTTCAAGGACAGGTAATCCAGGAAGAAAAGATCAAGAGGGAGCACACTCCAGTAGTTCCTGCAAGGAAGCAAAGATTGAGAGGGAGTCCACCCTACAACTAAACAAAGATAAGTATTTGAATTGTCATTTATTATATGATTACTTAAATGATGTTGTCCAGTCATGTACATACTTATGTTCCTAGATTTAGGATGTACATTTTGCATTTTAGAAAAGTTGCATTAATGAACAAGATACTACTAATATGCAAGTAATGGGTAAGTGGCCTATGGTACTGTGTTGATGTATATGTAACTTCAGAATGTATTTCATCTATGTATTTCATATATATTTATTGTACCCTTATTAGAGATGTGTTTTTCCTCTATAAGGAAGTGTCGTCATGTGGATTGACAAGTGTCACAAGTGTGTGTACTTGCCGATGGGTTATTAGACCACCATGTGTGGGGTCGGTCCTGAAATATATATTATATTGTGGATGTATCTAGATAGACAAGTCGGCCCCATAGTGTAACTGGGAAAACAGGTTAAGTATAAATAGAGATCGGGAGATCTCTATTTGATTCATTCGGAAAGTCACACTTCTCTCACTCAGAAAGTGGCGCACTAGTGAGGAGGAGGATCATCTGCTACTAGGAGACTATCTCAAGTCTATTTTGGTTGAGCCATTGCTCTCTCTATCTCTAAGGAAGTTGTAGGGTTTTTCACCTTAGGGTTTTCCCCACGGAAACTCTGTGTCTCTTGTCTCTCATGCTTTTGATTCTTGTGATGCTTGTCATGCTTTTTGTGATTGTTATGTATTGATATACTGTATATGTTATTCTCTCAGTAAAGATCCTAGAGTATTGTGAATTAATGCTCAAAATTTAACATGGTATCAAAGCTAACCTGAGAAGAAGACATTTTGCAGTGGCAGAAACTTGAGTTTCTTGTTTATTGGGTTTCTCTCCACAAATTTTGGAAAATACATATAGTAGATTGACTCTACTCATCAAGGAGAATCTATCTATCCAATCAAAATTCAATTCTAAGAATTTTCCGATTTGGCCCTAAAAATTAGGGTTTCCACAAAAATAGGAATTTATGAAATTTGAAGAGATAGATGGACGCTCCTTGCAAAAATATAAGTTTAGAGCTTTGGATCGAGATTTTTGGATGAGTAGATCTCTGGGAAACTCAAACCCTAATTCAGGGCTCTCCCTAGTGAACTCGGGAGGACAAAAAAGAAAATCTGAAGGGTAAAGCTTTGCTGATCTCAAATTCTGAATACACTAGGATGATCATCTCATCAAGGCACATCTTTCTATCCTTTCAGAAAGTTGAAATTCACATTTTGAATTTTTAGGGTTTTTTCGACAAACCCTAATCCAGGACCAGATCCAGTTTTCAGCATTTCAAGTGGTAAGACCTAAATCTTTTCTATTTCCATTTGAAGTACTCTTTAGGATGTCTCACCAAACCAAGCTTGAGGATAAGCTTGAAGGATCTGATAACTTTCGAGCTTGGAAGTATAGGATTGGGTTAATCCTGGAAGAGAATGAGTTGGACTCATATGTAAAAGAAGACATCCCTATCCCAGAGGATGAAGAGGCTAAGGTATTGCATAAGAAGAACTTGCTCAAGGCAAAGAGAATCATTGTTGATTCTATCAAAGACCATCTCATACCCCATGTGTCTTCTCTAAAGACACCCAAGGAGATGTTTGACTCTTTGACCAAGCTATTTGAAGGGAAGAATATAAATTAGAAGATGACCCTGCGGAACCAATTGAAGGAGTAAAGTTTCGGAATGGAGAAACCATTCAATCTTATTTTTCAAGGGTCTCCCAGATCAAGGAACAACTAGAAGTAGTGGATGAAATGGTGGAGAATGGTGAAGTGGTGATGACCACTCTAAATGGCCTACCCAGGTCATGGGATTCCTTTATTCAAGGAATTTGTGCAAGGAAGAAGTTGATCTCCTTCAACAGATTGCGGGAAGAATGCTCTCAAGAAGAAGCTAGGCTTTTGGCCCGAGAAGAAAAGATGGGAAATGAAGATCAATCTCTCACAACACATTCCAGGAAAGGGAAGTCCAAGAAGGAATCATCTCATAACAGTAAATTCTCACACCACCATTATCATAAAGATAAGAAAGATCTCAGATGCTTCAATTGCAATGAGAAGGGACACTTTGCTTCAGATTGTCCCAAGAATAAGAAAGACAACAAAAACAACTTCAACAACAAGAAGAAGAATAACAAAAGAAGATATCATGATCATGCTGTCGAAGATGATGAACCCCAAAAGAAGAAGGCTAGGGCAGAAAGTGATAGTGATGATGACTCATCAAGTGAAGAAGAGTATGTTCTAATTTTTTCTCTCACAGGTACTATCTCCAATGGTTGTAATGATTGGTTGATTGACAGTGGGGCTTCCAAACACACGACTGGGTTTCAGGAATATTTTGTGAATCTATCTGAACATGAATCACCCCATAAGGTGAAACTTGGGGATGATTATCAATACCCAATAAAAGGAAGTGGTGAAGCCTCCTACAACCTAGATTCTAGAAAATCTTTGAAGATGAGAGAAGTCCTTTATGTACATGGGCTCAAGAAGAACTTACTTTCCATATCTGCATTGGATGCAAAAGGTATGAGGGTTGCATTTGTGGATGGCCAAGTCCTAATGTGGCCAAAGGGAAAGACCATATATGATGCAGTAGTGATTGGAGAGCAAGAGGGAGGTTTGTATAAATTGAAGGGACAACCTGAACATGCCATGGTACATGAATCCATGGAGCCAAGTGAACTTTGGCATAGAAGACTTGCTCATATGCACTATAGGGAACTTCCAATTGCAAGCAAGGTTGTAGAGGGTCTTCCTGAGATCAAGACCAAACATGAAGGCCTTTGCAAAGGATGTGCAAAAGGTAAGAACATTAAGAAGGCTTTCCCAAACAGTGAAAGCAAGGAAAAAGACATCGTGGAAATCATCCACTCAGATGTATGTTGTCCTATGTCATCCAGTTCTCTGAGTGAGTATGTTTACTATGTCTCATTTATTGATGACTTCTCCAGCAAGACTTGGGTATACTTCTTAAAGAAAAAAGATGAGGTGTTTGATAAGTTCAAGGAATTCAAAACCTTGATGGAGAATCAAACTGACAAGAAGATAAAAACATTCAGATCCGACAATGGTGGAGAATTCACCTCAGGTGACTTCAAGAAGTTTTGCAGTGATTCAGGGATTAAGAGGGAGTTGACTGCTCCTTTTAATCCTCAACAGAATGGAGTTGCAGAAAGGAAGAATAGAACAATCATGGAAGCAGCAAGGGCAATGCTGCATGACCAGAATCTACCTATCTATCTATGGGAAGAAGCAGCTAGAACAGCTGTATATGTGCAGAACAGAACACCCCACAAGATGTTGGACAACAAAACACCAGAAGAGGTCTTTTCTGGTAACAAACCTGAAGTTGGCCATCTCAGAATATTCGGTTGTCCGGTATACACACATGTCCCAAAGGAAAAGAGGACTAAACTAGATCCTTCAGGAAAGAAGGGTATCTTTGTGGGTTACAGTGAAAGCTCGAAGGCTTACAGAATATACTTTCCAGGGTTCAAGAAGACTGATGTCAGCAGGGATGTAACATTTGATGAAAACTCAGCATTCATCAAATCAAGGAAGGCACCTATCGAAGTTTATGAAGAAACTAAGGAAACTAGATTTCAAGACACTACCATGACTGAAGCAATTCCAGAAGTTGTTCGTGAGTTTGAAGATCCGCAAGAACTTGTACATCCACCCCGTGAAGATAACTCTCACAAGAGGAAACCTGCATGGGCTAGAGAGCTCATTCAAGATGCAGAAATATTTGGCATTCCAGAAGAAGAACACAGAGCAAAGAAGAGAACCAGATCACATACCAACTACATTGCTTTACTCTGTGACATTATGAACAAAGAACCTTCCAGTTATGAAGAAGCAATAGAAAAGAAAGAATGGAAGGATGCCATGGTTGAGGAATACCAATAAATAATGAAGAATGATGTTTGGGATGTTGTCCCAAGAACTTAAGAGAAGTCTGTTGTGACTTCCAAATGGATCTACAAAATCAAGCATGCTGCAGATGGCAGTGTAGAAAAATACAAAGCAATATTCATAGCTCGTGGCTTCTCTCAGAAAGAGGGAATAGATTATGAAGAAACTTTTGCACATGTAGCTAGGTATACTTCCATCAGAACAGTACTTTCTCTGGCTGCAACAATGAAATGGAAAATACACCAGATGGATGTCAAGACTGCCTTCTTGAATGGTGTAGTTGAAGAAGAAGTATATGTGGAGCAGTCACTTGGTTTCGAAATACATGACAGGGAGTCGTATGTGTGCAGATCGAAGAAAGCCTTGTATGACTTGAAGCAAGCTCCCAAAACTTGGTATGGTAGGATGGATAGTTTCCTATCTAGTTTGGGCTTTACCAAGAGTAAAGCGGATTCCAACCTTTACTACAAGGTTGAGGAAGGGGATCCTGTGATTCTACTCCTGTATGTGGATGACTTATTTGTAACAGGAGATGATAGATTGATTATAGATACTAAGAGGAAGCTTGCTGCCGAGTTTGATATGAAATATTTGGGAATGATGCATTATTTCCTAGGTATGGAGGTGTGGTAGAATGTAGGTGGGATCTTCCTTGGTCAAGGGAAGTACACAGTAGATATCTTGAAGAGATTCGGGATGATGGTTTGCAAGGCCATGGCCACACTTATGGCATCAAATCTGAAGCTTCTATGTGATGCTTCATCTGAGCCAGTTGATGTCTCTATGCATCGTCAGATGATTGGGTCCTTGATGTACCTGACGAACACGAGACCATATATTTGCTTTGCGGTGAACACATTGAGCCAATTCCTAACAGATCCGAGGAGTGTTCACCTGGTTGCTGTAAAGCATGTTCTGAGGTACCTGAAGGGTACAATGGATTATGGGCTCAAGTATGAAGCGAATCAAAAGTTTAACCTGCAGGGTTATGTTGATTCAGATTGGGCTAGCAGTGCTGCAGATAGGAAGAGCACAACTAGGTGCTGCTTCAGTATGGGATCAGGTGTGATCTCTTGCTTTAGTAGGAAGCAGTCCTGCGTAGCACTGAGTACAGCTGAGGCAGAGTATGTTGCAGCCTGTTCAGCTAGTTGTGAGGCAGTATGGCTATGGAAGCTACTGTCTGAGTTATTTGATCTCCCATTGGATGCTACTGGTATCTTTTGTGATAACCAGAGTTGTGTGAAGCTATCCGAGAACCCAGTGTTTCATGATAGGTCAAAACACATAGAGATCAAATATCACTATATTAGGGATATGGTGCAGAGAGGAGCTGTGAAGCTCCTGTACGTTGCGACGGATGAGCAGATAGCCGATGTGTTGACGAAGCCACTAGCCAAGGTGAAGTTCGAGTACTTCAGGGAGAGGCTTGGTGTTCTTCAGATTGATGACACTTCGAGGAATAAGTGATGGACACATTTGCTGAAGCCATTCCAAGCATGTTGGGAGGAGGATCCTTCACATGGCTATGGATGTAAGCATTGGATGATGAGCATCAGGATGATGTTCTGGTTTCTGCTTTGTATGATCAGTTGGATCATTTATATATGTATGTATGCATCATGTTGGATGCTGGATATGATCAGTTGGATCATTTATATGTATATGTATGTATGCATCATGTTGTATGCTGGATATGATCAGTTGGATCATTTATATGTATGTACGTATCATGTTGATGCTGGATATGATCGGTTGGATCATGTGTATGTATTTTGTATATGCATCATGTTGGATGCTTGGACCATGTATTTATATTTGTATCAGGTGGATACACTGTGTGATTAGGTGGATCATGTATGATGATATGTATCAGGTAGATACTTGGTATGCATCAGGTAGATACATTGTATGATCAGGATGATCATGGATGACGAACTTCAGGATGTTGCTCCAGGTGACATGCAACAGGATGTGGCAGTGATGATGATTAGGATGATCATGTATACATCAGGATGATGTATAACGAGTATCAGGTTGATACTCTGTGGCCGTGGAATAGGTTGTGCAAATAAGCATATAATTTGTGCCCTGGGATATTTGCAGATAGTCTTTTGAGGTTTTTCCTATGTCATGTAATTTGTACCCTGGGATATCTGGCAAATGCTCTTTCGAGGTTTTGCTTGGGAGGACATATAATTTGTGCCCTGAGAGATCTGCAAATGGTATTTTGAGGTTTTTCCTATGGCATGTAATTTGTGCCCTGGGATATCTGGTAGATGCTCTTTCGAGGTTTTGTCCTATGGCATGTAATTTGTGCCCTGGGAGATCCGATAGGTTGAGTCTTGTGCTCGTAATCAGTCCTAGGATGCTCTTTCGAGGTTTTTCCATGACCACATGTAATTTGTGCCCTGGGAGATCCGATAGGTTGAGTCTTGTGCTCGTAATCAGTCCTAGGATGCTCTTTCGAGGTTTTGTGGTGACCACATGTAATTTGTGCCCTAGGAGATCCAATAGGTTGATCCTTGTGGTTGTAATCAGTCCTGGGATTCTCTTTCGAGGTTTTGTGGTGGGGTCACATGTAATAAGTCCTGGAGATCTGGACAGGATGAAAAAGGCCTCAGATGCTCTTTAGGGTTCTTGCAAGTCAAGAGACTCTTTTAAGGTTTTGTGATGCACGTAATAAGTCCTGATATTTCCACAGTATGGCCAGTGATGATGAAGACCTGTAGGAGGTGGGCCTACATCCAATATGAAAAGGATTGGCTCTGTAGAACTTCCTATGATGAGTAGAGTGAGAGGTTGGTTGAGATAGCAGCAGCAGTGACGTGATGATGACGATGTATCGATGACGATGATCCCGAGAAGAAGACTTGTCTAGCAGATCTGTGTCGAGAAATACCTTCGTAGTTAAGAGGGAGTGTTGATGTATATTTAACTTCGGAATGTATTTCATCTATGTATTTCATCTATATTTATTGTACCCTTATTAGAGATGTGTTATTCCTTTATGAGGAAGTTTCGTCATGTGGATTGACAAGTGTCGCAAGTGTGTGTACTTGCCAATGGGTTATTAGACCACCATGTGTGGGGTCGTCCCTGAAATATATATTATATTGTGGATGTATCTAGATAGATAAGTCGGCCCCATAGTGTAACTGAAAAAACAGGTTAAGTATAAATAGAGATCGGGAGATCTCTATTTGATTCATTCGGAAAGTCACACTTCTCTCACTCAGAAAGTGGTGCACTAGTGAGGAGGAGGATCGTCTGCTACTAGGAGACTATCTCAAGTGTATTTTGGTTGAGCCAATGCTCTCTCTATCTCTGAGGAAGTTGTGGGGTTTTTCACCTTAGGGTTTTCCCCACGGAAACTCTGTGTCTCTTGTCTCTCATGCTTTTGATTCTTGTGATGCTTGTGATGCTTTTTATGATTGTTATGCATTGATATACTGTATATGTTATTCTCTCAGTAAATATCCTAGAGTATTGTGAATTAATGCTCAAAATTTAACATATTGTACAACATTCCATTGCTACTTATCTAGAATGAAACCTCTTTGCTGACATGTTGGGAGTTGTGCACACTCTTAACAATGTTCTGGTAGAGATGGAAGGCATCTAGAAAGTTATGGGATATGGATAAATGTTGTATTAAAGCATTGCCTAAGATAATTGCATGACTGTATGACATATGTCTTTATGCATAAGAATGTGTTTTTGAAAAACTATGAGATGTTTCTAATCATGCAATTGAATTTGACTTGTAGGAAAGATCATGTACAATCGCCTACAAAATAAGGACTACAACATTTGTTCCAACAACGAAGTTCAAGAAAATTATCTATTGAATAATTTGAAGAATCTGAAGTTCCCAAGATCCAAGATGCAGTAATGGAAGAATTCCATGATCGAGGAAAACCAGTCGATGATGAAGAATGATGTCTGGCATGTGGTCCCGAGACCAAAAGGGAATTCTTCTGTGACTTCCAAGTAGATCTATAAGATCAAGCATGCTGTAGATGGTAGCATAGAGAAATACAAGGCAAGGTTTATGGCTCGTGGATTCTCCCAGAAATAGGGGATATATTATGAAGAGACTTTTTCTCTTGTAGCCAGATACACTTCCATCAGATCAGTACTTTCTCTGGATGCAGTGATGAAATGGAAGATACACCAGATGGATGTCAAGATAGCCTTCTTGAATGGTGTAGTCGAAGAGGAAGTGTATATGGAGCAACCACTCAATTTTGAGACACATGACAGGGAGTCATATGTGTGCAGATTGAAGAAAGCCTTGTATGGCTTGAAGCAAGCTCCTAGGACTTGGTATGGTAGGATAGACAGCTTTCTATCCAGTTTGGGCTTTACCAAGAGTAAAGCGAATTCCAACCTTTACTACAAGGTTGAGGAAGATACTACTATTGTATGTGGATGACCTGTTTGTTACAGGTGAGGATAGGTTGATTACCGACACGAAGATGAAGCTTGTTGCCGAGTTCAAGATGAAGGAATTAGGGATGATGCACTACTTTCTAAGCATGGAGGTGTGGGAGAGTGTAGATGGAATCTTCCTTAGACGAGGGAAGTATGCAATAGATATCCTGAAGCGGTTTGGGATGATGGAATGCAAGGCCATGGCCACACCTATGGCATCGAACCTGAAGCTTCTGTGTGATGATTCATTTGGGTCGGTTGATGTCACAGTGTATCATTAGATGATTGGGTCCTTGATGTACCTGAAGAATATGAGACCAGTTATTTTCTTTGTTGTGAACAACTTGAGCCAGTTCCTGACGGATTTGAGATATGTTCACCTGATTGTTGCAAAGCATATTCTGAGGTACCTGAAGGGTACAGTTGACTATGGGCTCAAGTATGGTGCGAATCAAAAGTTTAACCTGGAGGGTTATGTTGATTCAGACTGGGAAGGTGTAAAATTAGTCACAGCAGATCTAATGAACAAGTAAATCAATCACAACAGATGAATATAGAAAATATGGTGTAAAACTGTGCAAAACATGCAGCAATGCTCAATATCCCAGAAAGGGTGAATGAATTACTATAGAATACAATCTGACTCATGTGAGTGAGAAATTCGAATTGACTAAGTAGGCCATTCGAATCACTGAATGGAGTAGCTTGACTCCAACTAGGAGTCCTCATCATCAATCGGTGGTGCTCATCAATGCACAAGAACCAGTCATCTAGGTGTCAATCTGAGTCTAACTGAGTGTAACAAGTGTAACTGAAGTGTGTAGCATTGATTAAGGGAAGGAGGCTCAGTGGGGGGTGCATGGGAGGCTAACTGAAGTCAGAACAAGTCATCTAGTCAATCTGGAGGTCCAACGGAAGTGAAACAGTCAGTCGGGAGTGAAACTAGCCTCAAATCAGGGAGAATCGAAGCTAACTGAATGTAACTGAAGTGGAACTGCAGTGGTAGGTGAGAAAGTGCGCCCTTCTCTGGAAGTAGGTGAGAAGTGGGTGCCTTTCAGACTAGGAGGGCTAAAGAACTGAAGTAAGTGGCTCCCGGGTGCTAGAAAGAGGTGGCTAAGGTGCTGGAGGCATCAACTTGGTGACTGGGATGCATGCAAAGTGCATGCAAACCCTAGAATTTGCATGCAAACCCTAATCGCATGCAAGATCCTGAAAAAGATGATGTGGATATCCGAACACCCCCCCTCAAGCTAGACTATGATGTGCAAAAAAAATAATTTGGGGCCCTGGTAACTAAGACCAAAGGTCACCCCAATAAAATAATCCAAAAACTAATAACAGTCAATAAACCGAGGAAATGGGGAAAACCTCATGGGAAAAATACCCCCCCTCAAAATAGACTGTAGTACACCAAAAGATTTAATTGCTCCAAAATCAAGTAGATATGTCTGGAGGTATCTTATTCTTGGGAGTAAATGGATCATGCTCCAAAAACATGTGCTTGAATTCTCCATCAGTGGATGCAAGCGAATGTGGAGACTTTAAGAACTTGCTCTTCATACTGAAAAAGGTGAGAACAAATCTGAAAATATGAGGATGATCCTGGAACCTGTGATTCGAACCAAGTGAGGTAGGAATAGCTCCAATTGGATCAAATAGATCTTGAAACTTGAACTTCTTACCAATAGAAGTTAAATCAGCTCCAAAAATAGATGAATGGTTTCTTGAGATCTCCTTTGAACCAACAAGGGTGAGATCAAAACCAAAATCAACAAAAAGTGCATGAGAATTGAACTCAAGCGAATGGTAGTGCTCTTCATATTCATTAAAACTCTGAGAAACTTTGCAAATGATAGAACATAAGTTTATAGAAGGCATGCAATCAAGGAGGGCGAATGCTTCACCTCCAAAATCAGATTTTACCTCCAAAACATCAAGTAGATCATTATTCCGCATGCCGACAAACTCATGTGAAAGAGAGGATTCAAGAACCTCTTCGGAATCTAGAGTATGAGCTTGTTTATCTTGCTTAGAATTCGAAATAGAAGACTTTGAGAGAATGAGTGTTGAATCTACAGTTTCTTCTTCATCTTGAAAAATTGTTGAGGCCAACACATGATCGGAAAGAACACATAAGGAGATCTTACTGGGCTTGTTCTCCAAAAGGCTAGCATGATCCTCTTCTTCCTGCTTTCCAAATTCTCTGTCAAGTTGGACCCATAGATCACTTGGATTTTCAGTAGTATTACTGAGGTAGCGCATACAAGGAGACATAGCAAGACACATTGTTCCAAAAGCTCTGTCACAATCATTGAGCCAATCATTCTCCTCTTCATCGGAATCAAAATCTCTTGTATTACCAATGCACATATCAAAAAGACATTGTCTCTTCAAGAATGCAATCATCTTTGGTTTCCATTCGTCATAGTTGAATGGAGTAAGAATATTTTGTGAAGACGAAGTCTCCATCTTTGCATTAGCGAATGCACATGGAGGAAGTAAGAAACCTGCAAATCACACACAAACAAACACTATGTTTTCAGCCTTGCATGCACATGAGCGAATGCACATGAGATTTTGCATGCCATTGCTGAAATATATTGGTGAGCAAAAATTGCTCTCTCTTCATGTAGAACACCTGTAGAAAAGAAATCTTGTCCCTACCAATGGCTCTGATACCATGTAAAATTAGTCACGGCAGATCTAATGAACAAGTAAATCAATCACAACAGATGAATATAGAAAATATGGTGTAAAACTGTGCAAAACATGCAGCAATGCTCAATATCCCAGAAAGGGTGAATGAATTACTATAGAATACAATCTGACTCATGTGAGTGAGCAATTCGAATTGACTAAGTAGGCCATTCGAATCACTGAATGGAGTAGCTTGACTCCAACTAGGAGTCCTCATCATCAATCGGTGGTGCTCATCAATGCACAAGAACCAGTCATCCAGGTGTCAATCTGAGTCTAACTGAGTGTAACTGAAGTGTGTAGCACTGATTAAGGGAAGGAGGCTCAGTGGGGGGTGCATGGGAGGCTAACTGGAGTTAGAACAAGTCATCTAGTCAATCTGGAGGTCCAACGGAAGTGAAACAGTCAGTCGGGAGTGAAACTAGCCTCAAATCAGGGAGAATCGGAGCTAACTAAATGTAACTGAAGTGGAACTGCAGTGGTAGGTGAGAAAGTGCGCCCTTCTCTGGCAGTAGGTGAGAAGTGGGCGCCTTTCAGACTAGGAGGGCTAAAGAACTGAAGTAAGTGGCTCCTGGGTGCTAGAAAGAGGTGGATAAGGTGCTGGAGGCATCAACTTAGTGACTGGGATGCATGCAAAGTGCATGCAAACCCTAGAATTTGCATGCAAACCCTAATTGCATGCAAGATCCTGAAAAAGATGATGTGGATATTCGAACAGCAGGTAGTGCTACAGATAGGAAGATCACTTCAGGGTGCTGCTTCAGTATGGGATTAGGTGTGATCTCTTCGTTTAGCAGGAAACAGTCCTTTGTAGCACTGAGTACAGCCGAAGCAGAGTATTCATAGCTTGCTCGACTAGTTGTGAGGCAGTATGGCTGAGGAAGCTACTGTCTGAGCTATTTGATCTCCTGTTGGATGCTAGCTGTATCTTCTGTGACAACCACAGTTGTGTGAAGTTGTCTGAGAACCCGGTGTTCCATGACAGGTCGAAGCACATTGAGATGAAATATCATTATATTAGGGATATGGTGCAGATAGGAGAAGTGAAGCTCCTGTATGTTGCGACGGACAAGCAAATAGCCAATGTGTTAACCAAGCCACTGGACAGAGTGAAGTTTGAGTACTTCAGAGAGAGGCTTGGTGTACTTCGGATCGAGATTCCCTCTAAGGCGAAGTGATGAGTCCAGAGACACAGATGCACACGAGCCATTCTCACATGGTGGTGAGATGTAAGGGTTGAGTGAAGCCTTTCCCGGATGGTCAGAGGTGAGTCCTTCCATGTTGGTGAGTGTAAGTGTTGTGTTATGTGCATCTGGGATGTGTTGTGTGGACTATGGGGTGATCTGAAGATGATGAGGTAACGGTATAGTACACAGGTTTTGCAGAGGCATGTAATAAGTCCTGGGATTCTCTTGACAGGTTTTGCAGTGACATGTAATCAGTTCTGAGAGATCTTGACAGGTTTTGCAAAGGCATGTAATAAGTCCTAGGATGCTCTTGACATGTTTTGTAGTGACATGTAATCAGTCCTGGGAGATCTTGACAAGTTTTGCAGAAGCATGTAATAAGTCTTGGGATGCTCTTGACAGGTTTTGCACTGGAATATAATAAGTCATGGGAGATCCTACTGGTTTTGCAAAAGCATATAATCAGTCCTGAGATGCTGTTGCAGGTTTTGTAGAGGCAGTGTAATTAGTCCTGGGAGATCTTGCAGGTGTTGCAAAGGCAGTGTAATCATTCCTAAGGTGTACTCACTTGATGGCTTGCTCGCAGAGATGATGAAGACCCACATAGAGGCTAGGCCTACAACCAGCATCAAAAAGGGTTGGCTTCGTAGAAATTCCTATGATGAGTAGATTGGAGATTGATTGAGATAGCTACAGTAGTGACGATGATGCTCCATGATCCAGTGACGATGATCCAGCTCCAGAATTGAAGACTTGTGCCTATATGTATTGATGACTTTTGTCAAGAGAATACCTTCCTAGTTAAGATGGAGTGTTGACATGTTTGTAACTTCGGAAGATATTCACTTGTATATTGTATTTGTACTTTATTGTATCCCCAATGAAGATGTATTATTCCTCCGATTGGAAGTGTCATCAGTTGTGCTTGCATGTGTCACAAGTTATATTGTAAGTGTCGTAACTTATACTTGATGGGTTATTAGACCACCTTGATGGGGTCGAACCTATATGAGTCATGTGGGTCAAAGGGTTATTAGACCACCCTAGTAGGGGTCAGCCTAGTCAGCATTATGTTAAGTGGTTAAGTTGAGGCCGACCTAGTTGAGTAAAGGTCAAGTGAAAGTTAGTGTATAAATAGAGAGTGTGTATCTCTCATTTTACACATTCTATTATTCACTCACTTCGCATTAGTGGGAGAGAGGAGGAGTGTGCACAAGTGGAGGAGGAGCATGCTACTGAAGATATCTATATCTTGGGTTTGATCATGGTGATCCTTGTATTGATGCTTATTCTATCTCTAAGGAAGTTGTGGGGTTTTTCACCTTCTTGGTTTTCCCCAGTGAAATTTTTATGTCTCTTGTCTCTTGTCTCTTATGCTTGATATGTTGTACATGTTGTTCTTTCAATTAAGATGCTAGATCCATTGAATTAAATGATGAAAAACTAACATTTTCTCCATCATGCATGGATTTTCTGTCATATTGCCAATGTCTCCCCAATAACAGACAACATGCATCCACAAGAATGACATCACACCATACTTCATCTTGACAAGTCTTATTGGTGGAAAACTTGATCAAACATATTTTATTAATGGTGACTTCATTCCCTTTTTTGGACCATGTGCTTCAGTAAGGATGGGGATGTGTTTCACAACATAATTTCAACTTATCTACCATCTCTTTGGAAACCATATTCTCACAAATACCACTGTCAACAATAAACTGGCATACATTTCCCCTAGAAGTGCACCTGGTTCGACAAATATTTGTCTAAAGACAATAATATTTATTGCTACTATTATGCCTTTGCTCTTTGTCGGGAATCACCATTGACCTCCGTATCATGAGATTCTCCCCCATATTGGGCGAGACTTCAAAATCAATTCCTTCTTATTCATTCTTAGAATGGACCACATTTAAACTAGGTTATTGTTCTTGCTTTGGATCTTGCATGTTATAATTTGAGCATTCAAATGCTCGATGACCCTCTGCACCACACCTAAGACACACACAAGGTCTTCCTCTTCCACCATTGTAACCTCTACCCCTCTAAAATAATCTTCCTTGTAGTTGATTCATAATATCTTATTAAGTATATTCTGCTTTCTCAGCTCTTTGGGATGATTTTCCTCTGCCATAGTTAAAACGACCCTGTGAGGAATACGATGTACCCCTCCTTGCTCTTCTATTCCTTTGAGAAAATTATTTGTTTGTTTTTTCTTCGGCCTTTAAGGCTAATTGGTATGCATCTTACACACTATGAACCCTATGCATGCTCAATTCATCTTGAATAAAAAAATTTAAATAATTCACATACCTTGCATCCAGTTGCTCATCAGTTTCCTAGTTATCCATATGAATGGACAACTGATAAAACTCATTTGTGAGTCCCTTCATGATGGACAAGTTTTGCTTCAAGTTCTAAAATCTATGAAAAAGGGTCTATGCATAGTCCAAAGGAAAAAAAAATATTGCAATTTTTTCTCCATCTTATTCCAAGTGTTAATTTTGTCTTTTCCTTTCTTTTTGGTATGTCTTTCTGCACATGATCCCACCAGATCATAGTGTGACCCTTCAACTTGGTGCATGGAATTTCACCTTGTTTTCCTCTTTCATAGGTTTCCATCCAAAAAATAATCCATGGATTTTATCCAATCTATTAACTCCTCTAGTTTAAGACTCCCTACATATTCTAAAACTTCCATTTTGATCCCATCACTTCTCTCTTCTAGAGCCCTGATCATCCTTTCTTCAAAATTCATGCACCCTAATTGTTCTTATTCATATTCTATATGTTGATCTACATTTCCTTGGTATGTATCCTCATTAGATGCTTGTCTTTGTATCATTATCAGATTAGTCAACACATTTATAAGATCTGCTACTTGCCTTTGGAGGTTTTGCATATCTCTATGCATCTGAGCAATACTTGCTCTTCCTCTTCCTCTCCCAACTATCTTCCTTCTCTGATACCAGATGATGTAGAAAAAAAACTTTGATTCATTCACAAGATCTAAAAACCATGCAAACACACGAGAATGGAAAATAACTATCTTTTATTCCTTCTCCATCACTAACTATTACAATGAAAGTTCAACCCCTTATAACTACTATGTAAGATTTTTGAAAAATGCTAATTTTAGAAAAATATTGCATGACTCTAAAACTAACCACTAACTAAAAGCTAACTAGACTGACACTATTTTTCACTTTGATTTTCTGATTAGGTGCATAGACTAAGAGATAACTGATAATTACAAATTTAAAAAATCCCGAAAAAACACTAAAACCCTAATTAGAGGCATTATATGAAGTAATTTGGCCTCGAAAAAGTATCAAAATGTGGTATGATCTGAAGGATCATATCAACATGGAAATGAACTCTTCAAGACATAAATTCTTGTTAAAATTCAACCGAAATAGATAACCGAGTCAAAATCTATGACCCTCAGAAATCCCCACATCCGATTTATTGTCTCAGACAAAAACTTAGACATCTTACAACTTAAAATATTGAACGTAGTCTTCATAAACACCTTTAGGAAAACAATCATCTCTCAAGGAAAATCCTTAAAGTCAAAGAAATATTTTAATGATCAAAATTGTATTTGTAAAAGGCTAAACAATATTAAAGAATTAGAAGAGGAAATGTTATCAAATAAAAAATTACATGTAATATGGAGTGTTGGAATACTCTAACCATCTCATCTTGGTTTTGCATGCATTCCATGCAGTGGTAGGTGAGTCTCCTAGCACCTAGTCCTTATTTTTGGCCCCTTGGAGCTTAAATTTGGCCATCATTAGCCCTCTTATCCACTTAGAGCACCTTGGTTACATCACTAAAGTCCAAAGGCTCCCTCATGCATTATTTTAGGAGCATCTAAGTCAATTACCTTGATTTAATGCGCTTGTCTTCAATCACCACTAGTCCTTGATTTCATGAATCTGAGTACTTATTGAGCCCTGATGACCACAACAAATCACTAATGCGCCCTTCCACTATTAGTTAGACTTAGTTAACTCCCTAATTCACCCTTAGGCCCACCTACTATCAGTTAGACTCAGTTAACTGGCCAACTGACACTACCATCAGGATTTACAATTAGTTCTCTAGTCTAGTGATGGGAATCTTTCCTCTCTAAGTCTGCCACATGTCTGTATTCATTATGGCTCTAAGGATCATGAATTTATCCTTTGGAGATGTATTATTTATGTACACATTTACTAAAAATAGATGTAATGGAAGTTTTTCCAATTATTCTTCATTCTCTTGTGTTGTAACACGGTTTTTTCGTTTCTATTTTTCCTACTCAATTCTTTTGATATTTGTTAGACTTAGTGTGAATTTCTTCTGTCTCTAGATCTCTGTAAGAATCTCACAAAATCTCACATGGAGGAGGGCAATGATAATATCAAGTAGAATAACAAAAAAAACATTTCGATCTATCTACTTCAATCCATATCACATTATCATAAAAATAATGAAAGTTCTTATCTAGTTGAGGAAAATATATTCCACAAAACATTACTAAAATTCCAAGAAAATCAATTGATGATTTTCGAGTAATCTCAATTAAATAATAAAAAATCATTGATGACTTCATTAAAATATTTCAATGCATTGTAAATATTGATATCATATTATCCAAATAAGTACACATGCTATAAAAATGATTCCGATAAATTATAATGCAAAAATGTTTTGATTCCGATAAATTATAATGCAAAAATGTTTTGATTCCGATAAATTATAATGCAAAAATGTTAAACATAATTATGTAAAAATGGTAAACATAATTTCCCAAAATGGTAAGAATGTTCATATAATTTCCACTTTATTCAAGTAAGTATTCTTGGTTAAGATATCATTTTATTATATTATGTTATTATAAAGAGAATTCACGAATTTCCCAGAATTTAATTATAGTTTTGTAAAATTTTAAATCTTAGAATGATTATAGATCGCAGCCGTGCGATCCGATAGATTTTAATAGTGCGATTTGTTTATTATGATATTCATAAATTTAGAACATATATTGGCTCACATCTCTTTTTCTTTTATTTTGGTTGTCACTCTCATTTATTGGGTATCCGAATCTTTTGGCGAATTTATAATATCCAAATATTTTGGCAAATTAAGAATATCCGAACATCAAGACCATTTTAGAAGCTCATAAAAGTCCATTTATGGGGGAGGGCCATAAAGGTCTTTATGAGATTTTAACTACTTCATGGCATCCCTTTTTTGGAAAATTACCTGAGGCTGATGCGATTTCCGATCCAATTGTCACTGTAATGCCAATTATTCTCGTTCTTTCTATGAGTTATGAAAACACCTACTCGTTCCTGCTTGTAGACTCATTTGTATCGGACCGTAATTGGATTTTAAAATGTTGAATATGCATAGCAGACTGTTGTTAAGATTTAAATTCTACTCATATGAAATTGAATTTTAAGATGGATGAGGTTAATCCTTTTGTTTTGTCTTGTTCGGGATTGAAATGATATCGGGATAGATTATTTCTGTAGATAAACAAGTTAATTATTATTTTTTAGAAAGGTGATAGTAAAGATTCTTTTGATTACTTACACGTTGAGTGTGATCCTTAAATATGTAATACGTAAATTGCATGATTCACTTGTTGAGACTCTGGCTATACTCTCTAACGAGCGATAGATGCAGATATGTTATATGGTTTATTTATAAAACAAGATAAATAACCTTTGAAGATTTATCATTGAGGTTACAGGTATGAGATTCATATCCTTGCCTTTTAATCTCCACAGAGATTGTGGATATTTATTATCACCAGCTTAGATCCAAATTTTAGGCTCTATCAAGCATCGAGAGGGATCAAATCTCCCGAGGTGTAAACCTCTTCTCAAAAAGCTCCTTAAGTGCAATACCTGAGAAGAGGTTTGCACCTCGGGAGATTTGATCCCTCTCGGCAATTGATAAAGCCTAGGATTTGGATCTAGGCCGGTTTCAGTCGTGGGCAGTGACACAAAACTGGAGTTTGATCAGCATTGTAAGGAACTTGTTATGTTGAAAACACAGATACATTTACAAGGATTATCATAATGTAAGTAATAAGTATTAAGGATTGAGTAAATTGTTAAACTGGAAAATAGAGACAATTCACCTAATTTTTTTGTTCGTTTCTCTTTTTGTTGATCTGTGTTTTGTTTTATTTGTTCTTCTCATTCTTCTGTCATCATTTCGTACATTTTGATTTATTTGTTGTTATGCAAACTGATTTTTTTGTTCTTCCAATTGCTTCAACTTTCTCTCTCGATACGCTTTTTGTCGATCAACGTTTCATTTTCTTTGTTCTTCTCATTCTTCTGCTGTCAATTCGCCTAACTTTTTTTTCGATTTTCTTTTTGTTGATCTGCATTTTGTTTTGTTCATTATTCTCCTTCTTCTGCCGACGTTTCACCATTTCATACATTTTGATTTATTTGTTGTTCTGCAACTTGATTTCTTTGTTCTTCCAACTGCTTCAACTTCTCTCTCGATACATTGTTTGTCGATCAACATTTCGTTTTCTTTGTTCCTCTCGTTGTTCTACTATCAATTCATCTAACTTTATTTTTCGATATTCTTTTTGTTGATCTGTGTTTCGTTTTCTTTGTTCTTCTAGTTCTTGTACTATCATTTCCTCCAACTTCCTTTTTCAAAATTCTTTTTGTTCTTCTGCTTTTCGTTTCAAGTCTTTTTCTCGTTCTTTCATTGTCACTGAAATCATTGCGTCCATACACTGAAATCAATCCATCCATACACTGAAATCTATGTGTCCATACACTGAAATCAATGCGTCTACAAAATAACATCTACACTGAAAAATATGCAATAAAAAACCCCATACACTGAAATCTATGCATCCTTTCATTGAAATCAATGCGTCCATACACTGAAATCTATGCATCCATTCACATAGATCAATGCATCCATTCACTCAAATCAATGCATCCATTAACTAATAAGTATGAGTAAATTGATATCACATTCCATGTATCCAAGTATGTCATATTCATTGGTAGTTATATTGATTCCTATATAATCCTGAAATTATCTCCCATTCATGCTTTTGAGAATCCCTTTGCACAAATAACACTTCTTCAGGATCTCTTTAGTTCACGGTCGTGTTTTCTTTGTTCTTCTGTATGTTTTGATGCTTCTTTTTCTGTTATGGATTTGAAACGTTGATTAAAGAACATGGATACTATGGATTCTCGAAAACCTCTTGAAATCATAAATCTTGCTACAAAGATTATTTTTATCTTTCTATTCTATACATTTGTTGTACTTTTCTTATTTGATAATAAATATTTTCATTATTTGCAATATTATCATGAGGATCCACGATATACCCTGAAATAGAGAACACCAAAATCTAATTTGTTGAAATCATTGCAGAGTAATTTTTCTATTAAATTGATAAATTCAATGTATAGATGTAAATAACAAAAAACAATGCATTGCTGAAATTAATGAAAGATTTTTTTATTTATTAAATTGAAAAATTCAATACATACATGTAAAAAACAAGAAAAATGCATTGCTGAAATCAATGCAACGAATGAAATAAATATGCATATTTTGTTGTTTATCAACATTTGTGTGTGGTCTATTGGTAGGAATTAAGGTGATTGGGCTTGTGTTAACCTAGAGACCAAGGTTCAAAACCCTTTTTGCTTGGAGTTATAGTTAGTTATCAAATCTAACTATGATTATGCCATTTTTTTTAACACCATTTCTATGTGATCTATTGGTAAGTAGTGAGGTGATTGGGCTTGTCTGAACCTAGAGACCAAGATTCAAATCTCTTTTTGCTTGGAGTTATATTTAGTTATCAAATGTAATTATTAGTTAGCAAATCTAACTATTACTATGGCTGCTTTTCTTTTATATTCTTATGTCGACTATAATATTATTTTTATTTCTTTGGTTTCTACTTCTTATGTCCACTATAATATTTTTTCTTCTTCTTTATTTCTTTACTTTTTATGTTTTTAGTTTCTAGATTAGCTATAGTATTTTTTTTACTTCTTATGTTTCTAGTTTTAATGTCGGCTATAATATTTTTTTTTACATTTTTGTTTACTTCTTTATTTTATGTTGGGTATAATATTATGTTTCTACTTTTCATATCCACTATAATATTTTTTTAACTTCTTTTTTGTTTAGGCCCGACATAATATTTATTACTTTTTAGTTTGTATTATTCATTATGTTTATGGCCGACAATAATATCACAAACATTACATGTAACATTAAAAGATCTCATTCATATTATAATTTTTTACTTTATATTAAATTTTATTAATGGCCGACAAAGGTTACAAACCTTACATGTTACATCCGTTACAAGATCTCCCTCATACTATTAATTTTTACATTTTATTACTTTTTACATTTTATTTTTTTGAAAACGTTATTTTATCATTTTTTTTATGTTGTTTTTTGTTTATATAGGCATTGATGTCAACCGTGTTTTTCAATCGAAAATACACGTTCTTTTTAATGGCTGACTAAATATTAATTAGTTTTTACGTTTTATTAGATTTCCCTCATATTATAACTTTTTACGTTTTATTAGATGTAATGCTACATTTTTACAATTTATTAGATGTAACGGTACATCCACGTTAGAAGATATCTCTCATACTGGGCTATAGAGCGCCTCTCGACGCAATAAAAACTTCAACAATCTACGAAACCGATAATATTGGTATAAAATTTTATGTTTATGACCAGAAGTTAGTTAATTAACTAATCCTTTATTTAATTATTTTCTTACCTTGCGCCAGACTAGTCCAGCTCACCCATCTCCTTTGTAAAGCTATGGTGGATGTTTTGTATAGTAGTTATCATAGTTTGTTAGCTTATACATATGAATACATGGGTCGATTATTTTATCGATACCACATGTTTCCAAGTAAAAGAAAAATGTATAGAAAAAAAAGGAAATAAATATAGATAAAAATGAGTGATTCGATTTTATGGACATTCTTTAGATTATTTTCATGTTAGGGTAAATGCATGAAGGGAGGGTGAAAGGAATAAATTATGTGGAAGATTGAGAAAATAAATACATATACATATATATTATTGTAAAGTTTGAATGGGATTGAAATCCCTTATAGTCATTCATTATATTATATTGTATTATTTTTCATGAAAATATATAGAGTAGTTATGTTTCAATGATTATAGAAAGAATAATCATATATGAGCATATGAAAAGAAAATGTACTTTATATAAATCTCAAAGCATAAAATATAAAGAGTACAATTGTTGATAGTTTCACGAAATCCATAAATAATGTTATTTTTTTAAGGTTCAAGAAATGGCATTTATTTTATACTTATATATATAGCAAACATTGGATTCATTGGGAATGTTATATATTTCCTTTAGTACCAAAGAAGTTTGCAATATACTAATTTTGTTAATTGTAATAAAAGTTTTAATTTTCCCAAAATTTAGTGTAATCTGGGGTTGTTACAATGTGGTATAAGAGCTTAAGTTACGACAATTGGCCTTATGGTGTATATGTATGTTATGAGAAATCTAATTTAATTTGTATGTTGTTCTTATTACCTGTATATAAGAAATTTTGTTTTACTAAACTGCAGGAAGAAATGGCCGGAAGACGATCCCCTACCCCACTTGTTTGGGTTGAACTTAATGATGGGGATCAACCAAACAATAACAATGTTAATGATAATTCAAATGAGATTTTGCAAATAGTAAGAGACTTACAAGTAGAACTGATGAAATTTAAAACTGAACATGAGAGGGTAATGAGAACCTAGTAAGACTTGAATGAATCCTTACTATCTAATATGAATAAGATAACTAATGATAAATATAAAAAGAAACATAAATGAGAAAACTCATCCTTTGATTTCTCTTCTTCTAACGAAAGCCCTATAACTAGTGAATCAGAATATTCTAGTGGTAGCTTTGAGGGTAGATGAAGGAAGAAGAAAAAATATAAAGATGAGATAACATGCGAATTTAAAAAGATAAAACCTCCTACCTTTGACGGTGAAGTCAAAAATGTAGAATAAGTTGAGGCTTGGCTATATGGGATGAAGAAATACTTTACTATGTATAATTATTCAAATTCTATGAAGGGTAAAATGGTCATTTTCAACCTAGTTGGAAAGGCTAAGATATGGTGGCAGGACTTAAAAATAGCTAAAAGAATTAATGATAGAAAAGTTAGTTGGAATTGGTTTAAAAAAGAGTATCTTTCAGAGTATTACTATGAGGGAAAAGCAAAAGAGTTTTATGAGTTAAGGCTAGGTTCAATGTCAATGCATGATTTTTGTACTAAATTTGTATCATTGTTAAGATATGTGCCTTACCTAAATGAAGAAAAGCCTAAAATTAAAAGATTCCTAGGTTTCTTACCTAGCTTCTATAAAGACATATTAGAGTTTGATAATCCAAAACATTTATATGAAGCAATGCAAAAGTCCAAATTAACTTATGATCAATCTAAAAGTAAGAATGAAAATCCTTATAATTTCAAGAAAAGAGAAGGGAATAATTTTAAAAGAAGAGAATTCAAACCCTTCAATAAACATAATAATTTTCAGAGAAATACTTTTAAGGATAGAGAACAACCAATTAAAACTGAGTATAAAGATAACCTCTTTAAGAAAAATGAAGAAATAAAAAGAGAGCCCTTACAGTGTTGGGGTTGTGGGGAGAGTCATTTCTATCGGGATTGTCCTCATAAGAAGAATAATCGAAGTGTCCATGATGTCCAAGAACCAACCACAATTGGAGAGGTTGCTCGAAACATACCAAAGATCAGTGTAGCCTTGATAAATCATCAAGTAAATTATCAACCTTCGATGATTGAAGTTGATGGTAAGATCTTTGACAAACCTGCTTCTATATTAATTGATTCTAGATCCACTTTAAGTTACATATCTCCCAAGCTAGTAGATTTGTGTAAAATAAGAAAGTATGATTTTGAAAAATCGTGTTTAGTACAATTAGACACATGAACAAAAATAAATGTAACTAGCTTTATTTCTAGTTGTGAAATTTATATGCAAGATTTGGTTACAAAAGTAGATTTGAAAATTTTTCCATTAGGATCAAATGATGTATTAATTGGCATGGATTGGTTAGAAAAGCATAGAGTTGTATTAAATTGCTTTGAGAATTTTTTCACTTGTATTGATGAAAATGGTGAAAATAGACTTGTTAAAGGGATTCCTAAAAAACATTTTACTAGGAAAATATCTGCTTTGCAATTGAAAAAGTGTGTTAGGAAGGGATGTAAATTGGTTGTTGTGCATATCACTAAAAATATTGATGATAAAAAAACCTAGATTGGAATATTTTTCTCTTTTAAATGAATTTAAGGATGTTTTTCCAAATGAGATAATTGGATTACCTCCAAGGAGGGATATTGAATTTACCATTGATTTGGCACTAGGAGCAATGCCTGCCTCTAAGGATCCTTACAAAATGAATACACCTAAGTTGGTGGAATTAAAATTATAATTGCAAGAATTGTTAGATAAGAAATATATAAGTCCGAGTGTGTCTCTGTGGGGAGCACCAGTGTTTTTTGTTAAAAATAAAGATGGCACATTAAGACTTTGTATTGACTATAGGAAATTAAATAATATGACCATTAAAGATAAATACCCTCTCCCCCGCATTGATGACATGTTTGATCAAGTATGGGGAGCTGCAGTATTCTCTAAGATTGACTTAAGGTTTGGGTACCATCAAGTAAGAATTAAAGATGAGGATGTTCATAAAACATCATTTAGAACATGGTACAGGAATTACGAGTTCTTGGTTGTACCATTTGGCTTTACCAATGCTACAGCCACGTTCATGTGTTTAATGAACAGTGTTCTGCATAAATACTTAGAGAAGTTCGTAATAGTATTTATTGATGACATATTAATATACTCTAAAAATGAAGAAGAGCATGAAGAACATTTAAATTTAGTCTTGTAAACCTTAAGAGAACATAAAATTTATGCAAAGTTTAGTAAATGTGATTTATTTCAAGATAAAATTCAATACCTAGGTAATGTAATATCTAAGGAAGACATTTTTGTAAACCCAGATAAATCAAGGCGATTATTGATTGGCCAGTTCCTAAGGATGTAACTAGGATTTGATTCTTTATGGGAATCACAGGTTACTACCACAGGTTCATTGAGGGGTTATCCATAATTTCTTACCCAATAACTTCACTTCAAAAGAAAGGAACTAAATTTATACGGCCTAGTAAATGTCAAGAAATCTTTGAAAAGCTAAAACACCTACTAACCACCGCACCTATTTTAACAATAGCGGATCCATACAAGGACTTCATTGTATGTACGGATACTTTCTTAGAGGGATTACTTGGCGTGCTAATGCAAGAGGATTATGTAATAAGTTACAAGTCAAGAAAACTTAAAGAACATAAACAGAATTATGCAACACATGGAATTAGTTGTTATACTACATGCTTTAAGAATGTGGAGACATTACTTAATTGGAAGGAAATTCCCCTTAATGTCCGATAACATAAGTTTAAAATACTTATTTGACCAACAAAGTATCAACGCTCGCCAAGCAAGGTGGTTAGACTTCTTGAGCGAGTATGATTTTCAAATTAAACACATTAAAGGAAAATAGAATAAAATGGCAGATGCCTTAAGTAGGATTGCCATTCCATATTGTTTGGCTGCTTTTAGAAGTTATAAGACTAATCTTGAAGATTCAATAAAAGGTGTAGCTAAAAATGATGAAGAATACTTAAAAATTAAAGAACAATTGGAAAATGATGTTGATGGAAGTGAATCCACATTTTATTCTATAAGCTCAGAATATTTGCTAGTCTATAGAAATCGATTTTATATATCTAATTTTGAAGAAGTCAAGCAATTAATATTGAATGAGTTACATAAGAAATCATATTCCATACATTTGGGATATAAAAAGACGATAACGAAGTTAAGAAAAAACTATTGTTGGCCTAACATGAAGAATGATGTTGCAAATTACCTAGCTAGATGTATAGAATTTCAACAAGTAAAAACAAAACATCAACATCTTGCCGAGTTACTTCAACCCTTTCATGTTACAAAATGGAAATGGGAGATAAGAACCATGGAATTTATAAATAAATTACCTAAAATTAATAAACAACATGACTCAATAATGGTAGTTCTTGATAAATTAAGTAAAGTTGCACACTTCATACTTGTGAAATCTAGATTTATAGCAATAAACATAGCTGATATTTTTATGAAATAAATTTTTTGTTTGCATGGTATTATGAAAGTTGTGATTTCTAATAGAGATGCAAAATTTACAAGTAATTTTTGGAAGTCTTTGTTTAAAAGTCAAGATACTCAGCTGAATTTCAATACTGCTTACCATCCTCAAATTGATGGGAAAACTGAAAGAAATAACCAAGTGTTAGAACATATGTTGTGAATGTATGTAATTGATAAACCAGGTAAATGAGAAGATTGTTTGCATTTAGTATAATTTGCTTATAATAATGGATATTGAGCTTCCTTAAAAATGATTCCATTGAAGTATTATATGGTCATAAATGACACACTCCCGTGTCTTGGGATAACCCCGTTGATAGGATTGTTCTACGACCTGACATGTTAAAGGAGATGGAACAGATTGTCAAAGAAGTGCAGCAAAACTTAAAAGTTTCGCAAGATCAGCAGCAGAGTTATGCGGATTTAAAAAGAACTCCAAGAGAGTTCAACGTTGGAGATCATGTGTATCTAAAGGTAGAATCAAAGAAGAGTACCTTGAGCTTGGGAAGGTGTTCCAAGCTGGAACCTAGGTATTGTGGGCCTTTTGAAGTGTTAGCTAAGATAGGGATGGTAGCCTATCAGCTTGCACTTCCCCATACTATAAAAGTACATAATGTATTTCATGTTTCTTTGTTAAAAAAATATGTGCATGATGCTACTTATGTAATTGATTGGAATATGATTCAGGTAGAACCTGAGGGCGAGTTCCAGACTGATCCTTTGTGTATCCTAGACATGAAGGAACACATGCTATGGAATCGAGCCATCGTTCAATTAAAAGTGCAATGGAATCACTTCATCCCTGGAGAGGCAACATGGGAAATGGAGGATAAAATGCGAGAGACATATCCTTCCATGTTCTAGCAGGAGCAAGACAGATCGGAATAAAACGAACACCGAGGATGCTCTTAAGAATAAGCGGGGGGGAATGTGATACGCCCAAGACATTATTATTTTATTTTTGATTTAATAGTTGTGAAAATATTTCAAAAAACAATTATTTTTGTAAGAGTTATTTAAAAACTCAAAAATAATCACAAGAGGTGTGAGTGACATTTTTCACAACAAATTATTATTTTATTATTTATAAAATAAAAAGACACTTGGAGAATTCAGTTAAATGAGGGGATTCACCATGAGACATGGAACATGTGTAAAGCAAGCAAGGGGTATTTTACCAATAAAATCCAATCTAAAAGCTCAACTGTCAGACAAGATCATAAATCATAGTGATTGAAGGATTCATTGAGATTTGATTGGGATGACACAAGACCTAGGAAAAAGCTATATATCAGTTCACTGAGATAGCATAGGACATTGCATTGTGCATGAAGAAATTGTGCTAGTGTGCATGAGTTGAATATCTCTCTTTTTCATAATTCTGTCACTAGCTTGTTACAGACTCTGAGAGAGAGTGCTAAGTGGAAGCTTTGCTTGTAGTTCTAGTGTGCATAGTGGTGATCCATCCTAGGGGTGGATTTGGACTAGTGATGTTGCAGTCCTTTCCTATGGTTGGGAGGAATTGATTCTCCAAGCGTGTATTTCCACTTTATTCAAGTAAGTATTCTTCTGATGTATGGATTGTTAAATGTAAATGGGTACAAAATGTTAGATTTTGAGCATTAATTCAATATGATCTAGGATCTTATATGAGATAATAACATGTACAACATATCAATCACAAGATACAATCACAAGAGACAATAGACACAAAGTTTCCTCGAGGAAAACCAAGAAGGTAAAAAACCTCGCAACTTCCTCGAAGATAGAAAGAGCAATGATACAATTCCCAAATACAAGACATAGTCTCCTAGTAGCTTCTCCTCCTCCACTTGTGCGCAAAACTCACATGAGAGAATAGATGAGTGAGTGCATGACCAAATAGAGTGACACCCTCACTCTATTTATACACTAACTTGACTTTCCTAATAACCTATTGGCAGGCGGTTTGGACAAGTCAAGCATTGTAGCATCATGAATGTTGCGACATGTAGAAGATATCGCAGAAGGTGGAAAGTTGAGCACAAGCGATAATAGTTTATGTAATTTTGGGTCATTTGAACCACAATATGCGGGTTTTTGGGTCATTTGGACCACAATAGGTATACTTTGGGTCATTTTTGTAGAAGTGTTGGTTAAAAAGTTGTTAGAAAGTGAACAAACATTGTACAGTGCAAGCCTATAATCAGACATAGGTTTCTAAGTGTTGAGATCATCTATTTTTGGAGAATATGTATGTTGCATCCTAACATCTAGAGAGGTTGTATTTGGATATCTTTTGAGGGTATGACTGTTGTTTGAGAGATATGGATCTAATGTGAAAGACTGAATATTTGTTGTATTTGGGTTTTTGTGGAATTAATATGATGTGGAACCTTTGAGCAGAATCCTTGTGTTTTTCTGGTTTATCTGTGGTAATGCATTTTGCGATATGAATATATGAATGATGCGATGTTTCCTTGCTGTGAATAATGCTTTACTGTTATATCTGTTGCAAATATGATTGTTCCTGTTAAATGATGTTGCAATTGTGATTAGATGCCATAATGGAATGCTTAGATCTACTTTTGAAATGATGCAATAAGTTGAGTATTTGATGTCCGATATCCTCCTACATTCAACGGAAACATGGTTCTGTCAACTCTCCCTTGAACACCTTGGGTGAGACCTCATCTGCTCTACAGGTGTTGCTGGATGGGGTAAAACCTGTCTGGGCCGGTGCTCCAGGAGATCGTGGCGGTTTGGGTGTCGGGAACCCCTATCAACTAGGTTTGTTTAAACAAATGGTTCTGTTGCTGGGACTATAGTGCGAAGGGAGAGGAGGATATGCTGTGGCATTTGACAAAATCGAAAATCCAGAGTTGGTTCGATCATAAGTTGCAAGAGTTCCCTCAAAAATAAAACCAGAACCCGTGGTTGATAGTAGATCAGTGGGTGCAAAGGTATATTCACGATGGTCCGCACGAATATTTTTTCTTTGAATTCCTAGTCATTTTGTTCGAGTGGCTAGCAAAATTGACCTTTTAGAAAAGGAACTTCCAAGGTTGTGAACCGATGTCTTGGACCCCAGAACTGATCCAAGAACTCCAAGAGGTTGAAAACAAAGCATCGCGAGCTGTTGAAGTTTGGATCGACAGTATATTAGAGGTCTACATCACTGAGTTCGTGGTTGATACAATCATTGAGTTTGCGGTTGATACAAAAAAGTCTTATAGTGAAGCTGAAAGATATTTCTTCTACGGACCACAAGGAAGGTTTCTATTGTTGCTACAGTTATCAATTAAGATGCTCATTTGCGAGAAGGGAATATTGAAGATGCAGCTAGATCAGTAGAAACCCTGGTGGGCGGAGGTTGTGGATATCACAGCTGAGGGGTGGAGGTGAATGGAATGATACGGGGTAGATGGGTGGAAGTTGTGATGAGACTGTGAAGGAAGCTGAGGAAGAGAGTGGTCTTATGAGGGGAGGAGCAAGGTTTCGACAGGAAAAGAGGCAGAGGACAGGAGAAGGTCCTGCTGCGATCGAAATGAAAGCCCGCAAAGGAAGACCACACGGGACGAAGCAGCCTCATAGTGTCGATAGGGACGCCCAGGATAGAGGCAGGAACAAACCCCAGCAACAGCATACCCACACTTCTTCTCACTATCACACAACCAGTAAGAAATACCGCTTCGACACCACTGTGTTCATCGTGTCAACAACATTTACTTAATAGTGGGTTAGCAAAAGTAGGAAGGAAGCCCAAGATGGTGGGAGAGGATGCAAAGATGCCGCTATTCCAGGGAAGTGGAATAGACAACCTTGAACCGTATTGGTTTTTATGTAAAGCAGTATTGACTATTAAGCAGATTACTGATGAGGATTCTAAGAAAGTACAACTGGCGACAACCCTTCGAGGTTGTGCATTGGACTAGTTTATGAAGTTTGTTCAAGCTCTCAGTGGTGCTCTAGGAAAGGAGCTGGATGAAATTAGAAAAGGATTGATTACAGAATTCAGGAAACCCAAGTCGAAAGCACAGTATATTACAAAACTGAAAGAAATTAAACAGTATCCCAATGAAACTGTGTGGGATTTTGACCAACGATTCAAAACATTGATGGCTCGATTTAGCTTCGACGTGAGTGCGGTTTAACACAAAGAATGGTTTATTGCTGCATTGCTACCCCACATTCGGCTACCACTAATGCAACAGAACATTGCCACACCGAGTGAGGCTCTGGATATTGCAATGCGACTAGAAGCTTCGCCATTCTGCGAGAACACGACAGGTATGTCCCAGATTCAGACACAGCTGGCCAACCTGACCATACAACTGCAAGATCTCAAGAAGGGAAATGAACAGTGAGAAGAAGTATGGTGTACGTGATGTCACGGAGAAGGGCATACTAAGCATAATTGCCTAGATTTTTCTATGGGCATCGCACCCAAGGGACGAATGGGTCCATGGTTTTGTCCTTACTTTGGATGAAATGCCATGGTCATGGTATGCATCACTTGAACTGCATGGAGAAATCACCACATGGTTGGAGTTGACGGTTTGCTTCACGCATACTTTCAGCTTCGCAGATCCCAGCCTCGATGTTCACAATGCTTTGTAGTTAATGTACGATGTTGTTTTGAAGGTTGTTCCAGTGGCATATCCTGTGGATCCGCATACCCATTGCAAGATGCATCCAATGATGGAGTGTTATAATATCAGTGGACGACCAGAAGATGAGGATGATCAGCGCAATGTCAACATTCCAGAATCAGAAGGGAGTCACAATATTGTTGCACCTAATGCACCAGTAGATTCAGTTAATCAGCCACTCAAGCTAAGGAAGGTGAACATTGGCACAGAGGAGAATCCTAAATTCGCAAATATTGGGGATTATTGGGATAAGGGGTTGATGGCGAAGATTACCGAATTGCTGCATGAGTACCAAGACTTGTTCCCTACGAAGTTTTCTAAAATGAAAGGGATTTTGGGTGATTTAGGAGAAATGAGGATCCCATTGAAACGAGATGCCAAACCAATTTGGCAGTGGCCCTATCGACTAAATCCCCAACATAAGGAGAGGGTCAAAGTGGAGCTTGATTGCATGCTAGATGCTAGCATCATTGAACCAATCAAGGAATCCGAGTGGATTAGTTGTATGGTGGTGCAAGACAAGAAGACAGGGGAAGTGTGCATTTGTGTATACTTGCGGAAGTTGAATGATGCATTTCTGCATGATCCATTTTTGATCCCGTTTACTGATGAGGTGTTAGAAGGCGTGGGCGGTCAAGAGATGTATTCATTTATGGATGGTTTATCTGGTTATCATCAAATCAAGATTGCGAAGGAATGTCGCCATAAGATGACATTTGTGACCGAATGGGGGTGTTTTCAATTCACAGTGATGCCTTTTGGACTCAAGAATGCCCCTGCTATATTCTCTCGTGTTGTTGTTGCTGCCTTTAGGGATTTCATTAAGAAGTTCTTGCAAGTATACATGGACAACTGGATTGTCTATGGTTTGATCAGTGATCATCTGGCCAATCTGCGATTGATGTTGGAACATTATCGACAGCATCATATATCGCTGAATTTGAAAAAATGCATCTTTTGTGCACCATTTGGGATATTGTTCGGTCACAATGTCTACAAGGAAGGATTGTTGGTCGACCTAGCAAAAATTGTGCTCATCCTAAGTCTAACACTACCGACCAACGTCAAGTAGTTGAGAGCGACTTTGGGACACATCGGGTATTATCGCAAGTTCATCATAGGTTATGCGGCAATCACGACACCTATGGAGAAGCTACTGAAGGAAGACGCGGTATTTCAATGGAGCCCTGAGTGTCAAGATAGTTTTGAGACACTAAAAGCTAAGATGGCCTCAGTACCCATCTTGGTCTTTCCTGACTGGAGCAAGGAATTCCATGTTCATGTGGATGTGTCCTCGATCACATTGGGCGTCGTGCTCACATAGCTTGGAGAGAGAGATTTGGATCACCCCATTGATTTCGTGAGTCAGAATTTATCATCTGCAGAGAGAAACTAAACCACTACAGAAAGGGAAGGTATGGCATGGTCTATGCACTGCAGAAGTTCCAACACTACTTATTGGGCGGTCACTTCAAGATGTTCACGGATCACTCAGCTTTGAAATATCTGGTCAAAAGCTTGTGTTGGGGGGGCAGATATGCCATTGGCTACTTCTCTTTCAGGAGTTTTCTTTTGAGGTCATTGTGAAGCCAAGATGCTTGAATGCAGGGCCTGATCATTTATTGCGGATCGAGACAGGCGAAGAACCGACCAATATTGAAGATGGGTTGTCGGATGGACAGTTCTTCCGCATCGAGATGGATGATGATTTTTATGAGGAGATAATTCAGTTCCTGGTGACATGAATTGCACTAGAGGAGTTGACTATGGCTCAAAAGAAGTAGTTGGTGGTTAACGCTGCAAATTTCCAGTTAATCATAGGATAGCTATATAAATTGGGACCGGAAGATATTTTGAGGCGTTGTGTTTGTCCGCATGAACAAGCGCAGATATTGGAGGAGGAACATGGGGGTTTCGCTGGTGGACACTACGGCAGTCGAGCCACCGCAAAGAAGGTGCTTCGCTCAGGGATTTGGTGGCCTACCCTGCAAAATGATGCGATGGACTATGCGCAGACTTGTAATGTCTGTTAGAGAACCAAGAAACCTTCCAGGAGGGATGAGATTTCGCTAATACCTCAAGTGACACTGCAGCCATTTGAAAAATGTGTAGTGGATTTTGTGGGCCCTATCAAAGAACTGGTGCACGGTACATCATCACAGTGATAGATTATCTGACACGATGGGTGGAGGCTGCACCAGTCGTCGATTGCACCGCTACAACAACAGGCCGTTGCTTGTTTGAAAACATTGTCACTCGATTTGGTTGTCCGAAGATATTGTTGAGTGATCAGGGGAGTCACTTCATTAATCGCATTGTTAGTGCATTGACAACGAAGTTACAGATACAGCATAAGAAGAGCACACCCTACCATCCCTAGGCCAATGGCACAGTGGAGGCGTTTAACAAAGTCTTGGAGCATGCACTTACGAAGGTGTGTAACAAAAGTCATGATGACTAGGACTTGAAGATTCTAGCCGTTTTGTGGGCATATCGCACCACTTGTAAAAGATTGATAGGACAGACACCATTTAAGTTGGTATACGGGTAGGAGGCGGTTATGCCCATGGAGTACAATGTTCCCAGTCTGCGCATTGCAATAGCCACAAGTATGAATGACGACACAGCGATGGAAGAATGAATGATGCAGCTGCTACAACTTGAGGAAGATCACTTTATCACCGCATTTCACCAGCGGGTGGAGAAGGATCGACAAAAAACATGGCACGATCGCCACATAAAAAATACACAATGTCAGCAAGGTGACTTGGTGCTGTTGTATGACAACAAGTTTATGAAGCATCCAGGAAAATTGAAGATGCATTGGCTGGGTCCATATCGCATAAGTAGCATAACTTCAAGCGATGCAGTATAGCTGCAGCAGTTAGATGGAGCAATGCTCCCAAATTTGATCAATGGTAGCAGGTTGCAGCCCTACAGGATGAGCCCGGAGCAGCACAATTCCTAAGTTGCATCGGGAAAAAAAAGTGCAGGTGGTTGGTGACAGGATGGCGCACCGGTAGAGATGCGATGTGTAAGTGTAAGTGAAGGGATCGCAGTTAGGTAGCCCTACTGCAACGGGAGTAGGGCCACGACCTGGTCAAATCAGTAATTAATACAGAGAGCTTAAGATAGTTAATTAATGGTGCTTGTTCGAATCATGGGAATTAATGGTGGATCCAGCCGCTAAGATGACAGGATCGACGGTGGATTTGGGTCATTAAGGAAAGATTTGGTCCAAATTAAGGCAAGATTTGGTCTGAATTAATGCGTGATTTGGTCATGATTACACGGGATTGAGGTGGATTCTATTAGAACAGCTCAAGGCTGGTTGGAAGGCACCCATTCGTAGCAAGTGAGTTTAGTTGTCGATTGTTGAATTGTGCAAGGTTGAGTTGTGTTGCAGAGTGAAGTTGCAGAGTTTCAAGAGAGTCCGATTGAGCTCTTTGTTGGTTAAGTGTTGTAGTGTTTCGAAGGAGTTGAAGTAGTTGCTAGTTGACGGGTAAGGGCTTGTTGAGCCAAGAAGGGCCCTAGTGCGGCATGCCGAGTAACCTTGTGGTTGACGTTTCCAGTGGTGTAGAGTCCCCTGCTTGACCAGTAAGCGTTGAAGAAGAGGTCATTAGAATGCCGGGTGACTCAGCGTTTACAAGCATTCCAAAGAAGCGACGGGGGGGTCATCATTCTGAGTCCTTGCAGAGCAAGCGGCAGCTCAGATCATCCACTATGGTGGCAAAGGAGGTTCAAGTGTAGGTGGGACAGTCTAGTCGAATAATTGACGAGTCTGCCGCATGCAAAGGACTCTCTGCTATAGATATCCCTGGGTACGTCCTGGTGTACCACATCGCAAGTTGAATAAAAATCACAAGTATACCTTGCGAATTCCTGCACTGCCTACCGGAATGGAGTGCTCTGCTAATATTCTGTCTGCGTTGACCTGTCTGAAATATGATGACCATGATATGGTGGCTTATAAGGAAATTACGTTGGACCCCTATGTGTCAGGGTTAGAACTCAGCGGTAAGTTGATTCCACACGATTGGGCGTGAGGGTTGAAGCAGAAAGGATTGTTGGGACTCACTAACATGCCACATTTTTGGCGTCTGTCAGAGGTTAATGCTTGTGTGAAGTAGTTGCTAGCCTGCTTCCACCGTGGTACATTGTGGCTGGATAGAGAGATGCCGGTCACTGTTGACTTGATTGGTGACATTACCGGGTTGCCCAAAGATGGGGTAGACCTGTCGCAATACTTCCGAAGGAAGGAGAATGAAAAAAAGAGGGCCGCATAGTTGGTCAAGTCCTATGCATTGGAATGGGATGGCTGCACTTACCACACTAGCAATATCAACGATAAGGCAGTTCTCACCGGCGCAAAGATATTGTCCTGCAAAGTGGTCTGGTGTGGTCGACCTAACAAGTGTAATTCGGGAGTCGTAACGTGTGCAACCCAGTGCGCGACAAGTGTACAGATGAATTGGTCATTATTTTTGTTGAACCAGTTGGCGGAAGATGTCATAGCTGTCCAAGCAGGGAAGGGCTCCTTCACGTATAGTTGTCTTTTAATCTTGATTGCACTCGTCTCCTAGAAGGAGCCCAACACTTACCAGGGCATGGAGGTTGAAGCTGCGAAAGAGCGTAGTGGTGCGCGGTATCAAAAATTGTGGTGGGTGCGAGAACTAGAGTGTCTTCGGGAATGTGCATTGCAGTTCTGGATTTACTGGGAGATGGTCCATGATGTAGCAACATAGGTGCCTCGGTTATATGAAAAACATGCAGCAAAATATAAGCAGATTATGCTATTTGCAATTCAGTCGCATGCTCTTTATGTGCAAGCAAGATGCGACCCAGCCCAGCAATGGTTGTTGACCCCCTATAAGGTGACAAGGGAACTGCTAGATGCTATCGTGAAGGATTGGTTGGATGAATGGCGAGAACTAGTGGGGTTGACTGAGATTGATGCTGAACTGTCGGTGACAGGACCAGAGGATCGACTGTCTATGCAGGACCAGCAAAGTCACCATGACTCAGATCAGGAATCGACAAGGACACCGACAGATGATGAGATTGAACGTGACATTGAAGAGGGTAATACGAAGGCGCATCATGAGTATTCTACCATTAGTGGGTGTCTGCAATCACAGAAAGTCATTTGGGACGCCTCATAACGACGGTCACCCATGTGACCAATATGAATTCTCGGGCAATGATAGCAAGGGCTGATGAGGGTTTCCATGCTGTCACTGGACACCTAAATTCCTTGTGCGACATTGTGACAAAGAAGGCACCTGAGGGAGCAACGGTGTAGGAACTTGGCACAATCGACATTGAGCTGTGGACCCGTAATGTCCAAATTCCACCGACTGTGATTGTGACTAATGATGTATCTATCAAAGATTTGCTGCAGCAGTTCTAGGTATTATCAGTAAACATCAACGATTTGTCCTCACAGATGTTGGTGAAGCTACATCAGGTTTCTAGTTAGGAACTGGTGGACAGAGAAGCAGATGTCAGAAGTCAGCTAGGGTGACTGCAAGAAGGGGAAGCAGCGATCTACAAGGAAGTGGAGGAGCTAAAAGGGAAAGTAGTGGCGACATGAGAAGAGGCTGATGTACTTAAGGATACGCTAGACCAGCTTTGGATTGACAGGGCTAATGAAGTGACATAATTGAAGAAGGAACAGGATCGGTTGACGGTGGATAAAACCACCATATGGAACAGTACGGTGTAGCTGGAAGAGGCCGTTGTGGAAGCCTGTCAATATGTACTGGAGCCGACTGCGGCACTGGCTCCGGTTGAGCAGGAAAAGAAGCTGGGAACTTTCATTGTAGAGCTGCTAGAGAAGAATGCCACCTTGTCTCATGCACTCAACCCGACCACACCTCCATAAGTCGTCGCAGACTGAAAGAGTGCCATTGAAGAGTTGGCGACTGAGCTAGCCAAGTTGGAGCAGGAAGCAACAAAAATCACTATGGAGACTGCATTATTTTGGGGAAGTATTGTCCAAGATGAGCAGCTAGAGAAGTTGTCGAAGCAACGACACAAGGTGGAAGAGGAGCTCGCTACACTGAAGACATCCATGCGCACGATGCCACCAATGGCACAGGTATCAAAGAAGGCAGAGCTTAAGGACTTGCAGCAGTGAGTCACCAAAGTGAAAGAACGTTAGAAGAAACGCGCAGAGCAGCTGGACAAGTATCAGGAAATTGGCGCGCAGTTTAATGCAACGGTGGGTTCGGCACTCTAGGTGGTGCAGGAAGGAAAGCAAAAAATTGCTACGCACCTAGTTCACCACCCATTGGCACAAGAATTAACTGAGAGCAAGGAAGTTGCTGTAGTAGTCATGCAACAAGTTACCGCAATCTGACAGCAGTATGAAGACTTTAGGGTGAAGACCAGCGATTACACCATGTCCTATTGATGTGGCTTGAGGGAGAGCCACAAGATTGGGTTAGGGGCCTGTTGGTGGGCATTTTGGACAAGTCAAGCATTGCAGCATCACGAATGCTGTGATAGGCAAAAGATACCGCGGAAGGTGGAAAGTTGAGCATAAGCGATAATAGTTTATGTAATTTTGGGTCAGTTGAACTGCAGTATGCGGGTTTTTGGGTCATTTGGACCAAAATAGTTAGATTTTGGGTCATTTTTGTAGAAGTGTCGATTAAGAAGTTGTTAGAAAGTGGACAAACATTGTAAGGTGGAAGCCTATAAATAGACATAGGTTTTTAAGTGTTGAGATCATCTATTTTTTGGAGAATATGTATGTTGCATCCTAACATCTGGAGAGGTCGTCTTTGGATATCTTTTGACGGTATGACTATTTTCTGAGAGATCTAGATCTAATGTGAAATACTGAATATCTATTGTATATGGGTTTTTGTGGAATTAATATGATGTGGAACCTTTGAGCAGAATCCTTGTGTTTTTCTGGTTTATCTATGGTAATGCATTTTGCAATATGAATATATGAATGATGCGATGTTTCCTTGCTGCCATTAATGCTTTACTGTTATATCTATTGCAAATATGATTGTTCTTGTTAAATGATGTTGCAATTATGATTAGATGTCATAATTGAATGCTTAGATCTACTTATGAAATGCTACAATAAGTTGAGTAGTTGATGTCCGATATGCTTCTACATTCGGCAGAAACATGGTTCTGTCAACTCTCCCTTGAACACCTCGGGTGAGACCTCATCTACTCTGCAGGTGTTGATGGATGGGATAAAACCTGTCTGGGCCAGTGCTTAGGGAGATCGCGGCAGTTTGGGTGTCGACAGTGTTGGGAACCCCTGTCGACTGGGTTTGTGTCAACATAACCTAACTAGGACGACCCCTATAAGCGAGTCTAATAACCCATCACATACAAGTTGCGACACTTGTAATACAACTTGCGACACTTGTAAATACAAACGATGACACTTTCGTACAGAGGAATAATAACATCTTTGTAGGGATACAATATACATATCTGAAATACATTTCGAAGTTACAAATACATCAACACTCCCTCTTAACTAGGAAGGTATTTATCGACATAGGTCTTTAGGACAAGTCTTCTTCTTTGGATCATTGTCATCGTCACTGCTGCTGCTATCTCAATCAATCTCCAATCTACTCGTCATAGGAAGTTCTACAGAGACAACCCTTTTTCATGCTGGATGTAGGCCTAGCCTCCATGGATGTCTTCATCATCTCCGTGAGAAATCCATCAAGTAGTACACCTCAGGACTGATTACACTGCCTCTACAAAACCTGCAAGATATCCCAGGACTGATTATATGCCACCGCAAAACTTGCAAGAGCATCTCAAGACTAATTACATGCCTCTACAAAACCTGTGTACCCTGTTGTCACCTCATCATCTTCAGATCACCTCATATTCGACGGAGCACAACCTAGACGCACATCACAGAACACTTACATACACTGGCATGGGAGGACCAACCTACCACCATCCGAGAAGGGCTCAACACTTACATCATGACCATGGGAGGACACACCTACCACCATGTCGAAAAGTCAAAGCACTTACATCAACGACCATGGGAGGACACAGCTACCACCACGTCGGAAAGGCTCGGCAGTTACATCAATGACCATGGGAGGACACACCTACCACCATGTCGGAAAAGCCTGAGAATTACATCAATGACCATGGGAGGACACACCTGCCACCATGTCAGAAAAGACCAGCCCTTATATCTACACCATGGGAGGACATACCTACCACCATGTGAGAAGGGATCCATCCCTTCCATCTTCACCGTGGGAGGACATACCTACCACCATGTGAGAATGACTCATGTGCATCTGTGTCTTTGGACTCATCACTTCCCCTTGGAAGGAATCTCGATCTGAAGTACACCAATTATGTCTCTAAAGTACTCAAACTTCAATCTGGCCAGTGGCTTGGTCAACACATCAGCTATCTGCTCGTCCGTCGCAACATACATGAGATTCACTGCTCCTCTCTGCACCATATCCCTGAGATAGTGATACTTGATCTCAATGTGCTTCGAATTGTCATGGAACACTGGGTTCTCTGACAACTTCACACAAATTTGGTTGTTGCAATATATACAAGTAGAATCCAACTTGAGATCAATCAAATCAGATAGTATCTTCCTAAGACATACTGCCTCACATCTAGTCGAACAAGCTACAACATAATCTACTTTTAATGTACTCAGTGCCACATAGGACTGCTTCCTGCTAAACCAAGAGATCATACCAGATCCCATATTAAAGCAACACCCCGAATTGCTCTTCCGATCAATGGCACTTCCTGCCCAATCTGAATCAACATAACCCTCCAGGTTAAACTTTTGATTCACATCATACTTGAACCCATAGTCAATTGTACCCTTTAGGTACCTCAGAATATGCTTTGCAACAATCAGGTGAACATGTCTCGGATCTGTCAGGAACTGACTCAATATGTTCACCGCAAAGCAAATATTGTTGAGATATTGTAACTTCAAAGAATATTATATTTGTACTTTATTATTCTGGAGATGTTTCATTCCTCCTTGAAGATCTTATTGTATATCCGAAGATGTTTATTCCTCCGTCGGAATGTGGTAACTTGGGTTATTAGACTTCCCTAGTGGGGGTCGGCCCTGTATGTGTTATGTGGGTCAAAGGGTTATTAGACCCACCATGTGGGGGTCGGCCCAGTTAGTTATAATGGGGTATTTAACCTAATGGTTAAATACGAGCCTACATGTACTTGTGTAAAATACATATCAGAGTAGTGTATAAATAGAGGAGGTGTGTTCCTCATTATACTCACTCACTCACTTGAGGATAGCGCACATGTGGAGGAGAGGTCTGCTATTGTGGAGGAGGAGATCATGTCTCAGGGTTTCATCTTTGTATATTGCTGGTCATCTATATTGAGGAAGCTTTGCTGGGTTTTCTACCCCATGAGGGTTTCCCAGGATAAATCTCTGTCTCTTGTGTTTATGCTGTGCTTGTTGTTTCTTCAGTGATCCTGTATATGCCATTATTGTGAAATGGAATGTAATGCTGCTATTTTCTGTCTTAGCATATTAAATCTTAACATGGTATCAGAGCTAAACTGAAGGAAGGCAAGGTATGGCACTTACGACACTTGCTTTACTTACGATAATTTGAAGATTAGGGTTTTACATAGAAAAAACCAGTCATCGTGGAACTTTCGCTATAAATCCATTTCTGTGAAGGTTCAGGGTTTGAAAAGTTTACAGGTCGAAGATAACATCCCCAGGTACCTTGTGTCCAAAGGGCACCCTCAGATTCATTGTACTTTATAGGTTATGATCAGTGCAAGTTAGGGTTTCTACCTCTTCCAGATCTCAGTCAAAATCAGGTGACCTAGGAAAAGAGTTCATAACTTGGGCTAGGAAGCTCCAAATGAAATTTTTTTAAATGTGACAGGTAGTACACAGACTTTACTATCTCAAAAAACTTTTTCAGAGGCCGAAGCTGAACCAGTGACACGTGGCACGCCGTACAAGTTTGCTCTCTTGTTTTATCCCATAAACAGGTCATGTTACGACACTTGGCATAACTCTCTCTCAAAGAGTCCAATTGAGTTCAGACCTATCAGGATGGAAAGATAACAGGGTGAGCTATCTCAGAAAAACTTTTCAGAGGCCGAAGTTCAAACAGTGACACGTGGCATGTCGTACAAGTTCGCTCTCTTGTATTATCCCAAAATAGGTCATGTTGTGACATTTGCCATAACTCTCTCTCAGAAAATCCAATTGAGGTTAGAACTGTTAGGATGGAAAGATGACAGTTCAAGCTACTGTAGAAAACATTTTCAGACCCTGTGGCATGAAAATTTCGGAGTTATAGTAGAAACAATCAGGTACATATTTCTGTCAAAACAAAATTATTTTTGGAGCACCTTTATTCATGGCTTCCGGAATTTAGGGTTTCGGAGAAAGTTAGAATTCTTGGAATCGGAATCCACGGCTGAATGCTACTCAAAAAAATTGAAATTTAGAGACCAAGATCGAATTTTTTGGTTGGGTAGAAGACCGGGCTTGATTAAACCCTAGCTCGGGATTTTGATCGGAAAGATGGAAAATTAGGGCTTCAACAAAAGTTGGAATTTTTTAAGTCTGTAACCACAGCTAGAAGCTCCTCAGAAAAATAAGAGTTTAGAGCCTTGGATCAAACCTTTTCAATGAGCAGAAGGGTGGGCTTCATCAAACCCTAGTTCGGGATCCTCTCTAGAAGATCTAGATGTTTCAAAGGCAATTTTGAGGGTTCAAATTCTGGAGATTTCAAAATTGAAGTATGCTAGTTTGATCAGGTCAGCAAGACACATCCTTCCATTCATTCGGAAGTGTGAAAGTCAAAATTGAATTTTTAGGGTTTCTCTAGCAAATCCTAATCAAGCTCCAGATCAAGTTTCAGGGGGAGTTGAGGCTAAGGCCTTACATAAGAAGACTACAAGAAGTCTCGACAGGTATGACTTAAGGAGGTTCATGTATGTCTTGAAATCTGATTCTTGATTAAGTTCATAATGTGTTTTGTCTTCATGTTATTTATTAGTACAATCTTGATTAATGTTAGAATTGTCTTATCACCCTAGTAACAGTTTGAATGCATGTGAATGATCGAAGACATTCATTGATTAGGGCTATATGATTGTACTAATGCATTATGGTGTTGTGTGAGGTTGATGTTGTCTGCTAACAAGATACAGGTACATCACAAAAGACAAATCAAGTTCCATGACCATGACATCATGAAGACAAAGACTCATCCATAATATTTGTTCTACTTACGAGGTATGTATGACTTTGTTATATTATGCTTAACCTATGAGACATGCAGGTTCTAGCTTAGGATCTCTAAATCATTGAAGAGATTATGTTGTACATAACTAAGCAGGTATACTAATCCAGGTATGTTTTCCTATGTAATGTTAGAATCTTACCTTGTATTGGGATCCCTTATATAAGTATACTTGGCATGATTAGATATGCTTATTCATAAAGTTAGTAATCAAGGGATTATGCATATTATGTCTTTTATCTTGATTGATGATATGCATGAGTAAAAGAAGTCTTCCCTGAAATCTTGAATACTAATGTTTATTATTTATGATCGTGACTATACATATTCAAGACTATTTAGATGTTTTGATAATATTTATAATATACTAATGAATGTATGTTTGTGTATGAGATCATGAGGATAACACTACTACACACTTGAGCATGCACAGTGGTATAGAATGAATAGAAGTTCAAAAGACATTTAGAAGACCAAGCGAGAGGCAACCACACAAACATAAAAGATAAGTATTTGAGTTGTTATTTAAAATAGTAAATGATATTGCTTGTAATAGATTGTATGCATATTTAGAATATATCACGCTGAGTGTAAACATTCATAGAGCATTGAACAGTATACTACTAATATGCATATGATTGGTAAGTTGGACAAACATTCCATTGTTGCTTGTCTAGAATGAAACCTCTTTGCTGACATGCTGAGAGATGTGCACACTCTCGATAGTATGTTCTGGTGGAGATGGAAGGCATCTAGATAACCACTGTATGCACACAGGATATGGGAAAGTGTTGTGCCAAAGTATTGGTCAAGATAGTTGCATAACTATGTAAATGATATCTGTATGCATAATAGATTATCATGTCAATATGATTTGATGATTATGAAGTATCACTAATCATGTACTTAAATTTGATTTGTAGGAAAGATCATGATGAATGATGAACACTGAACAAGCGATGGATGTTCAACAAAAGATTTACAAATCAAACACACTATAGAAGGCTTGAGGCTAGAAGATTCTCTTAGAAAGAGGAAGAGAATCATGATGAGATGTTTGCTCCAAGTGGCTAGATAAGACCATTCTCTTAATGGTGTAATTAAAGAAGAAGTCTGAATCAGGTTCTGTATGAGTTCCCAGGATCGATAATCATTTGATGAGCTTAACGTTCACCATGGGCGATGTGGATCTCAACCTTCGCTACAAGGTTGAATATGGTTTCTATACATAGATGACATGGATGCAAAAAGGAACTCACCACAGAGTTCGAATGATATTGATGCTCATATTAGTAGACCCATCTAACGAGAGATGGCACAGATAGATATGCAGAAGATCATTCAATGTAGAGTGTGAATGATGTTTAGTCACAAAGGGAGAATTGACAGTTTCTTGATAAGCTTGGACTTTACGAAAAGTAAAGGTGTTACTAACCTTTACCTTAAGGTTGTAGGTGATGAACCTATCATACCATTATTGTATGATGATGATCTCTTTCTAACAAGAAATGAGAAATAGATCATGAAAAGGAAGAAGAAGATGGCTGAAGAAATGAAAATGAAAGATCTCAGATTGATGCATTACTTCCTAGGTCTGGAAGTATGGCAAGGCTCAAAAGGAATCTTTCTCAACCAAGGAAAGTATGTTGAGAAATATTAAAAGGACTTGATGTGTTGGTATGGCCATTCTTGAAGTTGTTAGCAGATGACTCATCAAATTTAGTGGATAGAACTCTGTACAGACAAAATATTGAGTCATTAATGTGTCTAACGAATACTAGGTCAGATATATGCTTTGATGTGAACACCTTGAGTCAGTATCTAGTGGGAACTAGATGTGTTCACCTGATAAGCTGTAAATCATGTGATGTGGTACCTAAAGGATACAATAGAATTTGATCTATGTTATCTTGGAGATCATGACTTCAGATGGATACACAGATGTTGATTGGGCAGGAACTTTATCAGACAGGAAGAGCACATCGAGAGGATGTTATTATCTGGGATCAGCCATGATCTCGTGGTTGAGCAGGAAACAATCTAGTGTGGCTCTTAGCACAAGCAGAATATATGGCTGCTTGCTCTGCTAATTGTGAAGCGGTATGGCTTCAGAATTGACTTAGAGATGGACCCAACTATGACCCTATGTGACAAATAGAGTTGTACCAAAATGGCAGAGAATCCAGTGTTCGATGATAAGTCAAAGCACATAGAGATCTGACATTTCTATATACAAGATATGGTGCAGAAAAGAATTAAAGTTCGAATTTGTAACAAGTTGACAATATACTAACCAAACCTCTACCGATCCAATGTACTAACCAAACCTCTACCTGAAGTAAAGTTTTCCGAGACAAACTTAAAATAGTTCAGAAGAACCCTCCTCGAAAGGGGGAGCGATGTGATCACTTATGATAAGATTTCCCGCATCGACAGTGAAGTCGATGATATGGATACCTATATTGGTGATGCTAACAGAGAGCCTGGTGAACATGATAGGATTACATCATCCTCAAGAGATCCGTAGACGTATGTCTTCGAGAATGAAGTCCTTGGTGGACATAATAGGATTGCATCATCCTCAAGAGAGTTGTAGACGTATGTCTTCGAGAATGAAGTCCCTGGTGGACATGATAGGATTGCATCATCCTCAAGAGAGCCGTAGACGTATGTCTTCGAGAATGAAGTCTCTGGTAGACATGATAGGATTGCATCATCCTCAAGAGATCCGTAGACGTATGTATTCGAGAATGAAGTCCTTGGTGGACATGATAGGATTGCATCATCCTCAAGAGATCCGTAGACGTATGTCTTCGAGAATGAAGTCCCTGGTGGACATGATAGGATTGCATCATCCTCAAGAGATCCGTAGACGTATGTCTTCGAGAATGAAGTCCTTGGTGGACATGATAGGATTGCATCATCCTCAAGAGAGCCGTAGACGTATGTCTTCGAGAATGAAGTCCTTGGTGGACATGATAGGATTGCATCATCCTCAAGAGAGCCGTAGATAGTTGTCTCTGATAAAGAAGAGGGATTGTATCATCCTTGAACACATGTTCTAAAAGAGAGCCGTAGACATGATGTCTCCGAAAATGAAGTTCTGAATGAATAGGTAGGGGATTGTATCTTCCCCGTACTTAGGTCCCAGAATTGATCCGTAGACTGAGGTCTCCGAGAATTGAAGATAGGACTGCATCGTCCCTGGACCTCGGTTCAAAATGTACGTGATGGGATTGCATCGTCCCTAGACATGAGATTTGTCTTAAATGGATAAGGACTGATCATCCTGGAACTGGATCGGGATTGCATCGTCCCTAGACATGAGATTTGTCTTAAATGGATAAGGACTGATCATCCTGGAACTGGATCGGGATTGCATCATCCTTAGACATGAGATTTGTCTTAAATGGATAAGGACTGATCATCATGGAACTGGATCGGGATTGCATCGTCCCTAGACATGAGATTTGTCTTAGATGGATAAGGATTGATCATCCTGGAACTGGATCGGGATTGCATCGTCCCTAGACATGAGATTTGTCTTAAAAATGGATAAGGACTGATCATCCTGGAACTGGATCGGGATTGCATCATCCCTAGACATGAGATTTGTATTAAATGGATAAGGACTGATCATCCTGGAACTGGATCGGGATTGCATCATCCCTAGACATGAGATTTGTCTTAAATGGATAAGGACTGATCATCCTGGAACTGGATCGGGATTGCATCATCCCTAGACATGAGATTTGTCTTAAATTGATAAGGACTGATCATCCTGGAACTGGATCGGGATTGCATCATCCCTAGACATGAGACTTGTCTTAAAGTGATAAGGATTGATCATCCTGGAACTTGATCTAGATTGTATCATCCATGGACCTATGTCCTAAAGAGAGCGGGATTGATCATCCTGTAATATGATCATGTGTGTTGCAGGATATGCTACTATGTATTAGTGAGAATACATGCTTTTGATGATGGATGTATTAGTGAGAATACATGCTTTTGATGATAGATGTATTAGTGAGAATACATGCTTTTGATGATGGATATATTAGTCAGAATACATGCTTTTGATGATGGATGTATTAGTGAGAATACATGCTTTTGATGATGGATGTATTAGTGAGAATACATGCTTTTGATGATAGATGTATTAGTGAGAATACATGCCTTTGATGATAGATGTATTAGTGAGAATACATGCTTTTGATGATATATGTATTAGTAAGAATACATGTTTTGATGATAGATGTATTGGTGTGGATACTAATACAGATGATCCAGATGCTGTAGATCGTGATGATCTAAATGTTGTAGATCGAGATGATCCAGATGTTGTAGATCGTGATGATCCTGATGATGTAGATCGACATGATCCAGATGCTGTAGATCGAGATGATCCAAATGCTATAGATCGTGATGATCCAGATGCTGTAGATCGTGATGAACCAGATGCTGTAGATCAAGATGATGTGACGATGCTGATGATCGTGTGATGACGATGCTGATGATCGTGTGATGATGATGATCATGTGATGACGATGCTAATGATCGTGTGATGATGATGCTGACGATCGTGAGGATTCAGATATTGATGTTGCTGCAGCTGTTTGAGTGTTGTAGAAGATAAAGACTCAGTACTTAAGATGTTGATGTTCCAGTATTGAAGATGTTCCAGTAACTGGTTGAGTTACTGATGATGTTGAGAAAGCTTCCAATGATTTATAGATGTATCATGTATGATGTTGATGACTCCTTGCTCGTGCAGATGCTGTTATAATATCCTTCTCGTTAAGGGGGAGTGTTGAGATATTGTAACTTCAAAGAATATTATATTTGTACTTTATTATTCTGGAGATGTTTCATTCCTCCTTGAAGATCTTATTGTATATCCGGAGATGTTTATTCCTCCGTCGGAATGTGGTAACTTGGGTTATTAGACTTCCCTAGTGGGGGTCGGCCCTGTATGTGTTATGTGGGTCAAAGGGTTATTAGACCCACCATGTGGGGGTCGGCCCAGTCAGTTATAATGGGGTATTTAACCTAATGGTTAAATACGAGCCTACATGTACTTGTGTAAAATACATATCAGAGTAGTGTATAAATAGAGGAGGTGTGTTCCTCATTACACTCACTCACTCACTTGAGGATAGCGCACTTGTGGAGGATAGGTCTGCTATTGTGGAGGAGGAGATCATGTCTCAGGGTTTCATCTTTGTATATTGCTGGTCATCTATATTGAGGAAGCTTTGCTGGGTTTTCTACCCCATGAGGGTTTCCCAGGATAAATCTCTGTCTCTTGTGTTTATGCTGTGCTTGTTGTTTCTTCAGTGATCCTGTATATGCTATTATTGTGAAATGGAATGTAATGCTACTATTTTCTGTCTTAGCATATTAAATATTAACAAATATCTGGTCTCGTGTTCGTCAGGTACATCAAGGACCCAATAATCTGATGATACATCGTGGCATCAACCGGATCAGATGAAGCATCACACAAAAGATTCAGGTTCGATTCCATAGGTGTGGCCATGGCCTTGCAGTCCATCATCCCAAACCTCTTCAGGATCTCTACTGCATACTTCCCTTGTCCAAGGAATATTCCATCTATAATCTGCCACACCTCCATACCTAGAAAGTAATGCATCATACCAAATTCCTTCATCTCGAACTCGGCATCAAGCTTCCTCTTCATATCGGCAATCAACCTATCCTCACCTGTCATAAACAGGTCATCCACATACAATAGTAGTATCACTAGATTGACTTCCTCGACCTTGTAGTAAAGGTTGGAATCCTCTTTACTCTTGGTAAATCCCAAACTTGATAGAAAGATGTCTATCCTCCCATACCATGTCCTAGGTGCTTGCCTCAATCCATACAAGGCTTTCTTCAATCTGCACACATATGAATGATAATCCTGAATAGTAGGTATCCTAATAGCCTTTTTGCAACAGTAAAACACAGGATATGTTGAAGGAAATACACTTGTTTTATGGGTTAATGATTTACTTTGATTATTTAATGAAGAAGTTTTTAGATTATTCTTTTTATGATTAAAAGACGTTTTTATAAACTAATGCATGAAAATGAGTATGTTGGAGTAGGCGCAGGTACACTAAGGGACAACACTCAAATCTAGTTAAGAGACTGAAGGACCACACAAGGCTCAGTGCCCTGTTTCCCTGACTTATAGAGAAGAAATCCTATTCAATAGGATTGGAGATTAAAGCAAGTAGTTAGGTTCGAATCTGAGGCATATATATATGGACCTCTCGGGTAGCAAGGGGGTCCTATTGTTATTTTGTGGAATTACAGTTTTTACGTTCTACTGCAGAGACAATTTGTGTTGCAAGACTATTTCTGAACCATGAAGTTATTATGTTAACGAAAAGAGTGATGTTACTGTCCAAACTACGTTTATAAGTTTTCTATACTCCCGAGTACGGGTTGGAGAGGGCCCCTCCAACACGTAAGTCGGGAGCTTTACTTTGTTTCAGGTATTTTTCCATTTATGCCGTGAATCGATTTACTTCTTATCGTGTATGAAGATACCTTGATGGCAATTGAATCATATGTTTTTATTTCAGTTAAAAGGTTGTTTTCGTTCAAGCATATTTTCTTTAGTTGATCAATGCTCATTTTGTAGTTTGGTAAGAAGCATTCCGTAGTCCTGTAGCTACGTTCTGTGCATGCATATTTTGATATTTGTTTTCATATATTTTCATATTGGTTCTAAAACAATGATTTAGATTTGGAAAGCTCATGCATGTTTCTTTTATCAAACTTAGATCATAGAGATAAATCACTTTCAGTTCCTTAATTTAAATGGTCATCACTTGTAGTGTTTAAACCGAATAGATAAGATTGGTTAATTCTCAACATTAGATTTGGTTTTATCGTTTGACTATTTTAGATTAGACCTTCACCCTTCAGTAATTGATTTTTGCATTTTTATTAGTAGATCAGAATTCCAACTTTTAGCATTTTATTCATAGATTAGATTTACTGTTCTCAGCAATTAAATTCTTAGTGTAGACTTATTGTTTTCAGCAATCAATTTCTAGGGTAGATTTACTGTTTTGTCATTCCTAAATTTCCAATATTTCTAGCTCACCTTCTCTTTGATTAGATAAAACTTTAATATCTATACCCAGACCCCAACCACAACAAAGACGATTCTCTAGAGCACATATAGTGTTAGTACCTCTTAAGTTTGTACGTCCCTCGGGTTGATAATTAAAGTAGGATCTTGGTCTAGCTTCCCTCATTAGGAATCCATTCTAAGAGCTCACCATTTTTTTGTGTCGTTGTTGGGGAGGTGCTTAATCTTTAGGAGACATCTTTGAAAAAAAAAAAAAACAACTAGAAAACATAAAATTTTTACCATGAATGCCTAGAGGAAATAGAGATAGATTTGGACGCTTCCTACCTGCCCATCCTATGAGAAACAATAGTTCTGATAACTCTCAATTTGAATATCTTAATTCAGAAGAAGAAATTGATTCTAGCTATGACCCAAACCTAGACAACTTCTTTGCTGACTCTAGCTCAAACACTAGTATGGCAGAAGAAGATGAAGAACCTAGGGAACTGTTCACCTTTCCCATCAGTATAATTCTTGGAGATTCCAGGATGAAGAACATCAACCCTAATTATCTTCCAAACTTCCATTGTTTGACTTCAGAAGACCCCGGCACATTCCTGTTTGAGTTTGAGGTAATTTACAGATCCTTTGATTACATTACTGATGCACAAACGCTGAGGCTTTTTCCTTCCACACTGAAGGATCTATCACTTCTATATAGGGATTACTGCAAAGCAAAGGATACAAGAGATGAAATATTTTGGATGCAACAAGGAGAAAGGGAATCATTAGAAGATTATGCCCAAAGATTTCAACACAGCTACAAAAGAGCTAGTCATTGCACCTTAGATCTTGAATCACTAAAACTTGTCCTTCTTAGAGGTGTAAAAGAAGAAAATTTTGAAGTCTTAAACCTTCTGGGGGACGGAGATATATTCTAGAAGACTTATGACCAAATCCTACAAATCTTCAAAAACTACTCTAGATCTAGGAAAAGTAAAAATGGGACCAGGGATACACACACTTTTAGTGGGGGATCAACATATTCGGGACCAAACCTTACAAAATATGATTTAGGAAACCTGCTAGATTACATGAAGATTGACATCTTACAATATCTGGACATGCAACTTGATGCACTTCAAATCAAGAAGAAACAGGACGAAATCAACCAAGCCTTGGCAGTCTTTTGTCCACGCTGCAGAAAAAAAACATGAGAAAGGGTAGTGCACACTAATCACCGTATAAATATGTGGTCTCTGCACTGACGATCACTCCACTGATAAATGTCCTATGTTTCCCTCATGTAAAACTGCTATTCAAGATCCGACAACCGAAGGTGCAATAGAATAGCTATGTTTTGTGAATCAAAGGAGGAATAATTTTCCTAGGCCTTACCAACCTTACTACAATCAAGGAAATAACTAGCTGAATTGGAAATCTATACCAACCCCATGGCCATCTTAGGAAAATCCAAATCAGTGGCAGCAAAACCAACCATATCAGCAGGCTTATTACCCACAATATTACTCATCATACCCCCCACCTTTTGCTCAGCCAACTATGAATTATGGAAATCTATACCCTTATTCATCGAATTGGAGAGCTCCATTGCAGCAGCAACAACCACTCATCATGTCGACACCACCAAATCAACCACCCCCCAGACCTCCACCAATTCTTGCCCAGCCAATTCCCAATCCTAACAACAACAGGCCACCACAACAACAAACCTACAATATTGAAATGGTACAGTTCCCAACCTACATTGTAGATATGCTAGAGATAAATGAAATTAATTTGGGATTTGGGAAAACGTTGCAAAATACACATGCACTGAATGATCAAGAAGATGAGGCTCACGAAAAAACAACACAACCTCATATTCAGCATCCGGATTAACCAAGACATCAAGAGGAAGAAATCCGACCACTCACATGAAACAGAAACCCTCCATTCCTTGAAAAACTTGTACGAGGTACCAAAGAAGAAGAGGAAAATGCAATCCTGGATGAATTGAAACACTTGAATATCCAAATTCCAATCTTACAGGCCATCAGAGATGTACCCATTTGCAACAAATTCATTAAAGAGAATTGTTTGAAAAGACTTGGAAGAAGAAAACGAGACACACCCACGATAAATGCAGTAGGCCAATTGGCAGATTTAATGCTAGGTGTCCTTGTAAACCCCAAATATCTTGATCTAGGTAGCCTAGTAGTCAACGTAATCATCAATAATAAACAAGTAGAAAGAAGCTTAATTGATTTGGGAGCTGCTATAAATGTGATGACCAAGGATACTATGATACACCTAGGACTCCAATCAATGGTCAGACCAACAACTATAGTACTCCAGCTAGCTGACACATCCACAGTGAGACCTGAAGGAATGCTCAAAGACATAATAATCAATACAGAATCCTAGAAATACCCAGCTGATTTCATAATCACCGAAGTAAAGAGTAAATTTAGCGGTTACCCGATCATACTAGGCAGACCTTGGTTGGCAACTGCAGATGCTTACATAGGATGCAGATCAGGTAACCAGACAATCACCAGTGGATAAACTAGGAAAAAAATCATGATCTATCCACCAGCTAGGAAATATTCAAACCTAGAATATCAAAGTTGGAATGATGATTATAATGACACATCAAATCAAAACATACGACCTATCCTTACAATTGATGCTGCTCTATCACTAAAACCCATAGATGAAGATAGTCATTTAGATAGGTTTATCCAAAATGCATCTTCTAACAATGATGGTTTTGAAAGATTTTTTGACATAGAGAAGCAACAAGAAGGCGAAAGTTCAAACTAGAACTTCAATAAAATGTGGGAAGAAGTGCTATCTCTAGAAGAGCAATCAGAAAAAGCAAAAACAGTGGAAATTATGCCTGGGAAGATAGTCAACATTAATTCCAATCTGAAGCCAGAGCAAGAAAAGCAATTAATGAAGGTACTCTCAGAACAAAATAAATCTTTTGCATGGACATATGCTCACATGAATGGAATCCACCCTGATATCTGCAAACATTACATCTACATCAAAGAAGGTTCTATTCCTATCATACAACCACAAAGGAGGCTTAACCCAGCATTAAAGGAGATAGTGAAAGTAGAACTACAAAAGTTATTAGATGCAGGATTCATATATCCCATCTCTGATAGCGAATGGGTCTCACCACTAGTTATAGTCCCTAAAAAAGGAGGCAAAGAGAGAATTTGTGTGGACTACAGAGGGCTCAATAAAGCAACCAAGAAAGATCACTTTTCTCTCCCATTTATCGATCAAGTACTGGACACATTAGTTGGGAACAAGTATTTCTCATTTTTGGATGGTTTCAGTGGGTACAACCAAATTCTAATACACCCAACTGATCAAGACAAGACAACATTCACATGCCCATGGGGTACTTATGCATACAGAGTACTACCCTTTGGGTTATGTAACGCTCCAACAACATTCCGAAGGGCCATACTAAGTATATTATTTGATTTTATAAATGATCAAATGGAATTCTTCATGGATGACTTCACACCCTATGGCCAAAACTTTGATTAGGCATTGAACCATCTTGAATTAGTCTTGAAGAAATGTATTGAGATGAGTTTATGTTTGAGCAATGACAAATGCAGAATGTTAATGGAAGAAGGCATCGTTCTTGGGCACCATATATCATAGAGGGGAATTGAGGTTAATCAAGCAAAAGTTTCAGTAATCAGAATGCTGCCACCACCGGTCAAACAAAGAGATGTCAGAAGTTTCCTTGGGAAAACAGGATACTACAGGAGATTTACTGAAAATTATAGAAGGATTGTTGCACCAATGTTTTCCCTTCTCACAAAGGACACCGAATTCATTTGGACAAAACATTGCATGATAACATTTGATAACCTTAAGGAGAAAACAATTACAGCTCCAGTACTCCAAGGACCAGATTGGGAACTTCCATTCCACATCCACTCAGATGCATCAGATAAGGCCATTGGATCCGTCCTTGGACAAGAAAGAGACAAGAAGCCCTATGCTATATATTATATCAGTAAAAATTTGGTAGGGGAAGAATTAAATTATATTGTTACAGAGAAGGAATTTTTTTCTATCATACATGCCATTAACAAGTTTAGGCACTACATAAAAGGTTACCAAGTCTTTGTCTATACAGACCATTTAGCAATAAGGTATCTCACGAAAAAACATAATACAAGTGCTTGAATCATTAGGTGGCTACTCCTCCTACAAGAGTTTGACATCACAATTTTGGACAAGCCAAGAAAACACAATGTAGTGGCTAAATTTCTATCTGGGCTCACCCATGGACAAGATAGTGAAGTGGTGAATGAAAGTTTTCCAGATGAGAATCTTTTTTCCATATCAACAAGAAGCCCATGGTTTGTTGACATAGCAAACTATTTAGTATCTGGGAAATTTCCAGAACATTACAGTTACAAAGAGAAGAATAAAGTAATAAGGCAAAGTGCCACATACACATGGAAAGAGGGTATTCTCTTCAAACAAGGACCAGATCAAATACTCAGAAGATGCATTAGAGAAGATGAAGTGCATGACATAATGCATGCCACTTACAACAAACCATGTGGAGGTGTCATGTCCCAAATTTGGAATTGGGTCACAATGGCCTAATCACATTTACCGTATTCATTAGAGTTTGTAAGATTGATGTTAAGGGTCAAATAATTGCCAAGGAGGAAAATTACTAGTTTCCTAGGTTTGGGGTGGAAGCTTTGGGATTTGGAATAAGGGAGATAATAAATGATGTTTAGACATTAGAAGGGTTCAAGTATTTAATAAATAGAGTGAATAAAGAAATTCAAGAGAAATACTAGGTGACAAATGGTTTTGGAGACATATGGAGGATGTGGGACCCACACTAGCTTGATTTTTCATAATACATGGTATCTCTCTTTTGCAAATTCGAATTAATGGGAATGTGAACACTCTTGGGTGAGTTGTTAAGTCATAAATCATGTCATTGAGCATCTTTGGTCGAATTGGGAAGGATTGGTAACCTCCATGGAAGATAAAAATTCAAAGAGGAAGTTTGTGGACACTTGGGCTAGATTCCCTAGCCCCTATGACACCAATGATGGAGCATCTATGACAACTATGACAAATTGCAGACCTGACCTCTAACATCTGACCACTATGACATGTCAGCCCAAAAAATAGGCTCAAATAAGGCAAATTTGGTAGTTGGAGAAGCCACAGAGACTCAAAATCGAATTTGGGAGAAGATGGAAGGTTGGAACTAGGAGACAAGTGGCAAATGTGGAATATTTCCTAAATGGAAATCTATTGAGTCTATTGATAGGATTTCGACCCTTAGAAGGCTAATGTTGGTTATAAAATGTAGAAATGAAGTATGAGAATAGATTTTGATCATTTGTAGAATTTGCAATTGCATTTCTGAAGAGGGAGAGCTAGTGGATGACTAGTTTCTTGCCTTGGCCAATTTCGAGGGTGAAAGATTCCCATCCATGTTGGTAATTGGAAAGGCCATTCAGAACTTTCATTTGGATATTTAATGGAGTCTTTATTTGTAGGTTTAAGATATAGGGCAGCTCATGGTTTCTTCTATTTCAGCTCACTCCTTCAACCATTTCCAGTTTTGATGGCATATTCTTGATCCTTGAGGGAGGGCGTTTTTGGTGAGCTATTGTACTCTTTGGGGGAGATTTTAATGCCCCATTTATTTTTTAATATGAAGGAAATACTCTTTTATTAATATCTAGAAAGTTTCAGGTCGAAATTCCAAGTAGAAATGTATAAATCTCAATTTTAATGAAAGAACAGTGTCATTTTCCCACTACCTTGTTGTGAATCGATGTAATGCTGATGATTTTGAATGAATGGATTATTATATGATATATTTGTGATCAATATACTGCCATGGATGTCTTCTACAAGTTTCATGTACTGTACTTGAGCATTTGAATCATTTTTACTCAGTTTAGTTGTATTGGGAGGTGAAATAGTGCCATTTCCCCAAGGGTCGAATTGGGGATTTTTGCAGTTGAATGGGAGAGGGTGAGAACAATTGTAATAATCCATTAATGGTGCATATGAGACTTTAATAACATACTTAAAACCTGACATACATATTTTCATAAATTTGAGTGGGTTTGGAGGCATTTGGGAAGCCATTTTCAGTACTTACCCCATGGGGATTTGAACCCCAAATTACTAGTAAAATTGCATAATTGGTCCAGAATATTAAGAGAGTTTGCAGAGGTATTTTGGTGGCCATATGTCATCCATAAAAATCATATTCAAGTTATAATATCATTCATACACCTTCCTTGAAGATTTGAAGGCATTTTGAGTCAATTTGAGACCTAGAGACCAATACTAGTCAAAGGGAAATCACTAGTAAAGTTACCTACATTGATCAGAATTGAAAGAGTATTTGCAGAAGTATTTTAAAGGTCCAAAGGCATCCCTGAAACACATATTTATGTTCTAATATCATTCATATACCTTCTCAGAATATTTGGGATCATTTGGGGCAAATTTGGGACCTAGAGATCCAAACTAGTCAAAGGTCAAACTAGGGAAAAAAAAGAGAAAAATTGCCATTTTAATAAAATTCCTAAGAAGGGACATTACATGAGGACACTATGATGCAAAGAGGACAGCCTATAAAATTTTGCAAACAGGGTATTATTGGCCAACACTCCACAAGGATGCTTATGAACATGTTTCACACTGCGATGACTTCCAAAGAATGGGGAAACCAACACAAAAGGAAGAAATGCCTCTCCATCCACAAATCTCCTTAGAGGCATTCGAAAAATGGGGATTTGATTTTGTTGGTCCAATAAACCCACAGTCAAATCAGAAGAGCTACATCCTGGTATGCACTAACTACCTTACAAAGTGGACTGAGGTAGTAGCACTTGCTGCAGCAAATGAAACCAACATGGCAAAATTCTTCACTGAGCAGATCTTTCACATGTTTGGAGTCCCAAGAGAAATAGTTTCTAATCAAGTCCCATAGTTTACATCAAATATAATAGAATGCTTACTCAAAAGAAACAATGTCAAGCACAGACAATCATCCTCCTATCACCCTCAAGAAAATGGTCAAGCTGAGGTAACCAACCGAGAATTGGAAAGGATTTTGAGAAAGACTGTCCAACTCCACAAAAGAGATTGGGCTAACAGACTAAGTGAAGAAGTTTGGGCTTATAATACCACATGGAAGACAATAAAAGGCTTCACACCTTATGAACTAGTTTATGGAAAGCAAGTTATGTTTCCAATTGAATTTGAAATAAAGACATTAAGAATTGCAGCACAGTTAAATATGGAACTTTCAGAAATCCAACAGGAACGCATGCTACAATTAAACCAATTGGATGAATAGTTCCAGCAAGCACTTGCCCATACTGAAATCATCCAGCAGCAAAAGAAGAAGTGGCATGACAAACACATAAAGGATAAAAAGTTCAAGGAAGGTGACTGGGCACTACTCTATGACTCCAGGTTTCACACTTTCAAGGGAAAACTAACAACAAGATGGCTTGGACCTTACATTATTGAAATAATCTATGAAAATGGAGCTGTGAGGATTATTACAATTGATGAAGAAGAGTTTCCCATGATAGTGAATGGACATAGACTAAAAATTTACAAGAAGCCACAGTCAAAGGAGGAATTCACATAGGTTCTCTAACAGAAACAACTAATGCTGATAGAGAACATGGAAAACCATTGAAATCCAGTTCATAGAATGATGAAAAAAAATGGAAAAAATGCAAAAAAGAGAAAGAAGAGAAAAAAATGAAATGAAAAATGAAAAAAAAAAGAAAAAAAAATGAGAAATGATAAGCAAAATAAAAAAATATACCGCACTACAAAAATGATACAATCAAGGTACCCACAAGTAAAATTGCCAGCATCCTACAGATAAATCAAATCAAGAGAGCTAGGTATCGATATTCAAGCGAGCCAGTCATGTATTTAAGTCAACCAACAAAGATATCAAGCACTACAGAATTCAATCAAGTGAGCCTGCCATCTATTCAAGCGAGCATGCCATATATTCACACGAGCATGCCATACCATCAAACGATCCAACACTACTGGAAACAAAAACGTAACTCAATGCAAGGCATCAACACACAGTCAAATAAAAAATGGGCACAAAAATCAAAACCAGCCAGATGGAGCATTTTCAAAGGAACGAAAAGAGAAAAACCAAACACGTGTAACTACAGACATGCCAAAGATATACTACAGAATCCAGCGCACACGAAATCAGACCACATCAAGCACTCAGGTATGCTAAGCATACCAAGGTAATCTCTAAACTTCTTTGTTTTATTTTTGAGGTCAAATCATCATCCCACAAAATGGTTATTTCCAAACTTGAGGACAGCTTCCATGTTCATTTGGCGGCACTGTTCAGAATGACCTCAAGAAATCATGATTACCACCTAAGTCATGTCAGGGAATGATAAACTCAAATCCAGCTACCGTATTCCCCAATTATCAGAGCAAAAGGGGCAATGTACAATGATTAAATGAAATTCCCAATGATCAGAGCAAAAGGGGCAATGTACAATGATGAAATGAAATGCAGGGCTTGATTATGGTAAAGAATGTGTAAGGTGGTAGGTATGTGCCAAATGATTGGGAGAAGTGGAGTAAAACAGTTAAATAAGGTGGCATAATCTATGGAAAGACCCAATTTTGCAAATACAAGCTTTCTAGAAGAAGGAAAACTGAAGTTGCGTTGGCACTCTGCAGCAACCTTCCTTTGAACCTATGAATCGATCCTGGACAATGAGGTAAGTTAGCCACACCCAAACATTTTGTTTTGTTGATTATAGTAGAAAATCCAAGGATGAAAAAAGGGTTCAAAAGGGGTGAACCAGATGATCACCGTGCCATTTATGAAAACCCAAGGGTTATATCTATCCTTCGTAAAGCGGGATGGATGCCCTTCATCTCCGGGATGAGTGGATTTGAAACAGAGGTGGATTTGGAGTTTGCAAGAAACTTAAATCACATCAAAGAAGAGAAGTTCGTCACCAAGTTTAGAGGACTTTGTATCATGCTGGATGAGGAAGCCATTGCAAAATACACAGGCCTACCTATGGGTCTGCATTGGGCCAAGGAAGACAAGGAAGCCAACTAGAGTGCAAAGGCAGTTTTCTTTGGACCTGAAGAAGCTTATGAAGAAGATAAAAACAGAGTTAAGAGGGTCACTATGCCAGAACCTTGGGATGAAGTAGTTGTAGTTGTTCAAAAATATGTGACATGTACATGGAGACTGAGCTATGTCCCCCTCTTCCATTTTCAAATTCTGGACCTTCTGAGGCATAGGAGCCACATCACGCCAAATAACAACATAAGCATCCCTTACTATATTCTCCTGTCATTGGGAGAAATGAGCAAGAAAGTCATTGAAGGGAAAGAGGATGCATTATCCCACCATGGGATAATCAAGTTGATAATTCATGAAGAGTTAACTGTGTAGGTCCCAGAGCTTTCGTGGGAAGAATTCATGGTAATATCAACCGAGGATGTACAACGGATGAAGGGTACACCTACTGTCAACATATCCCTAGCTTATGGACCAAAAGACAAGACCGCTTCTACCTCAGGGGCTAAGAGAAAAATTGACCTAGACTGTGTGGCCGATACCTTGATAAATATTAAGATTTCAAGAGATAGCTCCCGCAAAAAGGATTTAGGGGTCTCCACCAGCGAGAAATGACCAAAGTGGCGGAGCAAAAGGTTCACAAATCCACCAAAAATAAAGCATATAGAGGAGGTACAAAAGGATCCCAGTCCCACTGTTCAAAATCTGTCTGATTGTGAAGATCTCGGGATAGATCAGGAGGATCCAACTTCACCAGAAAAATCAACTACCCTTGATGAATAGACTACACTAGGAAAGCAGAATGTACCAGAAGGACAAGGTGCCTTCCAATGGGACCCTACCAATCAACATGAGAATCCTGGGGTCAATGACCAGCTCGTTGAAGCATGAGCAGAACTAGAAAAAATCAGAGGGAAGTTGGCAGCATACAAGATTGAAGCAAGGATGCATAAAAGCCAGCCAATTTCTCCATTGTTTGTGCATGAAAAGACACAAATTTTGAAAATGCAACATGCGAGAGAGTTAAAATGGGTTGAACAACAAAATTCGACACTACAAGAGAAATTGGTCTAGGCACACGAAGAGTTGGATGAAAAGGATCAGAAGATTCTCCAGCTAGAGGACACCTTGGCGACCACTACGAAAATCTATGATAGACTACTAGGACTTAGACCACCCTCAGAGATCTATGCAGTCTATCTACAAGAGAAGTGGGGAAAATTCCAATGCCAAAGGTTGAAGCAGGGGCTCCTGTTATAAATAAACACCCAAAGAGAATTTTTGGAGACATCTCTACGCTCCACAGAGTTGGAGAAAGATCTGCTCTGTGAATTTTTCTTACACAATTTCATAGTTCCAGGCTTGCCCAACTAGTCATCAAATCCCTACATGGGAAATTTCCATTTGAGGGCACTGTGTTCATGGACAAACAACAAGATCGAGAGGGCACAATATGCCCATCTTTATCTTTCAGAGGAGTAGAAAAATTCACTATGGATCAGGGCAAAGGTGACTCACCCTGAGAGATTAATTCAGGACCACAAGAACATCACCATTGATGAGGAGATAACCCCTATTCTCCTTGAAAAGTAGTAAGAGGTCATGGCACAATTTGATGTTACTCTCCAGTGCACATACAGAGAGTTTCAGGAAGCCATTGGTGAAAGATGGGGTAGAATAGAAAATGATCTAAAGAGGAAGGAGCCTCACTCCCCTCTCAAGATTGGAGGCTGCTCTTTTCAAAGCTAAGCTATACAGAGAATCATTGATCAGGAATCAGCTCAGCTGGATTGGAATGAAGCTAAATCCCCCATTTTTCCTTCCCCTAGTTATTAAAGAGTAGATTAATGAGGAAGAAAAGAAAAGAGCTTGGGCTAAGGATGACCAGAGCATGGGTTACTATAGGTAGGCATGGACCCCCAGTGTAGTCGCATGGGATATCAGAGAAGCTGTTGAAGAACTGAATATGTCACCCAAGGATGGGTGAATCCTTCAAGCATGGGGGAGATGATAAGCCTGAATAATAGGTATCCTAATAGCCTTTTTGCCATAGTAAAACATAGGATATGTTGAAAGAAATACACTTGTTTTATGGGTTAATGATTTGCTTTGATTATTTAATGAAGATGTTTTTAGATTATTCTTTTTATGCTTAAAAGGCATTTTTATAAACAAATGCATGAAAACGAGTATGTTGGAGCAGGCATAGGTACAATAAGGGACAACACGCAAATCTAGTTGAGATACTGAAGGACCATGAAAGGCTAAGTGCCCTATTTCCCTGACTTATAGAGAATAACTCATGTTCAACAGGATTGGTGATTAAAGTAGGTAGTTAGGTTAGAATCTGAGGCATATATATATGGACCTCTCAGGTAGCGAGGGGGTCATGTTGCTATTTTGTGGAATTACTGTTTTTACATTCTACTACAGAGACAATTTGTGTTGCAAAACTATTTTTGAACCATGAAGTTATTCTGTTAATGAAAAGATTGATGTTACTGTCCAACCTGCATTTATAAGTTTTCTATACTCCTGAGTATGGGTTGGAGAGTGCCCCTCCAACACGTAAGTCAGGAGCTTTACTCTGTTTCAGTTATTTTTCCATTTATGCTGTGAATCGATTTAATTCTTATTGTGTATGAATATACCTTGATGGCAATTGAATCGTATGGTTTTATTTTAGTTAAAAGGTTGTTTTTGTTCAAGCATATTTTTTGTAGTTGATCAACGCTCATTCTGTAGTTTGGTAAGATGCATTCCGTAGTCCTGTAGCTACATTCTACGCACACATATTTTGATATTTGTTTTCATATATTTTCATATTGGTTCTAAAACAATGATTTCGATCTGTAAAGCTCATGCATGTTTCTTTTATCAGACTTAGATCATAGAGATAAATCACTTTCAGTTCCTTAATTTAAATGGTCATCACTTGTAGTGTTTAAACCAAATAGATAAGATTGGTTAATTCTCAGCATTAGATATTTATGCTCCAGATTTGGTTTTATCATTTGAGTATTTTAGATTAGACCTTCAACCTTCAGCAATTGATTTCTGCATTTTGATTAGTAGATCAGAATTCTAGCTTTTAGCATTTTATTCATAGATTAGATTTACTGTTTTCAGCAATTAAATTCTTAGTGTAGATTTACTGTTTTCAGCAATCAATTTCTAGGGTAGATTTATTGTTTTGTCATTCCTAAATTTCCAATCATTCTAGCTCACCTTCTCTTTGACTAGATAAAACTTTAAGATCTATACCAACACCCCAACGACAACAAAGACGATCCTCTAGAGCACATATAGTGTTAGCACCTCTTAAGTTTGTAAGTCCCCTGGGTTGATAATTAAAGTAGGCTCCTAGTCTAGCTTCCCTCATTAGGCATCCATTCTAATAGATCACCAATGACTCTATGTCATGTATCTCAAAACCGAGTGGCTGCTCCACATACACTTCCTCTTCTACTACACCAGTCAAGAAAGTTGTCTTGACATCCATCTGGTGTATCTTCCACTTCATCATTGCAGCTAGAGAAGGTACTGATCTGATGGAAGTGTATCTGGCTACAGGTGCAAAAGTCTCTTCATAATATATCCCTTCTTTCTGGGAGAAGCCACGATCTACAAACCTCATCGTGTATTTCTCTATGCTACCATCTGCAGCATGCTTGATCTTATAGATCCACTTGGAAGTCACCACAGACTTCCCTTTTGGTCTTGGGACCACATCCCAAACATCATTCTTCATGATCGACTGATACTCCTCGACCATGGAATCCTTCCATTCTTTCTTTTCCACTGCTTCTTCATAACTGGAAGGTTCTTTGTTCATAATGTCATAGAGCAAGGAAACATAACTGGTATGTGATCTTGTCATTTTCCTTTCTTTGTACCATACCTTTCTACATCTTGGATGAGCTCTCTAGCCCATGTTCGTTTCCTCTTGTGAGAGTTATTCTCACGGGGTGGATCTATAGGTTTCTGTGGAACTTCTATTTCACGATCTTCTTCTGGAATATCTTCATTCATGGTGGTATCTTGTGTTATGGGTATTCTTGGTTCTTCATTGTCTTCAACCGGTGTCTTCCTTGATTTGATGTATGTTGAGTCTTCATCAAAAGTCACATCCCTACTGATGTCAATCTTCTTGAACCCGGGAAAGTAGATTCTGTATGCCTTCGAGCTTTCACAGTAACCCACAAAGATTCCCTTCTTTCCTGAAGGATCTAGCGGTGTTCTCTTTTCCTTTGGAATGTGTGTGTATACTCGATAGCCAAATATTATGAGATGGCTAACTTCTGGTTTCTTACTAGTGAACACTTCTTCTTTTGTTTTGTTGTCAAGTATCTTATGATGTGTTCTATTTTGCACATATACAGTTGTTATTGCTGCTTCTGCCCATAGATGCATAGGCAGATCTTGGTCATGAAGCATTTCCCTAGCTACTTCCATGATAGTTCTATTCTTCCTTTCTGCAACCCCATTTTGTTGTGGATTGTAAGGAGTAGACAACTCCCTCTTAATCCCTGAATCACTGCATAGTTTCTTGAAGTCTCCTTAAGTGAATTCTCCACCATTGTCGGATCTAAAGATCTTGATCTTCTTATTAGTTTGATTTTCTATCAAGGATTTGAATTCCTTGAACTTATCACACACTTCATCTTTATTTTTCAAGAAATGAACCCAAGTCTTCCTAGAGAAATCATCAATGAAGGAAACATAATATACATACCCACTCAGAGAACTAGATGACATTCAATCGCATACATTAGAGTAGATAATCTCCAAGATTTATTTTTCCTTGATTTCACTACTTGGAAATGTCTTCTTTGTGTTCTTTCCCTTTGCACAACCTTTGCAAATTCCTTCATGCTTTGTCTGGATTTCAGGAAGACCTTCCACTACTTTTCTTGCAATTGGTAATTCCCTATAGTGCATATGTGTAAACCTTCTATGCCAAAGTTCAGTTGGCTCTACTGAGTCATGAACCAAGTCTTGTTCTGGTTGGGCCTTCGGTTTGTATAATCCTCCCTCTTGCTCTCCAATCACCACTGCATCATCTATAGTCTTACCCTTTGGCCACATGAGAACTTGGCCATCTACAAATGCAACGCTCATGCCTCTTGCATCCAATGTAGATATGGAGAGAAGGTTCTTCTTGAGACCTGGAACATATAGTACATTTTTCATTTTCATAGACTTTCCACAGTCTAGTTTATAGGAGGCTTCACCACTTCCTTTTATTGGATACTAGTAGTCATCCCCAAGTTTCACCTTATGGGGTGATTCATGTTCAAATAGGTTTACAAATGATTTCTTGAATCCTGTCACATGTTTGGAAGTCCCAATATCTATAAGCCAATCATTACTTCCATGAGTAATGGTATGAGTGAGGGAAGAAATTAAAACATACTCTTCATCACTTGAACAATTTCCACTTTCTTCTCTAGCCCTCTTCCTGGGAGATTCATCATCCTCTACAGTGTGAGCATGACGTCTTCTTTTGTTGTTGTTCTTCTTGTGAGAGCCATCTTTATTATTTCTAGGACAATCCCTGGAATAGTGTCCCTTTTCATCACATGTAAAGCATCGGTAATTGGATATGTTTCCTCAAGTTCTAAAGTTACCCCTCTGATTCTAATGGTGATGCATTTCTTTCTTACTGTGGTGGTGCACCTTCTTTTATCATACTTCTTGGAGTGTGTTGTAAGGGCTTGGTCTTCATTCCCCATTTTCTCTTCTCGAGCTATAATCTGAGAATCTTCCTGTAAGCATTCTTCCCACAGCCTACTGAATGTGATAAGTTTCCTCCTAGCACAAATTCCTTGAATGAAGGAATCCCATGACCTAGGAAGACCATTTAGAGTGGTCATTACTACTTCTCCATTCTCTATATCTTATCCCACAACTTCAAGTTGTTCTTTTATCTGGGAGACCCTTGAAAAGTAAGACTGCATGGTCTCCGCATTTTGGATCTTGATATTCTTTAGTTGATTCCTCAAGGTCATATTCCGATTTATGTTCTTTCCTTCAAATAGCATGGTCAAGGAATCAAACATCTCCTTGGGTGTCTTCAGATATGACACATGTGGTATGAGATGGTCCTTGATAGAATCAGCAATGATTCTCTTAGCTTTGACCAAGTTCCTCTTGTGTAAGGCCTTAGCCTCATCTCCCTCTGGAACTGGAACCTCTTCACTTATGTAGGTGTCCAACTCATTCTCTTCTAGGATTAACCCAATCATCTACTTCCATGCTCGGAAGTTATCAACCCCTTCAAGCTTATCCTCAAGCTTGGTGTGGTGAGACATCTTAATTAGAAACTCAAATGGAAATAAAATATTTAGTTCTTACCACTTGATTTGATGAAAACTGGATCTCGAGCTCGATTAGGGTTTGTCAGAGAAATCCTAAAAATTCAAACTTTGCACCTTGCTGAGTTGATCAACCTGGTATACTCCAATTTTGAAAATTGCAAATTTTGACCCCTCAAAATTGCCTTTGAAACTTCCATATGTACTCGACAGGATCCCGAACTAGGGTTTGATAAAGCCCAGTCTTCTGCCCAACCAAAAAGTTCGATCTTGTGCTCTAAACTTCGATTTTTCTAAGGAGCATCCAGCCGTGGTCACAGATTTCAAAAATTCCAACTTTCTCCAAAACCCTAATTTCTCGCAATAGTGATAGGCCAAAAAATGAAAGTGTTCAGAATGAGATTTTGTTTCAACAGAAAGATGCGCCCTTGCTAGCAGAGTCAATCTAGCCTCCTTCCTTTGAATATTTGTGGAGAGAAACCCAAAAATTAAGAATCCCTAGCTTTCGCAGCTGCACAGTGTCTTCTTCTTCTCAGGTTAGCTATGATACCATGTTAGATTTTGAGCATTAATTCAATATGATCTAGGATCTTATCTGAGAGAATAACATGTACAACATATCAATCACAAGAGACAATAGACACAAAGTTTCCTCAGGGAAAACTAAGAAGGTAAAAAACCCTGCAACTTCCTCAGAGATAGAAAGAGCAATGATACAATTCCCAAATACAAGAGATAGTTTCCTAGAAGCTTCTCCTCCTCCACTTGTGCGTAACACTCACATGAGAGAATAGACGAGTGAGTGAATGATCAAATAGAGTGACACCCTCACTCTATTTATACACTAACTTGACTTGCCTAATAACCTAACTGGGCCGACCTCTCTAAGAGAGTCTAATAACCCATGGTAACTCAACTCAGGGCCGACCCCACACTTGGTGGTCTAATAACCCATCACATATAAGTTGTGACACTTGCAATACAACTTGCGACACTTGTAAATATAAATGATGACACTTTCGTACAGAGGAATAATAACATCTCTGTAGGGATACAATATACATATATGAAGTACATTCCGAAGTTACCAATACATCAACACAAAACATAGTTGAGCTTCCCTGGAAGTAGAATGGCCCTGCATGCTGAATAGTATTCATGTTGGATAATTCTGTATTGTTTTTGGAAATTGGTTTTTGGTTTTCGATCTCATCTTAGTTATGTAGAAGTTAATATCATTTTATTATATTTTGTTGTTATAAAGAGAATTCGTGAAGTTCCCAGAATTTAATTATAGTTTTGTAAAATTTTAAATATTAAATGATTATAGATTGCAATGGTGCGATCCGATAGATTTTAATAGTGCGATCTGAGTAAATGGATTTTAAAATGTTGAATATGCATAGAAGACTATTGTTAAGATTGAAATTCTACTCATATGAAATCAAATTTTAAGATGGATGAGGTTAATCCTTGTGTTTTGTCTTGTTTTGGGTTGAAATTATATCAGGGTAGATTATTTATGTAGATAAACAAGTTAAATTTTTTTTTAAAGAAATGTGATAGTAAAGATGATTTTGATTACTTACATGTTGAGTGTGATCCTTAAATATGTAAGACATAAATTGGATGACTCACTCATTGAGACTCTGGATATAATCTCTAACGAGCGATAGATGCAGATCTGTTATATACTATGTTTATAAAATGAGAGATAAATACGTATATATATTGTTTATGTATTAAAAAAATTATTTACAGAGTATAACTGTTGCATGTTTGCGTGGTAGCAAGAATTTTGTATCTTCTGTGGTGTATTCGGGGCACCATTTGTTGTATAAATTCTTAAATCTCTGTATTTTTGTGACATGCAACTGATCCCCTTAGTTGGGTAAAAAGGGAAACAAAAATTTGAATATTTTTTTTGGCTTAAAACCGAATTCCTGAATTGGGCTTAACATGTCTGTTAACCTATCTCTCATTTGTCTTAAATTGCTCGTGAGTAAAACCGTTTTATTTCCTCTCCAATGTTCTACATGCTAAATCAACTTCTGCTCTTTTATTTGTTGTGGTGTTGTGTCTTTTAAAAATGCATGTTAGTTTTCTTAAGGTGCCGGATTCCTTGATGATCGAGTGATGTGATTTATAGCCCTGTTGTTAAAGTTTTACCTGATTTTATGTTAAGTCGAGATCAATTGTGGTAGTAGTTGTTATTTTGGGTTACTCATCTGGGTTCTTTTTGTAGATGAGCTACCTCCTCCTTGTCAATGTTAATCTCATGTCTGGATAACTGTAAAGAATCTTGGATTCATTACACCTCTATTTAATTATTTATACCAAACCTGTGAACACATCGGTGTTTTACAATGTTTCCATACTTAGGAGCTCTTCGGGGTGAAGCAGTTTCGATAATCACAAAGAAAACTCATCTTCTGCTTTACAGATTCTCTATAATTTTAACTCGATCCCATGGATTGTGTGGATTGATCCTACAGTAAATTTTCGGTGTTCTACCTACTACTCGAATCCACAGTTATATTTCCATAGTCGTGTAGTTAACTGTTAGATTTCAGGCGTCTCACTAACCCTTGAGGATTTATCGCTGAGGTTAGAGGTATGAGATTCATATCCTTGCCTTTTAATATCCACAGAGATCGTGAATATATATTATCATAAAAACTTCAACGATCTACGGAACCGAGATTATTGGTATAACATTTTTTGTTTATGACCAGAGGTTAGTTAATTAACTAATCCTTTATTTAAGTATTTTCTTACCTTACGCCAGACTAGTCCACCTTACCAATCTCCTTTGTAAAGTTACGGCGGATGTTTTGTATAGTACTTATCATAGTTTGTTAACTTATACATATGAATACATGGGTCGATTATTTTATCGATACCACATGTTTCCAAGTAAAAGAAAAATATATAGAAAAAAGAAAATAAATAAAAATAAAAATGAGTGATTCGATTTTATGGGCATTCTTTAGATTATTTTTATGTTAGGGTTATTGCATGAAGGAGGGTGAAAGGAATGAATTACTTGGAAGACTGAGAAAATAAATACATATACATATATATTATTGTAAAGTTTGAATGGGGATTGAAATCCTTTATGTATGTATGTATGTATGTTATATATATATATATTTCTCAATGGAATATATTATGGGAAATCTTTAGGTACTTCTTCTCATTTCAAGGATGGTACCCAAGGTAAACTATCGGTCCTAATTACAGGGTTTTACTTGGTGGGGACATCAAGTGAGGTCTTGCATAGCCATCATAGGATTTGACCCCAAGACCTTATGCTTATGATTACAACACTCATCCACTTGAGCTAACCCACCAAGCTATGTTATATATATATATATTTGTCATTCATTATATTGTATTATTTTCCATGAAAATATATAGAGTAGTTAGGCTTCAATGATTATAGAAAGAATAATCATATATGAGCATATGAAAAGAAAATGTACTCAATATAAGCCTCGAAGCATAAAATATAAAGAGTACAACTGTTGATAGTTTCACAAAATCCATAAATGATGTTATTTTTTCAAGGTTCAAGAAATGACATTTTTTTTATACTTATATTTATATAGCAAACACTGGAGTCATTGGGAATGTTATATATTATTTCCTTTAGTACTAAAGAAGTTTGTAATATACTACTTTTGTTAAGTGTAATAAAAGTTTTAATTTTTCCAAAATTTATTGTAATCTACGGTTGTTACATATTTATAGGATTTATATGTTATCATTTACAACAAGATTCTGAATTGGGATAGTTGGGAAAACATATTGGATTCTCTACTTTCCAGTTAATAATAGAACAATGAGTTAGATGTTAGTTTTTGGTAAATAACTATTTTACTTCATGATTAGTTATTTAATGCAAATTTTTCCTAGTTGTAGGATTTATGTGTTATCATGATCCAGATTTACGTGAGAATGAAATGAAAGAGCATATATAGAACCACATACATAGATATAATGCAGGAAACACACTGATATAATAAAATCAAATTCTATTAAATGAATAAAATATAACATACTTTAAAATAAAGCAATTAGAATGGTGATAGCTTTATCTCTGAGAAGAGATGTGGTGTATATTCCCATTCGTTGCAAGTTGATTAAAAAAGGAGACCAAAGGGCCTTTTTATCATAATCATGAAGGAAAAACCCTAAATATAAAAAACCTAACCCTAGGAGATGAACCATAAAATGGTGTGCACGTCTTGAGGTGGTTAATTGAGGTGTCAACTTCTCAGGCAAATAACTTTTGCATACAATCTTCATTTAGGGTGCTCGGTAGCCTGTTAGAAAGGTCTAGCCGAGAAGTACACATTTTTCTTATGTAGACAAGCCTTCAACTATGTCTGGATTGTCGGATTGCAAGAAAAAAACCATTTAGGGCCTCAAAAGCCTCGAAAATTTTGGACACAAAAATCCGTAAAAAATGTCAAATTGTAAAAATTGTCTTAAGATCGTGGAATAGGCGGGTGGCCACTGATATCCATCTTGAGTAGTCCTCTGACCCGAAAAACTGCCAAAATGGAAAATTTGTTTTGAGCCAGTGGAATAGGTGGGTGGCCATCGATACCCATTTGGATCAGTCCTTCCCCCTTTAGAAGCAATAGTCTCCATTGCATTGAATCCCTTATCATATGGTGAACTATGTGTTGAGTTGATCTCTTGGTGGCACATTTGTTGAGGTGAAAATGATATCTTTCTTTGACAGACTAAGAGGGATGTAATCGTTATTGATGGATGTGTTGGCCCCGTTCAACAATTTTGGTTTCCTTATTATTGTTGGAAGATAATTCCCATCTAGACCTTGGTTAATAATCCTTGCATAAGGTTCCAAGTGTTTAATGTAAGTTTTTCCATGGTTTGGGTTTATAGTGCCTAGTCTAGGGGGTTTGTCCACATCTTAGACTAGTGGTTTGTCATTATAGCCAAGTTTGTGCACAAATGTGCCCATTTCCTTATTCTGGGGATTCAAAGGTGCTCTATTTAATGCATTGAATGAGGTAGGCGCACCACTTCCTTGTTTTATGGGATAAGGTTGGACCTAGAGTGCTTATGCATTGGAAATGGTCAAATTGCTCATCAATGGCCATTACCAAATCCCTAAACAACCTAATTCACCCTCATAATGATTCCATCCACATTTATTGACTTGCCTAACTTCCTCATGGTCCTCATAGGTTCATTGGACCTCATTATGGCCCAATACAGGAGTTGCACTTGACACAATGTCATAGATTGGGGCAATTACTCCAATAATCCTAGCATTAATGTGAGCCACTCAAATCACCACTAAGTCTCTCAATTTTTCCTCATGTGATAATCTATATATTGTACACATGCTATTGTACAATAATGTAATGGAAGATCAATCCACATGAGTGTTTTTCTCTTGTGTTATACTTAATATTTTCTTCATATTTCTTCTATTTTCCTGTCAATATTTGGTAAATTCTAAGTGAAGTTTGCTCTAGTCATTTAGATCCACCTGTGACACATATAGAATTTGACATGGTATCATAGATTCATAGGGGATCCTAGTCTTGCTTCCGAAATAGATTTCCAAGTGTGTGTTTTGCAGGTGCCTACAACAACTTCATTATGGATTCGAAAGTTGTTCCTCTCCTCTCTCTATTCAACTATTCAGAGTGCAAAAAAAATATGTGTGCATATCTCAAGAGAAAATGTCTCTTTGATGTGTCCATTGGTTTTGTGAGTAAGCCATAATCCTATGATTAGAAGTGTGATTGGATCAATGACTTTGATAGAGTGTATGGAACTACGTGTCTCGCTATACCTCGTAGAATGCATTATCTCGTTAGTTCTATTGAGTATCCATTTGAACTTTGGAGAAATATAGATAAGGCTCTTGGCATGCAGAAAGAAGATATTAGCTACATGGAGAGAAAGAAAATGGAAACCTCCTCAAGTGTTCTCCCTCCAAAGGTCTTGGCCTCATGCATTTCTCAAGAAGTTGTTCAAATTGAAGAAGAAGAAGATACAGATTTAGCAAATGATCCAACTCAACTTTTTTCCTCTGTGGATTCCTTTGTTTTCCATGAAGTTGTTTTTCATGAAGATAACATACGACATGCTGCCATGAATATTGTTGAAGAGATGTCTCTCCATTCCACTTCTTTCTCCTCTATGTCTTCTATTATGAATGTTGAAGATGGGTTTCTGATTGGTGATCATAGTGAGCCTTCTCTAGAATATGTTCTTTCTTCATATGAGAGTATTGGTTCGAAATATGGTCAAGGAGAAGTTTGGAAGTCAAGTGAATATCTCTCATTTTTTCACACTCTTTTGCTTCCTATGTATTCCTACACTAGGACTAGCAGAATTTCTTCAAGTTCATTTGAAGATGGAGAATCCTTAGCCATCACATTGGCAAACTTGGGACTCTTGTTCCTCTTTCTTGGAGTTGATTACAACTCTCTTGGTTTGATGTTGATGCTTCAGGAGCCTGATGATTCGCTTGGGGTTACTTATTCTCAAGCATCTCAAGTCTCTTTTGTACCTAGCACTCTGGTTGGTTCAAAGATAATTTATGGAGAGAGTCCTTCGCTCTACTATCAATGTTACTCAGTTGTTCTACATGGCTTCAGTTTTCATCATACAGTTGTACATGTACATGATCTAGTTGAGCACATTCCTCTTCTTCCCAAGAAGAAGGTTCATCCATACATATGAACAAGTTCACAACTACTTGTGTTTTAGAGTAGTTTATTTTTGGTGACCTTCATGTCCATTCTACAGGGAGGATTTTCCCCATGTGGTTTTCTCTTTCCTCACGTACATGGATGAATAATGTAAAGGGTGACCATAGGCCTTTGTTTCTTGGGCCCTCATAATAATTTTCTTTGCTTGCAACCATTTTGGCTTAAGGGGGGGGTGTTGGAACAAAATTCCCATATAGACCTTGGTTAATAATCCTTGCATAAGGTTCCAAGTGTTTAGTGTAATTTGTTCCATGGTTTGGCTTCATAGTGACTAGTATAGGGGGTTTGTCCACATAGTAGATTAGTGGTTTGTCATTATAGCCAAGTTTGTCCACATGTGTGCCCATTTCCTTATTCTGGGGAGTCAAAGGCTCCCTATTTAATGCATTTAATTAGGAAGGCACACCACTTCCCTGTTTTATGAGATAAGGTTGGACCAAGGGCACTTATGCACTAGAAATGGTCAAATTGCTCATTAATGGCCACTACCAAAGCCCTAAACCACCTAATTCACCCTCATAATGGTTCCATTCATATTTATTGACTTGGCTAACTTCCTCATGGTCCTCATAAATTCATTGGACCTAATTATGACCCAATACAGGAGTTACACTTGACATAATGTCATAGATTGGGGGAATTACTCCACTAAGCCTAGCATTAATGTGAGCTACTCAACTAACCACTAAGTCTCTTGATTTTGCCTCATGAGAGCATCTATATATTGTACACATGCTATTGAACAATAATGTAATGGAAGATCAATCCACATGAGTGTTTTTATCTTGTGTTCTACTTAATCTTTTCTTCATATTTCTTCTATTTTCTTGTCAATATTTGGTAAATTCTAAGTGAAGTTTGATCTAGTAATATAGGTCCACCTATGACACATATCGAATTTGACAATTATCCTTGGTTTGAACAGGTGTTTATGCTTTCTTTTCGGAGGATCACATTGAATGTGTGTCCTTGCACCTTAGAGCTACCCGAATAAGTAAAGCAACAATTCCTTTGTGTTCTTCTTGTTTATGCTAAGTAGAGGGACCCTATGCAAAGGTTGTGGAGGTATTTGTGATATGATGTTCACCTTTAGAGGCAATTGTGAATAGGGAAAATTTCCAAGCATGGGAGATTGTCTTCCTGCACTGCTTGGTTGAGGTCAAAGAGATTGTGGTAGGTGCAACTGTCTCTAGTATCCAATAGAGTTGTCCTCCCAAAGTGACAATGAAACTACGAGGAAGTGACTTATATATAGCATGGGGTGAATCCATGAATATGAGTAACACTTTTTGGCCAACAGTGATGTGAAATTTTTTTTTTACTCATTTTTTGAATCAAAGCCCTCAAAACTCATATATGCCTTGTGAATTTCGACATGCAACAAAAAAGAAATTGTAGGGAATTATGTTATCTTTTCACCTATATTTTTAAAAAAAATTATTTAATATTCCAAAATTGCATTTAATGGTAGGTTTGTTCTTGTAAATTTCAGAAAAAGGTTAACAAATGGCTTGTGTGCATATAAAATAATTTAGTGATAACGCATAATTTTTGAAAAACAAATATGAATATAATCTACACAAAATTCACTGGGGTGTACATATTTTTTGTAATTTATGCTGAAAAATTATATATACTTTTTAATTTTCGAAACTGACCATTGAAAATTGTAATCACATTTCGTACACATGTCTTTGGATGTAAACTTTTTTTTACTAGTTACAAAAATCGAAAAAAATACCCTTTTGAAGATGACGCATTGATCAGGGGCATATGTATTTTTTGAACATTTTGGTTGTGTACTTTTATGTTGTTGATTTTTCTTTGTGTTGATTCGAAGTTATGTACATGGTTTTGTAAGTGTAATTTTGAAAAGAAAAATAAATAAAAAATATCTTATGAACTCATAATATGGATAGGGGATTCGTTGACGAATTTATCCATATGAATTCGGTCACCTAAGGTGCATCCTAGGGCAAGGTTTAGGTTTGGAAAAGAGGCCAATAAAATTAAATATGTAGAAAAGGGGGATAAAATCTTGTTTTAAATCCCTTGATCAAGCTATTAGCTTGATTAAGGTTTTAAGAACCCTCAATCAAGGTTTTATTAAAAAAAAATTAATACCTCAATCAAGGGTTTATGTATGGTTAACTCAAAAGATCAATTAATCTATTAGCTTGATTGAGTTAATAACTTGATCAAGCTACTTTTTACATTCTATAGTCTTCTCGTGGGATTTTCTTTATATTTTACTAATGAAAATAACTCGATCAAGCTATTTAAAAAATATCGATCAAGAGTAAAGAAACCCCTTGATCGAGCTATAGATATTGATCGAGGGTTTTCTTAACTCTCAATTAATATTTTTTAAATATATCAATTGAGTGCTTGGTTAAGACCTTGATCGAGCTTTTAAAAGCTCAATCGAGGGCCTAACAAATTTTCGATCAAGATTATTTTTTTCGTACTCATGCCCTCCTCCCATGATGCTTCCACATATATGGATTCCCTAAAAGAACATCACAGACTTTAAGTGGGGCCACATCACATAGTACCTTGTCTTTTAAAGGCTTGATGTCATATGATGTAATGTCCCTTGTTAGGAATTTTATTAAAATGGCAACTTTCCACTTTTTTTCCCTAGTTCGACCTTTGACTAGTTTTGATCTCTAGGTCCCAAATTTGCCCCAAATGATCTCAAATATTCTAAGAAGGTATATGAATGATATTAGAACATAAATATGTGTTTCAGGGATTCCTTTAGACCTTGAAAACACTTCTTCAAATACTCTTTCAATTCTGGTCAATGTAGGTAACTTTACTAGTGATTTCCCTTTGACTAGTATTGGTCTCTAGGTCTCAAATTGACTCCAAATGCCTTCAAATATTCAAGGAAGGTGTATGAATGATATTAGGAATTGAATATGATGTTAATGGATGACATATGGCCACCAAAAGAACTCTTCAACTCTCTTAATATTCTGGACCAAGTATGCAATTTTACTAGTAATTTGGGGTTCAAATCCCCCTGGGGTAAGTATTGAAAATGGCTTCCCAAATGCCTCCAAACCCACTCAAATTTATGAACAGAGATAGGGAATGTATTAAGGATGTTACTAAGGTTTCATGTGCACAAATAATTGATTATTATATCTGTTCCAACCCTCTCCCATTCAACTGCAAAAATCACCAATTCGACCCTTAGGGAAATGACACTATTTCTCCTCCCAATGCAATTAAACTGAGTAAAAATACTTCAAATGCTCAAGTACAGTACATGAAACTTGTAAAATAAATCCATGGAATTAAATTAATCACAAATTCATCAGAGAATCATCCATTCATTCGAAATCATCATCAATACATTGGTTCACAACAAGGTAGTGGGGAAATGGCATTGTTATTCCATTAAAAATTAGATTTATACATTTCTACTTGGAATTTCGACTTGAAACTTTATGGAGATGAATAAAAGAGTATTTAATTCATATTAAAAAAAAAATGGGACATTATATGCTCCCCCAAAGAGTACAATAGCTCACCAAAAATGCCCTCCCTCAAGGATCAAGAATATGCCATCAAAACTGGAAATGGTTGAGAGAATGTGCTGCAATAGAAGAAACAATGAGCTACCCTGTAGCTTACACCTACAAATAAAGACTCTATTAAAGCTCCAAATGAAAGGTCTGAATGGCCTTTCCAATTACCAACTTGGATGGGAGTATTTCACCCTCGAAATTGGCTAAGGCAAGAAACTAGTCATCCACTAGCTCTCCCTCTACACAAATGCAATTGCAAATTCTACAAATGATCAAAAGCTCATTTCATTCTTTGTTATTGAAATTTATAAAGTTATAATGTCCTCCATGGGTCGAATTCCTTCCAAGAGACTCATGCCAACTCAAGTTGGGAAGAGATTCCAAAGAACGCCACTTGTACAACAATTCCTAGTTTCTCACTTCCACCAAATCACATGTGGAAGCATCTTAGCTGCCCTAACACCCTTGATCGCCCTCTTGGAGTCTATTTTTATCCCTGACATGTCATATGTCATCCTTCATGTTTGATTTGTGTCATAGGTTTCATAGCATATTCATCATTGTTGTCATAGAGCTAGGGAATCTAGCCCAAGTGTCTCACTAACTCCAAATTGCCTCTTCCTTTCCATGGGAGTTACTCTTCCTCTATATTTTGACCTTTGATGATTCATGCCATGAATAATACCTTTTGGACTCCCCCAAGTATGTTACCATTCACCTTGAATTCGAATTGGTGAGAGAATGATGCCAAGTGTAGTGGGGAAATCTAGCCATATGTGGGTCCCACTTCCTCCATGTGTCTTCATGATCAAATGCCACTTTGATTTTCACTTGTATATATTTATTTAGATCCTCTATTAAATATTTATGCCACTCTAATGCTAGAACATCATTTATTATCCCCATTATTCCAAATCCCAAAGCTTCCACTCCAAACCTAGGAAACTAGTAATTTTCCTCCTTGGCAATTATTTGACCTTTAACATCAATTTTACATCAAGAAGATGCTTCATCAAAGAATCATGAAAGTGTTTATAACTCCAAGCAAGTAGACCACCATTTGCTAGGTGCATACAATCTTCAAGTGACCAATCAAATCTGCTCCAATGACATAGGTGAGGATCCCATGTCCAATAGTGCTGCTCCAAAAGAACGTGATATGCATCAAAATATTCAGCCATGCATTCTTTCATCCAAGAAGTGAATGAAGAATCTCCACTAAAATCTGAACCAAATAATGAGCAGAAAAAACAAGGATACTTCAAAGGACTCAAAGAAGACTCATCCATACATCCATGAGGATATGTATCATCATAAGGTAAAGGAATATGCTGCTGCAATTCTAAATAATGAGGTGCTCTATTCATGTCATCATCAAAAGGAGAGGTAGGAGTTTCATACCCCTCATGTGGCACCACTAGAAAAAAACCTTTCACCCAATTTTCATCCCAAAGTGATGTGGCTGGAAAAGAAGTGTGGGGTGAGGAATTATGAACCAACTTTAATTCTTTACAACTCTTACCCATTGAAATATTTAATACATCTTCTCCATAATTGGCTGGTCCAACTATTGTGAGATCATGTACCTCTTCCAAGGCTTTGCAACTCTCTCCATGAGGCAACTCATAATCCTTTTGAACAAGGAAAAGTGCTTGTCCTTCTTCTTGTTTTAGTGTAGCATCTTCAAGAACCTGCATATCAACATGTACCTCATGTTCCACAATTACATTAGGTTCCTCTTTTGTGACATAAATGATTTTATCCTTTTCCTTGAAAAGAGAACCATTGCTCATTATTTTTTCCGAGTTGCTTCCAAGTTCACTAAGCAACAATTTGAACTCTTGAAAGTATTGCCTCAACTAGTCTTCAAAGGATGGTTTAAGTAATTTTATAACCTCCTCATTCTCCTCTAAGGTTCCTTTCTCATCCTTACTCATGGTGACCAATGATGCACTTCTTCTCCTACTTCTTCCCTTTCACCAAAGTACATCCAGTTTCAGTTTGTAAGGGTGGTGGATTATTTCTTTGACTCCTAGTCTTCATTAATGTTCTACCACATCAGGTGCCAAAACCTGGCTCTGATACCACTGTAATGTCCCTTGTTAGGAATTTTATTAAAATGGCAACTTTCCACTTTTTTTCCCTAGTTCAACCTTTGACTAGTTTTGATCTCTAGGTCCCAAATTTGCCCCAAATGATACCAAATATTCTAAGAAGGTATATGAATGATATTAGAACATAAATATGTGTTTCAGGGATGCCTTTAGACCTTGAAAACACTTCTGCAAATACTCTTTCAATTCTGGTCAATGTAGGTAACTTTACTAGTGATTTCCCTTTGACTAGTATTGGTCTCTAGGTCTCAAATTGACTCCAAATGCCTTCAAATATTCAAGGAAGGTGTATAAATGATATTAGGAATTGAATATGATTTTCATGGATAACATATGACCACCAAAATAACTCTTCAACTCTCTTAAGATTCTGGACCAAGTATGCAATTTTACTAGTAATTTGGGGTTCAAATTCCCCTGGGGTAAGTATTGAAAATGGCTTCCTAAATGCCTCCAAACCCACTCAAATTTATGAATAGAGATAGGGAATCTATTAAGGATGTTATTAAGGTCTCATGTGCACCAATAATTGATTATTATATCTGTTCCAACCCTCTCCCATTCAACTGCAAAAATCACCAATTCGACCCTTGGGGAAATGACACTATTTCTCCTCCGAATGCAATTAAACTGAGTAAAAATACTTCAAATGCTCAAGTACAGTACATGAAACTTGTAAAATACATCCATGGAATTCCATTAATCACAAATTCATCATAGAATCATCCATTTATTCGAAATCATCATCAATACATTGGTTCACAACAAGGTAGTGGGGAAATGACATTGTTCTTCCATTAAAAATGAGATTTATACATTTTGTTGAGATCAAGTTCTTTTGGATACCGATGTTGAAAAAAAAATGTAGGGGGGTTCCATTCACACACATTTGTTAGTGGAAGAGGAACGTGTCTGCCTCTAACCCTTCTAGCTCCTCTGGCTAAATTTGTGTGGTAGCGACGATCACACTGGGTTCTACATCAATGATTTGTTTCCCCATGTATGTGATTGTGATGTTGGGTTATGAGTCAGAATCAGAATTGGGATATAATTTTGAAGCTTTGATCTCAGCCACCAATGACTACTTTGAGCGACATTCATCAGTGTTGTGCCAGGGGATTTTTTGGAACTCACACCAATTTCTAGTGTCCTTCTTAACCTTCCCATTACCCTTCTTGGATGGGTTTCCTTGAATTTGGTTATCCTTGTGTTGTATTTTTTTTGTGACTTTGGGATGCATTTTCCATGCTTTTTCTATGGTGAATTTCCATGCATTAAATCCCGCTTATTATTTTTCTGAAATTTCTACTCTATTTTGATAGCATACCAATAAGTGGCTCTTACTGAAGAGATGTCTAGGAATTCCATCTCTATTCATATGTACCGATGTAGGCCACTGTGATATTTCATAAACAGGTGTCGTTCAGAGTCTCTGAAACCCAAATTTGAGTGCAAGGTATGAAATTTGTTGGTGTACTTCAGCATAGCTTGCTCCCTCTCTTGACGTAGTGTGGTCCATCTCGTGTACTGGTTGTCATACTTTCCCATAGGGTAATATTGTTCCTTAATGACATCTATAAAAGAGGCCCAAGTGTGATTGAACTCAAACATTTCAAACTCCTCTATTAGGTTTTTCTCACAATAAGTTTCCCAACAATTTTTACATGGGGGACAACCTTAAAGAGATCAAATTTGATATTTTCCCCATCAAAAAATTTGTGGACAGAGAAATACCCTTCTAGTAGACTCAACCATTTATCTAGGGAATTAACATCGATCAGGCCTTCAAATAAAGGAATATCAAATTTAACTTCTACCTTGAAGGGTGTGGCTTCTCCGAAGTGATTGCTTGATGATCCATTCGTTGTTATTGGCATCCATTGAAGGATTTGGGAAAAAAATTCTCTCATCTCATTCCTCTATCGCACTACGACTTCCTCAAGAAGTCGTTTGATAGGATCTCCTGCTCCATCATCTCTCTTTTCCTTGGTCATGGGAGGTGGTTTGGGCTGACGAGAGTTTTTTTCCCCAAGCATAACTAGTTCAAGACCCAACTGTCAATATCCATATCTTGTTGGGGACATGCAATGAGAGACAACAGAGAGCAGATTGCTCTGAAACCACTGATCCATATTTATGTGGGAACGAAATGAAAAATCATATATAGAACCGCATACACAGATATAATGCAGGAAAACAATGATACAATAAACTCAAATTATATTAACTGAATAAAATAGAATAGACACTGTAAAATAAAGTAGCTAGAATGGTGGTAGATTTATCTCTAAGAAGATATGTGGAAGCTATGCTCATTCATCACAAATTGATTACATAAGAAGACCAAAGGGCCTTTTTATCATGAGAATGAGGGAAAAAACCCTAAACATAAAAACCGTACCCTAGGAGATGAACCGTAAAACAATTTGCGGGCCTCGAGGTGGTTAGTTGAGGTGTCAAATTCTTAGGGGAATAAATTTTGTATAAGATATCCATTTAGGATGCTCAATAGTCCATTGGAAAGGTATAGCTGAGAATTACACATTTCTCCCATACATATTGCCTTTGGCTATCTTTGGACTCTGACATCACCAAAAAAACATCGTTTAGGGCCTCAAAACAACCCCAAAACTTTTAGACATGAAAATCCATAAAAAATGCCAAACTAGAAAATTTGTCTTGAGCCCATGAAATAGGTGATTGGCCAACAAAATAGATCTATAGCAGTCCTCCGACCTAAAAAACTGCCAAACTGGAAAAACAATTTTGATTGACTCGAATAGGTGGGTGGCTATCGATACCCATATGTATGATATCATTTATAACACGATTCTAAATTGGAATAGTTGGTTCCTCTATGACTATTATGGAAAATATATTAGATTATCTATAGTTAAGTTAATAATAGAACAATGACTTAGATATTAGTTTTTGCAGTTGGTATATTTAGAGTTAATATGGATCTATACTAGTGTAAATTGCAACTATTTTGCTTCATAATTAATCAATTAAAGCAAATTTTTCCTATTTGTAGGATTTATGTGTTATCATTTACAAAATTATTCTAAATTGGAATAATTGGAGCCTGGATGATTATAATGGAAAATACATTGAATTATCTATTGTTGAGTTAATAATAGAAAAATGAGTTAGATATTAGTTTTTGTTAAATAACTATTTTACTCCATAATTAATTAATAAATGCAACTTTTACCTATTTGTAGGATTTATGTGTTATCATTACAACATTATCCCAAATTGGAATTAGGTAAAAGAAATATGTATGCATTGCTTACACTTAGGTCCATATATGTATTTATATGGATATTTGAGTTATGATGAAATATCCCTCTAATTTATTACTTGACCATACGATACTTCATGATATTTTGGATCCTTCAACCCTAGCTGATCTATTACCCTTCCCCCCTTTTCATTTTATTTCTTCCCCATGGATCGACTGTCGAGAGGGAGCAGGGATCTCTCCTTTCACAACGTTGTTCTATAAGCTTCTCCTCTGACGAGCCGCCCCTCTGACACCTCCTCCGTAAAGCTCATGGAAGATGTGGGTTCAAGCCAAGACAAGACGCATGAATAAGTGCTGCCACATGACGGATATGCCGAAGGAAGCGGTCCTAGGAAGCAAACCATCAAAGCTAAATGAAACAGTTTTCTTCCAAAGATAGATAATATCCCAAGCCTAGAGGTTACTTCCAATAAAGTGGGTGCATACAGATAATACATGATGGACCATGCCTTGATCTACAAGTTCATGGGTTTTTTTCCCAACCAAAGGACTCTTCAAGGATGAATATCCCACAAATGGAAACCGAAGGGAGAAATATACTTAAAACTTGGGTCAAAAGGCTTTTTAATAGTTATTTTCTCCAATCCATAAGATAGGGAGCATATAGTCAAGGAAGAGCCATGGTTTTTCAACAATGCAGGGTTATTCATGTAATACTGGAAGGATAATTTCATCCCTAAGCAGGAATACTTATCGGAAGTTCTAGTATGGGTACGTCTTTATTCATTACCACGGGAATATTAAGAGGAAGAAACTCTAATGGGGATTGGAAACACATTAGGAAAGTACATTGAAATTTTTTAGATAATGAAAAGAGCCAAGTACACTTCCTTTGCTCTGATTTGTGTCAACATGAACATCTCAAATCATTTTCCTAAATCTATCTGCCTAAGTTTCCAATATGATGAATGGGTACAAACCCTGGATTATGAACACATCGCTTTCAGATGTCGACATTGTCATGAATGTGGGAATCTCTTTAGATACTTCCCTCATGCCCCAACCCCCATTCCACCATTGTAGCAACAACAATAGACTGAGGACAACTTTACCATTGTTAGGATAAAATCAAAAGGGACCCCAAAAATAGAAACCACCAACTCTAGAAAATAATCCAACACTTCTAATCAATTTACTACCCTTGAAAATCTACAAATGGAAATGGAACAAGATGAATGTTAGAGAAATGAACCAAAGAAGGAGAATTTAAGCACAGAAGGAGTTGATTTCAATCTAGAAAAGAGACAAAAGTTAGACCCAACTGAAGATCGAACCATGCCGGAAAACGAAATTCCTATGATGCTTGAGGAGGATAGAGAGCCAAAAATCATGAACCATGAACTTCAAAAAATTATTGAAACCTGGAAGAAAGGATTTGAGATCCATCCCCTCTCTGCATATCGAACGCATTCGGAAATCCCTCCATTATGCTTGAGCCAAGTCCTCCAACCCTAAGGAAAATGGCATCATGCAAAGCAGTCAGAGGGGTATTCAATATTCACATAGACCTTACATCCAAAATGAAGGAAAGAAAGATATTAAGAGAGGTAGAAAAAACAACTAGCATATATTAATAGAACTAGGAGAGCATTTGATGGCATCAAGTAATCATGGATCCTTATCAAACTAGCTACAATCTCTTCCATCTCACCACTAGGTTTCTCCCAATGAAAATTATATCTTGGAACATTCAAGGTTTAGAAGGGAAAATCAAGAGACAAACTCTCAGATCTAAGATCCATCAGGAGGTGCCAATTGTTGTTATGTTGCAAGAAACAAAGTGTTCCTCTAAATCTCTTAAGCCTTTCTCCCATTTCTTTTGGAAGGGATGTAAAGCTATGGTCGTCGATGCTGCTGGGATGGCTGGAGGCATGGCCATCTTGTGGAACCCAAATATCATTCATCTTTCTAATTTCTTCTCCACTCCCTTTTCTCTATTTTCTTCCTTTCTTCTTCCTAACTCAAGCTTCTCCAACACTCTTTCCAACATTTATGCCCCCTCTTCCCCATTGTTTAAAAACAAGTTTATGGACTCCCTTCCTCAACTAAAAGAGATTTCCAATGATTCGGCCTGAATCATGGGCGATGATTTTAACATGATCTCTTCCCCTTCGGAGAAAAAGTGTGGACTCAGCCATCTTGACACAAGTAGAGCCTTTGGTCTTCTGTTACATTCCCATCTTGACCCTATTGCATTAAAAATGTAAATAATGTAATATTCTTATAAAATCGTGGTGAGGAGATCAAGGCCAAGGCCCTGCCATCGATTTATTGATGCATATGGTTTACGTGCTAGCCAGGCACATTAGAATTGTAAATATAATGTAAATATGCATTTTAATAAAATACCCACAACTAGCTATGCAATGTTGATGGGTCCAAAATACAGGTATCTGATAGGCCTTTCCCCACAACAAAAACAAAAGAAAAGGAGAATAAATACACTTGTTTTGTGGGAAAATGATTTACCTTAATTATTTAATGAAGTTGTTTAAGAGATTATTTCTATTATGTTTTGAAAAGCGTTGTATGAGCTAATTGCATGAAAAACGAGTTTGAATGAGTAGGTATAGGTGCACTAAAGGACAACGCGCAAATCAAGTGAAGAACTGAAAGAACATGACCACACTCAGCGCCTTTTTCCTGATCTGTAGAGAACGAACTCCTGTTTAAAGAGAATCAGGATTTAGACATTTGGTTAGGTTAAGCATTAGAATTATATAAATATGGACCTCTCGGGTAGTGGAAGGCCCCTACTACTATTTTGGAGAATTATTGTTTTGCATTTTATGCCACCGAGACAGTTGTGTTACAGACTTGGTTTTAAACTATGAAGTTCCTATTTTAATTCAAGACTTGATGTTACTTGCAATTCAGAGTTTATAAGTTCCTTTGACTCTTGAGTATGGGTTGGAGAGGGCCCCTCCAACACGTAAGTCAGGAGATCTCATTGTTCAGGTATTTCTCATGGTATATTTTACATTGGCTGAATTTATATTTCAGATGAGAGCATTTGAAATAGTATTTAAATTGCACGATCTGATTTCTATAGCAGTTGAACTTTTCTAATTCCGTAGTTCGCTATAACGCACTCTATAGTTTGGTAATGCTGTGTTCGTAGTCCTGTAGCAGCATTCCACCAAGGCATAATTTAACACCCATTTCTCTATATACTTGCATTTAATTCTGTAGCAACGATCTAGATCTTAAGCCCATGTACTCATTTCATAATTAGAACTTCTCATAGAGATTGATTTCTTTTAGTATTTATTGGTTACATGATGACAGTCACTCGTTACTGTTTTGATTAAAATTGCATCATTAGATAATGGCATTCCGAATTTAGCTTTAGCATTAGATTATGTTAGATCATACTTTGAGGTTTATGCATTCGATTTATAGTAATTACTCCTTAAGTTAGAGATCAAGCTTTCATTACGATAGAATAGATATGTTATGTTTTCAGTATTCAATTCCATAGTATAATTTTTACTGCTTTCAGCAAAGCTAATTCTTAAAGATATGCTTACTGTTTCCTGCATTTGATTTCTTAGACATAGATTTCCTGCTTCCAGTACTTAAAGTTTTTAGTATAGGAATTTCACCTCCATAGATTAAACAATCCTTTTTACAATTTATTGAATCATTTTTAGGTAACTCTTTAAAAACATAGATACAAACACCCAACTTCGACAAAGACTATCCTAGAGAGCACATATAGTGCCTACACCTCTAAAGTTTGTACGTCCCCTGGATTGATAATTAAAGTAGGCTCTTAGTCCAGTTGCCCTTATTAGGTATCCATTCTGAGAGCTCACCAAATGCAACAAGAGATGGGGGCATGATTTTACAAGGAATTGGGAGGGATATATTCCAACCCTTGGAGCCAATCAAGTCAAGCCAAGTGTCAATGAGAGGACCCATAAAACACTCAACTACCCATGTTGACCTTTGTACCTAATCATTCATTTCTCCCAAGAGTTGGTTGAGGTAGTTAATTCCTTGGGGAATGGGAAGTATGGTTGTCCAAATTCGAGTATGGGAAAGCCACCCTGCATGGTAAAATGTGTTTTGCTTCTTGGGCAAGAAAAGAGCCATGAATTGCTCCCCAAGACATTACCCATCAATGAGCTTTGCTCTCCCATGATTTGGGAGGTACCTGGGCATTTTTCTCCATGAATTTCCTATGTTTTCCTTCATTTTTCAAGTTGGGAAGGGCGTCTTGTTTTTGGTTACCAGTGGGGAAAGAGAACAGATCGACTTGGGGTTTCAATGAGGTTGTTTTGGCCATTTAAAATGCTCATAACCTATGGAAGAAATCGGGTTTGCTCCCTGGGGATGAATTTCCCTTCCCATAGTTCGTTTTGGGTGAGCCACGATTTGGGGAAAACCCATGGAGCCTGTTTTGTAAAATCCCTTTGTTGGAAATGTGTATCCATGCCCAGTTTTTGAGTTTTCTGTGTGTAAGAGAATGTTGGGGTTGAGATGGGTATCCATTTCTTTGGTTGAGCTTGAGTGCAGGCATCTAGAAATGGAGAGGGTTCAGACTTAGCCTGATAAACCCAGCTGTGGGCTGGCTTGGCTTGGAGGAATGATTATTTGGCTGTGCATGAGTAAGAATGTCCCATTTTCCTTGTAGAAATCATGACCAGCTCGGGGGTGGTATTTGAGTGCTGAAAAACACAGGCTGGGCAGAGACCTACGGTTGGGTGGAACGTTGCAGCAACATAGCTAGTTGTTTGGGATAATTTCAAAACAAAGATAAGTGTTTTTCTATCTATGTATTTACTTCTGCAATGTTTAAATTGATGACTGTTTTTTATATGTTGTATGCATATGATATGTGTGTGGATGAGTTTTAATTCCGATGTGCATATTGGCTTAATTTGCATCTGCACATCTTTGAATTTTATGGTATGAATCTAACAAATGGGATGAGTTTTATGAAAAGCCCCAAAGATTGGCATCATGTTCCCTTCCTTGAATTGCATCCATGGGAGGGTATGTGACAGAATGGTATCAGAGCTGTTGGTTGCAGCATTGGGCCTTCATGGGCTACCTATCACAGTTGTAGAGGCAAGTATGCTTCCTGCTCAGCAATTGATCATTAAGAAAAATTTCAATTTTCAAAATTTTTCTGTGTTTTATGAGTTTTTACCAAAGACTCTATCGGAAAAAGATAAGCCAGAAAATGCTGAAACAGTCAACGAATTAAGCTGAGTTCCGGCGATGCGTTTCGGCAAATTTTTTTGAAGTTTTTGGCGACGTAGGCGACGATTTTAAGCTTAAATGCTACGACGCGGGCGGTGATTTTAGGCTTAAATGTTGCAACGCGGGCGGTGATTTTAGGCTTAAAAGCTTCGACTCAATTGGCAATTTTAGGATTAAAATCTACGACGTGGTCACAGTGACAAAGGCTTGCAGACGACGAAGATAAGGCCAAGACCGCCGAAACGATCACAGAAGTTAATGTTAAAACCAACGACATTCGGCAGCAACACTAGCAAAACAATTGCAGAAGTTAGGGTTAAACAAAGCGATGCGACAACAATTTTAGGGTTAAATCCAGCGACAAAGGTCGGCGGAGTTAAGGTTAAGACCAGCGATGGTCGCAGAGATTGAGCCATGACCAGCGATTGGAGGAGCCAAAAACAAAAAGTATAGAGCCCAAAACTTGATTTTTGGGTAGGAGCAGGCGGGCTCAGAATGGGATGATTCCTGTGAGGCTCGGAGGCCATTAATGAAGGCCATGAAAGAACTAGAGAGGGTCCCAAACCCATTATGCTCCAATTTGACAGAAAATGGAGAATAGTGACTTTTGTAAGACAGTGTCTCGAGGATTGGCGAAAGGTCGGATTGAGCTGAAATTGATATGGTGCGGGCATGGAGCAGGCACAATGTTAAGTTTGGAATATTAGAACCGAACTCCAAAGGATGTGGAGTCAAGGTGAGCAAGAAGGCCAAAAAACACTGTTCCGAGCCACTTTTTCAAGATTTTGAAAAGCTTGTGGACAGTAAAAGTGACCCTAGATGTTGGAATAAATTTTTTTACTGAACTCGACATTTCATCTTCTCATTAAGACAGACAGTTTCCGTTAGACGAAGATTTTCCAGAAATGCATAGATTGGGAGATAGCCATTTTTGGCCAAATTTTGAGATTTTGGGGGGAAAGTGAAAAGTGAAAAGTAGCCAAACCCTGAATTTTATAGAAGTTGACGGGTGCATCGGAACAGGGATTTGAAGGTTGCTGAGTTTTTCTTGTTATATGGACTACCTTCACCCAATAGATAATTTTTCATGATTCTTCCTAAATTTGCTTCTACAAGCAGCTGAAGTTGGCCTTTCAGAATAGATTGTAGTTGTGTAAAAGTGCAGAAATTTGGGCAAAATTTGAATTTTTGGAAGAGTGTAAATTCCATGTCCTGGATCGGAATGGAGCACGAGGATAGACGTTGGAAAGCTTATCCAGAGGAGAACAGGGATGCATGACTATAATTTGAATGAGGTCCACATATATCATAGATATTTGGTCCACATATATCATAGATATTAACATCAAGTGATGTTAATGACAACCATGCAGGTAATGGTTATTGGTGCTTAATTGCATGTATGTTGAAAGAGGATTTGGTAAGATCCCTTCAACTATGTTTAAACTATGTTGATTTGGTTTGCATGTGGTATTGAGTGCCCGAATGGGAATGTTAACCTACCAAGTATGGTGAGGTGTGGGTAAGTGAAGGCAATGGTCCTTATACCCTATAATTGCTTAGAAATCTCAATGCATTCATATGAAATTATATCATACCATTTGTGTATATCAGTTGTGAGTTTAACAATCAAAGCAAGTGAGGACTTATGGTCCTATTGTGGTAGTGCACGCCATGAGTGGCAGTCATGGTTAGGCCATAATATGCGTGAGTGCATAATATGCATGGATTAATGCAAGGTTGTATTGACGGGTTATGCATTAAGTGAATGCACATCAAAATATTATGTAAATGTTGTGAATGTGCATGCATATGTGCGGGTGCACATGTTGAGATGCATGGTTGTGATATATATGTTTCAATGCAATTAGATAATCGATGAAATGGTGAACTATTGTTAATTATGATACCATTTCATGAGATACTACGAATGCAAGGGAATGATTGCATGAAGAAGGTAGACACATTGATGGGCTACTAGAGCACTCTGTTGGAAGGACAGAGTTGCATGAAATGTGAAGTAATGAGTACTTACAGTTTATTGAAATTGCATAGATAGTATACTCGTGTCTTGCAACTCTATTATGATAATGATGCATATATATATACATTTCATTGCATTTCAATGTTAGCAACTGAAAGTGTTTGAATTATTGAGCACTACAATTCTAAGATCACTTTAGTGACTATTGTAGTAATGAAAAGATTATATGCATAGTGTTAACACCCAAAAAGTGTTCACTACCTCATCTACCACATTATATGGCTCATTTGTCCATTTTTCTACCATATTTCTCTTAAAATCCCAAAAAATCCCATTAAAAAGCCTCCAAAAGGCCTAAAATGCCTCCAAAAGGCCACAAAACCATCAAAATAGCCTAAAAAAGGCTAAAAAACCCCCTTTTTCCTCTAAAAATAGCAAAAATCCCCTAAAAAGGGAATAAAAAATATAAAATAATGAGGAAAAGGAGGAAAAAACCCTATACAGCTGCACAAAACCATATGGTTCCCAAAACCATGGGTCAGCACTCCACCACCAAAAAACTATAAATAGGTGATGGAGATCCCTTATTCCATATCCACATCCACAATCACAAGCACCCTCACTCTGCCAAAATCTCTCTCGAAACCCTAGTTCATCATTGAACTACTTTCACCTTGAGAGCCACTTTTGGCCCATTCCCACCATTGGAGAAGGAGAAGGAGCATATTGAAGCTTGGAGCATCCTCTCGGACGTTGCAAAGGGCTTCACCAAACCTTCACATTGAAGGTAATATCAATAGAAAAAGCCATTCTTTAAATTTGATGTTTCTGTTTCATGCATGTTTTAGAAGTAATTTAATTTCTGTTTTAGCTTAATTATTTACATTTATTGAACTGCTACTAAGGAGTCCATTCTCCTTAGTAGGTGCTCATTTGCACAAGCTAGGGGTAAAACCCTAGCTACAGTTTTGGCGACTCCCCTAGATTTTGAATTTCTGGTTTCCGTTTTTAAATTTTTTCACTTTTGGCTGTCCCTTTCGGCCGCCGCACACCACGTCTTTTCCCTCTGCAGTCGCGTCCCGACCGCGCCTTTCAGGCCTTTACCTGCGACCCGACCGCGGCTCTCAGACTGTTTCCGACGCTCTGCCGGCGGATTCCAATCTGTTACCTGCGATCCGACCGCGGCTAATCAGCCTGTTTGCCGCGATCTGACTGCGCCTGTCGGCCTTTTTCCCGCGTCCCGACTGCGGCTCTCTGCCTCTTTCGTGCGTCCCGACTGCGCCTGTTAGCCTTTTTTCCGCAACCTGATTGCGTCTTTTTCCCTATTTCCCGCGTCCCGACTGCGTCTGTTGACCTGAAAGCCGTGACCTGACCGCGTCTGTTTGCCTCAAACCCGCGGTCTACCTGTTCTGATTCGCCACAGACCCGCGGTCTGATTTCTGCAGTTTTTCCTGTTTTGAGCCCAGCCCCTTTTGCTGCAATATTTTCTGCATCTGAACAGCCCTCTGTCCCACCTGCAGCCTCACTTCCTTACAGCCTTTCTGCACCATAATTTCTGTTCCCTTTACAGAATTCTTTTAAAATTTCAATATTTTTAATTCAGAAAATTTTGCAAGTTAAACTTTCAATTTCAGCATTATTGATAGTTGGAAGTTGCCCCCCTCGTGGCACTTCTATTTTTGGGTTCATCACCTCACGAGCACACACTCTGTCACATAAATCAAGTGAGCCTTAAAAAGTACCTAATTGAACCAACATTCTAACCCCACTTGGGGAACACAAAAGAATCTTTGTAGTTAGGTAGGGTCGGGGGGATAGGCTTCCAATAACACCCCTCGGTCACTTTCACTTGAGACATAGTTGTTGTCCAAATAGGGAACCAAAATCCCCTAGTACTTTTTGGCACGATCACGACCAGTTTATCAGAGGGCCTCTCCCTTAGGAGGGTTGAAGTCGGGAGACTGGTTCCGGAGGCCTGAGTGGAATACCGCACTCCATTCAGTAACCGAAGGGCTACCTTTCACGGCTCGCAGGATATCCCTGTATAGGGGTATTGCGGTCAACGGACTAAACGGCAGATTCACCTTTCTGGACGTGTCATGAACGGGGTATCTTAGTTGCCATTCTTCTAGGATTGACTACCCGGTATCCCTCCCGGTAGGGGGATATCATAGCCACTTGGCTTTCCTACTCATATTGTCTGACTTGGATTTCATCACCTTGCAGAGGATATGTTTAGTTGAGTCAGAATACTTTTAGTTAGGTGTTTGCATGCTCCTTTACCTCCCTTTGGTCTAGTGAGTCCACCATTTTTTCATTTTCTAGGAAACCTGCTGCTTGTTGGTATTCTGACCATCTTTGTTGTTACTCCACCTATTGTAGCACAGCTGTTGCAGTGGGTGTTTTGAGTTGGTTGTTGGCCTGAGTGCCTTGTTTTTTAGCTCTCCTTCTGCACACTCGGTTGCATTAGGTTTTTTGAGTTGTTTTTACTCACCTCAACCCACAGAGATTAGACACCATCTGTCACCATTGAGTCCCCGAGACATTCTCGGCGCCTCAGGGGCGAGCCCCCACAGCACGGTTCTCTTGACACCACTCGTCATAGATTCCGATCATCATCCATTGATACCACCCATCACAGATCTAGAGCCTTGTCACTTGACTCCACTCGTCAGCGACGTAGGTCTCCGTCACCAGATATTGACGCTCCTTACTTTACCTCGGATTCTGACGAAGAGTCTGAGAACCCTATTTACACTGCCCCCACTAGCCCCATGGCTGGCACGACTTCCACTCCTTTTGTTATAGGGACCATTGGTGGCACATCCACCACTACACCAGTTACTACACCTGTTTTGGGTATGCCCTCCATGGGACCCTCATCTACCGTACCCCTCACGGTACCTATTCTCGCAGCAGGAATCCCTATCCCCACTACATCAGTGGCTCACACTACCCATGGTGGTGCTGGACCATCCTCCACCACCTTAGTTCCCCCACTAGGGGGCACCCTCCCAAATCCTGTCCCTCCACTTGGGGGCACTGGCCCCAACTTGGTCCAACCCACTACTGTGTCACATCCTTCTTCCAGTTTTCCATTCATGGCTAGCCTCAACCTACCTGACCTGGCCATATTGACCAACGATCCTATTCGACACGACCCTACGTGGCCTCATATGCCTACCAAGCTCCCCTCTGATATCCCTAAGTTCGAGGGTAAGGCCGGTGAGTACCCACAAAACCATATCATGTCTTTCCACCTATGGTGTTCCTCTAACTCCATAGTGGACGACTCTGTTCGCCTCCGTCTCTTACAGCGCACCTTCACTGGCTCTGCAGCCAAATGGTATATTGAGCAGCCTCATGGGACCCACGCCACCTTTGCTTCCCTGGCCTCGACCTTCCTGCAGTTCTTCCAGTTGCCTGTACGCTATGACGTGGGCGTTGAGATCCTTTTATCTTGTAGACAAAACACGGCTACCCATATCACGGACCACATCCATGAGTGGCGTCGACGCCGTAGCTTATGCAAGATCAAACTAGATGACCGTATCTTCCTAGATTGGTTCCTCAAATCCCTTCTCCCTGTTATTGCTAAGGATGTGGCCTCAGAAAGACCCCAGTCTGAAGAAGAAGCCATCCTTAAGGCCCAACAGTTCGACCTCATTTACGCCCAATCGGGTTACCTTTATACCATTATACCTGACGCCCCTCGCGGCGAGTCCTCCCAGCATGATGCGCCGGGGGCATCCCACGCTGCAAACGGTATCATTGGCCGTGTTTCCTCGCATCCCCAACCATTTTCTATTACACGTCCTTCCCCTAGCCCCGACCTTTCGCGGGATACCTCACAGTCTGGAGCAACCAACTCGTATGCTCCCATGACACATCACCATCACCATGGACCCTCATGTCCACCTCAGTGCTTCGGTTATGCGACTCCTGCTTATGCTCCCCCAGTCGCACCTCAGCCTTACTACCATCCGCAGGCTGCCCCAGCTCCTGCGCCTTCACAAGCCCAACCCGCTTACTATCCACCATAGGCAGCCCCTGCGACACACCCACAACCCGCTCCGTAGCCATATCAGCAACCCCCTCAGGTTGCTGCACCTGCTCAGCCTCAACCTGCATATCATCCACCGCAGCCTGCTCCAACACCTGCGCAACCTCAAAATCCACCTGCTGCCCAAGGGCAAGTTTACGCCCAGCAAAACCCGCAGCAAAACCCGCAGCAAAACCAGAACAACCAACGCAACCAGGGCCAACCGAACCGCGGCAAGGGCCGTAATCGTGGGAACAACCAACCTGCAGACCAAGCTGGTCAACCGGCTAATCCCCCCGACAACAACAACGCGGCCCCCGCTAATCAAAACCCTGATCGCCCACCCAAGCAGGCTAAAAACCCCAATTTGCGAACAAACCATCCTTGTTCTATTTGCGGGGTCTATGGCCATTACACACATGCTTTCCCACACTTAGAGCGAGCTCGGCAACTCTGGGTTGACGATGCCCACCGCCAAGGGCAGGCAGCTCCTCAGGCGCCTCCTAACCCCCCTCAACCTCAGCAGACACCTTTGGTGCTGCAAAACCCATTACCAACCCAAGGCGTCGTGAACACTCAGCCGTTGGCTCCCCCTCAAGCCAACGCGCCCCAACAACAGCAAATCACGTACGCTGCTCCTGATCAACCCATGTTTGACTCAGGAACCCACCACTTGTTGATGATGTCATCTGCTGACGTCAACCTCCAGACCCGTCGGAACCAATATGGCTCCACCTCTGAAGCCCCTCCCACAGATAAACCCACTAACGCTCATCCCACTGATCAGGCATTACGCATCCCTCCCCCGCCGATCGACGGTGCTTCCAAAGCAGCTCGTTTTCCACTTCACCGTCTTAACAACAACCCCAATGCGCGCGCTGCGTCAAACTACAACATTGTATACGACTTAGCCCAATCTCCCGCAGCCATGTTTGCATTAGAAGTCTTGAAGAACTTCCCTTCCCAGCGCAAGACTTTACTTTCCGCCATTGGGGGGATTGACCCAAATGATTCGAATTTGATGGCATTTGATTTAGACCAGTCTGAACCACGCCTACCTTCCAGCTTAGCATTCCAAGTTACTGTCTCCGTTAGGAATCTTGTCATCCATCGATGCATCATCGATGAAGGTGCCTCCACATGCGTCATGTCTACATTCGTATGGCAGAAGTTGGGATCCCCCACTCTCCAGCAGTCCACCACTGCATTACGCGCCTACGACGGTCGTTCGGCTCAGCCCCAAGGCCTCCTAGCCAATGTCCCCGTCCAGTTAGGTGGCAAAACCGTCCTCATTGACATTGAGGTAATCAATGCCCAATTGGATTATAACCTTTTACTTGGCCGCAGCTACATGTATGCCATGCGGGCGGTTGCCTCTTCCGTCTTTCGCACCATGATGTTCCCCCATGAGGGACGCGTGGTTAAGGTTGACCAGCTCACCTACTATGATCCCAGTGCTCCCGCGGCACCTGAAAATGTTCTCCCCATGGTTGAACAACCTGTTTCTCGTGCCAACAGCTTGTTTGTTTCCTCTACGGGGCCTGGAGTCTACTCAGACGCGCTGATGACCTCCACCTTTCAATCCATTCCTCCGCCGTCATCTACGCCCGAAATGTCTGACTTATGCACCTTGTCCCACGACAACCTACCACCTAATACTCAACCACCCTTGTTGCCTAAACCACCATTGGTACCTAGCCACATTGGTGTTACACCGATCCATACGATCCCCTTCCTAGTCCCTCCATCGGGAGTAGTAAGCGCCCCAGTCATGGCTACCCTTAGTCTCCCTGGGTTAACTTTGGGATTACCTGTATGGTATCTTTCGCCTCCCGTTCGCCCACCGACACCAGATGTCGTCCTCCAACCGGTGCAACCCATGGATACTACCTCTCAGCCACCTCCTGGTGTCTCTACCCCTTCATCCTCCACGGCTCCCCCTCCTCCTCCCAAACCCACTGGGGGCAGAGGTCCACAACCTTACACTGCTGTCCCACCTCCCAAGACAGTCAAAAACCCTCCAGTGTTTCGTGCTCCTCCCAAATGCTCGCTGTGTGACGAGTTGGGCCATGCCACTCACCAATGCCCTCAGTTACCAGCCCTACAGAAACACATGCAGATGCTCGACGATGACCCTAACATCCCAGTTGTCGAACTCAACCCCACTCCCAAGCCTAAAGATAAGTCCCTACGTACCAACCACCCCTGTGCCATATGTGGTATTTACGGGCATTATTCACATCATTGTCCCGATCTCCCAGATTATAGAGCGGCTCTCTATGAGATGAACAATCTGGATCTTGAGACGGCACCACCCACCATTGAGGAGATCTACCCCCCGGCCTCTCCCCCTTCTGGAGAAGTTAATATCATCTATATTATTTCTTCCACCACTCCCCCCTCGTCAACCGATTTGACGACGCAAACTTTCCGTACTGATGAGGAGATTCTTGAGGCCCTTACTGCCCCGGATTATCCCTGGGATGATATGCATCACCATTCCTACTTCATCCCAGAAGCATCTTCCTCTAGCACCGCTACCCAATTTGCGGTTGAATCCAAAGACTTCCTTCCCACTAAGGTCGACTGGTTCAAGGACCCTATTCCTGCTCCTGATGCCTTCGAGGAAGGTAACATGGCCAACATCTCACCCATCATCCAAGTTGATATCGCTGCCCCAGGACGTGCCCCTGAACTCATCACTTTAGGAGCATTCTGCAGTAAACAAGAGATTGAGGACTACATAAACCTTTTCAGAGAATTCCGTGATGTCTTTGCCTGGTCCTATACCGAAATGCCTGGTCTTGACCCCGCCATTATAGAGCACCACATTGACACATGGCCTGATGTCCCCCCCATTCGCCAGAGACAGCACCACCTTGACACCTCTGAGTCAAGGGGCATAATAGATTGCCTCGACCCTGGGATAGGCGGCATGATCAATCATTTTGAACCTTCCCCATCACATCTATCTCAGCACGTCAATGAACCCATTGTTCAAACCAACACCTATGTGATCCACAATCACAAACCCTATGCACATAGCATGGGGGTAGGTCATTAACCCTGCTCACTTTTTCACATCTGTGATCTCAACCATTTTTGAGGTCACGTGTCCCTTGTATATTTATGCATAGTTAGTTCCTTTGACCATTTCGGAGTCCTTATGACCTCCGTTTTTCGCACCATTTGCACCGCCGGATTCATATTTCCGCGCTCGTGATGATGCTTGAGATCATTTCTCGCTCTCACCAGGACCAATATCAACATTGTGTCCCGACACCTTGTCGCCCTGGTTTGCGTGCCACATCGGCCGTAGCCCATTTTTGATATACCTTATATCATCGAATTCATTTTTCCGAGCTGGTGATGATGCTTGAGATCATTTCTCGCTCTCACCCCCCGATTTTTCGGGTATTTTTCCAAAATGCCCTCGTCACCTCGGTGTGCGTGCCACATCGGCCGTTACCCATTTTTGACATCCTTTATATCGTCGGATTCATTTTTCCGAGCTCGTGATGATGCTTGAGATCATTTCTCACTCTCACTTGGTACAATTTCAACATTGTGTCCCGACACCTTGCTGCCTCGATTTGCACACCACATCGGCCGCTATCGGATTGTTCCACATTTTTACATGAGCCATTCACTCCTGTCATACTGCAAATGTTTCATTATTTTGCCACCATTTCATCTACCCCGCAAGGAGGCCCACCAGTGTTCCCCCCTACCCTCGCTCTTGGTCATCCTTATTGATCCTTGATTGAACACTTCCTCCTTGCTTGGCCATTCCTTTTGTTTGGTATAATTTTATCCCTTTTTCGGGCCGGACAAGTCCTTTACGAAAAAGGAACTTAGGGAGTTTCTGTTAAGCTCTTTTCTGACTCCTAAAAGAATGAAAAGATCGCCGAGCAATCTTACTTCCTTTCATGCTCGTTAAAGTACCTGAAAGGGCGTCTATCTGGTATAAGTTTAACCCTTTTCCGGACCTGGTAGACTAATTACGAAAAAGGAATACTCTAGTCACACCGGCTAGAAGAGTTCTTCATTGCATCCTTTTATGCTTCTTTGGGCCTTGGAGACTAAATCTACGAAAAAGAAACCCCCTGGAGTCTTCTTACTTGATTTCAGACTCTCTAAAATTGAAAGCAACCACGAGCATGAACTGTCCTGGGCTCGTAAAATCCACACGACAGTACCATTCCATTACTTCAGAGTCTTCTTATCGCTTTCAGACTCCTTAAAATTGAAAGCAACTACGAGCATGAACTGTCCTGGGCTCGTAAAATCCACACGACAGTATCATTTTACACACACTTCTTCTAATTCCCTAACCCATGAAGAAGTACCCTCCTGTGCCTCCTGGCACTATGATTGATCATCTCGGTAGCACCCCCAATCAGGTCGCCTTTGTTCAGAGTATTCAGCAGTCTTCTGCCATTTTACACCAGCTTGAGTCTCCCTCAGCCAGTTATCCTCCCAGATCCATTACAGCTATGATCCCTTTCCCCTCAGTCAGTTTCCTATGCTGCCAGATCATTCCCATTATCATACTCTGAACAAAAGGAGGTTTGAGTCCACCCACTCTACTTGCCCAGTTGTCCCCCCACAGTTCGGTCAGTCCTGCCATCAGTACTATCACATTTCGGTTCTTCACCTCACGCTCCTGTCAAGGAAACATCATTGCCTTGATAGTTGCAAGTCTCCCTCTGTCGATGACAGCTCCTCTATTCCAGAGGATAGGCCCAGAGGTCCCTATGCCTTGGACTTATCACCATCTGTGGTAAGTGCCTACGGATCATTCTGAGAGGAGTCATCATTGCCTCTCCGAGTGGTTGTTCCTCACATGCTCGACTTCAGCACTTTGATCGCATCGTTGAGGATCGCGTAGGATTATATCCCATCAGTTTTTAGTCGAAGACCCCGGATTTCCCCCCGACTCTAGCACATTGGTGAGTCATTTCGGAACGCCCAGTTGTATGTTCCCGTGGATTTCCGGGCTGTGTTGGCGTTTGTATTCGGAAGCCATCCAGTTACATGCTTCCTTGAGTACCCAGTTTCAGTTCCAGATCAGTTCCAGTTTCGTGTACCATTGTGAGTATACCCCTTGTCACTCTGATCCAGCAGCTCATCAGCACCTGTGGTACCACACTCAGTAGCACTGTTGATTGTTCCAGTGCACCAGTTCTGCAATTCACACATGATCCGCTCAGCAGTATGTCCCAGATTTGTGTCCCCTCTGGACTCTTATGATGTACACAGTGGTCATGTATCTTACAGGTCCCCCTTTTCGGGCCTCACAGTTCTGTTTATATATCTTGATACGAGCATGGGTATGCCCGCCTCGTCCATATATTGAGATTATTCCTCATTCAGTATGTGAGGTCATGTATATTTCAGGTCCCCATTTTTTGGACCCCATTGTTATTATGTTATATCCTGATACGAGCATGGGAATGCCCGCCTCGTCCATATGATCAGATGATTCCTCATCCATTATTGAGGTTATGTACTTTTAGTTCTTGCAGTTGTTCGGGATCGTTGTTCCGGGCTTCAGTTTGTTTCTTCTCTTCTCTCCACATCCCAGGAAAACCATTCATGACTTATGATGTCCATCGGCCATACGATGAGCTCCTGCCCTCGCACATCAGGGGGCAATCTGTTAACACCAAAAAAGTGTTCACTACCTCATCTACCACATTATATGGCTCATTTGTCCATTTTTCTCCCATATTTCCCTTAAAATCCCAAAAAATCCCATTAAAAAGCCTCCAAAATGCCTAAAATGCCTCCAAAAGGCCACAAAACCATCAAAATAGCCTAAAAAAGGCTAAAAAACCCCCTTTTTCCTCTAAAAATAGCAAAAATCCCCTAAAAAGGGAATAAAAAATATAAAATAATGAGGAAAAGGAGGAAAAAACCCTATACAACTGCACAAAACCATATGGTTCCCAAAACCATGGGTCAACACTCCACCACCAAAAAACTATAAATAGGTGATGGAGATCCCTTATTCCATATCCACATCCACAATCACAAGCACCCTTACTCTACCAAAATCTCTCTCGAAACCCTAGTTCATCATTGAACTACTTTCACCTTGAGAGCCACTTTTGGCCCATTCCCACCATTAGAGAAGGAGAAGGAGCATATTGAAGCTTGGAGCATCCTCTCGGACGTTGCAAAGGGCTTCATCAAACCTTCACATTGAAGGTAATATCAATAGAAAAAGCCATTCTTTAAATTTGATGTTTATGTTTCATGCATGTTTTAGAAGTAATTTAATTTCTGTTTTAGCTTAATTATTTACATTTACTGAACTACTACTAAGGAGTCCATTCTCCTTAGTAGGTGCTCATTTGCACAAGCTAGGGGTAAAACCCTAGCTACACATAGATACTCACAACATGTTGGGCTGATTGAAGTTTCAGATGTCAGGTAGAAAAGTCTTGCGTATGGAAATGAGGATAAGTCCATAGTAAAGACAGGGATCTACCATGTGCAGAAGCCAAAGGTTACGAGAAGGTTCTCGTGGTTGCAAAATTTAACTTATGCAGGGAACAAATCTGAAAATTTTCTGGTTTAATTTTATGAGAGTAATCTCATGGTTGCAAATATAATTTATGTAGGAAAACATATTTACAAATTTAAGATTTGAGATTTTGCTAATAATTGCTAATGACTGTTTGGCTTATATAAAATTGTGCCAGGAGGACATGTTGTAGGTGGATGTTCATGTATGGTAACCAGTGTAAAACCATAATGGACAGATTGATACCACTTACGAGAGCCAAACAATATGAGGATAGCCTCATTGCTAAGCAAATCAATTTTTGTAGTAGACAAAATTGCAAATTCATATTGAATTTAATTATTAATGACATTGATTGGTTATGGAACAATCAAATTTGAAATTTATTGCTAGATGTTGTTGACTGTTTGGCTAGTTGATAAGTGTGCCAGGATGACACATTGCAAGAGGACCATGTGTGATGGCTTGCAGAAGCCAAACTAGATGGGAAGGATCCCATGCTTTCGAAATGGGTTTCATGTGAAACGTCGTAGTAAGTTTTGTTAATATCCCAGCTACACTACATGTTGGAAAGCCATATGAGTGAGATGGTGAAATTATGCCAAGAAGGCATGTGTGGGTTATGGAACGTGAAAATATTGGGGTGGCAAACTGAATTACTGTTGACTCAGAGAAGGGAGCCCCCATTCTTCGCAAACGAAGGAAAGATACATCTGAAAAAGGGATAAGTATTATGTAACCCTAACTCAGAATATACATGTCTCATTATTAGATTTAATATGCAGAGAATGTTTTATTATTTCATTATTATTCCAGACTACTTGAGTATGATTAGGGCCTACATGTCTCATATCCAAAAGGAGTGCAAACCTTTCTGGTGCTGGGTTATGATAGGGTTGTTAGTATTGACTACACCCTAAAGGAATGGATGCATTCCTGGTGTTTCAATACTTGATAGTGAATGTTATGAAATATGGTTACAATTTTAGAGCAGCAATACTGATGAGTCTGCTTATCCTTCTTGTGCTATTAGCTTACACAGATGCAATTTGTTGTTGCACGTTAAGAGGCAAAGTGAAGAAAGGGTACTCAAGAGGATTGTATGAGCAGTGGTAACCTTTGTGTAGTGTGAGTGGGTATCATGGGGGCATGATAGCCTGCAGTCAAGAAATTCACCTATAGAGTTCCTAAAGGGAACCGTTGGTTTTCCCGAGAGAAGGAGTGCCATCCTTGTGTGGATGAAGAATTGTTATGCGCATGGAGGGTTGTGACACATGTGAAAGGATGAGGCAAGCCTAAGGTAGAGTGGTAGATCCTTGACTTATAATGGTCTGTGGCACAATTTACTTCCATTGGTTGATGACCCAGACGGATGTGCTGGCTCAGCAATGGAGAGGGCCAACTAGGTATGGGACTAGTTGGGCACCACCAAATGCTTGGTAAATCCAGTCGACATGAAGGTGTACTAGTTGGGCATTAATTAACTGATGTTGTGGAGAAGCATGCGTGCTGGCCAAACATCCAAGTCCATAGGCGATCCCAAGGCTTGCAAAGCGAAGCAGAACCCTGTGGACTAGAAAAGGAAATGCACAATACAAATAAGTATTCATGTTTCTGTTTGGAATAATGAAGATTTCCGGTATAAGTCTTCTAATAGCTAAGTTGATACACTATTGTTTCTTTGTTGGAAACCTTGGTCATTGTAGGAAGCAAGGACCCCGAAAGAACTATAAATTCTTAGTAAAATCAGAGAGTAATTGGTCTGGTGCTATAAAATTCTTGGTACACTAGAGAGTAGCTGGTCGGGCGCTATAAAATTCTTGGTAAAACAGAGAGTAACTGATCGAGCGCTATAAAACACTTGGTAAATCCAGAGAGTATCTGATGCTTGATAAATTCAGAGAATAGTTGGTGGGGGCATTAACCACTTGATGTTGACATTGATAAAACCAATCGGCGTACTGGCCTGGCATTTCCATTCGAATGGTTGTGGAGTAGCCTACGTGCTAGCCCAACATTCGTTATTGTATCCACGGTAAATCCAATTCTTGTAAAGCAAAGAAGGAGCCTATGGAATAAAGTGAAGACATCCAATGCAGATAAGTATTTGGTTATATTGCAGCGTCTTGCTTATTTAGTATGAATATACATGTATATATGATTTGATTATGATTTCTTAAACTCTTGTTTAGAGATAAACCCTATAAAAATACACAAAACATGTGAATTGATTCAATGTTTGAGTGTAGGTTTTGCTGGAAGCAAGGACTATGAAGGCATCATTGGGATGGTTGTGGACCTGTGACCATCGTAAGGAGCTCAATGTGAGCAGTAATGAAAGATGGTTCTAGTGGACATGTGTGGGCCTTAGGAGCCAAAGGTTATGTAGACAACAATGGGGAAGGGTTCCCTAAAGGCATTATACATACCATAAACACTAAGTGTCATAGCCAAGAAAGGGCAAGTCAATCATTCACATTGAAGTGAAATAGGCTAAGGAGCATAGAACCATAGTGGTGGTGTGGCTCCAGATTGGAACGAGACTAAGAGTGGGAAACTCTTACTCTTCTCTTTCCTTTGACTTATGTACCTTAGAAACAAAAGATTGTTGAGTGGATGTCATAGATGAAAACAAATTGTGTTTAATTGCTTAAAATGAATTGTGAATGCTGAAATAGTTATTTCCCTGTGAAAGGATGAACATGAATGAGTTCATGTGTATGTTGGGAAAGCATGAAATGTGTGGAAGTCTCATGGGTAAAGCATGGACGCTCCATGTCAATTGAGCAAATCATTGACTAATTTTAATATTGTGTTATGCTTGTCCTAACAGGAATTTCTATGATGAATCTCACAGGTGAGACATTGAAAGCCATTGAGTGCAGCTAGTACTAGCCAAGTGTATCTAGTGAGAAAAGTGAGAGCCAGTTGGGCACATTGATCATGGCAGTAGATCAACAACTATTTGATTTGGCTGAAAATATTCCTCAAATAGTTTCCAGGACAACAAGGAAGATGGCATCCATGAAATTCCAGACTTGTAGATTAGCTGGAAGATAAATAAAAGGAATGGGTTGCTGTGGGATGCCCGTCTACAGAGCTGGAAGATCAAAGCCAGCAGGAGCAGCTTGTGGAAGCCAAAAGACTTGATCCTGAAATTTCAAAGTAAGGAGATGAAACATAGGATAGACCTGCCACCATTTGTGAATTTTGAGGCATGTGTAAAGTGGGTATTCATTCCTAATTGTTGGAACAATGAGGACGGTGTTATTCCAAGGAGAGGGTATGTCGCATCCCCATCTTGACCCTATTGCATTAAAAATGTAAATAATGTAATATTGTTATAAAATCGTGGTGAGGAGCTCAAGGCCAAGGCCCCGCCATCGATTTATTGATGCATATGGTTTACATGCTAGCCAGGCACATTGGAATTGTAAATATCATGTAAATATGCATTTTAATAAAATACCCACAACTAGCTATGCAATGCAACAAGAGATGGGGGCATGATTTTACAAGGAATTGGGAGGGAAATATTCAAACCCTTGGAGCCAATCAAGTCAAGCCAATTGTTAATGAGAGAACCCATAAAACACTCAACTACCCATGTTGACCTTTGTATCCAATCATTCATTTCTCCCAAGAGTTGGTTGAGGTAGTTAATGCCTTGGGGAATGGGAAGTATGGTTGTCCAAATTCGAGTATGGGCAAGCCACCCTGCATGGAAAAACGTGTTTTGCTTCTTGGGCAAGAAAAGAGCCATGAATTTCTCCCCAAGCCATTACCCATCAATCAACTTTTCTCTCCCACGATTTGGGAGCTACCTGGCCGTTTTTCTCCGTGAATTTCCTGTGTTTTCCTTCATTTTTCAAGCTGGGAAGGGCGTCTTTGTTTTGGTTACCAGTGGGGAAAGAGAGCAGATCAACTTGGGGTTTCAATGAGGCCATTTTGGCCATTTGAAATGCTCATAACCTATGGAATAAATTGGGTTTGCTCCCTGGGGATGAATTTCCCTTCCCATAGTTCGTTTTGGGTGAGCCACGATTTGGGGAAAACCCATGGAACCTATTTTGTAAAATCTCTTTGTTGGGAATGTGTATCCATGCCCAATTTTTGAGTTTGTTGTGTGTAAGAGAATGTTGGGGTTGAAATGGGTATCCATTGCTTTGGATTGAGCTTGAGTGCAAGCATCCATAAATGGAGAGGGTTCAGACTTAGCCTGATAAACCCAACTGTTGGCTGGCTTGGCTTGGAGGAATGATTATTTGGCTATGTATGAGTAAGAATGTCTCATTTTCATTTTAGAAATCATGCCCAGCTCAGGGGTGGTCTCTGAGTGCTGAAATAATACAGGCTGGGCAGAGGCCTACGGTTGGGTGGAATGCTGCAGCGACATAGCTAGTTGTTTGGGACAATTTCACAACGAAGATAAGTGTTTTTATGTCTATGTATTTACTTCTGCAATGTTTAAATTGATGACTGTTTTTGATATGATGTATGCATATGATATATGTGTGGATAAGTTTTAATTCCGCTGCGCATATTGGCTTAATTTGCATCTACACATCTTTGAATTTTATGGCATGAATCTAAAAAATGGGCGGAGTTTTATGAAAATCCCCATAGATTGGCATCATGTTCCCTTCCTTGAATTGGGTCCATGGGAGGGTATGTGAAATCCTCTCATCACCTCTCTAGACTTGGTGGACATCAAACCCAAGAATGAAATCCACACTTAGAACAATAAAAGGGGAAGGATACACCAAATAGATTCTAGACTTGATATATTCCTCCTATCCACCAATCTGATGAGATTAGGATCCATCTTGGACTCCTTCATTCTTTTGGGGGCTGGTTCTGACCACTGGATAATCAGTCTAGAAGTGGATGAACACAATTGTCCTCACAATCACCCCTTCAGGTTCAAAAATTTTTGGTTGGATCATATTGAATGCATGGAAACCCTCTCTAATTGGTGGGATACATCCCCGAAGTTACAAGGCTCCAAGATGTATCAAATGCAGCAAAAGTATAAATGGATAAAGGGAAACCTCAAAACCTAGAATAGGGAGGTTTTCATAAATATCTCTGAAGCCAAGAAAATACTTGAGGAGGAAATGACCAAAGTGCAATACGAGGCCATCTCAAGGGGGTACAATGAGACTCCCCTGCAAGAGAAGAATAAATTCAGGGAGCAATCAACCAAAGGATGGATTAGGAAGAAATTCTCTAGTGGCATAAGTCGAGATTCTGATAGTTAAAGGAAGGTGAACGAAACTCATTTTTTTTCCATGACTCCATGATCCAATGAAGAGCCCACAACCGAATATCCCCTCTCCATATGGATTGAGGGTAAAGGCTAACCAAACAGAATGAAATCATAGAGGAGATGGTTAATTTCTATCATGATCTCCTCATTGAGGAGAATATTGGCAAGGATAGAGCAATGTATTCCATTATTAAGAACATTCCATCCTTGGTCTCTACAAAACATAATGGTAGTCTTCACTGACCCATTGCAATGGAGGAATTCATGGAGGCTATCATGGACATGTTGTCAGGAAAACCCCCTGGCCCAGATGGATTCACTTCTGACTTCTACCACCACTACTAGAATATTGTTCAACATGATGTTTGGGAGGCAATCAAAGAGTCTTGATCCAAATTGGATTTCTTTCCCACACTTAATGCAAATTTTCTCACTCTCATCCCAAATGATGATAATCCTGTGCATCCAAGTAAGTTTAGACCCATTTATTTGTGTAATTTCATTTACAAAATTCTCACCAAAGGTATTGCAAATAGATTAAATCCTATCCTCCCTTACTTAATATCTGAGGAACAATTGGTTTATGTGGAGTGATGACAAATCCTGGATGGTATCCTAATTTCCCATGAAATGATCCACATCCTTAAAATTTCGAAGAAGGCTAGTGTGCTCATCAAGCTTGATCTTTCAAAATCCTTTGATAATATATCATGGTAATACATGTAAATAACTCTTATAGCCTTTAGTTTCTCCCCACAATGGATGCACTGGATAATGGCCCTTTCCTCGTCTTCCTTCTCCTATCCTTGTCAATGATTCTCTCTCCCAAACCTTCACATCCTCGAGGGTATTTCATCAAGGAGATATTCTCTCACCCTTCCTATTCATACTCATGGTAGAAGGCCTTGGTAGAACATTAACCACTATTGTTTATGACAATATTCTTACTGGCCTGCACCCTACCAACAATGATAACAAATCCACTCATCTTCATTTTGTGGATGACACAGTGTTTATATCTACTTCCACCATGGGAGAAGTGAATCATCTTAAATCACTACTCTCCACTTTCTTGGAAGCGTCAGGCCTAACCTCAAATATTGACAAGTCGAGAATTTTATTTTTCAACACATCGATCAACTTACAAAACCAAATCTTTAGGTTCTTATATTTCCAACGTGGTTCGCTTCCTTCCACCTACCTAGGTGCCCCTCTCATTTCCACTGATGTGGGACACCGAGCTTGAAACAATCTTGTCACTCGAATGGAGTAGCGTATTTCCAACTGGACTCTCTATTCTCTTAACATAACAAGTCATCTCATCATCCTCAACTATGTACTTAGAAGTAGGTCCTCCTATCTTTTTTCCATCTTTGATGCCCCAATTTTTTTTTTAATGAAATCATATTTTTGCAATGGACCTTCCTATGGGGGGAATCCAGAGATAAACAAAGGAAATGGAATCTTGTCTCTTGGGATAAATTATGCCAACCAAAGTTTATGGGTGGTCTTTCTCTACAGGACCCCGAGATTGAAAACAAAACAATGTCCTCCAAATTGTGGTGTAGATGGATCACCACTATCGCAGTGAGTTGGGAAATGTAATGTCCCCATTCAAATAAATATCAAAAAGAGAAAATTCCACCAATCTACTAGTTTCCTAGGTTGGGGTGGAAACATTAGATTTGGAATAAGGGAACTATAAAACCCCAAATGGACATTAGATTTAGCAAATATATTAAATGGTTAAAAAAAAATTTAATATAGGAAAATAAGGTAGCACTTGGTCATGAGGGAACATTGGAGGTTTGGGGCCCACTTAAGCAAGATTCCCCATGCCACATAGCATTCCACTCTCACCCATTCGAATACTAGGTGGATTTCACATTATTGGGGGAGTTGGAAGTGCAATATACTTGACATGACTCAATGAAGGTAGAATTGGAGTGGAAGAGTAACTCCCATGGAAGAGGAAGAGGCATTTGAGAGAAATTGAGACACTTGGGCTAGATTCCCTAGCTTCTATGACAACAATGATGAAGATGCTATGACACCAATGACACAAATAAGACCTGATTGCTGAAATATGACATATATGACATGTTAGGGATAAAAATATCCTCCAACGGGGTGCACAAGGGGGTTAGGGAAGCCAAAGAGTCACCCATTTGAATTGAGTGAAGGAGGAGGCTACGAATGGAGGGACAAGTGGCACACATTGGAATCTATCCCCAATTTGAGTTGGCATTAATCTCATGGATGGAATTCAAGCTAAGGAGGTATTTGGAAGTTTATAAAAGTCAAAGGAGAGTGGCTTTTGATCATTTATCATTTTGCATATTAGAGAGCATAGCTTGTCCATGCTTGTGGAGTGTTTACTCTACTTGCCTTAGTACCAATTTCGAGGGTGAAAGATTCCCATACTAATTGGAAATTGGAGAGGACATTCAAACCTTTAATGTGGAGCTGCAATGGATTCATTTGTTTCAGTTTGAAGCTACAATGCATCTCGTGGCATTCTCATCCTCAATTTGCTTCCACACCTTTCTCACTTTTCTCTTCATATTTTGGCTCTTGGACGAAGGGCACACTTGGTGAGATGATTTTATATTTGGGGGAGATCTTGTGGCCCCATTTATTTGTATTCTGATATATATACTCTGTATTTAATTCTCATAAGACTCTCGGGTTGAAATACCAAGTGGAACTATGTAAAAATACCAAACAATGCATAAATGGTGCCATTTTCCCTACATCTTGTTATGAAAGCTTGAAGTTAGTCTATTTAGACTTGTATTAGATAATATATGTGATTTTTACGATGTATGGATGGTCATTAATGTTTGGCATAATCTTCGTATACATTGCATAGGCCTTTGGAACATAAATCTCGAATTTCATGGCGAGTGGTGAAGTTTACTAGCATTTACCCCTATGTGAAGACATGTCCAAAAACCTATGATTTATGGGAGTTTAAGAAGCCTTTAGGAACTGATTTATGATCTATTTTGGATCCCATTGAAGTCCTTTAACAGTACCATGTCTCTGTTCTGAAATTTGGGAAGGCCGTAGAACATTTGGAGATCCATCTTTGACCACTACCCTTGGGGGATTTGAACCTCGATTTGACTAGTAAATTGCCCTATCTTTCCCTGATTGTAATTGAATGTTGTAAAAGTATTATGAGAGTTTCCAAGAATCCATCAGTCACAATTTTATGTATTAATACCTTCCAAACACATTCAGAACCAATTTGGAATCATTTGGAGCCATTTGGAGGCAGTTGGGTCAATACTAGTCTAAGGGTTGAATTGGCCAAAATTTGCAATTTTTCCAATTTTACCAAATTTATTAAAAAGGGACACTACAAGTGGTATAAAAGCATGGTAATTTCACCTGATGTGGCTGAAAATTAATGAGGACAAGAATTCAGGGACCACCCTTAGGAATTTAATCTAAAAGCACCTTTGTTGAAGAGGAAGAAGTAGGCAAAGAAGAGCATTTTGTTGAAACTATGGCTAAGGATGAGAAGGGAACCTTAGAGGAGAATGGTGATCTTAGGAAATTCATGAAACCATTATTTGAAGACATGACAAAACAAATAATGAAAGGTTTCGAATTGTTTGCTATTCAACTTGGAAGCAAAGGGGCAATAGGAGGCAGCAGTAGTTCTTCTTTCGCAGAAAAGAAGGCAATGGGGGAAAGTATTTTCTCAAAGACATGACCTCATAATCGACCTCATGAATTTCAGATTTCAACAAGGCCTACTATACCTAAATTTCTTGAAGCCAAAGAAGAACCTAACACCCAACATGATTTGTAAGAAGTTATAACAAAATGGCAAAAGTTGAGCGAATATTGTAGAAGGACTCTACCATTTGATCAATATTTTATTGTCTAAAACAAACTCAAAATGAGGGAAGGTAATAGGACTCCCTTTCAGAATAAAGAATTGAATTATGCCATAGGTAAAATTCCCCTTCCTACTTTTGATGTCTCATCTCAAAGTTATGCAAATACTTGGGTACAAAAACTAGATGTGTATTTTCAGCTAAATCCAATGGTTGAAGAGGATGCTCTAAAAATGGCTATCTTGCATCTCGAAGGAGAATCCAATGATTGGTGGTTCCATGGAATTAAAAATTTGGGACATGATCAGGTTACAACATATGGAGAATTTGTTGACAGGGTATTACAAATATTTGAGCAAAAAGACCCAGAAATTCCTTTCAAAGAACTAGCCCAATTGAAGCAAGTTGGAACCCCTGTTGAATATATGTTAGAATTTCAAAAATTATCAGTTAAGGTGGCTGATATATCTATGTTAATATTAGTATTTATCTTTACTGAAGGTTTGGTTTAACCTTTTAATGGTTTAGTTAAGGCCCACAAACCTACTTCATTGAAAGATGCCATGAGCTTGGCAAGAGATCTTTAAAATGTGCTACCCAAGACAAGGTTTCCCCCCAAGACCTTCTTTCCCAGTTCAGATTTGAAAAGAATCCATGGAAAGAAGATGCAATTGGAAAGGATAATAAAGAGGGATCAAGCAGGGAAGAACTCAGAATAAAGAAACTTTGTTACACATGCTTCCAACCATGGGTACCAGGACATAAATGTGCTAAGAGGAAAGCACAATTCATTGAAGTATTTTCTAATGATGATGAGTATGAAGGGGGTATGAAGGAAGGAGGACATAATTCAGCCAAAGAAGAGGGATATGACACAGCAAAAGAATGGAAACAAGAATAATATCATCCATTACCTGAAAAAGGGAGGTTGGTAGTGCTTTCAGGACTGCCTCGTTTCCACACTATTTGATGCCAGGGAGTGGTACACAGAAAAAGGGTTTCGGTATTGGTAGATGGAGGAGCGACACATAAATTTATTGATCCAGCCATGGTAGATAGGAAAAAGCTACCTGCTGAACCATTCGATGGATTCACAGTCATCATTCCAGGTCACCATACTATGGAGTGCAAAACATGGATTCCAAAGCTACAACTCACCATAGGTAATTACACACTTTTTGATAGCTTTTATGCAGTTGATGTTGCTGATAATAATGTGGTATTGGGAGTGCAATGGTTGTACTCTATATGGGAACATATAGTGAACTATCAAATCCCTAAAATGAGATTCAAATATTTGGAAGGAAAACAAAGGGTATTGAGAGGAATGCACACCTATCTAAATCAAGTAGGGTCCTCCCACAATATGAAGTCCACATTGAGGCATCCTCATGGAAGGCCACCTGATAGAGGAGGGACAATTTTTCAGCATCCTAAATTGAAATTTCTTGAGGGCAGTCAATCTTGGGTGGGGAGTACTGTAATTCCCCCATTCAACTAAATATCAAAAAGAGAAAATTCCACCAATCTACTAGTTTCCTAAGTTGGGGTGGAAACATTAGATTTGGACTAAGGGAACTATTAAACCCCAAAGGGACATTAGATTTACCAAATAATTAAGATAGGAAAATAAAGTGGCACTTGGTCATGAGGGCACATTGGAGGTGTGGGGCCCACTTAAGCAAGATTCCCCATGCCACATGGCATTCCACTCTCACCCATTTGAATCCTAGGTGGAGCCCACATTCTTGGGGGATTTTGAAGGTCAATATACTTGGCATGACTCAATGAAGGTCTAATTGGAGTTGAAGAGTAACTCCCATGGAAGAGGAAGAGGCATTTGAGAGAAATTGAGACACTTGGGCTAGATTCCCTAGCTTCTATGACAGCACTGATGAAGATTCTATGACACCTATGACACAAATCAGACCTAATTGCTGAAATATGACATATATGACATGTCTAGGCTAAAAATATCCTCCAAGAGGACACATAAGGGGGTCAGGGAATCCAAAGAGTCACCCATTCGAATTGAGTGAAGGAGGAGGCTAGGAATGGAGGGACAAGTGGCACAAATTGGAATCTCTTCCCAATTTGAGTTGGCATGAATCTCATGGATGTAATTCGAGCTAAGGAGGTCTTTGGAAGTTTATAAAATTCAAGAACAAATAAGGAGGGTGGATTTTGATCATTTATTGTTTTGCATATTGGAGAGCATAGCTTGTTCATGCTTGTGGAGTGTTTACTCTACTTGCTTTAGTACCAATTTCGAGGGTGAAATATTCCCATCCTAATTGGAAATTGGAGAGTCCATTTAGAAATTTCATTTGGAGCTACAATGGAGTCATTTTTTTTCAAGTTGAAGCTACAGGGAAGCTCATGACATTCTCATCCTCAACTTGCTTCCACACCTTTCTCACTTTTCTCTTCATATTTTGGCTCTTGGAGGAAGGGCGCACTTGGTGAGATGTTGTTCTCTTTGGGGGAGATCTTGTGGCCCCATTTACTTTTATTATGATATATTTACTCTTTATTTAATTCTCAGAAGACTCTCAGGTCGAAATACCAAGTGGAACTATGTAAAAATACCAAACAATGCATAAATGGTGCCATTTTCCCTACATCTTGTTATGAAAGCTTGAATTTGCTCTATTTAGAATTGTATCAGTTCATATATGTGATTTTTATGATTTATGGATGGTCATTAATGTATGGAAGAATTTTCATATACATTTCATAAGCCTTTGGAAAATAAATCTCGAATTTCGTAGCAAGTGGTGAAGTTTACTAGCATTTCCCCCTATGTGAAGACATGTCCACAAACCTATGATTTATGGGAGTTGAAGAATCCTTTAGGAACTGATTGATGATGTATTTGGGAGCCCATTGAAGTCCTTTAACAGTATCATGTCTCTGTTCTGAAATTTGGGAAGGTCGTACAACATTTGTAGATCCATCTTTGACCACTACCCTTAGGGGATTTGAACCTCAATTTGACTAGTAAATTGCCCTATCTTTCTCTGATTGTAATTGAATGTTGAAGAATCCTTTTATGAGTTTCCAAGCATCAATTAGTCACAATTTTATGTATTAATACCTTCCAAACACATTCAGAACCAATTTGGTATCATTTGGAGCCATTTGGAGGCATTTGGTTCAATACTAGTCTAAGGGTCAAATTGGCCAAAATTTGCAATTTTTCCAATTTTACCAAATTTATTAAAAAGGGACACTACATGAATTTTTTTGGAAAAATAGGTATGTAGGATGAATTGATCTACAAAGCATCATCCACTTACAAGAAAGTAATCAAGGATCACTGATATGGAATTGAGCTTGGCAAAACAGAGGTCTCATTCAAGAGCATCCATTCTGGGAAATTTGCAATGGTCAAACAACCTTCTTTTGGCATGATGTTTGGAAACAACACGAAAATATTAACACTCTGGAGTTCATCCAACTCCTTCGCCAAGCCACTGTTGCTTCCAACAAATTTATAATCTCCCACTTCTAGAACACAAAAATCAACAACACCGAGTGGAGACAATGGAGTGAGTTTACCCTTTGGCCTCCTTCCCTTCCCATGGAACAATGGGTGTTATTACAGGAAGAGCTTCAATCCAGAAAGATAATCTCACAAGAAGGACAAGACATATTAAGATGGGGTCACATAAGCAAAGGAACATTCATCTTAAAAGAAGCATACTCTCTTATGGCCAACCACCAAGGGAACTTGACTAAGGACATTTGGAAACATATATGGAAAAAAAATCTATGGCCAAATATCTCCACCTTTCTTTGGCTTGTAGCCCGGAACAAAATTCTAGCCTGGGACCAAATCACCAAAAGAGGATTTGAAGGGCCATCTCTGTGCTATCTTTGTCATTCAACTAGGGAGGATTTTGAACACATCCTCAACTAATGTGCCTTCAGCCAACATCTATGGGTTCAAGGTGCCAAAATATTTGGACAATATTATTGCAATAGGACGAGCATCAAAGAAACTTTTTCCAATTGGCGTAAGAAAATTTATGACAATAGCATTGTCAATAAAACTTGGCAGCTCTTCCCTGGCTTCCTGTTACGAGAGATGTGGAAAGAACGAAGTCGCTGAATATTCAAGGACACTTGCCTTTGAGTGCATCGGGTTTGGAAAAAAAATCAAAAGGATGTATAGAAACTGTCGTGTTTTCCCAATGACCTTCAAAATCCTAGCAATTTCAAGCTCAAGATAAGGACATCCTTCAAGCTTGGAACCTCTTCCAAGATAGGAACCAACCCAGTTTTCCTAGTTGCACCGAGTGAAACGAGGTGCTCTACAACCAAGTATGGGGGAGATGTTGTAACATTTGTAATGTAATGTTTGTTACTAACAAAATAATTAAAAAAATTCATGTCGGCTCATAAAATAAAAAATTATGGAAAGTATTTAAAAAAATCCATGTTGGTTCATAAAATGAAATATTAGGAAAAGTAATTAAAAAATAGATGTTTGTTTATAAAATAAAAACTTAAAACTTAAACCCGGATCTATCAATCAAGATAGATCAAATTTCTTGAGTTTAAATTTAAAAAAAGAAATACACCTCAAGAATTTGGATCCCTCTTGGTGCTTGATAGATATGGGTTTAAGATGGATCTATGCTGGTCTTAGACTCAATCCTGACAGCCCCTCTTCTTGGTCCCCTCCAGAATCGAGCTTTGTGAAACTGAACTTCAATGGGGCCAGCTAAGGAAATATTGGTCCTATTAGGTATGGGGTGTCCTTAAGGACTACAATAGTCAAATTCTTAGATTCTATGCTAGCTTTATCAGCAAAGAGAGTGATAATGCTCCCAAGATTTTCATAACGCTTAAGCGAATCAAAATTGAGAATGACGTAGGGTATTCTAAAATGATCATCGAAGGTGACTCCGAGCTCATGTTGTAGATTCTAAACATGCTCCTCCAAGGTTCCAGTGTTAGCAAAATCAACCCAATTTGGAGACTCGACACCAAATTAGATGCTTTAGCGGCTAATCTTAACTATTCCCACGTTGTCCTTCCACACCACATGAGGAGAGAGGCCAACAAACTCACAAACAATCTAGCCAACTATGGAGTGGATCATCCTCAAAAAGATTACGACCAGAAGTGGGAGGACAAGGAGAGAGACCAACTCAAGGAGGATTGACTCAGGATTAATAATCAAGGCATAAATCCCCAAGGTGGGTGCCCTCAGGATGATGACACGTGTCATAGACATTATCACTCATCATAAAGACAAGTGTGGGAAATCCCATAAGTGGGAAGGTAGTAGTTGTCACTCCATCGACCTTTTTATTCTTAACATCACTTCAATGAATCTCCTTCGTGCAATGTACGCTCTTCTGCTCCTCAACTGATTATTGGTATAGGTTCTAGATAATTGTTTTATGCGGGCAGTCATGGAAATTAGAGACAACCCATGTCATCATGGGAGAACGACCTGGGAAGGGGCAACCTTTATTTTTTATAGTTGCCACCATGGGCGGACTTCTCACTTCTAGGCTATTGGAATTAAAAAGCTTTAGTATTTTTGGAATAGCACTTTGAAGACTTGGTGGAATCACTCCCTTCTTCTCTACAATCGATGGACCCAATACGAGCTTCTCTGCTCTATGAGAGTCAGAATGGTGCGTAAAAATACCACCAAGCAAAAAACGAGGCATGTCCCTCGACGCTCTCACATGGTGCGAGCCCTGAAGGAAATGGTAAACGTTGAGGAGTGTTTTGAGATCAGTATCAGCCAGTAGGCCCAGGATCGCACTAAAAGGATAGAGAAAAGAGTCCACGAAGAAAGAAACTGTCTTAACGCTCAAGAGCTAAAGGAATATAATTTGGGAGCATGGTGGAGGACTCTCACTCCACTCACACCAAAGAGATGAGGCACACTCAGACCCTGAGCCTATTCTGGAACTTAAAATCCCTATTTAGCATGGCTTTGGAAGATTGTATCTAAGGAAAACTACAGGAGGATGCTAGTAACATCTCAATTCAACCGAGGATGGAACTTATGGAGGGAGGAATGCATCGTTTAGCCCGCAACCAAACTGGATGCCTTAGCCCCGGATTTCACGAGGAATACTTTTAGTAGGACATCTCAAGACACTGATTTTTCATTAATACCCCAAGGCTATAAAGCATACTGCCAAGCAAGAAAGCATAGGTGTCTTCCCATCCTTTGTTGTCATTTCTAAAGAAGATTAGATAATGCTACTTCAAGTTTGGTTTTTATGTTTAGTAGGATGCTTTTATACTATCTTTTACACTCATTTTTGTTGGTCATAAGCCTCATCTTGTGGGGTGACCTCTGTTTAAACTGGTCATCAGACTTAGTCAAGACTATCACGCCTAGCTACTTTTAGAACAACAAGACTAGATGCTTGGTTTCTCCCAATTTTGGCTCAGCTACTACATCTCTGACATGTATACTCACTATGTTGTTGACAACACTATTCATTCTCTATACAATTCGTGTTTATAGTTTAATATAATTACAAATCTTACAAAAAAAAATATCCATGTGATTTGAGATATATGCATTGCAAAATGAAGTATGATTCGATAGTATTGTTAAGATGCATTGATTTGAGTGATATTACATTTTGTATCTTATCATTATTGCATTTCTTCGTTTTAAGGAATGCTAATTTTTAGAATGCTTAAGATGCATCACTTATAGTGAGGGACATTATGATCTATTGATCTATTTCTATAGATCTAGATTTTCATTATGATCTAACATATCTCTAATTTTAAATTTGTGCATTGGGAAATGCAATATGATTTAATAGTATCATTAAGACGAATTGATTTCAATGATATTACATTGTCTGATATCATTCAATGAAATAGATGAACCCTAACTTACCATAGTTTTCCAAGTAGATAGAACAATGGTCTAAGTTTGTTGCATTCCTTTGAGTTTAGGAATGGTCTTTCGAAGTATTGTTAAGATGCATTGCTTATAGTGCAAGACATCTATGATATATTGATCTATGTCTTTAGATGGATATTTGTTTTACTATGTATTAAGGGTTTGGATGTATTAGATTATTGCCATAATAGCACATTCAAGATAATTAAATTATTGAAGTCTAAATTTTCTTTCTAGATCCCCTACTGGGATTGTGTATTCTTCAATCTATAAAAATACTGATTCCTAAACTTTATCATCATTGTATGCTTTTTCCAATATTTCCTATATAGAATGGGAACTACATTTATACTTAGAGGATGATAAAAATATACAAATAATTAAGATATTGTATTAGATTTTTTTAGAGTATCACTCTGTAGATGTTTAAAAGTGACCATCTACACAGTAATACTCCAGAAAATCTGATAGAATTGATTACTTTTAAACATATCTACACAATGATACTCCAGAAAATCTAATACAATTGGTTACTTTTAAACTAAGTGATATTCCAGAAAATATAATACATGATTCAACATTCTAAAAACTTGCATGCTAAACATATCTACACAATGATACTCCATAAAATCTTATACAATTGGTCACTTTTAAACATCTACAAGTGATATTCCAGAAAATATAATACATGATTCAGCATTCTGCAAACCTACATGCTCTAATTAAGATATTTCATAAACAATTATTGTAGTAAAATAGACATAGCATAACTATTCTCAGAATTTCTACTTCGTATAGCAAGGTTCCGCTCTATTCTTATAAATTGAGCAGAGCTTTACAAATCACAAAAGTGCTATTAACTTTGAATCAATTTTCAAGCAAATCAATGAGAATGTGAGCAGAACCTTACCGTCACCATTACAAATCACAAAAACAAAAAATGCATTTTGTTTTAAATCATTTTTCAAGTAAAACGATGAGAATGTGTGTAGACACAGCTATTTTCATTGGCCATGAAGCAAATGTGTGTTGTCACGTCCCCACTTTGACCCTTCTAATATTTTGGGTTATAATGTAAATATTGTATGCATATTATGTATGATTCCTAGCGTGGAGCTCAAGGCCAAGGCCTCGCTAGCGAATGCTCGACCTAGAAGATGCAAGTATTTGAAATTATGCTACCCATGTGCTAGTGAGCCATGGGAATTGTAAATATGCATCTTAAAATAAATGCCCACAACTAGCTATGTAATGAAACAAGAGATGGGGGCATGATGTTACAAGGAAATTGGGAGGGAAATATTCAAACCCTTGAGCCATTCAAGTCAAGCCAAGTGTCAATGAGAGAACCCATCAAACCCTCAACTACCCATGTTGACTTTTTTACCCAATCATTGATTTCTCCCAAAAGTTGGTTGAGGTAGTTAATGCCTTGGGGAATGGGAGGTATGGCTATCCAAATTCGAGTATGGGCAAGCCACCCTGCATAGGAAATCACATTTTTCTTCTTGAGCAAGAAAAGAGCCATGAATTGCTCCCCAAGCCATTATCCATCAACCAGTTGAGCTCTCTCACGAGTTAGGAGCTTGCTGGGCATTTTTTCCCATCGAGCTTATGTGTTTTCCATCATTCTCAGCTGGGAGAAGAGCATTTTTGTGTTGTATACCAGTGGGGAAGAAGGAGAATCGAGCTAGGGGTTCCATAGAGATCCTTTGGCTGCTGAATGCTCAGTTAGTTGGGGAAGAAATCGTTTTCCTCCATGTGAGTGTTTTTCCCCATTCCATAATCTGCTTTTAGCTGAAAACGAATTGGGGAAAACCCATGACCATCCTGTTGTAAATCCCATTGTTAAATGTGTATCCCTGCCCAATCATTGTGCTTGTTGTGTGAGAAAAGAGTATGTTGGGGTATGGGTTATGGGTCTCCATTGTTTTGGCTTGAGCTTGAGTGCAAGCGTCGAGGGTTCTGATGTAGCCTGATAAACCCAGCTATGGACTGGCTTTACTCAAATTAAATGCTTAATTGGTTGTGTATGAGCTGAATGTCCCCTTTTCCTTGTAAGAATCATGCCCAGCTCGGGGGTGGCCTTCGGACGGACTGAGTATATGTCGTCGAAGAGCCTACGGTTGGGTGGAACGTTGCAGCAACATAGATAGTTGTTTTGAGACAATAGCATAACAAAGATAAGTGTTTTCTGTCTCTACTTCTACAAATGTATTAATTTGTTGACTGTGTTAAATTGAATGACAGTCATGTAATATGTGTGTGGATGAGTTCATTTTCGATGTGCATGTTTGTTTGATTTCCATCTACACACATATCTTTTATTGCTAAGAATCTAATGAATGGGATGAGTTTTATGAAAAGCCCCAAAGATTTCCATCATGTACCCTTCCTTGCCTTGGATAGATGGGTGGGTATGTGACATGTGCATACTAAAATTTTAAAATCTTAAAACTTAAAACATGGTCTTTAAAGGGAAACAATCATCTCTCAATAAAAATCTTGAGATTCCAAAAAGATTTTAATTCAAATTCAATCCATGGTTTTTATAAAAAGGATAAAGAAACCATTATTAAAATGCCAACAAAATTAATTGATGATTTTCTAATATTCTCAATTAAATAATAAAAACATCATGAATAACATCACTACAAAATTTCTCATACTTTATAAACATTGATACCTTATCATCCAAATATGAACATCATATTATTAAAAATGTTTCTAATAAACTATAATTATGAGAAAATGGTAAACATAATTATATAAAATAATAAACATAATTTCTTAAAATGGTTTACCTACATAAAACTAAAACTATCTTAGAAGTGGTTCCCAATCTTATTGCTAAAAGGCATGATTGGTTTTGCTCATAAAACAGTTCACTCTCCAAATTTTACTATGTATTAAGGGTTTGGATGTATCAGATTATTGCCATAGTAAGACATGCAAGATAATTCAATATATGCAAGATAATTAAATTATTGAAGTCTAAATTTTCTTTCTAGATTCCCTATTGGGATTGTGTATTCTTCAATCTATAAAAATACAGATTCCTAAACTTTATCATCATTGTATGCTTTTTTCAATATTTCCTATATAGAATGATAACTACATTTATATTTAGAGGATGATAAGAATATATAAATAATTAAGATATTGTATTAGATTTTTTAAAGTATTACTTTGTAAATGTTTAAAAGTGACCATCTACACAGTGATACTTCAGAAAATCTGATACAATTGATCACTTTTAAACATATCTACACAGTGATACTCCAGAAAATATGATACAATTGATCACTTTTAAACATATCTATACAATGATACTCCAGAAAATCTAATACAATTGGTTAATTGATTACTTTTAAACTGAGTGATATTCCAGAAAATATAATACATGATTCAACATTCTGAAAACCTACATGCTAAACATATCTACACAATGATACTCCAAAAAATCTTATACAATTGGTTACTTTTAAACATCTACGGAGTGATATTCCATAAAATATAATACATGATTCTAACACTCTGAAAACCTGCATGCTCTAATTAGAATATTTCATAAACAATTGTTGTAGTAAAATAGACAGCATAACTATTCTCGGAATTTCTACTTGGTATAGCAAGGTTTCGCTCTATTCTTATAAATTGAGCAGAGCTTTACAAATCACAAAAGTGCTATTAACTTTGAATCAATTTTCAAGCAAATCAATGAGAATGTGAGCAGAACCTTACCGTCATCATTACAAATCACAAAAACAAAAAATGCATTTGGTTTTAAATCGTTTTTCAAGTAAAACGACGAAAATGTGTGCAGAGCCAGCTATTTCTGTTGGCCATGAAGAGAATGTGTGCATACTAAAATTTTAAAATCTTAAAACTTAAAACATGGTCTAAAGGAAAACGATCATCTCTCAATAAAAATCTTGAGATTCCAAAAAGATTTTAATTCAAATTCAATCCATGGTTTTTATAAAAGGATAGAGAAACCAGAGTTACAAGGGGAAATGTGATCGTATATAAAAAAACAGGTTCATTATAATATCAAATCAAATCAATCCATTCTTAAAAACGTTTTGACTTATCTAACTTGCCATCTTAATACCAAACCCTAAACCCTAGATCCATCCTTGAAAAAACATGGCTAACATGTGGGACAAGTAAAGACTGGAGGCTCTCCCGCCAATTGCTGTTGCAGCGGGAGAAGGCCAACAGCATACCCTGCCGTTGCATTTGAGGCAAAAACAACCAATCGATCTGTTTATCTAATCCAATCCAATCCATTTTGACCTATCTATCTAGATCCAATCCAATCCATGGCTATTTCTGTTGAGGCAAGTAGAAAACCTAGATCCATCCTTAAAAAAAACCATTTTGACATATTATATATTCCATGGCTAACATATAGGGCAAGTAAAGACTGGAGGCTCTCCCGCCAACTGTTGTTGAAGCGTGAGAGGGCCAACATTATGCCTACCGTTGCATTTGAGGCAAAGATAACCAATCCGGTAGCAGTTGCCCGTATCCTTTTGGTAGTGGAATCTCCAAATGTAGGAGGACCCATCTCGCCGTCGGATGGCCTCTTCGAAGCTCAATACGCTACAGGTGCCCAGTACAGATGTCCAATCCTCCACCGTTTCCCTATCTGAAATGAGCAACTCTCTCTCGGTGTGGAATGGCTGCCTCCGGGCCTTGGTATCTTCCGGCCTGTAGCACCAGCGGACGTGGACTTTATGTTTCTGCTGGCCAGAACCATCACCCTGAATCTTCGTGATTTTCACCACTGCCGTGGACTGCTCACATCGGAGGCGCACGAAGCTGTCCACGCTCATCCTGTCGTTGCTCCCGCAGATGCTAAGGCTCTCCGGCTCTGGTCTACGGGTGCTCTTCCTCTTCGAGGACGTGGTAGCTTCGGAGACGGCCTTCCCTTTTCCTTTTCTCTTCACTTCAACTTCGCCATGAGCTGGCGCTTGGTCTTGGTCGTATGAACTGTTCCATTCCATATCTTCATTCTCCTTTGACATTTCTACTGCTGGCAATGTGTTGTTCCTGTCCAGCACAATAATTAGGACAGATAGTATTGCTGTATGCAGGATTGTCAAGGCTGCCCATGGCCTCAACAGTCACTAGCTTTTGCGGTTATCCACGGACATAATTATTGCTTTGGTCATTTTACAACGGCCGTAGATCTTAAATTCAACAGCCCTAGATCTAAAATTCAACGGCCCTAGATCTAAAATTCATGAGGAGATGAATCGATATTTTCTTATAGCGTTCGGCATTCCTGAACTGCTAATGGAGAAATTGTTTTCTAACTAAAACTAATAGAAATACAGTGTGGGATTCTCTAATAAAATCATGGTCGACCCAATAACAGCAAGCAGCAATAATCTCAAACACAGAACTAAATTCCACAAGCAATTAAAGATACAAGGGATGTTATGAAATAAACAGAAATTTGCATAGAATAAAATAGAGATTGTAGAAAATAAACAGAAATTTGCATAGAATAAAATAGAGTTTGCAGAAAATAAAAAAGAACATACACCAGAAATTTTAGGTGGAAAGCCCAAGTCGAAGACTGCGAGGAAAGGATCAGCGTCTTTATTTCTTCATAACAAAATATATACTCTTTCAACTCATTTTTTTTTGTGAGAGCAACGGTCCATATTTATAGGTTCTTATTGAAGAAAACCATGGACAAATACCATGGGTTATCTATCTAGAATATTATGGACTCCCTAAAATATGATAAAATATATTATATTTGATTAATTAATAATATGGTTAATATACGGTGGCCTATAGAGAATAATATGCCAAGAATTATTATTATTACTATAAAATTAAATAAATAATTTATTTATTGATTCATAGGGTAGAAGTGAATGGGTATACTCTTATGATACTCTTAAGTAAGGTTACCGATACTTGTGGGTATGAACTCTAAAAATAATTATTAAATAAATATTAATTATTATTATTACTACCATAGATCCATCTTAAACCCGTATCTATCAAGCACCGAGAGGGATCCAATTTCTTGATTAATAGATTTGCGTTTAAGTTTTAAGTTTTTATTTTATAAACGAACATTGATTTTTTAATTATTTTTCATAATATTTTATTTTATGAGCCAACATGGATATTTTTTAAATACTTTCCATAATTTTTTTTATTTTATGAACCGACATGAATTTTTTTAATTATTTTGTTAGGAACAAACATTACAACATCTCGACAAACATTACATAATATCGACAAACGTTACAAGATCTCCCTCATACTGGGCTATAGAGCACCGAGACTCAACCGAGAGATCTAATCACAAATTATCGAGTAAGAACCACATGGATCCAGGAACTCAACTGCATGTTCTTCAAGATCTCACACAAGTTGATGAGATGTTGATAGCACGTGCAAGCCCAATTTCATAGGTGATGCATTCAATAGGTGGACAATACAAATATCGAGGAGACACCATTAGTTTTCTGCAAGAGATTAAAGATGTTGCTAAGGCATTGCCGCAACATATTAACAACTTGGACTTAATGGTCATTGTGCGAAAAACAGACGACAAGGATCCAGTTATGATTTCACTGTTAGAAAAAAAAGAGTTATGGATGCATTATTATATAAGATTCAGAATTATCCACATTATCGAGATGTTCGAGTTGATTATGACGTCGTAGAAGAGTTACCTGAAAATACAACACATATCTCACATATGCTTAATTCTGTTACGCTTCCTGATATTGACGACAACATAGAATTTGCAATGTTGGAAGGGATACAATAAGTTGATGACATGTTAGATGGTTTACAAATAACTTCTTTTGCATCAAGGCTTCCAAGTGCACCTCGAGAGATAGAAATTATTAGAGCACGGGAAAATAATCCTAATCCCGATGAAAATAACGCAAATGATGAATCGACTGATGTGATTAACTTGCCTGGCATTGGCTCATCTCCAATTAACGAGTATAACACTGTTGGATTATTTGATATGGCATTTCCAATGTTGTTCCGTAAAGGAGAGGTTGATTGGTTACAACTGTTATTGCGAAATGTCCATCTACATGAGTACGCAAAAATCTTCTCAGATATCATGATAACAGATTTGGAAGGCACCCTCGCTTCAGACAATTTTTACTAAATATCATAATGAGACATCGTGCTCAATCTTCCTCAACAGTTTTTGTCAAAAAAAATATTGGTGAACTACCCACAACAATGGAGGAGTTACGACAACATTTACAAAATCTTCCAGATTCAAGATTGCGAGAAAGATTAATGAGATTTGGAACAGTATTAAGAGGTACACGTGCATATTGGAGCAAGTGTCGTCAAGAGTTATCTGACTTGATTCAACATATAGGTTGTCCGAAAATATTCTTCACATTAAGTGCAGTGGATATGCAGTGGCCTGATTTGCATAAATGAATATCAGGCACAAGTCCTACAGATCCACGTGAAGCGAGAAAATGGCAACGTCAAAATGTAATTGATAATCCTCACATCGTGGCACATTATATGCACTTGAGACATACAATGTTTTGGGAAGAGATTTTCGAACATTTTCATCAAGCTACAGATTATTGGAGTCACTATGAATGGCAACGTCGTGGATGTCCTCATGTCCATGGGTTTCTTTGGTTAAAAAATGCTCCCAACATGGACACTCTGAATTGGGATGATCCTAGAGAAGTTATATCTACAAAAAAGTATTTTGACAAATGTGTGCATGCAATAAATCCACGTGAGGGACATCAACGGAAGATTCAAATTGGGGAGAATGTAGATGATCATCCTTCTGTCAAAGGCACAAAAAAAATATTTCAATCGGATCTAATGACTGATTATGAAGAACTTCTTAACTGTGTTGAGCGTCATATTACCTACAGTGAGAGAAGTTGTCTTCGAAAGAAGAGAGGAAAAATGGTATGTCGGTACCACGCACCATGGGATCTATGTGACCAGTCAAGACTTTACATTCATGAACAAGGAGAAAAAAAGTATAAACCTAGACGAAATGATGACCGAGTGAATACACACAATTGTGAAACACTGATGATGTGGAGGGCTAATATAGATTGGAAGCCTGTACTTTCCAAGCACATGGTTATTAATTACATGGAAAAATACACTGCTAAATTAGAAAAGGGATATGAAACTTTCCACAATATGTTGATGCGGGTCTCTTCTATCCAGAATCCAAACGAACCTGCAGCACGTGCATATAAAAGTTTGTTGTGTGAATCCATTGTTGATAGGGACATTGGTGCACAAGAGACATGCCATTTGCTTCTAGAGCTTCCTCTTTTAGAATGTAGCTACACATTTTGTAAGTCAGTTGGCCATGATGACACCAACTATAGAGCATTTGACCTTATGATAAAAAGAAACCATGATGTCTATGGATTCCAAGGAGAAATACAAAACAATAATGAGAATTCATAGTATGATCAAGGTACATACAAATGACGTGGTGGATTTAGAGGAAGAGGACGTAATACTGGCCAAGGACGAGGAAGAGGTCAGATTGTCTGTTATAACTGTGCTCAACCTGGACATTTGGCAAGAGACTGTCAGAACCCTTGTACTACTTGTAAGTATTGTAAATCGTATGACCATATTATTGAAGCATGTCCCATTTTGCTAGGAAAAATGCAAGAAAAAAGACCAAAAGGACAGAACCAGAATATTTAGATGATTGCAGCTGAGAAAAGAAATGAAGATCGCAACATCCATGTTGTGACATGAAGTGGAGTTTCGACAAGAGATGATATAACAAACAAAGCTTTGACTCATGATAATCATATAAATCGACCAAATCCTACCGATGGGCCTTGGGTGAGAAATGCAGTTGGAAAGATACCTATATTCAACCCTAATAGAGAAAAAGAAGTATTCATGGAAGCAAGAAAGGGATTTCAGGACTCGGAATCTTCGACCACAAGGATCCATTTGTGAAGTGATTGGACAACTATACTAGATATGTCATCCTCGTATGATGGGTCGCGAGCTTCGCCAGAGCAGACAAGTCCTATAAAACATTTTCTACAGAGTTGCATAAAGCTGCTAAGGTACGAGCACACCTTAGGGTAATTATATAATGTGCTGGGATATTATGAGCAACGTAGTACAGTAAACAATGCACATAGAGAATTCTATCACATTAAGAATCATAGAAGGACAGGAAGAGAAATGAGGTTAAGCACGCAGATTGGAGATTTTGAAATGAACCAGGTCATTCTATATATGGGCTCAGAGGTGAACATGCTAACAAAAAAAACATGGGAGCATATGGGGAAACCAAAGCTATCTTGGTCTCCTATACAGTTGATATTAGCTAACCAGCAGAAGGTTATACCTTTTGGGAGGCTATAAAGTGTTCCTGTTAACATTGATGGAGTGTGAAGTAAAGAATATTTTGAAGTAATTGAGATCATAGACGACAGTAATCCTTATCTTGCACTATTAGGGGTTGACTGGGCAATTGATAATATCGCAATTATCAACTTGAAGAAAAAACAAATGATATTTGAAGGACATGATATCAGGGTTATTGCACCCCTGGATCCTTCAAAAGGAACAAGGTATGTTGAGCCAATAAGAGAAGAATGCAGAGCTCAAGAACTAGATGACACTTAATCAAACAGATTACATTAATCCTACAGAAGATGGAACATTGAGATGGAGATGTGACAACTCTTGTGTATCAGAGTCAGAAACAGGACTGGAAAACTGGCAGAGTAGAATGCATGAAGTATGAGCTAGACGATGCATGAGGATGACAAAGTCACTTCGCTGGATTGTAACATAGGTAATTCCAATTCCTACTTATGATGGTTCGAGTAGTATCCTTGCATTCTTTCATGAATATCTAGCATCAGTTTCAGACAAACATAATCTATCAGCTCTAGACATAGCATTGCGAACTACACCTGCTAGGTGGTGGGTTGCACACAAAGACAATTCAACACATGGAAAGAATGTAAGCCCTTAATGGAATTTATATTTGTTGAACAAACTGAGAATGTACAAGCAAAGTATAATGGATAGACTGATCCTAGAGATCATATAGAGTCTTGCTTGGAAGCATGGAGACATATACCAAAGACATAATGGGTCCATATGTTTGTGCACACATTGGATCCAGTAGAAAAAAACTGATATATAGAAATATAAATTCGACATGGTACAACAAACTGGTACATGATGATAAATAACTTTTAGCTAACTTTCAGTTTTGAGGATGATCGTCCGAGCATTAATGAGGCTCTATAGATCATTAAAAATAAATATTTGATGATGTCTCATTTCATGTGTATAGTCAACCAGATTGGGAAATACAGTTGGAACATGCCCTTGAGTGCTATAATTTTACACTGGATGAAGAGGAAAATAAAGATCCTCGCGATGTGAATATACCAGAATATGAAGGAAAACGCAATGTACAAGGACCTGATTTGGAAATTCCAGATATGAATAACCCCATTAAGACTAAAAAGATTAATATTAGCATGGATGAAGAACGAAAGTTCACCTCTATTAGATATTACTAGGATGAAGAAATAGTGGGACAGATCACAAACCTACTGCGTGAATATCAGGACTTGTTTCCCACCAAGTTTTCATAAATGAAAGGCATTTTTAGTGACTTGGGAGTTATGAAATTACCTCTCAAGAATTATGCGAAGCCTATCAAGCAAAGACCGTATTGACTGAACCCAAAATATAAATAGAGAGTGAAAAAAGAAATTTATAAAATGTTGGAGGCAGGGATCATTGAACTAGTAGAGGAGTCAGAATAGATAAGTCTCATGGTAATTCAAGACAATAAAGCTAAAGGAGAAATAAGAATTTGTGTGAATCTCAGAAAACTGAATGATGCATCTGTGCATGACCTGTTTCCTACGCCATTCATAGATGAAGTACTAGATAATGTAGGTGGATAGGGGGCATACTCTTTTACTGATGGATTTTCGGGCTACCATCAGATCAAAATTTCTACGAAAGACAGACACAAGACTACATTTGCTACTGAATGGGGATCATTTCAGTACACTGTTATTCTTTTAGGTTGAAGAATGCATCTAATATATTTTCAAGAGTGGTTGTGGCTGCATTTAAGGATTATATTCATAAATTCCTAGAATTTTACTTTGATGACTGGACAATATTTGGCCTTCTGAATAACCATCATGCAAACTTAAGGATGCTGTTAGAGAAGTGTAGACAGTATCGTATTTACTTGAACTTGAAGAAGTGTGTCTTTTTGTTCCTTATGGCATTTTCTTGGGAAAAGTCATTTCACATACATGTAGATGCTTCTTCTATAGCACTGGGAATAAGTCATTTCCTTAGAATAAGTCATTTCACATACATGTAGATGCTTCTTCTATAGCACTGGGAATTGTAATAGTACAACCTGGTGATGGAGGCATCGGCCATCCAATTTAATTTTCTAGTAGAAATCTATCTTCAGCAGAAAATAATTACACCACAAAATAGAGGGAAGGCTTAGCCATGGTGTACGCATTGCAAAAATTTAGACACTATTTGCTAGGTTCTCACTTTTGCATGTTCACTGACCATTCAGCTTTAAAGTACTTGGTCAATAAGCCAGTGTTAGGGGGGAGAATATGCATATGGATTCTACTTTTTCAGGAATATGATTTCGAGATCATAGTGAAGCCAGGAAGATTGAATGCGGGACCTGATCATCTTTCAAGAATCGATTCAGGAGAAGAACCTAATAATTTGGAGGATAATCTACCAAACGCATAGTTGCTTGATATTCACATACCATATGACTACTTCATATACATTGTAGAATTTCTACCTAAAGGGTTAGCACCTGCAGAAATCAATACGCAGTAGAAGAAATAGTTAGTGGTAAGATCAGTTGATTTTACCCTGATTGTAGGACAATTATACAAATTGGGACCAGATGAAGTATTGCATAGATGCATATTAGAACATGAAATACCTATCATACTTGCAGAAGAACATCTAGGAGTATCTGGAGGACACTACGCAGGGAAAGCTACTGCACAGAATATTTTGAGAGAAAGACTATGGTGTCCTACTTTACATAAAGATTCAAAGGAACATTGAAGGAATTGTGATGTATGCTAGACAATAGGAAATCCATCTCATAGAGATGAGATGCCATTGATGCCACAGTTGACTTTGCAAGCCTTTGATAAATGGGCTATTGACTTTGTGGGACCTATTAACCTACCAGGAAAGAGAACTGGATCGAGATACATTATTACAGCTACATATTATCTAACCAGATGGGGAGAAGCAAAACTGGTGAAGGACTGTAGCGCAGTTACAGTAGCGCGGTTAATCTTTGAGAACATCCTGACAAGTTTTGGATGTCCAAAGATTTTAATGAGTGATCAAGGAACTCACTTCCTGAACAAAACTATTGAATCCCTGGCAGAAGAATTTCAGATATATCATCAGAAGAGTACACCATATCATCCACAAGATAATGGCACTGTGGAGGCCTTTAATAAAGTATTGGAGAATGCATTGACCAAGGTATGCAATACAAATAGGGATGATTGGGATCTAAGAATACCATCAATATTGTGGGCATCTAGAACAACTATTGAAGAGTTGACAGTACATACACCTTTCAGGTTATCATATGGATAGGAAGTTGTCATGCCCATGGAATACATAGTACCAAGCTTGAGAATTGCAGCATTCACAGATATGGTCGATGCTGAAACAATGGATGAAAGACTATTATAGATGATTGGATTGGAGGAAGGCTGCTTAATTGCAGGCTTTCACCAACAAGTGCAAAAAGATAGAGAAAAGGTATGGCATGATAGACACATAAAGCACAAGTTCTTCCAGGTAGGAGACCTTCTTCTCCTTTGTGATAGCAAATTCATGAAATTTCCTTGAAAATTAAGAATGCATTGGTTAGGACCATACATTGTCAAACATGTTACTAATGGTGGCGCAGTATAGCTAGCCACTTTACTTGGAAAACAATTACAAGGAATTGTCAATGGAAGTATATTAAAGCCTTATAATGATGGTCCTACTCCTACAAAAAGAAGTTAAAAATGCAATAATGTTTAAGTGCCAAGTGCAGTTGAAATTGGACACTAAAACATAGAACAGAGTATGCTCACAATAGTTTTGTCATAATGTGAAGCTCACAAGATTTGAAGATGTTCTGCAAAGCACACATAGAAAGACAAGTTGCAAAGTAAAGAAGGGGGTAGTTTTGCAAAGTTCCATCAAGAGAAGGGGAATGTGAAATGAGCCTCTCCACTCACCTAACCTTCGAGGAAGCTAGAGAAAACTAGTCGTTACAGTTTTTGTTCGGAAACTAGCCATTATACAATACTTTCAGGAAACCAGATTTTTCCACTTTAAGGCATACTTGTCCATTGAAGACACATTTAATGGAAGAAAAGGACCAGGATCTAAGCTAGATTTGGATAACGAACATAACATTTAATGCTAACTTAGTCATTTTTGGGAACGTCTCAGTTTGGGTTATGGCTATAAATAGTAAAGGACTGCACAATTACCTATTTTACGATGATTGTTATTTTTACCATGAGTAACTTCTGAGATTTTACCAGTTAAGAACATAGCATTCCGACAGTACATGTCTGAGCAAGAAATACTACAGAAGATATTAAATAAATTCCAGCAGTCTGGTCTAGAATTAGTTATGAAGACTCCCATGAAGAAAGCAACTCAAGAGAAGGGTGGGACTTCTAGAGCCTCACCGTGGCATGCACCAAAATCTCAACAGAAGGATAAGTAGAAAGCCAAGGAACAAGAGAAACCGTAGGCTGCATAAATACCAAGAGAGCTTCTCCGCGGAAGTTGCGAGGTGCCAAGACTTGTTGGAGGAAGTGACCAAGTCATGGGCCATACTGCAAGAAGACTCAGACTTACATAAAATTTGGGAGGAATTCCAAAAGAAGCAGAAGGACCTCAACACGATGAGCACCGCAATGAAGGATTTTCCACTGAGACAGTGAATACAAAAGTTCACAAAAACAAAGGAGCTTCAAAAAGAATTGAAGGCATTAAGGAAAAAGGAAGCAGAAACTTTGGCAAGATTGCAACCAATGCAGGAATATGCATTGGCACTCTCTGAAGATATTGAGGTGAAGCTGCAAGAGATTCGCACGATAGAGAGTACAGTTAAAGACCAAATGTAAGAACCAATATCCGCGATGTTGCTTGATACAGTAAAGTAATACGAGCAAGAAACAAAGGATGTTATTGCGAAGCTGAGCACAGAATATCAAGAGTTCACAGTAAAGATGAAGATTCCAAGCAATGTGAAGTCAAAGAGATCCAGTTTAAGTGGCTCGACAACGAGCCACAAGTAAGTGTTAGGGGCCTGTTGGTTGCAGCCCAAGTAAAGGGAGTTATGAAAGCGAGTATAGTTAGGAGAGGCCTGACATTAACCAATTTTGGGAAAAAAGAGACTCCGCAAATCCCGTGCAGAGGGTATGGAGTGACTTTCAGTCGAGAAGAAAGGACCTATTCCTTAGTAAAGACAAAGTGCTAAGGACAGCTAGAGGTGGTTTACGTAGTTAAATTCTGAGCGATGACCTGATTGCTATAGGAACATGAAGTAAAGAAGCAGAGTGGTGTAAAGGACACACCATTGCAGAATTCATAGGTGCATTGATAGAGAAGGAGTCAGAGTCAGAGGAAACGACGCCAAAGAGAAAATGAATTTAAAGCTTAGCATGGTCTACAGGAGAATCACAGGGGTTTTTGGGTTTTGTGTACTATGCGCGTTGACCCATAGTTATTGTAATATGTGACCTTCGGGCACATCTATATATAAGGGTAGTTTTGTATAAGGAAGGGTTTTTGTTGTTGTTGGGTATTTGGTTGGTCATAGTTAGATGTTCGATGTTGGTTGACTGTAATAGAAGGATAGATACAAAGAGAGAGAACAGGTTACCCGCACGAAGCTGGTACCCAAAAAGACCACAACAGCAGTGCGTGAGTGGAAAAAACAAAGCGATGTGCATCCAAATGCGCGCATGCGTCGCTGCTTCAGCAATGCCAAACATCCACGTGGTTGAGCCCACGTGGACAAAAGGGGTGGGCACACGTCATTGACACGTACGCACAAAATGGCACGCACGCGTCAATGATGCGTGTGCGCCTCTATTTTTTGATATAAAAAAATAGATCTCATGGGTTTGTCATTTTCGACAGACCCGTGAGCCCACTGTGCAATCTCACAAGCGCACTGTGCAACCACACAAACATGTCTTCGAGTAACCAAATTATCCTCAACACTAACAAATTGCCCCTACACCACGATGCCATCCATTTCTCCAAGTAGGTGCACCTCAAAGCATAAATTTGCTTTCATTTTTGGTTTTTTTTGTTTATTTTCCATTTGAATTTTAATTTAAAAAAAAATTACAATCCATTAAAAAACCAAGAAAATTTCATTGCAAACCATCTACACCTAACAAGATGTCAAACACACCTGAACCATCCAATGAAACCAATGAAACCCGGCCTTTAGAAGACAACATGGGAACCGACAATGAACAGAATGAAAACCCCGAAGATCAATTACACCAATATTTAAATCAATTGAGGGCACTAAGTAATGAATTGAACAGCACCAAGGAACCCTCTAGGGTTTCCTTGGCTTCATCACTACAAAACATTATTGAATCAACCAATATTGCACATAGTGAGATAACAAACTTGAGCCAATACAGGGCTTGAATGAGGGAACACTACTCCATTGGGTTGTCCAAAGAGCAGATAAAAGACCTCAACGTCACCAAAGCCCAGTTGTATAGAAAGTTCATAGTTCCCTCGACAGGACAGCCTCCAGCTGTGACGAGGCCTCGGGTTTGCATGGATTGGTGCATTTACCAGCCATGGAGAGATAACTGGAGAAAGAGGTGGTTCATGGTGTTTGATAGGCCCCCGTGCAACAATTTGGAGGTCCCACAGTATTTACTTCAGAAATTATGGGCTAAGTTTGAGCTGAGGTACCATGTCAACTATTTTGACATCACTGAGTTTCAGGGTGTCGGTCTTGGCTCTACCCAAGATCGACCTCAAGAACACCGCAATCCACTTAGAGGACCTCCTCCACCCAGGAGAGAGCCAAACCCCCCCCTCAGCCACCCGGGTTTGGTAGCGGCCTAGATTAGATTCATGACTCTGTCAGATGTGCCACACATGACTTGCTTAGACATAGCAAATTTGTGGCCATGTCTTCCCAGAGCTGGGAGGACATCGATGAGACACAAACAGCTGCACAGTCTATGGGTGGTGGCTGGGACATATTAGGTACAGATGGAACCTAGGTGGGGCCTTCTAGTTCTGCTGGAACAATGACACATCGTTTTTCTCACTGTGGTCATTCTTGCCATGGTGATACGCAGCAACATGCCACAGGGAAATTCATGGATCAGGTTTTCTATTGTTTTATTTATTGTTCAAGTATTTGTTGTATTTTATTTGATATCGTATTGTTTAATATATTTAACTTTGAATTACACATTGTTGACTTTATTTGTTTTAATGTACAGTTATTCGGGGCCAGGTATCTATCCCCTAGGTGGGAGGATGTTGGTTCCTTTGACCTCGATGGATCCATGGCAGCAACAGAGGAGATTGCGGCACCATACTCACATGTAACTTCTTTACTTTGAATAATTAGATACAGTTACGACTAATTTGTGTTCAGTAATTACAAATTAATTAGCATTGAGTAATTACCATATTATCATCGTATTTTAGAGTTTTGTTTATAATATTGTCTAATTTATTTGAGAGCTATAAATTCGTATAATCCCACCAAAAAAAATGAAACCTTATAAAACATGAAAACCTAAGAAAACTAGAAACATTTGTCCATGTTCACTTTAGGCATCCTAGACCTCTAATGATTATACAAATGGGAGAGAAATTTCCAAAATTTGCCATTCTTACTTGACCAATGATGAGCCCGCAGCTGGGGTTTTGTTGATGCCCGCAGTGTCCTTCATCCTCAGACTACCATCCAATGCTTTCTTTCTCTTCCTGTGCTTGACCAATGCCATGTCTATTATTGTTTCTTTGCCATTTGTCACCATGTCATCCAAGTTATCTTTGCCATGTACTCTCCTTGTCCAAATCATCTTCAAATGACCATAGTATGGGTCATTTGACTCTTGGCTCAATAGGTGTGCCAATTGCTCCAATGCCCATCACTTTGTCCACCAAATCAACCTTTGCCGCCATGCCCGTATGCCATGTGTTCTTCAAGCTTAAAATTTGAGAATATATTACCATGGTAATTATCACTTTCCCCCATATTCTACTAATAGGTTCTTTTAATGGTAGAGGTGGTCAAATCACTTCTATGCTTCTGCTAACTTTGTTGCATCAAATGAGTTCACTGAGATGTTGTACTTGTCACTTTTGCATCCACTGAGACCAATAGGAAAACTATTTATTGATATGAATTTTCATTTCATTATGCAAAACTCTCGGGAAAAAGAGAATCATAGTGGCCAAGCTTCTAGAAATTCAAGAACCTAATGTTGATGTTTCTCATGTCCTTATTACCCTAGTTTATTATCACGGGATTTCCAATTTATTCTAATACTTGAGACTGAAAGTAATCATACTACTACTCCTAGAACATGCTATTAGGAAAGACATATAAACAACGTAAACAACTTATCACATGTATTGTCACTAAAGTTTTTGAAAATAATGTAAGGCCCATAAGGAAGAGCAATAATATTACAAATATGGTCTATGGCGCCTTGCTATTATCTTGATTCAAATACAACTTGGTAAAACATTTGGCATCAAGAATACTCATTTAACTCATTTAACTCAAGATTTCTTTGATTTCAATCAAGTGATATCATTCTGACAACATAGCTATTCAATCAAGAACACATAATTACTCATTCAATGCAAAAGAACATGGCACATTCAAGCTTGTAAGTAAGTTAATCATGAAAAATATTTCTCTTTCTTCCTTTTTCTAATGATCAACACTCTAAAGTGTAATAAATAACATGCACACTAACTTAACTGCTATTTAGCACCTCTTTGCAAATTGAAACAATGAGATGCCATTTTATTTGATGATGTAAATGTTATGGAAATAAAGGGACTCAAGATCCTCACTCTAGGGATGCAAATACTTTTCCACTAGGTGAATCAAGCTTGTAGGAAACTACAAATCTATAAGAAGACATCAAAGCCCAGGAACTCTTCATCAAGAACCCAAACACATTACATAGGTTTCCAATTCAAATTTGTAAATGGACATGAATTCCATTCGCTTATGAGAAACTACACATCTCTCTAGGGCCAAAGGAAAAGGTCACCTACTCATGGGGATGAATATAGAAAAGGAAAAGCTGACCATGTCACCTTCCATGCCCTATCAACTTATTTAATTTTAATTTCATGCCATGCCACCTTCTATCCTTTCAGAATATTGAATATCAATGAAAACGTTTCCCATCAAACACTTCAAGCATAAATTGTCAACCTTCCTTGCCACATTATCTTCAATGAATGACCACATAATGGGTCATTTGTTCCTATCATGGGCCCAATCCATTGTGGGTCAAAGGAATCGATCCCCACAACCATGTTCTTTACCAAGTCTTGAACAAATGGATTGAACCAATACAATAAAAACATTATATAATATCCAAATCCCATCAAACCACTATCATCTAACTTGAATATAAAATAATTGTAGTCATGTTTTTTAAGTACCATCATTGTCATTCTCATTTGCATTGTGTTTGATATTGTTAATATTGTTTTTATAAATTCAGTCTAAAAATTGTAGTGTCCGTGGGCTCCAGTGACCAGCCACCGCCACCAGGGACCAGCAGTTCTCCACGTGCGCAGGTATCGTGTGTATTAAAGCATAAATTTAATTTCAAATATGATGACTTGTCCATCTATATTTATATTTTTCTATATTAAACTATGAGGTTATAAATGTGTATGCAGGTGGGAGCACCTCGGCCTGCCAGTGCCGTTATTCCTCCCTCCCCGACCTTTCGGCCACCCTATATGGCAGTTGTATCCCCTCGAATACATGCCCCATTCCCCAACCCCTTCCATCCATCCCCCCCTCCTATATAGCACCACAGTTCCATCCATCTCCCCCTTACGTTACATATCCAGCTCCACCTCCGTATCAGTTTCCCATGTTCCCACCCTCCCCCATCCGACCACGACACACCACCCATCCACAGTCACCCATCCCTCTACCACAACACAAACCTTTCCCCCCCCCCAAATTCCACCACCACACTCGCTTCCCCTTCTAGGGTGACCCGATCCATACTACAGCTAGCTAGGGCTTATATCCCTAGATGTCCATCTCCACTTCACCCACCCCAGTCCATGCCTCCTTCTACCACCCCCCCTTCTTCCATTGTTCTCCCCAGTGGTGTAGCCACCGTTGATATGGCTACATCCTCCCCTTTACTGTCCACCCTAGCATGGGAGAAAGATGTCCAATCGACTACTCCATTGGCCAACCCCAAAGACCAGCCGATTTTGTTCACGGTGAGATTGACCAGTTTATGAAAATCTCATTCAATTTTAACAAAAATTACTATATGCATCTAGTTTCACCATTTATCTGATTGTTCTAAATGTTGCAGGGTGGCATTGCAGAGAGACTAGGATCACGGAGAAGGGAGACCCCCTCATGACTTATAGTCTCGCATGCGGTGAGTTATCCAAGATTTGAAAACTATTTTTATTGTGAAATTATGCTTATACTTGTATAACTGCCAAGAAAAGTTGACATATTATTGTTGTCGTTTCAAGGCTTAGGGGGACGTGCTCAAATACGCCGGAAGGACCTAGCTTCCTCTAGCATGAGTAAGAGGAAGATCAATTTTGGAGATGCACCTGGGAGCTCCGTGGGTGGGCAGGAGGATTGAGAGACCCTCCTATGTACACTAGCCACGATGTGGCATTTTTGGCACGAGTTGCCATATTTTGTATAGGGCACCATGGGCCATATTTTGTATAGGGAATGAGTTTCCTTTTTTTGTACGGGGCACGAGTTTCCAGTATATAGATGCTGGGAACGATGTTCCATTTTTCCAAAAAGTGTACATGATTGGATCATTTTTGCATATTAATAGATGGATCTACACTTGTGTATATGAGTTTGTCTTTGATTACATTTTTGCATACATGATTTTGTCTTCGATAAGAAAGTTATGGAAAAGTTCTCACATACATATAGATGTTATTTCTAGATTGTTAATGTAGTTAATGTAGTTACATATGGATCGTTCTTTGTGTGTTAGTATGCACCTTTAATGAAAGCATGGTTAATGTGTTGAACTACTACTTGCACAAGTTGGCATAGACCCTTAGTGTTGATAATGTCTTCAATGTTTTGGTAATATTGATAATCACTCTTTGCAATTTAAGTATATTGGATTTTTTGAGGTTAAGACACATATTGAACATAGTCAACTCAATGGTTCAATATATCATTTTACCCCATGATCCATGGAAGATTCATTGGAGTCATATGAACCTCGTTGTTATAACCTCAACCATGGTCCCTCTCTTTAGATCCCTCTCCTTAGCAATGCATAAATTATATCTTCTACCTCTACTAGAACCCTTATGGCCTTTCCCTTCAAAACAAACCAAGCCCCATTCAAACCCCTCTTTATCATCACCAAGAACCTCCTTCCTAGATATTAAATAATATCTATTACCTTCCACACTAGGTCCCTTCCTATTTTGATTATTTACCTCAAAATCCCCATCACTAAAATGAGACGCAATAGGGGATCCCTCAGTAGAATAACTACAACACACATATCCTCGAATTGCATATCCCCCTTCAATCCTTTCAAAGAGAAAGACAAACCCTAACAATTATCCCCAAATGAGTATACTATCCCAAAATTTTCAAAATCCAACGAAGGATATTGCAAACTTAATGCGAAGTCTTTAATAGACTTTCCAATTTCCTTTTGGCATTGATCTAAGTGAGGTTGAGCCTCCATTGAAGGTGACCGGAAGTCCAGAGGAAGACTAAGACATTTCATCGAAACTAGAGCGATGTCATTCATCTTCGAGTATGAATAAAAACAAGGGGACCATTGTTTTAGCATAATCAAAATCATCTCCCACTTCCAATCATGGGCCAAACTATTCCTCAAAATCCTCTTGATTTATGAAAAGAAACCCTAGGTAACTTGTAGTTGATATAAATAAATTAGGAATGTACCCAATCCTAAGAGCCCATCTTTCCTATAATTACACCCTTAGAGACAACTCCCTCACCTTTTTACCATGAAATCTTCCAACAAGAGCATGGGAATCCATTCCCACCACCTCATGCATTTTGATATCCTTTCCTAGGACTATCCTCATAAGAGAGATTTTATGTTTTACACACTTCTTCCTCTTCATTTTGAGCCTACCAACATCATTCACCTGCATCCCTTTGTTGGCTTCACCTTTATCATTATCAACATGCTTTAAAGAATTGTCTCCTCCATCTCTAACCTTCAACCAACTACCATACTTTTCCAAAACAACCCTTCCATCCTCGAGATCTATAGGATTCACCCTTGGACATACTAGGTCCATAACCACTTCATATACAACACCTAAAATAATTTGATTATCCTAAATTTATCCATTTGAAATAGGACCCTCGCCACATATATAATAACTAGTCTATCATGATCCACAACACCCATCTATGGATTAGCCCACCCAAAACCATCAAAATTCCTATAATCAAATTGCCCAAATGGAATATCAACACCATGCAAAGTAATTGAGTCAACACAAGGAAAATTACCTCTTTGTGCAACTAATTCCAAGCCCCGATGGCCTATTTTCTAACCTAGAAACCTCAACTCATTGCCAAAAAGCAATGGGCTCTGGCCCTCTTCGGCTTTACTTTCAAAGGAATTGGTCTTAAAAAATCACCGCCCAATACTAGGGCACACAAAAGAAAATGCATTCCATGGATAGGTTCCTAAGAAAATTTCCTTGTACCATCCTTATCTATAGACATTATGTCCTCCACACAAAGCTCATCAAACCCACACCAACTTGACACCTTCCATTAAATCATTTTCTCTATTCTTACACCTCAACCCCAATATCACTTGAACCCACTTTTCCAATAATACAATGATTTTGATAATTCTCAACCATACCCATGACCAATAACCTTTTTGTATCCACTCAAAGGATCCAAAGGAGAAATATAATTTTCCTTGGGGTATAACTTTGTAGCTTGGGTGTCGGAGTCTAAATACCCCGTCCCACAACCCAATGCCCAAACCTCGCTATTTAGAGAATGGTTTTGATAAGAGAAATGAAAACTTATCTTCCATCCCATGGATCTTCCATCTAATCTAATGTGTCCTCATACTGATCCATAGAAAACCAACCTAAGGTATACCTATATTAATATGCTATCAACATCATATACTCATTTCTATGTCCACTAATAAATGGCATATCATGTTGAAATCATTACAAGTTTTATGCAAAGGTAGATATATCCCTTCATTAATCTTCTATTGAAACATTGTCAAACACCAAAGGAAAATCAACAAAATAAACTGAATTCAAAACAACCCTTGAAGCCAATGAAAACCTTGTTTGGCACTAAAGAATGCCACCAATTCAACTGAAGTATTACTTGACATATACATTGAATTTCATGAATGATTATTTATTCGTTTCAAATCTAAGTATCAATGTTCTTGAAACTATAACGTCCATGTCCAACAACAGAATGACAAAGAAATCAATTATGAGTTCTAAATTAAGCATGAAGGCCACATATGATCCATAACAAGAAATAAATGTGTGTGTAGATGCCAAATATAAACACGTCGGAATTAAACTTCATCCATACCCATAAAACATGCATTTACTAGCATAAATCATCACATGCATAATCATAGCAGCAATGCAAATTAAAATAACAGTGAATAACCGATCAAGCACATATTGTATACAAGAGAATACTTATCTAGAACAAAGATCCACCCAATTGCTTGTGTCAGTGCAATTTTCCACCCAACCATAGGTACTCTTGTTGATGCAAGGAATTACTTCTTTGCATAACAATTTCGAATGTTGTCTGGCTAAGATAAAATAGTTGATATTATCACCCTAGTTTATAGCCTATTTAAAATATTCACAATTTAAAAATAGAAAATAAAATATGTGAAAGGAAATAATTAATAAATGTAAAAATCATATATAGCAAGTTTTTGCAATAAATTTAAATATGAAAATCAAGAAAGAGAATAAAAAACAAACATTTCAAGATTCGGATTTGAGAAATAAATAAGCTGATTTGATTGATAATAATTATGAGTTACAAATTGAAAGACCCTCTTTTCTCATTTATGCGAAAGTGAGGACCAAAAGAACTCTTAAAGTTCTTGGGTGACATCATATTACCCCACGATCCATGGAAGATAAATCTATCCCTAACCCTCACCCAAACACTAGCACTAAACCATATTCTTCATCATCACCACCATCTTCATCATCATCATTAACTCTAACTCTAAACCTAATTCAATTTCCTTCTAAAACTCTATCCCTAACCCTCACCCAAACCCTAGCACTAAACCATCTTCTTCATCCTCACCACCACCATCACCATCATCATGAACATCTTCATCATCACAACTCTCTCGATCATCATCATTAACTCTAACTCTAACCCTAATTCAATTTCCTTCTATAAATCTAGCCCTAACCCTCACCCAAACCCTAGCACTAAGCCATCTTCTTCATCCTCACCATCACCATCACCATCACCATCATCATCATGTCTTCATCATCATCACCATCTTCATCATCATTTTTAACTCTAAATATAACCCTAAATCAATTTCCTTCTATAACTCTAGCCCTAACCCTCATCCAAACCCTAGCACTAAACCATCTTCTTCATCCTCACCATCACCATCACCATCATCATCAACATCTTCATCATCACCACCATCTTCATCATCATCATTAACTCTAACTCTAACCCTAATTCAATTTCCTTCTAAAACTCTATCCCTAGCACTAAACCATCTTCTTCATCCTCACCATCACCATCACCATCATCATCAACGTCTTCATCATCACCACCATATTCATCATCATCATTAACTCTAACTCTAACCCAAATTCAATTTCCTTCTATAAATCTAGCCCTAACCCTCACCCAAACCCTAGCACTAAGCCATCTTCTTCATCATCACCATCACCATCACCATCACCATCACCATCATCATCATGTCTTCATCATCATCACCATCTTCATCATCATTGTTAACTCTAACTCTAATCCTAATTCAATTTCCTTCTATAAATCTAGCCCTAACTCTCAGCCAAACCCTAACACTAAACCATCTTCTTCATCATCACCATCACCATCACCATCACCATCAACGTCTTCATCATCACCACCATCTTCATCATCATCATTAACTCTAACTCTAACCCTAATTCAATTTCCTTCTATAAATCTAGCCCTAACCCTCACCCGAACCCTAGCACTAAACCAACTTCTTCATCATCACCATCACCATCACCATCACCATCACCATCACCATCACCATCACCATCACCATCACCATCAACATCATCATCATCACCACCATCTCCATCATCATCATTAACTCTAACTGTAACTCTAACCCTAACTATAACTCTAACTCTAACTCTAGGTTCCTCATCAACATCTCCATCATCATCATCTTCTCCTTCATCATCATCTTCATCACCATCACCATCACCATCACCATCACCATCACCATCACCATCACCATCACCATCACCATCACCATCACCATCACCATCACCATCACCATCACCATCATCGTCAACATCTTCATCATCATCACCATCATCATCATCATACTTACCCAGTGGACGATTTTCCAAAGTTGACCCTCGTGTGCAAAAATTGCACACTCCCTTACTGAGCAAAACACTAGTTTCCAAGATGGACGTATAAGATGACCCTAGGGCCACAGGACTAGAGGAGAGGGGCACTCCTGGCACTATCCCGACGTCCTGAATCCAACAGATTCGATGGTTCATTGAATGGAGCCATGGTCATCATTCTATGGCTTGTTCCGTCTCGCATCCAAAAGGCCTTCAGGGACACCTGCTAGATACCTGTCGGGGGAATAGAACTCCAACCGTGCAACAAAACCAGGTTCCGGGGAGTCCTACAGGTGTGTCCGGGTAGGTTCCAGTTGAGAACATTATCCGTACGTGCCCGGTGGATGATTTCCCAAAGTTGACACCCGTGTGCAAAAATTGCACACTCCCTTACTAAGCAAAACCCTAGTTTCCAAGATGGAGTTTACGGTTCGTCGATCGGAGCCACGGTCATCATTCAATGGCTCGTTCCATCTCACATCCAAAATGCCTTCAAGGACACCTGGTTGATACCTGTCGGGGGCATAGAACTCCAAGCGTGCAACAAAACCAGGTTCTGGAGAATCCTGTAGGTGTGTCTAGGCAGGTTCTGGCTAGGAACGCTAGCCATACATGCCTGGTGGATGATTTTCCAAAGTTGACCCCCGTGTGCAAAAATTGCACACTCCCTTACTAAGCAAAACACTAGTTTCCAAGATGTACAGGATAACACTGGGGCCACGGGACCTAAGGAGAGGAGCACCCCTAGCACTATCTCAGAGTCCTGAATCCAACGGAGTCGACGGTTCGTCGATCGGAGCCACGTTCTTCATTCTATGGCTCGTTCCGTCTCGCATCCAAAAGGCCTTCAGGGACACCTACTGGATACCTGTCGGGGGCATAGAACTCCAACCGTGCAACAAAACTAGGTTCTAGGGAGTCCTACAGGTGTGTCTAGGCAGGTTCCGGCTGGGAACACTAGGCATACATGCCCAGTGGATGATTTTTGAAAGTTGACCCCCATGTGCAAAAGTTGCACTCCCTTACTGAGCAAAATCCTAGTTTCCAAGATGGACGTACAAGATGACACCGGGGCCACGGGACAGGAGGAGAGGGGAACCACTAGAACTATCCCGGCGTCCTGAATCCAACAGAGTCAATGGTTTTTCGATCAGAGCCACGGTCGTCATTCTAGGGCTCGGTCTGTCTCATATCCAAAAGGCCTTTAGGGACACCTGCTGGATACCTGTCAAGGGCATAGAACTCCAACTATGTAACAAAACTGGGTTTTGGGGAGTCTTGCAGGTGTGTCTAGGCAGGTTCCGGCTGGGAATGTTAGCCATACGTGCCCTATGGATGATTTTCCAAAGTTGACCCCCGTGTGCAAAATTTGCACACTCCCTTACTAAGCAAAACCCTAGTTTCCAAGATGGATGTACAAGATGACACCGAAGCAACGAGACTGGAGGAGAGGGGTACCGCTGGTACTATCCCGACGTCCTGAATCCAATGGAGTCGACGGTTCATCAATCCAAGCCACGGTCATCATTCTATGGCTCATTCTGTCTCGCATCCAGAAGGCCTTCAAGGACACCTGCTGGATACATGTCGGGGGCATAGAAATCCAACCCTGCAACAAAACCACGTTCTGAGGAGTCTTGCAGGTGTGTCTAGGCAGGTTCTAGCTGGGAACGCTAGCTATACATGCCTGGTGGATAATTTTCCAAAGTTGGCCCCCGTGTGCAAAAATTGCACACTCCCTTACTCAGCAAAACCCTAGTTTCCAATATGGACGTACAAGATGACACCGGGGCCACGCGATCAGAGGAGAGGGGCACCCCTGGCACTATCCTGGGGTCCTAAATCCAACAGAGTTGACGGTTCATCAATCCAAGCCACAGTCGTCATTTTATGGCTCGTTCCATCTCGCATCCAAAAGGCCTTCAGGGACACCTATTGGATACCTGTCGGGGTATAGAACTCCAACCATGCAACAAAACTGGGTTTCGAGGATTCCTGTAGGTCTGTCTAGGTAGTTTCCGACTGGGAATGCTATCCATACCTGCCTGGTCGCCGATTTTCCAAAGTTGACCCCAATGTGAAGGCCATAAAATTCGCTAAAGAGGTGCATTTCTCATCCAGAGGCCCGCAAGAGTGCGTGGCCACCGTGGACAGGTCCACAATGGCCATGTTGACCTATGGGAGCTAACGAAAGCCAATTCCGCTGACCGGTTTGGGTTCCGTGGCCCCGGAGCAAATCCCCAAAGTATCCTTGAATGGCCCCAGGGTGCCCGACTAGAATGCTCATAGCATCCAAACTGTGGCTCGGTTTGCAAATCCGTCGATTCCGGTAGGTCCAAGACGTCGAGTTTCAGCTAGGGGACCCCCCACATTGTGCCTCGAAGACTCGAAAGTGGTGCCAATGCGCCATCTCTGGAGCTAGGGTTTTGTTCAGTGATGGGCCATTCCAAATTTGCTCAAGGGGGCCATTTCTCGTCCGGATGCCCCCAGGTATACGTGGAAACTGTGGATAGGTCCGCAATGGCCACATGGATCTATGGGAGCCGAAGGAATCCAAGTCCGCTTACCGGTTTGCATTCCGTGGCCCCAGGGCAAATCCTCCAAGTGTCCTTGAATGGCCCCAGGGTGCCCGAATAGAATTCCTGTAGCACATGAACCATGGATCGGTTCATGAATCCATCTATTCTGGTGGGTCGGGGACACTGGATTTCAGCTAGGGTACCCCCCACAATGTCCCTTGAAGACCCGGAAGCAGTGCCAATGGGCCATCACCGGAGTTAGGGTTTTGCTCAGTGATGGCCATTCCAAATTCGCTCAAGGGTTGCATTTCTCGTCCAGAGGCCCCCGAGCATGTGTGGCCATCGTAGATAGGTCCACAATGGCCACATGGACCTGTGGGAGGTGACGGAATCCAAGTCCACTTGACAGTTTGGTTTCTGTGGCCCTGGGCAAATCCTTCAAGCGTCCCTGAATGGCCATGACTAACGAAAAAACCTAGCTCCAAAGATGGCCCATTGGCACCACTTCCGGGTCTTTGAGGCACACTATGGGGGGTCCCCTAGTTGAAACACACTGTCCCAAACCCATCGGAATCGACGAATTCACGAATCGAGCTACGGTTTGGCTGCTACGGGCATTCTAGTCGGGCACCGCGGGGCCATTCAGGGACACTTTGGGGATTAGCTCCAGGGCCATGGAACCCAAATAGATGAGTGAAATTGGATTCCATTAGCTCTCATGGGTCCACATGGCCATTGTGGACCTATCCAAGGTGGCCACGTATGCCCGGGTTCCTCCGGACGAGAAATGCACCACTTTAGCGAATTTGGAATGGCCATCACTGAGCAAAACCCTAGCTCTGGAGATGGCCCATTGGCACCGCTTCCAGGTCTTCAAGGCACACTGTGGGGGGTCCCCTAGCTGAAAACCGATGTCCTGGACCCATCGGAACAGACAGATTCATGAACCGATCCACAGATTAGGTGCTATGGGCATTCTAGTCAGGCACATTAGGGCCATTCAGGGACACTTTGAGGATTTTCCCCAGGGCCACGGAACCCAAACTGGTGATCGTACATGGATTCTGTCTCCTTCCACAGGTCCATGTGGACATTGTGGACCAATCCACAGTGGCCACGCACGCCCGGGGGCCTCCGGATGAGAAATGCACTCATTGAGCGAATTTGGGATGGCCATCACTGAGCAAAACCCTAGCTCTGGTGACGACCCATTGGAATTGCTTCCAGGTCTTCGCGGGACATTGTGGGGGGTCCCCTAGCTGAAAAACGTCATCCCGGACCCACCAGAACCAATGGATTCACTAATTGAGTGTTGACCAACACGACTCCTGTCGACAAGGGTTCCACTTCACTATCAACACATGCCGCAGTCTCCCTGGGCACCGGCCCGGGTAGGTTTTATCCCACCCAGAAATACCTGTAGAGCAGATGAGGTCTCACTCGAGGCATCCAGGAAGAGCATACGGAACCATGTTTCCACCGAGGAAGGAGGAGGATTGCGGCTATATGAACTAACTCTATTGCAACACTAAACATGGATCTCAAACATTTGAGATGTATTCATAACATATTATTCGATCGCAGCATTCATTATCACAAGTAACAGTAAAGCAACATTGCATTATTCATGAAGTGCAACATTGCATTACCATAAACAGACAGAAAGAACCCAGGAATTGCACCAAAACAGTTTCATCATATCATATTATCACTGCAAAACCTTAGATACAACATCTCCTCAAAGATCATGTCTTGGCAATACCTCACATATGCGTAAAAACAACCCAAACATGTGCTTCTCTTCACCTTCATTTTCGCCCCCCTCCAATACCTATGACTCCTATCTATATATAGGCTTCCACCATTACAATGCTTTTCCACATACTAACAACTTCCTAACCAACATTTGGACAACTGACCCAATATCTAACTAACTTGTTACAAAATCGACCAAAAACCCGCATTCTGCGGTATAACTGACTCAACATTACATAATATGTGGTCCAAATGACCCAAAACCCGCATTCCATGGTACAATTGACCCAAAATACATAACTAATCTTCCACCCATTGCCATTCACGTCATCTTATTTCCATTCATGCCATCTTTTTCCTTGTCATAGGATCGGAGATGCTGCAATACAACTCTACCAAACCACCTGCCAACAGGCCCCCACCACAATCTTGTGCCTCACCCTCAAGCCACGTCAAATGCTAGACATAGTACATGCCGTCATTTTTACTTTGAAGTCCTCATACAGCTGTTCAACTATCTGCACCAGCTCCTTAGCTTCCATAGCCGCTGCCTGACTTTCGACCACAACGTCCACGGATGGGTGATCCGTAAGCTTTTCCATGACCTACTGTCGACACTTCTGCGCTGCTTGCAGAGCTTCACTAGCCTGCATCATAAATTTACCACCCGTGTCCTGGAACTCTTCTAACTAGGCTGCACGTATCTTCTGTCGCTCGTCCGCCTTAGCGACACAGTGTGGTAAGTCTTTCAGCTCTTGAGACTTAGCAACTTGCTCCCATGGTGGAATTGTGCGCATTGCAGCTTTTAATGTGGCCAACTATCCCTCTGCTTCCTTTCGGTAGTTCGTCAGCTGCTCAACCTGCTCGTCCTGAACAATGCGGCCCTAGAATTGTACCGTTTCAGCTGTGATCCTGGTTTCCTACATTTCTAGCTCCTCCATCTGAGCGGCAATTTCCTCAATTGCCCTTCTTTGTTCATCCACTTCGACCTGAGGCGTACCCATTTTCACCTGGGCCTTCAACTCGTGATTCTCTTGTCGCAACTAAAGAATAGCAACCCCCATTTTCTACACTCGGTGGAGCACATATACCTCTTCATTGGGATCTAGGACATGTTGATAAGCTTTTGTGATCACCCGATCAACCCGGACACTAACGTCCCACATGCGAGCCTTTTCCAACAATAAGGAAATCATGTTCTTTTTTCAGGCCTTCAAATTCGCAGGCCTTCTCCTCCTGTTCTTCCTTGATGTGTACCTCAAGGTCATCCTCCATTAATGTCCATCATTCGAACAGTGTCGTTAATTAACTGTCTGAACTTTTGGCATTTATTACTGATTTGACCTGGTCGATATGCTTCCATGTGTCTCCGACTGTTCCTAGCTTGCGGTAGAAGCCTCCCTGCTTTCACATTTCATCCATGGTGTTGCGACATCCTGCCACCAATCATCACATCATTTTTTTTATTTTTTTTTTCATGCGACTCAGTCATTGCAGTGTCCCAAGCCCACACGATAGGGCTTCAACCTATGACCATTTACCAGCTTGGGGAGCATCGCTCCGTCCAACTGCTGCAACTGAACCGCTCCTCCGGAAGTAATACTACTGATGTGATAGGGACCAAGCCAATGCATCTGCAACTTCCCTGGATGTTTCATAAAATTGCTGTCGTACAACAACACCAAGTCGCCCTACTGAAACTGTTTATTTTTTATGTGGGGTTCATGCCATGCCTTTTGTCGATCCTTCTCGACCCCCTTGTGGATCCCAACGATGAAACGATCTTCTTCCAGCTGCACCAATTGCGCGAGACGTTCATCTAATGCTGTGACATCATCCATGCCCGTGACAGCTACAATTAGTAGACTCAGAACAATATACTCCATTGGCATAATCACTTCTTGTCCATACACCAACTTAAATGGTGTATGTCCTATCAGCCGTTTACATGTGGTGCGATAGGGCCACAATACTGCTGGGATTTTGAGATCCCATTCGTCGCGGTTCGCATTGCACACCTTTGTCAGTGCATGCTCAAATACCTTGTTAAAAGCCTCTACCATGCCATTCGCTTGTGGATGATAGGGTGTACTCTTCTTATGCTGTATCTACAACTCCTCCGTTAATGCGCTAGTGGTGCGATTAAGAAAGTGGCTTCCTTGATCACTCAGCAATATCTTGGGGCAGCCGAAGCGAGTGATAATGTTATCAAACAAAAATCATGCCATCGTAGCCACGAAACAATCAACTAGAGGTGCTGCCTTAGCCCATTGGGTCAAATACTCTACCACCATGATGATATACTGCGCACCCGTGCGTTTCCCTGGTGGATTGATCGGTCCTACAAAATCCACGGCCCATTTGTCAAACGGTTGCAATGTTATTTGAGGCATCAGCGAAATCTCATCACGTCTGGACGGTTTACCAATTCGGTGAAAAACATCGCAGGACTGCACATAGTCTATCGCATCATTATGCAGTGGAGGCCACCACAGCCCTGCATGCAACACCTTCCTAGCCGTCGCCTGACTGCCATAGTGTCCTCCTGTGACTCCTCCATGTGCTTCAGCCAGTATCAGCGCTTGCTCATGCGGCAAGACACATCTGCGCAATATCTCATCAGTGCCCATTTTATACAACTCTTCTGCGATTAGCTAGAAGTTTGCATCCTTGACTACCAATTGCTTCTTCTAACTGGTGGTGAACTCGTCTGGTGCAGTACCCATTGTTTGAAACTGGAGGATGTCATCAAAATAGTCATCAATGACGCCAGCCTTAAATAGTTGTGCATCCGACAACCTGTCTTCAATATTGGTTGGTTCCTCCCCTGTATCAATCCGCAATAGATGATAAAGACCGGCATTCAACCGTCTCGGCTTCACAATGACTTCAAAATCAAACTCCTGAAAAAGAATTAGCCAACGACATATATTCCCCCCCAACACAGGCTTATTGACTAGGTATTTCAATGCGGAATGGTCAGTGAACATTTTAAAGTGCCCACCCAACAAATAGTGCCTGAACTTCTGCAGCACGTAGACCATTGCCAGACCCTCCCGCTCAGTGGTGGTGTAGTTGCGTTCAGCAGACGATAACTTTCAACTAGCAAAAGCAATGGGGTGATCAAGATCTCCTTCGTCGGGCTAAGCCAATACTACTCCCAATGCGATTGATGAGGCATCGACATGTACATGGAACTTCTTACTCCAATCCGGAAATACCAGTATTGGCACCGAATCCATCTTCGTCTTCAGTGTGTCAAAACTATCTTGACATTTTGGAGTCCATTGAAATAACGCATCTTTCTTCAGCAATTTCTCCATAGGGGTGGTAATCGCTGCATATCCCTTGATGAACTTGCGATAATACCCCATATGCCCCAAAGTCGCTCGTAACTGCTTAACAGTGGTTGGTGGTTGCAAACACAAAATGAGTGCAATCTTAGCTGGATCGACCAACAACCCTTGCTTACACACAACATGATCCAACAATATCCCAAATGGTGCACACAAAATACATTTCTTCAATTTCAGCGATATTTGGTGCTGTCGGCAATGCTCAAGCATTAACCGCAGATTGGCCAAATGATCGCGGATCAACCCATAAACTGTCCAATCATCTATGTATACTTGCAAAAACTTTTGAATAAAGTCTTTAAATGCAGCAACAACGAGACGAGAGAATATCACAGGTGCATTCTTCAAACCAAACGGCATTACAATGTATTGAAAGCAGCCCCATTCGGTAACGAAAGTTGTCTTATGGTGATCTTCTTTGGCAATGCGAATCTGATGGTACCCATAGAACCCATAAGTGAATGAGTACATCTCCTGGCCGCCCACCCCTTCAAGTACTTCATCAGTAAACGGGGTCGGAAAAGGGTCAGGCAAGCAGGCATCATTTAACTTCCGCAATTCAACACAAATGCGCACCTCACCGGTTTTCTGGCCCTCTTCGGCTTTAACTTCAAAGGAATTGGCCTTCAAAAATCACCAACCAACACTAGGGCACAAAAAATAAAATGCATTCCATGGATAGGTTCCTAAGAAAATCTCCTTGTACCATCCTTATCTACAGACATTATGTCCTCCACACAAAGCTCATCAAACCCACACCAACTTGACACCTTCAATTAAATCATTTGCTCTATTCTTACACCTCAACCCCAATATCACTTGAACCCACTTTTCCAATAATAAAATGATTTTGAGAATTCTCAACCATACGCATGAACAATAACCTTTTTGTATCCACTCAAAGGAGCCAAAGGAGAAATATATTTTTCCTTGGGGTATCACTTTGTAGCTTGGGTGTTAGAGTCTAAATACCCCGTCCCACAACCCAATGCCCAAACCTCGCTATTTAGAGAATGGTTTTGATAAGAGTAATGAAAACTTATCTTCCATCCCATGGATCTTCCATCTAATCTAATGTGTCCTCATACTGATTTACAGAAAACCAACCTAACGTATACCTATATTAACATGCTATCAACATCATATACTCATTTCTACGTCCACTAATAAATGACATATCATGTTGAAATCATTACAAGTTTTATGCAAAGGTAGATATATCCCTTCATTAATCTTCTATCGAAACATTGTCAAACACCAAAGGAAAATCAACAAAATAAACTGAATTCAAAATAACCCTTGAAGCCAATCAAAACCTTGTTTGGCACTAAAGAATGCCACCAATTCAATTGAAGTATTACTTGACATATACATTGAATTTCATGAATGATTATTTATTAGTTTCAAATCTAAGTACCAATGTTCTTGAAACTATAACGTCCATGTCCAACAACATAATGACAAAGAAATCGATTACGGGTTCTAAATTAAGCATGCAGGTCACATACGATCCATAACAAGAAATAAATGTGTGTGTATATGCCAAATATAAACACGTGAGAATTAAACTTCATCCATACCCATAAAACATGCATTTACTAGCATAAATCATAGCAGCATTGCAAATTAAAATAACAGTGACTAACCGATCAAGCACATATCGGATACAAGAGAATACTTATCTAGAACAAAGATCCACCCAATTGCTTGTGTTAGTGCAATTTTCCAACCAACCATAGGTACTCTTGTTGATGCAAGGAATTACTTCTTTGCATAACAATTTCGAATTTTATCTGGCTAAGATAAAATAGTCGGGATTATCACCCTAGTTTATAGCCTATTTACAATATTCACAACTTAAAAAGAGAAAATAAAATCTGTGAAAGGAAATAATTGATAAATGTAAAAGAAATCATATATAACAAGTTTTTGCAATAAATTTAAATATGAAAATCAAGAAAGAGAATAAAAAACAAACATTTCAAGATTCGGATTTGAGAAATAAATAAGCTGATTTTATTGATAATAATTCTGAGTTACAAATTGAAAGACCCTCTTTTCTCACTTATGCGAAAGTGAGGACCAAAATAACTCTTAAATTTCTTGGGTGACATCATATTACCCCATGATCCATGGAAGATAAACCTATCCCTAACCCTCACCCAAACCCTAGCACTAAACCACCTTCTTCATCATCACCATCACCATCACCATCAACGTCTTCATCATCACCACCATCTTCATCATCATCATTAACTCTAACTCTAAACCTAATTCAATTTCCTTCTAAAACTCTAGCCCTAATCCTCACCCAAACCCTAGCACTAAACCATCTTCTTCATCCACACCATCACCATCACCATCATCATCAACGTCTTCATCATCACCACCATCTTCATCATCATCATTAACTCTAACTCTAACCCTAATTCAATTTCCTTCTATAACTCTAGCCCTAACCCTCACCCAAACCCTAGCACTAAGCCATCTTCTTCATCCTCACCATCACCATCACCATCACCATCACCATCATCATCATGTCTTCATTATCATCACCATCTTCATCATCATTTTTAACTCTAAATCTAACCCTAACTCAATTTCCTTCTATAACTCTAGCACTAACCCTCACCCAAACCCTAGCACTAAACCATCTTCTTCATCCTCACCATCACCATCATCATCAACGTCTTCATCATCACCACCATCTTCTTCATCATCATTAACTCTAACTCTAACCCTAATTCATTTCCTTCTAAAACTCTAGCCCTAACCCTCACCCAAACCCTAGCACTAAACCATCTTCTTCATCCTCACCATCACCATCACCATCATCATCAACGTCTTCATCATCACCACCATATTCATCATCATCATTAACTCTAACTCTAACCCAAATTCAATTTCCTTCTATAAATCTATCCCTAACCCTCACCCAAACCCTAGCAATAAGCCATCTTCTTCATCATCACCATCACCATCACCATCACCATCTTCATCGTCATTGTTAACTCGAACTCTAACCCTAATTCAATTTCCTTCTATAAATCTAGCCCTAACCCTCACCCAAACCCTGGCACTAAACCATCTTCTTCATCATCACCATCACCGTCACCATCACCATCAACATCTTCATCGTCACCACCATCTTCATCATCATCATTAACTCTAACTCTAACCCAAATTCAATTTCCTTCTATAAATATAGCCATAACCCTCACCCAAACCCTAGCAATAAGCCATCTTCTTCATCATCACCATCACCATCACCATCACCATCTTCATCATCATTGTTAACTTGAACTCTAACCCTAATTCAATTTCCTTCTATAACTCTAGCCCTAACCCTCACCCAAACCCTGGCACTAAACTATCTTCTTCATCATCACCATCACCATCACCATCACCATCAATGTCTTCATCATCACCACCATCTTCATCATCATCATTAACTCTAACGCTAACCCTAATTCAATTTCCTTCTATAACTCTAGCCCTAACCCTCACCCAAACCCTAGCACTAAACCACCGTCTTCATCATCACCATCACCATCACCATCACCATCAACATCTTCATCATCACCACCATCTCCATCATCATCATTAACTCTAACTCTAACTCTAACTCTAACTCTACGTTCCTCATCAACATCTCCATCATCATCATCTTCTCCATCATCATCATCTTCATCACCATAACCATCACCATCACAATGACCATCACCATCACCATCACCATCACCATCACCATCACCATCATCATCAACGTCTTCATCATCATCACCATCATCATTATCATACATGCTCGGTGGACGATTTTCCAAAGTTGACCCTCGTGTGCAAAAATTGCACACTCCCTTACTGAGCAAAACCCTAGTTTCCAAGATGGACGTATAAAATGACACTGGGGCCAGGGGACCGGAGGAGAGGGGCACCCCTGGCACTATCTCGATGTCTTGGATCCAACAAAGTCGACAGTTCATTGATCGGAGCCACGATTGTCATTCTATGGCTTTTTTTGTCTCACATCCAAAAGGCCTTCAGGGACACCTGTTGGATACCTGTCGGGGGCATAGAACTCCAACCGTGCAACAAAACCGGGTTTCGGGGAGTCCTGTAGGTGTGTCCGGGTAGGTTCCGGTTGGGAATGCTATCCATATGTGCCCGGTGGATGATTTTCCAAAGTTGACACCCGTGTGCAGAAATTACACACTCCCTTACTAAGCAAAACCCTAGTTTCCAAGATGGACATACAAGACAACAATGGGGCCACGGGACCAGAGGAGAGGGGCACCCCTGGCACTATCCCGGCATCTTGAATCCAACAGAGTCGACGGTTCGTCGATCGGAGCCACAGTCATCATTCTATGGCTCGTTCCGTCTCACATCCAAAAGGCCTTCAGGGACACCTGGTGGATACCTGCCCGGGGCATAGAACTCCAACCATGCAACAAAACCGGGTTCTGGAGAGTCCTGCAGGTGTGTCTAGGCAGGTTCTGACTGGGAATGCTAGCCATACGTGCCCGGTGGATGATTTTCCAAAGTTGACCTCGTGTGCAAAAATTGCACACTCCCTTACTAAGCAAAACCCTAGTTTTCGAGATGGACATACAGGATGACACCGGGGCCACGGGACCAATCGAGAGGGGCACCCTTAGCACTATTTCAACGTCCTGAATCCAACGGAGTCGACGGTTCATCAATCGGAGCCATGTTCTTCATTTTATGGCTCATTTCGTCTCGCATCCAAAAGGCCTTCAGGGACACCTGCTAGATACCTGTTGGGGGCATAGAACTCCAACCCTGCAACAAAACCAGGTTCTGGGGAGTCGTGTAGGTGTGTCTAGGCAATTTCCGGCTGGGAACACTAGCCATATGTGCCCAGTGGATGATTTTCCAAAGTTGACCCCCGTTTGCAAAAATTGCACTCCCTTACTAAGTAAAATCCTAGTTTCCAAGATGGACGTACAAGATGACATCGGGCCCACAGGACCGGAGGAGAGGGGAACCCCTGGCACTATCCCGGTGTCCTAAATCCAACAGATTCAACGGTTCGTCGATCAAAGCCATGGTCATCATTCTATGGCTCGTTCTGTCTCATATCCAAAATGCCTTCAGGGACACCTGCTGGATACCTGTCTGTAAAATTAGTCACAATAGATCTAATGAACAAGTAAATCAATCACAACAGATGAACATAGAAAATATGGTGTAAAACTATGTAAAACATGCACACTGCTCAATATCCCAATAAGGGTAAATGATTACAATAGAATACAGTGAAAATGACTGAGCAATTCGAATTGCCTAAGGAGGTCATTCGAATCACTGAATGGAGTAGCTTGACTCCAACTAGGAGTCCTCATCATCAATCAATGGTGGTCATCAATGCACAAGAACCAGTCATCCAGGTGTCAATCTGAGTCTAACTGAGTGTAACATGTGTAACTGAAGTGTGTAGCATTTATATAGGGAAGTGGGCTCAGTGGGGGGCACATGGGATGCTAACTGAAGTCAGAACAAGTCATCTAGTCAATTTGGAGGTCCAACGGAAGTGAAACAGTCAGTCGGGAGTGAAACTAGCCTCAAATCAGGGAGAATCGGAGCTAACTAAGTGTAACTGAAGTGGAACTGCAATGGTAGGTGAAGAAGTGTTCCCTTCTCTGGCAGTAGGTGAGAAGTGGGTGCCTTCCTGACTAGGAGGGCTAAAAATCTGAAGTAAGTAGCTCTCAGGTGCTAGAATAAGGTGGCTAAGGTGTTGGAGGCATCAACCTGGTGACTGGGATGCATGCAAAGTGCATGCAAACCCTAGAATTTGCATGCAAACCCTAATTGCATGCAATATCATGAAAAAGATGATGTGGATATCCGAACACTGTCGGAGGCATAGAACTCCAACCGTGCAACAAAACCGGGTTCCGGGGAGTCCTGCAGGTGTGTCTAGGAAGGTTCCGGCTGGGAATGCTAGCCATATGTGCCCGGTGGATGATTTTGCAAAGTTGACCCCCGTGTGCAAAAATTGCACACTCCCTTACTGAGCAAAACCCTAGTTTCCAAGATGGATGTACAAGATGACACCGGAGCCATGGGACTGGAGGAGAGGGGCACCCATGGTACTATCCAGACGTCTTGAATCCAACAGAGTCAACGGTTCATCGATCTGAGCCACGGTCGTCATTCTATGGCTCATTCCGTCTCGCATCCAAAAGGCCTTCAGGGACATCTACTGGATACCTGCCGGGGGCATAGAACTCCAACCGTGCAACAAAACCGAGTTCCAGGGAGTCTTGCAGGTGTTTCTAGGCAGGCTCTAGCTGGGAACGCTAGCCATACATGCCTAGTGGATGATTTTCCAAAGTTGAACCCCGTGTGCAAAAACTGCACACTCCCTTACTGAGCAAAACCTGAGTTTCCAAGATGGACGTACAAGATGACACCAAGGCCACGCTACTGGAGGAGAGGGGCACCCCTAGCATTATCCCGACATCCTAAGTCCAATGGAGTCGGCTATTCGTCGATCCGAGCCACGGTCGTAATTCTATGGCCCGTTCCGTCTCGCATCCAAAAAGCCTTCAGGGACACCTACTGGATACCTATTAGGGCATAGAACTCCAACCATGAAATAAAACCAGGTTCCAGGGATTCCTGCAGGTCTGTCTAGGTAGGTTCCGGCTGGGAACGCTATCCATACCTGCCCGGTCGCTGATTTTCCAAAGTTGACCCCCATGTGAAGGCCATCCAAATTCATTAAAGGGGTGCATTTATCATCTGGAGGCCCTCGAGATTGCGTGGTCACCGTGGACAAGTCCAGAATTGACGCGTTGACCTGTGGGAGCTAACGGAATCCAATTCTGCTTGCTGGTTTGGGTTCCGTGGCCTCGCAGCAAATCCCCAAAGTATCCCTGAATGGCCACAGGGTGCCCGACTAGAATGCTTGTAGCAACCAAACTATGGCTCGGTTCACGAATACGTCGATTCCGGTGGGTCCGGGACATCGGGTTTCAGCTAGGGGACCCCCCACAACGTGCCTTGAAGACCTGAAAGTGGTGCCAATGGGCCATCTCTGGAGCTAGGGTTTTGCTCAATGATGGGCCATTCCAAATTTGCTCAAGGGGGTCATTTCTCATCCAGAGGCCCCTTGGCATACGTGGCCACCATGGATAGGTCCACAATTGCCACATGGACCTATGGGAGCCGACGGAATCCAAGTCCGCTCGCTGGTTTGGGTTCCGTGGCCCCGGGGAAAATCCTTCAAGTGTCCCTAAATGGCCCTGGGGTGCCCGACTAGAATTCCCATAGCACCCGAACCGTCGATTGGTTCATGAATAAGTCTATTTTGGTGGGTCTAGGACATTGGATTTTAGCTAGGGGACCCCCCACAACATCCCTCGAAGACCCGGAAGCGGTGCCAATGGGCCATCACCGGAGCTAGGCTTTTTCTCAATGATTGCCATTCCAAATTCGCTCGTCCGGAGGCCACCGGGAGAGCGTGGCCACCATAGATAGGTCCACAATGGCCACATGGAGCTGTGGGAGGTGATGAAATCCAATTCCACTGGTCGATTTGGGTTTTATGGCCTTGGGGCAAATCCTCCAAGCGTCCTTGAATGGCCATCACTGACCAAAACCCTAGCTCCAGAGATGGCCCATTGGCACCACTTCTGGGTCTTTGAGGAATGTTGTGGGGTGTCCGCTAGTTGAAACCCGCCATCCCAGACCCACCATAATCCATGGATTCACGAACCGAGCCATGTTTTGGCTACGACGGGCATTCTAGTCAGGCACCCCAGGGCCATTCAAAGACACTTTGGGGATTTGCTCCAGGGACACGGAACCGAATCCGGTAAGTGGAATTGGATTATGTCGGCTCCCACGGGTCCACATGGCCATTGTGGACTTGTGCAAGGTGGCCACGCATGCCCGGGTTCCTCCGAATGAAAAATGCACCGCTTTAGCGAATTTTGAATGGCCATCACTGAGAAAAACCCTAGCTCCGGAGATGGCCCATTGGCACCGCTTCTGGGTCTCTGAGGCACACTGTGGGGGGTCCCCTAGTTAAAAATCGGTGTCCTGGACCCACCAGAATGGATAGCTTTGCGAACCGATCCACGGTTCGAGTGCTACGGGCATTCTAGTCGGGCACCCCGGGGCCATTCAGGGACACTTGGAGGATTTTCCCTGGGGCCACGGAACCCAAACCGGCGAGCGGACTTGGATTCCGTCTCCTCCCACATGTCCACGTGGACATTGTGGACCTATCCACGGTGGCCACGCACGCCCGGGGGCCTCCGGATGAGAAATGCACACCTTGAGCGAATTTGGAATGGCCATCACTAAGCAAAACCCTAGCTCTAGTGATGGCCCATTGGAACCACTTCCAGGTCTTCGAGGGACATTGTGGGGGTTTCCCTAGATGAAAAACATCATCCCGGACCCACCGGAACCGACAGATTCGCAAACCGATTGTTGACCAACGCGACTCCTATCGACAGGGGTTCCACTTCATTATTGACACATGCCGCAGTCTCCCTGGTTACCAGCCCAGGCAGGTTTTATCCCACCCAGCAACAACTGCAGAGTAGATGAGGTCTCACCCAAGGCATCCAGGAAGAGAAGATGAAACCATGTTTCCGTTGAGGAAGGAGGAGTGTTGCGGTTATATGAACTAACTCTATTGCAACACTAAATAGGGATCTCAAACATTTGACATGTATTCATAATGTATTATTTGATTGCAACATTCATTATCACAGCAGTAGTAACAGTAAAGAAACATTGCATTATTCATGAAGTGCGACATTGCATTACCATAAACAAACAGAAAGAACCCAGGAATTGCACCAGAACAGTTTCATCATATCACATTATCACTGCAAAAACTTAGATACAATATCTCCTAAAATATCAGGTCCCAAAGCCTAGCAGCCCTCATTGAGAATAGCAGGTCCCATTCCAAAACTTAGATACAATATCTCCTCAAATATCAGGTTCAAATCATGATTCTCCTGTCGCAAATGAAGAATAGCATCCCCCAGTCACTGCACTCGGTGGAGCACATCTACCTCTTCAGTGGGCTCCGGGACATGTTGATAAGCTTCTGTGATTGCCCAGTTTACCCGGACACTGTCGTCCCACATGCGATCCTTTTCTACAATAAGGAAATCATGTTCCTTTTTCAGGCCTTCAATTTCGTGGACCTTCTCCACCCATTCTTCCTTGATGTGTACCTCATGGTCATCCGCCATTAATTCCCATCATTCGAACAATGCCGTTAATTAACTGTCTAAACTTTTGGAATTTATTACTGATTTGACCTGGTATCTATGCTTCCATGTGTCTCCGACCGTTCCTAGCTTGCAGCAGAAGCCTCCCTAATTCCACATTTTATCCATGGTGGTGCGACATCCTGCGACCAATCATCACATCATTTTTTTTTCATGTGAATCAGTCATCACGATGTGCCAAGACCTCACGATAGGGCTTCAACCTATGACCATTTACCAGCTTGGGGAGCATCACTCCATCCAACTACTGCAACTGAACCGCTCCTACGGAAGTAATACTACTGATGCGATAGGGACCAAGCCAATGCATTTGCAACTTCCTTGGATTTTTCATAAAATTGTTGTCGTACAACAATACCAAGTCACCCCGCTGAAACTGTTTATTTTTTATGTCGCGATCATGCCATGACTTGTGTTGATCCTTCTCGACCCCCTGGTGGAACCCAACGATGAAATGATCTTCTTCCAGCTGCACCAATTGCGCCAGACGTTCATCTAATGCTGCGACATCATCCATGCCCGTGACAGCCGCAATTCGTAGACTCGGAACAATATACTCCATTGGCATAATCGCTTCTTGTCCATACACCAACTTAAATGGTGTCTGTCCTGTCAGTCGTTTTTATGTGGTCCGATAGGCCCACAATACTGCTGGGATTTTGAGATCCCAGTCGTCGCGGTTTGCATTGCACACCTTTGTCAACGCATGCTCCAATACCTTGTTAAAATCCTCCACCGTGCCATTCGCCTGTGGATGATAGGGTGTACACTTCTTATGCTATATCTTCAACTCCTCCGTTAATGCGCTAGTGGTGCGATTATGAAAGTTGTTGCCTTGATCACTCAGCAATATCATGGGGAAGCCAAAACGAGTGATAATGTTATCAAACAAAAATCGCGCTGCCGTAGCCATGGAAAAATCAACTACAGGTGTTTCCTCGGCCCATTGCGTCAAATACTCTATCGCCGTGATGATATACCATGCACCCGTGCGTTTCCCTGGTGGACTGATCAGTCCTACAAAATCCATAGCCCATTTGTCGAATGGTTGCAATGTTATTTGAGGCATCAACGACATCTCATCACGTTTGGATGGTTTTCCAGTTCGCTGACAAACATCCCAAGACTGCACATAGTCTGTCGCATCATTATGCAGTGTAGGCCACCACAGCCCCGCATGTAACACCTTCCTAGCCATCGCCCAAACGCCATAGTGTGCTCCTGCGACTCCTCCATGTGCTTCAGCTAGTATCAGTGCTTGCTCATGCGGCAAGACACATCTACGCAATATCTCATCAGCACCCATTTTATACAACTCTCCTGCAATTAGCTGGAAGTCTGTAGCCTTGACTACCAATTTCTTCTTGTGATTGGTGGTGAACTCGTCTGGTGCAGTACCCGTTGTCATAAACTGGAGGATGTCATCAAAATAGTCATCAATGATGCCAACCTTAAATAGTTGTGCATCTGGCAACCTATCTTCAATATTGGTTGGTTCCTCTCCTATATCAATCCGCAATAGATGATCAGGACCGGCATTCAACCAGCCTGGCTTCACAATGACTTCAAAATCGAACTCTTGAAAAAGAATTAGCCAGCAGCATATCTTCCCCCCCAACACAGGCTTATTGACTAGGTATTTCAACGCGGAATGGTCAGTGAACATTTTAAAGTGCCCACCCAACAAATAGTGCATGAACTTCTGCAGCGCGTAGACCATTTCCAGACCCTCCCGCTTAGTGGTGGTGTAGTTGTGTTCAAGGGACGACAACTTCCGACTAGCAAAAGAAATGGGGTGATCAAGATATCCTTCGCTGGGCTGAGCCAATACTACTCCCAATGTGATTGATGAGGCATCGAGATGTACATGGAACTCCTTACTCCAATCTGAAAATACCAGTATTGGCGCCTAAGCCATCTTCGTCTTCAGTGTGTCGAAACTGTCTTGACATTCCGAAGTCCATTGAAATAATGCATCTTTCTTCAGCAATTTCTCCATAGGGGTGGTAATCGCTGCATATCCCTTGATGAACTTGTGATAATACCCCATATGCCCCAAAGTCGCTCATAATTGCTTAACAGTGGTTGGTGGTTTCAAACACAAAATGAGCGCAATCTTAGCGGAATCTACCAACAACCCTTGCTTACACACAATATGATCCAACAATATCCCAAATGGTGCACAAAAAATACATTTCTTCATGTTCAACGATATCTGGTGCTGTCGGCAGTGCTCAAGCATTAACCGCAGATTGGACAGATGATCGCAGATCAACCCATAAACTGTCCAATCATCCATGTATACTCGCGAAAACTTTTGAATAAAGTCTTTAAATGCAGCAGCAACGACACGAGAGAATATCGGAGGTGCATTCTTCAAACCAAACGAGATTATAGTGTATTGAAAGCAGCCCCATTCGGTAACGAAAGTTGTCGTATGGCGATCTTCTTTGGCAATGCGAATCTGATGGTAGCCAGAGAACCCATCGGTGAATGAGTACATCTCCTGGCTGCCCACCCCTTCAAGTACTTCATCAGTAAATGGGGTCGGAAAAGGGTCATGCAAGCAGGCATCATTTAACTTCCGCAAGTCAACACAAATGCGCACCTCACTGGTTTTCTTGTCCTGGACCACTATAGGACTGATCCCTTCAGACTCTTCCACTGGTTCAATAATACCAGCATCCAACATGCAATCAATTTCTTCCTTGATGTTTTCCTTATGTCGCGGATTCATCCAATAAGGTCTCTGTCGGACTTTCTTAGCATCTGGTTTTAAAGGAATCCTCATCTCCACTAAATCACCCAGGATCCCCTTCATATCGAAAAAATTCGTAGGAAACAAGTCTTGAAACTCATGGAGTAAATCAGTGACCTTACTCATCATCTCGTCATCCCAATAGTCCCCAACATTTTCAAACTTGGTAGTGGCCTCTGTGCTGATATTGAGCTTACGAAGCTTCAATGGTTGACTGAACGGATTACTTGGCGCAGCAGGTGGTACCACATCGCGACTTCCTTTAGACTCGGGAATGTTGACATTTCGGGGATCGTCCTCATCCTCTGGCCCACCAGTGATGTTGAAGCACTCCATGAGAGACTACATATGATAGTATGTGTGCGGATCGAAAGGGTAAGCCGCCGGAACAACCTGAAGTACCACATTGCGGATGAGCTGTAAGGAATTATTGACGTCAGGGTTGGCATCCGCAAAAGTGAACGTATGAGTGAAGCAGATCGTCAACTCCCCGCATGTTGTAATTTCTCTGCGCAACTCGGCTGCAGTATACCATGAGCACGGCATCTCATATAAGGTATGGATAAAATCATGGACCCACTCATCTCTGGGTCGCGCTACCCATAATCATTGGCATTCCATCACGTGATCAGTGGGATTATTCTGGCCATCATACTTTCCAGTGTGATAAACCTCAGTATCGCCGAACCAAACCATCATCAACCTTCGACACTGTGACCAACCATCAATGGATTTCTTGTGTGTCACCCACTAGCGTCCTAGAGTAGCCTTCAGTGCTTCCTCCAATGCCACCAATCGCTTTGGTTCTGAGACTTGTTCTTCAAATTCCATCAAAAAGTTGGTTAAGCTAGGAAACCCCTCATAGACAGGTAGTGTGACTATTTCTGTCGCAACACGACATAAAGATTGCGTAATTAAGCCACATTTTCGGAGCAACACTTCGTGCAAGCAGTTCTGCCAATGTTCTAATGCATCATCAAAGTCGAAAGACGCAGAGCTCTCGCTGCGCCATCCCAGCTCACCATTGGCAGTAGGGTGAATATAGTCTTCAGAAATATTGAATGCATGGTCCCATCCAGTGGGATCGTAATCTTTTACAGGCTCAATGTATCAACGTCCTTCATCCAGATCCAACGGGGCTATGACTCTAAAATTGCAATTCTCAAAGGTCATCATGTGCTTCTTGAAGTTGATTACAGCTCCACTATTGTTAGCCCATCCAATCCCCAATAGCGTAGGATAGGAACTTCCTCCCTCAACCACTTCAATGACATCAAATTCAGCATAAGTGTTCATGCCCTCGATATCGACCGTTAGCCATGGAACTCACCCAATGGGTGTTACTTTCGCATGGTCAGCCAATCGAAGCTGCATAGGAGACCAGCTCAATGGGGGACTCCCAATTTTCTTCCATGCCTGCTTGGTTAAGATGTTAATATCCGAACCAAGATCAAGAATAATTGAATTGACATCATAGTCACCAATCTAGATGTTCATTCTCATCTCCTTGCCAGTCTTCCGTCGCTGTAAAGAGTTTACTACTGACTCCTTCCGTCCTTTCGGAAATCGCTGCAACCATCCCTCAATCTCAACCAGGGCAGTCGGATCCTAGGCCAATAATAGATAGCTCACAAGAAACATTTGCAATGTTCCCAATGGTGTCGACAGACCGCCCTCCGATGTAGTGTCAAATAAAGGTGGCATATCGCAAACAACATCCTTACCGCGGTCTTTCTCCAAGGTGTGACGCACCTGAAGGAATGCCTCCCATTCAACATCGATTTCAAATGGTACCGCCTTCTGGCCTGCCAACCGAATCATCGATCGTGAGCTATCTTCCCCAGCAGTTTTTCCTCCATGAGCTACAACAGCCACTGAAGCATCTTGTGGTCGCGGTTCTGCAGAAATTGTCTCAATATTTGCACCCTACATCTGAGTCTACTGCAGATTCCCCTATGGGTTCACATTTGGATTTTCATTCTGATTCGGTCATGGGGGCTGGTTCTGTAATGGTTGTTGTACTTGGTTCTGGACTGATTGTTGTACTAGGTTCTGGGCTGGTTGCGGCGGTTGGTTCTGATTCTATATCTGTGGAGCGTTCCCAGCCTACCATCGTGCAATCAACTGTGGACAATTCTGAACTGTATGATCATTAACAAAACAGAATGTACACTGATTCTGTAGTAGTGGACAGTCTCGTTGATAATGTCCCCACACCGCATAGTGATAGCATTGAATAGGTCCATGACCACCTCGTCCTCCTCCGCGACCAAATCCTCCACCGTGTTCGCCTCGGCATCCTCCTTGGAATCCACCCTGCTGTTGGTACTGTGGCTGCATAGGATTATGTTGCATGCCTTTCCCCTGCGGTGCATACTGCAATTGTTGTACGTACTGTGGCTGTTGTGGAGCCACTTGCATTGGAGTGTATTGCGGCACAAACTACTGCAGTACAAACTGTATCTACGGTTGAGGTAGTGCCTAGGCTACCTACACTTGCAGTTGTGGTTGTTTTACGGCACGCTGATCATCCTTGACATAGAATGCATTACACATTATTTCTTGTAGAAACCCATATGCACGACAATCTTTTTCATTGTGACCCACTGACTTGCAAAATGTGCAATAAAGATTTCTCGAGGTTGTGACCATTTTTTGCATATAAGGGAAATTGTCATGACTATGCCCATACACCTAGAAAACGTGACACCACGGCATGCTGCCGCCATTCAACAGGTTTAGCGCACCTGACACCAAATAATTGCAGAAATCCAGGCAATTGTCCTTCGTATGCCCTTCTCCTCAGCATCATGTATAGCATACTTCATCGCGGTGTTGTTCTTCTTCAAATCTTGCAACTGTATAGTCAAGTTAGCGAGCTGTGTCTGTATCTGCGACATCCCAATTGCATTATCCCCAATCAATGACGCCTCCAATTGCATTGCAATCTCTAGAGCTTCGTTGGGCATCGAGATGTTTTGCTACATCAATGGCAGCCGAATCTGTGGGAGGAATGCCGCAATAAACCACTCCTTATGCTGGACCGTACTCATATCAAAACTAACCCTTTGTCTTGAAACGCTGATCAAAGTCCCACACAGACTCATTGGGATACTACTTAATCTCTTTAAGCTCTTTGATATACTGTGCTTAATATTTAGGCTTCCAGAACTCAACGATTAGTCCTGTGTGAATTTCATCCAGTGTCTTCGTCGGAGTACCAACAGGACCCTACATAAACCTCATAAACCAATCCAAGGCGCGACCCTTAAGAGTTGTCGCCAGTTTCCCTTTCTTCTCATTATCATCAATGATTTGTTTTACCGTCCATACAGCCTCACATAAAAACCAATATTGTTCAGGGTTTTCGGTTCCATTATGTAATGTCCATTGTTAGGAGTTTTATCAAAATGGCAATTTTTCACTTTTTTCCCTAGTTAGACCTTTGACTAGTTTTGATCTCTAGGTCCCAAATTTGCCCCAAATGATCCCAAATATTCGGAGAAGGTATGTGAATGATATTAGAACATAAATATGTGTTTCAGGGATGCCTTTGGACCTTTAAAATACTTCTGCAAATCCTCTTTCAATTCTGGTCAATGTAGGTAACTTTACTAGTGATTTCCCTTTGACTAGTATTGGTCTCTAGGTCTCAAATTGACTCCAAATCCCTTCAAATATTCAAGGAAGGTGTATGAATGATATTAGTACTTGAATATGATGTTAATGGATGACATATGGCCACCAAAAGACCTCTTCAAACTCTCTTAAGATTCTGGAACAAGTATGCAATTTTACTAGTAATTTGGGGTTCAAATCCCCCTGAGGTAAGTACTGAAAAATGGCTTCCCAAATGCCTCCAAACCCACTCAAATTTATGAAAATAGGTATGTAATGTGTTAAGTATGTTATTAATCTCTCATATGCACCATTAATGGTTTATTACAACTGTTCTCACCCTCTCCCATTCAACTGCAAAAATCCCCAATTCTACCCTTGGGGAAATGGCACTATTTCACCTCCCAATACAACTAAACTGAGTAAAAATGCTTCAAATGCTCAAGTACAGTACATGAAACTTGTAGAATAAATCCATGGAAGTATATTTATCACAAATATATCACATAATCATCCATTCATTCGAAATCATCAGCATTACATTGATTCACAACAAGGTAGTGGGGAAATGACACTGTTCTTTCATTAAAATTGAGATTTATACATTTCTACTTGGAATTTCGACCTGAAACTTTCTGGAGATGAAGAAAAGAGTATTTAATTCATATTACAAAATAAATGGTGCATTATAATATCCCCCAAAGAGTACAATAGCTCACCAAAAATGCCCTCCCTCAAGGATCAAGAATATTGTATCAAAAACGGAAATAGTTGAAGGAGTGAGCTGCAATAGAAGAAACCATGAGCTGCCCTGTAGCTTACACCTGCAAATAAAGACTCCATTAAAGCTCCAAATGAAAGGTCTGAATGGCCTTTCCAATTACCAACTTGGATGGGAATCTTTCACCCTCGAAATTGGCTAAGGCAAGAAACTAGTCATCCACTAGCTCTCCCTCTACACAAATGCAATTCCAAATTCTACAAATGATCAAAAGCTATTCTCATAATTCATTTCTACATTTTATAACCAACATTAGCCTTCTAAGGGTCGAAATCCTCTCAATAGATTCAATAGATTTCCATTTAGGAAATATTCCGCATTTGCCACTTGTCTCCTAGTTCCAACCTTCCATCTTCTCCCAAATTCGATTTTGAGTCTCTTTGGATTCTCCAACTCCCAAATTTGCCTTCCTTGAGCCTATTTTTGGGACTAACATGTCATAGTGGTCAGATGTCATAGGTCAGGTCTGCAATTTGTCATAGTTGTCATAGATGCTCCATCATTGGTGTCATAGGGGCTAGGGAATCTAGCCCACGTGTCCACAACTTCCACTTTGACTCTTTATCTTCCATGGAGGTTACCAATCCTTATCAATTCCACCCAAGATGCTCAATGAAATGTGTTATGACTTACCAACTCACCCAAGAGTGTTCACATTCCCATTAATTCGAATTTACAAAAGAGAGATACCATGTATTATGAAAAATCAAGCTAGTGTGGGTCCCACATCCTCCATATGTCTCCAAAACCATTTGTCACCTAGGATTTCTCTTGAATTTATTTATTCACTCTATTTATTAAATAATTGAACCCTTCTAATGTATAAACAACATTTATTATCCCCCTTATTCCAAATCCCAAAGCTTCCACCCCAAACCTAGGAAACTAGTAATTTTCCTCCTTGGCAATTATTTGACCCTTAACATCAATTTTACAAACTCTAATGAATATGGCTAATGTGATTAGGCCATTGTGACCCAATTCCAAATTTGGGACATGACACATTACCATGGAACAATGGTAACTTAGTATCATCGCCCGCCATCCAGGGCTTCCTTCCTCCAGTTGTTGAACGACTAACAAGTAACTTTTGTCGAATTAATGAACTCGAGGGTGTCGAAGTGGTATTCCTTACTCTTTGTGAGATAGTGAGCATAGGTGTGGGTACATTGGTGTCGGGGCTTGGTGCTACTTCTATCCTTGGTGTAGCCTCGCCGTCCCTGTTAGGACTGTGAGGTCGCTTCGTCCTGTGTGGTCTTCCTTCGCGGTTTTGCGGTTCGATCGCAACAGGACCTTCTCCTGTCCTCTGCCTCTTCTCCTGTCAAAACCTCGCTCCTCCTCTTGTAACACCACTTTCTTCCTAGGATTTTCTCACAGTCTCCTCATGGTCTGCACCCATCTACCCCTTACCATTCCATGTACCATTCCCCAACAGTCGCGGTACCCACAGCCTCCGCCCACCAAGCTATGTACTGATCAAGATGCATCTTCAAGATACCCTTTTCGCAGATTAGCATCTTAATCGACAGTTGGAGTGATAGTAGAAACCTTCCCCTTGGTCCGTAGAAGAAATATCTTTCAACTTCACTATAGGATTTATGCGTGTCAACCGCAAATTCAGTGATATATCCCTCCAAGTTTCTATCAAGCCAAACTTTGACAGCCCGCGATGCCTTATTATCGACTTCCTACAGCTCCTGAATCAATTACAAGGTCCAAGCCATCGGCTTACCACCCTGGAAATTCCTCTTCTTGAAGTTCAGCTTTGAAAACCATTCATAAAGTATGACTAGGAATTCAGAGAAAAACCATTCGTGTAGACCGTCGTGAATATATTTTCCCACCCAGTGATCTACTGTCAGTTGCATGTTCTGGCTTTCTTCTTCAGGAAACTCCTGCAACTTCTGATCAAACCAGCTCTGTATCTCCGGCTTCATTGGGTGCCAGAACATGTCCTCCTTTCATGCTTCACACGGTCTCGGAAACAAAACCATTTGTTGACCAACGTGACTCTAGTCGACAGGGGTTCCACTTCACTATCAACACATGTCGTAGTCTCCCTGGGCACCGGCCCGGGCAGGTTTTATCCCGCCCAACAACACCTGTAGAGTAGATAAGGTCTCACCCGAGACGTCCAGGAAGAGCAGACGGAACCATGTTTCCTCCGAGGAAGGAGGAGGGTTGCGGCTATATGAACTAACTCTATTGCAACACTAAACATGGATCTCAAACATTTGACATGTATTCATAACATATTATTTGATCAAGATTCATTATCACAACAGTAGTAACAATAAAGCAACATTGCATCAAGGAAACATAGTATTATTCATGAAGTGTGACATTGCATTACCATAATCAAACAGAAAGAACCCAGGAATTGCACCAGAAAAGTTTCATCATATCATATTATCACTGCAAAACCTTAGATACAATATCTCCTCAAAGATCAGGTCTTGGCAATACCTCACAGATGCCCAGAAACAACCCAAACATGCGCTTCTCTTCACCTTCATTTTCGCCCCCCTCCAATACCTACGACTCCTATCTATATATAGGATTCCTCCATTACAATGCTTGTCCACTTACTAACAACTTCCTAACCGACATTTTGACAAGTGACCCAATATCTAACTAACTTATTACAAAACCGATCAAAAACCCGCATTCTGCGCTATAACTGACTCAACATTACATAATATGTGGTCCAAATAACCCAAAACCCACATTCCACGGTACAATTGACCCAAAATACATAACTAATCTTCCTCTCATCGCCATTCACGTCATATTCTCTCCATTCACGCCATCTTTTTCCTTGTTGCAGCATCAGAGATGCTGCGATAGCACTCTACCAAACCGCCTTCCAACACCAAGTCATGGTTCGAGTGCTACGGGCATTCTAGTCGGGCACCTCGGGGCCATTCAGGGACACTTGGAGGATTTTCCCCAGGGCCACGGGACCCAAACTGACGAGCCGACTTGGATTTCGTTGGCTCCCATAGGTCCACATGGCCATTTTGGACCTATCCACGGTGGCCACGCATGCTCGGGGGCCTCCGGACAAGAAATGGCCCCCTTGAGCAAATTTGGAATGGCCCATCAATGAGCAAAACCCTAGCTCCGGAGATGGCCCATTGGCACCGCTTCCGGTTTTTCGAGGCACACTGTGGGGGTTCCCCTAGCTAAAAACCAACGTCCCGAACCCAACGGAACTGACGGATTCATGAACCGATCCATGGTTCGAGTGCTACGGGCATTCTAGTCGGGAACCCTGGGGCCATTCAGGGACACCTTGGCCCAATTACGCGTGGATGCAGGCTGGAGAAACTTCAGAGAGCCTCGTACCCTAATGATTTTGCCACCTTCATCTACTAGGGGAATATTCTTGCAAAGACCGGTAAGCTCTTCGGGCCAGATGTATTTATTTGCAAATGAATAGTGAAAAAAATGTGCGGTGGTGATAACAAGTTTATTGTCTGTTGAGTGTGATACTACATCCAAGAGCCGCTCAACAAACTTTGAGATAGAAAGCTTTGTAATTTTAGGATACTGATTCAAACACTCATACACTTTATCACCTTCTCACGGATCTAAATTTATAATTTCCTTCTAGGTAGATTCAGGTAGTATTGTCCGAGCTTCTGTTGGTTTACATAAACATTTATTCCCAAAGCTGACGTCACATAAAACCACTTTCTCAGCGTTCAATTGGGTCTGAATGGCATCTCTAACTTGTGTTAGCTGTGGATAACAAGGAATATGAAAGGGAAGGTACCTATAGACCCAAGTTACCGATGATAGAGGTGAATTACCACTTATCAGAGCACAAAATGTTGAACAAAAGGCTAATGGAACACAAAGAAGGATTCCCTAGTTCCACTTGTTATTGAAAATGATACTTTCTCTTGACGAAACCAGTAAAAAATATTCTTGTATTATAAATGGAAATCCTGTTACAATTTTCGTCGAAAGAAAAGCATAGATACCTACAGCCTCCTTATTTCCTTCTGTCAGTCGTTCTCCCATCGGAAAAGCTAATGAAACCGCTGCCTCCACATGTAATAACTACATTGTTTTGTCGAAAATTGATCTTCTTCTGCTAAAAAATGCAAAATGAATGATGCATTGACATTGCTATGAGAAGTTCTAAGGTCAGTTTCTTGTAAAATAGAGATTGTATAAATCCTGTTAAGATCGATATGTTCCAGCTCACTAACTGAGAGCTTCCTTTTTTTAGACATAAACAAAAGAGCTTCAGGATGAACACTAGAGAGTTGTTGCTTTACAACTTCAACCTTCTCAGGACGTAGGGATATAAAACGAGCCATAGAATGACGACCGTGGCTCCGATCGAGGAACTGTTGACTCCATTGGATTCAGGATTCCGGGAGAGTGCCAAGGGTACCCCTCTCCTATGGTCCCGTGGCCCCGGTGTCATCTTGTATGTCCATCTTGGAAACTAGGGTTTTATTCAGTAAGTGAGTGTGCAATTTTTGCACACGGGGGTCAACATTGGAAAATTGTCCACCGGGCACGTATGGCTAGCATTCCCAGTCGGAACCTGCCTAGACACACCTGTAGGACTCCCTGGAACCCATTTTTGTTGCACGGTTGGAGTTCTATGCCCCCAGCAGGTATCCAGCAGGTGTCCCTGAAGGCCTTTTGGATGCGAGACAAAACGAGCAATAGAATGACGACCGTGGCTTTGATCGACGAACTGTCAACTCCGTTGGATTCAGGACACCGGGATAGCTCCAGGGGTGCCCCTCTCCTCCTGTCCCATGGCCCCGGTGTCATCTTGTATGTCCATCTTGGAAACTAGGGTTTTTCCCAGTAAGGGAGTGTGCAATTTTTGCACATGGGGGTCAACTTTGGAAATCGTTAGAGTTAGAATTAGCAATGATGATGAAGATGGTGATGATGATGAAGACATGATGGTGATGGTGATGGTGATGGTGATGCTGATGCTGATGCTGAAGAAGATGGCTTAGTGCTAGGGTTTGGGTGAGAGTTTGGGTGAGGGTTTGAGTGAGGGTTAGGGATAGAGTTAGAGTTAATGTTGATGATGATGGTGATGGTGATGGTGATGGTGAGGATGAAGAAGATGGCTTAGTGCTAGGGTTTGGGTGAGGGTTAGGGATAGAGTTATAGAAGGAAATTTAATTAGGGTTAGAGTTGGAGTTAATGATGATGATGAAGATGGTGGTGATGATAAAGACGGTTATGATGATGGTGATGGTGATGGTGAGGATGAAGAAGATGGTTTATTGCTAGGGTTTGGGTGAGGGTTAGGGATAGAGTTTTAGAAGGAAATTGAATTAGGGTTCGAGTTAGAGTTAATGATGATGATGAAGATGGTGGTGATGATGAAGACGTTGATGATGATGGTGATGGTGATGGTGATGGTGATGGTGAGGATGAAGAAGATGGTTTAGTGCCAAGGTTTAGGTGAGGGTTAGGGCTAGAGTTATAGAAGGAAATTGAATTAGGGTTAGAGTTAGAGTTAACAATGATGATGAAGATGGTGATGATGATGAAGACATGATGATGATGATGATGGTGATGGTAATGGTGATTGTGATGGTGATGGTGATGGTGATGGTAAGGATGAAGAAGATGGCTTAGTGCTAGGGTTTGGGTGAGGGTTAGGGCTAGAGTTATAGAAGGAAATTGAATTAGGGTTAGAGTTAGAGTTAATGATGATGATGAAGATGGTGGTGATGATGAAGACGTTGATGGTGATGGTGATGGTGAGGATGAATAATATGGCTTAGTTCTAGGGTTTGGGTGAGGGTTAGGGCTAGAGTTATAGAATTAAATTGAATTAGGGTTTGAGTTAGAGTTAATGATGATGATGAAGATGGTGGTGATGATGAAGACATTGATGATGATGGTGATGGTGATGGTGATGGTGAGGATGAAGAAGATGGTTTAGTGCCAAGGTTTGGGTGAGGGTTAGGGCTAGAGTTATAGAAGGAAATTGAATTAGGGTTAGAGTTAGAGTTAACAATGATGATGAAGATGGTGATGATGATGAAGACATGATGATGATGATGATGGTGATGGTGATTGTGATGGTGATGGTGATGGTGATGGTGATGGTAAGAATGAAGAAGATGGCTTAGTGCTAGGGTTTGGGTGAGGGTTAGGGCTAGAGTTATAGAATGAAATTGAATTAGGGTTAGAGTTAGAGTTAATGATGATGATGAAGATGGTGGTGATGATGAAGACATTGATGGTGACGGTGATGGTGAGGATGAATAATATGGCTTAGTTCTAGGGTTTGGGTGAGGGTTAGGGCTAGAGTTATAGAAGGAAATTGAATTAGGTTTAGAGTTAGAGTTAATGATGATGATGAAGATGGTGGTGATGATGAAGACATTGATGGTGATGGTGATGATGAAGAAGATGGTTTAGTGTTAGGGTTTGGGTGAGGGTTAGGGCTAGAGTTATCTTCCATGGATCATGGGGTAAAATGATATCACCCAAGAACTTTAAGAGTTCTTTTGGTCCTCATTTTCGCATAAGTGAGAAAAGAGGGTCTTTCAATTTGTAACTCGGACTTATTATCAATCAAATCAACTTATTTATTTCTCATATCTATGAATATGTGTATTGTTAAATATAATTTTGTTGGGTGAAGCCAATAACCAACATAATGATCATAATATAAGAGTTTTCTGGGTTGGGGATATACCTCAAGGTACCCAAAGCATGAGAAAATTTTGGGTGGGCGCAAAACGAAGAGAACAAAAAATGTTGAAGAGGACGTGTGGGGTGGGAGGTCGGCCTCCAAAAACTCAAGCATTGACATGAGTGAGGTAGGTCTAAAGCAACTTCTCTCATACCAAATGAGAGAAGTGGTAGGGCTAGTTTAGGTTAGATTAGTTTTTCTAGGGCTAGTTTAGGTTTCTAGGACTAGATTAGGTTTATAGTATTCTAGCTTAGTTTTCTAGTGTTAAATTAGTGTTTCTAGGGTTATTTTAGCTTTGTACGATTTCTAGGGATAGATTAGGTTTCTAAGCATTAATGAAAAAGGGTGAAATGATGACATGGCAGATGGATGTATCTCTATGTATGTATCTCTATGCATGTATGTATATGTATGTATGTATCTCTATGTATGCATGTATCTCTATGTATGTATGCATGTATGTATAGAAAAGACATGTATGTATGTATGTATCAACAAAAAATGCATGTAACAACGAAATAACATAAAACTACACATACCTCGGTGTATAACATAACATTCTTTGATGCAATTCTTTCTCTTATGTAAAGTTGAATGGCCTAATTCAATAAATCCATATGGATCCTCTCTGTTGTTAATTGTCTCCATCAATCTCTCGTGCTCTGAATGAGGAAAGTAGTAGCGTACCTTGGTTGAGCTCTTGCTTGACATTGTCTGAAGATGGATGTTTGTGCCAACGATCAAGTTTGTGAAGTGATACACCACTGAACCCAGTTTGTAATCCATGAATACATGCCCATTAGTCTTCCTTAACTTCCCATCTAGTGTAAGATATTCCCCATTAACCACCATCAAGCCAGTAGGAAATTCTATGCCTTCATCGTCGATCAATGATGTGTAGATGGTTTTCTTACCTTGGATGCACCATGCCAACCAATAATCTGAGCCCCATTCATTTCCTTTCGGGGAAACAACAGCGTATATGTGTCCTGGTTGTACAAGATCTGAGATATGGTCGTAGTCTGTCGAAATCGCTGACTGGCCCTCCTCTAACTGGGTTGTTTCAACAACTACACTTTGGTCTACTACAAGTGACACACGATCCCATTCATCAATCCAGTCCATGCATTCGCATTCATCCCATTCGCCACTGCTGCAAAAGCATGCAAGCTTCCGCATCCATATTTCAAATAAGGGGTTGTTTGAGCTTCGAACTGAATGAAATCCACGTGTTCCTTGTACTGTGCAGCAACTATAGGAACGCAATCGGTCTATGTCAATCACTAGCCAAAAATTTCTCACCACACGCCCTGCCACTGATGATGTTTGTTGATCTCTTGCTTGGTCTGACATTGTTGCGGAGCACCATTGAACTGTGGATTTTGCATCTCGGATATGAGGTTCCTTGTCAAACCTCATATATTCCCTTCATAGTGTGGTCTTGATGCATGCACCGGCCCCATCATGCTCACCTTTGCTGTGCCCGGTCTCAAAATAGTTCCGGATATGCGGCACATTATAAGTCTTATGCAAATTACTCATCCATTGGAACACTCGGGCATTTTTTAATTGGCCCGCACAACCATCCAACCATATCCAATGCTGATCCATCTGTATATCTCTCTCCTTCAAATGATCATAGAAAATTCGAAAACAATGTTGCACATAATGCAGATCATGGGTTCTATCAACACTTATGTAAAAGTTTGTCTCCTTCATTATTATCCTCTTGTCATTGCTGCTCTATGGCCCATGCCTATACATAATATGTACCATGATATTGACTTGGTCTAAATGGTAGTATTGACTCTGGATTTCATTTTGTGGCTGAAGGGTGTAATGTTCTGCAAAATCCACAATTGACACTATGGTTCCAATGGGAAATGCGTCCCTGCATTTTCTGTACTACTCATCTTGCCATCGCGCTATAGGAACATGTTGAACATACTACTCTATTTTCTCATAGAACTCTGTCAAGAAGTCACATACAGGTACCTGTTACCATGGAAACAAGGGAAATATTACAATGTGGTGTTTGGGAAAATGTATATGTCATAAATTGAACGTGTAATATGAAAAATATGCAATATTCATTTGTACCTGTGACTTCACTAATGCAATATTTTTACTTTCTCTGACACTATCTAATTGATAGGTCAAGTACTTGAAGCTCTGCATCTCCACGCCCATCATGCCAAATTCGTGCTCCTTGCTTTCATGAATGCAACGGTTCAAAAGAGAAAACCCACTGCACCTAGAACATGTCCCATATAGACACAATTTTTCATAATACGGTTTCCCTTCGGGCCTTGGACACATGATGTTGTGGATAAAGTCTCTTGATGCATTTGGTGGTAGTATGGATTCATTGCAGCCCTACACAATGTTAGTATGAAAATCACAAAATATATGTTTATATGTGTCATAATAATATTCGTATTCTACATGGTATCTACAATAACAAGTGTTCTGATCAATGCATATACGAATGTACCATGGTTTGCATTTCTCAAAGAACCTTTGGCCCAGGTTCAATTGTGTGTGCTCATTCCTGAATCTCTCATAGATTTCAGTCTGTGTGGTGTCAAGGAAGTGTGTAACATGGGGTTCACGTTCAGTAGAACCTTTTCTTAGTTTTATCATGTATCTTTGGTTTGATGAAGGTCTAGTATGATCATTCCAAAACTTTTGTACTAACTCGTTAACAACATCAATTATCTTCCTATCTGCACGAGGCAACCTACCAACAAAATCCCAACAATCATTTCCACCCGGAGTGTCAATATTTTCTCTTATAACAGAGTACTTTTAAAAGTTTTTCTATTTAATTTGAGTATGTGAGAAGTGTGTGATAGCAGGCGGCATTGCCTTGTGGACTTGCTTACAACTGATTCCGCTAAAACACGACGAGCCGCACAAAGATATTTTTTGCGAGATGTCTTCCCAATTGCATTAGATGAAGATTGGATATTTCTAACAATATGACTGTTGGCCTCTGAACTTTTAACCATCTTTATGCCCAAAATTCTCCTAACAATAGCTAAAGAACGTGACTTTAACAAACATAGCAATAATTGACATTTACCTGCATCACCTTTGGATTAAAAATATTCTTTGACAATTTTGTTGCATTTCCATTCGACAGTATGTTTTGGCAACATGCCTTCAAGCCCCGACATAGCACTCTCATCCACATGAATACGTCTAGGAGTTCTTCTTCTTGCACTGAACGGTCGAGGTAGGGAGAGTGGACATGAGACATGAATACCGGAGCTTGTTTGTTGTGGTGCTTCGTTCATAGATTGGGCCATAATGGGAGTGTGGTCAACATCGTTGTGGTCTTCTTGGGGATATTGCAAATTAAGCAAGGCTTGTATGTCCATCTCTACACATGCAGCATCTCCCAAAATTCTTGTGTCGTGAGGAACTTCAGCATGACTCGTTGATGGATTGTTGGTTGGAGATTGTGTTGATGTTGGAATTTGAGTTGGGTCCATTGGACGCAACCGCTTTACCCGTGGTTATGAACAAGAGGTTTTCGTGTCAACAACTATGTTAGGATCAGTGGAAGGATCCGTGGCAATGATAGGAACATGTCTCAATCTTTCCATTCACAACCTGGCCTTTTTTCTTAAGTCATTGACCTTTTCAATGGGCGGATTCCTTCTATTTTTTTTTTTTGCGTTTCATGAGTTTCCCATCTCCAAAATTCTCTTTAACACAACTATCAGGCCTACCCCTACAAAGAAACAACAAATAAGATATTAGTGCCATTATACAATGAACCTAACACATTCCAGCATTACTTACCACTTTACAAATTAACATATACAACTACAGACTATGTCGGTTTATTTGTGTTCAAATAAACATCATTATCCCTTACAATTCCAATCAATGTAGATGATGGTTGGTCAAGTGTAGAGAGGAGAAACTAGTGTCTTGCCTAGCCATGAATTCACAAAAATTATGGTAGTAACACCCTATAATAGATATGGCTAGAGATGCCTTGGGAATAGTTTGATATTTTTTCTACATCAAATAAGGTAACCTTAATTAGTTGCATATTTTGCTTTCTCCCTTAATGTTATCAATTCTAATTTTGCACCTAGTTTGATTGCTTTGTCTTCATAGTGGAATGGTTTATCCTTCCATTTGAGGCAATGTCCTTTACCATCATAAGTTACTAGGTTATATAACACCTTAAGGGGTTGAAGAAACAACAACAAACTTTTTCCTTATCTATAAACCTTGAGATGATAGAATGTGATTTTGAGTTTAAAATACCCATGGTTGAATTCAACAATGCATCACAATAGAATGAATGTATACCTTGTATTGTGCAAAACCTTAAGGAGGATGCAAAGGTTCCTAACAAGGATCTGGTCTTGGGAAGGGTGATTAGGGGGAATATAATTTGACCTTTCAATGTGCAATATCTAGGGTGGGGAGGTGTTGGAGAGTGGGGAACTAGGGACTATACCAACAATGATCATGTTGAATAGAGCATGAAGTGGGAAAGTCTTGGTTTTTGGAAAAAAAATCATTATTAAAGGTGAGGGGATATTGTAAGGATGGTAAATATGGATGAATATTATCATATTTGGATTCATAGCGAAAGGAAAGGTGCATATACTTACAGATATCCTCATTCCATACAATGGTATTGAATAAGAAATGAGAGAGTTGAGGTTTTGTGGATGAGTTGAAGTGATATTTTTAGTCATGTTTAGTGAGTGTGTAGTATTTTTTGCTAGCATAATATGAGGTGAAAAGAACAAAATTAACTTGGGAACTAATTACACAATGAGGAGGTTGCATACTTCATCTTGTCTAGTGTTCATATGAGTTTTTTAGGTGTGAACTTGGGAAATCGTCTTGTTAAATTCATTGTTGTCTATGCATGGGTATTGTTGTGGGCATATGATAAAAACAAAAAGGCATGGGCTCATCTCAAATCTTGTGAATGAAAAGACTTATTTACAATTCACCATACCTCTATAGAAATGATCTCCACTTGCAATGGAAACTGGTAGCTTGAATGAATCCACTAGCTTCCAAGACCACTGAAGATGTTTGTTAGATTCCAAGGGTGATTTTGTGTCCAATAGATCAAATACTATCCAAAATATCAATGAGTGTGAGCCAATAAGAAACCTGTAAGATCTTGAAACCCGCGGAAGAAATGAAGCCCGTGTTTTTGGTAGAATTCCTTGGAAACAAAGAACTCTATTTTTTTTAACTAGTAACAGGGATGCGAACGCGTGCTTAAATGAGTGCAAATGTGTTTTTCGTGCGTACACATCAGCAGCGCGCACATGCCCCTGTATAACGTTTACACCATTTAATTCCAAACCCTCCCCCACTTCGAAAATATTTGCATAAATTGGACTCGGTGATGAAGTTTGAAGGGTGGGTCTTAATTTTTATTTGAAGGGCTTACTCTTTGCATAATTT